>CM063313.1:61714391-64634391 GCA_032173965.1 Sitta carolinensis
GGATGGATGGATTCATGGATGGATTCATGGATTCATGGATTCATGGATGGAATGGATGGATGGATTCATGGATTCATGGATTCATGGATTCATGGATTCATGGATGGATTCATGGATGGATGGATGGATGGATGGATTCATGGATGGATTCATGGATTCATGGATGGATGGATTCATGGATGGATGGATGTATGGATGGATGGATTCATGGATTCATGGATGGATTCATGGATTCATGGATTCATGGATTCATGGATTCATGGATGGATTCATGGATTCATGGATTCATGGATTCATGGATGGATGGATGGATGGATTCATGGATGGATGGATGGATTCATGGATGGATTCATGGATTCATGGATTCATGGACGGATTCATGGATGGATTCATGGATTCATGGATTCATGGATGGATTCCCTCTCTGTGGCTGTGCCAAGAAAAATACTGTGGCTGAAACTCACTCATGCCATCTAGAGTACTGCCTGTGGATTTTTGAGATGGAATGATGTTTGAATCCTAGTCCTAAAATCAAAATATGCAGTAGTTTGCATACTACCCAGACCCCGTCCTCTATTGAAAAAATTGCTGCACCTTTGTCTGCACCAGATATTTTTTGCTTGTAGACTTGTTTGCTAATGGATGAAGCAGTGACTGAAGATGGTATTTGAAGTCCTAAAGTGTTTAGGAACTGTATGTTTGTAAGGGAATACTTAGTTAACAATTGTGAATCCCATAATGAGTGGACCCGAGTCTGCCCCATTCCCTGATGGTCTTCACTTCAAGTAGCATTGGATTTTGGTGTGTATTATTGCACTGAGTCATTCGAAAAGATGAGCCAACGTGTAATAAAAGCCACACATGATTATGGAGGGCTGGCCCAGAAACAGTAAACCCACAGCAGCCACTCTAGTGTGAGAAGGCAATAAAAGTACAACAAATGGCAAAGAGTCATGTATTTTAGGGGTTGCTATGGTACTGCTGCATCATCTAGGAGCTTTTCAGTGGAAAATTTATTTTGTAGCATTGCAGGAAGTAATGTTACCATTGCTACTGCTAAAATAAACTCCCCATGTTTTCTTGAGTACAGGAACTTTTATTTTTGAATTCGTGGACTGACGGTTGGCTGCTCAGTGGTAAAGAATCACAGGTTGGTTGAACTTGGACAAGATCTCTGTACGACGTCTGGTCCAACCTTCTGCTCAGTCAGAGACACTAAGAGCTGGGTGCCCAGGACCATGTCCAGATGACCTCTTAAATATCTTCATGGATGGAGTCTCCAGAGCCTCTGAGCAACCTGTGTCAATGCTGGGTCACCCTCACAGTGAAAAGGGGTTTCCTGCTGTTTGTAGGGAATTGCCTCTGGCCCTGTCACTGGGTTTGTCTGGAAAGAGCCTGGCTCCCTCCTCTGTGTGCACTCCCTTCAGGTACTGAACAAGATCCCCTCGAGCCTTCTCAGGGCTCCAGGCTGAACAGCCCCAGCTGTGTCAGACTCCCCTCAAAGGAGCAGTGCTCTGATCCCTTCATCATCTCTGCAGCCTTTGCTAGATTCTCTCCCATATGTCCACATCTCTTGTGTCTGGGAAGCCCAGAACTGGACCAGCACCCAGGTGTGGTGTCACCAGAGCTGAGTAAAGGGACAGGATCCCTTCTGCTCACCCACCAGCAGCCTGCTCCTCCCAGAATGCTCTTGGTGGGAATTTTTTGCCACAAGGGCAGACTGCTGGCCCATGGTCAGCTTGGTGTCTGCTGGGACCCCCAGGTGCCTTCTGTGGAGCTGCTTCCCAGCTGGGCAGCCTCCAGGCTGGCTCCAGGGGCTGTTCACTAGTGCAGGACTGTACACTTCAGGTTGAATTTCATGAGGTTTCTGTCAGCCTATTGCTCTGGCATTCTTTGTGAAGAAGGTATAGATTTTTTCAGAAAAAGTGATAAAATTTAAGAAATAATTCTAGAGGTAAATGTTACAGCATAAAAATCCACCAGATTTTGTATTGCTGTGCTAGAAGATAACTGTGAGAGTTTTCTTCTGCTTCCTTGCAGACTTGAATCACCACTTATCAAGCTCACCTTTCTCAGCCTATTATCATTAAGTAATATAAGGAAATCATATTTAAGACTTCTGGAAGTCCACACTAATGGAATGAGGACTTCATGTGTTATTTCTGGTACCATAATGAGCATTTAACCCTGTGTGTCATACAGAATTATGAACTGGGCCTCTGAAATGATAATAATGAACTAGAGCAGCCCCTTCAATATGATGTTTGAAGGTCTTAATTTTTAAGGATTTTTCCCTGGTCAATCAAAGCCTTTAATCCCTCACCTAAAGCGTTCTGATGGAGGGGGTCTGATGGAGAAGAGAATGCATATGGCCTGAAAATATGTATAACACTATATGATACAAATATGGTTAAAGTGTAATCTGTGTCTTTCAAATAAAAAGCTTTCTCTATATATAGAGAAGCTGAGAGGAGGGACTGTTGAAAAACAACTATTTAAATAGTAAATGAGATAATGCATACTGAGGATGGTACTGCTTAATTTGCTTTGCAGATTTTTATGCCATTTTTTGTCTGTGGAAAGCTAGAGGAGCAATATATTGTGACAGATTTGTATTACTAAGTCTTCAGCAAGAGCCTTCCCTGAATGCAGGAAATAATGTGAACCTCTAAATAATTCCTGTAAAACTGTTTGATTCATATCAGTTTTCTACCATTAATAGTTTACTATTTAAACATTTCTTCATAACAGATGGAATGCCGCAAGTCTGGAATCTCAAACTAATAGTGATTGATTTTCAGGAAACTGACAGAATGTCTTTTACACTCTGTAGCTGTTTTCTCAGGCTGTCATCCAGAGCACTTAAAATATTCATGATTTTACTTTTTATTATTTCAGGTAAAGAACATTACAGATCTGTATGGTGTAATATATTCATAGCAAGGGAAAAAGTTTGGGAAGATTGTAACAAACTTCAACACAGTGTCATTCAGAATTGCTTTTTATTCTGCTCTTGATTGACAGTATGTCAAGTTTGCCTTCCAGGATTGGAAATAAAGCAGTAAAAGGATTTTGACTTCCAAACCAATTCCCCCAGATACTTATCCTAGAAAAGCCCAGGTGGAATGTAGAAAGGCTGTTTAAATGAAAACTCAAGTGCTAGAGGACGAAGTGTATCTAGCAGAGGGACGGTCGTGTATGTATTTTATATTTTACTCCTTATTTGGTTTTCTCCTCCTTTAATCTTTAGTTGCAAATATAGCAAATATAACTGATGATAGCCAAACTCCACAACTGGATGTCAGCTATCAGGTGCTCTGCCGCAACTCTTGACAGAGATTACTTAGTACCTCATATTGCATGTTATAAATAAAGGTGTGATTTGTTTTTCTTCTTTGACCTCATGTTTTGTAATTTTCTTAGTAGACAAATGTTGGAGAATAGTTTTAAGTCATCTCAAAATGCACTTAAAACATAGGACTTAAAAAAGGCTGACAGGGTTGAAATCATGCATGTTGTATACCCTTGGATAAAGCAGTTCACTCTGGTAAAACAGGAGATGGTCGATAATGTGTTAGTGCCACCTGAAAAAAAGAGTTTTACTCGAATTAAGGATCAGATCTGGTCCTCAATAATGTTCCAGAGTCACTCCTCTTCTAACTACACCCATTTGTCTGACCCATATAAGCATTATAGCTGTCCACATTGTTTGATTTTCACCCTTTACTGTAAATCTCTTTCCAGAATTTCAAGGGTAGGAGCTGAACTGAGGAGTTGAGTAAGCTGATATCACAGTTAAACATCAAATCAGTTTAAGGCTCCTTCAACATTTATATTATATTTAGATCCTCAAGTTATATTGAGGGATGTATATCTGATACAAGTATTCAGAGATATGTCTTAAAACTGTTCTGACATACTGACAGAGTGTCTTCAAATGCCTTACAAGTAATTTCACTGAAGCCAACAGAGATAAAATGGTTTCTATTAAATGAGAATCTGCAGACATAGCAGTTGTTCTTATTTCACTGTTAGTAAAATTTCATGGTTTTTTTTTAATTCAAAGGTGATCAAACTTGAATGTTATGATCATTAGAAAACTTCAGACAACTGTAGAAAATACAAAATCTATTTCTGTTACCTAAATATGGACCATTTCCTAAATGGATACAAAATTCTGGTGTATGCATTACCCCATCCAGCTGTAAAGGCCAGCAAGAAAGTGTCTTGTAATGTTTTTCCAGGTCCAGGCAGCCACAATTTTTGGCTTATAAGGAAAGAATTTTCAAAATGCATTTTTCTGAAATTTTATAGCCTTGCTTTTTCTTCTTTTATTTTTGGTTTATTGTGTTTTTTTTCTTTACAGCTGTAGTCAGTATAACATCATAAAACCAGATGTTACCAAACATCATCTCAGAACAAAACATAAAGTGTTTAATCAAGGTGATAAACATTAAAATAATTCTTATCCTGTCCCCAGCAAATGGAATCTTCTCAGGACTTTTTTGGAAGGTATTTTCTCAGTGTTTCTAGGGGTTTTAATACACAGATGGCTTAAGCTCAATTCTGTGGAATTAAACTAACTGTAGCCCCCATTCCTCAAACTACCCACTCTGAGTTACAATTTGTAGATTTTATTTTGAGACACTGGCCCAAGCACTGACTACTCTGAGTTTCAAATTGTAGTTATTCTTGGGGATTTTCATACAAAAAATATATTGTGCTGCTCATTATTTGGTTTCTTTCCCTGCAATTGAAACCTCAAAGAAGATAAATTATTCTGCTATTAATAATTAGGTAGAACCTAATTTTCTAAATGTATGTCTGGAGATGTGAAAGCACTCCAAATGTTCTTTTCTTCTTTTTGTTTACATTGCGGTTCTTTGTATATGAAGCCACCATGTAGTAATGCACTCATATGAAACCTTGAGAGCTCTAAATGTGTCAAGTCACTGGAGTTTTTCCAAACATGGCTTCAGTTTCCACAAAAACAGTGTATCATTTTAAGTAGAATATTTTTAATTGTTCCTCCTCCAAGATATTGTCTGTCCAGTTACCATCAAATACTCCATGTTTTAAATATTTGCTTCCATTGTGTATGAACCTAGAAAAACCCAGAGTAACATTTAATTTTAAACATCTTACTAGTGTTATAGATAATAAAACAATAAAGCCAAATAAATGAAAATGAAAATGAATTCTTATTTAAAGACCAAAATTCGGTCGCTTGGTAGCCATAATCAAAGATATGGCTCTGAGCCTGGGGTCAGAGCTGGGTGAACTAAGATTCCAGCTCTGTCCGCAGAGAATCTCCCCTTGTTCACAAAGTTCATCTTCGCAGGAGTGGTTTTTATATGTTTTTTTCTGCTCCGGGCTAGATGTTCTTTGTCTCTTTGTCTTCTTTCTGAATATTCATGTATTCTATGTTGGTAGAGTTGACCATGTCCCTCTCCAGCTCGGATAATATCATCTTGAGACGGACAATACCTTAGAAAAAACTAATACATGTGGAAAACAGGTTAGGGGGATACAGATACTGTAGGAATTTTGTTTGCAACAAACAATACCTTAATACATGTGAAAAACCAAGTTTTACAGAGGAATTCTGCCTGAGACAAACAATGCCTTGCCCAGGAGCTAATACATGCGAAAAACGCCTTCCAGGAATAAGAGGAATAATGCCTTCCAGGAATAACCACTTTACTTTCCCCGGAAAGTGGTTTTCCCCGGAATTGAGTTAGTCTAGCTTATCAGTGGCCATTATTGGCCATTGATAGCTTGAGAGTTTTCAGGGAGACTCCCTCTTGAGATGTTAATTTAGAACGGATCCTTTGTATCAGCAGCAAGCAAATGAATTAACCAATTCCCCAATCCCTGTGCAAGGATTACACTAGCCTAGGTGGATTTTTGTTATATTCTACTGTGCTTTTATTATCTCTATAAAAACACGAATTTTGAAACATTTATTACACTAGTATTCATTTGTTTGGGATTACTTATAGTTGAATAAGTCACAGTGGTAGTCATATTTAGTAAATCTGTGTGTGGCATATATCTTTCACATGGTATTTTCAGTGTTTTAGATCCAGCCCAGTGATAAAAATAATTTGTAACTGGGGAGAAAAAACAACAATGCACACAATAATAGATGGAATACCTTTTACTTCATCGTTATTTACTTGCAAACTTCTTTTGCAGTTTTTGTGAATGAGGAAAACTGATAGTGTTTGAAGTATCCATTAATTTCCATAAATCAACAAGAAGTTATGATAGGGTATATAAATAGCTTCTGTGTACAAATTCATGGAGTCTAAACAAAACACTTAGTAAAAGTTTACAACTATGGCTCTATAATACCCAATTGTAGACAAAAATAAGTCTAGGAAGTCAACATGGAGAAATATTGAACAGATGTTCAGGTGCTTCTTAAGAAGAAATTACCATTTTAGGGAACCAAGGAATGTTAGCAGTCACGTATTTGCTAAGGCATGCCTTGAAAATAAACTCTTACCTACAGGTAAGAGTTTTATTTTTCTGTTTTCCTTTCCTGAATCCATGTCCTAGGGTAATGTTTGTATCCCCATTTATGTGTGTTCTGCTATGTTAGATGTTATGTTCTGTGCCTGTGAGACTGGCTCTGAAGGACAAATGTTTTGTTTTGGTTCTGTTATCAGCCTGCTTCCCCCCCACGACTGGCGGGACACAGAGACGGGACAGTTCATAGTGTGGCTTTTGGTTTTTGCTGCTCTCTTTTCTCCTTGACTCTAGCTCTGGCTGCTGCTTTTGCTCCTGCTTCGCTTTGCTCTTACTTTGTTTTTTCTCTTTTTTTTTTCTTTTTTTCTTATAACTACTGGGACCTGCTCCAGGCTGGCACCTGAGAACACCTTGTGGCCGGTGCAGCCATCCCCAGCGCCGGAGGGAGTGACAACAGAACGACCACCCCCAAGAGAGACTCGCTGAATTTGTCATCTCTTTTTTCAGAGCTGTGAAAAAGTGTTGTCATCTGGTATTGTTCATTTTGTGTACTGGGGGGGGAGGCTGTGCCTGTTAAATAAACAGGTTCTTTCCACTTCTCTCCGAAGAATCATTCCCGAACCAGCTGGGGGGAGGGGCCGTGTGGGTTTGCTCTCCGGAGGAATCTTCCTTTAGAGGTTTTCTCCCAGATTTGCCCTAAACTAAGACAAAATTTGGTGCCCAACGCAAGGCTCGAGAGAGAGTGGAAAAACCCTGTTTTGAGTATATTTTGGTTGTTACTACTTGGTGGTGGTATAAAGCATTTAATAGTCATGTGCTTTCAATTCATAATGTCTCTTGGGGTGAAGGCTTGTCTGTATTTCTGGTCCCTAGGGTTTTTTGAGATCATAATACTTCTATGGTCCCTAGGTTTATTTGCTTATCCTCAAATAGTTCTACTATTGTCCCTAATACGTAGTTTTTACAACAGAGGGGCAGTGACCAGAATAGCCATACTGCTGGGCTTGGTGGTGGTGATTTGTAAGAAGTTTATAAATCTGCTGGGGGCTGTTCCAGGTATGGATAGTTCATGGCTATGGTTATTTACCCAGATTGTTATAGGAGGAGTAGGGGATGAGGCTTTTCAGTCTTTGCTTTCCTTCTTCTCCTCTGAGTTTGTCACATCACTGTTTGAGAATATTCAGTTTCCCCTGAATGTTAAAGAGACTATCTTTCTGGTCTTTAATCTAGTAAGCTTCCATTATACAGTCCGCAGCTTCTCTAGAATGAGGGCTGAGATTTCTAGACGGGCTGATGAGACCCCTGACCCAGGAGTAGACCCAGGTGTGAAAAATCCTGAGTGGTGTGGGAAATGGGAGGATATGGGCCAAATCCTGAAAGAATTCTCTGACCCTATAACCTGGGACTTTTCCCATGAACAAATTCAGAACCCAGTTGAGGTAGGGAAATACCTGAAAGAGAAGTACCATGATGATCCTAAGGAGAAAAAGATCATTGCAGTGAGCTGGGCCCTGGCATATGCATATCGCACACTGCTAGATACTGTAGGGCAGCAGACAGAGGAAGGGGGGCAGGGAGATAAATCAGCAGTTATCCCGGTCACTCAGGCTACAGCAAACACCCTGGGCTCAAAGCCAGCAGCCAAACCAGATAGTGAGCCTAAGGCAGCAGCTACAGCAGATAATAAGCCTCAACCAATGGCTGTTGCTACTAGCACTCGAAGTGGGAAGTGCACAGACAAGACCGATCGACCAGTGGATGATGATGATGATGATGCAGGAGAAGGACCCTCAACACCTCCTAACATAAAATCAGGAGTCAAAACAACAGGTACCAGATCAGAAGCCAATATTGAGTCCTTTTCCCTGAAGGACCTTCGTGGCCTACGGAAGGACTACACTCGACGACCTAATGAATCCATAATTAGTTGGTTAGTCCGTCTTTGGGATGCTACAGGTGAGGCTACAGTTCTGGATGGCACTGAAGCGAGGCATTTGGGATCCCTGTCACATGATCCTGTCATCGACCAAGGAATGATGAGGGGGGTTAACCCTCACAGCCTCTGGACACAAGTCTTGGAAAGTGTAGCACAAAGATACCTCTGTGCAGACGATCTTTATATACAGCAAACACAGTGGAAGACCATAGAACAAGGGATACAACGCCTGAGAGAAATGACAGTGGCAGAGATTATCTTCTCAGATGACATAACAACTACGAATCCAGACATGGTACCATGCACGTCTGTGATGTGGCGAAAACTGGTACGACTTGGGCCACAAGAATATACCTCTACTTTAACCATAATGAAGAAGGATGACAGGAATGAGACTGTACTAGATATGGCAAAGAAGCTCCGAGCTTACGCAGATGCTGTGCATGGCCCAACACATGCCAGAATTACAACGGTGGAAACACGTCTACAGAAATTAGAGGACAAGATAGAAGAAAATCATAAGAAGCTCAGAGAAGAGATTAAAGAAGACCTTCTTCAAATCTCAACAGTACAAATCAGAAGCTCTAGTACCCAACACAGACGTTCCCCATATGGAGAAAGAAAATACACCCCACGAGCTGAGCTGTGGTTCTTCCTGCGTGATTGTAAAGAAAACATGAAGAGATGAGATGGAAAACCAACTACTGCTCTAGCTCAACGGGTGCGTGAATTGAAGGAAGATAAAGATCAGAGAGGAAGTTCCACCAAAAAGAAAGCAGCTCCAGTTGCCCGTAGCCAAACTTCCAAGTATGATGATGATGATGACATGTCCAATCCCCTTGAAAGAACCTCCAAAACATATACCCAAAGAAAGAAAGATAACCAGACTTAGAGGGGCCCTGCCTCTAGCCAGGTAGAGGCTAGGGAAAACCGTGTTTTCTGGACCGTGTGGATTCGTTGGCCTGGCACATCGGAACCACGAGAGTATACAGCTTTAATTGACACTGGTGCGCAGTGCACATTAATCCCATCAAGACATGTAAGGACAGAATCTGTTTCTATTGCTGGTGTGACAGGGGGATCGCAGGATTTCACTTTGGTGGAAGCTGATGTGAGCTTGACTGGAAATGAGTGGAAGAAACACCCTATTGTGACTGGCCCAGAGGCCCCATGTATTTTGGGCATAGATTATCTTCGAAGTGGGTATTTCAAAGACCCAAAAGGACTCAAGTGGGCATTTGGGATAGCGGCTGTAGTGACAGAGAACATCCAGCAACTGAACACTTTGCCTGGACTGTCCAAAAATCCATCTACAGTCAGACTTCTGAAGGGAGAAGAGCAACAGATACCAATTGCTACTTCCATAGTGCATCGTCGACAGTACAGAACAACTCGAGATGCTGTGATTCCCATCCATAAGATGATCCGAGAGCTGGAGAGCCAAGGGGTGGTCAGCAAAACCCACTCACCCTTCAACAGCCCCATCTGGCCTGTGCGCAAATCTGAAGGAGAATGGAGATTGACGGTGGACTACCGTGCATTGAATGAAGTGACTCCACCGCTGAGTGCTGCTGTGCCAGACATATTAGAGCTCCAGTACGAGCTGGAGTCCAAGGCAGCGAAGTGGTATGCCACTATTGACATTGCAAATACATTTTTCTCCATTCCTCTGACAACAGAATACAGACCTCAGTTTGCTTTCACGTAGAGAGGAGTACAGTATACTTAGAATCGACTGCCCCAGGGGTGGAAGCACAGTCCTACCATCTGCCATGGACTGATCCAGACTGCACTAGAAAAGGGTGGGCTCCAGAACATCTACAGTATATTGATGACATCATTGTGTGAAGGAACACGACAGTAGAAGTGTTTGAGAAAGGAGAGAAAATTATCCAAATCCTCCTGAAAACTGGTTTCGCCATCAAAAAGAGTAAAGTCAAGAGACCAGCTCGTGAGATTCAGTTCCTAAGAGTAAAGTAGCAAGATGGACAGCGTCAGATTCCTACGGATGTCATCAATAAGATTACAGCTATGTCTCCACCAACCAATA
This sequence comes from Sitta carolinensis, assembly GCA_032173965.1. Lineage (NCBI taxonomy): Eukaryota > Metazoa > Chordata > Aves > Passeriformes > Sittidae > Sitta > Sitta carolinensis. The sequence goes on from CM063313.1 coordinate 61,724,852, forward strand.
AAAAGGAAACACAAGCTTTCCTAGGCGCCATAGGTTTTTGGAGAATGCACATTCCTAAGTATAGTCAGATCGTAAACCCTCTTTACCTGATCACCTGCAAGAAGAACGATTTCCACTGAAACCCTGAACAGCAACAAACTTTTGCCCAAATTAAGCAAAAAATCGCTCATACGGTGACCCTTGGCCCTGTCAGGACAGGACCAGAGGTGAAGAATGTGCTCTACTCTGCAGCCGGGAGCCATGGTCTGTCCTGGAGCCTTTGGCAAAAAGTGCCTGGGAAAACTCGAAGTCGACCATTAAGATTTTAGAGTCGAGGCTACAGAGAGTCTGAATCTAACTACACTCCAACAGAAAAAGAAATCTTAACTGCTTACGAAAGAGTCCAAGCTGCCTCAGAAGTGATTGGTACAGAAGTGCAACTCCTTCTGGCACCCCGACTACCGGTACTGGGGTGGATGTTCAAAGACAAGGTTCCTTCTACCCACCATGCCACCAGTGCTACATGGAGCAAGTGGATTGCTCTTCTCACACAGCGCGCCCGTATAGGTAAACTAAATCACCCTAAGATTCTAGAGACAATTACAAATTGGCCTGAAGGTGAGAATTTTGATGTCAGAGATGAAGAAGAAGAGCCAGTGACACGGGCTCAAGAAGCTCCTCCATATAACCAACTGCCCCCAGAGGAAACACGCTATGCTCTTTTCACTGACGGTTCCTGTCGTATTGTAAAAATGAACCAGAAGTGGAAAGCAACTGTCTAGAGCCCCACACGACAGGTCACAGAGGCCATTGAGAGAGAAAGTAAGTCAAGCCAACTTACAGAGCTCAAAACCGTTTAACTGGCCCTAGACATTACTGAAAAAGAGAAGTGGCCAAAGCTCTACCTCTACACTGATTCATAGATGGTAACCAATGCTCTGTGAGGATGACTGGAGAAGTGGAGAAAGGCTCACTGGCAACGTAGAGGAAAACCAATTTAGGCTACTGAAGAGTAGAAAGACATCACTACCAGAGTAGGAAGGCTACCTATGAAGGTCCGCCATGTAGATGCCCATGTCCCCAAAAGTAGAGCTAATGAAGAGCACCAAAACAACAATCAAGTAGATCAGGCTTCAAAGATAAGAGTGTCCAAGATAGATCTAGACTGAGAACACAAGGGAGAGTTGTTCCTAACTCGATGGGCCCATGATGCCTCAGGCCATCAGGGTAGAGATGCCACCTATAAGTGGGCTCGAGACCGAGAAGTGGATTTAACCATGGATAGTATTTCTCAAGTTATCCACGACTGTGAGACGTGTACTGCCATCAAACAGGCCAAAAAAGTGAAGCCCCTCTGGTATGGGGGGCGATGGTCCAAATACAAGTATAAGGAAGCCTGACAGGTTGACTACATCACACTGCCCCAAACACGTCAAGGCAAGCACTACGTTCTCACAATGGTAGAAGCCACCACAAAATAGTTAGAGACCTACCCTACGTCTCATACCACTACCCAGAACACCATCCTAAGCCTTGAAAAACAGGTCCTTTAGAGACATGGTACCCCTGAGAGAATTAAGTCAGACAATAAGACTCATTTTAAGAACAATCTTATCAACACCTGAACTAGAGAACATAGCATCGAGTGAGTGTATCATATTCCCTACCATACACCAGCTACAGATAAAGTAGAAAAGTACAACGGATTACTAAAAACCCAGCTGAAGGCCTTGGGTGGGGGATCATTCAAAAATTGAGAACAACATCTAACAAAAGCCACTTGGTTAGTTAACACTCAGAGTTCCACCAACCGAGCAAGTCCTACCCAGTCTGAGTCATTAAATACAACAGAGAGAGATAAAGTCCCAGTAGTACATGTCAGAAATTTGTTAGGGAAGACAGTGTAGATCAAGTCTGCCTCGAGTACAGACAAACCCATCCATAGAGTTGTCTTTGCTCAAAGACCAGGTTGTACCTAGTGAGTAATGCAAAGAGATAGATCAACACAATGTGTACCTCAGGGAGATCTGATTGTAGGATAAAGATAATCAATATTTGTTGGAACTTACTACCATTGTCTGTACATCAAACTATATAGACATGAGATAGAAGAAAATGTGTAAGTGTCGAAGGTCTGGGCAAGTGAAAAATAGAGAAAGAAACATGTAAGTGTCGAAAGTCTGAGCAAGTGACAGATAGAAGTTTTTAAATATATGATGTGTAGTAGTATAATATGAGGATAAAGAGTGGAATGTCCTAGGGTAATGTTTGTATCCCCATTTATGTGTGTTCTGCTATGTTAGATGTTATGTTCTGTGCCTGTGAGACTGGCTCTGAAGGACAAATGTTTTGTTTTGGTTCTGTTATCAGCCTGCTTCCCCCCCACGACTGGCGGGACACAGAGACGGGGCAGTACATAGTGTGGCTGTTGTTTTTTGCTGCTCTCTTTTCTCCTTGACTCTAGCTCTGGCTGCTGCTTTTGCTCCTGCTTCGCTTTGCTCTTACTTTATTTTTTCTCTTTTTTTTTTTTCTTTTTTCTTATAACTACTGGGACCTGCTCCAGACTGGGACCTGAGAACACCTTGTGGCCGGCAGCAGCCATCCCCAGCGCCGGAGGGAGTGACAACAGAACGACCACCCCCAAGAGAGACTCGCTGAATTTGTCATCTCTTTTTTCAGAGCTGTAAAAAAGTGTTGTCATCTGATATTGTTCATTTTGTGTACTGGGGGGGGGACTGTGCCTATTAAATAAACAGGTTCTTTCCACTTCTCTCCGAAGAATCATTCCCGAACCAGCTGGGGGGAGGGGCCGTGTAGGTTTGCTCTCCGAAGGAATCTTCCTTTAGAGGTTTTCTCCCAGATTTGCCCTAAACTAAGACAAGGTGGATCCAGGAAGGGGAGAAAACAGGAGAAAGAAAAATTGTGTTGGACATAGAAGCAAAGATACATCTGGACTCAGGTTTTGGGTTTTGCAGAGGCTGTTTTGGAGGCTTACATAATAAGCCTTTCCTGCTTTCATAAATGGCTCTTGTTTTGTTACATTTGCATTAGGTTCATATTGTGATAGACTATATTTTCAGGGCTTCTCTGATAATTTTATGTTTGAGCTGGTTTGGTTTTTTTTTGTTTCAAAAACAGAAAAAAGTCTGTTTTTCAAACAGTATAGAAAAAAGAGAAAGTGCAAGTGTAAAGGTGAGTCTGCATCATGCCTATTGCGCATGTCAAGTATGATAGGAACCTAAACATGTGCAAACATCCTAGTAACAAAACTACTATTAATAGTGACAAATCAAACACACCGGGAGAGACAGCTGATATTTTTGTTCCTGTAAACTATTCTCATACAAAAAAAATGAATAAGAGCTAGGTCTTACATACTCTGCTCAGCAGCGACATAGGGCAGCAGGAAAAAGGAGCATAACTAATAAGGTACACCTGAAAGTTACTACTTGCCTAACTCTTACTTAGCCATTTGATTTCAATATGAGTTGGGTCAAAAGGCTGAGATACTTGAAGGGTTTTAGTTCTGGTTCTACTTCTTTGCTTAAAATCAATGGCTCTCCAATAAATCATTGAAGCACAGAATATGCTGAGTTGAAAGGGCGTCCAACTCCTGGCCCTGCACAGGATACCCCAGAAGTCACACCCAGTGCCTGAGTTCATTGTCCAAATGATTTTCAAACTCTCATCAGGCTTGGTGCTGTGACCACTTCTCTGGGGAGCCCATTCCCAAACAGGCCCAAACACCCTCTGAGTGAAAAAACCTTTTCCTATTGTTCAGCTTAAACCTCCTCGACTCAGCATCAGGACAGTCATTCCCTTGGGTACCATCACTGTTCAGCACAGAGAAGAGATCAGTGTCTGCCCTTCCCTTTCCCCTCACAAGGAAATTGTAGATTGTGATGAGCTTTCCCCTCAGACTCCTTTTCTCCACGTTGAACAGACCAAGTGCCCTCAGCCTCACCTGACAAGGCTTCCCCCCTAGACCCTTCACCATCCTCGTGCCCTCCTCTGGACACTCTCTAACAGCTCAATGTCTTTCTTATACTGTGGCCCCCAGCGCTGTCGGTGAGGCTGCCCCAGCGCAGAGCAGAGCAGGACAATCCCCTCCCTTGCCCGCTGGCCGTGCTGTCCCTGATGCCCCAGGACACGCTTGGCTCTCCTGGCTGCCAGGGCACTGCTGGCTCACCTTCAGCTTGACACTGACCAGGACCCCTAAGTCTCTTTCTACAGGGGCTGCTCTCCAGCTGCTTGTTCCCAGTCTATAACACACAACCAGGATTGCCCCATCCAAAGATAAACCCTAAGGCTTCTTACAGGATCAGTTGTAAGTCATGACAAGTGCTTTTGAAACTCTTACATGTCAATTTCAGCAATTCATAGCTGAAAATTCGCATACTTAAGAAACGGATTTCTCTTTTAATGATAATATTGTTTCAGCTCTGGTGTCTTAGTTTGGAAGACAGGTATCTGCTAAGGACAAACGGATCCTCTCCTGAAATGGAGAATGCAAAATTCCTCTCTCCAAGTTGTTATAATTTTAGAATTAAGGGGCTCTCAGGCAAAGATGTGAGGATGTGGATCACAGTTCTTTACTTGTGTTTAGCAAGGCAAAACAGAACAACAATAACTATGAGATGAACAGCAGACAGAACCAGGGGAACAGTCCCAGTTTTCTCTGCCGCTGGCACCCTTTCCCCGTTGGTGCAGTTCCCGACACAGGCAGCTGTGGTGCAGAATCCCGGGATGCTGGAGATGGATCAGGAGCTCCCCGGCGGTGGCTGGAGCTGCAGCACGAGTCCCGGCAGGCAGGGGGTGCGGGCTGAGGCGTGGAGAACACTCGGAGCAGGAGCCAAGGAACAGCGAGGGGGGCAGGAACTGCAGCGGCTCCTGGCCAGGCAGACAGGGGCAGGGTCAGGATTGCTGGGCACACACAGAGAGACCGTGGCAGGAAACCCCAAACTCTGCTTCAGTGGGGCCAGTGAAGGAAAAATCTCCCCCGAAGTCTGAAAAACCACAGCCTGCTGTTTCTTCTCCTGACAAGCATAACCCCCCGAAAAAAAAAAAAAAAAAAAAAAAAAAAAAAAAAAAAAAAAAAAAAAGTCCACGTGTTCCTTCCCTCCCTCCACCCCAGGCCACTTCTTTTGTCTTTCTTAACTATCCATAAGTTCCCAGAGATCAGTTCTCTGGCAACTTATGGGAAAAAAATTCTACAAGAGGACCCAACCCCCAACATCTGGTAATCAAAGGACAAATAGGAGACAAAACATACTAGTTAGACCAGGTAATTTAGCAGAATAAATACACAACTGTTAAGTATGTGAGCACTTTCTTCAGATAATTTTACTAATTGAAGATCTAGAAGAGTGGGAACTAACCAGTAGAGGATTATGAAATAGATGGAGGTTTCCAGGCACATGAACAAAGAAGTAACAAATTCCTGGCTAAAATAATTTAGGACAGCACTTGGGATCTGCTCTCACTATCTGATTAGGCCTGCTGGTGACTGTGTATCTTCTGGGGCAGGTATTCCTCCTGCATGTAACTATGGATTTAAATGGTGAAATTAAGTTACTAATTATATTCATCAAGTACACAGCAATCAGTGAAAAAGTTTAAACAAAAAGAAACAGGGAAATCAACAGAGGTTTAGGAAAGACTAAAATATATATAAAATTCGGTCTTCTCTGCATTGGTGTATTTGGTTTCAGCAGAAGTTTTAATTTTGTTTACAGGTTCATCTTTTCTGTATGTCTGTTGAAAATCAAATTGAGACATAAAGATAGAATGCTCCTTTTGAGAAAATATTGCGCAGGGTTAGGATATAAGTTTCTTAGTCTTACTCTAGATTGTCCTAAAGGTTCTGTAGTTGAAAATTTCCTATCATTGTTACATCATAGGTTTAATTTCTCTTTCATATAGAGCTTAATCACATCTGAATATTCTTGACAGAATATCAGTTTATTGCTCTTTAAGTTACTGGTTAATTAACAACAAATCACTCATGGTACAAGCTGGTATGATAAATGAGCATGAAATAGGCATGAAAATTAAGCAATGTTAAAGCTGATAAATTATAATAATGATTAGTTAAAGAGATTGATTTTCATTGAATTTCCTGAACTATTTCTTATTTTAATCTGGTTGTAATATATGTTATGGAATAATTTGTGCTTATGTAAAATATACATGAAATAAAGTTGTGATTGGGAGAAAAATTCTTAAGGTTTTAAAACCACCAGTCAGAACCGGGGAAAAGATTGCTTCAATAATTTTGAAACACAGATGGCAGCGGAGAGAAAGACCTCATTAACAAATGTAAAGACGTGGCTCTGTACAGAAATGGGCCCTTTCCTGGGATGGTCCAGGAAACACCCAAACGATGAATATCCAGTAAGTATCGACAATCAAGATAGCCAGAGTCGTTAGGAGCGTGCATTCCATTACCAGGTTCCTGTAACTCCAGGTACTGGAATTCATCGCTTCCCAGAAATGGTTTTGTCCAGCCCAGCTGTCAAAGGTTTGACGTTGGTACAAGGCCAGTGCCCCTATAACGATATACTGTCCCTGGTATCTGTTGTGAGATGTGACTAAAAACAGAGCAAAACAGTTTCTAATTTAGAAAGCAAGAGAAAAACTTTATTACTAATAATAGGTAAAGAAAACACATACAGAAGAACATGGAAACTTTTAAAAAAAACACTCTTCCTCCCCCCCCCCCCCCCCCCAGTTCTCAACCTAACAAAACAAACTGAAAATTCCTCATCACGTTACCACCTTTTAGATAATTAATCTTTAGTCTATTACCACCCTTCCGATAATCAGTACTCAGTTTGTTGAGGAGAGATAGGAGTCTTTCTTGCACCACATCGTGGCCTCTTCCTCTATGTCCAGTGCTCTCACCACTGTGCATGGACCAGAGCTGCTTCTAGGGTTTCTCTTTTTAAAGATGCTTTGGTTAGTTCTAAGAAACGACAGCCTCTCAAATTTTGGGGACACTTCTCATCTCTGTTCACACTATTGTCCACTCTTGGCTCCAAGCCAATGCCTCTCCCCAGATACAGCTTCTATGTTATAGGAAAAAAAAATGAGTCCGTCCATGGCTATACAAAAGAGTCCAGCCAAAGCCACTCCATCATCTCCTCCCACCTAGGATTCTTTTCAGCATTCCTACTCTATCATCTTTGCTTAATTCTTTCTATCTTTCTTCTTCAAATTCAGGAGGATTAGCATTTATAAAGTTTCTATCATTTACGAAAAGGGTTAAAATCTTGGGCTTTGTTTCCCCAGAACTCTCACGGTATCTTTGCTGTTGGGCACTCTTCTCACGCCACCCCCCCCATACTCCTTCGGCCGTGCTGTCTAGTTGTTGATATCAAATTTCAAGGTGACGAAGATTACAGACACGGTTTTTTCTCAGTCTCTCTCTCCGGGGGGGGAAGGGGGGGGAAAGGGAAAAGAAGGCTGTCTGCCACCCTTCCATCCTACAGGATTTTCCTCTCCTCCTCTGTGCCTGAGGTTCCGGCCCTACCTCACCCAGGCCGCATGGCTTCCCCTCCCCGCCCAGCCAGCCGCTGGGCAGGGGAGATCCCTCCGTCCTCAGGGACCGGAACCAAGAGAGAGCTTTCCGGGGAGCCCTCTGCTTTTAACCCCTTGTGTTCTCAGAGGCGGATCCTTGTCCTCAGTGGCCACACCAGGTGCCAGTCTTTAAACCTCAGCACTCATTGGTTTGACCACTGAAGTTCAGAAAAAACTCATTTTTTCCAAACTACGACACCAGCACAGAGAAAAGGAGACCACATGAATATGTGAAACCATGAAAGAATAGGAGAAGCTCTGCCCCAAGCGAAAAAAGCTGTATAAAAACTACCCCAGCAGAGACAACATTCGTGAACAGAGGGGATCCAAAGCGATAGCGCTCGGATCAGAGTTCACCCAGCGCCGACCCCGGGCTCAGGGCTGTCCCTTTGATTGTGGCCATCAGAGACCGAATCTCGGTCACGAAATAAAAACCTGTTTTCTTTATTATTAATTCGGCTTTATCATTTATTACCTATAACATAGTGAAAACAGTAAATGATTTAGTCTCTTAATCCTTTTCTGGTCAAAAGGCTGCTATAATGTGGTTTACTATTGCCATGTAAATAAATTTATTTGTTGTTACCACAGACCATGTTTTTCTATAGTTTAGCCATGTACTGACTGCTCCTGTCCTCTGTAATTTGACAAACAAAGCAGAAAATTGTAATGATGATGGGTAGATTTAAAAGTTTTTTCCAACCTAAATAATTCTATGATTTGAAAATGAAAAGGCAACTGACAGCTGAAGTAGCTTCCTAAAATCATGTGTTGGGATAGAGCATCTCCCCGATGAACAGAGAACACAAAGCCGGTAACAGGGTACTTAACAAGTGCAAAGAAAGACCCACGTATACTTTGTTCAGATCCATGCCTTCTGCTCTAATCTACCTGTCCAAGGCTCAAAGTCTGTCACTCACATCAAAAATGGTGCAAAATTTGTAGAATGAGGATTGCTAGATCTCTGTGTCAGGCAGCAATTGCCATGTGAGTCTGATGGACAAAAACAAGGGCACATCAGGACATTCCTACTTTTTGCATAGAGCACAAGAACATTAATTGCTGGAAAGTGTATATACATGTTCCTAAGGAACAGACAGTACCATTTTTGCAGTTGTTTGTGGCAGTACAACTTAAATTTAAGACTTTTTTAGTGTGCTGCAATACATGATATTCTGCTCTGCCTTGGGTATATAAAAGCACAAGCATCTGATGATAACTGTGTTAAGCTCTCCACAGTCTAAAAACACCCCAATTGACCAACCAAAAAACTATATTTCATATTGTTATATTTATCTGGGATTTCTGCTATACCAAATAAATCAGTGTTTGCAGGGGTTGTCTCTTATATGCATGGTGTTAGTGTGGCCCTCTCAGATTTTGAGGCATTTTGTGTTAGATACACACTGTTCTAATTATACTTGCTTCTTTCTCTAACACATTGCTTTCCAATGCACCTCAGAACAGAATCTTGGTGTTGACTTAAGCTGTTGCTGTAAGTGAATAATAATTGTGCCTTGAGTTTTCATTTTAGTGATGGAGAAATTTAAAAAATAATAATAATTCTTATTCAGACAATTAAAAATAAAATCTCAGTTTACTATTGTCAGCATTTAAAATTTTCATTACTTATGCTAACCTCTCACACTCTTTTTGCTTTCCTTCTTCCCCTGCCCCAAACGTGCAGAGATTAAAAAGGAAAAATACAAGAGAAAACCTACATTTGATTGTAAATTTTCAGTGATTCCACAATGAATTCAAGGAATTTTTGTATTTCAGCTGAGAAAAAGTTGAAAGAGCATAGTTATTGAAGAGGTGTTTGAGAAAATAATTTTTAAATGAGACCAATTAAGTGCAAAAAGGAAGTGGATTGATAAAATTGCAAGCTTTCTTTAACTAAAATTTAGCTTTGTCTGTTCCTATATACAAGTAATGACAACACTGTTAAGAAATTACTATTTTATCCAAGCTATTCTCATGTGGACAACAAGTTCTACATCTGATTTAAGAATCAGGCAAAAAAATTCTCATTTTAGGCCTAAATGTTGTGTATTTTACCACAATTTTTTTTTTTTTTAAATATATTTTTTTAAGTTAGAAAAGTGGAAAAAAATGTTACAAGCAAATACCCATAGAATCAGAAGGTCCTGACTTGGAAGGGACCCACCAGGATTGTCAAAGTCTGGCTCCTGGCTCTGCACAGGACAGCCCCAAGCATACCACCATGTGTGTGACAGTATTATCCACAAATCCTAGCTGTAGTTTGTAGTTCTCACTTAAAGAAAGCCACTGGAGAAGCAAGTGCTCATAATCTCTCTTGACACTTACTTTCTTCTCTTGTGCTAATCAACACGAGCAGTTAGAACCATTTCTACAAAACTAGGAAGTAGTTAATTTTTACTCTAGAAAGTTTAAAAACAAATGCTTTTCTCTCAAAGAGCCATATTGCTCTTCCACAGTATGAAAAGTGCAGACCAAATCACATCAATAGTGAAAGATTTACTCCCTGCTTCTTTTCCCCTTAAATCAAGAAGTGTTGAAGCAAAGTAGTTGTTACTTCAGTAACCTCTTTTTAAAACAATTGGAGAATAGGTTTTACTTGCTGGAAAAACTAGAACAAAGTAGCAGGGCTTAAACACATTTTTTCGGTTTAAAGTGTGAAACGTCTGTGAAGGCCTTTTCATTATTCTGATGGTTTACTGCATAATGCCTGAGCTTTTAAAGGTCTTGTAGTTGCAGTCTGTTAGCTGGAGCTTCAAGTACAATTAGAAGCAAATAGACATACTAAAGGTATGAATTATCTGTTAATAGGACTCATCTGAAATCCCAGACCACAGGAATGTGTACTGAGACTTTTATATGGGTCACTATAACCTTGCTGCAGGCATCTCAGATACCACTAGCATCTAGGTTAATAATTCCTTTGAATTCCATCTGGCAGTAATGACAGATAAGACTTTCAAAATACTGATACCTGATACTCTGAACAGCTGGGCCAATTGGAACAATAGGGCTGGAATCTCTCTTCTGGTAACTACCATGAATGCTGGCTCAGCTGGGTCCTGTCGGTGTGTTGAGATGCTGCCCTGGGAGATACCTTCTCCTGCTGCTCCATACACACAGAACTTCACAGTCTCTTGTGTGGGCACAGGCTGGGATGCAGTGCAGCAGTGTGGGGTGCAGGAGGGCATGCTGCAGTTACTCTGGCACTCTGCCCTGAGTGCCATGTAAAGCAGAGCACAACTGGGGAGATCTGCTTCTACTTGGGAGAAAAAGCAGTGGTGCAGCCTGGCTGCCCTTATTTTGCTGGAGCCATTATTTACAAGGGTGAGGTGTTCTTACAGCCAAGGGCTGTTCAATGTGGACCTCTTCATTTGTACATGTTGATAATTCAGAATCTGTTGAGGAAACTCAGCTGGAGGAACTTCTCCCTGTGGTGGGTGTTGGCATTCCCAGCATTCCTGTGCCCAGCTGATGCAGGAGCAGTGTCATCTTCACACTTCTAGGTACTTGATGGTCATGTGGGCCTGTTTCACAGAGAAGGATTTGTGACTCCAGCAAAGTGGTGTCTGATGAGTCTGGGCCTTTTGGTTTGCTTCACTGGTTTGGGCTATAGGAGCCTGCTTCTCTATTCACTGCATAGACAAAGTTTCATGTATGGAAAAAATAGGGTTTTCTCCCTCTTTCTTCTTTGGATCATTTATGTACTTCTTTTGTCTAATGCTCAGTGCCACCTTCAGATGTTTCATAAGATTTTACAGAGGCTACTCTAATATTTTCATTGGGTTTCTTATGATGAAGTAGTAACGTTCTAATGAAAAATTTTGCCCATGTTGTGATCTGCTGTGTCAAAAAACTATTTCCAATAAATCCTGTCTACTAAATCTCCTATTTGTTTTGTAAGAATTCCTCCTGTTTTGGGACTCGGGAATCAGAATTGTCTCAATCACTGTCTGGAGAGGCAGAGTAAACCAGGAGAAGTGGCTATTCTTTGTCAGAAGTAAATACATACTTGATCCTGATGATAATATATGACTGTGGAAGCCACCCAAGAAGAAAGACAGATGGTTCCCAAGCCTGGAGATAGCAGTCTAGTGGCCACAAATGTTAGGTTTTGAATGGAAACTTGAGCATCAAGACAAAAAAACTCTCTTGTGGACCTAGTTACAGAGTAGACTAGTACAGGAGAAACAAAAGCACATAGATGAACTTTGACAAAATTTTCTTTGCCACTGGGAGTAAGTGTACAGTTTATTGTCATGACTGCTTTGCTGAAGGGCCTTTTCCTGTGGTTCATCACTCAGGATGTACTTGTGCTGGTGTGCTCTGAGGTGGGGCAAGGGAAACTGGGGCAGATCTCTCTGGGAGTTTCAATACACAGATATTTGCAAACAGGCAGCCCAAACACACTGTGTTGTACTGTGTGTGGCTTCTCTCACCACATGCATTCCAGGAGGTCACTGCAATCCACATGCCCTGTGCTATTGTAATAAGTACATATAAGTTTGTTAATCAAATCTTAGGATATTTTAGAAACTATGTACTTTGACCTGAGGCTTTGTGAGAAGCTACTTAAGGCGAGGAAAACACGATGAATAAGATAACCTCACACCTCCTGTGTTGTAAACAACACAGGGTTGCACCAGCCAGATAAGAAAGACCAAGGGACAGAAGAGAACAACAGACTGAGCAAACACAAGATATCAAAAGGAGCCACGCATATCAGGAGAAGATCAAGGAACAGATACCTAAAAAAAAAGACTGCTGCCTTCATCCCACCGACCATCAAGAGAATCCCTTGCTAAAGAGGACCCTGTGCAGAGTACACCACAGAAAGACCCGTCAGCAGGAACTGGGCTGTATAAAATAACCGCGGGCTACGTAGAATTGGTGAGCCATTGGTGGAGCGTAAGCTCCCCGGCTTTGCCCAGCACTGATTGCATACTACTGCTTGCTTAATAAAATACATTTTCTTAATTGGCTTGACTCTGTCGGATTTAATTAGACAGCTAACCTATAACACTGTGACAGGCAAACTATAACAATAGCATGATGTTTTAGTAATACTGTATGGCAGGGTTTTCACTATTCCTGTCTATGGTAGATAAAGCTGATGGTGGTGATGGCCACCTAAGGAATACAAAGAGACTAAGTGTTTGAACAGTTAATTAAAGAAATATTATAAACTGACTGAATATTTTTGTTGAGATTGCTGTTAAGGAAAAAGAAAATCACAAATCTGGAGGCTCTTTCAGTTAATATGAACCATCTGTGTTTTGGTCTACTTTTCTGGATGAACTTTTACTTTTGTGGTTCTTTTTCTTCTATTTCTGATTATGAAACTATCCCCAGTGGTATGTCAGAAATCACCATTATAAATGCTGACAATTGTTCTGGGGTTAGCATTAAAGGCTTTTAAAACTCAAGATATGTCTGAAGCTGTGTATGTAGTCATTGGCTTCCAATGCAAGTTGCCTTCAGTTGTGAATATGTTACAAATTCTTTTAACACAGATATGCTCATCAAGTTCAAATCAGAACTTAGTATTTGGGACACTACTCCTAAGGGGAAGGGAAGTTTGCCAAAGAACCAGTTGAATACAGTGGGGTGGCTGGAGGTCCACAATCCCACCTGGTGGAGAAGGGCAGAGGTTCTTCAAATCTGCCCTGAAGACGAGCAGGGACAGAAATGGTAAATAACTCTCACAGCTGTGCACAAACTTTTTGAAAAGGAAAAAGCGTGCAAGGCTGTTTTGTAGACAGATTAGTGCTCTTGCCTAAAAGACTTGGCTTCTTTTGGGCATTATTCTTCCTGCCTTGATTTCATGGGTGTTTGCTGTCTTTTATCCCAGATGGGATGAGACTATGATTTGACCTATAGCCTCTTACATGTACCTTTCAGTTGTGGAGAAAAGAAGGGTGTAAAGGAACATGAAATGCATTTAAGTTTGCCTCCAGTGAACTAGCAGCTGTTTTGACTACAGCTGAACTGGTATTTAAACAGGAATCTACACACTGTGGTAAGAGAAAGGAGGAGAATGTTTAATCTAGTGTTCTGTGGAGTGGAGTTTTACAGTATATTATAAAATTTTAATGTCAAACATATTTAGAAAAAAATGTACACATAAGCAAAGAAAATAACCTCTTCATACACTGAAAAATTTTAAAATACTGATTTGTTTCTGTTCTCAATATAGAAATCTTGACCATCGACTGGGATGTACTGGATGAGATGAGGTAAAATGCCTTTCCTAAGCTTTCATTACCAGAGAAAAGAATTAGTAAATACCTTTAATACTATGTTTAGGTGTTTTGGCTTTTTGCTGCTGAGACTACATTTCTATTTCTCGGGCCAAATGATGTTAAACAAAGTAAAATGTTCCCTTTGTCTCTGGCACAGTGTTCAAGGATACATATCTTTTCAGTTTGCAGCATCTCTAGGTGACTGAAAACCTTTGCCAATTTCCATTAATATCAAGTGAAGGTCTTTTTCTTCCTTGAGTGGGAGCACAACTGAGTAATTACATACAGTTTCTTGAAAGCAACATCTGATCCTGTTGTCTTTCACTTTTTACTTTTTCCTCCTCATGCCTATTATGGAAATCAATAGATATCAATATTTTATTGTTCTCTAGCCTTTTTCTTCACTCTTTTCCTATTTTCAAAATTCAGTCTGCTGTTTTGGCACACAAGAACTGTCAGTGGAAAGACTTAGTTAAGAATATTTGGAGAGTATTACAAACAAAACCAGGGAATTATATCACTATGAGACAGGTTGAAGTAAGCTATGTGTTCAATTCTGCCTGTGCCAGCATTTCAGAGGTATGTTTTTTTTCAACACTGGTGTTTTTCACTTCTATTTTCATCTAGAGATATTCATTTCAATCTACAAGGGAAACATGAAGGATTAATTCTATTTTTAAAAGCAGGAGATTGTGTAAAATGTTGGTATTGAACAGTGTGTGACCATAGCAAAGTCAAACACAATTGAACTCTCTAGTGCTTGACATAGAGACATCATTTGACATTCAGTTATTCATGCATGTCAAAATTTAGCTTCCAACACTAACAAACTGATGTCATTCTGGTTCTCGTTTGAATTAGCAAAAATCAGAGGTTTTCTTTCTGCTCTCCTTTTGTAATAACACTGCCAATTAAGAAATAAGACACCAGCCACAAACAAAGAAGCAGTGCCTTCTCTACTGAGTTTGTGGTCTGAATTGAACAGGCCTGATGGTTACCAGCTGTTTTACAGCATCAAACTTGTGTTTCCATCTTAAATTGGATGTCCTCATGAAATGTAGCTCCACTTGCTCAGAGAGCCTTTCTCTTGTTTTTGTGAACATACTGGAGATTAGAATTACAATCTGTGTAATTACACAAATGTCTGAAGAATCATTTACTATATGTCTGTCTTTAAAACCAGATGTTTTCAGTTCTTCTGCTCACAGAAGGTGCCACTTCTGGTGGTGTTTGGGAATTTCTTTATTTGAAGAAAACCAACGCAGATAGTTCTTAAGCACAAATTATTTCAATGAAGAGTTTTGTAATATTTTTCTGAATAATCCCTTTCATACAAAAATTTCATTATTTTCTGATAGGTACCACATTTTTTTACAGAAAGGAATAGCTGCTGCTTTCACACTCATGTTTTATGTGAAGCTGTCTACACCAATTATGAAATATTCCTGGCAGAACTGAATCAGGGGATTCCAAGTAGGAAGACTTTGTTGATCATGGCATACCTTTTTGGCACAGATTTTCACATGTCTTTTCCATGAAATTTCTGGCTTCTTAAAACTGGGACAGCTCATCTCAGTAGAAATACACTCACTTTGTATACACACTATAGATTTTCATTACCATTTTACATCATTGCTACCACATCCATGCTGGCCATAATCTTTTCCGCTGACCTCAGGCTTGTCAGCATCATTGCATGGTGTTATATCTTTAAACATGGTTCATTTTTGTTTTAACACATTCCATAATTTCAGATACTGATACTTTACTGATATTTTATCTCTACTCCTACCAATTCTACACTTATTATGACCAAAATCTGCTAGTGTTTACTTGTGCCTGCTGCTTGGTGAATAAGTATTGCTGTCTTTTCTTAAATATACTTACCCATTGCGTAATAGGAAATCACAATGCACAGTCAGGCCAGGAATAGAACATCTCATTTTAGGGATGGAAAATGCAGTGGTTTCTGAGCTTGATATAAAAACAGTCCTTGTGTCATGTTTTCAATCCCAGTGAGGTGTACGGTTCCTTTGAGGGGAGTCTGAGATAGCTGAGGCTGTTCAGCCTGGAGCCCTGAGAAGGCTCGGTGGGATCTCATTCAGGTGTGCAAGTACCTGAAGGGAGTGCACACAGAGGAGGGAGCCAGGCTCTTTCCAGACAAACCCATTGATAGGGCCAGAGGTGATGGGCACACCCTGAAACACAGACGATTCCCTACAAAGAGCAAGAACCCCCTTTTCACTGTGAGGGTGACCCAGCATTGACACAAGTTGCCGAGAGAGGCTCTGGAGGCTCCATCCCTGAAGATATTAAGAGGTCATCTGGACATGGTCCTGGGCACCTGTTGTCCCTGAAAATAAGCCTTCTGATTTGTTTTGGTATAATGGAGTCAGTTCTCATGAACTGTAAGATAAACAAGGATCATGTTTGCATTCCTTTGTGAAAATATATCACCTGATGGACTTCTCAAGTGACCAGTAAAGATGGAGAGGTGGGAACTTCTCTGTCCAATCTCTGGTCACTGTCCAGAAACTTATATACACGAAGTCAACAATAAACTGAAGCGTTCTTTTCTTCTTCTCTGCCTGAACACCTGTTGTGTGTGCTGCTGTGTTCCCTCTGTGTGTCACAGTAACAGGCACTCAGCTCTTTGTGTCCCTGACTGAGCAGGGGGTTGGACCAGATCACCTTACAGAAGTCCCTTTCAGGCTCAATCAGTCAGTCTGTGGTTCTGTCATTCTGTGCTGCCTTTCCTAGAGTCTCCAATTAAACTGAGCTCAAATCACTCATGTTTTGTTTTACAAACTGATTTTTACATTATAGAGATATCCATAACTACCATTTCAAA
The DNA here is from genome assembly GCA_032173965.1 of Sitta carolinensis. Lineage (NCBI taxonomy): Eukaryota > Metazoa > Chordata > Aves > Passeriformes > Sittidae > Sitta > Sitta carolinensis. Next base: position 61,741,502 of record CM063313.1, read on the forward strand.
TTTTGATACTGTATCATAATATATCATGAAATAGATATGACAAGTTTTCAAATGAAAAGTGTAGAAGTCAAATTTAAAATTAACAGCAGCAGCAATGGAAACAATAGCAAATAAATAGAATTGTCAGGTGAGTTGATTGCAAATCTTGTACAGATCAAGCAACTGTAAACAAGAATTACAAAAATAACAAGGGTCTATTGACTTTTAAAACTGGGCATTGTTAAATGGTCCCTATGGTTATCCATACATCTGGTGGTTGTATAAAGAAACTTGCCATTCAGCATTATTCTCCATCTGCTTTTGCTCACATTTGCTACTGTTAGCACACAAGTTTCTCTTGCAAGCTTAAAATTTTTGGTTTCAATAGCAATAACTTAATATTTGTTCAAAAGCCAGTCTGGGTTTTTTTTGAAACATCACAATTTGCCAGCTGATATAACAAGGGATTATATACACCTGTGACTATAAATCATGAAAAATAGCTGCAGTGCAAGCTTTGTTTTATTAGTTCTTGCAGCCAGTCTCATCTTCTGGCTCTGCTGTCCTGTAGAGGTTAGATCTCCCTGCCCATCTTACTACTTTGTATTTAACCCTTTTCCTAACAATTTTCTTTCACTCTGCCTGTTCCTTGTAATCTCATGAAATCACTGACCAATATATGGTGACACCACAGAGGTGTACAAAATGCCTGGTGAACAAAGATTCTTCCACCTATTTCTTCCACCTCCCAAAGGCAACACTGCTCATCCCTTTACCTTTAAGTGACAAACTCTCTAGTCCATGTGGGAAAGGGTTTGAGACACCATCCAGTGTTATTGTGTCTATGTCACCACCCCTTTGGGGCACCCCAGCTTGCAGTACTGCAGTAGGTTCTCAAGGTCCTGAAACTCTTGGCTTACAACTGTCTCACAAGCAAGCATGGAGTTTCTTTTCTCCCTACTCTTTTCTGACTGGCTCCAGAACAGAAGTCAGACATATCTTACTCTTTCAGGGTTACTTAAAACTGAAACAAAGTGATTTCCACAGGAGTTACTAGGAAAAATTAAAAAAGTAATTTGCTACAGTGTTAGGTTATTCCCTTGCATTCTTTGCTGTTTCCATCTCAAGCCTAATACTTCCACAGGTCTTTGGATTAAGCTGGAGAAAAGATCACAACTTCTTGTTTATTGGTTACAGTATTTTTATTCCTAAAGGAATGTATACTAGAAGATGAAATAGAGGTTAAAATGAGATTTCTTTCACCCTCTCTTTTGGAATTCATATTTAAATTTGCAAGCACCAACTACCACTTATCTATTGCATCTTGGGGAGCAAAAAGGAGGAATTAAAGATCTACATGCATTTGCAGGGTTACAGTCTCACTGCAGTCATCTTGTATTGGGTTAGCTCACATGGCTGGAGTGCCATGATGGATGGAAGCAGATTCATTAGGAGGACAGGCTGGGAGAGTGAGGAGATGGAGCTGCCCTTCGTACAAAGGAGCAGGAGGAGTGCATGGAACACCATCTCGGGACAACAGGTGAACATGAGGGGTGTTGAGAAAGGTGTCTTCTTCAGAAGATATGTTTAGGAAAAAGAAGACCTGCTTCAGAGAAGATCTGAAGATCTTCAGATAAGGTCTTCAGACAACTGGAAGAAGTCACTTCACTTTCACCTGCCCTGGCATTCAGAGGGCTTTTCACCCACCCTGGTGTCTGATGCAGAGTTAATGCAGTAGAGCCTTTGTAATTCAAGAATTTTCTGGACTCCATGATGATGACTTCCTGACATCAGTGACTGAAAAACCAAATAAGTTCCATTGTTTCTGTTAATTTCACAGAAAAATTGGTTTGGAATATGAATGCTGGGAGGAGTCATGACTGCAGTTACCACAAGACAATATAGTTCAGTGTGTACAAATGCCTGATGAGGGGAACAAAGGAGATAAAGCCAGACTCTTCTAATGGTGTCCAGTGACAGAGCAAGAGGCAAAGAGAAATATGTGAAATTCTATTTAAAGAGAAGAAAAAAAAAATTTTAGTGTTTGGACAATTAAACAGTGCATCATGTGTCTTAGGCAGGTGATGGAGTCTCCATTCCTAGGAATATTAGAAACCCAGTTGAAAACAGTTTTGGTAAAGTTGCCATAGCTGATACTGCTTGAGCAGGGGTTTGGACTAAGTGACTTCCAGAGATACCTGCCAGACTCTGAGCTTCTGTGATGCGAATCTGTGATAAAAATATATTCTAAAGCACGTTTCATGGTAAATTTTAGAAAAGCTTATTCATAAAGAAATTACAGGGAGAAATCCAAGCTGACAAAGCAATTTGAAAGCGTTCTTTTTTTCAAAAATACAGGAGCATCAGATTTCTTTAGCCTGTTATGCACAATGCCATACAAATAGCAGCAGAACATGCTCCTATTTATTCTCCCATACACTTCTGTGGCCCTTTCAGCCCATGGCTTCACTGCTGTGGAGAACATGAGCTAGGTGTCACATCGGCTGTCATAAAACTGGGACTAATGTGCATCATCAATTAATACTATTATTCACAAGCTGTCAGTTGGGGTGATGACTTCCAGACTGTCAGCCAAGTATAGAGGAGATCAATACAAAGTCGATCAGGACATGATGTGTTGACAATGACCAGCTATCCCTTCTCATAACTCTAGGTCACGATGGGTAAGGGAGGTGGAACAGTGATGAGGAGTGGCTCAGTCAGACTGAAGAAACTGATGAAGTTGTTGCTATGTCACAGTGACAGTTGTAAGATGTGTGTGGGAGCTCTGCTCTGGGGCTCTGCAGCAGACCCATTCTTGTCGGCCCACCAGTAACTGAGCACCTCAACCCTTACTCTGGTTTGTTCCTTAGGTGGCTATAGATATTGACACAATATAATCATAAACCTCTCTGTGAGATTTCACCTTGGAAAAAAACAGTTTAGGCACTCCTGCACATCTCAGAACCAGTAACAACTGATATTTAGAAACTGATGGAAATGGGATCTGGCAGCTTGCTAGTTATTGAACCCATCTTGTCATGATGCTAGAACTGAAAATGGAGAATTCCTAACCAGAAGAGAACATAACTCAGAGACATATACATGTATTGTGTAAGTCAGTCATAGGACCCAGTCCACGACAGCACGTTGTGGAAACCTCATATCCAGTGTCATTTATTATTAGTCATTTCCACCCTTGGACCTTACCATATATCGTAATCTTCACTCACTGCTTTTGTCTCTACATGGTTGCAAGAAAGCCACAAAATTGTAGCTTGTTGACAAATGAAATTTGCTTGTTTACCATGATGTGCAGCTGTTGGTGCAAAGAGCACTGCTTGCTTATCTGACAGTTTATCTGGTGTGAGATAGCCAAGGTGCACACAGTCTGTTGGAGACATTGATCAGATCACCTGACGGGGCAAAACCACAGCCACAAGAGGGGTGTAATTTTGTCTTTTATTTTTTTGTCTAAGTAAAAAACTTTAGAAGAAATAGCCTCATCAGTTTGTTAGCTTTCAAAACAGGAAGAACTTCTAAAGTTTCTAGATGTAATTTTTTTCTTTAGAGATGATCAGTGTGAGTCATTCATTCCTTCTGCCAAGCTGAAAGCATTTATAATGTCCAACAGTCCCTAATAATTCCTAGGGAACAAATATTTTAACCTGTGGAAGACATTTTTGTCCTCGCAGATTTTCAAATTGGCAAGGCTTTTTGGTTGGAAAGTAAATCAGGAATGAAAAAGTGATGCTTTCTCTTTCATGAAAATTGGCTTCTAAAGAACAGAACTCTAGGGATTTTTCTGTACCTCCCAGGTTTGCATTCTTTATATCCATTATTTTGGTCCTATACTCCCTTAACTTGGGTTACGTAACATTTCAGTTTGAGAAGTCACACTCTTCTCACAGCAGTCACAGGGTGAAACAGGAAGATGTAGACTGAAGTATAAAACTGGGATATGAAATGCCAATTGCGCCTTAACTGTTTAAACAACACTAAATATACAAACATCTGAGCTCATTAGCATGCTGCCTTGTTGCTGAGTGTTGGAATGGATGATTCCAAACATTAAACAATCACCATGTTCATCTCTCTCCTTTCTTGTTCCAGCAATTTCCTTTTTCCTACCATTGTGATAAATGCTGCGCTAAAGATTTTCAACAACTGCTTGAGTGCCACAACACTTGCAGATAAGAACAAATCGGTGTAGCAGGGAAACAAAATGCCGGTTTTGCCCATGAAACAAGGTGAAAGTCAGATCAATTGTCTATGCAGGAACATTGTGGAGCTGCCATTCAGGTTTTTCATCAGGTAGCTAACAAGTTATGACCTGCAATCAAAGTAAGCAATACATTACAGAGATTTTTCTTTCTTTCATGTAATCTGTTGAAATGCTGGCATTTAACATAAGTGGGCTGAGGTACCCTGTGGCAATACCTGCCTGTACAGCTTTAAATATATATTTATCTCATGGTCCATGTATTTATGCTATATATCATATAGAAAACCAATGAGCAGCTGGAGATGCCTCTTTGGAGGGTTGTAAAAGCAAAGCTATACTTCTTGTGATACTCGGCAATCTCTAGCGTTGAGTGAGTGCAATGATTTCCTTTGCAGTTGCTGTAAAATAAAGAGTATTCTTCACTTTGTAATGAAATTGTAAAACTGCAGCCATAATTCCTTCAGGCAAAGGGAGGAATGTATGTCAGGTCTCTTGTTTTTGTGGTGGTGGGCTGGTTGTTTTCTGGTTGTTTTTTAAAAAATCTTATACACTTCCTATTTGATGTTGCAACTGGGACTGCTATAGCTGTGAGCATGTCTTTCATTTATGTACATATGTACATATCCCTGCTCTATTCAGCATGTTTCAACAGAAGAGATGGTTCAGTACTGACAAAGTGAATGGTCTGACACATCAGGAGGAGATACTCAGCTGCGAGGGGTAATACTGCATGCCTTCAAGCAACACAAAATTCCAGCCCTGCAGCCAGGTGAGGGTGGTAACTTCCAGCTGTAGGACTCCAAACCCCAAGGATACATTGCTGACATGGTGTCTGCTAGTTCTTTGCTGGCTCAGGAGACAGAAAATGCCCTGACACAGCTGAACCAGTCCTGTGACAGAAAGTCTCACTTAAAGAGGGCAACCCTTCTTGGCAGGATTCTGCTACGTTTTTGGGCAGAAATTTTGGCCCTGGTGAAAGGTTCATTATCCTATTTCAGTCTCAAGAAGCCCCTGGAAAGCTACTTTATAGCAAGATAAGGCACATGCAGGTCCGCTTCACTGAATTCTAAAACACAGGCTCTAATGATTTTCAGCAGCACTGAATAAATCTTCCTTTTCTTGTCTCACTTCCTTCCACCCCACCCCCCCCCTCCCGTTTTCCATCTCTGCGCCTATCGTCATATTTGGCTTTGTCCTCTGTTTTTCTACAAAGTTCTGCAAAAGTAATGTCATCTGAGGGAGAAACTGTCTGCAGGGCATTTATTTGTTCACAAATAATATTTTACCATGGCAACCCTAATTTTTTTCATTGTGCAGTCCTCTGTATCATGAAATTGCTTTTCAACAGCTGGGCATTCCCCTGCTTCTTCTGCAGCTGATATCTCACAGAAATCTTAAAAGTATATTGTTACAGGCACAGAACCAGTAAAGAAAAGGGACACCATCCATAGAAAAGGTTTTCTTCAGTTGTCAGTGGCTTTTGTTCATGACAATAGGAGTTACTTATTTTAAAACAATTAGTGATGTTACTTTGCCCATATTTGATCTTATAGGCCTATTTATATTTACTTTTACATCTATAGTGTAGCATCTGGTACAAATTACTGTCCACAGTGTTTTGTTATTTCTGGATTACAAATTCTTATTTACAATTTTTTCTCTTACCTGATTCATTTTACAATGTCCAAAGAGGGTAATAGCATTTGAATGCTTTTTTATCAAAAAAACCAAACCAAAACAAACCAAAACAAAACAAAAAAACAAAACAAAACAAAAAAAAACACCCAACTTTTTTTTTCAGAGCTAAAATTTACATCAGTATACAAGTAGTCTATATGGAAAGAACAGTTTACTTTGGCCAATTGGACACTGCTCCAATGTGGTCCTCAGATAACTAACCCAGACCCTAATTTTAAAATAGCTGTCTTAGAGGGGATGGGACCTGTTCATAATTCCAGATGTGTACTCAGTTACAGCTTTGTCCTGAGTCCAGCTACCATCCCCGGTCTTTGGGCTGAGCAAGATGTTGCTGGCATTTCATTTCTGAGGTCTATGATTTCCCTGTCCCTAAACCAAATCCTAGCTCTAGCTTTCTGCAGAGTAAATTAAAAACCTCTTCAGTTCAAAATAAATGTTGTCCTTCTACTCTATCCTGTGCCCACCTGGATTTTCCTGGAATTTTGTCTTCATAGGACAGTGTTGCAATTTAATAAATTAGTTTTTTATATATATATATATGTATATATATATTAAATCTTATATTAAAAAATAAATTAATAAAAAATTGCCTGCTCTAGTACATCTTGTTTCAGAGTACTGTGAATCCCATTTAAAATGAAAAATATACTTGTGTTGGAATTAATATTTAGACTATATTTTTGTAAGTAATCCCTATTCTATATTTCACAGAATTACAGAATATGGTGAGTTGGAAGGGATCCACAAGGACCATGGAATCCAGGTCCTGAACTTGCACAGGACACCCTGAGAGTCACTGTATCTGTACTTATTTAAACTCATCTTTCCATGTAGAACAGCAAAGGCAGTTTTTTCGTCTAGATATAACTTCAGTTACTGGACACTCACAGGACAGCTTTAATTGAAGCACTTATTTTTGTTCTCACCTGAGAATGCCTGGATCTTACTGTGGTTCTGTGGGTTTGTCCACAAACCAAAACCTCCTTGAATATTGAGCCCAAAGCCCCAAATATGGAATATTAATATTTCTTCCTTCTTCTTCCTGAGTTCATTGTGTAACTGCTCATCTCTAGCAGGGCATCTGGGGAATTCTAGCACAGAAGGGTTCAGCTTTGCCTTGCACAGTCTTCTTCTCTTGTGGTGGTTCCTGTCTCTTGCTAGTGAAGCAAGGTGCTGTAGCTTGGATTTATGCCAAGCAGCTGCCTTACATGCATGCATGTGGAAAGCCTACCTTTTACTGCTACTTTTTTATCTGCAGTTCTCATGACTATGGGATTGTCCATCTCACATTGGCTCTCCTGCTTTGCCAAGGACGGTGCTAACTCCAGCTCCTACCTACTGGCTTCCTTTTCTCCACAAGGCTGACCAGCCTGTGGTGTGAGGATGTAGAAGGGACTCTTGTGGAACTGCATTCCCTAGGAAGGATCGAGCATGGGTATTCTCATGACATTCCTGATGGCTTATAACCAACTGTAAAATCAGTGATTTGTGCACCCTCCGTTGACAGGAAAGGACAGAATTTGAGGCTAAAAGCAATACCCAGTGACCTTCAGGGGCCACTACCTGGCCAGCAGTCCCACTCTTAGTCTTGTAGTCAATTTTAGACACTGTATGGTCCAGTCACAGAATCACACAATAATAGAATGGTTAGGATTAGAAAACACCTTGAGGATCATCCAACCACCAACCTAACACTGCCAGGTCCTTGGCTAAACTGTGTCCCCAAGAGCTACATCTACAGGTCTTTTAAATTCCTCCAGGGATGGTGAATCAACCATTTCCAATAATCTGCTAGCTGTCTGGTCTTTTTTCAAAAAATATAAATCCCAGGACTCAGATGTGAGAGTAGTTGTAAAACATTCATTAGCTATTAAAGTGAGCATTTTGTGTCTAGCTATTTCTCTGGCACCTGAATGGTGTCTTTTTTTTTTTTTTTAAAAAAAAAAAAAAAGAGGAAGTTGCAGTTTGCTGGGGCCATCAGAGATTTTGAAAAGTGACAGATCACTGGATTTAATTTGTTTAGTAATTCCACATGCAGCTGTCATTCTTGACTGTTCCTTTTACACTTCTTCATGAAACCACAATGATGTACAGCAAGAGCCCACTTTGTTCAAGCATCTGGCTTTCCTTTACAGGGAATTAAACAAAGTCTGAAAAGTATAATATTAGTAAAAGAATAAAATAATTATAAAAAGTAGCCTGATTCTTTTAATGTGAGATAAGGTTCCTATAGTCTCTTTGTCTCCCCTCACAAAGAGTCAGTTTTACTGTGCAGTGCCTTCATGCACAGCCTTAAGTTTTCTGAATTGGTCTCCTGGTCTTCTCCCTACCATAAGTAGCCTGCATATTCCAGAATGATTGAATTTTTTTTAAGGATTGCTCAGTTCAACCACTAAATTCTTATCTGTAAGCACAGCACTACTTACAGATATACACGTAGTGCATATATATATACATATATACAGCAAATGCTGACTTGACATATAAAATAGAACAGTCCCCTCCTGTCTGTTGTCGTGGCTCTGTATCACAACCCTCAGCAGCAGCTGATCTTGCCAAGCTCAGTTGCAGCAGGATTCCCTCCACTGAGCCGCAGCAGATGAACCAGCACTGGACTGATTGCAATTTCCATTAACAAAGTCAGGTGCTCCTTAAGATCACTCACCAACCCTCAGCAAAACCAAAGTGGTGGAGAGCTCCATGGGTCTCCATGAATAGTTTTTAGAACATCAATTAGTAGATGCAACTTCAGTGCACAGAAGAGTAAATACACAGAATTACACAATACACAAAATACACAATATATTGGGACAACATGACAAACACATGCACCTTGTTAGGAGGAAACCATGTTGGGCTGTGCAGAGCAGGGCATTCCAAAGTGTTTTCAACAGAATGTGAACAAATTTCCTCTCTGAGCCATCCCCAAAAGCACAGAGATGTACCTGCTTTGCTGATACACACAGGTGGCTCATGCTATAGACAGCAGAAGAGCTTTTCCCAGTGCTTCAGCTGGCAGTTGTAGTTTGCTGCTAACATACAACGTGATAGCAACCAGAAAAATGAAGTAATACTGCCAGGAGTTTTTTCTGCTCATCCCATGGGTACATTTCTCTTACCATACCCTCAAATGGTAAACCATATGGGAGCAGAAATGTCCAGCACAGCCACTGGCTGCTAGTACCTTCTACCTTACCAGTGGAAGGATTCATACAGCATGACATACTTACAGAGAATGGAAAAGACAGCAGCTGCAGAAACTGGCTCATAGGCAATATCAGAATCGACTGGAAAAGTGAAGCACAGGACACAATGGGCAAAGGTCATAAGAAATATGGATATACTGAAGCAAAGTTAGATTAGATGAGCTTGGCTCAAATTATCCGTATTTTTCTTATTGAATAAAAATATAAAAAGTAAAAGATGCCAGGACTTCTGCCTAAGAAGGCTTGTAAAGCGTCATCCATTGAAGCATGTTAAGCATAAAATAATAATATTAACACATGTATATGAGAAGACTGAAGTTTGAACACCGAAAGGTGCTACAAGACTTCACTTCCTTTTCAAGTCCTGATGTCCTTTTCCAACGGAGAACAGTACCGGTGTCCAATGTCTGAGAACAAGTGGAAAGTTTGGATGCCTAGGCATGCAGAAAGGTCTTTTTATGGAGTGTATTTTCCAGGATTTCAAAGCAAACATTAGAGAGGACAGTATCTGCAGCTGTGTGGAGAATTCAGAAGAGCTCAGACTTTAATTGCTGCTCATCTGCTTCTCTGGTGTTGCAGTTAATCTGCAAAAATTAAAGGAGTCAAATTAATAAAAGTCAGCTGGCAGCCTGTGGATTCACTTTGTACTTAAAGCAAGCTCACTCATTAATAGGAATTGACAGGAGGTGTAATTGGCCTTTTGCCTTATCCTGGATCCCCTGCCTCAGAAGGCAGTAAGGACAAATGTGGCTTGCCCATTTCCGGCCTGCTCAGGAACAAAATGGGCAAGTGCATGTGGAATTAAACTCTGCTATCTGTAGAAGTCTCTTGTACCTCTCAAATACTCCTATATAACTGTTAATGATGCTTCTGACATTTGTTTTCCCTTGTGAGATTGGCTGGTTAACATAGCATTTATTATCTTACTCCCTGATACGAAGAGGACAACCTAATTAAATCAGCAGCAGGAAAGGATGGGGTGAGATTTCAGGGAACAGGAGTCAGTAAGGAGCAAAATGATTTTATGAATTCACTATTAAGGAAAATGTCTTCTACACAGTTCTTGGAAAAGAGTGTAGTGGGCCACTGAGGTTTTACATCAGTTTCGGGAATTTTAATGTCATCTTATTCATGCATCCCTTACTTCCTTGGCTCCTGAAAGGTTGCAGCAAGCTGGAGGTGCCAGTTCAAAAACTAGTTTACAAATGGTGTTGTGAACTTTGGTGGCTGATTTGTGCAGCTTAGCAGTCTCTGCTGAGAGGTGGAACATCTTGAATATCAGCAAGGAAAAAACTGAGGGCATTAGACACTTCAGCTGTTCTTAGGGAGTGCATATATTGGTGAGTCACCGGTATTGGTTGGCTATTTGTGCTGAAGTGGTGTGTTCTGGATAATGCACTATACTCAATTCTGTGTAAAAATGGGACTGTGTCAAAGCAGCTGGAGAAAGTCAGCTAATTAACTGCCGTAGTACTGAAATTAATTAATGAAGATACTGAAATTGGGCAGAATAAACAATTTTCTAACACAATTTGAAGCATTAGAAGGCAGGCATTCTTTATCTGTACAGGACACAGAGAAGATCAAATTCTCCTTATTCTGTGTGTGAGGTAAGACTTTACAACAGGGGGTTTTATCTGTCATAATCATACATATTAATTAAAATGTGTTTCTTATCTAATACATAAACATCACTTCCCTTCAAATAATTTGCATGCATCCACCTCCTGCTGGAAGTCCTTTAAGGGTCCTGGAAAATAATAAAAGGGGTCTGTGGCATGCTTATTTACTGAATGCTTTGGTATTAAAGCATGGCAATAAAATGAAAGTCTGTATTTTAAATCCTACCATATGCAACCAGTCAGATCTAAAAAGTATGCTATGTATACTGCAGCCCTGATAGACAAATAATTCAGAATTTTATTATTTGCAATGCAACAAATGAAGTGATCTTAATCTCTTTTAGATGTGAGATGAGGGAAGGCCACTGAGGCAGCGGGCCTGGAAACCCTGTCCTGCAAGGAGAGGCTCCAGAACCAGTTTAGCTGGGAAGAGAGATAACTTTGGCAACATCCACCAGCAGTCCTGGCATGGACAGGAGAGAGACAGAGGAAATAGAGCATCAGGACTCATCAGAGTGGTGTGTGGTTGGAGAGTGAGTGGGAGTAGCACAGCTGAGCCCATGGAAATTCAGACCATTCACAAGGAAGAAACACTTTTCCCACCAAAACAGCCCAGGACTGGAGCCAGGGCCCAGGCTGGCTGTGCTGTCACCAGCCTTGGGGATTATCAAACCCCAACCGAGCAACCTGGTCTCAGCCCAAAGCTGGCTCTGCGTTGGGCAGGGTTTGGACTGTACATTTCTCATATTCCAGTCCTGAGTCATTCTGTAAGCCTGTGAACTACAGCACTTGGAGCATCTCTTCCAGCTGTTGGACCATTCTTAGCTGAAGTGCCAGGGTACCCTGCCAATGCCCTCTGGAAGGGCAGGTTAAATAGAAGGGACAGCTGGAAGGGCAAGCTGTGGTAACAGAGGAGCTCTGGTGGGGTGGGAGCACCTTCGTCCTCTGCAGGTGCCTTTGAGTGGACATCTTACTGCTGTGCACAAACAACTGACAGGGAGTACATCAGACAGAGCCAAGCTCTTCGGGTGGTACCCTGTGATGGCAAGCAATGGCGGGAACAACGCACTGTGTAGAAGCTGGAACGCGGGAATAAACACTTAAACACAAGAAAGCTCATTTTCGATGTTGGGGGGGGGGGGGCGACGCTCTTCCGCAGGTTGCCTGGAGAGGCGACGGCACTCCCCACTCCGGAGGGCACTCCAGCCGCAGCCGCTCCGGCCCAGGGCCACCGTCCGGGGCCGACCCCGCGCACGACGGGAGTGGGACGGGCCGCCCACCCGCCTGTCCGCGGGCCCTCCCCGTCCCTCCCCCGCCTGCCCGGCCGCTGCCCTCCCCGCGCCCCGCCGGGGTGCCGCGGGCCGCTCTCAGCCCCGCCGCTCCGCGCCGCGCTCTCGCCGCCGCAGCCCGACGCCGCCGCGAAGATGCTGCGGCTCTGCCTGCTCGCCGCGCACGGTAAGCGGCGCCGGGGACGCCGCCCGGGACGCGCCCGGGCGCTGCTCCGCGGCACCCGGGCCGGGCGCGCCGTGACCGCGGCTCGTTTTGTCCTTGCAGCTCTACGGCTCGCCGGGGCGGCCTTGCTCTCGCCCGGGTCGTGCACCTTCGAGGACAGCGCCTGCGGCTACCAGTGGGACTACGCGCATCTGCCCTGGACGCTGCACGGGGAAGGTGAGAGCGCTGCCGCTCCCGGGCGCGGCTCCCCTCTCGCCCGGCGCGCCGGACCCGCCGCGGCGGCGCGGCCGCATCTCGGCTGCCGCCGCTGCCGCCGTGCCAGCCGCTCGGCTCTCGCCGGGGAGCAGCCGCCGCAGAGTTCCTGCCGTGTGGGTCACAGTCCCCTGACAGCTGGTGATGGGCAGGCCCTGCGGGGAGGCGTCTGCGCTCCCCCCGCGGCACAGGTACCCCGCAGTGTTCAGCAGGACGCCTCAGAAATGTCCTTTCTTTCTCTTTCTGTTGGGAAAAGGTGTCTTTTATCAAATCCTCCTTCTAAAAAAAACTGTCACATCTGTCACATTCCTATTAAGCTGAATTATTTTTTTTCTGAATATATTTTGTGTTCTACTCCAAAAGTGGATGCATTTCCAGAGCGAGAGACAATCTTTGGCAAGAGTATCTTTCCATGTTCAATTAAGACTCTTTTCCGTTTTATAGTAGCGTCAGTTCAACAGAAAAAGTCAAGTCTTGCAGTAAGTTGTATTAGGATTTACAAGACTTGATGCTATTGAAAAGAGAATAAAGTCCAGTCACTGCACAGAGTTTCCATGCAACTGTAAATTACTTGGTAAATTTTTAGCGTGGGCTCCAATTTTTGACAGAATCTACATGAACATAAGACTAAGCAAAAATATACACAGTATGGTTGTTACTGACTGTAACATAATTTTGATTATGTGTTCACCTAATTGCCATTCATGAAGTAAAAGCTGTGCTCACGAAGAAAATGGGACCATGTGTTTTTAGAGTCTTTAACCCCAAAACAGTTGCCAAGAATAAAGAAGAGGTGAGTACAGATACAGATACAAAGAAATAGACACCCCCTTAGAACCCTTTTATCAGTGCTTTGTTCGAAACTGGCTGGTCCTGTTTTCCATTCAACTTGCCTCTCAGTTGAGAAAAATGATTTTTCATTGATTTGTACCCAGTTCACACCTACACAAAATAACTCACCTTCATTCTTTCTTTTTAGATTAGTCTGTAGGCTTTGAGAAGGTACAAAAAAACCTAACACAAACAAGCCTGCAAGGATGTAATAATTGAAGTACTTCCTTTTTCTCTCATTTATTTTGTATATATTTCTTAGTTTATTTATTTATTTAAATATACATAGATTTTCCTGTATTTTTGAAGGTACTAGTGGAAGTCTAGTAACCATCTTTTCTGTCCCAGCTGTGCCTCCTAACACCATGCCCTCTTAGTCTGAAAAGCAGCACTTACTTCCTCCTTGTGATTTACAGGGAGCCACATGGTAGTGGTGTTGATTCAGCTCCAAGGGACTTTGAGTTGCTGGTAACAAAACCTGCAGAAACGGGTGTGTGTCACATTGTGCACAGCCACAATACAGTGATTCAAGATATTTTTTGGTGTACAGAACACAGTTTTAGTAATTGTAGTTTGATCTTCCTGTACAAGCAAACATACCAGTGGCTGCACAGCTTCTGTTATTGCACATCATCATTTTCAGAGCTACGTAACTGCTATATTCTGGGAGGATTTGTGGTATACCAGCTCTCATCATAGGCATAGTTCTGTCAGCATTTCCATTATAAACAGTTTTTCTGCAGTCTGTAATTTGATCATAGCAAGACATTCTGTGCAAACATTTGGCACACAAGGTATTATATTAGTCTCCCCAGAAACAAATTCACAGAATCTCAACTAAACCTTGCTGAAAATAATTCATTCAGATCTACACAGCAGGTGTGCAAAACTAGTCTTCCTTAGATGCTCTTTCATTCTTTTGTCTTACGAAACCATACCCCTTTTGGCAGCTCTGTATCCTGGTATTTGCTGGTCAGCGTATGTATGTGTGGTAATTTACTGGGACAACAGAGGAAGTTAAGAACGAGAGAGACAGCTTAGCTTTGAGTTGTTCCACTTCTCCTTGCATTGCTTCAAAGTTGTTTTATTATTTTAAAATGTTATTTGTGGTATAGAATTGCATTAAGTGTCTTTCACAGGGTTTATCTGACTTGCAGTGCAAGTTCTTGCATCTTATAAATCTCTCAATAGTGTAGACTTGTGCCAAACTGTCAAGGTGATGTAAATATAACTAAAACCGTGCCCAGAAATTTCCACTCCATACTTGAAAGTATTTTGCCCAGTTGCCAAGGAAGCCAGTATCTTCTGATGGGCCAGGCTCACAGAAAGGAAGTGTGAAAATAATTTTTGCTTTTGTTTACAGCTACACAGTCCCACTTAAATGAATATGTTTCTAAGGTTCAGCTACTGTTTTAAATGTTTCTGGCTTCTCTTTACTGTTCTGATAATTCCAGCATACAAGTTTTCTGTTTGTTTTTTTATAATTTTAGGATATTCATAATTGAAAATATTTCATTTTTTTTTAGCTGAAGTTTTTATATCTGAAACTGGCATTTTAGGGCCCTTTTTAACCAAATGCAAATCAAAAGAAAATACTCAATGCTACAAAGGATAGCTGTTTCACTCCTAAGTACTTTACTTAAGACTGGCAAATCAGGCCCTAGTGAAGTAACTGTTTGTAGGGACAGCTACACAAGAAACAATTCAGGCAGCTCTCCAGTCGACCTGTGCTCCCATTAAATCTCTGCTTCAGTGAAACCTTCCATAAGCCTCAAGCTCTCTTACATGACTCCGAATTCAGGAACAGGACCTTCAAGCATATCAAGGTGCCTTTTCTGTCAGCTTTTTCAGTCTCTGGCTAGCTCAGTGTTTGCCTTTTAGAACTATAATGACTTTAGCAGACAAACACCATGCAAAGGAAAATGTAACATACAGAAAAAGCTGTGATATAAATTTCTGGCGAGCCTTTTTATGGCTGGGAAGCACACCCAACTGAGGTCATGGCCCAGGCTGGGTAAGGACAGCATCAGGCTTGAAGGCAGCATGTTCCCTAACGAGCCAGTTCTGTTTTAAGTGTAAAATGGGAAAATCCATGCAACATGTTGTGTTTCATGTGTTTGTAGGATACCAACTGCACAAGAAACAGGAATGGTTTTGCTCAGGAAGGTATCATCATACTGTAACCCTGGTTCTGAAATGAGCAACAGATGAATTTGTATGTTACCAGTGATAATATCTGAAAGCTTTAAGTGAGTTTCTCCTATACATAAACAGAGAGGACAAAGGTCCATTTTCATTTCAGTGGTGTAGGCATGCTCCCAGAAATGTTCTTGCATTCATGATGTCTCTGAACAGATAATCTATCTTAAAGTTCAGAATATAAGACAATGATTAAACTCTTGAACTCAGCCAATGGATAGGAAATTTAGAAATCACATCTATATTCATCTCTACTATAGTAGTTAGAGAAAGTTGAGAAGTTTGAATACCATATTGGTTCTACTAACACCTACAGGTGTCCAGAGCATGAGTCCAGTTATTTTGAGGCATAAAGTTTTGCAGATGCGTAGTGGCTGATTTCCACAAGAATTCACTTCTTTGTCAGCAGTGTATGTGTTGGCAAGGGAAATACCAGTTAATTGTAATACATACTGTCGAACTGTGTAGGATAAGATTCATCAAATAATCTTGAGATTTGCTTTAAAGAAATTGCACAGTTATTTTAGAGGACAGACATGCTTTGCAAATGCAATATGGCCTTTGAAACAAAGGAAGATGCTGTATGTCATAGGCAGTAATCCTGAGTAGAGTAGTAAATACAACTGTGCAGACCCACTTACAACAGCAGTAGGAAACACAGCCTTGGGTCAATTGTAGCCATTCTAAAGTGTTAGGTTTGGGCATTTTTTGCATTCTTCTTAGCCATGTCCAGCACCGAGCTGGCCAAAACCTGAGAGTAAGAGCATCCTGCTCACAACATTATTACAGATAAATTTAATTAGACACAATACCTATGGCATGTCTTTTCTGTGACTCTGGGCAAAGTTTACATTTTTACTTGGAATATCTGTACAGCACTTTGTGTGAACTGTGGGTATGTTTTGTTTTCCATTGCCCTTCACTCTAACAGAGATCAATTTAATAGTGCTAAAAGTAATGTGCATTTCTGCTGTCAGCTTAAATCTGCCCCAATGGGGTTTGCTATGCTTCATCTGCTTGTCTGGATTTAAGCACTAGATAGGAAACTTGTCTATTATGACAGCATTCTATAGGGAAGAGAGGTTGTTTATATTAGCAAAGTGCTCCAAAAAGCAAGCGATCATTTTTAATGTGCCTGTGCATTGCCTAATGAGTTTTGTGGCACTGAAACACTTAAGCCATAACTGGTAGTTGATACAGCTCTATGCACCTGACTCTCATAGGATAATTGACAGCTTCAAATGCAAATTTTTGCAAGTGTTGCTTTCCATCAAAAATTCTGGAAGTGTATATTTCTTCATATATCCTATCACCAAGGATACATTTTAATAGCACATTTCAGGGTTTTGAATAATGTTTCCTCTTTCTGCAGTATTTTGAAGGAAAAGAGATTGATTTCACTCAGAAGAGTGATATAGTGATATAATAGATTACGTTACATCAAATATGGCCTTATTTTCTTATTCTTAAAGCATATGCTTATTTTTGCCACATTATTCTAAGACGCTGTTCCTGTGGTTCACTCCAAACAGGTATCCATCAGGTAACAATTTATGGAAAGCTGGTGAGCAAGCAACATCACTAACAACAGTTTCAGGAAACTGAAGTTTGTCTTTTGGAACATATTTTTTGCAAAGCTACACTTAAAAATATATGGAAAATAATTTCAAGAGACAGGACAGATATTGCAGGCCGTCAGATAAGTCAGGCGTGAGAGCAGCAGCATAAGGAATCTCAAATCTAAACATTGCCTGCATACCATTTAAATAGCTTGTATTTACAGCTGTGCCATATGACTTAAAATTGACCTCTTTTGATCTGAGCTCTCTGATCTTGAATGTCACGTCATGTGGTTGTAATATGCAGAGTAACGAAGCAGGTGATAATTGGCAATCCTAGATTTTGTGGCGCAGCAAACAGTTCATGTCTGACGTGTGCTCTGTCATGCTCTGTTACAAACCTATTGGCAAATAAATTAGCGCATATGAAGTCTTAGTTTTCTTTCCATCTATCTGCAGTCCTTTGCTGTACGTAAATTTGAGAAGTATGTAATTTGAAAATGTAAAAAAAGTTGTAACATTGCTGACTTTGTACAATCCTTGAGATGGGACAAGTGATCTCCCATGTTTATTGCGAGATCACTGTGTACTTGGGAGTCAAGGAGACTTGCACCAGCTTGTACGTAGCTGCAGCAGAGCCAGGCTGGCATTCCCCAGTGCTTGTTTGCTGGCAAGTTCTCAGCTGATAAATTCACCCTGCCACAGGAACTTATTGGTTTGGGATTTCCAAACCTGTAGCCAGGGCATCCTGCACCGAGTGCTGTTTGATGGAGGGAAGAAGCCCTTAGATTGGCACATGGTCTGTTTTGCCTTGACCTGATAATTAAAATGTTGGTGTTCCTAGCCAAAGTAATTGAATTTAATTAAATTCAGTAATTGGAGTGACAACTGTCCTTCCTGAAGAGGGGGGAAAGAAAGGCTGGCACACACTTCTTTTACACTTAGAATCTCATGTTCTTCTTGTTTTCCTTTACTTCTGGTGCCATTTCTCCTGTACACTTGACTTCAATTACTCAGCCACCACTCTTGTGTTAGCAACTTGTTTCTTTGCACTATTTTCCTGTACAGGCTGTCACTGGAAGTTAATAGTAGTACCATGGATGAGGAGCATTCCAACTTGCTCTGGCCTACCCTTTGAATTGCTGATCCCGGTATGAAATCTTACATCTTGTTTGCCCAGGTATAACTTCCATCCTAGGCTTCTGGGTAATAGCATTTATATTGAACTATGCCCACATTGCAGATATCAGCATATTTTTTCCCCATCTTCAGAGGCAGGTCTTGTGCAAAAAAAAAAAAAAAAAAAGACAGCCAAGAGCACTTTATGTCCATCAAGAGCTTCAGCAGAGCAGTTGCCTGTGCATGATGACACTTGTGATAAGTCTGGCCTTTCCATTTGCAGCAGGGGAACAAACAAAGCCTAAATTGTTGTCAGTGAGTCACTGCATTAGAGATGAGTTTCAAAGCATTCCTCTTCTCAACAGAATAGTAGTGTTCTCATAAGTGCATTTTCACATACAGCTGTTACTGATTCAGTGCTTGCAGAGTCAACAACTGTTGTAGTGGTTTTACACTGAGCCGTGGAATTTGGCCACAAGAGAGGGACCATGACTCTTAGACAATTTATGTTTACTGAATATACCTTGCACTTCTGACAATAGGCTGGTCTTTGTTTTGCATGAAAAAACCTGAAAAGAGGTAATTTGCCACTTGAATTAAAAAAAAAAAAGAAAAAAAAAACAACTAAAAAAAAACTGTAGGAGGGCAAAAGAATATTTGGGAGTTGTGATGGAGGTGAAATCACCTCAGTCAAAAAAATCACTTGCATGTAACCCCTGGCCTTGCAGATGTTGAAGTTTACTAATTTCAAGTACAGACATGCAAATCACTCGCTGAAAACTGCTAGAAATATTTTCATCTTTCTGAAAAAGAATGAAAGATGCAACTAAACTGAAGTTAAGTTTCTTTCAGGAATTACAAGATGGGCATAGCATGAGTTTTTTTAGCAGTGGAAGTGCTGTTGGGCAGTACTTTGTGGTTGCTGCACATTACACTACATGTGTAATCATCTTGAAAAATGAAGTGGAAAGCCAATCATTTGCCAGTTCATTTTTTGGAGGGAAGGGAAGAAATTTTCACCATAAATTTTGGTCAAGATCCAATGTGAGTCAAGATCTGTAGTGAGGAAAAGTGAGCTTGCATATGTGCTGAAAGAATGATCACAAACCCTCCAGAAGCATTTCCACTAGGAAAGAAGATTTGTTCATCTTGCACGTGGTACAAACTCTTCAAAACTTTTATGGAATCAGCCTGAAAATGCCTTAATATTCTTATTATATAGGGTGCAATTGAATTGAAATATTTGGAAGCATATTGAAAAGGTAAGTCCCAACCAGTTACAGCTGTTTGTTTTTGGTGGCTGTTTTTCGAGTTCTCCCATTACATTACCATCTGAGATGTTACGTGCTCAGCCACTGTGTGCAAAAGCAGTACAAGTAAAGCCATTATTACTTGATTGATTAAAACTACCAAATAGGGCCAAATTTTCAATGGTTGCATCTCAAGAAAATATACTTTGAAAATTAGAGAGATCTTCCTTTAATGTTTGAGTTTTTACTGTCTTAATAATACTTTTTAGCAGTTATGTTGCAGAAGGCCAGATAAAAAGCCAAAGTCATACATGCAATTTTATATAATGCTTTGATTGCTTAGAATGCTCTATATCATTTGAAGAACCTTATTGAAAAGAGTAAGCCTCTTTTGCCCCATCTTTCACTGTGTCTCTAGACAGCCAAAGATTAATATGTGATTGTTGTAGTCCTTCTTCACATCATAATCAAGCCAAAGATTTCTACAATTTTATGTAAAATTTAGTGGTCTTTGATTAACAGAGTATCTTCTACACTATATGGCTGTTCCTTTCCTCCAACACATTTTCCATTGCCAAGTGTGGCTCAGGATCAGTATTTGAGACTACTCTACAAGTATGAGTAATTGTGTTGGTGTACTTTGAATTCTGTTTTAAATAGATATATTCTCTGATAAAGTATGAGCTACATGTTACTAACATTTCTCTCTCTTCTGAAAACTTTGTGAGTCTAGTATGAAAATAACCATCATCATGGTAATTAGATCTTCATTTGAAACATTACCCAAAGTCTTTCAGGAAACTGAGTCTTGGCAGTTTTCAATTAGCAAACCGTTAAAGTGTTTAAAGAGGCACTGTGTTGTGCCAAGTTTTTTCAAATTTCCTGGCCCACAAACTGTATTTGATATTAAAAATACATAAAGAGCTGCAGAAATGGAAGGTCAGGTTATAGCTGTTGTATACAAAACCATAGAGACATAAGAAGAAATTGAAATTGCTTCATCTTTTAGAGTCTCTTATTTTTTGAATGTTACATCACTAACAATTATCAATACTGTGAGTCTTGTCTATCTCTCATGGTTCAAAAAGATTGGAGCAGGCTTCTGCATGACAGTGGAATCTAGAGAAATGCTAATGCATTTGTGGCAGGATGTTGTGCCTGGAGGGCAAGGAAGCCAGACAATCATACCTGGTCTGTGAATAAGCAGATTTCCCTGTTTTCTAATAATAACAGCATTAAAGATGATGTTCTAATGCACTAAACAAAATTTAGATTTACTCTGTAAACAATTCACTTCTCTTAGTAAAATTCTAAATGTTCCGCAAAGTACTTTCCACTTGCAGTAGAAATCCTCCCCATAGATGGGGAACCTTAATTGTCCAATGTACTTACTAATTAATTTGTGGATCTGGCAATGAAAATATGACTCCCTTCATAGGCCTCTTTCACATTTGCTAAACAGTGGAATATTTGCTAAATATTCCAGTATTTATTTCCAGAAGGAAAAGGCTGGAGTCATTAGGTGGGATGAGTGCTTTCTCTGGGTTAAAGGACTGTAGAATGCAGCAAACACCACTTTAACATCTGTCTGTACATTCCAGGGTTAGATGATGAGGTGTAAGAATCCAACCATCCTCATAGAGTTATAGGTAAGGCAAAGTCACTTCTGACTTAAAATCTTTATGGATACTGCAAGACTTGTGAGCACTGGAGGGTCCTTTGGGACAACATTTCATGTTTTTTATATTGTGCCTAGTTATTGTGGCTAGGCAGAAGAGGACCTGGGGGCTTGGTGGATGCCAGGTTGGACACCAGCAAGCAACGTGCCCTTGTGGCCAGGGCAGCTAACAGTGACTGAGCTGCATTAGTAGTGTTGCCAGCAGCTCAAGAGTGACCCTTCCTCTCAGTTCAGCGCTCTTGAAGCCCTGTCTGGAGTTCTATTCAGTTCTGACCTTGTCCAGTTCTGGCCTTCCCAGTACAAGAGAGACAGGGACATACTGGAGAAATCCCAATGAAGGATCATGAAGATGGTTAAGAGAGTGGAGCATCTCTCTTATGAGAAAACTCGGCAAGAGCTGGGACTGTTCAGTCTGGAGAAAAGAAGGCTTGAGGGGGAAGTTTATAATATAAATAGAAGGACCTGAAGGGAGGGTGCAAAGTGGACAGAGCCAGGCTCTTTCCAGTGGTACACAGTAACAGGACCAGAGGCAATGGGCACACACTGCAACACAGAATGTTCCATCTGAACATTAGGAAGCACTTTTCCTCTGTGAGGGCAGCTGGGAGACTGTGCAGTCTCTATCCCTGCAGATATTAAAAAGTTGTCTGGACATGGTTCTCAGCAACTGGCTGTAGGTAGCTCTACTTGAGCAGGAAGGTCAGAACAGATGATTTCTGGAGATGTCTTCCAAACTCAACTTCCAAGCTGTGATTCTGTGGCATCTTTATTTTTTTGACTGAAAGTAAAAAAAGCCCTTCTGCAGTGGTCTTTCCAAGGTATCTTCATGTGCAGTAAAAGAAGATTAGAATTTCTGTTTCCTTTTAAAGTTAAGAATTAAACAGAATAATCACATGATATGTGTAGATGCCTGATGCGTTTATATGTATATACATATCAAATATCTTCACCTTCATGCAGGAGAAGAAGTGAGTTTATTGTAGATCCTGTTAGATGAATGGTCTCCTAGCTGTAAGCAGGATATAGAGAACTCACTCCTTACTGATATCTTTGGAGCTTGATTGTCATATAGCTAATGTTTCTAATGCTTATGGCTGCAGAATTTCATGCAAAGCAGATAGGTTAAAGTGTAGAGCACTCTGATGCATTTTGTGACAGTGTATGTTCTTTATAATTTCTTACTTTTTTAGTAATTTCCTTTTGAAAGCTTTTCTTTGACATGTTCTGTTTTAGACATGGTTGTTATCCTGAGGAAGTTTTGGCAAAATAGTTGGGCTCCATCTAATCACTCTTGGCAGATCATTCTGCACATGAACCTCCTTGACTGAGACCACAGTTTTGCAGCTGTTTGGCCAAAGTGAATTGAGTTCATTTTAGGCCATATGAGTGAGTTGATGGTAATTGGCATCATTGTTTACTGAGCCAGCAGGGAAGCAGATGAATGAGTGAATATTGACTCTGAGTTGCTCTCAGCTCATCAGACTAGGTTCAGACAAGTGATGAAACAGATGTGGATGTCTGTGCTCTCTCCCTTGCCTCTGTTTGGGAAATAGAGTCCTTAATTCTCCCAAGCCATTTATCCTCAAGCTGACCTGCAGTTCATTATCAGTGTTTATTGCTGTTGTCTGCTCCTGGCCAATCCCTTCTTCTCTCCTTCCGCTGAGTGCCAGATGCCTGGTGTACAGCAAGGTTTCTCCCTGCCTCAGACATGTAAACACTTGTGGCAAACAATCATAATCATTTGCAAGCTCTAGGTAGGAGATGGAACCAGCAGACCAGGTACCTGGCAACATATTTCTTCATGCTTCACAATCTTCCTGAGACATTTTTCATCCCAGGAGAATCATATTTGTGTACCCAAGTGTCAGGTGATAGTCAATTTTGTTCTGTATGATTACAGGAGAACAACAGTGAGAATCCGTAGCAGAACTGGAGATATGTCATTGTTATATTTTGCCTCTATAGTAAATGTATATAATATATATATATATACTCTATATATTCCATTATATGTGTATATATATATATATTCCATTATATGTGTATATATATTCCATTATAGAGCCTGACAGTTTGGTGTCATCCTTAACAGTTCAGTTCAGAAAATTTACTCCATAAAGTCTGCAAGAAAATGAGGAACTTTTAGTACTGCTCTGGCTTTAAGCTACAGCTTAGTTCCCCTAGCTTTGAACAAATTTGGATATGGTTTTCCATCCTGTAAACTAATTTTTGATTGGGTAAATTCCTGAGTTCTTAAAGAAAGTCTGCCTTGAGTGCTAGAGTACACAGAGATACCCAAATGCAAACTGCAAATGCAGCCATCCTGGATTTTAGAAGTGTAACAAGTATAGCAGCAATATTTTTTAAAAGAAAACTGGATATACTGGATCTTTTCTTCCCTTAGAGGTAGGCCTCAGAGGCATGATAATCTGGGCACAAACAATGATAAAATCTGACACTATACAGAATAAAGTGTGTTTTCTAGTCTCTGTCAATATACAGGTTTGCTTAATGTTTTCATCTGCAGCTTAATATTGAGCTTCACAGTGTTTACTGTTAGGTATTAACATCTTCATAGACAGCCTCAAAAAGTTACATGTAGCTATAGGAATACTTTGTTTTAAGATGTTGTTTATTATAGTATTTCAATAAAGTAATCTTCAACATTTTAAATATGCATCCATATAGCTAGGCAGTAGTAATCTAAGCTGTGCTTTGTAGAAGCTTAGTTGAAGTTGACTAACGAGCAGGAGGAATTCAAATGAATGACTTTTTTCTAGTTCCTATACTGTCATTGCTTTGCATTTGAATTCTTAAAAGACCTTTCACAGAGAGATTTCTTTCCTGACCAAGGATATTCTTGTGTGTTTGAGTGGAAACATGAGAGGCTTTATACCAATACCAGATTGTTCTCTAAATATAGCCACTTCTAGTGGTTATTTTAAACTGAGTGTCAAAGTGGAGAGTTATTAGGGCAGTAACTGTAGTTTGTTTGAAAAAGAAGAGAGAACATTGCACAGTGAAATTGTCTTATATGGAAATAAGATGAGTGGTATGTGTAGTTTGGACTACCACATGTAGGTAAAAACCAGAGACCTGTAATCTTTGTTTGTTTTTATATAAATTTGGAGTGAATATAGAGTGAATATAAATTCACGGCTAATGGGTTTTGAAGCCAAAAATAGGGTTACATGATTAATCATCCCTTACTAACATAGGAATGAGAATCTTTTCCTGTGCTGGGTCAGCTAGATATTTTTCTGTTAGTTTTAAAGGTTCTCTTTTCATGGTTGCTTAGATTTTGTGATGGGTTTTTATTTTTATATTTTTTTGAGAGATTGTTTTATTGTTTTCTGTTAGTTATACATCTAGGCATTTCATTGCTATGCCTATGACTGACCTGCAGGTTAGTCTGCTATGAGAGAGAGAAAGTTGAAGTCCTGAGCAGCAAGATGTCTCAACATAAATCCACAGACTGAAAATATTTAAACAATTCTGTGAAAAGACAGAATTGTTTACTCCTACTTTATCTTTGAAACTTGCTGGAAAATGGAATTGTTGCCTGCTGGACATCTGCTTTAGCTGAATCATCCTCAACAGAACTTTTCTAATTCAGTGGTTGTACCATCTGATTATGTACAGTGTGTGTATGAGTGGATTTGTACTGCAGTGCACCCCCTGGCAGGGAAGGGTGGCAGATGGAAGGGGCCTCACAGGAACGTGTTGCTCTAGCCTGATGGGAGAAGACAGCCTTTAAGGTCTTTTAGGAGAGACGTTTGCAGACTTTACCTGGCCAGGAGATCTGTGCATTTAAGCACGAGTCTCCGAGGAGGTTGCACGGTGTGCCCAGGGAATCTGCTGCAGGGTTTCCCTTAGTGCTCCTGTGTTCACTCTTGTCCCTTGAGGTACCTGAAGGTGACAGGAAACGGCCCTGCAAAGGCATGGGTGAGAGTTTATGAGTAGGTTGTTCAAAGCCATGAATGTATTAGATAGGTGGGACACCGTAAATCTGTTGAAAAGGGTGTTGAAGGAGTCCAGGTCAAAGAGGAATTGATATGCAGCATGGAATTTCAAAATTTAGCCAGGAATCATGGCTCTGCTTTCCAATAATTTTATCTCTTCCAACTTTTTATAGCAGTATATTGCCAAAAAATAAATCAATTTTTTTCCAGAAAGCTGAGAGAATTACAAAAATTAGGAAATATGGTGACCTCTGTTAATCCTCTATCGACCAATTCTGCTGCTCATCACCTCTAGATAATAGTCATACTCTTACGTCAGCAAGTCTGCAAGCATCCACAACCAAAGAGCCATAAGCTGTGAGGAAGAATGGACCAGTGCTGTGACTGTACTCATCAGAAATGAGCACAAGATGAGTTGTTCAGTTCCAGACTTTTATTCTTTGTTAAATTATTCCCTGGTCAGATTAAAATCAAACTGATTATATAGGTAATACTCCAAATAATTGATTTAGCTCTTTTCTCCAGTTATTACATACTTTTAATTTTTAACTAAAACAATTGATTAAATTAATTGCTTTTAAAACATCTACTGTGATTAACTGTTCTATAGTTACTGCTTTATTCTGCTATCTCACCAGCTTATTGCACAATTGCATAATATATAATATAATGTAGAGAAAAGCACAACGCAGCACAGTGCAGGCATAGAATTGAGGCCAAGAAGTGTGTATGGACTATAGGGGGAAATCAAGACTATCAAAAACTACTGAACCCCTCTGAACTATCTCCATAGAGGTCTAAAAGAATGTACTGTGTGTGGTAACTGATTTGCATAGAAGGCATGAAAATTTTCCGCAGGGCAGGGATAACTTACATGTGGAAAGGTAACTCCACAAAGCCCAGGTCCTTGGGCACTTCCAGGACCCTGGACACCCAAGCTGGTTCAATACTAGAGCCAGGACTGGTGACATCTTTTTCTTTCTTCCTCTTCTTCTTCTTCTTCTTCTTCTTCTTCTTCTTCTTCTCTCTCTCTCTCTCTCTCTCTCTCTCTCTCTCTCTCTCTCTCTCTCTCTCTCTCCCTCTTTAATTAACATCTCTTTCCTTCTTCTCTTTTACCCTTTATGCAAAACCCATTATGCAAAACCCATTACTTTGTGTTTATATAGGAGGTCAGGGACAAACACGCCAATTTCTTTGCCAAGGGTGTAATTTACTAACAAAACTTGGTAAGCTTTTGCAGACCCTCTGACTTTTTTCATTCCTTTTGACCAGGAGCCTCCATGAATCTTATAGAATCTTTCAGAAAATTTAGTCACCTATTTGCATGATGTATTTTATTGACCCCCCGTTATAATTTTATTTTTAATGGGAAAAGTAAAATATATGTAGCAAAGTTCTTTGCAGTATTCTTGTGTCATTACATTTTCCTAAATTCAGAATGCTAAGGTTTTTTGCCTTAGATGATTGTTTCATGCTAGGTAAGCTTGTATCAGCTTTTTGGCAGCTTTCGAGATGAGTTTTTTGAAAACTGGTATCTGTGCTCTTGTGCTTTCTTTCCTTCCTCAGAGCACTGCAGTTATAGGAATACTGACTCAATACTTCGGGTTATTTCAGTATCATGCATTGAAAAGTTGTCTTTCTGTTTTTTTTTCTGAGTTCCCAATGGTTATAAATATTCCCCTTGTTTTCCAAGATAAAACTTGCCAAGCATCTACTCTTGTGGCCTAGTTTACTCTCAGCTTCTGAGGTGTGAAGGAGCAACAGCTCTGGGAGTCTCTCCCTCTGCATGCTCTGGAAGTGGGTCTTTCTCCTGCTTCACAGTAGAGGGAGAGGCTGGGGACCATGTCAGAAGGTTGCACTGATATCACAATTCATGGCAAAATCTCTTGTGTGTGTGTGTGTCCTGTGAAGCAGCTGTTGATGCTATTTAAGTCTGTAGCTTGGCGCAAAGGCTGGAAAAGACATTCCTACACCTTTTTAAGAGTTGAGCAACCTGTGTATGAAATTTGAACCCAAAATAACAGTTGTCCAGCTTGTCTAACCGCTCATTAATGTTTAATAAGGAGCTAATCATCTCCGTATTTCCTGAGATGTCCATTGATACTTTTTGGATGAGCACAACTCCAGATTTCTTCAGTAAACAATGAGCTTTCTCTGCAAGCAGCAGAGGTTTCTGACTCCACTGAGTAACAGGCAGAACTGGTGGGATTAGCTGCAGGGACAGGCCTGAAAATCTGTTTCTTGAATTGTTCCACTAGAAACAAAGCAGGGAGTCACTGCCAGTGACCATCCAGGCATGCCAGCACTCCTGTCGGCGCTGTGAGCAGTGCACGGGAGCACTCACATGCGCCCAGCATGAGCCCCTGGCTCCCCTTCCCCCTCAAGGGACACGTGTTTTCAGAAAATGCTTCTGCAGTAGAGAACTCGCTCTTCCTGGGGAAGCTGCAGACACAGAGAACGTGTGTTGAGATCGGCACTGAATGTGTTTTTTGATGCTGTATGAACTTTGGTAACACCTTCAAGCATTCCAGCATTCGTGTTGTCTCAACTTCTGAGTTATACTTTATGGCAAATATGACACTAAAAGGCATTCTCAGAAAACATGGACTAAGGATTGTTTTTAGAAAGACTGCAGAAAGCTTGGCAGATAGAGCAAAGTTATTTCTGCAGGGTTTATTTTCTGCATAGTTTGTTTTTTAGCAGATTAAATGTGAGGCACATGCTGCTTAGTGAGGCTTGTGTGCTTACACAGTTGATACCACAACCAGCACAGACAGGCCTCCACACTGGAAAATGGCAGCAGGAACTGGGAGGCATCAGGAGGGTAATGTCTTATTCTACACAGTACTTATTCTACAATGTGCTTATTCTACACTTTATTCATACATGAGCATCCACGTGAGACCACTCTTGGGTACTTACAGCCAGCTGGGAGGAGGTGAGGTCAGATCTGCTGGCATATTTTGGAGTTCTCTAATTGCATTATGAGCAATACTCAAATGTAGGGTGCACATTTGCAAGGAAACCACTCCTTTGGGGTAGCGTTACGTGCCCAGTGAGATTTAGCACACCAAGTATAAGTTAATTTAAATAGTGCATTACGGATTTGTATAAATTTCATTGATGTCTGTTTGATCACCCTAGGATTACAGAATCACAGAATATGCTAAGCTGGAGCGGTCCCATCAGGATCATCGAGTCCAACTTGTGGCCCTGCTCAGGACACCCTGAGTCACACCGTGTGCCTGAGAGCTTTGTCCAAACTCTTCTGGATCTCTGTCAGGCTTGGTGCTGTGACCACTTCCCTAGGGAGCCTGTTCCAGCACCCAGCCACCCTCAGGGTGAAAAACCTGTTGCTGATATCCAGCCTAAACCTCCCCTGACTCAGCTTTGTGCTGTTTTCTTGAATCCTCTCAGTAGTCTCAAGAGTGCAGAGATCGGTGTCTGCCCTTCCACTTCCCCTCGTGAAGATGCCGAAGAGCACAATAAGGCCTCCCTCAGACTCCTCCTCTCTAGGCTATTTAGGATATAAAATAAGTAGAATAAGGCTTAACAGCCTTAATGGGAATAATAATAATATTATAATAAATGAGAGGCTATAAACTCAATTACTTTGGAAAGTTTTGACAAGATTTTACTTTGTGAAACAGGAGTCAGTGAGGACATCTTAAAGAAAACAGTGTCGTGAACTGGCAGGGTTAGATTGATAGATTTTTTTTCAATGACTCATATCTCAGTTTTTACTTCAGTCTCGATAAATGTGTCTTGCAGCTCAAGTGGGATATGCTGAATTCCTTTGTGAGCAATTGCTTAAGGATAATACTGGATATTCACTGGAATGACATTGCAGAAAGTGCTAAAATTCACCAACATTCTTGTGAGCTTTTCACTTCAAAAGTAATCTAGAAAAAAGAATGGAAATATTTGAGGCTTGTGTTACAAATAAAGCCTTAGCATCTGTGATGACAAGTGTCCCAGGGCAGGTGGGGAGCGTTTGAAGGGGATGCCTGAAGGAATTAATTTGTTGACTGTTGCCTAGCGGGGGAAGCAGAGAGGCCACGGCAGTGTGACAGACATGTGAAGACTGGACTGGGACAGGCAGTTGTCAGAGCCCTGTGCCTGGTGACATCCAATGGCCCCGGGTGAATTCAGATGTGTTAGGTGGTTCACTGAGTTGGACAAAGAAAGATTTTACTAGCTGTTTTAATTAAAATAAAAGCTAGGGAAGCTAAAATGTATCAAAACTCAGTTGCTTACAATCAGCACTTAGATACACTGTAGAAAGGCAAATACTGCCTCCTAAATGATTAAACATTGATTGGCATCTATCTGTTCCTTATGTTGGTGTATGAGCACAAGTTGTCTTTTGCTTTTGATGCTGAGTGATCCTCACTAATTTTGGATAGTTCAATTATCCTGCTTGGAGCACAAGTCCTGTTACTGAATCTCCTTCCAGTGGTTCTAGGGACTGGAACTACTCAGGGACGGGGGAGAGAATCCTAGGGCATCAGCCCATCCCCACAGAGGCCCAGAGCATCCTGTAAAATACTTTGTGAATTTTAAGGGTATTGAGACTGTCAGTAAATTCACCACTGTGTGTGAAAGATGTTCTAGAGATTACAGTTATATCTCTTGGGACTATTTTGATAAATTCTTCTCCAGTTTTGCAGATTTTGGCTCAGTCTATCTGTACACCTCATACACATCCTCAGTTGCTAGCAGCCCCTGCCAAGCAGGAATGGTGTACAGGACTGCGAGCCTAGAAGCACCCCTAATACACTGAAGCCAGTTTTTGAAATGGTTAATTGATGGATGCAACTGTGCAGAACTCTAGAAGTGTTAGCCACGGGCCTGGTGGTTGTGATGTTTGACATCAATAGTTGAGCTCTTTGACTGTAGGTTTTGTGATTGTGCGTGCTCAATCTTCACCATTGCATGTGCCTGGTCCAGGATGAAGCTTGCTGGGGCAGAAGATGAGTCACTGCAGCTGCTTTCTTGCTTAGGGTCCTTACCCAAGCGTGGCCATTGACTGAGTGGAGTGGGAGCTATGGGGCTGATCAAGAGCAGCCAGTGACAAACTCCTTACAGGACAGCGATCACCAGCAGTTTTTGGAAGCTGATGGTGTGGCTAGACCAGTTCCCTCAGATGACCTGTGACCAGGTTACTGCCAGCAGTCACCAGGATCTGATGAGCTCACCTATAAGCTCTTTCTATAGCCAGCTGTTTCATGTATAGAAATATGTGCCTCATTTGTCTGCAGTTCTGTTTGCATTTTATGATGTGAACCCACCATGAGCCTGCCAGTTATCCCAATAACTGGCTTCTGGTATAAAAAAAGAATATGAAAGAATATGAAACCACTGAACTAATGTACAGCAGGAAACTGAACTCATGGGAGTTCAACTTCTGACGCCAGTGAAACCAAATATATATTTCAAGTTGGGTTTTTTTTTCCATTTCTATAGGACCTGAGGTCTAGCCAAGTATCAGAATAAATGTAATTTCTACAACTCAAGCAGATCTGTAGTTTCCCTTAGAGAGATAAGGCTTGTGGACAAAGGTTACATTTTAGTTGCTCTGATGTAGCTGGGAGAGACTGACAAGTGTTCAGACAGATGAGCTGTTTTCCAGGGTAATGCAGTAAGGCCAAGTGAATTGGCAGATGCTGAGAGAGCAGATCCAGGCAGTAGAAAAGTTTAGCTTTTAAATCTTGCATTTAGTACATCCACATGGTTTGCAGATGCACTCCAGAAGGCCACCAGTTGAGGGTTTTTTATTTCCTCATGGGAAAACCTGGTCCAGGACCTCCCACACATGCTGTCACCCTACTCTGTCATTCACAAAAGCCAAGTCATGATGGGCAGACTCCTGTTCCCTGCTCATGCCAACTCCAAAGCTTCCTCCTCTTACTCCCAAAGCCACTGCTTCCTGTGACCAGAGTCTTGCTGCTTCCCTGACTAGATCCAGAATTGCTTCAGAGTTTGGCTTAGATCGTGAGCACACGGGCTTTTAGTTTAACCCGTTTGGAGTACACCAAGGACATTACTCAACCAAGAAGTCTTTACTTTTGATGTACAAAAGGCTGATCTTCCAGATGATGGAAATCCAGATATCCAGAAAACAAATCAGAGTTGATGGGTTGGAGTATCTTTTTCTTGTCTTTCTTAAACTCTTATTCCCATGGCTGTTCCTGTCGCTCTGATCCAAGGAGAAGTGTGGCCCCACAAATGCCCCTTTTAAAGCACAACAAGAAGTCCCTTGTTTCATGGTCTGGCTCACCGAGTTCCTTGTGTTGGCTTGCTGTGGGGTGCTGTCCTACAGTTTGATGTGGATTGAAGGTTTGATAGTTTTTTCTTCAAAGATGTGCCACCAAAACTGTGTGGACTGCAGGTTTGCCTTGGCCAGCTGAGTTGGGCTCATTTCACAGAGCACATAGGTGCGCATAATACAGAGCAGAGCTTGTAAAGTGTTACCTGCATACTCCACCACATCACACCATGTGAACCTGTGTAAGAAAATAAAAGGAGACATGGGCAAAGTAAATAGACAACATAATGCAAAGGAGTGAAATTTTGTATTTTTCTGATGAAGGAGGGCAAGCAGCTGTGCTGGAAGAGATGTCACAATGCTTTCCCCTGTGTGCCTGATCCTGGTGGAAAC
This sequence comes from Sitta carolinensis, assembly GCA_032173965.1. Classification (NCBI taxonomy): domain Eukaryota; kingdom Metazoa; phylum Chordata; class Aves; order Passeriformes; family Sittidae; genus Sitta; species Sitta carolinensis. The sequence continues at coordinate 61,773,195 of CM063313.1, forward strand.
ATGATTTAGCAAAGAAAGAGTTTAGTATGATACATGATTTAGTAATGAAAGAGATGAGAACTGTGAGCAAATAGATGCTTGGTGATTTCTACTGTATCTCCTTTTTATCTTTAATATTCCCTATGCACGGCAGGCAATGGAAACTCATTTAGGATGCCAAAGAATAAAGAAAAAATCTTTTTCAATTATTTTCCATCCAGAAATTCATGGCAGAGAATCTTGTGTCTCCAAATATTACCTAGATTCTGTTGACATCTACCAGCTAACAGAAGTCATGGAGATGTCATTTGGAAAGAGCTGTTTCAAGGAAAATCAGAGATACCCAACAAAAACTTGGCAGCCTTTGTGTCAGCAGATGAAAAGTTGTTGAAATTATGTAATGAGGAGCATGAAAATGAGAACTGAGTGGTGTGAACAGCAGATTACTGAGACTGATGTGTTGGTTGGAAAAACAGAAACAAAATTTGAAAGTGTATAAAAATTGTTGAGGTCATCGTGAAAGGAAAAAATCCCACATGGCTGTGGCTCAGGACAAACAGGAGATCTGGTGCATAATGTAAGAACCTTGGGACTTTCAGGAGAACAAGGAGAGGAAGCATCCCCAGTGCACTGGAGTGACTCCTCTAAATCAGAAGCAGAAAACAGCAGCTCAGGCTGGACCCTTGCCAGACCTTCACAGATGAGCTGATGGATGGAGGCTGGAAGACTTATCCAGGGTGGTAGTAGCTGCAAGCAGATGCTGCAGTCACAGAGTGTTTTCAGGGTTAATTGTATTAGTTTTGACAGGCTTGCTAACAGCTGTATTTCTGAACTTCCAGGGGGAATAAAGACCAGGGCAAGAGGTGGAGCTGGTAGTTAATTTATACAGCTATCCTTCAGGAAAGGAGCCTTGGAAGATTTATGCCCCAGGGCTGGAAAACAAGAGTTCTCTGGCCTGGTCTAGTGAATGTGGCAAGAAAAAGATGAAATCATTACTCTCAGTCCCTTCAGTTTGTAAAGTAAGGTGAGCTGGAGAGAAAGCTGCTGGAGAAACACCTGTTGTCAGGTTTGTCCATTTGGCCAGATGAAGGTGAGCTGCTGCCTGGGTGAACTGCCTGTGTGTTCATCACACCAGGCTGCGCTTTTCTAAAAAATTCTTTTGTTTTTAATACTAAGCTCTGTGAGAGTTACCTGGAAACGTTGTTGACTCCCTGCAGAAGATGACTAGAACAGGAGCAGATCTGGTGGGGTATTCCTGTCCTCTCCCTCCCTGGAAGGGCAGCCAGCAGTGGCCAGGTGGGACCACAGGCTTTTTCTGCAAAGAAGTGACAGCTTTAGACTTGAAACTGATGCTGCCCCTGTAGACACAGAAGAGAAGGAAAAACTTTTGCAACAGCAATGCATGTCAGTCACTGCAGACAGCAAACACAAAACACCCACCTCCTGCTTCTCCATCCCTCAGCTGTTTTCACAGAGCTACTTTTAAGAAGCTATGGAGGAGACAAGGAGGCTTAAAGAAGAGAACATTTTTTTCAGTGATGACAACGCTGATTAGTCCCAGGGCATACCATGTAGATTGTCTGGTGTGAATCTAACAACTTAACAGAAATAAAATAATCTACGGCTTGATGGGAATGAAAACACCAGTTATACCCTGCAGCATCAAGTAACTTTAATCATGGCACCACCCTGAATGTTTTGGGACTGAGTCTCTACGTTCATTAATGTGGGCCAGGCTTTTCCACTCAGCCCTGCGTGTGTTGTGAGTGCATCCATCTGTTCATGGGAGAAACGGCTGCTGCAAGTCTCCCAAGGGCCAAGGGGAAAGAATTCAACACCAGGTCTGGCAAAAGTGGCTCACTGTTTGTCTTCTTTTAAGACAATTTCATAAGCAGACACTCTGAAATGAGTTACCTACCCTTACAGTTTTAATTAATCCCTTTCCATCAATGACAAGAAACAAACATGAGTTGATTTAAGTGAAGAAAATAAGTTTACTAACAAAATGAAATAGCAACAGGCAAAAAATAACACTAGTAGTCACTAGTTACAAAGGTGCTGAAATCTCACTGAGTCCTGGGGAGCAAGGGGAAACTCAAGATGCGGGAGTGACACCCCAAGACGGTGCCCTCCTCAGGCGACTGCAGTGTCTGGGAGACAGGAGGAAGACCCCGCCCGGTGCAACCTTCTCTGCTTCAAGGAAGTCAGGGGAGGCAGGAGCTCACAGAGCAGCTCTGGCGGCAGAATTGTGTGCAGCCGGGATTCCCCACGGTGCCAGCCTCTGGCTCACGGGGAGTTGGTGCTGCGGCCTTGTTGCCTCCTGCTGAACTCCGCCGGTGTCGGTGCGGCTGCTCCCGATCCGAGGGTGTGCTGGGGCAAGAAACCATCTCTGCGGGCACCCACGGCTCACAACCCACTCCGAAAAGCTTTTGATTGTGAAATGCAGCTACGCGGGTTGCTGCTGTCGTAAGTCCACAAACCCACCCGAAAGAAGCCCCTCTGAAGGCAAGAAAGGAACAAGAACTTCCTCGAAGGGGAGCCGTGAGCCAGAGCCCGGAGCAAGAGGGCTCTGCCTGTGCGACCCTGGCTTTAACAAGACCCAGTGCCCGCTTAGCCCGTGTTTCCCGCCCCACTGCTGCGGCTTAGAGAGGCACTAACAATTCTGGGGACAGATAGATGTGCAATAAAATAACATTTTGTGTTGTCCACCACATTGTCGCTGCGTTTTCTTACCTGCGGGATCCATCTGGGGAAAAGGGCACGTGGCCTCCATGCGCAAACTTAATTTGCAAAATTTTGTCCCTCTGACTCTATTGTTAATATTTCCAACTAACTTTTTCTGGGGATGTAAGAAGACTTCATAGGTCTCAGAAATGTACTACTTTTCTACTTTTTTTTTTTTTTTTTTTTTTTTTTTTTTTTTTTTAATAAAATAGAAAAAGAAATCTCAAAACTAAAGCCAAGACCAAAATTCAAGATTCTGAGATTCCACAGAATACATCAATAGATCAACGTTTGTCCTAAGGAACCCTGGTAATATTCTTTCCTGTTTCTGTATGGGAAATACAGAGAAAATCAAAACAGGACTCACATGTTAGACATTTCTTGCCGTTTTTCTGTATAAATGAGTACCTAATCAAATGTAAATTCTCAAACTTTTCCTGCTTCATATTTCCTTGTTATTGTTTCTCTTGGAGCTTGCTGCTTATATTCAGTTTTTCTTGTAAAGCTGTACTGTGGCTGAACTAAGTGAACAGCTGTGTCAGACATAAACTCCACAAAGAGCCAGAACAAGTCTGTGGTTACCCTTCCAAATTTTTACAGAGGAAATATATAATTGAAAACCCAACTGGTAATTTTATTTATCTCAGTGGTTGTTCGGGTTTTTTTTTTCCATTTTTCTCAATGCAGTTTGTTTTAGTTTATTAGCCAGCATCTGTGTTTTTGTTTTATTTGTGCTATTTACAGAAAATGCAATCAGTGTAGTTTCTATGCTCTTTTTTGGAGAAAGCACTATTTCTGATCTCAGCAACCCTTATTCCTTAGCCATTGATATAACCACTGCTGACTGATCTACTGATGCCCACCTTTATACATATATTTTTGGAAAACTTGGGTGAATGACTCATGGAAGTAAAGCATCATCAACTGTAATTGAGAGAAGCTCTGTGCAGAACTGCTTATTAGAGCAGCAAGATGACAGACATTGATACAGGAGGATTTTAAATGTCTCGTTTCATCAGTCTTGCTGCTGCAGTGCATAGTTGCATTGAAGTGGGATAGGCTTGAAACACAGTGTCCTGATTCCCCCTGGGCTCAGTGTTTTGCTTGGACATGGAGGAATGTAAAATGAACACATGCTTGGTCCTGTAAAGTTTGATTCAGCTGTCAAGCAGAAGAGAGTCAAGTTACATGGTAGAAATGTGAGTAAAAAGTGCATTACTGAGTAGTTAGGGTAGTGAGAGAGTGGTGAGTGAAACATATCTGAGTCTCCTTTCTCCCATCTCTTGTCCTGGCTGTAGGTGTTTACTTTCACCAGGCATCGCTGGCTCTTAGCAGGCAAAGGTAGTTTGCAATCCCTGGCTTTTGTCATGTCTGCAGAAGCTTGTCTTTGCTCAAGAGATAGCAGGGCTCATTGACAGAGTTTTAAATAGATGTGTCAGGGAAGGGGACAATGTCAGGCTCACCCTTGAGAAGCTGTGGGATGACACACCAAGGTTAAAGGGACAGGGTGCAGGTCAGGGCCCTCAGCCAGTGGACCCGAGATATGCTGGCCACACTGGAGCACGTTTGAAGTCTTATGGAGACAAGTCAGGGACTCCTGAGGTAACAGAAGCCGAGAAACACCAGTGAAATGTATCAGTGAAATCAGAGGGTGTTCCTCCAAGAAGGCAGCATGAGCTAAGAGCTCAGCTGAGGTGTGTTTGCACCAGTACACACTGTGTGGTCAACAAACGGGAGGCAGAGGAAGCCGCTGTGCTGCTGCTGTGAAGTTATAACCTCATTGCCATTATTGACACTTGGGGAGACAAATCCCATGACTGGATTGCACCTAGGGATGGCTACAGACTGTCCAAGAAAAATAAGGGTGGAGAGGTTGCCCTCTATATCAGGAGGTGAGTTGAGTGTGAAGTTCTGTCTCTGAAGAATAGGCAAGAGCAGTTTGAAAGGCTGTGGGTAAGAATCAGACATTGGGACAACAGAGAGAACCTCCTAGCTGGCATGTCCTACACACTGCCCAACCAAGGGCACAGCAAGGTGTGGGCAGTGCAGGAGACATGGTAGAGCATGGAGAATAACTCCTGAAGCCAAATTATAGACAGCCCTACCAGAGGGGATGTGGTACTGGACCCATGGGTTGCCAACAGAAGTTAATTTGGGCTGTCAAGACTGGAGGCAGCCTGGGCTGCATTGATTATGCACGGGTGGAGTTTGCAGTCCTGAAGGATATGGGCCAGGCAAAGAGTAAAGTCAGAATCACGAATTTGAGGAAAGCAAAATTCCAGGTCATCAAGGATATAGTCAATAGCAGCTTCTGGGAAACTGCTCTGAGGGACAAGGGAGCAAAAGAAGATCTAGCAATCTTTAAAGATGCTTTCTGTAGAGCACAAGAACTAGCAAAAGGAGGAAAAGGACAGGCAAGGAAGGCAAAAGACTGGCATGGGTTAGTCAGGACCTGCTGATCAAACTAAAGGGCAAGAAAGAAAGCCACAACAAGTGGAAGCAAGGACAGGTACCCTGGGAAGATTGTAGGGTCACAGCACAGTTGTGTAGGAATGGGGTGAGGAAGATAAAGGCAAAACCAGAGCTGAACTTCACAAAGAGCAAAACAAAGGGCTTCTGCAGGTGTGTCAGCCAGAAAAAGAAGGTCAAAGAAAGCATTTACTCCCTTGACAAGCAAGGCTGGCAAACTGGTAACTAGGGTGAGAAGAAGGCTGAGGTGCTCAAAAATTTTTTGCCTCAAACCTCACTGGCAGCCTCTCTTCCCCACACCTCTTGAGTGCATGGACTGTAAAATGTGGCTCGGAGAGCCATGACCCTCAGAGGGAATCAGGTTTATGACCACCTGAGGAACCTGATCGGGTCTATGGGATCTGATGAGATGCATCCCAGAGTCCTAAGGGAATTGACTATATAGTTGACAGGCCACTCTCCATGATACTCAAGAAGTCATGTCAGTCAGAAAATGAAAAAGAAAATTCAGCTTTTCTGTAGTTGCACAGTCTCTTATACTCCCTAGGGCTGCATCTACCCCTTCAGCAAGTAATTGCTGGAAATTGCATGCTTGCATTTATGTGTCATCAGGCTTTTCATAGAGTTTTGTGACTACTTTCATCTGCCTTCCTGTGATTTTGAAGAGTAGCCCTCTCTTGATAACTCCTGAATGACTGCTGTAAATTAACTGTCATGGACATTGCAGGATGATTGTAGCATGCTGCAAAATGAAGCTGCATGTTACATTTTTGAGAAGCTACACCACTGTGCATTCACCAAATTCTCCACTGAAAAAATACCCTTCTATTACTCCCACAAACAAGTGTGGGAAGTTGTCTGCTTCTGTACTCCAAGGAACTTCCCCTTCGCCTTGTTTTGCTCTCACAATTGCTCTGTGTCAGTCCCTGAGCTCTGCATTGTGAGACCTTCCTTTCTGCATCAGTGGCATGTCTTTGCTGCTGCTGAAGTACAGTTTAGGGTAAAGGCCACTTAGTCAATGCTGGCATTCATTTGGAAGAAATTTAACGTTGACATTTTCTGTGCTTGGTACTGCCAAGTGCCACACTCCCTGATCCTGATCAGCAAAGCATTTAAACTTACACATAAAGCTCTCTGTCAGTGATCACATTGATTTCAGTAGAGCCAATTACTTTTAGATTTTCAAAAGAAGTTAAAATTATTTGATTTGGAGTGAGAGCACATTGTTTCTGGAGAGTTAATGAACATGTAAAATGAAATTTTAGAAACAGCAACCACCCCCACTCCCCAGATAAAAAGGGAGTTCATGATCTTTGCTCTTATACCTATGGTAAATCAGAAAAAGTGGGAGCAAGTGCACAACATGCATTCAGCAGAGTCAAATTTACACTAATGTAGTCATGATTGGAAATTATAAGAGGTTTTCTTTTAAACTACTATTTTTGTAGAAGAAACCTTAGTCTACATATAATTAAGTTTTAAAATCTGGCAGCCATTTAAGCCTCAATAGCTGGTAATTTGAGGCCTTCATGTGAATGTATTTTCCTGTGTCAATGCTAATTTATTTCTGAAAAAAAAAATAAAAAAGAAAGATTACTATTATAAGAAGGATCTGTTTTCTATGGGGTTTCTCTTGAATTACAGACAAAACCAGGGCTGAAATCTAAACTGAAATTGCCAGGCATGGATTCTGAATTGTAGGTTTCTTCTTTAATAAAATGATCCAAATTTAGGCTAGCCTAAAAACATATATTCTTCATCTCAATAGGATATTATCAATTACATTAATTTAAACCAAATGTGCAAGAAACATTTGATTTCTGATGGAGTCTTGGCGATTTTCCTCTATCTTCCTGTGAAAAAACTTCCATACCTTGGGAAGGCATATGCCAGCAAATAAATGTTGCCTGTGCTAACTTGTTTGAACTAACTGGATAAATGCATGAAAGTCAATGCTATGGACTCCCATGTTATATAGTGGCAGATTAAGTATTTGGCATGCACATTAGGTGTCTATTTTTAAATATTTATTCCTGTGTTTATTTTTCTTTCAAATACTGCTGCAGTGACAAGTTACTTGTATTTAACCAGTGATTTTGTATCTTTCCCCCAGTAGACTAAAACTAGACAGTAGATATAAAGAGAAATTATGATAAGAGGCAAAAAAAATTCCATTCCCTAAAAAGGGAAAGAGAATGTAGCTTTTCTGTATTTGCACTGCTTAGGGCTACAGCTATCTCCTAGCAATCATTTATCTTACATCAGTTAAATAAAATGTGCAGTACAAATGGGTTGCTCTGCACAGCATCTGAAGGTGAGAAAGGGAGCAATCGCAGGGAGATGCTGTAACATGCAGTTCTAAAGAATCAGGTGTTGTCAGAGTGACTGTCTGCTCCTGGCATCCTCCTGGGGGCTTTGGGAGAGGACTTTGAGACCCTCATAAAGCAGATCTATACCTGTGCTTTGCCTTGAGGTGGTGGTGACCCTCCATGCAGATGATTTTTTTCCACTGGGGAGAATACTTTTGAAAAGGCAGCAAGGAAGCTTCCAGAGTGTCTTGGTAAAGTGGGAGGGTTCAGGCAGGATTTGGGAGGGGATTTTTGTGCCTCAAAGGCAAGCAATGTATTTTACATCAGTGTGACTGCTGACATTTCTGAGTTCTCCAAGTATTACACATGCATGGAAACTGACAAGCTCTGTGGTCAAGTGAGATGAGATTAAAGAAGAAGTATATGCTCTGGAAAGTGTGATGTGCTGCTGGGTAAAGGGCTAATTTGACACAGGCTCTAACAGAACTTTTAACTCATACTTGCAGCTCGGGTGATGAGAATTAGTATCAGAAATGGGATTTGTCTGATATACATTGACACAAGGTTAGAAGGTTCATTTTCCTGATAGTCTGTGGGATAACTTTTCAGACATAGGTGTCCTAGTTTGTCCTATTGTTTTGTTCTGTGGTGTGTTGGGTTTTAAAATTTATTTTTATTTTTTCATTTTTTGTATCACTTGTTTCTGGAATTGCATTTCAGGTTTCTGTGACTCCTGTAGTCCATTTTACTCTTCTCATCTTGGTTTTGGCATTTTAGAACCTCCAGGACCATCCTTATGCTTCACTGTAATTTATTTACTGTTGCCTTATTTTTCTACACATTGTTTCTTTTGCACTTTTTTTGCCTCCTCATGCACTTTTAGCTTGTCATTGCACCCTTTCATTTTTCTATGGAAGGCTGTTTTAGACCTTGTCCCAGAGAGTAATTTTAAAATAATCTTGGACTGCTGGTATGTTTAAATGCTGCTTTACATTTCACAAATTTTTGAATCAGCAGACTTGAACTTGTTAATTTTACCACTTAGAAGTGTCTTTCTAGTTTTATTACTTGAAATTAAAAGTGCTTTAGGTGTTTTTAGCTGAAATGTCTCATTTTATATGTTGTTTTTAAACCTACATGAAAATAAAAAGTTTTGATCTATAAAACAACTAAATATACCTGAAAAATCTTTCTCTGTGTGTCTTGTCAATCAAATTGTCTACAGCTATCAGCTAAAGGGTACTACTTAATAATCTGCTTTACGCAGATAAAATATCTTGTCTCAAAATTTCCAATAAATAAAATTTGGTTTAAAAATGGTGGGAGACACATGAAGTCACATTTGTGTGAGTACAGTAGGATATCAAAAGGTTGAGTGACTTACCAGATGGGTGGCGGTCCCAGAACTACCATTCCTTTCCTAAACAAGTACTTTTTCTAGGGATGCAAAAGCAAAGCCTCTGACATTTATTATTCTGGTGTGTATCTGTTCCCAGGACATTACATTTCTGTGGATACGTTGTATGAGGGTGAGAAAGCAGTGCTGTCCAGCCCTGATCTGTACTCTGAGGAATGGAGCTGTGTCAGACTGATCTACCAGATAGCAACAACTTCAGACACGTCACCTGAACCCGCCAGGCTCAACCTGTACCTGAGGCAGGAGGGAGAAAGTTTTGATCGTTTGCTGTGGTCAGCCAAGGAGCCATCAGACAGCTGGCTCATAGCTAGCTTAGATTTAGTGAACAGCACAAGGAAGTATAAGGTAAGCCCAGTTTTAGAAGATGCCACAGGCTTTCTGTGCAACACATATTGGGCTGCACAAACTTCTTTTTTTAATATATGCAGACTTATTTTGAGCCCTATTCTCGGCTTCCGTTTCTAAGACTGGCAGCACAAACCAGCTGAGCCCTCTGTCCCTAGCACCCGTGAGGGGAGCTGGCACGAGGCAGTGCTCTGACCAGCAGCTCATGGGTCACACAGCCACCTGAGCCCCGTGTGGGGTTGTGGTATCCTTGTGGAGCTGCTGTGCCATGTGGCAGATACAGGAACTCCCAGCTCCTGGGTCTGCAGCTGCACTCATTTATTCCTGCCCTCTGTGCCTTTCTGGAAGGAGTCAAATGCTGACAGGAGAGAATTCCTACCCAGAAGCCATCATGTTGTGTCACTCACAATAACATCTTGCATAACCACAGCTGAGGAATATGGAATTCTGTACTCTTAAATGAAGTGTGGGGATTTTTTGCGTTGTCCCATTGTCCTTCAGCATGTCTTCTGTAGTTGAAGAAGAGCAGTGGCTCCATCTTTAAAGCATTCTGCCAAGCTCTTTCATCAAGAGCACACCCGACTGTAAGGATGATGGTTTCCCAAGACACATTTAATTTGTTCTCCTGTTTATCCTGTTTAAATATTCAAGGTACTAATTAAATTCTAAAATTGACAGTTTGGTTTATATTGTGCAGCTTGTACTGGAAGGTGAAATAGGACAAGATAAATCCACCAGTATAGCTGTTTTTGAAATCAAAATAACTTCTGGATATTGTATTGGTAAGTACTCTCTGTTCAACCCTCATTCTCTGTATAGAAAGAATGCCTTGTTGGCAGTTTTAAAACTGGATGGAAGGTCTGGGTTTAAAATAAAGATAATGGCTTTTTCCTAATTGAAAAGTACACTGCCATATTCAATACAGATAAGTTTCAAGCTGAGAATCAGAAATTAATAAGTGGGGTTTTTTTCACCTCTCTCTGTGGTATACATATATACACATACACCCACACACACATATATATATTATATACAATAATAATTCCATATCTATTTATCATTCAAGCAGAAACAACTGTTATATTTTAAAAACTTTTTTTTTTTTGCACTGCTTCAAATACTAGACATAACTGCTGCAAGATTATTTCTGCTCTCTGCCTGCTCATAGCTGCCTTACAATGTTGTCTTGAGGCTACAGACAAAAACCTCATATATATATATATATATAATGTATCTCATATATCATATATCATATATATATGATATATATATATCATATATATATCTATCTCATATATAAGATATATATATATCATATATATATATTTACACTTACTGCCATTACTCCATGACATTTGCTAAAAACTGCTAACAAAGTTTCAAAAATTCCATTGTCTAGAAGGCTGGGAGATTTTCACATTTCTGGAGAGCTCTGGTGGAGTCCAACCAAGTTGTCACAATTCTTTGGCTCTGTGAAGAAGACAAAGCAATTGCATTACTGTTACAAAATACTTACCCTGCATTGCTTCTGACCATCCCTGAATTACAAGTGGAAGTTCTGCTTTGACTATTTACTACAAGGAGGTGGTATATTTTAATCTGCTTTATTTGGTTCTGAATTACAGCAGTCCTATCCTGGCAAATGACAAAAGACAGATTGGTCCAAAGAGGATGGAAATGAAAATTTCATTCAAAATTTATCAAAAATTTTGATAGGTTTGCTTCTATTTGTTATGAACTCTTAAATGCTGTGTCCAGTCTTACAAGTACAGGCATTATCTGGTCTGCCATATGTGAAGTGACGCCAGTGCTTAGCAATTTGCTTTTCCTATTTCTGTAATGAAAATTTGTGCACTCAGCTGGTGGTGTCTGCAATTGCAGAATGTGACTTTGAAGAAAATCATCTTTGTGGCTATGTGAACCGCTGGAATCCTAACGTCAACTGGTTTGTTGGTGGAGGGAACATTCGGAATTCTCAGTCTATCCTGCCCAAAGACCACACACTTAACAGTGCACTGGGTAAGCAACAAATGTAGAGCACAAATATAGTGGAAAAATCTGAGTCTGTGATTCATGTATGACTCTCATACTGCAAGTTATTATTATATGGGTTCTTTCCATTGTGGGGTTGGGGTGGGGATGGTAAGAGTGATTAGTGGGAAAAAAAAGGGATTAGAAATAAGTTGGGGAATTTTGCAGAAGTTCACGCAAAATTGCCTGTAAGCTTTATAATAAGGTTGTTACACTCTTTGCTAGGATTCAAAAGCACTCAGAGGTAAGGGTAAAATTTTGGATGTGAGAGCTGGAAAATTCAGCTTTCTGTGTATTCTAAATGAATGGGCCACAGTAAGTTTTAGATTTTTGTACTGTTGCTCTGTACAGCTGGCAGAGGTTTTCTTTCCAATGAGTATTGAGAAAATAAAGTAGGAAAACTAAGGTATTAAAACTGGCTTGGAGAATCTTGGGTTAAACTCTACAGTTTAGAAGTTTTGTTTCTTTCAGTCAAATGCAGTTCTGTTAGTACAGCCCCTCAGAGGTATAACGCTGGGAAGAATTATTGGAATTTCTGCAATTGCCTTGTATGAAATGCTTGTCCTGGACACCTTGCTCAGGGAAGAGTTTTTTACACAGGGTAAAAGTGAGGAAGGGTTGTGGAGTAACTTCACCTTTGCACAAAGTGCCACAGCAGGTGATAGTCAGGACATCTGGCTGCTGCTACACACTGTGTGTCTTGGATGGCCTAGTGCCTGTGGCAGAGCAAGGGATCATGTCTCATGGAAAGCAGGGTTGACCCTCTTTCCTTAACTCATGCCGCTGTGCCTTTTTATTTATTTCACAATTGTGTGAGTTGAGTACAGAGTGTCACTCCATCCCTGCATCACCCCCTGGCACTAAAATGCTGGCAAAATTTTGATGGAAGTTTAAGCTCACCACAAATTCAACAGCAGACAGTGGATCAGCCTATTTTATAAATACTATGTGAGGAAATACTCCAAACTGGGAGAGATGTGTTTTCTTGTAGCCATAGCATTTCTATTTCACATGAAGCCCTCACTGGAGACCATTTACTGAGAAGATCTTGAGAAGCCTGAAGTCATGGATGAGCCTTCTTTTTGCAAGAAATTGTCTGTGAAGTTGCATCATCCACGGAGATTGTAGTTAAGCTATGAGATGTGGTAAAACCGCAGAAATGAAGTTAAGCTGAGAACCTTGCAGGCAAGCATTGCTGAAGTCACCAGTCCCTGGCAGTGGGCAATTTGGAGAAGATCCATAGCCAAGCAAGTCCTTTCCCATCCTTCCACCAGAGTGAAGCAAGAAGTGACATCTGAAGGTCTGAGACTGCTGTGTGCTAATTAATGTAGTAGTGCCCACACAAACCCAACAGCAGAGTTTGCAGTGTTCATGCTTACGTACCCCACTGTCTGACTTCTACTTGTGAAGAGCCGTTTTTTTGTTCATCAAATACTCTTTGATGCTGTGTTTGTGGGAGTGCAGAAGAAAATAAACTACAATGCACAGCATGTTTGTGAACTTAGACGTGTCCTGATTAAATTGAGATAACACTCACAAAATCAAAGTATTAGAAGTTGTACCCTTAGAAAATCATGAGTCATATTGACTCATATTCATGATGGGAAGGTACTTTCCTCATATGTAGTGCATTTTTCTGTTCATTAACACCTCCCAAAAATCTTCTTAAAGGATTTTACATAAAAACTCCAGTCCATGCAGTAAAAATAAGACATTTATAAACCAATCTGTATATTTATACAGATATGTAAAGACATAAAGCTATTTTACAATAACTTGATATATTAAATGAACAGATGTGTGAAAGATGAGAAAACACATGGCTTATACTCTTCATTTACTTGCATTGCTTCAGTAAAAGTTGCGCTTGAGAGAGAATAAATACTATACCAAGCTGTTGGGAGGCAGGGAGTTTACACAGCTGTTGCACATTATGAATGGCTCCCAAAATTTAGAGTTTATTGTGTTTCAAATGTAGATCAATATATTATTTATAATAATAATAATAAAGAGCTGAGACTGACTATTTTGCCAATGGTGTCTTAGCCTAACAATTTTGGGTTGCACATAGGAGGAAAAGAGAGAAAAGAAAAACCTTTTAGAGTTACTAAAATTTTCTAGGAAGTAACCATTGCTGGCCAGGTCATAGATATATATGTCTAGTCCCTGTTCATCCGCTGATACTTCTCATACATGGTGATCTTTAAAGAGTGTCCTTATACCAACTTTTTTTCTGCTTCTAGGTCACTACATGTATGTGGACTCTGTTTACGTCAAACATTTTCAGGAAGTGGCCCAGCTAATCTCACCAAGGACCACAGCCCCAATATCTGGCTGCTTATCTTTTTATTATCAGCTTAAGCAGGAAAGCAGCATTGTTTTTACTGTTTACATAAGAGACATGAGTGGCATTTATGAAGAGATCTGGAAAACAGACAGTGCACTGAACACAGCCTGGGCACTGGCGGAAGTCGACTTCAAGGCGCCGTATCCCATGGAGGTAAAGCAATCCTTCCTGCAACTTCCAAGTGGCCTCAGACACAAGCACCAACTCAGGCTAAGCCAGGAACATGGCAGGGACCATCCAGCATCTGAAAGACAGCTGTAAAGATGGTGTTGACCAGAGGGTGATTTCCTTCACCCTTTGCCTAAAGGTCAAGGAGGGGTCACTTTCTGCACTAATACCTGATTTTGAAGCCAGGTGGTGTAGTGCTTGATCAGAGTACCTTGGGAAGTTGTAGAGTCTGACTGATGGGAAGTTTTTTTAGTTGCTGAATAGTATCAAGGTTCTCTCATTTCCCTATTTCTGTGTCTCTTTGATCAATTTTTGAAGATACTGAGCATTGTAAAATAATGCATAAGAAAAATACTGCAGAAGAAAAAAATTTAAAAATATCTGAGGTCTATTCTCCACCTTACTTAGATCCTGCAGTTCATGAGAGAAAGTCCAAACTTGGGTTCTAAGAACACAGTAGTCGTTAAATGTGAGAGACAGCTCTTGATTGTTATTACAATGACTTTCAAGAGTATCAGAAAAAAAATTGAATATTTTATTCCCTAGTGTTTTCTAAAAAATACCCCAAACTTAGAAGACTGAAAAAAGCAGTGTATGTATATTATATATACACATATATGCATATTATACATGCATATTTTACACGTATGTAGTTTTTATGTATATATACACATACACTCACTCTACATATATACTTCTAATACATGGATTACAAATAAATTCTGCTTGCTTTAATTCTACCTAAGTTATTTGCTAATTCACCATAAACTTGTAGATTTCCAGAAATTATTAGGGTAAAGCTAATTTTTATGAGATGTTACATAGCCCATTTACACTCTATAAACTCAGATATCATCCATTTAAATCATCAGACTGTAAGGGAAAGGAGGGCGGCTCTCATAAGGCTCCATAAAACAGAATGGCAAGTGAATTACTGATTCAGTAAATACAAACTAAGAGGGGAAAATCAGTCCTTGCACTATCGATGGAAATTAATTAATGATCACTTAGAGCTTGGCAATACTGTTGTTGAGTTTGTGACAATATGCTCTCATTTCCTGGTGGCGTTCAAAAACCCATCCAGAATGTTGGAAACTATCCATTTGGGAATAAATAGCGAAACACAGGATGTTGTACCACTAGGTTAATGCACAGAGAAACCTTGTATGCAACTTTAGTTCTCCCTGATAAAAAAAAAAAGATTTCAAAATAATTTAAAACAAGATTAAAAAATATTGTCCAAGAGGAGATGCAAATAATTAAAAGTATGGAGACATTACATTTATTATTAACTGTTTTCAGCCCTTATAAAAAAAAGATGGATGTCCTCAAAATTTATATTATGTTCCAAATTCTTAGTTACCATGTAACAGTTTTAAATTAAAAGGGACAGAGGGTCTTTTCATATATGATACGACCATAGAACACACTTCCACGATGTACCATGGATACCACTATTAAGAGCAGTTAAAAAAATTATTAGAAAAATTAATAGGAAAGAAAGAATCCATCAGGAATATAATGTAAGCGAAGAACTGAAAGCTTGTCATTGTCTTCAGTTCTTTCTGCAGGAGCTCTCTGCTGGAAAAAAAGACAGGCCTTTAATCTGCTCAATGAATTTCTATGTAATCTAACACAGTAATTACTTCAGAGATAATTTTATAGAAATAATGTTAAACCTTAACACATAAATTCTTTGATTGCTTCAAGAGGGTCTTCCTCTTTGTTTCATCTGGCTAAAGGAGATTGTTCAGGATTCTTTCACTAGCTCTCCTAGTTTGCCTCCCATCCTTAGGCAAAACATCACAGGCATTGCTTTCACTGAAAAGAATCTCACTCTGAAAGCATTTGTCCTTGTTTCCTTGCTTTGTGCCTAGGGTTTGCTCTCAAAGTTTTCCCATATCTCAGAGCTTTGATACTTCAGAGTAATTTTAAGACACTTCCTCAAGAGTTATAGATGGTCCTCCACTTACTTGAGGAATTTATTTCCCCTGGAAATGACTAAATATAAGCATTGTTTGATCTTTGTTCTAAACAAAACACAGCAATAACTTTTGTTGTTCTTAAATAAATTCTGTACAGGAAATCTTCCCTGACAGCTAATGCCAAGTCCCGGGTTTCAATGTCTGAGGATGTTTACAGAAAATTGTAAAATTTAGTATTTTAATAGCAGAGTAATGAACACAGGGGGGTTTTAGCTCTTGATCCAGAAAGATCCAGATAAAACTGGAGCTCTAGTCAGTACAGTTTGATGATTATGAATAGTGGTTTTATATAATACAATGGCATAAGCCTTATTGTATCTTTAAAAGTGGTGCTTCATAAAGCAGAAAAAAAGCTATGTTCCCTTTGGTGTTTTCTTAACCTTGAATGAGCCAAGGTCAGGCTCTGATTTATATCCCTAATAAGTGATGTAATTTAATTTGTCCCAACACTTGCAGCACTGTATGAAATATACTGGAGTCTGTCTGGGACATCCAATCAGAATTCTGTATTTCAAAGGTGTGTACCAGAATTATTGCTGAGTATATGGCAGACAAATAATAACTTACTATAATTTCTAGGTAATATTTGAAGTTGCTTTCAACAGTGCCCAGGGAGGTTATGTTGCCCTTGATGACATTTCTTTCTCTCCGGTTTACTGCAGCAATCAGACAGGTATGATGAGTTCTTACTGCTATTTACCTCCCCAGTTTTTCCCCTCTGCCTTGCTGCTAAGAACCCTCTGTCAGTATTTGCAATTTTGGTTGTACTTTCTCAACTGACCAGCTCCATTGGGCTCCTCTTCCTTCAGAATACAACAGCAGATAACACCAGTGCCGTTCATTTTTTCAGAAACCAATCTTTAATTCTTCCTTTCCAAAGACCTTGCCTCAGGGTGCTGCAACTGCAGTGCTGGACTGAATGCTGTATTTGCATCACTATGGGTTTTGAGAAATTACCACTTGCATGCCTCTCACAGCAAGAGAGGGTGGATTTCCCGGGTGTGATGGTATGGGGAAGAAAATGCCCTGGGCTTTTTCATTAATGTCAGTGTAGGCATTCTTCATGCCACATGCCCTGAGGTGTTCTTCTGAGCCAAAACATGAGCCTTGCCTCCCTGTCTTCACTCTCCCTGGAGGTATTACTCATCTCAGGGTATTTATTAGGTTTTCACAAGAAGAGACACCACCTGAATCGTTGTCACCTCTGATGCTGAGGCACTTGGGACAACTGACTGTCATTTGTGAATGCAGCCTCTTAAGTAGCTGGTTGCTGGGGCTTTACTGTGGCACTAAACACTAGTCAAAAAGAGATCAGTGGTTTCCCTGATTCAATTTATTCCTTTGGTCATATGTTTGAATTTTTTGGCTAATTCCTTAAAGTAATCAATGAAAAAGAGGCTGTTTTTCCCCCTTTTTTTATCTTAGTGTATCTGCTAGCTCTACCTCCACTGGCTGAAGTATCACTGCACAAGGAGGTAGATTCCAGATACATTAATCATTAAAAATCCACATCTCCTGGCTGAGTAAATCCATTGTTTCATTATCTCCTCAATACCTTTCTGGTATTTGCTTTATTTCGCAACAAAATTTCTGAATTATGTTTGCAGTTTTCAAGGGGTTGGAGCTACTTACCTGTTTTTTCCATTTAATTTTCAGACAACTTTTATCTGTTGAGAAATGGGATAAATTTTATAGCATTTTCTGCCTCAATGGTTGAAGTTCAGATCTAATCTGAATAGTTCAGAATCTGTCCTGGAAATGATAGGTTCATCTAGAACTCCGCCTATTAACTTTTATTTTAAAGGTTGGTTTTGTGGTGTTTCAGGGTTTTATTGTTTGAGAAATTAAAGTAAATGAT
The DNA here is from genome assembly GCA_032173965.1 of Sitta carolinensis. Taxonomy (NCBI): domain Eukaryota; kingdom Metazoa; phylum Chordata; class Aves; order Passeriformes; family Sittidae; genus Sitta; species Sitta carolinensis. Next base: position 61,790,827 of record CM063313.1, read on the forward strand.
TTGCTTTATACTTTGTTGAAATACAACATGTACTGTTTGATCCTTCAGACTTGTCAATTATTATCATCTTTAATTCTTCTGAGTAGAGATGTTAAAAACCAAGAGCTTTCTATTCTCCTTGTATTCAGCCATAGCAGTAACAGCACTAAGTTTTTGTTTATTTTTTTCTGGAAGTTTTGTTCAACAAAAGTCCTGATGTTAGCCAAACGGAGAAAAAGATACCAGAGTACTTTGCTCAGCAAAGGCTGAATCAGAATATGGGTTTAATGCCACATGTGCCACACAAGGCTCCATGTGCCTTTTCTTTAACTAGGAAAGCAGAGGTGGCAGGCCACAGCTGCAGGAAGAGTAAGACACGTAGGCAGGGCTTAGATTTGGCCTATCTGAGGCTAAAAAGACCTCAGACATCACTCCAAAGCCAAAATTTTTCTTGTGCTAAAGCTGATTGTGTTTCCCTACTGGAAAAGCTCTCTTAGTCTCCATGCAGAAGGATCGTGTCTGTGCTATACTGTGATGTACACAGTGTCCTGTGTCTGGGTCCTGGAGAAGCCAGAATTTATAGCATGATAACTTGGGGTTGTGCCCCTCCTTCCCCAAGCACCTTCAATAAGAGACTGGTGAGGCCTTTGAAGAAGGAGAAATGTTTTGCTTACTAGCATGCCCCATATAGCAGGGTCACTTTTTTCAGACCAAGGCAAGTCCTGACCCATGAATTCCACACTGCAGGTTGAGAGATCGCCATTGTCAGGGCTGGGGGGGGGGTCCTAGTTTTGCATATAAATGGTTCAGCTTTCTTCGCTGCAGTGTTAGCACTGTGTGAGGCAAGCTCCAGAGGAAAGTAGCCATGAGGTGGTACATGAACTAAAAACTATTTTGCTTGCCTACTTACAGCATGCATATGCACACATGTTACACGTATCTATAAAAATGATCTTTAACAAGTGCCCTTAAAAAAAAAATACTTAATGTTGATGTTCAGTGCACACAGAGGCACACAGACACACTCGTTTTTTCCTAACAACCTTTCAAATGAAGGAGCAGATGAAAACAAATGGTCTGAAAGTCTTTGTGAATTATGTCCTGAAGGAAGAATCTGGTCTTAATATCTGTAGCTTATTTGTGTTTTAGGGGGTCTATGAAGCTGCTTTTCTCCTGACTCCAGCAAAAAATACAAGAATATAAGACCAACTTGCAATAGAAATTTGATAGTTCAATTTCATCATGGCTGTGTACTGTACATGTGTAACATCTTTGCACATGCTTATCTTCCATAAAGAAAAGCAAGACAAACCAAAGCATGCTTTGGCATCCTCCTGCATCAAATACCTATGCTTATCACACTAACAGAACATGTGCATCTTTCTTTTAGGAACACCTTTCAATCCTGCCAGTGCAGGCTGCAATTTTGAGGAAGATCTGTGTAATTTTTACCAAGATCACAAAGATGGCCCAGGATGGAGCAGGGTGAAAGTGAAGCGCAATGTGTATAGAGCAGGAGATCACACTACTGGATTTGGTGAATCAAAACTGCTTTTTCCTAGAAGAGTCAAACTATATATAAATTCTTTATAAAAGGTTGTCTAAAGGTTAACCTGTTGTATCATTGTTCATTCTGTTAAGTAATATCACTGGCACAATGGTTAGTTTGCTTCAGTGCAACTCTCTGCCATTAAAATTCAGCGTTCACAGCCTGGTCCTGTCTGGGACTCTGACTGTGCTTCCCATGTGTAGAGGAGGAAGGTCACCTATTGAATAGTCAGGCAGGCCCATAAATTAGAGTATCTTCACTATACTGCTCTGCAGTGGCTGGAGGGATGAATCCATAAAAATGCGGAAGTAAATGTCATAATAGGTTAATACATTGTTTTTAGAGAAGAAAAGTGGTCTTTTAGGTCTTCTAGGCATAGGATAGTTGGTGTTTTTAAGGGAAAACAGAAATATTGCGTAGTGAAACCACATGGTGAAAGGACTGTTAATAAGTTCTGAAATTCAGACATTTCTTTTTTAGAGTATTCATGGTTATTAATCATATGCACTAAAGTCTCAGCTCCTTATACTTAGTGCAGGGAATAATAGGCCTTGTGCCTCACCTCCGTTTTTTTGTCTCACAGTGGTAATCCTGAAAACGCCAGTTTTCCAGTGAGGCCAGCAGGCCAGGGAACTTTCAGGATAAATTTGATAAGTGCTTATTTCTGGTAACTTAGCCATTTAGTGCCAGTTTAACTAGCTAGTGCCAGGTAACTAGCTAGTGCCAGTTTAGCTAGAAGCAGACAGGATGCTTTTGGAAAAAAACGGTTATTTCCTGTCAAGAGTGTGATAATCTATTTCTTGCCAGTTGGAACTGTTTATATAACCCAAGTCTGATGCAATAATAGAAGCTGATTTAATAGCAAATCAGCTGTGCTTATACCATATTAAATACAATAATTATGCTGTCTTGCAGGTTATTATTTGTTGGCAAACACAAAGTTTACATCTCAGCCTGGGTACATTGGACGTCTTTATGGACCGACCCTGCCAGGAAATTTGCAGTTTTGTCTGCGTTTTTATTATGCCTTGTATGGGTTTTTCAAGATGAGTGGCGCTCTTGCAGTTTATATCTTTGAGGAGAATCATGTTGTTCAAGAGAAGATCTGGTCTGTCTTGGACTCTCCAAAGGGAGTTTGGACTCAAGCTGAAATCTCCTTCAAAAAGCCTATGCCTTGCAAGGTAAGAGCCAACTCTTCAAAATTACCTAACTCTGAGAGGAGATTTTCTTTGCCCTGTCAGATTTCCTTGGGATTAATCCTAAGTGATCTATACCTGCACAGTGAATTAGCTGGAGATTCCAGCAGAGGAGCTCTAACAAAAACTAGTTGTGTCTTGGTTTCTCAGTATGCTCCACATCCTCTCATTTTTGTTTGCTTGTTTCCTATGTAAGTCATATCATCATCATACTCAATTACAGATTTTAATTAATCTAAAAAGTACTGGTAAGTTCTGGTAAAAATGGGGAGTTGATTCTTGTTCCCTAAATTCAACTACTGGGTTACAATATAAAACCGAAAATCAGTGTAAATGAGAACTATGGACTTGAAGAATTTGTAGTGTCTCATTAAGTTATCTCAGCAAATTAATAATATGTTGGTACTTGACATCACCTTCTGAGTAAGTCTTTAAGCCATTGTAATTCCTCTTCCCCACTCTTACTATGAAGACTGTCTTTTACACAGATTTCTGTTAGTGCTATTTCTGTAGTTACCCTGATTTCTCTACCAGATTTTTGCTATCCTTAGTTGTCTAAGGAGAACCAGATGGATCACTACATGTTGACCACAGTGTGATAATATGATGAACATATGCATGGAAGTTTGTATTGCAACTCTAAGTATTTCTAAATTGAAGACAAACATCCTAAATATTTTGTCCACTACAAATTAGTTTTTGAAATAGCAGTAGTTACTAACCATAAAAGTTCACCAAAAAAACAGCTGCTTAACTGTGTTGAGAGGCAAATTTACATTTAAAATTCCAGTCCTAGTTGTTGGGTAGTTTTCTGTCAGATACCTGACACCTTAAAGTTTCAATGGGTTTTTTATGCACTTTATCCATAAAACATAACAGAATTTATAATTCCCTTTCAAGTGTTAGAAAATAAAAAAAGAACCAGTGCCCAGCAAGTGTATACTAGAAAAGTCCCTCATAGTATGATGCCAAGATATTTGCAGAGAAGTTGAAATGGCAAGCTTATAATTTACTTTTGTCACCTCCTGTTTAGGTATTTCTTTATTATTTCAAGAAAGGTTTAGTAGCTTATGTAGAATAATCAACTGCATGAGTAGTGATGACATCTGAGCATGACTGTTAAAACTGGTTGACAGCCTTGGAGGTGGCATATTTTTTAGTATCAGACATTTACATGGAAAGTCTTTTCCATCATGAATTTGTGAAAAACAATTTTTGTTTTCCTAGAACTCAGGATATGTAAAACAGTTGTGAAGAAGCTTGCCTCACTGCTTCTGAGCCTGAAGATACGTAGGAGGGCGAGAAACATCATGCTTTGTAACATGGTTTATTTGCCTCTGGCAATTCTCCAAAACCTCCTCTGGGTGCTTTTTGTGAACATCTTCCTTCCCATGGAAACAAGTTGCAAAATGTTTCTGTTGACAAAATGTATCCTCAAGTATGACAAAATTTGATATTCATTGGGCTTTATAGAAGTTAGCATGTATTCAGCAAACCATAATTCAGGCAACCCTCAGCTAAATAATTATGTATTTGGCTGGGGGTTCACTTTATAAGGTTTTCCTTAGACAAACAGCAGAAAACGAGTGAAGTTCTGGAACATATTCGTACGGGAAAGTACATCAAGGTATGTTTACAGATAGGAAGTTAGCATAAAAAAGACAATTATTGCCAAAGTTTAAGCATGTCTGCTTAAGGCAGAGGGTGAAAACCTGGTGTAGTTAGAGGCTGCCTACTCATGCTATTCAGAAGTAGGCTTGAATGAAGTTGCACAGTGAACTTGTTCTGGCTTTTCCTTGCAACCTCATGCCCATCTCTTCAACCTTAATACTTAAAAAAGTCTTTTCCTGGTTTATTTTGTCTGTTTCTTTTGTGTGGCACTGTGTAAACACTCAGGTTAGTTATCTGTGAAGATGTGTCTGCCTAGCATGTAGTGAAATAGCTGGCAAAACCCATTCATTTCAATGTAGGGTAGCTGTGGAGGTGTCCTAGAGCATGATTTAGCTGGTGGCATGATGGGAACCAGCAAGGGGTAACTCTTCAGGGTCTGGAGGGAGACAGTGTGGAGAAACATGACAGAAGCTTGACCTCTCTTGTCCTGACTCCTGCAACTTGTCCTTGTATCCTTGCATCCTCACTGAGGCATCTTTATTTTATCTAATTTGTGCCATAGGCGAGGAACCTCCTCTCTGTCCTTCACCCCAATCCTCATCTTACTCTCAGCTCTGGACAATCCAATTTTTTTTCTCTGTAATATTATTCATATTCCATTCTGTTTTCCCTGCTTGTCCCATTTCTTACAAACTTTAGTTTCTCAAAAACTAATGACTTGACAGAAAAGAACTGGCATAAAGACCAGAGTCTTGACACTTCTCTGCTCCTACTCCAAAGCCTAGGAGTGCTCAAGCTTTTCAGAGATTTTTTTTTTTGTTTAATAGGGGCAAAATATACCCTTGTTCCTAGCCTTGTTCTCGGAAATGATGGAACTGTTTTGGATTAAATCTTCCAAAACAAGGCTGTAGCAAGGACCTAGCATGGAAAATCTGAGCTGAAATCATTGTGTCTTGGCAACATTATAGGCAAGTGAAAAACACTTTTTTAATGGAGAGAGCTGGTCTCAAAATAACATAGGGCTGCCATCTTTCCAATAATACAGATGTAGTGGCTGATAAGCCTATTTTATTGTTTCTGAGATATATCATATGTAGACTTGGATAGTAAGAAGTTGCAGGCATGCAGAGTAGTTTGGCTGAGCAGCTTCTTGGTTACCAGGAGCAATTTTTGGATTGGGTCAGCTCCTATGAAAACAGTAAACACTCTCCTGGCAGTTCCTTTACAACCAGTCAAGTCAGTGACAATCGTGTCCTGGAGGTCAAAATGATTTTTCAGCCAGAAAAAATTTCTCTAAAATAACCGATTACCCATATTCCTTCATCTTTTTTCTACTACAAATACTACTCCCAAAGTTTATATATTTGAAAATATATAAACTCCATCTAGTACATTTTAGTTTTGACAGCATATTTGTTTGCATCAGGACAATAAAAAGATGCAGATTTTCATTGCTTGGTTTCTGCATTGGTTTTTGCAAGTTCTTTTTGAATTAGCTAACTGCAGTCTGGCACATGACGATGGCTTGAATTCTGTGAGCAGGAAATGTGAAGCTGGCCAGCTGGCTTTAATATGACACTTTGAAAATAAAATGTTTTAAAGGCAAGGCAGGTATGGTCCAGCTAAGCAAGTCATAAATGGCTATACCTACATATATACATATGCGTATATATATGTGTTTGCATATATATGTGTGTGTGTGTGTGTGTGTGCATACATACTGCAAATACATATGCTGATAATGCTAGTGAGAAGTCAGGAAATTTAAAATCCTGATTTCCTAATTTGTACTTGCAGCACTGTCTCTCCTAGCTGGTGTACATATCTATGATCCTATATACAGTGTATATTGATTTATACTGTACCCAGAGAGTAAGTGTGAGAAGAAAGAAGTGAAAAAAGAAATTCTAATGTTTCTTGAAATCACTTTAATCCTTCATGTTTTATTGTATAAGCCTATAGAAGGGCAGCATGAAAAACTAAATCTGAAATATGTCAATTATTTTCAGTTGATTGAACGTACTGAAATTGATCTTCCATGCTAATACATGTCATGAAAATTTAAGAGCTAACTGTAAGAAAATATCACATATTTCCATCCTTGAGAAGCTCATGTGAACTATGAAGCAAGAATATACATTTTAATATCATGTCTGTGTGTGTGTGTGTGTGTGTGTGTGTGTGTGTGGTGTGTGTGTGTGTGGTGTGTGTGTGTGTGTGTGCACATGTGTATGTGGGTAAACACTGTCATGGAAAGATATTTCTTTTATGCAACTTCACAACAAAGTCCAAATACCTAGATTAAAATGAGGTTTGAAATCAGCTGGGTCTGCTTTTATCAATTCTACTCATTCCTGCTAGATTTGGGTTAACATTCTGAAGCTCAGGTTTTTGAAAGCAAACATCTTGTGTTCTTCATCCACCATGCAAGCTTTTGCAATGTTACCTGAATAAAGTAGTACTTGAATCTCCCAAAGAGTTCAAAATCAAATCCTTAGAAAGGTAATTGGCATAACAGTTTATCCCATTTTCATCAGAGTAGCTGTGGCTGCATTTTTTTGTTTTCATTCCTCAACTATTCTTTTATTCCTCTTGGATGCTTTTTTCTTCGTCTCTTTACTTGAATTCATGTGTTTGCTTTCACGCATCCTCCATAACTAATTTTAGTTGCAATTGTGAGAAAGAAAAATCAAGTGATTCAGCATTGCACTTCAATATTTGTATATTTTAAAACAAAGAGAGGAATTTCTCAGAACATGAGAAACTTTTCTGCAAGATGATGTGATGGCCAACAGTACACATACATTTTTTAAATTATTTTAAAAAAATCATGGAAAATAGACCTCACAGTGACTGTAAACACAGTGGTTCAGTTGTGACCTCCAGTTCAGCAAGTTCTTCAGCTCTTTTGGGGTTGGATATAATATAAAAGCTTTAGTGCTGGTTTGTTTCTCCTACTTTTATCCCTAAATATCTATTATTACACTGCTGCCTTCCTAGTCCTTGATTTGAGTGTCTTTGGATCTTTCTTCTCACATCATCACTGTGGCGATGCTCAATGTTAAATTTTCTAGCATTTCTTTCTTTTCACTGGCAAGAAATCTGTGTTTCCTGCTTGTCCACCAAAGTCATAGGTAAACGACTAAATTAATCTTGGATAAACAATGAAATCCTAGATCCCTGTGATCAAGTCACTAGTATGAAAAACAGAGTTCTTCAGTCAGGTGTGAACTCGAGGAGGACAGATACCCTCATCCTCATCTCCTCCTTCTCCTCCTTTGAAAAACTCACACTTGTGTCAAATAAAAGAGCTTTTTGGCACTGTTCCAACAAAACCTTTATCAGTCTTCCCACAATAAGGTATGCACCCTAAAGAGGTTGGAATGAGCTGCAGTTTTATCCTTCTGTCATTCCTTCCCTTATCTTTAAAATAAAAAACTTCTTTAAGAACAGTCACCAGGAATGCCTGTCTAAAATAAGAATGTTAGAGTTTGGAAACAGTAGGATAGTGCTGTGAAGTGTGAACCTCAATTCCTGTGGTGCTTGGTACATGGTTATGGAAACAGCCCTCTGGAAACTGGAAAAGTTACTCAGGTTAGGAAGCAGTGCCTAAGTGGCTTGCATCTTCACAGTAGCTAAGCAAGGTAATACATTGCATGAAATATTAGATATCTCCTTTTGGTATCTCTGATTCTTAATGGACAGAAAACTCTTTTACTGGAAGGAGGATAGAGCCCTTGCAGTAGATTTGTGGAAATCTGGGAGGGTGGTGGGGGACAGATGAGCATATCAGTGTCCTGTATACATTTGTGTGCAGGCAGTGTTTTCTACTAGGCTGTGCAATCCAGCAAGAAGAGATGTAGGATAAACAGTCTGTGGCCCTAGGTTATTCTGTTAGTTTTATATTTCTCTTTCATTGTTTGTTTCTGCCCTTGGACAGGAAAGGTTTTCAAAATACTTTTTCAACTGTCACAAGCTTATTACTAATGTTATCCAATTATTTATGTAGAAGCTTTCATATTACATTATTTTTCCCACAGAAGCTTGTTGTATTTACATGGCAATAAATTAAACTTGCCTGGTGAATGCCATTTTAAATCAATTTATTTTAAGTGACAGAAGCTTGCAGATAATTTTGGCTTAATAGCTTGAGTTCTTGATAAATGAGTTTCTGACTGTTTAAGCCAAAGAAATACAAGCCACTTAAAATCTAGTTTTATTACACTAGCTATGAGTAATTTGGTCTACACTTCAAACATCTGTATTGAACAGCCCTGAGACAGTCAGAATGATTTTCCCATCCCCTGTGTGGTCAGTCCCTGGCTTACATGCTTATACGGCTGTTTATTTGCATAACTGACTGAAAAGTCAGGCTCCCTGTCTGGTGAAAACATCTTGACTGCTTCTTCATGTCAGGTCACACTTTTTTTCTAGTGTTCAAATTATTTTTTGATTTCATAATACTGAGTTTTGTGTCACTGTGAGGAAGTTACAACAGTAGCTTCTCAGAAAAAAAAACACCTCAGACTCCCCTATAATTGTCCTTCTTCTTTAGGAAACTGAACTTTAAATGTATCTAAGTGACAGACTGAGTTTTGTGTCTACACAGATTTACAGTGTGTCATCCAAACCTAGAAATATTTATTAGGATAGAATAAGATAAATTCCCTTGCTGCAGAGGCATAGCTTGCTTATAAGTTACCAGATTGGGCTGTTTTCATGTTTTTCTTCTGTTTGGCTGATCTGGCTCTCTAGTTGAGCAAGATGTATAAGTTCTGGGATAAACAAGGAGGAAAAAATGTACATAGGACATATAGGGATACAAGGGAATCTTTTCTTCTTTTCTCCTGTTCTCAGTCCAACTCCCTCCAGACCTCCTACAGCAAGTTTCCCCATTAGTCCCTCCATACATTGGAGGTACCTTACTGCATGTCCCCCTATTTCTTCTCCTCTAAAAGCAGATTAACTTCATATGCATGTGAGTTTTAACTCACATTCTGCTTGTAGAGTTGCTGAGAGCCAAGGATGAGAAGTGCCTTCTACCTCACCCAGTATCTGCAGCACAGCCTAACAGGGTGTCTTGGCAGAAGCTTGATTGATCAGCCATTCTCATTTGGCATTGCTCATACCTCGTGTCATCCAGGATAAGTGCTAAGAAAGGATTATTGATACTTTAGAGACTGAAGGCCAGGACCATTGATTAAGCACTACAAGATAAACAAACCAGCTTCCATAAACTGGGGCAATGGTTTGGAAGGAACTGCTGCCCTAGCTGTGTCCTGTTATTGGAACAAAAAGAGAGATGGGAGAAATGTTTTATTTCTCAGTAACACAGAGAACAACTGCCTGCACTGGATAATGTTTTTAGTTTAGCCTCCAAAATAGCATGTGAGTCCAGGAATATCTGTTACTTAGCCTGAAACAATCAGCATGTTGTTCATCTGCCATGCTTTATGACAAAAAAAGCTGAGCACAAAGAATCTCCTATTCTCTTCTCCAAGGCATGAGATAAAACCATAAAATTTTATTTTGGAAAAATTGACCTAGCAAATATTTTAATTCAAAACAAGAAGAAATGCAAAGCGTCTTGAGATTAGTTCTATTGAGACTGTAGGAAGAATTCATAGATCTGACTCAGAGTGAAAGTGAGTAGTTGAGTAAATCCAAGTTGATATAATTTTGGTGGGTAAAGTCAAATACTCAAATATTTTGGTTTATGACAGAAGAAGATATTTAAGACAGAAGAAGAGTGAATAAATTTGACCTGTGAATAACAATGTTCCCGTCCATTGCCTAAAACTAAATCAAGAATGTAACAATTTTATGCTTTTCTTCAAGAGATGCTACAGTTTTCAAAGGATTATCTCCTGTGCCCTAGCAATGAACTTACAAAGTATGAAACAATTTTTGTCCTGTTAAAACTCGAGGCTAAGATACAGTTCTACAGAGGGAAGAAAAAGAAAAACGTGTGGCGTCTAGGCCAACATATGCTGAGCAATTTTGCATTCTGTGCAGGGGCACTCCTTAACTCTATACCCGTGGCAGTTTACAAGACAGATAAAAATAACCAGGATTGGTAGCACTGAATGGAAGAGTTTCAAAAATTGCTCCACCCTGGGCAGCACAATGCATACATGCTTCAAAGTTTGTGGTGTAGTTATGTTCCAGGCTGTTTTATAAGCAGATGGGTTAATAAATACTATATAGCAAAACAAACTGGCAAAATACCATGTAGGTACCATGTTGAAGGTGTTACTAATCCTTCTAGAAGAGAACATACTAAGTAATGCTCTAACGACTTTTAAAAGCCTTTTTGTATCCACATGAACTTGTCAGTCAGCATTTAATCTCAAATATGTAACTGAGGTGTTGTACAGAAGATTAAATGGTTAGAAGTTAACACTAATTCATCTGCAATCACTAGCACAGACCTCAACACAAAGGAATTGTTTTGAAAAGCTCCTCCCAAATTATGTTCATAACCCCAGTGGTCAGACAGATGGCTTGGAGTAGTTAGGCCAAGAAAACCGCCAGCAGTGTTTTAAAAAAAAAAAATTCTAATGTGTATTCTGTAATTCAAACAGATCTGTGTCAACCTTGGCAGAAGGGCAACTGAGAGTCTTATTGTCTCTTTACTTTTTATTTTATTATCTCATGAGTGACTTGTATTTTTCATGGCATAATTAATGTTTACTCAAATCAGTAATCTTGGATGTTTTTATTAATCTTCACAAACTCAGATGAACACTGTGAATTATGCATAACATTTCAAGTCTCCTGCTCTACGATATGGCACTGAGTCATTTATGAATAATTCCATTTTGGGCAGTAGTTTCAGCTCTGCTTTTTGCCACAGTCACTCTTGCCCATCACTCCACATTATTCTTTCAAATTTATTTTTCCATGGATAAAACCTCTTGGTTTTCAGGGTAAGATAGCTGAGGCTATTTGAGCTGTTCATGTTGGGTGTTGGGCAAGAAAATACTACAACAACCTCAGTGAGTCATGTTTCCTCACAGACAAGAAAATACTCTAGTAAAATGGGAGTTACGTACATATATATATAATTTGTCTACAAAAGTGAAAACATATTTTCTGTTGATTGAAAACATATATTCAGTCATTGGCAGAATGTGCCAAGACAAAGTGGATCTATTATTCCTGTTCTGTAGATTACAAAATTATTTGTGCATTTGGAAAGAACACAAACATTTCAGACTCTTAACAGTGCCAGGTTTTGTACCTGAAACTTCCTTCCTGTATCACAGGTTGTCTTTGTCAGCTGGTGTAAAAGCTTCTGGGACTGTGGACTTGTGGCACTGGATGATGTATCATTGAGCCTGGGAAGCTGCCAGGCTGCTGGTAAGACCATCTGTATTTGTCATCCAACAGCTGCTATCCTTTTGAGTGAGAGTTCATCATACACCTTCATTTTCCAAGCCTATCCTACAGCTGCTTTCATCCTGTTGTGGTTTATTGTCTTTAATTTTTTTCCAATAAGTATTGCATAAATCCTATTTTTGCAAAGTAGCAAACATCCAGCGAGGACCAGTCTTTGCTTACAGGGATACCAGCTAACTCCTAATGAATTTCAGAGACACCAGAGCAGTTGTGTCTCCCTCTTCTGTGGCTTTGTGAGGTTTGACAATACAACACTTGTATCCTAATTAAAAAAACCCAAAACATTCTCATGAGGTAGGCATAATCTACAATCCCATTCTTCTTTGGCATAAAGCTGTGCCTTTGCAATGGTCCTAATAGCTTTTTAATGACCTTTTTTGATTGGATTTCATGCATTCAGGCTTACAAAACAGAGAGAAGTCACATGTACAAAACAAGATACTGTTTTTCTGAACTATTTCCAACAGTTGTCTGTTTTGCCTTACTGAAATTTTTAAGTAATTGGAAAAGGAACCAAAGGTGCAGAACTGGTATCTGGGTGTGTAGTCATGCCATGGCTTGTCTCTGATGGCAGCAAAACAAATGCCTTAATAATGCCCCAGAGGTATCAAGGCTTTTTCTTCTTCAAAAGATGGAGGCAACTCAGAATGTCTATTTCTGAATGACAAATTCAGATTACCTGACAGAAGCTTCCTGGCATGCACCTGATAATCACCTTTTGTATGATCTAATGAATGAAAATACTCTAGTAATTGCAGCTCTGTGGTCTGTTGTAGGCTGCAATAGAATCTGGTGCCAAAGGAACAGAGGACACCTAAATGTTGCATTGATTTCAGTTCACAGAAACTCCAGTCTTTGACAAGGCTCATTTATTATGCATGTTATACCTACTGGGACTTATTAATCTGCTTGGAGATGTAAAAACAGTGAAGAAAATTACACTGGAAATTCTATAACAGAGCCTGTTAGAATCATAGAATTTCTAAGGTTAGAAAAGACCTCTAAGATCATTGAATCCAACCATTAAAACCAAAAGAACACATAAGATCATCCAAATTACTGTTTTGAAGAATAATAAACTGTTTTAAAGAATCCTAGGACTAGTGAATCCTAGTCACTGAGCTAGACTAGGGCACAGATTTTCCCAAAGATGTGAAGAAAATTAAATTAAATTTTACACAACAATTTGAAGGTAGCTTTTATAAGCTTGTGACTTTGTAAGCATTGCCAGGTAGCTGTAATTGATGTCATCAGGTGAGGAAATGCAATGCATTACTAGTGTAATCTCTCCATATATGTCAGTCTAATGTATTTGAAGTTTTAAACTATGTCCTCTCGTTACAGATTTGTTGCTGCCCAGTCCTGGAGAATGCACTTTTGAGAAAGATGAGTGTTTGTTTACCCAGAAGAAAAGAGGTCGTGGGAGCTGGCACAGGAAGAGGGGTCCAACTCCCACTTCTTACACTGGACCAAGAGGAGACCACACTACTGGGGTAGGTGAGTTAAGTTCCACATTGAACTTTCACAACAGAGATTGACAATTAATAAAAAGTATTAATTAAACATTTTAAATAATAACCCAGAAGACAGAGAAAATTTTTACTCTTCTATTCAGAAAAGTTACTAATCAAATGAAGTAATCACATTCCGCAGGGACTCATGAGTGGTTTTGAGAATATGACATTTAATCTGAATTATCTGCAGGCCACATGGATAATTTGGCTGTCACGTCCCAAAGTAGTCTTTTCCTTCAGAGATAGAAGAAGAGGATAACTGTGCATACCCCACCGAAATAGCTCCTTCCAAACTCCCAGTTTATGTTAATATTCCCTAAAACTGACTTCAGACCTATTTTCAGTTTATGTGATCATTAAGTAGTCTAAAAAGTGAGGCTGACAGCTCGACTTTAAAATTGAGAGTCTTTTAAGTCTTGTCTGTGACAATGGTTACTCCTTAGTTCATCTCTTAGCAGCAAGCTGTACAAGACGTTGAGATTCTTCTGCATGAACACATTTGGGTTCAAACTTAAAAGAAAACACAAAAAAATAAAAGAAATCCCACAAGCCCTTTATCTTGAAAATGTGTGCCACAAGCTCCCTAGTGCAAGTTCAAGTATTTAGGCAGGTGCTAATGGGACCCCCACTAGCATGAGTGCACAAAAAACTGCATCACCACCAATCACTGCTTAAAGCATACTGTCAGATTTACATGCAGCTGTCTCAAAATTCGAATGAATTAATCTCCATCAGAGTGTAATTCCTGGTGTAAGAGCAGCTATAGTATATTCTTCCTTTGTATTCTTTCAACAGAAAGTATTTGTGTTCTTTGTATGTATTTCAACAGATACAACCAAGTTTTAAGGGTTCAGGCCATTAATTGGTGGAAGGCAAATTCATGACCCTCATTCCATCACTCATTTGTCACCAGCTGGAGCAAACTGAGGTGTGTCAGAAGACTGAGGAGGATCTCCACATCCCATCTGCTGCATAAAGCAACTGTTCTGTTTTGAGATGTGTGCTATGCCAGCAGACAGGGAACTCAGATAATGCAGGAACCCTTCATGCAGTCCCAATGCTCCCTTTTTGTGGTGCTACCTGTCTGTCTGTCACCACAAGTCCTGGGAGTGAGATTGCCTTCAGAAGGAGAGGGAATTACCAAGGACCTGTGAGACAGGTGGAATGCTGAGAGCAGCAATAGCAGACAGTGGATGCTTAAGAGTCTCTTATGATACTCAAGAGTCCTATTTTCTGCACAAACCTCTAGTGAAGACATCCCTTCTAAGGCAGGTTGTAGTTGGTGGCAAGCAGCAGTCAATAGAGAGGGTGAAAAGGAAGATTATCTATAGCTGTAGATCCATAATTCATGCAGTATATTGGAGAATTCCCAAGCTGGCGTGTACCAAACCTAGAGCAATCCATTTCAAAGATTTTGTTATTGACTATGCATTAAAGATCCTTCAGTTAAAAATCAAAACCTAGAGCTCGTATTATAGTGTAATAATACAACTTGCCTTTTTCTCTGAATCATACTATAAACTTGATAGAAAGACCAGATCATCTCTTGGCTCTATGAATTCAAACCCATCATTATTACAGTGTCTCACTTTAAAAATGCAGAAGTCTATGAATCGATCAAAATAGTTTCAGTCATGGGTTTTTTTTAAATATAATGAGAATGTTGAGCATAATGCACATTCCAACATAATGTATCCTACTTTGCTAATATTTACTTATATATCTTTTTAAGGTTACTACATGTACATAGAGGCATCTGACATGGTCTATGGACAGAGAGCATACCTAGTTTCGAGATTACTAAGAGGAACATCTGGAAAACAGTGCCTGACATTTTTCTATCATATGTATGGAGCTGGGACTGGATTATTAAGTGTTTATCTGAAAAAGGAAGGGGATGATGAAGAGATACCTTTGTGGCGGAGGACAGGGGAACAAAGCATCTCATGGCTAAGGGGTCTGATAGAATATGAAAGTGATACAAACTACCAGGTAAGAAAAACAAGCAAGAAGCAATCAACTGGAATATTGAACTATGTACTAGAATCCAAGTTTTATATTGTTTTAAAAAAATAATAAACTAAAATGTTAAAACGTAGGTGGCATTGAATGGACACCTGAAGAACATGAAATAATGTAATTTTTTACAGATGAAATTAGGAAACTAGGGACTGATTTATTAAAGACGTAATTAGGTTGCAAGTAGGAAAATAGTTATGAATTCAAAAATTTTTGATGTATTTAAATGCTATTTTAAAGTATTTGAATTTAAATGCTGTCATTTTTTATTGGTAGTGGTAGGGTAGGTAGCGTCAGTAGTGATCTTTTTCAAGATCATTTGTGCAATTTCTTTTCCTTCAGTTGTCTATGTCCAGATTTGACACAGCCACTGAGCTGTGATGAAATGACAGCTTCTTGTAGGGTGGTCTTTCTAAAGGGGCACCAAGGAGAGGGAACAAAGCAAAGCCAGAGGTCTATCTAAGCAAAGGGGAAAATGAAAGGGAGAGGAAAGGATAGGGGAGGGGAGAGCAGAGGAGGGGATAAAGGGTATGCCTGGAATAGGTTGCATGGCTGTTATTTTGTTCAGTCTTTCCACCATTTGGATTCATGAAAATTTGTGTCTTGCTTTACAGATTATTTTTGAGGCAATCCGTGGTGTGTCAATAAGAAGTGACACTGCTATTGATGATATTCTGTTCCAGGCAGGACCTTGTTTGGGTAAGTTTCAACATACCTTGTAAGAGAGACACCTGAAATTCACAGTGCTTGTTTGTGGGTGGGTGATACTTCCCTTGAGTCCCCATTTGAATTAAATATCAGGCTGCTGGGTTAGTGCAGAACTTTTACTCTCTAATAGGATGTGAGATCATCCTCAGAATCTCAACTAGTAAAGTGGCTGTACACTTTTTAAAAAACACATGACAATCCCATTTTAAATCCAGCATGATAATTAAATTCTGCTGTAGGTATTCTTTTGTATGACAAAAATAAAAATAAACAGTATTTCTTCATTTTTTTGTATTCCAGAAGTGGCAGAAATTCAATTCTCATCAGGCTATCCTGACAGCTTAAATGAAATTGAGTACTAAATACAGTCTGCTGAAAGGAATGAAGCAAATTGAAGAATTGTATGTGAGAAACTGTACTAACTGTCTGTTTTAAAATATGTTTTAAGTAAATACTGGACTGGTTTGAATACACAATACATAGGAAGAACTTGGAGCATTCATGTTCCTTGCCTGTTAAATGAAATTACTGACTCAGGGCTTCATAGACCGTAATTTTTTGATATTATTTCCTCTTTTGTATGAGGTATCAGTTATTACATAAAGGCTTCCCATTTTGCACAGATCATTCATTTTTAATTTTTTAACATTTCTGGTATATAAGTAAAAAGAGGAAATTCAAGTTGCACAACTGAAGTCCAATATTGTGTTATCTTAAATCTGCATTCAGTGAATGTTTTGTGTTGGGGATAGAATGGATTTTTGTTAAGAAAATTATAAATGTTTTGAAATAACAGAGAAAATAGTGTTAGCTACTAGTATTATCCTACAGGTTAAGTGCAATTATTCACAATGACAAATCTCTCTGGGAAACTTAATACTCTGCTGGCAATTTTTTGTGATAGTGTATAATTTTACTATAACAAATATATTTGTCAATAACAAACTCACTTCTAGTGTTCAGTATAATTCAGCATAAGATGCTGGTCTGTGGAATTATATGAAATGAAACACTTTAAAGCCATATGTTTTCTGGGATGAGAGTCTTCTTTGGTTTTTTATTAAATAAGTATGTACACTCACAGAGAATGCACTTACACTTTGCCCAACCACACGTCTTGCATTTATATTAATAGGAAACTAAATTCACACATCTTGTTATTTTTAAAGATTTTATGTATCTCTGTGTAAGGGGGTGTTTTGGTTTGAAAGATAGGCGTTTTTTTAAGGAAGGTAGGAGCTTTTTTTGAAACGGAAAATGTAAATCCCTTGTCTCTGAATTACAATTTTGAAATTAAGGGCACTCAGGCAAAAATATGGGAATAGGAATGAGTTCTTTATTAGGAAAATTAAGATAAAAATGCAGGAGTACAAAAAAAAACCACTGACAGAGTCAGAATACAACCTGACACCCTGTTAGTCAGCGTGTTGGTAGCAGTCCCATTAAATGGTGGCTGCAGCCCTCCTGGAGTAGCAGATTTGGTTCTGTTGAAGCAATGATCCTCTAGAAGGATGTAGTTTTCCTCTGAAGGTTCAGTAGTGATGTAGAGGGGTTTGGTCTTTTTTTTGGAATTTAGTGGAAAAGACTGTGGTATTCCAAATTCCAGATTATATCCAGGTAGGAATGCTTGGCTCCTCCTCCTGGGTGGAGTATCTCACAATGGGATGATGTAAGTCTAGCAGTCATGCAGTGAGACTCCAAGGCTAATTAACAGAAGAAACCTCCCTGGAAGGAGGATGGGTGGAGAAAGAGGTAAAGACAGCTGCCCCACCTGGCTTTAACAGGTGGCCCAGTGCCCCAGCATCCTCTATATACAGAGGATATTACCCCTGGAGTTATGAGGGATGGGTCATGGAAGATATAAAGAACACTGCTCCATCTGGTTTCAACAGATTGTGATGGAATACATACTTCTGGTTACACGTTGCATTGCAACCTAAGACAGGCCTGTTTTTTAAAAATTACTATAACTTCCTAATAAAATATAACTTGGAGTATCATCGTATTGCTCTGCTCTAGATTTCATACTAATCAGTGTAAGGAGAAAGAACTGAATCTAATAAAGTAGCCTGAATTCATTATTTTGAGCATGAAGAGAATGGAATGTGTGGGTCACACCACCTAAGAAAGCTAAGAAAAAGTAATCTGAACTGCTGCAAGAAGCTGTGTACTGAGTGGTAGAAATTATTCTTACAGCCACCATAACCTGCTCCTTTCAGAACTAAGAATATGCTTTTCCTAACAGCCTACAAGGATCAACAGCACCTGGGATGATCTAGGCCCCTTTCGTAAATTTTCATTTTGCTGACAGAAACAATTGAAGAGATTGTTCAATGCTCATTCAATACTCGTGCATTTATTTAACCACACAAATTGAAGCCATTTTTGGCTTTCCTAGAGACTGATGAAGAGCCAAAAGGAATTGATATCTTATCTGCCTATCCTGGATACCTACAGTCCCCCTAGTCAGCTGCTTATGAACACATCATTCTTGCTATTATTTGAAAATGAAAACAAACAGAAGTAATGGACCATTTCCTATGAATAAATACAATTTTTTAGTTGTTCTGTAAAGTGTGTGATTTGGTATCAATATTCAGCTCAAATTATCTAAGCAGAAAACAATGAAGATGAAGCAGTTAAACAGGCTTGGTGGTTCTCTGTATGCAAATGAAATGAAGCATGAAGTTCAAGTGTTAGGCTTCTATCTCTAAATGTTTTTGCCACTCTGCCTCACTGCATCGAAGTAATCAGATTTAGGCTGATAGACTAAAAACCTAAGTGAAGGACTCTAACCTGCTCTCTACTGAGTGATTTCTAGGGACCTCACTGATACAGTGATTTTATCAGTATCACTGAAGGAAGTATTTACCCACAAGTAGTGAGGTATTGCCCTTACTGGGGCGGGGGGCAGCAGGCAGAGGAGAAAAGAAAAGGCTAAAAAAGGGGGAAAACCCTACCAAAAAAACCAAACCAAAAAACCACCTAAGTTCTTCCTTAAGTAAGGAACACCAGATTTCCAATCATTTTATTCTACAGGAATTAAAGTACAGAGGGAAAATTTGAAAGGTTTACTTCAGTATCTGATGAATATCACTTTATAGAATAAGAAATTCAGAGACTAGTGAATGGCTGGCTAAAAACCTTTCGAAAATGGGGTACAGTGCATTAAGATTTCTGATGTTACTGTGACACAGATAGGAACACACAGTAACACGCAGAACAGGAGGAGAAGAACTCTCTCCTTTATTGTTGACCTTGTATCTATAAGTTTCTGGACAGTGACCAGAGATTGGACAGAGAAGTTCCCACCTCTCCATCTTCACTGGTCACTTGAGAAGTCCATCAGGTGATATATTTTCACAAATGAATGCAAACATGATCCCTGTTCATCTTAAAATTTGTGAGAACTGACTCCATTATACCAAAACAAATCAGAAGGCTTATTATCAGGGACAACATTCTCCACTGGCAATCTTCAGTTTTATGGTGAGATAAAAAAATATTCTATCAGTTCTGGCCAAATGGGAAACTCTTCATGAAATTAATTTCTGTCCTGGATCCATATTTATTTACTATTTTTTCTTTTCTTCACTGCTGCTGTAGCTGTACCAGGACCACAGTAGGGCAAAGAACAGTTCTGAGACATGCCATACCAGGCCTGTTTAATGTCTGAAAATGTCTTCAAAAGTTAGTGAAGAACTTACAAGTAATTGCTTTGATCCCAGTTGTGTCACAATCTATAAAATGGAAATTAAAAAGAAACATCAAAAAGCAGCTATAATGCCCGAAGTGGTAATGGGCTTGTATTTGATTGCTGTAAATGTAGCTTTGTGTTGGACTGGAACTCTGCTTGTCCTGAGACCAGTGGAAAGCCCTTTTATTGTCCTGCAGTGTAATATTGTTTTTATTCTTTAAATATTGTCCCATTAGTTTTCAATTTATCATTATCCTTATTAATTTCCAAAAAGATGGGCAAATTCAGATCTCCTTTTCACTAACAGGAATCCAGAATAATAACTGTTACAAAACATCATGTTATTCTGGCTTTATAAAGTAAATGAAATGGTATTCTGACTATGGTGTCACACCAAAATAAACCTCATATAAATGTAACTTTACAATTATGAAGATTCAAAAAGACAGCTCAAGCCAAGCACTAAAAGACCTGGCATTTTATCCACCTGGATGCACAGAGCTTTCTAGAGAGACTGCCCTCACTCAGGAGACCCACTGCTCTGAAGGAGTGGCAGTGTAAGGGCAAAGGCTGGAGAGAGCACGCTTCTGCAAAGTGACAGACACACACAGACCTGTCACATTTTGAAAAGAGAAAACCTTACTCTCCTCCCACCTCAAAGATAAGAGGAGCTGTCTGTTGTGGTGCATTCCCCACACTCCTCAGTCTGGGCCACTCAGGAATTCTCCCGAGGCCTCAGCCTTGATTCATGGCTCCTGGGCAGCTTACCAGACGCACTCACGAACTTCGGCTGCCAAACCAGCTCCTGTTGTCTTGACAGGCAATCTCGGAATGTTATTTACCTGAATCATGGAATCACAGAATTATTAGGGTTGGAAGGGATCTCTGGAGATGATCTATTCCAGCCCACCCTGCCAAGGCAGGGTCATCTACAGCACATGAATGTGTCTAGGGGTTTGAATGCCTCCAGACAGGAAGAACCCACAACCTCCAGGGGAAACCTGTTACAGTGCTCTGCCACACTCAATGTAAAGTTCTCGTGTTGACGAAGAACATCTTGAGCTTCAATTTATGGCCATTCCTCCTTGACCTGTTGCAGGGCAACACGAAGAGTCTAGCACCGTCTTCTTGACAACCACCTTTGAGAGAGTTGTACGCATTAATGACATTCCCTCCCAATCTTCTCCAAACTACACGCCCAGCTGCTCATAACGCCGTAAACGCGCGCAGGAAATGTAGCGGGGAACGCAGCGCGCCGCTCGCCGCCAGCCCAGCCCAGCCCGGCGCGGCCCCATGCAATACGCTGGCGCCGCCGCCGCCTCAGCAACAACGGCCGCAACGCCCCGCCCCGCCCTATCCCGCCAGCCAATGGACGCAGGTGCTGCGCGCTCTACGCCAATGAGAAGCTTCGGGGCGGCTCAGCCCCGCCCCTCGGGCGAGGAGCGCGCGGCCTCGGCCCGGCACGGCCCGCCTCCGCCCCAGCGGGGACGGAGAGGTGGTGTGGGGGGAAGATGGCGGCGGTGCGGGAAAAGGGGAAGGCTGTGGGGAAGGCTGTGAGGAAGGCTGTGAGGTGTGGTGAGTCCCAGTCCCCTTTCGTTCTGGGCTCCATCGTCAGGATCTTCATGAAGAACTTCCTGTGAGTGAGCGGGGGACGTTTCTCCTCCCTTGAGCGGCCGCGGCCTGCCCCGTCCACCCCGCCGTAGAGAGGCCGGAGCAGGGGAGCGGGGTCGCGGGGGTACCGGGGCTTGCGGGGGCTGGAAGAGGGAGTGCGGGAAGCGGTGTTCTCTGTAAGGTAGTGTCTTGGTCGGGGTGAGGAGCTGGGAAGCACTGCTGTGTGGGTTACGAGTCCTAGGGGTTGTCGGCGCAGTGACTTCCCTGGGGACGCGTTCCCCGGTGCCGGCCAGCCTTCCCCGGAGGCGATGGCTGCTGTTGGCCGTGCAGCCTCTGCGTGCTCTTTGTCCCTCAGGCAATTGGCTGCCAAGCAGTGGAGCAGCGGAGAGTGCAGAAGATCCTTCTAGGGCGATGGGGATAGACCTTGAGACCCGATAGCATGAAGTGTCCGTGGGCTTTGCACGTGTTTTTTCCAGCTGCCGTGTACTGCGAATACCATTATTTTTGGACATATTTTGATTACGAGCAAAAGTTGTCAGGCTGTTTTCTTACTGCTCCTTGCCAGCCTTGAAAAACTTCAGTAGTGTAGTGCATGAGTCACGTGTTAGATGTTTATTGAATCCTCAGAGACAGTAGTTTAAATCCTCATTAAGGGTTCATATACCTTCTCTTCTACAAGTACGGATTTATAATACTGTGTTGCCATTAACTGCTTTGTACGTCTCCTTTGGTGGTAGCGTTTCAGCTCTCTGTGTTGGGCACAGTGCAGGAATAGAACATCAAATGATTCTTTATAAATTTAGGCTGTCAACTTGATACGAGTTTGCCTGGGTGGATTTGATCTCTTCCCATAGTTACTATTGAAGTAGGCATTCTGGATGCAAGTGTTGAAAGATGTCTAATGCAGTTAGACAAAAACCAAAGCACAAGGGATTTGCTGATCTGGTAACTCAGGAAAGCTACAGCATGATTAGTTTTCTATCTTTTTGATGCATAAAATAAAATGACACCCTAGTAAGTAAATTTTAAAAGTTATCATCATATTGCTGGATCTCATACTTCATAATCACTGATTTTAAAGCAAGTTCTAGTGAGTGCTCTGGCTGGTAGGAATGTATTTCATGATGTTTCACTGAACTGTTACTTTTCTCTCTTGAGACTTTCTTACAAAACGGTATTTCACGATTGAGTCTACATAAGGTAATTTGATCTGTTTTATAAAATAATGAAATGTTTCTAAACAAATTCCTTTTAAAGGTAATATAGTGGTTTAAAATTAAAAAAAAACTTACTTTATTTTCCAGAACATATACTGTCTGTGAAGTGCATCCAGGGCCCAACCTGAACGTGGTTCTAGGTGCTAATGGCACAGGCAAGTCAAGTGTTGTTTGTGCCATCTGCTTGGGACTGGCTGGAAAACCTTCTTTCCTAGGGCGAGCTGATAAGGTAATTATGACATTTTGTGATTTTCATAATTAATCCGAATTTCGTTCAGAGCACTCTCCAGCAGAGGATAGGGGGAGAGACTGTCTTGCTTTATTTACTTTACTTTTATAAAAAGTAAGGCATGTGAATTGAAGACGTGGTCCAGAGACAAAGGGGGGATTGTCTTAATTAACTACTTGCTGTCTTGTATAGGTTATGAAATAGAAACACCTAAATTGTAGTGCAACCTGAGTGGACTAGAGATTTTGTTTGAAGATGACTAAGCATCCACAGTGGGATAGAAAAATGCCACTTAATGGCCTAAACTTTTGATAATAAGTACCAACTGAAGGTAAAATAGACAAAGTCTAAAATAAATTCCAGGATGCATAGTACCTGTAGACATAATGTACTCCTGATGTGCCTTCAAAATTCAGCTAAAAGCATGGAGGCACTGATCTTATATTTAAATCTAATTTTGATTGCTCTACTCTATTTTCACTTTTTACTGTCAAGATATCATGCATTGACACTAGTAGAAAATTTATATTTTTAAATTTTCAAATTTTTGCACTTTCTCAAGTATTCTCGTTGGATGCATTTTCTCTGAGTAGGTTTGGAGCAATGAATCTGGGTGCCTAAATGATTGCACATATTCTCTTACAGCTGCTCAGTCATAAGCAAATGTGAATATGGGAATTGACTGTGTGGCAGTATTGCATGTTGGTATTTCTCTTTACTTTTCATGATGTATTTTCATATTATTATAGTTGGCAGTTCTAGTACAGGTATTCGTCAGTGTCTTTTCTCTTGTCTTTGTTCCCCAAATTCACGATAACAAAGACAAGAGAAAAGACACTAATGAATACTGCTGAAGTTGATCAGAAATTGTTAAATTGTGGGGGAGGTTCTAATGGTGCTGGTGGATGGTAGTAGTGTCTTCCTTTATTTTTAGTTAGTGCTTTATTTTGCTTTTAATTGTAAGTTTTCAATAAAATACACTGTTATAGCAGCTTCACTATACAAATGCATTTTCTTGTAATACTTTTTATTTTGCAATAACAACTTGTAAATTATTTTTGTAGATCGGTCTCTTTGTGAAGCAGGGGTGCATGAAAGGCATAGTGGAAATTGAACTGTAAGTAGTAAAACTATTTCTTCATGCACTTTTAATTGGATTCATTTCCCCACACAGTCATTCACAAAGTTGTGAGAAAAAAATTTGGTGTACAACGGTCTGTCTTTAAGCTGATGCTTTAATTTGTCCTTTTTTAATTTCCTCAGAATTCAGAACATAAAGTTTAAAAAATTATCACACAAGAAATAAACAGTGATGGCTACTCTTGATCTTACTTTCTGAAGCATTTCACCTTGTCTTGATGTACAAAAAATGCATAGCTAAAGGTAGTTATCTCTATCTGTTTAGCTTTTGATTATGTTTAAGATTAAAGTTATTTAAGTTTAGTCAGTACTGCCATCACTGTGTGGTGGTTGGAATTCTTTTTATTGAAGAAAAGTCAAAAGTCTAAGATTTGACTTCACTTTCTTATGCTGGTAGGAGGGGCTTGCCTTCATTCTCACTGAAAACATCACATACTGATAGAAAAGAAGTAAAAAAGATCTTACTAATTAACATAATGCAGTCTTGTAGGTAAGCTGTCACATAACAGAGCAACTGGAAATCATGTGGACTGTAACATTCCATTAGTGGCTTCTGCACAGGGCAATATTACATGCTTCCTTTTTTTGTGGGTGCTATAGCACAAGTCTTAGCCTGGTCTGTTTGCCTGAATGAAATAGAAAATAGTCATCTGATTCATAGCCAGTGTTAATTTGTATAACAATTGGCCAGCCTGATCAAATTCCCTAAAGAGAAAATTTTATTGAGGAAAAAAAATACCACAGCAGGCTTTGGAAAAAGTTGAGTCCATTTTTGTTACTGTGGGAGTGATCAAATAAGACCTTCTTTAGAGATTGGCCAGGCAACATATTCAGGAGATAGGATGCCTTTTAGGTAGATGGTGTCGTTGTTTTAACATAAATATATTCCAATGTTACTTGAAGGTCTGGAAAGAATCTTGCAGTGTAGGATGACTTAGCATTTCATGGCTCATTAGACCTAGCATGTCATGGTTGCAGTGTAGTTGAGTCCTTTGTCTGATTGGTAGAAAACATTTAAATACAACATCTAGATTGGAGACCAATGATGCAGAAGATTGCTTTTTTGACAGGAGCTAAAAATTGAAGTACTGTAGGGGATGTATTACCTTCGTTGAATTTGGCCCTTGAAATATAGCTAAACACAAGTTATGATAGTAAAAAGGTGTTAATGTAATGAAAGAAAGGAGCATGGCTTTGTAGGTCTTTTGAAGGAAGTGTCATAAATTAAAATGAGATGATTCAGGAAGTAACAATTCAGTAATCAAGAAATAGGATCATATCCCTGTGGTGCTTAGTCCAAATATTGGCAGCAGATGTGTACTCACTTCTGCATTGACCTCTACTCTTAAATGTCCTGAGGTACATGGCCACTCAACAAGCCTGTATTCTCCATCCTTAACAGTGTGCTTAACAGACACTAGACAATTTCTGTATCAAAATGGTAAAACAAAGTTCCAGGAGTTTGACTTAGTTGTCATTGCTATATCTTAACTAGACTAAATTTTTGAAAATAGGTATTGAGCTAGAAAACTAGTGTATGTTTAGTGGTTTTTAAAAACAAAAAATTAAATTCCATTAGTATTTTTGTGCTGTATGCTATTATTTTTCTCAAATGGAATATATATATATATATACAGCTTATTGATGTATTTTTTGTATACCAGTACTTAAAGATGCACTGCACCTCCTTCACACCAATTTTGAAATACACTAATGTCGCACTAATTATGCTTTTATAGGAACTGTTCACATTTCTAACAACTTGTGTTTCATACATTCAACATGAGCATCTCACTTATATAAGTAAATTCTGAGTTAAGATTTGCAGATAGTCTTGATGTTTCCCACGTGAGTTTAATTCATCAATGAAGTACTGAATGTTTTCTTAATCATGAAAATGAGAATCTGATGGTACTGTCCAGTTAATTTAGATTAAATATTTAGTTGTCTGTAAATTCTGACAATACTTTGACACTCCATAGCCTTTGAAAGTATAACACTTTTCAGGTGTTCTTGAAAGTGCAAACACTTCTTTCTATTAATCAGGTTTAAGTCACCAGACAATATTATTATCACACGTGAGATTTATGTGGTGAACAACGCATCAGTATGGTTTATCAACAGAAAACCAGCAACCCTGAAAACAGTAGAAGAACAGATTGCAGCCTTAAACATCCAGGTGGACAATTTGTGCCAGTTTCTTCCTCAGGTATGAATTAATTTTGAAAGACAGTGGGTGCAAATGGAATACTGTCCTTTGAGAGGATTTTGTTGCTGGTTAGCTTTAGCAACGCTTCAGCTAGTTCAGTGGGACAGCACAGAGAACAAGAGGAATGGGGTAGCCATGCAGCTGTGATGGTGAAAGAAAAGAGCTGCATGACCTGTAAAGCTCACTAATTGGACAATTTTGTACCTGTTGACTCTGTAAGGAAAGATGCTGGTGTTCCGTGTCTTGGTGTTTTAAGTAGCAACACTTGCTATTAGAGCCCTGCTGGTAATGTCAGCAGTTTGTTGAGCATGGGGTTTAAAGATGTATAGGATTGAATTCTATAAGAGTAAAATCGTCCTAGTGGGAATAAGTCTTAAAGGAGGGAGAAAATTAAAGAATGCTACTGGCAGTTTCTGTGTTTGAATGCATGTTCAAGCAGGTCAGGATTCCTGTGTAGGTAGCTAAGTTGCATCACATTGCACCTTAAAGTTGTGACAGGTTCCTTTCCAGTTCATGTGGATCATCAGGAATGGCAGTAAAAGGGAACCTTATCAGAGCCTAGCTGTAAGGGTTATTGTTGAATTCAAGAAGACATGCAGAAGAGCATTGCATTTTATAAAGCTAATGCTGCAGAAACAAAAATATGCCGAGTGTCTGATGGTTCATTTTCACTTACATACAGTATTTGTTCGAAACTTCAGCTCACTCTGGTAACATAACTTTGCATTTAAAAGAACTTACTCTCTTTAGCGCATAAATGTCGGTTCCATTAGTATTACAGTGTTGATAGTACTGGTTTATTTGTTCTCTCCCAATATATCATCAGCAAGCACACTTCTTGCATGTGTCTCAGTTTTGAGCTCTTTTGCCTTCAGCAGCAGTGCTTCCTAATAGCCTCAGCTGACAGCTTTAATATTAACTTCTATGTGGCTTAACTTTTGAGTTAGTCATCGTGTTTATACTGCAAGAGATTTGTACTGCAAGGTTGCTTCAGCAGCCTGAGAACAAATGCTGTGGAAGGTTTGGTTGCTGCTCCATGAGATGGTCATTAACTATGACAGAGACATTTAGCATAGAACTGTAAGTCAGGTGATGTTTGTGAGAAATATGTTTCAGTGTGTAAATCCATTATTACTGTATTGCACTGTTCCAGCTAATCCTGGTTTTTTTTTATAACTTCTAAAAATTTTGTAGGACAAAGTTGGAGAATTTACAAAACTGAGTAAAATTGAGTTGCTCGAAGCCACTGAAAAATCCATTGGTTCTCCGGAAATGTACCAGTTTCATTGTGAACTGAAAAATTTCAGAGAAAAGGAAAGAGAACTGGAGGTAAATGCACTCTTTAGAGAGCAGTGAATGTAGGAGAAGTGAAATAAATTTTATTCTGACAAGTTGCAGAATTAGAAGTATTTACAAAGTCTGTGGTAAGTTGATTTTCCCAAATAATGCTCATCTTCTCCCAGAACTGATTCACTCTGACACTCAGATGCTTGTAAGTACAAAGACGTGTGCAAATGGTCCAGACCCAAAAGACAAGGGTTGCCTGTTGTCAAGTACTCCTTTATTCTCTGGGATTTTTGACCAGCAACAGCTTTCCTAGACTGATCTTTTATGTCTTATAAGTCGTGGGCTTATGACCAAGCATAGTCCTTTGCTTTAGTGTTGCTCACTTCCTTGGAAACAAAGAGACAGACAGAAAGGAAAAGGACCAGTGTTCTGGGAACAATGTCTGTCCTTAGCTATCCAGGTCATTCTTTTAGTCCTTTGTTCTTCTGTTCCTATCTTTTTGGTTGGCTCCCCTCTAGTTACTGCTGTGCTAAAATGCCTTTTCTAATTCTTAAATTTCTGCTTTAATGTACCTGTGAGATGTAGACTATTTTCTGAGAGCTGTTTAGGTACGGTAAAACATGAAAATATATATTACAGAACTTGTGCAGAGAAAAAACCACTTCATTGGAGAAAATGAAGCAGAGGGTTGAGCGGTACAAGCAAGATGTTGAAAGATACCATGAATGCAAGCGCCATGTAGACTTAATAGAGATGCTTGAGAGGAAAAGGCCGTGGGTGGTAAGTTTCATTTCCAGTGTTTTTCTCACTCATTTTTTATAAGACTGAAATTAGAAATAGGCCAGAAGTTGCTTTATTTGACTAATTTGAGTATCGTTACAATTTCTCTGTGCAAACAAGACCACATCTTGAAATTCTGTTCTTGATCTAACTGTGATGTTTGCTTACATGCCTAGCTGAGTAAGTTGCTTCAGAAGTTGTTCAGGTTCAGTTACTGCGTACTAAGGAAAGACAGCAGTACAGTCCAAGAGCAGTAGTCCTTTTATTTTGTGCAGAGGCAACTGGTTTAAGCTCTATCGAGCTCTGCTTGCTTCTTCAGCTGTAACTTTTTTTAAGGTTTTCTTGTAAATTTTTTTTAGAGGTTATGTTCTTCTTAATTTATTAGTTGAGGTTTTAGTGTGCATGACAGACATGGCAGTGAATTTAAGTTGCCAATCGCAAAAGAAATTATCATTTGGACATAAAAAATTTAAAACAAATTAGAAAGAATGTAAAGACCAGGTTATTTACACAGATCAAAATAAGACTTTCTCAGGAGCTCTTTAATACTACCTTAGTTTAGTGTTGAATGATCAGTCAGATTAAGTTATCCTAAACAGTTTTCGATTTACTGAAACAATATGTTGTTTGCCTTGTTTGCAAGCTCAGAGTTAATTATATATATTGTAATTATAGTGAATGAAATATAGATACAGAACTTAGAGGAATCCTGATTTACTGCTTGCAAAGAATACAGAAAACTTCTGCAATCTTGCATATAACAAAGCCTCACATAGTTATGCAAAGAATATTATGGCCTTTGCATCTTGAGCAACTGGAAATCCCTTCACTGCCTTCAAATCTTGGTAACAGCAGAGGGATTTAGGACTAGCAGTTGAAATAGAGGTATGGTGATATGTGTTCAGGAAGTAGGGTAATACCTTCCATGATGTCAGATACTTGTTGAATGGTGGGACTTTTTCTACTACGTGCATTAGCCTGGTGTTGCATGATTAACGTAGACTGATACTGCTGTAAGATACTTGCTTATAAGAACTCTAAAGGCTTACTGCATGCTGGCAGAGGAAAACTAAGCTAATGATTTTATGTGCTGTCAATTGAGTTGCCTTCCATAAATTAGAAAAGATTGCTGTTAGTTACATGTTACTTAGGCAAGTTTAGTCAGACTTCGTTACCTTACCTTCACTGCTGTCTTCTAGACAGTTTATATTGCTCAGTATGTTAAAGGCTTTTAGTGGTTGCATTCAGTTAAATGTAACTTCTTGGCCACTGAATCCATAGAAACAACAGCACGCTTTGACACCTTGGTGGAGTTCTGATTTGACAGTACAGAATCAGATTCAGGGAAAAGAGGGGAGAACAGGAGGAAATATGCACTTTAGAGGTGCTGAGAGCAGTGACTGTAGGGAAATTCTAATAAATTTTAACATGAGGTCTTCCTTATATTTAATTTACATTTGAAATCAAAGGGCATCAACATAATTGTTTTACCAGGTAGAGGATATCTGGGCTACAAACTGAAATAAAATTTCACATTCTCTTGCTGTTTTCTGATTTATCAGACTGTGACAGAACTTTTGGTATTCTCTTATATTGCAAAATACCAAACTCTTTCTAAAAGAAGAATTGTATTGTTCTACAAGAGCATGGTGTTTTTTTGTTGTTTTTACCTAGCACTGTTTAGTCATAAGAATAAATGGGTGCTTTTGTTTTTTAAAAAGGGGTTTACCAAAGTTGAGAACAGTATGGGAGTTCATTCTTCCTTCTGTGGATGTTTCATCTGCTCCACCCTCCCCAAAATGCATATTTCAGCTTGAAGACTAAATGCACCTACCTGTTCAATTTACCTTTGTAACAAAGCAGAGTAGCTACAGCTGAGCTTTTGAGTCATCTGGAAGGCAGATGCATAAACACTGTGTGATGTTGTCAAATAGAGAAACAGGCAGCCTTGGATATACGATAACTCAAATATGACATTAGACTGTTTCTTAATCATAGAGGGAAAGAAGAAGCCTAGTGATGAGCTTGTTCATGTTCTGATCACTGTTGAAGTGCATTTTAATTCTGAAGACTCTGCTGGTTTTCACCTGAGGAACATTTTTTTATCAAGTGATTTTTTTTCTAGACAGTGGTAACTGCTTCTTTATGTGGAGAATTATACACCATTTTCACATGTGTTTATGTCTAATAAATTTTTGAACATATACTTAAGTTCTCTAGAATTCCATAGCTCCTGGAATCAGTCAGTTTTGAAAATGTGTTTTGGTCAAGCCATGTCCATTCTTCTTTCCCTCCTCTGACATTTACAATTAAGAATAACATTGTTTTAAGATGGAAATATATCTTGGGAAAGCTTAAATGCTTTGGAAGTTCTTCATGTCTTTAGTGCATTGTTTAATTACAAGCATCAAAGATACTTGTGTACAGATAACTAAAATACAGAGATCTTGTGTAAGTTAGATTTTCTGAAAGTATTAAAAGGATCTGCTGTGTAAAAATCAGGTCATAAGGGTTCTGTGGAACTTGCCTGTACTTCATATCTGAGGAATCTGAAGTGTAATTGTATGTATGTGCATTTGCTTTCATCTTGAAACAAAATGTCTTGTTTAGAGCAGAGCTAAATATTAAGTTTAATCTTTCCCCTAAGTGAAAGTATAATCCCTTTACCTCTGTAACTTTGTAACACTGGCCACTGACTGTACTTCATAGAATTAGTTTTATTCAAATACTTTTTGACTTTATGAAAAAGGTATTGTGAAGAAAGGCCTTGGATTCTGTAGCCTAGGTTGATTTATCTGTGATTCATCAGTTTCAGTTATGTAGCTATGAAACAGTGGTAGCAGATAAAGCCAAGTCCCCTGTTACAAATAGCTTCCACATGGTCTTTATGTACCATTATTACCGTTAATGCCATTATTATTATTATTATTATTATTATTATTATTACTACTACTACTACTACTACTACTACTACTACTATTTTTTTAATAATAAGCTCCAAGGCTTGGAATAAGCTAGGCATATGTTCTGAGTTAGGGGCTTTCTTTAGTGCATGCAGAGTCAAAGAGCCTTTCCTTCCTCTGTTCCCCTGCATACAAGAATCTACTCGTCTCTGTGATTATCTGAGCATCTTTTTTTTTT
The DNA here is from genome assembly GCA_032173965.1 of Sitta carolinensis. Lineage (NCBI taxonomy): Eukaryota > Metazoa > Chordata > Aves > Passeriformes > Sittidae > Sitta > Sitta carolinensis. The sequence goes on from CM063313.1 coordinate 61,822,115, forward strand.
TCATGAACCCTTCAAAGTCATGGATCATATTGTTCTCTTGTGTTTGTTTGTTGGGGCTCTGGAGAGGTTCCCCTTCTTTTTGTTCCTTTATTTTTAAATGTTTTTTTCTCTCCAGATAGTATGACACACACACAAATCACTAATAGTTACTCCTTTAGCTTTGAGGTACTTTCTCTACAAAATTCCCACCTTCTTGAAGTGGGAGTTCTTGGTCACCATACTGCTTACCATCTCTTTTCTCTCATGATTGTATCTTCAGTTAAGCTTTCTAATTAGCAATGGCTTTGGTGTTTGTGGTGTGTGGTGGAGTTTTGTTTCCCAAAAGTGTGTTTCACACTCTCCCCTTGGTTTACTCCAGCAGTGGTTGTGTCTGTTACTTGCTCTGACGATGTCTGTCTCCTTCCTGTTTCTTTCTCCTGGAATTGTCTGTGGTTATGTGCTCCTTAGCTTTTGGACTCCTGCCTAAGTAGTCTCTAACTATGACCAGACAGGGGCTCAGGAATTTTTTCCATGATCCAAAATGAACTTAGAGACAGGTAATTGTAGACAAATGGGTTGTTTCTTCTGCTACTTGAATTGCGTATTATTTAAGTGTTAATAATGTGTCCTTTTTCACTGGGGACTGAATGATTCCTACCATTCCTTGTCATTGGAATTAGTAACAGTATTACTTAAATAGTTGCTCTAATACTACTGTCTGAAGAGATGTTTTTCTAAAAGTCACGGGCAGTTAAATAAAATGTTGAAAAAAATGTATAAAATATGGAATAGAATAGAGCAGTTTTTTATTGTTCTACTTTCAACTTCTTCGAGGAATATGAAGATGTTCGTAAACAGCATGAAGAAGTGAAACAATACCGAAACCAAGTTAAGAAAGAACTGAAGTGTCTGAAAGAAATGCAGGCCCCCTGGATAAGAAGAATCCAAGAAGCTGAAGAAAATTTAAGGAATCTGGATATGAGAACCAGAGATAATGTGGGTATTGAAGTTCTTGTTTAACATAGGTAATATTTCAGGTGTTCTGTGTTCAGCTTTGAAAATGCAAAGTAATAACCTCTTTTTTCCTAGATGTCATAATGATGTTTCAGCAGAAATTTTCCTGAAGCAGCTGTGCCCTTGGTTCTTAGTGCCTTCTCTGTGTCTGTTCAAGGAATATTCCTTGAATATTCAAGAAAATTCCTTAGTAAACCTTTAGCAGCAATTCTTCAGTCTGCTCTTGGTTTTGTAAAAGCAAATCTTAAATTTCTCTTCACTGTACATTAGAAGTCTTCTGGGATATAATGTTAATAGTTTCTCCAAGTTAGGTACTTCCGTTGAATTTGATGCCTGTTTTATGTAGTTTGGATTTGTAGATGCTTGCTCTTCTTATCTTCTTATAATGTGGTTTATTTAAGGTAAATTGCAACTTTACTGGCCTAAAAACATTCCTCTAATACTGAACATAATTCCATAAGTAGGACTTGATTTTTTAATTAGTAATCTTCCATCAGTTGTGAATATTTTTATGCATAAGGGAATTTAATGATAAACCTACCTGTATATTACTGATTATGTAAGTTTTTTAAACAGCTGCTTTTCTGGGTTTATGGAAAAATATTATTCCCATTTGAAAAATAAGACTGCTGTAATTCCCTGCAGGATTTTAACTGTTGCTTACTATTCAGACTGCAGAAGTCATGTGTGTGTAAGCTGCACAAATTTGTAGTGGATAACCAAAGTTAAATGATCACACAAGACTGTTTGCTGCAGTGAGTTCTGTTTGAAGGTAAGTGATCCACCCAGAGGAGCTGATGTGAAGACATGTGACACCTGTAGAGGACTTCTGTCTTGAAGCATCTTGTAGAATGAAGGTCTGAAACTTCAGTGGCTTTCAATGCACTGTGAGATAATAAAGTAGTCATATGCTTTCTCAAAAAAAAAATAAAAAAGACAAATCACATACCCTTGTCCCAAACTAAAACCCAAAACCAAATCAGAAAGACTAGATGAAAAATTCCTTTAGACTGTTGTTAAAAACATTGTTGTTTTAATTGTGAAAAACACTACACCAACAACATGAAGTAGTCAAGTACCTCATAATTATAAGAAAGTTCTTTGGTAAAAGTATTTAGGTTTTGTGTCCGCTGCAGTATTGCAAGAATTTATTATGCTGTGTGCAAAATACCTGAATATTCCAAGAAGTTCATTCTTACAGCAGTCACTTTTTTGGTGTGGTTGGGCTTTTTGTTTTGAAGGGTTTTGTTTAAGGGTAAGTGTGCTTTCTTAGAGGAAAGTTAACATCTGGAAGCTTAAAATTAATTTTTATAATGCAACAATGCCCTCATGCTTGTGCATTGCTAAACTTTGTTTTCACTGCTCAGTCTTATCTGTTAGGTTTTACTATCTATCTACCAAGCTACTCTGTTTTTTTTCAAACAGGAAAGAGTTCTGCTTAACCATTGGTATCACTATTCTTGGAAGTATTGGGCTGTATTCATATAAAAATAATCTTTTTTGTTAAAAGGTTGTACTTTGTTTCTATGAGAAACCTAAGACAGTGATTTATTTTAGTTTTAACTTGCAGGGAGCTTGCTCAGCATAGCCACTTCCTACAAAACAGTGAAAGAATACCTAAGAGAATGTACAAGATGGTTAATTTATACTCTTGAATCAGCATATTCTTTTCAATCTAAATTAGTTCAGTAAAGCTTTGATATACCATATATTCAAAAGGTTAACCATATGCTGAAGTGTTGCTTAATTTATGTCTGGAAATTGGGACTAGGTACATTTGTTCTACAGTATTCCAATAGCCAAAACAAAAAACAGGATGAAAGAAAGAAGATAAATTTGAAATAAATAATTTATAGAAGACTTACTGAGGTACTCTAATAAGGCTTTCAAGTAATGAGTTACAATTTTTTATTTTATTTATAACTGATACTATTATGTATATAGTATTATAATAAGACACTTCCAAACTTGTTTTTTCTGATGTTAAATGATATGTCCAAGTCTAATTTGAATGATTATTATTTTGTCTTGAACTCAGAGTCCAAAATTGCCGAAAAAGACATGAGGGAATATATTATATGTGTAGTTATGGCATGAACTGTTTGAAAGATAACCAGGCAAGTTGAGAAGAGCTGAGAGGTGCATTGCTGCCTTTAGGACTTATGTGACAATACAATTTTTTCAGGTGCTGAAAGCGATTTCCCTGACACCTACTTTCAGAGTTAGGCTGTTGAAATGTCCTTCAAAAGGAGAATCAGTGCTGGTTGCACTGTCAGGAGATAGTTTTGATGTAATGTGAAAGTGCAAGACATAAGTAGCTTAAAATAGCTTAAACTGCTTTGTCTTCATTAGTTCCTCACCTTTTCATAGGCTGCCTGAATTTTTTGTAATTTAGAATTCTGTCTTTGTACAAATGCAGGCATTTGGCGAGAATTTCGCCAGAAGGAGTTGATTAGTTTCAATTTGGCATTAAGGGAAAGCAGTTTAGTATTTTAAGTCTGCTCCATTCTGGATACACAGATCGGTAGGGAACATAATTCTCTTCAGACCCTTTGCTCCAAGCTTATATCCATTTTCAGATTACTTTAATTCTGACTGCTTCTTGAGATCTTTCTCTTGACATGAGGATGTATATGTCAGAGCAGAAATAACCACCTCCTCTCTTGTATTTCTTGAACTTTGTTGGCAAAAAGCCCACTATGGAGTTATAGTTTTGTCTTGAAGGAGCTGAACAGCATGGAAAGGTGGAGTAAATCTGGGAATTAAATTAATTAATATATCCAGATATTGCATGACTTTTTCTCCTGTCTGTTTATGCTAAAACCCTTTCAATTTCTGGGTTAGATTAAAAAGTTTTAGTAATACTTTGTGGTGTGAGTGGTATCATGTAGAACATGTAAAAAAAAGAAATTGACCCATTTTATAGGAAAAGTTTGATGAAATAGTGTATTTTCAGAACAGTTTCTTCAGGCTTTTTCGAGGCATTTGAACAGAGTTAACTGTACAATGCAATTTTTTAGTGATATTTAATAGTGTAAAGCAGTCTTTTCTGGTTGTACAATGAAAATTATAGAGACAATTCTAGTTGTTCATCTGTTCTGTAGGTAGATCTGTATATAAACGTATAACTGAAATTGCAATGATAAATGAAAAACAGAATTCCAGTTCCTAGTTTTGAGAGCCTTCAGAATTATTTTGTGAACATTGTGCATCAGTTTCTTGGGAGAGAGCTTCCTCTTCACACTGCCTCCTTGAACTCCTTGGAAGGAGCATCACAGAATCAGTACCTCATAGCAGTCAACAGCAAGACCCAGATGTATTTCTTCTGTGTTGGCTTTATGCATGAGTCTTAAAATTTTTGTGCTTTTTAGAGGTTGAGTGAGAGTGCTGTGTTTGTTTCCATGTCTGTACTGGAATTTACTGGAGTCCTTCCATCCTTCTGCAGTGTTCCAGTATTCTCTTTGCAGTGCTTCAGCCTTGAGGGTTCAGGGAAGGAGGAATTCAGTTTTCAGAGAAAGAGTAGCGTACTTCCCCTGTTATGTGTTTAGAACTCAGCTGTGTGAACTGGGCAACTTGACCTCATAAAATATGCTCTGAGAAGGGATGGGACTGGGTGATGCCATGAAATTCCTTCCAACCTATATTATTCTTCCACTTTATAGAAGCTGAGGATAGAGAAGGAGCAGAGACATGGATGCCTACACATGAGCCAAGAAGTTGTCAATCTCAGTTGTGTAGGATCTAGCTCTAGCACAATGCTTTTCAGAGGTAGGATGACTTGGCCAAAACCTGGTTTGGCCATCCTTTGCCTAGGAGCTTAAGCATTGCTCACTCTTTAGTAACTCCTTTCTTTACAAAGTTGGTTTGGAGAAAGAGGCAAGAACATTTTATAATTGTAGACATCCAAGTGTAACATTTGTATTGAAATCGAGGATGGAGTTATTTTAATTTCAGATTAGGAACTTCTTCTATATGTCATGCCTGAATTTGCCGACATATAGCTGAATGGTTGTGAACAGTACAGTACGTATGCTGTTATACAAGACCTCACAAATTGCTGAAATTATACATGCTGCAGATACAGTTAAGAATAAGAAATGGGTGAGTATGACTTTGTCAGTAGTGAAATGCAGAGTAAGTACTTAGCTATGCATATACAAGACATTGTTCAAAATTTGACTAGTTTTTACAAATATAACAATTTATGACTGTAAATTTAAATATCTTGCTGTATACAGACTGCTGAAATCAAAAATATTACCCAGAAGTATAAAGAGAAACAAGATGCTTTGGAGATGAAAGATAAACAGGTAAGAGACTTGCTGTCCGACTTTTCTTGGTATTTGTTTTTGGTTTTTTGTCTGCTCTTCTGCTAGCAGAGTGGCAAATTTCTATAAAGATGCTGCAAGTGCTTGCACTCTTCACTCCCTCCAGTACAAATTGTGTCTTTAGAACTCTATCATTCAAACTGGAATTACTAAGAGAGAGGTGTATACTGCATAAAATAAATTGCCTAATAAAACAGAAAATGCGTGTGTTTCTATTTATTGACAGAGATATATACAGAGACACTTGCTTTTGATAGGCTTTCCTTGAAAGGCTACAGCTTCTTTAGTGATTCACTCCACACTTAGCATGCCCTCTATGTTGGAGGTTGGGGTTATTTCTTCTAAGGATAGGCATCCTGTAAAAGAAACATCCTTGAAGGATGTGAAGCAGTCTCATCTAAGCAATTGGTCAAGAAATGCATAAATGAAATGTATAAGGATGCAGAGTCAAAACTTCAGATTTGTGTTTGGGCTATAGTTTTTACTTAATCATAGACTAAACTTGTATTAAGCAAGAGATGTATGAAGACATGTATTAAGCAACTGTTAAGCAATTTATTAACCTTTAAGGTTCTGCTTTTGTAAAAATTAAGGAACTTCAAAAATTGATTTATAGGCTTGATTGTATTTTTGCTTATGTTCTTCAACTGCCATAGTGCTATTGGAACTATGTCATAGTGCTGTTGGGACTGTAACAGACTCTTGGGGTTAGGGTGCATGGTTATGTCAGCATTTAATAGCAGTTGCACAGGTATCCTAAGTGTTTGTTGTAGGTTCTGTATACCAAACTGATTTCTTTTTGGAAATACTCAAAAATTTTAGATTGAAGAAATTAATCAAGCATTCAGAATGAAAAAGATGAAGAAACAAACAGGCAGAAGAAAATACACCAAACTCAAAAAATAATAGAGGAGTGGCAGAAAGCACTGGATACAATGGCAGTCGGTGAGAATCTTCAGCCACAAATTGATGCTGTTAATACTGAGCTGAAAAAATTACAAGAAGAAAGGGCAAATATTGATAATGATATCAGTGATCTAAGAGCAGAAAAAACCAGCCAAGAGCGGGAAGAGAAAAGTAAGTTACTTAAGCTTTTTTTTGTCAATTTATTTTACTATTTTAATTAATATACTTGTCCTGCTGTAGTGAAATAATTCAAGGTGTTTACTTCAAGCCTTAGAGTTGACTTACATGTATAGCAGTCCTCTTTCTTGTTACCAGTTTTATTAAAAGTAAACACCACTTTCAAAATTGAACAAGAAGATTCAAAAGTAACAATTAAAACTATCCTTTAAAGAATCAGTATTTCTGTTTTCTGGGTAAGGAGACTCCTTAGGGAATTTGACAGTTTGTGGGATTTTTTTTGTTACAAAGGAAGGTGTGTAGATAGCAGGTTGTGAAAAACAATCCCAAACCTGATGGTTTTTAGCTTTGAAGAGGCAGTATTTTAGCTACTTCATATATCATATGCAGTCTGTTAGCTGCTGATGCTGCATTTGTCCTTCTTAGATGAACTTTAGCTAATCTTAATTCCAGAGTTTCTTTGCATTAGTCTGAGATTTGCAGTTAGTCCTTTCTAAGAAATGAAATGAAATTGAAGCTTGACAGTTTTGTATACATATTCCTCAGTGAATGTTGCTTATTTGCACATACCTGTCTGTCACTTAACTCGCCATAGAATCCAAGGAGAAACTGAGAGAGTCCAAGTGACCTGGGGAAGGAGATAGTGTATATTTTATCTTGAACAGATAAAATATCAGGTTTTGATCTCTTTCTCTTCTGAATAGCAGATGCTTTCATGCACAGTCTAATCACACGTTTTGATTTTTGCTAGCATGAAATAACACAGATATTTCACATTACTAGTCCTACTGTCTCTTTCCTCTGGGGATGCTTTTGTTTTTAAGTACGAAGGTAGAACAGGTCTTTAAAAACATACTTTTAGGGCAAAATTCCTGTATTTTTAGTGTACCATATTTTGTTATTCTTTGTGCAGATTTTTAATTCTCTTCTAGATTTTAAGCTTTAATAATTCTATAGATTTCTTCAGCAGTAGCAGGATCTCAATTCTGGAAAGAGAAACTTAGTTCTTATAATTTACTAAACAACCTTAGTTTTGGAGGAGTGTAGTCAGTAGATACCAGAAAATGCTGGTTATAATGTGCACTTGTTGTGGACTCTGTTTAAGAAGCTACCTTAAATTACAGGAATAATTGATCGCCTTGGACAACTTAATGATATAATGCATATGAAGGAAGAGAACCTTAAAATGAGATTCCGAGACACACACTCTGCTCTTATGTGGCTAAGAAACAACAAAGACAAGTTTAAAAAAACAACTTGTGAACCCATGATGCTTGAAGTAAGATACCACTTTGTTAATGGTTAGATTATTTATGTCTTGCATGGCTTTGAGAATCACTGGCAGGCTTTTAAGACACATCTTGGAATGTCCTGCCAGGTACATGCAGGCTACTCATAATTAGAATTCCATAGGCAATGTAGTAATTGAGTAAGGTGGGATGGCTCCTTTCCTCCACAAGAAGATGCCTGTTGCAGGTTTCCTCTGAGGTGCAACCAGTTCTCCAGTCTTCCTACTTAAGATTTAAGTAATTCTTAGATGCTGCTTAAAAGAGCAGTGGTAGTTGCCAACTGAGTATCTTCCCCTTAGAGCACAACCTGCTCAGCTGTGGTTACTTCTCTCTATGATCTCCGAGGGCTTTTTTTTTGTTTGCTCTACTCAGCCATCTAGAGACATAGAAATCTATTGCTGGTTTTGTTTTGTGTTTTTGTTTGGTTTGATAGCTGCTGTACTATGTAGGAATAGCAGGGCTAAATTTTCAAAGAGGATATTACTTTTTTTTAGTGCATTCCTTCTCTTGCAATATATGCTCCATGTAGTGTGTAAAGGATGAAGATCTGCAGTTGCACTTATTTTCAGTATTGCAAACTGACTTAATAATGTATTGCTACAATTTAAATTAGTATATTAGAATATTTATATACAAATTCTTACACGTTGTAAATGTGCTAGGACTGCTCAAAATTACTTTTGTTTAGAATAGAATCACAAATATTTCTTGTTATTATCAGAACTTTAAATTCTTCCTGAAAGACCACATCAAGTTAATTTTATAAATGCTTCAATAAGGATATCTTGATTTTACTTAAGACCTCCTTAACCTCTGTAAATCAACCGATGTGTATATATGTTTTCTCTATTTCAAGGTGTAATCCCAGCCATCAGTCAAGCCCTAGGCAGCCACTCACTGACCTGTCTGCAGAATTCTGTAGAGAGTCATAAGAGCAAAAGCTTAGACAATTCATGGCATGAGATAAAGACAGTTTAACAGGGAAATCAAAAGCTATGCACATGAGGAGAGCAAAATAAGGAATTAAGTCACTGTTTCCCATGGGTGGACAGGTGTTCAGCCATGTCCAGGAGAGCAGTGTCCCACGACAGTGACTTGGTGTCTTGGTTTTGGCCAAGGACACGGTTATACTTGTGTAATGCTTGAGAGGATGTGTGGCTGAGGGGTTGGCCGGACCTTAATTTGTTCCATATCACCTCACCTCATTTCCTGGTGAGTGGGGGAAAGGAACTCTTGCTTTTGAGAATGGCATCCCTTTCAGGTAGGGAGAAGTCAGGGTAGGGAAGAGGCAGTCAGTATTTGTTGGGGGCTTTCAGTGTAAAGTGTTAATCTTAAACCATTTATTTTTTAAATTGTTGCAGTTACTGGGTGCTTTTTTATCTTCTTGCTGTTCTCAGTAATTATTCTTATGTCAACCTATGATTTTCACGTTTTTTGCCTCCAGTTTTCAACTCAGTCTTGCTGGAGCAGGAAGCAGGGAGGAGACATGGGGGGCGAGCATAGCATGGTATTAGTGGGCCTTCTAAATTGAAGAATACCATTCCTAAACTATGACTTTGGGAAGCCATCACTCCAAGTGTGCCCTCTTCCTTCTCCTTCCCCTCACATTACACACCGAGCATGATGATCTGGAACATCCCTTTGGTCATTTTGGGTCACCTTTGTTTCCTCCCAGTCTCTCATGCGCCCCTCCCCTACCACCGTGGCAGCACCAAGAGCAAAAAAGGCCTTGGCTCTGTGTAACCTCTGCTCAGTGCTCAGAAATAACAATCATTATGGTATTATGAACCCTCTGTTCTGCACAAATCCAAAACATGGCCCCATACTAGCCACTGTGGAAAAAATTAACTCTACCCAAACCCAGGACATGTTGTTATATAAATTAGTTGCATGTACTTAAAAATCCCATCTTTCAAATTTCTGTTAACTGTACCCAGCCTTTGGCCAACTTGAGATTATTAAATTATGTAATTCTGTGTAATACTGCCTTTATGTGTCATGTATAGTGGTATAATGTCTAATTACTACTGAAAGTTAACTAAAAAACACAAACATTAACATTTCATTCAGTTTTGGAAAGCTTCATCTATTTTAAGTATGTGGGGCTTTTCTCTTTGGAATTCAAAGATACCTCAGCTTGACAGTGTGGTCTTTTCAGTTGCTAATTGAAAAACCCTTACTAGTGCTGGAGCAGAGCCATAAGACAAGATGGGGTGATTGCAGTTGAAAGGTCAGGATGGAGCAGAGGAGGGAGAGGTGGTATGGTGGGAGGTGGTGATAGCTTCGGGAGTGCTGAAAAAGAATATGGATGCCTAAAAATTAAACACAGTGATCTGTGACTTAACATAGGTTTCCTCCCAGAAAAATTGGTTGCAAAAAAGGCGAGGAAATATATTTTTTAAGACACAGTTCCTGTTTTCATTAAATGTAGGTGTGGATATCATCTTGACGATTTAAAATGTTTTTTGGGGGTGGTAAATTGAATTTTATTAAATCACTTGCTCTTTAACTTTCTTTATTAGATCAACGTGAAAGACAGTAGACATGCAAAATACATTGAAAATCATGTTTCGGCCAATGACATGAGGGCGTTTGTTTTTGAGTGTCAAGAAGATATGGAAACATTTTTGGTGGAGGCAAGTCGGCACCCATTTTAAAACTTTATTAAGTACTGAAGTAGGAGCCCTGAACTTGGGAGTCTGCCAAGTAAATCTGTATGACAGTGATAGATACCTGTATCATAACAAGTAGACAGTGCAAAATGTTCAAAGATTTTCTTCAGAATTAAGGTTTTCTTAAAGCTAAGACTAACTGGAGGGATGCAGGAATATTGAGAAAATGTCAATTTTTTTATAATGTCTTTCTTGGGAAGGCAATAATCACTTAAGTAGAAAATACAGTGTACAAGAAAATGTCTGGAGCAGAAATCTACAAATTTAGTACCAAAATTTTCCATTGCCCTTTGACTAAAGAGGCAGGAAGCATCTTTTGTGACATGCAGTGGTCCAGGCAAATCAAGCTTGTATTTTCATAATACTGCTGTCTCCTGAATCAGTAAGAAGATTGTTCCTTTTGAAAGTTATGCAGATGATGCAGGAGGAAAAAATCAGAAGATAACTGTCACAATGTCTCCTAGCTACAGTCAACAGTGTATTTAGAGACAAATTGTCCTGCAATTTTTGGAGACTCATCCACTCTTCAGGGAAGCTAATCACAGCTAATTTTTGTATCTGAACAGTAGTGGTGATACCTCAGGTTCTGGGGGTTTATCTTGCTTGTGTGGTTGTGGAACTCAGTTCAAGGCTGCTTTTATCAGCTCAGCTGTCTTTCACTTATATGATTAGCTCTTTAGACTGGCTCTGGATTTCTTTGATTGCTTTTATTTTCTTTAGCACATAGTGTTTTCAGAGACATTAATAGAGTGTGCTTTTAGAGAACTTGGTTATTTCTGAGCCATACTAAGTTTGTGGGTTCTTCCAGAGGTCAGTTGAAAATAATACTGACTGTGAATCAATAATTAATATTTGCGTATGGTGAATTTTTCTGGTCTTTACCAAGTAATCTAATATAATCTAAATATAGGTGCGTGATCGTCAGAAACTAAGAGTGAATGCTGTATGTGCACCTGCTGAATCATGTGCTGAAAAATTGCCTTCAAGACCTATTGAAGAATTACAGTATGTATCTGATTGTATCAGGAAAATAGTTTTAAATGCAGTTGGTTGTTTTGTTGCTATATTATATTAGAATATATATTAGAATTTTTCTAATATATATTATATAATATATATTAGAATTTTTTTATTTAAATCAAATTATCACCAGTTCAGTTCTGGGTTAGTAAGACTTCTTTCTGACCTTTCAGTAACTTCAGCTTGCTTACCTGATAAATTTGATTTGTGGTGCTTGTTTTTTTTTCTCTCTTCTTCAGCCGATATGGATTTTTTTCATATTTGCGAGAGTTATTTGATGCTCCTCCTCCCGTGATGAATTACCTTTGTTACCAGTACCGTGTTCATGATGTTCCTGTGGGAACACAGAAGACCAGAGATATGATTGAAAGGGTAAGGTATCTTAATAAGCATAAACACACCTATGGTGTAGAGTTTTATTTTGGAAAGTACTTGGTGATTATATGTGGAAAATGCAAAGAATTGCTTTAGCAATTTTATTTATCCTTTTTATTTGCCCTGTAGAAGTGAGGACACTTCATTATGGATAACATATTGCAAGACATTTCAACAAATTCAACCTAATTATTCACTAAAGATAATTGACAGAATATGGCTGATGCTGCATATATAGACTGAATAACATTTTTAGTCAAATGTACCTTACCCTAGGGAGGCTTTTTGCTGCTTCTGATTTACTGGACATTTTTTCTCTTTATGTATCTTGAGTCATGGTTTGGTTATTTATAGTATGCTTTTTGACATGAATCATTTAAAACTAACAGCTCTGGTATTTTTATGCCTTCTTTTTTTCTGCAGATGCATTGCTTGACTAGTACATTACAGCTCACTTCATGAGTTCCTCTATTAATTCTTGAGTACTTTGTTTCTTTGTTGTACAGGATACTTGTATAACATTACATATCTGAAGCAAATACAGTCCTTGTTCACTATGCTGTACAAATGCTAACAGTTTTTTATTGGTGTCTGTAGTATCTTAACAATCAGACCTGTTCAATTACTTATGGTAATATACTCTGACAGTACCTCAACAGTTCTTTACTGATCAGTCTGAATGACAAGTATAATGTTGCATTAAACTTAGCATCTTTTTGGAAAGGTTGTTAATAAGTAGGTCTTGCATAAGCTGAAGTTTTTTTACTGTGTTTATCAATCACATTATTTCCTTGTTCTGAAAAGTATTGCCTTAAGTAATAATGCTTTTGTCAGATTATTATTTTTCTGTATTTCTTAGGTCATACAGGAAACCAGTCTGAGGCAAATATACACAGCAGAGGAAAAATACGTTATTAAAGTATCTTCTTACACAAAACAAAACATCTCTAGTAACATGTGCTTGAGGGAAGCACAGTATCTCACTACTTCAGTGGATACAGATGAAAGAGGACAGTTGGAAAACCAACGACAGGTAGAAATGTATATCTGCAACTGTATATGTAGTGAACTGCTACCCATGTGTTAATATGGTGTGTTGTAAGAATGCTAGCGGTGTGTGTTCTTTTATTTCAGGATGTCAGTAGTACGTTAAAATCTTTGGATGCACGTTTGACTGCACTGTTTGACAGACAGAAACTTCTGGAACAAAAGGACAATAAGCTCAGACAAGAGAAGAAGGAGCTTTTAGAGAGAGGAAACCGGAAGAGGCAGTTGAAATCAAAAATTGGTGTAAAGTATGATAGGTAGGAAACAAGCTATGTTATCTATGCAAAAATCTATGTTATAATTTTAAAAGCAAATATATTTTTGATTTCTCTTACTGCAGTGTGCTTTTACCCTTAAAAAATATCCAGTAGTTGAGCATCAGATACAGGTGATAATCAAGACAAGGAAGGTGTTTAGAAATTACAACAGTATCTGAGACAACATGTAGCAATGTTCCAGATGGTTTTCTGTAATAAAATAATAGGATTCCAGTTAATTATCACTGCATGTATTTACTCAAATATTAAATTATTGTTCTGACTTTGTCCACATACCTAGATAATACCATAATGTGCATAAATGGTACTTATTAACCATGTCAGGGATTGAGTAAGACCCCAATTGCCCATAGTATTATTCATTACATGTCTTTCGGTTTTGTGGCCTCTGCAATTAGTTTTTTCTGTTACCTTTTGTCATGAGGCAAAACCTGAGCATAGTTCAACAGGTATTTCATTTAAGCATACACTCCCAGAAGGCAGCATAGACAACATTAACATCCAGTTAATAGACCTTTCTTGTTTCAGCTTAGGAACACTGTCTATCAATTCTTCTGCTATGCACCTCGAAAGAGAACTTTGTTCCATCCTGTCAGTGGTTTCCATGGTGGAATGATACGCGGCTGTTGTTATTAGTCTCTTGTCTACGGTGAACAGAGCACCTCATCCTGTGCTGTAGAGTGTGTGCTGTAGCCCCTGACCATCTTGACTGCTTGCACTCAAGTTGTTGAGGTTTGGTACAGCGGTCCAAATTGTGTGCAGTGCTGAAGAGAGAGGAAAAATCACTTACCCTGCCTGTGCTTCTCCTCATGCTGTCAAGGACTGTGTTTGCTGCCAGAGTGCACTGCTTGCTTATGCGCAGCTCACTGTCCACCAATACCTCGAGTCCTTCCCTGCAAAGCTTTGCTGCAACCAGTCTGTCCTGAGCCTGTATCACTGCCAGACCCACTGTCTTCCCAGGACAGGACTCTGCATTTGTCCTTGCTGAAAATTTCATGAACCTTCTGTCAACCACCTCCCCAGCTTCAGCAGACCCTCTAAACTGCAGGCCTATTGCAGTTCAGTGTCTAAAAACCTGACAATAGGACCCTCTTCTCTGCTCTGCCATGTCACTGGCAGGAGTGCTAAACAGGACAGGACCCAGAACATAATCTTTGGTACTGACTTCCGGGCAAGGTGCAACAAGCCAAGAGTGACCACGGTTTTTTTACCTATTTAGTCTTCAATTAATCCAGACTGTGGTCTTCAAATTCAAATGCATGAATAGTGTGTGACAGAGCCCTGAAAAAGTGAGAGAAATAAGTCCAGATCCAGCAGACTTGAGAGGAAGATGGCGCTGATGCGCAGTAATGCTCCCACATGTATCCAGTACTGAGGCTGAGCCAAACTTCCCACTAGACACACAGAGAACACATCTAAATAGCGTATGTATATGTAGTTACACATGTCACAGTGGACACACAGAGCAACTGGACAAATGCAGCACCAGTGGTTGTCTTTTGTTTGTACTATGTCTGAGCAGGATGGGATTACCCTGGTGTGCTGTCTCTGCAAATCTATGGGCAGTGTGGATCCCACAGGCAAGCTGGTTCCAGATGCTCTGAATCTGCACAGTAACTACCCCTGGACCTCAGTCTCCTGAATTGCTGGTGCCTGGAAATGCAAACCCCTCACCCATGTGTGCCTTCATGATGAACTGATTGTGACTCCCTAGTTTCCCAGTAGCTCAATCTGTGATCCTTGTCTCAGAGATGCAGAGATAATATATATGTACAGAGGTAGCCGTGATCCCCACAGTGTGTACCCCATAGCCAGTACTCCTGTCATCTTACCCATAAATACATACACATGGCAGCAATCTGTGTCAGGAGGCTGATCCCTCCAATTGCCATTTCTTCCTGTGGTGTCACCCATAGTTCCCTGCATACTGTCTTGGCATCCAGGCCACTTTCTGTCTAGTGTGCCTTGGTCTTTATTAGGGATCAAACACTCTCTTGCACACTTGCGTCATAGTGCTGGCACCATGAATGATTGCATCATCCCACTCCCATGGCTCTTACTTAGGTACACTTACTCTGGTCTCTCCAGCCAGGTGCAGCCCTCTCAAGCAGGCCCTCCCTCTGACTTGTGATTTGTCTTGCACTTAGATTTCCAAACACATAGTGCTGAGTGGAGTCCTTTGTCCAAGAAAAGAGAGAGGAATGGAGTTGAGTAAAAATAGAATGTGGCAATTGGCTATGGCTGGACAAGGGTAGCAACCAGTCCACTGTTTACATCTAAGTGTCCCTCTTATCCTCATGTACCTCTGTTTTCCTATACATATTATACCCCAAGTTACCTAGTTCCTCTCTTTCCTCAAGTTTGTTTGCACCCTCGAATATGTAGTAGTAAGACTCCTATGCTTTTCTACTGCATCCCAAAATGTCTATTCTATAATATAATGTCCAGCAATATGCTGTTCCACTGGAGGTGCAAAGGACTGGGCTGGGGTCTGAACATCTTGGGAGGAGTCTAGTAATGGCAGCTGATAGTAGCTTTTTGACTGCAGCGGTTAGAGGACTCTGTTCAGTCAGGGGCACCAATGTTACCACTATAAACTGAGGTTTCGTTTGACACTGAATTGATGACTAGTGAAGTCGGAGGACTCGGCCTTTAGGAGAAGAGATTCAAGGCAGTCTCCACTGAGATAACAGCAAAATTGTCAGAAACAAGACCACTCATTATGTTATATAATTTCCTTTTTATTAGGTATCTTCTATATCATGAGTAGGAACACTGTTTTGTCTCCTCTATGTAATTTTTACACTCTGCTGCTTCAAAAAGATATCTTTATGTTCATGAGCTACAGTGAGCAATTGGTAACCCTGATGAACCTTCATGGGACTTGCCCAGCAGTGAGACTGCTCAGCCACACTGTGAAATTTGTGTTACTCAAAGTATCCCACCAATATACTGCAGCACATTTGTTACATTCACAGTACTGCTAATGCAGACAGAAATGCCCAGTAAAATGTGAAAGAGCCACAAAACCACAGGTTACCAGGTAAACTGCAGTCAGTGGAGAATAACTGGTTTTCTAGGGAGGAAGGTGGAAGGCTGGTGTGACTCTCCCTTTGCCAGAAGATCTGTCACCAAAGGTTGTGCCACCCCTTAAATTAGGGTAGGGGACTACTGTTCTTGCAGATGGAGTCACAGATGGATGTGTGTTCACTCATCTCCTTGAAGCCTAATGTGGTGCCCCGGTAGAATTGACAATAGTATTTTCAGATATTACTTTTGCATTTCAGAGCCTGAAATTACATGAGAGCTGTATCATTGCCTGGAAGAGTGGCTTTTTCTTTTATTTCTGTTACTTTTTTTGGTTTCTGACATGACACTTAGATGTGGGTCTTAGGGACATATTTTAGTCAAGGATCTGGCAGTGTTAGGTTAGTAGATGGACTCAGTGATCTTAAGGTCTTTTCCGGCTTAACTGATTCTCAATTGTAGTGCAAGAAAGCAACCCCTCTTAGTCTAAAGGGTGACCTGGTGTTGACTGTATTGTTGGGTTTCATACCTGGACACTGGTGCTGAGTCTGTCCTGGGACAAGGTATCTGTTTCTCTGAGTCCCGAACCTGTGTTCACACCTGCTCCCATGGCTCTGTACTCCTCTGGGCTTGTGGAGATGGGCATTTCATGGGCTGATGGCTCCTGTGATGGGCCGGGGTGTAGCCAAGGTGCAGAGTATTATTAGGGCTTCTGCCGGCTGCTGTGTTTCTGCTATGCATGTGCAGGTGAGCTTTTATCAGGTACCCGAACAGAAAGCTGCTCTAAGTGGCAACCACTTGATCTCCTGTCACCTTGTTGTTTTACAGCTGGGTTCATGAGGTATGGCATGCCCTTCATAAATGTTTGATGAGACTCCATGATCACCTTCTCCATTATGCCCCTAGAATTGCTTCCTGACGGGGCTTATTTTTCAATTTCCCCAGGGATCAAAGTGAGAATTAACAGTTTGTATTTTCTTCTATCATCCTCTTGGCCTGTTTAACAGGAAGATTTTAGAAGATCTCCAAATGCTTTTCAGCTCACTAAATGTCATAGTTCTCTTCTATGTTCCAAAGGTCTAAAACAAGTGAAAATTCTATTTTTCTGCATTAAGATGAGGATATGCAATTATTCTTTTGGCTAGAATATGTAACAAGAATTAAGTAAACTTCCTGAACTCGACAGTGTTGTATTGTGGCAAAGAACTATCAGAAGAAGAAAAGTATCATTCCTTAACACTGATAATTTTTTTTCCTTTTCTCTGATTTGAAATTTACAGAAGTAAAGGACTGTGCTTGCTCAATGATGCTGTTTGTAGCCAAAAGCAGAGTTATTTTTTGTCTATTTTTTGTTATTTTTGAGTTATTTTTTGTTGTATTTCTTTGGTTTAAAGTGCATAGTCTGGGAATGCCTCCAATGTGTTTGGAATGTTCAGGATAACAAATTCCTGTTCTTTCTAACTGTTGGTTTATCATCAGGTTGAAAAATTTTTGTCTTTTTAGTACAATTTATTTTTAATAATTAAATTATTTTTAATAATTAATCAAATATTTATTTCGCTTGTAGTTTAAGACAGCTGGAACAAGATGCTATTGACCTAGAGAAGGAATTTCAGCTGGCAAATGTAAAGATCAAAGAAATAAATAAACAGAAAGCAGAACTTGTTACTGAATTGATGCATCTCATGAAGGTAGGTATTTTTAACTTGATATGTGTTAAACTTCTATGGAAAGTCCAATTCTTGCTATTTAAGCAGGAGGCATACAACATTTGTTAATGTTAATGTTTTCAAGCTAGCTTTCTTAATTATTGAATCATCTTAACTTTTTCCATTTTTTTATGTTCTTTTAATTTTTTTTTTCCGTTTCTATTTCTGATAATTATTTTAAATTCGCTTAAGAGAATTGGAAAGAAAGAAACTTCTTCCTGTGCCCAGCTTCACACTGTAGAAACTTTGTGTTGAAATGACAAATAGTGAAGATTTCAGGCCTTGGATCACCATTGTGGTTGGATGCTAGCACTCTCAGAATTTTATCTTATAGGTCCCTTAGGTCTACAGTTGAAACCTTATCCTCCCTTTCATCAAGGGAGGAGATTCATTTTTATTTATATGCTGATCATAAAAACCGTGGTAAACAGTTGCTTTCAGTGGCCCGTAATTGTAGCTACCCTTTAGACAGTAAACAATATGTTAATGGTTTTGAAGACTCTGGACTGTTTCTGAGGCTGACTTTTTGGAAAAAACCCACACATTTTAATGTTGTCAAACCAGATTCAGGTGGTCAGTAGAGTCTTATTACATAACTTCCCAAACAGGGCCTTGTTTAGTTGTCATGTGCTGTTTCAGTTAAGACATCAGATAGAAGAGTTGCTGTACATCTTGTCAGTCAACTGCATTTTCATTACAAGATGCATGTCTTTTGTGTTTATTTTTTGACCTTTCCATCTCTATGTGTGACGTATGACCTCCACCAAAACCCACTTGCTGGATTCTTCTCTCTGAGTAGCAATTGAGATGGCCTTAAAGTTTCTTATATTTCACATGTTGGTATATAGTGAAGGGAAAGATAAAGGGGGCAGGGAGGGTTGATGTAAAATTGTGGTTTGAAAGCGTGTGTGTATCTACATATGTGTATTTATATATATTTGGTTGAAATTATTTATATATATGTATAGATACTTAAAAGTACATGAGAACTGTACATCTTGAAGAACTTGGGTCACCACTTTTCATTGAATTTGACAGCAGTATGGATAAACTGAACACAGTGCAAGATTGTATGTTTTAAGTTAAAGGATGGGTAGTTTCTAAAGTAGTGATTAAATCAGTTTTGAGTCTGATGAAAAAAAAACCTGCTCTGTTTTCCTGTGTGTAGAAGGTCATACCACTGAACATCGTGAAAGTAGCTTTGGCTCTTCAGATGACCAGAGTGACTGCTAAGAAGAACAGATTACAATCAGAGTACAAAGCAGGAACTGTACAGCTAAGAGCTGCAC
Source organism: Sitta carolinensis (assembly GCA_032173965.1). Classification (NCBI taxonomy): domain Eukaryota; kingdom Metazoa; phylum Chordata; class Aves; order Passeriformes; family Sittidae; genus Sitta; species Sitta carolinensis. The sequence continues at coordinate 61,841,225 of CM063313.1, forward strand.
AGGTAACAATATTTGAGTACTGGGGTATTCTATTATGAAAACATCTCACTGGGAAGCCTTTATGGTGTTGAAAAGGATGCTTCTGTGTCTTTGTTTAAAAGTGGGTGTTAGTACTGCTAAATATTTAGCCTTGATTTCTGTAGTTTGATTTCAGCCTCTTCATTTAAAGCAGAATAGTAGCTTTGACTTTCTCAATTAAGACAGCTAAGCTGCTGTGAAAATGTACTGCTCACTCCATCTTATCCTTTATCTTTTTATTGTAATAAAAAGTGTGTAAAAATGCCAGGTGTTACTCGAAGAATTGCTTTCTTCTAAGTCTGTCCATAAACAAATAGCTCCAACCCACATGGGAAATTCAGGCTCAAGATGAATTGGAAAGTGCAGCAGCATCATAGAGCTATTTTACCTTTCTTTCATAGCTCATTTCGTCACACTGTAATTAAATGCCTTTCTTAGAGGACAGAAAAGAGGCTGAATGGTCTTTCTCTTGGTAGATTGTATTAGGAAGCTATGCTCTGTTCAAGTAAAAAGTCTGAGGAGTTAGTTCCACAGCAAGTACACGTTTCTAATACCAGAGTATGCTGTCATTGCTTGTGGATTGCTACAAACATCAATTTCTGTATTTGTGTAGTAGTACAGTCTTTCAATGCAGTGAGGAATAAAATGTCAAAGTAAAAGGTGGTAATATGGGGATTTTTCCTTGTCTTGCAAGAGTTCAGTCAACTATAACCTAGTAATTCAATTTGATCATAAAGATAAAAATAAAAATTGGGAAGCAGCTTGCAAGGTAGGAGTTAGTTATTTTGCATAGACAGGTACTTCTAAAAAGAATGGTCTTAGCATGTTGTTAGAAAACCACTCAAATTATAGTTACCATCACTTGCAGGAAAATTATTTAGAGAACTTTTTAAGAGACAGGTTCAGCATTAGAAAACCACTATTGCATAGGTTTTTACATATGATGCATCTTTTACTCAGTTTATCTAAGTTCAGTGAAAATCATTTAATTTCTGGAACTCAGTGAGGAGTAAGAATGTATTACAAAGCCATGAACTTCATGTCAGTAATGTGTATTGTCATTGGGAAATTCACTTAATGTTTCTAGTTGTCTCTGCACATATCTTTATCATTTAGGGAGTAGCTTGGGCCTAGTATATAGTTAGATGTATGGTCAGATCAGTAGACATAATTTGTGATTTGTAACATTCTGGTAATTCTTAAAAATTGCCTCCTTCCTAGTAAAAGGTGTGTATGAGTCAAGTGGTATCCCATTGAGGTCCCCTCAGGAAACCAACAGGAATGTTAACATTGCCACATACTGTTTAATATATAGAAAAAATAAGGAATCAAAACTTGTGTATTTTTATTTATATTTGTCTAAATTTTATTTTGCTTGTGGGTGTTGAGAGTAAACTGGCAAAATTGAGTGAAAATTGAAACTCGTTGAACTGTCAGTGCTTTTATTCTAGTACATGCTTCATAGTAATATCAAATATGAATTGTCTTCTAGTTTTTCTGTCGCATACTGAAGTTTCTCCTGCCAAATATGTATTTTGCTCTTCTCTGAAGAATTTTACTTACCTTAGCTTGGGTCAGACATACTCAATATTGAATCTGTTTCAGATTTTTAGTGCTTCCAGATTAACTTGAAATATTGTTTCATGCAGCTCTGCAGAGCTCTCTTCAAGTAGGAGCTTTATATACAATTGAGAATTGAGGTTCCCACTTCACATAGTTCAGAATTGATTTAGGTTCTGGAAATGATCAAACATACAAAATTCATGCGTCTTGTAGAAAAAAAAAGTATGAGTGCCTCTCATGCTATCTTTTGCCTTCATTATTATGTCCAAATATTTCACATGAAGCCAGTTGACTTTTAAATTTGTGGGATCCAAAATACTATTAAAGGGCGTATGCAGATGTCCAGTGGAATGTAACCATTGTGCTGTACAGTTGTATTTGTGCTAATTCAGTATAGCTTGAGATCTTGGCTGTAAAGAAAAGGAGGGACTCTTTACTGTTTTATCTGTACAGCTCTAATGCCAGTGCTTGAGACCTACGTGACATTTCCCTCCCTTACAGTAGGCTTCATGAGGTAGAGGGGGTGGTCTAAAAAAGGCCTCATCAAAAAATTTTCCAACCTTTCTGGTAACACCAATGCAGTATGGAGAAATGTTTTTACAGTGTGTTTGTGGACATTGCAAAATGCTTATCTGTAGTGCAGAGATCTATTTCTTAGTGCTTGGTGGAGAGGGAGGGAAGAACAGGATTTTTTGAGTTGATACCTGCTGAGAACACCAGCCCTAACTCTTGTGAGTGTGAGATGATCACTAATGTTTGTACCCTTTACTACTGCTTCTGTTGTATTTAGTAAACAAAGATCAGTTACAGTTCCAGAAAGTAATGAGAGTGACAATCAGTGTCTGTGTCCTGTATTTTAAAACTGTGGAACAGGTATTTCTTTAACTGTTGGATTTCCAAATGCAAACTGAATTTTTTCACCACTAGAGGGCTCCTATATTTAGCTGAACAGTAACAAGTTTTACAACAGTAAAACTTGGGAAGATAACTCTTGAGTCTACATGCACACTTGTTAAGCTGAGAGAAAATAAATTTAGCTATTTCTGAAGAACTTGCTTTTGATCAGTTTACCTTGGAATCTCTTGACTTCATGAGCAGAGATGTATAATGAATTCTGTTACTTGAAGCAATTTTTTTTATATTTTGATGGTCTGGTTTCACTTACTTTATCTGCTTCTGATGTGATTTGTTGCTCGTGTGCTAGTGTTACCTCTGGAAATTCACTATAATATTTAAAAAAAAAGAGATGGTCGTGATTTTTTAAAAATAACTTAATATTTCTAACAGCATCGTTTTCATGAACTGGATACTAGGAAGCAACTTCTTTATGAAAAGTGCGTGGAATTGATGAAACAAGCTCGACACGTCTGCAGATGGGGTCCAGATCAAGATTTTCCAGAAGAATTTAAAGTCGTATGTACAAAAACAAATTTTAATATGTCTTGAATTTCTAACTTCTCTTGCAAAGAGTTTTGCATATTTTTTATTGGAAGGATCCCAGTAAAGGATCATGTCTACTTCTGTTACTGTCATTAGCCTTTTAAACCACCTTCAAAATAGTGCTGAGATACCTTTGACTGCCAGTTTGTTTTGTGCACAGGGGAAGGAAAATTAGATCTGTGATTTCAGTTGAAATCCACAGTCTTGTGTTCACAGAAATAAATGGAGGCCATATTTTTCTACCTTCGTGCTCTAATGGAGCAACAAAAAAGACCTGAGGTCTGGACCCAGCCTCCTAGAAGTACTCATTTTCATGGCTTATCTAGCATAGTCCATGTCTTATACTGAATTTCTGAGTATCTGTGCCTGCACAAGCTAGGCAACTAAGGAGCAACTAATTATTTATATTAATTATGTAACAGCACTTCCAACCTTCTTTCTCTGTCCAGAGTAGTTCGTGAGGGAATCTTGCTGTGCTACGTTTTGAGTATGTGACACCTGGATTAAAAGTAACAAAATAGTTTATGGTTTATTCATTTTTTTTTTTAAAGAAAACTTGAGTGCTTCATTAGTATTGCTTTGTAACATGGGAAATCCTTTGTCTTATAGGCTTTTCAGACTCTTCCAAACACATTGGAGGAAATTGATGCTTTTCTGAATGAAGAGAAAACCAGGGCTTCCTGTTTCACAGGTCTTAGTGCTTCGGTATGTTCACTGCTTACCCTCCCTCTCTACCCACATTGAACTTGTATACCACTCTGTGCTAGGTGTCTTGGAATAATAGGCTAGACAGTAGGAACAATGTGCTGTAAATGCCAGGTTCTGCATCTTCTCAAATTTCAAGTAAGTTCTTTAAAAAAAGTGCCTTAAAAAAAAAAAAAAGTAATCTGAGAGAAACAAAGCTTTACAGTTTCCTTGCTTTAAAGCTAGAAGTCCGTCTTGTTTAGTGTGCAGTAGTCTGTGTAATTGTGTTTGAACAGTATCCATGCAGCGTAGTATTTTTACAGTCAGGGTTAGAATTAGCCAATATTTTACTGACTGCTTGTTCTTTATTCTGGTAGGTTGTTGAAGAATACAATAAGCAAACACAAGAAATACAGCAGTTAACAGAATATCTAGAGGAAAAGAAAAATGAGTTGAATAACTATAAGCAAGGCATTTCACAGGTAATAGCTCAAGTTATCACATTTGTATCATTAATATAATTCTATGTCATTGTAGGAATGTATGTACAGAAATAAACGGTAACATTTCAGATTGTTTTGTGTGTAAACTGAGATGTTAACTTCCCTAATTTTGGTGGGTTTTCAATGTAAATGCTATCTCCAAGGGAAAATTCAGTTCTTAAATTGATTTTACATTAATATGTCTACTTTTAGGTAAAAGAAAAGTGGCTAAACCTCTTGAAAGTGATGATTGAACAAATTAATGGAAAGTTCAGTAAATTCTTTAGTTCTATGCAGTGTGTTGGCGAAGTTGATCTTCATATGGAAAATGAGGTATGATTGATTTTTCATAAAACATTCATATTTTCTTGCATAATGATTTTGTCATATATTGCAAAGTAAGTTGTTGTGTGGAGAGGTTCTTTTTAAAAAACACTGAACTTACACTCAACACTTCTGGTGTACTAGAACTGACTTACCAGTCTGATTGAAGGCAAGTGGGTCCTTTATCTGGAGGACTAGGACTTCACCTTCTGAATAAGCCTGCAATTTACAGAGCTTGGTTAGAAATATCGAATATTGTATTTACTTAGCTGTTACTCAGATTTTTGAAGCTCATTATTTAATTCTTCATTTTCAGCTAATTTTTGTCCTCTGTTATCATCTCAGTCTTCTGTTATTAGGTGTTGAATTGATTTGGTTCTACATGTAATTTCTACTGGAGTCTAGGGGCATTTTGTCTGCTCTGAAAACAGCTGTCATTTGGCCCATCCTGTTACTTTCTTAGTAACCTTTATAGGTAGGGTTTACCTCTGGTGAAGAGTTAAAAGCAGCAGTAGAACCTGGGAGAAATATTCAGTGCAATGATCAGAAGAGGGAAATTTGGTATTTTGTTTTAAATTGATCACTGAAATGATGTCAAGGCTTTCATATGTTAGCACATAGACTACACAACAGTGAAAGTTAACGCATTGATTTTTTTCTGGATTTTTTTTGCTGTTGTAAATTACTGAGGCAGCTTTTCTTAAAATAGCAGGGGCAGTTATTACTCAGAGCAGAAGAGTGACTGGTACAGCTCTTTATTTGAACTGCATAAAAATGTTTACCTGGAGACTAGTCATATGAAACAGTAGAACATTAGAATGCAGACTTTTCAGGTCTTTCAATAATTACCTCAACACATCTATATTACACAAAACCAGTCTTTGAGATAAAAGTATGTTGTGAGAGAAAACAGAAGGAGCAGTAAAGCAGTAAAGTTTAGAAGCAAAAGGCATGTGGAGTGCCTTTCTGAATATCTTCTTTGGAAGATCTTGCTTTTCTATAGCAAAGATATCATAGATAGTTTAAAGAGATTAGGTAGCAGTATTGTTCCATTGAATTAAACTTTTTTCGTCAAGGGCTACAATAGAAGGATGGATAATCTTTTCTCAAGTTTTTATCCTCTACCCTTCTCTGCAGGAGAATCTTTTGCCTCTCTTATAGGAGAGAGACTCTTTAGGTTGAATTATTTTTATTAGAAATATTTCTGTGACACTGAAGTTCAAGCCTCTGTTAGTCTGCCTTAGAGAAACCTTGAGATCTGTGGATGTCTTTGGTGACACTACCTGTTGTCACCATAGGATAATGGGAGGAATTGGACGTAAGGAGGAACTTCTTTACAGAAAGGTTGATTAAACATGGAATCAACTGAGGAGGGAGGTGGTTGAGTCACGATCCCTGGAGGTGCTTAAGAAATTACTGGACAGAGCACTCAGTGCTATGGTCTATTTGCCAGGTTGGTGTTCAGTCACAGGTTGGGCTCTGATCCCTGAGGCCTTTTCCAGCCTGAGTGATTCTGTGATAGTGTGTGAAATGCTTCACTGGGTTCTTCCATAACATCCTAGCAGAAGCCTCTGTGAACAGTCTGACTTTCACTTAGTAGCCAGAATTCGTACTGCTAGCCATGGTAATTCTCTCATTCCTTGATTCATGACAAGGAGTTTTGAGCATAATTTTTGTTGGGTTTTGGAACATCTGTCAGTTATACAAACCGGTATTCAAAATAGCGTGGCAATAGTCAAGGTCTGACTGATGTCACCATGGCTGTATTTCACATGAATCTTTTTTATTTGGTTTTGCTAGCCTGTATCATGTTCACTTTTTCAAACCTATTTTTGCCAATGCATCTGAAATTACCGTGGGCTTAGAGACCTTAAATTCTGGCTTTTATTTCTCCTTACATGAAGTTGTAATCGGAACAACTCACAGAGTTACAGGTAAAGTTGGGATGACTCACAGGGATCATCAATTCAAGCTCTTAAGTAAATGTCCCATATAGGGCTTGAACCAGAACTTTGGTGTTGTTAGAACTGTGTTCTGACCAGCCAAGTGAACTCAGTGGCCACTGAGCACAACTTCTGGAATAATAGAGGGTACTCTGAAGATTCTTTTTCATCTAAAGCATGAATGCGTTTCATTGCATGGTCCTTCCTTTGAACCACATCTGTTATCCTGATACACCTTGCATCATTGGCTGAGGCTGCTGACAAGTTTCACTTTCCTGTTAAAGAAAAGCCAGACTTGGAATCCTTGTGTGTGGTTTTCACGTTGAAGTATGAAAAGGAAATGGCTGTCCTGATGGATTTTGAGCTGCTTGCACTTAAAGAGGTTCAGATTGGTGCTCAGCCTACACACACACACCATTACTCCACTGTTCAAGTTGATAGTATCCTAAGGCATTTTTTTTTTTGATGAATGGGATTTACAGGGGCATTGCTTTCTTCTTTTTCTAGCCAAGATTTTTATTTTTCCTTTGATGTTCTTACTGCATATGAAGCCTTAATAGGAATTAACAAGTCATAGTCATGGAAAGGGAATGGTATTGGAAATTCTCTAGTAAAAGTAGACAAGAGTGAAGGAAAACAGATGAAACAGAATTATTATATATAGACGAACTAGAATTAATATATTGATTTTAAGTTGAACCTGAGTAGTTGGTAAACCCATGTACATTTGTATAAAAGTCTTTTAGTTTGCATGTCTGTGTAAAATAAGCTGTAGTACAAAGAACATGAGTTTATAAGGTACTGGTTTTCACAGGAGGAGTATGAGAAGTATGGAATTCGCATTAGAGTTAAATTCCACAGTAGCACTGAACTTCATGAATTGACTCCGTATCATCAGAGTGGAGGTGAGAAAACTGTTTCCACTATGTTATACCTGATGGCTCTGCAAGAACTCAACAGATGTCCTTTCAGGGTTGTTGATGAAATAAATCAGGTGAGGCTCAATAGTTCGGCATTGCTCTTTCTATACACAGATAGGTATGACATAATGGAGAGAACAGACTTTTTTTTTTCTTTTCAGGGAATGGACCCAATGAATGAAAGAAGAGTTTTTGAAATGGTTGTGGAAACTGCTTGTAAAAAAAGGACATCTCAGTACTTCCTCATTACACCAAAGGTGTGTGGCAGATAATGAAACAGGACATTTAAAGTGTAGGAGAATTGGATTTTGTGTGATAATACACTGATAAACACTGTATATCTTACTTCTGTTTTACCTAAGAACTTTGGACTAAAGAGATGATCTGTCCATTTTAAGGACAGGCAAGAACTCAGACAACTTAGACCAAGGCTTATTTCCTCAGAAACCCACTCTGGAGTATCACATGTTAACCACAAGTAGACAGGGTTACCATGGAAAAGGCTGTAGAAGGTAATGCCTCTAGCTAACAGAATTCAGACTGTAGCAGAGACCAACTGCCAAACAAGTCAGATGATGATACTAGATGAGGAGCAGGGTAGTGCTGCTGACATCAGAACTAGAAGAGTACCACATGATTACTTGAATAGTTTTTCTGTATTAATCTGGGACTTAGAGGCTCAGAAAAGGTGAGATCTATGCTCTGAGAGTGACCACTTTAATTGTGCTTTTCAGTCAAAATTTAAAAAAAAAGGTAGTTGACTTATGCAGTGATGCAGTGCTAAGGCTTGAATGGGGTAAATGGGGTGACTGTTCACCTGCACCATTAACAGAGACTAGTATTACCTTCAGCTAGATGCAAGACAAATTGAAACAGTAAAGGTTACTTGTACACCAGGGAGAGTCAGTAGTGTGCTGGTTTTTATTAAGATATCACTTCTGTATCCTGTTAGACACTGTATTTTAAAAAAGCTGCCTGGTATATCCTGGTTTCTCAGTAAAAAGCAATTGAAGGGTCTGAGTAAAGCCACCTCATATCATTTACCTTACTGGAAGGAGATGGAAAGTACTGCTTGTTGTTCCTTCTGATCCTGCAGTGTGCTTACCTCTATGCAGTTTGGTCATTTCCCGACTGAATTACTTCTTTGTTCTGTGTTAGCTATTCCCTTTTGTCTTCTTGTGATTCCTCTCCTTACTGAATCAGCTTTTCCACGTACTCTCCTGCACTTAGAGAAAGAACAGAATGATTTGGATGTTGAAAGATAGATAGCTCAACTAACTCTAATGCTTCCCAAATTTAACAAGTTGCAGAAAATTGCTGTCTGAGGTCCAGAGTCTGTTGTAAAAGTTGAGTCTGTTGTCAAATTACTAATAATAGAGACTGGGAAAAATTGAGTATGCAGAGCTTACCGGAAAGACCAAAATAAAAATGAAGAAGCAGAATTAAAACCAAAACCTCAGAACTTTAGAAAAGAAAAAAAAGTGAACATCATGGTAGGAGGAAACTTGAGGACTATGTTGCAGCGTTGTTCAGCAACAAGAGACAGTGTTATGAAGAGGTGGCTGAAGATATTCTTTGTACCTTTTTCCCTCTTCCCCCCACAAGTAAGTGATATGGCAAGTTATAATGGCCTGTCACAGGAAAAACTAATGAGAGAGTGAGTCATGTAAAGGTTTAGTTGATTGAGAGTGTTTGTGTGGGATGCATTAGAGGATAATTGGAAGGCTGCACAGGACAGGCTGAGAAGGCCAGACACTGCTGCTCATGGCTTACCTGAACAGTTCCTGAGCCTGTGCTATATGTCACCCTTTACTAGAAAGCAGATATGTAATCACCTACTAGAAAGTGTGACAGTTTGTCATACTAAAGGAAATCCCATTTGTGTATCCAGTGGATACAGGAAAAACTGCAACCCTTTTTATTCAGTTTAATGCCTCCCCTGGTTGTATTTGTAAACAAGCTGCAGAGGGGACAAGTATAAATTAATATGCAATAAATTTGATTAGGAATATTGTGTTTTAAATACTTGTGATTCGCTGTCATAATGAGTAGATGAACTGAATATTAGAAGTGGGTTTGAAGATTAGTATTTTTAATACGAATCTGTGGTGAAACAGTTTATGTTTATTAAACATACAGGTAATCACCATGTTGGGAGTTAATCGTTGTTTCTCTGTAAAGCAAGATTAGAATTCTAAATAATCTAAGGATAGGTAACTCTTATTGAAAACAGGATTCATTTCAGTACAGACAAACATAAAATTTGGTATTTAAGTGAGGAAAATCAACAACAGTAACTGGTGTAAGGCATAAATGCCTAAATGACTGGGAAGAGGGAAGTGACAAGTTGAGCTTCAGTTGCAGGTAAATTGTTCAGTGTCATCCTGAGCACTGCTTGTAATCAATCTACAGTTTGCGTGACATCTTTATCTCCTGGGCTTGTTTGGCAAGATTTGGATTATCACAAACCTCCAGCTTTGGCTGTAACACTTCAGGAAAGTAGTACAGGGGCTGAAATTACTCCAGAAGGTAGCAGTGCAACTAGAAAGTAATTTTGATTGTTTTGAGTTTCCACTAACGTAAATTGCTTAGCTCAGAGAAGCACAAGGCTAAAGAGAGACACGGATTTACTTGGGTACAATTACTGTCTCCTGTCCTGCCCTGGGGAAGATGGGGGAAAACATTATTTTGTGCCCACAGAGAAGTGGAGTTATTCTCTGCATACAGCAAAAAAGCAATGAGATCGATGGCAGCAAGAAGATACAGATTAGATATGAAGATTTTCTTCTGATAAGAATAGTGATGCATGGAAATTGGCCGAAGAATGAGTCCCTCTGAGGTGGTTTCTAGGAACAAATATACTTTATTTGTCAGGATGTAATCCTAGTATAGTGATATTTTTGAGATCTAAGGTTTTTTGAAGATCTTCTTCAGCTTTTGTAGATAATGGGGAATATCTAGTTATTTTGACTTCACTTTCTGTGTTTTTCATCAGCTCCTGCAGAATCTGACTTACAATAACAAGATGACTGTGCTGTTTGTCTACAATGGACCTTTTATGCTGGAGACGTACAAATGGAATATGAAGCATTTCAGGAAACGTCAACGGCGGCTTTCAAGGATGAATGAGTAGAGTGGTATATAGCTATAGATACATAGATCTACAGAAATATGTATCTTTCTTGAAACATATGGCTTTCAAGAATTCAGAAATTGTCAAAGAGGAAAACCCTCAAAGAATTGGTAATTGAGAACTTCGGTTCTTAAAACTTAAACGTTTGACAGATTCGAAATGCATGATTTTCTTTTTCAAGTCTTACATAGTGGTCACTTTCTCCAAATAACCTACTTTTTTCAATAGTAGGTTTACATAAAAATTTTTTTTTTTTTTTTTTTTCCCATTTTCTCAGTTAATGCAGCATTAGAAGTGCAGGTAATTTTTCTAGGTTGTTCTGGACTTACTCTGTGACTGTTTTTTCTTAGAGATTGGGGATTTTTCCAAAAATTGGAATTTGCTTTTGGTAAATAATTTTTCTTTACCACAGATGTGGATATTAGCCCATTTCCCTGTTGAAATGCAATTTTTAAAAATCAATCCAGGTGATCTGTAGAAAAAGAATGGTTTGTAATGGTTTGTTCTGTAAAAATAAACCTGAAATTAATATATTATGATTCTGTGAATATATTATTGTTGAGTAAATACTTTCTCTCAAAAGTAATAAATAAATACAGTAACATTTCATTTTGTAGTGCTTGAAAGATGTTTCTAGCAAGTCTCTTAGCAAGGAGACTAACAGAATTCCAGGTCTTCCTGAAACAGTGAGCTAGTGAGCTTGCATAAGTGAAACTAAGCAATATATAACTTCTTGTGTGTTTATTTTTCTAAGTAAAACTTGATACATTTTTGGTGATAAAGAAAATAGTGCTGCATATTTGTAAGTTAAACCCAGGAGGATTTTACTAGGGGTCAGCTGCATGGAGTGATTGTACAGTCAATTGCTTTTCAATAGAAAGCCATAAAAATCTTTAACAGAATGTTTGCCATAAGTCAAGCATTTGGAAATTCAGGTTACAACAGAATGTTAAACACCTAAAATAAAGTCCTGATTATTAAATTAACTATTAAATAAGTAAAATTCAGCAATTTGATGTCTGCTTTGAGTGGGTGGTTTTTTTTAACAGCATCTTGGCAATGAACTTTGCTTGTGAGACTGGTATGTCAGGCTTTGATATTCACATATTTGAAATAAAATAACCCGCTACAAAATATGGGCTGGAATCTGGAAGGTTTTAGGTATTAAAGGGTAAGTATTGTAATTGTTCTTTTGAATAGATAGATGAACCTTCAGTACAGTAGAGAACCACACGTTCTTGTTACTGCAGGCCAGTGTTGGTCAGTGGAATTGTCTGGCTGTGAAATGAGTTTCTGGAGTAATTTCCATGATGATTAGTGTCATATAAAAGTACTGAACAGAAGATATAAAAGTGTGGAAACTCAGGCTGTGATCCAGAGTTAATTTGGTCAGCAGAGTATCTTTGACATAATTGAGGCTACAGGCTTCTCTGTGTGTCCACTGTATTGAAAGATCTTGGTTTTAAAAGTACCCTTCAAAATTGTCTATTATCGGGGAGTTTCTCCACGTGAATGGTTTCTTTTCCTTTACCCTCTGTCATTAATATTTTTGCTGTTACTGAGGGTTTTTTTGTATCTTATTGCTGTTTGCAGTAAATCAATTACCTCTCAGCCTGTGTTCTTTGCCTTTTGTGCCTCCAGTTCTCCTCTCCAGCACACTGCAGGGGGTGGGAAAACGGAGAGAACAGTGTCTGGTTTGGAGAGTCTTGTGGGGGCAAGAATTGGGGAGTACCATTCCTAAACCAGGACAGATGGGCACAGTGTCTGCTAGGAGGTGTCTGACGGAAGACCTACATCATGGGAAGCAGGGGAGGGGGGAAACCTTGGCACTCTAGCTTCTCTCTAAATAACTGAGCCAGAATTACTTTCTTCACTTCTGACTCACTAAAACACAGTGTCCAAAATTACTTTTCCTAGAACTTTTTGTTCTGGAAGCATAATTTCCTTCATACCTTGTTAATTAAGAATAAAATCATGGTTCAGTACACTATAATTTGTAAGAGAAAGGATATGTGGAATGGAGTTAAATCCTCCTCTGCTCCAAGAGAAATTCTTCACCTGCCATCCTGCCTAAACATCTGAAAATCACATGACTGTTTTTATGCTATTGCACCTGGACTAGGCTTGTCAAAAGCCATGCTTCTGTGAGGTTCATTGATCCATTGTCTTTTGCATATTCCAGTAGGTTGGGTGAAGGGTAGTTTTTGTAACGGGCTGATCTAGTAGCTGCTGTAAGATCGTTTTACTTTGGTGCTAACTTCAGCCATTGACAAGGCTGAACTAGTAGGGAGAGGGGAGGTAAGTGCAGAAAGCAGATATTTTTAGCCACTGAAAGCTTTTCAGGCTTGACTGTAGCAGTGTGGAAAACCAACAGGGGAAGCATGGAAAAATAAGGGCCAGTAGCAACAGTAGAGGCAGAAGTAACAGAGGCGATAAGCAGCACTACAGCAGCCTACCTACCAACCTCTCCTGTGGCTCAGCTCTTTCCAAGTAGTGTAATCCTCTGACACCCATTCCCATCTTTATGCTTTTCACCAAATTCCTCCAGTTTTTCTCCACTAATCTGCTCCCCAGGTACTCTTGGAAGTAATTCGCCAGTTGTCCAGTCTTTATTCTGTTCATCTGTTACCCCCACCAGGTCTGTGGGGGGTTTTTGACAGTTGTACTGGTTTTGGCTGGGATAATTTTCTTCATAGAAGTTTATCTGGGGTTATGTTTTGGGATAGCAATCAGAGCACTATTGGTTACATAGGGACGTTTTTGCTACTGCTAGGCAGTGCTTTGCACTGCATTGATGCCTTTGGTGTTTTTCACGCTGCCCACTAGCACAAGAAGTTTACAAGAAGCTGGGAGGGGACACAGGTGGGACAGGTGACCAGAGGGTATGTCGTGCTGTATGACATTGTCCCCAGCAGTAAAAGCTAGGGGAAGAAAGGGGTGTTTGGAGTTACGTCTTCTGAAGTAACAGTTGTGTGTGATGGAGCCCTGCTTTTCTGGAGAATAGCTGAATATCTGCCTGTTGATGGGAAATAATGGATGACTTTTTTGCTTTGCCTTGCTTGTGTATTCAGCTTTTGCTTTCCAAATTAAACTCTTTTTATCTCAACCCAGAAGTTTTCTCAGTTTTACTATTCTGATTCTCTGACCCATCCCACAGAGGGAAGGGTGGCTGTGTGACGCTGAGCTGCTGCCCAGGATTAACCACAACAACAGTGTATGTTGGTCTCAAAACATGACGTTACACCTGTCTTTTTTGCACCCAGAGCTAAATGAGATTTTGGCAAATACCTTGGCTTGTTGTGTATTCATAGAAGAGCAAGTCACCTGCTCACAGACTGACCTCTTTGGAAAGCATGGTGATGAGAACATGGTAGGTTAGCTGGAAAGGAATGACAGACTTCACTTCTTACGGGATGAGGAACCATGCATAGTAGTGGACAAAGCTGATTTTGCCAGAAGCAAGATGGAGGGAAGGGATGGTAACTCAGATGGTATCTAAGAAGATATCAAGGAGCCATGGAAAATAACAGAGCTGAAGACTGCACAGGTAGCATGTAACATGGATGGTTCAAAGGGAATCTGGTTCACGAAATTTAAAGGGGAAAGATACCAAATTCCCCCTTCCCAATTCATAACCAAAGCTAATAAACTGTGAACAGTACACAGCTTGACCTTAACTGCAGTCCATGAACAGTGGTTTACCTCAGTTTGGTCATGTAATAGGTTTTTCCTGGACAATAAAGGGGTTTTTTTTATGTTTGGGTTTTGTGGGTTTTTTGTTGGTTGGTTGGTTGGTTTGGTGGTTTTTTGCAGGTTTTTAATTTGTTTTGTTGGTTTTGTTGTTTGTTTTCTTGAGGAATTACAAACACTGTACATTCAAAGCATATAATCAGTACAAGTAATGTAAAGGTACTACCACTACTCATAACACCAAGAGTATCAGCCTCACTTTGTCCTCCTGCAGTGATGCTTAAAGGACTGTTCAGGTGAACAGCCACTGATTTTAGTTTTCCATTGTCCCCATCAGCTGAGGAATCTGATTCTGCTTTGTGTTTTACTCTGACCTGGACTGTACTATCCATGAAGGACTCTCCTGGTCAGAATTTTTGTAGTATTTAAAATACACTTCACTGTATAAAATATACTGGCTTTGTGCTAGTATATTTAAAGTGATACAGTTGCCAGTATGCATGCAATTCCCTAAGCATAAGTGTGGGGATGGATGTTGAAGTTGTTTTTTTCCGTATGGTTTGTCCCTGTTTACCCCCTCAATAGGTGGTCTGTCCCTGGGTAGCCACTCCCTGCCTCAATGTATTGATCCCCCGGAACAGGAACACCCCCTAGAGGGAGACAGGAAAAAAAGCTTGGAAGTCGGCTCCTCACTCTCTTGGATGCACTCCCTGAGAGTGGAATAAAGATCCAGAAAATGTACAGCCATGGACTCTTCAGGCATGGATTTCTTCAGGCCTCATCTCAGAGAAGCCAGGAACCTAGAGAGCAAGGGGTCTTCTCTGCATTCTATGGACTAAGGATTGATTGCAGCTCGAGAGCAGCTGCTCCGAGGTATGCCGCTGGGGACAGGGCTGGCCGTATGCCCCACAGGCCCAACACAACACAAGTATGTCAGAAAGCGGTATGTTCATGAAAAATCATTGCAGTAAGCTTATACTGGGGAGAATCCTTTATTTCAGTTTGAATAAATTTACAGTAAGGCTCTCCCCCTTGAAGTGTTTGTTTAAAAATGATACCCCTAAGAAATACGGCTTAGTAGATGTAAGAGTTGAATGTAGTTTAGCTTCTAGATAAGGCCTGACTTATTTCATGCAATGCAGAAAAGCAGAGGCAGTAATTTGCCACCAACACTGCACAGGCTAGTAATACAACTGTGATTTTCCCTTGTATTTTTTGACAGAGCAGTTATGCATGGGTTTTCATAGGCCCTCAAAATGCTTTCTGCTTGGAAACACTGTTCAAAGCTACCAAAGCAGCCATTAACTCAGAAGAGCCCACACTGCTCTATGTGGTGTCTTTCATCTGTGTCTTAAACTTTCACTGCTTTCTGGCTCCTGCCAGTTAGCCAGAAGAGAAAGTAAAAGCCATTGAATAAGTCCAGGACTTTTCTGTGCACCTTTTAGCACAATGTTAGAAGGGCTCTGATATTGTCTGTGCTCTTTGGTTTCTTTCTCCAAGTGTTCTGAATTCCAAGAGGGCATTTTCAGATCTTGTAATGGTGAACTGCTCTTAGGTACTCAGTGATTCTCCTTGTACTGTGGTTTACACATTCCATTTCCTTTGTACCTTGTGTTTCGCTGTGCAGACACACAGGCATTATGTGGCCTACGAGGCAATAGACAGCATGAAATAGAGACTGATGAGGTTTGATATGAAAAGTGATAGGATGTTTATCAATTATCAGTTGAAGGCCACAAGCCAGTAAAAATACAGCAACAGTTGTAGTAATTTCAGAAATACAAGCTGAAAGCAACAGGGACTCTAGCTCACCCCAAAAGCCATGCATGAGCCAGAAAAATAATTGTGTAATCATACAGAAATAAATGTCTGATAAGGATTGGAACTGATGGCAGTCAAGACCTTCTCTTTTTGAAATGAGAGGATTTCCCATTTGAAAATACCTGTGGAAGTGTTTGAGGAGATGTTTTAGAGGTCAGAGAATTTCTCAGCTGAGGAGAGCATGGCAGTGAAAGCATGGCAGCTGAAAAATTCTTGCCATTGGGACAGCTTCCTCTGCTTTAAGGGAAGAAGAGTACTTGAGTAAGTACAGTGTTCTGAAAATTGGGCATTTGCATTAAGCTACTGCTGAAGAAATTTTTCTGATGTGGCTGAGCAGTGTGAGGAACTCAACCTGAAAGAGGTTTTGTTTCCAAAGCAAAAGTTACTGAGAAAGTAGTGGTTGTTACAGAGCTCTGATGCATAAATAAAACCTCACAAACTCTTTAGCCCTGGAAGAGTGAGTGCTGAACAATGTTGTTACAGACTCCTATGGAGATCAAAATTCTCCAGGTAACCCAGCAGGCAGATTCAGAAAGCCAACCCTCCTTGTATGTGGCTTTCTGAATCACTATGCAGGCATTTAATTAGATTTTTAAGATGTTTTATGGGATGTTTCCTTTCTTTTTTCCTTGGCAGAGAGGAAAAGTGAAAATACAGGAAACTCTTAGAACCTTGTAGAAATTGTGCTCTCAGAATCAGCAGGTCGGTGTTCAGGGTTACACTTCCCCATGCCACTACTGCAGCACCTCTGTGGTGCGCCCAAGTCTTCACATGATGTACCCAATTCTAGTCACAATTTATACCACTCTGTACAATGTACTACATCTCAGTGGTTGGAAACATCCTTCTGAGGCTTTCTCTACACTAGGCAGATTTTGGTAGCTGTTCAAATTACAGCACTAAAACCAAATATTAAAAGGCTTAAGATAAAGAATGGTAGATTTGTGGAAGGTTTTTTATGATGAGATTCCAAGGGAATGAGGCCAGTGCCACAGCCCTGTGTCCTTTTTTCATAAAATCAATGACAAGCTGAAAAAGGAAAACAGTATGCTGAGGTTTTTATATCTGTCCTTCAGCCATCCAACACAAGAAGAGAAAACTCTAGCTCAGCACTGAGTCAAATCTAGAAGCTGCTTCACAAGTTTTGTTCCAGCTGCAGATGGCAATCTTCCACCCATTTGTCCCTGCCTGCATTGCTGGAAGGTTACACATTCCCTCGGGTCCAGGGCTCATCTTGCAGTCATATCCTAGCACTGTGCCCATGTACCCAGGTTAAGTTAGCTCCTCTAAATGGTTGCTTTCAGTTACTGATGCCAGTGACTGTGCATGTCAGGGAGCTTCTTGGCACAGGGTACCTTGCCTTTCCCTCTTTCAGAGGCCAAGCAGATGCTTTTTATCTCCATACACCAGTGAACCCTCCAAAGCCATGGAAATCTCAAGGCAGCAGTGTGCTGCACAGGCTGAAGCACCATTTGCTCAGTGAGCAGCTGCACGGTGTGAGGGAAAGAACCACTCTGAGCTTATAGCCATGGAGCAGTGGGACATGGACTTCTTGGGAGCTGGGGCATGCAGGTGATGGGATACTTTTTCCTGAGTACAGGTTGTGTCTGTCTCCCTGCTGTCTTAGTAGAAGGAATGCCTGGGAAAACACCCTGTAAAAGTAGAGAAAGACAGCCCAAGCTAAATGATGACTAGCAACACTAAGACCTTTGAAGCTGGTTCACTCACTGCTCAAACTATGGATTTCATAATGTGCAGTATTTTTTTTTCTTTTTTTTTAGTCATTCAGACTGGTTTACATCATGACCACTGCTTGATTCCAATCATTCAAGACAACATTTGTTTTTTTTATTCCTTTTTTCTTTATTTGGACAATATATATATACATATGTACAAAAACACCTATACCTACTTTTTTTTTCTTTTCCATTTTTTACAATTTCATGTGATTTACAAAACAGGACAGCAAAATAACTTATAAAGAATACGAATACTGTACAAAAATAAAACTGATTAAACTGTTGGGAGTTGGTATTTTACAGTGTTACAGATCACTGGTTTGTAGAACAGCATTTTGAAGTATGTGTCCAGTCTGGTGTTTGCTGGCCTAAGTCCATCTGCAAGCTGAAAACAGATCTGTAATGTTGGTAATGAAAAAAGTTCAAGAAGAAGTATTTTATATAGCTATACCTTTAAATCCATGACTTCTCTATACTAATGGACTTTCTTAATCAAAGAGAAGAGCTGTCCTAACTTCAGCACTATTAAGTACTTCCAAAATAGTATAACAAGTACATACAGTATTAGAGAACCTGATTTTCCTTTTCTTTTCCAACACTTGCAACACTATTCAAAACTTAACTTCAAGATGCAAGGATCTAACCTGCAGTTTGTTTTAGGTGTTAAAGCCATTGTTTGCTTTTACTGAAAGAAAAAAAAAAACAAAACAAACCAAGTGAGCAAAACAGTACAATGATATCCCCAAACCTGGTAATTCCCAAAGCATTCTGTTAGTGATTAATGAATCACATTAATCCTGTCTGTCCAATGCTGAAATACAGCATACATTACCATTTAGGAAGGGTTTTTTTCAGAAACAGGATCTTGTCACTGGCAGTGGTGACACATGCCTTGCATGTCCCATTGTCCCAGAACTAAAGTACCTCCCACCTACTTCAGACTTTGCAGGAACGTCTTTTTAAGTGTGCATTCTACCCCAAATACACAACATGGAAACCATAAAGCTGGCCATTTACTTCCATATATCAGTTAATCCTGGTAGCTAAGTGACCAAACGTTTACATACTGATTTAGGAGCTGCTTATCAGTGTGGCTTCTAGTTGTGGATGACTGGATGTGAGGATCTCTTGTATTTCACAGGATTGGGCTTTAATTTTCCAAGTGCTGCATTTGTCCCACAAAATGGCAACAATCCAGACTGCAGGATGGAGACTTGAAATTTAGCTTGATCTTCAGAGAGAACAAAGATGAACACAGAGGCACCTTTGAATCTCATCGGGCTGCTCATGGCCCTGACCCTATTCCACAAGGCAGCATTAACAGTACTGGTAAGCAGAACACTTTCTAGATCAATAAAAACACCAACACTACCAGTTTTTTATTACAAAGAAGCTATGTCCCTATGACTCAATCTGAATACGAGAAATTAAAGTTTGGTTTCTAAAATAAATGTTTCAAAAAGCTGAAACGGAGGTAGAAAGTGTGCTTGGTTTCCTGATGTCTTCACTGAAGAAAACACATCCCTTTTTATTCCACAGACTGTTCAATATCCCCAATGCTTTAAAAGAAGTTCTCTTCACATAGACAAAATCTATCATGAACTACACAGGTAAAAACACAGTATGCAAACTGAGTTCTAATGCTGAAAGCCATATACAACTGTAGAGGAAAACACTCTACTCTCCGAGTTAATTTTTTATGTTTGTTTCTAGGAAGCAAGCTTTTTATCAGATAAAACAGTAAGATACCATAATTGCAGGTGTGCCAACAAGATCTTTTATATACAGAATTTTACAAGATGACCTAAATTCATCTGCAGTGGAGACACTTTGGGTTTCAGTGTAAATACTCATAAAATTAATTTGGCCCTAAGTCTCTGTAGTAGGGCTGCACCTCCCCTTCCTCTTCTGGAGGAAGGGGTAAAAACCAAACAGAAGAATGTTTCTGGAAAAAAATAATGTGTAAACAGAATTCTCCCCCTTTATGCAGCTGGGGAGGGGAAAAAATATAACATTGATAACTTCTTAAATTTCACGCTTTTAACATAAAAATATTTGAAATATTCACTAATGACCACATCTGAAAGTTTTCATTCAGTGGTCTTTCTGTTCCTTTTAAAGATCAAAATATATCTTTAAAATAAAAGTTAACATTGCCTTTATCAGCATTTGGCGTGCCATGCACGACACAGATACAAAGTTCTAAGAGAAACGTATGTCATAAGGAGTATTTCAAGACACCTTCTGTATTTCAAATTAGCTTGTGGTATTCCCCCATACTCCAGAGAAAGAGCAATCAAGAAATACAGGAGCCCTTCCAAAGTGGTCCTTACAGTAATTTAAGGTGTTTCCATTAGAAGAGTGCTCTTAAGAAAAGGTCTACTCTCTCCATAAACACACACACAACTCCCATAGGACTCCAAGGGAGTTAGGCCATGGTATGAAGAGAATAAATCTTTAAGGCAAGTGTAGGAAGAGAAAAAGCCTTTACAGGAGCAGCAGTTTGTAAAGATGGTAGCTGCTTTGTGCACCCATTCAAACAAACCACAGCAGAATAAAGCACTGTTAGTGGCATTTCTATAGTACAGTACTGTATTACTGACAAGTAAAGTACAGGATCACATGAGAGACATATGCTTTAGCTCCCACATGCCCGCCACATTATCTAGGCTAAGTTGTATTTTTCCAGGTAAGTGAGTAACAGAGCTAAATACACACACAGTCAGAAAATTACCGAGCTCTTTATGGGAATTTTTTTGCATTAAGTATCTTCTTGAATCATACATATTTTTACTGGAAAAGTCCAGCTGATATTCAAAAGTATAGTTAATACAAAGAAAAATTAAAAATACCTATTTACTTTAATGGGCCTTATAGAGTATAAATTCACCTTAGCTCAGTATATCCATCAGATACTATTGGTAACATATGTAATGTTTCTCTTAATAGTCTCTTTAAGTGCAGGATCCCAGAAGATACACAGAAGTAAACCCACTTCTACAATGTGCTATGGAGTTTGTATCTGAGTTATTTATGTGACTCGGAAAGTGTTTTTACTCGACAGACTCTAAATACAAGCAGCATTACACTGTTCAACAAAACATGTTCATGACACAGCAATCACAAAGACTTTGGGTCATGCTACTGTGGTGGCCACAGGCCAGACCGCCCAGTCATATGTATGTACACCAGTATCAACGCATTACATCAGAAGAGGTGGTTGCCTCCTCGCTGGCTGCCCCTTCCCTTCCTCTCACCCCACAGTCCACTTGTTCCAGACTGTTGTTCTCAGGGCAGAGCCAGGAGGTGGAAGATGGGGAGGGGGATACTGAGTACTTTTATTTTTTTTAATGCCGGCTACATGTGCTTTTGGACAGCGAGGGTGACCGGCACCTCAGTGGATGCTCGTGCTCTGGCACCACCGCCTGCATCCTCGCCACAGCCTGCGTCTTCCCCACTCCTCCCCCAGGGCCAGCCCTGCCTTCACAAAGAGCTGCTGGAGCTGGACTTTTTGGATCGCTTGATCATGCTGGGGTGGAATTCGGTGTGGCGGCGGGCGTGCTTGGTCAGGTGGTCGCTCCGCATGAACCGCTTCTCGCAGAGGGGGCACCGGAACTGTTTCTCTCCGGTGTGGGTTCGGTAGTGCCGCGTGAGCTCGTCAGAGCGGGAGAACTTTTTAAGGCAGTCGGGCCACGTGCAGGGGAATGGTCGCTCACCTGTGGGGGAGACAGGATGACAAGAGATTTAGGGTGCAGGGTAATGCAGATCAGCACATGCCAGCTTTGCTGAGGAGCCAGAGAACATGCTGCTGAGGGAAAAAAGCTGCTTTTGTTTCCTGCCATGGTGTCAACGTCTGTGGAGTTGTTGATAACTCACTTCATCAGGTTTCAGTCTCACCTCCAGTAGAAGCCAAAAACCCCTCCAAACACATGAAACTCACATTCTAGTGCAGAACCTTACATGACCTGAAGACTGTCAAAACAACAGATGAGCTCTGCCTGTGCCTGTATATTTTTCATGTTGGTCTCACTACAGTAGCTAGGGAAAGGTGAGCTAGAATTATTCCTCTTACACTCCCATTCTACTGAATTATTTCTAACAGTTAGAAAAAATTATGCAAAAAAAAAATCCTTCATCCAGGAAAAGTCATTACAGCCCAGGAAGAACTGAGTATGGAGGCATCGGGGAGAACAGCAGAGCCTCAGGACTGCAAACATGTATGGTGAAACTGCTGCACCTGCAGAGGGAAGTCTCATGCTCCACTTTCAGCCCTTCCTCTGGAAATCCAAGGTGTTCCAGCAAGTATCAATCTCTTAGACAGCTGACTTGAAGACAGGAAAACCACCACATTATTCACACTCTATCAGAATAAATGTTTGCTATAATGATGAAAAACAAACCAAAACACCCTAACCTAAACGACATGGCAACTTTGCTTTTACAAAACAAGGGTGCAAAGATTGAAGAGCACATTCCTACGGTTCACCTCTGTGGGTTACACAGGCTTTGCCTTCACAAACACACTGCCTCCAGAGCAGCAAGGCTGACCCTAGCACGCAGCACAGATGGAAACTGAAGGTGTTTTAAGTTCACACAAAAGCTTTCCACCATGCATTGCTGCAGGTTTGACGCCTTATTTTACTTTCTTCAGAGCCTCCTAAGGGAATATAAATGGCAGCTCTGTGACAGCTATTTACAGTCAACCATGAAATACAAAAACTATATCAGGAGTTTTCCAGCTTGTGAGAGTTGGAAAGAAGCTGAGGAATTCCAGTATTTCTTGGTACTGTGAGGTTTGGCACAATAGGTGAGCTTATTTTACATTCAAAGATCAACAAAAAAGGAGTGATTTACAAAGTGGGCCCTGGAGTTCTCCCCAGACACAACAGCAGAGACAGAAAGCTACAGACTTGAATGAACAGCCCTGAAGCTAGGAGGACAGCCCTGAAGACAGGAGGACAATCAGTAGAAAGTATGGTAGAGCTGCAGGGAGGGACTCACTCATAGCATCCAAAAGGCCAAAGAAGGATAAGGACAGACCAGGTAAGATGAGGTGTAGTTACACCAGGGCCTGAAAGCTCTCGTAAGCCTCCCAGAGTAACACTTCACTGTTTGGGCTCCTAATTATTTGTGATCCTTAATAAGCAGCTGCCCTATTCCAGACCAACCACCATGTCATGGAGCTGAGCTGGATGAGTGGGACTGTCACAGCACAGCCCTGTGGCTGCTGCCCCTGTGCTTGCCTCCTCCACCTCATGCTGGTTCTCAGTCAGGGGAAAAGGATGGAGCAGAGGTAGTCAAGCCAGCTGCCTGCACGAACCTGGTGGAGGCAGAGCTGCCAGCCATCCTGAGCTAGGGCTATTTTTTTTGTTATAAATGCATTTCTTGGGTCCCTGATATATGCTTTTAGACATGGTTGGAAGACTTTCTGAATAACCTCTGCCTGTATAAAACAAATTAATTAAAACAGTATGTAAGGTCATGTGTGCATGAAGGCCACAGCCGCAGCTACGCGGTGGAGCCGCACCAGGAACTGTACAGAGGCCTCACAACACCACCCTTGCCCAGTGCCAGCCATTAGCATCTGAGGCAAGTGCTTCACTTGTGCTGCTCTTTTGCAATCTATCTCATGGTTTCTGTCACAGCTCCTGGAAGCAGGTGGCAGTGGGAGGTGCAGAACAGCTTTCTTGCTCCCCCTGGGAGCGTGGGAGGAGTGCTATACATCTTGCACGTGTGGAGATATCTAGTATATGCCTCTGTGTCAGGCACTTACACCCCAGAGCAGTGGAACCAACTGAGGCATCCTGCCTCATCCCTGGAAAACACATTTCCAACCACCTATCTCAGGACAGCTCTTCAGTCTGCAGAAGCGCCTAACTATAAACAGGGAGATTATGTGCCTAGGCTGGATAACAAGCATCAGTCTTTGGGGAGCAGCCCCTACATTTTAGGCATGGTAGTATCTAACCTGAGTGTCTAAAAGTAGTGTTTAAAATCTGGCCTCAAGCAGCCCTTAAGAAACTGAACTCCTCCCCCATGCCCTCCTGGAATTTCACATGGGAAGCTAGAATGAAGGCCTGCTTCTGGAATTCCCTCTGACACATGGCAGGAGCAGCACGACCCCACACACCCATTGCACATGCCAAGGGAAAGCACTCTAAGGTTATACAGTGTAACCACAAAGCTTTAGGGAAAGGCAGGGCTTGCTCAGGATTGCTTAAGGATCACTTCACCAGCTGTGCCTTTGGTACTGTACTCTGCAGGGAATCTACCCTGGTCTCGGGTGGGGGAGGACACAAAGGCTGCAGGAGCCCAGCAAGGTGCAGAGATGCCTTGCTACCAACAATCCCTGACACCTGGATGCATTACACTCCATGCTTCTCAGAGCAGAGACAAGGGGGAAGGGAGGCTTTTCCAGGCCCTCAGGGGTCATCTCCGAGCCTGAGAATTCACTGCTCCCCTTGGTCACAAAGCTATAAGGGATGACACCAGCCCAAAGAGATGGTACCTCAGTGACAGTCTCAATAGGTGCAAAGCAGGTGTGGAGTGTGTGTCCAGGAAGCACTTAAAGCAAGGCAGAGATGGCTGACAGCATGTGATAACCATCTGAAAAAGCTGGTGGCTGTTATCTGCTGTATTTGACAGGCTTTCTTTTTGCAGCAGCTGAGAGGTCGGTGGAAGAGCTCTCTGAGAAAACAAGTCTTGCAGCTCATATGCTTGCTGGGCAGGCAGTGGCCTAGAGAGCTTCAGTGCAAACTAGTGCTGCCTCCATCTGGAGGTACGGATTTCTGTGTCAGCTCAGGCAAGGCATAGATTTTCCTTATGATTTTTCTCTCTTTGTTTTGGGGGTAATAGTGCTAAAACTTGAAACAGCAGAATGAAATATCAACACACAGTGCTGTTATACACTCTTCCCCTTAGTGGCTGTATGCTACTGACTTTTTAAGTTATGCCTCCGATGGGATTTTCCATCAAGAGATGAAGGAAAGGTCAATGGTACATCATGGTAATTTGAAATGATGTGTGATTGGATCATAACACAACAGACACAAGAGATAAATAATTTTCTTTAAAAAAAAGAGCATATGTATATGCATATATCCAGGGCAGCTTACAGAAGCAAAAAGTGAACAAAAAGCTGATTTATAGATAATAGGAACATGTGCATCTACAGACTCCCATTCTTTGTACTATGCAGCACCAGGAATAGAGTGAGAGTATTATATATTTATTCTCAGTATAAGTTAAAAGTGGTGCTTCACAAGTCTTCTCTACAGGCTAAGACTCCTGCAACCCTGGCTTACTTTAAATCCTATATGGATGTAAAGGTCTTTGCAGATCCTTTTAATCTTAGCCCTCTTGCTACACTTGCCATTTTCAACTTCTTCCTTCTCCCCACCCTCCACAAAAAAATGTTTAGTTTTTTTTTTTTTTTTTTTTCTGGGCAAGTTTAAACTCTACAGCCAAACTACTTTGTATGAGGCAGGTCCATTTTATTTTATTCTGAATAGACAAAAAGAAATCTTTATTTTCCTATCCTGGGACATTTTAGATTTTCCCATACTGCAGTCTTATGCAGAAAGGGTTTCTGAAAAAAGAATACAGAGTGGGCATTAGCAGACTCATTAACATAAGTACAGGTAGTAGTGGTATCCTGATTAGTCATCTGCCTTCTCACCACAAAATGCTGCTTTATGTGTGGATGACAGAGGTTAGGAGCTGCAGTTCATGGTGGATTTAATACACAGAGTATATGCTGTCTCAGATATCTCTCACTTTTCTCCCCAATTATTTGCCCCACACACCCTGAATGAGCAATTTCCTGTGGGACACTGGATTTTGAGTGTCCACATGCAAGATATTCTGACGAAGACAGATCTTCAGGGCAGACAGACTGTAGGCCTTTCAAGCCGGCTTTTTCCTCTTCTGAGATATTCCAAAATCAGATCATTAAAACACATGGCAATCAGGGACAGATACTGATGCAGAGAGAGATCAGCAGTGAGGACTTTAGGGACCATATGCCTAAATCAACACTTTCTGGAACACCTAAATCATGGTCATCCAACCAGACAACAGATCAAACATATGAGACAGGTGGCAGATGGATGGGTTCCAGCAAGGGATTTATTCTGATAGGACTTAGGATTAAAAAAAACAGGTTGGTTCAAGTATTAAAATGCTGCTTTCAGCAGGTATTTAGGATGTCCTGACATTCTTAAAACTACCACCCAGCAGCTGCTTGGACATACAGGTGATTTGAGTCTCTTTCAAAAGTCCAGATGCAAAACCACATGCTACAACCTGCTGCTGCTGAATCTAAATTCCAGGAAAATTGCCTTGCTGTTATCCCACAGTGACACAGTATCAAACGCAAGGCATGCCCTTTCATCTTCTCTGTCAGAGCACAAACCTTGACCATGTTACAAAGGCTTTCTCTAGGGGACTGTGCCTCCATACATATACACATAGAGAGAGAGAGAGAGAGAGAGAGAATCAGTCAGGTAAGCTGCCTGGGAGAGGAGAGGTCTTTGCAAACCTTACCAGAGAGTTAAATCTATGCTTTTGTAGCTGAGACGAGAGCCCTCAGCAGTATATTTTTGGATATGTGAGACAAATTCCTAGCTCTTCTCTTCCCTGGCTTATCTTCATGCGAACTTTCTCCATTTTAAAGGAATACTTGCATATTAACTGAACAATGGAGAGAGACTGACTCCTAGCCTGGTGCTTGGGGTACTTACCTGGGATCAAAGGACATTGGGTTTAAGCTCCTGTCCTGTATGAATAATCAAATTTCCTTGCTAAGAGGAAAACAGCTTTGGCAGGGAAAGGAGGAATCCAATTTTAACATGCATTCAGAAAGACAACGTAACTTTTGATATTTCACTCTGAATTTATTAGCCAGTGTTTCAACAGACTTTTCCCTCAAGTTTAAAGGTATTTATAGAGTGCTCACAGGCTACGCACATTCATCATAACCTGAACACAGATGGTGAACTGCACTACCACAAATGAACAGTGTCAGAAGTCTTCTTTGCCATCACTCCCTCAGACCCTGTGTTTTTTTTTAATAAATTGGCCATTCCCTGCTCTTGCAGCTGCAGGCTTGGAAGCTGTTCAAGGCCAGGAGCACAGGAGCAGCAGCCTGGTGCACAACACGGCAGCCAACAAAGAGGAACAAAGGAGTTCCTGCAACAATCCTAACAGCTGGCACTGCAAGAAACACAGGCTAACAAGAGCAGTGACATCCACCTCATGGTCTTCAGTCCACAGCACGAATAGTGTGCAGAACTCTGTAAAGCTGCAATTTCAATACATCCATCTGGAAGCAGGAGTTGTGCTCTTATGGATAATGCCTGCTCACTGCTTCTGTCCTACATGTGAACTTTGTCAGGCTGACTCAATTGACAAACTTTTCTGAAGCACTTTCCCACAAGTGACATACACCTGCTTAAAACCTTAATTATTTTTTTTTATCAGAAAACAAGACAAATGGGAATCAGACAACTTTGAACCTAATCTTGAGGATTTCTGCCTACCTTACTCAGCTGGCAAGGCTTGCAGTCAGGATCATCATGTTTCTTCAAGACCTGGAAACATGCCCATTAGAACTCCCATAATTTGCACATTTTCATTAACCCTGATATTTCACATGAAAATCAGAATTTAACAAAAAATGTATTGTTGGCTCCACTTTTTGCTCTTGGGTCCTATTCTAAAGGATCTGGCTAAGTGACATGGCATGAGCTAGATAGGAGAGTCTTAAAATGCTGTATTTCAGATTACACTCAAACAAAATTACTGAAAGACCTCAGTGAGCAGAGGACTGTCAACATACTGGCATGTATAGAGTCTGTTGGGTGAGATCATCTAGAACACAAATAACAATAAATAAAATAAGTACAGTCAAACCAAACCAATACAGGGGCTGGTCCAACACCACAATATCAGGATAGCACCAACAGGCAGATGCAGTGCCTGTTCTTTCCCTCTACTGGAAATGCTCCTCCACTTCCCTGTGCAGACTGTCCACCTATGGGTTCACACCTCTGTCTAACCCCTGCTTCCAAGCAGTGGTGAGAGCCAAATGCTGAGAGCAATTAGGAGTGCATCAGCTGCCTGATCTAACAAAATTCTTGGCATTGTTTGGATCCAGTATACATGATGATACTGTTAGCCGAAAATCCTAGCTGAAGAGGGAGAACTTTTCCCACATCTGGGTTTTGAGCTTCTAAACTCCTAATTAAGGGCATCTGATGTGTATGTGAAATTCCCAATCTTCAATCTTCAGCCTCCGCAGGCAAGTAAACACCTACAAGTCCAGTAGGAGGAAGCACCTCACAAGCTATTTTTGTGGTGCCTTCCTGGACAGGAGGGAGGGACAGAGAAGATCTGGTCTCAGTGGTCATGTGCCCTTTAACTGGATTATACTCACACCATCATAGAAAACACGAATTTTGTACAGCTTGCTTCTCCTGCCAGCTTCTCTCCCTGGCCTTTGCCCTGCTCTCCCTGGGCAGGCCTCCTGACCGAGATTGCTTGTTTGTTCTTGTATGCCTTCATTTTCCCTGGAAACCCTCTGGCCTGCACATGCCTCTCTTTCAAAGCTGTTCCCCCTGCTCCACCTTTGAGGCCGATAATAACCCTACACACCTGTCATAACCAAACCTCTAAAATTCACCTATTTAGAGAATTCCGTGCATTTTGAAGGTAACTCCCTGCTTATCTGTTGCTTGTCTTTTCCTAGGTCGGGTGGGTCCTTCATCTTTTCCTGACCTCTCTACCATTTCCAGGGCTTGGGTCTCGCCTAGGCCGAGCAGCACAAGCAAGGGGGCTGTCTGCACAAGTAGGATGTGCAGTGCCATCTGCTGATCTTTTTCTGTAAAGATCAACTCAAAGGACAATTTCCGATGAATGGCTAATTTGGGCCTTCTGGAAATTGAACTAGCAGTATCATCAAAGGACCAAACTACAAGCAGTTATACAGACATTTTTAGTATCAGAAATATGGAACATTTGAACCAACAAGTTTAAATAATGGTTACTAAGATACAATCCTCTAGCCTCTGAGCACCAAGTTTTTGCCTTCTACCTTGATTTGGTATTTTGTTTCTTGCTTTGCATTAGGCTACCAAAGATGAACTGAGTTTTTAGATTCCCAACCACTACACAGAGAAAGACGGATACAGAGCTTCCCAACTTGCTTGATTAGGGTTCATGAATAAAGAGAACTGTGAGTACACACAAGTTCATCAGAAATCCTTAAGCCATTTTCTAAGACAGAAATAGTGGGATCAAATATTAAAAATGTAAGACATATAAAAATGTACTGGTGGCTGTGCATCTCCTTCCACTAAAGGCTACACTGCAGCAAGAAATCTAGTTGGTAGCCTGGTGAAAAATGGCAGATAGTTGAGATATTATTTGAAAAAAAAAAAAAAAAGAAACTAAATGGTACTAAGAAGGATCCATTAATGCTCTGTAATATACATTTATGAATAACTCCAGAGGTTCCATTGAATCCCAGTGTTGCTAAGGAATTGTTGTCATCTATAAAAATAATTAACATTATCAGTATAGTTTAGCATTTCAGTTAGCTACAATTAACTTCACATTTGGAAGCTCTGAAAGTTCATTACTCCTGGATGTCTGCAGTGATTTTAATCACACAGAACTACCATGACAGTAAATCAGTGTATCTGAGTCAAATGCCTGATGCTTGGAGCTAAGGCCACCCACTTGTGAACAGCACATGCTAAACCTCATACCACTTCAGCAGTACTTATTATAACACTACTGCTTACAGCAAGTAAGCAACTGTGTGCAAGTAAGCAACAGCAAGTAAGCAACTGTGTGGGTTGTACAGTACATTAATTTACATGTCATCACACAGAATGCTATCTCAGCCAATGTCTATTCGGGTTCCATTATCCGGGTGGATATTTGAGCATGGGGTAGTAAATGGAAACGATACTAATGTTTTCTTTGTCACTTATGAGACAACATTTTGGAGAGCACCAGTTACACTCAGCCTCCAAAAGAGCATCTGAACTGCAGTCTATGCGTTGGTAAGACAACAACCCTTGGCACTGGTCACAAGGTCAGCATAGGGTCAGCCCTGACCATCCTCTTTCCTAGCTCAGAGAGAAAGTCTAACCGCAGAGCTCATTGATGAGCCGTATCCAGTAATCCTACGCCCTTCTCTCCAGCCTTTTGAGCTAAGCACCAGCAGATCTGCCAGCAGGGCACCAGTAGACAGCCGGCACCGAGCCTCCTCCTCTGCAGCACACACACACCTAGGCACGCTGGCGTACTGGAGCAAAGGAACCTGAGCTGGAGCTCAGATGTAGTCATATCCTATCCAACCCGTATTAAATTCCACAGCAATGCCTGAAAGTACATTCCTTGGGTGATCACTCATTTTGTGTTACACCACTAACCATCACCACCAACAGACAAAACCCAAAAGGCACCATCACTGACAGAACTGATGTGAAGCATGTGAAACGTCTTGGCAGTATTTGTCTCTTTTTATTCACTCCTCTCAGTTTCTGCACACAACACATTTTTAAACTTTTTAAAAAGAACATTTTTAAAGCAGCCTTTTGTACTCCACTATTATCCCAAGAGCAATTCCAACCCATAAAGGTTTTTATTCAATCGCTTGCACTGAAGGTTTAAAACCAAACAAACAAAAAAAAAAACCCACCAAAACGAAAATGGACAAACGAACACAGAAGTCTACAGCTGCTATCCCCTTGGGGCTAGCCTGCCGCAGATATGTTTTATCTCCAGGTTTCCATGTTGCCACACCCTCCTAGGCGCCCGGGCGAGTGCCGGGAATGGGAGCACACAGCTTGATGAATGAAGCCCTTGTGGAACGCGTCAAAGCTGGATCGCGACAACCGACAGTGCGAGGCGCTGCCCCGGGAAGAGCGGGTTCGGTCCTCCCTGCACGGCGCCTCAATGCCCTCGGCCGGAGGCGCGGCACGGGGCAGCGCCGGGGCGGTTCGGGTAGCAGCCGGCGGCGGTCTGCCCCAGCGCGGCTGCAGCGCCTGACACCGGCTTTCGGGGACGCGCTTCCCGAGCTCGCCCATCCAGCCGGCCGGAGGGGGTGTGTCCGCCAGCCCCAGAGGCGCAGCTCGCCGACGCTCAGCGAGACTCCGCCGCCGCCCCCGCCCGAGCCCAGCCGGCAGCCCCTGCTCCGTGGCCACGGCCCCGCGGCGCCCAGTCCCCGCAGCCCGACAGGGCTCGCCGCCACTCCGCGGCCCAGGCCGAGGGCTCCGACGGTGGGAGCAGCGAGAGGGGCGCGGGCGGAGGCTGCGCTGCCCTCGCCTCCCTTGCGGAATAGGTGCCGAGTTCTGGCCTGGTGCAGACGCCCGTCCGGCTACAGCACCAGGAATCCCGCCGCCCCTGTGCTTCCATCCCCGACGCCCCGAGCGAACTCGGCGGCCCCCGCCGCCAAACTCCCAGCCGCGCCTGACACGCCAAGTTCGCTCCGCTCCCCGGCATCTGCCTCTGGCCCGCACTGCCCGCCGGGGCCCGGGCCGGCTCCCGGCCGGCGCAGGTGGGCGGCGGGCAGGGCGCGGCGGGAGGCGCTGCCGCAGCCCCGCCCGGGGCGGCCGCCAGCTCCCGCCGGACAAGGGGTGCCGATGAGCGCCGGGGGAAAGAAAGGGGGGCGTGAAGGAGGGAGAGAGGCGAGCCGGCCCCAAAGCCAGAGCGGCGCGGCAGGGCGGTGAGGGCGCGCGGGGATGCCGGGCGCGCCGATGCCCGGGTTCATTCGAGGACAAGCGCTCGCTCCCGCCCCTTTCCCTCCGCCACCGCTGACCTGTGTGCACCCGGTAGTGCGCCTTGAGGTGGGAAGACTTGCCGTAAACCTTGCCGCAGCCACTGTAGG
Source organism: Sitta carolinensis (assembly GCA_032173965.1). NCBI lineage: Eukaryota > Metazoa > Chordata > Aves > Passeriformes > Sittidae > Sitta > Sitta carolinensis. The sequence continues at coordinate 61,872,879 of CM063313.1, forward strand.
GGCACTTGTGCCGCTTCTCGGCCGCCAGCTTCCCCTTAGGGGCGGCCCCGGCGGCGCGCAGGCGGGGGGGCGGCCCCGGCGGGGGGCTGCGGGGCGGGCTGGAACCCTGCTCTGTGGCCGCGTCGCTGTCGGAGCCCGCGTCCTCGTCGGGGCTCTCCACGCTGTCACTGCAGACGGAGGGGGCGGGCAGCGGCCGGTACTTGTTCAGCTCCAGCAGGCTCTTGGCGATGGCCAGCAGGGCGCAGTAGTCCTTCCAGGCGTCGCGAGGGTCGCGCAGCTCCCGGGCCGCCTCCCCCTCGCCCGGCACCTTCAGCCGCGCCGCCTCAGGCACGGCGGAGCGGTTGGAGATGGAGACCAGGCACTGCGCCGCCACGAAGTCCACGTACGCGACGGCCGTCATGGTGCGGCCGCGCCCCGACGACAAGGGGGGCTCCGTCCGCCCTCAGTGCTCGTCCGCCGGGCCAGCCGTGCCGCCGCCGGCCATGGCCCGCCCGCGGCGCGGGAAAGAGCTGGGCGGAGGAGGAAGGGGGCGTGGGGGGCGAATAAATAGCGGGGCGCCGGGCAGGTCCTTCACCGCCGCCCCCCGGGGGCGGCGCGCAGACGGCGAGGGGGGAGCGCCGCCCGCGCGGCCGGCCCGGGTCCGGCGCAGGGGCCGGGGGAGAGGATACCGCCCGCCCCGCGCCCCGCGTGCTCCTGCCCGGGGGCGGCCGCGCCGGGGCCCATCACGTCAGGCGCGGAGCCCCTCCCGCCCCGGCCGGTCCGCGGGCAGGGCCGGCCGGCTGTGTTTACTTTCTCCCCCCGCCACTCACGGCGCCCCTTTTCTAGGGGGGGCGTGTCCGCCGGGCGGCCTCCCCGCCAATCGCCGCGCTTCCTCCCCAGGCCGCGTGCTACTCTGGGCGCCCCGCCGCGACCGCTTAAAGCAGCGATGCCGGGACTCCGCCGGGGGCGGGACGGCGGGGGCGCCGCGGCTCCGCTCGCCCGCCGCGGGGGTCGCGCCGCCGGCTCGGCCGCGGCCCGCAGCAGCCGGCGGCGGTCTCGGGCGGGGGCCGGCGGTGGGGCGGGCGCGGGGCGGCAGCGCCGAGCGGGTTAAGTGGCTCCCTGGAAGTCCTACGGTCCCAGCAACGGGCCGGCCAATGGGAAGTGAGCCGGCTGATGTCACTGGCAGGGCCCCGCCAATCAGCGCCCGGCCCCGAAAGGTGCGCAACGCTCGGAGGCGCGGGGAGCGGCGGGGGCGCGCGCCCCCCGCGCGGCTGCCCCGCCCGGGCGCCGTGTCCGTGACCCCGGCGCGAACCCGGCGGGCGGCCCGCACCCGCTCCCCGCACTGCTCCGGGACCGGGCCCCCGGTCCCGGCGGCCCGGAGACGGGAGGACGGGCGCTGTGCAGGAAGCGGGACCCCGCGAACCCCCCCGGAGAAAGCCGGTGGCGGCGTTACGCGCTCCATCGCACGGCGTCACCGTTGAGACGGGCGGCTCCGTAAGGCGGCACAGGAGGGAGTCTTCCGTGCCCCCACGATGAGCCGGTCAGGTACCTCGGCGGGGGTCACCGAGCGCGTACCGCCGGGGTAGAATCTTAGAGCTCCCTGATAGTGTCTGCCGTTTTGCCTCTGTGAGCAAAAATAGAGGTTAAGTTGGCACTTAACCCTGTCGCCGAGTAAGTGCCATCCAGTCTAAACGAATCCCAAAAACCTGTCACCTCTACCCAATTAATACGCCCCCATCTCTGCCCCATCGAACGCGCAAAGGTGATGAAGTGTTGTGAAAGCTAACTGACCTGTACTCAGCCAGAGAACAGTGAAAAATTGGCTTCTGGGTCAAGCGCCGTTTAAGAGAAAGGAAAGAAAATGCCGTCACCCCTAAGCCAGCAGTACTGAGGTGTGAAGTATGTCAGTGTGTTTTGCTGTTTTGCAAGCATCAGGAGAGACAGCAACAGAAAGATTCAGTCCTTGGAATAATGCACGCGGGCCTCCCTACAGCATTAGCCAAAGCAACACAGGCGCCTCTGAAATCACGGCTTAGATGGAGAAGCGCTCCTGTCAGAGGAGCTTTCCCCTGTTTTTGTGAACTGCATCCAAAGGAGACTGAGTCCTGTCAGGCCAGGGTCCCTAACTGAATCTTGCTGTCCTCAACTGCAGCCCACCCTTCCTTGCGAAAACAGGGCCTGAATAATGAAGAGCTTCATGGGCTGCAATTAATCTCCTTAACTGAATGTGGAAATGATGAGGAAGTGGCTACCGAAATGAGGCAGTGTTGTTCTTTTCCTGCAGGAGATAAAAATTAGTGATGTCAGCCATTTTGTATGCTAGCACACTAGATCACTGCATGTAACCTCGAGCAATAATAATCCTTTGCGACGGATAATTGGCATCAGCCTGAAATAATTTTATGTGCCATAACTCAGGGAAAAAAAAAAAAAAAAAAAAAAAGGCCAAAAGGCACAAACAAAACGAAAGATCTAGAGGCTAGGTCTGTAAGTGGATCATCTGTAGGTTGATGGAGACCAAAGAGAGAATGTGACTAGAGAAATGTACCTAACAAGGTAGTTTTCAAGTCTCAGTCATCAGTCTACATGTCACTCTTACACTCTCACAGCATTTTTCCCAGCTAATCCAGGATCCATTGGCCTCCAGTGCTCAAGAGACACCAGGCAGAATAAGAGATGTGATCTCCAGGTCTGATAGGAAGGAGGAACAGAAGGTATTGTTGTTTTTTTTACCACTAAAGCTGTTGATATATGTCTCGTTTCTGTATAGTGGTGATCCCTACAACCTTCTGTTTCCTTTAGAGGGGCAACAGAATTTAACACAGAAAGCTGCATCCCTGGTTCATTAATCTGGATATCCAGGAGGTAGCTTCACAAGTTTCATGTTTTTCATCTTTTTTCACAGCACTTTTAGAGCGTCTTTGGCTGACAGTGTCCAAAAGTTCCTCCTAGGAGTTGTTCTTATCCACATTTCAGTGTCGTGCATGTTGCTTCCCAGAAGGGGACTTGCTTATTTCATGTCAGATTCTCACATTAGTAAATACCTGTTACATTAATTTGTACAGTTCAGAGAGGAAAATGTTAATAAAAATTTAAAGAGACAAGCCTTTTTATTTTTTTGCAAGCTTGTTTTGTGTTAAGGTAACTTGGCTAATTTTAAGATTAGAATGTAATCTATGCCCAGTTCCGCAATGAGGAAGCATACCAAGCTTTTAAAATAATTCCAATATGCCTCCAAGAATATACTGCCTATTAAAGACAATATGTTTCCTTTATATTTCATGTGTCTAATAGTCCAAAACCCCAAGATTCCAAGCTAATTAGGTCAAAACAATACTTAAAAAGCAATGCCAACAGAATTTTATACTTGGAGAGAGTATCAAAACAGCCATGTCTACTTTCTGAACAGCAACACACACATGCCTGGAAATGGGATTTGTGCTCACAAACCTCTTCAGATGATACAGGCCATCACTCAGATCTGACTGGGCTGATGATAATACTTGGGTGTGATTTCAGAGCATGCATTTAATCCATATCTCAGTTTATAATTCACAGCTAAATTTTTGCAATAACTAGTCTAAACGAGGATGTTCTCTTAGACTGTACAGATGAGATGTTAAACTTGGCAGAGGGTTAGGAACTAGGTTATCTTTAAGGTCCCTCTCAACCCAAACCTAAACCCACAATAGCACTTAAGTATAACCCTGACAGCCTCTGTCACCTGAGAGCACTTGCTTGTGAAAGCCTGAAGTCCAAATTCAACCCACTGTTTATGGCTCCAAACCAGCTTCTGCCCTCTGCGCAGTCCCTGGGCACAGGAATGTAGCACATCTGGGTGGAGACAGGGTGGAAGTGGCCAGTGGCGGCTTTTGAGGCAGCTGCTTGTTCTCTGATCCATAGGGAGAGTGCATGGCAAGGAACTGTCATGGGGAGTTGTGAGCAATGAAGACTGCGACCTCCAGGTGAGTGAGAAAGGCGCAGGTGGGAGACTCAGGTAACAGCCAGGGGCTCACGCCTGGGGGGAGCGCAGGGAGATGTTGCAGGGGAAGTTGCAAAGAATGAGAAGTGAGATTCAAGGGCTTGCAAAGAAGGTGAGGGAGAACAAGTTCGTGTGTTTGTGAAGGAGAAAACTATTCTCACCAGAGGGATGGGCACAAGTTCTGTGAGAGATGTAAGGTTGTGGAGGAAGAGGTTTTTATTATTTCTGAGGCTTTCAAAAATATCTTCTGCTTTCAAAGCCAGAACTTTTCAGAATAAAAGCCATGCCAACTGTCCTTTGCTCCGTGCCCCCCAAGTCTTTTGCACCCTGACCCTGTTCCTAAAACATTGCACCCTCTTTCTGGTGGTTGTGGATGACTCGCACCTAGCAGGCACTCTTGGAGAGACCTAGGCTGTGGGAACCTCCAAGTTTTTGCTCCAAAAGCCAATTTATGTAATGACCTTTAGTGCCACTGTGACCAAAAAACTTTCTTTTGAGGAGCAAATTATCAGGTGTTCTACTTTGAACCTTGCTGTATTGCTTTTTGTGGGCTGTTCATGGAGCACAGAGGTTTCTTCCCTTATGGTGTCTTTCTGCCAAGACAAAATGAAGAAATCCATCTTTCTTCTGTATTAATATTTCCTAATATTTTGAAGGTCACAGGCTCCAAACATTATTCCAGATTCTGCTTTGACTTTTTTTCATTCTCCAAGGCTCATGGCATAAGCTCTAAATGATTTGACAAGATGCTGAGGGATTGATCAATTGTTAGTAATGGCTGAAATTATATATCAGGATAAATGGCCTGTTTGGTGATATGTGTGTTCTTAAAGCCTGTGACCATGCTGAAAATTCGTGACTGATATTCTGGTAACTCGACATTTTAGTAATTTAGTGGTCATATAAATATGAACACATCATATTTTACATGTGTGTGGTATCTTTCATACGATTGCATTGCCCAGATTGTCTGCGTGCATTATCAAGGAAATACAGCAACCTCTTCCACCAGACAACTGCCACAGCTCCCATTATGAAATCTGTTGTGGTAGGAAGGAAGTGCTTTAACCTCTTGAAGAAATGACTCTCAGTCATTGGACGCACAGAGTAGACAAGAAGTTGCTTTATATGATGCAACAGAAACCTTCAAATTCAATTTTTGTAGATCAGAAAGATTCAGCAGAATTGCTTGCTATATAAAGGCTTGCAAGACACTGTAAGTATCCACTAGCAAACTGTCCTTCCATTTTTAAAGCAGCTATACAGTAGAAGGCTGCTGACAGAAGACATTTCTGGCCTGAAAATCCAGGAGTATGAGGATTATTGTTCTCAAATTCAACTTCCTTTAGAAACAAGCATTTTGGATTCACAGCTATGCTCCTTTCCCGTTTACTACTAAACATATTGTTTACTACTTGGAGGCTATGTTCCTCTGTTCTTACCTTTAACTTTTTCTAGTCTAATTCTGCCTTTATTCTGCATGATGGGATTGATTGTGGTCTTGGTCTTGAGGTCCTTCTAATACCTATTGAATTGCGGCTTAACTGTGAGCAATTCAGCTGATCTTGAACCTCTGTAGGAAGGTTGGCTCCTCCCTCCTGGGTCTTATCTCTGCAGGTGGTAAGCATGCAGGAGATTTTGTGCCTCAGTGACATTGCAGCCCCCTTGGGCACCAGGGATCTGCATTTCCACTTGGTTTGGGTGCCAATAGTGGTGTAGCCATGGCAGCATTGAACTCAGCGTGGGCTAGCTGCTTGAGTATGCACCCAGGATCCCAGATGGGTTTTACAGCCTGCATCAGACACCATCCTTCAGTGTGCATATGGGTGTGTGAGTCTCAAGTTCAAAAGTAGAAAGCTTGACTAGAGTTAATTTGGGAACATCTACCTTTGTCTGAAGCAAAGACATCCAGTGAAAAATGAGGTGGTAGCAGAACGGACACAACATATGTGGGGAATAGAGGTCAGCCTCAGTTGGCAGCGCTTGGTCAAAGCTCATCAGGTCAGTTTGTTGAGTGTTGTTGAATGCGAGGCCTTCAAAACTTCCTAATTGACGTTGGCGCAAGTGTTGGTGGCAGCTCTGCTGTTTCACCCTGGAGGGCTGTCACAGGGAAGGGGTGCTGTGATACAGGTGATAAGTGAGCACCGTCGGGCCGCTCACTCCCTGGATGAAGTGCTACAAAAGAAGAGAAAAAAGGCAGGAAAAGGAGAGGGGTGGAAAAGCAGCGAGCTGAAGCACAATCCATGTGCTTCGAGGGCACTGCGAGGTCCTCGGGAGTGCAGAGACGGTCAGTGCAGGGGTGCTCGCGAAGGTGCCGTCGCAGCCCCTCGGGCTCCGGGCAGCGCTGCCCGCAGCCGCGCTCCGCACTGCGGGCTGCAGGCGTACGTGCGGCGCGGGTGCGGTGGGGCCCGCCGCGGACATCGCCGCTTTAAGGCGCCGCGTCTGTGCGAGGGCCGCGGCGGCGGGTTCAGCTGAGGACACAGCCCCAGTTCTGAGAAATCCCCGCGCTGCGGGAACATCGCGCTCCGGCACGGAACGCGCTGCCCTAGATCGGGGGCGCCGGGCCCGCCCCCCGCCCGCCGCCCGCCCACGTGAGAGCCCCCCCACGCACACCCCACCCGCGGCCCCCGCCACACCGGGGCTCTGCGGCTCTTCTCCTCGCCGACATCTATCGCTGCTATTTCGCCTTATTGTTCTATTTGTTCGTTGGGTTCTGTCGCGTTCTCTTTTTTTTTTTTTTTTCTTTTTTTTTAAATTCACCGCGGGGAGGCCCCTGCAAGAAAACGGCGTCATCTTTTTCAACCTCCTGCGTCCAAAAATCCCCCAAACCAGAACCAAAAAAAAAAAAAAAAACCCTCACGTTATTTTATACATCGGTATACTTTAGGTTACATATAGAAAACAAAAATATATAGCATATAGAATATAACACGTTATATATAATCTAGAACATAAAAATACGTACTTATATTTTTGTTTTATATTTCGTATCTAATAAATGTGTGCCTATTGTATATATTATTACATATTCGCATGCATCCCTGCATCATATTCATATATAATAAATACAATATGTGCGTATTTAAATAACAAACGTGCAAAATGTATGTTACATTTAAATTTTTTATTGTTTTCGTTTGTTTGTTTGTTTGTTTGTCTTGGTGGGGAGGTGCCCCGAGCGAATCGTCGGTCGGCAGGCGGGCTGGGAGCGGGGAGCTGCCGGCGGACCGGGAGCGCCGGGGCCAGCGGTCCGCGGGAGCACACTTTTCCTGGGAGCTCGGGGGCGGAATTACGGCCACCCGCGGTTTATTAATAGCACCGCGCCCGCGCCGATACGTGTGCGGCAGAGATACCCCTGTCCCGGCACCTACCGCCCCTCCAGCCACAGCCCATCCTCCTCCTCTCCTTCTCCCGGGGAAGAGGACGGGCGTCCCCGCCGCTGGCTCCGCCTCGCCTTACCTCGGATGCCCTCGGCCGCCTCCACCATCCTCGTTCCTGCCGCTCCCGCCTCCTCCGTGCGCGCCTCCCGCGCTCGGCCCCGACGGGCGGGAGCGGCGCCAACCCCGCTGCCCGCCCGCCGGCCTCCCCCTGCCATCTCTCAGCGTCCCATTTTATCCGCTTCCAAAGTCTCCCGCACCACTGGCTTGTGGCTTCCTTCGCTGCGTGCTGTGGATTTATTTTTGGGAATGCCGGCATTTCTCTGCAGAGGCGCCTGAACGGGTTAAATTGGGCCGAGTTAACCCATTACTGAAGGGCCTTCAAACTGACACGGTGTCACATTAACTCCTCAAAAACTCATTGCCAGAAATGAGATGTCACATTAACCCAGAAAAAAATACGGACCGTGCCACATTTACCCACAGCCAAAACTTGAGATGATGCCAAGAGATGAGGCGTCACCTTCCTGCTGCAGTAAAGCTGCAGCGCCCTTCTAACACAGCACCAATACCTCTCGTGTTACTGTGTCCCTGGCCTCTGTGTGTGCATAGTTCCTGAAATTAATAATTTTCTGCAAAGCAAAGATGGCAGGTTATTCTCCTTTAATTTAATTGTCCAAGATTTTCTGCACAATGGTTCTTGACGAAAAGGTTTTAGGGAGGGTGGGAGGCAGGGAAGCAGCTCAGAGGATGCTTGCCTTGTACATCCTGAAAATTATACTTATTTTAAAAAATGTTTTCCAATACGGTATTTAATTTGTTTATCTAATTTCCTTCCCCTTTATTGCTGGTTTTCATCAGAAACAAAAAACCAAAAAGGTGCAGGGAGAGGGTGCAGGGGGGAGAAGTGGGGGGTAAGGAGAGTTGGTGGGTGTTGTCTAACTTTACATTAGACTTTCCTGAAGTGTGAGTTGAAATTGAAGATGCCTGTATTTTTCTCCCTGGACGATTCTCCTGAGGAAGTGAGGATCTTTTGCAATCAATCTCTCGCCACTGTGTTGCTACTACTGCAAATTCTCCAGCAGTGGGAATCCTGAAGCATTAGCACAGATTGGCTTTGGAGCTTTCTCAACTATGGCATATGGGAGATATATTGGATTGCTGTAATTGTAAGAGTACTGGCAACTAAATTTACAATAATTCACTGCTGCTGGTGGTGTAATACAGTTCACTTGTGAGAGTTTTCCTTAGGAGGTTTGGTTCTTCCTCAGAAGAAATTCTTTCCAGACAAGGTGTCTAGGAAGCAGCTTTGCAGTAAGAGGCCGGGTCTCCTAGCAGACACCGAGTGGAACAGACACCGGCAGTTTGCTTTTGTAAAAAAAGGAAAGTAAATGGTGTCCAGAGCTGTCTGCAGGCAGAGGGAGGGGATTCTGCCCCTCCCCTCAGCACTGGTGATGACACGCCTGGGGTGCCGGGTTCTGCTGCGACCTGTTCAGTACAAAAGAGACACGGCCATGCTGCAGCAAATCCAGCAAAGGGCTGCAGAGATGTTTAAGGGGCTTTTCCTGTGAGAAAAGACAGAGAATTATGACTTCATCCTGGAGAAGAGAAGGCTCGGGGCAGGGTAATCTTAAAAGTGTATACAAATATCTGAAATGAGGTCACACAGAGAACAATTGGTGGTGCACATAAACTAAAGCACAGGTGTCTCCTTCTGAACATCGGAAGATGCTTTTTCACAAGTAAGGGTGACTGAGCAATGGCACTGGTTGTGTAGGGAAGCTCTGAAGACTCCATTCATCAAAAGCAGCTGGAACATGGGCATGGGCAACACGCTGTGGGAGGGTCTGCCTGACCAGGGAGTTGGACTACAAGACCTCCATTCCAGATGTCCTTTCCAACTGCAACCAGGCTGTGGTTCTGTGATCTGGTAGCTGGATAGGTCCAGTCGATACAAGTGCAGAGTCAATATTTGGGAATTTGTGACAGAAGAAGCAAAGTATTTACACCCAAGCTAACACCTAAGTTACCTAAGGGTAACCCAAAATGTTACTGTATTCCATATCTGTCTGTGCACAAAATTCCTACTGTCCCTTTCAAACCCTGCAGCCACAAAACAGAAGGGCAGGCCAGGGACTGAGGAGTCTGTGGGCCCTTTAGAAGTCGAGGCACAGAGGCTGAGGTTCTCTCCCGCTGCTCTCTTTTGTTCTTGGCTTTTCCTGTCTCTACTCACAACAGTTCCAACTCTGGAAGCTGCCTTTCATAATCAAAAACTGTTTCAAGTGGAAATTTTGCAACACCTGTCTGCAGCTGCAGTACTGAGCTGGAACAAGCAGAGCCACCGCACTCCACACAGTCACTGCAGCCACCCACTTTTGCTTGTTAATCAACTGTCATTTTTCGGTTATATCTACTCATATTTGTTTCTCCTTAATGGTGGAAAGGGATTGGTTAAAACTAAGGGGAGGTAAGCCGTTTTAGAGTGTCCCCCTCAAATGTATTAAACAAAGTCAATGTATTAACTTCCTTCCATAATTTTGGGTACTGTTGAGTAATGTCCTCATGTTCTTCTGTGCTACTGGTGCTGGTGAACGGGTCTTGTGAATTCTGCAGCTCATGTCCCTGTTTTAGATTTTAGGATTTGCATACAGCCTTTGCACATGTAGTACAGGATGAATTGAATGGTGCTTGAGTATGCCTGTGCTTGCACATATGCACCATATTATCGCAAATCATCTCTAGGGACAATAGCAAGACTAGAAAGATGTCTCTGGTCTTAACCCATTCTCCTAGTCCCATTATGTTTTCTAAAATAAAATATTCCTGTTAAAAAAAGTTTTATCTTGGATAGCTGTACTTACATTTTATGATAGTAGGTCCTGTTTTGAGGTTTGTCTGTACCAGGACTAGCTTTGTTTAAGAATCAGTTAAGAATATTGACTTGCACTTTAACATTATCTTAACCTTTACTTTTACCCCAGGGTATGAAAAATGCTGTTATAGCCCTGGACTGTAGAAAATACTGAATTATTTTCTTATACTTACAAAATGCTTTTCTGTATAAAAATCAACCATTGATTTTCACCGCCACTCCTTTTCTGTGCTCCTGTTTTAATGTTTTTATCTTGTACTGCATTTAGGTAAAAGCTCTTCTAGTCAGTGTTGCACTAATCAGCTTAAGCTAAAGACTGTGGCAAAGGAGCTTTAGTTAACTTGATTTTGGTTGTTTTGTGAGAGAGAAAGAGGAGGTTTTAGACATATTGAACACCATATGGGCAAAATAAACACCACACAAATTCAAAATAAAAATTTTTTTGTTTGCTCCATACCTGATTCTTAATGCTAAAATATCATAAACTCCTAACCTGTCTTAAATTCCTCTGAGCTCCTACATGCTCCCTTGAACAGTCAGGTCTTCATATCAATAAGCATTTGGTTTGCAAGTTCTGCCTAGATTTCAACCCCTGCTAAGAACAAGGCAGCTGTAGCAAATCTGCCAGGCCCATTGTGCTGTCTGTAGCAGCAGCCGAGGGAAGAGTTTAAGAAACTCCTTTAAACAAGCTTCAAAGTAGCTCAGAGGCTTTGTAATATCTTTATGTTTGATTGTGGAACCCTAAATAGTCCTTGGAGTGAAGCCTGGGGTTCAGAACTTACTCTGTTCCACATGAGCATCCTAAGAAAGAGGTTTATTCTCTCATTCAATGTTAATGATTTTAAAAAGAGAGGTGGATACCATCTTCAGAATAGCCCACGAGCCTGAGTCCCTGATTTCAAGGGGAAAACTGTGGGTGTCAGCCTCCTCAGGAAGTAGGAAATTATGCTTTTCTTTAAGGACTTGTCTTCTAGAAAGAGCCGCATCTTCAGAACACACCAGGGCTGTGGTCCAGGCAGCAGACTGGGAGCTGGGAGAAGCCTTTTACTGACTTGACTGAGTAAGACTCCCAGTTTCCAGCGAGGAGCATGGCTAAGGTAATTGTGTAAGCCCTAGTATTTTCTTGTCTGCTTAAACTGTTGTGCTACTTAGAATGCTTGCTCTGAAAGCCTTTCCAAGGCTGCTGTTGCAGGGTAGACAGAAACGGGCTCTGCTTTGGCTTCCAAGAGAGTAGATTAGAAGTGAGCTCCAGTGTGGGAAGTTAACAGTGCAAAATTAAAGCCAGTCAGTACTGCTGGTGTGAAGAGGATATTAGGCTGTGATCTCTGTGTTGATTTACTTGCATAACCTCTAGTTTGGAGCACAGGCAGTGCTGGAGCATGGCTGTGCAGCATAACCTGAGTTACCAAGCCCTTCTCTCCACTGAGCATGGAACCTCAAGTGCACCTTAGAGCTCTGCCCCGCCACAGGTCCATGAGAGGCACACAAATATTGTTGCACACATAGCATGAGATGCCTTGCTGCTGTAACTGGCAGAACAAGTTCCTGTCATTGCAAAAGAATTGAGACACTTGTCACTGCAGTTGCATCACTGTTTGCACCACAGTTCCTTTTCTTTTTCCCCTTCCTTTTCCCCTTTCCCTTTCCCCTTTCCTGTTTGCCTTTTCCCTTTCCCTTTTCCCTTTTCCCTTTCCCTTTTTCCTTTCCTTTTCCTTTTCTCTTCCATTTCCCCTTTTCCTCTCCCTTTCCCTTCTTAAAGCCACTGAATAATTTCCATCTATTCTTCCCAAATACTGTTGGCTGTAACAGTGAATAAATGCAATACAGGTGTCAGGGTCAAACGATTATTTTGTGTGCATATAACTTCCCCATGGTGGATCACCGTGCATGTAGGCATTGCAGACTTGCCTGGTTCTGTAAGCAGAAGAAAAGAAATGTGCAGAGAATGACAAAAATGTTAACCAAGATGTCAGTTAGTTGAATTTAATTATGTGTTCAAGGACTTGGGAAACCAGATGGCATAAAAGACACTTAATTTCCACTACATAAACTCTGAAAGGGCATGATTCCCTTATGAATTTGTGTTCCTACTTTCTAATGCATCTATTTACATATCTGTGCAAATATTTATATATATTTCACTTGTATGAAACCTAGGAAGAACAGTAATTGGTACTCTTAGTATTTAGTTGAATGCTAACTATTTTTGTGCTACAAGTTCAGCACTGAATCAGACAAATGGCACATCTTGCTCCAGGTTCAGAACTCTGTGACAAGGTCAGAATGTCAGATCTGAAGATTAGCAGTGTGCTGTTCACCATTTAGGTAAACGTTATTGTTCAGATGAGTAGCCAGGCCTTGGCTGGGTAGGTCTAGCTGACTGTAAGCCAATTTGTTTACTTCAAGATACACAGAGAACAAATCTTTTAAAGACAGCATCAGTGAAAACACTGAGTTCAAGGTGGCCTTATACTGTACAAATAACAGTGCTGACATTTGAAACCAAGTAATTTAGCTTCGTGTAACAGCTGTAGAGGTTTAGTTTTTGAGTGAAGTGACAAGGCATCTACAAGGGAGCTTTGCAAGATAAATCAAGCAGTTCTTCTAGTACCATGTCTAACTTTGTCTTCTACGCCAACTTTCTTAGTGAAAAAGTTAGTTTTCAAGGAGCAACTAATGCTGTTAGAAATACAAAACTAGTATGAAATATTCATTCTTATTCTTTGAAGGAGTTGGGAAGAGGGACAAAATAAGTCTATTATTTAGTTTTTCATAATTTTGACTACTGCCATGAAGCTCCCTTCACTTAATGTGTCAGAACCTGGAAAATTCTCTTTGAATGTTCCAGGTTTACTCTGGCTGAGATTCTCCCCTCACAAGTGCATGTGTACCAGAAGCCAAGTTATGTGTAGTATGTTTCTGGTCAAGTCACACCAGCCAGGAGCAGAATTGAATATATAAGATACATATATTTTGCCTGTTTAGTTTGGATTTAGCATCGTAAAGTCCAAAGGCATGCTTCTATTGGTTGCAATAAAATTAGCACTTGCTTGCTGCCAGTATTGCACTTGAAGTCCCTTATAAATATTCATTTAAATTACCTAGCCTGCTAGTTAAGTAATTATCTATATACAGCAAATAGTACTTCACAGTGTGCAGTGGTTGTTTGGACCTACCTAGTATTTAGACCTGCAAGGGGCATATTGCCCATGATGCTGATTCTGCCAAGAGCTGTTCAGATACATAATTTGTACTGCTTAGAATTCAGTATAAGATCAAATAATAAAGGTCCATTGCAGCAAACATCTGCCCATAGAGAAAACATTAAATGACTGTGCTGTCCCCCTTAATGTCCATAATGCTATATTTTGGTGAGATTGTGAATGGAAATTCAATTTACCTGTTGATGCTTATGCCAGGAGATGTTTTGAGGATTTCAGCATTCATTTCATCAAGTAAATAAATATTTGTTACTCTATTTTTCCTAAAGCAGCATTGGCTGATATTGAATGATAGCAAAAGAAATTTTAGTATTTCTACAGAAATTAATACATATTCCCTCCCAGGAGGCCTTCCCTGACTGTGAAAGGCAGGAAAAGTGTTTAAATGTGCACTTAGGTATATTTACATGTACATACAACTTTGAGAAGCTTATTTCAACATCAACACAAATAGTATTCTTCCTATTTTACATATAAGCTTTTGCTGACTTTCAGTCTGCTATCCAGAGGAGGTCCACAGAAAACAATTCTACTCAGCTGGCACCAATAGGGACACAGTCTGTGAGCTGATGTTATCTGCTTCTTGGGTTGCTGACGGTATGACCAAATTATCTTCTTCTCCTCTTACCTTATAAAATAAATGTGTTTTATGGAATAAATATTGATACTGGAGTGAATACAGAAAGAGTTTGTTCTTTGCAACAGATGCAAATTTAATTTTATTTTGATCAGTTGTTACAGACTTTGCAAATGCTCACAGGTGCCATTTGGAAGTTTGTGTGTAGAAGATCATGTGGTGTCTTCACCTTCTTACTCTGTTGAGATACAAACCTTAGGCTTTTTGGGATTGCAATCCACTGTTCTCATAAAGTTGGTCTAAAATCTCAAATTTTAGTGTCATTGTAACCTTTGTTCTCGGTCAAACATCATCTTCAAAGTGATCGCCACCTTTCTTAGATAGCACTATTTCACTGTGGAGTAGTCTGTCTCCAGGAATGTAAAAGATGTGGAAGCACTCTGATAAAGCATCATACCAGTTCAGGACAATTTTGCTTTTCAAATTAGCTGAATACACTGGAGCATTCACAAACACTACCTGCCTTGTGTGGATTGTGGTAGTGGAGCTCTAAATTATACATACAGCACTCTCCGGCATCTCCCGGCATGCAAGAATGCACAGCCTTAGCAGTGGTTAATGTCCCCTCTTTGGGAACAGCTCACTGAAAAATTCTCTTAAAAGCTGGCATATCACATCCCTGAGCAGCTTTTCTGTAGTCACAATGTCTGTTGATTACTTGATATCTTTCCATGAATTTTAGTTGTTATTTCTATTAAGTACTGCATGTTGCTGTTGTTGTCACTGATGTTCAGAATGATTTGTACTTTTGCACAAACACAGTACTAGACTTAGAATAAGCAACATTTTAATTTTTTTCAGTGTTGCACAACAAGTATGGAATATAATTTATTTTTAGGTGATACAAACAATAAACATTACTCTTGAGTTTGGTGTTGTTGCTTTTCACAAACTGCATATAGTGAAAAATTCTTCCTGGACAAATATAAAACAGGTTCTGAATCTCTAAATTAATCCCTTGAGGAATTCACTTATTCACTAGGGCTTAATGATTGCTATCAATCAGAAAAATGAAACTTAACACTTTTTGAAAGAGGTTGGATAGATACATAATAACCATAAATCAATGTATTTTTAAACAAAATTTTGTTTCAGTGAATATTGCTAACTGACCTATCAAAATAAGCAATTAATGAAATCTTACAAATTAATATGACAATTTATTATGAGCTATCCTTTTTTTCCTTTTTGAAAAGATGCAGTATCTTAGAATGCCAGTAGTCAGTGAAGTTCTTCAGTTTCTAAAGCATTACTTTCTCTAGAAGTGAACTTGCTCTTTGAAAGTGAAGTAAACCTTTAGACGGACTCTGTTACTTCCACAATATTGTTTCTGGTAAGTGGATTTTTTTTATGGAATTATCAACAGAGTTTGTCCTCTACATGCTGTTTCATGCAATTATTTTTATTTTTTTAAAAAACAAAATGCCATAAAGGAAAGAGCTATGAGAAATCGTGAGGAATAGGGCATGAGTATGCACGGCCAATTTATATTTACAGATAGTATACTATAGATAGTATATGTAGTATAGCAAATATGTGTTTTATCCCTGACCCAAACATATTTGCAATTGGCATTTGGAAAATAAAATTCCTTACTGACAGCAACCCTTGGGTCTCTGAGAGGCAGCCCAGGTAAATTGAAAGTTAGCAGACATCATGATATTCATTCTGATTGTGACTTCCTCAGCAATCTCCAAAGACTTGAAGAGAAGGCATGGGAATTGTCATTTCATCCTGTGCTGAAAAGAACTACTTGCCCACAGGAATTAAGTCAATCTTAAACAGCTTCAAAGTGTAGAGGAAGAACTGATGAATACTTTTAATTTAGCTGCAGAAATATATCCAGAGTGTAAGTATGTACACCAGAGAAGTTGCAGCTCCTTAGCTACCTCATATGGACATGGGTTTTCTCTGCACTGACAGCTGAAAAGTATTTCCTAATTCTGTGATTTCTAATTCCCTGTAATTTCCAGTTCTAATTCTAATTCCATTCTGATCAATGTAGAACAATTTTACCTTTTGAATTATTGAAATTATTTTTATTAAGTATCTCCCTATTCTCCAGAAGTTTTGGTCCAGCCATTGGCTGGAGCCATCATTACTCAGGTGATAGGAGTCCTTTTTATTAAGCTGATGTCATTGATTTTTATTAAAAACACTTATATGCCTTTGATGCTCAAGTAGTTAGAACATTTCTCTTTCCTGATTTGTGCATAGAGATGGTTCTGCAGCAGTGCAGGGCTGCCTTTGGGTATTTTTAACTCCCAAATTTCTTATGCTTCCATCCACTGCATTTTCTGTGCCTGTTGTGTGTACATCGATCCCTCTTCATTCCACCATCCACTCCATTCTAAGCCAGAAAGCTCTTAAGAAAGCTCTTGATGAGACCCTGAAACCAGTACCAACAATGCATCTTCCTTCCTGCTGGAGAAGACTGGGGTGTTTGATAAGTATGAAGCTTTATGCAGGCAGCTACAACTATAAACTGTGGCTGGTTACTGTAGAACAAGTGTTGCAACTGTTTAAATGTGTTGCTCTTCTCTAGCAAAGGATTTATGTTTCTAAAAGAAAGTAAAACCTAGTAAGTACTTTGTTTCACCCACACTTATGTGTGGATGCTGCCTGATGAAAAGATAGGCTTGATTGTAATATAAATGAGATAAAATCGTTGTGACCTGAGACCTAACCCACTAAATGTTTGGGCTGTTCTGTATGAATACCATGTCTGTAAAATACATAAACTTCTCTCTCGCGCACACACAGACACACACAGACACACACAGACACACACAGACACAGACACAGACACACACACACACACACACATATATATGTATATATATATATATATTTGCAGAATTTGCTTTTAATGGTCCTTAAAAATCTCACATACTCTTAACCAGTTTTGCTAACAGCTATGCAGGGAGTGCTGTGTCTGACATACATGTTGTGGAAATGTAAGAGAGAAAAAAACACCAAACAGAAAACCCCCAAACCAAACAATAACAAACAAACAACAACAACAAACCCCCAAAACTTAATTGCATGATACTCAATAGCAAAGGTATTTTGTAGCTGTTGTGGCAGCATTCATATGCTCATTTTTATTCCTGAGGCTAAGAATGAATATTCATACTAATAATGAGTCTCCCTAAAACAGAAGAAATGGAAGCTTTCAGCATTTGGCTGAACAAAATTCCTACAGCTTTTAATGATCAAGGCAATTGCTGAGCAAGAGTATTTACTAGGCCAGGTACCTCACTGTGCACAAAAATAAATAAACATAGAAGGAGAAGGGAAACTGAAATGTGTCTCTGAGCATGCATTATAATCTGTCATGTTCCTTTGGGACAACTGGTCTGTTTTAATTTCTTTACTGAGTTATAAGACATGCAGGTTGCAGTGATTATAATTTTATGTGCGTGGCTAAACTATGGTCTAAATATGAATTAACACTAAGATGGACCTTTTATTTCCCCATGTTTTCCTATTAGGTGTTTAATTCATGGTTCTTGGAGAATAAAGCCTGCTAACCACATTCTGATTTAGAGCAAAAATATGGATCAGTTGAGACTGTTCAACAATTCACAGAAAAAGCCAAACTTTCCTTTGCAACTCAGCACCATCAAGAGCTTCAGCATTGCTGAGAGGTAGTAGTCTCACCCTTGTAGTATGTTGTTGCCCTTGACAGTCAGAACGGATTAGTATTTGGATATGCTTACAGGCACTAGTGTAAGAGGCCTGTAAGATATTTGTTTCTTGTCTGCAGCAGGAACATTAAAGTAAAAAAAAAAAAATGCAGTCCTAATAACTTACATAAACTTCCTCAGCATTTGTATACTGAAAGGAAGGAGAGTGTCCTCAGAGTGTAAAAACCAGAGGCAGAGAAGTAGCTGTCTGAGAGAGCATTAGTTAATAAAAGGGAAAAAAATGAATAGGGGATGAGAAGAGAGATTTACTGATAGGGCTACAGGATCACAGCCAACTGCTTGTTAAGACCTTATAGCTCAGCACAGATGTCATGAGAATAATCAGCCAAGCTATGGTTTTAAGGGGACTGTAAACCTAACTCTTCCCCCTTTATTAGCATTGAGTAGTTTAGTTCATGTTCTTGTGCTACCAGGCAGTACTTGTGCATCTCTACAGTCCTTCCTACCATTTAGATAGACTGATATCCACCTTAAAAGGCTGTACCATTGCACAGCTTCCCACTTCACCACTGTGGCTACATCTAGTCTCATTGGAAAATGCAGATTGATAAAAGATGTTCCTGTTTTGGAGTACCTGTTATAACCATGAATATATCTCTGCTGGGAAGAGCAACAGCTCTATCTTTCTTTTGTTCTGCTGTTGCCACCAGGTGTTCTCTAGCACTGTGACATGATAGATGTATATATTTCTTTGTCTCTATAGTAACAGACTGCCAAAAGAAGTCTGGGAGCTCAGCCATGAGCATAGGAAAAATGGAGAATATATCCCACCATCAGGAAAGCAAACTCTTTAGATAAAATGTTATGAATGGAAGACTGGAAATGGTACATGTAAATTTAGATGATTTTAAAAAGTATTCTTCCCTTTCTATTTTATTTCATGAAGGCAATTGAAATGTTTGGCCTCACCTCTTAGAGGAAAGGAATGGACATTTCAGTGTCAACATTTGCTTTCATTGTTAATGCTTTACCACTTGTGGTGTTGCTTTATGGATGACCACCATAAATTTTTCCTTTTCTTCATCCCTCATCTCCATCCCCAATATACTCAATGCATCATAGTGCAATCATACTTCCAAAAAATTCAGTTAATTCCTCAAGTTTCTCAACCATTTTGCTGATTTAAGCTACAGAAATTTTACTTGATTTAAGCCTCCCTTGCTTTACTTTCAGTATTCTCTGTGATCTAGCCCCTTACATTCATTTTCATTTACTATGTGGAGCTATCATTTCTTCTGCACAGATCAACAGATCCAGCTTAGTGCATCACCACCATGTTCACCACTAAACCCTATTCCCACCTGCTGCATCCACACTTCTAAATACCTCCAAGAATGGTCACTTAACCATTTCTCTGGTAAGCCTGTTTCAACACCTGACCACCCTCTCAGTGAAAAATTATTTCCCAATACATAATCTAAGCCTCACCTTGTATGACTTGAGGCCATTTCCTCCTGTCCTGTCACTTTTTAACTGGGAGAAAAGACTGACCCCCCACCTTGCTACAGCCTGTTCCCAGGCAGTTGTAAAAAGCTGAGCTTCCTTTTCTCCAGGACAAACACCTCCAACACCCGAAACTGTTCCTCACAGGATTTGTGTTCCGGACCCTTCACCAGCTCTGTTGCCATTCCCTGGATTCGCTCCAGCTCCTCAATGTTTTTTGTTGTGAAGGTCCCAGAACTGAAGACAGGACTCCAGGTGTGGCCTCACCTGTGCTCAGTACAGGGGAATTCTGCTTTTTATTAGCATTGTTTAGCTACAGACATCTGTTACTACTTTGTGATTTCTGGGCTTGCAAAGTGTTTCAGTTGCATTTCAGAGTAAGAACCAAATATACTACAGTTTTGTCTTGCCTTCAAAGTTCAGCATTAGGATTTAAGGAAACACAGCAGAGTATCTAGCATACCAAATATTTTGGTAGCCATTGAAACTAAAGCAAGAAGTAGAAAATTAAAGCGATGAAATGCAAGGAATCTAAAGACTCACCAAATCCTCTCTGAGAGGTAAAAGCTGCTTCCACTTGAATTTTAGATAGTTATATGTTTGGCTGAAAAATGAGACCTTGTTTATCTTCCATAGGCCATAAATATCTTTCCTGTTTGTAGAACTGCAGAAGCTACTCCAGCCACTGTGCAGGTTCTTGGAAAGTGTTTGTGGGTTGGGTGTGCACATATACATGATGATGCAGGTTTGCTACAGTATGGTAAGTATTGATCTTTGAATTTATATCATGTGAAGGCAACAATTGCCTTTTGTGTTCACTGCAATTTTTTGCCAATATATAAAAACTTAGAAAACCCTTGCATTTTACCACTGTCTGTGGAATTGGGGCACCATACTAGGTATGAAAAATAAAAGACACAGAAAAAAATCTTGTGAAATCATTCCTTTGAAGCTGTAATAAAAACATTGTTATGCCCAGAGATTAATTATGAATAATTGGATTCTGACTTTAATCTGTTCAGTTGAGGGGGGAAGCATAGATGAGTTGAGTAGGAATATTTTTCCATCTTAAAATGATCAAAGTATGCTTGTATATTTGCAGAAATTGGTGGGGACATGACAGTCAGAGATGGGGAAAAAGAGTACCAATTCATGATAAATAATGGCATCAGATGAAACATGGAACAAATAGGGAAAGAAATGGATTTTACTCGAAGTTATGCAAACTCCTGCACGGTTTTGTAGAAAATACAAATCTCGCAGTTTCTCTGTAATGACCTAGCTAACTCTGTAGGAAACTAGTTGTATTCAGTTTTCATATCTGCAGATATAAAAGTATTGCAATGTAAAAAAAAAATATACATTCAAAATAATTGTAACAATGCCCAAGGGCCGTTTGCTTAATGTGCAAAATCCAGTGCAATGCAGTTAGACCTTGTATATATTCTTTCAGTTGTAGATTTCATTATTAATTTCAAAGTTTCTCTCCAACATTTTTGAAACTCATAAACCAATTAACCAGAAGTTCAGTCCTGGAGGAGAGGAATGAAGAAACAATGTGTTCAGGCCAGAGATATATTTTTGTCAGAGAAGGCAATACTGGGAACAAGTAATGTTTGTTGTTTTTCTAACATGCTAATGGATCCGGTAAGTTTAAGGCAAAGCTGGAGTTAACTTTGTCTCAAGCATGCTCCTCTTACTAGACAGTAAGGAAACTGCTTACATGCAGGCATTTTAAGATTGAAAAGACAGCAAATACCACAAACTTTTCAACACACACTTTGAAAGGTGTAGAGGTGTTATCCTGCAGCCCATAACCAGAGCCTAAGCCTGTTTCTTATAGTAATCCACATGGCACATTGGCCTGAGCTGCCTGTCTCTACAGCCTTGTGATTCCTGCCTGCCTTCCCTATCAGGCACCTTTAGTCTGCACTTATTACCTACATTGTTAAGGACAAGTAGCATTCCTTCTTCATGGCTTTTTCTCACTCTCAACCTTTCACCTGTGGTGACCTCTAGTTTAGTTTTTTTGGCATAACCTTATACTAGGAACAAGCTGTCTGAAAAGCATAGATCAGTTTTAGAGTCAGTTTGGTTTTTGTGTTCGTAAGAATTCATATTTTTTTCATACCCAGGCTTCAATTAGAGGTTATCACACAACAACAAGCCTTAGTGCTCTTATGTAAATGGAATGATTGTGGCTTTTTCAATTCTCTGCATTTCTTCAGAGACAGGAAAAAAAAAAAGCCAGATTAAATGGTGAGAGTGCAGTACTCTCACTTTCTACACTTTCCTCACTTAGTCTCACTTTCCTACACTTAAAATGTAACAAGACCCAGTGACTGCTGAAGCAATGAATCACCGCAATTTACATATACTGGTCAGCAGGGAACTTCCTCTCACAGCTGAGAACATCCCTGCAGTCAACACTTTGCTACTTCCATTGCAGCTGCCTCTTGGCAAATCCAGTCCAATGCATGTGCATTCCTATTAGTGGGCCCTTAACCAGCACACAGGAGGTGTGACGAGGCGGCCACACTTTTCATTGCTGGGAAGAGACCTGATCCATGCAAGGACTCTTTCCTCTCGAGGGATGTACCAGGGCTTGGCTGGCTGCAGCCCTGCGGAGGAAAGAGGTGTTCCTTTTTTATGATGTCAGCTCTCTTGGAGGCCAGTCAGAACTCAGTGGTGGACCCAGGGTGCGTTCCTGGAGTTCAGGTGCTGGTGACGAGCAAGAACACCTTATCTAGTCCTCGTACGAGTGATGTTTGCAGAAAGGGGGAGGTGTTCCCAGCATCCCTCCCAAGGTCACGAACCTTTTCGTGGAACTGCTTTCACTCTAACTGAAATCGGTGGAGGCTGAGTTGGGAAGGAAAGGACCTCCTGCACCCATCCTAAAGCGAGGGAAGAAGGATCTCTGCACTCGCACGTCAGGTGCGGGCCAGGGGCGGCGGGGCCGGCGCAGCTGGGCTGGCTGCGGACGGGCGGAGCAGCCCGGCGTGTCCTGCTCCCAGGGTGTTTCACGGCCGCCCGAGCGCCGAGCCGAGTACACAGTGTTCCCTTCCCGCCCCTGAACTGGGGTTGAACTTCCCCAGCCCGCTGTGCGCCGGGGACCGCGCCGATACCCTCCGGGGGGCGGGGAGAGAGGCAGGGAAGAAATGCCAGAGGGGTGGAGGCTTTATTTCATCGTAACTACTTAAGGTGGGTGTTGTTCGGGTGATTTTTATTTTATAATTTTTTTGGGTTTTTTTTGTTTGTTTTGGTGTGGGTTTTTTTTCCTCTATGTGTGTTTTCAAGTTAAAAAGAAAAAAGCAAACAAAAAATTACAAGGCAATCAGCAGCCCTGAGCAAACATACTTTCTGAAAAGATGTTGGAAAAGAAAAAGACATTGCTTTTACAGAAATATTTTTTATGGTACTTTTGTTTTTTTGCCTTCCTGCCATTGTTAAACAAGTGCTTTTCCTTTAGTCTTCTCCTTGCCCCGAACATTGTAATTATGCTTCCTTCCCAAATGAAACCAAAAGTATTGTGACCCCACATAAGAAAGACCAAAGATTTGACAAAGACTTCGTCCCCACAAGTTGTTTTATTTTTATAAGGGTGCCTTTAAAGCAGGTGTCTCTCAGAGATTGTGTCACTGTGGTGCAGGTCTCAGGCAAGGCTGTGTGCCCGTGAGAGGAGCAGTGAAGCAAATCAAGCAGTTTCAGTCTGCAGCAGGTAAATGTGTCAGCAGGCTCAGAAGCATGGACATGTTCCTTGGGACTGCGTTACGAGGGTTGTCTCTGTGAAAACATTATTAAGAAGGATTTGCAGCATAGTGGGTTTTTTCCTTGTTTAGTGAAATCAGGTCTGTGCCAATCTTGGATCAAAATTAATAATAAATCTTGAGAGATTTTGGAAGCTATTTTGTATAAGTGCTTATATTTCATGTAATCATCACAGCATTCGGAAGCCTTTTTGCTTTCCTCTGATTTGGTTTCATTATAGAGAACATAGCAGTAACCCACTTGTTACATTTGTTACAATTGTTGCATGGTATTCTTCACAGTTGCTCAAGTCACCACCTAGTCCAGTTTAATTAATTTTCAATTTATTACTCAGAGCTGTCTGAACACTATCTGCACATTTTGGGTTTGTCATTAACTTTTGTTTGTTTGTTTGTTTGTTTGTTTTTGTTTGTTTGTTTGGTTGGTTGGTCTGGTTTTTTAGTAAATTTGTATTCATACTATTGATATGTTATATCTTTAGTGTATTCCAGTCTGTTAACCACCTCATAAAATTCTTTACAAATATTTGTTTTAGCCTGTTGAATAGCTAAAGGATGCAGCTTCTTGCAGTCCGCAGTTCAACCTGACAGGGCAAAAGCCTTTTTTCTCTTGTTTTGCTACTGTATTGCCCTGAATATAATATAAGCCTTTTGCCGGTCAAATGTGAAAACAAGCAAAAAAGCCCCACTTTGGAGTTCTTTGGAATCTTTCCTCTCACTTTGGAATTCTTGCCCTCTGAGATGGATTATGCCATGTCCCTTTTAAACTCTGCGTAGGTTGCGTACTGGGAGATGCCTCCAGCAAGTGCAAGGGCAACTTCTCAGGCAGCAGCACTTGCTCCAGCCTTGGTCCAACAGGAGGTGGACACACAGCAGCACCTTTTGCACCCTTTGACAGCTGGTCCCCAACAATGCACTAGAGCTGAAGCAACCAGTGCAGCCTTGTTTCAGGCTGTAAGGCCATGCACGGGAGGGGCCTGCCTGTTGGCCCTGCCTGATGCATTCCTTGCCTGCCAGAGAAGGACACTCCCACTCTGGTCCCTTGCTGGAACACATCTGTCTTCCTCATTCTCTTTCGAAAAGAGGAACCCCTTGCCCTTGTCCTTGTCCCGCAGATATTCTTCTCCTTTTGCTTTTCATCCTTTATCTCCCAGCTGCAGTGCCTTTTGGTTATTCTCAGATGTTAGTGCCTAGCACTCCACCGGCAGCCCCTTCTTATCAATTCATGTGTCTGTTTTATCAATCTTGTGATTTTATATTATCCATAGCCCTTGAAAGCTACTTTAAAAGCTACTCTTTCCTCATGTTCGCAAGGCTGCTGTACCATAACTGGGCCAAAAGAACTAAAAAGCTGCCTTCTTTCTATGAAGCAGCCAAGTTTCCTGGGCTGTGGCCCAGAACTCATGACCAGAGCCGACCACCGTCCAGGGTGGAGAGACAAAGGGGCCCAACACAACTGGAGCACTGCAGTGACTAGCGATAAACGCTTCAGAGCGCAGAAAACACCATGCAGAGGAAACAGCCAGGGAAGGGGACGTGGTGGGGCTGCACTCCTTGTCCGGCGCTCTGCCGCAGCCCGGGCCGGTCCCGCACGCTCCGGGCCCGGCTCTCGCTCGCACATCCTCATCCCGCTCTGCCGACACGCTTTTCCCATTCTTAGCAAAGCGAGTGGCCGCTGGATGTCACTGTTTGATCCCCGAGAGACAGACACACGGACATTTTTCTGTGTCTCGGAAGAGAGGGACTGGCGTCCCTAAGGACGAAACCAAAGAGACAAACCAAGTAAATCCAGCCAGGCAGACAGAGCGCTCCCCGGGAGCGCTGCTGGTGGCAGCTTGCGTCCGGGAAGAGCAGGGGATCCCGCAGCACCGGGGGACGAGCCGGGCCCTGCCAAAAGAGAGGTGACGCTGCAAGGCTGGGATTGCCGGCTGAGCCACGGGGAACCTCGGCTGAGGAACTCGGTCAGTGTCAGGTCTGTGAACTTTGTACCCTTAGCACACTTAGAGAAGCCACGGGGACATTCCATACGCAGCAGTGGGAGAGGTAGGTCATTTTGGCCCTGGCCGTGCAAGGTAGAAGCACAACATTGCTCCCTGCAGTCCTTTCCCAGGTTATCTCCTCTAACAGAAATCTGTGTGGCAGATACTCGGGTTTCCACTTTGCTGGTCATTCCCCCTTCTTGAAAGCTGCAGTTGCAGAGCACTCAAAGCTTGGAGGCGCTGGATTGAAGCAGGTGCTGCAACCTGGATTTGCTGCTCTGGCCTGTGAGATGCAATAATTTCACACAATCCTAAACTGCTCAAGCCACAACACCTTCCCCTGCCAAGGCCTGCCCTGGCTTTAAGTCTGCCCTGGCTTTACACTGGGCCTGGACACAGCAAGGCTGAATAGTGAAAGCTTGTGTCTATGAAAACCTTTCTCCCTCAAGAGATTTCCAGACATCTGTGGAGACAGGGAGCCACAGAAAAGGCCGTACTGACCATGAGCCGAGCACCTGGCATCTCTCTTGCACTGGGCAGTGCTGAGGAGCCCTGTCCTTGGGGGTGGTTATTCAGAAGACAACATGCTTGAAGGATGAGGAGATACGATAAGCACGTCCTTCTCATTTTCTGAATTTCTGGCACCCTTTCCTTTTGTGCCATAAGGCTGAGCACTCGCCACGGATGGAAGTCAGTGGGAGTTGCCTTCTGAGCCGCTCAGCAGGACTACAAAGATGTCCTGAGCTTACGCAAGGAGAGCATTAGAAGAGACAAATCCCAAATAGAACTGGATGTGGGGGGAAAAGTGGAGACAAAGGATGAGAAAAAAGCTGAGGTACTCGGTTCCTCCTTTGCCTCAGTCTTGAACATGACCAAGTTGTTCTCTGGGGACCCAGGCCACAGGGCTGGAAGACAGGGACAGGGAGCAGAACAAAGCTCCCAAAGCCCAAGGGGAAATGATTAGGGCCACACCACTTAGATGCACACAAGTCTGTGGGGCCAGAGGAGATTCACACAAAGGTCCTGTGGGAACGGCAGAAACGTTCACCAAGCCACTTGCCATCATTTCCCAGCAGTCCAGGCTAACTGGAGAGGTCCCAGGTGAGTGGAAGTTAGCAGATGTGTGGCCATGCATAAGCTTGATCTGGGCACTGGGGAGGTCAGGGAGCAGATGCTGTTCAGAGCCCTCCGACAGCATGTGCAGAACAAGCAGAGCATCAGGGCCAGCCTGCATGGCTCCCTGAAAGGCAGGTGCTGCTTGAGGAACAGACTGTGAGTGTTGACTACCTGGATTTTAGTAAAACCCTTTGACACTATTTCCTCCAGAATTCTCTGGGAGAAAGTGGCTGGAGCAGTTTGGCTGCTCACTGAGGTAAAAACTGGCTGGTTAGCCAGAAGCAGCATCCAGCTGGCAGCCAGTCTCCAGTGGTACTCTCCAGGGCTCAGTCCTGGGGTCAGTCCTGCCCAACACCGGTGTCGATGGTCTGGATGAGGGCATGGAGTGTCCCCTCAGTGAGTTTGCAGTGACACCAAGCTGGGTGGGAGTGCTGCTGTGCTGGATGGCAGGAAGGCTATGCAAAGGGCCCTGGACAGACTGGACTGATGGGAGGAGGCCGGTGGTGGAGGTTCAACAAGACCAAGTGCTGGGTGCTGCCCTTGGGTCACAACAGAGCCCTGCAGCATTGGGTGGGCTGGGGCAGAGTGGCTGGAACACTGGCCAGCAGAAAAGGGCTGGGGGTGTTGGCCCACAAGTGGCTGGACATGAGCCAGTGTGTGCCCAGGTGGGCACAAAGGCCACTGGCACCCTGCCTGGCACCAGAATGGTGTGGCCAGCAGGTCCAGGGCAGTGATTTGTCCCCCTGTCCCAGCACCGGTGAGGCAGCACCAGGAATTCAGCCTTCAGCTTTGGGGCCTTGTGCCTTGGGGCACAAGACACTGGGGGTTGGAGCAAGTCCCAAGAGGGGCCACAGAGGTGGGGAAGGGTCTGGAGCACAGGACTGAGTGAGGAATGGCTGAGGGAGCTGTGGGTGTTCAGCCTGGGGCAAAGGAGGCTCAGAGGGGCCTTATCACTCTCTAGAACTGCCCTAGGGGAGGCTGTAGTGGGGTGGGAGCTGGCCTATTCCTCCAGGAAAGAGGCGACAGGTCCAGAGCAAATGGCCTGAGGTTGTGCTGGGGGAGCTTCATTTTGGCCAGGAAGAAAAAGGTTTCACTGAATGGTTTGTCAAGCCTTGGAACAGGCTGTGCATGGAAACTGGAATCACCGTGCCTGCAGGCAGTGTATGAAAGCTGTTTGGATGTGGCACTTAGGAACGTGCTTTATGGTGCACTTGGGAGGGTAAGGTTCATGGCTGGACTTGGTGAGCTTTGTGGTTATTTCCGAGCAAAACTCTTCCATGATTCTATGATTCTGAAGCACATTACTCCAGGAAGTTACCTGGGCTTTTGTGCCCATGGTCCCTTGAACCTGGTCAGCATCCTGGACACTCTGAGAAAACAAGAGCTTTGATCTCCATCCTCTGAACTTGCAACCTGTTCTGATCAAGCTTCTGTGCAGCTGATTTGGATTAGGGAGTTGATCTTCCAGAAAAATAGTGTTTTCTGGTCTGTTGTTCTACTGGATGGGGCAGTGATGTGACTGGGCTCAGAGACCACAGAGTGTGGGGTAGTAGGAAAAGCTCAGAGACCACAGAGTGTGGAGTAGCAGGGAATAAGAGGTCAGTTGTACAGACATTCAATATTAAAACTTTTGATTACAGTCTTTTGCACTTGTTCCAACTTGGAAGGCTTAAAATAAGTACCCCTGGAGGTATTTAGAGGTTGTGATGCTGTGGTTCTTAGGAACAGGATTTAGTGATGCAATTGGTAGGTTTATATTTCGACATAAGGATTTTAAATATATTTTACAAATTAAGCAGTGCTATGATTCTCTGTGTACTGCTGCATAGTGCTAAAACTCCTGAGAAAGTATCTCCCTGATTGGGACCTAGATCTCCCAACAAAGCATTTCTCCACCTGTCCATCTTCTTCAATATACAAGAGCTAAGGACCTTGTTTTCACAACATTCATCAGGACACAGAAAAGTGGAGTACAATCACCTCTCTACATCAGCTCTAAGAACATCCCCCTGTCACATCTTCCCAGAAATCATCTGTTCAGCTTTCTATCTGTGAATGTTCAGGGACAAAGCACTCTCAGTCACGAAACTGTTACAAGCTATTCCTTGAGCCAGAGGGTCCAAAGTTACCTTAAGACATTCCAATAGTGCAATTTGAAGAGCCTTAAGCTGAGACAATTTTGCAAAATGTTGGAAATATTTAAAAAATTCAGTGTGCTATTTATATGATGTATAAAAAAGGGACACAAATGATACAACCCGCTGCTCTTCCTGCTCCCTGTTTTATCACATATTTTTTTTGATTTGGCCTATTTTTAGCCTCCTCATCTTGGAAATCAAAAGGAAAAATAAAGGGGGAAAAACTCAGTGGACTTCATATATTAGCCAAGGTCATGGTTACCTGAGAAAACCATGTGTAAAAGATAATGGATATGTCTTCCCCAAAAGATTTTGTGAATACACAGGCAGTTATGAGCTTAGTGCATTAGGCAACTACTAGGCAGATTTATCAGTCTAACTTTTGTAACATAGTTGTTTTAAACAGCCATTATGATAAGTTGTTTTGGAAGTCCAGTACAAAATGACACTCTCTTTCAGTTTTATGTTTGCCACCAGAACCACTGTAAAAGAAAAAGGACTGATGATGGTCAAAGTTGGTATAAAAAATTTGAATACCTTACAACAGCACAACTTCAACCAGTCTTACAATCTGGAGTTTGGGTGGAGTATTACTAGTAGCTCTTTAATGCAGAGCAAAAGCTTAAGGACAAGGAAACTTGACAACTGCATCCACCCAAGCAGCTGAGCAATGACATGACTCACAGGTTTATTTCTCTCTCTGTGCCCCATAAGACCACCTGTAATACATCCACTTCTGTATATAAATAATTAAAAATAGCAATAAAAAGAGAGAGTATCCAGGATTGCAAAGGAATACTAAGGATCCCTGGTTGCTAGTCTATCCTTCTGAAACCCCAATACTCAAGTCTAAGCCAAGTTCACAGGTTTTATAACAGGAAGCTGGGCAGCCTCAAAGCTACAAGTTCCTCTGCTTTGCACTTCCTGCTTTGCTCAAGTATCAATTAGTTAAAGCAGGAAACCAAATGACAGAACTCTTTCACTCAATACTCTTCACACCTCATCAATCAAAATATCAAAAATAGTATTAAATAAACATTTAGAAACATTAAGTAAGCAACACCTCTTATGCTCCTGTGTACCAGTTCGTGATCCCACTGTGACCACTAGAACAGACACAGATTGATTGAAATAGGATCTGAAGGTGCTTGTCCAGGCTAGGAGTCACTGAGCAATATGGACATAGAAATAACAAGAAAATCTTGATGAAAGAGAACATCTCACAGGAACACAGAGATCAAAATCAATATTTTACTATCTAAATAAAACAAAATTTTAAAAATTAACTCTACACTAAAAATGTCTTCCCCTAGAAAAGAAACAAAAATACATGTGGTTTCTGAACAGTGTAACAAAAATGCAAATAGAAGGATAAATTTAATTTGAAGACCAAAGTCTAACCTTGTTTAAGCCCTAATTGCTCAACTGTTGCTCCACTGAAGCAACAAAATTACTTAAATTGGGCACTTAAATAACTAACAGCAAAATTTGGCACAAAAAATGAAATCAACCTGAGTTTGATTCAGTGGGATCAGTGATGTTGGCTATTTGTTCCAAAGAGACAACCATCTAAACTCACATGACTAAGAGCTACCTCCGTTTTCTCCTAAAATAATGTATCAACCTTGCTTTTCTTATGGACAAAACAAAACAAAAAAACAAAAACAAACACTACAGTCCACTTCTGATATAAACTGGTGAAGCATAAACTGTGTGGGTTGCAATGGTTCGTCAGAATTTACATAGTAGCTGCACGCAAAGTTTCATCTCCTTTCCACAGACAACCAAGCCTAATATCCTTGATCTGCTCTGTAAAAGCTTTTGTTAAGAATATCAAGGCAAAACATTGCTCTAGTTGCCAGTATAAGAGTTGCAGTAATCAGGGCAGAAAGGAGTGATAATTATCTTCTATACCAAGCATAGCAGCAAACTGCAGGTATATACTTCTATTACTGCCGTCATTGATGGCCACATTTCTTAATTTAATATCAGAGTCCTAGAACCTACTTGTCCCCACAAATTGTTTTAATTTATAGCAGATGATTAGCCAGGGCTGTAATCAATGAAAAGGTAAGGGTACAAATCTCTTTTGCTTCTTCTTTAGGTCAGCATTTTCAAGGAACTTCCTGAGCATAATCTTGGGAATAAAAGAAATAGAGCTCGTGGGGCTAGGTCCCTGCGTGATCAGTGCTGATGTCCCAGCACTCCACGGGGTAATTCTAGGCTCCCACAAAGAGTTTTCTCTTGCTGGGTGCTCTGCCTCACCCCTGAGGAATCTGCACTGCCTTTTGTTCATAACA
Source organism: Sitta carolinensis (assembly GCA_032173965.1). Taxonomy (NCBI): domain Eukaryota; kingdom Metazoa; phylum Chordata; class Aves; order Passeriformes; family Sittidae; genus Sitta; species Sitta carolinensis. Next base: position 61,903,400 of record CM063313.1, read on the forward strand.
TGCAATTAAGCAAGCTGAGGGGCTTCAACAGGTGAGGCTCTGGTGAGCTTGCAGGTTTGTTTGCTCTAAGTTGCAGTCACTGCTGTCCTAAACAGGGGCATAAGATAAACCACCAATTCCTTTCAGTGAGGAAACATCTCCAAGGAAAAAATGAGTAGCTGCCAAACCAAAGGCCCAGGTTTAGAAATGGACAGCTGTAACTGTGTTGAGCACTAGTTAAGGAGGGTGCTTGAATGCGCTTGTGGCTCTTAGGTAAAGACTGAGGTTAGAGGGTTAAACTGTGATTAGAGTCCCATTGCTTCTGTTGCCAGTCTTTGGGTCACAAGTCATCTTCACATGTAATTTCTTACCATGCTGTTGCCTCAGGTGCATTTATTTGCTCCACTGTCACTACCATGAACCACCACGTGTGCCCCAGCACAGGGCCTCAGTAAGTAGATTATCTGCTCGGATTTTGATGCACAGAATAAGAACCATTTTGTTGAGTGCTTTATAGACCACTAACAGTGTTGTAATAGTTGTCATGTGCACTGGTATCTGGTATGGGTGTGGTCGTACATGTTTCTTGAGTTTTGTACATGTTTCTGTAGAGATGTTGGATTATGAATGGTCATAACACTACCAGATCTTTCAATTTATATGTTAGAAAAGCATTCTCCAGAGTACTCAGACTTCTCCCCCTCCTCTAAAACCATAGACATGCTCATGCATTTCTATGGGCTTCTTACTTGCATTTGTTCAACCTGCACGTGCCACCAAAAAAACCCAAAAACCTTAATAGAAGCATAAAATCTATAGCTTGAAAATATTCACAAATTTCCTACAAGGAAATAGAAATTCTAGGGTAAGCTTTGAATTGTTACAATTTTTAAGGTAACATTTTGGCCAATTTTTTTATCAATAAAGTAGTTTATTTTTATTAAGTTTGCCTCTTGTAGCATACAGTACATGGACTTTTTGGGCAGACATTGGTCCTTTGAGAATAGTTCCCTGCTTGAATGATCTGTCAAATATCTGCAAAATGCCTTCTTAGCTTTTGACTAGTTGCAAGCAGCTCATTTTTCTCTGACCAGATAATAAAAGAACAGGACATTTTAAATATATTTTACAAACTGGAGTATCTCTATATCCTTCTCTGGGAAATAAATTTTTGTACATATGAATCTGAGACATGTTTTTCAAATGATTAGGCAACTAGCTATTGAAATTTCTACTTCAGTTAAGACTCCAAAGAAAACCCATGCCTAACAAAATGCACAAGCTTTTAGGTGACAGGATAAAGCACATCTCCTCCCCAGACAGGTCAAGGAAATCAGAAGTTAATATTTCTATTATAATGTAATTAAATTATGAGTTGGGATCAGATATTCGAAAGTGTTTAGTACCTAATTCATTCTGGGTAGTTTAAAATGCAAATACCAAGAAGTTGAATTTTTATCCTTCAGCCAAATAGTCTTTTTGCAATGGAGTTACTGAGGTTATTCAAAAAGGTGACAGACTCAGCCACTGTAGGTTATTTAGACTATATGAGATAGACATGGTAAAATACAAGAGTTCAGTGGTCCTACAAGCTTGCAGGTCCTTCAAAATTTTAAACAATAGAATATCTTTTATTGTATTAGGGGAGCTCTAGTTACCAACCATAGTTTTTCCGTGTCCCACATTAAAGAGCATTATTAGAGCAGCAAAGCCCTGTAAAGGTTCTCCATGCATTCCCTTTCTGCACAATAGACTTGTTCAAATATTCTTCCCTCTTCATACCAATCCACCCATAGCACTGGTTTAAAGTATGAGCAGCTGTGCTGTTTTCTCATCAATAACTCCACAGGTTTCTCAGTCTGCTCTCAAAGTTCAACCTGTCATTATGTCATTATGACTTTTTCTGTGATAGTAATTTTAAATTATCAAGTATAAGAATTTATTTCCACAACAACTTTGACATGAATAAATATTGATAATCTCAGTTTACCAAAGGGCTTGTAATTGTGAAAACCCAATTCGAAAAATTTGTCATCCAGACTTCTAGACCTCTACTCAAGAGTGTTTTAGACTGAATTTAGATATTGGTGGTGTTTTCTACATCTGTAAACATATGTTGCCTTTACAAATGGCCTTGATGCAGCTGTCTGGGAAACGGGAGATCTGGTGACTGTGAAAAGTTAATATACAACAACTTAACCAAAACTATCACAGCTTTGTGGCAGAAACATGGACAGACCTTAGTCTTCTCCATCAGATTTCCCTTTTTTTTCCCTGGAATCTCCTGTGTCAGGACCAACTGATTGGAAGCTTTCTAGGGGAGGTATTTTGTGACAGAAATTGTCCCTTTAGGAAAATTAAATACTATTTAGGAAGTAGAAAAAACTACAAAAGCATAAACAGTCCTTCTTCAATAGCTCACCCAGAATCAGACCATTTTCCTCCCTGTCTGTGCATGCTACCATCTGCCTTCCCTCTAGCCTTCTCCACCTCCTTGTGAGCCAGGAAGGGGAAGGGAGGCTTCACCTAATGGCACAGGACTGAAAGGGTCTTGTCATAATCAGTTTATGCATCAGACATCAAGGAAGCAAAAAAAACCCTGTAATTCTAATACCCATTCAAGAAAAAAAATTTTTAAAGCCACATCAAAACCCAAATGCATTTTCCCCACATGAAGTGTTGTTAGACACCAATCAGCTTTATTCAGACTCCAGAAAGAAATGAAATCTGACTCCTGCAGACAAATGGTTCCTTTGCTGCAAACCTCTTATTCATCCTGGAGCAATTCCATCTCGTGCACAGTCTGAGGCAAAACCCTGTGGACAAAATGGTATATAATCATATAATTAAATCTGCTGAAGACACAAACCTCAGGGGTGTAACTGAGGCTATACAGGCACCTCCAAAGGTAGCCCATTCATATGTATGATGCAGAATTACAGCACAGATGGAGCTTGCAGTACTGGAGCTTTGTGCCTGAGCCAATGGAGCGAGTGGTGGAAGCTGGTGTCTCCTTCAGGGTCAGCAGTCAGGATGGGGCGCCAGGCCTTCTATTTTCACAACCAGCACTGGCAGCCTGACAGCTCCCCACCACCAGCTCCCCCAGGCTGCCTCTGACCAGCCCCCAGCCCCACCTCTCTCTACTCACCCCCATCCCTACGTTCTGCCTCTTGAACATCAAAGAAGGCTGAGATGAAAAATGGTTCTATGAGCAATAGTTCTGTTTCTGAGTCTCAAGCAGATTACTTCAATTGCAAGGAATTGTATTGCTAGAAAGTGAAAGCTCTGTGTTGCCAAAAATATGAGAGGGAATATGCCTGAAAGGACTCCTTCTTACCTTTAAGTTCACATCAACTATATTTCATTCTTCTTCAGCACTTGTAATCCTGGCTTACCTTCAGATAAAAAGAGAAAAAAAATTAGGTCATTGTTTGAATTTGTGTGATACACAGACTCTAAAAGGAGATAGACAACTCAAAATTTACTTTTTAAACAAGTGAAATTAGTTTTAAAGACTTTCACAAGATTCTGAGTACCCTTAACTTCTGTACTGTTGTGAAAGACCTATATAAAAGCCAATACAATATCCTGAGGAAGAATAAAAGTTAAATTAATCTAGAAGTTAGACGTAACATAGAAATGTTAGCTAAAGAGTACTGCCGCAACTGAAATAATCTTGTCTTTCTTTTATTTTCATCAATATGGAAAATCATGTCAGAAAAAAAATAGGATTTTCAAGTTGATTGTGATCTCTTTAATTTATGACCTGGTTTTAATACAATAGCCCATATTCCAAGCATCTGATCTTGCCCATCACCAGAACTGGGGGCTGCCTTCTCCTGCGTTTACTGCTGTACAAAATCATGAACTACAATAGGAAACTCCAGAGTGACTAGGGAGAGAGTTTAACTCCAAACTTGTTAATGAAACCATAGCCTCATAAATTCTAACAGCTGAATTGTCTGCTGTATTAGACAATTACCTGCTGGTCTGAGGCACATTTGCCTCACTGTCATCGCACTCTCAGTAGTGACCAACAACCAGAGGAGAGGAACATATGTTGTGGATATGACTGCACAAACATGACTGCCATTCTTGCCTCCAGATTTGTTTCCAGTTTCGTGCCCCGCCTGTTTTCTATTTCTCCAGTCAGTCATGATGCCAGCCTCCCTCACAGGCTGCTTTCCATACCTGGGGAGGACTTCCAAGGGATCTCATTACTCTGCTGTAAGTCCTTTAAGGTTATGAGCAAGGCTCAATGCCTACAGAAAACTCATCTGGGTTGTTGGCAGAGTGGTGGGGTGCTGTCAAATGACTTCCTTCTACTTGTCTGTTTCCTACAATCCCTTTTCATATTGGCTTGTTAAGTCCATGTCTGGTTCTTTAGCTAATACCTGCACAGGTGCTGCACAGAGAGGTCCTCCTCCCCACCCTGGGCTCCTCCACCCTGTGATAACACAAGCACAGAGCAAGAACAGCAGCTCTGCTTCACCCAGAGAGGTGATTGTGAGCAGCAGCAGCCTGGGGTACAGCTGTGCCTCTGCCTGAGAGCGCCCTGCAAGAAGCACAAGCCCAGGCAGTGGGTGTAACCCACGGTTTGGGTAAATGACTTGTCATCTTGTTTTCATCTGCATGTAGTGTTTGAAATAGACAGGGAGCTCTATTCTCCTGTTTTTCACCTCTCAGAGGGGCTTAAGCACAAAGTGTTCAGTTCAAGTGGTACTGAAGAAACCTGGGAGCCTGAAATAGCTTTGGCGGCAACACAAAGAAAGAATATACAAATGTAACAAAGCTAGGCATAAATTCACTAAGCATCCTGTTCTCTTTCAGGCACATTTTGTGAGCACACCTGCTCTATATACAGGCTGTATCTGATCCATAAAAGATCTTTGTCTATTGTAGAGCATGACAGTTATAGAGGTCCTAATGACTCCTTTTTGTTCTTGAAAAAAAAAAAGATACAAAATTAGTTTAATTTTCAGGAAAAATCAGCCTTTTATCTGCAGCTGCAAATTATTTAAAATTTATTGGACTGTACTACATTGCAGCAGAAAGAAGGCAAATGGCCAGAGCTACTCTTCTGCCTTTTATCCACAACTTCCATGTGACTGCCATAAAAATGTTCTCAAAAAACGTTCTTTACAATGACTCTAAGTGGAAGACACCTTCCACCTACTGTCACTGTAAAGGTGTGATATAAATGTCATAGCTAGACTTGTAAACTACTACTACTTTAACTTCTGCTTGACCAAACTAATTCTAAAATTCTTCTGTGTTTTCTGTAGCTGAAAGTTTTGGGGGGATCTTTTGAAGGGGGGTTAGTTTCAGGTAGTTGGAACATGATCTTTTACATGTATGGTTTTCCTAAGCAAGTCAAAGATTATAATCACCGTAGTCAAACATCTTTAGATCAAAGTTCACGTTATGGTGCAGATACAGAACACTGCTTATAAAAATACCTATGTTCACTTTATCATGGCCAAAGATTTTAAAACTAGGCATCTATATTAACTTTCAGACATTTGAGTAAGTTTCCTGGTTTTCAACACTTGCTGCACCACCGTGAGCAATTCCTACTGGTTCTTTGGCAGCATCTTCTCAGGATGAAGAACCCTTCACAAGAAAAATCTGCCTTGCCAGACCTGTTAAGTCTGGTTTCACATAGATTCCATGGAATATACATTATATATTAAAAAAAAAAAAAAAAAAAAAACCTGGCAGAGGTTAAAAGCATCCCTATACCCATATTCAGGAGGAGTTTTTTAAAATAAAATAAAAGTCACATGTTTTAACACTGTTCAGCCTTCTGATGCAAGTTTGCATGGGTTTCCAATGACTGATCACAAAACAAGTTTGTCTGTTTGTCTGAAGAGGAAGAAGTGTTCAGCTGGACCTATATGCTGTCATTAAGGCCAAAGATCTCATGCTAAAGCTAAGGCCCAGAGATGGCTGTAGGGAATGGATGTAAGAACTATAACAGTTCTGAATAAGCAATAGAAATGAGGATTAGTGAGCCATTCTGATGGACTAATTATATCAGAAATTTTCATAAAGTTATCAACTATTGTCTCTCAAAAAGCACATAGAGAGAAAGATAAAGCTTTATTGTAGCCCTACATGAAATATGCATGCACACATATTTTCATGTGCACATATACATTTAACATGCATATGCATGCATGTTTAACATCTAAATTACATTTTTGGTGTTCCAATACAAACAATCCCTATTACAGAAATGAAATATCTTACTGTCAGTTCTTAGGGAAATCGTTCATTTGGGTCCTTCAAACAAAACACAAGGTGGAGGGAAAAGAGCTGTAGATAGCCATCAGTACTTCTCTTGCCCCTACAAAAGACAAGGATTCAACAGTTGAAAAATCCAGAGAAAAGGGTGGAGCACAGTACTATTCATGGAAGCACTGGACCCTTACCAGAAGGGAGACAGATGATGGAACAGGGCTGTTCTGGGAAAGGAAGGACACAGTACTCTCATTTTCAAGTGGCATCAAGAGAGATTGCACTGTGTACTACCCCAGGATTCTGCGCAACTGAGTTCACCCTGACCACAACACCTCTTGCTGATAGCATACAGCTGCTTCCTTCATAGACACAGATAATAGCCTCACTTCTGAAAAATAAAATAATTATGACCTTTACATTCACTTACATCTGTGGACCTGCAGATAGAAACAAGGGGCAAGAGCAGGCATTGATCATCTATGCCTTTCTGCAATTCTCACTTCTGTCTTTTCTTTTTTTACTGATGCTGTAACACATGGAAGGCACTGTTGCTCTCTCATCCATGTGGAGAGCATCAGTTGTCATCACAGTAGAGACTTCTTACTCCAAGTGTCTCTCTACCCAGCTAGCTCTACCTCCAAAAAGGTAGAGAGCAACACAGCACAGAGGAGGTAGTTGGCCCACCCAGATGGAGGCCCTGATATTGGAAAAAATAACAGCTGGATGTGAGCAATCAAATCAGCAGTCTTTCTTCATGTTAGACATTTTTGGTTTGTGCCAAATTAATAATACAAAGATAACTGAAAATGGAAAAAATATATTTATTTGCCTGCAACTTCCTGACTGGAAGAAAACTTGACAAGATTGTCAGAAATGGTTGCAACCCTTCCCATCATTCCAAATAAAGTGAAACTGAAGGAAAACAATAGTAATTAGGTCTTCCACACTGCTGCATACAGCAAGCCCTGAGCTGTTGGAGACTTACAGTCTACTTCCATGGGTGCAAAATTTGAGTCTTGCTGCCCTTTTGAAGAATTCATTTGGAGAAGAAATACTTTCCTTTTAAAATTCAGCTGCCACGACACCCTAAAGAATAAGATAAAGCCCTCTGAATTTAAAGAGCTATCAAGTGGCGTAATTAGAGATTAAATTAGTTTGTGTCATAGACAGTAGTCAGAACTAAGCAAAATTATTATGACAAATAGTCTCATCCATCTGAAGAATATAAGATCTTTGCAGGATTTGTGGAAATTGGAAATGTAAGGGCAAGACATTATTAGGTATTGGAAAACTGAGCCCAGGCAATAATATGTACAGAGAAGGATATGAAGGCAAAGCAGAGTTGCAATGAAACATGCCAACTCTTACTGCAGATGTAAAAACAATCTATTTGATGAAAAAACAATCATCAGAAAATGCCCTTGTTGAATACTACATAACAAAACATAACAAAACAGTTCCATGAGGGCATAATCCTGTTTTTACAAACTGTCAAGAAGAACAAAAATAAATAAACCCATAAACACATACCAAATACAGCTATGTATGTATTACGTATGTGAAAGAGAGTGGCGCCTCAAACCCTGAGTTTTCGTCCAGAGCTTAAATTAAATATTGCCTGGCACTGGAAAACCAAATCCATGACCTGGAGACCAAGGTGCCTAATCAGAGAAACTAACCCAGCTCACCTATTAATTCTGAGTAAGACCAATGTTCAGCTAACACCCTATTCCCTACTACCCCACACTCTGTGGTCTCTGAGCCCAGTCACATCACTGCCCCACCCAGTAGAACAACAGACCAGAAAACACTATTTTTCTGGAAGATCAACTCCCTAATCCAAATCAGCTGCACAAAAGCTTGATCAGAACAGGTTGCAAGTTCAGAGGATGGAGATCAAAGCTCTTGTTTTCTCAGAGTGTCCAGGATGCTGACCAGGTTCAAGGGACCATGGGCACAAAAGCCCAGGTAACTTCCTGGAGTAATGTGCTTCAGAATCATAGAATCATGGAAGAGTTTTGCTCGGAAATAACCACAAAGCTCACCAAGTCCAGCCATGAACCTTACCCTCCCAAGTGCACCATAAAGCACGTTCCTAAGTGCCACATCCAAACAGCTTTCATACACTGCCTGCAGGCACGGTGATTCCAGTTTCCATGCACAGCCTGTTCCAAGGCTTGACAAACCATTCAGTGAAACCTTTTTCTTCCTGGCCAAAATGAAGCTCCCCCAGCACAACCTCAGGCCATTTGCTCTGGACCTGTCGCCTCTTTCCTGGAGGAATAGGCCAGCTCCCACCCCACTACAGCCTCCCCTAGGGCAGTTCTAGAGAGTGATAAGGCCCCTCTGAGCCTCCTTTGCCCCAGGCTGAACACCCACAGCTCCCTCAGCCATTCCTCACTCAGTCCTGTGCTCCAGACCCTTCCCCACCTTTGTGGCCCCTCTTGGGACTTGCTCCAACCCCCAGTGTCTTGTGCCCCAAGGCACAAGGCCCCAAAGCTGAAGGCTGAATTCCTGGTGCTGCCTCACCGGTGCTGGGACAGGGGGACAAATCACTGCCCTGGACCTGCTGGCCACACCATTCTGGTGCCAGGCAGGGTGCCAGTGGCCTTTGTGCCCACCTGGGCACACACTGGCTCATGTCCAGCCACTTGTGGGCCAACACCCCCAGCCCTTTTCTGCTGGCCAGTGTTCCAGCCACTCTGCCCCAGCCCACCCAATGCTGCAGGGCTCTGTTGTGACCCAAGGGTCACAACACCCAGCACTTGGTCTTGTTGAACCTCCACCACCGGCCTCCTCCCATCAGTCCAGTCTGTCCAGGGCCCTTTGCATAGCCTTCCTGCCATCCAGCACAGCAGCACTCCCACCCAGCTTGGTGTCACTGCAAACTCACTGAGGGGACACTCCATGCCCTCATCCAGACCATCGACACCGGTGTTGGGCAGGACTGACCCCAGGACTGAGCCCTGGAGAGTACCACTGGAGACTGGCTGCCAGCAGGATGCTGCTTCTGGCTAACCAGCCAGTTTTTACCTCAGTGAGCAGCCAAACTGCTCCAGCCACTTTCTCCCAGAGAATTCTGGAGGAAACAGTGTCAAAGGGTTTTACTAAAATCCAGGTAGTCAACACTCACAGTCTGTTCCTCAAGCAGCACCTGCCTTTCAGGGAGCCATGCAGGCTGGCCCTGATGCTCTGCTTGTTCTGCACATGCTGTCGGAGGGCTCTGAACAGCATCTGCTCCCTGACCTCCCCAGTGCCCAGATCAAGCTTATGCATGGCCACACATCTGCTAACTTCCACTCACCTGGGACCTCTCCAGTTAGCCTGGACTGCTGGGAAATGATGGCAAGTGGCTTGGTGAACGTTTCTGCCGTTCCCACAGGACCTTTGTGTGAATCTCCTCTGGCCCCACAGACTTGTGTGCATCTAAGTGGTGTGGCCCTAATCATTTCCCCTTGGGCTTTGGGAGCTTTGTTCTGCTCCCTGTCCCTGTCTTCCAGCCCTGTGGCCTGGGTCCCCAGAGAACAACTTGGTCATGTTCAAGACTGAGGCAAAGGAGGAACCGAGTACCTCAGCTTTTTTCTCATCCTTTGTCTCCACTTTTCCCCCCACATCCAGTTCTATTTGGGATTTGTCTCTTCTAATGCTCTCCTTGCGTAAGCTCAGGACATCTTTGTAGTCCTGCTGAGCGGCTCAGAAGGCAACTCCCACTGACTTCCATCCGTGGCGAGTGCTCAGCCTTATGGCACAAAAGGAAAGGGTGCCAGAAATTCAGAAAATGAGAAGGACGTGCTTATCGTATCTCCTCATCCTTCAAGCATGTTGTCTTCTGAATAACCACCCCCAAGGACAGGGCTCCTCAGCACTGCCCAGTGCAAGAGAGATGCCAGGTGCTCGGCTCATGGTCAGTACGGCCTCTTCTGTGGCTCCCTGTCTCCACAGATGTCTGGAAATCTCTTGAGGGAGAAAGGTTTTCATAGACACAAGCTTTCACTATTCAGCCTTGCTGTGTCCAGGCCCAGTGTAAAGCCAGGGCAGACTTAAAGCCAGGGCAGGCCTTGGCAGGGGAAGGTGTTGTGGCTTGAGCAGTTTAGGATTGTGTGAAATTATTGCATCTCACAGGCCAGAGCAGCAAATCCAGGTTGCAGCACCTGCTTCAATCCAGCGCCTCCAAGCTTTGAGTGCTCTGCAACTGCAGCTTTCAAGAAGGGGAATGACCAGCAAAGTGGAAACCCGAGTATCTGCCACACAGATTTCTGTTAGAGGAGATAACCTGGGAAAGGACTGCAGGGAGCAATGTTGTGCTTCTACCTTGCACGGCCAGGGCCAAAATGACCTACCTCTCCCACTGCTGCGTATGGAATGTCCCCGTGGCTTCTCTAAGTGTGCTAAGGGTACAAAGTTCACAGACCTGACACTGACCGAGTTCCTCAGCCGAGGTTCCCCGTGGCTCAGCCGGCAATCCCAGCCTTGCAGCGTCACCTCTCTTTTGGCAGGGCCCGGCTCGTCCCCCGGTGCTGCGGGATCCCCTGCTCTTCCCGGACGCAAGCTGCCACCAGCAGCGCTCCCGGGGAGCGCTCTGTCTGCCTGGCTGGATTTACTTGGTTTGTCTCTTTGGTTTCGTCCTTAGGGACGCCAGTCCCTCTCTTCCGAGACACAGAAAAATGTCCGTGTGTCTGTCTCTCGGGGATCAAACAGTGACATCCAGCGGCCACTCGCTTTGCTAAGAATGGGAAAAGCGTGTCGGCAGAGCGGGATGAGGATGTGCGAGCGAGAGCCGGGCCCGGAGCGTGCGGGACCGGCCCGGGCTGCGGCAGAGCGCCGGACAAGGAGTGCAGCCCCACCACGTCCCCTTCCCTGGCTGTTTCCTCTGCATGGTGTTTTCTGCGCTCTGAAGCGTTTATCGCTAGTCACTGCAGTGCTCCAGTTGTGTTGGGCCCCTTTGTCTCTCCACCCTGGACGGTGGTCGGCTCTGGTCATGAGTTCTGGGCCACAGCCCAGGAAACTTGGCTGCTTCATAGAAAGAAGGCAGCTTTTTAGTTCTTTTGGCCCAGTTATGGTACAGCAGCCTTGCGAACATGAGGAAAGAGTAGCTTTTAAAGTAGCTTTCAAGGGCTATGGATAATATAAAATCACAAGATTGATAAAACAGACACATGAATTGATAAGAAGGGGCTGCCGGTGGAGTGCTAGGCACTGCTGCCTGAGGGGCTGATCCTCACCCTGGCCCCGGAGGGAGGGCAGACAACCAAGGAAAGCCCATGAAATCATGTATTTCCTTAACCTGTGTGACAAACGTTTCCCAATACCCCTCCAACATACTTTTTAGAGGCTCCGCCTTTCTACTTGAATATCTTTTGGTTTATGTGCAGCTCACTGGCAGACCTCTGCCATGTCTGGCAGTTACAGAAAATCAGGGATGTCAGTACTTAATGTGCCACACTACCAAAACAGAACAGGGACCCTATGATCTAGTCAGTGTGATAGAGATGTTCTGGTTGCTGTGCACTATCCTGTCAGGTCGTCCTGCCCTTACAGTAACGTTTGGAGGCAAAGCAATCAGATCTTTAACTGACATAGGAGTGTGGGAACTAGAGCATATATGGCACCACATTTGGCCAATCTTCCCTGGATCGAGAGCAATGCTACTTCCTGTACTGCACCTCCGGGGCAAACAATGAGTAGTTTCTCCCAATTACTGTAGGTCATAACTTCTATTAAATCATATTAGTGTATTAAAATTATTTCTTCTATTAAAATATATTAAAATATATTGATTCCACCAAAATGGAACAGAGAAGTTATTAAATGCTTCTCTCTTAGTAGATGTGAGGTAAAATTCTTGGCCTTTTCTTGTGCATTTTCAGAGCAGTTTTAACAAATAATGCATACTGTGCATTATTATGTATTGCATTGTAATATACAGCTTGGAAAATCCTAAATTGAATATTGGTGTTAAGCTTCCACAGAACAGCAACTTGTGGCAGTATTCATATTTTCTTGATTAACATATTTTAATAAATATTTTTTTTGGTGCAACTTCTTCCAAAGTTAAAAAATTCTTGATCTGCTGTGATGTTTTCTCCTGCCAACACAATACTGTAGCTAATAGACCCAGTGAATTCATCCATCCCCCAAGGGGATGGCTTGCACCCATCCCTGATGCTGCTGCAGGGAAACCAAAGCATGTTATATATTTATAACATATTCGGTTATATTATATATAACTGAAGCATCTTATACAGTTGCATAAGACAGCTTAATTTATCCTATGGGTAGGACTGCACTATGAGACTTTGGAGCTGCTGTGAGATGAGTAGGATCAGTTATTATAAAAGGAACTTGTTTCACTGTAAATGTCCATGATGCTGTATTGTCTGAAAATACTCAGACATTTTAGAAGAGATGGACTGTGATCCACCTAACATAATCCTAAGGTAGGCCTAGTTTATTTTCTAGACTTATTAATAATCTAAATAAGTACACAAAATTTCAGGTAAATATTTAAATTATTGCAGTAGCAATGTAGTCCCTAAATGTGACTGCATAGTGAGGAAAGGGAATTACTTTCCCTTTACTGTGCATTACTGTGTACTTCCTACTGTGGCTGCTGTTCCTCTCTGACTTAGCTGAACTGGGTGGGAATGCAGGCAATCTGCTCTGGTTAGAAAGCCAGAATGTTTCAGGGAGAAAATGATCCATGGTGAACCAGGCTATGTTTTCTGAAACTTTGTCCCTTTCTTGCAACAGGGCAGCAATTTACCACCCCTCAGATAAGACTGGAGCAAAGACACAGATTGTCATTTTAGATACTCACCAAAAACCACTCATCAGATCCTCTGAGATGTGGACTATTTATTCTACATGAAGCACAGATTAGCCTTTGTTGCTGCAAGTTGTTTTTGTAAGTTATGATTCTCTGAGAGACTGCTATGGTCTTAGCAAAATAAATAGTATGGTCAAAATGGATTAATTGTAAACTTCCACTATTGACAATTGCCAAGTTTGGTCCCCAAATACCCACTCAGGGAAAAAAAGGTGGAACCTGACCATATACTGTGAGAGTGATGCATATATGATATATTTGAGACTAACTTTCCCTGTTTGTCATGTGCACACACCCCTCATCTGCTCCCCTCCTCCACAAATTACAGTGCAGTTACTGTGGTGCAGTACTTGAGGGTTATAATTCAGATTTGTGACTATTATTCTAAGGAGTATCTGCAGAATGTAATTCTTCAATCAGATTTAGTGTTTATACTCTTACTTTTGGAAGATTATTAATTGCTAAAGATGTGTTTTTACTTTCAAGATTTTAATTAGTGAGTAGAAAAATGCTACATCGATAGTTGATTTTTTGTTGTCTTTCAGTAAAGAAAGTAAAGATTGTGTGTTAACACTGTCTTTAATGTCCTTAGAGCCTTGATAAGTTATTTTCCTCAGCTTCTTAAGAAAATTCTCATCTTGCATGCTATGAACAGAAAAAACACTGTAATATTTTGCTAGGGTAACTCACCCCCAGAGACTGCTTTTGTGGTGTACATGTGGCTGTTGAACTTTTGGCTACATGTTTGATTGAGGAAAGGTTTCACTAAAAAATTTTAAGTTTTAGCAGGTGGTACAAGCAGAGCAGTCTTTCCACAGCTGTCAAACTTCTTGGTTTGGAATTCAGACCAGCAAAGGCAGTTCCACCCATAGTTCTCTAAAACAATAGCCTGTATCATCTGCAGCATGATGTCTGTAATGTTCATGGACTGCTATTGTTATTTCACATAAACGACCCTCTCTCAGATAACGCTTGTCATTATTGCCTCCCAAAAGTACAATCCAAATATATTACATTTATGACTGAAATCATTTATTTGAAAATTTCAAAATGGAATCATGTTTTTTTTTTGTTTTGTTTTGTTTTGTTTTGTTGCTCCAGAAGTGTAACAGGGAGAACTTTAAACTCTATATGCAAAACCAGTGAGGGCTGGTGTAAGTTTAAGCTTGTGCTGCACTCAGTCATGAGGATAATGAATCAGGGTGACTGCAATGATGTATGTTAAATGGAGTTATTTTTCATTGTGTACTAATGAGATTAAGAGACTAGATCACTCTCCCAATGTCTACAAGATCACAGCTCATGGGAATGAAAATCAAGGCTACTGATGTTGCTATTTTTGTTGCTTACTAATTGGCTGAATTTAGGTGAAGTTTGTTACTGTGAAAAATCCCAGGGAGACTAGAGATATAGTGTTACCTGAAGAGAAGCATAATGACAACTCTCTGGCAAAGATTTATTTTTTAATTTTGTTTTGGAAAACTTCAAAGCACCCAGTCTTCATTGAATGGCAGTCCCTGAGAAAGGACGAAATAAAATCTGATTAAGAAGTTTAGCATCTCCTTCTTAGATACCTGAAATAAAGAACAGTTCTCCACACCATTCCTCTCCTGAAGTATAACTGATGTGTGCAGAACCGTTTTGAGTATCTGATACTTTCTGATCCAACTGGATGTTTGTTTTCCTGTGCTTCTTTTTCATTTGGCTAAAACATGTTAATATCTCAGTGAAGACTTATTTGTGGAGACAGAAGATTCTGACCTTGGCAAATTTTTTTGTCAGTAATGTTTTTTCAGCATTTTTGAGAGGAAGTCATCAGAGCTGGCTACAGCTGCACAATGATTTCTTTTGTGAGCAAGGTGAGATGCCAGTTCAGAGCTGGCCCTAGGTACTAGTGGATTACTTGGCATCCTTTGTTTTTCATGAAGCTTCTCTGGCTACAAGAGCAGGCAATACCACCCAGTTGCCATACAATGGAGCATGCTTCTTCCAGGCTATGTGGATGCAATGTAGAAAGGCTCTGCAATCGATGCTTTTGTTCCCCCTTTGCTGGAATGGTAATGACAAAGCAAATAAATTATTCCCTCCTTTTAAATAAACCCTCTGTTTTATCTTGGTTCTGATATTGGCCAGAATAAGGAACACCTGAATGAAATCTGATCTCAGAGTTGGAAATAAATTGCAATATTCAAAAGGCTTGTGTGCAATATACGAAATGTTTTGGTTTCCTTCAAATCTGTAAAGTAAGAACAGTGAGAGATCTTGGAGAAAAGCAGCTGCCACTGCATCACTGCTTTACTGCCTTGAAAGCAAATGACCATAAATAAATGCTGCAGAAAGAACAGATGTTTTGATCTACATCTCTTTTTTATTGCAAAACAATTGTTACAGAAATTTCAGAAAGTTCTACTGTAGTAATTGCCAACTTCTGCTTTTTATTATGCGTCTAAACACAGTCTAAAAGTGCATTGTGAATCCAGTAGACCTTTGGAAAGGACCATTTTCCCTAGTTATGTACATTTAGACAAATCATACTTGAAAAGCTTTGTATTAGTAGGAATTTGTTTAAAATAACATTTTAGTAATTTTTATCCCTTTATAAATGATTGTTACACACTTACAAATGATAGCCCAAATAATAAATGATTAAATAGCTATTAGTATAGAATGTTGCAAACACTGTTCCAGACAGCAGTAGCAGCAAATAGACTCTCGTCATGTACAACTGCAGTGGTGGAAAAAAGATATAACTTTAATACAATTTACTCTTGTGCGGGCATAACACTGTATTTCACATCCAATTCCCTCTTCTGTCCCTTCCCCTCCCTCCCAGGTACTAAAATAAACAGGAGTTATCACTTCCCTGCAGCAGAAACAGCAGCAATTTAATAATCAAATGTTTTTACCTAACAGCTTTTTGAAATAAGTGTTGTGTGTCTCTATGAATGATCTGAAAGCATACAGCAAAAATTAGAAGGGCAGAGACTGTTTCACAACTAGACTGGCTCAATGGCTCCATCATGAGACTACCAACTTGAAGATGATATAGTGTAATCCATGCCATGACTCAAAGTAATATTGAGTTAGAAATGCAGAATAAATCCATCTCCTGACAGAGCCCAGAGTAAGCCACTGAAATAACTGGATTTTCCACAGATTTGCACCAGCATCAGTAGGACAGTAATTGTAGTCAATCATGGAGAAGCCTGTGTGACCTGTAGTGTCCATTGTACAACTGGCTATAAGGCAGGGTGCACAAAGAAAGTCTTTCTGCATCCAGTACTACTGCTCCTAAGCCAATGTGTGCCAAGGACAGTGAATTCCATCTAGAGTAGTGAAGGGTTTCACTAGATAAGCAGACACCCCCAATGTTTCACTTTTCATGCCAGTTTGGACTGTGATCTTGTCTAAGGTGGTGGAAGGAAAAAGTCATGCTAGGAATCTTACCCATTTTTTTTTTAAGAAGATGATCTATACCTAGTATCTCTCAATCTTTCAACAGAACTGAAAATGTGGCCTTCGTTGAACCAATTACGTGTATTTGTGCAAAAATGCAAATATATTTTTAAGCAGGAGAAGACATCACAACTACTTAAGCATTCTGAGGGAAATCCAGGAAAAACCAGCTCACACTTTCCCTTCAGGTGATAATCAGACCCTCTTCAGTGTTTAACCTGAGCAACATAACAAGACATTTACGCTTGTTTTGAAAATCTGCACACCACGAGTTAACAGATAATTTTGTTTCACCGGCTCACTCTAATACCTTTGTTAACTTCTGCTCTAGGACAGATACTGGCTTGCACCCACTGCAGTCATTGGACTAAGGCTGTGTGCTGCTACCAGCACTTTTTTTTTTTTTTTAGCAGTTATTCATGCAGTTGCATTTTCCATGCACTGACAATTTCTAAGAAACAAATCATTTTCTTCTCATACAAAAAATATACCTAACTAAGATATTTATCCCCTGACAAAAGGCTATCCTTTCCGCAAAAGTTACAAATCAGTTTTGTTGTTTTTTTCTTTTGACCAAAAACTCTATAAATGGAAAATTAAAAAAAAAAAAAAAAAAGTAATCTAAGTCTGGAACCCAGAGGGATTTCTGTATGTAGATGAATGGATGTTTTGGTTTTTCATTATATTTTCAAATTATCCCCTCACTGCCACTTGTTAACTGGCACTTGTGCTAAGAAAATAGTGTAGCACCTGATCTCTTCCAAAAAAAAGAGAGAGCCAAATGTCTGAGCGCTGCTGTAGGTTTGCATTTTGTGTTGAGTATTCAAATCTCATAAAATACAGTTGTCTTTTAAAAATAATAAAAAAATCACTTACTTTGCTAAAGATCAAAAATAATGGAAATAATGTAAACATCCAAAAGTTTGAATTCATTCCTAACTGGATTCATCTTTACAGGCAGGCAACAGCAAAATGTTAAGTCCCCTAGCAGTCCAAAGAAACTCATGGAACAATGCATGCATTTTATTTGACACAAAAAAAAGACTGGACTGTAAGGAAGAGAAACTACTTCAGTCATATCACACTGTTATTGTGAAAGAATAATGTGCTATAATACAATACCTAGGACAAGTGTATACCCCAACTGTAGAATAGAATCACTTAAACTGGAAACAACAGAATGGATTACTATAGGAAAATATTTATAAAATACTGCACAATGCTTCCTCAGTCAACCAGCATATGTAAACAAACAGCTAAGCTCAGTTGAGTTTTAAAATATTATTAAAGTTCATTTATCTTATAATCTTTTGCATAACATGCCAGTTTGTCTTTCACACCATCACAACTCATCGGTCATAGCCCACAGTGGCTCATTAGAGGTTTATACATCAGCTCATACAGACGCTTAAGTGGAGCTATACAAAGAAATGTGCGAAATATACCAAACTTACACACTGTGACCAGAAATGCATATTCCATATGTAAGCTAATAATTGGATAGTGGAACTTAAGGTTTGACGCAACATGTGCTGTTTTATTGAATGTTACAGATTTACAAACAAGACCATGTAATGAGATATTATAACTGTTCTGTAACGTTCACTAATATTACCACATGTCACAGCTATATATGTGTCTATTTCATAAGCTATCCTTTGATACAGAATACATCATATGGCACATGCTATAGCTACATGATTATGGATGATGAGACTTCTATCTCACTAAATGGTCATAATATTGAGAATGGGAAGTCTGATCCCATTGCAAGAAATAGGTGTTTTATCATCAAATCCAAGAAAGAACAGTTTTATGCAATGTGTAAAAAACAGGTGAAAATAAAATAATCTAACATCCATCATAATATATTCTATAGACACCACATTGTAGAATAAATGGGAAACATTCAGGAAAAGTAGTGTTCTGACATCTTGCAATCACACTTTTAACATCTGAATTTACATTTTATATATAATGGCAAATTTTAAGAGGTAAATAAAGTGTTCTGTTTCATTTTACCTGGAATGTGTGCTCCAGACCAATAAGGTGCTGTATCCTATGCATTTATACAGCTTCCGGGCTTGGCAAATTTCTTTACCCTGACAAACTAACCAATGGAATCTACCCCAGAGCAGAGCCCTACTCTTTGAACTAATTCACTAAGCACTGTTGAGGAACTTCTAATGAATCTGAAATTTCTCTCGAGTAGACCAGTAATACAGTGAAGATGAAAGAGTCCACAACAGTTTTAGCAGACATTCATAAAAGTAACAAAGAAAATGAAGTAAGAATATCCCCCTCTACTCTCCATAGATAGATAGATTTGGAGAAGCCTTAGGACAAGGCTGCTAACAGAAGGTTGGCACATTTGAAGCATATTGTTAAGCACAAGTTCCTTTGCCCTTGGGCATTTTGCTATTGTTCAACAATCAGCCTGCCACAAGCATGCTTCATAATGCACAGAAAGGTTTCTGACCTTTCTTGGTATCGCCATGTGACTGTAACGCTGCACATGGGCTGCAAGGCAATTGCATAAACATGGTGTCTTGGTGGAGTTTAGTTCACTGAAAGCCTATCAAACAGAAGAAAGCAAGGAACATGTTGGTGCATGAAGTGTGAGACACACTGTTCTTAACATCCCCTTGCTGCATTTCCTTGTTTCCTGAACTTTCCAACGCAGTGACTTGTTAACTAAATGTTTTCACCTTCTTTGCCTCTTTTCTTGATGATTATTTTTCTGTCTGGATTAGTTGCCTTTTGGACTTAACTCTCAGACGGTGCTCAGAGTCTCCCAGGGTGAGGACTCAGTGAGAAAACATCAGCTTATATTCTCAAAGCTGCCTTTGAAAGATAATTCACATTTAAATGATGTGAAATATGTACTCCACTCACAAATGTCCATTTTTAATAACAAAAAGGAGCTGGTTCTACACAAATATCGGTAACTGTTGAGATATTGTAACTTTTAATAGCACTAGCATCAGCTTTTTAAAAGCTTAAAAGTTGTGCTGTCATAAAGGAATGTGAATTGTTTTTCCAGTTGCAGTTTATGCTTCTCTACCCTTCTCCAGTCTTCTGTATATCTTTCCAGCTGTGACCACTGGACACTCTCTCATGAGAAGTTTGAAACTCCGGCTGACAATGTGGACCCTTGGAACATGGGTGGAGCCAGTGGAGTTACAAGTGTCATCAACCAAACCCCGTAACTGCACTACCATTCAGACACACTTTCTCCTACTAAAAGTGCTCATTGTGTGACGTGCAGATGAACGGTGGATCCCCACTCACAACTGATGGCTTTTGCTGTTTACAGACGCTTGCAGTTTCACTTTGGTTCTTTTACTTACCTTAGAAGCATATAGAAATTCTAGTGTTTTCCAGTCCTCTGCAAAAAATACTTTCCTTTAAGCAGCTCCAGTCTAATTACATGAATCTGGACTCAGACTTCTCGATAAAACCTGTATAATTTAACAAGTTCAAATACAGCTATGTTCACAATAAAAATAAAAATGTGTATGTTTTTAGGTGGGGGAATGATGTGAAGAATTGGCAGCTCAAACAAAGCAGCAAGAAGAACTTGCTGGTGGAGCATGCTGGATAAATCTCCAAATTTATATGTATATAATTAAACTGAGCAGTGAGAACTGGACAGTATAACTATGCTCTGCTCATCCTATTCTTATTGTTTCATCACATCCTTTGATTTAGTTAGACAACATATTGATGACAAATGTGGTAAAAAAATAAATATATACTATTCCACTTAATTACATTCATCCTGAGCTTGCTCACCTGTGCTAGAATCTAGAATGCCTGTTTTATACAGGAAATCACCTGACATTTTAACATAAATTCTTCTTCCATTCAAGTTGCAGTAAAAAAGGCATTTCGTTTCCCTTTCCGCTCTTGAAAATATAAACTTTCTGTGGCACTAGAAGTTGATACAAAAGGAGACAAGTGAACATTTATAGTTGTTATGTTGTTCATCTTTCTTCATTTCCACAATTGTGGGATGGAAGGGACTTGGGAGACTTTAGGTTTGTTTGCTGCCAGTTCCTACAGAAATAACAAATGCTTTTCATCAGTCATCACAATGGTGACATAGATGAAAAAGAAGTTGTGATTGAAATTTGGAAGATCTAATTTGTACATCTTTTTTTTGCCAGTTAATTCCTGCATCTTAAAAACTTGAATAATGATAAAAGGTCTTAGGATGCCCTCTAATAAAAGGCAGATGTCTGGATCTATTAATTTATTTCTTCTGACTTCATTAAGGGGGCTTGTTATTCCTCTTGTTTACTGAAGGTTTTGTAAAGCTTTCATCCCTCCCTTTTTTCTTAAGTGCAAATGTCAGCTGGGTCAAGATGCAGTACCTCAGTGGTGATGCTGAGATTGAAAATATGCTACCTTGACCGGTGGCTAATGCCAATTGGACTTGACACAGGGTGATGTAAGGGTTTGTTCAAAATTCTGCTAAGAAAAACAGGCTGAAGACCAGATGACCCTTAGACTGCTGGTGGACTTTATATAAGCCTAGCTGTGCTTGCTTTCAAAGCTGCAGAAGGCTCCTGTTCTTGACAGTCTCCTCGAGGATAGGTTGTCCCCTCTGCTCTCTGGCCTTGAGGACTTACTCCTCTCCAAGGGGTTCCGCAGGCCTGCTGTGTTTCGCTGCCTGTCGAGTTTGTCACTGATGGAATAGCTCTTCCGTGTATGCTGCGCATACAATACGTTGGACTCCTCTGCAGAGTAGCTGTTGGCTCGCTCTATTTTTGGGAGTGGGATGCTGTTGGGCAGAGTTGTTGTAGCACTGCTGTCTTGAGGAGATAAAGGCATTCCCTTCTTGTCTTTGACCTCAATATCCTCATGATCAGAGCTTGGGTGGGTTAGTTCAGCCTCTCTCTCTGGGTGGCAGGATCCCAAGTCTTCCACTTTGCCCCTGAGACTTCCAGGGAAACTGGCCCTCTCTGCAATGGCCTGGGGAGCACTCACACACCTTGTGTCTATGCAATCAGTAATGCTTGTGTACTCTGCTGTCTTGACCGGGACACCAAGGCTGCTGAAGTAGCTTCGAGAAGGAGAGAACATGAAGCTGTGAGATTTCACAATTGGTGTTTCCTCCAGAATAAATGGAGTTGTAGCCAGGTAACGACTGCTTTTAGATCGCTCTAAAGTATGATATAAGGGAGGGTCTGAATCCCAAGGGATTTGGCAATCTGTGATTTGTGAATAGTCTGAAGAAAATGCTCTTGTTTCTATTCCAGAAGTTTCCTCATAATCAAGACTCCTGCCAGAGATCTTTTCACCAGCTGTACTGCTGATGTACGCACTATTAGTTAAAAGGGAAGAGGCTATGTGAGCTGGCAGAGCTGCATCTTCGGGACCAAGAATATTTATGGAGCTCTCGAGAGGTTCTGTATCAGAATGCATCTCATCCATGGCAGAAACATAGATGTCTATACAACTTGAAGGTCTTCTGGAGTCTGGGGCGATTGACAAAGTGCTGGTAGGGGGTAAAGGTGCCTTTCCTTCTTTTGCTATTGAGTGGGAACTGATTGCCCGATGCAGGCTTGGAGACCTTTCCTTGAAAATACTTTCCAACTTTTCCAACCCACACTTGTCCTTCATATTTGTCGCATAGAAGGAGTGGCTTCGCATGCGGGGTGTGATCGTAGGTGATGTTGGGGACATTGACTCCTCTCCTGTGGGATCAATGCTCTCCTGAAGCTTGTAGGCATTTCCTTCCTGACTGTTGAAGCTACTCTGCCTCACAATGTAGGCTGCATCAGTACAGTCAGATGAGGTCCTGGATCGTATCTTTGTCGTCTCACCTCTCTCAATGCCAGTCATTTTTTCTAAGGCAGTCACCATTCGTCCCATCATGTCTTCCAGCTGAGCAAGCCTGATGTCAACTGTCTGCAGAGAGGCCTTCATGCAGTGCTCTCTCTCATTTACTTCTTCCAGTCTCATGGCCATGTTCTCCACCCTTTAGAAAGGGAAGAATTAAACAGGTAAATTTCTACAAAGCAGTGATGTTCAGCTAATATGTCACCGAACCAGTTGGAAACAAATATGTCTCAAACCCCAAGGCAATGTAAACCAGCTCATCTGCTTCAGAATCCTGCTAAAAGAGGTTTTGCAAAAAAAATTACTATGCACTTGGGGAACTGCTCCAGTGGGTTAAACCAGGGGCATCAGCTGTGTAATGCAGAGGGGAATTTGGGTATGTCTCATTCCAGGGACAGGAGACTTATTACATAAATGTTACTACAAATTACTGCCTCTGCTTCCAAAGCGTCTGATTAGGTTATTATGAATGAATTACACTTATAGCAGATGCCACATGTTGTCCCCATGATTTTGTCCCCAGTTGTGCCACAGGAAGGACAACCACAGTTAAATGCAGACCTAAATGAAGTAAAGAAAGCAGGCAATGTGCCACAGAAGGTAGGCACTGTTACATTTTTTCCCTGGTGTTTGCCCCAGATTCACACTACCTAGTCCTTTGTGATTCTAAAGAGATAGTTTCTTTGTTCTCTGATTAATTTTTAGCTCAGATTTGTTGAGAAAAAAATGTCAGCTATTTTGTTGAATATATATAATATTGAGTTAAATATTCATGAAAACTCCAATGAGGAGAAACACTGATCAAGTCAAATACAGCTTGCAACAGGGTACATGAACTAAGATTGCTCCATTATCCACATTATCCACAATCCAGATTACTGTGATTGTGCTTTGTGTAGTCTGCATTCATAGCTTAAGGATTGAAAGGATGGATTTTAAAGTTATTTTTCAGCTGCAATCATAATATATAAATAAAATAAAAAAAATTAAAGTATTAATAGGTAATAATTTAATGTAAGATTCTATATTTTTAATTTAACTTAATTTAGATTAAACTTTAGTATGTCTTTTCTAGACCATTGATCTGTCACATTTTAAAATATTTTCAATTTTTAGGGTATTATGTATGGATTTATGCCAGTGGCTTCTAACCACTTCATTTTTCTGACTTCTAAAATGTGTCTTCCAAAAGATTTATAGAGTCTGAAAATTTTACATTATGAAATCGCCTGTAATACATAAGAAACTTCAATAATTATTTTCTCTGTTTTAATACCTATGACAGGCTTCCATTGAAGAAATACTAAAAGCAACAAGTTTATGTCGTTATCTTTGCCTGATAGATTATAATTCTGTTTTTCCCCATTGCTGTAGACATTGAAAAATGATCAGAGAGGCAAAAGATAACAAATGGCACAATTTCCACATTTTTTTCATCACAGGTCTCTTACTCATTCCAGTTAGAGCAATTCATGCTCAAATATTGCTCGGCACACTGCCATAGTTAACAGGCACACAAACCATTGCCAGGATTTCTGACGAGGCAAGTATCTTTTTCTACCACTTATTTTTTCAACAGGACAAATGATTTGGAACTGACAACACCCTAACCACTCTTATTCGCACAGAAGGGCAGATTTTAGCAAAGAATAGGATATGGGATAGCATTAATGCCTTGTTACCTAATGCTTAGCACTTTTGCTGGTAAAACACTGAAGTCTGACTACCTTGTGGTGATGAGCAACAGAACCTGCCCACAGAGGAGAAGAGAGGACAGCGAGGAGTGTGACTCAGCTCCCTACAGCAAGTTTCACGTTCCTGGGAAATACAGGCTTTTCCTTGTGAGGTCTGTGAGTTTTGAAGGCACAAGCACAACAAATTAAATGTACAGCAGCAACTATATTGCTATCACCAGTCTTCAATAGATAAATGATCAAGTAATCACTGCTTAGAAATGAACTGGTAGCTTCAAGTTATCTCATTCTACTCATTATCATTTAGGGACCAGTCTGTTTCTAGTGATACCAGCTTCTCCAACAAAACAGATTAATGTTATTGCAAGTACAGGACACAATTCCACAGTGAGAAGGCTTTATATGGGAAGCAGTTGAATTTTCACTCATGTTATTACTCATATGAACTACTATTTTATAAAAGCAATTATACTTTTGAAATATTTATTAGCCAATAATTGAGTCCTTCACCCCACATTCAGATCCTAACAACTGCTCCAATATTATGAACAGAAAAATATTGCAATTTTAGGGCTGTCAGACATAAGGAAAAACTTTACTGGCTTTTATAGGACAATTACAGCCCAGATTACATGCCACAAAAAACCTTTCAACCCAGCAACAGTTACCAAGAATTGGAGTGAATTTATAACATTGTTTAAAGCTAACTGGATAATCTTCTTGTGGTCTCACTGCTTTGCAGTTGTTGATTTTGCTATTGTTTTGGTTTGATTTGTTTTTTTTTTTTCCTGCTTTGACAGCTGAACACAAGTGAAATAATTTTTAATGCAAACACAGCCAGTTGGTCTATGGGTGGAACTGTCCATAGTGAGGTAGGTTTTACATCTTGCATTCACATGAGGGCTATGCAATGCTACTGAATGCAACTAATCCATCCCAAGGAGAACCTAGAATAATACCTCACTGGAGGGTGTCCATGTATTTTTTTTGCCTTCCCTGAATGGTATCTAGCAGCTACTGTCAGTGGCACAGAGCGTCAGACAAGACGAAGACAGGCTTTTGAGTTACGTGGTCTGTTGGTTGCTATGGCACTGATGACAAATGTGATTGTATTGATAGCAGTGCAAAATTTATAGAGAAATGTAACAATATAAGCACAGAGCAGTCTGGATTTGGAAACCAGGGGTAACCAGAGACATTCATAGGTAACTGAAAATGACGTACATGTGTTTACACTTCACGAGACCCGACTATAGAATTGTATTCACAAAAGGAAAGCTTGAAAGATGACGGTCTCCTCCAACCCCAAAGATATTAACTTAGTCATCCTTAGTTAAATATATTGCATATGGCTACTCCAGAATGTTTAACAAATATTCATTCTATTAGTGATATTCTCTTGTATTAATTTGATGTTTAGTTCTGTAATCATTCATCATAGAGAACAGCACCAGTTCTGGGAGAGAACCTATTAGAAACATGATAAAATCACATCAACCAAACACTGAGTACATAGGAGGATATGGTCTGGAGAAATACAGCCATAATCTGGTCCTTAAAATGTTTTAGTAAGTGACTTTTTCTATTTTCTGATATTCTTGGGAAAATGTCCTGTGAATAGACAGCCTGACATGTAATTTCTTTAGGAATAGTTTTGAATTAAAACACAATTTCAAAATAAGAACACATAGGTTTTGCTTTGTATTTTTTTTTCTCCATGCGTATTCAGGAGCAAGAGTAAACCTTTTAGCAAATCTCACAATATTCATCTATGATGCCTCCTTTGCACCTGTGCTTTTCCTTGCAGCAAGACTTATTCAATGTATTAGAAAGTGCCAAGCCATGCTAACAGAATGAAAAAGAGGAGGCTACATGTAAAACAAGCATCAAGGTGTGCCGCTGAAGCTCAAAAAATTTCTAATAGTGAAACAAAAGTGGACTTTACCAGGACAATATTCAGTAATGGGGTCACAACACAGAACCTGGCAAAGATTTTATATTGCATGCAATAAGACTTTTTAATTATGGTTTGGGAGATGATGACTTTTGCTGGCATTCATTTTGGTTTATTTATTTTTAACCTTTGCACATTAGTTCATCAATAATTTATTTAAAATAATTCTTTAATGGGAGTAAGGCACTCTTTTCAGAAGTATACCTCTTAAGTGAAGGCTAAATTTAGGTTTACAGGCCTGTTTGTTGACCTAGGTCCATTTCCAGGACATCATTCATTCTTCAAAATCCTTTTCAACAGCCACAAAGACCGTTGACATGAAAGTCACCTACAGAGATACCACTGAGCTTGTGATAGGTGACTGTGGAATGGTTTTATTTAAATAAAACATAGACAGCAGTTCTCAAGCCTGTAACAGGCTACTTTGCCTGACATCTTTTGGTAAAGCATTGCTGATACAAGCAGCCAGCCAGTTTTCCCGGGTGCAGTGTTTTTTTCTGGCTAAGGAAGTTGGGTTGTCATGGCTGCATTCCCACTGGAGCCTAAGACCACTTAACTCTTTATGAGATGCCACCAGAGTCACAGACCTTTCCTGCTGTCATTTTTCATGTGTGGGTGGGCCTGGTAGGGTCAATCCTTTTTACCAATGCAAAGCTATTTCTGTGCACTTCAGCCTGCCAGCTCTGAAATCAAGATAATAGCTATGTCATCATTCCCAGAGATGCTGTATGTGTAATTGCATGGCAGATTATAAAGTGCTGTACTAATGGATACCACAGAGTACCAAAGATGACATAATATTATCTGCTCTAACCAGCTTATCTGCTTTTCAAATACCATTATGATGTGACCCTGCTCCTTTTGAAATCAACATGAGGTTTTGCACAGGTATGAAGGAGTTGAGACCTGTTCACATGGAACAAATGCTTACTAAAGTGATTGTTTCAGTGGCTTCATGCTAGACCAAGAAAAATAGTGTAGTCTTTTTTGATCATATTACACATGTCTTATTACTGGTCAAGATGTAATACAGTGATTAGAAAGGAAGATTCTCCACAAAAGGTTGTGATTCTTTTACTGCAATGAAGTGAATTTGTCCAACTTAGCTTTTCTCAAAGGTTTCCTGGAGATTCACCATGCATGTTTCAATTAATGCATTCAAGGGAAACACCTTACAGCCTTGTACTGCTTTATATTTTTCCACTTAGTCGATAACTTCATCTGATAAAACCTGATGCTACTTCCACCTGTGTGAGATCCCAGCTAGTGGGCTGCTGTAGCAGACATCTCACTGCCCACAAGAGCTTATCTGCTGTGTGTTAGCCAGTCAGATAACTCAAACAGGACAAGCCTTCTTGTATTTCATGGGGGTATAATCTTGCATAATCAAAGAGTGATTTTGATGGCATGGTCACTGGTCTGGCATCTCCCAACTGCCAATATCTTACTGTTGAAGTGAGATCTGGCAAGATAGGCTAAATTTCTGGCTCCACAAAACCTTCATGAAGTAGAAATCTTGTATACATTTTCCTGGAAATATGTGGAGTTTCTCCTGTTAGTAGGAACCTACTTTGTGGTTACTGCCTAGGGGTTAAGTGAAGGTATTTCTGTCCATTATCATCATTCCAGTGGTAAGTTATATTAGAATCCTAATCAATATTGCTTCTTTTGCTAGCTTTAATATAGGTAACTTGATATAGTGCACTGCTCCATGCTGCAATTTACTAGTAGCTATTGTAGCTATATACTGCAGAGTAACTAATTCTGATTAAGATTTTTCATCTGTTATCTTCTGTCTGTTTAATAAATATTTCATTTTATATAAATATAACTGATTTTCCACCATTAGAACTTGCCAGAAAAAGTGATTCCTTAAATTTAAACTGTTGCCAAAATCTGAGGCTAAGGAAGGACTAACCTTGATTTAGATCCCTTTCTGTGAAGGAGTTTAAATACACAGTGGAGTTCTTTCTTCCCATCAGAGTCAGAAGTCAGAAGAAGCAGGGCTTCTTTACTAAGCTTTGTATGTAGTTCCCGCTCTCCCAGCAACAGCTACTCCTCTGAGTTGCTTAGTACTTGAAGTCAAGGAAAAACATCAAGTGTTGTTCTATGCTTTTAATTTCTGAATGTGAAATGATCAGGTAAAGGACGGATTCTGTCTGGTGACATCAAATATGGAGGTATCTGTGGTGTTCCTTGTTACGAGAAGTAAGGAGACTCCTGAACTGAGGAAGGCCCACAGGATGCCAGGGTGGACTATTCCAAGGTGAGAGTATAATCTGAAGCTCCTTGCAGGTGAGTAAGACAAGACATCGTGGTCTTGTTCCAGCCAGCTACTGACTGCATAGCTGAAATATAATTCATTGACACCCAGGTAAATAAACAGGATCTCTTCTTGTTTTGATTTCCTGAGCCCCTGACCGGTCTCTGTGACCCACTGAGGCTCGATGCAAGACTGTGTTCTCATCTTACATTTCCCTTCCAGTGCTAACCTCCTACTCCTGCTTCCAGGTACACTGGCTTTGTATGCAGGGTATGCAGCTGTTTGTCCTTCTGCAGGACCTGGAGCACTTTGATGAACCCCGCTGCTCAAGCAGAGGGGAGCATTATCACACATGCACAGAGGTGAGGGAAGGCAGTGACTGGTCCAGTTATGTCACACAGGACTTGTCCCAACCTTTCCTTCTTGAGCCTAGCAGTATGCTCAGCTTTTTGCAAATGAAAGGTTTTTAGGAAGAACTTCAGTCACATTTGCAGGGTTTTCTGGTTCAATTTAACATCACATATAGCTGACTTAATTGGACAGATGACTAGACAGGTACCTCATGGCTTAAACATGGGTATTTTATTGGTCTGCTACTACAGGCTAACGACTGGGTGTTGGAAGAGAATCTGTAGACTTGCATCTTGTCAGCTTTTGTTGCTCTGCATCTTGTTACTTGTGCAAGGATAACTCTATAAATAAACTCTGAAGTGGAAATCAGGATTTCATGTATTTGAACGTTCCCTAAGCTACAAAAAATAATTTTAGTGTTGTCATTGCTTAGGAATGGTATTCTCCAATTTAGAAACCATTCTGCCACTTCCCCTCCCCTGCTCCAATTGGAGGCACAAAAGGCAAAGTTTGAGATAAGAACAACTTACTGGAAATAGCAATGAAATAAGGAAATAAACACTAACAGCAACAAAATTACAACAAAAGGTGGAAGGAGAAGAAGGGGAAGAAGAAGAAATTATTTACAGTGCAAAGCCCTGACAATAAACAATACCAGAGAGTTCCATCCATCATGTTTTCTTGACCAGAAGGAATGTCTCCTCCTCAGAAGCTAGAATCCCTTTTCCCTGCCCATGGCAATGATATAAGGTTTTATCAAACATCCTCAGGGTCCTCCCAGCCCCTTACTGCAAAAATTAACCGTGTCCTGGCTGGAACCAAGACAAGCACTTTAGATTTAACAGGACTTGGCCATGACTGCAGGCAAAATAAAAGACCCAGGCATCCTGTTTCTAAAACGTATTATGTATGATATCAGATAGCCCTGATTCCACAAGTATATTTTAAATATTCCTCTGACCTGTTATGGAGTAAGAACTGCATTCAGCTGGGATGTCATTGCTGAAAGTTGTATTAGTGTGCTTTGGCCAAGCAGTGACCTCCGTATGCCACAGGGTCACTGCCTGGGTCTCTCTTACAGAACTGGGGCACACTAGTCTCCATATTTAACTCCATATTGGCTAAGGTAAATGGATTTTTAAAGAGCTGTTTGTGAGGCTCAGGTGTTTGTCTTCATTTAGCATTCATATTCATGAACTTTATTCTGGAACAAGGTGCTTTAAGCTTTTCATTTAAATTAGAGATAAGGGCTGCTTTCTTATAAAATAGGGTTAGCACAGAATGAAAAGGCAGACTTATGTTTTCATTTTCAAGGACTTACAGCACTTGCATGATGTAGGGGGGGACCTAGGTTGATTACTTCTTATATACAGCTCATCAAACACACTTCTTCTTTCCTTGGCCACCAAAAGAAAAGATATACTCACAGATTAGAACTCACAACTATGATTTTTCAGTTAAGTTCTGTGGCCACCAGACCACCAGAACACACACAAAAAAAGGTACTCAGTTGGACCACAGACCAATTTATCTTTGAAGTATATGTAATTCTTCCTCCTGCATATTCTCCAGTCTTTAATATTTTTTCCTTAAGAACTTCCTGTGTTCAACATGACCCTTATGAATTTAGCAGTCTTTACTGGATTCCTCTTTCAAAAGCTTGTCTCGTCTTGTTTGAATGCATGTAGCCTTTTAGCTGACATTATCAGCTTCTTTTAGACCTCACCATCTTTCAAAAATTTGTTCTGTTACACTACTTACCACATGAAAAATAAACCCCACTTATTTTCTGTTTATTTTGAACCTGGGATCCTGCTAAACTATTATGTTACTCCTTTATATCTTGGTCTCAGTGTGACAGAAAGCTATTGATTTCTGCTCACTCTTTCCTTAAGCTCACAGTTGTATAGCTTTGTATTTTCATCCCTCATCTGTCTCTTCCAGACCCAGTAATGATGGATTACTTGGCCATCCTTTACAAGTAGCCATTCCATGCCTTACCAACTTTTCCTCTAATATCCTTTTCTAAAATGTATGTTTTAGGGGTGCTTTTATCTTCAGTAATAAAGATGATTAAATGATATTATATCTTCCATTCCTGCTCTGGGATAGATTTATTTCAAAACCAAATAAAAAGCATATTTCCTTGTCTACAGAAAACATAGTTTAGGCATATCTGAATTGGGGGCAGTGCTGGAAGATTACGTAGAAGGAAAAGAGTGTTACATCTGTGTAACTGACGAAAATGACAATTCACCTGTCCTCTGTTATTCAATTTAATTGTATTCAAAAAAAGGAAAGCTTGAAAGATGATGGTCTCCTCCAACCCCAAAGATATTAACTTAGTCATCCTTAGTTATATATATTGCATATGGCTACTCCAGAATGTTTTCCAGGAGTGGAGTATTCACTGGTCCATGAGATTTATGAATATCTAAAAGGATATTACCCTAAAATATTTATTGGCAAAAGTGCTATGAATCAAATACAAACTCTTGTCCTCTAAAGCTGACCTCAGCAGTGTTACATGAAAGCCTGTGAGCATCACAGAAGATCAACAGCCCTAGAAATTTTTAGGACTGGTGAATTTGAAGACTGGCAACTTCCACTAAATTACTGTATTGCTTTTTTCCTAGTGCATTGCTGCAGGTGAAATGTCTTGTTTCATTTAAAATCCATGTTGCTATTTGTCCCAGTGAAACAAGTTTACCTAGCTAGGCTATCCTGAAACAAGGCTTGTTTCTTATCTGAATGGCTCACAGATAAGCCCTAAAGTCATGGTTTTCATGGAGGAGCTTTAATTTACTCTCCCATTTTGTTCTGACTACTCGTGCCCTGAAATTCTGCCTTAAGAACTGAAATACAAGCATAAGTGGTCCTCTCACGCCATCTGTTATACTCTAATACAACTGGATAAAAGATCCCTATAACTAAACTTATCATACGATGTGGGTTGGAAGGGACCTTAAAGATCATTCAGGTACAACCCTCCTGCCATGGGATGGAACACCTTCCCCTTGACCAGGCTCCTCAGAACCCATCCAGCCTGGCCTTGAACACATTTGCATTAGCAAAAAACAAACAAACAAACAAACAAACAAACAAAACAAACAAACAAAAAAAAACCAGAAAAAGAGAAAATAAACTCATCATTTTATCATTTTGCTTTTTCATTAAGACTTACCAAAACAACTTCATTTGCTTTTTCAAGAAAAAAAGAAAGTGTGATGCTACTGACAGAAACACATTTCCAGATCAACTTATGAGAACAAGAAAGCACACCTTTCTGAAGTAACACGGATTCTTTCATCATTGGAGGAGTTGAATCTGTCATCCTTTTCTCTGAAATACTCTTCTATGCACTGCTCTTCAAAGTCATGGACCTTTTTCAATTCATCCTCAGTTATGAAAAGCTCTGTGGAAAAAAATGAGAAATATGAATTTGGCAAATATTAACATGTGAAACTAATTACATTCTTATTTGTGAAACTCATGGACTAAAATTTCATAAGTATGTGGCATTTCGATATGAAAGCAGATAGAGGATGCTAATTACTAAATTAGTGGCTTTAGTTATATATGATTCTGGAGACAGACACGCTTAAGTAGGTAAATGCTGAACAAACATGAATATATTTTGATTATATGAGATCTAAACACAGCTGCTGGTCAGGTCCTGGACAGATGGTGAAAGCCAAAGCCCACCTGCAACCTAACAGATATATAATGAGATTAGCAGACTACTAGGAAAGAGTCTGAGAGTTCAGGGGTCTGTCCAGCATGGCAAGAACTGACATCTGCAGGCAGCAGTGTGATGAGAGTGGGAGAAGAGCCATCTGGTTGCATCTCCAGTGCTACATGTGACTCCTGCTCCCTCCTCACAGAGAAGTGGGCTGTGGCATAGCCTAATGTTGGGAAGAGATACACATTCCTTAGCTCCCTGCCTCTGGAATGTGCATTGGGCAAGATGGAGATATTCCACCTTGAAGAATTAGATAGGGAAGAGGAAAGTGTTATAAAAATAATCTGGCAGGTTTTCCATCATGGTTATGAGACTTAATTTAAAGTGTGTTGACGAACTACTCCTCCAGTCTGAGTTAGAGTCAAGGAGAGACCGTGTATACAAAATTGCCTTTTACCATCTCTAAGCTTATCTAGGCAAAAAGTGTGCTTAGAGAAGTATGAGCTGTTTGCTCTGTATTTTCAAAAATAAACCTGGAAGTGTAATGGAGTGAGAAGAGTTCCAGCAATAACAGACCTCTAGTAACAGCAAAACAAACTTCTTTGTTTTGAAGGAACAAACAGGGCAACAACTCCCAAAAAGTTCCAGAAAAACAGCCTCCTTAACCTTGAGAAGAGAACGAAGAATCGGGCAAATCAGGTAAAACTAACTTATTCAGGTAAGATTTTTTGCAGGAAAAAGCTGTTACTTTGCTGGGAAGGCTATCAAGGTGCTGGATTTCGA
Source organism: Sitta carolinensis (assembly GCA_032173965.1). Lineage (NCBI taxonomy): Eukaryota > Metazoa > Chordata > Aves > Passeriformes > Sittidae > Sitta > Sitta carolinensis. Next base: position 61,936,478 of record CM063313.1, read on the forward strand.
CTTCATGCATGTCAAACACAAGATATTATGATAGGCATTGGAAAGTCTCCTCTGCATTATCTGAGTCTTACTCAATCCATAGTCTCTCTCGTCGGGATCACTTTCATGCTTCCTCCATCTGCAGCAGAGGTGTTGAAAGATCATCGTCATGTGGCTGAAAATGATCAGAGGCGGTGGGAGAACAGGTCTTTCATGGAATGTCATGATAAGCTGGTACCTTTGAAACTTCCAAACTTGGTTTGATATGGATTTGACTTCGAAAAAAGTGTTGCTAGAAAGCAAGAAGAGGAAAATTACATCAGACCGAAAATGGTTTTGCGTGTTTTGCCAAAGATGATATGATAGCATAATAACTAGATACATTTCAATAACACTAGCAAATGTTTCCTTGTCACAAAAACAGGAACCAGAAAAAAGTAAGTTTGTGCCTGGGCAAAGTACAGTGATAATCAGCTTTTTTGAAGTACCTTGCGACTGTAAATGTCTGCACTGTACAACCCCCAAGTCTTACAACAACCCACTGATTTGGGGAAGTATTTTTACTCTTGTTCTCCCAACTGGGAATGAATGACGCTATAACTGAACCTTATTTGGCTTCTTTGCCCTGGCTGCCATTAGGTGTCTGTCCTTGGAAATGAGCACAATGTGAAAAACTTGGCATTTCCCTTGTTTCCTGGAGACAAACCTCTTTCCCTCTCCCCTTACGTCCTCAGAAAATGTCTCTCAGCCAAAGCTCAGCAGTCTGTAGGCTTTGAACCATGTGCATCCTCCCCAAGTCTGTACTTTGCAATGCATAACTCACTTGAAAACAGCAATGAGGAGATTCACCAAAAGGATGTTTGCTACCAAGAGGTAGCAGGCCATGATGGCAGGAACGATCCATGCTCCTGTCTTGCAGGGAGGTAGCTGGATTATTTTGCCGTCTTCTCTGGTTTCATTTTGACCACAAGGTGCTGGGAACAAAATTTAAAAACAAACAAAAAAATGCAAAATGGGAATAAATCTTATTTTTCAGTAGTTTTTGCAGAAATATTTAAATATTTATAATGGCCTACCTGTCAAGGCAACATTTTCCAAATAACAATGGCATTGACATTCTCCCTTCAGAAGTTTATGCTTGGTATCACAGATTTTACAGATGCACTTCTTGTTATTGTGTGTTAGGTGTTGTGGGTATCAAGATATTCCTCTCAGGACAAATGCCTGGTGTGAGTAAGCTGCCTGTTTGTATACATAATATCAAATAATATGGTAGTCTGGTGGTAATTAGTGGCTGTGAAAATTAAATTATTGAATTGCTTAATCCTACAAAAAAGCTTGCATATTATTTCTTTTCAACAGTGAAAACCCTGTCTTTATTGATTGAGAGGGATGCGATAAATAAGGAAAAGGAAGTCCATGAAAGTAAATTAAAGAGTAGACATTTATTGCTGTGCACTGCACTGTCTCAAGCCCCTCTAGGACATATTCATAATGACTTACTCTTATTAAGGACTCTTGACTGCATGCCTAGAAACAGTGGGGGAGATTATCAAGTCTTTACTGTAACAGGTACAGGGACATGTATGCAGCAGAGATGCCACCTGTTTCTTTTGCAAATACACTGGAATCAAAATGTTTTTGGTATTAATGCTGTAGAATTGAGGCAAGGGGAGAGAAAATATGGTGAAACAGTTTACCCTGCTTGTGTTTTAATACGCCTTCATGTGCAGTGATGGGTAATATGCGTTTGCAAGTGTTCAGTTCAGTTTATGTCTCTCTGGCTTCAGTCCTGGTGGTTCTATGTAACTCCATAATCAGCTCTTCAAGAAAATAATGGAAGCAGCAGCTTATATATACAAACCATCTTAGTAAATTTTGCACTGCACTACAGCTAGCTTCCCCTCATCTCCATCAAAAAGTGAGAAATTTCCAAAGTGTTCAGCACTGGCTCAGTCAGTCATTAGGATTGGGTTTTCATTATCATTAGGGGGTTTTGTACTGACTTTATGGAAAATGAAGTTTGCTGATGCCATATGTAAAATTTCACTGTAAGATAACAAATCCATATTTCCAGTACTAATCATTGCATCTTCTCAAAAAAGTTCTTCTGAACTTGGTTCACTGAGCTTTACGTTCACTTGTGGATATCTGTGCTGTAATCATATTACATTATGTGTGATTTTAGTACTTTGTTTTGGGCACTACACATAGATCCTAGTCTATTACACACAGCAATATTGTAGCCATACAGGATACAAAACTACATGACCTCTCTAAAAATACTCAACTCACCGAAAAAGAAATTTCAAAGTCAAATACAAGCAACACTGCTTTTTACCAGCAGCTCCATTGTGTTTGAACACAGGGAGTTGGTAACAGTCTTCCCTATTTACAAAAACACATTTTTATTACTGGAGCAGGGTGAGACTGTGCAATTCTTCATTTCTCAGTAAGCATCACTTCGTGGATCATTTTAAGGCAGCGCTCGTTCCACACTGCTCCAAGTATCAGTTTCATTTAGACATTCAAAACACCCTCAGTGAGGTGCTGTGAGTGTGGGGATCTCTGCTCCTAGCCTTCGCCCAGCAGAAACTGCACCCTTCAGTACCTCTTGCTATCAACACTCAGTGTGAAACTTACATCTCTGTTTGTGTGGAAACATTAACTTGCTCATGTATTGAGTCAGATGTACAAAGTCCAATACAACAAAGTATCAAAACCAATCATGATTTCACCAGTGATGAAACAATCACAGCATCAGTTGATGAAACTTGTTGCCCTTTTTTTTTTTGCTGACAACAGAACAAATAGCATCTTTTCAAGTAATGAGAAAAGTTTTGAAAAGTATTTTTCAAACCTTAGATAAATGAGATCAAACACTCAGTTCCAACTGTGGTTCCAACTCTATTACCCATTATTTTTTCTAAAAAAACCCATAGAATTTAATCTGGAAAGAACAATCAGTTAAGAAGACAAAAAAATATTTCTCCAACTCTACTTGCTTACAGCTGGGTAATCTCTGCTGGTTTATGCCACTCAGTGACGGCCAAATTAGATTTCCTATACAAACATTTCCCACAGTCTATTCTATACACCCACTGTGGTTCAGCTTGTCCTGAAGTTTTCTAGCAGTTTTCCTCTTTTGCATGTTCTGTTGTGGCTACAGTTTTTAAATAACACGGGAATATTAATTTCTTGCCTTACTTATGGAGAGCTAAGCTGCAACTTAATTGTCACATCTTCATCTACATAAGAAAACATATGACATGTATCCAAAAGTGCAGAAGACTGTGTTCCATAGCACATTACTGAACATCTTTCGTCTTTGAACTATGACATTTATTTTCAAAGATTTTTCCCCCCCACTATTAATTAAAGGTGTGTGCTCTCCCTCACCCCTGAGGAATCGGCACTGCCCTTCATGTGTAACATCATTTGAACATTTTAATTATTTTTGGATGAATTAAGTAATTTTTGTAATATGTGTAGTAATATATTGTAATATATTTTAAAGCACAATATTAACATGTATGCAAACTTGACTCATCTGTTTTACATCATAGCCTTGCTCTAACACAAACCACAGACTACTTCATTCTAGTGAAATGCTTTACTGAAGCAAATTCTGTTAGCATAATGACATGCCAGTCTCAGGTAACTGAAAAAGACAATGACTGATACCTACAGGCCATTGGATAAAGTCCACACATTATGTCCTGAACTTAGGCTTTAGGAAAGAGCAAATGGCTGGAGATGTAATTTCATTTATACAAATAACCTTCACTCAGTTTTCAAACATTGCATACTGACACCTGTAAATGTACATACTTTTTGCATCCTTTGTTTCCTTTTTCACAGTCTCTTTCCATGCTTATTTTTCCTTCCTGACTCCCACTTACAGTTTCCTGCTGGGTCTTTCCTGCTACATACCTAATCCTTCCTCTTTCCTGTCCAGGAAATAGTTGTGAAAAAACCAACAGTAATTCAAGCCTCTGTGGGTTTCAGGCCTAATGTGGAAGCAGAGCTCAGGAAGAATTAGTTTCCCTGCTGTAATTACTGTCATGACATCACTTTTACTTTGTATTGGGTGGAGGCTTGGAAAAGGATGCTTGTGAGTTTCTGCATCATGACTCTTCCCCCAGCTGCACCCTTCCAAAGCAGGTGTGGGAAATAATGAAGAGATAAAACTGCATATCTGAACAGCTCTGCCACTGAATAGCTTTATGCTTTTGATGAAAACTTCTATAAAAATGGATACCGCTTTTACAACACAAGCTGATTTGTTTGAAATCATAAGAAATGGAGGAATGCTATCCTATGTTCACAGTTCTAAATAAGGTGGAAACAAATAAGTGCAACCAAATAACAAAAAACAACTTTTTTTTTTTTTTTTTTTTTTTTTTAAATTCAAGTCTGGATATTTTTAATGAATTTTCATCATTCTACTTATGAGTATATAGGCACATTTCAATTTTGACCCACAATGGACCCAAAGGATGTGAAAGTGTTTTATAATTTCTGAATCAAATGTCTAAGCAACCTTACCAGCTTACCAGGCTGGTAAATATTGAAACCTCCCCCAACCAAAAATATTAAGTGGCCTTCCTAAAGTTGTTCTCTTCTTCACTGAGGGGGAAAATACTAAAATCTGTGAAACACAAATTTCACAGAATTACTCTGTTCATCAGTAGAAACATCCTGGGAGTTGAAGTCTCTCATCACTTCAAGAAAGTTTCTTCAACTACAGCATCCTGACCTTCCATGTTGCTTCTTGCCCCAGGCCACATTAAACATGACTGAATCTGAACATGACTTCAATCTGCTGGTATTCTAATAATAATTTATAGTAATTTCCTGTATTTTTTTTGTTCACTCTAGTGCTTTATTCCTACTTCTACTCTCCTCCTTCCCCCATTAAAAACAGCCAACCAAATAGAATCCAAATGACAACATCAGGAGTGCTAGACATGGGAATACTGCTGCAATCTAGCCCAGAGAGACTTTCAAAATTGTTTGTAATCTGCGCATAAGTCTTATCTACTACCTTTGCTTAATTGTATTAAAAGTATTGCCACAGGCATGATTTTCTATTTTGTACAGAACTGCTCTGCTTGTTCTAATTCCAGAATAGTCCATGTAAATGAGGTCCAGGCCTCGTAGGAAGCTCCTATTGAGTCATGAAAAGCATGTAACCTGTAAGGTCATAAAGAGTTTTGTATATAATTTTCATTTGTATTAAGAAATTTTCAAGAATTATAAACTTAAACAAATCTAACAGATTGCGAAATTTAAAGAATTTTTAAAAAGTTTTTTATTGTAATTATAGTTTCCTCTGAAGTTCACTGAATTGTTAAAACCCGTGTATAATGGTGTCTCATCTTCTGAAACGATTGATTACTTGATACTTCTCCAAAACAATTGAAAGAGAAGGAGGTCCCATCCTTTTCTCTTAAACTAGGTAAGTTTTTCCAAAACAGAAACAGACACAAGAAACAAACACAACTCAGATTGATCTTCAGATTCCAGATGGCACTTGAAATACTGTCAGCTGGTAAGAAAATCCAGATGGAAATCCAGCCTGTGAGACACCAGGAAAATCTGAAAAACTTCCCAAAAGCCATGTTGACTAACAGCAGGTTCAGTTACTTAGCCTTCTGAATACAGGAAAATGTGAGCTCTGATGTTCACTTTCTACAGATGACTGCCATTTCCTAAGCTGGCATTTATTTCCTCTATCTACAGATTTTTAACCAACAAACTCACCTTTCATCTTCAGTATTTCTTACATCCTTCTGTATCCATAGTATTCTGGAGGGGTGGATAGTTTTGTAAGGTGAAAACAAAGCCCTTCACAGATGAGAGCTATGTTATAAATTTTCCTGGCTAAAACTGACAGCATCAGTGCCATTGTGTGGTGAACTGAGGGAGAGATTTTAGTGTTTACAGGAAATCCATTCCTGGACAGGCATTCACTAAAGCAGTTACACGGATGGCTTCTGCCCCATGGATCCCACTGGGCAGTACAAGGCTCAGATGGATTAGGAGACAGCCTCAAAGTGAGACAGTTGCACATGCCATCACTAACTCTCTGATTCAGATTCTCCTTCCTCCCCCAGCTGTCAGTGGATAATAATATATCTTTATTTAACTACATAATTGATATCAGTCTATTTTTTTTCAATTTATCAAGCTCTTATTATTATTCCTTTCCTGAAATATATTAATTTTTAATTTCCTGACATTTAAATAATTCATAAATTTGATTAGCTTACTGCCTGCCTTCAATTCTTCAGTCTAAGCCTTTATCTGAATCCCACTAGTTGCTAACGGGGGTTTTCTAGGCCCAAGTCAAAACTCAATAGCTCAAGATGGTTTCAGTCATTATTGATGTTTTGCTTGGAATGATATCTTGACTGGTTGGACTTCTCCATGAAGTAGCTTGACTACTCCTTGATCTTTACATACTTCCAAAGACTCTTTCCTGTAATTGCTAAAACTTCCTGAGTAAACAACATGCTATGTGTAACCTTCTGTCCATGCCAGATCAGCTATGTAGAATGAGCTGAACAGCTGGATAGAGTTGTGGGGACAATATAATTGAATTAATTGTAATTGTACCACCTTTGTTTATAGATCATATTCTACTTATTTCCTGCTCAAAGCCCTAGAGGAACACCATTATGACTGCACTGTGATAGTAAAGTCTGTGTTTTCTAGTTCCCCATTCCCCAAGCCCATATGGAGCTGGGCTGTGGACTGAATGGGTAGCTGGGACTGAAAGAGCACCAGGAACCCAGGATGTCTCCATTGCTAGCAGCAGTCACTCTTCTTCATGTGTTACTGTCTTTGCTTCCCCCACAGCATGTTTTAGGCATATTCAGTGGTTCTCACTTCTCACACTCTCTTCTTCATCCAAGCATTACTGAATCTGGCCATTCTAGTTCTACATGTTTTATATGAAGCACCTGTTATTATGACAAGCTTTCAGATTTTTTTAGTGATCATATTATGATAAACTGTCAGTCAGAGAGGAACTCCTTAGAAAGTTGTTTTGCTGGTTTTGTTGACTTTTCCTGAAAATTAGAACACAAGGCTTAAAGATTTACTCTCCTTCCTCTCCACTTTACAACTGACTCTTAGTCAGAAATTTGTAGGTATGTAGTAGTTAGGAACATCACTGATAATAAACACCACCATGGAATAATATATTCATAATCCCAGAAGTGAGGATATAGTCTGTCCTCACTTTTGAGTTGAAGATGAGATCACATACCAACAGAACACTAACACATACTCCAGCTAACATGTTTTCCCTTAAAAATGATATGGATACAGAAATTATGGGTAACAAATGCAAATATGCACTGTTTTAGAGCAAGGCATTTAGCAGTGTGTTGAAATAAATATCAGAGTAGACCCACTGGATGAAAAGGCTGCCAGCTATGAAATGGATCCAGACATTGTATCTGGTCTGCCTTAATGGCATGCTTCACAAATAAAATAAAAAATAATTAATTAAATAGATAGAAATAATCTTTCTTTAAAAAGTATATTAGAGTAGCTTACTTTTTTGTACATTTCTCAAATACCAGGATTATTTCCAGGAGAGTGGCTCAAATCAACATGCTTTTCTGTGATCAGCACTTTTGCTGAAATGCAAGCTTGCTTATAATGTAGAAATATTAAACACTGAAATATAAGCAAAATCACAAAGCAACCCTTTTTTCATTAAAAAAGATTTTTGATTAAAAAAGAATTTGTTCTAAGCCATAAAATCAAATTGAAGTTAAATGCAGCATAACAATTTTAGAATATGCTTATCTCATTTGAGAAAGTACAAATGCTGTAGCACTTTAACATGAGTACAGTGGCTGATTTAGCTTAGAACAATGTGGAAAATATAAATAACAGCAAGTGTTTAAATAGTGAAAAATGCAAATATGCTTGTAAAATCTCTGGGTGTCCATCAGGTCATTTAATTTGTGTAACATCATCACCAACCATTGCTCGTGCTCCCAGTCTATTCCACAGATAACATTTTTGAGACAACTGAGCATCAGACAGACATGACATACTGTACATATTTTGTGCTTGAAGAATGGCAGATTCTAATTCCCTGCATCATCTGCCTCTCAGGAAGGAGGAAGTAGGTGCTGCTTTTCATTTTGACATCATCACTTTTTCTGCAACTCCAAGTCTCCTTGATGCAGGCAGAAAAGCAATGTGCCTATATTTAAAGCTGGAGTTTAGGCCACCAGGAATTTTGCTTTCCCTATGCTTCGGAAATAATTACTCTGCATTTTTTTGTATGATTTAAATGTTGTGCATCTAAATAACACAAATCCTCATGCAGGGGTGTGCAGTCTGCCACCCTGTTTTCATACTTAAACACCCTTCAGTTTCTTACGTTTACGGGTTCTAAACTGTAATCAGCCCTTCATTAAAAAAAACAACAACAAGAAGAACACTTTATTCAGCCAGTTGCCACGTCTGTTGCACTATGGTAGTTACTTAGTACAATACCAATAAATGGCCACTCATAGAGGGAAAGATATAATTCTGCTTGTAGAAGGAAGTTATAGTTTAATGGTACAAACCTTTATCCCTCTAAAATGTGCTTTCAGAACAAGATGAAGTTTAATATTCCCAAATATTATGCCTTTGGAATTAATGAATTTTTAAAAATAAAAGGGAAAAGGCTAGAAACGAGGGAATTGAGTAAAAGGTGAAACATAGTGAGAAATTTTATGAATATAGGTATTTGTTTACTTGTTTGTATGCCATGCTCCCTCTAAAAACCAAGAAGGAAAGCAAGGATTAAAAGGAGGTTTCATGTGTATTCATAATAATGATTCTGTGCTAGCCCTGAAGAAGAAATTAACATGGAACTGCTGAAAGATCTATCCATCTGAAACGATATTCAATTGGTGGCATTATTTGTGATATAAATACATTTACTACTTCTAATCAGCTCAGGAAAAATGAACATAATTTTTTTTTATTCAAACTTTTTCAATTCTGAACAAACAGCAAAAAAATTTTTAAAACTGCTCTCTTCTAAGCTGCTATATAGAATAAAATGGAAGCTCCTAAAGAGAGCTTTAATGGAAGCCATCTGCCACTGGAAAAGGTACCAACTTCCAAGTGCTCTCAAGACTTACAGAGAGATGATGAACATCAGTTACATGACAGTAGTTGCAAAAGATGACATTGTTTATGATTTTCAGTTTGGTCATCTTCTGCATCATTTCTCATGACCAGCTCTCTCATTTGGTGGTAATGCAATGAGTGGCACCATAAGATTTCATCTAAACAGAACCCCAGCATTTTCCTGATCTCCTACCTAATGAATCCTGAGGAGGTAGTATTTTTAATACTGGCTCTTTTCCTGTTTGTATTGGTGTGAGCACAGTCGTGCCTTCTAAAAATAAATGCAGCAATATTCTAAAAATGGATCTAATTATTAGACCCAAAGAATTGCATCACAGAGTTTAGCTTAAATGTGGCACTGAGAAGGTAACAGAGAAAAGAAAACTCAGTGGATTAGATCCTTATGAAGTACAGGAGCTGAAAGGTCTAATCCTCAACTATTAGACACAACGCTCGATATGAAGTTAAATAAATAGTATTTAGGTCTAAAAATAAACCAAGGGATGAGGAAAAAGGAGACTCTTTGTGTCCCAGGTATACCCCCAAATTCATGCTGGATACCCAGAAGTGGATTCTTGCCACCAAGCTGGTGTAAAGGACACATTTATAACCTTCTCTACATGCATGATAATTTTGCATTACAGATTTCCATTTAAATGATTGCAAAGTGATGCCAGAAGCATGTTCTGAAACTGACACCCCAATATTAGCTGAAAAAATACTTTTGCAACCATTCTCTGTATTGAAGAAGTTCCTCTATCCAGAGCCATTTATTGAGCAAACACACATGATCTAATAGGACATCATCTGATCAAAGTTGGATACCTGACTTTGGAGTATGAGAATCATAAACTTGCTTACGGTCTATCTGGTCTGCAAACACTTCCCCATAGATCATCCAGTAAGGCATGTAAAAAATGTTTTTCGCCAGCTTCCATGAAGGCTCCTCATTGGGGAAGAGAATTGCCTGTCTTGCCACACCAAAGCTCATCAGAACCACCAACATGATGATGACAAAGTACATCATGTCTATCATCTAAATGTAATGACAGGAAAAAGGAGAGAAAGAGAGAGAGAAAGGACAAGAATTAGAGGAACTTATTTTTCCATATTCCTACTATTATGTGCTGCAAAACCAGAAAAAGTCTGTGAAACTTAGAAACAGAATTTTCAAAAACAAATTTTGAAAAACCGTTCTCATTTACACATAAAAAATTTATTTTTCAGAGAAGTGAAGTGGTATTATTGTGTCCTTGGTTTTACCCAGTGTCACTTTTAAGAAAATTCAAATGTTTTGAATAGGCTTGAAAGTACAAAGTACCATCTGGTCACACCAGTTGCCTCAAGAAGAATACATAGGTTCACTGGAATCAGCAGCCTGGTCTGGGCAAGGGTCGTGAGATGATGTATTGTTTATAGGCATCAAGTGACAACTGTACATAAACAAAAGGAATTACATGAATAATTTTGTTCACTGGTAGTCATTATCTTGGAGCAAAGGGAGCTGCCACTAACATACGGAGGAACGGGTGGCAGAACAGCCTGTTACTGCAACATAAGGGACACCATGGTGGTAACCAGTGAGAAAGGAAAGCTGTGATACTGGCTGGGCTAAAAATCTGTTCAGTGGGGAAGTCTTACAAATGCTACATTAAAAAACCCCAATCAGATAACAGATAGTGAACTCTGCTCTTCTCCACTGTTGAGGACCTCATTAGCATATGCCCAAGATTAACTAGTGTTTGCAAACAGTACCCACCCATTCAAAATGTTTCTGAAAAACCTGGGACAGCAATCCTGCAAGATGATGAATAGATCTGAAGATTAGAAGTACTGTTCTATCAAAGCCCCTCAAATGAGCAGAACAATGGGCATCAGGCAGGTACAGCAGAGATAACCCAAAGTGAATGTGAAAAAAACTGGGAGTCCTGTAAAGTCTCTGGCAACATCCCTGTAAAACTTACAGACTTGCCAGGTCTTTAGAATTGTTACAAATGAGCTGCTTTTCACAGTTTTGTACATAACTTTTGTCTCTAGCCAAATCTCAAGTTAAGAATCCTCTAAACCTTGTGAGTTTTATTCCCTCCAGTCTCTGCATTCTTTGTCTCAGATGAATTCAGCCTTCCTTGCAAGAGAGGCATGAAACCAGCCTGCCCCTCATTTGTTGGCCTTGTGGCTCCACGGGGCACCTGCTGCAGCCCAAGGGCAGGGCTGCTCATGACAGGAGCTGCTGGAACAGGGACCTACTTGCAGCAGATGGATCTGCTGGGGGGTTCTTCAACTTTAAAGCAGCCTGAGGTCAAAGTAACACTGGGAAAGTATGTACCAGAGAAGAAAAATGCACAGAGAAAAAGCTATGCCCATGTTTAGAGACAGAGGCTGTATTGGAAAGGCACCAGCTGAGCAGGGGTCAGATGAGAGAGAATCAGGAAGATGGAAAGAAGGAACCAAGGACAAGTGAAAAAAACAGCAGGGAAAAACAAAAGTCTTGATGTTCATAAACAAAGCAGGAAAGAAAGAAAAAAGACCTAGGAAACATGAGAGAGGAAAAGAAATGCTTTAAATAATTAAAACTAAGTGAAGTCAATCATCAACATTACAATTTAATTCAGGGCATTAATCTCTCAAAAAACATTCCTTCAAGAAGAGGAATTCCAGATCATTGTACTTCAGAAAGCATCCTGAAATGGGAAACGTGACTAATAATATTCAGTTCTCACTGCTTTTAGGGGAAAAACCTGGAAGTTGAAACCTCAGTCCTCCTTTCTTGTCTGATCAAACTTTGTTTCAGATGGCAATATATAACTTGATATGATGCAATGTAATAACTATATTAAAATGTCATGCAAACAAATAAAATTATTATTTTGGGGCAATTTAAGATAATGTCTTAAATGTTTAAAGAATTTTTGACCAGGAATCACACAGGTATGACCTCATGTTACAAGAAATAAGATTTTTAGTGCTATTGTCTATTCAAGATGCAAATTAGTTTTCTCCTCCTTCAGTTGGGTATCTTCTAAACTCTCAGTAACTTGTTTGAAATACAATGAATTATATGGACAATTTCCACTGACTTTAATGACCATTGTATCAGGGCCTTTGGCCTGTGGTGTCAAATTACATTTGTTGTGTTAGCAAGGCAATGTCTGTCAATCATTCTGAAGAACTCATCAGTCACCTGTTTAAAAAAGCGATAAACCACATTTTTTTGGGGTACAAATTCACAAAGAAGTTGGCTGTATTTCAACTTCTGTATTTGCAGAAAGGCTACAAAAATACAGATATGTCCACTCATTATAGGAACTGATATACCTCAGACTCTCTTGACATTCCACAGTCATTTAATTTAATTCCTGAAGTTTCTGAAAGGAAATTAAATCTATCATTTGCAAAAATCAGAAAAGCACAAGCATATTCTGTTAACTAAAACCAGTAGATAATAAGAAGCTTGGACATTCAGTTTCCTTCTTGTATCTTCATCTTTGATTTAACCTATTGCTTTTAAACCACCCATTCCTGCTCCTTGCTTAATTTCATTTGCATATTTGTTCAGGGTGGCCAGAGGTAAAACTTATTACAGCTATTTTGTTGACTGCAGTGTAGAGGCATGTGAAAAGAAAGCTCCTCAATACCGGAAAGATAGAAAAAGCCATCCTTTTCCTCCTGAGTCTAAAACTTACAATAGAAGCTCAAGGAAAAGGTCTCAGGCATTAAAGAGGGTCTGTTGAGGACCTCAGTAGCTGTGATGTACTTACTCTGTAGAAATATGTATAACCAACTTGATGTCCTTTATAGTGCTGAACTGAACTTCCAACACCATTTGGAAGACAGAACGCTACGAGGTAGAGAGATGTGTTTTAAACAAAAATACACAAGAGACCCCATGGAGCAGCCTGGAGTCAGCAAGTGCAACTCCTAGGGAGCACATGAGTTGGACGTGAGTTGCACAATAGAGTAAGCTGGTCAGAAAATAGATGTGAAAGGCTGATCTGTGAAACTCAAACACACTGAAGTTGTGCACTGCATGCACCTAGACCTAGAAGAAAATATAACACTCTTTATACTCATGGTGGAGTTGGGCTATTAGCCATCTGTAACACTGACTACTAGAAGTTTGTTATACATGACCCCTCTATCATTGAACTGTTGCTCGCAGTGCCTGCGTTAGCACCACAGTTCTGAAACTTTTAGTGCATGTAGCCATGAAAAATAAAACAAAGTAGAACAGCAGTTGTTTTTTCAGAAGTTTTATCACTGTGTATTGTGTAAGCCCCAGTGACCACCAGATCCATTGGCAGAAAGAGAGTCCAAATGTGGCAAGAAAAAAACCTGCTAAGGCAGTGTTTTCCTTTGCCCTGTATTCCCTTCCGGATCTTGTTGTCTTTTTACAATAACCTCCAACAAGAACTGCTGAGTATTTTACTTTGGAGCCCTGCAAAATCTCATGTCAACCTGCAATAGGCTTTCTTGAAGCAAGGGCACTTCAAAAACCCTTTTCCAGGACACAACAACTCAACAACTGCTTTCATGTTTTCCCTCCATCTCTCTCCCTAGCTTTTTTTTCTACTAATCTGTTCTTTCTTTTTAAAACCCACCACTGTGGGCTTCCAGTAGAAAGCTGATAAATTGAGGGGATAAGATAATGGTTCCCTGTTGGGCACAGTGTGTAACTGGATGTATATTTTCATTTCAGTTTTATACCTGCTCACTGAGCCTGTTGTAACTAATGCAGTATCAAGGAGATATTGTAGCCCATGCACTTGTGTCCCCTTTGCTTATGATGGTGAGGATGGATGAAGCTTTTCTTTAAGGACCATTGTAAGATAAATACAACAGTCAGCCTGTTTGGTCTTGCTGATTATTGTCACATAGCAAACAGACAGCAGTAGTATTTCATCTAAAGGAGTTAATATTCAGTTTACTTTTTTTACTTAAAGACAGCTCAAGGGGCTTTACTGTATTTAGAAAACCCCAAATCTTAAACCCCAAGATGCATGAAACAGACATGATCTACACAAGAATACTGGATACTGCATGTGAGACAAGAACACACGTATTAGCTACGTGCGCAGGTATCCAAATGTGCAGGGATGTGTGCATGTGCATCTGTAAATCCAAACATTTTCTTTAACTGAAACAAGCAAAATGCTGCTTAATTGCAACGCTTCAATCAAAACAAGAAAATTAAAAAATTGAAAAGTCAAAATTGAAAAGTCAACATTTGCACTTAGAAGCAAAAGTCTCTTGATTCCTTTTGCATGCATTTACTATTACACAAGCTGTTAATATTCCAGCCACGGTGTGTGACAATTGATATGGTCAGGGCACAGAGGTTACATGTATGCAAATGGATTTTTTCATACTCACAAGGACATACCTGAACTTAAATGATGGAAGAGCGTGTGGATGTGGATCCAACTATAGAAGGGTCAGTCTTAACCTTAACCATTATAGTTCTGAACACACCATGACTATTATGACACATTGAGATTCTCAGAGTACTAGTATTATGCACCTGAACAATTTTTTTTTTTTTTTACCTTAAAAAAGCCACCTTCCTTTATAATCACTAAATCTCCTTTATACTTTCTGCAAATGAGGCACAGAGGGGTGTAGGGTGGCTCTGCTGTTGAGGAGCGATCTCAGAGAAAGACAAATGATACATCATCTAATGGAACAGGAAAAATCTAACCCTTGATTCTGCAGGTTTTGATTCAACAAAGCGCTGATTTCAACAAAGCATGAAAACACTAATGTGTGACAAAAACCCACAGGTAAATCTGCAGCAATGTCACTGGCTAAGGACACTGGGCCAAGAACGTGGTGCCAAACAGAAGAGGTTGGCCGATCCTCTCACCATTTTCCCGATCATCATGACGTAGGGCCCCAGGTACTTGTTGACGCCGAAGATGTCCAGCAGCCGGATGTACCAGTAGATGATGTTGACACAGTAGATCACGCGCCCGTCGCTCCGCAGAGGCAGGTCTTGCAGACGGAGAACCATCCCAACAGAGAACAGGAGGATAGCTATGAGGTCGGTAACATTCCAGTACTCCTGGAGCCAAACTTTCACTTTTTGCAGCAGTTTCCCAGGCTCTGACATTAGAATCTGAAGGACAGAGGAACTGAGCTGTCTTAGAGTTGAAGAAATCTATAGCAAACTGATGGACACATGCCACACAGCCCAAAAGCAAAGCTGATGGGTGCTTATCATCCAAATATCTCAGGTACTCTTGGTTATTTTTTTCCCAAAAATCTTCAATTTCAAGCATTCTTAAAATGTGTCTATATGCAAGATACTTTAAAGGACTAAGTGATCACTCAGTCTAAAATCCTCATGAAATTGGAAGAAATATGTGTATGTATTTCAAATGTATTAACCCTACTTAGAGTCTTGGAACAGAGAGTAATATGCATACATTTTTTTAAACAGAAAATTCACATTTAAAGAAGCAGTAGATTTAAAGAAAGTTATATTAAAATGTCTATCAAATGACCAAGAAATAATTAATACCCATAAAGCTCTGCATCCGAAATTTAATCCAGAGAGATACTAGATACTACTTGGGCCTGGATTTGGAAATTATGTTCCATAGCCAAGAATAAAGTTCACAAAAATAAGTAATCTTACCTTATGAATTTATTGTCATTCTCCTTGTAAGATAATTTTTGAAACTTGATTGTTTTCCCTAACTACTCTTAAAACTACTATTCGAGTGATCTCCATGAATAAATCCTACCTCTTTGTGAGTTAACAAGCTGTTGGTTTTAATTTTCTATATTTAGCCCAAGAACATTTGAGCAAACTCATAGAGTTCCTCAAAAAAGATTAATGTCATTCTTGTAACTTGTTTTTAGAATGAATTTTGGGTTCATCTGTGAACAATTTCAACATCTGCTTAGAAATCAATTGCGACAAATGTTCTTGGTAAACTTTTGTGGAAATGACAGTTTGGGGTGAATGGTTAGACAGAAACCAGCTCACACAACTCCTGTCTGCAGCCCCCCACCTGCTGAGCCAGCAGTGTGTTGCCTCTGTCAGTGTTGCAGAGTCCTCATGTGACTACTGCCACTGCTTTCCTTCCTCTTCTGCCTAATGATGTATAGTCATGGGACGCTCAAGTAGTGTCTTCTCCTCTGTTCCTTTTATTTATAATGTAACATTTACCATACAGTGTCAGAAACCTGTCTTTGAAACCTAAGCATTGCAAGTCCCTTTTTAGTCTAGTCCTCCAGAGCACTGGCTTCAGAGTACAAACAATAACTGTTAACAGATTCAGCCCAGGGGTACAAATGTGCTATTTCAGCTGAGGTCAATGGGACTCACATTCACTCACATTAGGACTGAATTGGGCCTCTGGTGTCACTGTGGAATAAATGCACCATTGGCTAAGTGACAGAGCACAGCATTAGGTGGGAGAGACCACAAGGAGCAGGGTTAACAGAGCCACTTCACACACTTTATAGATGATGTGCTACCTTAAATGCTCTGTCTCTGCCCTATGTGACTGCTTTTGCACCCTTAGGGAGATGCACACTATTGCTTGAAAAATTAACAGAAAATTTTCAGGAGTCACATTTTAAGGAATTTAGCTGACCTTTAAACTTGTCAGAAAATCACCCTGTACTTGTGAATGCTATTAAATGAGCATCACACTGAAATCTGAACACAGAAATTCTGTGTGGGAAGAAGGAAAGAAGGAAAAAAAAAAGAAGGAAGGAAAAATAGAGGGAAAGAAAGAAGGAAGGAAAAAAAGAAGGAAAGAAAGAAGGGCAGAAAGAACGACAAAAGAGAGAGAGAGAGAAAGAAAGAAAAAGAAAGAAAGAAGAAAAACTGCTAATTTTAAAACTAAAGCAGATAGATCATTTTCCCTGTTTTTTTTTTTTTAACAATCATCTACCTTTCTGAAAAGAAGAGGTAATTTTATGATAAGTTCATTCATAAAAATGTACCCTGAGAAAAAATAATAAAACCCAGATATTAAAATGAGAAAAACCCCCTCAAAAACCATGCCTATTCCTTTTTTATTCTTTCTTGGTTGGGGACACTTTACCTCTCTCATCTTCTCTATTCCCAGAGTGAAAATGTATGAGATGACAATCCACTCCTGAATAGATGGCCAGCGATCCATCTTCACCAGCACAATGTAGTTGAACAGCATCAAATAACCTATGTAGGCCAGCTGTAAAAGAAAAAAAAAAAAAAAAAAAGAAAGAATATCAATTAGCACTGTCTATACAACTGAGCCAGATTCTTGGACATGATTTGATATTCCTGATTCTATTGTAACCAGGAGTTCACAGACAAAAGAACAATAAGACTGTCCTGGGTTGTCAGACAAAGGTCACATTAAGTCACATACTATATGGAATCTGCAAAATACATGCACATATGTCCAGCTATATCTATCTCCTCAAAAAATTTATTTATGCAGTTCCCTTGGATCATCCCTCAGTCATGGTAATTCTAATATCACTGTGTTGACTACCCAATTAAGTAAGCTACGTGAAGATTTCTCCCTCATCTGCCTCTAAAACATTTAGTCCTTTAACACCCCTCCTTTGTGTTCTTCCCCCCCATTCACCTAATCTGGAGTGAGTCTGGCATTCTGAGTCCAGATTTTAGCCATTATTAAAGGTTTTCTTACCCAGTGTAGTGTCACTGTGGGTGATGAACAAACGACATGAGACCTCGTTATAAAAAACTGTATTTGACTCTACCTTATTAAAACAATTGCCCTCCTTATATACCTTTTGGAACAGCCACTCTCATTGGTTAGAAGAGTGCCAGAACTCTTCTTCCCAATGGCCCAAAGCAATGGATAGAGACAAGTCCATCCCACAGAAAAGAATGCAAAACATCACTCTCGTTACAATAACACTTGGGGTGTTTGTGTCAAGTCTGTGGGAACAAGGTCTTCTGAAACCTAAACACCACGAAGAAACTGAGTTCAGAAACTCAGAAACCTCAGGCCTAGGAAACCAGACTACAGTGTAGTACTGACCTAACCTATAGAATGTTTCCTCCCAAAACAGAGCTACTCCTACTCACACTTCTGTAGCAAGGAGCTGGGCATAGCCATGCATTCATTTGCCTTATATTTATTGCAAATTTTAAAGTGTGAATGTTTTTCTTTTCCTTCCCAATATAGTCACCTTCCAGGTTAATTTTTGATCCAGAGGAAAGTGTGAACTCACTTTTTAGTTTCTTTTTCTTTGTTTTTCTGCATGCTGAATGTAATTAAATGGTCTGCCAAAAAAAGACAGGTCAGGCAAATTGTGTCATCAAGGTCATAAAGTTCAGAGAAACCCAAGTGTCAATCTGGACCATGGGCTGTAGCAAGGATTCCAGTCTGGTTTGTGGAGGCCAGAATCCAACTGCCTGTCTACTTTGCCTTTCAAACAGCAGCCCCATAAGAAAATGCATCTTAAGGCTAAATATAAATCAGAGAAAAGATGACTCAGTTCTATGCATGAACATTTAGTCATTGTGACAGAAAGCTGTAATACATACATCTATATTTGAATTCAGTTTTTACCTCTCAACTGTGTTACTCACTCTTGCGTACATAGGATCACATGTAAGCTGATCCAACCACAGAGGGCCTTAAGACTTTTGGGTAGGATTATTTCAATGTTCTGCACATCACAGAATAGAGTTCATAGTCCTATTGTAGTTGTTAGAGAATGTCACTTCCACTCTTTGTAAAAGCCACAGGATTCTGGCTTTTGTTCCAGTTGCTGGCTGAGGACACTCAAGAGAATTTGTTATGTTGGCCATATAATTATCAGTATAGAGGAAGCAGACAGTTGAAGCACTACTTGTCTGCATAAAACAGACGAGGAAACGATCTCATTTGTCTTTCAGCTTGTGAGGGATGGTGGATTGCAATGTGCAGGTCTGGAAGCTGCTCTTCCCTTACCACTCCTAAAGGAAATGGAGAGCAATGCTGATGTAGACCAGCACTTAGGGTGACACTAGAGTCAGCAGAACCTGTCTGGGCAGGCAGAACTGAATACAAACTTCCCTAGTAGAAACAGCACCTTCTGATGCAGAGCAAAAAGCCAGGTGACACTGTTACTTAACACTCCTCCTTAACACTTGGACCTTATTGATTACTAATTATCAGGAAATCTACTTTATCTGCTTCAGCAGGCTTTGGTGAGCACTTGCAGTCAGTACAGCAAAAGAATAAGGACACTGAGGTTACAAAAGTGACAGGAACTGCAAGAATCTAAGCATAACCATGGGGTTTTCTTTCCGGTTTTCTTTTGAAAAGCTGGCCTTTTCTGGTCTTGGTTTTGGCAGGTTTCTTTATGTCAATTTAAACTTACTCAAACTTGCAAAAAAGTTTTTGCTTGACTAAAGAGAAAAGATTCTTGATTTGTGAGTAAAATTATACTGAAATGTAACTCCACTTTAATCCAAGAAAAAAGTCTTTCACATAGTGAATAACACCCTCCTTCTCCCTCCCCATATTTCTAACTTGCTCTCACCTTCCAAGAAGCCACACTGATCCAACCCTGTGGTCAAACTTCAGTGTAGCTGTTTGTGCTTGCTACTCAAGATTCTTTAAAAGTGCAACTACAGAAGCACCTGAACCCTATTTTTCTTGCTTGTACCTGGCTTGACAGAGAGCTAGGAGCTGCCATAGTCTGTTGAGGGCAGTACCTGAAGAAAAAAATTAAAGGAGTGGCTGCTAAGAAGTTTTAAGGGTGGATTGTACACAGCACTTCTATGGATGCAGTTCCATTCTATAGAAAATACTGGAATACTCATTGTGGTGGAGGACAAACCTGGAAATTGTACCAACAAGTTAATGCTTCAAGAGAGAGATCACCCTCCTCTTTTCTGATTGATTGCAATAATTTAATGATCATAAACTGAAATGGTCCCAAAATGCAAAACCTAGGACAAAGCTCTTTTGATGTTTAGAAGATGACTTTTACATGGGGCTCAATTTCTCTGCAGCTTTCCTCTTCAGAAGAGGCAGAAACATGGCCTCTTACTTCCTGCGAATATCTCAGTCAACGCTAATAGTAATGATGCCTAAAGATTTTGCTTTTTATGTATTTTACCTATTTGTAGCTTTCTAGACTACTATTAAAGAGTTATATAGCTCCTAGTATTTTTGCTATTCTTTCTCTCAGATTTTAGAGTAGCATGTTAACCTTCTAATGCATTCCTGAAATACTGTTTAGTCTTATTCTTAAGAAGAAGAAGCCTGACAAGGAACAGGCTTCTTTTTCCCAATCAGAATCTGAGGAGACACAGTATGAAATGGGGCAAAGAAGCCCTAGACTAATTCCAGTGGGGCAGTACCCAGGGATAATAACCTAACTAACTACTCTTCTTAATTGGACAATATTTGTTAGTTATGCTAAGTTGTTAAACTTATAAAAAATGTAGAAATCTGATGCCATGTGAGCATATCACCACCAGGATACCTGGAAGCTTCAAATAAATGTCTACTTTTTATTTTGCTATGTTAACTGTTGAAAGATTTTTTCTCTTCTGATATTAGGACAGTGGGAGCAGTCAACAGCAGGAGAATATCATCCTCTTCTGCTCAAGAAATCTGTGGGATGAAACATTTGCATCATAGTTTCCAGTGCATCAGCCACGAAACAGAACAGAGTAGCTGACTTTTGAAATTACTGTGTGTCTAGAGAGAAAGGCTAAAGTTGGGGGGGGAGTTGTTTGTTGATTTGTTTGTCTTGGTTTTTGGTTTTTTTGTTTGGTTTGTTATGGGATTTTTTTTGAGAAAAAAATCTAATTGTCTAATGTCTGCTGAGCCAAATGTTACTTACTCAAGTATTTCATTTAACTCACAATTGTGTATTTGAAGAATGAAAGTAAATACAGCTATACAGTAACAGAGATAGGTAAATGCAGAATACTTGAATTGTTTTGAGTGGTATACAATAGTCATAGGACCTTTTACATGCATTTTGGACTGTAAAGTGTGGAATGTAAAATTAGAACTATTTCCTTGGAAATCCATGAATAATATTTGTGCCTGTGTATATGTGAAATTGTGATAGGTTGTGCAATTTTAACCCTTCTCAGAAACTTGTTTTGCTTTTAGTGTCCAGGAGTTCTCAATATACACAACAGGTCAAGCATGGCAGCCAGAATCCACCTTAACTTGCTCTCCAGGTTGAGCGTATCCAAGATCCATCCAGTTTTAATACATGACCTTGACTGAGACCTGCCTCAGGACATAAAACTGTAGGAACAAGTCTAAATGGAAATGCAATATTGATTTTTCTCTCCCATTTAAAAATGGAACTAAGAGGGAAAGCCAGGATGCTTCTTTCCATTTGCAGTGTAAAGACTTTTCTGTTTGTGCATAATCACACTGCAATTGATAATGAGACAAGGCTGCTGATGAGTAGTTTCTGGACTTGTGGGCTTGATTAGTGTTCAGTGGCCACTGAGTCAAGCAATAAGTTACCTTAAGATGTTAAACTATCTGCTCATCTACAGCATCCACCACAGTTAAGGCTTGATTATGTGATTTGTTCCCAATGTCTGCAAGGCAATTTTTCTTCTAAGAAGTCACTTGCAGAAGGATCCATTCTTTGTGATTTGCTGTGCTTTCAGCAGAATGATGCGAAATATGACTGGGAAAAAAATACCTTTTTTCCATTCCATTGGTCTGAGTACAGTGTACAATTCCAGTGTACAGTAATAGATGTATGTCTTGATAGGACAGTTTAGAAATCACTAATAATGGAAAATCTAGCATGTCCTCACACAGTTCATGACAGTATTTCTTGTAACAGTTAGAAACTGTTTCCTTACTTCTTACCTAGAATTTTCTGGGTATTATTTTTTGTCCTATTCAGCAAGGATTTAATGGTACTTACACACTTTTGAAAACCATTACATTCCTTCTGCAGACCTTTTTTTTTAACAGACAATATATTCTCACTTCCTTAATCTCTCCCCTTAAGTAAAGCTTTACAAACCTCTTGAAACTTTCCTCTTTTTTGGGGTCTTTCTAGCCAGTCTACACTTGTAACATGGTGCAGAAGCTGAACTGGGAAGGAATATTCCAGCCAAGACGACTGAAAGAATTACTTCCTGTGATCTTTTTAGTCTTATCCTTCTACATTCTAGTGCAATTTGCAAAATAACTATTAATAACTGAATAATAACTAAAATAATAACTAATCTCTACTCCATCTTCCAAGTTTTCAATAAAAATATCAGATAGCACCTGATATAGAAGAGAACTTAATGGTATCCTTTCTAATCCCTGCTTCCAGCTTGATAATGAATAATTAATATCTACTCTTGAGGACTAATTGTCAAAAAGCTTTTTATCCACATACTTTATTTATTTAATTTTAATATAGCAGTTATTAATTTAGCTATGAGAAAGTCCTGTGAAGTTTTTGGTACTGTTTCACTGTAGTTGAAACACAATTTTTTTCTGCTTCTTCTGGAAGGTCCATTTCTTTCCAACACAGGGGCAAAATTCTGATTACGTTAAATCAGAAATTTGTCCCTGAAAAATGTACATTGGTTGTCAATCACATCTTTGATATCTTGTGGGTAATTACATGCACATTTTCTAAGAGAAAATCTGCAGACTGGTCAAAACAGAAAAAAAAAAAATGTTCCAAGGAAAGAAGTGTTCTATCTCTTTCTTTCATCAGTTATTAGATAATTCATATTCTGATTCAGACCAGCCTTTCACTAGGCTTACTACTGGAAAGCAATCCTATTTTGAATTCTCCTATAGAGAATTCCTTGGGAGCACTACAGCAAACTGCCCCTTACCATTTTATGTAAAGAAAACCATACATAATCATTTAAATTTTAGCCATTAACTTCCTGAATGAAAAGGTAATCTTTAAAAGTCATGGAAAGGTTTACTATGCTAGGAGACATCTACCAAATACTTTTATTAAACTATTTATGTGTAAGCCCTCCAATACATATAAATGTAGACATCAATTAAACACAAAAGATGACCTTAGTCCAATTTCAATATCTGTACATTATTAATATAACAAGAAAGATTTCTTACAGTGTAAAACCAAAACTTCACGATGGGAGCATTGTAGAACTCGTAAATCTTTCTTCCAATGGGAATCATTCTGTGCCTGCTCTGAACTTCCTCATCCTCCTTCTTTCTTGAGGACTCTCCATTCCCCCGTCCCAGCATTGCCTAAAAGAAATTACAGATTTGTGTTTCTTTCTTTGTGAAAGAAAAATTACACTATTTTTTGAAATGTCAGTAGGAGACTGTTCTTGCTCTCTAGATAAAACCAGGTGACCATAGCTAGGCGTAAAATGCTTTGCTTTCAACTTATCTTTTTTCCAGGAAGTCTTCTGTTTAATTCTTTGAAAATAGAAAGCTACAGCTTTAGCCTCAACCCTCAGCTGGAGAGAGGAATTCCTGACTAGTGAACAAAAAAATAAGATGTGGAGAATATTTCTCCTTCTTGCTGTATGGACAGAAATACTTTTATCTGACAACAGCTTTTTATCATGTACTTCTATACAATAAACAGATGCAGACAGAAAACAAGTAAATTTTGGTTTTAAACAAAGAGACGTTCATAAGGCTGAGATTGAGAGGGAACAACAGGGGAAAAAATGAGTTAGTAATTACTGAATTAGAAGCAAAGATTAGTTAATCACTGGATCTGTCCCAGGACATGACCCCACTGTGAACCTTACATGGATGTAAGATAACTCACTAGTAAAGCTAACTGCAGCAGAAAGGCCTTGAATTGAAATACCCATGTACATGATTGTAGCTTCTTCATAGTGAAGTTCCAGATTATTCAAGCATTGCCTTTGCTAGGCTTGATCTCATGATAACCATTGTAATTTGGACCCACTGAGAATCTACACTGAGCTCAAGAAACACATACATAAGAAATCTTCAGCTAGAAGTGTAAACCTAACAGTCAAAAGAAGGTAATATTTTGGTTTTTTACCCTTAATTTTCATTATCAGCTGCAGAGAAGTGGAAGGACTAAACTACAATCACTGAAGTTAGGTTAGAAGGAATTCCTTTGAATTTGGAGTGTAATGTGACCTATTAAATGTTCATTCTGAAGCCATTATTTAGTGAACAGTAGACTAAGACTGGATTTTAGCTCACTGTGCCCTTTGCAAGTTCTTACTATTTAGTTTGTGGATGCACCTCTGGAATACAGCACCCTGCACATGAAATATTTTCAAAAATTCAGGCAAATTGAAGTATGCAGGGACTGCATGATGATGTATTTCTTTCAGTGCTTCTATAATGCTTTTCTACAAGTAGATGAAGGCACTCTAGAGCTTTTATGTTAACTGAAGCAAACTTTCACTATCCATGAAGATAGCATTGTCCTCATCTGCAACTTAAATGGTGGAAAACTATGGAAACAATCAGATGCTAGACATATGGTCTTTCTACGAAAAGGTCTTTCTTGTCTCTGTATCTGTGCTCTCCAATTCAACAGGCTTTAGATGAGCAATCTGATCAGGTTCTAGACCCCTGCAAGAACTGGTGATGCACTTCTCACATATCTAAAAGCAGGAGTCACAATCTAATCTTCTCTTCCTTTTCCCAGCCTCTTGTGGAGCAATTCATATAAGCCTTTTTTTCTGTGAAACAGTAATTTGTAATAAACTTTTTTCAGCCAGTGTAGATATTTGTAACATTATTAGGAGTGTGCTTGGTCCCACATGGCTCCTTCTCTTTAATTTCATTTATGCAGTTAGTTTTTCCTCTAGCATTATTACTTTCCTTGTGGACCCTTATATTCTTTAATCTGACAACACACAGATGTTGCCACACACATTTTCAGTAAAATACAACAATGATTCAGGACAGAAGTATACTGCACTGAAACTAAGCTGCTGGGACTGTCTCAGAAATGAAAGCCTGATTTGACCAAGTTAACCTATTTCCTTTAGCTTTAATGGCTGAAGATTTTTAATTTAATTTCCATAAATACAGATAAAACATTACCTATTAAAAATTTAAATGTACCTCCTGTTGGCTCTCACAGAGCTCATAAAACACCTTGAATGCCCATCAAGACTTTTATAAAAAGGGAAAAAGACAAAGTGGCTGTTGAACAGAGGAGAAGGGTTTTTATGGTTATGAGACTCACTGAATATAACTACAGTAGCAGAAGTTACACAACTACCTGAACTCCACAAAATCAAAATGATCCTTTGATCCATATCATTGATTGGGGTTTTTTTGAGAAAAAAAATTAATATGATCTGAATGCTTTGGGAGCACTATAGCCCAAGAAGGATCTCAACTTACTGACACTGTTCAGGGAAAACTGCCATCTGAAGCTACAGTTTTCTGTAGCTTTTTCCAAGGCTTTGTCTCTGCTGTCCTCTGGTGCTCAGGAATTTTGCAGCAGAATGAAAATGAATGCTGCCTGCTATAACAAATGAGCAATGCCGTGCTTTAGTGAAAGGGATTATTTTTCAGAGTTCAAATCCTTCACAATTTTACAAATTTACATATTCTGAGCTAGAATTAATTCTCAATGAAATCAGTGAGTTGTTTTTATGATAATGCTCTTTCAATATCTGGATTTATGCTTTAGCTTATGAATTCTGATTTCCTGTTTACTACTGCTTTTTTCTTGATAACAATGCAGTAATTTTATCTTGTTATAATTATTTTTGAATTAATTCTATCATATAATAGTACCTTCTCCCCTCCCCCATGCTACAGATGGGGAATTTCTGAGATGGCTAGGAATTAGGTTTGACCTGATGTTCATGACTGTTAATTACACCTCAGTATTAACAAATTGAAAAGCTTTCCCATTAGAAACATTCAGAAATAACCTAAGTAACTGTGTTAACAGAATAATTGCAGTGCCAAATGTGAACAAATGTTTTCCTTGGAGTGGGATGCAGTAGGGTGGGAACAACTCAACACACTGCTCTGTGTGGGTGGCATCTCTTTCTCTAATATATGATTTTGTCTATGATTCACCATGAGTCATGCAAGGTAAGCTCGACAGCAGCTCAGCCTCATAGTGAAGTACAGTACAACTGCATCATTTTATCCTGAAGGGATTGATGTTTGCATAGTTTTTACATGAAGCTTTTATTAATCTAGTTTCTGTTGTTATTGTTGGGCCAGATTTTGTTTTATGTAATTAAGGACTGTTTGCTGATAATGAACTATCAGGGAAGAGTTTTGGGTTGTACATTTTTGCATTAATATATGTTAACAATCCTATACTATATTTATGTGTTTTATAATAAAATAACAGGAATTTCACTCCTTCTGGAATCAGGCTCTTCCAATTTCATCCTGAGTGAAATCTACATAGAGAGTGAAATCTATATAGAGACTCAGCCCAGTTCACAGAGAACTGGTGTGGAAATGATACATGGCTGTATAGAGACACCTCCCTCATCACACCCTGCTGGGTCCTACACTCTGTGTGAAAGTGCTGCCTCCATGGTAGTTCTAGGATTACTCTTTTCTGCCCTGAAACGCTGGTATGAAAATGTTTTAATATCTTTGATTTACAGACGTGTAAAATTAGATTTTGCACATGCTTGGTGGTTACAGTGAGCACAGAGGAACAGGACTCAAGTGCCAGGAGCTCAGTCATCCTGTCTGCTGAGCAGGGCAAAGAACACAGGCTGTGCCAGGGCACACGTCTGCTGGTGGTGGTATGGAGGGTTTCCAGAGTCCTTGGAGGAATAGAGTACCTCTCCTTATGGAGGGGGTCAGAACTTCTGCCTAGAGACCAGCAGCAGTGTTTCCCAATTCTGTTTTCCAGACAAGCTGAAGGGGTGCCCTGTTGCTGGCATGTGAGATGCTGTGGGAGTTGTCTTCCACAGGGAAGGGTTGGGACATGGGCATCAGGACATGGATCTTTGGACTTTTCTGCGCTAAGAACTGTATTTTTAGTGATATGATTAATATTTGGTTATTTCTTACCATTAAGAAAAGGCTAAGCACACATACTACAGATAAATTAACGTGATCCCAAGGGCCAATAGAACTGAAAAGTTCTCAGGCTAACTCAGTGATGCTCATGGAAGTCCAAACTCCCTATTCATTGTGAAAAATCAGAGCAGAATGAACAAAAAAACAATGGAAACACCTTTTAAAGGACTTGGATGAGTTATTCTGTGTTCTGAAATAAAACCATTTACTGGGGAGTTGTAATACCCAAAGAATAAGGCATTGAACAGGGTTAAGGATGCTCCTAGTTATGGCCTCCAGAATCAGGGAGAAAGATAGACTTCTGGTGTTTCTGACTGACCTGAATTTCAGCAATTAAGGCGTGGATTAGGACACTGTACAAATACAAAATATCCCTGGCCTTTAGAATTTAATGCCCTTCTACTCCTCTGTGTTTAATATTAAGGATTAATGACTGTCACCTCCATACATAAATTGTGGTAAATTTCTTGGTGCTGAGGAGCACTGATGAGAGCAGTATTCAAATGTGTTTTTGTCAGTAGCAGCTATAAGCTTGTTTCTTAGCATCTAGGTGTTAAAGAAATGTGGGCCTATCACTCTCATGTGTCTGTTATAATGTTAAAAGCAGGTGTGAATAACAAGTAGTTTACAGTGAATAAACACATCTTCATAGTATATCCATATGTTTAGTTACCCACCAGACCCTTTAAGGGGAACATAAAGCAAATACATACTTGCAAGCAGATACACTCATGTGGAGATTTAACTTCACTGTTGCTGTAGTCTGCTGATCACATTATTCTGTGCAAATGAGGTGTAAAACAGGGAGAAGGTCACTGTGGCCCTGTACCTCATGCACTCTGCATAAGTCCAGTACAGAAGACGAAACTGGACTCCTTGGCCTGTCTATAGTCACCTGGGCTTAGCAGTGCAAGACACACAGAAAAACAATGAACAGACCTTGCCTAGATGAGATCTCTTTATATTAATTTTAGCACAGAGAATATGGGTGTAAAATGATGAATACAGAGCCTTGGGAAGTATTCATTGGGAATGATTAGAAGGAGAATCAGGAAGATTATTTCAATTACATATTATTTGCCAAAAAAAGGAACTTTGAGAACTTTGAATCAATAGATCAGTCACTCACCTAACCTGAGCTTTTTTCAGCATAAAGATTAACAAATAAATTTTTTTTAAAAACTTTTGTTCTCAAAGTTCAGCAATGGATTAAACATTTATGATATCCCAGCATAATAAATAATTAATCTTACTGAAGTATTTATAAGGTATCCTTAGCATACTAAAGGATACCATGGCTAAGGGGAAGCTTCACAAAGGCACTTCCCAAAACATCTTCCAGGCATCCTCTGATCAGTGGAAAAGAAACCTTACCTTTATGGAAGACCTTTTGTCTAAGCCTGGAACAACACGAAACTTCAGTCTAAAGTATTTTCTTATATTTAAAATATGTCAGGTGACCAAATATAACTACCTGTGGCATCTAACCACAGACATGCAAAGATCTCTTGCCACTAATTCGTCTCTCCTCACCACTGAGGAGCAGCTGAGTGAAGCAGCTGTATTAGAAAGTTCTACATTATGGTATAGATTATATGCAGAAACGCTAAGTGAGCATTACCAAATATATTGTTTCTAAACTTGCTGGACTCCACAAGAAGAAATATGGTTTTATAGAAAAGGTTACAAGTGCCTAAAACTTTACTAAAGTGATACACTGAATTTGGAGGAATTAAGGGAAGAGTCAATGACAGAACAGAGCAATAGGACTGTCAGCACATGGAAAGGAGAAGAGGGGAAACATCTAAGGTTCATCTGGAATAGCAGATCCACTGCACACATCACTTACTTGCAGCAGGAGTCAGAAGGGAAAAAGGGAGCAGAATTGTAGACAAGAAACCAGGAGCTGGGACAACTACAGTGAGATGGAAAACACATCTTCCCCAAATTTTTCCCCATTTCCAGGTAAAAGGCAGCTTGCAAAGTGCTTATTTGATTTGAATAGGCACTTCATGAGGGGATCAGAAGCCAAGGGTTAGTAAATTGCAATCAATAGCTAATGAGCAGAGAATGCCCCATTGCTGCTATTCTGGCTTCTGGTGGTTCCCAACAGCCAGGTTCTTGCCTGCAAACGGGTCCTGTAGGTGGGTCTTGTGGGCTGCTCCTTCGGCTTGCCTGCATATTGGGTCCTGTAGGCAGGTCCTTCTGCCTGCCTGCAGTCAGGGTCCTGTGGGCAGCTCCTGCTGTTTGCCTGTGGGAAACAGTCTGGGTTTTTTTGTTTTTGTTTTTTTAACTTAACCAGGCAAATCTCTTTTATATCCATGCCTCTATCCTGACCAACTGGGGCTGAGCTTTAAGCCTTTCAAAGACACCACAATCAAACCCAAACAAATCCAAAGCAAACTAGACTAAGGCAGATGTAATAGCCTGTATGATAATTGTCCAAACTAAAAAGTATGAGAACAGGAGATGGGAGGTAGATGACTTGTGTAGTTTTCAGAGCTTTAGCTGTCCTATTCTTTGTGGTGTAAATTATTCCTCAAAGGCTGTGTTACTAATATTGACAAGTCCTTCCTTACACAATTCTGTTGACTTGTAGAAGTGGAGCCGTCTAGCTGCTTGCTAATGTCTTCAGTGGATTAAAAACTGGATGTGTGTTTGTGTGAAAGGCAATGAGCACAAATACAAAAAGAATTTTAGAGTAAGTTTTCATAATTTTTCTGGCCTGTTTGCACACTTGCTTACTCTCTAGTGAAGTCAACTAAGAGAAAAACAAAAAAAAATATCTGGCTTCCATGAATTTTTGGGCATTTCTGACCAAAGATGTGCCCTTTCCTACCACAGAGGTCATCTATCATGACTGAGTGCTTCTAAAATCTAATTCACTTAGTTCAGACAACATGGCATCAGATGAGGATATTACAGCACAGTATCATCATGCACTGCTGCAGCATAGAGACAAAATGATGGCAACTTATGAGGCTTCAGTCCCATGGAGGAGAGGGGAGTGTGAAGAGTGGTATCCTACCATGTGCTATATTTAGCCATCAGATATATTTAGCTATCAAGTCTTCAATGCCTACAGATGTAGGAATAACAAATTGACAGCACTGCAGCTGATGATTTATTGTGAGCACTCACAGTGAGTTCCATGTCTTCCTCATCTTTTTCTTTCACTGGCTTCTCTGGTTCCTCTGGATCCTTTTCTTGAAGATGGACCTCATTGGCCTGGGTCATGTAGGGCATATCATCTTTGTTCTTGAACTCCAAGCTGAGGATTGAAGGAGGAAGTAGAATTCCTAGAATTACCTAAAGCAATAATAATGATAACAATAATCATCACAGAAAACAGATTATGGTCATAATGGTTACTTATCATCAAATGGAACAACTCCCTCAGGAAATTTAGGAAAATAAAGATACATGTGCATGTGATTTTCTATGACAATAAAGTATTTGCCATTAGGTGTAATGCTATCAGAGTACTGAACAAAGCATGTAACTTCTACTGTTACTTGCTGTGAATGCCCTCTGAAGTTTTATCTGCTTGTGCATCACCTGATGTGTAATGCTATATACTGGAATATATTTACAAAATATTATATAAGGTCAAGAGTAGGTGGGACCATGTGGGTATACACACTTGCCAATGTCTGCATTTTACATAATACAAAATACCAGTACAAATGACACACAGAGAGTATTTGTCTCTACAGAGAGGGTTAATAACTCTGTTATTAACCATGTTATTATCCATGCTTTATGCACACTGGCAGTCAAAGGAGTGTAACTATGTGTGGATCTGAGGAGATAAGCTGAAGCCAGCAAAAGCGAATGCTGATGTGCATAGATATGCAGTTGCCTCAGATTTTGTTTCAGTAACCAGGCATCTGTATAATGGTCATGTTAATGTCAGCTCTTTCTTTTCTGCCTTCTCTCTCAGACGCAGGAGTGTACAAACCACTAAAATTTCCTTGTTAGGATATATAATTAAGGACCATACTTGGGTTAAAACATTAGTACAACTGAATAGTTATCACAGTAATACAAAGCAAAGTCTGTATTCACAAGCACAGTAACTTTTCCTGGTTATGCTGCAATTTGATGGAGAATGATTTTCTTATAAATCTCTTCCTGAATGACAGTGAAACCAGATAGTTAATTCTTGGTAGGTTAGGGAGTGTGCTTGTGCTCCTCATATCAGCAGACAGCCTGTGTGCTGTTGAAACCATTCAAAGTACACAATGAGGAGCAGTTAGTGAATGTGAATGTTGTATTCAGCCTTGGAAAAGCTTCCTGCAGTGCTCCAGTGATGAAACGATGGGTCCAGGGAGAGGAGGTTACAAGCAGACCTGGATTCACAGAAAGGCTATTTCTAAGAGCAGGTAAGATTAACAGCTGCCCCTAGTCCTTCCATTGGTGCCATGCATCCCCAGCAAGAATCAAAATAATTGTATTCAATCTTCCTACCATTTGTCAGTTTCAAAGGGATAAAACTGTTCTTGGGAAATAAACCATGACTCATGCTTGCAAATTTATTTCTTTGTCATGCTGCCTCATGTAGCTTGTAGTCTGCTCTAGCTTAAAACAAGTTCTGCTAATGAGTTTCAATGAAACTAGAAACTGAGTAAAGGATCCTTCTGAAGCCCTGGTGTTAGAAGAAGCTGAGAGGAAACAGAACCTGTTACCTTCCATTATGTATTATGAAATAAAGGTCTATTTTAGGGCCTAAGAAATGTGCACTGAAAAGTGGAATGCATGTAGTAGGAAATCGGTTGTACCTAGGTTGAATATCTGCAAAGCCAAACAGTGAAGAAAGCAGTTGTCCCTCTGAAGGATAATAGGCCAGTAAGTTCAGGAAATAGGTAGTAGGAATGTCTCCAAATGTGAGAATAGTTTCTATCTGTAGCAGAACAATTTGTATGTGCAGGTCCTGCATAGGAATGTTATCGGCCATTTATACATCACTGTCACTGGATTAAGAGCCAGTCTGGAAGCAATGCATATACTCCTAAGAATTCTTGCCATTACTGAACGTCTTTTCACATGACAGCACAGCTGAGTAATTACCAATTTTCACACAGGCAAGTAGTGCAGAAGAGACAAACCCTTCACTTAAAATTTTTCTCAGTGATCTGGGAGGAAGAAGCAATTCTTGGGTCTATTCTGACTGGTGACTGCTTTGGTGAAACATGCCACGGACTCAAATTCATCTCAGAATTCATTTTGCACTGTTGGCAGTTTTATCAACTGTGGCTTTAACAGCTTGGAAAACTGAATTATCCTTTAGACCCTCTTCAGATGCCATCAGGAAGATTTGCAAGGGTTTGCAAGGAAATTTGTGCTGCTTACTTTGCCTATTCTGGGGAAGGTTGTCAGATCAGCACCTTTCATTAATGGTTATTTCACTTACAATTCCTTTTCCTTTTTTATCTTTAAAACTCTTGACTAACTTCTTAAGTATACAGGCAGGGTGACACACTAACCTCCAAGCTCAATTCTTATTCTGATAAATGATGCCAGAGGGGTCTTTAAGAAATGAAACGAAAAAAATCTAAGCTGTGTACTTTGAATTTAGGCTTATGATAAGCCCCAGCTGAAAAACTGAACGCAGGAAGACTATACCCTGCTTAAAGTCACTGCAAATAAACATCTGAAATACAGTTACTTTAGACAGTTATTACTGATTTGTTGTGAACCCTGTCACCATGTATTAGAATTCTCTGAATGTTAATTATATTTTAAAACAGGAATGACCTTTAGGCCAGAGTTTTTTCTCATCCGAAGACGACCCATCCACATGTCAGTGAGCAGCATCTGGCTGCAAGTGTGAGCAATGAAGTCTCTGTGCTTGGCTGCCACTGCAAGCTGCAGGCATGTGGCATTGCTCCAGTTCTTCAGCTCATAGGTCAGCAGTTTCATTGCCAGTTGCTCGTCCTGCTTGTACGACTGGTCCAACAGCTCGACCGCCAACTGGCCAAAGTCCCTGCAACAGAGGGACACCCATTCATTCCCGTCAGCTCACGCAGTCTTATGCCCAAAACACCTCTCTGCAACTGCCAGCCTCTGCAAGGAGCACACCACCTTCCAGCATGCAAATCGTGATGTTGACTCTACACAGGGAAACCCACATTTTCAACTGTGAGTGGCTAATGCTAAGCATATAAATAAGTGCCCCAAGTTAGCAGTGATGAGCACCCACACCTACCAGCTGTCTGCTCCCACCTCCCTGCCCACCTCCCTGACATTTTCTAACTGAAATCCTCTGGTTATCTGCAGCTTAAGGGATTGCTTCTCTGCTGTTTGCCCATGGCTTCATGGTCAAGTCTGCAGGAAGAAGGAGTGTCCAATATCCTTTGTAAAATCCTAAATTTCTAAAATTCTAACATCATGAAAGATTTTTCTGGAATCTAGTATCTTGCCTTACTCATCTAAGCATGACCTCTTGGTTAATTAACACTTCTTCCTGAATACTATGCTCATAAGGATTTCAACAACTGTTCTGCTGGGTATGTACAGTGTATGCTGAAAAAGCATAGAGAAATGTTGCAGTCTGACTTTTGGGGCCTCAAGGAAGACACATAAGCAATATAAATATTTCACTATCTTCCTGACATCTTCTCATTTCAGACATTATATTGCTAACAATTTTGCTACTCTGGCAGACAGATTATTTAAAAGCCATTTAGATTTTCTCTAAAGATACTGTACTTTCCCTACAAGTAAGAAATGAAAGTAAGGTAAAGAAAATAAGAAAATTTTAGGTAGCTTCAGAAATCTCTTTTTTTCTTTATTTTTTTTTTTTTTCCCTTTTTCCCCTCAGGAAAGCATACAGCAAAGGAAATTCACCTGGAATTGTGGTTCAGCTCTTGGGATATGTCATCGACCATGTCATTTTCTGATGCTTCGTGGGCCATGGCTTTGCAGAGTTTGCATGCCACCAGTGCTTTAGCCATAGCCTCTTCCCCATGTTGCCAAAAGAAGAGGGCCATCTTCTGACGTTTCATTAGCACAGCCCACACCATCAGCTCATGGAATGGGAAGGGAAAGTGATTGATCTCAGGGTCATCCATATCAATATCAACTTCTTCTTCTTTCTTTTTTGTTGGTTTTCTCCCTCGACGCAAAGGGACATCATCCTGTGGGAATTTTAGATAAATATTTATTATATAATATTTAATTATTTAATTACTTAATATTATATCTAATATTTATTAGATAAAGGAACCGAATCAATTAATACAATTTATTGAAGTCAGTACTTGAGATGTTAAACACATTTTCTGCAGGCCAGCCCATTCATAATTTTTTGGACAGAACATTTAAAATAGGTAAACAATGAAAAAGGTATTGGTGTGTGCACTGTAATTAAGACAGTAAATAGGGAAACAGAGCCTTGGACTGTCACTCTAAATTGCTCTTTCTCCCTAATAACAGAGAGTACAATCACACAACATCCAGAACCATTTTGGAAATGCCACCATTAAAATAAATCTAAGAGCTCACTGCAAATGTAACATCTGCTGTAATGCATCTGCCTCTTTTCACATCCAGAAAGCACATATCCAGGGAATTTTCTGATTTACTGAAGACTCCTTCTATGCTAATTCTTGTGTTTTCTCCCTTTATCTCCCTACAAAGGTAGCAATCTCCCTTCTTTATTCCTGTTCTATGTGTTTATTCCTTCCTTCTCCATCCATTTGTTGTTTCTGTTGCCTTTAGTTTCTTTCCCATTTTAGCCTTTTGCTTTTATCAGATGAGCTGGCCTATTCTGTCCTGTGTCTATGGATGGAAAAATGAAAGTGACTGTATAAAATAAAAAAAAGAAAATACTACTATCCCCTTGAAGCACTGGTGTGGCAAAAAGTGCCAATAAAAATGAGACAACTTTGGCCTGTAAAAAGATTTCTGCATCATTCTCTGCAAGTCTTTCATTTCTCTGAACACGTTTTGAAATTACATGCTACTTGATTGAAATTCTGCTTGCTAGACTGAAACATTTTATTTAATTCTTATTAAACAAAACCCCCATAAGATCCATAGTTGGGGCAGGGCCTTCCTTTTCCTTAGCTATCTCCTGGACTTTTATTAAGAAATGTTTCTTAATCTGCACCCTGTATAAACAAGTTAGCTGGATGAAAAATACCATTCATGTTTTCATTACAGTGAATTTAAACATTATTTGGATATAGTTTATATTTGTC
This sequence comes from Sitta carolinensis, assembly GCA_032173965.1. Taxonomy (NCBI): domain Eukaryota; kingdom Metazoa; phylum Chordata; class Aves; order Passeriformes; family Sittidae; genus Sitta; species Sitta carolinensis. Next base: position 61,971,768 of record CM063313.1, read on the forward strand.
AAAGAAGGAAAAGATATTAAGATTTGTCACACATTGCCTACCTCCATTCCCAACAGTTTCAGGGCTTTTGGCTGTACAAAAAAAAAGTTAGAAAAATGTTATTTCTCACAGAATAGTGATGAAAAACTACAGCTGTTTGTGTATACAAATAAACATATATACACATACATGTAGAATGATGTATATAATACAATGTACAATAAAAGACAGATAATAAATACATAATGTAATATAATGTAATGTAATATAATAGTATATATAAATATATACTTACATGCCAACCAAATAATTACATATATATAGTTATTTCAAACTTCACCAAAACCACAACAGAAGACATATATTTAGATTCAGGTACAAATTACAATTGGTGAGGGCTGTTCTAGCAAGTAACTGATAGGGACCACTGATAATGCATGAGTGGATTTCTCTGGAGTACATAATTGTTTTGGCCACTGCCCTGGAACACTTCCATCGACTGTTGGGGAGCTGCTCTGTTTATTGGTTCCGGATTGGGGAAATCACTGCTCAAATGCTTTTCTCAATGGAGTCACTATGGGAAGGAAGTCTCTCCCACCAGCTACAATCACTGTCTTTCAAATGTGAAGAATGATAAGAAAAAGCATAAGGACACAGATAAACCCCTTTTAGGTAGTTTCTGCATGTGTTTCACAGAGCTGTTGCTATTGATATCTACCTATTAATACTTTCAGTGCTGTGTATTGCTAAAATCTTAAATGTGGGACAAAAATAGACAAAGAAGGAACTACAAATCTTACTGGATTTGTACAGACTTTTTGTACAGATGATACTGACTCCTGTTCACGCTGAATTGGGTCAATGGCTATATGGATGACAATAAACAGATTTGTGTTTTAGAAAGACTTTACTTTGTATTCACAGTGGCATAACTTACCAAACATGGAACCTACAAAAATATTTAACAGTGGTGTTGCCATGAACCAAATGATTGCTGGAGCCACATTCACAAAATAAAACAAGTTTTATGTTAAGGGTTTCTTTGTCCTGAAATCTTCAGATCACTATCAGGAGATGAGCCATGAGATAGGAAATGCATCTAACAATGAAGAAGTTTTAAAATCTAACCCAGGAGTTAGAATTATAGTATTATTGGTGCAGGTCAAAAGGCTGGTCTTTTAAAAGCTGTGAATACTCATATTTACAGTTCTTAGAGTCAGAGGAAACTATTATACATGCTGGTTTTAGCAGGGCAGCAGAACTCAATAATTTTTTCATTAAATTAATAAAAACCATAGCTTGTATCAGTGCCTGGCTTATGCTGCATTATGGTGAGATAACTGCAATGCACATAATGGAGATGAATCTGTAGAATGAATAGTGCGTGCACTGGACCCCACCATCCTGGAACCATGTAAGAAGCTATAGTAATCCCTGCCAGTTGGAACAGTCATGAGGATGGCAAACAACTTGTTCCTTACCCTCTTGGGCCCGAACAAATTGTGGTACAGTGTTCTGAACCGTTTTCGGGTGTAATTGCAGCGATACGCTCCTCCCATCAGGTACTCTATCACCAATCCAATATCAATCAGACTTATCCGATAATCAGGAGGCAAGTTTCCCTGCAATAAAAATAAGGATGGTGGAAAAATAAATGCTTATTACTGACATTGTTAAACACACTTTAAAATTATGTTAGAATAAAACAAATTTAATAGGTAAAAGCAGGAATGTATTATTATGCTGGTTAATTAATTCACCTTAAAATAGATCCAACCGAAACCTGGATATTCTCGCTTGGAAAGAAGACATAAGTTAAATAAGAAGGTGAAGAACTTGTTGGAAGTAACAGAAGAGAACGTCAGTACACAGTACTCATATTCTTCAGCTGGGGAAACAAGGAACAAGACTGCAGAAACAAAAGCATGAGGATTGATACACTTGAAAAGTCAGGCACAGCTGCTGGATTCTACTTCTGCAAGATAGCACTTTTCCTGCACCAGCTCTCACCCACAACTCATCCTAGCATCTCACATCTCTGTTGGCATCTCTCTGGAGTGCCTCACAGGAACTGTCAAGGCATGGTGAAATGACATCACGCAAAATCTTTTGTTCACAGGGAACCAGCTCTTTCCCATCCAGCAGTATTACCTTCCCATGTTCCAGGAAAGGAAGGGCAGGAGATAAGATTGGTGTTACATCTCTAGAGGAATTGCACAGTACATAAGCTATCATTATTACTAGGAAAAGCAGAGTCTGTCAGCATTTGGTCTCGGAGTTTTCATCAAAGAATACACACCCTGGCTTAAATTCCACACCAAGAATGAGGAAAGCATCTGTACGTATGAAAGCTGTAATAAGAAAAAACAAAACACCTGTGGCTAATTATTTTGGCGTTTGTTTATGAAGAAAGCTACAGGCCCAGAAATTTTTCTACATATTCCCTACCTGAGTTCCTTACATACTTCACTAAAAGCCCCTTTAAACACATTACCTAGTTATGTGATTTCCAGCAGAGCCATTGAGATTGTCACCCAAGAAATGAACTGAGTTTGTTGCAAAGTCGTTAGCAGGATAGAAGGATGCCTACATACTTCTCCTTCCATTTGTCTTTCTTTCTTGCCCTCTGTTAGATTTTTTTTTATATATCTATATCTATTATATAACTATATCTATTATATATCTATATTTAAATAGACATGTATATGTATGTGTATATTTATGTGTATATGTATATGCAGATGTACATGTATATGAGGTCTTCAGCATGTACCTTTTACCTTGAAAGGAAAAAGAATGACAAATATGTCTGCATCTTACTGTCCTTTTTATGGGAACGCCCTTGCACACATCTTTCTTCACTTTCAAATCTGAAAATTACATCACTAAGGGTATGAGTTCTCCAGTACTTCTGGGTTGCAAAACTGTGAAGAAAGATTTCAGTAACAGATTGTCTCTCACTGCATACAAATTTGGTCTCAGTTAATGGGGCATTTCTATTCTCCAGTTGCAGTAAATCCAATGGGACATCTTGTGTACTGAACAATTTCAGGCTGGGCTGCACTCACAGATGCGCAAGTCAAGTCTCTTGGGGTCTCTGGCAATGGAGGAACAAAACTCCAGTGTGGGCACACCTGCTCCTCTATTCTCTCCAGAGGAACTATGCAAGGTAAATTCTGATTCCTTTACTGGAGGAAAGGACTGATGAGAAGGGAATGAACCCAAATGAAAGTTTGCTTCATTCTCTAACTCTCTGCTTCTGAGTTAACTGGATGACAGTTCGTGTTTCAGTAAGCAATCCCTACCAGAAAAGAAGGAATGATTCAGCAAATTGTGAATAGATAACTTGGCTGTAGAGACCTCACTAAGAAACCCTTCAGATTTATAGAACCCTCTCTGTTCTGTAAGTCATTGTGCAAAAGATATGACTACAAAATAAAGGTGGAAAGAGAGACAAATTATCCTTCTGTGTTCTGTGAATAGTAGCCTTGAAAAAAAGGAATATTACTCAAATAAAAAATTATATCATACAGTCAGTATTGCAGAAGGACCAGAAACTGTAACTCTTAGCTTCCAAATTTTTCAGTGCACTGTAATTATCTAATGTTCTATAATGATACACAGTACAGATTACAGTGAGCCTGTAGCTCTTTTTATGTGTTCATTAGAAGACGGCTAGTAATTCACATGGAGCAATTTTATGACTATCATGTCTTGCTGGAAATATCTGCATGTCTGGAGATATCTGTCTGGCTTCTCTGGAGATGTCCTTAGATTAGAGCAGAACAACACTAATGGAGAGCAGATGTAAATGGTTCTGCAGAAGAGAAAAAATGGTTGCAAAGATCCTCCTTCCTTTTCTATTTCAGCCATGAAGAGCATCCTCCTGCCTTGCTACCTGCGTGGTACAAGCAGCACGCGGAAAATGCTCAGGAGGGAGAGAGGGAGATTGTGCTCTCAGAGCGTACCATGCCCAGCAACCGGATGGCATTCAAAGGGACAGAAAATCAAGCAAATTTAGTGGAAAAAATCGAGCTGCCAACCATTTTTAAGTAATGTCCTCTAGAATATCCTTTTGCAACCTTCCTAATCTTGTCTAATTTGATGAGTGGGGAATTACTATGTTTTGCAGGAATGTATATTGGCTTAGATAATTTGGACATGGGTAACATTTTATACTGAACAATTTTAAGAAAAATAACATCTAAAAATTAAATTTAAAGATTAAATTCTGCTAGGTTTTTTTTTGTTGGCTTTTCCCCCAAAATATTCTTCTCTCTCCAGAATGTGTAATGTAAAATGATAATTCTACTAGAACGAGGATGAAAGCATTAGCAGAAATGGGAGTTGCAGCTCCAAGGCAGGATTGTAGTTCAACAGACTCCTTGTATCTTAAAGTCTTCACTCAAACTGAATGTTTTAATATTAAGTGGAAAAAAACATTTGAGCAGTTAAGAATGAACAAGAGGCATCAGGGTGCTACACGTGTTACAAAACGTAGGTTTCTTGATATAGCTCTGATTTCTAAATTTTCATAAAAGACCTTGATAAAAAAATTTCTGGTAAAATAATTTTGATGAAAGTTGCATCTAATATTGAAGCACTTCACTAAAGAAAACTCCCAAATCCACAGCAAAAATATACATTTCATAAACATCACTTTTTCAAAGTGACCTCTAGTAAAGAAAACTGGACCATCCTTGTGAGAGGGGTAACACATGTGCCAAAGCATTTGCTCTGTCAGCAGACAGCTTGAACCACCCTGGCAGGGCCAAGAATGCTTGCAAATGAAGCATAATGGTGCAAGAGGGACAGAACCACCCCAAGAACAAGAAGAATTTGGATGAACTAATTCTAGTGCAGTCTAGGTGGTCAAGAATGACTGAGGAGAAAGTTTGATTTTGAGGTAAGATATTTGTCCTGGTTAATAATCAACACATCTTTTAATGGAGGGACAAATTCTTAAGTGTTAATGCACAATTTTCTCCTGAAGAAATTTCAGGTTTAAACTGTAACTAGTCAGTTGTAGTACTTTTTCACTTCAAGTGCATTTTTTTGTCACCACGTATCAGGCCTATGAGTTTGCATACTGAGGAAAAAAAATATTGTCAAAATTCTCTGTATTACTAGTTTGTTCTTTGGAAATGCAGGCATACAATAGAACGCCAAAAAACCCTCAACTTTGGAAATGTAAATAATCCTGAAGTGGAATTGAGATCTATTAATTATATACAATCTTTTGGATAAATGAAAAAAATTTCATCTGTTAATTTTTGCTGATCTTCATCAGCTAGCAGGGAAGGAATTTTTTTGGTTTTGTTTTGTTTAAAATTTGTAGAGGGCAACCTCCACTTGCAGACTGAGTGGCTAGTACAGCCACTGTCTGATTCTTTCTGCTTAGCCTGGGTACATTGCTGTGTACGGTCAATGGAAGGAAGCCAAACTTAAATGTGAAATTCTGGACCCTTGACAGGAGATGTCAAAATGGCCATGAGGCCAAAAATGTAGGCAGGTTGGCCCCGCTATGTATCTACAGGATTGAGAGGACTGAAAGGTGATCTGAGGCAGAGCCATTATAATATAATTTGTCTTGTTAATACATGCAAAATTTATGCACATTTTGATTACTGTAAATTCTTTAAGATTGTATCTCCTGGCCTTTACGATATGCTGCCTAAGCTATCAGTCTTCACAGCAGTATTTGGAAATCTGAAAGGAAAATATATTGTTGTATTATATGTTTGTGTGCACTTGTGTGTGTCTCTAGGAATCTGATAATGTGATTTCTGTTGTTCTAATTATTTGTTTTATTAAGCAGGCAAGATTGTCTTTCAAACAAAACAAAACAAAGCAAAACAAAACAAAAACCAAAACACCCTACTACTGATTTACACAGCTATGTAGTACAACAGTAGTAAATTACTGCTTCTATAATTTTTATACATCCATTTTCTATCTGAGAATCCGCAATGATTGAGATGCAAATAATTTTTTTTTAGCATACACCCTTTTAAATAGTTCAGGTTTTAAAACTGAGATGTACATGTAAATGCACAGTGTATTTCATACCAATTAGGTATTGTCTCAAGGTGGTGTGTTACATACTTCTTTATTTATATTCTGTGATGCTGCAATTAAATCCAAGAGATTAGTTGTCTGGGATCAAAATATACATGAAATCAAAAAACTAGCATCAGCAGAGTGGTCTGTCTTTCATACATGATGGGCCATCTAACTGCCAAGTGGTGATGTATCCATTAAGAAGTTTTTTCCAAGGACGTGTTTTCATTTAAACTGCTGTCAGATCTGCTGACTAATCTGCAGCTTAGTTGACTGGTAAGGGATCTGATCATTTGGCAGGGCTATGGTGAGCTGTCACTTCTCCCTGTGAACCCTACATCACTGACAAGACGAGAGATACAGCTCCAGAGCTCCCGTTTTTTTCCAGGAAGGAGCTAAAGAGCTGCACCAGGATGTCTGTTTTCAAAGCACTCACCTATGTAGGACTGGTTCAGTGTAGTTGGAACTACTGAAGATTTTAGATATTGACAGAGGAAAGAAAGATGAATTTATGGAGAGATCACAATCACCTAATAGTTAGAAGTCACTGTGGAACAAATAATGTAATCAAATACAGTGTAAGTTTATTTAATGTCTATTCATATATATCCATGAGTGCAGATCATCTTTGACTACTTTAATGTCTTTTCTTTCAAGAGTTTCCTTTAAAATAAATATTTAGGGGCTCAGAAAAAAGAGATTCAAATTATTTAGTTACACAACATACAGTTTGCTATGCCTTTGAAGAAGGATTTGGAAAGGTGATTCTGGGGGAGAAAAGGCAATTGGAAAGGTATATACTTTAAAGTAGAAGACAGATTATGCTTCTTTTAAATTCTTATAGGCACATAAATGACTGCATATTGAGTAAAACAATATTCGGGAAACTTGGGCTTCAAAAGCACTATCCATTATAAACAGACTAGCTTCACTCTGCTCAATCCAAGGGGAGTGGTGCACAGTTTCCTTTTGCAGGCATTTCACACTTTTCAATGGTCACTTAATACACCATACACAGTTTGACAATGATGAATGCCATTTAACACACTTAACCAAAGTAATACCACCAGTAGAACTTTCCTAAAAACATGCTATTGATTATTCTGTAGAAATTACTATTACAAGGTGCTATATGACACATTATACTCTCCTCCCTTAGTGTGAGTTCATTCGTCAGCTGTCCTGACAGAAGAAACCACTAAAACCTGGTCTTAGAAAAATGTCCCATCTTTTTCAATTTTCTGTCTATCCATTACGAAAATCCTCTCAAGTTGCTACTTGAGGTCGACTACATATTGCAGGTTGTAATTGCACATCTTGAGATATCAGCTGATGAGTCTTTGCAGACCAATCTCTTACTTGATCATATATTAAAGGATAAGGGATTTTTATTCATTGCAGCTGCTGTAACTCTTTTAATCCTGAGCACATTGGTAGAGCTATTTGGTATCTCCTTCCTGCCACTATACCTTCCAGCTCTTCTAATGGATTTTTATAATTCAAGATTCTTGAAATAAATATCATAAGGGTCAGGGGAAAGTTGCACTACTCCTTTTTTATATTTCTGCTGAGAAAAATGGCTACAACGTACCACACAATATAGAACGAGGAACTGTTTCAACAAGCCAGGATCCAGCACAAGGGTAACAGCTATTTTACAGGCTTGGAAGTAAACTAGCAACACAGAAAGTAGCTCTGACAACAGCTGCAGGTATGGAAAAATACGAGTAACAGCATAAATCCACACAGTATGTAAGAGCCTACAATTATGACAGCAGACACACTATTACTCAAGCATCTAAAACTACAGAGAAAGCAAGACAAATAACTCGCTAATTATTCGTCCTATGCAAAAAGTTCATATTTGGAGCACACAAACAGGACATTCTGTACTGGCAGGAAGGAGAAGGCTCTGATTGAAAGCTCATGCAAAACAGAGATTGTATCTAGTTACCAAGAAAAAAAGCATTTTCAACCTACCATCCATTGGACTCTTACCTTTTTCACGTCCCTGACTAGATGATGCAGAGTGTTGGATGGGCCATGTCTCTGCAAAGGACAAATGAAGAAGAACAAAACAGTTTGTGCAGAATATAAATGTTGAGATAACCTTCTCACCTTGGTAGTTTAGAAATCAGGCAGCTGACAGCACTTCAGTTTTACAGTGTTATTAAGAAAAAAAAAAAAAACATCCAAAACAATTACAAGAGCGTTATTTCACCTCTTTTCTTCTTTTGTAGGAAACTCTTAATAATAAGAACTGCCATACTGTATGAAAACCAAAGTCCTGTGTATCAGGCTTAGAAAAGAAACAGGAGCACAGCACAACATGCACAACCTCTGGGAAAGAGTGGAAGCAAAACCAGCTGCTTTAGTCTCAGCTCTCCTGCACTTAGGACTTCCACTTCCACTGCTGGTGGCTCACAGACACTCTGAGCCTGGCATTGCACCGAGGCTGTCTCATCTGAAAGCCACTATCTGTGTGAATGCACATGCACATGAATGCAGAATGCACAGTCTGTGTATTTGTCCAATCTTCTTTTGACTCCAGCTGTCATTGCAAAAATACTCTGCAGAGGAGTTCTGCAATTTCAACTATAATTCAGCTGCTACTACTACTACTATTACTACTACCACTACCACCACCATTACTACTACTACTATTATATTATATCTATATAATATCTATATATTTATTTTCTGCTTTGTTTTTTGACTGTTTCTGATATTTTAAGAGACTTTTATGAGAGGTCCTCTTGGTTGTAGTGGATGATGTAAAAGACCACTGCACATGTGTAGAGTTGATGTTTCTGTATATCATTGCTCTGTACTTCCCAATGTTTAATTTTACATAATCCCATCTCTGAGCATGATGAGACTTACCTGTGATTCTTCATATGCTGCTTCAGATTTTCTAAATCACCTGCAAACATTATTGTCTCTTCTGTAGGCACCATTTTTCAGATCTTACATTAACAAGCTGAACAGCTAGTCCCAGGACAGGGTCTCCCATCACCCTGGTCATAATAGCCTTTTGTGGTAAAAATGGACCATGTATTCCTTCTCCCAGTTTTCTAACATTCCAGTAGCTTTTAAACCAAAAATGTCCCTGATCTTCTAAGCCATGACACCTACATTTCTTTAATAACCTCCAAAGTTTAAAAATACTGTCAAATAGTTTTGAAAAAAAACCCACAAAAAAACACAAGGGAACCAAGTGCAACATCCTTATTCTCCTGCATGCAGACTGCAGAAGTGGTAATAGATTTCTAAGGCTTAACATTTTCCTACAGAATCTGGGTAAACTCTTTGTTGACATAAAATTGATTGCCTTGTCCATAGTTCTATGCTTTATTCTATTTTTACAAATTTGCCACGGCAGAAGCAAGATTTAATGGTTTGTAGCTTCACAGGTCACTCCTAGGTATTATGCTGAAACATGGTATTTTTTTTTAACTGGTCTTGTTATTTTTTTTGGTGCTAAGGCTACTATGGTTGCATTTGATCATATAGTATAATTGGTAGTTTAGGCATTTCAGAGCCTGGTTCTTTTGGAATTTATGCATGAAAAAATGTATGCTGATTTCTATAGCAATAATTTTGTTCAAGAAGCCGTTCTTTTAGCTGTAAAACTGAAGAATTCTGTAAAACTTACTCCCTGTAAAAATTGGCTTTTGTACAAGAACTACAATGCTTATCCCTGTGACAAGAAAACTCACAGGCATTCTTTTCTTAATACACAGAATCTAGCCATTAGGCAAAGTGTAAGCTGACCAAAGACCAGATGGGATTTTGTCTCTAGGGTGGCATGGATAACTGTTCCTCTATATTTTGCCCAAATTTAATGAATCCTTTTCACATTTGACATTTTTGCAAGACTGACTTCTGGTCACCATCAGTGTGAAACACCTCCAGATAACAGCACAGCGTGGCAGCTTATGACAGCAAAGGCTTTGAAAAGCACTGGCAGAAAAAATACTTTTTGAAAAGAGATATGCCCATATCACAGCCCTTCTGCAACACACAAAAACTGGGAATTCTAAGAACTAAACAGCACTTTAAGATTTTTTTTCATAACACATAAGAAGTTTGAACTTTCTGAACTATTACCTAAGTAGGTAATAAAATTTTGAATGCTGGAATGTGTTTTGCATTTGAGAATTCAGAAGCAGACTTAATTTATGCAGTTTTATATTCACTTTAATGGCAAGGATTAAAACTTGCAAACAGGTTTTTAAAAGTCAAAGGTCTAATTTTCGGAACTCAGTGGGGGCCAAAATGGTGAAGGCCTTCACTGCAACAGAGTGTAACAGAGTTGCACTCTAACAGAGACTGATTAAGACCTGGAAGATTTTTCTGAAACCATATTGTCAGGAGTCATGTAACACCACTGTATGGGTCCTAACTTGCCAATTACTGTCTTCCAGCCAGTGCCACCTGCATAAATCTTAGATTTGTCATGTTGGGATTACAATGACAAGAAATTAGCTAGCACTGTGTGAGGCTTATTTTGCATCTTACAAAATCTATACAGCAGATTATGCAGGCAAGGCACAGCATGTTACATTATATGAGAGACAAACATGAGAGACAATATGGACTAATGAAAAATTTCTGTAGCAGGTGCTGACTGCCTGGTGCATCATGTCATTACAGTACATGTGGGAGCTAGAACAGTGAACATAGAGACAGAAAATTTGCCTTAGGCTGGCCCTACCGTATTGTACAATTCCTCTAGCCGGGAGATGGTGAGAAAACGATGCATGCTTACTCCATTTTCTATGAGTAATTTCACAAAATCCACTCTGTCCAACACCAGTGCATCCAGCATTGCTTGCTCAAGGGAGCCCACCTGCAAAGCAAGTGATTAATTGAAGCTGTTCCTGGGTGTGGCAGGCTGCATCCAGCTGCTTCAGTCACTCTAGCACAAGCAGGGAACCCTGACAACATTGAGGGCTGCTCCTCCATGCTTGAAGATAACACGGATTTAATCTGGAACAGTTCTTTTGATGCAGGGCTGCACTTCAAAAATGAATATCAGGGTGCTGGTTAAAATACTCTAGGAAAAACAGATTAGGACAAAGGAACTGGAACCCAGTAAACTGATTACCACATCTCTACCTTATTCGCCATGTCATACCACCCTTGTTTCTTTTCCTGTCAAACATTTTATTTGTATTGGATATATTTGTTATGTGCACACAAAATCACCTTAATTCTGTCTTTTCTAGAGTTTTGCGGTGTGGAACTTCAGGAAATTTGAACACCCAGGGAACAGAAAGAGCTTCATGATTTTCATTTCTTTGAAGACCCAAATGCAAGAGGTCTTCTTACATAAAACCTCTCCTTCTTATCTCTTGTAGGTCATGCAGAGTTAGAAGGATGAGAAATGATCTCATCCTTCCAGCTTTTAGCTTCCAAAATGATTGCAGTTTGCAGAATTTATGAAAATTTTTTTCTATGATATGGTGATGAAGAGATAACAATGAGGACAGTTCAGTGCCATTAAAATCCCTCCTATGTTTTGACATGTATTTATGCCCAGTATCAAAGTAAAAATAAATAGTCCCATTCACTCCATGACTGAAAAGGCGAGGATTTTTGTACTAGCTTTTAGGGGTAGTAAGCCTCAGAAAGATACATTTAAAGCAAGGATACTTAAACAGAAGATTTTCCCATTGTTATAATTTTTCCATGGGGAATTGTAATGCTCAGGAATGATAGCATGTGAAATTTTAATGGCAGTGATGAAACAAATGTCTCAGTAGTGACTATTGTGATCCAATTGAAACTTCTGAGAGAATAAATTGGGATTTAAAGAGATACCTTCTGTTTGTTTGTTTGTTTGTTTGTTTGTTTGTTTTAATGTGACTTCTGTCCCTGTTAAAGCTGTAGCACAATCTGGAAGGTGACTCTTCCTCCTCTGCCTGACACAGCGTTCATTAACCCCTCTATTTACAGCCCCACCACTCCTGAATAGAATCCACCCGCATCCCTGGTGCTCTCTGGGAAAGGCATTAGCCAGGGTGCAACTGGAGCACAGGACGGTGCAGATGTAGAGCAGGCAGATGCACAGAATTAGCACCACCTGAGGTCTGGAGCCACAGCCTCTGTGGTGACACTGCTGACCAGCTCCTGCAGTCTACCTAATGTCCGGTGTTTGTATGGCATATTTTTTTTATGTCAAATCATCACCTCAAATTCAGTATTTCCATATAAAAGCACGCTGCTTGAAGAGAAAAAAGAAGTTTTGACTTTCCTTGAATTTATAGCCTAGAAGTAAAACATGGCTGTACACTTGTTTTCCTCAGCTAGCAGAATCATGCTTGCTAGCATAAATCTGGTACTTCCCATTTTTTCAGAGGTATGGTTTCCTACTCTTAAGGCATCGCTAGATGTCACCATTTCCTTGGATAACAGAACACATTAACCTCTCTGCAACTGTGCCTGCCTTCAGCAGCTGTGATTGTATTTTAAACCACACTAAAACCACCACTGCAAACAGAACGGACTTAATACTCTGTAGGGTCACTACAAAAGTGTTTCCAATAGAAGATGTTGTGTATATATACATATATATAATTATACTGTACCGGCCACTGTTGCCCATAAATAAAGATCTGGCTGCGGGCGATGTCTACTCTGTTCCAGGCTAGTGCTAGGCTCAGCTGGTCGGGAGCAGATGCATTAGCTCCTGTGTACACAGACAGGGGTTGCAGGGAGGAGAGCAGGAGAAAAAAGAAACAAGACATCAGGCTCATTATGACCTAGCAACTCCTCTTTGTGAAAAGTCTCTCAGATGTCCATGTTATTTCTACAACTGATCTCTTGTTAAAACAAACCCAAACCTTCCATTGCACCTGTAAAAAAAAAACCATTCTCAAATCTGAATCTGTAGTTCTCAGATTGTCTTACAAACATTTCCTCATATTCCCTTCAAAATACAGCAGATACGGGTGATATCAGAAGAGGCAATTTGTGGTGGACCAAACTGGTTTCCTTCTACTGGATGAGAAGCTAGAGAACAAGCCAGGATACAGACGGAGCTGCAGGAATACACACACACACACACACACATGCGCGCACGCGCGCTTCTAGCAATTACAAGTAGATTCAACTCACCACTGATTTCAGTAGTTGTGCTTTTTTTGGCATCTTATGCATTCCAGCTTGATAAGAACCATAGGAATTTCTCCCCTATTTCTCCCCAGTCTGTACTGGTGGGGTTAAATTTCTCTTCATATATGAAATACCCACATAAGAAAGCATTCTATAAAGCTTGTGTCAAGGTATAATGTATCCAAATTAAATGAGATTATGCAGATGATAAGATGGATTTGGAGCTGTTTGTTTTTGGAAGGGAGGGTATGTTTTTCCCTGCAGTTTTAATGGACACTGTGGGACATTCCTGTCCTGCTGTGCTTTTTTAATATTTCACGGTTGTCGGCTGATTTGTAATAATAAAACAGCATTTGTGCTTCAATGTCAAAGGGAGAACTGGCCTGATTGAACTGATCAACCAAATAAATAGAGGGCCCTTTGACTTTTAACTACATATCTGCTTGCAGTGGTTAGGTGATTGTATAAAGGCTTATTTTTTAAAGACCTCATACATCTACTGTTATTTTGTCTTTATTAATTCTATACTGATATCATGGAGTGAGGATAAATAACAGCTTTTCATTACTTCAAAGCATTTCTGCCCCCATTTCAGTACAATTCAAACCCACACACTGTTCTGGCTGAAAGTGGACTCTGAAATTGGAGGCAAGGAAAACATAAAGCTGGCTGCTGAAATTCTCTGTGAAGACCTTAATAAAAACCTTCCGGGAGCTTAGCCTATAGTTCAATTTCATAACTCTTTGAAGTCAGTTTGCTGCTAACATTGCCAAATACTTGTCAATACCTTAGGTAATTGTTTGGGAGATGGTGGATTGTGAATCATCCAAATCACATTCATACAGAAATGAGCTCTGATAAAAAGGTGGACAATGCAGGAACAGTACAGAATCGAAACAAAGGAAGAAGGAAAAAAATATTGAAAATACTTTTGTGACTTCTGTGTCTAAGAGTTATTAGGAATGCCCCTTTGCATAATACACAACTTATCATTGCTATGTACTACAACACAGACAAAAGCTCTCACAAGAGAGCTCAGGTGGGATGCCAACAACATCTGAAACTTTCAGAGTTTCTTACACAAGCAACATGCAGCATTCAAGAACAGAAAATATTTACCTTTGGGTAAGGCAAAAATGTCTCTACATTTCAACATCCCAAGATTTATTTATAAAAACAGAAAAAAAAAAAAAAAACCTGCAGTGAGTATGATAGTGTAAGTTAAACACAGAGAGCAAATAATGTTCTCCCCCCTTCTGAAGCAAACAAGAGATGGTCTCATCAGATCTCCTCCCAGTCATGTGCCTGTAGGAGAAGCGAGAGCTTTAGCAGGTGCTCAGGCATGTTTTTTGGTACGCCATGGAGGAGGCACATGGATGAACTCTAAAACCCGGGGGCAGTTGATGGTGATCATTCAGCCTGACATTTTGCACATGTGATGAGGGAGCTCCAGTTCCTGATTTTCCTACTACAGCCTACAGTATGGGTAGCCAGGGTGCCATCTAGTTAGAAATAATTTTGGCTCAAGAGGGGATCAGAAGGACTTGGGGTGCGAAGTGGCTCCCCCTTCAGGCAGAAGTCAAGCCAAATCACCGAGGCTCCAGGTGATTTAGTCATTTGGTCATAGGTGGATTTGGTCACAGGAAAGAAGGGCTGGCATGGGGCATGAGGTGGTGCCTGCTCATCCATTTGCCAAAATTGTTCTCTTTGCGCATGCTCATTGCTCCAAATACTGAGCAGAGGGGAAAGCAAGCTACGGTCCAGCCTGTGTCCTTCCCATCTCCCTTCACCGTGCTTAAGTCTGCCTGCAGAGGCCAAGTTTTCCTGTTGGTACATGTGCAGTCTCAGAGTTGATGCTCTTCTCAGTGCTTGTATCCATAATGTTTGATTTCATTGTCTCAGAGAGCACTTCAGGTATCTGGCAGTCAAAGGAAATGTGGTTTCTCAAGGGGGAATGTACTCCAGATCAGAAGCAGTCTATCAGCTAGGGGGTAGACTGGGCAGCATGGGTGTTCATGCTGGTGCTGTGGTGCATTAGGTTGGATGGGTGCTTCCACAGTACAGTTTCTTGCTGGAAAGCCCTTGCTTCCTTCTCCTCTTTCCTGCCTTCCCTGAGGGGTTTTCAGATGAATGTGGATAACACTGATGTTAGTTAAGAGGAGAAAGAAAATCAAAACCATAAATGTTTGTACAGAGCAGCATATGGGCTGTGGATGCTGCTTAATTTATTTTATTTTATGATAGAACTGAAGGCCTTTGTCTCACATGAAAAAGGAAGTATTCAGGCTATTTTAGGTGGAATTCTACCCACTGTTAAGAAGTATGAATGATTCCACTCATATAAGAACTCGCCAGAAAAAAGCATGAGATGGCCTTCTTAAGACACTGTCTCCTTTCAATCCTTTTCTTGACTGCACTCCATAGAGCATGGACTTCAATCAGTCGGAAGAATCCAAAAAATTATCTTTCTGGAGGTGCCTGTCACTCATGAATGTCACTGGAATGTGACAAAATCAAAGCTAAAGAATATTTGGGAAATAAATAAGGTAGAGTTAATAACCTATGGCATTGTACTATTTTAATTACCATATCATATTTATTGCATTAAATAATGTTTTAGGTAATATGACTAATGTCTGTGCAATATTTACTCAGTATTTGGCTGATTGTAAGATATGTTCCTCAAAAGAATGTTTTAAGACTATGACAGAATCTGCAGTGTGACCTGTCCTTTCACCTGCTCATAGAAGAAAAGCTGAAGTTGGGATGCAATTCATGGTTTTGGCAGGATTTTATCTTGGTATAGATACCGCTTAATATAGATGCACTGCTGGGACAGCTGTTAATTCCTGAAGATGTAAATTTTATGTTCTTAGGCTGCCATCCAACAGTGCTTGCATATCTTGCATAGACTCTTCTGGTAAAAAGTCACATTGTCTACTCAGTATTTTGGACTGAAATTGTAATACTCCTTGATGATAAAGTCTGGGACTATAAACTCAGTTATCTCTCCTGGGTGAGCCAGGGTACATATCAGACAATCAGAGTTGTGCACTTGCAGGATTACTGAAGAGATTTTATATACTTATTACTACAGGCTTTTACATACTGGCTAAAGCTTATTGTGACCAATGTAAACACCTAAAGGATTCTCCTGGAATAGCCTACGATCTTGGTGCTCAGGCATTTGGAAAGATGGAATGACATGAAATATCTACCTTGACAGAAACGGTTGTGGAATACCCATTTTCACAGCGCAGCTAAGCATGTCAGTGTCCTCTTTGAATCAACTTCTAAAGAAAAGAACTAATTAGGGAAAATAGCAAACCAAATTAACTTTTTGCTCTGTGTCTCTGCAGGTCCGATGCTGTTTCAGCAGCTCTTTGGTGCAAAGGCTGTGTTTCCACACTATTTGCTACAGAATCATCCTGGCAATTAGGAAACCAATTGACAATACAAAAACAGATTGCAAAAACAGCTAAAAGTGCAGTAACCAGATAGCTGACTGTGGTGGTTTGAAAAGGAAGTGAGGTTTTTTTTGGGATTCAGTGGTCAAACCAATGAGTACTCAGGTTTGAATACTGGCACTTAGTGTGGCCACTGAGGACAAGGATCCGCCTCTGAGAACACAAGGGGTTAAAAGCAGAGGGCTCCCAGGAGAACTCTCTCTTGGTTCCGGTCCCTGAGGATGGGTGGATCTCCCCTGCCCAGCTGCGGCCTGGGCGAGGTAGGCTGGAGCCTTGGGCACAGAGGGGAGAGGAAGATCCTGCAGGATGGAAGGGTGGAGAGAGTACAAGAACCTGGAGAGGAATCAGGCAGCCTCCTTCCCCCCTCCGGGGAGAGAGAGAGGGGGAGAGAGAGAGAGAGAGAGAGACTGTGCCACCTTGAAATTTGATATCGGCAGCCGGGCAGCACGGCCGAAGGAGTAAGGAGGGGGTGGCGCGAGAAGATGCCGTGGGAGTTCTAGGCAGGCACAGCCAAGGTTTTAACCCTTTTCGTAGATGATGGAAACTTTATAAATGTTAATCCTCCTAAATCTGAAGAGAAAAAAAGATAGAAGTGAAATAGAGCACACCGGGCAAAGATGATGAAAGTTCGTACAAGTGGAAGATTGTCAGAGAATGCTGAAAAGAATCCTAGGTGGGAGGAGATGATGGAGTGGCCTTTGGCTGGACTTTTCTTGTAAAGCCATGGACGGACTCATTTCTTTTCTGTGACGTAGAGACTGCATCTGGGGAGAGGCATTGGCTTGGAGCCAAGAGTGGACAGTAGTGTGAACAGAGATGAGAGGAAGAGCTCTGTTCTCAGGGCCCCTTGGCCCCAGGGGGTGAAATTGGGGGGGACTGGTGTCCCAAGATTTGAGAAGCTGTCGTTTTTTGGAACTGACCAAAGCATCTTTAAAAAGAGAAACACTAGAAGCAGCTCTGGTCCATGCACAGTGGTGAGAGCACTGCACATGGAAGAAGAGGTCACGATATGGTGCAAGAAAGACTCCTATCTCTCCCTGATGAACTGAGTGCTGATTATCAAAAGGATGATAATGGATTGAAGACTGATTATTTGAGAAGTGGTAATTTGACGGGGAATTTTTTTAGTTTTGTTTCACTGTGTTGAGAACTTGGGCGGGGGGAGGAGGAGTGCTATTAAAGTTTTCATCCCCTTCTGTGTGTGTCTCTTTTACATATTGTAAGTGAATAAAGTTCTTCTTTCCTTTGTTCCTAAATTAGAAGCTGTTTTGCTCTGTTTTTGGTCACATCTCACAGCAAGCACCAGGGACAGTATATCTTCATGGGGACACTGGCCTTGTGCCAGTGTCAAACCATGACACTGACCTAACTCTGAAACCTTTTTGTGTCTGTGATTTCATGGTTGGCAGACAATCCCTTGTCATCTGATACTACATGTTGGCTATTCACTGAGCAGGAATCTTGACTTACCCACAGGCTGGAAATTATGCAGAGACTTCACCTCTGCTTTAGCCTAAGATGGCTTACCTCAGAGGGTACATGGCAGTAATATGACTGTATGAACACACCACAAAGCACCTCTTTCCCAGTGCCGACAACTGCTTTGGGGAGGCATCTGGAACACCATCTGAAACATGGCTGGTGCTAGTCTGCTCCAGGCATTGCAACAGCTTTGTGAACCAGGATCTTTGAAGCCACTTCAAAACAAGAGTGTTTTTTAGAACATCTCCATATGCTGTCTTTAATTTCCCTGTCATATGCCTTCTGCTTTGCTAGCAGCTGCAAAAGGACAAAATCCATTATGGTGTGAGTTCCAACTGTTCAAGTTAAGAGAGCACAAACAGTTAAACTGTATTGATAAACTTGCCTGCTATAAACTCATGCCTTTGGAAACTTACTTCCCACATTTGTGTCTCTCAACATTAAAAAAAAAAAAAAAGAATTTGCAAACCATATGCTGTTGTGACATCCATGCAATGTAAATTGATAACCAGTTTGGATGCCATTCTGTAGTTTATTGAAGATCACTTCCAAGAAAGATAGATCTTGCTGACAAGATTAAACAAATGACTTGTGAAAACAAACCAAGAAACACTATGTGGTGCTGGGCTTGGGGCTTGTGGAATATGCTGTCCAGGAGAGCTCCTGAATTGGCAGTGTGTCTGGTGTGGGTTTAAAAATAGATTAGTTCATCACAAACTTTACACAGCAAACAGGAAGTGATACTTGTGTTTCCAAACTCTTGTCCTCCTCCTCCCTCACCAAATCACTCACACAGGGGTGGGATGGGTCATTAGCCGATATGCAACTCTTGCACTATCAAAAGCTGAAAATTCCTCATCAGGAAGATTGAGAAAAAGTTACTGGTAATCACTGACCAGTTTCATACATTGCTCTGCCCCTTTTTTCACACTGTACTGGAGAGTAGGAAGAGATTAATTCTTAAATTTAAATTTATAAATTTCAATATAACTCCAATATATAAGTCTTCAAATCTCCTTACTTATTTTACTTATTACTTTATTTCTTCAATTTTAGAGACAAGCACCTATGGGAAATAAGTTTCCAATGCCATGAAAACTCTAATGCCATGAAAATTCCAATGCTGTGAAAATTTCAACAGCATGAAAAAATAATTTCAATTTATTTTACCCATTACAAAAAAATTACTTATTAAAAATCAATAGACAAGTGGCTAGTGAGATATATTTGCAGAAAGTCAGTATTTCTTTCAAGGTGGGCCAGAACAGTTGTACAAAGTCATGGTGTTAATAAGGACAACTGTCTTGGCTGAGACAACAGATCTCATCTTTTCACATAATGATTAAACACCTTGTGATCAGGAGGCTTATATGAACCAGAGGTGCCTGATGAATCTGATCTTCCTTGAATACCTTCATAATCAGAAAGTCCTGAGGAGCAGAGAGGATGAGGTATAAGTTTTAGTTCCTCCGGCTCTCTCTTGAGCAAGAAACAAGTGTTGCTGACATCAGCTGATTTTCAAATAAAGATTCTCAGACAAGCATGAAAGGAGATGTCAAAAGTACTTGCGCAGATCCAGGCACCTCCTGATCTAACAAAAGTTTCTTATGATGATTTGTACCCTTAATATGAAGAGGAAAGGAAATTTTATTTTACTAAGGGGACAACAGTGACAATTAGGTACTTGCAAAATGGATATTCCAGATCAGAGAAGACTGCTCCTATACTAAGACTGAAAACACTAAAAGTTGCACATGTAAATACTGCAAAAGAACATTTCAAATAGAAAACAATCCCTCACAGGCCTGTGATTTATTTTCTTCAGCTTCCAAGAGTCAGCTTTCAGAAGACTCCAGGGATCAATGCAGGGATACAGACCTTGAAAACACATCTAGAAAAAGTGGAATCACAACTCTTAAGATATTCTTTGCCATATTAATAGAAAACAAGAGCAGTACTTTCAGGGATTGCCTTAAGAACAAATGTGAAGAGAATACCTTCACACTGATGAAGGTTAATGAAGGCTTCAGTTACATTTACGATAAAAATTAAACTGGCAATTATATTATTTCCAAGGGACATGAAGGAGAAATTTGGTGATAGATGAAATTCTGGATCCTTGTTTTGAATTAATTTATTAATTAATACAGACCAGGGTCTATCATGAACTGTAGCAACAAACAAATGTATTTCAAGACAACCTTTTAAGAGCAGAAATTTAACATGTAATGGCTTAGAGAGATGTAACAACCAGCCAAGTTTAAGATTAAAAGCCCAACCATCCCAATAGTTATGCTCTTACCTCCACAAGCGGAGGCTGAAAGGAACCTCGAACTACTTCCAGACTTTCCTAGGAATGACTACAGATAACATCTTACTTTGACAATAGAGCCAGCTTTATCTAAATGGATGTTCTAGTTACCAAGGTAATCTAAGTCTGAGGAGTTCTTTGTCTGTCTTCTTGTGAATACCAAACATCTCAGCTCTCTAGTGTGGGGGTCACCACAGATATTTCTTGTTACACATCAGTGATTGTGGATAATAAAAATTCAGGAGGGAAAAACAGAAGGTGTTTAAACATTGAAGAAAAAGCTGGATTTGTATAAAGCAGTTAGAGCAAGAAGCATACTTCAGCTTCACGGTATAGATTTATCATCTTGATAGGTATGTCAATAAATGCAGCACATAAGAGACACAAACTGGATTGATATAGACTCACAGTGGAGTTTAACTCTGTTACCTTTTAATAGCGCTGTCAGGATAGCTAAATCAATATCCTGGTGTCCTTCCGATCCCATTCGAAAAACTGTGATCTGCAATGTTAATAGACAATACCATTATTGAAACCAGGGTAAGTAAAAAAAACACCCTCAAATCAGGGCAGTGTGACTTGAATCTTAAAATGCCCTGATTATCTATGAGATAATCTTACTTTATTTGCTTTAAGACACTTGTTAAGTAGATGTAACATACAGTATATTTTGTGACATAAAATTTCTTAAGATAGATATTGTATTAATCTTCATATGGAAAAAAGGTGTTCAGTGACACAGTGTGAAATTAGCGATGAAGATACTCCTGTATTAGAGGGACATTAGATTTAGTGTTCCCAATAGATTAAGAGGAAGATTTAGGTGTATTATGAGTGTGGACCTAATTGATGGCATATGGCATAGTATAAATATTTTTAAGTGACATTAGAAACTTTTTCAACATTGTGATTCTTTATAGGAGAGAGTTTGATGAATATAAGAATTAAGCTTCTAACAAGTCCAGGAACATCTTCAGCCATGTATGGCCAATGACCTATCACTCTTAAGTTATAGGCTCTGAGGCAGTGAGGTGAGATACACAATTCATAAATAATAAGAATGAATATATGTGCAGTGTTTTTTTCTAGTCAGATTCATTCTTGGTTAAGACTGCACTGGAACATACAAGAGTGTAAATCCCCTTGCTCCTTTTGTTGCCATAGCAATAGCTTTTTTGAACCTCTGCTTCTTATGAAGCAACAGAGATTGCAGCTTTTTACTTGTGCCTTTGCTTTACTCATGAAAACTGTATCAACATTTCGATCTTGTTACCTGTTTTTATTTTTGTCAGTATGGACTGCCTCAGTCTCTTTTTTTTTTAGAATAAGTGACACCTTTAATTAGGAACTACATAAGCATATTTTACATTCATATTCGTATTGAGCAGTATCTGTTATTTCCATGTTCCTAGATTCCTACTCATACAGCACTGAACTGCGGCAGTATCTGATATAGAGCAAACATCAGGGCACCAAGAGCTGTCTACCATCACAGAAGGAGACATACAAGGTCTGAAGGACAAGGCAGAACTTCAGTGATAAGCTTCAGTCTGACAGCTGAAAAGTGCTGCAGAGTGTATCCCAGAAAATCCAGTGCAGCCCTTCTTTAGCACCTATTCTATCTTCACTTGATCCTAGGGCTCCAGAAGTTTCAGAGGCTTTGGAATCAGGGACAGTAGCACAGCATCTTAGAGGCTGAAAAGCAAACTGGATAAGGTAATAGGAAACTGGCTTAGCTCAATTAGTCAATTGAGTAAGGTGATGTCTAAAACAACTAATGTAAGACATTACTTATGTTAGGCAACCTCCCCAGCTAAAGTACACTATATTTCCAAGTTAGACCTAATTTGATCCTTCAAAGTGTTCTCGAGACAAAGCATAAATGATATTTAATGAAGTATTTTCTCACTCTCTCTGGAATATACAGATGTTTCCGGCAAACTACTTGATGTCTATCCCCATACCACAACTTCAGAATGGAATAGTATAGGATAGAATTAGAATAGTAATAGAATAGTAACTGAATAGATTATTTCAGTTGGAAGAGACCCTCAACAATAATCTAGTCCAACTCCCTGATCAGGGCTGACCATAAGTTAAAGCACAGTATTAAGGGCATTGTCCAAATGCCTCTTAAACACTGACAAGCATAGTGCATCAACCACCTCTCCAGGAGCCTGTACCAGGGTTTGGTTACTTTCTTGTAAAGAAACGTTTCATGATAATTTTCCATTTTTTTCTATTTTCTTGATGACTGGCAATAAATCTTTCCCTGCAATGCAGTCTGCCCACAGGTAATGTGAATAGAAATACACATTTCTATATATGTCTCATCTCAAAACACAATCAGTATGTGAGCTGAAGAGATCAGACTCTCTTCTGTACCTGGTCATGATGTGCTTCCCATACCACAGATGACGAACTTAGAGGAAGCACAAAATGGCAAAATGTCCTTCTCTCTTTTTATGGCCTTAGAAGAGGCAGTCTGCACATTGGGGACTGAACGTGCTGGACAATGGAGTTTGGAGGAGGAACAGACAACATCTCAAACTAAACACATGATCTGTGAACTCCCAGCTAAATAAAAAGTAATCATATAAATTGCAGGCACTGAACAGCTTATCACCACAGGAAAATTAAAGAAAGTACTTTTCAAACATTGGCCCACATATAACCTTAAACTTCCAATTTCTTTTTCAACCCACTTCTCTGCATGCATCAGCAAAAAAACCCACCAGAAGAACAAAGTGTTGCTTTATTAAAAATAAAATGGAACTACATAAATTAGTTACATAGAATATAAAGGCTGTCCTTCCACATCAACTATTACTTTAAGAGGCCTAGCATAATTCAAGTTGTAAAATAAAGAAGACAAGTAATTGGGAAAAAAAGATGGAAATTGAAATATTGCTCAGACTCATTCTAGAATTATAATTTTGGGGTCATGTCTGAGATTGAACTAGAATTTCAGACAGAACCAAGGAAAAATAGGATACTTCATACAATCACAGAATCATAGGATTTTTTTAGTTTGGAAAAGACCTCTCAGATCAGCCAGTTCAACTATTAACAAGCACTGCCAGGTCCACCACTAAACCATGTGCCACATCAATTAACCTTTTAAATACCTCCAGTGATGGTGACTCAGCCACTTCCCTGTACAGCCTGGTCCAGTGCTTGACAAGCCTTTCAGTGAAGACTTGCTTCCTAAGAATCAATCCAACCCTGCATCTGGTGCAACCTCAGGCTCTTTCATCCTGTCTGTCACCTCTTACCTGGGAGAAGAAATTGATCCCTGCCTCACCACCACCTCCTTTGAGGCAGTTCTAGAGGGTGATAAGGTCTCCCCTGAGGCTCCTTTGCTCCAGGTTCAATGCCTTCAGCTCCCCCAGCTGATACTCATCAGATCTGTGCTCCAGACCCTTCCCCAGCTCTGCTGCCCTTGTCTGCACATGCCTCAGCACCTGACATTATCACAGAATATCCTGAGCTGGAAGAGACCCACAAAGATCATCAAGTACAACTCCTGGCCCTGCCCAGGACACTTCAAGAGTCACAAAATGCACCTGAGGTCATTGTCCAAATGTTCCTTGAACTCTCTCAGCCTTGGTGCTGTGGCCACTTCCCTGGGGAGCCTGTTCCAGTGCCCAAACAGCCTCTGGGTGAAGAATCTTCTTCTAATATCCAACCTGAACCTCACCTGAACACAGGACTCAAGGTAAGGCCTCAGGGAGTGACCCTCACCTCAGGCTGAGCACAGGGGGCAGTCATTGCCCTGGTCCTGCTGGCCACACCATTCCTGATATAAGACAGGATGTCACTGGCCTTGTTGGCCATCTGTGCAAACTGCTGGCTCACGTTCAGCTGGCTTTCACACAAATGCTAATTTCAAAATGCTTTGAGTTTAGGACCTCCCAGAGTCAGCTGGTGGACTTCTGTGTTTTCTGAATGTACAGAGGCATGTCCAGCCTCTTCTTATGGTTTAGATTAACTGTCACTGCCTACAGCTGCTTGCTCTCTGTGGTAGAGGCACTCCTCCTGTTTGAGGTAACTGAACTTTTGTTCAGGCAGATACTCAGCAGGTAGGAGAAATAGAGGTTAATTCTACTGTGAGAGGCTATCAGTGAGAACACAGAACCAACCCCAAATAAACAGTCTGGCTTAAAACTGGACTGAAAAGCAGAAAACAGCAGAAAATCTGAGTATCAAGCACTTTACACTCTGGGTATCTGCAGACACAGGGCCATTTAAGCTATCCATCCATAGCAGTGGCTGGGTGGCATCCACCTCTCCTTCAGCATAGATGCCTTTCAAAATAGATGCCTTAGAAATGTCCATTATCTTTAGGTCTTAAAAAACCCGTCTGTTCTGCTGGAGACTTCTTGTTCTGGTGTCTTCTTTTCCCTGAGCTAACAGGTAAGAATTTTATGTCTGCAATGTGGTCACTTAACTCCAAGAGTCATTAGTGTATCTCACAACATTCTGGTGCTACTTACAAGTACATTGGTGGGTGAATCTCTGCAGAGAACTGATAAGCAAAACTGGTGCTGTTATAAAACAACATTGGCTGGAGCCCTGTTAGAATGGGATATAGGTGCTACTGCACTAAAAAAAACCTGTGGTAAAGGAA
The DNA here is from genome assembly GCA_032173965.1 of Sitta carolinensis. Classification (NCBI taxonomy): domain Eukaryota; kingdom Metazoa; phylum Chordata; class Aves; order Passeriformes; family Sittidae; genus Sitta; species Sitta carolinensis. The sequence goes on from CM063313.1 coordinate 61,996,816, forward strand.
AATACCTGGCTCAGTAAGCTCTATTCCCAGCTACCTCTTTCTGGATGTCTTGCATCTTGGTAGATGCAAAAATAACAAAATTAAAGACTTAGAAACCCATTTAATAACTCATTGCTAAGTAAAAGAAAAAGCCTTTCTTCTTTCAGTGAAAAGAAAGTGCCTAAGAGCTTTTCACCTACCTACTGTAGACCCTTGAATCCTGTTGTTGAGTTGTACCCTCTGGATAATTTCAGAAGAAAAAAAAATACAAAAGGAAGAACAACCTAGAAAGGTGTGCATAAAGAATTTTTTTTTCATAGGGATTTGGGCCCACATTATTACTTCTGTGTACCTGGCATTTTCATTTGGTGGTATAAACTCACTTATTTTAAAATAACTTCTTTTTTCTGTTTCTCTTCCACCCCATTGGATATTTTGGGGACAGCCTTTTTCTCATTTCCTCTGTTCTTTTCTCAGTGTTCACACTATTTATAGGCTTGAAATTACTTTTTCAGGTAATTTTCTGAGTCATCTCAGTGAGCAAGTGTGATTTCCAACAAAAAGCATTTTTTAAAGAAGTATTTTTCTTTCCTTCTTTGAAAATATAATTGAAGCTGGGGTTACTATTCCTTACAAAATTGTATTGCAAGGCATCTTCAGAAAGACATACCTGAAACAGGCAAATGAATCATCAGTAGAGGTTGCTCAACAACCTGCAAAGCAATTGATAGGCAACTGGATTCTTGCTAAATATCTTAAATTTCTTTTGGTGTGCCTATAGAGATCTCCTTGCAAAGTACAGTAGCAGCTGCTTTCAAAGCTGGGGGCAGCTCGACTGCTTTCAGGTGGAGGTGCTTGGAACCTGACTGTCAGACACTGTCATCACAAACTACCTCTCATCTCCCTCCACAAAACCTGCCTGAGTAAAATGCATGAGATTTGCCCTTAAAAGAAGGGACACATGCTCCCCTGCCTCCCACTAAGCCTCCCCCCACAAACAACAAACCAACAAACAAACAAACCCAGCAACAAAAAGCTGGGAAGGTCTGCCCTCTACCTCATTGCGGATTTTACTGAAGTATCTTAACGTGAACAGGATTAACTTCCAGGAAAATAAACTAGCTGCATCCTTATTCTGCCTAGGAAAATGTGGTAGGAAATCACTGAGCCAAAACAGACCTTCTTTGCAAGCAGGATTACAGCACACTCTGATAGCTGCCAGCAATAATTACAGTCCAGCAGGGCAGAAACCTGATTTTCAGGCAGGGTGGGTAGAAAGCAAGTAAAAACCAAGAAGATGGAGTAAAGAAGAGCAGCAGGATAGAAAGCAAGATGGGAGGAGGGTGGAGAGGTGCTGGGGGGAAGCAGAAGGAAAGTATTATCAGTCCTTGACACTACCAAAAGCACCTATTTTAAACTGCTTGGCTGTCTATTTCTAATGTGTTCCATCCTTGTTTGACAGACTACTTTTTCTTTCCTTTTCTTGTACATAGTTTCCAGCTCAGCAGGGTCAGTTTAGCCTTATGTGTTTCACTCATTCTTTTATTTTTCTGCCTTCATGCTGATACTGCACTGAGCTCCTAAAGATGAAGTCAGGTAACAGTATTTTACCTTAGAGCAGTGAATACCAAACAGACTTTAAGAAATTATTCACAAACTGAATAGAGAGAAAAGACAGAGACACCCTAGAGACAGAGATAGTACACTGCCATGTAAGATTTACCAGGTTCTCTATGAATGTTCATACAGGGTTACATTAACATATAAATTATAGCTGTCCACATGTAGTCCAGAGTGGCACCTACCAAACAAAGGACCAGCTAAGACAGGGATACCTCAAAAAATACTGTGGAGGGAAGATGTGAAACAGAAGGAAAACATGGTCATAGATGAGACAGTCCTTGAAATCACAGGAACACTGAAACACTTTAGAGGACAAGGAATTTGCTTTAGTAGGTTGTAATGGGTCCTACACAAAAAATTCATTAATTCTTCAAACTTGTTCTCCATAAATACTCACACTTCAGTCCCTTGCTCATCTGGGTGAAGTAGACCTATCATGTGTGAAGAGGACATGACTTGTGCAGAAGACAGACAGAAGCAGTGCCAGTGCCCAGATCAGCCAGTTGTAAGGCACTAAAGTTTGTTTTGCTTTACAGAATCCTTCCTAAACCATTATATCTGTGTCACAGCTTGCCATATTCAGGCCTAGCTGGATATATAAATTATTAACTTTCATCAATATGAGTTGCTGTGCACTGGACAGTATGAAAAAATTTGTACTCCACATGGGCAAAGTTGATTTTATCCTTAGAATGAGAAGCAAGAGCAACAGATAATAATCACCAACTGCAAATTTCCCAGGCCATAGGATGGTAATGAATCTTAAAACTGTTCTGAAACAGTCTAAAGCAGTGTTTGGTAAAATAAATGGCAGATCATAAACATTCTTTCCAACTACCAGCATAGTCTCATACCTTTATTAGCCAAAAAGTGAGTTCTTCACTCCTAACACAGTACTTTTTCCCCCTAGGATTTATTCTGAAAACTCCACAGAGAGGAAGAGCCTATTCTGTTTGAGGTAATTGTAAGGTGCCAGGATTAAATCTAAATAGCTATGCAGCACAAGGCTGTACTTGGTATTTATTCTATAACATGTGAACATCTATTTTTTTACAGTATGGTTAACCTCAACCATTCGAAATATGAAGAGAGAGCTGAATATGCTCAGATTTTTAGCATGTATTTGTTTGGAGAGGGAAACACCACCAAAACCAGACTGACATGCACAAATGCACAGAAGGATGTTTTACCCTGTGTCGTGAAAGAGAGAAGAGATGAAGGAGAAAAATAATTCTTTAAACCTCAAATTGACTGTACCTGATGACTATACAATGGCTAGCTGAAGATGAAGGAAAAAAACAGGACAGCAGTGATGAGAGCAAAGAAAGCATAAAGTGTGCTTGCTTCACAAACTTAGCATTCTAACAATGCTGCAAATTATTCATGCTTTTAGAGATAAAATTGTTTCTCATTATCATTATTTCATTATGACATCAGGAGAAACTATATGGTGATTTAAAATATATTTGAAGTGATTTTTTTAGCTACTTCCAGAAAATCTTTTAGTGTCTTTAAATTTCACCTCTGAAATATAAATTTCACCTCTGACATATAAACTATTCTTATGCATCTCAGCTACATAAGTAAGAATAAAACCTCTCCCTTTTCTAAAAAAAATGCAGATGCAATTGTGAGTGCAACCTGAAAGTCTCCTGTTTTAGAACATGGTTTGGTTCAGCTAAATAGGCAATTGCTTCCAAAGTACATGATGACATCTATAATTTAGTTAGGCATCCTTAAGCACTTCAGAGGAAAATTACCCTGAAAATAAAAATGAAGTTTGATAAAACAAAACATTAAAGGAGGTCAGTTATGCAAAATGTCAAAGTGGTTCAGACAAGATGGGAAAGAATTTCCCTTTTTCTTAGAAGGAATAATACTATTTAACATGGGGAAAACTGTTTGAAGCGGAAGCATAACAAAGATCAAAGTGAGCGGGTGAGTCAGTGGGTCATATTGCAGAAGAAGGGGGATGGTCAAGTAAGAGGAAATTCAGGAAGAGAAAGATTAGAGGGAATTGTGTTTAGGAAAAGGTAAATTAAGTAATTTACTATTTTGAGGAGTATGAAAGAGAATTTCAAACAAGAAAATATGAGGGTGCAGATATGAGGGGAGAAGTTTGAATGTTGGTTGCAAAATTTCAAAAGTTTTACAGCTCCTTCTTTATTGTGCCAGCACTACAACATTTCAAGTTTTAATTTGATTTTTCATAGACTCAATGTCTAGTAAAAGGCAGGGAACAAGCAAACCAATCAGTGCTTATAAGAAAAAAGCAGCAATTCTGCAATTGAGCCATTAATTGACATAAGATACTGTAAATGTTTGGCTTTCCCTGTACTTGGTACCTTTTTTCCCAAACTGGACATCTGAGACAGCCTTAATGACTGAGAGAACAGGCTACGAAATCTCACGTCTCATTAAAAAAAAAAAAAGAAGAAAAAAAAGATGCACAGGTACTGTTTAAGTCTTACAGAACTATCAAGATTTTGGAATAGAATATGCATATTTTCCAGTGGTGGAATAAATGACCAAAAATGTTTTGGTAGCAAACCCATTTCTTTTCCCCTACACAACAGGTTTCTTTTCACTCCCTGAATTAACAGTCCCTGTGGTTTAAGTTGTAGATATATGAATAAATATAAATTGTAGGTCACAAAGCACATAAGCAGGTTAATTCAAGTCAGACATTGTCCCTTAAAACTCTGGGCTCTGCACATCCCAGACTCTGAATTTTAGCAGAGATCTGATTTCATGTAGACTTAGCAGAAGCTTGTTAAGATCGGCCAAAAAGAGAATAATAGTTTTAACTGCTGAAATAGACATTTTAATTCACGCACTGGTATAATCCAAGGTCTTCCATTACCCTGATCCAGATAAGAAATGTGGAGGAAGTGTAATGTCCTGAAACTCTTGTGCTATAGAGAGAGTTCTTGGAGGTACTGTCAAGGCATTGACATAGCAGACATTCTTCTGAAACATAAAAGTCACAAGATATGGAGAAAATTCATCACTTAGATGGATGTTCTGTTACTCTAAGAAAACAACAATCCTGAAAATATTGTGTTATGAAGGCATGGCCCTAAAATTATTGTCTGCAAGATATACATGCACACATACGTCTTCTAATCGGAACTGAAAATGCTGACCTGAGAAGCAAGTATTGTGAGTTCATTAGGGGGCAACAATATTGATGCTGGGGACTGTTGCTCCAAGTGAAACTTCAATTTCTAGTTTTCCTTTGCAACAGTTTTCAAATAGTCTCATGAGACATCGATGACCGGATTGCCCTGCTATAGATGATGCAGACATATGGCTATTCTGTATTGAAGCTGACCATGTCATGACAACATGCAGAGACCAAGCAACAAAAATAGCCACAAACCATTAGTTTCTTAGCTGGTTTGCTAGTGAGACTAAATAGGCAGTACTGGGAAAAGGCAGTTTACTTAGTCTGAGATATTCCTGCAGAAAAGTAAATTTGCAGTTTGTGCTTTATCCACAGAAACCCTGTATCTCATAGAGTGAGGTCCTCATCTCTGACTGAGATATAACAGAAGTAATAAATGGGTCTCTGTGCCCCATTTTAATGCACAGGAAAGATAATTTTATTTTCTAAGAAAGGAAAAAGAAATTATGACTTCCCAGACATAACAGAGCCTGGCAGTAGAGAAAGTTTTCTTATTAAGAACATTACCATGGAGTGTATAAATTGCATTGAAGCCTTTCAATTCTCTGATTGCAAAAATTAGTTTATATTATCTAATGTGGAATTTTGCTCTGCCACCAAGTACCGCTTTGCTTTCAACTTCCTTATCCAGAAAATTTACAGAGCTGTATAACAATTCAGTGTGCATTTTGCAGTATACCTGTTTACAGTGTAAATGGGGTAATGGATATTTTCACAAGCTTGTATTTTTAGAGGGAAAAGAAAACCATTTAAAATTTATTTCCGTAGCTGCAATTTAAACCACAAAATATGTAGGAAGATAAGAAGTAAAAACATTGTTAATAAGTTGCATTAGTATCTACCAGATCACTTCCCCGTATGCACCAAATAAGACAGAAAATGTTTGCTTACTGTATGTAAGCAACAAAAAGAATATTGGTCTTTGCAGACATATTCCAGATGTGAAGATGGCACAGCAGAAGTTCAGGATGGACCCAATAACTAAATTGCACACTTTTGCTTCTGTGGTAGGTCTGACATTTTTGTAGTTTCCATTAGTAGATGCCCTACTTCATCTGACAGTAGCTGAAAAGCAGATGGTATGATCAAAATCTTTTTCAAGGCTCAGTGTAATAAAACAGCTGTCTTTGGGTTTTTTTGTTAATTTTTTTTCCTTATATAGCTCTTTTTCTTGTCAAAGTTGTTCTCTGAATTACTGTAATGAAAAAACTACTACAGGATTAGATTTTTGTTCTCTGTTGAGTCAATGACTAACTTCGGCTAATTTCATGTGGCTTCTTGGCAGCTGAAAACACAAAATATGGTCTTAGTTTTTTACCAAAAAGAAATCAGGTGGGGTTTGCAGAATTAAAACCCACTACTCATTATGTTAACTCTTACATAGGTAAAACATAAGCACTAGATTAATCCTATTGATTTGTACTGGCTGGATAGGAGGCTTAACCTTCTCCAAAATTACTAGTTTCACAGTCAATCCTGAAGTGGATGGCACATCAATTTGGATACAGAGGACAATTTGGACCCCATCTTCCACTTTATGCTGGAAATCTCACAGAGTGTTTCCATGGGAGAAATGAGAGCTGTTTTAACAACCAGCAGGCCAGCAGTTACATGATGTTTTCCTGCTCCAAATGCATGCTGCCAAATTATATGCTGTTCACAGCTACTATGCTGCAAGAATTAAAGTTGACTTTTGAGAAGACACCAAGCCCTCTCCAGCTTCATCTCTAAGACAAAAAATGACATCATTAGATATCATTAGATATTATTTTATTGTTTTTGAAAAAAAAATCTTTTAAAAAGCAGACCTAAAAGAACTTCCAACCTCTGGGAAGGGCCAAAGAAATCAAGTGGCAATATAGTAAATTAAATAATACTTAAAAGTCCATCTGACTGAGCTAATATTTAATCCAAATCTAAGTGTATGCTAAAAAACAGCTGCAACCAGTATTTAATTAGCATATGAATTCACTGAGTTTGCACATCCAGCTGAAAAGAAGCTAGTATATGATCAAGTCAAACTCTCTGCTGTACAAACTCTTCCAGAAACATGGACAGGTTTGCTCAGTAGACTTTTTTATCACACAGATCTGAAGCCATCGAAGATCAATAAGCCTTATTTGTAGTCCATACAGAAAAGAAACTGCTAAATCATTGTGAGATACTGGAATGTTGGTGACTCAAACAATGGACAATTTGCAAAAGCAGAGGATGCTTTGTTGCTGCTGATGCTCCAAGCTCAAAGAGGTGCAGCGGGAGTGCACACCCATCTCTGGATACTACAGCTGGGTGGTGAACAAGATAAGGGAAGAGGCTGAAAGGAGGCAAATCCTTCGAGGTGGGATAGAGCTTTTTATCATGCAATGTCCTTACACAAGTGGCTCAGCTTCCCATGTAGCCTGAAGGCTTTCTGAGAATTGACTCAACTACACTGAATTAAGAGGTGGCTGTAATTTTGTGTCCCATCATCCACAGTACTACCTTATCTGTGTAAACCTCCCTGCTCCGGCAGAGGTACCTGGGCATTCCCACTGATCCTGACTGTAGAATTAACCCACTGGACTTTGTGCATCATGGGCTTCCTGCAGCTGCAACACATCAAGGTTGCGATCATCATTTCAACCATCAGATGCAGAAGTAGCAACAATAAAGTCCCATCTCTGGATCCACAGGTGGTGAATATACACCTTTCTAATCTTATCCTCTCCTTCTCTTTCTTCCTTTTCCCTTATTCATTTTATTAAGTGTTAGTTTTTAGGCTGTTATACTTTTCAATTTCTAACCAAAACTGCTACATTTTAAAATTTGCCAAGTATCTTATTCTACCTTAATGTTCTAAAGATTGCAATTAAAAGTCTGATATTGAACCTGATAATTTTGGTTTTTTTTTCCCCATGCACTGCTCAGAGTAAATCAAACAACCTTTTCCAAGTGGACCAGGACATAACAATGACTCAACAGCTTCCCAGAACTTTGTGTAAGTGACCATTAAGAAGAGTCAAAGCCCTACATTAGTGTGGCAATATTGGGATTTGAATATCATATTAATATATGATTATCAGAATAATCATATATTGCAAGGAAGCCATCTCATGCACTGTGCATTTTGGGAAAACTGGGATCCACCTCTGAAATAAAAACACAATGAATAGCAAGCACCTGCATGATGCAGGTTGTCTTGATCTCAGCTCAATGCACACTCAGTGACTACAGCATGACACTTCCTTTGTTTCAATCTGACAGCACCAGAGCTGCAAGAAACACAATAAGTCGTCTGAACTACCTACTGCCATACACATCAGCAGCACAAAGCTGAAGTAAGGTTTACTCTGTCCCTGAGCAGCTGTCATGATTGCCACAGCAAGCACACACTGTAGTACAGGAAAAACAGGGAACAGTAGAGGCAAGAAGAAACTTGCTGACATGAGCTAGAGATGGGATTTTATTATTTTCCTTTTAGTGGAAAACTAATCAAATTGCATCTCTTGCCTCTTTGTGGAAATGTGCTCCATGAATGAATGGATGCACACAAACCTCTACTCACCCACCACAATCTCTTTGCTCCGAAATCCCTTCTTGTAATGCAGTAGCAGGCAATGACACTATCTGTTTGCTTAATGTGGTCACTGAAACTTCAAATATTCAAAGAAACAAATTAAGCAGAAAATGGCAATGGTAGTAATAAGAAAACAAACTTAACCAGCAGGTGGTGTACACTTTATTGCTGGAGTTAATGTGCCATTTTTTATGTACTAAGGTACTTAGATTGGACCTATCCTGATTCACAACAATTTCCATTTTCTATTCAATGGATAAAAAATTAGCTGTATTCACTCTCAAAACAATGTTTTGGAATAATTAATTTTATGACAAACATCTCTCACTACCACAGGTGTCGTTGTTTTCAGGGACACAGACCTTTCTGGCTTGCCAAAGTGGCCTTTCCCAGTGGCTGCCCAATGAAGCTCCACAGACAGACAAATGCAGCTTGCTGGAAAACACACTCTGGCTTCTGAGAAATTCACATCATGATTTGTGAAAAAAGCACTCCAGCAACATGCCAGTCCAAGCTGCAAAATGAAGTGCTCCCAAAAGAGTAGAGCAACCTGTATTTTTCAGAAAACTCAGACACCAGATTTACTGTCTTTAAGGGAAAATACTGAGACTAGTTTGTTTGTTGAGACAAAAGTAAATACTGCTTTGAAAGCTGAAAACAGATTTCTCAGCTATTACTCAATACAATGTGTTTTTCAGAGATGGCCTGAAAGTGAAGTCTCCTAGCCTGGTTCCTGACTACTTAGCTTTGGTGAGCTGTCATGCTCCTATTTTAGCATAAAATAGGCCCTAGCATAAACGTTTTTAAAGAATTATATGTAGATGTGACAATAGAGAATGTCCATAAATAATATATCAATTATTCTACCCTTGTAATCTACAGCTATATGTACACAGACACATGTAATATAATTAATTTTAAATAGATTTTTATACCATAGCCCTCACTGAGCACCTTGATCCAAATATATTTCTGAACAAAACTCTGATGCTTGTAATGTCAACTCAGATAAGTATGTAATTTCATCAAATAATTCATCGAATTAAGAAAACTGCTCTGTCTTGCAAATCTAACACACCTAGATCGCTTCTCTTCTAGAGCCTCACTTTATCTTTCATCTTGTGTACTTCAGCTATTATTCACCAAAAAAATTAAACTTAATTTACACACAGTAATAGTGATGATGCTTCCTGGGCATATAATTTGGAGACTGTGATTTAAGAGTGAAATCCAAAATGTCAGAACTTGAAAAATCTCATGATCTGAGAAAAGGGGTAATTTTTGCTATGATTATGCTTTTTCCCTAGCTACAACACTTGCATCAGATTTATGTAACTGATGCCAGAATTTTTACACATTTTATGCCGGTAGAGGAGGAACAATAAATTCCAAGAAAGCTTTTTGTTCCTTGCATTTTATTTTTGTTCTCCTCATCCGTGATTCAGCTGTATTGATGTACTTTACGGGCATCTTCCTGCCTGTATCCTGTTTGCACTCAATTATATAGTGGCACACAGAAATAAGACAAGCCTCTCCTGCACTGTCTACTTTGCTCTCTATCAATCCATCGGCCGCAGAATTAGATAGGCAGGGACACTGACCATGAACATAGAGAAAATAGCTTAGCTGCTGCTGAGCTCTCTGAGACAATCTGTTGCATCTTCCTTCTATTCTTTGAGGAATTGATCGGACTAATGATGGTCAGTTCATCAAGCAGTGGTTTGCCTTCAGTACAGCCAAATCAGAGGGTCAAGCTTGAAGGAAGGACAAAAGCTGGGACAGATGTGGCAATATGAAGCATATGGCTTTTTAGGAACAATGAAGTCACCATTCATCCCTGTGAGTACTTCACATCCCCAAGGTCATCCATTTTCTCTGATTATGCTGCCTTCAGCACCATGAGCACCACCTTTCTTTTACATACATATAGGAGGTTGTGAGTTTTACAAGACACATTAGCCTAGCAACCACACCTCAGACATAAAATCTTTCTAGCATACCAATGTTAGAATTAGCTGGCTACAACTTAGGTACTAGACAGAAACAACTGTTCTAATGTATTATCTTTATATATGCTTAGGCTGGTGTTACAAATTCAAATTCAGAATACTTAATTTTGGGCACACCACTTCCTGACTAATAGCTCTTCACAAGATTAGTACGTAGAGAATGTCAGTGGTGGTAGGTGTTGCATATCTGCAAAGAAACTTGTAACAAATGCACAACCTTGCTTGGAATAAAAATCTTAAGGTGAATACTGCAGACAAAATCTTCACAGTTATTTTTCAGTAGCAGGGTTTGTTCAAAGCCTGACAACCTGTTCTGGATTTAGATGTCTGGAGTAATCAAGAATTGCCTTTTTCTAGTGCAGATAACTCAACCTCTGCCTCTGCTTTCTATCCATCATTCCTTCTTTGTTCGTGCTCCTCTCTCTCTCTTCCTCCGTCTCCTCCTTATTCTTTTCTTTAATTTTTTAAGTATGTTTTTTATGTCTATATGCAGCACAGTGGTCTACAAGTAGGTCCTATTATTATATTATTATTATTATTATTATTATTATTAGTAGTAGTAGTAGTAGTAGTAGTAGTAGTAGTAGTAGTATATTCTATTACTAATACTACTACTATATATTACTACTACTTAAACGACCACAAAATAATTAATGCTGTTACCCTAAAACATTCACTCTGGTAATTACTGACCAGCAATGTTACAGCAAATTCATTTTAGGGCACTATCATCAACCTGGAGTTCCCAGAAACTGTGATTTGAACCAAACCCAAATCTTAGATGATTAAGTTATAAAATTGAAGCATGTCTGTCCAGTCAGTTTGTGACAAATAAAAGCCTCCAGAAACGAATCGCAAATTTTTTCAATGTGCTTTTTCTTCAAAAATATTTCTGCAAAAGCAGCCTCATTGATCTCCAAGAAAATGTTGAAAGATCTTGTGCTCTTCAAGAGAATAAAAGCATGTGTTCAAGGGATAGCCTTGCCACTGCAGAGCACGAGCCTCAGAGACAAGCTGCTTTCCATTCATGTCATGTATCTCCATAGTAAGGTAATAGCCCTTGTGATACTGCTGCAACCCTACAGCATCTTTAAAATACAATCCCAGGGATAGATGCACAGTTATGACTTCTTTTGCTTTCTGTAGTTACATAAGGTAGAATTTTAGTCATGATGTGCCTGAGGATGACTGAAAAATAGTAATATCCTTACCCTACTAGCTGGATTCTATGCTGTCAAAGGAAATGTAGAGGAATTTACAAAAGGGAACAGATCTGTTGCATTAATCACTTTAAATGCAAAAATATTGAGGAAAACATACAAAAGTCAGCACGATGTCACTTTAGAGTCTGGATAACAGAGATCAGATATATGATATCTTCCAACAGTCACAGAAAAGACTTGATCAAAACAATGTATTGAACTCAACATACCAGCTCCTTCTTCTTCATGCACTCCATGAGGATAATGAATAGGTGTTGTGCCTGGGTTCGGGTGTATGTGAAAGTCTTCTGGATAGTAACTAGCAACTGGTCCCTCAAAGACTCGTTGATAAGTCTGAAACTCAAAAAGAAAAGATTAAGTACAAAAACAGATATGAGGGAACATTGTAATTTCATTTCAACTGTTTTCAGGGACAAAGGGCAAAAAAATAAGAATAAACAGATCACTGAAGGTTGTTTTGGTCAGGTTTCAAGATCAAGAATTGATGAAACCATAAGAGATAAACTGTTCTAGGAAAACATGTTGATTGTGCTGAGGTCCCTCATCTACAAAGTTTTCATATCAGTTCCCACGTATTGCATGACAGAAGGTCATTCAAACTGTCAGCTCTGTGGGATTTCCTAACAAAAACAAGAACCACACTGACAGTCTGAATTTGATGGAGACCAACACTTTTAAGTGAACTGAAGACTCCTCACTATCAGTGAGGTAGTACAAGTCAACTCGTAGTTAGTTTTATGAAACTGGGAACATTTATGTTGTCGGTGGTTTTGATTTTAGTTTGAATATGTCAACTCATCCTAGTGATGATACACAGGACCTCACAAGCAAACAAACAAATTTCTCTGCTCCTCACTCCACTCAAATAAAACATTTTGATTTTGGGCATGTTGATCTTCTAGAAGCTCAAGAGAACCCATTATATATTCCTTCTCAGTTCTAAGGTCAGTACTTGCAAGAAGTGACCCAATAGTAGAAATAAATAGTAACAGTACATGAAATATAAGCACTTGAACCCTACCTCTTCATAACAAAAAGCCTCAGGACTTTTCTGGGTGAAACATTTCAATGTCAAAATTACAAAATAGTGGTCTTTAATTTAGAACATATATCCTTTGATGCTTCTACACAACAGCAGTTTTCTCCATTTAGAACTACAATTCACTGTTAGCTAAATTGGAATATTTTATGGGGTAAGTCATCCTGTGGAGTGAAAATCAGAGAATCTTCATGTCTCTTATTTTAGGCGAGAAGATTAAAAAAATAAATAAATAAAAAATGAGTCCTGCAGCAACTGCAGACAAATACCACAAGCAGCAGGTATCTAAAAGCCATTGTCAGCTTAGGGCTGCTGCTTTAAGAGAACAGCGAATGAATCCTTCATTTCTGCATACTATTGGCTAAAGTTGCCTGTACTTCTCTGCAGAAAGGAGGCACAAATGAGACTCCAGGATATTTTTTACACCATGAAATTTCAAATCTGATTTCATTATCTAATCTTTATACCTGCAGCAAATGTTGTTAGAAGAGACAACAAATGGGAATGGAAAGAAGTGCACAGAAGTACATACATACGGCATATGGAACGCATATATTTTCTACCATGTGAATTTGATTTTTGCTGTAAATATTCCTGTTGAATGGAACTTTGACTTCAAAGAGAAGCCTGGAAGGCGCATGTCTATGTGTTTAGATTAAAACAAATTTACACGGGGTTTTAGACCCTGCTGTGTGGATGACTGTTCTTTCTAGGCCTGGCTTCTGCTGTTGTCTTGTACTTTCTCACAGACTCCCTTTGAGTGGTAAGTCTACCTCTGCACTTCCCTGCAGCACAACATGCCTTCCTCACAAAAAGGCAACACATTTTGAGCTAAAACTTCCAGTACCCTTGGTGGACAACATTGGGGCTGGCAGCAGGGGACTTGCTGTATTGGAATTGTAAGAGAGATAACCTGACCTTCTGAACAGGAGCTAGGATGTTGCAAGCACGTGGGGACATGAAACAAGATGTCAAGAATGCAAGAAGAAATGTAGGACTCCATGCTAAAGAGAATCAGCTTGGAAAGACTGATAGACAAGCACTAATATACTTTGAGTTGCAGATCAGTAGGTCATATGATATAAATTCTGATTATAGGTTTTTTAAAAAAAAGTGCTGGAAATCTGCTTTAATCAAATTTAAACAAAATGGTGCTATCACTGTATTTTAAGCATGTCAGAACTATGCAATTTCCATCCTTCAAATGAAGAAAGAAAAAAGAGGTGAAAAAAAGTGAACAAGTTTCCTAAAAATATCACCTGGAGAAACTAAAAAAATTCACGTAACTATCTAATTTCCTTTGGAAACTCTATATGAAGTGAAATATGAAAGAGTATGAAAATTATATGAAAAAATCAATGGACTTGGAAGATTTTTGAATTAAAAAATTCAGAAAACATTTGCAAAGTTTTTGGAATGTAAACCATCCAGTTTTCTTATATGAATCTAATTTTCCTTAAAAAATGTGTAGAATCCAAATCTGAAATTTCATTTCAGAAACTGTCTCTCTTTCAGGCTAACACACACAGAAAGCAAGAGAACGTTGCATTGAGTGAAAGCAGAATTGTGTCCTGGGCAACTATCACTTTTCTTTCTTGAACTAAAGCTCTCAGAATCTGTATAATAGCATTAGTTTAAGCAGCATGTAGAGGAAATTTCATGTGAAAGATATGGCATTTAAAAAATTTGAAAAATCAAGAAGTGCGTCCCTAACAGGGTAAAACATCTGTTGAAGTACTGCTGCTCAGTAACTTCCTGTAGTCATATTTTGATTTATGCAGTTTTCTACCCTCATTAAATGTTTAACATCTCCTTGGTCTGCAAATCTACATCAAGCCTATTCAATGTCTTTGTGAGATCAAAAACTTGAAGTGATTATAATCAGAAACATTAACAATAATTGCAATCTTTCCAGTAAAGTAATCATAGCTTTGTGTGCACTGAAAACAGTCATATCAAGAACGTATCACTTTTATTCCATAGGAGTCTATAAATGTTAGAAGGTATCAAATCAAAGTTCCCAATTGTGTAACCCAGCTGGGACAAACACAAACTGTTCCATGCTATTAAAGGCTAAATCTATGATGCAGACACCAAATCCAATTTGTGTTAAACAAGTAATTACACAGAGTACTGTGACCTAAGCAACTGAGACTTGCAGGTGGGGTGATGGTTTATTTCCCTGGAAAATACCACCGTATTTCTTACACACAGACCTTAAATACACACTTTTAAAAATCACGGATTCCTGGTTTTAGATTCAGAGAAAAAGAGATGGGCCCACTTTAACAGACTGAAACACTACAATTATGACTTCCATCAAAGTCAGCACAGACTGAATAGTGTCAGAAGAAGACAGTATTTTTATCATCTTTCCAGTAGACTTCAGTTCTAAAAATATTTTTCAACATGCCAAAAAAATCCTTTTTGGGGCATTTTGATGGCATTATTCTCTGAATTCCACTTACTTGACATGCAAAAAATATTGTTCCTGCCTAAACAAAATGTACTACAAAACAACCGTGTAAATTGTTCTTTTTTTTAGCTTCTTCATGCGTTTGAAATTGTTCTTTCATTCCCTAAATACACAAGACTTTCCCATTATCCTACTAGTCCAGGGGTATTCAGCTTTTTTTTCCCTTTCCCAGAGGTTCTGGATTGCTGGTGGAATTTAGGTAATGGCAAAAATCTGTAATTTAAAGTAGAGCTGTATACATTTACATTGATTTTCATAACAAAAATTTACTCATAATTGTTGCCTAAGAGTGTGTGAATATGTTTTGTCTGCTTGTTTGCATTTTTATTTTTTTTTTGTTTTTAAGAAGATGCCAAACTTAGTTTTGACATATCAGATTATCAGAATGGAACTGTTTGGCTTTCCAGAAAAGTCAGGATCTTGAATTTTAAGAAAAAATCCTCTGCATGGACTCAAGGAATTATCCAATAGGAGCCCCTGGGAAACTACTCCCTGGGCAGCAGAACTGCCCTGGGAAATTGCCCTCCAGGAGCAGAACAGAGCTGGCAGATCCCTAAGGACACTCTCCATAAAGCACAAGAATGAGCTGTCCCCACATGAAAGAAATATGGGAAGGAAGGCAAGAGACAACCATGGACGAGCGGAGATGTGTTGGTTAAACAAACAAAAAAAAAAAACCCAACAAAACAAACAAACAAACAAACAAACCCCAAAAAACCAAAAAAAAAAAAAAAAAAACCCAAGAAATGCACCACCAATGAAAAAGGTACAGGTAACCTGAGCAGAGTTTAGGGACACAGCTTCCTTATGCAGGATGGGATGAGAAAAGGCAAGACAAAGAAGCTGAACTTGGCAGAGGATGCACTGCTGTGTCCCAGCACAGGGAGGACATGGACCTGCTTGAGCAAGTCCAGAGGAAGCCTTGTGGTTGATCAGAGGACTGGAGCACCTCTCCTGTGAGGAAAGGCTGAGAGAGTTGGGATGTTCAGCCTGGAGAAAAGAAGGCTCTGAGGAAACCGTATTAAATCCTTTGAGCACTTACAGAGTGCCTGTAAGAAAGATGGGGACAGACTTTGTAGCAGCGCCTGTTGTAACAGAACAAGGAACAATGTTTTTAAAATCAAAAGAGTGTTGATTTAGATTAGATATAAATAAAAATATGTTTACGATGTGGATGATAAAATGGTGAAAGAGGTGTCCCAGAGAGCTGGTAGGTGCCCTATCCCTGTCAATATTTGGGGTCAGAAAGGGCGCTGAACAACCTGATCTACTTGATGAACCTTTCTACGGCAGGGGAGCCAGATTAGGTGACCTCTAAAGATGCTTTCCAATCAAAACTATTCTATGTTCCTATGATTCACTGTTTAAGATCAATCAGGAGAGGCCACTTCAAAAACCTGAACTGACCAAGTGAGAAAACAGAATACTCTGTTTCTGTCCAAGATATATTGGATGATTAAATGGTGAAGCAAAACTTTCTTCATTGCTTTGGCTGACGCAGAAGACAGATGACAACATTTTGGCCCTCCCCCTCCTCAGAAAGAATATTTTTAAAGTTATGCCTAATATTTGAGGAGATAAGAGACATTTCACTTAATCTTTCAAACTCATGACATATGATTTTGTAGTGACCATTGGAGAAAGATCTGGCCTATAGTCCATCACTTAACTTACTTAGTTTTCTTTTTCTTCAAAGATTTTTAGTACTGGAATCATACAATGTACCAGAGAGTACACTGATTACAAAGATTATACTTTACCCCATTTTCAAAATGCAATTCCATTAAAAAATTTTAAAAATGTATAGTTCTCAAAATTCTTTAAAATGTCTTTAAATAATACACTTCACCCAATGAATTGCACATAATCTGTTTCAAACCTTTCATTTCTGAAGTATTTTTTCCCAGGATAAGGTAAATATATCCATAAAATATCAGTGGGATATGAAAACTATTCACTGCCCTTCCTTGTAGGAAGATTTTTTGTTTCAATCCTTACAGGGGATTTTTTGTTTCAGTTTATGATTTGCAGTCTAGACAATCACACCATATGTAAGAAACATGACCAGAGGCTCTGCTCACATTTTCTTCCATTGGAATTACAAATGAGATACATCTGTACAACTTTGTGGGACTGGCTGAATTTCTTACACATTTTCAAATCCACACATTTTGCATATCATTGTTATGAGAAAAGACAGAAAAATAAAAGTAATTCCTTCATTGTATTCAAACAGCGGTGATTTCTGTGTGCTTTTATGAGGAATTAGCTACACCACAGGCCTCTACTGGAAAAATCCATAATTTTTCCCTGACTAGAGTTTATTGAATGGTTGTTTCTTCACCAAAAGAGAGATAAGTATATTGATCCTCCCAAGGTCAACAAATTGACCTTCCTCTGCCCAGGTTTTGATTTGCAAAGTACTTTGTTACAAGAGAAAAGTAATTATATAAAAATTGCAATGTGGAAATAATTTTACAAATTAATTCACATTGGATTTGGATCCATGATTCTCTATGATGTGGTAGACACCATGGGGGATACTGAAGAACTATATCATACATTATGATCACTTTTGCTCAAAGTGAAAAATGTCTGTATTTTGCCTATTATCAAAAAAGGATTTAAATAATATTCTTCAGATTTGAAGTCTAAAAATTATGCCACGGTGGATCCAGAGAAAGATCAGTACAAAGGCAATCTTTAATGATTCTCATATGAGGATGCTCATTTAAAGCATGGAGAAAGTTTAATATTTCCTCGTGCACATTAGGCAAGAAGTACATTTTTATGGCATTAAATTGAACTCTTAAGGGTCTCATGCTTTCAGGAGTAGAACTGATAGAGTAGTTAATGAGCTATAAATTCAATTTGGAGACTGCATTCAAATACTGCAAGTAATTTCTCATTCTGTAAGGAAATATTTTTCTAAGAAGTGACATAATTTTAACCTAGTGTTTAATTTCTCTGAATTTAAATTTGGTATTTAATAAAGAAAAAAAAAAATCTCTGAGAATAAAAAGCTTCAAAATAGTCCTATAAAGTTGCACTTTGCATTTGTTTTATTTTTAGCTTATGCTTTTATGCAAGTAAATGAAATGAAAAGACATCCATCCTTGCTTATACAATCCAAATACTCCAGCTGTATGTGCAGAAGATTCACAACCAAAGAAGATATTCGCTTAAGGCTTAGTAGGGACTAAATTTATGTTTTTGTGATTGATCTTATATTCTCACCCCTTTATGCTGTTCATTGTATTTTCAAGTAGAAGAAAAAATAAGTGCTTCAGAGCCTGAAAAACCTGACCTTTAAATGAAGGCCAATAGTGAAAAGCAGCCAAATAATTCTTCCAATTTACGGCATGGGGAATGTTGCATTTAAGATGCCTTCTTATTTAAGTTATGCTGTGGACATAGCTTATTTGTTTTTAAAATGTAAAAGATACCAGGAATTTACTCAGCTCTACTAAATTACTTCTGAGAGTATTATTTGCTTGTAGTGAAATGCAGCCACCTATTTAATTCTTCAAACACTGCTCCAGACTTTTCCAGACCAGGGAAAGTTTAGTTTCTGATATCCTAATAAAACTAATTATTAATTTTATAAATAAAGTAATAAACTTAAACCCTCCCCAATGTTCTGCATATTTGACACTCATAATGCTGAAATGCCAGCTCAGCGGACAATTGCGTGTGCTCCTTACCTCACCCTGAAACTTTTATGAGAGAGATGAGACAATAAGACCTCAAGCCTGATTTTCCCCCAGAGACATCCTTCCTTCAAGGTGTGCCTCACCATTCCTTCTGCCCTGCTTGTGGTGCCTCGCAGAGCAGCAGGCGGCACCTCCGGAGAGGCGAAGCGGGCACAGCTCAGGGTTGTGCTGGCAGCCTCCTCCACTGAGGCTGCACTCACAGTGAAAATGTTTCCCCAAAGACTGTCCTGTGGGAGGGAAATGTCGACCTTGTCATGAGGAAAGCCTACCATTAGGCCTTAAAAAGGCAGATGGAAGCCTATCTCCTGTCTTTTCAAAGATGCACAGGCATTGGCATTGTAAGGGTATACCGCAGCTTCATTAATATAAGAAATCATTAATTTTTCTGCTATGTGGAATGTTATAGGAAGAATAATTAACAAGGACAGAAGGCTTGCACAACATAATTCTTTGAAACCAAATACAAATGGGCCTATTGGGCAGACAGGCACTTGTTCAACACACCAAAGGATTTCTTTAAATGGATGGATTGGCACACTGATCAAAACTCAAGCAGAGATGTATTTGTTCTCCTTTATCAGCAGACATAGTTATTCTCTCCAAGGAAACAAACTTTCAAATTAACTTAAAAGCTCACAGAACTCACAGCAGTGCTTAGTAGACATATGCACACATTTTTATGTGTAGAAAATGAATCTTTGTTTGGCTGCTGTGAGTTAGAATTTAAGATTGTGCAAAACCAGCATAATAATATAAACATGCAAGTGAGTTTGTTTCTGCCATTAATGATGTAAGTGTTGAATTATTTAAATCAGGTACCCAATCCACAGCAACTGGAAGATATGCTATGTCTCAGAGAACACCTAGCTTCTGACAGGCAGCCAGAATTAAAATAGGTTTTTGACTTAATAGTTTTATTGCACAATTCAACTTTGACTGCAAAATTAAACTTTGCATGCAATTTAGATGTATTACCTTGATTTAAAGTTTGATAAACACAGTTTTGTATAACCTACTTTGGCTCTATCCAAAAGAAAAAGCTAGTAGCTGAATTCAGTTAACATGGCAGTTATTTGGTATTCTCTTCATAGAGTTAAGAACTATTCAAACATAGGTTAGTGAGGGGAAAACAGGAACCGATTTGTAGCTGAAGTCCAATGTATTTAATAAAATATTTTTATGAATATAACGATACTGGTGTTTTACTTCTGGTATTATTAAAAATATCACTGCATTCTAGACTGATGTTTTCTGAAGTAGGATGAACACACAGAAATTTCCACTAGCTAGTTTAGCAAATTTCATTGTTTGTGCATTCTATTTACTGCAAAGTGAACAGAAAAAATGAGTAATTTTGATGGTTGATAATGTCGCAGGAAACAACCTGGAATGGGACTCCCCACAATAAGAAGACCCACAGAAATACAGAATAACACCTTTCACAAAGACAGATATGAGAGTCTCAGGTAAGAAATTGCTTGTTCTGCCTCTGTTGATACTATAACTTGCCATTTCTATAGGCAGGAGTTTGTGATGGTGAAATAGAACCACAGCATCATAAAATCACAGAATCATAGAATGGTCTGGGTTGGAAGGGATCTTCAAAGATCATCCAATTTCAACATCCCTGCCATGTGCAGGGACACATTTCACTGAACCAAGTTGCTCAGATCTCTATCCAACATGACCAGGAACAATTCCAGGGATGGGGCATTCACAGCTTCTCTGTGCAACCTGTGATTGTGCCTCAACACACTCACAGTAAAGAATATCTTACTTATGTCCAGTCTAAAGGTACCCTCTTTCAGTTTAAAATCACTGCCCCTTGTCCTGTCACTACAGACTTGTAAAAAGTCTTTCATATAAGCCCCATTTATATACTGAAATAGATGAATTCATTCTCCTGTTATTTTTTATGATGACATCAGAACACAGACAAGGTAGATGTACATAGCAAATGAATGGATGAAGCGTAACTGAGTAAGGTTATGTGAAGCATTATCATTGAGGTCACTGAAAACAGAGAAACAACTCAGTTTCAGTGAAACCTGGCACATATATCACAGATGCAGAGCTAGACTAAGCATGAACCTGAATATAAAATGGATTTAAGCATTTGTGGAAAACTGTCTTTTTCTCAGTAGGAGTTCTAGGTTGAGTGAGTTCAAGATCACATTTCTTTCTAAAACACATAATATTGCTTGGTCTAGAGCTCAGTGTTTACAGATTTGTATTTTATTATTTGTGTACTCTGTGCATGTGAATACATACACGCCCACACACTCTAACACAAAAATGAGTCCCAGGGAATCCCACCCATAAGATTACTGCAGCTACTTTCACAAAAAGCATGAAAGAGCTCTTAGTTATAGGAATCTGTGGTATTTTTGCTTCCACTTTTATGTTTTGTTCTAAAATTGTTAAATCTCCTCTTTATTTGTTATTTTCTACTCTGAGCATAAGACTGAGTTCTGTTTTAGCAACTTCTGAGAGAACAAAGTCCATGATCATTGCTGAACAAGTGGAAACCCTCTGAAGGCGCTTGTGGCTGTCAGGTAAGGAACAGGTTAGGGCAGCATAAGGCTGTGGACAAAGAAAATTTCAGCATTTTCTAATGGACATGCTGCTACACTTGATCTAGGATGCCTGTAGTCTTATTTGCAACTGAGCTCTTATGAGGCCGGGCCAAGCCCTTGTTAACTGGTGCCTAGGAAAGGCCTATCCAAGAACCAGATCAAGAGTACAGCCAAGCTTGTGCAGCAGCTTCTGCAAGAGGATGCAAGGTCCTCAGATTAATTTTTTTCATCATGAACAGTCTCAGGGAATAGCGGTGACACACTCCCGTATAGTTTTCTCCAGGGCTGGAGTGTCTGCCCCTGTCAGAGCAGAGGCTTTGATGCAGGTGGAATTTTCAATGGCAGATGCAGCTCTTCAAGTCCCAGGCTTTGGTGCTCATTCTTGATGCCAGGAGACCAGACCTTTTTCCCTGGAGGTCTGTGGTCTTGGGGGAACTGCACCATCAAGCACCGGATTATGTACTTAGTGAAAACAACAGTGTTGTTGGAAATTGCCCAACAGATAAGTACTAAGTCTTCTCCAGATTAGGGCAATTTTGTCATAAATTCCACAAAAATATGAGTGGATGAGTCAGACATATGTGCACAGGCCCTTATCCTTACAGAGAATTTTAATCACTGCGATACCTACCTACTGGAGGGACAACACAGTAGGGCATAAACAATCCTGGAAGCTTCTGAAATGCATTGACAAGACTTCCAGACTCAAATAATAGAGGAGACAATGAGGACAGACGCTGTGCTGGACCTCATACTAGCAAAGAGGGACTCGCTCTGTTGAGATGTGAAGATCAAAGGCAACCTTAGCTGCAGTGACCATGAGCTGCTGGAGCTTTAGATTCTGAGAGGAGGATGAGGGCAAAATACAAGCCCCAAGATTCTGGCCTTGAGATGAACAGACTTTGGCCTCTTTGGGACTCTGTTTCAAAGGGTTTCACAATAAGACCAGAGGGAGGAGTGGCCCAAGAAAGTTGGCTAATATTCTGGAATTGCCTCCTCCAAGCTCAATGAATGGAGCAGGGGACCTGGTAACACAGGAAATGGGAAAAGCTGAAGTACTGAATGTCTTCGTCAGTCTCAGGCCCTGGACACTGGGAGGAAGGTCTGGAGGAAGCAAAAGGTGATAATGTCACCAGTTCATGGATCCTCATGTGTACTCACAAATGCTGGGGGAGCTGACTGATTTCTTGGCAAAACCATAATCTTTGAACAATCAGGGCAACTGGAAGAATTGTCTGTGCACTGGAGAAAAGCAATGGTCATTCCTGTCTTAGAGCAGAGCAAGATGGAGGATCCAGGGAACTACAGGCTTGTCAGCTTCCCCTTGATCTGTGGGGCTGTGATGGACCAATTATTCCAGTCGCATGAAGGTGATCAGGTTGTAAAGCATGGCTACCACTGATCATCTCCTTTGAAGAAATGACAGGATTGGTAGATGAAGGGCAAGGACTGGATATTCCCCATGTAGACCTCTAAGGCATATGATACTGTCTCCTATAAGATCCTCATAGATAAGCTGATTAAATATGAGATGGAGGAGGAGATGGTGAGGTGAACTGAAACTAGGTGCAAGGCTGGGACCAGAGGCTGGTGATCAGTTGAAGGTCAGCAACTTGTGGCATATTTCATGGTCCAGTTCTGGGTTCAGTCCTGCTCAACATCCTCAATGATGATCCAGAGGATGGGACTACGTGTAAGCTCAACAGGTGATCCTTCCTCTCTCCTTACCACTTTTGAGGATACATCTGGAGTCATGTGCCTGAATCTGCCTTTCCCAGTACAAGAGAGGGATGCACATACTGGAGAATGTCCAGCAAAGGGCCACTAAGATGATGAAGGGCCTGGACCACCTGCTATATAAGGAAATGAGGGAGTTGGGACTCTATCCCCTGAAACAGAGAAGGCTCAGAGATGAGGCTTGTTTTAAGGCTTGTTTTATTTGGTCTGAATAACTTCAGTATTTCACCCATATCAATGATGGAAATGACCATATGAGGTAGTCGTTGCTCTTGTAAAATATTGTTAATAATTTCCTGTGCTCTACTACTGAATTTAACCTGTGGATAGAGAAAGAACATATGCTATGAAATGACTTACCCTCCTTCTTCAGAATATTTGTGACCAAAGGCAAGGATGTCAGACGCTCGGCCGCTGCCATCGCATATCACAACGGGAACAGGAGGAGTGTCTCGCAGGTACTCCAGAACAATGGAGATGACATTGGGACCTCCCTCCACAATAAGGGCCACCACTGGAACCCCTTGGCCAATTCCTGGAGCAAAAGAAAGAAAGAAACAAACCAAACCAAACGAAAACGACACAAAACAAAATAGGCAACCAACCAAATAAAAAACCACAAACACACAAAACAAATAAATACATAAATGCAATGAAAAAAAATTAAAAAAAATGCAAAGCCAGCAAGGCAAACAAAACATAAAAGAAGACAGAAGGAAAAAAAATCAGACTGAAATAACTGCATTGTGACTGTACAGTGTTATGTTAGAGAAAATGCATTCAGTAAATCAGATATTTTAAGGACAGATGGGACCAGTATAGCCATCTCATCAGTTCTACTGCACAAACCAGTATTTTCTAGAATTATCTTCTGTTTCAAATACAATAGTTATGTTTAAATTGACTGCAATTTTTTTTTAAAGATCAAATCTTGTTTTGAAATCATAAAGAAGCTACTGCATTTCTTCCTCACTTGTTCATAACCAAGACTGGAATCTTGCTTGTAGTCTAGCTTTTGCATGATGTCAGCTTCCCATCACTTGGTCTTTCAATAGTTTCGCTTGCTGTTTCAAAATTACCTCTACGATATTTTTCCTGCTGTATGGGATCCACTTTGAGGTTGCAGCTGGGCAGCCCTTTAGCCTTCTCTTCAATAAACTAAACACAGTCTTCTTCAAGTCAGTGCTATACTTGTTTTTCAATTCTAGTCAGTCTCAGTTTTTCTCTAAATTCTCTCCAATTTTGCTGCATATTCCTTGATTTGCAGACCCCACACTAGGGACATTGCTCCAAAGAGAGCTGAACTAGGGCTTAACCAAAGGAGAGGCATCTTCATTTTATTCACCCTTGGTGTAATCATATGGGAACCCCCCGCTAAAGTTGTAACACAGACTGCCAGGAAATTTGTGTGGATTTAGAGAAAGGCAATCTGATGCCAGGTTGGTTTTAACATAACTGAAAAGCTTTTATGGTAGTTACTTCTTGATCATTTGAGGCTGGGGACATTCAAAAGGACTCAGGCAATAAAAATTGAACATTTTCTATTAGCATTTTTTTCCTCACAGAAGCTTTTTCTCCTTTTCAAGTAGCTTTTTCTAGGAAAACCTATACATATTTTGCACAAAATTCTGACATTTTATTGGAAAACAAAAATAAAAAGAGTGTCCTTCATTATTAATAGCTGGGCTGGAAAAATTGCACAAAGTCATGTAACAACTGTTAATTTGTCTGATGAAATTTTCATTTAGAGAATGTTCAATTCTTGGAAGCAAAGGTAAGCTTGTGAGGCTGGAACACTAAATCTAGTTAGACCCTCTAGACATATTCACAGATCAAATGATTTCCAATAACTTTAAGGACTTGAATTACAGTCAAAAATGAAATAAACTATTCTGCAAGAAAGAAAGAAAAAAAACTTGCTCATATACATAACAGGAAAATATTCCAGGCATTTCCTGAACCATTTTGAAGGAAACATGTTTCCTGAAGTGATTCTCAGCATGCCTTGTTATGTCTCTATCTACTGCTAGTTTGTGGCTTTTTTGCCATATGACTTATGTAAAAGGTGTGGTGCTTACTTATGTTAAGAAAACTACAGGTAGAATCAAAAAATGTAGCCTAATAAAAGATCATAAGAAGGGTGGGTTATAACAAGGTAATCAACAGAATGATTTGCACAGAGATCAGGGGTTAATTTTTTCTATTAATATTTGTCCTGGTTTGACCAGCCCAGGGCAGTGAGCTGGCTAAGTAAGAAGTTGGCATTGTACTGGACCAATGGAAAGCATTTTCTAGTTGTCATTCCCTTTGGAAGCAGCCCGGGCAGGTCTCTTTCCTCCCGGCTGTCAGAGCACACACCTCTGCCCTCTCTGCCCTGGCTGAGTGGGGCAGGGAGAGGCCCAGGGCCAGGCAGGGGCAGCTGATTTTGGGAACATCTGCAGCACAGAGTCTGCTCTGCTGCTGGCCCCAGCTGAACCTGCCTCTGTGAGCCTGAGCAGAGAGGGGGGAGGCACCATGAGGCAGGCTGGAACACCTGACGAGACTGAGGGGTGGAAAAGGAATTTTGGGAATCTGTCCAACTTTCCCGTGGCTGCCTTTGGGCCTGAACCCTCTGAGAGCCCCCCCAGCACGGCTGTGAAATGTGACACCATGGACTGCCGTGGCCAGATGTTTCTTGTTAACTCTTTCAGTGCCTCAGTGCACAGATGGAACTTAGAAAACCTCCATCCTCTCTCCAGGGAGAGAAATTAGAATGTAGATGTGTAAAGACCACATGAAGTATCAAAGTCAGTCAAGAAAGAGTGCAAGTCCAAGTGGAAGGAGTGTGGGAAGTTGCTTTTGAGCTATAAAAAACTCTTGTAAGCTATAATAATTAATATTTCATTTTTCTTTGGGAAATTCTGTTTGAGTTTCAGCAAATAAATGGTTTTTTAAATTTTAAATTTCATTGTTCTCCATAAATAGTAGTTTTGGTTAGGAAAAATCTACTGCTTCTTTAGTTTGGTGGGCAAATTATTCCAGTTAATTCTGGAATTATAAATAATATTTAAAATAATACTTTGTTGATATTTCTTCAAAGTATAACCACTCTGGCTTTCAGGAAAATTCTCTTGACTACAGTTGTTTGAACCCTAATGTTATGAACTTCCACAGATCTATGATAATTAATTTCTGAGCAGTAATGTTATCCATAGCATGAAAGAAAGTCAAGAGATATGGTAAAATAACAAAAGGCCCTGCTTGCCTGAGTACCTCAGAATTTCAAAAAATGGGAAAATGGGAATTACCACATCCTCAGCTTTCTACACTGTTCCAAATCATATTTAAATTAGTTGACATTATATTCATTTCAGAATCAAGATGAAGCTACTTATTCCAAGATGTCTGCAGCTCAAAAACTCTCAGCCAAAATGCAGAGTAGATTTGAATTAAACTTTTAGATATCTTGATACTAAAAAATTCCCTGCTGCTAAACGTTAGGAATTTGGAAATGAATGCAGAGGGTTTGCAGAAAAATTTCAGTGCATCTGAAGACATTGACTGACTATACTAACTAATGATATGAAATTGAGAACTGACTGTGCTTTGCCTTAATGTAACATTGGGACAATTTGGAAAATGTTGGCAAGTGATACCAGCATGAACCTCTGACTTTGAGGAAAAGGTAACTGATACACCTCTCTTTAACTGCTAATCAAAATCTTCTAAATCTCCTCAGAAATAAAAGAATGAGAAATTCTTTGTAAGAGCTCTATTTCAGCTTGTGCATGCACAGTATATGATAGTCTGCAAAGAAGGGGCTGGCAGTGCCTGATAGATCCATAGGGAGCCTTTGGTTTCAGACACCTCATTTGGAAAGATAATGGCAGGCTGTGAGGTGAGATGCTACATGCAGAGGTAATACATTCCTTACAATGTCAAGGACATCATTACAAAGAGAGCTTCTTGCTTGAGTTGAGATTGCCAGAAAAAAGGCAGTGCCAAAATGAAACCTTGCTGACATGGAACTGCTAGCACACATCCAGAAGGTGGGAACTTTATGCCAAGCACAATAATGGGCAGTCCAAAAAATCAACAAGGAAGAAGTTTTCCTTTCATGTGTTTTTGTGGAATTTACCAAAAAATTGCCCCTGTCTGGGAAAAAACTAAGGATAGCACTCATCTTGTTGGGCTATCTTCAACAACACTGTTGCTTTCACTAAGCATTCTAAAAGTACATGAATGTAAAAATTGTGTGTTTCACATTTTATTAACTGGCAAGAGAGTAGCATTAATTCACTACACTGAAATATTGCACAATCTGAAAATGCAGAGAACATTTTTTGACACAGGGCAATGCATTATTATCAGGAAAGACAATCCCTTGGTGTTGTCTTCCAAACACAGAAAAAAGTGTTTGGAAAAAAGTAAAAAAGTAATTTTTACATATCTGTGTACTTTTTTCAGTTTCCTAGAAGGCACTGTGAACGACATGTTAATCAGCTTTTTATTTCTCTATCCTTTGTTTCTTTATTCTTTGTAGAGAAACCTTTTAAGTTCAGGTGAATTATTTTTAAGTATCTGAAAAATTATGGACACCTGATAATTACATGGAGGATCTGTTTTTAAATTTACTTAGTTCACTTTTCAAAGCACTTCTAGGATGAGCTTTGATTTCAACTAATCTTTCTTCTTTCTTTTGGAAGACAAAGGAAACTTCTTGTCTAGCAGTATATCTATGGCTGTGAATATCTATGTATATCTATGTGTTATCACTATGATGTTTACAAATCTGTTAATTAATAGTTCAAAATGATAAATATCTGTTTACAAAATCAAAGGTCTTCCAGCTTAAGAGTGGTCCCTGCATTTTTATTCTGTGCTATTAAAAATTGTTTGTTAGGAGATTTTTTTCTCTAAGATTTTCAAAAGAGATATTAAGTTTATATTAACAGCAGGTTATTAACAGCTGTCCTATTAGCAGCAGGTATGTGTGAAACATCTTGCACTAACTGGCATATTACTATTAATAAGCTGTTCAATTCACATACTAACTTCAAGTCATGTACTAAATTCTTAATATTTCTGCTATAAATCAAAAATTACAGGTAGCCTCAGATGACTTCATTAATAGAATATAGAAAAATAAGTCATTATTTTCACTCAATATAATGATTCATGCAAAAAGAAGAAAGTACTGAAAACCTGAGGCTCATCACTATACTGATTTCTAAAATAGTAACTCGTATTTTTAATAGTTCAGTAAGTACGGATTTTTGCAGGGTAGATTAGACTTCTTGGTGTTCCATGGAGTCAGGTATTGTGGATACTGCTGGTGAAATTAGACTGCAATATTGTGTGAAAGCTTTATGTAATCAGCTTAGAGCTTCATTACTGTGTTATTGCCTCTGTGGTCAGCAGCAGAGTCAGTGAGACTTTCTGACAATTGTGATTCCAGGAAAGTACGTACACATCAGAACATTTTTTCCCAATGTGCACCAAATAGCACTTGAAGGCCTTCCTGTTAATATACAAAACCCCCCATAATTTTCCCCTTGACACAGCTGTAATGCATAAATATGTAAATTAAAATAATAAACTCAAAGAAAGGAATGAATTTGGAAAGGGAAGGAAGGAAAAGCTGCATAATGTCTGTGCTGTGTGGAAAGGGACTAAAAAATATCTACCGTGCTTTGTGGAAGCCCTACTTTGTTTTCCCTGTTCTTGGAATAACATGAATATTTTATACTGCAAGTATATTTATAAATAATGTATAACTGTCTTATAAATTATTACTAATTCTTTTAGTGAAGAGCTAGGCATGAAATACCCACATTTTTATAGACCAACCAGTGAATAAAATGCCTTATTTACTACAAAATGCATTTACTACTCATGTTTTTAAGCATGGTTTTAAGAGTAACTGGGACACATCACTATATTGTATACTATCCGTAAGTTCAGACCTGAGTTCAGTAAAATGAAACAGAGGCTCTAGTTAACTAACCTAACAGAAATGTGTCTAATTTCAGTATCATAACACTGGGTGGTGGTAGGCACATCTGAGCTGATTTCCTGCTGGCCACCTTTGCTTCTTCATCAGGTCAGACATTTTTGGCATGAGCTGTCCTATGTTCATTTCCTTTTCCTACCTGGAAATTTTGACTGGAGAATTTGGTAATTATTTTGATTTGTTTGGGATGTTGGGTCCTGTGTCTGTCTTGCTGGAGGAGTTACTGCACAGCAGCCAGCACAGGACTGGTGTACAGCTGGAAACGAGTGCCACATCTCATGCACAATGTGCAGCTGGAGAGTAAGATCTCCAGAGGCTGGTGCAATGGAAGAACATCAGGCTTGAGGTTACAGACAGAGCCACTGTGGACATAGTGAGAGAGCCCAAACTGTCCCAGAGGAGGGCCAGAGTAAACCTTCACATAGTGCATTAGCAGTCAACCTGACAGCTCAACATTTTTTCCTAATGAGGCACGCACTGCTCATCTGTGCAAAGTAGAAACAGGACCCTCAGCCTTCCTAGAAAACCCGAGCCTACCCTAGCTGTGTACAGGGATGTGTATGTGTGAGGCATCACTGAGCTGGAAGGGTTTGTCTTCAAACAAGATCTTCAGGAGAGCAGGTATATTTGCGTGATCAAGGAGCCTCTACAGTTTTGCACAGGCCTACGCTCCAGGTCCACAGATCGCTAAATCTTCCTGGACCCAGATAAACTGCAGATGGTGGGGTACTTAGATCAGCAGGTTTCTCCACCAGGCACCATAACTCAGGCTGGCATGTGCCTATCAGATAACGAGACAATAGACTCTTAGCAGCTGAAAATTCCAATGACAGGCTTTAGATTTGGTGGTGTTTCACTACCTTCTGAACATCCTGCAAAAGGTCTGCAGCTTGTGGGCAAGAGCTACTTTTCTAACTGCAAAATCCTTCTAGGATAATGGTTTCTGTTAGTGGTAAACTCAATGCTCTCTTACTAACCAGCAAACAAACAAATCCCAAAATACAAATCAGCAGACATATCCACGTCAGAATTCCAACAACTGTTTGCCTGTGCACAGTACATGAAAAGGCACATACAGAGACCATTTTGTACCAATGCTCCACAGGGTAAAAACACTTTAATTGCATCAAACATATGACCTGTTCCCAGATACAGGCTAATCATTCAACAGATGAGGTTATACTCCAGGGCCTTTTAATGCAAGGATTGTTTATTTAGTAGAAAATCTCATTGAATTGTCAGCAGAAGATTTATAAAACTGTTGTGTAAGTTCAATAACAATGCTGACACAGTTATAAGAACTTTGACAGCATTAAACTACATTTCGATCAAATCTGATCTTAGTTTTAACCTAAATATATATGATGAACTATTATTTTTGAGGGGAAATTGCCTAATAAGCCTTATTCATTCATATTTGAAACACTGCAAAATAGCATTTCCTTATGATTTTTTTGAGAGGCTTAAGTTGTCTTGAAACTCATATTAGAACTTAGCTGCTCTGGTAAGTTAAAGAAAAATAAACAAAGTCCTTAGCTCAAGAAGTCTGTCTTAGAAGTCTAGTTTCTAGGCTGTTGTTATGCTTCGTGGGACTAGCAGAGTATGCAGAAGTGTGATGTATCAACAGCTGAGAGGAACACCACATAAAATCTATGGCTTTCAGAAACATTTCAGTCAGAGTGTTTACTTAGTACTTGGATATCCTAGTGCAAGCTCCCTACACAGAATGAATAAACAACCAAACATGACCTGGAATCTTAATAAGCAGAAGTCCTGGTGTAAGCCTAAAAGATTGAGGAAAATAATTTTTAATTTTTCAACTGATATTTGCCTTACAGTAATACATTACAGTATTACAGTAATACAGAGTCAACAAATAATGCTCTTTGGCTGTTAATACAGCATGTCCAACAGCAGGATAAGTGATATTTAAATAGATTTAATCCTATATTGAATTTGCAACAGTTGTTATAAGGTTTGACCACACAAATGTCTCTGCTTGACCTCTGGACATCTATGTGGTACTCCCTATGGTCCTAACTAGCTTAAAAAGGCTAAGTGATAACAGAACATCCTAAAATTGTCCAGATCCTTCATATTAGGCTACACTGAAATAACATTACAGCTGGGGTCTTATTATAGGCAGTTATTTTCAGCCTTTTTGGAAACCCTTTCTGATGTGTATGACACCTTTTTGGCTAAAATGTCAATAGCAAAAGGCAAAGAGAGAAAGATTGACTGCACATACAATTTTATCTGCATGCTCCAGTTCACCAAATTGCAGCTGCAACATGTTTACCACTAGAACAATCAAATTACTGTGTGATCATAACTGGAAAGAAGGGAATGGATCTTGTCTTCACAAGATGATGGAAAAGAATTCTGAGTTTTATTACCCAGAAGTACAGGAACATCTCCCAAATGTCACGTCTAGTTCAAATCTAATTTCACACAGCTTCACTTTTTACAGTCAACTTTCCCTTTTCCTTGTCTCAAGCATCTTCACTAGAGCAGAACCTCTTATTCCAGGTATGGCAAAGGTAAGATGGGTATTTCTTTTAGTCCTTCAAGAACTGTTCAGTAACAAAAGAAACCTACAGACTAAAACCAAACCAAACAAAAAAAACAGAAAGAGAGCAAAAAGGCCAAGCTCATTCTACTCTTTTCTGAACACCTTTAATAGATTTTTCTATTCAGAAATGAAGAGGAATTTCCATTTGTTTGGAGACTCATTACCAGCCCTATGTCTAGAGAAATCAAACTGATCTGGGAAGCCAACACAAAAAAGTCTAAGAATATTTGCTGTGTTCCTGAAACTCACAGAACTATAGGATTATGTGCGAGTGAATGACACACAACCACTCCTAATAAAGGAAAGCTTGCAAAGATTTGACTTTTTTTTTTCTTTTCAATTTAGTTTTTGACTTTTCTAATACAGGTTTGTTGAATATCATTTGCTATAATTTCCTTTTTATTTTCCCACTTCCCAAACAGATTTTAAAATCACTACTATGAATTTTATTTTGTTCATCTTTGGGTTTTTTCCTTTGTAGTTTTTATTAATTCTCCTTGTTTTCCTTGTTATGCTCACTTCCATTCTGCCTTTTTATCTTTATAATTTCCCTTTTGGTAGCCCAATCACATTTCCACTTCCTCTCTGTCTCCTTCTGCTTTATCCATAATCTTCTTTTATCTCCTCTATTTTTAATTCTCCTCTTTGCTAGGAGTACGATCATATTACATTTGTCACATTCTGTTCTCCTTTCTCTTCTGCTCTACCTTGATACCTTAATTCTTTTTTTTATTTGCTCAATGCTCCTTCCTAACCTCTCTAAATCTACCTACTGATGTATCTGCCCCCTGCCAGACCTGACATTGACAGACATATCTGTGGACCTGACATCTACATATCTTCATTTAATGCTGGACTGATCTTCAAAACTTCTCAAAAGGAAATCCAGCACAGTAACAAGAAAAGATTAGTGTTATATTGTTTTGATTTTTGTACTTGTCTTTGCAAAAGGATAAAGTTCAGAGAGTAGTCAGAAGAAATGTGACATAGGAAGAGCCTATATAAGACTAAACCCTGGGATTTGTGAGCCTCACAAGCATCCGAGTAACCACTGAGTTACCTTCTATATAATGACAATACATGGTTCAAAGCTGGCACTTCAAGTTCAAAGACACACACACACACAAGAACCTTTGTGGATTTCAGTCAAAACTTACCCTATCTGTCCTGGCAGTAAACCACCTATTAGGGTAGCACTGCAGGACCTACACTGGTTTCACTCTTCTTGGAGCTCATCACCCGTAGGCAGTGACCTAAGACACACAGGATCAACTACAGACAGAATTCTCACATTCTGTCTGATATTCCCTGGTGCCTTCCCTGGCTGCCTTTGGATGTGAGCACTATTGAACACTGTATGCAGCACTTTTTAATGTTATTGCACTGTAACATAAACAAATTCTACACTACCTTATATTAAATATTAAGGTGATTTTCCTTGTCATATTTTGCTTATTTTCAACATATTTGACTCTATGTAATCTCAGAAAGTCATCCCTTATTCTCACCTGTTTTAGAAAACTACAACAGGTGAGATACAGAACAGCAGAAATTTGGCTGAAGCGGATTCATCCTAAAATAATGTTTCTTACTTTTGCAGCTTTATAAATTCAATGAATCTAAAATGTACAAAACTTAGACAGCTGAAATTACCTGTAGTCTTTTTCTTCTATATGAATTATATCAAAATGTGTTTTAAACAAACCCATCTATTTAAATCAAGTTCGTGAAAGGAATTTACAGATCCACTTGCATGGATCTATTGTGTGCTTCAAGAATGATTTTTAACCTCATGCTTTCTCAGCCCTGTCTGAGGTATGTTTATCTTCAGTGCCTGATCAACAAATACAATGATGTTTTTAATAAAAAAACCCAAGTTTCCAATCTCTAGCAAAATCTGAAGTGACTCAAAGCTTCAAATAATTCTAGGTTTTTCTGAAATTTCACAGTAGTCAAATTTTCAATCTTGCAGCAGATTTCCTCTTCTAGAAAGTAGTCTATACCTTGATCTTCCTGGCTATTTAGTTATGGAAATATATTTAGGACTTCACAGAACATGAAGGAAAAATCTGAATCAAATGAGAGTTCCAATGCATTTGATGATGATGTAATGGTCAGAGAAGGTGCCAGTGATGACAGTTGAACGTCCCTTTGCCTTCCCAGCCCCCTTCATATATTCTCAGGCATAGGATGACAAAGGGAAGTCCACGGGTCACATAAACAAATATTGTTGACATATTATACTCTCTAAACTGCTTTCTCTACCTAATCCAATCACCCAACTTTTTTCATCAATTCCTTACTCAGAGGTAATTTTTTCTCACAGGCTTGCCAAAACTCAACTACATTATCCAGCTTTATAGAGAAGAAAGATTAAATACAAGGTCACAGGTTCCAATGTCTGTGGCCTGTCTGTTTTTCAAAAAGCTTATAGTGGAGGTAAAGTATACCTTCAGCAGCAAAGGGCATGTTTAAAATTAGAAGAACTGCAGCATGATAATGAACAGTAGAATTCTGCATTAAGTCCTCTGGGGTCTGGGAGACAATTCTTCCAAAAATGCACTACTCAGGAGAAGAGTATAAGTTTCACAAGGTGGATCTACACAACAGCCTACGGTTTTGGTGTAGTCATCTTCCTCAGAAATATTGACATGCTTCAGCAGTGTGTAGGAACAGAACTAGCAGTGTAAAGTGGTTCTTGTAAGCTAAACAGTATATGGGTTTAAAGATTTATAAAACCTTGAAAAGTTTATAAAAGATACAAAATAAAGCAAAATTACTTTGAACATTCTGATTGTCTTTTGAAGGGGTCTATTTCCTGTCACTGTGACATACAGAGGGAACACAGCAACATACACAACAGGTGTTCAGGCAGAGAAGAAGAAAAGAACTCTCTCCTTTATTGTTGACTTTGTATATATAAGCTTCTGGACAGTGACCAGAGACTGGACAGAGAAGTTACCACCTCTTCATCTTTACTGGTCACTTGAGAAGTCCATCAGGTGATATCTTTTCACAAAGGAATGCACACATGATTCTTGTTTATCTTACAATTCATGAGAACTGACTCCATTATACTAAAACAAATCAGAAGGCTTATTTTCAGGGACAACAATTTCCAAATAAACATACATTGCCTTTTCATCCTCTGGCTCAAAATTCTGATTTCATACACGTTTTTGGTTACAATCCATATTTTTAAATTATTTCTGGCTCCCTGAAAATGAAATTGTTAAAAATCTAAAATAGGGCTTTTTTTCCCTTTGCCTTTTTTTATTCCATGTAACTGATTCTGAACAAGAAGGTGGTAGCTAATTTTATGAAAAGAATTTTCAATAGCAGAAAAAAGTCTTCCCTCCTCATCAACACAGACTGGATTCCTGCTGGCTAGGTGACATTATATATGCTTGTTATCCTCATTCCTCATGTTAGTGCAGTCCTTTTGCCTCATTTCATTCTTTTCACCTGCCTCTTTCCTTCTCTGAGGCTGTATCTAATACTATAAAATGTCAGAAATCTACAAGTGAGGGATCATCCTTAAAATCACTAGAGAAAACATTAGATCTTTTTACATTTTAATCTATGATGGTAGCTGTTAAATCCAATTTGAACGTCACTGCCTTACTGACTGGACGCTATCTATTTCCAAAACAAATTTTAAGAATGTAAAACTTCTGTCAGATCGTTACAGAGAACAGAAAATTCTGGAGGTCTTTTTGACCAAGATTTTAATATTTTTATATATGAAGCATTCTATATAAGTAAAATACCAGGATTTAAAAAAAAAAGTCATTAGCATGTGATCAGTATGTTTTCAGGGCTATTTGTAGGAATGCAAATATCACATAAAGCTTATTTGTTCTGCTCTTTGAACCACTACATTACCATTTCCTGATACATTCCTTCCTAATATTTGCTGAACACAAATTTTATTACTGACACACATGTGGTGTAAGACATGAAATGTACATGAAAGACACAAAATGATTGTATGTTTTGCCAAATGGTTAAACAAACACAAGAACATGCTGTGAATGCATGATATCCTGTGCTGTGCTATGCTATCCTGTGTGTCATGTCCAGATTCTGATTCTGCTGACAAAATTATACGTATTCTTTTAAAGAAAAATGTACAAGTCTTATTAATTCACAACACTTTTCATTCAAATTAAAAGCTTTCATATTTGCAATGTGCAATGATCATTATATATATATAAATAATCTCTGTCCTTGTCTTGCTCCTCTGCTCCAGTAAGAGCATTCATATGAAGGAAAGTAAGCATTTGTGATGGAATTTCCTGGCAACCATGCTATAAGCTCTTTAAGGACTTGAGAATATTTCAGTCAGCAATAACAAGCCAGTTAATAGCAACAGTCATATCACGTGAAAGGAAGGTCTCAGTGCACACAGAAGGAATGAACTGCCTATTATAAAAATGCAAACATAAGTGTTGAGCCAAAAGGGAGAAGCCTTAGGCAGGATTTTTGAAAATTCTGCAAGTTCTGGTAGAGGCCTTTTTATGTAATATTAAGTAATTCTAGAGCGCACTTGTTAATGAGAAAGCATTATTCTGCCTAATCACAAAATGAGTGAAACCCACGGCATGTCAACCTATTGGAGTGACTTTGTCTGAAAATGATTAATAGTCGTCAAATAAAATGTATTACCTGAGTTGCTACATTGGCAATTGCTCTAATCTAACCATCTGGGGAGTAGCAGGAATGAATATTTCATGACTTGTAACTTCCGATACAGGTTTTGTAGACAGATTTCTTTTATATTTCTGGTTCAAGGCACGACTGATGTGCCTATTGCATTACTCAGCAATGTTCTACAGAAATGGTAATGATGTACATCTTAGAAAATGACCAGGCCATTCTACAGCACTGGAAAAATAGTTTTCTAGTGTCCAGAAATGTTATAATTGGAGAATTTGCAATAGGAAATTTCTAGTAATTACATGCTTCATTTATTTCCTTTCTCTGTTTATAGATTACATCATCTGTTTGGTGACACATTAAGTTCTTGTTCTGAGCACCAGTATTTTCACAGAATGGAGGAAAATTAGACTAGCTGCACTTTCACATCTTGAGTGGTCATAAGAAATCCACTGATTTTGAAACCAGTGACAATACTGGTGAAAATGGTTCTGCCTTTTTTTTTCCAAACAGCTTCTTTGGAAATATTTCTTTGCACTGTTGTGATCCATTGGAAAGAAGGTCTAAACATACAGTATTTTTGAAAGAGCAGTTGTAAATGGTACAAAAAAATTTACAATGTACTGAAGACTTCCCAGGCATCAGGAAAGGGGAAAAAGAAAAGAAGAAATTCCCTCTGTTCCTTCTGAATAAAATTTAGCATTGAAACACAACACTTCAGAATGACTTAAACCAAGGAATAAAGCTGATGAGATGACATTGAGGATGCACAAGAGCTTCAGAAAAAGAATAATTAAATCCTAGGCCTACAATATCATGGTAGACTATCTCCTGAGGATGGATGCTTAATGACTTTTAGTTATTGTTAAACAGATAATCAATTAGACTACATTCTTTAAAACCAATTTTAGGTCTCAAAATCAGTAAGGACTTGTATAATATCTAGGTAAATCAATACCCAACTTGAAAAATCCCATATAAATTGCCATTTTCCTGTGTTCATTCTTAAAAAAGAATTCCAAGGTAAATTATGGCTGTTCAGAGTAAAACTTACATCTTTTGTTCTAATCATATAACCATATCCTTACGTGATGGACTCAGGGATACAGTAGGTGCCCACATGAATGTGAAGCACCAGCATGCTCTCGGTGCACACGAAGCATGCCAGGTACTCAGGCTGCATTAGAGCAATGTGTCAAGTGTGGGGATTTGTCCCATGCTCACTGTTCATCGTGAGTGGGTCTGTAGCTGAAGCACTGGGTTCAGGTTTGGGCTGTTCATGAAGGATGAGGAGGAACTGGCAAGCATCCAAAGGAAAGATGCTAAGGTCTGCAGTGGCCTAGAGCATATGCCTAAGGAGGAGATTTTGAGCCAGCAGTGTTTGCTTAACCTTTTGAAAACAACGCTAAGAGGTTATCCTATACCTGTCCTATAACCATCTGCAGGGATGTTAAAAAGGTCAGAGATGTATTTTTCTTGCTAGGGTGAGGTCCTCTGAAGGGAGAATGTCCAAATATAGCAGTTTGTGGGCTTCAGATAACACACCGGAGATTGCGCCAGGGAAAGCTTCTAAATCTTTTGCTGGAGTCCTTATAGATGGTTGAATATTAATTATTGGAGGTTATTGGCTAAATGAAGCTACAGATAAACTTACTCAGCATTGAAAATACTCCTCTTTGAGAAGAGACTCAGACTGGGGACCTTCAGAGGTCTGTTCTAGTCCATGTATAATCTACATTCTACAGACAGCTGTGAACTGTCTTGTGTTCAGGGCAATGAGACAGAGTTTCATCTCTTAAGCACTTCCAAAAGCAGTGGTGAAATCAGTAAACTGGCAGTGGTGGATTACATCAGCCTGACATGCCATAGATCCCATCCTACCACAGAACAGTGTAAGCAAGAGCATCAGAGATGGAAACACAACTGTCCTCCAAATAATGCATGTCCCTTTTGAGCTGGGACATTTTATGATGTTAAAAATCTCTATACCCTTATCCTGAGAATATTCTGTCCATTAACACAATATTTTTGAATAGGATGGACTCCATATTTCAATGTAAAAACTTTTACATGAACTACTGAACTAACCATGTAATGCTAAACAAATAAACTCTATGGCAGAGAAAGTTATAAAAATATCTTTCTCTTTCTTTCTTTCAGAAAAGTTCTTCTTACTTCCAACATTTCATGCTACAAAATGATGAACTTTGAAATTCCAGGACTTTGAGACAACTTGAGATTCACTTCAAGAGATGGTTTCTGGGCTGTGTTAAATAGTCTTCCTTTTTGAAAATAAGAAAAACCTGTGCTGAGCATTAAAGCATCAAATTGACCTCTAGATAATTGCATAACTGAGTGACTCTGTGCTGAACCTCCAGGCTCAGAGCCACAAATATCACCCTCTGCTTGTCTAAAAAGCATTTTTTAGTTCCTGAGTATTTGCTGAGGACAAAATAAGAGCAATACAAGTAGTAAAACCTAAAAAGGTAGTGGAAAACAGAATACTCAATAAAATCTTTTCCCTAGTGTTCATAAGGGGCATAATTGGAGATTCTTGTTCTTCGTCCTCCTATTATTACTCCCGTTCTTATTCTTATTTTATAGTACACTTATTCAGGAAATTATATACTACAGAATGACTGATAATGATGCCTTATTAAGAACAAACACAGCTGAGACTTTCAGAATTATCTGACATATTTAACGACCCAATTTAGTCTTAAATTTTATAAAAGAGACTGCCACTGTCCCAATCTATTTGAAGGGAATGCCATTTTCTGTGTCTTTAATATGTGAGAACAAATTTAAAGCTTCCCGTTGTGAACAGTATGTGACCCCAAATACCCAGGAGAGCTATCACTGCACTGGAGAAAGGCATAGTTAAATCAAAGGAAAATAAATAAGAAGAAATGACAAGCCTAGCATGTAAAAATCATGCAGGCTTAAAAATAAGAATAAAATCTATTTTCAGCACTATTGTCAGGGGGCAGGCTGTGAAATAAAAAGTTATCAATTGTTTATGAGTTCCCAAACCTATCCTGTTCTCAAGAGCAGACTATTTTTTTAAGTGATTAACTAAAAATTGCACCTTTTCCTGACTATCCCACAAAGAAAATTGTGATGCGGTTAGTGCTTTCCCCCGCTCCACATGCTTGCAACTGGAATATGGTAAAGACACACAAGCATGGCTGCACAGACTCTTGTTTGGATAAAAAATCCCATGGCAGCAATGCCTTGTCATGCCCAAGATGGAGAATCTACATTGCCCTACTATAAATAAGGATAAAGAAAATCATGAGAAATTGTCCATCTGTTTGGCTGACCCAAGAAGGCAGGTGGTCTTTTCATCCAGATGGTCAACTTCCTAATAACTAGAGGGTGGGCAGCACTCCATCATTCTCTTTTAAAACAAAGAAAAATAAAATATTCTGGATATCACAGAACCAAGATGTACAAATCTTATTGGCAGCCTTCTTTCTGAACAATTTTTTTACATTTCTATTTTGAAGAAGTGTTGAGATCCAAGTATCTGTGTTTACAAGAGAGAGAGGGAGAGAGTGGTTAAATGGTGGAGAGTCTGTCACAGAAGACAGTGAAAAGGAGGATGCTTACTTTTGTGTGTGTGGCATATGGCAGAAAGAAAACAGAGAAGTTCTTAATTTTTTCGAGATGTTTGAAGAAGTCAGGTGAGGACTTGACTTGAACCATCAAAGTCTGTAGTTTCATCCATCAGTCACTTTTTAAAATATATACCTCTTGATCAAATCTGAACTAAGTTAAATCTCTCTAAAGAGATTTATTTTTAAGATAAGATTTTGCCACCAAAACGTTGTGTTGTAAACTGTAGAAGCTCATTTCTTTTAAATGCCTTCAAAATAACTGCCATTTATACCACAATTTTATGTATTTTCAAGATATACCATTTTCAAATGTGCCTTTTTGCTGCTGTTCAAGCTAGGATTAGATTATACTATCTTCATCTGCTAAGGAAGCTCCCAGGCATGCACCCACTGCTTATGAAGCACAAATTTTGTGCATATCTACATAGTGCTCCCTGAGAAAAAGCAATATAACTGTGATATCCTGAAGACAATAAGCCTTTAGTGAATGGAGTTCATGCAATGGTGTTGAAGGCTGTAAGTGGCACGTCATTTTAATTTAAGCACAGATTATATTCATCATACAGAAAACTTTATCAAGTATGAAGAAAATTCTAGTTTGTGTTCACCCAATCAGGTCTGCCTGTTAATTCTTTGTTATCTGACGTCTGAGAAATAAATGTTTTTCCTAGTCTCATTCCAGTTTCACATGCCTATGCCACAAAAAGTTTCACCATTCCTCGAAGCTGCTCAAATTTAAAGACAGTTATTAGAAGAAAGGCTGCATATGATCACTTCTGAAAAACTAGATGCATTTTAATTCCTAAAGAAATCTTATGGAGGTACAACACTCATGTTTGTTTGTCAGAGCAAAAATAGAATGGAAATTAAGTACCCATCTCAGAGCACGTGTACGCTAAATCAAGGATTAAGCATAGGTACACTGCAGAAATAATAATACTAGTATTGAGATACCATATTTTATTTTATCCATGCAGAAATGCTTACTTAGGTCAGACTTTTCTTTTAGGTAGGAATGTGGTACATGAAAAGAAAATATATAACTTTGAGAGAAAAACTGGGGCTTCTGTCTGGTCATGATGCAACATCACCAGGGTTGCAAAAGATGAAGTGGAAGGAACAGCTAACCTCATAACCCAGCTTCTGGCTTTGGCTAATGACAGCTGCCTAGGAGGAACTAATAAAACAGTGCAAAGGTATAGTAGCACTTCTGTGGAACACTTGCACTCCCTATAAACATCAGTGTCTCTTCAGCCTCCAAAACATTTTTAATAAAAAACTCTCCCTTACGTTTTGTCACCTTTTTCTTTAACAGTACTAATTTCACCTTATTCTTTACTGGATGAAGGAGAACCTACCTGTACACAGCTCTTAGGAAGAGAGGCTACCAAAGACCTGAGTGGAATGTGAACCTTAGCAAATACTGCTTGAAACTTGGCAGAAACAAATCCAGCTATTTGTGCTGTGCCTTCACCCACTGCACTCTGATACAAAATTTTATTATCTTTGCTCATCACTATTTGCTTTCCTTAGCTCAAGGTCACCATAGACAGTAGAACTACTCTACCAAATATAGAGAATTATTGCTTCTTTGTACTGAGTGGTTTTTGCAATTATAAAGGAATACAAGCAAAATGTTACTCACTTGTATTTATCTTCTGAAGTGAAATGTGCTTTTCCAGGTGTCTGCGAAGCTTTACCTCTGCTCCATATTTACCAGTAGTACCATTGTCAGCCAAAATAAAATGAGAATGCATGCTGTTGAGCACTGTCAGCTTGCTCATGGGATTGGACATTGTCTGGTATGGTCGGACCACCTGCATTTTAGAGAAAGAGGAAAAAGAAGGTACATTAAACAGAAAAGACCCTCTGAACTATATTGATTACAAGATACGAGCTGACAAGATGAAACAAAAGGAAAAATCAGAATTAAAGTACTGCACTTGAGTATTATTGTGTTTTATGTGTGAAGCAGAAAATGACCGTAACACTGCCCTTTCAGATGCAGACATGGCTTAAAGGGTTTTCCATGGTAATCTGTTTCAATAGTATCAATGCTCACTGCTCCCTTTAAAATCCAGCTAATGGTCAGTGCTCCAAAGCTCTGGGTGACTGCACACACACACACACACACACACACACACACACACACACACACACACACACAACACACACACACACACACACACACCACACATTTTATATCTTGTCTGCTGCTGACTGTCTAGAGCATTGATGTAAAATCTCACCTTGCTTAGACAAAATTCTTTGATTTTTCCTTCACACACCCCACCCAGCATCATGCCTCCAGTATTGGCTCATCCAGAACAACAGCACTGGAGACACACAAATACAGGCTAGTTCTATTATTGGAGGGGTGTACACATGATATTACACCACATTTTCAATTTTCTTGGAAAAACTCTTGGCCCACTCCTAGCATCAGTAAAAGGGCAGTTGTTTGTGTTCACAACAGCTTTAGAAAGTTTCTGTTCAGTGGGGAGTTTGCTTCACATCCTTTGTTTTGATTTCATCAGGAGAAACTGTGCAGCAGAATGAGTAAATTGCCACAGAGTTACCCCACTCATAGCCACTGGACAGACCAAATAATAGCATTGGGCTACATTTGGCTGTCAGCTGCTTTGGTGGGTGTCTATTGACATAAATAAACATAAGTACTAACATGGCAAAAGAATTGCTGTTGTGCCAAGGCATCCTGACTGATACTTCAAAGGTTTTCTAACAATACTACTCCCTGCCTTTTTTATGTCTGTCTTGTCTTTTTGGAGAGACAAAACTGACAATCTGTAAAATTAAGTCCTAGCTGAAGAAATGCTGTAATGTCTTCTTAGAAAACTCAGCTGGGCTATCCCTTCATTTGCAAGGGATTTTCTTCAGAGTTCTGACATTGTTCATTTTTCAGGTCTTGTGCTTTTAATGAGCAAATACATACACTGAAAATTTGACATAAATGCTTGCAGACAGAAATACAATAAGTTATTGATTTATTCCTAAGCTTTTCCCCCTTTTAATTCTAAAGAGATCTCTAATTGAGACACAGTTCTTTAAAAATAATATGTTAGCAATTCTTCAGCCAGAGATCTCTCGATATACAATTATTTATTTTCACTTGTGGATGTCTGTCTAACTTTGATCAACTCTTACACAAACTTCTTTTGCCATTATAAACTGTCATGCAAAGGGTACTCTGTAAGCTCTTCATCCTGCAAAAGGGAGGGAATAGGTCTGAGAAGACCTAGAGGGCAGCTGGCCAACAGCAAGGAAGTGCACTGCACTCTCAGAAAACAGGTGATAACCCTGGCTCAATTTTTTTTATGCTATTCCTTTTGGTGCCTCATTCATAACAATTTATTCTACA
Organism: Sitta carolinensis; assembly: GCA_032173965.1. Classification (NCBI taxonomy): domain Eukaryota; kingdom Metazoa; phylum Chordata; class Aves; order Passeriformes; family Sittidae; genus Sitta; species Sitta carolinensis. The sequence goes on from CM063313.1 coordinate 62,040,156, forward strand.
GCTGCATATGACTTAACAAATATCTGTACACTGCTGGAATGTGTTTAATAGCCAGCTTCTACAGATAAAGAAACCATGTACACCATGCCGCTGTCAGAAACAAAAGGAACATTCTTTCTCACATCCCTAAGAATCAAACAAAATCAAATTAAAACAGTGCAGATCATTTAAAATGATACCCACCCTATCTCTCAATAAATGGACACCAGCAAGGCCTTACAGAGGAATCCCTTGAGTTGCCCATTCATTGCATGAGTACAGGCCACCGTGCAGACAATTCTACTGACAGTTTGTGGTTTGCTCTTGAGAGCTACAGCTCTCACTGTGACAGCTAGATCTGCAGTTCTAATGAGTTGCAGTACTGAAGTCTTCACATAGATGCAGTAATGTTGCTGCAGGACAGATTAGAAGGCTATGCTTTTGTTCTGTGTTTAGCTATAAGGTGAGTTACATAATTAATAAATTTTATGGATATGAAAATGAGACTACAATTATTTTCAATTGAACTATTCACAGCATGCACAATTCAACATCTGAATTCTTCTCTTTAACAATAAAATTTCCCAAACCAGACTGTCAGACTTTTCCTTAGAGAAGGATAAACAAAATCTTCAGTTTAATCTTCAGGATAAACAGAATCCTAGGCTTTGAGACTACTTTCTTGAGGTTACTTGCTCTTCCACAGCACTCAGCAGATTTTGAATTTCTGACTCTTGAAGTTTCTATTCCTCTGTTCTTTTCAACCCCTTGCATTTTACAGGCAAGTTAAATAGCTGGAAAAAACTTTGGCTTTAAGCTGTCTTCTCGTCCTCTTACAGCCATAGAATCATATCATGGTTTGGGCAGGAAGTGACCCTAAAGATCACCCAGTTCACCTTAAAGACCCTCCACCATGGGCAGGGACACTTTCCACTAGACCAGATTGCTTAAAGTCCCATCCAACCTTGCATTTAGAATAGGGAGAATAGGGGATAATATCCCGTGACATCTTCCTTGAGTTCTGGAGCTCAAGACAGTTTCTCCAGATACAGTTTAATGAATGTAACAGCAGCTGTGCGATGAACCAGTACTCATGCTGCACAAGCTGAGGGAATTCTGTCAATAGGTGAGTGCCTGGGCTGACCCCAGGCCTTGCCTTTGCACCCTGAGGTGGCAGCAAGCTTGAATGAAAGCACTGCTGTTCTCCCTGGATTCCTTGTAGGCACATGACACTCCACACAGCACTTGAAAAATCTCTCAGGGTAACTCACCATGACAACGAGCCTGCAAGTGCCATGTGAACCAGTGCATGAATCTGAGCAGTCTATGTGGAGGCAAAGAATTTGACACAAACAGTGAGCTCAAGGCAGCGATGGAAAAAGAAAGAGATGCATGCTTTTCTTCTCGAGGAATAGCAGCTGTTGCTCAAATCAAGCTGTTTCTGCAGCCTTGTTGCTCTGGAGCATACCAGGGAACAGAGTAGTTCCTGATTTAATTCAGAGGTTCCTGGAAGTATCATGGCCCAAATTCTCCACATATGCTACAAATATGCTAGTCCTTATCTTCACCCCTCCTGAAGTGACTCCTACTGAAGTGACTTAGAATTAAACCCAAATGAGGACAGAACAGACCCTGAAATAAAGACATGTATGCTACAATGACTTACTCTTTTAGAAAGTAGAATGGCTCTGTGGGTAGGAAGAAACATGTTTATAATCACAGTTTTCTACAAGACTGAGCAAGACACTTTACTTTCTCAGTTCTATCAGAAAATATGGGAAAATTAAGGCAACTAACTCTCTCGTGTCCTTTTTTAAAAAAATTAGAATCTGAGAGTGCTAAGTGTTGTGATATTTTCTGCTGTATTGCTTTTATAGTACTGGAGTAAGACGTGTCTTTAAGGATCTTTAATTATCACAATATAACAAACAGCAAACAGCAATAATATTTACTTTAACTTGGTCAGCTTTCTTCATGGCTCTGATGAAGTCCCCTGGGATTCCCAAAGGCTGACTGATTTGGAAGGGCCGGTAAATATAATTAAACCCCGCAGCTATGGCTCCTTTATCCATAAGGCCAGGCATGGGCTGAGGCTTTAGCAGAGGAGCTCCTCTACTGAGCATGCCTCACTTGCCACTAGGCACAGGGTGGCACTGGGGCATATGCAGTGACCACATCTCCCCCTCTGCACACCCTGTCCCTCCAAACCCCAAGGCCACAACAGTCTTCTGCCTCTATCTGATGCTGGAAGAGTATGCTTTTATAACTCTTCTGGTCTGATCATAATTTGACTAGACACAGTGCATATAGGCATAAATCCACATTGATGCCAGAGTTCACCTGGTCTTTTACTACTGGTTGACTTTTTTCTCCTCCTTCTATAATACTTTGTGGCCTTTGTTTCTTGCTTAATGATGATTCATTTTACATGCTTATGGTACTATTTACATTTCCCCTTCTCAGTTCATTGCACAGCATTCACCTCTAATGAGCCAGTCAATATAGCTGGCAATCAAACACTTTGATTTTCAAGAAGCTTCCAAAACAGCTTCCTCACCAAATGCAGTTCTAAAGAAACTGCATGCACTGAATAAGAGAGAAAGTCCTTTGAGGCATAAGTACTGAGGAAAGCTGGGGGAAGGGTGGGAAAACAGTGAGAAGGAAAAAGTAACTTCTGTGAAGACTCTTACTAAGAAGATTTAGTGACATAAATGGCCTGCCTCAAGCTGTGTTATATTCCATTCAACATAGTTGTAAGGGATTTGTGATTAATTAGAGGGTGAAAAGCTTACAAATATTTCAGTGGACTAAAGTCTTCATAAAGCAGCCTGATGAAGCAATAAAATGGAAGATGAAATTCGATATCAGTAAGGATAAAGCAGCATCATTACATACGCATCAGAGATGGATAAAATCAGAAGTGCTTCAGCATTACATCATGCCATTGATCAATAGTTTTATAAAACTATTAGGGGCCTGGAGATTGGAAGGACACATTTTATTTTGTCTACTAAAGCTATATTTTGAAATATTGTTTTCCTTAGTGAAGACCCTGTAAGTAACCTTACTGATATAGTCATGTCTGCATTAATAGACCTCACCCAAATTAGCTTAAATTTTATATTAAACTTTCTCCACTGTCTTTCTGAAGATCAGATATTATTCTTCATCTATTATTCTTACTTAACAATTTTATGATTTAATCAGAAAGTTCTTTTAAAAAGAGTTGTTTATTTTTAAAATAAAATTACCGTACAACTTCTTGGTTTCCTGTTAAATTGTGAGGATGTTTAGAGAAAAGCATTGCTTAAAGAAATCAGAAGTCAGGGGAGGTGCTCCATGTGGATGGAACACCTGGGAAAGCAACTTCCTTTTTTATTTTGTTTATTTTACAAAAGAAGGCTCCAGATCCCCTTAAACAGGCACAGACTACCTGAGAACTGATGTAGCTTTGCAACAGGAGAAAAAAAGTAATAAAGTAAAAAAGTAATAAAGGAATATTCCAAAATTCATGGCTAATTTTTTGTTATTCTTAACTTCTTTGTGCCTGCTATGTTTCCAGAACCCCAGGACTAATCACTAAAGAATATTTATTTGAAAATTATGCGTACATTACACTTTTTAAAGAAGATACAACACATCCTTGTGCTTAGCTTTCTGCTAATTACCTTCTGCACTGCACCTCAGAAGAGTTCATTGGTGACTCAGAATTACTGTTGCAAAGTCTAATCCTGATTGTTTGAGTGGCAGTAGAGTACAAAACTCCATGATAAAACAGTTTCCCCAAATATCTATACTTTCATAGTGAATTGCAATAAATCCCATTTGGATAATTTTCTTTAAAAATGCTATAGCTCCTCTGACTGAAGAGGTACTTGAATCTTCCCTTTCCCAACTTGGTCATGGATACAGAACATACAGAGAAGAATGGGTTAGACTAATAAAGACAAGAAAAAATTCTTTATGCAGATTGAAATTTGTATCTTTTCCACTCATAGCTAGTCACTTGTTCTCAGAGGGGTTTCTTAGGAATGAACCAGAAGTGAGAAAAAAAACAGGTTCAAAAAAACTTCAGGTAACAAATAACCAGTGTAGGCAATCTATTAATTTATTTAAAATTACAGAGTTAAGCTTACTGTATTAAAGTAGAGTTTTAAAAGAGGAATGATGTGAAAGAATAGGAGAAACACTGGCCCTGTACTTCAGAAAGTGGCCGAAGGTGAATTATTTGAGGTCACTCTTACCTACAATACCCAATAAGACCTTTCAAAATTGCTTCAATAAAATGTATGGGAGGGAATATATTCTAAGCAGGATAGCCTGCAATTTTCAATGCATTATAGTATTGTGTGAAAATAAACCAGACTTCAAGTTTCGAAATCAGTGTTTTCTTAAGCACTTCTCCAGTTCATAGAGTTCTAAGGATGAAGCTTTGATATATTTTCAAGAATAGGCTTTAATGAATTGCCCTTATAATTTATTTTTGAAGAACATACAGTGCAGAAATTTTTATTGCTGCCGTGTCAAAACCTGCCATCAGCCCTAATGAAAAACCTGTGTATTTATTGACTTTTTGCTGCAGACAATAATTCTAAGAGGAGTTTCTAAATGAGGTATGGAGAGGACAGGAAAAATAACTGGATGATTTATAGGTACTGGAGGTCATCTATGTCTATATAGGTCTTACATCTTTGCCAATCAGATCCTCTTGATTTTCCACAATTCCCCAGGGAGCTATACCGATGGTGCAGATCTTCCCTCGAGATTTTGACGCATGATCTTTCAAGGCATCTCCGACATGCCGAATGACCCCTGGCAAAGAAACAGCATAAAACAGAAATTCATAATTATGTCTTTTTTTGTTCATTATCACATGGATTTGGTACAGACTTGTTTTTTTTAGGGAATACCTGTGCCTATCGTTACAGTTAAGCAAAGCTGTGAATACATTCCTGTTTCTTATTATCAATTTCTGTGAATACATTTTATTGAATCCAAAAAGTACTCAATGAAGTAATAGAAAAAAAATACACAGCTTTGGAAAGGAGAATGAAAATGCTGACCGTTGACTGCAGCTTACTTATCTGCCCTTGTGCTCACATGTGCATGCAAGCATTTGTGTATTTCCAAGCACAGAAAGAACCATAGGAATTAATTGTGCTCCCCACCCCCAACTCACTCATCAGCTTGTACACAGATGCTTCCATTAAGAATGGAAATGTGAAAACATCATTATGCTACTCTGTGATGAAGCTATTTTGCCACTCTTTCCAAACAAATTCAGTCACCTGAGATAGCTTCCAGCAGAGTATTAGAACCTGCCCTGGGAATCAGTGAGAAAACAGAAATTAGTACAGAGAGAATGGCTGCTCCCCAGCATTCTCCCAAGTGCTGATGGCTTACCCTAGACCAGCTTTGGCAGTGTTTCAGTGGTACCTCTGTGCAAAGGACAAGTGTCCTCCTTCCTTTTAATAAAATAATCTTTTAAAATCTGTTTATTAACAACTATTTTTAGGATGTGGCTGCACTGAAGCAGTCCTGTGGGTTTGCTGCAGATGTTATCTGATTCTCAGTTCCTGAGTTTCCATATTGTTCAAATTTCACAATTTCAAGATGATTGGATAGGAATTACAGTCACACAGTTGTTAGGATTTTGGTTGTAGTTTTCTGAACTGCAAATGACCCAGGGTAAGAAAACTCCCCACAAGTTTTCTTACAGATCCTCTATGTCCTCAAGTCCAGTATTCTTGCTGTTGTGGAAAGTTAAAAAACCCCAACCTTGTTCCTGTCATCAGCTATGAATTAAACTATGATACAATAGCCTAAAGGATGTAAAAGCAGAAAATCTGTCAAGACTGCAAAAATTTCTGCTGTTTAGAATAATCAACTTTCAGAGTGACATGAATATTCAGAACAACAGTCATGTTTATGGCCAGGTATGCTGTGTCTCTCTCACATCACTGATTCTCAGTCCAACAGCAGTGTTTCAGGACTTTTCCAGTCATAATTTTCATTACAAGAAACCAAATTTTAAAATTCATCTTCAACAAAAAGAGATTGTACCAAGAAATTCTCAATTTTTATGATTTCACAAGTAATTTGAAGTTATGCAGTTTTAAAACCTAGTCCCAGAGCAATCAGCTGCTTTCCTCCAGAAATTAAAGACAACAATTGAGAGATTACTGATATTGCAAAACTGCTTTTGGAATTGTATGTTTTTAAAACAGCAGAGAGCCACTTGAACTACATTGTTTTGTCTAGTTAGTTTTTGATTACAGGAAAAACAGTCTTTTTCAGCAGTATCTATGATGACTTTCGTGGTTCATTTGTATTGCTTTGGATTTGTAACTATGAGGATTTGACAACTGGTAGGAAGTAGTTGTGTATTGGCCAAGTGCAAGTGTTATCATCTGTCTTTTCTTAAAAAAAAAAAAAAAAAAAAAAATTTCTGTGGTTTTATTTCTGCAGTTGCTGTGGTAATCCACTACATTAAGTGGACAACACATACATTTTTCTGATGCAATTTTAACCTAAAATTTTTAACCTTAAAAAAAATCTGGTTTTGCCATCATCATGACAAGAGTATCTGACAACTAGTATTATTACCACCACAATGCAGAGATCAACATTAACCTGATTTTATTCCTTATTTTTAAGAGATGTGGGGCATATTAAATTTGTGTCTATTTATCTAACACTCCAAAAGCTATGCCTCTTTGCTTTCTTCAGGCACCAAGCCTGCCAGAGTTCGAAAAGTGTTTGGACAACATTCATGGACACATGGTGTGACTCCTGGAGCTGTCCTGTGCAAGGACAGGAGCTGGACTCTTTGATCCTTGTGGGTTGCTTCCAACTCAGCATATTCTATGATTCTGTGCTACTTGTATTGCTGCTGTGATAAAACCGAATACTGTTTGAACTTTGATGTGCTCTAGAAACCAAGTCCAAGACTCCTATTAAGCATTTATATTCAAACATGTAGGAGTTGATTCACCATGCACTAAAATTAACACACGATAGAATGATTACATTGTTTTCCAGAGACAGTAAGAAGACACATTCTTACTAAAGTAAAAAATTATAGCTTTGATACTGCAGCAAATGAGAATGGCATAAGAATTTACAAGTTCATTCAAGTTACTAGCACAAAACTTTTTGTAATCCTCTCTAGCAGAACTTTTTTGACTTTCCCCTGAATCTCTCCCCCTTTCTGCCTCCTTCAGGGAGGGTTACAGAGATGTCAATGCCAGATTTTTTTGTCTAGAGACCTATATTTTGCAGCTTACTCCTAAAGTGTACATGCTGTCTACCAGCAGAGCTGGGCCAGCTGCTGTCTTGGATCCCTAGGACAGCTGTTTGGTGTATCACAGATGTTCTTTGACTAGAAATGGCAAACATCACTTGATGAAAATGTAATAGCAAAAAATTAGGTTGAGCTCTCAACAAGTAAGGAAAAAGTTTCCCACCACATACAAAAACCAGATTTTTTTTTTTCTTAGTACTTTGGGTCACCTAATTAAATAAAATTAAGGTTCTTTCTGGATGAAAGTGGTATCAGTTTAGTGTAATAAGAGTTGGACTTTGATTAATAGTCTTTCCCTGCAGCTTACAGTTGATTTCATAGTCTTCCTTGGTGATATACTAATACTATTGCCTCACAGGAGGCTTTATTTTCAGCTCCAAAGTGTTCTTTTCATACTTAGCAAACCTTATATTCTCTTTTATACCAGCTGGCAGGTTGGCATTTCCTTGTTTTCACATAGTACAGAAATGACTAATAAAATAAAACATATAATGGCTTTCTAATCTCATCATTCCTACAGGTTTTTTCCCCTTTTTTGTGATGACGTCTCCTAGATGCCACTGTGCTTTTATTTCAATGTTGCTCTTACCTGTGTTTACTCCTCCAGTGAATATCCATGCTCCAGTTGTCATTGCCGCCTTAATAAGTCCTTTTCCAAAGACTTGTTTGAGTTTTGGCTGAAGTTCAAAATTCTGAAGGCCACCATGCACAGAGATGAGAAGTTTGGGGAGCTCAAGTTGCCACTCTTTGGTCATCAGATGCAGAAGAAGGTCAGGCTTTGTGTCAAAAGACACACGTACATACTGCAGAAACAAGGAGAAAGTAGAGAGTAGAGAAAAAAAGATTTGTTATACCCACTGGTTTCTAATACATATTATCTGTACCCAATAGATGACTTTTTCTATGACAAAACCAGCAACTATTTGCTAACCTGATCATTAGTTTTTTATTAAAGAAACTAGGAATAATGGAACACTTGCAATTCACGGGCTGGATAATTTTCTTTATATAGGAAGTTAAGAGATTAATTGGTTCAAAATCCTTAGCAATGCTCAAAAGATTAATGTCTACAATTTGTAAATGCAAAAACCGGACCAAAAATGTAAGTGGTCTGCCAAAGATGATATAGGTAGTCAGGGTTACAACTGTGTATTTACTTGTACTCATTTTCAAATTAACAAAGTCAAAACCTCAAAAGATAAGAAAAAACATACAAAAACTCAGTTCTTCAAGCATATATAAGTTTAAAATGAGCAAGTCTATGAAACTGATACTTTTCAGATGAAAGAATGCTGACTATGTATGATTTGCCAGGTTCATGATCTTGCCTTAGAAGACTCTAGACCTTAAAGGGCTGTGAAACAAATTCATGCATTTCTAGTTGCTGCCTGTTCTGTGCTACACATGCAGCAATTTGTACCAGGTGAGATCATGCCCATCTGTGTGTGCTCAAAGACAGCAACCGTCTTCAAAATTTCTACAGCACTACTATGTCACACAAATCCTGTCTCTCTCTGTTACAAGCCTTTCTCCTGCTCTTTCTGTTGCTGTTTCACAAAAACTGTGATAGGGCAGGTGATACTTTTTTGATTTCTAGTTACACAGCAGAAACAGGAACAAATTCTTTCTATAGCTGCTAAGATCTGGAAGGACCCTCTTAATAACATAAAATAGGTTGCAGAAAGCACTCGTCTGTGAAACTTCTGATTGAATCAATGCCTGTAGAGCAACTTCAGCAGTCTTTGCCTTGATGGGTTGTCAGCAGAGACATCAAGTGTATACCTTTGCCTTCAACCAGAGGAATAGTCCTAATTTGTTTATTGTAACATGCCAGGTAGTATAATATCCATACATATTATGTAATCATTTTGTCCCTTTTTGACACATCTAATCAGTTTTTCTTGCCAAAAGTTTGTTCTTTTTTTAGCAACACCATATGATAATAAATTGGATTCCTTTCTAGTTGAATAAGAAATAAGGACTTGACATTTTCCAGAGCAAACTGCTAATAGACAGGATTTTTTTTGCAAGAATGGGTTTTTGCACAGTAAACATCTATTGTTAACATTTCTGGAAGAAGAAGTCTGTTTGCAAAATTAGTCGGGGGGCACAGCCAAACTGAAAGCTGAGCAAGAATTTGGGAATACACATTCACCCCAGTGCATCAGTAATGTCCTCTGAGCAGTCAGGCAAACTTGCAACAGCTACTGGTTATAAAAGACACAGTATTCATGTCTGTCATGCTCATTAATACAGATGAACTCAGTAGCTACTCAGTCAATTTCCTGTGTGAGATAAAACCTTGTATGGCACCTCATCCCACTGACTAGATTGAGACATTAATAGTTTTTAAATTGGGATTTGAGGGTTGTCAAACTTTTAACACACCAGAGGGGGTATAAGAAGAATAATCTTTGTTCCTCTTTTGATGTCTTAAGGGAGATCTGAGGCTGCAAAGAGCAACTGGAGGCATTCATAGACAACATCCTTCATGGGGCCTACAAGAAAACTATTGGCCGAACTATGGAGTCTTTGCTTTGGAATCACAAGTACCTTACTCTAGAAGATGAAGACAGACTGCAAGCCTTAAGAAGATAATTAAGGTGAATTCATACTAGCATTGACCATACAAATATGCTGAAAACATGCCATTGCATCATCTGGGATGATATTAAGATGAAGGCACAAATGGCATTAGATGTGTATTATCTAATCTGGACAGTGATTACTTTTTTCTTGATTTTTTTTGACTCTTACAATTTTTTAGAAATACCTCAGAATGTGTGATTTCACTGTCCCTACCTTCTTAAGTCTATGTATTACTCTTATACATGAAGACTTCTGAATTCCAATAAATATAAATCCATAAGGTGAAGAAGAAATGAAGCATTTTCTTGCATTTATTTCAAATGAAAACGTGTGTTGGAAGCAACTGCTTGTTTTTTATACTGCAGGCAAACCCTCTTTATACATAGGATAATTTAAATTTACTAAGTGGAAATTGAAGGAAAAATACCTAAGGTTTTTTCATGTCTATTAAAATTTAATCAAGTGAGATAAGATTTACTGTTTTAGAAGTTTTTGGCAATGGTGCCAAGCATGATTTTTCTTTTGTGCATAGCATTCAATTTTTATGGCTATTTGAATAATATCTGCCCTTACATAAGCAATTTTTAGTTTGGCATACTTGAATTTACTCTTTTTCCATTACTTAATATGTTAGCTAGTAACTAAAAGAGAATTCTTCTGTCCTATTTTTAAAAGTTTACCTTGAATTATAAATCACACCTTTAAAGCCAGTTTTGCCCATAACAAAAATTCACATCTTCCAATCTTGTATTAAGATATTTAGCCCTATCAGTTTTTGCTTAGAACATTAATGAGTATTTCTGCTGTTCCTGAATTCTCTTGCTATAGCCTCTGAAGGCAGAAACCTCTGGCAGAAGCCAAACCACTGTGGTGTTGTGCTATGAAATTCCATTCCTGGCGTATCTGTCAGCTGTAGAAATGATCAGTACTAATGGGAAATTATTTGGCCATTTCTTTAGGGAGGAAGTATATGGGTAGGATGCAAGAATTCAGTTTTTATGCACCAGCAAAGCAGGGCAAGTTAGGAAGCAAAAGTACAGTTCTGAATCACAAAACCTACACACTGACCTGACTAGCATCAACAGAGAAGGTGAAAGGACAAAGCATCAAGCTCCAGCTGTAACACCCATTTCATCCCTAGACTACATAGTGCAGTCAGCAAGAGTGCATTTGTTGCCAATGGTTGTTTCACAATTTTTGTCACATGTTCTCTAAAACAAACCTATGCCCACCATCAGTCAAACAGCCAGACACTTCCAAGTTCACCTCCAGTGCCCTAGGGCAAATGTCAAAGTTCCTGAGAAATAGAATTACTACTCTTTAAACATATCATTAAAGTACTTGGTAAATGATTGTAGATAAGAGTGTCAGTGAATAAATATAAGAGACTCAGAATTTTATCGTATTTCTGAAAGTAACTCTATTCAGAAAACATTTTGTGATCTGCATTCTTACATTACTCTTGTGTTTCTTTCTGGTAACTTATTTAAGTTTTTATCACTACAGATATGTCTTCAAATTGGTTGCCTCAAAGTGTGATCCTCACAAAAATAAAAATTACATGTAATTCTCACTGTAGTCAACATAAAAACTCCTATGTAGACTAAAACCAGATTGTTTCTGTGTAAGTTATTTCTTCTTAACACCTTAAGGCCTAATCCAAGTTCCACTAAAAACTCAGTGAAAAGGCCCTCATTGCTTTAAATGTGCTTTGGATAAAGGTTTTTGTGTGTTATTTCCCCTTTTTCTCTGTGTAGAATACCATCTTTTAAATTTTGTAAATATTTTGTTAAGAATTAATTTATTATAAAAGAAACAATGTTTGCTGCCTTTTCATGGTTTATGTAAGTTATAGGATTATCTTTTTCTTCCTATCAAAAGCCCTGATGACTTTTGGCATCCTTTTTATACAGTTTTTTATGAAACTCAATGCATTTTAAACCAAGAAAAATACCATTTTCTGTGACTGACTTCCAAATATTCTTAATAAATTTTTAAGGATCTGAATATTAGCAACTTTGTCTAAGTAAATGTTAATGTTCATTGGAATTCTACTGATCTTTCATGTTTCCATGCACCATAAGAAAAGTTAAGCAGATAATACTGAAGTAAACTTCCTTTCTTTTGCAGCTGCAAACTTATTTTAGGATTTTACTCTGCATATGAAACGTATAATTGAAATGCATTCAGTGAGGAGGAATCCATTTAACTCACCAAAGGCTTTTCAAACAGCCATCTTCCATTTAACCCTGAAAATCCACGATTAAAGAAATTTTAGTTCTGCAAAGAGCAATCCTTTAAAGAAGTTTATAGACAATCCAGGCCCACCAGCTAATAAGAGGACATTAAGGTTGCTTTTGTGTGTGTGTGTTTAAATGCAGACAGCATATTAAAAAAATGGGTTTAGTTTGCTCACAAGTGCAGTGCAAAATGCATCACAGTAAGATTGTCTTAAATGGTACACTGTTGAACAGAATATATTTTCAATTTTTTAAGAATATTGCTCTTAATTGGAATGGAATCACTCACATTACTCTGATAATTACTTTCTGACTTAATAAAATGCTAGTATAATGTTAGATAAGTGTGTTACTTCTTAAACTACAAAGATCCAGCTAGTGTAAGCAGATCATATTTATTAGTTTTCCTGTATTTTTATCAATTTTATTTGCAAAATCTATTAATAAAATCTGAGTACATCCACATACCTCTACGTTTCTTTATGGCTGTTAAATTTGAAAATCTGCTACAAAACCAAAATAAATGCAGTCAATCAAAATTGTTAATTGCGTTTCTTACATATTAATGGGATGAGTCACTTGTAAATAAAACATGAGGTTGACAGAGATCTAAACACCACAGTATTGTTGCAGGATCATCTGTGGTTGCATGAAATTGAAGGAAAGGTCTTTTTACTAACTGATCTTGTTAACCAGTGTTACCTAATCTCAGCTATGTGTTTCTATGTAATTTCTTGCACAAATTATTCAGCTATCCACATTATTGATTTAAGAAGGATAGTGCAGCTGCACTGAGGATGGATGCTTCAACAACTCCATGGAATTAGCAAAAGTCATTCCGTTTGGGAATTTTTGTCCCATGCAGTGGTGGAAATGAAATTAATGGCCCAATCAGTTCTCTTTACAATACGTAAACCTACATCTTTACTGTTTGTTCCAAATCCATGTGTTCTGTTATAATTTCAGTATAATTTTAATTTCCACAGCTACAGATCTGTTTGGTGTTTTCCCTCGCTTAGTAATTTTCAAGTGTGGGCATCCATTTCAGGATATAAGATAGGGAAGAGATAGAAAAATTTATGCCAGTTTTTTTTCCCCTGAGGTTTTCCTTGCTTTGGTCAGCTTGCCAAATCTTTCTGCTTTGTAAGGTTATTTTATTAGCCAATAGGCACAACCTACCATGATTGCCAGCAAAAAGCAGCTTGCATGCTATAGTGTTATTTGGTAGCCAGTGCCTAGAAAATTACTAACACACTTTTAGAAAGGAATATATTTATCATGTTTTCTTCCCTTTATCTTTCTTACCTTATCCACACTGATCAGTTTTTCTGCATTTGTGTTTGAGAATGTACAATTGAACAAGAACATTTCCAAGAGCTACTGTGTACTTGCTCCTTTCTTTTCAAGCCTTATTTATCAATATAATGTCTCCTTTTTCTCTTCTCTACTGAAAAAGTTCGTGGGTTCATTTGATTGAGCAAATTCTTGACTTCCACAGAAAGCTTTGGATTTGTTAAGTTTTATCTATGGGAAAATCCTAGTATCCAGTAAATGCAAAGGTAGGAGTTTAATTGTCTATTAATAAAACTGCAACAACCAGTTAGGCAACTTTTTGACTATAGTCTACCCTAAAAAAATGTTTGGGTCTGGAAATATGAACACAAGGACATCTTCATGCTGCTTTCTGTGGCAAGCACATTGTGACAAAATGCTTTAATCTGTTTCCATTTAAATGGTTATGCAAGCTTCCTTATTTGTGTTTTGGTCTTATGAAAGGTATTTTTCTCACTGGTGGTAAGCAAGCACAAAACCCATTTGAGAGATATTTACTGAATTGTTTAATCTGAAGCACTTCTCCCACTAGTGGAATAATCAAATTTCTGGATGCTTCATATATTTTTTTAATGAATGAAGAATTTGTTTTATTCCCATATTTTGGGTGGGGTTTAATGATTACAAATAGATGGCATGTGCAACTTCCTGATTCTATTCTGACAAAATAAAACTGGAGAGTTTCCAGCAATAAATGCACTGTCTTTATTTATCCCTAAGTTTTAACTTATTATTTAGTTTTCTCAAAGTTTAAGTCCCTTTTTCCATTCTCTTTTTTTCTTCTTTCTAAATTGTTCATGGTTTCACTCCTGTCTGCACTCTGTGACATTTTTCTTTCCCTTATGCTGACTTCCAGTTTTATCTCCAATGTTTCACTTCAATTGTACTTTGAGCACACAGCATGAATCTTAAGAGTGTGTCCTGTCTCCTTTGGCACTCTACCAGGACATCACAATCCCAGCAAAGCTGACAAATCCCATAAGAAAACTGGTGTCAACAGCTTCTCTAAAACCTTCATAATTTCTTGGCTCTCCAAGGCAAGTTTTGTCTAGGCAGGGCTGTTTATTGCTTTATAGCAATTTCCAAGGACATCACTGGAAAAGTGCTAGTGATTATTCTGTCTCATAAAACTGTTCCAATGCAAAGAATCCATATGTGGTTAATAACATTCATTACTGTATCACTGGACCTCAGGACCTGCATATTTTTAGGTGATTGGTTATCAATTGAACTTATGAGGTCTGTGATGCTCTCAGAGAAATTACCTAATCTTCTGTTTATTGGTGCAGCAGTGCTTTCTCTTTTCTATGAAAAGAAACCATCCATCTGCAAAACCAGAACCATCCATTTGGTAGTCACTCCAACTCCAGCACCTCTGTACACATGGGAGAAAATATTTTGCCCTCAGTAGCATAGTACCTGAGATTTTCCCTGTCTCTAATCTCTGTTCTTTATGACAATCTGAGACATCTGTTGGGAAGTATCCGTCCACAGAAAACAGTACTGGATTGCTGGGCACATTATTCTGCAGAGTGCCAGGAGTCCAGCTTCTGCCCTCACTGCCAGAGCAGTGAATTGGCTGTGAAGTGCCAGGCACATACCTCTCTGTCTTTCCCAAAGATCCAGGTCTGCAGTTTCAGATAGAGTCAGAGAGATTGCAGCTTTCATATAGTATTACATACAAGAAATACACGCATTGGTTATTGTGTGTGGGTTGGAAATGTTCCTGCAGGTCAGTGCAGCAAAGCCTTCAGATCAATACACTTTGGTATCATTCCACAGGGAAGGACTAACTTCTTGCTCTAGGAACTACAGATTACCTAATTTCTTTCCCTAGGAACCTAGTTCCTAGATTAGATACTTCCTGGGACCTCTTATTTCACTGAAATAAGCGAATAGTTAGATAGACTAACTGGTCTATCTTCCTATACATGTCTGGAGGAACACTAATGGGAATTTGATATGTTTAAAATTTGTAAGCTTTGCAGACACAGCCAGCAATGGGAAGTCATAGTCTAATTTTAAAATTATTCAGAAAAAAGAGGGATGAGTAGGTATTGGAATAAAATTAAGACAGCAGCACATTAATATGTTTTCAGCTTCATAAAGGTATTTCCTCTTACTCTGTGCTCCAGCACAGATTAATTTTTTTCACCCACTCTTTGGCACATGATACATAAAAAACACACATTCCGGTCATACACTCAATAATACGTCAGCATGAAGTTAGGAAAGAATGTTGTTCATTCTTTGTGAATGCTTACTTTAAGCTAGCAGCATTATTATTTATCTAAGAGAAAAGCATGGTTACCATGGCTTTATTGGAGTGGCCTCCTCCTTGGAACTCAATGGTTCCAAAAGCGTCCGTTGGGCTGAGCTGTGTGTGCTTGCTGATGGACCACTTCTCCGACTGGATGTCATTGCGAGTGATCCTGGTTTCGTTTTTCTCATTCTGGGTAACAACGGAGGCGCTCGGAGGCTGTCCAATGTGCTGACCTGTCAGACGCCCACAGCAACACCTATCACATCAAACAAACAGAGAACCCGCGTCACGCGTGCGTACAAACAGCAGGGAAACAAACTACAAGAAGAACCCAACCCCTTTTCAACTCTGCTGATTCCTTTCCTGAGGCTTTTATGTACGGAAGCAATGCAGTACATATATTACCTTTTTCTTCCTGTTTCTTGTTTATTTTGGACTGTCCTGTATTTCAAAAAAAAAAAAAAGTGCTTTGCTCTAAATATGTACAAAATGAAATTAAAAGACATCTTCTCTTTTCTTCAAGTAACATCAGGATAAGTAATCAGCTTTTGCAAGGATTAGCACAAATTTTAAATTGCTAGTTTAAACGAATCTATTTGCTCTTGACAGTGCTGTCATGTGTCCAATTTAGGTAAATATTCAGTGCACTGAATATTGAGCTAAGAAGATAAGGAAATTAAGCACAGATGCTGACCCACCCTTGATTTATCTTTTTTCTTATTAAATATATTTTGAAATGTAAACAAAATAGTTCCCATAGGAAACCATCACACCTGATGTAATTCAACCACCTTCTGAACAAATAAGATTACAACATATTTATCTCCAGGTCCATTGTATGCATATATATATATAGAGAGAGACTTCTTTTTTAACCAATTTTCATTTTTCATACAAGTAACATGCAATTACCTATGGGGGTCTTTGGTGCTGGGTATGATATGAACACATTCTCTCTTGTAAAAAGCTCTTTCTATCCATGATTTCTGTGCCTAAAAAAGAGAACGGAAATGCCTTGAGGTCTGTTTGTTTATTATATGCAAGTTATAGCACAACTGTAGAAAAGTTCAAACAGAAGAGAAAATTTTACTGACTCTACAGACAAGCAGTGCATATTTTGCAGAGGGCAAACATTCCATTAGAACTGTGGTTCCCTTCTAGAGCTAAGCATTCAACACAAGCTTTTAATATTCTTTTCTTACTCACTAGCCAGATGACCTTGATGCCGCTACCTATATTCTCATAACAGAGGAAGAAATCTCTGGAGAAGAATTAACTCAAACTATAAACCATTCAGAAAAAACCCTACACCTAATATTCATTAAAAATACCTCTGTTTCCATGTCAGTGATACAACTAAGCCAGCTCTAATTATAAAACCCCTAAACCCAAACCAACCAAATAATACAAAACAAGCTCTGAGAGTAGTATTTAACACAGAGGCAGAAACTACAGTTTCTATGTATACACCTTAACTAAAAAAAAAAAAAAAAAAAAAAAAAAAAAAAAATTAACCCCCCCCCCCCCCCCGAAAAATGGAAGATCTGTTTCTGAAACAAGACATAAAAATTTTAATACACTGAGTCAGATGATTGGCAGGTAGACTCTAAAATAGTTCAGTGAAGTTATGGTTGTTCATAACACTCTAGATATTCCACCACATAATCACAGAAAAGCAGGACATTTCCTGCAGCATAGTCTTATCAGATACACAAGGAGTCTTTTAAACAGAGAGATGGGTAGGAAAAAAAAAGGGAAAAGAGCAGAAAAAACACAAAACAAGAAAGAATAGAATTTCGGAGTCCTGAAATATTTTTAATTATCTAGGAAATCCTCACTCCATATGAGTTCTGGCAAGCTGTCTAAAACATTTGTATTCACATAGAATTCTATTATTTCATTTTAAAAAGAGATGAGTTGAAGCTTTCCTTTGAAAATTCATTTAAAACAAACTAACTTCATATATTTAAATAATAAAACAACACACTTAAGTGCACAGAATAAACAGAACTATAAACTAGGAACTATGACAAAATTATCTGAGAATTAAGTAATGTGAAATGATCTTTAAACAATTTAAAGGAAATAGGAGCATTTTGCCTCTATGAAAGGAGAACTTTTGAAATTGCTTATGTAACATTACCTAACTAGGTGATGTTACCTTTTACTATGCAAGGATATATAAGTAATACCTATGTATTAACTTTTACTAACTAATGTTACATCACCATCTAACCTTACCTTCTTGACAATTCAATCTGTATTCCATTTTCCATGTTTAAAACCAGAACCCTCTGCTTCTGAAACACGTGAAAATCACTGTGAACTAAAAAAATTTCTTGGAGTTGGCGAATTTTACTAGAAAAACTATAAAATAACACAATAAGAATTTCTAGCCACAGCTACTACTTACCAGTCCCAGTATATAGAATTTATTCTTTTGATTTTTACAGAGAAAATCCTTGCTGGATCTAGTGGTTACTGGTGCTATTTAGCAATATTTTATCTTTGGTCTCCTTGCATTTTTATTTGAAAACTCTGTTAGGCTTCAAATTTTGTAGGAATAGCAGATACCTAGCATCACTTTTACAGTCAGAAAAGAAATAAAAGTCTACTAAAACCATTGAATAAAACTGTATTTGACTGGTTTTTCTCATGGTAGCAAACAGAAGGTTAATGTATTATAGAAGGCTGGGCAAGATTTGTTTTGTTTAAACAAAGTATAGTTAAACAGAAATTCTGAAAGCTAAAAAAGTTTTACCTCACCTAAGAGAGACCTTTGGATTTAATTTATTATAACTTCTGAATATCCTTTATTAAATATATAATTATTTTCATACTTTACTGCAAACAATTTACCGCAGTGAATTTCCTGGCTACACAGAACTAATATGTCTTTTCTGAAGGTGGTCACTATTTAAATTTAGCTCAAGTTCCAGTATGAAAAGGAGCAATAACAGTTACTTCACTGAAATTTTTTCCTTAGGTATAAAAGCAAGCTTTCAAAACCCAAGAAAAACATTTAAATTTGTCATATTGTCTTTGCAAGTGGAAAAGAAACACAGCTACATTTAAAAAAAATTAATAATAAAAATAATAATTTGTATTTGAATTTTCACCACACTTTTTCTGAGGTAATATTACAAAAACAATAGTGGTGTTTAAAATCTCCTTTATACACATCAGGAAAAGATAATTTCCAGATTTTAGATCTCAAACAATATACTGCCCTACCTGGCAGAATTGTGATGACAGAATACATGATTTACTCATAATCTCATCATTTCTTGTCCTTCCAAATTTTTAAAAAAAAGCATCTGGTTGCACTTCCCCATGACAGCTATCTTTCTGCAACCAATACAGTTTGCAATGAACAATAAAGTTCAGAGATATAATAAATTATGCTACTTGCTGTAGAGTCTTCATAACAGAATAATTTCAGGAAATCAACATATTCTAACTAACCTGTCTGCATTAAACTCTTACTTATAACGCAAATTAATCAAGTAATAAAAATCTTAGAAGACTATAGCAAAGTACTTTCAGGACTATTAGAGGAAGAAGCTTGTCTTCTCTTTCTCTTGTTTCATAAGCTCTCCTTCAGTAATGGTTAATGAGACAATTTTAAGTCCACAGTGAATTCCTACAGTACACTCCATACTTGAATTTAGCTTTTTCATAGTTTGACTCTTTGGGTAAGCCTCTCTCTTTTTATCAACCTGGCTGCAAAATCCCACCAATAGAGAGTTTCTTTCTCCCTTTTCTTTACCTGAATATCAAACCTGGTGCTTACGGCTGTCCTGGAGCAGAACGTGCTGCCCACACTTCGGCGCGGCCGGTCACTGCTACTGACACAATTTGTGCCTGGTGCTGGCTCTGCCCGTGGCGCAGCGATGCCAGAGCCAGCACAGCCCTTGCACCCATTAGCTGCTTGGAATGTGCTGCTGTGGGATTAGCCTTGTTAAGGGTTCAGTGGGCACTCACCCATGGCCCCACAACACCACTCAATTTGAACATCTAATCTGACGCCAAAAGAAAAACAAATCCCTTGAGAGCTTGGATTTAACTGGCACAAGCCTTGATGGGCTTTTTGTCTCCTCTCTTCTCTGCCCCTGAGAAAGTGAGCTGGTCAAAGTGTGATAAGATGCTATGAGTTCTTAAGTTTGACTCAGGAAAACCAATCCATCAAAAGAAACACTGTACTAAACTGGAAAGAGCTTGAGAACACAGGAGAAACTGTTAAGCTCCAAAGAATGAAAGCAGTGTGCTTACTGGGCAACTGTGAGAAATCTATACACAGTTGAAATATACTGCAAATAATCAACAATGGTGTTTTTCCAAAGAAACTGGGGTTTTGTCACTGTTTCCCACCACGAGTGCTGTACTGTAGTGCATACGACTTTTCATAAACACAAACCTTTGTCTTTAAGAGACAAGCAGTTACATTGTTTTCATTGCAATTAAAAGCCGGTAACTTTAACCAAGACTTGAATATTTACAAATTTGGGGAATACTTCTTTATTGTGCCCTCTTGATATTAATACTGATAACCACCTTTCCATATGAACAACACCTTAATTTTAATTTAGTACCTAGCAGTAACATAGATTTAATTACTTCAAGAGTTTTCAACACATAGAGTACTTTGACTATCAACATCCCCCCCCCCCCATATTTGCATTAGCTCCTCTCTACTCCTACATATGCCTACATCCCTTTCTTTCTTCATCATTAAGAGTACATCTGAAGTGTGAAAAATATTCTGTCCACCCTTGGTACATATGAATACACAAGCACTAAACTATTCTGCATGTACATTAGCTCTGACAGGCTCAGAATGGGCAAGGCTGAGAATATGTATCAGGTTTTAAACTTATTACACCTTTACACAGGTGGAGAAGCTGCTGCTGGTCTGGCTAATCCACGAGATTGCTTAGGTTCCCTAAGTTTTTGTGTACAATACAGGCATTTATTTTGTAAATATTAATGTACATATCAGGAATGTACATTATGTACATACTCTGTTTGTGTTTATACACACATACACACACGCACACGTTTTCCAGCAAACCTGTGACCTGTGAGGTTTCTGAACTAGACACACTAGAACTAGTGTGCTTATCTTGTCAGATCTCTTAAACACAGGATCGGACTAAAGAAGTTTGGTGGAGAACGATGAAGGTGAAGTTACAGCCAGGAAAGGAGATAGTGAACAGTTCAGTGAGGTAAATACAGCTGAGGGACTCAGGAGGTAAAGACAGCTTGCTTTTTAACACTAGGGAGTTTCGTTTGGTTGAGAGGGTGGAGAAAGAGCGATGCAAAGAAAGGAAAGATCTCATGACTGAGATAACTGGTTAAAAATCCTAACTGACTTTGAACTGAAACTTCAGTATTTGAACCTCAAAAAATTACGGATATTGATCCTGGATCCAGGTTTCAGCTTGCAGAGTAACATGGGACAAAAGCCACATCTTCTGTCTTAAGAAATAAACAGAAGAAACAATGGTTATATTAATTCCTGTATGTTACCCAGGGACACTAGGATGTTTTATAGGTAGGGACTTCAGAGTTGGCATATACAACTCGTGCTACAGGTAATTATAATTGTTTTTGCTCTTTTAAAGATGCATTAACTTAGGACTCTGTGGTAATGAAACAACCAGTGCCGTATGTATTTCTATTTTTTGAGGAGCAATAAAAAACAAGCCAGTACACAGAGACAGCTGGTTTTTACAATATGGTGCAACTCCAAAATGGTTCTTTCAGAGGTGAATGCTGCCCATTTCATTGTCAAAACATACATATTCTTCAAATCTTCCACCCAGATCACTGTTTATGAAACAAAGCATTAAAACAGCAATAAACTGATTGCTCAGGGGAGGTAAGGGCAAATATTTAAAGATAGGTTTCATTGGGGAAAGAGAGGTGTTTAAAGTCTTTTTCTACTTTGCAGGGGGCAGAGCAGCTGGACAGGCAATGAAGTATTACTGAAGTGAATTAGGGAGAGGATTTAGAGGAGCATATGGTGATGGAGTGGCATCAGCACTATTGCAAACTGTGGTTAGTCTTCCTTAACCAAATGGGAGCATTTATAAATTCCACTGTCTCTTAATAACAACCCTGTATCCGTAAACTTCTTCAGCTATATTAGTACAAGGGAAGGGGAATGCTTCAGTTTAACCCTATTACAAGGTATGCTCAGGACAAATTTCTAAGCCTCATTTCAACAGTGTGCAATTACAATCACTGTAGGCACTTTTATGTCATTCTTGAAGCATTAGGAATTTGCCTGTCTGGACATCAACTCAGGAATTGTTGGGCTGTCCCAAAAGATTTCATTTTCTAACATTTATTCCTAGGAGCATCTTAGAGGCCAGCTATCCAATCTTTACCCACTAGAGCTGTACATAAGTATGTATAGTTCTTTTTCTAACAGGCTTCTCAAGCAATTTATCATCAGAGCTGTTACAAAAATAATGCTGAATTGTCTTTAAAATCAAGCTGTACTCAGTTCAGAATAGGAGGGCATAGAATACAGTCATTTATTGTTACAGGATGTTACAGAAATGATCTAGCATTGTTTACCAGGTGTGATTTTTATACTATACTTAGAAGAAATAGAGTAATTCAAAAATAATTAGGAGCTTTTCATTCAATGGTTAATGATTTTAGTAATTATATCTGACTTTTTTTACTGCAAGGACACAGAAATGAAAATGTTATGTCTCTGCTAATGTTACTGTGGAAATGTGCATTTATGCTTTATATAGACATTATATGGAACAAGCATATATCATTATTATGCATCCTATTGACAAATTAATGGAACAGATATTTTAAACAGATATTTAAAAAGAACTAGGGAGAATGATTAGATACAAAATTGGAGTAGATATCCAGGTTCCTACGGGCCTCCCTAAGATCTGTAGAAGTGTAAGAGGAAAATTTTAAAGAAAATGTCATTAAAATGAGCCATACATTGTAAAGAACACTTTCAAAAAGTGTTTTCTTCTTATGGGTTTTAGCATATGAAAAGACGAATGAAGCCTATCAACTTCATTCATGAGGTTTCTGTAGATACATATTTATGATTTCACAAAAATTGCTATGAATTTAAAGTTATTTAAATAAGTAAATAGACCCCTTCTAATAAGAAAGCTTTACTTGATCCGATGGTGGGTTTATTTAGACCTCTGTTTGATCTCTACCAGTGTCATAAATAGGGGCTATAAGAAAGGGAAAACACATCAAACATGTACAATGCTTTCACCTTAGTGTTTCTCAGCTAATAATTATTTTCTGTCCATGAACTTCCTGCATAATTATGATTTCTACATGCTCTGTAACCCTTTATGGGATTTCTCCTACTAACTTGCTTTCTGATTTCTTGCAAGCTTTCAGCATCTTCACATCTTTCTCCTTGCTGCAGAGGGAAATACTTCCTTCTGTTTCTTTTGAATGTGACTCCTCATACTTTCCAATTGCTGAGAGAGGCAGTGAACACTCAGTTCTTATCCATTGTCTTCATACCAGTCATAGTTTTCAATATATTTCTGAAGTATTTTTTTCCCTAGATTAACCATTTATCAAGTATCCCCTGACATAGAAACCATCTTAGAATCCTTGCTACCCTTCTTTAAACCTTTTTCTACTTGATTCTTCCTTTTGGGAGGAATCAGAACTGTGCACCAATGGTGGACTGACTACAGATTGGTATTACGACAAGTGGACGTTCAGTAGTTTGGTATCTATTTATTGCATAATAACTCCTATAAAAAATTGATTTTGTTTTCTTGACCAGCATGACTGAGCACTGTGGTATGCTTTCACAGAAATATCTAGCTAAATGCCAATACTTCCCTTAAGTGTAGTAAAGAATTTATAATATTAATAGTGAAGAACTGCTATAAAAATCAAGCTGTTTTAATCAAATCTTTATTACAGAGCAGCAATAAACCTATATGAAGTCCTAATTTATGTCAAACATGGCTTAAAAAAATCCTAATAGAAATGATATCATACAACTCTGTAGCTGCAAATACATGACTAGAAAGCAAAAAAACCAAGAAACATTGTTCCGCCACTCAGCACTGGTAGATTACTTATTTTTTAAACTACTAAGCTTGTTTCTGGATTCTAAAAGAGTACAACATTTTTCATAACTCTTCAAACTAAGGAAAGAGAATACCTTTCACAGTAAGCAAGGTCTCATACTGTCAAATAAAAATCGTGAGGTTAACGTGCACAAGTAGGAGTTATGCACTGAATCTAATTCTGGTCTGAACTACTGGATTTCTAAAGTAGTCATTCTCCCCCATAAATGTATGACAGCTATAACATTGTCTGTCTTTCATTAGAATGAGGTGGTTTTGTTAGCTTCTGTGTGGGTGCCAAGGAATTAAAATTAAATTGTACATAGCTGCATGAAAGGGCCTGAAAAAATGAGAATTTCAGATGTTCCTCAAGCCTAAACACACAGTCGGACCAATTTTATGTCCCTGTTCACATTGCATCTTTTCTAACATGCCTGTAGTTACTCCCAAGTCCCTCTTGTGTCCCCTGAATAATGCAGTCCCACAGGCATCGTTTGTCATAAGGCTTTGGTTGAAGCCATGGTTTCACCCCTCCAGCCTTTCTAGGCATATCATGTCAGATGTCTTCAGACTGTGGTAGAACTTCAGCCACATCTCCAGGCTGTTCTTGGAACTATCTTTGTGTCAGATTCATCAGTGTGTGCAGACTGTGTTGGAAGCCTGCTGGATCATTCTTGCCATCTTTATAATGCAAACATGAGTACTAAATTGCAAAAATCCTGCACAGATGCAGACATTTAATTTTCTGTCCTATAACCTGTGTTTCTTATTTTTCTTTTCCCAATGCTTTAAGCACCAGATTTTGCTGAATCCTGCCCTAGGGAACATCAAATAACAAAGAGATATGTTTTAGGCATGTGCCAAGCCCCATATATTGTTTAGATTTTGAAAGCCAAATGGTGGCATTGACAAGAGTACCTCTAATGCTAGCTTGTTAATATATGTTCTTTTCAAGAGATGGTGGACATATTCTGAATTAAGTTACAATATTTCTCCCTTATTTGCCATTCAAATTGCACATTAGAGAACAGCTTCAAAATTTGCTTCACATGTCATTTTCTGTTACATGATACGTTGTGACCTTTGATTTCAGTGATATTTGAATTGAAAATAAATGTACTACTTTAGCTAATGCTTAAATATTACAGGGAAAAGTTTAACAAAGATGCCAGTGATTTATCACTTGAAACAAAACTAAGTAAAACCTTAGCAAATCTTGATACTGTTATCAGATCCAAGGAAAACATTTCTAGCACATTACCAAAATGGATATTTTGACTTTGCCTCAAACAACTGTCTTTCACCAAACAGGATGTTGATTGGAGGAAGTACAGACAAGTTTTTAGGTTTGAGAGATTACATCCAAAACACAGCTATTACTCTGACATTAGCACAAAGAATGAATGGAAAATCATTCAGAAATATGATACTTAATCAGAAGTAAATGCTTTATTTTCAATTTTGTTACCTGTACCTGCTCATGTATGGTCAGAACAAAAAGAGCAGATGAAGAAGGCAGAAGCATCAGTGAACAGGGGAAGAGGGAACAGCCCTCCAGCCTCTGCAGTAGCTCCTGCAGCCAGGAATGCAGCAGCTCTTTCCTTCACACCTCTTCCTGGAAGGTATGGATCCTTCCATACAGCTGCTTGAACAGCTATTTCTATCCTTCCACTGCAGACCTCCCTTCTCGGTCGTGTCTGACACAATGTGAAGGAAAATATCAGAGAATGTCCAGAGCTGCTTCACAGAACTGCTGCCATGCAACCCTCAGTGACCTTCGATTTTGGGCAGTGGTAAGGCAGAAACAAAAAAATAATAAAAATTGATTAAAAATATCTTGTTGCCAGTTGCATCAGCAAACATACAGCAAATCTCTTATAAACCTGTTTTTGAAAAAGGCAGCTTGTTCCCTGCGCTAAGTTACATTTCTTTTTACAAAAACTCCCATGAAGTTTGGCACTATTGGTATATTGGTATTTTATTTCCTAGTGATTTTGGCATTATAGTATTTCAGAATTACAATCTAGGCTTAGCTGTATAGTTAGCTTTTTTTCCCTGTTAAGTCCCAGAGACTGTTAATATTTGGTTTTCCTGAAAAATATCATCCAAGTTTCAACTGTCCACTTAATGCAATGTTTTAATTCAGGAATAAATAAATAAATAAGAAATACAGAGCCAAAGCATCACCTAATGTTTAAATTCCTGAATTAATCACAAATATAGTAATAACATATAGATAACTTTATCTTACAAAAAGATGGTTTCATTGTATTGTCTTAGCAAATTTTCATAGCTGTGAACTATGAGGTTCAAAATACCTAGAGAACACAAGCATTTCTGAAGCAATGGAAGTGAATGATCAATTTGAAACACTGTCAGATAAAGCCTGGTGCAGCTGTTGTGAACAGTATGAGAATCTGTTTCTATCCATTTTGCTCATGCTTTAAACATACAATGCTGTTGTGAGGGAAGTGCACGCAATTGTGTGGTGATGCAAGCACCATACTTAAAATATCATAATTCAGCAAATCTGAAACACTTACACCATTGTAGAACTAGAAAGATTCTAAACCTCTGACCAAATGTTTATAGCATTATGTAAGTCAGCAGTTTTTCAAAAAGGTTTTAGATTTGATATTATTTTGTAACCTACATGGCTGCATCCATGTAAAAATGACTCATGCGAAAACTAGTGACATATTTATAGTTTTTTGATCATATTCAGCCCATAAGAACTCTATGCCATGCACATACCTGTCACGGTCAGGGAACAAAGAATTACTTTTTTTTTTTATATCAAGGGGTTTTCCTTATCTTTCTAGTATTTCTCAGAATCACAACTACATGTGAGAACTTGCAGGCTTTTGTCTACTACACTACAATATTTTTGATCCAGGCTGATGCTCTGGTGCTGAGCATTGCTCCTTTACTCCCCTTGGCAATGCAACTTTGATTTTTCGTTCTCTTAATAATCAGTCTGATTCAACTTGAATTGAAAAACAAAGACTGCTGCGACTACTGCTGTCAGCTCCTCCTCAGATGAAAGCAGTCATACTTCCTGGTCCAAGAGCCCTATAGCATTCTGAAAACAGGAAAATTTCCAAGAGGCAGAATTTAAAAGCATATAAATTTATCGCATTTTGAGCCAAATTTTACATAAGCAAAAGATGCAAGGTATTTTTTGCAATATAGCTGCACGAGTACAATGATTATTTGTGGTTTTCCCTGTGGACTGTGCAATTTCACAGGTTGTTCCTCAGCATGCACTTCCTTATTTGGCAAAGGAAGTAATCTTATCTTATTAAATCTTGCAAGTTACATTCAATGCAAGTTATCCCAAATGTCCTATGACTCAAGTATGACTGTAAAAGCACACCCATTTTTCTAAGATGCATTTGTCTAACCACATTTTTTTTCTTTCTGCACACTTTATTCCTGTTTTCTTCTAGTCTTTAGTCCTAACCATGTAGCTTAAGCAAAAGTAAACACAGAGTATTCTTTAATAATAAAGTGGCAATCACCAAATAAGAACTCATAAAGTTTCATGAGTTTTCTCCAGGGTCAAACTATAAGGAAAAGAATTATGCCTTGAGACATAAATTCTTATTAAATCACAGTCTAAGAAAAGAAGAAAGTCATTAGAAATATAAATCACATTGGGACTTCTCATGTTTCTTGTTTGATCTGAACAAAGGGTCTTAAAAGGAAGGTTGAAAAAAGAATCAGCTAGTATTTTTGTTTCGGAAATTTGAAACTTGGTTAAATCTGCAGAATTCCTTAAGGAAAAGACATGATATAAAATCTCAAGCAGGATTTTAATTTAAAATTCTTGTGTCAGAAATTACTTTGAAGGTGATCTATATCAAAACTTAATTATATTAACCATGCTTTGTATCAACACAATTACAACCTACATTATAGATAATAGCAAATATTCCAGTGGATTTTCCATTCTGTTTTAATTTATAGAATTAGCTTTGTATGATGTATGAAAGGTTTACTGAAAGGCCTTCTTTCACCCTGTTCTGAAAAGACTATTAAGACAGTCCTACAGTTTCATTTTTAATCCTTGAATTAATATTAGGATTAGAATTTCATAGTGAACCTGGGTGGGCCTCGTTAAATCTCAAATCCTGCAAATTCTTGCTTTTGGGCAACCCACAGTTTCATGACTTCGGAAAATTTGAAGGACTGGAGCTAGGAATGAGGAAAACAAGCCCCATGCTGTCACACTGCTACCATAGTTTCTTGTGCTTTTTTAACAGGTAATTCTTTGTCCTCGTTTTGTTAAACAGCTTCCAGAAATGATACCAAGAAAAAAAATCATTCTTCTTTGGCATGTGATATTCCTTACATGCAATAACTCCCACAACTCTGTATCTCTATATGCATTAACACTAAACACAATTGGGGTGGAGGATCCCCACTGCACCAACATGGAAATAAACAGCATGCATGAATACTCTTGAAGCCTTGGAAAAGGACTCAGACTCAAGGGCAAAAAAGTTGTCAACATTCATCATCCAGTATCCCTACTCTGTGGGACTGAGCCCCATTTTCTCTTTCTCCATAAAATTTTGAAATGAATAGTCATGGTAAAGGTTATTGATTGATGATACAACCTGTGGAGGATTAAGCCTAATTTTGTACCATCACAGGAAATAGCTTGGAAACCCACTGTGAAGGCATTTGAACATGAAGACAGGAAGAAAACTGTGTCTACCTTTTGGTAGATCTTATCTTCTGTTTTTATCCTCCAAAACCTGGTGAAATATTTTCAAGTGAAAAGACAGATTTTGTGGAACAGCTTCGGATGAAGTATTGAAATATTTTCTACAGGCTAGCCAGTCCTTCTTCCATCTCCCCCAGAAAAGCCAAATGACTTCCTTAAACTCATTGCAAGCTATAAGCCTAAGAAAATAGATAAAACTTCCACCCTGTCACCCCATGAAACTTGGTAGGGGTTGCTGAAGGGTTAGACAGGACTGCCAAAATTGCCATTACGCTCATCCACTGATAACACAGCTGGAATTTAAATTCCTAAACACAAAGTTACTGATAGGAAATCTTTTAATAGACAATTAATTTGCAGGTCTCTTGGGAGTTATTTCACTGAGGTGTTTTGTTGGTTTTTTTTGGTTTGTTTGTTTTATTTGTTGTTTGTTTGGTTTGTGCTTTTTGTTGTTGTTTTGTTTGTTGGATTTTTTTAACTTTTCCATTTTGTGAGACTTTGAGATTTGCAGTGACAGAAATCAGAAGACAAGCACATCTGAAGAACCTTATTCCTTGAGATAGAAACACGTTGGGAAGCAAGGTGGTATGGGCCTTTCTTTAAATTAATACTAATCAAATATTGTTTATTAAAAGAAAATGCAGTGCTTACAGTAATGAACTTGAACTCTACAAGGTTATTCAATACTATACACCCAAATAAATGTGACTGAGGATAAAAATCCCTGCTGCTTTCCAGTGCTCTATGTTGAATGCAGCTTGCAATGGTCTAGAGGATTCTGGAAGGAATGAAACATGTAATTTGTGATTAATTAGAGTTTCTGATTTTAATGAATCCTCATAGTACAGATAAAGAGAAAAAACAGTTAAGAAGCAGGTCTTATTATTTGCAAAGTTTTATAATTGGGGTCATTCACAAGGAGGGCATATAAGCAGTTTTCAATTACTTTCTTGTTTTGACTTGACTTTGAAATAAAGACTTTAATGCAATACTTTTTTTTTAATATGCTGAATATTAAAATCTATTGACCAGGAAGAAAACAGCTCAAACCCTTTTTACTTCAAAAAGGCTTAAGAAATTTCTCCTTTTTTCTTTTTTTGTTGTTGTTGTTTCAATCTCCTAGAATTCGATTACACAGCACATTCCAGCTATCTGCCCCAGCAAGTCCCTGTACCAGGACTTTCTGATTACTACTTATGCATTGTTTCAACGTGAACCCTTGAAGGATTTCATTTAATAGAGATTAGTACTTTTATTAAACAGCAGTTTATTGAAGCCTCTGAATTCTGCTAAATGTTTTTCAGTGAAGTGGATTAGTTCTTTTAATTTTTGCTCTCTCAGACAAGAAAATAACATTGAGTGAAATAAATACCTTTTCCATTGGTCTACTAAGGGTGACATTATTATAGGACTTTTACCTTACGTATTTTAAGCTGGTAGTTTTCTAATTTACAGAGGTACCTCTGGTTCAGCAAACTTACAAACTATGTTGATCCTAAAAACCCTCTCTTAAGCTGGTTTAATTTTAAAAAAGAATAAATTAAGACCACCATCAAGAACACCTTATTACATGTATGACCAAAATCTGTCACTGTTTCCTCTTTCTGATACAAAGAGGAAAAAAAAAAGCAGAAAAAAGAAATGTTATGGAACACTTTTAATTTTTAAATTTGATTGTTTCCCTAGGTTTTCCTTTGAATAGCTTTTATGTGACAATATTATTGTCAGTTGAGCTTCAATATTAAGAGAGATTATAAAAACATACAGAATGTCAGTAACTCATTAAAGAATATTAGTGGCTCAGTCAAATCTAATTTTTTAAAAGATTACTTATAAGATTTTAGATTCTAAATGAAGATGTCTGTTTCTTCATAAATTTTACCTGTTGACTTCTCAAGGAATAATAACTTAAAATTCAATTAAGTGTAATAGGTCACATTAATTTTACTGTGCTGTCTGTACACTGGAAATTCTTGCTTAAAGAAAAAAAATTCTTAGTAAAATTTGGAAAAGAGGGCTAAATAAAAGAAAACAACTCACCAAAAGCAACTGTATCAAAAACACTTGGAAAAACACCTCTGCTTCTATGAGAGCTGTGATAACAAAACAGCTTCTGTATTTGCCAAGCAAAAGAATTCCTCCTGAACTCCAAGGGGCAGTGAGGAAAGGCTTGGAGTTGTACAGGGATACCTCTGGTTGCTGATTAGCATAGTGCCCTGGCCAGGTGTGCAGGGAGGTAAGAGGCTGCTGAGGTGTCTGTGCTCCACAGGTGCAGCCTGCAATACACCCTGGAGAGAGCACTCCGAGGAGCTGCTACGTGTGAAAGATGCTCAGAAACAGCTTCAAAGAAAAAAATCAGTAATTGTGCTTAATTAGCTACTATTGCTGTTGTGAACCTCTGCTATGTTTACCATCTTCAAAATACCTCCCAATAAGTAAACTTGTTAGGGCAAGATAGGTTTCCAAGTCTAGAAGTTCAAGTTCTAAGAACAGTTTCTAATTTTATAAATGAGATACTTCACACCAAGTAATTCTGGAAGTAGTAACAAAAAGGTTGCAGTAGAAATTCTTGATATTTTACACTATCTTTAGACAGATAGGAGAGAGGAAAGAAATACTGTAGTAGAGATGACTTAAGTGGATTTCACAGGGAAATGTAGGACACAAATTTTAGTTTCATCTTTTGTAAAACATCAGATGAGGATTGCATTTGGCCAAACTTTACTATTGTTTCTGACAGGCAAAGCCATGGTAATCCATGGCACAGCCTCATTGAAATGCAGATAAATTTGGTCTTGATCTTCTCTGCTTTCATGTCAATGCTAAAAATACATTATATATCAGACTTCATTTATTGCATTTAGTGCTTTATCATATCACTCCCTCGGGCCTTGCCAGGCAACACGTGTAGATTAAAGTGTTACAGACAGCACTAATGTGTCTGCTACTTCATCTCCGGAAGAGGGTCTGCAACAGGAGATATGACAACTGAGTTCATTTTATCCAGCCTAGGAATTTACAGATTCACAGCATGAATGAGACTCAAATCAGCCACATCTGCTTGAAAAGTCTGCAGACAGAAGTGACAGGTCAAGCCAGAGCGGCTACTGATGAGGAGGGAAGCCTGATTTCTTAGGACTGCACTGTAATGCAACTGAGAATGTTTCTCTCTTTTTCTCTTTTATGTTTTGGCAGCAATTTCACACCTTTTCAAAAGAAAAAAAAAAAACAACAAACAAATCCTTCATCTCTGAGGATTTAAAGTGCACTTGTCAGTTCATAATTATGCACAGAGAAAACACAAGAATTCATTGGAAGTTTGGGAAGGTTGCAGCTCCAAGGGCACAGATCTCTGCATTAGAAAAGGCACACCATATCAGCAGCCCAAAATCAGCAGGGACAGTGAAGGAAGGAAACCTGAGGAGGAGCTTAACTGGGCTGGGTCTTCTCTGCTCCTCTAGCTCTTACAGACATTGTGAGCTGGTTGTGGGGATGATACTGGTGAAGGCAACTGATTTCCATTTCCATGAATTGAAAACTTCTCATTACAACCACAAGTCTGATACAGATCTGATCTAGATCTCCTGATCTCTGTGTTCACACTAGAATGTTACTAGAGGGCAAATCACTCATCTGCAGTAATCATCTGTACTATGCAACATCCTGCAAGCCTCCCATTCTTCAATTACTGATCTGCATGTTATAATTTTCAAAGACTTGCAAAGGAAATGTCCAAGATTAAACTCAAACACCAGAAATTCAGCATCATGGCTCTAGGTGTAGTATGTTTTGAAGCAGACATTTAAGATCAGCCTCTGAAAGCTGGGTCCTTCACCAAAAGGAAGAAATCTAAATGGCTCCCCATGAAAGTTCCCCATGGATTCTTGCAATTGTCAGTATTTTATGGTTGTCCATACCTGCAAAATCTCCAGTTAAGAAACAATCAGAAGCCTGCATTTATGAAAATCACACTGCAAACCTCAGAAGCACAAGGTCTGCCTGTGAAAAATACTCATCTCTGTGCTATTTTCTCATGAAATTGTTTACTCAGCACAGGAATTTTGTGTGTCTATTTCCACTAAAATGCAGTTTTTAAGAGCCTGAGTGCTGCTGGATAATTTGCTTGTCCAAATAAAGGGTATGTAAAATGCCAACTGCGATACTGGAAAGTCCTTCACAGTGTTCTTTGGTTTAGCCTTCTTTTTCAGCACAGATAGCCATATTCCATAATAAAAGTTGTATTTCTTTTGTCTATATCATACAAAATAAAAAGCTAAGATATCTCTAAAAATTCCATGGCCAAAGGATAAGACTAAAACCTAGATGCTTCAACCTCAGAGCTGAGCTGCTCTTTGATTTAAATGTCTCTTTTTCATAACTTAATGAAGAATAAGACTATTGCCTTATTCTATAAGGCAAGGCTAACAGGATCTAGGTCATCTGGCTTGCTATATTACATTCATATGCAGACAGATAACTAGATAAAATATGTGAAAATTATTTTTGCTAGGGAAAAAACTCACACGAGATAACAGCACAGAATAAAAAATGAAAGCAGTTGAAAACTAACACAATATATCTTAAGTTTCTGAATATTTTATTCAGATTGTTATTATACAATTTCCCCTACAGCTTCCTCATAAATGTCTTAGGCCTCAAATACTGTGGGAAAGTATAGAGAAATAAAAAATGAGGATATTTTACAAAGATATATGTCCCAACAGACTTGCTTTTTTGTAATGTACATTTGCAGTGAGAGCAACTTGTTCTCAGTTTAGCTTTGTGATGGTATCTTGACATTTTTACCACAAACCATGAATTGTAATATTAACATTTTAGCTAACAGAGCTGAAGACACCAAACCAAGCATTTTTTGGAGACCACCATCAAGGAGACTTTCCTTGTAACAACAACTTGGGAAAGGATCAGTTCTATTAGAAGAGAACAGGTTCTGTTTTTAATAATAATAATAATAATAATAATAATAATAATAATAATAATAATAATAATAATAATATAATAATAATAATAATAATAATAAACAACAACAACAACAACAACAACAACAACAACAACAACAGAAAAAAGGACACATCAGAACATGTGTTAGAGGGCTCTTCCAGGGTAAAACCTGTTTGGTTCAAAGCACAAAAGCAGAGCATTGCCTGGAACACTTTCCTGCTATGATGGGATGGAGCCCTTTGATGGAAAGCAAAGCAAAAAAATTCTGTACTTTTAAAATGACCCAAACACCAGGTTACTACTTTCCATGCACTCCACACCTGCTTTTTCAGGGATATTATTCTGTTCTGCAGAACACAGTGAACACTACAATGATATAACCTACTTCCCAGCCTCTCCTTTAACAACTGCATTTAGAAGTGATTCTCTTTCCTAACTATCTTTCTCAACTGTAACCAAAAGGCTACCTAATACTGGCAACCCTTTGCCACTGTTATGAGCTTTCCAAACTGAGTCAGAGTAGACTTTTGAGTGGGAATTTGGAAATTTCATTTATGTTTTCTTTAAGCATGTTTCCTCTGCCAGTATCATAAAAAAAGAAGACTGTCTATGAATCTTTTAAAAGCAAATTGTGTCCCATGGTATACTTTCAAACAAGTTTATGCAGACCTCTCTCTTACTACTACACATACATTCAACTTCTCTTTTATTGCAACAATGGAGAAAGACAAATTCTCCAGCAGTATGATGGATTTTTGTTTCATTGGAACTTTCTCATAGACAAGAAATGATTAAATGTACAGCCTCCCTCCATAATTATAAGTCTACTCTCCTACCATTAATTTTACATTTATCACTTCTATGTGTATTTGCACTGTACTTAAATCCAGTAACTTGCAGATTTTTAAATGGTTTATGTAACTTAATCATTCTCTGTGCAGATATAAATATACCAATGTTCAGTGTAAAACTCAGGTGCCTGAGTCTTAAAATCAAGGACAGACCACTTGATCATCCTTAATTAAATGAATGCAAAAAGCAAACAAGAAAAAAAAGCAAGTATCACATATTTGAAAAACAATGTTCCTACTTACAAGTATTTAGCTTTGTTATAACTGAGTGTGATTTTATTAGTGTTTGGACACCTATAGGATTTTTCTGTTAGGAAAAAAACCCATTAATTTTTATTAAAAAGTAAGGAGATAACATCCCTCCACTCCCTACAGTTCCCCCAACAAAATGTCCAAAATGAAGAATTTTGAACTGATTTATGTTAAAAAATTTTGATTAGCAGGACTTAACAATACAAAGCACATTGTTTCACCCTGAAATATTTTGTCAGTATTCAGAAGACACATTTTCTATGCCTCTGAAAGGGCTATTGCTGTTTTGTGGAATTGTGTAATTGTTTGTGTCATTAGGAAGACCATCTTGTTTTTGACTTAAACAGGCTGAGAATCTGTGATAAAATTTTATATGGAACAGAGAAGAGAAGATCAAGGCTGTGATTACTATCTGCAGTTGTTACACACACAACCCTATGCTACGGAGTTGAGTTGCTGTCATAAATTAAAAGTAGCTATCAATTTCTTATCTATCTCAGGCATTTGCAGCCAATCATGTGAGTTTTTATTATATTATTTGAGGAGATCAACTACTGTTAGCAACTAGTCAACATAAAAGAAAAAAAAAATTAAAGGGTCTTTTTTTTTAAGACTTAAACCAACATGACCTTCACAGAAGCCTCCAGTGACTATAACCCAGAGCTAAAAAAAATACTATTTCAAGTAAATATCTATCATCCTGACATTTTGAAGGACTGTAAAATGCAACAGTACAGGTACAAGTGGCATGGAAAGTGGTGAGGTGACTATATTTAGTATAAATTCTTGAAGACATTTAGCATCTCCGAACATAGAAAAATCTTGCACTGACTCATCCCCACCTACAAACGTTTACTTAGAAGCCTGAGAAGGACTTTCCTGGTAGAAAATCATGCCAGAGTATTACCAAATGGCAACACTTAGATGCAAATGAACGTACTGGAATTTGGGGGGGTTTAATAGATTTATATATGCATTCCGATTTAACCATAGATGATCCAACTACATACTCCCAAAACAATAACTGTCATAGATTTCAAGGTGCAAGGTGGGCAAGATTCTACCATTTCTTGACATATGACATATTTCAGGTGTTTTTAAACAATAAGTTAATACTTAGCAATTAATCAGGACAGCTTCAGACTATAGTTTCAGCCATATTCTACAGGTATTTGTTCTGCGGTACTATTTATCCATTTCACTGCATATTAAAATGCTCCATATAATGATCTGAATCTAAGCACAACATGAAAAGTGTAAAAACCTTAGATAATTCACTAATAATTAGAAAACATGTAGAAATTTGTTATTACTCACTCTAGTTTTCAAAACAAACACAGCTTGCAATTAATATCAATCAAAAGACTGAAAAGTTATCCTAAGCCTTCAATCACCGATTTTCTTTTGTGATTAAATGTACATATGATTGTCATCTGGATCTAAACACAGTGAGTCAAATTCAGTTTCAATCTCTCCTGACTGAAGTGAGATTTGTGTGCTTACATGAAAGGTGAATTTGATCCATAATATACAAGACACAACTATTTTCTGAGACAGGCTTAATATCTCGCAAAATTAATTTTCTTTCCAACCAAATATAAAATGTTCTTCCTGCTGTATTAAATCTTCCAGGCCAGAGCTTCAATATGTCCAGGGCTTTTCAGGTAAGCTCTTTGGGGAAAACAAAAAGGCTGTATGCATTTATTCTAACTGCAGCCAGAAATTAATTATCCTTTCGTATTTGTGTCAAAGGAGAAAACTGAATGTTATTTTTAAACCTTCAGTGCTTATTTAATGATGGGGTAAATGTCTTTTTCCCCACGGACTCTACACGTGTCAGGGCTGTCCCTGTGTTCCGTAATTTCTCACTTCCAGGATGTGCAGTAAACACCTTATCACACTTTCAACTCACTGCCAGAAAGATCCAAAGGGAAAAGTGGTGAATCCTGCAAGGGGACAACTTTTACTCCATGTGTCTTGTAAATATTTTTGGAACAGAAATCAAATCTTTTAGTTTAGGATTATGAAAAATAAACACAATACAGAATTCTTTATCCTCTATGGTTCAATATTTACAGCAGCAACACATTTCAAATGCTTTAGCTCAGAAGTTTTAGTTCAGCATATTATACACCTTTGTTACTACTACAATCAAAATGTTCCAAATTAGCTATCAAGAAGTTTTCCAGAAATCACAGAAATATTCTTAAAATTAGGTATCTTTCCCTTAACATTTTAAAATCTGAATATAATAAGTAGCCAACAGTAACAGAAACAAACAAACAAACAAATAATAAAAAAAGTTGTTTTCCAAAGCTATCTTTCTATGGTGTTTTTTTAGAAAGCCACAGAATTCACACAGAAAATTTGTGGAAAAGCAGTATGGTGTAGTAGGTATTTTACATCTGTTATAGCTAACTCATGACATTGCCAGAGAAGATTTTTTTCCAGTTGTAAGGGATGGTTTCTATCGTGTTTCTACTCAATTTCATGTCACGTACAGCTGCATGACAGACCCTTGTGCTCTTGTGGCTGCTGGTCACAAGAGCCAAGCTGAAGGAGGCTCCCTCACACGCTGAAAGGGAAGGTATCTGATGCTTTTGTGAAAATGCAGTGATGTAATCAGACCTCATACCTCACCTCGACCTAGCAGATTTGGTGATATCACAATGCTTAGTTCCTATCTGATATTTCTGCCCAGCTGTGCACATTTAGATAAATGGGTTCAATAGTTTTGGACTGTGCATTAAGATTAATTCAACAGCACGGAAGACTTTAATGGACACCAAGTCCTTCCCACTTCCCTTTATTTCCTCCCACCAGTGTCCTCCAACCTACAATAATCTAACAAGCCAAAGGACACAATAATTTGTTTTGCTGCAAATGAACTGTACTTCAAATAACTTTCTGAAAAAAACTGACACTAGTACAATTACAGGGACATAATCTGCTGCTTTAAGATCTGAAAGCATAACAAAGGCATTTCTTACAGGAAGATTATATTTTAGTGGTGCCTTTATAGTGTTACATATAAAAAAAATTCAGCAATTTTATTGCAATTTAATAATCTCCAGTTTATCATAAGTGCCTCATGACCTCACTGCGCTCATATACACAATCCTGCTATTTTTTTAACAATTTCACACATTGAAAAAAAGTCATGACCTTCTCTTCAGACTACTCTGCTGATAGCTGAAATTTTCACCACAAAATGTAAAGTCTATTATAGGTGGGAGTGCTGGCCTTGGAGAAAAGAACCTAAGAAATAATATTAGCAATTTTGCTTCCGATGCACAGTCAGCAGGATGTGTATCTGAACCATGCAGTACCAGCTTCAGGCTTGCAAAATAAATTGTCACAAGCAAAAACTCATGTTTGCTGGTTTTCTGGCTTCAATGGAGATCTGAACTGCAATTTACCACTGACAAAATAACTAATGTGATTGCCCAGCCTGTGAACAGGAACCTCCACCCTGAGCTACATAAGTTAGAAAAGAGAGGGGATATGCTGTAAATACTTTCACATTCATCTTCCTCTCCCTATGTCACAAGACTATTTAAAATAAACTCGACTATAAAGGAAGCATGTTATTGTGAGGCATGGAAATCACGTTAGAATTGAAGAAAAATTAAGAGGAAATTGGAGAAAAGTAATCCAGCAACTGAAAACCTAAATGAAGGTACTAGGTTTTTAAAACCTAATTAGGCTTTTAAAAGCTTCAAAATACAATAATTAATGGAAACTATTGAGTGTACGTCTAGAAAACCTAATTCCATTATGAAAGACTGGTATTGAAAAAACAGATCTATAACAAGCCTTCCGTAGTGAGTATGTAAATATAGGGTGCCACTGGAATTTTTTTTCAAAAAATCTAAACAGTGATAGAAAGAAAATGCAAAATCTGAGCATGGATCTTTTTCAAATGTTTAAAAACATCTTAGTGAATCAGCAAACTCCTCCTTTATTTTTTTTTATTAAAAAATACCTTCAATACTACAGCTAACCAAAGGATCAGGTCTTAAGCAGCAAAGTATAAATTAACAATCATTGAAGAAGATCAATTTAAGTAAATGTAGATCAATGTAAGTAAAAACCATTAAGTCAAATTCAAATCAAGACCACTGGAAATCAGTGATTTTGTTTTTACTGCTTATTTCTTTCCAGCAACTTAAACTTTCTCTTCAACTTAGTTACATAAAGCAGTATGTGAAAATTGCTTCTTTTTATATGTCTTAAGTACATAGCTTATCCTTCTCATTCATATCTTCAAAGGCATTTTCCACATGAAACATAGATATTATAAGCCTCCACGTAATATTATGTGGCTTTCTGCAAAACAATGGTAAGTGGAGAAGTGATGCCAACAATTGTGCAATTAGGGGTTGCAAAATATGAATATCTCAACTGGTGTACTGGACCAGAAAGATGAACCCAGTTTTAGTAGTGTCACTTCTAATACATTATGTCAGTAAACTGAGCACTTATTTCCCATAGATGTTTCCAACTCCTTAGAAACTTTTGTTTGAACCATTCTTTAATTATCTCTGGCATAGACTTCAGAAAGCTCTGTGCAGTCAAAAGTGAGAGTATTAACTGAATTTTGCTCTGGTTCAATAACAGTAATTATGATTCTCATACAACATAAGAGTCAAATCTGCAGTATGTACTGTTGATGTGAACGCTAAATAATACTGGAGATTAGTTGGAAGGTCACTGCTTTTGTTATTCTAGTGTTCCTGGTCTGGATAATCCTGAATGATCTCAGTAGCCATTGAAATGTATGGGTGTTGTAGCCATTGCATGCCCTATGGAACTCGTATTTCAGCTCTGACTTCTCTCACTGTGACACAGCTAAGCCATCACACAAACACTGGGTTGGAATCTCCCTATTGAGACAAGTTTCCACCTCCAGTGAAAATTCAAAGGAGGGAGGCTGCTATTCTGCACATCAGACATACAGTTTAATTTCTCATCATATCTTTGGTACAATATATGGGATTGAAGCTTTTCCTTAAGAACAAAATATTACAATAATCTGTTGAGTGAAAAACAATTCTCAAAGACAGTTTATTGAGTTTTTTATTTGACAGTGTTTGATGAATACTCAAATCCAATAGGGCTGTCTTCACAAATCTAAGGCTCAAAATAAGGTGAATTTTCTCTAAATATTTTTCCAAATAGGAATGTTTTCCCGAAGTCCTCAGTCTGCCAGATTGATTAAGAAATACTATAAATACAATCTTGGATTTCTTAAATTCTTTCAGTTTTTAAAACATACTGATCAATTTTAGCAGGTGACAAATGGATCATGTGATAGGAGGGTAACAAGTACTTTCCCTAGACAGCATGATAATTTATTGCCATGGGCAATTATTTACGCTAATCTATTAAACTGTAATGAAACATACAAGACACACAGGGAGTCTTGGAGTAAGTTAAGCTTTTTCAGAACACAGCTGTCAAAAAATTGCTACAAAGTCTTAATCTGAACCAACATCAGCTTGCCTCAGAAATTTGAAAAAACTTGTTTAAATATAAATAACTTTAGTTTGATGATTTTCCATTTAACCACGTTTCTGCAGCTTAAAGTGAGTGGAATGGGACACTACTTCATATACCCTATAACAAGGTAACCTTGTGAAGTTAGACTTCTTTTTAATGCACTTTTTGCTAGCATTTTCCTCTCATCTTGGTTTTTATTAATTCCCTTCCAGATTATGCCTCATCTTTTCCTACAACAATTTCAGCATATCTCTTGCTTTTCCCTTACTGGTTTTACTAGTTAGACTATCTACCTCCTCTTTTCACTAATCTCACACAGTATTTGTTCTGCTCTTTTCTAACTTGTTCTGTCAGCCTTTGAGCTGGCAACATGGGCAGCCCACAGTTGACTGAACACTGCCTCTACTCAGTGGTCCCTGGTCACCCCCTGCATCATTTCCTGGTGGCTTAGCGGCTCCACTGAATACCTAATAGGCCACAAAGCAGAGCTTTTGCTAATGAGTACCACAGAGGATGGCAGACTACAATTTGAGCAGAAAGCCAACACTATATTCTCTCTAACACGCAAGTGTGTTTTTTTGTCTCTGAGCTTCTTTTCAGGATCCTCAACTTTCATTTCAAGCTGTTTCACATTTCATACTGAAACCAGTAGGCTAGAGGTATGTAAATTTCCTGTGATTCTATCATGTGTGAAAGGCTATAAAGAATAATGTTGTCTGCCAGAGATGCTGCCTCAGCTACCAGCAGCTTCTGACACACTCCATGGAAAACAAACACACACACACAAGCAGAGCTGTGCAGGCCAGGGTTGGTAGCCCACAGAACAGCAAACCAGTGCTGGCAATGTGAAATGACAGGACAGCCAAAGCAGCAAAAAGAGGAGTGTTGGTGCATGACAATAATGAAGTTTTACTCTGGAAAGCTACCTACAAACATTAACTTAATTGCTGTGTAAATTTGCGTAGAGGAGAATGTAACTCTCCTGAACTGGTGGTTATGGTGTGATGTTAAAAACTTCTAGCTTTGAACAGTAGATATTTCCTAAGGTGATAAATCCAGATCTTGGTAACTGCAACCTTCAGTCCTGACAGAGAGAAGACTATCACTGTGAGTCTGTGCAGTTAAATATGAACCAGGGTTTGGAGATGGGGCAGCAAACAGAATCAACTACTTAAAGCATAGGCAGGAATCACAGTGTTACAAACATCAAAGAAAATTTATAAGTATGGTGCATTACCAGTGCTTCTTTAAACAATAGGCTCCCAGATGTTTTTTCCGGCCTCCCTAGGCCATATTGCAGGTTTTAATTGTTCACACATGAAAATAAATAGCAAACCAATGGTCCGTTTTGCTCTGCAAAAAGCTAATGGACTGAATGCAGCTTGTGCTCTGGTTGTTTCTCTTTTACATTCTATTGGTAAGAGTATGTCAAATAAATTTAAAATCCATGGTTCGAGTAGCTTGGAACATAAGAGCTTGTGCTTAGCGTATCAGTCAGAAGCCAAGATTTATAAACAATCTTTAAATAGTCTTATTAGGTCAATATAATTCTCTCACATGAAAGAAAAGTCTCTTTAGGTGAGGGCATTTCTTAATCAGATAAATAATTTTCTGAAGATATGTCTGCACTCTTCATGACTAAAATTTCAGTTACTTTAAAAACTATATTATAGCTTATCTTTAAGCACAGAAAGGACATATTTAAATGATTCCTTAAGTAAAATTTATGTTTAGTGCTATTTAGCTGATTTTTCCCCTCAGGTTTTACCTATCATTTGTCCTGTCTTTTTTCTCTTTCTGTTCTATAAAACTTATATCATATAATGTGCTGTCTGGTCCACTAAGGTATATAACACAAATGTTCAGAATTGCAAATTAGGTATGTGCACTGAATACTTACATTCAACCTTTTCTATTGCTGATAATTTGTATGCTTTTTAATAAAACTAGATGCTCTGATTATATTCCCTGAAACACTGTTTCAGTCTCCCTGTTTATTTGGTAACAGGAGGAGCTGAAAACTATTTTGTTAGTCAGATTTATCTGATGAAATCATATAATATTCCTTATGTATCCCAGTTTGCCTTTAATTGCTAACCGGCTTATAGTTGCACAAACCATAGGTTTGTTCTGCTTTTTCTGGCAAAGTAACTCTTTCAATCTGCAGTATTTGATTGCTTCTTTGTGCAGATAGAAACTGAAAAGTGTATTTACATGCAAAAATTACCATGGTGCAGTTTTTTCACCAGGGGTGGTATTTTAGGTAGGGTCAGAGGGGTTCAGCTAAATTAATCCCCTTCAGAAAAACAATCTAGCATTCAACCCAACCAACTGATTAGAGTGGAAAATAAAAAAATCTCCAAACAAATTCAGGATTTGAAGCATTGTTATGGTTAGGTTCACTGACAAAGATGAAGGTGAGCACAGGGGAGGGATTAAATAAAAATTAAATAACTTTTATATGAACAACAATCACAATGGATTATCATAGCTCTACTGCTCTACTTTGCAGATTGTGATAAACTCTCCCACTAAGAAAACACAGCAGGCACAGTTATGGCAATACACAGTTTTTGTTAGAAGGAAAAATAATGCTTTTTGCCATGTAGACAATAGAGGACAATCCACTCCTGATGATTCTTTCTCCAAACTTTCTGTGATGGCGCAGATGCATCTTCATGTCTGCCCAACACAGCTGGGTAGGCAGACACTCATATAGGCACAGAGCAGCACTATATGAGTGAGGGTTTCTATTGCACTAGAGGAGAGGAGTACTGTGTTAACAAAGATGATCAACTGCAAAGAAAAGTCTTCAGATTCCAGAGGCAACCATCACTTGTGTTTTAAGCATGGGCAATTAGTCCTTGGTCTCTTACAAGGTGTGCACAAAGAGAGCTGTTTGGTTTGATGCAATGCAGCACACACACTCCATCATGAAGTACATATATAC
The DNA here is from genome assembly GCA_032173965.1 of Sitta carolinensis. NCBI lineage: Eukaryota > Metazoa > Chordata > Aves > Passeriformes > Sittidae > Sitta > Sitta carolinensis. The sequence goes on from CM063313.1 coordinate 62,083,204, forward strand.
AGAGTGGAAAGGAGAGAGACTTGTAAAACCATTTTACTTTAGAGAGCATCTTGTAGAACACATTACCTGAAGAAATAAGATTGCAATAAGAGTAATTTTAAAGTTCTCTATCATTCATATTTTATTTTATTTTTTTTTAAATTTTTAACTAGGAAACTTAACTAGAAATCTTAGTAAACAAAAACTGGTGTCACCATCTTCATATAATTTTGTTGAATCACTAGCATACTCTGACTATTAGACTGCATCTATCACTCAAAATTTAGAATAGGCTCCTTAGTACCAGTCTATTTATAGTTTTGATACAATTAGGCTGCTATCCTACTGCGCTTGAGGCAAGCTAGTTCTATTTGGCAAAAACAGGTGATTAAAACAACCCCCAGAGCGGTAGCTCCTGTTCCACTGCTAGATGGGAAACTAAATGATTTTGGCTCAGCAGCAACTCCCCATCCCATCTTGGGCTAGAACCTCAAAGTACCTGGTCTCTATGGCTGTTTACTTTCTTTCTCCAGGTAAGGACCATCTTGTCAGGAATCTCAGTAGTAAAGCCTTTGGACACTCTTTAGATTGACTAAAGGATGTTTCTTATTACATTCTCCTTTGCAGTGAGTTTCTCATCCAAAGAATGTAAAAGATTCTGCATGCTTCTTTAACATCAAGATTAGTTTCTTGGTTACTGGGATCCCCTTTAGACACTTTTGCTCATCCTTAGCAAGGACAAAAGCCTTTGCATTTCCAGCAGTCTTAGCTACTGAAACAGCCAGAGGTTTGAGTCTCCTGGGAGTTCAACGGTGTACTGCCATAAGCTCTAAAATTCCTCATTTGAATCACAGGACTTTATGGCTGCAACAGACCCATTCTGAATGGGGTTGTTCTTTTTTAAGTTCCACTTCCACACACATTTCTGAGGTTAACTGAGGTTTAGATTTTCTCTCTTTACCATGACCTACTTTTCATCCTGAGATAAATACACATAACAGCCATATAAATGTCATGTTTTATAAATAGTAGTTATCAGTTAAAGCAAACTCGTTCTCCAACTTCAGTTAATTCCCAGAAGTTATCAAAATATAACTGGAAAATATATCTGATATGATGATAATGGTTTGGAGGACTGCTTTCAAACACAAACTTTGCTTCAGGATTTCTTTTGGCAAAGACATACAGGACCTAGATCTTATGATATTGAAACAACACTTAAGATTCCTTTATAGCATATATTAAACTCCCCCTTAAAAAAAACCCCAAAAAACAACAACAACAACAACAACAACAAAACCCCCAAAAACCAAAAAATCCCAAAAACAAACAAAAAAATCTCCAGTATCTTCCTCTAATAATTTTCAGGCAATGCTTTCAGCATCTTTGTATTCACAGGAAGTTTTCCAAGACCAGAACATCACTGAGACTTTTTGCCAACACTGGCAGGTCTGTAAACATCTTGCCCCTTACATATAACCTCCCTTATTTCATCACCAGCTGAGTGCCCTCCTGCCCTCTTCTGTCTGCCAGAAGTATATAAAAATAGAGGAGAAACTGGAAACCATGAAAAGATTTCCCCTACCCAGTCTTTCAGTTTTCTGTGCCATTTTGGTATGGAGACCAGAATGTCAGTCAAGACTAATAATTTTCTGAAAAAATACCACATAAGAGCAATTATTTAAAATGCAGACAGAGAAATCAAGTTTTAAGCTGTAGTTGTCTTTATGACATTTTCATTATCTGAAGTCAGGGTGTGTAATGCAATCACATTGCACATCATTTTCTGTGTATCTATTTTGTTTGTGGTATTAAGTCTTTTCCCATGGAAAAATAAGTAAATTGTTCACTTTAAATACCTGTTATTTCTTGAATTTTGTAATTGAAAAAAGCCTATCATTAGTGGCTATTGAAACAATGGAACACTTATGCCAAGCAAATATATAATTTCCTGCTTTTTTAGTTGAAAATTATGAGTAATTTAGGTCTCACTAATTAACAGCATTCTGAAGACTATGTCCAAAGCACTGGAGAAAAGTAATGCCCTGTCTTTCTTATTGCATATAAAATAGTACTGCTTTGTTACCTAATCAATACTTTATATTAAAAAAAAGCACTGAAAATTGTATATGAAAACATGATTACTTTACTCTTATTCTTTCTCCCCTGTCAATGTGCTTATTGAGCTGAAAATTATTTGCCTTTCTTTCTTTGCGTTTTCCATTTGAAGGTTCCATTTATATACACGTCAACTGATAACAGGAAGACATATATGCATTATAGATAATAATTTAAGAAATCATCAAGCAAACCTTAGTAGCTTGAAACAATTCAGGTTTATTTTATTTGGTCTCTCCAATGATAAGCATCAAATAGATGTAACAGTTTACAAATAGCATTTGGAATTTGGGGTGATAAAAACATGGTCTTTAATACTAACAGCTTATATCATCTACAGGAATTTCCCTTTCCTCCTGAAAGTGACATCCAAATATAAGAGTTTCTGAAAGAAAGAAACTCATGAGAGCTGTTTTATTTTTCTGTAGCTTATAATATCAATTTTCTCAGGTGATTAAAAATTTCCTACAAACATTTTCTTATCCAATAATACTTCAAATACATAATTCTTTAGTCCTCACAATCATCTGCAGCACAGTAGTAAAACTGGAAGATGGTTCAGTGATATTTAGTCCAACAAATACTATTTCCATTACTTGAAGAGTAGAAGAAAGTAGAAACTCACTAGCTCTTTTTATACTGTATCAAAATCAAAGCAGCCTTGTCTAGGAAGGAACATACAAGAAGCAGTATCTTCTGAAAAGCACATCTGTGCCTCTTGCCATTCACAAAATAGTGCTGGGAGCCAGCTTCTCTGGTTGATTTCTTATGCTACACTAAGCAAACCAGCTTGTCTCCCATTTGTTCCTCAGTAAGCTGGGGATACTATTTCTTGAAAGCCTTACAGACAGGAAGCATTGTGTCTAAAGTGTATGAATTTAGTTATGCAATATTAATTGTATTATTAATATTTTAGATTGCATTAACTCATAGGACCACTGTCTGAAAACAGAACCTAGTTGTTGCAGGCACTTCACACACAAATACAGGGAGTCAGAGCTCAGCCTAATCTAGACAGTGAATAGAAAGACAAACGGACATGGAGAGTAGGAACACACGACTGCACTGACAACACCAAAACGAATATCTGAACTTGATTTTCATCTATTTCCACTGATGCCATATTATAAAATGTTATCTTGCTATCTCTATATTTGTTAACAGCCACAACCTGTTTTAAGCCACAAATCTGTCTCCCAAAACCTCTCTTAGATATATCTGTCTCAGTCAACTACTTTTGGTTGCACCTTGCTTTCTTCTTGCCAGTCCCTCTATATATGACAGTTGTTTGTTGTTACAGACATTCCTTGGCTTAACAACCACACAGTCACATCCTTCCACACAGTTTATTGCTAATTGGACCACATTTATCCTGTTCTTTGGCCATAGATTTCTATTAGCTCAGCTCTCTCATGCTAAAGAAGTATTCCTACTAGCCCAGCTCTCATATGCGGTAAAAGATCATAAGTTAGAAAAAGGCCTGAGGTTACAGCCAGTTTTCAGGGACTTCTAGTATGATACTTGTATATTTTCAATGTTTATGCCCTGGGCATGCATAACCAATTCTAATACACTCTCTTGTATTTTAACAAATCACAGCAAATCAAGAGCTCAGTCAACAATAGGAATCCCAGAGGAGACAGGAAATGTTTCACAGAGATACATCTATGCCACTGCCAGGTCCTGCATCATGGGAGACACGTCAGGAAACGTGCTCATATGAAACACCATAAATATGCACTGAAACATATGACTTTTGAAAAAAGTTTCATCAATACTAGGCAACTTGGTCAGGTCGAACTCTGTGGATATACCAAAAGAAAGAGGCATATATAATATGTGTTATACATATATATGTCGTATACATGTACTCCAAGAAAGGGATATTAAAACCTCATAAAAATCTATATGCATCACTCGTTGCACGTGATTGAAGAAATTAAAATATGCAATGTTTTGAATGGCTCCAGATGCAAGTAACCTAATGATCTGCCCAAGTTCTGAGTTTATTGATTGTATTATCCTGAAAAGAACGTGGAATACAGACCATGACTGGATCTTGTTTACCTTGCACACATTAGCCCAGGGCAGCTTCTGTGACAGAAGATGGCTTGCTATGCAAGCATTTCATGGATCCCTGTGCCATTGTAGCAACAAATAGAGCCTAGCATGAGTCCAAGAAAGAGGTACTGTACATGGTTAACTGAATATTTAAGCATCTAGTTATTTTTCTGTGCTTCTAGCTAAAAGAAACTCCTCTTTTTAACTGGTATGTCTGTTTCCCAATACGCAGAATTGCCACTGAAAGGTGGAGTCTGAAAAAGTTCTGTTTTCTGGATACTTCAGTTCAATGTTTTCCTCAGCCTTCCTTCTTACCAGGACAACTCCACAGTATTTTTTCTCAATGGTGAGAAATTCATCTCCATTCATATACCATTACCATGTAGTACTGAATTAACAGCCTCAATTTAATCAGAGTATGTTTACAAACATCATACACATAGCAGAGTGCCATCGGGTACCCTGCAGCGTTTAGTTTAGGCTAACATGGATATTTTATATTGCCCTCAGACATCTCCTTTCCCCATTTGGTATACATGGCACAAAGATTCTTTGCTTAAGGAACCTAAACTGTATCTCAGATTTGTAATGCAAAGCAAAATTCATCACTCCTTATCAATGAAGGGGTAGTGTTGCCACCAGCTGGAGGGAGGTGATCCCTGTCCTCTGCACTGCTGATGCCACACTTGGAGCCCGGAGTTCAGTTCTGGTCTCTCCAGTTTGAGAGAGACATGGACATACTGGAGAGAGTATACTCAAGGGCCAAAAAAATATATTAAAGGACTGAAGCATCTCTCCTACAAGAAAAGTCTGAGAGAGCTGGAACTATTTGCTTCTTCTCAGACTGTCTTGTCAATGTTCATAAATATTCAGGGAGGGTGAATATATACATTTATATAATGTATCTACAAAGGGAGGATGACAAGAAGATGGAGCCAGGCTCTTTGCAGCAGTGCTCATAGGCAGAAACAGAGGCAATGCACCCTCATGGACATACATATGCCACTTACACATAGGAAAAAATGGAGCATTTGAACAATGGAACAGGTTGTTCAGAGAGACTATGTAACATCCACACTTGGAGACACTCAACTCCTTATTAGACCCAGAGCTAAGCAACCTGCTGAAGCTCACCATTCCTGACCAGGAGAAATTGACTGGATGATCTCCAAAGGACCTTTCCAATATCTCCTATAATTCAATATAAAATTGAATTATTCCCTTAGTCCCTTAAATTCCCTTAACCTCAGTTCATTGGGTTTTACTTTGCCAAGTGTCACCCTTTCATCATCCTGGCTCAGTTGCACAGGGTGTGTGGAGGCTTCAGAGTGACTGTTACTGATCTGCATAGATGTAACTCGTGATAAGGGTGTGATATAATTTGCAATGTGATAGCAGTTCCTCTATGCTATCACCGGGAGTGGTTTGTCTAGTAAACAGAGCTTCTCACCTGTTGATATGAAGAAAACTGTGTAGCACAGTAAGAACAGCTATAGTTTAAAGAACTTCAGGACATGTAACTGATGTTTTTCTTTTTTTATTTCCCTGATTTCACAAATATTTTTGGGTATGTGCTGAGTATTCACAACACGTCTCACTGTATCCTTGTCCAGAGGTCACTGGTTGTATGTCATCACCCCTTTGGATAAAGCAAGAAATCATCCTGATGTGATGGAGAAAGCTTTGCAAGATGAAATGTCTCAGAATAAAGGGTAGCCTGAGGCTGTGGCACTCGTTACAGTCTCAGAAATTTATCCGTGGAGAATCTTCACAAGGAAGAAATGCTTGCTAGTGGATTGTGATGGAAGGAGTTACATAGGGCCAAGGCTGAGACTAAGAAACAGGCAGCTGTCAGGAGTGTAATGTTACTCCACCATGAATCAGTTCAGGGGTATGCTGTTAGCACAGCCAAAAGCCTGACAGCAGGAAGCACAAAGCATGATTCACATTTGCAAACTCAGGAATTGACAATCATATAATCACGGAAATCAAAGTATGGGGTTGTAATGCTGATCCTGACCACTCAAGCAGTGAGCCATGCCGACCTTTGGGCTGGTTTAACCTTAGCTCTCATATTAGCTAGCAGAACGCTCGCTTGAATGCATCAGTATGAGTTGAATCAGCCCTTTTATTAGAGCATACCGATATGCAGAGTCAAGACATCTGAATTACAGGTCAGCAATTTTCATAATCTTTCTCTTCCAATGTTTACCAGGGATAAAGGCCAGCTGTAAGTCTGAGGCTTGAAAACATATAAATGAGTATTTTTTCCTAAGAAAACTCAAAACTCCTGATCTACTTCATTTAATAACTGTTCCTTACAGAGAATTAAAAAATACCTCAAACAAACAGGGTTTTGCCGGAGATCCTTTTAGGATTAGGAAGCAAAATGTAAGCATCAAGCTACATGCAAAAAGCTTCATGTTATTACTCTGTTGCATTCTCTATACTGAAACTCCTGACATTTCAAGTCCCTCTGTTAGCACTGGAGCTCTTGTTTCTAGGTCACTGGCCTTGGACGACGTGGAGGACTTGCATATAGTCTGCAGTGTAGCAGAGCTCTGCACTTGAAACAATTATCAGAGTTTTCTTTGTTGATTAAATGAGATTCTACTCATCACCAGATTTTTAAAAACCTCAGCAGATTGTCATGGTGGAGAATGACTGACAAGTTTGGTTGTGGGGATAACAGCCCTTACAGGTAGGCGATGAATCAGGACCACTCAAAAGAAAGAAAAAAGGAGAGGCTGGAGAAGAATATCCCAGGTCCTAAATAAGAACTCAGTTATGATGACTACTCTGCTCACTGATAGTCTCTATGGGATCTCATTTTACTCTTGGCTATTGAAAATCATGAATCCTGTACTTTCACAATAGGACCATGAACTGAATTACTGTATTCACATTTCCAAAGTAAAATTAGAATTTAGGGACTACATCAGGCAAAAAAGAACTCAATCATATATTCTGTAAAAACATGAAGGTGTTCATCTGTAGCCTTTGTTTTGCTAATAGGTATAACTTTTATCTTACTGCCAAAAAGATGTACTAGGAATTTGTAAAATTCAGTTTTGAAGAAATGTAGGCTATTAATAATTATACACATGTAAACAAAAAGGGTAAAATTGTGATAAAGCCTAATTTAAATTCTGTATTTCTGTTTATTATTTCTCAGCACCTTCCACACCACTGAATGGCTACCTTACTATTTTTATAAAAAATATTTGTGGTTGGGCAGTGAGATGCACTATGCTAAGTACCACACATTTTTGCATAAGCATGCATTTAAGCATGGGTCAATTCCAAGTCATAACAACACTAATGCTCCTTTGCCCATGTACTAAAAAAGCCTTACCCAGGGAAGACAAGAGAAGCGCAATTTTTCCTTCACAATAGCTCTCTTCTACCTCCTTGTTGAGATTGCAAAACAGTCTCCTTCTGGAGATGAAAAGCAAACTACAAACATTAAATAACATACTTTCAGTACATTACTGGTGGATGAATAACAATATTGGATCTTTGAGTACTTAAGCAAGAAAATAACTTTTCTGCCATGCAGTCAGCAATTTCAACAGAAACAGCCTTTGGGGCCTCATGATACCATGTGAACAGTAGGTTCTTCAATTCATTTGAAATCCTACCAGTGTCACATTTTATTTTAGTTTTCACTGAGAAACAGCAAGGTTCCATCCTCTTTTAGTGTGGAGAATAGCTGTAATACCCATCTGATTGTTAAACTTAAAAACACATTGTTGATTTTTTCTGGAAATTTGCATTATTCAGAGTAAGCTTTACAAACAAAACCCCAAGAAATAATTTTTTTCTCAAAAGGCTCTAACCAAATACAAAAGATAGGAAATGTTTCCATACTTTACCACCTATTATGTAACAACACTGACATTTAGACCTGTAGTGACTTTCTGAAATGAATGCCCATATTACTTCCCTTACTTATCTGAGATATAAACCAGTTTCAGTGGGTATGAATTATATTCCTTTGGGAAAACGGTGGAAATAGAAAGACCTGTTCTCTGTGGCTTTCGAATGTGTGCAAGCCCCCAGTGGGGACCCAAGGCTGGTGAGTGCCTTGTTGTATGAGTGCAAAGTTCTCTGGGACACAAAGCACACTGTGTGTGCTAGCAGTCATCTTCAAACCTTCCACTGCCACAGGAAACACAGGACAGTGCTCAGGACATGTAAAACAAGCCAAACTGCACTGCTTATTTCATGTTCTCATATGCTCATCTATACCATCACATGACCATTATTATAAGGCCTAAATCTTGTTAGTATATGAATTCTCCTGCTTTATGCACCCACTCTCCCTTCTCTTAACATCATCAATTGACAAGCCATTGTTTTTGTTTTCTCTTTTCTTAATATTTTTCTGATGGCAAAATTAGACTCCTAAAAGGTACAGCTTCATGCAGACGTGGCTCCAAGCAAACAGAAAAGTTCATAAACTGTTGTGGAGATCAAAGTTTTCTCTGATACTGCATGATATGATACTTGTCAACACTATGAAAAACAAGTTGATAAATGATCAGTTAACCTGAAACCAAGAAGAGAAAATATCTAACAAAATTCAGGAAAATATCCAACAAACTTTGAGAAAAGAGCTAACAAATGTCAAGAAAAGGAAAATCACAGAACTTGTGATCTGGGCCAACAGACAAGTCGATGGAGATGTGCCCCTGCTGTGGCTGTGTTGGACAGACCTCTTGGTAGAAGCACACCTCAGACCCTGCTGATGACAGCTACCTGCCTGTGTTCTCACAACTGCATTTCAGGCTTATGACCCTGGAGAGTCTGGAAGAGACCTTATCATCTGAACTTTGAATTCCTTGATCCTGTATTGTCTCTCTGTGGTGTGCTCCTAGCCACTGCGAATGCCAACAACTTCCTGTGCCAGTGATCACAATCTCAGAATAAGTTTTACACATTTTAAAAACGGAGGCAGTTGGTAGGAGGATTTGGGGCTTTCTGGTCAGCACCTACAATACACCATGCTTTGGGTATTGACTCATAAATCCAGGGCACAGAGCATCATGTAGGATTGCAGAAACATGGATGGGTACATTCTCCAGATGATGCTGGTGAGAGGAGGTGTCAGCATCCTCCTTTAAAGCCAGCATGATGAACATCACAAGGACTATGGGTCCTCCCAGGACAGGCAGCAGAGCTGTGCCTAAATTTTGCCTGGTGCTCTCCCAAGGTCTGCATAACAACAGCCATTTTCATACCTGCAGGCCACTCTTGAACTTTTTAGCCACTGATTTGTACACTCCAACTGTGCCAAGATTTCCCTGCTAGGGTGACAGCAGTTCTTGGACACAGATACAGGCAACCTTCCAAAATATCATCAAGAGTAGGGAAGTCAAAGCATTGGCTCTTGGCAAAAGTTTTCAGCTGTGCTGCTCTACAGCCAAAAAATTTTCAATTAACCATTGAATAGTCAGTGTCCTTGGGTGAAAGTTGTACCTACACGACAATATTCCCTGCCCCTCACACCCCTTTTTCTTTACCATTTCACTTCGGCCTCAGAATAAGAAAGAGATTCAGGCCACAGGTGCTGTTATGTCACTTGGTATCTCACAAGGACAAATAGAAAAAAATATGAGAAACCATGCAGGAACAAGAATAAATGACATGTTACCATGGTTGCAGTGATGTGTACCACCATCTGCAGAAGACAGAAGAAAGGGCAGTATGGTGCTTCTTGGACCACTTACCATTCACAGTCAAGTGAGCAATTTTTCTTTTTACAGTCTCAACCCCATTCATGACAAATATATTGTATGTAGGGGACTGGTCAGAAGCTTGACTGAAGGTAACTGTCTGAAGTGCACATCACATTAATGCAGGTTCTCAGCACCAACTGCAATAGCTTACTACACCTTAACATAGACCTAGTTCTAGTAGATACATCTCAGGAAGATTTCTCTGCTCAGTTTCTCTGCTCAGTAGTGCTGTGATGATTTTTCTGGTTATTTTAAACTGCCTATTTAAGCAGACAGACAAACAGAAGCTAATGCAAAATAAATTTAAAACTTTTGCCTTTTCCTACTCAGTCACCCAGATCCAATTATATGTACATTATTTTGATCAAAATGTGTAGATGAGTATATATGCACATTTGTTTATATAAATTTTCTTGATTTTATTAAAACTTAAGTAAATTCTAGTCCTATGACACTTTTGAGTAAATTATTCATTGAAAAGCTGAGGAACAGTAACATTCAGTAAATAAATAAAATTTGATGATTGACAATATATTTCAGTTATATTAACTATCACTTATACATAATTACATATACTCTATATGTATGTATGTGTGTGTGTATGTATGTATATATATATAACACACATTACTCTCGGGTCATTTTTATTTTTACTTTGCTTGGGTAGGTAGATCTTATTTGTGACCACATTTCAGATTTGAGATGCACATCACGTAAGTTTTAACTTCTAGTTACTTTCATGGTTCAAACATCTTCCCTTTACAACAGACATCACAAGTTTGCAATATTGCTCCAGAGGACTAAATAATTTTCTGGAGCACAGGAACAAAAGGTTCCTAGAGAATTAAAACTCTGTGTGTCCACAAGAAATCATAGTTTTGGAAGAAAAACAATCCAAATGTTTCTCTAAAAACACAAATACTAACATCTCAGACATTAAATGTACTTCAGAGCATAATCAGGCATTTTCCTCCTGAATTACAATGACCAGATGAAAATATTTGAGGCATCTTGTAAGCAAAATCATTAATTATTGAACATGTCTTAATTGTTGTATTTCCATAGCTGATAGTGACAATAGTAATTTTCATGCTATTTATTGTGCTGCAAATACTCAGCAGCATTGTGCTTTCCTGAGCAAAGTAACTGCCTTTACAGTCATCAGAAATTGCTGACTAAATGGAGAAGAAAGCAAATTGAAATTGATAAAAGAAGTTCACAGCTCATAGCAAACTAAAATTTAAAACTTGAAAAGAAACTAAAAGCCAAAATTGAAATACACCTGTGAAACTGAAGTTAACACCTGTGAAACTGAAGTTAACAACACTTGTTTCCCTTTATTTTGAAGTTACCCAAAATCATGTCAGGACCCTTCCTGACCACATAGCACAATTTGGTACACACACAAGTACAGTGTGCCTGAGAAGTAAACCCACATAAGGATGACAACTGAAAAAATACAGAAAGATTAACTCTGTAGATGTCTTGTTTCTAAAAAGTGATCATATAATTTATCAGTTATGAGCAAGAACTTTTCTCATTAAGAAAATCTGATCATAAGAAATTCTCCAGTAGCTGAAGGCTCAGAAAATGGACACAGTAAGTTTACTGAGCAAAGTAATCTTTATCTGCAGATAAAGTAAACAAGAATTGAAAATAAGTAGTTATCTAGGTAAGTTTCTAAATACATTTTAACAAAACTATCAAATGACATCATTATAAAAGAAGCATTTTGACCCATCAAGTACTGAAACTCTCACCTAAGCCTTTTTTCAGTACTATTAAAATGACAGTTTTTGAATACTGGAGAATATTTTGTAACCTTATTTGGCCACTCTAGTATTAAGGCCGGAAGTTAAAATAGGCATTATCTTCTCTGGTGAAACCTTTTTTCCCTTTATTAACTGGATGGTAAATTAATTAGAATAAATTGTTTACTTTATTGACTCCAGCTGTATGGGTTATAGCGCATATCAAAGTTAGATTGCTGAATTTTTCTTTTTCTTACTTGTTTATGAAGATGCTTCTGACATAGCGCTAAACTGGGCTTAGCACTATGCCTGAGAAGGCCGAGTTAGAAAAACTTTGGCAGTTTAGATAAGAAATCCCCACTGATGTGACACTCGTTTTCCCCAGTGATCCATTTATATGGATCTCTGAGCAGCAAAATGTAGTATTATTTCAATGCAAACAACTGATCAGCAGGCAAGCCATTTTAACCAGCACCACAAAAATACAAGGCTCTGAAAACAAAATAAACGACAGTGACCATCTGCTGACACAGCCATTAAAACTAACCATCTCCTTCTGGCAAAATATTTTAAGATGATGCTATAATGGCTGATTCATATATTTTGCTAACTTTTTCTGGCAAAGAGTGAGAAGAAATATCCAGTTCTACAGGTAATGGTACAAAAAAGTGACCTGGAATCTGGCTGACTGAATGTTAAAGCACGACGGGAAGGTTTGGGAAGGCCAATAGCTTCCTCTGCTTCATTACCACCTGTCTCTCAAATAAGATGGGGGAGGAGGTGAAGAGGCATTGCTTACCGCAGGAACCAGGACCTTTGTGAGTAGGGTTCATGCAAGCATATGCTTATTATCTTTATGGAAAGAAAATATATTTCTTCCAGTCCAAAATAGATTAAAATAAAGATCTGAAACTTGTAAACTATTATGAAATTAGAACATGAGTCTCTGGTCAGGTTAAGCCATGAAAACATCTTTAACAAAGAGGCTGAGTCTATTTCACGTGGAATATGCCCTTCCAAAGGTATCAGCATGATCAGAGGCTACCCAAGGGATCGAGTTCCACTATGGTTATCAATCCACCTCTATAAATATTTTCTATTGTTTGTCATTTTCTGCAACACTCTGTCTCTAGCTATCATTCAGACCCTTAAAAGACACTGGTACATTTTAACAAGGTAGGGCTCTTTGCCCGTATACTGAGAGAGAATTTTACTTCTGTATTATTATTACATCAAAACAGATGGAACAATTTTTCCTGATCCTAGAATGTATTTGGCCACAAAATTTCTAATCTCTCCTATCTTTGGATGCCTTTTATATTATATTGTTTTCTATGCCAATGTTCTTGTTATGATTTATCCTCTGCTTTGGCAATATTACACCTAATGAAAAAAATTTACAGATGCAAAAGTCTTCAAAATGACTGATTGATTTCTTTCATCAAAGAGTCACAAATGTATTTTCTCCAATAAAGTGAGCCTTACAGTCATGTGCTTCTGTTTGACATAGACTTGCAATGTTTTCCTTGCATATTTGAATTTGAACTGATACAGGCAGAAATAAACCATTATGACTGAAGATTAAAATTGTCAGGTCATGAATAGCAAAAGCACTGTCTTTCATATTTTTTAAGACTATCAATTTCCCTCATAAGCATTTAAATACATCACCCCGCATTTTGTTATCAGCACATACTTCTCTCCACTCTGTTTCTTTGTAGCAAGTAACAGATCTATTCATCAACCTAAAGCCCACTGCCAGCTCTTTTCTAGCTACTGATTAAGGGGAGGTTTTCTTATTGAAAAGAATATTATGACAGGTGTCATGGCAAGTGAGAGCAATGCCCAGGAATCCCTTTGCTAAAACAACTTTTGAAGCTCTGAGTAAAAGAGACTCTCAGCTGCTCCCACAGGACTGATGTTACCATTGCCTTTAGGCTTAGAGAGACATCACTAAAAATCATGCCTTAGGGACACCTTTAGAGCTGTGGCACCCACTATGCACTGGTAATGGCTGTTGTCTCCTTCCTTAGACAACTGACAGAGGCTGTTATATGGGGAGTGCCCATGCCCAGACTTGCTCCACACTCCTGGCATTGCACGGTGGGCTCATCCCCTGCCAGGCTGTAGCTATGATTTTTGGGGGTGAGGTAGCTGTAGCCAGTTGAAAAGTAAAAGAGAGGCAAGAACTGAGTGCAAAGACGATAACAAAATTTAATGCAGACCTTATCCTTGAGGCAGATACTGCTTTTATGGAGCACAGACCAAAAAAATCCCAAAATGTAAGCACACCATCTCGAACAAGAAATCCACAGTGGTGGTAACAAACAACCAAACCAGGGATGCTGAAAACAGAAACCACCTGTTGACATACACTGTCTGTTTTCTTCTAAATCTGTGTTTGGTACCTCAGTGCACAATGAAGCTACAGAAGCTTTTCTGGCAGATTAATATGCAATATTTTTAGTCTGTGTCCTGTCTTTCCTGAGTTTGCCACTTAAACACCATTGAACTCTTCAGCACAAACGGTTTTTGGATTGAGATTCCCAGTGAGATTCAGTACAGGAAAAGAAAAATGATAAGTCAGTAAGATAGGGGTAACTGTTGACAAGCAGAGAAGCATAAGAGAAGTGAGAATTTGCCATCCAAGATAGAAACGGCTATTTGGAAACTTCTGCTCAGGTATCAGTGGATCCACACTACTTCTCAGCAGATGGCACTACAGTCCTAGTGTTGGACTTTATATGCACGAGTCACTTGGACTTCCAGAACAGGACTGCCTCCCTGTTCATGCACATGGCTCCAAAAAGGGATTTCACACTTGGTAACTGTTTGTGAAACAATGGACAACAAGAACTAATTCCCCCTGTGATTGAAAATTTCTCTTAAATTTTAGGAAGTCAACAAATGTTTACAGTCATAAACATATTACCAATTATTTTGCAAACGTAATCCCACTGTGCTCTATTTCACAAACACATTGTTAAAATATCAGTGTCAGATAATACTAGTTATTTCCCAGAACACTGCTTGTGAGCTGTCAAATAATACAAAAGCTCTGGAGAAAGAATGAAATCTCTTTTGATACCTATACACCTATTAAGACCAAAAAGTAAACGCAAACTGCATAGATTCTATTAGGGCCTTACAAGTCAAAGACACTTTTTGAAAGAAAATAACATAGTCTACTGAGCAAAGAAAAAATGCAAAGAAGCATTTTTCCTGCTGAGAACAACAGGCATTACAATAGAAGAAAAAATCACTCTTCTCTAGGGCAAGGACATGCTAGATCTTTCAATGGTGATGACAGGAAATTTCAAACAATTCCTTTTAATTACACGAGGCAGACTCCATGCATATTATAAACACATTTTAATTTTTTTTTAAAGCTTACCTCATGAGGTAGATTCAGCTGTTCAAAGAAAATTATTTCAGCTGACTAAAAACCCAATTTCAAAACTGCCAAACCTCTAGGGGGTTCAGCACTGATTAGAATAATAGTTTTGGATACCACCTAACCAAGACCATTTGATTTCACACGGAAAATGTGCACCATGACCTATGGTAGATCATTTATTTCACTCCCAATTTAGCTCTTCAGCTGATTGGGATTACACTGGATGCCTAAACTGCAATACGTACTCAAGGTGCATCAACATTGACTTCTAGAAAACACAAATCCTTTTTTGAGTCAACTCCAAGAAAGTAAGAATGTGACAGTGAAAAAACCCACAACTGGTTCAGTTTCTTTTTATTTCACATGAATTCTAAACAAAACTTTTCACCATCCTTTTCTCCTGAAACACATTTTTTCATGTTTCTATAGAGACCAGACTCTCTAAGATGATGTAGTAAAGATTTTATAAAATGCAAATTCCAAATTTTTCCCCAGCTCGAGCCAGGATTTTAAGCAGAAAAATTTACCTTGGATAAGAAAAGGAAAATTGCTAGTAAAAAGCTTTTTTTTAAAAAGGAAAACAAATGGTACACAAGGGCGGTTTCCAAAACGCTATAGATGATCAAAGAAAATATTTTAAGACATGTGTATGTCAGAAACAGTTGAAAGTCCTAATAATAGCAGCATAAAATATGCCCTACATCTATACTATGATAAAAGAAGCCTTAGTATTCTAACATGACTGAAGCACAGCAGATGCATTTCATGAAGGTCTACTAATCAAGTTAGACTGAAGAGCAAAGATGCTTTTGCTTACACAGAAAGCAGGACAGGTAATTTTTTCTTCTTTCTTCTTGCATTAATTTAAATTTTAATCTGTTTTGCAGATTTTACCAAGAAGTTATTATGAGTCCACAGCTGAACCACATGAAATGCTTAGCACCAAATCATGTTAAGATACTTCCTTAAATTCCAAAGTTGTTCTTTACTGTGTTTCATGGTCCAGCACCCTCTGATGTGTTATTTGTTACTAAAACACTCTTTACAGGAGGATTTCTATGATTATCTTCCTGCAGGAAGACTACTCAGAACCCAGGCTAAGTATTGTTGATTTTCTATATATATCAGATCATAATCTGCAGAGAGACCTCGACAAACTAGACGGCTGGACAATCACCAACCATACGAAACTTCACAGGGGAAAGTGTCAGATTCTGCCCCTAGGATGGATCAGCCCTGGATGTATGGACAGTCTGGGGAATGAGATGCTGGAGAGCAGCACCATGGAAAGGGACCTGGGGTTCCTGGTCAGTGTCAAGCTGAAGGTGAGCCAGCAGTGCCCTGGCAGCCAGGAGGGCCAAGCGTGTCCTGGGGCATCAGGGACAGCACGGCCAGCGGGCAAGGGAGGGATTGTCCTGCTCTGCTCTGCACTGGGGCAGCCTCACCTCAAGTGCTGGGGGCAGGGCTGGGGGATACAAAGCAAGAATGATATGAAGGATATAAAGCTATTACAGAGTGTCCAAAGGAGGGCCATGGGGATGAGTCTTATGAGGAATGTCTGAGGGCACTTGGTTTGCTCACCCTGGAGGAGACTGAGGGGAGACCTTGTTGCAGCTACAACTTTCTCACGAGGGCAAGAGAATGAGCAGACCTTCTTCTCTGTGATCTCTGTGGTGACAGTGACAGTCTGAAGTTGTGTCAGCGAAGGTTTAGGCTGGATATTAGAAAAAGGGTCTTTACCCAGAGGGTGGTTGGGAACAGGCTCCCCAGGGAACTCATCACAGCACCAAGCCCGTCAGGGTTCAAGAAACATTTGGACAACACTCTCAGGCACATGGTGTGACTGTTGGGAATGGTGCTATGCAGGGCCAGGAGATGGACTTGATGATCCTCGTGGGTCCCTTCCAACTCAGTTTATTTTGTGATTCTGTGATCTGAACAACAAAAGCAGGAACTAAAGCAATGCAAGACAATGTGATTGCTTTTTGATTTCAACTAAAAAATGAGAAGAATTAATTTGAACTTTGGAAAATATTTCTGAAAGCATTTCTTTTCCTTTGCTCAGATGAACTCCTCAGAGTACACAAAATTTGTATAGCAGTGGATATTTAATATTCAGCTTGGGCATTGTTTCTGCTTACTAAGCACAGCAGAAGATAAAGCCAAATAGGAAAAAAATCTCTTTCATAAATGGCCACCTTACCTTGGATTAGCTTAAGGCTGTATTTTAGTTCCAGGTAATCCAGTTTTTTCTGCGTTTCATCATTCATACAGATAAATACAATTTTTCTTAAATCAAAACTAGCTAAAAGTAAAGCTGAGACTATCTGATGTCATGATTTGCCTAGGGAGCTCTCCTCCTGAAATATGCAATTCACATTACCTACTATATTTCCTTCATATATATTCTCATAAGGCAATTGTTTTCCTTTTTTATTTATTTTTTAGTGCTTTTTTGCCTATTACCTTGGAAATAATGGCATTTATTGATTTATGTCTGCTTATGCCACAGCTCAGGCAAGTATTTTTTAACACGTGGCCTGAGAAAACTTTGTTTTACTAACTGATTAACTACCTAGATTAGAGGGCAAGCAATAAAAGGATCTGGTAAGGCACTTACTGCATTAAGCTCTCACTTCAGTCACATATATGGAGCTGGACCAGTACCAAGCCCAGAAGATAAAACTTTTTGACATTCTGCCACACATCCAAAAATATGCCAGTACACATTGATGACATTTAGTAGATTTTCTGTGGGCATTTTCTGATAAAAATATTCCAGTTTTAGCCTGTATTTGACCTGAAAGGAAATTCATCTTTAACAGAGCACAGCTACTCCAAAAAACACACTCCCAAACAGTACTTTGAGAGGCTAAAAATAAAAAGTGGTCTTGCCACGAAATAGTAGGAAAAGGGAAATAGTGGTGTACAAGTTGGTACATATTAAATGATTGAGTGACCTTCTGCCAACAGAGGGAAGTCTTTGAGTTACGTAAGCTTGGCTGTGTCTGTGTTCTGAGGTACCTGAAGAATTACATAAGTTTTCCTTTTTTATGAGCTGAATTTCTTCAGCACCAGCCTTGATCCCAGTAAATTCTCCTAAATAATCAAAAGGCTGTTTACAGTTATGGCAGCACAGATTTCAACACAAATATTAATCTGCCCCAAACCTGAATACCCTGTTGAAAGGTGAGTGATCACTGATCAAGGGATTAATCTTCTAGTACTGACCACTAAAATATCTGTAGGCCAGGTGGTACAGTTATAGTATAATAACACATGGCTATAGTTAAAAAAAAAAAAAAAAAAAAAAAAATCCTATTTGTCTTGCTTATTTTTTAAGTTGGAAATATTTTATGCAGAATAACAATAGAGATAGTTTATAAATAGACAATTTGGCAGAACAGGACATAGAAAGCCATTGAAACTGCATTACACATTCAAGAGCTTCTTTATGTATTTATAAGATACGTACACATGTATATCAATATCTATACCTTTATGGTTGTTTCATGGTAATGAAAGCAGTTAGTATGTTCAAAAACTCTGAGATTTTAAACTGTGAGTGAAATAAAGCAATGATTGACTCATAGGATCATCAGGTTTGGAAGAGATGTTTAAGATCATTGAGTCCAACCACCAACCCAGCATTGCTCCAAAGCCCTAAGCCACATCATCAAACACCAGATCCAGATGCCTCTTGAACACCTCCAGGGATGGCGACTCCATCACCTCCCTGGGAACCCTATTCCAGGGCATGGCTACCCTAACGGTGACGTTTTGTCCAGTAGCTAAACTGACCCTTCAGGCCATTTCCTCTTGTCCTCTCACTGCAGGCACTGTAGCAGACCCAGCCCTGGCTCACCACAGCCTCCTTCCAGGCAGTTGTAAAAAGCCATGAGTTGCCCCCTGAGCCTCCTCTTGCTGAGACTGCACAGCCCCAGCTCCCTCAGCCGTCCCTCATGGGAGATGTTCTTTAGTGCTTTCAGGAGCTCGTTGCCCTTCTCTGGGCAGGCTCCAGCCGCCCAGGGTCCCTTTTAAAGGGAGGGTCCCAGAGCCTCTGGAAGAGCACAGCCTTGAGTGAGGCCTCCCCCGTGCCCAGCACAGGGCCACGGTCACTGCCCTCGTCCTGCTGGCCACGCTGTTCCTGACACAGGGAGTTTGTTCCATACCCATGATTACTTTTGGACAAAAACTTTGACTTTGGCCATGCTACATAAGGCTATGATAAAACTGCTTACTCTAATTTAAGAATAATCTGTAACCAGTAGGTATTTCTGCATACTCAAAAGAGGAAGACTTTAATTTTTTACCTAATCACAGTCTGCTCTTTTCAAAAATTTTGAGAAGAAACAACCATCATTTTGCAAGTTCTACGCCCCAAAATTATATTCCACCCTGTCACATATGAGAGATACCCAAAAGCAATTGCCCAGTGCTTATTTCTTTGTGGTCTCTCCCTTGATGCTTCATTGCATACAACAAACTGGATTTTCCTCAGAAACCATCAAAACTTCTATGATCTGCAAGTATGACAGTATGATGGACAAAATTTTTTTCCATCATACTATCATACCATCCATTAGCACTGTGGGGTACTGCATGCACCTACTTATGATAGCTGGAATAGACTTTTGCATCCTGAACTTCTAGGAATAGAACAAGACTGTTTCTAGGACAGATCTATGCTCTAAGTTAGTGATTTTCAAATGATACATCTCTCTCAGGCTATGTCCATTGTCGCCTCAGATTTAACATCTTATGTAGTTGGTCTGTTCCTGTGGCAGACTCAGCACTTGAGGAGTGCTAGAGTATGACAGAAGTTTTTTTCTGGAAAGAAAAAAATTCTGTTTCTACCTTGTACGAACTGATACAACTCTTCCTTTCATTCAGTGTTCTCTCCTTGCCATGTATCCAACAGAAGGCTAAGCCCATCAGTGACAGCGATGTGATAATGTATTCAAGAAGGAAAAAAATGGCTGAGAATATGTGACAGAAAGAACTCTGCAGACACCAAGGTCGTGGAAAAGGAGGGACAGGAAGTGCTCCATGCTGGGGCAGAGAAACCCATGAAGCCCATGGTCAGGCAGCTATGTCCCTGCCAGCCCCAGGGGGAGCAGAGATCCATGTGCAGTCTGTGGAGGAGCCCATGCCAAACTGGGATATGCTCAAAACAGACTAGGATCCCATGGGAAGCCTGCAGTAGAGAAGGGTCCTGGCAGGACCTGTGGAGAGTGGAGCTGACACAGGAGCAGGTTTGCTGGCAGGATTTGAGACCCCACAAGCTCCGCATACTGGAGCAGCCTGTTCTGAAGGACTGACCCTATGGTAGGGACACACAATGAGGCAGCTTGTGAAGAACTGCAGCCAGGTTGGTGAAGTTTGTGGAGGACTGCTTCCCATGGGAAGGACCCCACACTGTGGCAGGGGAACAGGGTAAGGAGTATTCATTGGGTAGGAGGGAGTGGCAGAGATAAGGTGAGATGAATTGACTTCAGGCCCTATTCCCCATCTACCTCGGCTGCTCAGGGGTAGGAGACAGAGAATTTAGAAATTACACTGAGTCCAGGAATAAGGGAGGGGTTAATGGAACCGACACTCATTTGACTGGCAAGAAATTAAATAATGTCCACGAGTTGAGCTTCTTTTGCCTGTGACAGTAATTATGAGTGATCGCTCCTTGTCTTTATCTCAACTATAATAAGGCATTGGTTATTTTTTTCTCTTCCATTCAGCTGAGGAGGGCACTCTTAGAACAGCTTGAGAGGACACTTGACATCTAGCCACGGTCAAACCAGCACAAGTGCACATGTGTAACACTAATGACAATATGTGTGTGTGTATATATATATATATAAATATATATTTATTTATTTTAACTTTATATATGTTTAATGAAAGGGTATTTCAGAACTTACTTAGATTCTTAGAGAATTATGATGATATATGAAGATGCTAGTATAGGAATAAAAATCTTTGTCTGGAAAGAGGACAAAAGGTTTTCCCTATCAAAGCAGAAACTCTTTGCCAGAATGCACTCAGAGTGACTGAGAGTTAAAGGCCCAAAGCACTCCATGCAATAAACCCATCAAGAATGAAAGATGCTTCTTCACAACTGGTGTCCACATGTAAGGTTTTGGATTTTAAGAAGCTCAAGCCTAGTTTAAGAAAGGGAACCACCAGTTTTGCCAGAAGTATCACAAAATATGCCAAGGTGGATGAGACTCACAAGGATCATCAAGTCCAACTAAAAGAGTAACTAAAGCTCCTTTGCACCCCTCATGTTACTGCTTCTACTGAACATGGCACAGGGTTACACAGAAAAAGCCAAATGCATATGAAATTTCTCAGTGAGAAATGAACATATGTGTGAAACTGTACTATGGAACCTTTTCCACCTGAAGGAATAGTTCAGGAGAAATAAAGAGATCGGTATTTCTGGAAAAAAGAATAGACTGCTGTAACAGTGATTTGACAGAAAGTATGTGGAATCTGTGAAAACCTTGAATAAATTGAAAGGAAATGTTTGTGGCTTTTTAGCTAGACAAACAAGATTACAGAAATAAAATTATCTAAATTATTAACTACATTTTTCAAATAATTCCAGAACAACGACTAACTTCTTCAATAAATCTTCTACAAGACAAAGTGGAAATTCTCCTGACAAGACAGAATTATCCTATAAAGAAATATTTAGTGAAAAGAGAATTGCTAGTGAGTTAACATACCAATTGCTTTTCCATTCTGTAGATAAATGCTTACTTACTGTACTGTATATAAATGATACTTACTTATTGTGATTATGGCTGGATGGCAAGAGTACAGACCTTGGAATCCAAAACCCTGCTGAGCTGCCAACAAGCCTTAGGCAAGACTGCAAAATCAATTGCAGTAGACAGGCTTATATATTTCTTTATAATATAGTACAAAAATATTTCTATTTAAAATACAGAATCAAAAGAACAATAAATTCAGTTTTGAATTTTCTTTCTTTGAATTTTACTGAAGACTGACCAAGCAGTATATTTTGGTGTAATAAATTTAAATCTCCTTACTCTTTGGTGTGAGGGTAACCTAACATAGCAATACTCTGTACGGATCACCAGTTATGTGTGATTTTTAGTGTAAATTAATCATTAATTAATGATTTAGCTAATTACATGCCTTACTTGGGGCTAAAATAGTTTTGAATTAGCATAGTATAAACTACTACAGTAATTAAGAAAATTTTCTTAATTTTCACTTAATCACTGTATATATGTCCCTGTGGTAATTTTTGTATATTTCAAGAAAACAGAAATTTTTGAAACATAGACTTAAAACCCCTGATAAAATACAAATGGTCCTTAAAATAATTAATGATTGTCACATTCTTAATGGAACAAAGGGATACAATGCTTAAAAAAAGCCTTCCCAAACCCAACAAAAATGTAAGGATAGATACAGAAAAAAAAAAAAAATATATAATATATATATATTGAGGAATTACCAATACCCTTCAACAGCAAAAGTGTTTTGTTCCAAAACTTTTGAGACTGAGTGGAAATGTAGCTTGCAGGTGGGTGTGGTGAATTTCATTTTTCACTTGCTATTGCCCTGAGGCCACTTTTACCTGCAGTCCAGTAGTCTTCCTCTTACCCTCAGTATCTTTTCTTTGTTAGCTATTGCTGTAAAGAGAGCCTAAAATTCTGGTAAAAAAGTTCTGTCACCTCTAGCCTGTGAATTAATAATGTTGAAGAGAATCTTTTTCTCAGGTATAAAATGTCACCTGATGAAACAGATAATAACAACAACAACCATCATCCTCATCATCATGACTTACTGAGGCTTTGGACAGTTTGGAAAGAGGATAGTAACGGAACACCAGTATTACACTTCTGACTCTAAGAAGTACTAAATAATTTAGATTAAGCCAATGCTGACTTTCCAATATCCTGAAAAAATAATCTAACCAGCAGCCAGGTAAGAAGGGTGTATCAGCCATTACTTTGATTTGCCTTTCTCCTGCCAGCAACAACAAGTCTAACGGAATATTCTGCTCAGAAATATACCTAAAAGAAGACATAATTTTCAGGATATTTTTATTACATTGATAACACTTTCATTTGAGCTAATTAAATCTCATCAACTTAATACAACACAATATGTACAATGCAATATGCTTTTAAAATATTAGGTTATTAATACTTGCTTATTCTGTGCAGGATCTTGCACTAAGAAGTGTTTGTCATGAAAAGAAAATTAAACATTACATTATTGAAGAACTGTCAGACAAGTAATTCTAAATTTTTGAGAAAACAGTAATTTTGCAGGGAAACAACTGAAAGAGGACCTCTTCAGTGTCTGTAAGTATCTGCAGAAAGGGTGTCAAGGAGCCAGGCTCTTCTCGGTGGTGTCCAGTAATAAGGCAAGAGGCAATGGACAGAAACAGGGAGTTCCACCCGAATATGAGGAAGGAATTCTTCACCCTGCAGGTGCCCTGCGCTGGAACAGACTGCCCACAGAGGGTGTGGAGTCTCCCTCCCTGGAGACTCAAGAACCATCTGGACAAAGTTCTGTGCAATA
The DNA here is from genome assembly GCA_032173965.1 of Sitta carolinensis. NCBI lineage: Eukaryota > Metazoa > Chordata > Aves > Passeriformes > Sittidae > Sitta > Sitta carolinensis. Next base: position 62,106,816 of record CM063313.1, read on the forward strand.
TGCTCTGGCATGATGCTGCTTGAGCAGAGGAGTCAGACTAGCGGACTCATTGTGGCCCCAACCTGACCCATTCCATGATTCTGTGAAACTGCCATTTCTGGTAAAGATCTCCATTGTACTGATCTTTTTCCTTTGCTTTTATTTATGTCTATAATTTTTGTTTTGTTCTTAACTTTCCCATTTCCCTTTTATAGAAAGCAATCTGTTGTCATGAAATATGCCACTCACCTCAGTTTCTCTTAGAAGCATGTTTATCACCAGGAAATAAAAATCTTAAATGTTCCTTTTTTATTAATATCGTACATATGAGATTCTTTCCACACTGTTTGGGGATGCAAAAAATTGTCTTTAATTTCTGTTTTTTACAATTTAATATTAAATATACTTCATTATCAGCTGTCACAAAGGATCTAAATAAAAGATTGCTGGATTAAGATTAGAGCCCTGCAGTAAAAGCAGTAAGAATTCCTTATAATCAGTGAGGTGTGGTCTATTCCATTTGTTTCTGAGTACAGTTCACTTACAGGCATGCTAACTCAATAAATGCCTGTAATAGCAGCTCTCTCTAAACTCTGATGCATTGATTTTTCTTGGATATGGGTTTCAAAGGTATTGTTAAATATGTTCATGAATAATAAAGAAATTCTAAATGACTGTAAGTACTTGTTAATATTGGCTTATTTGTCAGTTGTCTGCAGGTCTGATAATCTTTAAAAATTTATAGTTCGCACAGCCTTGGAATATAAAAATTCAAACTATTTTTTTCAAACAAAGATTACAGTTTTCCAAAGCATTCTTTTGCTGTAACTACCCATTTAAATGAATAGAAAATTCATTTAAAAGTCCATACTGGAATCCCTTTATCCCTTAAATCCCTATGTCTATCCTTTTAGAGTATTTGTGACAGTTATTTCCCATAAAAACATCAAGACTTCCTTATTTTCGATACCAGCACTGGTTAAGACAATACACTTCAGTTTTTTCTGTTGATGTGTCAGTACCTACAACAGCTGAAAATAAAGAAAAATAATGTAGATATCCTATTTGCCAGAAAATGTAACTAGAAAGGATCTGTTGTATAATACACAAACCTGAGCAGGTTGGAAAGAAGGACACAAACTTATATGCACCACAAGCACATGCTGGGTAGGAAATGGACTGAGAGCTGTCCTGTGGAAAAGGACTTGGACATGCTGGTGCACCAGAAGGCAGATGTGACCCAGTGCTCGCAGCCCAGAGGGCCAGCCACAGTCCAAAAATAGTGTGGGCAGTAGGACAAGGCAGGGGATTCTACTCATCTCCTCTGCTCTGGGGAGACCCCACCTACAGTGCTGCAGCTCTGGGGCCCCCAGCACGAGAAGGACAAGGACCTGTTGGAACCAGAACAAAGGAGGGCAGCAGCGGAGATCAGAAATGCCACTCCTAGACAGGTGAAGAGTCTTGGGGTTTTACTGAGCCTGGAAAAGAGAAGGATCCAGGGAGATCAAGGAGTATCTTCCAGTCTATAAAGGGGCAAAACAGAAGAGGTGGAGAGGGACCTTTTATAAAGGCATGGAGTGATAGGAAAAGGGAGATTGACTTTAAACTGAAAGAGAGACGGTTTAGATTAGATATTAGGAAGAAATTCTTTTCTCTGAGGGTGGCTCTGGAACAGGTTGCCCAGAGAAGCTGTGGATGCCCCATCCCTAGAAATGTTTAAAGCCCAGCTGGATATGGCTGTGAGCAGCCTGGTCTAGTGGAAGGTGTCCCTGAACATGGTGGGGGAGCTGGGACTAGATCTTTATGGCCTCTTGCAATCCAAACTACTCTATAGTTCTGTGATGTCTTGCTGGACTGCAAAAATGAGATACCTACTCAAAGTAATGGTGATCTCAATACATCAGGAGCAGTTTAAACTGCTGAAGAACCATAACTTTATTTCCTGTTTGCTTCTTTCCCCAAACAGCTTTTGTGTTGGGCTTTGTGATCTTCTTCTATTTCCTTCCCTGAAACACCTTTAGGCTTTATGGATTCACTTCTATATACACAAGCACCTCAGAGGGATAAAGCTGGATGAATACCACTGACTTAGTCCAAACAGGGATTCTTATTCTTTCACACTCTTTTCCAATGTTTCAGACTGCCTGCTCTCTTATTTTCTGCCTCATGCTCCCTCTCAATTGACACAATAAGGAAAAGCCATTACACCTTTGTTTATGCTGGGCTGGGCACACTAATTAGAACCCCAAAAACTCAAACTAACATCTAAATATGACATCTCATCAAATGTCATGGAAAGGTTCATTACCCTGATGCATATTAGAGCTGCCACATTTATCTGGAGTTCAAAATGAATAAAGAATACAGAAGAAATTTTAAAAACCCCTAATTTTCAAGATAACATTTAAAAGGAATAGAGAAATGTTGCTGAGTACTCAAGAACAGATGCTGAGTGATATATGATGTTATTGTTAATCAAAAATCCTGGAAGAAAAAAAATCCAAAACTACAAGCAGTATTCTCTAAGTAAATGGTGTACAAAGTCTGTGAAATATTCTCCAGCATTTTATTCTTTGTATTTAAAGGCTTTATATTGCTTAAAGCTGACAAGAAAAACAGCATTTGTAAAATATAGAAATTTGATGATTCTTGACAGAAATACTTCTGGGAGTAGCTCACAGCTGTATGCTTTGTCTTGCACATAATCATTCCTCATCTTAAACAAGAAGCGCTGGCCTGATTTTTAGGAAAAGCATTCAATGCAGCTGCCAGGAGAGGAAGCAGGGGACCACTCCCGCCCTCTGATACACAGATGCTCTCCAGAACATCTACACTCAGCTCTTACACGATCCAGAGATGTTCTGGCAGACCTCCTTTCCCCTGTTAACAGCATGGCCAGCCAGAAGAAAGCAGAAGGCGTTGCAGCTTCCCACGTAAGGATGTGCTCACAGGGCTGGAGGCACTGCCTGCTCTGCTGCTCAGGCACAGCAGCCCCCAGCTCACAGGGGTGGGCGCAGCCCCTGTGCAGGGCGCCTCCTCCTGCACGCCTCCCGTGAGGACACAGAGGGGCCGATTCTCAAAACATCCCCTCAAACTTCACTGCCTCCTCAAAAGGCACGTCTAGGTCTCCAGTCGTGTCTCTGCTTCCAGCAAGCAGGTGCATCGATGGCACTCCTGCTTCGGCAAGGCCAAAATGCCATTCAGGCACCGTGAGCTCCCTGAGAGCACTGCATCTCACCCTGGCATTAACCCACAAACAATATGCAGTGGCTGAGATGGGAAAGATAGGTCTGCTACCAGATAACAGATGGATTTTAAACATGTAAAAGGAATTTTCCTTCTTTCCTGATATTTTCCAACTCTGTACGTTGCTTTTTTAAATAAACTAACAGAACAGAACAGACATGCTGACACAAGAATGTTCAGTTAAAAATGCAATTCATTTGAACAAGGAACAATTTATCATAAATAAATCCCTAAAGGCCCTGGTAAAAATTTCCAATGTGATGAACTCTTCAAATTACATTTATTGCAATGTCACTAGCTCTGTAATAGCACAATTACAAAAGAAACTGCATAAACCCCTTAATTTCTTGCTTGTAAGATTTTGAACTGTATCTAAATAATTATCAATATTGCCATAGAAATACAATGTAGAAACAGAGGGTGAAACTGATTCTTATTGGGTACTGCCTTTTATAAAAATTCAATCAAACAAAATTAAGATTTTGGACACTAGCTTCAACACAGTGGAAGTCCGGCCTTCAAATCAATCTACAATGCAAACCTCCCTCCTACCTCTGATACAAGAATTACTAGGAGGCAATGGATCATTTTTTTAATAAGACCAGAAAGTAGCCAATTGTCCAATATTTAAATAATTCCTCCCTACAGTGGCATGTCTTATAGTGCATGTAAATAATTTAGTTGCTTTTAATGGCACATCAATCTACTCTCAGAGGTAAAGCAAGGACAATCTGTGAGACCTACAGGTAAAGTAAAGATTTTTGAATATTGGACCCCAAATTTAGGCTTCAAAAACTGAAGTACAAAGGTAAGTGTGCATTAGAAAGGGGATCACCTGAAGCCACTTCTCAGGGAATATGTGAAAGTGCCTAATATGGAATTTTATGAGGATAGATAGATTTCAAATGAAAATGTTATGTTTGGAGGAACAAGGGTGTTATTAGATGAGGTCAACCAAAGATGAATATTTTGCAAAGTATTTGTATCTATTTAGTCTAATTGCATATAAATTATTTAGATAAAAGTCTTGGAAAGATGTATGAGGAAGCTTGACAGTGAATTTTTAGTACTTTAAATCTTTTGCATAAGGAAAGTAGAGTTATGGGAATGGAGAGATGTAAAGGTGAATAGAAGGCAATTCATAGATGCAAGCTCAGATTAAATCAAGTAAGCTGACAACTGTTGGGCTGATCTTCAAAATGTGACATTTTGCTCAAGAAAAGAAATAAATAAATCACATATTAGGGAGTAAGAGAAAGAAACAAGATTATCTGTAAATCATAACAAGCAGCACAAAAATAAAATAAATTCCATAAATAGTCAAAACTTCTGTGGTTTAACCCCAGCTGACAAGCAAATACCATGGAGTCGCTCACTAACTCCCCTTGCTTTGCCCTGTCTGCAGTGAAATGGGGAGGAGAGTAGAAAGAAGATACAACACTTGGCTTGAGGTAAGAATTTGAAAAAACAAAAATATCATAAATAAATAAATACAATACTCGAATGAAAAAGAGGGAGAGGAAGAAGCCCCCAACCCCCACAGGTGATGCATACTATATCTGGTCACCATTGGCTGGCTGATGCCTGGCCTGGTCCCCAGCTGTGACCTGCAGCTCTCAGCCAAATTCTCCGGTTTATATGCTGGGCATGACCTTCTATGGCATGGAATACCTCTAATACCTCTCTGGTCTGTGCAGGTCAGCTGTGCTGGCCCTGCATTTCCCCAGCTTTTGTGCACCTACTCACTGGCAGAGCATGGAAAACTGCAACTACTTGATTTAGGGTAAGCACTGCTTAGCAGCAAACAGAACATCAGTGTGTTGTCAACATTATTCTCATAGTAAATCTAAAACACAGCACCAAAGCAGCAACTAGAAATAAAATTAACTCCATCCCAGCCAAAATCAGAAGAGATAGGACACATCCTTTAAAACATCCTGGCTAGATCTCATTAGATTCAAGCACGGTTTCTTGCCACACCACTTTGATCAATTTAGATTAAATTTTAGGATCCATATAACTGAGAACTTCTTTGAATTTATTCAATGAATGACCTTTAGTGTATAGTTATGAATTTCTGTAAATGAGCCTTTTAAAGATGTACATCTATTCATGCAAAACCCTAGACAATTTCTTTAGGAATAATAAGATAATTTTCTCTTCATTAAATGGGTAAAGTGGAATAAAAGCAGAATTCACTGTGAGGAAAAGAAGTTTATACCCTTCTTTCTGAAATTATTTTTCATATTTACTTCAGCAAATTTTTATCATTGCTAGATGTTGGTACTATATAACATTGACATAGCATCAGCAAAACTTAAGAAGCCTTATGAATAAGGAATATATATAAATGCACTTTGAGAATACAAATAGCCCACACACACACACAAGAAGCAGAAGAGGACAGGAATAAAAAATAACAACAGGAGCAGGGCTAAACAGGATTGTCTGATATCCTAGTAATGTTATGGATTATTTAGATCTATGACTAGTCTGATGACATTTATAACATGAAGAGTGGTGCAGGAAAAGCCTCAAAAAAGGTGCACCTTCCAGAAAAAGACATTAAAAAAACCCTGTACATGAGTACTCTTTGCAGGTTTGTGAAAGACTTAATGTATCTCTTATTACAGTGTAAACAGAAAACCTGGATCACAAAGAATCAATGAAAAGAGTAATTCTCAAAAGCAAAGATCTTTTTTTCCAGACAGAGCATGCTTTGTCAGATGGTGTTTTTTGTGTTCAGGTTCTTCAAAAGAAAAAAAGAAAGACACATGACTACAAGATTTTTACAGACACGTATGGAAAACTTACCTATGAGACTTACTGTATTCAGTCCAAATTTATGCAGTTTGCAATGAGAAATACTTACTCCTTATAAAGGTGTGTGTGTGTGGGGGGGGGTGGGATGGGGAAAGGAAGTAATGAACCGTTACTGAGAACACTGAAATTTGTAGCCAACAGCTGGGAACCAAGCCAAGACCCAAACCTTCAAGCCACAATAAGGTAGTACTTAGCAGGCTTTTACTTGCCCTGTCATCAGATCCTGTGACAGGAGACATTCAGTTGATGGGATAAGCACAACTCTCACGGCTGAAGATATCTTGGCTTTAAGACTCAAATTTGATTATATAGTCTGCCTTATTTTGTACAGTTAAAATGGAGACCTGCCATGAAAACATACAAATGAACTGAAGAAAATGAACTACAAAAGAAATGGATTTTCTTTTGAAAAGAGCAAACAGATTTGCAAAAATAATTCCAAGCAGAAGCTATTGGGAAAAAAAACAAACCAAAAAACCAAACCAACAGAATTAAGAGAAGGCAAATGTGTGGGATGGAAGAAGAAGAATTAATGTAAAATGAACATAAAAGCATGTAATTAAGTAATAAGGGCTTTTGACTACGGCCTGAAAGGAGCTGTAGACATTTGGTATTGCCTTCAATTCAAATAAACAAATTGTTCGCAAGGGATTGCAGAGCACTTATCTAAAGTCATTCAGACAAAACTACTTAGGAATTCTGAATTCCTGCTATTTCTATATAAACTCATTGATCACAAAGTAGGAAAAAATAAAATCTATCTCCTCGTACTCCCAACTCTCTCATAAAAAGGTCTAACAACAGCTACTCCAAGAACTAACTTTCCTGACCACCTCAGGAAATAGTGATTTAGAAAACTGAGGGCAGACTTTGCACACCAGCTGGTGATTAAAGGAGTCACAGCATAATCAGCGGATTCCTTTCAAATCTGCGTTCTGGTTAGCTCTGATTTTCTCTAGGATTAATGCTGACATGACAGCAAACAGGGCTTGGTGACTGCAGCCATCCCTTTGTTCCTATACCCTGTGTACCTACCATAGACATTCTATCCCATAATCCCCAGACTGAATAATGGGATGTTTCCTTAGAGAAGCACAGTCTTCTCATCTACAGCTCTTACTGCAAGGCTAATTCATAATATTACTGTTGATAAAGACGGTACTTTTTCCATGCTCCTATCATACATATTCTCCATTTAATAATGCCCAGCTTTTTTACCATCTGTTTCTCCATCAGTTGCCATAAATATATTTTAAAAACATCCTTTAGACTCTCACAGATCATCAAACTTCCTTTTCCTAAACGCCTTCCAAGTCTGGCAATGCAACCTGCTACACCGCTTTGTAAAATAAAATAAACCAACAAAAATTAAAACAGCCCCTGCAAAAAAAAAAAAACAACCAAAAAACAAGGCAAACAATCCACCACCAATTATCTTAACTTTCCTTTCCTAAAAGTTACAATCCTGCATTTATTATTTTTCAATTACTATTGATGGCAGGATTAAATCCTGGTAAAGAAGAAACTCACCCTCTGTTACCTAGAGATACGTCTTTATACTCAGTAAGCAGTAAGTAAGAATTTTGTCCTTACAACCATACCCATCTCTCCTATAGAGTATTGCACTCTTTATAAAGAAAAATTAAGTGTGTATTAATTCAAAGAATCTTCAGATGCTTAAGAAAGAAAAATAAAAGTTTACCTGCAAAAGTTCAGTAAAAATTGCTCACAGTTACTTACCTCAGGGATTCTGCACCCTGGGACATTCAGATCTCTCACTTAATTGCTAGTGACTCATACAAAAAAAAAATAAAAAGGAGGCAACCAAACTCATGAACTTCTTTTAGATATTAGTCACTTTGTTCCAACCTTTCTTTGTTGATTAGGAAGGATCTCATAAAGCTTTGCAACTCAGTAGATTTAACTCCACATTTACACACATGTGAGACATGAGTTAGGGGGGCTGGAGAGTAAGGGCCCCAGGGAACTTAAAATTGCACAACAGCAAAACGAGAAGACAGAGAAGGATTGTAGATGCTGAAAAACATGCACTGTTTCAGTTCTAGAGCTAGTTCTACTGTCTCATCCAATGCTGCAAAAAAAAGATAATCCACCATTAGGAGTAAATTCACCACATACAATGTTTTCTTTCCTTGGCTAGTGCTTCCTGAGACTTGAAATATGCAATATGCTAATAAGACCAACAGTACAGCACCAATGAGTCTAGCAGGCCACATACATGACAAGCATTACAGAAAAAGAAGCTTTTTTTTCCAAATACCTCCTCTAAAATCACTTCTGTAATTTGGTATAGTTACAGATGATTATGGAAGCAGGACAGAAAAAAGAGTCATAGCTCAATGTATCCAAACAGTAATGATTTTTCAACAGTTTGTAAAGAAATAAAGCAAACAGACCTCAAAACTAGTTGTTGGCTTAGATCAAGCATTCAGTGCATCACGAAATTAGGATGAAAAGTTCAGAACGGTCTGAGACTGATTATCTCAGCTACAACAGTGCCAAGAGAGCTATCTCCAGTGACTTGAGTAAAAATTATAAAAGAAAAGTATGTCTCCTGTCTTTCTAAGGAGGTAGATCACCATAGCTGAGATTTCAAGAAGTTAATTCAGTCCTTTTGATCTAGAAATTGGTAGTAGGGTAAGGTTGGATTCTCTCTCATCCTCCTCAAAAGAGCAGGGAGAGATGCCACCACAGTACCTCATTGAGAGTTATGTTTGCTACAGGACAACTAAACAAGCTGGAAGCAGCACACTCCAGCATTGAAAATACCCATGCAGACATCTGAGAGTTTGGAATTACTCATTTACTGCCAGCTATATTAGCTAAATAATTTCTGTAAGAAGTCAATAATCGGCTTATTGCTTATAAATAGTTTTTTTTCTGGTCAGACCTACAGACAAAAGTACATATTTCAGAACATCATAGTTCTTTAGTAGCAGATAGCATCAGCATTTTTAGTTCAGAACCAACAATATACATATTCACATTACTGCTACCTCCATGAAGATGACACTGATACCTCAGGCAAGACAGTGGCAAAGAGCAGGCAGGAGCAAGCAGGCTGAATTCCAGAGCTGCATGGAAGTTTCCATCTTATCATACCATACCTTTCTTTACATTTTTTAGTCTTTTCTGAAAACTGCATCAGAAAATAGTAAGTAAAATATAATCTTAATTAAGGGAACCAGAACAAGAGACAATATATTCAGTGGTGGAACATGGACCAGCAAGCAGATAAACCTAAGGTCTTATTTAAAGTTAGGCTACAAGATCAGAAAAGTCCCAGCTGTCCTCTTAGAAACTGATGGAAAACATTCCCACTCCCAAGCCTCTTAAAATAAATATGTCTAATAACATTTGCTTTCTCCAGCTTCCATCCCAGTGAAGTTTTTCCCTTCTGCTTTGAAAAGGCCATCCACAATAGAGTCAACCTAGAATAAAGCCTGTTGCAGGCCACAAATATTTCTTAATAAGTGAGCCAGAAATAACTGCACATGGGGAGAGTCATTAGAGAAGCTGCCTGAAATTTTTGAGTAAATGGGGATCACCTTTCAGGATGAGCAAATTAGACCTCATCTAAACACCATACAGTCCTCTGCTATGACTACAACTGGACACCACAGGAACTCCTTCAAAGCAGTAAATGACTCGCCAAACTGTGAAGACAATGTGTGATACAAATGCATGCTTAGTTTCAGTAGAACCTGGTTGTTAATAGTCTAAAATTGCTTCTGGCTTTCTGTAAAAGATTTCCTAGGTAATTATCACCAGATGCCTGAACTGAGGCACATGCTCCAAGCACATGTTGTTTTAAATTAAAGGTAAACACCTTCTGCTACTACAGCTGTTTGGTTATTAAATTGAGCATAACCACTATGACAGTTATGACCTTCCTTATAAAAACTGCTACTATAATTTGTCATTTAAAGAACATTTCAGGGCTACCATTTAACTGTTTCCAGTTAAAAGCTTCTGTTATCACTTTTTCCTATCATAAACTCATCTGAATTAAAACAATACCTAAAATGGTTCCAGAAACTTCTGCATATTTTGGGCTATAATATCAAATAATAAAACTGTCTACAGTGCTGTCAGTGACATGGAGATTAAAAGCAGTTAGATTGTCTGAAAATTGGAAGGTCAGATGCAAATGAACTATCTGCAATTGCAGAGTAAACATGCCCTGACAGGTGCCTGATGAGCAGAGTGTCACTTAAAATAAGTAGACGATGGCATATAAAAATACTGATGGAGAGCAGCATATACTCCCCCTCAAGAGAGCAACACCAGTTATTTCTGAGGCAGAATGGGCAGAATTGGGCAGTTCACATGTTGTCCTGATTGCACAAAATTGTGCAATACCTTTCACCTGTGTGAAAACTCAAATAAGCTCAAATACCTACTAAAATCACTGTCTGCTTCTTTGGATATCTATATAAAATGTCCAAAACAAGGAAATTAAAAGGAATCAGCTAACCATTTTTTAATGGTTAAAACACCTCAAAATACATTTTTGATGATTACTGTATTCTGCAAGAATATGTAAGTATATTAATCTATCATCTGTGTATTGCCTATAGCAGAAAATTCACAACACAAAGAAGGAGTTTCCTACTCACTACTGAGTCAGTATTCATGGCACAGGGAGACTGGTTTTGTCAGGTTTGCATTACTCTTGATAGTCTCCACACAGACAAACACAGAATAGGCATTTAAAGTGTATAGAGACAGTCTGTGAGAAATGCAGAGACATGATCTGAGCATCTGGAGATGAAGTTAGGAAAGCCAAAGCCCAGATGTAACTGAATCCAGCACGGGATGTCAGAGGCAATAAGTAAAGATTCTCTAAGCAGATAGGTGAGTAGGAAAGCTAGGGAGACTGGTGCAACTGCTGAGCTTAGAAAATACTCTTCAGAGGGAATCACTATTTACTGCTTCTTTACAAGGTGAGTTATACACCTTTAAAAGGTTTTGAGGGCATTGTGTTATCTCAAATAGGTGCCACTTGAGTTTTGGGTTTTTTTTGGTTTAAATTTGGATAGCAAAGAGTTCAAGACACCAGTGGCTTTTGTATGTTCCACTACAAGTAAATTATTATGGATAGGAAAAATTCAACTTTTCACGTAGTTAGCTCGTGTCATATCAATAATTAGCAAAATTCATTGTATCTTTCTTACAAAGAGTCATTTGATGTTTGCCAATTTAAAAAAAAAAAAAAAAAACAAACAAAAAACCAAAACAAAACCAAACATTTTTACAGTGTCATAGATTAAAAAAAAAATCTCATTGTTTTGGCTTGCACTGCACCATTTACAAAAAACAGAAGTCTTGAATTCAACATTTTCTCATTTTCTTTGTATGTCTGTATGTAATATAAGTCTAGCAAGTCTTTGCTCTGCAATCTAGTCCAGAAGATAAATCTCTTATAACAAAATCGAAATCAAATCTCCAAAAGGAAACAAAGATAGTCGGTTTTCAGAATGAATACTAAACACCTGATGCCTAGTTGATCAGTTACAGAAAATTTTGGAGTCTGCTTCCATCCTCCCTGGTTTTCTGTTTTTTTCCAAGCTAAACTTCTTGAAGAGCATTATAAAGATGTAAGCATGTAAACAGATCTTGCTCTCATTCCTACCCACAGCATCCTTAAATAAAGAGAACCTCTTGTCCTGCTAGCGAGGCAGGGCAGGTCTGGGAAAATGTGGCACAGGAATGTGACAGAGCATGTCACACTGTGTTCCCTTCACTATAAGAAACTGCAGTTTTCCTTGTTAGTTTGTAAAAAATACACTGCTAGTAATACAGTTGCTTCCCACACAGGAAGAGGAGCAAAGGACTTCTTCACTGTTAAGGAACAAATGTCACAATGTTCCTGCCACTTGCCAAACTTGGAAAAGTCATCCTACTGAGCTTTCTTTTCTCTCTAGCCCACTGCAAAAGGCTTTGTCAAAATAAATGAAATGCTCCAAAGATGAGAAAGGTGAATTCCTCCTTTTTCAGATTCTGCGTTTAAGTAGAACATGGACATGACTTCAGGGAGGAATCCTCATCCAAAACAAACAACTCCCTCTTCTCCCCCTTCTGCCCTGCCAGACCAGCAATATATCCTTTTAAAAATGAAGAGAGAATTCATCAGTTGTCAAACTTTTCATTAGTTACTTTGCAAATGGAAAGCTAGTACACCATGCTGGTGATCTGATTTAGTTAAGTTTTTGTTGCCACAAAAGTTACGTTCTGTACCCAAACACCTAGGTACAAGAGAATAGCAAATAAAACTCCGATGAGTATTGCCTCATAGCACTACTATCCAAAACACACATTCCTCCCGATGACTTTCCTACACAGATTCTTAATCACAATGATTCCTTCCTATCACAAATACATAGCTAAATAGTATGCACCTATTTTATATTTGTAGTTAATATTTGTGAAGTTTTATGGATTTATCTTCATAGTACTTAAAACAACAGCTGCAATTCCTGATTATGTTTTAAAACTGAATAATTACTCCCATTTGTCTGTCCTCCCCAAATCCTTTAAATTTACTTCTTATAAATCATCATTATTCAATCAGATTCTTCTTTTACTTTTGTATGCGAAATTCAATATATTTCAATCAAGTCATTCTTAATTTAAACTCTTGTCAGGGAAAGGAAACTGAGACTTAAGCACAACCAAAGCTATGAATTTAATATAACATTTGCTTAAAACATTTTTTTTTGTTGAAATGCTTTTTGCCAGGAGCTAAATTAATTACTTTCTTGTAGCGACAGTGTTCTTTTTTAATCCTTTCGTATTTCCATTTTCTAAAATTAAAAGTTTAAGCACAGAACACCAACTTTTCAAAGTAGGACTGTGCATAAGCGTCTCTCTTCAGATGTTTCAACCAAATAGCAGACATCCATAAAACTTCCAGTATGGGACACAAGGGTCTTGTACAGCAAAGTGAAGATCTGTTGATGTTTCACTGAACTTGGAACACTGATCCTTTATCTTAAGACACATTATGGATTATCCTAGTTCAGTTTCATAAAGAATGTCCTCTGTACTAGAACTGATTTGGCCCATCTACAACCCAAGCACATTTTACATAAAAGAATTAAAACCTTCTGAAAAATAAAACTGCCACAGGCATGTCTTTACAACAACACACTCGATGTACTGGAAGGAAAAAAAAACCTGCTATTGCCTCAAGTACCCACCTACAGACAAATTCTTTAGAAATTAATTTTAAATGGGTTCACTGAAGATGATATGAAAGAGGCTTTGTGATCTCAGCGTTATCTGTGGGGCTTTGAATACTGTAATTAACAGCTGCACTACAGGCAGAACAGACTTGGTTCAATTTAACCAGCAGAATCTTACACCACCAATTTTATAATGAACATTACTTCTGAAAACTAAACCCAAATATTACAGAAGTTTCTAGGAAATTATAGTCATTTAATAAGTTTATCATGTGAACCAAGTACAATGTAGCCTTTCACAAGGTGTTGTTCCATGAAATATTTCACTAGATAATGTACAACAACTGAATAGCAAAAGACTGCAAAGGGGAAGTGAGAATTTTTCTCTTACAGTACAGATCACCTGAAATGTTGTGCATGTAAGGACTATAAGTAAAATGTTAATTTAATCGAGCAACAATTAAAGCGTCTTTTCATAAGTGTGTTAGCAGAACTGACAGATTCAATTTAATTCCTTCTGCAAGATATTACACTACTGAAAATGTCTGAATATTGCTCCCAGTGCAATTTCTAGAGCAGTACATACAGTTTCTATTCTCATTAAACTTGATTCAGCACAATGAACATCCAGCTGCTGCTCTGCATGCGATGACTCTTGGGAGCATCCATGGAGCTAGCAAGGAAACATCTACATTTTATAGTCTTGCTCTGCTTTATCGAAGTCTATGCTGAGTCTTTTACTCAAATTGTAGAGGAGGAGGTGATAGATGTAAAAGTAAGCAATTGAATCAGCCGGTGATAATGAATCATGGGACAAGATGATTTTATTTAAGGTCTTCTGAAAACTAAAAAGAAAAATCTGGAACCGTGCTGTTTTAAAAATTAAAAGTAGACAAACCAACAAAAAGCCATCTGAAAACAACTTTTTTCCCTCTGTCTTTTTCATGTTTTCATGATCATTTGTACATGACCACACAATTCTTCCCCTGAGTTACTCCAACTTAAGAAAAGTAGTGAACAGGAGAGGGAGTCATTATGATGAACATTACTTTGTCACTTCATGGTTTCTCTTTTCACTTATATGTCACCCAATTTTTCAATTAAAAAAAAAAGTTGGGAAATATTTCTTTCTGAAGTAAATCTTTCTTTTTTATGTCCCTTATTAGTAGCTCTCCACAGAATTCCCTTTCATTACATTGTTTTTTCCATCTAGCTTTTTCTTTTACTATTTCCTTTGCTCAGTTGTCTCATTTCTTTCCTGTTCCAGCTTCATGCTTTACATTCACCTTTCTGGACTTAGGATATTTGTAGATGCAAATATGAAGTAACCAAATTTTACAAGCCATTGACTATATCTACACAAATATACAGCATCTGTCTGTGGAGTTCAGCAGAAACTTTCTTCAATGCTTTGATAATGGTACAAAATATCTGAAAACAGGAAGGGGCTCAACCCTTGATCCTTGATCTTATCCTTAAGAGATTTTTATTTGCAAATCAGAATTAAATATGTGCTTTCAAGGAAGCTAATCTATGTAATGGGAAGACTAAAATACATTAACCATTGAATCCAGTCTTAAAAGAGAGTAACAATTTAGCTATTAAAGCAAACAAACAAAACCCCACACTAAAGAAAAAACAGAACCACCCTCTCCTCATTATTCAAGAGTGTTAAGGTGATTTGGGCCAGATTTTGTCAAATGCAATCAGATGAAAAAAGAGGTTCACCATGAACTATGGTGATAAAGCCACTTCACCCCTCTAAATGAATAATTCAACTTCATTACCCTCCTCAGCCTTAGGGAATATGAATCTGAATTTATTGGTTCTAAGATGATACTGGATCAGGTACTCTAGGTTCTTCTTAACTTTATATTCACAGACACATGGGTTGTTGTCGCACGGTCCCATGACCCCAGAACTGGACCAGCCAGAAGTGGTAAAATAATCAGGACAGAAACAATGGAGTATTCCCAGAAAATAAATCAGTAACGAATAAAATAAATAAGGCATGTCAACTGAGGAAGAAACAACACGCCATTTAGGGCAACCTCCAAAGACCCTTTAATGGGGTAAACTCAACAATATATAGGGTAACATCTGAGGGTGGGGAACCAATCATTAATGTGAACTTGAAACATAACCTGATATACCGAATGTTACAGACATAAACAGACATTACAGACATAAACAGGAATAAGAAACATAACCTAATATGGAACTACCTAATTAACATAACTGCTCCCACAGTCCCATTCTTCTCGCCATAACCTAGCTAGAGGTTTTCCCTCTCAACATTCCTGCTTCCCATGGCCTCAAGTTGATGCTTCCTGTGTACTCAGCCGAGGCCAAGCCACTGTTCCTTCCATCCAGTATGACTCCCACATCTCCCCTTTCCTGCTGAACCATAAAAACTTCACATAAAGATTCCCCAAAAGCTCCCAACAAACAACTCACAAAATACAGCATCAATACAACTACAAGAATCAACAAACCCGCTTTGATTAAAGATAAAACCCAACCAAATAAATTCCATTTCTTAAACAGTTCATCAAACCAGTCCTTGCCATAAGCAAACAGTTAATATTTGTTATTTGTGGATCCTTCTTTGGACACCTCAGTCTTTTCTTCACTTCGGGGTTCTTCTTGCTGGAGTTCCTGTACATATGGTTTGATGTTCTATGGCGGCATCCACCACGGTCCTTTTCCTGTTGAGACGCGAGCATATCTCCTCCCCCAGGTAATTAGTGGAAAGGGCCCTAAAATTTCGTTGGTTTCAGGGGTCTTTTCTTTCTTGGACCCTGCCCTCTACAGTGTATGGTTTATGCGCTTTGTTATTTTTGCATTATTAAAGTTCCTTAATCTTTGGGCAATCAATCATACCTGTGCCTGATTTATTTGCCACGCTCCCGGACCGATCTGGTCCTGGGGTCACACAGACCAAAGTGCAAAAAGCGGGGCCTGAGCTTGTTGCAGCGGGGGTCCCACAACCTCAGAACCAGACCAGCTGGGAGTGGCAAATGAAATAATAGGAACGGGTTCCACAGAGTAGCCTGAAAAATAAGTTTAATTTAAAAAACAGGCGGCAAAACCAACAAACACACAGAAACCATGCACGGTATGGGGTGTCCTCCAAAGACCGAGACAATGGGGTGAACAGAACCTTATATAATCTTATCCGAGGGTAAGGAACCACGGAACAACCAGAACTCCAAACATTGCCTTATATGGAGAACACAACTAACCAATCAATAACAAGTACCAAGAACATTGCCTTATATAGTATGACCTTATTTACATAACAACTCCCTTGATTCCATTCTTCTCACCCTACCCTAAAAAGATGTTTCCTTTCTTAACATCCCACTTCCCAAGGCCTGAGGTTGAAGCCTTTGTCGAAAGCTGGCCCACCACCTATTCCAACCAGCTGAACTCCCACAACAGGCGTCCTCTACAGTCTGACACTCATCTCCTAGGTGGATGCACTGAGCTTGGTCTCTCATACTCACTTGGGGTGAAATGAACAAGAACAAGTACAAACAGAATAATTGCTGGCAGTTAATGAAGGAAGAAAAGAGCACCCCTGAATGCATTTACCTCTGAAAGATTTTGTCACCTAACAAATGCTTCAGGCCCAAGGTGGTAGAAAACACCATTTGCATGTGTTGCCAAAGAACAAAGAACAATGTCTGCCATTTTTCCATTTTGCAAACTCCAATATTTCTGTTTCAGGAGGCTGAAAAGTACCTCAGTGAAGTACTTTATTTTAAGAGTTGCTATATCAGTTGCTAGGGGGTTGTCTGGACTTGAACCATTCACCCCAATTATTAGTACTACTTCTTTCCCTTTTTCAGGGGCTTAGAAACTGCCTTAATTTTCAATTTTGTTTGAGACAACAATTCCAGTTTACTGTGTGACTACCCTTTTGATCTAACTCAATTTCACAGGAACTACTTGTCCAAGAATCTGTCATCAGAGTGACTTTCTTTATTTTATCTATTTCTTGTCAAATCCTCAGATCCTGTTTCTAAGCTGAGAATGAGCTACAGGATTCACCATTATGAGCTAAGTAAAATTCAAGTTCAGAAAATGTGAAGTCAATAAACGAGAATTTTACAATGGTCTCCTGGGTGGATATGGACCTAAGTAAATTTTTCCAGGATCAATTCAGCTGTAAGATGTTTTGCATTCCTGTGGGAAATTCACTATTTCTCTGTTTCCTTCTTGCCTCCAAAACCACACATACAAAAAAATGATAAAGTTCCTAAAGGAAGTGTAGTAGTAAGTGTCTGAATAAATTTGGAGCATAGCTAGACTATCCAGCTATGTGATGTTGCTGGATATTCTAGAAAACTCCTGCACTGTCCTATTATAAAATTTCCATTCATTTCAAACCCAGGCCTTCCAGAGACTGGAAAGTAAAACAAGTCAGGCAAGTGCTCTTCCTATTTTTAGCTTGGCTCCTCAGACTCAGTCAGGTTTTCTGTTCCCTTTATCCATGACTTCTGACCCAAGAGACTGCATTTACCCACACTGGTCAACTTTATAGAAGTGCAGTCCTAAAATAGCCTGTAGCAGAGAAGGAAGTGACCCCCTAGGTGTTGGCAATGGTAGGAATAGTGCAGAAGCAGCATATGCACTGCTTGGCACAGTGAGTCCATGGAGAAGAAGAAAAAAAGACAGGGAAATACTCTTAAAAGAGAAAAAGTCAGAATTAAATTTATTTTTAAGACTAAAGTCAGCCACTTTACAAAGGCAAACCTGAGAAACTCATTTAGAGGCTTATGGAAACATTTGTTTAAATTACACTGTTAGAAAAATGAAACAAATGTCCACAGGCAGGGAAAAACCGAAGAAACAAAATGGGGTTACCACAAAATGCAGATATCTCAATCTCAAAGCAATTCTGAATTATCTAACATCAACAAAGCATATAAAAACACTCCTTAGAGGCTTAAGAATGAAAAAAAGCATAGAATATTTTGAAGGTGCTATAATTTTGTGCCAAAATACTTTGCATCTTCATTACACATACAATGTCAGTTCCCCCTCTATCAAACTGACAGCTCTTTTAACAGTAGTCCATTTCCCACCCTGAAGAAATACACTGTAGTGAGAAGTGTTCCAGAGGAGATCCCAAAAAGTTTCCAAATTTTGAAGATTTGAAAATCAACGACTGAATGGCAAAATGATCTGTTTATCATGAGAAGTTATTTCTACATTGCTGTTCTCTTTTCAATCAAAAATCTCAAAGGCCACAGTTAGATGGGTAATTCTAAAAACTGACTGACATCATGTACTGCAACAAAGAGAAGAAAAAGGGAGCCAGACCTTGAGATAGTTTCTCTTTTCCATGGAAGGAAAGAGCATGACAAGAGTGATCTCTAACCCCAGCTGCCAGAAGTAAAATACAGGCAACAGAAGTATAAGAACCTATGCTGCACCACTGGAAACTGGAAGGTGATTTATCAAAGCTCTTGTCAAGATAGCTCTGAATTTCTTACAGAATACATACAATATAAGATGACTGGGTAGGATTCTTGCTGTTTGATATACACTTTAAACTTTTACACTTTACATGGAGGGTGATTGATTACAGAGCATGCCATATTTCATCATAAAATAAATAAGGACATTATATTCTGTAATCATTAGAATATCAAAAAGTTACTAGTTTTACCATTGCTGGCTCAGAACCTTCAGATGGGCACCATGAATGGTTGTGACAGAGCTGAAAATGTCCCATTCTTCTTTGTAATCTCAATGCATTAAGAAATCTATATTGCTTTTCTACACGGTCTTAAAAACTCTGTACCCTGGAGAAACTTACAGAGACCTATGAAAGAGCAAAATCAGAAGGAAGAAGAGGGCGGAGGCAACTTTTCTTTAAACAGCGATTGTAAAAAAATGTGTTTTATTACATCCAGTGATATCATGTTTCTATAAGAAAAGACACCAGAAACAGAATGGGCAGCAGGGTGAGGGAGGGGATTCTGCTCTCTGCTCTGCTGTCATAAGAACCCACTTGGCAGTACCATATCCAGCTCTGGGTTCACCAGGAGAAGAAGGTGTAAGGATTTAAAGAGCACAGCTGCCTGTCTCAAATGCCATTAAGGTCACAGAATGGTTTTGCCATAAGCACAGAATGGAATGACAGGATGGCACTAACTACAGGCTGATTAGATCTGATTAGTGGCTAATGCAGCCAGACAAAAATTCCCACTCTGGCAAACTGTAAAAAAACCAGCTTCTTGTATGCATATCACTGGTCAAACAAAGACCCCCCCCCAGATTATGGGACAGACTCCCACATAGGTCTCCAAGGATACCTGGGACTTGGACTGGAAGTTAAACCACCATTACAGGAACTTTAGATAAGATAAAGGTGCTGCTGTTGTCTGGGTGGTATCTCACACCTCGGGGAAGATTAAAAAGCTGTGGGAGAAGAATGTGTCACTGATAATGGACACAAAGAATGCAGAATTTATGGGTCAGAAGGAAAGCAAACTCACTAACTGTGCTGAATCAGTTCTGAGTGAGTAACAGGTTGTGCATTAGGTTAGATACAAGGAAGTTTTTCACAAGGAAGCTGATAAAACACTGGAACACAGACTGCCCAGAGCAGTGGTGGATGTCCATCCTTGGAAAAGTTTAAGGTCAAGTTGGATGGGTCTCTAAGTACCTGATATAGTTAAAGATGTTCCTGCTCATTGCAGGGGAGTAGAAGATCTTTCCAGGACCTTTCCAACACAAACTATTCTAAGATTCCATGCTTCTATGAACAGCGGGTTCCCTCAAAAAGATTCAAGGCTGTTTCTGGAGAGGCATCATTACGAGTCACAAAGGAAATTCAGATTTTTACTTCGTCTTTGTTTTTCGTGAGAAATATGAAAAGGGGAAAAACAAGTTAACTGAAGCTATATGAAGAGGTTTTTTTTACCACCCTCAGATGACACCCTCAGAAAGAAGAAATTACAAATGTAAAGTGAAGAACATTTCTCTTAAATATTGGAGTCACCAGCTTACATGTCTAAGTTATCACTCTTTTTGATAATAAACCTCTTTACTTTGTTAATAACATCCACTTGATCTCCCAGAATAAGACCTGGAGTCCCAGAGAAACCATCTCCAACTTTTTTCTGGTCAAAGAAAATTAAAGTTATTTGAACAACTCCAAAATGTTGACCTTGTTAACTTCAAATGTCACCTGTGTTTCGGAAAAGTGTTTATTAATATGAGAATAGCCATACTCAACCCACACCTACCTTCTGTGAGCTTGAATGTTCAGTTAAATCCTGCATATATCTTCTACATTGAAAGCTTCAAACCACTTTTTTGCACGTATAAAACTTGAAAAAAAAATCATCGCTAAAGTTGCATAACTGTTTTGTTTTGTAAATGACATGACTTCTCTTCATGAGAAGATAGGACTGGTAGGTTGCATTTCCCTTGTTCTCCTCTCATTCCTGTATTGTTTTCAGAGTATTTTTGCATTTATAGCTTGATATTATTTATTTTCTGAACATAAACCCATTAATTTTCTTTCTTTGTTTACCCATTGTAACAGCCATTTTTTTTCCAGTCTATCTGAGTAAAATTTACTCAATCCTTTCTAGGAAGCAAACATGGAAAGTAAAGTACAGTCTAAAATTTTTCATCATTATTAAAGTACATATCCTTTTTTCTTCACAAAAGTCAAACCGTTCCTATTTTCATAATGAAAATGTATTTTGACATGACTGGTACCTGAAAACCTCAAGCAAGTGATAGTCTGACATCAGCACAGTTTGGAGGGAGTCAGAGCACACACAGACCTGCCAACATGGCAGGGAAAGCCCAAAGCAAAGGGCTTTCTTCCACACTGTTCAAAATAAAGTCAAACTTAGCAAAAAAACCCCCAAGATTTGCCAGAGAACATCCTAGAAACTGCGCAGGGAAATATACAATGCTCACTGCAGGCATTCAGCTCCACACTTGGATAAACACTGCCCTGCTATGATCCCATATGGAGGGGAGCTTGGTACACGAGTGGCTGGAAAAGAAATCTGTGGATCCAACTTAAAGTACCACAGAATTTGAGTGAATTTTAATTATACACATAATAATGAATATTTTATAAGACAATCTCTCTTCCTAATATTTTTTTTTTTTTTTTTAATTTGGAATATCCAGAACTTACAGATATTATTACAGATATCTTAGTATGGGCAGAGAAAAAGAGTTATTCATCATATCTTTGATCTGTCTGTCCACAGCAAGGGAGTTGGACTAGATTATCCTTGAAGGCTCTTTCCAATCCAAGCCATTCAGACACTATACAGGTAACATATATCCTCTTTACAACTTCTATTAGCTCAATATGAACACCTTGCAAGCAGTCTTTCTGGAAAAAAAGTGTAAATTCTAGAAGACAAAACTTCAGTTTGCAACCAATCTACCTAAAAATCTGATCTGCAAAGGCCCTTTCTTCATGACTGCTGGTAGGCAGGAAAGTTATAAATAATGTAAAGAAGCCTGACTTCTCAATTTCTCAGTCCTACTCTGTTCAGATAGAGCACCACAAAATCTGTCACCTGAACTACAGGTCTTACAAGGCCAGCAAGCTATACCTACAATGTGTGAAATTCGTTTGAAGGTGTAAGTTCAGTTGTCAGACATGACAGTTTTGCAGTGGAAATAAATGAGACTGATGCTGGAATTTACTCCAAGTGAAGAAAAAAATGAATCTAGCAAATGAAGAGAAAGGGCAAACCTACAGTTAAAAGGGTATGAGTATACTCAAGGCAGAGCTAAAGAGCTGCTGTGCTCTTCCAGGCCAATTCTTAACTATGACAACTATTCAGACATAAAGATTGAAAAACTACTCTACTCTTTATCCTTAAAATTGAATGTGACAGATAGATTAAAACTGGAAGAGGAGATAGCCAGAATTTCTGGCCATTTTAAGTATCCATACTAGCTACTCACTTCCTGAGCCTGTCTGTATGTGGCATATAAAATAAAATAACATGAATCTCATCATCTCAGTATCTGTCTCTATTTGACAGAGCCTTTTATTTTTTGATTGATACTTGACATTTATCATACTGTTTGGACAGATCCTAGTGACAATTTGGAAAGATATTTGCTGGGCTTTCTGTCCATATTTCATGTTCACATAGCAGACGCCATTAACACAGAATCAGAAAAAAAAAAACATCCCTTGAATGCAAAAGAGAAATAAAATGAATGCCTTCCAAGTAACTCTGTCAATTTTTCTGAAGATTTTTTAACTCAATTCATAGGACACGGAAATCTAAAGAAGAGTTTAATATCCTATTTACCAATGCTGACTTCAGGACAAACTTGAACAAATAACATTATTTTATTCAGCAGCAGAAATGTAGTTCCAAGAGCTCTGATCTATTACAGGTTCCTTTGATTTTCAACTTCATTTGGACAACAGGGAAATCATGTAAGTGAATTACAGTTATCATAGGACAAATATTGTATAAATATTTGTATAAAAAACACAAGCAGAAAGCCTACTGTAAGAAAAGTAAGCAAATTTAGTGAGAATGGAAGGTAGAACAGAGTAAGATCTAAAAATAATGTTCCAGGCTTTCTTCCACAAGGTATTTTAGATGAAAACTACCATGTTCACATGACTTTATATAATATCAGAACATGGCTTGTATCATCCAGAAAATTTAAACTTCCAGTACACCCTAGAACAGAACTTCAGATCTGAATTAATTGTAAAGGTTAATGCCTGCCTGACTTCATGTCACAGTTATTTCAGATCTAGGTAACAAGAAGAAACTTTAGTATATTTAGTGGGTTCAAACAGAGACATGAGGAAATGAAGAAAATGTTACGCTTTACCAAATTTTAGATTTTAACTATTTTAAGAAGGCAAGTTCTTTTTTGAAAGTTGTCAATTTTTATTACTGAGGGAAAGACCTGCTGTGATTAAGTATGGAAGTCTTCTAGATGAATGTAGGAGAGATAGACTTTTTACTTAGAAAGTGGTCAGAAATGCCAGTTTAAAACTTCCATCATTTCAAAACTCTTGGTTTCCAATTTAGAAATATGTGTACATAAGCACTGTTATTTATGCAATTAAGTCTAATTCAGTTCAGTGAATAAGCATTCACTTGAATGATTATATAATTAGACCTCATATTTTTCAGTCACTATACTATCACACTCAAAACATATACATTACTGTTTCATTTTTGCCTAATAGCACTTTATGAAAACACTCACAAGAAGATTTACCTTTTTTTTGATGGATTGTTGTCATAATACTTGTTCACACCACTAGATTTTATGAAACTACTGGCACAGGTGAATGTTACAGTACTAAATTCTGATCTATATAGCTTTTAGTGCTCAGAAAATGTAAGGAAAAAAGGTTCTCTGGTTAGCCAGAAAGTATATCACTCACGCTGCCCACTATGTTTATAATTTCTACAGAATATTCTACCTACACTTACCTTTGTGCAAATTCTTAAAAAACCCCCAAGTGATATTCTCCACTCTTTCCCCCGAGGGAAGTACTCCAAGGGCTTTCATGGCACGCAGAACAAATACAGAAAAATAAATTTTACTGTCTTACAACTCTACAAAAAAAACCTAACATGGTTTTGGCTGTGATTCCTAGTTTTCTTTAAATTCTCCATAGCTTTTAAACTTACTAATTTTCATAACACTTCATAGTTTCATTTCCTGGTATCTCCTGGTTTTACTCACACATATCACATGAACTTAAAAAAAAAAAAAAAAAAAAAAGGTAATTCTAGGGTATTCTTTTCTGACAAGATCATGGAAGAGAGTAAAACGAAGAAAAGCCAGATGAAATTTTCTGAAGCTGGTAATATACAGTTTATAAAGTGGGAAGTATTATAAACTTGGACAGTGAGTCCACATACTGTATCAAAGGTCAAAATATAATTAACTTATTTACAGTTCAAAACATGGTATTTGGCAGCACATTCATGGGAGCAGCCTAGCTATTTGCCATAGCAGGGATGTTTGGGAATATCTTCCTGTTTTCTTTGGGTTTACCACTGTTCAAATCATTGGCTGATGACAGTTGCACTGTCTCTGGCAGTAAAATGTATCTTTTCTGTTCATTTATCTTCAGACTGTTCATCATCAAGATCAATTTATTACCAGTATTTTTGCAAACAAACAAATTAAAAATATAAGAGGATTATTAGTGACAAGGAAATGTTCGTATGTGAATTGTATTTAGTGAATGTCTGCCACAGCTGGAGACTGAACAATAAAAACGCATGAACTTTAATAATAAAGTAAATGTGATGTCTCTATCAACAGAAAAAAAAGTGTAAAATAATACTTACACAAGGTGTGTTCATGCCAAACAGTAAGGACAGAAGGAAGGAACTACGGTTATGCTAGCTTCTGTACCAAACATAAATTTCAAAATCTTCATTCTAGGTCTGAAGAAAATTTGAACAAAATACTAATTGCAAAAAATAATTTAGACAAAGTCAAGTAAAAAATATAAACTTCAGCAGATAAGACAGCTTCCAAAAAATTAACATTTGGCACAGATCTGCACTTCAATAAGCTCTTTTAAAAACAGAAGTATATGAGGTGTGATATTCCAAATGCAGTTGTTTTTTGGTTTTTTTTGTAACAACACAGATTATAACCCTGATTATTTCAATCCTTATTCACATACACATATTAAAGGGTGCATAAAACCATTAGAACTCCATCTCTAAATGTGAAACATTAATCAAGGAATGAACCTTGATATGACCACCTGAAAAAAAGTTAGGAAGATTTGGTTTTACCTCTGAAGTATCTGCCTAAATAGATGGAGCTACCGTTTTCACATTTTGCTAAATTTATCATAAATCTTTTAATACATATCATGTGAAATTATTTGGACAGGAATCTGAAATTCACGTGTATTCTTTCAAAGAGCTCATTTTTCTTATTAGTGAGAGAAATCAATGATTTCTGAAATGAAAAGCAGTACAAGTGGGAACCATGTAATTTTATGAAAGGTTGCCATAATACAAGTATTGCAATTTCTGGTACCAATCTAAATTTTTCTTTCAGGAAATGTTGTTAGAACTCAGATTTATTTACTGCTCGCTGTTTTGTCACATAATTGGGTGTTGCAAGGCACAGTTTTCTCCATTTCATCCTCAGTCCTTCTAAACAGTAAGCGAATGATTTAAATAACTAAACCTTCACTGACCACCTGCATTGAATCACCTCTTGAGACACCATTAAAATACTATCAAACACTCAAACCTTGAAACTTACTTAAAATAATGGAAAACCTCCATAAATTCATTTTGTTCAACAATCTGGTTTAGAAACTAATCTCAGATGAAATATGGAAATGCCAACACCTTGTGTAACTATATACTGGGCTTCCATTAAAAACTGATCACCCAAAAGTTAAGGGGTTACAATTATGAATGCCACCCAGAAAAATATCATTGGTCAACCAAATGTCTTTTGCTGGGAAGGATTATACGAACTGAAGGACTGAACTGTGAATTTTGCAGTGTGGATGTTAGTAAGTAATTGTGAAATGCCTAAGTGAATTTCCTGTATATAATGAGTCACTTGCACACTTCAAGGGAAAGTTGTGTGTCTCAATAAGCTGGAAGATCTGAGGACTTTTCATCTGAACTGCAAGTATACAGGTTGATCAGAGGAAAAAGATCCATGGGAACTACTCCACTGCTCTAAAGGCCTGCCCCATACACCTCAAGAGGAGGACTCAAATGAATGAGCTGTATTTGCACATGGGGTTGGGGTCAGGGCCAAGGAGACAGATTACTTTGATTGCAAAGGAAAGATAGAGAATGAAAGGTGAATTTATACACTCAATGAACAGAGATACAGTGAGTAAAACTGTCAGGATGAAGATGCAGTGGTAATAGGGGTGGGGATAGGGAAGGGAAAAAAAGGGAAATAGAACACAAAATTCAAGGAACTGCACCTATTGCTTTTTTTGTGTGTGTGTGTGTTCTGCAATTCTGAGAGGTCAAAGTGTTTATGTTCAGGCATTAATATTGAATTAGCATGTTATTTTCTAGAGACCAAAGTTTAAAACTCAAAAACCAGTTTTTGAAAAACATCACCTCCAAGAGTTAGTCAGTATGTGTCTACAAACATGCACTACCTCAGAAAATCAGATATGGGACTCCAGATCATAATTTTAAAGAAATCCTGAAAATTTACTGAAATTGTTCTGCTGTGTGTCCCCCAATTGTTCTCCCCCAAGAAGCACAAAAAAAGTCAAAAAACCACCACCAATAAAAACCAAACCAAAACAAATAAACAACCCCCCCAACAAAAACCACACCAAACAAAAACCAAAAAAAACCCAACAACCAAACAAACAAACAAACACCAAAAAGGTGCCATTCTAGACATAGGCTCCATTTCCCAGCTCTGTCTGATCTAAGACAGTTTAGATTCTTTACCTCAACCATGCCCAAACCAACTACCCTCCAGACCAGACCACAAAATCCCTCTTCCCCATCTACAGAGCATCTCCCTGGAGATGATCTGGCCTGACTGATCTTGTAGAGAATGCTGAGTTAGCCTTGTAAGGGCTTGAGCAAAGAACAGAATTATATCAATTAGTCATCAGACTCAATTGAGCCACCTCAAATAACTCTTGCACCAGTAAGGGAGAAAGGATAACTTTTTCTCAACTGCCTTCACCATTTTTACATGAAGACCCCTAAAAGCACTGTAACTTCAGAGATCTCAGAGGCACTGATCTTCTATTCTTTTTGTTTTTCAGATAGAGGTGGAAGTTGCTCAGTCTCTATACTGACAGTACACTGTTGTCTCACGCAGAGAGAGGTTGTATTTTAGGACTCAGGGTTTGAAAACAGTTAAGGCTTTCTACATTTAGGTATTATCATTAAAGCATTTATAATCCAGCACAGAAACAGAAACACCACCACAGCCCAGTGGTTGCATAAGCTGTAATAATGCTACGCACATTTAATTTTGGATTCACGGATAAACAGCATTCATGTAAACTATGCTACAGCAGGTGATCCTTGAGAGGAAGAGTGCAAAGAAACAAAGGAGTACAGGCAGAGATGTAAGAACAAGGCTGCTTAAAGATCATTACAAAAATGTAAAACAAGATACTGCAAAAGAAATTTGAAATTAGAAAGTTTAGCAAGTATCCGTTGCAATAGAATTAACAAAATATATAATTGGATTCTATATTTACAGTTATTGTGGATCTTTGTAAAACTCTATTTTCTATGTAGAAACTTATGCTAATTATGCAAGATGTTGTAACAGGCGTTACACCCAAAGATCAGGACAACCATTTAACAGTCCTCTCCTAAGACACATAAATTCCTTCTCTGCAAGTCCTCCTACTATTTAAGGAAAAAGATTCTCTAGAATTAATTGTCAGACATCATGGAGACAATTCAAATTCCCCTGTTAACTAACCAAATTAAGGGGGCCACAGTGTAATTCACAAGTATTGAAAGCAGCAGGTTGAAAGTTCATAATATTTTTCTGAGAAAAACCTGGGTCCTGATACTGAGAAAACTATATAGTCCTTTGGCAAGTATTCTTCAGAGTCTTGTCACCCTAACCATATGTAATAAAAAAATTTCAAGTTTTACCTAAAATCAGAGATGCTGCCTTGCAATTTCAGAACTTGGCTTTATTCCTGTTAGATTTAGCTGAAGCAGATGCAGCCACTCATTTTGTATATTGGCTATGAGTATGTGCCAAATACACAAATGTAGAAAAAAATCCATGAAAATAAAATATTAATCAGAGTTTTGAGGAAATGTACTTGACAACTTTCCTAACTGCAATTAACATCTGCATCTGAAAGAACGGTTGTGCATTTACAGTAAGTATTTGACATGCTGTAGGTGCTACCAAACACCTAGAGTTGCAAACTTATTAAAGAAAGATTAAAACTGAATCTCTTCAAAGCCTTTGAACTTTGTTATGGCAATATCTAAAGACAATCCCACGTAACAGGCATACTGCTGCCTCCTTCATTAAAAGGTTGCATCCCTGCATCCTGGAAATCTTTATGTTATCTCCTGTCTGTTCATAAGCCAAAGGTGTTGATGCAAAACACATCTGATACTAAATAAACAGAGAAAAATCTAATTTGCATTTATGATTCTTATTTTTTTTAATAACAAACATACATGCATCATATTGAGAGGGAGGGGTAGACTGCGAATTATTGGCTACTGTGGCACTTGATGTAACAATAATTCATGAAACAACACAGACAATTAAGATGGCCAAAGGAAATAAACCACCAAGTATTACTCTAGTAAAACAAACACTTTGCATATATCATATTTCATTGTATTTCCTATATATTATGAACTGGTACCCTCAGCCTCTCTGACAGAATGATCAGAGGGGAAAATCCTAGCCCAATGCTCACAAAGAAGACTAAAAAAATCACGCCTGGCAATTATATGAAAAGTCAAGACTGGTGTTTTTGTGATCTTTACCAAGGCAACTAGTGGGAAGTACAATGAGGAAATACAGAAAGCAAAGGGATGAAGTCACCCTATCGGAGAGTAATCAATACAGCTCTGCAGATAAAAATGTCTCAAAAATATGGTAGAGTTCTGTGACAAATTCAATGAGCAGGTGGGTGAGCAGACAGTGTCTAGGAACATGGTGGGAAGTCTGCTATGAAGCCATCATGTAACAGAAGGGAGTCTCCACATCCACCAGTGTCGAGGCATTAAGCAGACGACACAATGTGGGGAAGGTTACAGGGACAGGGAAACTTACTGTGAAATGACCTGGAAATGGGATGCTACACCACACAGAATTATTTTGAACACACAGTTCCTAAAGGCATCTAGGGAATACATACTTCCTGCAACAGTTAATAAATTGGTATTAAGACAGAAAACAAGTATCATCAGCCAGTCAAACAGAATCTTATAAGTCACTGGGAAAGAAGCTGAGTGCAAGACATGAAACGTTATATAGCTCTAATTAGTAAATTTTAAGAAATATGTAGTATAAAAATAAATAAATAGGGAATGACAACGAAGATGACTAAAGGTATGAAATATGTTTTACACTTGCAGTGAAATTATTAATTCTTAATTGCTTTTATGAGAAATAGGGAATTGCCATTCCCAGCTTCTCAACAATGTTCACAATAATGCTTTTGGGGGATATTTTTTTTTCCTCTCCCCCCTTTATTTGGGGGAACTGTCTTGCCTCCTGAATAGGTAGTATTATAAAACAAAAGACCTCCTTGAGCTAGCATTATTTAAACTGTAAACTAATTTGATATGTTAAAGGAAATATTATAAAGATGGATGAGTTAAAATATTAATAAAATTATAATTTAATGAAGAGATCATGAATATCTCTAAGCAAAGTTATCTAAACCACAATGGTCTGGAAGATGCTCCTCACTGACCCTTTAAACTGCTGTCTATTGCAAGCTTGAGGGATCTATAAAGAAAAATTATTTTATAGTTGTCCTACTTTTAATATATTTTCCTTTTGTAACTGCTGCTGCTTATCATTCTCATACAGAATATTCTCCTTGCAGACATTCAAAGGTTTTATACCTCAGCCACTTAGCACAGTGCTGTAGAAATCAAGAGATCTTGATGTTGGTTCTGACTCCAAAGGGTCTCTGTACCAAGATCTCATTTTCTCTTTCAACTTACTGTGACTGCTGATCTGTGAGCTGTTTTCAAGCTCTAAATCAGTTTTTCATAAAACCTTATTGCTTAGAGGTTTTTTGCCTATTTCACCTGAGCAGTTGTTACAACACCCTGTAAACCATGGGACAGACCACAGTGACCAGTCCCTTAACTGGGATGTATGCATACCAAAATACTTACTGGAAATATAAGAGAGGCTTGGACTTGAATTACTCCTAAAAGCCTTACCATCTAGCAATAATTAATTCTGAGCTCTAAAACAGCTAAGAATAAGCTAAGAAAGAGTAAAGGGTGTGTCTGAAGGAGGATCCCACCCTTCTAACAGTGTCCCTTTTGATTAAAAAGGAAGAGTTCAGAAGACAGTAAGGGGCAAACCACAGAGACTGAATTGCTGGTCAGGTGAGTGAACACCCTCATTCCCATTTTTATTTGTTTCTTCAAGAGTGGCCTTCCTGTCTAGCACTGTACCTTTTTTGAGAAGACCTGTATGTGCCAATATGGTGTGTGCTAAACAAAGTTTTCTGTTAGGATGAAGATACCTCTTGAATGCATCACATCTTTTTTGAAAAGGATTGTTTCCTTCAGACTGTGGAGAGCCATTGACACACATTCAAAATGCCTCTGCAACCCAGAAATACACAGGAAAGAAAGAAAGAAGAAAGAGAAGAAGGAAAGAAAAAGCAGGGAGAGAGAGAAAAAAGGGGGGATGGAGGAAAGGAAGGGAAGAAGGCAAGAAGAAAAAGGAGGGAGGGAGGGACATCTGAGCTTTTAGCAACACGAGAAATGTGCACCAGAAATTCAGCACCATCAGTGAATTCTGACACAATAGGCAAAAAACCTTACTACAAGAATTTATGCATAAAAGAGACTGAAGAATCTGAAAACTTTGCCAAATAAAACATTTAAATTTGAGGGGAAACAGCTTCAACAGCACGACTTAGGTGCCGTGTATTCTGCTTCAGCAGTACCAGGCAGTACCATGGCCAGCATGACTGTATTTAAGGATCCTAAAACCAATTTAAAATGTACATATTATTCTAATATTTCTCCTTCTGTAGAAGAAATGTTGCAAAGGAATGTCCTGAGTGAAATTCGAAGAAAATAAAATGAAGGAAATATGAAATAATTTCCCCATTAAAACATGATCATTATCTACAAGCTTGAGTGAAAATATTTTTAAAATAAAACATACAAAATCCCAACTTCACTCAAAATTGCTATACAGGCATCTTAATAACTATTTAAAAAGACAAAGAAAAAAAGCTGGCTTTGATATGCAATGTGTGCTTCTCCAAGACTGAACTGATCTATTTAAATTCATTGTGCATGCTCTACTTTTGTTTTCAGTACTGCGTTTTTGCTCCTGCTCCAACAAACATCTCAGCACTCATTTGCATCTAGCTTCAGTAGTTGCACATTTGTGCACTGATGGGTTACAAATATGGAAGATATGCATCAAAGAGGTCTTGTGCTTGCCTGAAGAGATGAGGCGAGTCTGACCACAAAGTGGTAAAGCAGTAGCCAGCAGGGGAGTAATCACTGCAGGGTGTCACTGCACTGCCACATCAGAGTTGACCAGGTTACAGCGACCTCGGGACACTGCCTACTCATGGTGATAAAGAAGGGTAAAACTCATTCTGAAAAGACTAAAGCAGGATCAGATCTACTTCAAAGGACTCACACCTGTATTAACTGATGAGATATCCATGTCCAGAGAAAGCATTTTCTGTGCTTATGTCCATTACTTCCCCCAGAGCCTAAATAAAACTGGTAAATAAGAGCAGTTGCAATGAGATCGGAGTAATAACACCAAAGCAAATAACACGCTGTTATCTCAGATGGATCTAAAATTACTACACTAGAAGGAAGAGAGTTAATTTATTTACCTGTATATGCAATGCAACACTTCAAAGATCTGCAATATCACCACACTAATCTTCTTTGGAGTGCAAATCATTTGTCTTAATTTTCATTTTTACTAAGCACCGCTTACCCTCTTGATGTTACACAGGGTTTTCCAGTAGAAATACTATTAATGAAAGGAAATAATTTTACAGCAGAACTGCTGCGAAGTTTTTTGACAATTGTGGTAAGACTGTCCTTGAAATTTGACAATTTTTAAATGGTGTCTGCACACTCCCGACATTGAATAACTCATTTTAGATGTAAGATGTTACTGTATTGATTTCTTTTTTAATTTGTAGTAACTGATCACATCAAATTAATGAGTGGAACAAAAAAAGTGGAACACTGTTTCTCAATCATTCCCCAGGTCACAAAAACTACAGCCTTTGATTATGCCTCTTCACTGCCTTCATTGTTAATCTGACATAAAATAACTAGAATAAAATGTAAGGTTTCTTGTGACTAGCATATGTATATTTGAGGGATAGGGTAACTAAGAGGACTCCAGACAATACTTCTGACTTTTTGAAAGCTAATATTAACCCTGATTAACTATTTCAGAATGGAACTCTCTGTTTATTTAATAACTGATTTAACTCTTAATAGTTCATTCTTCTTTATTTGTATGGACAAACTAGTTAGCGAATGCAGTGATTTGCTTTCTTTCTTCAGCCATCTAACATAAGTTCAGACATAAACCACTTCTTGGGAGAAGAGTAGGCATCTATCCAGGGCCTTCAGCAATAGTACACAACAAATGCATCAGAAACAGATGCTCTTTTTTTGCTAATATGATGGTTTGGCCCTGGCTGAAAGCCAAATGCCCACCAAAGCTGCTCTATCATTCCTTTCCTCAGCTGGGCACGAGAGGAAAAATGTAACAAAAGGCTCATGGGGCAAGACAAGGAGCAGGAGAGATCAGTCACCAATTACCACTGGAGCAAAACAGACTCAGCTTGGGGAAATTAATCGAATATATTTACTCAAACCAGAGTAGGATAATGAGAATTACAAATAAAACTTCAAAAACCTTCCCCCCACCCTTCCTTTCCTCCCAGGATAAATTTCACTCCCATTTTTTCCCACCTCCTGCCCTCAGTGGCACCAAGAGACACAGAAAGAGCTGTGGTCACTTCATCAGGTTGTGTCTGCCGTTCCTTCCTCCTCAGGGGCAGGACTCCTCACACTCCTCCCCTGCTCCAGCATGGGACTCCTTCCTCAGGACACAGTCCTCCATGAACTTCTCAAATTGGAGTCCTTCCCACAGACTGCAGTTTTTCCCAAACTGCCCCAGAGTAGGTCCCCTCCCATGGGGTCAGCCCTTCAGGCACAGCCTGTTCCAGTATAGGGTCCCCCATGGGGTCACAGGTCCTGCCAGGAGCCTGTTCCAGCGTGGGCCTCCCACGGATCATAGCCTTCTCATAGAGGCACCCTGCTGTCACTGTGGGCGTGTGACAAACGACACGAACCTTGTTTATGAAAATGTCATCTGACTCCAATCTTTATTCAAAACCTGACCCCCTTTATATATCTTCTAGAGCAGGCCATCTCACTGGTCAGAAGAGTGCCAGAACTCCTCATCCCATTGGCCCAA
Source organism: Sitta carolinensis (assembly GCA_032173965.1). Lineage (NCBI taxonomy): Eukaryota > Metazoa > Chordata > Aves > Passeriformes > Sittidae > Sitta > Sitta carolinensis. The sequence continues at coordinate 62,140,265 of CM063313.1, forward strand.
AACTGAAAGACAGAGAGAAGGTCCATCCCACAGACAGGAATCCAAAACATCACTCTTGTTACAACAACACTTGCAATGTTTATGTCAAGCCTGTGAGAACCAGGTCCTCCTGAACCAAAACATCCTGAAGAAACTGAGTCTAGAAACTCAGAAACTTCAGGCCCAGGAGCCTCAGACTACACCCTGCTGCTCCACAGCTGCAGCTAGAGATGGACTTTTCCATGGACTTCACCTCTGTGGCTGCAGAGGCACAGCTACCTCACTGTGGTCAGCAGGGGAATCTCAGTCTGTCCTTCTCCACTGACCTAGGTGTCTTCAGAGTTCTTTCCCTCCCGTATTCTCTCATTCCTCCCCTCTGGCTGCTGTTGCACTGCCATATTTTTTCTTCTCAAACACGTCATCCCAGAGGTGCTAACACTGTTGCTGATGGGCTCTTCCTTGGCCAGCGGTGGGTCTGCCCTGGAGCCTGCTGGCACTCACTCTAGGGCACATGGGGAAAGCTTCTAGCATCCTCTCACAGCAGCCACCCCAAGGCTGCCCTGCTACAAAAATTTTGCCATGCAAACCTAATACAGCTAGATGATAACAGTATTTCATTATGGTCCTAATAAGTCATTACTTTATCTCTCCATCTTAAATCCCCACTGCACCATGAAATGCATGCAAATATCAATGTATAGAGGAGATTCCCAGTTACTATGAAGTCCATTGAAGGACTCCATCCTGGCAGTTCCTATATATTATGCAGGAGGTTGTACAATTTAAGTTTACCCAACACACAATTCTTCTTTACTCCTCCCCCACTTTTATATAAGCTCATGACTTAAGTGATTTGAGCTTTAAGAAACTGGCATCTCCACATTCTACACGCACACAAACAACCCAAACCACTTCAGATGAATAATGAAGAAAAGGAAACAGTATCATAGCTATCTCTGTGAAGCCACTGGAGTGCGGTTGTGGGAGCTGAAGCAGAAGTAGAAAGTCACTGGAGAAGTAAAATCAACTATAAGGGTAACTGTACCAGAAATGTACTGGAGGAGACTGTTACATGAGGACTTCAGGGAGGCAAAGATGGACGTAGTGAGGGAGTTAGGCTTGTTTTATCCTTTTGGAGCTTAAAGGAAAAACAGGCCTGAGGAGTTTCAGCTCCGCGAAGCGAAGCTTTGCATGTCCATGCTGTTACACTTTGCATTCCGTACTTGACTTTGCACAGAACAAGTAAAATAAGGGATATCTAAGGGAAATTCAAGCTTTGCCTTGATTGCTACTTTTGGCATTGGAAACAATAACAACTTGCTCACCAAGGAGTGCAATTATTTGCCTCTGTTCCAGTTGGAATTTTTAAGCCTCTTTAATTGACGGTGAAAGGCACCAGTTCTAGAAAGGAAGGTTTTGAATATATCCCACTGATTTTCAATACATAATATTCAGCCCAAAGAACGCTGAGTTCACATTATGCATAACTAACGTCTTCACTTACATTAATCATGAAATTATTATTCTCACCATGAAATCCTATATCTACTCATATCAAATATTAAAAATATCTATTTGAGACATATTAGATTTAAAATATATTTTATTTATTCACATTTTATTTACTTAGCACTCCTAAGCCAAATACCACTTCCTTGGCTATGCAACATACCATACAATGCAACTTTGTTGTCACCATCAGTGATAAGACCCTATGTGTTTCACATAGCTCTAGTGAGTTGACTTTTGATTTGTGCTGGTAATGACAGATGACAGGTATTTTCCCCTTCCACTGATAAATACAGCCTTAGCACATACTTAGTTTGGAAAATGCACTGACATTTTTCAGGATAAAACTTTCTCTATGAACACAGAATATTGCATGCAACACTACATTTCTGTCATTGCAATTATTAGGCTTACATTATTACTGCCTTAAATGAAACATGACTATTTTGCCACAAAATGCAATGAGAAAAAATTTTAGTCTGGAAGATTAGATTGGGCTCGCAGTCAGAAATAATAATCAGTGCTTATGTGATGTTTTCAATTTTCTGTATGACAAAAACAGGAGACTAAAATTGTTTTTCATATTTTCCTGAGGGCATTAGCTCCCTCCAAAAATAAGGGTACTGATTTTTCTAGGCGTATGCGTAAGAGGAAATAAGTGGTAAAGCATGCCCAGAAATATGGATCTATTATTTTGGTGCACCAGACACAAGGTGGTAATTTTTGTTATAAGTATTGTGGACCATTTTTCCAGTCCAAAAGATAATAAACCAGGAGGCACGCAAATTTAATATTCAAAATTGATTTGCAATAGCCATTGCTTGTCTTGCCAAAAATGCAGATTACCCAAAACAGGAAAAGAAAATTGACCCTCCAGCTGTTATCTGAAGATAACAAAAAATAAATTGCTTTAAATTGAGTTTGAAAAAAACCCAAACTGTGACAATCTCCAAAGAACTATAAAAAACAAAAAAAAAAAAACTAAACAAATACCTTAACTGCACACTCTGAATATGAATTTAGATACATTAGTAACATGGGTGTCCAAGCTTAGAATTCTGTTTTTATGAAGTTTGATTTCACTGCAACAGTAAACATTGAATTCATTATATTTATTTGCTAGTCTTGCCTAGAAGAATGTTTTTCTATATACTTAATTAAAACAGTATTTTTTTTGAAAAATAATATCTCAAACAGATATACCCCTTGTCTTTTCAATTCATATGTTATCTCCCTAAAATGCAATTTCATTTCAGACAGTTGCTAAAGTAAAATAGCTTATTTAAATAATTTGACACAGATCTTTTAGTCCAGACCTAGTTAATTGAATGACCTCATATTGATTAGACATAAAGTTAATTATAAACTTGACATATAGTTTCTTTACGTAACAGGTAAATACATAACAGGTGAGTTTGTAGGGTCAGCCTGGTAACAGCAGTAATTTATACATTAATTAACAGCTGTTGGACAAAGAATAAAAAGGCATGGAACATAATTGTCATATTGAGAATACACAGGTTGGTGGTATTTCTTTGAGAGGGATGCTATGAGCTCTTCTCTTGTACTAAACACACCAGAAGTTCTATTTTTTACTTCTATAACAGTTTCTTCACTTACCATGTACATTTTCAGTCATCAGTTTACTCACAATAGATACAAGATTATTATCCATGTGTAACACAGCATTTATTATAAGTCCTGACCCCTTGTATTCCCATGTTGTCATCATTTTGCCTGATTTTAACATCAATTGATAAAAAGGTTTTGCTATGTATGTGATCTGTGGAGTTTTGCTCCTTTTGATAAGGGTAAAACCACTGCAGTGTTAGGAGATACACATGGCAACGACTAGATCTGATTAAAAGAAAGTAGTATTTAATGACATTTAAAGAATATTTAATGACATTTAAAGAAAAAATTATCTGTTTGACAGAACTGTATTTCTACTCTATGGATGGCCATTCCATGAGATGCTCCTCAAAGAGTTTAGACACTATGCTCACAGCAGAGTGGATTTATTGCAGACAGATGTACTCAAATGTTTCAGAATCCCTTAAGATAATTTTTCTCCTAAAGTTTGCAATAAAATGGAAAGAGCAAAGCATCAAAGACCACTACTAGAATACGCACATAAAGATGTCCACAGACACACATTTACACATCTCATTCTGCAAGCTTTCAGCAGGTCTGACTCAGCCAGTAAAAGTCAATCTTAGCCCTGAAAGACTTCGATCATTAATCCAAAAACACAATCTATAAATTATAATCAACAAAGACATAAAGCAATAATTGCAACCAAGGAATTTTGAAGCAGTCCTGATGCCAAAATGGTTTTCTAGACACTAAATAGTTTTTTGAGCAACATGCATTTTTCAGGATCTGTTTTTCCAAAGAGGATGCTGAGGAAAAAAACAATAGGGCTAAATTAGTCTAGTCTATAATTGGATTACTACTGCTTGCCCAGAGGATTGAAAAGTCAGAAATAAAATGGGTCTGACCACTGGATGTCACTCTCCACTTAAACCTTGTTTCATTAACTTGTTTCTGGCAAAAAGAAATTCTGGATGTTTCTGTCATTGTGTCTAAAGTGCAGCATGGCTGAACCTTCAGAGGGATGACTGAAGGTTGAAACTGCTGCTCTGCCAAGAAATTCCTGAATAATCTTACTTAGATCTTCCTGGACTTTGCCTCAGTTTCCCAATCTGCAAATCATTAATAAAATGAAACCACTCTTTTTTTTATTCCCTAGGAGGTAAGGGATCAAGATTAAGAACTAAAGATATGTGGTTGAGAAGCACTGTGAAAATCTAGGAAATGTAATTTCACAATACTATGGTAGCATATTGTGTTATAGCATAGAATTACAGAAGGGTTTGGGTTGTAAGGAACCTTGGACATCCTCTAGCTCCAATCTCCCTGTCAAGTGCAGGCTCACCTTCCTCCAAGACCAGGCTTCTCAAAGCACCATCCAACCTGGCCTGGAACACTTCTCTAGGAATGGGGCATTCACAGTTTCTCTGGGCAACCTGTGCCAATGCCTCTGCATCCACACAATAAAGTCCTGCTTATGTCTAACCTAAAACTACCCTACTACTGCTGCAGAAGTACTTTTTAGGACTCTTTGAGTACTCTTGTCTGTACTATGACTACTGTACTTTCCTATAAGTAACATGCATTTTTGGACAGCAGAGCGTCCTGTTTTTAGTCAGGGTAAATAGGTAAAACTAGAAATATAATGTTTCATGAAATAAAGGTAACAGAGGTTTTTTTAGATCTGATGGTTATCAAATGAAATATTCATTTGACAACTGAAAATCAAAATCTCTATCATATCAATTAATTTCACTAAATTGTGTTGAAAACATAATGATCACAATGCCAGTGTAGAATTTTTGTGAGATTTACCAACACTTACTGGACCTTCCTGGAGAACTTCTCTGAGAAAATTTCTCAGAGTGATTTCCCATTAGATTGGGGTTCTCTGTTTCAGGAGGGTCTTGGATGGCAAATCATCTGCACGTGGTCCCTAAGAAGGAGTCAGATCTTGCAGTATCAAAACCCACATCCCACTCTGTCTCAAGCCCTAGTTCTTATGTATTTTTAGAGCTCCTTGCATATTAGTAGTCCATTATTTACCTGGGTTTTCAATGAAATGTGTTTTTTCTAGAGAATCCAGGTTTTGTTTCTGTAGCTGTTCTCCACAAACACAAAGAAGACAAGAGAAAATCAGGTGGAGATCCATGGTGACCCCTCCTGATTGGGCTTCCCACGTGAGGGCAGGCAAGCAGCCTGCCCCACCAACAGCCCTGAGATCCATTGTCACTGCATCCTCACAGCGTCTGTGGGGCTGTGGCCAACAGAGCTGTGGGACTTCATCTGGGAAAGAATGTTTTGAGCTTGTAGAAGATTTATTATGGGATATTGAACAGAAGAACCAGGAAGGACCTGGTTGGATGGGGGGGAAATAAGCATGGAGGAGAGCCAAAAGACCATGCAGTACAGACAAAAAAGAAGAGGGGATGGAAGGGACCATTCAAGTTCAAAAAGGCAAGGTCAGGACACTTATCTGATGTGGGATGTGCCTGATCAGTGCGGTCTGCTTTGTCCTCTCATTAAACCTCATTTCTAACTTTTCCCTTGGGCAAGGGACCCTATTCTGCATGTGTCCAGACACGGCAAATCTATGTGACTAGCAGCTGACAGGGAAACTACTGATCATGGGGCCTGATCTGTCTTTGGAAAATGCACACTAAGACATTTTCCTCTTGCTTTCCCCCAGTACTGTAAAATGGAAAAGGCTTTTAAGAGTACTGCAGCCATTCACAGCTGACTTTAAATGTGTTAGTCTGTTAGAATCACAGGTATTGCCACTTCTTCTTGCTACACGCAAGAAGAAACTTATTATCAATAAGTTTCAAAAAGTAAAACAAAGGGATGTGAAGCCACAACTCCATAATAGTTTTCTTTGTGTCAAAGGCTCACAGGACCATTAACAGATGTACTGCATATAAAGACAAAACCCTAATGATGGTAGTACCTCACTCCCCAAATAGTCAGCATTGTCCTTCAGCATTTGGTGTCTTCTCCTACTTCCTGCTTACAGAAAACACATTGAACAATATGTTTTAAGCAATTAACCATAGCCGAAAATATGACCAAGCCTTTCCTAGCAAATGCCCTGCAGGTATTATTCAGTGGTGGTGATGACGGCTGGGTTAAACATCCCAATTAATGTGTAGAAATGTGTAGGGGTAGTGACCAAAGTCACTGGAACTAGAACCTGGAAAAATGGGCAGAGGTTAAGGAAAACAGATGGAACTAACTATTCCTTTTGTTACAGATCTAACATACAGAAATACCAAATACATAAGTCTGTTTCCTTGTATTTCTCATTTCCACAGAAAATTATTTTAAAATTTCTTCCTAAAATACTACCAGCCCTACTTTTTCTGACAGCAACTTCTCAAAACTAGCTCTGAAACGAAATATCAATATATGCTATTCACACTAGTCTTCTGTGAATGAATGACTCCATAGTTTAAACTTCTCCATTTCCTGTTTATTCACTTTCTCTACTCTCAAGGTACAGAAATCCTATTATGCATCTAAAATGATAATTTCCTATGCAACATTAATAAGAAGTCTAGCAGCTGATATTATCTACCCTGGTACAGTCATTGCACTTGATGCATGCAGATAATTACCTTACCTATAAAAACAGATATATGCAAAAGTCCAAATCAGTTGAATGGTCTGTTTATCACTCAAAGTTTGACCACCTTGTTTTTCCTAAAATCAGCCAAAACATTTGTTTTTCTTTCTCATGGAAAGGCAGAGATTTCCAATAATGGCAAGTTTCCATGGAGAATATATGTAAATTTTGTCAGTTTGAATTTTCAAACTCCTTGGCAATGAGATTTGCTTGCTAGTTCAACATTGGAACCAAAATAACAATAACAGCAACAACAAAAACCCAAACCAAAACCAAAATAAACAAACAGACAACGTCCCCCCCCCCCAAAACCTAACAACAAAAAAGACCAACAATACAAAATAAAAAACACCAACCAAAAAGAACAAACCGAAGAAAAAATAGGGTAAATTCCTTATCGCTTTTAAAGAAGAAACAGTAGAAGCTGCAGGGTACTGCCATAGGTACTGTGGTTACCGCCACCTTCTGTGTTTCCTAGCCAACAGGATCCCAACAAGTGGACAACATGAAAAGCCACTGCTACCAGTCAAATCAAGCATTCCAAGGCATGCATACCGTTTCTGTGTCCTTACAGAAGTAAGCATGAGATACCTTGCCACAGATATATCTATGGAAAACATTAGAATTATTTCAAACTGGCTGTAAAACCTGTTTGTTTATGTATGTGTTGTGGTGTTAAGCAGATGACTCAGACACAAGGATGGTGTACTGAAGCATCAGCCTCAAACTTTACATTCACTCTGCACCTGGTTCACACCTTTATGTTAAACTTCTGTGTCAGCTTGAAGACATCTTCTCTTCACATAAAAAAAACTACTTCATTGAAATAAAGGGAATCTGAGTGCTAAATACCCCGGTGTGCCTCTAAATGAAACTTAATTTTGTGTTTGATAACTATCATAAAAAAAAAATCACCTGCATATGTGCTATCTTCTATTTGCTAACAGTCTTACCTCCCACCTCCTGGCTGAACGTAACATGGGATTTGCCACATGTTTCAATTTGAGAACTTAAACGTTGTGGCTGGTACAATGAACTTTAATTTAATATAAATATTCTACACCTACCAGTTGAAGAAAGGAGAAAATCTTAAACAAATTATCAGAAAGCTCCTCAGTGTGCTAAAATCTGAGCAAGAGATGTGACACGAACTAAACTGCTAAATTTGATTTGGAAATGAATGCACAGGCTATGGAAAGAGACATAAATATATTTTCTGTTTCTACATATGAATACACTTGTATTTAGTGAGTTCTATTTCACTGCCAGCCTCTAAATGGGCTATATTGATTTGGGGCTTTTTTATTTGATACTAGTAGGAGGCATGTAAACAGAACCGGAAAAGAAGCAGGATCAGAGTGTGTATAAAGATTTTGATTCACAAGGACTGGCTTAAAATTGTGCTTAACTAAAATTTAATTAAATTACTGTTGCTTACAGCTGGTTTTAATCCTATCAAGAATGTAATAAAGAATGGCTTTACATAAAGCAAAGTACTTTTAACTCCCTTTGAGTAAACTACACAATGATTAAGCACAAGATATTTCCCATTCAAAAAGTAAGTTTTAGAAGATATTTTGTTATTTCTGAAGGCTAGTATCTTGTATTTTCAGGAAGGAAAAAAAATATAATGTATTATTTTCTTTAGATCTCTACTTCTCTTGATAAAGAGTACCAAAAGAAGAGCCACAAAAAGCAGTATTTTGCCCAAAAGAAAAATTGATTATTGCTATCACCTTCATCATATCAAGCCACAAAAAGAACAAAATAACAAAATTAGAAAATGAGTACACATTGTTAGCATATTAAGCATTTTACCCTTTCTACACTGAGAAGGCAAGTGTTCTGCCATGGCCTAAGGAGTCTGCACTTCCATTACTTAAACTAAGGAATTTACTTGTTCTGTAGCTGAACCTCTGTATTACATTACAAAATGCACCAGCCAATACCAGATCCATCAAGTCTCATGCATTCAGGACAAGCCTTATGCATGTGTCAATCATCCCTCTCAATGCCAGTCACTCCTGAGTTTGTGCTGCCACGGTGCTGCCTTTCACGCTGGAATGAAATTTAAGCTTTCCCCTATTGCAGCAGTTTCATTGTGGCATGAATCTTACTAGGAGAGCAAAGTGAGAGTCCAGAATCCATATACATGAAAAAAATATTTTCTTAGTCTTGGTGGAGTGGATACACATCAATACAACTTCCTGATACTACTGGTTTTGGGGGGTTTTTCTGGGGGGGAAATTTGGTTTGGGGTTTTTTTGGGGTTTTTAATTATTTTTTCTTTAGTCTAATCTGAAGCAGTAATCCAGGTTCCAACTCCACCATCCCATGCTCTCAGCTCAAGCATGAGGAAGCTGCACTGACAGTACCTCTCTTTGCATGGAAGAGTCTGCCCCATCCCTGCTAGCCACCACTTATTGCTGGTTTTCAGAGTACATTTGAAGCTAGTTCTCCTACTCCGAATCGATAGAGTTCAAAAATTTTTCAAGGGAGAAGGTCAGAAGACAATTCTACACCTGCAGCCAAGGGTAGTTTTTCAAACATCAGTAGGAAAATGCAATGAATAACTTTTCATCGTGAAATTGTAATGGAATTTTAAAACTAACTATCAGCAAGTTCCAGTCACAGGAAAATTCAGCCTTTCAGCACACAGCTATTTCTCAGTTATATGCACAAGAACTGTTTATGGAAAGCAGTATATATCCATTTTCTTCCCTCTTGCATAAGACTATAAATGAGGAACAGTCTATGCTAATGATTCTTTGCAATTATCTTTGCTGGTGTCTGAGAGCTTCACCAATAATCAATTTTCACAAGACTTGTGAAATCAGCAGTTGCATGATCTGTCTGCCAGAGACAGATTCATGCCAAAGTACATTTTATTTTGGGGACCTAAAAAGACCAAACACTATAGGGTTTGGTTTTTATTTTGTTTTTAGAACACTTGAAGTCACAGAGAGAGATTTGCTATTTACAACATACCTTTCCCTTGTCTGCAGCTCCAGTGGTTTCACATCTCTGCCTAACAAAGCCTAGATTTTCAAGACTGATTCTATTTTGGATTATTATCCAAACATCTATACCTACGAGAAGCCAACAAGTAGTCTCCTTGACTTCAAATAGTATTCTTAGCCCTATACAGTGCATATATGAAAGAAAAATCATTGCAAGAAGGGACTGTTGAAATTTATAACACATAATAACATTACCTCTTCATGTACAAAGAACTATCTTGTATCTTCAGTAAAATAAGTAATTTCAAAGAAATAGTTCAGTCATTCATTGATGTGATGATGTCAGATGAAACCCCCCTAAACACTTGTAATATTAAGTACATTTTCATACAGAGTGGTAAATGGACTCTTGTCTCAGCAAGTATTTGTCAAGACCTTTTCAACTCAGCCCAGAAACAGTGAATAAATTATATTAATTAGAAATTTCATGAAAAGGACCAATTATCTACTGCTGGAGACTCTGGCATGTTTTGCCTACTCAACATCTGTGTTGTTAGATTAAAATGTTCTTTGAGGCACAGACTACTTTTATGCCTTATTCAACAACCTTCATGCTTAGCAAATAAACAATATATATTTTGCAGATCCACAACTGGAAAGTAGTTATGATATATTAAAGGAATTGTTTTACTCTCTGGTTTTAAATGGCATAATAGAAGAAAGCAAGATTTAGCTGTAATGTTTATGAGAAGAGCAACTTGCAGTTCTGTATTGTGATATTTTCAGTTCATATTTAAGCTCATTCTTAGAAGAGGGAAATGGTTCATTTTCAGCTGCATTAGATCTATTGAGCTAGACCAATTAACTTAAAAGCTCAAAATCCAGCAACTTAGGCACATTTCGACTCTTTCTGCTCCACTTTTTTTGCTATAAAAGCACTGTCTTTAAGAATTTAAGAAATTTAAAAAATCACATGAATTTCACGTGGTCAGTCAATGTGAAAAAAATCCTTTTTTTTCCTCCCATGTTTTGCAAATGCAAGAATGTATAGGATCACCGTTAGGCACAGATATGGAAATTAATTTCTGCTGTCATAAATTTTGCATAGGCAGTTAAGTCACCCTTGAGAACTGAATCTAGTGGGAGAAATCTCCTAACTCCAAAAGCTTGGGATTTTTCTTTATGGGTCAAATAATGAATTGAGCAGTTCCTGCTGGGACGGTGGTTATGACCAAGGTGATCTGTGTATGCACAAACATGAGAGAGCTACTGACATTGGCTTGGAGATGAAAGCATTTTATTCAATGCTGTTTAAGGACAAATTAGACAAACAGCCAAACCATGGTGTCTTGTGTTGGTACACATTGTCATAAGTGATTTCTCCAGCTCTATTGCTCATGGGCAGTAAGGGAAAGATAAGGAAAGCAAGAAACTTTTGTTTAGTACTTTGCTATGTCCTATTCCCAGCAACTAATGCTGGTCTTCTTGTTACAATGTTATATATATATATATATATACACACTCAGGAAGAAATACTGTATTTTCTATATCACAGAACTTACATACACCCACACCACATTCAAATACTACTATCTTTTTTTAAAAAAACCTGATTTAGAAGTACCTGAAGAGAGGAAACCAGATAGGAAGTAGCTGACCAGAATCTGTATATTGATGATAGTTCTGTAATACTCTAAACAGAATTTGAGATGAGCTACTACTGTTGGCATTTCTGGCTTTGCTCTTCTCACTTCTAAAAATTAAAATCTAACAATAAAATGTTTTATTGGTGGCTACCTTAGAAGAGTGTCTGTGGCCTGGGAAAATGATGGAATCCACAGAAGAAAGAACATTTTCCCTACTGTATATTCTACAAACGGATGCAAATTTCAAACTCAGGATGGTACTTCTGGCCTGATTTCCTCTGTCCAAATGCAAATGGAATTGAATAAAGTTGCACATAAGATCTTGTAGAATTCTGTATGGTACACTCAGGATCTGCTCCAATTCCAGTTAACACACTTCCCTGAGAGACTGCACATGTAATTCAAATGCAAACCAGGTTATTGTCTTAGGCAGATTTGCCACTGGCTCATTATGAAAACCATAAAGAATACTGTAACCTAATGGCAGTTCTACCAATAAACTGATACAGAATGCTCTGCCAGCTCCCAAACTTCTGTGCTCAAAAGAAGCAGCCTTAGGGGATGCTGGTCCTCAAAATCTACTCAAGCCTTCTGTCTAGTTCAGCCACTCAGCTTGATTCTGGGGGAATTTAGGTGACACAGGTACCATAGGCAGAACAAGACTGAATATGGTATGGTCATAGATTTGATGAAGCTGGTTGGTCAGACATGGCAATTACCCCTATGTATAACACAGAGAAACAAGCTGAAAATAGTATAGAAAATTAAGAAAACAGAAGGGCCAGGTTTTTTTTTTTAATTTTTTTTTTTTTTTTTTATTTTAGAGTCTGAATTGTAATCAGTAAATAAATGGGTTTTTTTTGTGACAATTTGGTTTTGTTAGCAAAATCAGCAATAAAAAGGGATCCTAACATGCAATACTCACATTAATCTGCTCCTTTAATGTTAACTTCAGTATTAGGAAGAACATGAAAAGCTCATTACAGGAGCATATAATGTATGAGGAGCAGATAGGCGAATTGCTTTAGACTAATGTTAAAGGTGGGAGGTAACTGATGTGCTCCACACAAAAATAAAACTTGTACAAAAGACAGTGTCAGAGTTTGCTCAGAGGCACAATGAAAGGAAAGAGGCAGTGGCTGTAAGTAGCAATAAGCACAATTCCTAATGTACAAAGTAAAAATATCCTGCTGGGGTCAGCAACACGAGGACAGACTGCCCAAGCAGTATCCCCTTGAAGGTTCTCACAACTCAGCTGAGCAATCTGATCCTATTTTGAAATGTGTTTTCCTTATCAGGAGGCTAGAACAGATGACCCCAGATGTCTACAACAGTGAAGAACTTCTTTCTCATTATGTTCATGACATAAAGTTCTCCACACACATGCATCCAGGCAGAGGAAAATAAAAAAGTCCATTGCTCTGGATGAAGGCAGCAATTCAAATATTGGTGCACTTCTCCAAATACCACTGGTAACTGATAAGGGAAAAGATATTCTGCATGTCTGAGATTCAAGATTTTTATCCCTAAGCAGTTTGAAATCCATGCATGCATAAGCCAGCATGGATAGAGCAACCAGTAAGGCTGGAGGTAATGCATATTTAGTGTTGCATGAGTCTGGCTGAGCACACCAGACAATAAGAAATACAAGCTTTTACTTCCTGGGGAAAAAACAAAATCCTGAAAGGTAAAAATCTATAAAAAAAAACTAAGACAATTGTCTAGACCAGCACACGGAAGCAATAAATGCGTAGACCTTTGTGCAAAAAAATACACTGGACACTGAGGTGGTAGCATTATTTTTGATCAGTATTTTGCATATTAAAGGGAAAGGTTTGAAAGTTGTCTGCCATGAGATGATTAACATTTTAGAATAAGCATAACCTATAATTGCAAAACCAGTTTGTTTCCTTGTACAAGGTATGTTGCAAATATGAATTTGGTTTGAATAGTTAACCGTATTTCCCAATTGTACTTTACTGCATTTTTAAAGTTGTAGCTGTATTTTTCTGAGCATGTGTTTTCTTTCACATATTTCTAAGGACTAACAAGTACACTCCTTGTACTTAGTTTAACAGCACTACATGTTGTAAAGAAGCAGCCAAGAATGCTGTATGGTAGTCTGTTTAGAGGGAGAAGAACATGCTTCACAAGGGAATCACAAGGGAAGTGCAAGCTCAGTCCAACACACTGAATCCAACAGTTTCTAGGTTTGCCATGACAGCAATTGCAATATAGCAGCATTCCAATATAAATGTTATATTTAAACATAAGTAAGTATTTTGTAGTAAAAAAAAACAAATAAACCTAACCCAACAACAAAACAAAACATGACAAAATGCAAAAAAACCCCAAATCAAACAAAACGGCAACAACAAAAACCCCCAAACCCAGCAGCGTAAGTGTTTGGACAAAGTGCAAATTTTTTTCTCCCCTTTGTCCTCAGTCTGTGGTAGAATTAGAGAGTAATATTCAAAGAACATCCACTTTTCCAGTCTCTAATGTATTATTTAAGAGAGAAATATTTCAGATAGATTACACAAACTGCTGCTTAGTTAGTAAAGACAGAGAATCTGAATAATCTCTTAAGGGAATCATCAGCTTTGATTTTCTTTCTACTTCTAGAGGTCACTACTTCCTACCTCCTGCAATGAAGCACAGCAGTTTTATAAGGGGCTGTTACAGCAAATTATAATAGAAATCCGATCCTCCAAATTCATTATCTCCATTTCTCCTGTCGCAAAAACTAGTAATCTGAGGAGGCACCAGATCTGCTCTCTGCCCTGGTACAGACGTGAAACAGGATGTTAAATATGTGCTCTGTCTCCACATAAAAACATATTACCAGACACAGCAAACAAAACTTATTATCTAAATTATGGGTAGAACACTATTCCTTGATTCATACAGGATATATAGTTGAACTAAGACCAAGTATTCAAATATAATTGAAAACTATTTAAGTTTTGTAAGCTTTTCGATTGCATGTGGCACTTCTTTCAGACACAAAACCTCTTTAATTTATTTCTGGTGAAAGAGCAAATTAGTTCTTGCCTTCTCACTAATGCTATCTGTTACTAATTGCAATCATCCCTTCCAGTGCAATAACATCAAAAAGATGCCAGAAGCCCAATTCCTAAAGCATTTTTAATGCAACTTCCATTCTAGGCAGTATAATGACATTAAAACTCTCTGATGTGCTGTGCAAATGGGTAGAGATGTACTGTGCCTATTCTGGCTTCTCAGGGAGAGTGAAAGCAATACAATATTGATGAGGTGGGATATGGTGATGAAGAAAATTCCCTTTTTCCGAAGCAGCCAACTGTTACAAACTAATTCGCAGAGCTAGCTCTCTTCTGACAAGTCCCTTCAGTGCAGCTTCCACTGACACAGAAAGTGACAGGCTTAGGAGCTGTGACTCCAGCACTGTCTCTGCTAATGTCCTCATGGGCTACCCTGGCAGGAGATAAACAAAACAGAAACACTGATGTTATCTGAACATAGAGCCCAAACAACATCTGCAGCATTTCACACACAGAGTTGATTTTATTTTTTTTAAAGCAGGGGGAGAGAGAATGTTATGAAAAAACATGGGTCCTGATTAACAGTGTAGGCAAGACATTCACTGAGGAGTCCCAGAAGAAGTGGGTCTCATGGGAAGAGAGCAGCTGTGCTGGCAGCTTCTGGCTGCCTGTTGCTCTGGCAGCCGCAGTGGGGCTCCCAGGGCCAGCTGCGGACAGGACAGAGACAAGGGCACATTTCTTCTGAACAGCCTCCACTGCCAGGGCCACTCTCCCTGAGGAGCAAAAGGCTGTTGACTGCCATATGAAACTGGAGTACAAGCTGCTGGTAGGGAGCTCAGGGAAATCAGGCAGATGCTGCTGCCCTGGCAGGCAGAGGAGGCAGGAAAACACTTGTTACCAAGAGAGAAAACCCCTCACCAGCTACTTCTGATGAGGACCAGCACTAAGGGAGAGAAAAGAAGTGCACCCATTTTACAAGTAAATATAAATTAATAATTTATATGTAACACATTTCAATCACATAAGTCCATGTGCAAGAAGAAGCGACCATATATCACAATTCTTTCTACTGCTTTTTCCAACCCTGTAGCACGAACTTTGCAAATCTGACTTGAAAACCTTCCATGCAGAAGCAATAATGCATAGAGAAAACTTTTAACACTTATTCAGAATTGCTCACCTCAGCAAGGGATGAATTGAGTCCTACCTTCAATTAGTAAAATTATTGAACTGCGTCTGAAGCAAATTCACAGAATAACCAAAACACAGCTACAACTAAAAAGCCTCATCCTTTCAAAAGAAAAAAAAAAAGATAAAAAAGCAGCCAACTACTTTTACAAGAAATCGTAATGACTCAGATAAATACGCATGAGAAGGCTAGTCAAAACTATAAAGAAAAGAAGTCATGTTGGATGGATAGCGAAGGTCAAATTTCAGGAGACAAATTAAACATGTGGCTTGCTCAGTTTCATTTAGAGTTTTTACTGTATGCCAAAACCCCTAGTGTGATACAGCCAAACTAAGTATGGAAAAGACATCTTGTTTATAAGAATGAACATCAGAAGTAGCTGTTTTGAAGAAGAGATTAAGATAAATGCTCATGAAGATCACAAAATTGTAAGAGAAAACTGAAAAAAGAACACATTAAGTGAAACTTAAATCCAGTAAAAAGTTAACCAAAATTATTTTTTCCTTATAATATGGAAAACAAGTTAGGATTAGATATAATTCAAAATAATTGTACCATTCACTCTTCTGTCGGACATGATTGCTATATACACACACAATTATGCCTCTGCAATATGCCAGACATTTACCATACAGGGTAAAGCTGACTCTTTCTCATTTACAGCTTCTGGAAGATATTTTGAAGAGTTTGAAAAGGTGGAAGCATTCGTCAAAGAGAAGACGTTTGGAACGCGTCTTTGCTTTCTTACACTTATATACTTTAACACATAATAACTTGCACTTTGCTTTCTATGTTCAGACTCACAATACGTTTCAGTATTTCGGAAAAATTTCACAAACACAACCTGTACTCACAAGCGGAGAAGCTATACATTAGCTTTATCAAATGCACAGGATTAACATCATCAGGTTAAAAGGTCTCAAACTTAAGCCTCTTGTGCTCAGGTCTATTTAGGACATCTATACTACAGATTCACTGCCTGCTCCAAACTTTCAGCATGACTCACTTCACAAAGAGCTGTGTCACATTGTTTAGGAAACAAAAGAAAGGAAAGTGTAGGACTTCAATGAACAACCCTTTACACACTGAACAGTCATTCCTTCCTAAAAATGTGCAGAAGTGCTGTTGATGAGAAGCTATCTGCAGCTTTAGCAATCCTCCGGGTACTCTACACCCAGAGATGATGTAATCCACTTGAACCTAGCTCTTGTGGATGCACAAAAGGAGATTATACGCACAGTACTTTCACTCTCCTCAAATCCTGTGAAAAGGATATTCAGCCTGTATTCCTGGGTGATTAAACGCTGTGCTATAACCTATACTGGTGTTCCAGTAGAAAAGGCACCAGTTCCTTCGAAAGTGAAAACAGGAGTTTAAAACTAGGATAATGTCCTTTACTTCCCTGAGCAAGAAAAATAGTATCTGTGGAAGGCAACATCCCTTCAGTGGCTGAGAATGAGATGCTACTCCTATGCATGTGTGTTTGGTGAGAGGGAAAGAATACTACTGCAAAGTCCTCTAAGGACACCAGTGAGCAATAAGGTATCAAGCCATCTCACACACATTTACACCCAAAATCTGCAGCCCTCCAGACACAGTCTGGCCTGTAAGTTAATTAGCGCTCAGTACTTCATTTATTAAATGGAAATTGGTATTTCAAACAGTATTTCAAATGCCTAAGTACTTGTGAGAACGTCTCTCACTGAAAGGGTCTCTATCTTTGGAGATAGAGAAAAGGAAAAAAAATTATAAGATGCACAATATTTTGTTTGTGCTATTCAGAATGCCATGGAAGAATGAGAATGAAACATGTAAATATGCAGCACAACCTGTTTTGCCCAAAAAACTCAAAACTGAATAATACACAAAAAGCCCCAAGATATGAGTGAGATCAGCAGAAACCAGGTGGGTTGACTGAGGATGTGTTCCAGTATTTCTGGCTGCTATATGTTTTACATGCTATGAGAGATCATAAAAGACGCATACACTTTTAACTCTCATGAAGGTCACTTCAGCAGTTAATTTCTAGTCCCATTTGGTTCTGCATTTAATTTTAACTCGTGAAACAAATAGTTAAAATACCTTTCCTGTTTCCTATAAGTCTTTGAAATATCTGTTTGGGTTCTTTTCCATTAGGAACAAAATCATCAAGATTTCTGTGCTAGTAATTTTTAAAAAGTGCCATAGTCTACTCTAAAACCATTTAGATGTATTAATTTCTGTGGGCAGTTAAATCATTACTGGGTTTTGGGACAAGGGAGAAAGCAAGAATTTCCAGAATAAAGGACCAATGAATCTTAGAAAAAAGACTTGAAAAGCATCTAATATCCTTTTTTTTTTTTTCCTTGGAACTTCTTTTAGAGATGGAAGAGAGCTAATATTCAATAGAGTCTCCTCACATTGATTTGCACATGTAATTTTTCTTCCTGATACCCATGATAGAGACAAAAAGACCACTCACACCCTTCATTTGGATTCCATAGCTTTTCCTGTCCTCAGTCTCCCCTCAACTTCTTTTTGAAATGATTTTTCACTTTTTTTCCTTATCAACTACGTGCTGCCTCATTTTAATGATCACAGATTTCATATCTAATTCATCTTTCTAACATACCTAAGAATCATTCAGAAGAACAAAGATACTTCCCATCTAAGTCATAAAGAGACATCAGGTATTGCATTTTAAAATCCCAACTGAAACACTTTTCCTGCTACTCTAGCAAAGGACAGCAAATGAATAACTGTACGAAGTAGAACAGTTCCAGCAAGGAGTTTGATTATTTATGGTCTTAAGAGCTGTAGTATTTCTGGTTCCACTAAACCCCAAGATTTCCTGGATTCAGCACAGCTGCTCATAGTACTGCACACCGTGTCTGGTTTTGCTTGCAAAATCCTATCCGTTTTCCCACCCTCATGGAAGATGTGAACACACTTTGAGTAGAGCAGAAATGGAAAGATGAGATATTTTGCAAATGAGGTTCTTAGCCTGAATAACACAGAGATAAAGTTTTAAAATTTTTTAATGCTGTAAAAAACATAATTATTCCGACTGGGATAATACAAGTTATAAATCAGCATAAATTAACTAAATTGTAATGATTATTAATAGGTACTGCTGTATTAAATTCCACTGCAATTTGCCTTGAGTTTAATGAACTGAGTTTAATATGTGTAATACAGGATAAAAGTCAATAAAATAGTTTCTTCAGATAGATGGAAACTGAAAGATTTGCGCATATAGAAGGAATAATCCATGGCATATAATGAGTGGATGTTTCAATTATTTTCCATTCAAATTACTTCAGCAATCAGCATTGTTCCCTACTATAGTGACAGTGGTTTATACACGGGAAAGAAATATATGGGTTAGGGAAAATGACCAATAGGGAAGCAGGAATTTACAGTTTACACAAAATTGTCGTTGCCACAGTATGAGATTGTACATGGCTTTTATGGAAGCTGTCTGCCTTTCTCTCTTGCTATCAGCTCTGCTCCTGACATATCCACAGATGGCTTATGGCAGTAATTCACACTTACAAATAAGGGGTCTAAGTCCTGGTTCAATAATTGTATGTTCTATGCAATGTGGAGCCTTTGAATAATCAAGAAACCAGCATTTGCTTTGACCAGAAACAACTTCCTGATAGCTCAATACCATGTAAAGTTTTTGTTCAGCTATGTGATATATCAAAAATTACTCTCTCTTTTTTTTCCTTTCTGGTATACTAACTAAAAAAAAAATAAATCTGAAGGCTTGTAACTTAGATAAAAATTATATTTTTCTTGCAGTAGAAAATGATAAACAATCACTTGTATTCTGAAGTCTAGGTGTGAGCTCTCAGTTTTTTTTTAAATTACTTTTTCATTTCCACAATAATAGATAATCTTGTAGAAAGTCAGTATTCAAGTTCATAGACTTACATGGAAATTTCTCTTTTAAACTAAATGCTCCATCTCTAAAGTAGCTCAAAACATAGCCATTCAGCTTCATCATTTGTTGAAATCAAGAAATAGAGCAATATGGGTAACACAACCTTCTTAGGAAGCCCTTTTGCTCTCAGAAAGCCATTTTGCTCTGTCTTCAAGCCAAAGAAACTGTTTAAAAATTTGAATAAAACCCAGATTCAGTATTGCTGAAAAGTCTGTCCTGCTCAAAATGAAAGGACATTCACAAAATAGCTCTACTTTTTGAACCTGTATGTATATGAACAGCAAAATATTTAGCTGATCCTAGAATAAAAATCATACAATCATAGAATCACTCTTGTATTTGTAGGAAATTTGCCTCAAATTCTTCACATTGCACTCTTGCAGTCAAAGACTTAATAAGCTTTCGTAGGTAAGCTGTAGGCATCAAAAATATGTCATAATATGTGAGCTTTTAACAAGAGTGGTATATTTTTATCCATTTCATCACTTTCCAAATTGAATGTAGTGCTGAGAAACCTTCATTTTGTAGCATGAAACTAGAAAGCAAGGACTTCCCTCATGATGACATCTCCCTAGAGGAAGAAGTGTCATGTACACGTCTAAGAAGGCCTGTGTTAAAAAGGAGGCTGCTTCACAAAACCTGCAAACAGAGCTCCTGGTATCTGCAGCAGTGATAAAATCTCCACATATACAGGAATGATGAGGAAGGGCAGTAAACAGCGGTAGTAGCAGAAGTGTGTCTAGATGACCCAGACTTTCCCACTCTGAGAGTAGGGTACTGTGTTTTTTTATTTAACTAGAGCAATGACAATGGAGAAGAAACCCTCAGAAGGATGAAAGTGCTTTCAGTTTGTTTTATCTTGCTTCTTGTATCTCGGGAAGTCAGCAGCATGTCAGTGTAGGAAAGCAAAAATTTGGGCTCTGCAAACTCTGATGAATTTCTACAGGCTGTTGCAGAGATTCTCAGTGATTTTAACTCACTGACAGTGTTTTTTGGGGACCGTGCTGATATTCTGAGGCTTTGCTGCTTGTTGTGTTTGAAGCTATATTTGAAGCATACCTATTTGCTGTGTTTGAATCTGATGTGGGTACATTATGACACTTTTATGCTCCTTTGTTTCTGCATAGTACATATACATGAAGGATAACCATTTCCTGTCTGATTTATTATAAACATAAATGAGATCTAAGCAACTCAACAGATGTAAAAAAGTAATGGCAAATTTTGAGGGAGGGGGGCAAGAGATGGTTTTTTGTTAAGGACTACCATAAATTCAGGAAGACACTGATGACCTTTTAAGGGAATATCGGTTCTATGAATATAGATGTTTCTCAGAGTTTTGTTAGCTGAGAGCTAGGAAAACTGTTCTAGCCTATGTTTGATCTCAAACAAATGATTTCTAGAAATGGAGCTATTAATACCTTTGAATGAAAAAAAGTAATCATAATTTCAGTACACTTCTTTAAGTTATCTCTCACTTAAGCTATATTTTAAATACTGTTCTACACATTTGGCACACACAAAACAACTAACCTTGAAATCTTAATTTCTAGTTGATTAATAAGATGATATTTAAATATTATATGTATATATATAATATTTAAATATCATATATATATATATGACTGTTTTCATGAGGTAGCACAATGAAACTCAGGGATAACACCTCTGTAGTTACTTTTCAAAGTCATTACTATAAGTACATAAAGGCTTGAAGATATTACAAAATGATTTTTTTTTTCCTCATTAGAAAAGACACACAATAATATATTCTGTCTTCTAGTAGGTGAAACACACCACTATTTTGTTTTCTTCCAGATGATATCCTCCCTGAGGCATAAGTCTTTCTTCTGGCATCCAGCACTTCTGTAACTTTCTCATACACTTACAAGAGTAGTTACCTTTAAAAGATGACAATACAAATTGAATTGAATTGAAATAGAAACCTTACACTTTCTTATCAAAAACCAGTATTCATGTGATGTCTAACTCCCATAAACACCAACATTAAAAGAAGTTTGACAGGATTCAAAGAAAAAAAAGCTTTCACCAGGCAAAACTGGAGGAACAGCTAAACACGTTTAAATAGCAGATTGTTCTCAAAACACTTGTCTTTTTTTCTTCAGTCTATAGATACACCATGTTTACAACAGAGGTTAGCTCACTATTAAAAAATCTATATTCTGAAAGTAAGTCAGTCAAATTGTCTGGCAAGGATCCTATAATTATTATTGTCCTGTGGATGAGGACAAATTCACTCAAGACTACCAATATTAACAGCTTCTTTGTAAGTGTAATACTCAGAGGATTTGGAATACAGAAAGATAGCATCACTGGACAGATAAGACAATTTAAAAAATGTTTTAATTAATATTTTAATAAATATTTTAACAAAATGTAGCAGCACAATAACAGCAACAACTGTTAAAGCTGGACCAGTACTAATACAGTGAGCATTAAATACAGTTTAAGTATTGTATTATATTAAAATGAATGCACCACGTCATTATTTTGTCATTATTTTGCGACCAACCCCTGCAATGATCAAGCCCTTTCAAGTGAATCTTTCTGTAGATAGTACCAAGTTTCACAGTAACCACATAAAGTTTAAAGCTCCCATGGAGAACCAGAAATCACCAGCTCTTTAAACAAGTAGGGAAAGCAGCAGGGTTTCAGCTATGCTGCTCTTTGTGTTACAGCTTGGGGTGTGGGTTACACAAACATCCAATTTCTGCATCTCTCTGTTTCTTCCTTGGCACTTTCACTGCAACAGTTTTAGACTCATACATATATTATGTTTGCACAATAACCAGCACAACATCCTGCTGAGTTGTAGTTTGCATGCATTTTTATGTCAATGTTTGTAAAAACCACCTAGCGTGCCCAACTGCATTTGGATGCCTGCCTACAAACCTCAGCCTTCAAAACTTACAGAATTCCCAAAGTATTCAGGTTTCTGGCACTCCTGGATATGCATTACAAGAGTGTCCTTAGTCACTCCCTCTCCTGCCCAGCAGTTCCAGTGTTTTTAGACAAATCTCTCCCTTTACTCTTCAAGTAGAGAAATGGTGTAAGGAAGGCTGCAAATTCTCCTTTCTAGGGATGATGGGGGGAGATGGGGGACAAGAAAAAGAAAGAAGCAGCATTTACCACTGGCCAGCATCTTTCTTACCACATAATCGAGAATTCTCTAACATCAGAAAACTGTGCCTCCATTCTCATACTTCCTTCCTAGCTATGCAGTTCACTCGCGGACACAGGGGAGGAACTGATCTCCTTGTACATATTTTCTAACACTGGGCTATGAAGTAATTTCTCCACCCTGTCAGGATAAAACCCCAACTTAATCATCTTCAGGTTTCTTGAAGGTGTCTAAGGCACTTAGGCTGTATTTTTTCAAAATGCCGTGTATTACAGGAGCACAATGAAGAAGCATTTATCTGTACTTTTAAATGGCTTGTGCAAATTCACATGGGTTTAGTGAAGGGTCTCTTCAGTTTTTTTAAACCAAAAGATTTACTGACAATAGAAGAGAAAGAAGGGAATAGTTTCAAAAGTAATAATTCCTATCCAAAAGAAAACGAAAATCACTGAAAGCCATACGGAAATAAATGCATTGTTGTAAAAACACCTGTCATTCTACTTCTCTCTTTGAAACAATTATTTGTGTCCATGAGATTTTAAGACAGTGATGTCATACATCTTAACATCTGCCACATGCTTACTTCTCTATGTGAGCACCGCTGTTGATCCTCCTGCCGGCCGCAATTTAAGATGATTTAAAGAGATAGAGAAGCATCTGGACTCGACTTCTTATCCTGTCTTTCTAATAACTCTTTCACTACTGATAAACATGTACAGGATGAATAGCATTTAAATATTGAACTTACACATAGGTAAACTGCACAATTGATTAGTATACAGAGGTGTGTGCGCACTCATCTTTTGTACTGAAAATAAATTTAAAAAAACTAAGGAAGAAAAGTTCCCTGGTTTTAAGTTGATTAAATATATTTATGATGAAGTTTCACTGTATCAAGTGTTTTTGACTTGCTAGCTGTGTAAAACTGATTGAGACAGTGAACAGCTCAGGCTACCAAGGTTTATGTTTTCAGAAGCATTTATAAGATAAAACTTAAGCAAGGTCTGATGAGTTGTATTGACACAATGAAAAATGTAAGGGCAATGATAACGATGTGTTTTCTGACCCCATCAACATAATTTTTTTGTCTACTTCTGTTCAAGGAGAAAGCTAAGGAGAACAAAAGCCCCAAATCAAAACACATTATTAAAATATATAAAATTTTCAGGCAAGGATCACAAAATATTTTCTTAGTCAATTATGTACACAGTCATTGGAATATACTTCGTTTACATAATCAGACATGTAAAGAATGTATTTGGTTGAATACTATTGCTGCTGCTGGTAATCTAATGGATATTGTGCACAACCAGAAGAATTTGAAGGCTCAAGAAATGCAATAATTCTTAGAATATTTTAGTGCTAAGATGAGTATTGGATAAGGAGGGAGGTGAAAGGAAGAATATACTGTGCTTGTCTGCTATTAAAAGGAAACCACAATACACAGGGTACCAAAAATATACTGCAGACTGAATTTTATGTCTTGACAGAGAAATATGTGATCAACACTAATGTCTGCAGATACAGAAAAACCCTGAAGTGCATAAAGAAAGGAAGTAGCTAATATCAAGCACTGACTGTATTGAATTAAAATGCTTTCAAAAGCAATATGTTGTTAAAAAGACATCCATTAAAACTACACTTCTTTATCTAGCAAAACTCAAAACAGGACAATCACTCTTTCCTCATCTCCCAGGTAGCTGACTCCCATTATTTCCCCTTGTGCTGGTAATAGTGGAAATTCTGAGGATCTGTTGGTATGCAGCTCAGGATGTAGCCTCGTGAATGCTGGTACTACCAAAACAGCTCTTGAGGGAAAAGCAGCTGAACTGAAGAAGCAGGAAAGTTCCTGCTCTTTCAATGGCTATTAGCTTTTGCAAAATTAAAATGACCAGGCTTAAAGGCAATTGTATAAACAAAAGCTGGAAAAGGTGAATGAGCTTCATTATGTGTTTTTTAAAACATCAAGCACTGGGCTTTGAACTAAATCCTGATATTTTACAAAACCCACTCCTGCTATTTCCCCTTTTATTCTTGCAGAAAACATCCTGTGATCTGTTGGAGAGACGTGATAATAAAATGCTTTGTCCTTTTAGGAAACTGAAACTGTCAGCTTAGTACTATAAAAAAGGGTGAAACATACACCTGGAGAACATTCTCTGACACCAGTTTTAAAACAGAAAAGCAGGTAGGACTAGCTGTAGAGCACTCCTTACAAAAATTGTAAGAAAAAAAAAATTAAACAATCCCTAATTTGAAAGATGCTTCTCAATGGAGGCTGAAAAATAGACTTGTCTGGTCAGAAAGAATAGACTAAAAAAAAAAAAAAAAATTTTAGGGATATTAAATATCTGGTTCCTCTGCTCTTTATTGAACAGGAAAAAAGTGCTGATCAAGATAAGAGTGGGCATAGAATTTGTGTGTGGCAGTAAAAGAAGTGGCCTACATCATGTACAAGGTTTGTATGAAACGACCACAAGCTCCTGTGGCCTGATCCCTCTGCCCTGTCTAAGCTGAACTGGGTCCTAAAGTACTGGTTTACCATCATTCACCAGTTCTTAATTTCCATTTAAGAAACCAGAATTAAATTTAGGTTTTGGAAATTGTAAAGATACACTGCAAGGGAAGTTCTTGAAATAAAAAATCATCTCAAATGAAAAAAAAAAAAGTACATTCAAAATAATTAATAATTTATGTTAAGTTTTTTCCCTGATTGTTGGTTCAACTACTCAGTGATTTATATAAGAATCTTTTTATATTTAATTAAAAAGAACATTTATCCTATAAATTTGTTATAGTTTAATTATAATAAGAAAAATTAATTAAATGACAAAAATTTGTAAGGACCCACCTGGATAACCTGCAGGAATTTACCAGCATGTATGTATTGGAACAAATAAGGACAGCTGATATAATAATTTAGTATTGAGTAGAGTACCCTTTGAAATGAGGTTTCTTAGGAGACATCCTGTGAAGAGATAGAGATTTCAGGTGTGTTCTGCAGTAGAAACACTTCATGAAATATCAATGCTGTCATCAAAATAAGGAAAGTACTTTCTGTTCAGGTCTACTGAAGACTCAAATGACAAAAATATTTATGCTAGAAAAATAATAAAATAATAATAAAAAAAAAAAAAAACAGAACATACACTTTATGTGTAGAAGAAGCAAACAATTTTCTACTCAAACACAGCAGCTCATAATATGATGTATGTCCGTAAGACAACCTAATGCTGGCTTCATAGTCAAATGTGAATATATGGAAATCAAAGTAAAAAACCCTAAGTTTCACACAAAAAAACACAATCTGAAGAAATAACTTCCTACATTTCTATTTTAAATAAAGCATGATGTCATGCTAAAGGCAAAAATGAGTCTTATAAATCTCGTGTTACAGAGTAGAATAGGAATGCCTAAATTACAAGGCTCACAGGAAAAAAAATGCAAACTAGGAATGTGCATCAAAGTGCATGTAACCTGAAAAGACAAATCACTCAGCTGGAAAAGATGCTCTGTGAGAGTAAACCATTCCACACAAAAGCAAATGTTTGTATAAAGGAAATTTATGGATTTGCAGAGATTTGCATTCTTATAATGAAGACAGAAGTCAACTGTCAATAGATGTTATAAATCCTCACATTGTAGGGTTTTAGGTAAGATAATCAAACAAAAATGGGTTTCTTCAAGCAATGTCCCATGATACTCCATAAGGTTGTAACAAAGAAGTCAACTGCATCTTCATGTGCTGTAAGCAACTCAATGAACAGGAATCATTGTCAGCCTCCAGAACAGCAATTACCCAGCTGATCTGAGCAGAAGCATGGATCCTCACATGTGAAGCGCAGGAGTAACCAAAAGCCTACAAACCTTGCCCATTGAGATCAGTAACACTGTATTTGGACTAGATGTATTCAAATATTCTCCAGGCTGATGTCCCCCAAGGCTCAGTATCTGGGCTAGCTTTGTTTAACATCCTTGTTGAGGGAACCTGGACAAGGCTATCGAGTGCACCCTTGTGAGGCAAGGATGACACGAAATTGAGTCCAAGCAATCATCTGCTAGAGGGATCTGGACAGGCTGGATCAATGGGCTGAGGCCAATTGTATGAGTTTCAATAAGGTGAAGTTCTGGGCCCTGTCCTTGGGTCACAACAACCCCATGCAGTGCTACAGACTTGGGGAAGAGTGGCCGGAAAGGTGCCCAGTGGAAAAGGACGTGGGTGTGCTGGTAAAAAGTATCTGAATATGAGCCACCTGTGCCCAGGTGGCCAGAAAAGCAGTGGCATCCTGGCCTGCAGCAGCAATAGAGTGGCCAGCAGGACCAGGGCAGCAATTGTCGCTCTGTACTCAGCACTGCTGAGGCAGCACCTCTAGTCCTGTGTTTAGTTTTGGGCCCCTCACAGCAAGAAAGATACTGAGGTGCAGGACCAAGTCCAGAGAAGGGCAACAGAGCTGCTGAACGGTCTGGAGCACAAGTCCTGTGAGGAGAGGCTGAAATGGGAAATGGGGTCTTTAGCCTGGAGAAAAGAGTGGGGATGGAGGGAAAGAATTTATTGCACTCTACAACTACCTGAAAGGACTTTGTTGTGAGTTTTGGTCTCTTCCCCCAGGTAACAAGTGACAGGACAAGAAAAAATGGCCTCAAATTCCACCGGGGAAGGTTTAGATCATACATTTGGAGGGGAAAAAAGCACTTTCCCTGATCATCTCTGTAGGATTTGGAATAGAATTCTGAATTGAATTCTGAAGTGGGATTATCTGACTAGATTTTCTAGCTTTGGAAAAAATGTGGGTGTCACCACTTCAGAAAGGATCCTCCAAGATCCTTCAGAGGAAGTGTCTGTGAGTTGATACTTTGCTTTCACTTAAGCACCAGTGAGTCTGTCAAGAACATAAGAAGAAAGAGAAAGCAATTTGTCACCAATTGCTGGGAAAATGGAAGGAATATAATTCCTCCAGAGCATTTGAAAACATCTTGGGTCAGGAGGTCTGAGTTTCAATATCAGAGCTATTAGCAAGTTGGTGACTTTGAAAGACTTTTTGTTCCCTGCTCTAAACAAACAGATCTTCGGCAGACACGGATTTTATTTCACACATCCCTACAAGACAGGATTGATAACTACACTTGTGATCTCCTCCTCCTTCAGATTGTACCCACAATCATTCTAAAGTGCCATGAGGCACAATCTATGAGGAGATGTATAATGGGAGTACATTCAACTCAGCTGGAGGTGAATGACTCTTCCACAGCACTGGTTTACTAATCCATAGTAGGCTTAAAAGAAAACTACTTCAAATGATGGATGTGTAACACCAGGAAATAAAAAATAAAGACTGCACTACAAAGAGCAATTGATGGGTATGTTTCCCAGTGTCAATACTGAAGAAGTAATTCCTCAGCTTTTCAGAATGGTATCATTCATGTTTTCCTTTGAAAAAGGAACAGTGAGGGAGAGAGTGAATAAAAATACTGAATTCCTAATTTCACTTTTGCTTCTATTTTCTATATTAATACCTTGATTAATGCCTCAAACACAGTGCAGATTTTTTGAGAAGGAAACAGTCTAATGGCTGCTTAGTAGTTTATCCTGAAAATTTGGTCAGATCAGTGCACTCTGCAAGGGGGATTATTTAGCCATAAAAACATTTCTACTATATATTTTCTTCACTGAAGACTACAGAAAACAGAGCTAAGGTTTTAAAACTGTTTTTCCCCAAAGTATGCTTTAACTGAGTGTAAATGTACAATATATATAAATCTGTAGAAATAAAGGTGTTTAAACTGTCCATCTAAAGAAAATGGGAGAGATAGCAGGGAACTAATGTACCATTGAGATTCCTCGACTGCTTACAGTTCTTTTACCACTCAGAATGATTCAATTGACACTAGAAAGTCTTCCACAGTTCCCCGTGGTGCTCAGTTTCTCCCTCCTCCAAATAAATAATAAATAAATCATCACTTTTGCATCCCCATGCAAGGATTTATCCAAGGCCTTGAGCTCTGATTGCCCCAGTCACTTTCCAGATCATGAAGCTGACTGTGTAAACCAATGTGAGGTAGCAAGCTCACCTCAGTTTAGGGCTGGAATGAGACCATTTATATTGAGATGACTGGGGACAATCTGACTCAGAGCTTGAGGCCTCTGTCACAGCTACCCCTCAGAGCTTTGTGGCCTTTCAGTTTTCACCCAGTTGTGTTCCACAACAAACAACATCAACCACTGCCTCTGCGGTAGACAGCAGAAACATACAAAGGAGATCTAAAACACCTGAGATCCCAGAGCCTTTGCTCTTCCTCATCCTGCATACCATTTTCCTGGCACCTTTGCAGCCACGACTGCAGCAGCACAACCTCATGGTTAACTGACAGTAAGGATCCTTGTGCTTCTGTCTGGGAAGGGGATAGGTGGAGCCTGAAGACAAAAAACCAGGATCTTTAGGGATGCTTCCTCCACCATAGCTATGAGCGGTGCCTTAGACCTATTCATAAAGAATCAAAAGATTCTGCCAAAGAAATGATGGATAGCCTCACTGTGCATTGCTATTTGCAAAACGAGCAAATATTCAAATTGAAATGAAGTAGGTCACAGAAAACAAACAGCTTGACAGCATGAGGCTGATAAAAATTGCTAGCTCAACTGCTAGCACGTGTAAGAGTCAGAGACACAGCAGGTCTCTGAACTTTGCGAAAGCTGCCAGGTGCAGCAAATCAGTTTCTTCAATAGTGATACAATCAGCCATCCCAAAAAATTTGTGAGACACTCAGCTGCAAAGGCATTACTGCAAAAACAGTTCCAGAACATAACTGCAATGTAATGTGTACCTAGAAACCACTCTGCTTCACATCCACAGAATACATACAAAGTTTGTCACCTTTCCCCCTTGATGTGTCTGCTGACATCAAGCACTGAAAGTAACTTCAGAAGATTATTCTGACAACTTCTGAATTCAATAAGCTTCTGTGGTAACAGCCTCGCAGTTGCAGTGCTGTTCAGCACTACTTAAATGTTTAAAAATATAGCTTTGTCCACATTTTAAAACAGAACAGACACCAGGACATTTTCTTTGAAGATTAAAAAGTCTTTGCTCAATTTTGAAAACTAAAAAAAAGTTTGAGTGAAAAATCAAATCAAGAGGGCACAAACTGCAAGATTTCTCCAGTTAGATCAGGCTGTTTCAGTGTTTACACATGCTTGTGATAACAACTTTTTTCCATCACTCTTGTCCTGACACTCAACATCTTGGAAAAAAATTCTGGCTTCATCTCTTCTGGACCCTCTTCCTAGATATACAAAGGCATAAATATTTCCCTCATACCTTCATTTCCTATAGTTGAACAAAACCAACTTCAATTTTTTATTTTTTAAATAACCCACTTCTACGAATGGAACTAAAAAACCTAAGTACTACGAGCAGAGATCTGCTAATTTGTATGTTATCCAAAGAGGTGGGATATATTAATAATCACTGCTTTAAGCATAACATGTTTTAGCATTTATGTATTCACAGAGTATTCAGATCACATATCAACTTAAACAAATGAGTTATCAGCATTTCATCCCTTACTGAAACTTTTCTGTTTATTTTTTTATTAACACTGAAACAAGTGTGTTATATTTTGTTGCCTGTGGCCTCCAAGTGAAAAGCTGGAAGTCCCACACCAGGAAACAAATGTTTTAATGACGGTTGATTTGAGTTTCTGCGAAATGTATCAAATGTAAAATTCAGAAGCACAGCCTATTGCATCATGGAAGCACAGGACAGGAAATCCAGAGAGAGCTGAAATTTTAGTGGAACAGTTTTGATACAGATCCATTATAAGTTGCTCATCATGGCAATTTCGATTTCTTCAGCTTTAGGAAACACGGTAACACGCTGTTATTGCTAACTGGGACTGATACTTCCAGAGTATGCTGACTCAGCAGTTTCTACAAAATCAGTCTACATTCAAGGGATATTAATTCCAAGCCCACAAAAATAAGGCACTATGAAGCAACTTGGAAGATATTAATGGTAGCCTTACTCATGGTGATACACAATACATGTGTCCAAACTGGGATTTTTCATTGACAGACTTCATTTCTAGACTACTCAAACACATCCATTGCATTTAACAGCATTATGGTAGAAATGCCATGGGAGAAGGGACACATCCCATCTTAGTTCAGATTGTGTTGCAGTGCTAACCTTTTTTAGTCCAAGGCCAAGGAAGAAAGTGTGAACTAGGGTAAACAGCCACATCAGCTAAGCTTAAACCACCACTGGAGAGAAATCCTACCTGACGTGAAATGACCTCTGAGTTTCAAATGAGCATTTACTACCATGTGCTAGGAGTAGAATTAGGCTTGGGATGACTGTCACAAAGAATCTAGCTATCAATGCTTGAAGCAGTATCACATAAAGTGATCACATTGATACTGAATAAATTGCATTCCACAAAACCAGCTAAAGGAGCATATTCCACTATGCATTTCTAAAGCACTGGGAGTCAACATTCCACCATTAATGTGGTTTTACTATGATAAAATCACATTTTCTGATTACCTCAATGCAATCAAGGGCTAGAATTGCCATGGATAATGAACATACACTTTTTGCTCAAAGAAAATGAATAAGCAATTTTTCTATGTTATGCTTTTAATCAATTTAATTACTAAATATTCCACACACTTCTCTGCAGATACTCATATTTAGTTAATAATATTAAGCAGTTTGCTTCAGCTATTTGCCCTCCTCATTTGCTTTTAGAGGAGTGCACACAAGATTTGATATGTAAAAATTGCAGCATTAGTTATTCACACAAGCATTTGCAGCAGAGAAAACCTGAACACACCATGAACCAAAACAGCATAATGTGCTTTATACATGTCCTGGACTATTAAACTGTTTCCCTTTCAAGCTTCAAGCTCTGCTATCTGGCAAATAAGGGTCACACCACCCAAAAAATGGGTGTGTCTCCACTGATACAACTGGATTTCAGATAAATTGGAAATAAATTAATGGAAACATAACTGTGCTTACATATCTCATGGTTCTAAGATGTTAAATTTTTCAGATAATTTTGTGCAAACTATTTGCTTATTGCAGTACTTGCTTAAAGACTTCCTATTCTACTCACATCCGTGGCAGACTACAATATTGAGTGAAAAGTAGTTCTTGCCATTTGCTCTAACTATATAGTCATCTATTTTATCATTGGATATTTTAGAAAAGAATTTCTGAATCTTAAATAAGACAGAAAATTTGCACTTCTTAGGAAAAAAAGTAACAAAACCAAAATAACCTCATCCTTAGATTTTATATGTTAGTAATAGCAGTTATCAGATTCTAAGAGGAACCAGCCCTCTGAGCAATTTACTATTCCCATTCTGAATAAGCTAAAGCTCCCACAGTTACCATTAATAAGGAACTGCACAGGATATTTTTGCCTTGATAGATGAGATTTTTATCTTTAAATTATTCTTAAGTAACAGCATGTATCAAGACAAAATAAGCTGATCACATTTAATTTCCCACTAGGATATCTCTGAAAACATTTTTTTATTCTGCCACCCCTCCCTTCCAATTGTGTTAGAAGGCTCAAAATCACCTTTTTATTCCAGAGAAATGCACATACACATTAAATGTCTTCATTTGTATGTAATAAAGGTAGCACATATGCTTGAAATTCAGTGTCTGAATATGTACTGTGCTGCTGATTGTCTCCCACATTGAGTTTTAAGATTTCTTTGCTAATGTGGCCATTAGAAAGTATTTGGTTTCTTGCTACGTGAAGAAACAAGAATATTTCTGCTGTGCAAATAGAAAGGGACTGAGCTCTCCCAAAACTCTCCCTGAAGTCATAGTTGTTAGTCAACTCACATTCTTGTAAAGTCAGTTAAATCAGAAGGATGTTGTAGGCAATGTAACAGAAGTGTTACCCAGTCTCTTCAGGACACTGAAATGAAGGAGGGTTATGATACCCTCTGTTTCCTTATGAACCATTCCCCAGTTTATAGAGCTAGGATTAGAATGGAAGAGTGAGCAGGTGTTTCACATGTCCATGCTGGTCTTTTCAGTAAGATACCTGACATCTAGAGAAAGAGAGAAAAAGATGAGCAGCAAGGGACTCTCAGTCTAATTTCTGTGGAAAATGTAGTAGAATAAATAATCTAATAATATTTATTGGAAGATAACAAAGAACCATATATCATGGATCTATTAAACCAGCCAATTTCCAAACAGTGCACAAGAATTTTTCAGCAGATAAAGCTGTCACATCTGTCCCCTCTCCTCATAGCAGACAAAACAAGAAATCATAGACTTTAAGTGCAGCAAAAAAGATCCAGGCAGATTCCTCAGAAACATAGATAGGGTCACTGAAAAGGCTGCCTGTGGGGTTATGGCTTTAGGAAATTAGAAAAACACCTGTATGAAATCATGCATGTTGAAGCAGTTGTAGTGGCAGAGTAGAATAAGCATGTCTTTTGACAGCATATCTCAATTTAACCTGGTCTCATGGAAGAAGGTAAGTGTAGGACCTTAAAAAAATTGTCACAATATTCTTACTTAAGACAATTTTGGATTTGAACTGAATAATTTAAAAAGTACATGGCTTCCAAGAAGTATCATTTTGCAGCCAGCAGTATCAAGGACAGCACAAAATTAAAGCCATCACATCCAAACCCAAAGGGATACATTTAACTACTACTCTGCTTGTCTTTCAAGCATTTTGGGAATCTTGATACCTGATCGGCCCATGCTTCAGCCAGAAAGAGTTGATCCTTTCCTTGGCTGGCTCAGTCAACCTGGATTGCATGTAGCAATTTTGTTATTAACATTATTGCCATCATAACCTGATACCACTACTGCTTCTGTGGGCATGAGCTAAGCAGATAAATATTTGAAAACTTCTTTGAGTAATGCAGTTCAGGAAAAGTGGAAGCGGAGAGGTGGAAAGAAACAGAGGGAGAAAAATCTGAGAAAAGCTGTATTATTATGTCTGTGTTGTGCAAATATTCAGTTTTAATGTAAGAGTGCACAATTTGCAACCAGAAAAAACAGTTAATCAAATCTGTTTCATCTCTTGAATAAGATACTACCTAATAATTTGAAGAACTGTACACAAAAGTTGAATAGGCATGTATTTGGAAAACCCCTGCTGCTATTCAGAGCACTTAGAAAATGCTACATATAATCAAAAGAAAGTCAGTCTGAAAGGTCCTCAGGTTACCCTGCAATTCACTTATCCAGTTGTTTTGGTCCCTCTTTTTTGCTGTATGCAAAGATGAACCATTGCACCATAAAATAGCTGTGATATTTCATTACAACAGACCCTGTGGCAACATGCCATACCAATTCAATACCCCAGGAAGTTCAAAAAAAGGGCATCCTTATGAAACAAAATAATAGATCCTCCCTAAATTCTTAATTATGGTGGCCCAGTAAGTTGCTATCTCTCCTGTCTGCATTCACAAGCCACAGGTGAAGAAAATGGAAAATGAAAAACACTCAATCACCTTTCACTAATGAAAAGTCAGCCTGGTGATTGCTCTAATTACATAATAGAATCTTGATATTTTCTTCAATAACTTCCTTGACACTGTTAAAAGCACTTTGTCAGACTGTTTCATGTCATTATATTACTTGGGGGATCAAAGATATTTTTGATGAAGTAATTTTATTTCATGCTTATTACCAACTTTGACATAAATTTCCAAGAGCCCTAAGGGAATTTCTTTTTACACTGTAGCATAGTCTTGTTAGCAATTCAGGTGGAATAAAACCACTCAGCTTCACTTTATGGTCATGAGCCCTGAATTTTTCACATGGCACCCTCTCAAACATAAGGGACAGTATAGCAGAAGAACATTAAAATCTCATGCTCTTAGGACAAGATTCTTCTAACACATTGTACGATTGTATGATTTCTACACTTAGTAGTTTTTAAAAATTATTTTAAAACAATACTGTGCTCAGAACAAGAGCTATTAACCTTTTTCTTCTATTAATATACATCAAAAATACTTTATAAAAACATTTTTATTTCTCTGGAAATGACTGTAAATAATCTCTATGCAGTCACAAATTAGGAATCTTGCATCTACTTTCTGATAAGGAAGTTTATATAATGTTTCACAGATTATCAATTAAAGGCCAGTGGGAAAGGGCACCATTTGCCACCTCTTGTAAGTACCCAAATCTAAAGCGGCAAAACCTCATGAGAAGCAGAGATCAAGGCAAAACCCTCTGTGTGCAGAAAAAAAAAAGTAAAATCCTGGAGTATTTCTCTGATACTCCATCTTTGTCAATGTACCCGTTGGTCATGTGGCACAGAGAAAAGCAAAACTTCACTGCAGTAAGATGAAGGCAGAGACACTAATGAAAGCTAGGCTAAGGGAAAACACTGAGAATAATAGTGCAGGAGGATAAAAACCTGTAGCAGTTGCAGATTCCTTATTTTAAACAGCCAAGTATTTTTCTATTGTAGCTGCTGCATCAAGACTGAAAATTTATATTATCTTTTCTATCACTTCTTTTTTCACTCACATGGTAGTGACATACCTAGAAAGAAAAATCTTTTGGTTTTATCCCCTAGAATTTTATGGTTTAAAAGAAGAAACCTTGCATTCACAGAGCCTTTCCACCTGAAAATCAATACTATTTTTTCCCGTTACATGACATTAGTAGACTACATTCTCTGCCATCAAAATGGCACTGATAAGTCTACCTTAGGTTTTTCCAAGGAAACATGACTTTCACCTCTACACTCTTTGTTTTTATCTCTCACTCTATTCTTCCTTAATTGGAAATGTATCTTCTTGTGGAAACTAATTTAGTGCCGCATCTCTTCCAAGTCAGCAGCCATCAACCCAAGTCATATCCATGGAAAAGATTCAGTCAATAAGGCAAACAGTGAAGAAGCTCTGATTTGGCCCGGATCACATTAGAAAACATACGCTACACCAAAGAATTAACCAGAGTACTTGATAAAAAATGGAAAAATAGTTATCAACTTCCACATTTCATTTCCTTTCAGAAGAAATAAACTGTCATAATCTGTCAGAAAATCCTTACACATGAACAGGCTCAGTTGCAACACTAAAGGGATCAGCTCAACTTACTGCTGATGAGAAGCATGACTTCAAAAAATAAGCAGTTTTTGAGAATGTGCAACCTCCAAAGGTATATTATCAGTTCTTTAACCTCTGCTGTGAAATGTCACCACCATTCTGCCATTACGCAGTTACAGAATGTGAAATACCAGAGGCACAGCTGACAGCTGAGCAGAGTGATGCAAGCACACCTGGGCAAGGGTGTTGTGAAGCTATATTGCAACACCCATTGCTCCCCTGATTTAGGGTGTAAAATAAATTTTTTACATTAAAGTGAGAGACTGCAAAGACATAGCAATGCCCTAGCCCCAGGTCTCTTTCCTGCCATCCTTAATGGTGAAACTGATGGCACTAGAAGCAGAAAACAAAACAATGCCAAATCTCTCTCTTTGCTGGAAACATGGTTTTTGTGTTTCTAAGGACAAATAATACACCCCAGAAAACCTGTGAGTCAGTATCAAACATGAAACATGTATTTTAAAGGTGAGAGATACAACAGTGTTCTTTCTTGAAAAGAGAAGTTTATCAAATAATTTATTTCTGAATAAAACTTACATGCACACATAAAACTCACCTGCATTTCACACCATACACAGAGGTGTGACTAGTTTTTCTATTAGTGAATTTATAAAAAGATTGTCACACTGACTGATACTTTTGCCATGCCTGTGTGTCGCTCTGATCTTAAGGGCTTCCCCAAATGCATCAAATCCTCCTGAGAGATGCACAGTTGGCTCATTCATTATAACAATTTAACTCAGTAAGCTGAGTGCAGACACACGTACACTAATGTCCTAATTTTACTATCGGTATCGTGCATAGTACTTCCAAAAACTTTTGGTATTCCACCTCAGTAATAATAACTATATGCATTAGGATCTGTTTCAAGAATCTCAATTTTTCAATCAAGACTTAGTAAAAAATTGTCCTCTCATTTTGTTGCAGTTTGAAGGATGGATATTGTAAATTAAATAAAATAATAATCAGCATTCTTATTTATTAAGCAGAAGCTAGAAGACCTCACTGCAAACTGGACACCAAAAGAGTTACAAAGAACAAAAGTCTGAATGTTTTGACTGCCTTTGTGTTTAAATTTTTGATTATTTTCTCATTCATAGTTAATAAAATAGCATAAAAAGCTTATGCTTCTGTTTCTGAAGACGACACAATCAAACATTTCTCACTCATTATTATGGCACACAAATCCACCTTTCAAGTATTTTTAAAAAATGCTTTATCAAAAGTATCTCTCCTGAAATACAGGACTGTTCTATCAGTCCATTTTTTTTTTTTCTCAAGCCATTAGAGAAATAAATTTACCTCCAAAAGATGCAACTTTCTTCTCTCTTACAATCACTTTTTCTCACAGTAGGGTTTCAGAAATATAAACATTTGCTGTTTGATAAAGAACACACTTCATTCTTACACTATTCTGGAGAAGCAATATTCTTCACCCAATTTGACAAATCAGATTTTTTTTAAATTATCCTGAAATAAAGTTATATTTGGTAATCAAATACTAGTGCAATTTTAGTTGATGTAAGCAATTGAACAGTGTGGTATTTCACCATGTATCTTAATAAAGCCTGCCTGGTAATTCCCAGTCTTTATTCCTATAGACAGCTTCTTTATGGACATAACCAAACTTGCTGTAGCAGGTGAAATACTGTCCACCCTTTTTATTCACATATATCAGCCCAGTCAAAATTTCATATCTACATACTGTGACGTTCAAAGACACTGTTTCTCATTCCAGTGAGCTATATTTTAGGTTTTTAATGTTTTCTTGGGTTACCTTATGCATTCTTGGTAGAGAAATTAAATAAAAATAATTAACAAAAGGAAGACCTAGTTTTTCACTTGGTAAGAAATCTAGTGTCTCATCTTTTTAATCTTCCAACAGTTCAGAAGCTAGGATAGGTTACTGCCCAGGTAAAGTAAATTTTCTTAATTATTTGGTAGAGTTAAGCTGGCATTTTTGCCATGCTGAATGGTGAGAAAGAATAGCCAAAATATTTCCCCAGTCTTTCTTCTGATTGACTCCATTTTTTTCCCTCCAGTCCACAGTTCCACAGTTCCTGCCTTACAAGCCTAGTTATTGACATGCAAGCCAGATTCATTATGAAAAAATTTACTAGTCTTATTAAGAAAAAAAAAAGTTGAGTAATTTGTTGCTTTTCAAATATTTCATACAGTATTTCTACATTTGTGCATCTATAAAACCTGTGGTGTTAAAACTTACTGCACAATATAGACTTTCTTTTATTCAGTCCTCTTCTACTCTCAGTTTATTTATTTATTTTTCTTGAGCATATTGCCCATTTTTTGATATCATGGCTTGTATTATATCTGTTTCAAGCAGAAATACAACATCTGTAGCCTGTCCCAGGGCACAGTGTGCTCTGAGTGAAGTCTTTAGCATGATGTCATTCATTCACTCATTCATTCATTTTTTAAGAACTCAAAACATTGTTCTAAAATGTCTGGGATTTTAAAACTAACCTGATTATCTCAGGAGAATGACAAAGTTCAACATAAAGCCACCCTCTCTGCATATGTTTTCAAAGCACTTCTTAGTCCTTACTTCAGACAGGAAGGCATTAGGCAGTGTGTTAGCATGTTTTAAGCATATTGAAACAGCTACAAAAAAATACCAGCATGAAATGTGCCACAGGAAGTAACTTATTAGAGGAAAAAAACAGGAGCCGTGAAGGATGAGCCGATGACACACGCAGTAAACTCCAATAAATTATCTCAATCTGTACTTCCAATACAGCTCCTAGTACTCTTTGTGCCTGTCAGAAAATGAAAAACTGAGAAAACAGGATTATACAACTACACCTAAACATGAGGGTATTAGTGAAGTGGGTTATAACAGAACACACACCCAGAAGAAAAGCCAAGGGAGCAAAACTGGACACATCTACAAATCTACCTTTTCTAAATTAAATGAGACCACCATGGTCAGAGCTCTATCCAACATCACCTGATGCAACTGAGCACTGCTCATCCATTTCAATAGGGTGGAACAAGAGCTTAACCTACCTGTTTATTATCTCCTTTCAGTACCTATTTAAAAAACTGTCATTTCAGGACAACACAAAGAGCCTTGCCTCCATGCAGTTCTAGATTTCAGTGTTTATTTAGATCCATCACTATGAAAGCACTGATGCTACATTTAATATTGTATCAATGAGACACTTCAAACTTTTCATTGAAAAACATGGAAATGATTGGAAAGTTCATGCCCTTTATTGAGAAGGTCCAGTAATGTCCCAGTGAATTTCTGTGTGTGTAAAAGAGGAAATGTCTGCTACATCTCCATTCTTACAAGTACAGGAAAAAGCTTATCTTGGAACTTAATGGTCATTTAGTTTTGTTCTGGTAGACTAAAACAAGTATAGAAATGAAAAAGACACAATAGTGTTTTACATTTTCTTACTCTAAATTTACAATGTACATTGAAATGGAGTTTGACAATGATAGATAAAGCATATCATAATAAAAATGTGCCATAACATATCAGGCTTTGCAAAGTTTATTTTGTTATTGAGAGCATTGTCTGCAGAGAAAAGCTGTATAGGAAAGGGTCTAGTGAACATCTACTTAGAAACAATATTGCAATAGCTCTTAGGACAACTTAATCAAATTGAAAACGAACAATTAAAAAAAATGAGCCTAGATTATTGCATTTCCCTTTCCATTTTTTTTTTTTTTTATTTAGAGGAGTATTTTTCATTTAGATAAAGAAAAAGTTTTTTCTTTATTTTGGGAAGAAAAACATGAAATAGAAAAGAATATTTTGTATGCATGAAAATATTTATACTACTCCACTGGTAATTGAATACTGATGTTATTACACTCTTTCCTTGATGACAGGAGAATTTCCTCAGGTTGGCTGATGGAATTCAGACAACGGGCTCCTGGTTTTATGTCAGTCATTTGCTTTAAACACATTAAATAATAAATACAAAGAGAAGGAGCAAAAATATAAGCTTCTTTTTGGGGAGCCTTGAAGATGCTGATGTATGCATTTGCCTCTCCAGTCAATGAGGACTGCTCATGAGCTGATAGGAGCCAGAGTTCTACCTTCCTCCTGTGGTCTTTCCCGCACCTTCACACCCTCTGTGCAGAGCTTGCTTATGTCTGGTTTTTTTCTCGGCTCTTTTTAACTCTGCAGGGTCTAGACACTATCTTTCCCTGATGGGTTATAGCTGTAGCTTCAGAAAATCCTTTTTAGTCAGCTCTTTTAATTATGAATCACAGTGTTCATCCTTAATATGCAGTGATGAAAAAACATACACCTGGGGCAACATTCGTCCGCCAAAGAAGAAATACTGCAGACTACTCCTCCTCAGCCCCTGATCCATGGGAACTGAGAATGACAGTAGAACTCCCCACATCCAAATCCTCACACCTCAGCAAAATTATGTTGTTCTAAACGCACTGGACTTGTAGAGTTTGCATATTCTCATGAGTGCTTCTGGGGCTGGAGGGGAAGCCTTTACAAGACAATCAATACCACTTTCTGATTTGTTCTGTATTAGTTATGTTTTGAATTTTCACAAATTTGAGTTTTATCTTCCTTTTGTTCATTGGAGATGCTCACAATTTACGCCCCCCCCCACCCCCCCCAGCAGCCATACCTCTGGTCTGGAAATAGAAATATTGAAATGCTTTTCAACTGCAGCCCCTTCCTGTGAGGATGTGCAAAATACCTGCTAGGATATACAGTATGGTGATTTGTGAATCATATATACAATACTTCTACATACAACATATGTCTGCTAAGTGCAATGTCATACGCTACACTACTGCTCAAGCATGTTGCAGTAGTAAGAACTGACCTAATTTCCAAGCTACTCACACAAAATCAAATGGTTATATCAAACATTACCATCTAATACACTGACTAGTCATAATAACAATCAGATTAGCCATGCTTTACCTGTCTGCATATTCATTTCAAAGCCAAACAATCAAACACTATGATGAAATGAAATAAATATTATAATGAAGAAAACATTTTATAAAACAAAGCCTACAGGAAAATTAGTATATTGTTTAAAATTTCATTGTACAATCCAGTTAAGATGTTCCAAGAACAAAGAAGACTTTTCAGGTTAATATAACCTATTTTTTTTCAGTTTATTGTAAACTATTTTTCACAAAAAAAATGATTAAAGAGATTTTCTTTTCCAGCTACAAACACCTCTAAAACGGCTTCAGTGGGGCACATGGTAGTAATGGCACTTTGCAGGCTGAGAATAAGAGCCCTCCACAGATATTTTCAAACAGAAAATAAATATTTCCTAGGAAAGTGCACCTAAAAACACTTTTAAAAGCACCTTCAAAACTGTGACACTTAGTTTAAACAAATAAAAAAAAAAAATCAGAAAGTTTCAGTGATGCTGTCTGCACTGCCAGTCTTTAACTGATCCTATAGTCATGTACAGGTTTTAGACAGCCAAGGTAATTTTTTCCCCACCCTTATATTGCTCCATTTACAAGTTGGTCAGAGTGTTACCGGATCTTCACTTATTGCCTAGGAGCTAGATAACCCAAGGAACGTATAGCAGAGGGCTGCCCACAAAGGAACACGCCTTAGAAACAGACTTCTCATGCCTGGAAGTTCACAGCTTGATAAGACAAAGCAAATTGAAGCACAGATGATATCAACCGCCCGTTGCTTCCTTTTTCACCTCTTTCACAGACCTTTATCGTAAGACAAGCACACTGAATAGAGTACAGACGCACAATATTGGTATCTTCAGGTGTTCGCAAGGGGTTTTAAAGGTAGCAGGAAAGATAATTAATAGTAAAGTTGGAACTATTTCTAAATTAAGTTTCCCGCAACAGCGACCGCAGCCCTCCAGGCAGGTGCTCAGCAGCTGACGCGGGTTCAGAAGGCAAAGCGGGGTCTCACCGTACCTTAAGGAGCCGGACAGAGGGGAGGAAGGCGGCATGGCACAGCTTCCGGATGGTCCAGTTGAGTGGCCGGGGAGCCTCGGTCTGGTTCATGACTGTCCGCAAATCCCACCGGGAGATCAGCCGCAGACCTGACAGCGCCTACCGCTGCAGCCACCCTCCGGGGCGCGGGCATCCCACGCTCGGCGCGTCCCGCCCGCGATGCCGCAGGGCAGAGACTGGGCTCGGCTGGGCTGGGTTAGGATGGGCTGGGCTGGGCTGGGCGCGGGGGGGCAGCGGCAGTCGCCCCGCCGCCCGCATCGAGCGGCAGCAGCAGCTCCTTGGTGCGCGGTGCCCGGGCATGCCCGGCGCGGCCGGCGGCGATCGGCCCGCGGGGCGGGCGGATACCGGCGCCCAGAGGGGCAGGCGGCCGGAGCACCGGGATGCAGCGCCAGCGGCCGCTCCCGCCCGCCTTCCGGGAGCGGCACGGCTGGCCAGGCTGGCAGCCGAGCCACCTGCCGCGCTCATGCGCTTCCCTGGGCCAAAAGCAGGGCAGAAGCGAGCGGATTTAAATAGAGCAAGGGAGGGGTACCTGCACTTTCTTTCCCAGATCATTGGGAAAGGGAAAGAGGAAAGGGAAACCGGCATGAGGGGAGGTGGGGCCAAGGCTCAGACAAGAGAGAGTCTGAGGCGGGGGTGAAATAAATTCACTCTCGATTTACTGATACAATGGCCCTGGAAAGCATTTAATTGATCTGGCGTAGTGTCGGTGTGCTAGTGGCAGTGGCTAGAAGATGTACTGTAAGTGCACGAGTGCTAACATACACATCCTGGCAAAAAAAACCCTCAGACAAAGCCAAAGCAATTCAGCTCATTTGAACATTAAGAATGTGCAGTAGATAGTTCTATCAAAGACATGAAAACACATGAAATAATATTGCTCAGGCAATTCAAGTATGGCAAAATATGTTTCCATTTGGGGCAGTAAATGGCCTTCCCAGATAATGGCGATGTCCTGAATGGCAGCTCTCCAGCCAAAGAAGAAATACCTTTTTCCCACTGCGTTTGGTTGGTTGGTTGGGTTTTGGTAGGGCATGAAGATTATATGAAGGAAGAGATAGGAAGTGTAAAAGAAACATCCTCGAAAGCAATGGTGATTTTTCATATTGCCAGTAATGACCAGTTTTTTCACAGATTATGGGTGAAAACACCTTCTTAAACTTTCCTGCTTTCTCAGGAAAGTTTACATCTCTCGTATTTGAGGTTAGGAAATAGACATTCAATTAGCCAGGATTCACCAATCTGCCATTTTCACATTTTCTTTTAATCCCCATAAAGCACATATATTTCACCTCTACTTACAATTTATGCTTAGTATTGTGTCTACATTCATCCGTAAAGCTGAATAACTGTGCAAAGGAGATGCAAAGAGAGGAAGACTACTGTTTCTTTTGAACACAGGCATATCAATCAGCTCCTCTTCACTGTAGCCTCCCAGGAATTGTATAAAAGCTCTTATTCAGTGACAGTGTTGGATTCAAAATTCTTCTGCCCAGAATATCAAGTCCAAGAACAAAGTGCAAGACTGACTGTGCACCAGAAGAGGTCTCACTTGTTCCACCCCACTGTACATGGCAAAATTATAGAACCTCAAATGTACAGGGACTAGACCATGAGTTGTCTGTAGAACGGAGTGGGTAGGATGACACCAGGAGACATAACTTAGTGAAAAAAGTTGTACAGTGAATTTCTGGTTGTTACTGAGCAGCTAGTTTAAATTATACATATTTAACTGTCTCTTGTTTGAGTTCTGAATGTATTTCTTTTATGAAAGGAGGAAAAAAAAAACCCTTGAATTGATAGTGAAATTAAACTTGAGTAAGTAAAAATTATCTGCCACTGCTTTTCCAAGGCTGTATAAAGGAGACAAAATTAAACAGGTAGAAAAAATAATCCTGACTTAAAATAGCATGCACCTTAGAAAATGCATAACATGGTAACTTTGTTCAGCTATAAAGGTAATCATATCCAATGATTAAGATTTTGGGGTTCATAGTTAAAAGAAAGAAAAGGACTCAAATCAGAAACAAGAACTCATGACACTCAAGACTCCCCCATCCCACACCCCTTCAAGTAATGCTTAGAACTTTTTTCTTTCTTAGAAGTTCAGGAAAGAGTTTCTTGGAAAGGTATCATTACCTTGTCTGTTTCATGTCCACTTTGCATTAGGCATCTGCTATAAAGCAAAATGTTCAGCCTGTGTGCTTGGCACAAAGAAGACAGAGGAGTGATAGCATGCCACCCTTCTTTTCAATGAGTAGAGTAATAATTCTCTGAAGATGCTAGAGAGCTGAACACAATGAAGAAACCTAACAGATAGCTTTAATAAACTAAAAATAGTGAGCCCAATGTATCTTCTAGCTTCCACAGAGCTTGCTGTCTTTGAGATGAGTTCTGTCATTGCCACCTTCTACAAACAGTGCCTTAGGGATGAGAGTTGTTATATGCTGCAGTGTTTAATACACACTAACCCTTATTCACATTGGCTTTGTACCTTGCCTAATCATTTGTATTTGCATAAATTGAATGCAAGAATATGAACTTCTGTCAGTGGCAGCAAGGAAGCTCTGATGGACAGGGTATTGTCATAAGATAGGAGCTTCACTTCCACCAAAAAATCTCTGGGTGTCTTTGGGTAGACCATTTAAACTGCTTGTCCTTAAGGCCAAGCCTTAATTAGTTTTATTTTTAATGTGTGTTTCTTCCCTATAAGCAACACTGGAATGATTTTGAGTCTATTAAGTGTAAATATGAGGAAACTGAAGCAAGGAGATTTCTTTGTATGCCCAGCACGCCCCCACT
Organism: Sitta carolinensis; assembly: GCA_032173965.1. Classification (NCBI taxonomy): domain Eukaryota; kingdom Metazoa; phylum Chordata; class Aves; order Passeriformes; family Sittidae; genus Sitta; species Sitta carolinensis. The sequence goes on from CM063313.1 coordinate 62,184,718, forward strand.
TCCCTAGCCCCATTTTGGTAAGCATAGATGGTGAAGATTTGGAAAGTACAGAAGGAAATTCTGAAAAGCTTCCTTTTCCCCCTGAGATTCTGACAAGAATGATTAAAAATAGTAATGAAATATTAGGAGTATGATGGGGGGGGAAGCTGTATGTTTTAGGGGACTTTTTATCACTTCAGTGAAAAAGTCAGAGTTTGAATCTCATATTTCTGTTGGAAAAAGCAAGTGCTCAGATCAGATCAGCTCCTACAATCTGAGGTCTATTAGGAGATGCTAAGAAGTAGGAATTCCTCTAGAATTTAAGACCTGCTTCACTGGATTTAAAAGACAATGCTGCCACTTCTATATTAAAACATTTTTTCCTTGAAGCATGCACCATCAGTATTCACCTCTAGTTCTTTGTCTCTTGTGAAGGGGCACCTTTAGTACCATAGGAGAGCAAAGCAAATAGATGACAAATTCCATTGCTTCCTGCTACACAGAGGGATTTCTATTCTTCTTAAACCTATTGTTCATGGACAGCAATTTTTTTTTACCAGCTCTTTTTGGGTTCCTGCAATCTAACATGACAATAATTCTACGCTTGGAAAGCTCTGATGCAGTAAAATTTAATACCTCTGGAAATAATACAGAATGAAAAGTTTCTGAGAAACACATTAATACCCAGACCACTCTTAGCACATCAGCAATGTCCAACATTTTCAACCTGAGAGCAAAATTAAACAAAAAAAGTATTAAGCAAACCCCAACACTACTCTCATATCCTGTCCAAGTAACAATTCCTTTATGAAGTAAGAGATGCTGTGTAAATGAAAGACAGAAAGGACAGGACCAGTAAATGAGAGAGATGTATTGGTCAGCATGGTAGAAAACCTCTTCTGTGTGGCCACTGCCTACACGTGGAGAAACATCAGGCAGAAGAGTTTTCCCATGATATCACACCTGTTTTTCTCATGTATGTCCTAGAGCAGAACCATAAAATCACAGAATGGTTTGGAAGGGAACTTTAAAAGTCATCTAGTGCAACATGCCTGCAATAAGCAGGGAAATGAAGTAAACCTGGTCAGAGTCCTGTTCAACTCGTCTTTGAGTGTTTCCAGATATTAGGAATCAACCACCTCTCTGGCAAAATCTGCCAGTATTTTACCCCCTCATTCTAAAAAAATTCTTTCTTATAACTTATATAGATGGATCTTGTTCAGTTTAAGAACCATTGCCGCTTTTCTCATCACAAGAGGCCATGATAAAACATCTTTCCCCATCTTTCCTAAAGGCACCTTCAGGTATGGGAGACTGCTGTGGGTCTCTCCAGAGCCTTCTCTTCTTCAGGCTGAACAACTACTCTGTCAGCCTTTCCTCACAGGAGAGGTGCTCCAGCCTGCTGATCATCTCTGTGGCCCTCATCTGTCCTAGCGATTCCCAGAGCTGGATGCAGGACTCCAGGTGGGGTCTCAAGAGAGCAGAGCCTATGGAAAGAATCTGCTCTCTGGTCCTGCTGGCCACGCTGCCTTGGATGCAGCCCAGGACACAACTGCTTTTCTGTTACAACTGTGACTGCCCATGACAGGCTCTTGCCCAGCCTCTCATCCACCAGCACCCCCAAGTCCCTTTTTTGCAGGGCTGTACTTGCTTTGCTCATCATCCAGCCTGTTTTGATACTGGGGCGTGCCCTGACCCAGGTGTAAGGCCTTGTTAAACCTCATGAGATTCCCATGGCCCTACTTCTCAAACTTGTCCAGGTCCCCCTGGATGGCATCCTGTCCTTCAAGTGTGTCAACTGCCACACTCAGCTCAGTGTCATTTGCAAACTTGCTGAGGATGCACTCGATCCCACTGACCATGTCGCTGATGAAGACGTTAAGCAATACTGGTGCTACTACGGACGCTTGGAGGACAATTCTTGTACAGATGTTGGTCAAAAAATTGAACACTGCCCTCTGGACGTGACCATCCAGCCAACTCCATCCACTGAATAGTTCACCTATCAGATCCATATCTCTCAAATTTAAAGAGAAGAGTGATGTGGGGACCACATCAAAGGCCTCAATACAACTTATGTGAGAAGAAAGACATCTTCACAGTGTAGCTAGAGAGCCATTTTGTCAAGGCTTCCTTGCTCTTGGACAAAAGGGCTTGCACTTCCCAGTGGGATTACAAATACCAGAAAAAAGAGAGTTACCCTTGCATTTAAAAATAGAGCTTTGTTGGCAGTGGCCGCCATGGGACTACTACACAAACACATTGATGTCGAGGTGCTAGTTCTTTATAATACATTTTGGCCATCTCTTAGGTTTGTGGAGGAAATTGTAGGATGGCAATAGAAAAACTAATAATTCAGGAGCTTTTGTTTCAAAGTCAGTGCTACCAAGTCCTTCCATTGGTATAATAAAGAAGCACAGTTCACCTTAGTATCCAGTCACTTTGCAGGGCTGTAAGCTAAAAAAAATTGAAAAGTACATCAATGAGTAGAAGGCTATGCTAATAATAGCAAGAGAGTTTTTTCAACACACTCATATTTCAATTTATTTGTGTGTATTTCATGTGAATTCTTGCAAAAATCAGAGGACAGAAAGATAATTTTATTTTATAAGGTTTAGATAAACTATACTTAATTTTATGCCTGCTATAACTTCTTAGGGGACACAGATTTTATTGATGCTTAAATGATAGTTAAATTATAAAATTAATCCACTGCTCCCATGTCTTTTCTATTCATTGCATGCTTGAGGTATTTTTTCTGCTGTTATCTCTTCCATGATATTTCACAGGTCTTTTGCTACATGCTCCTAATTCCCTCTTCCCCAGACATAGACTCACATACTAATGTAATGTCTATCTACTTATTAAATATTAATTAAATAACTTGCTATAGATGAAGACAATTCCATTGATGGTTTAAAGCATATATATAAACATTATTGTGTGTAGCTATAAATGATGCCTTTTGGCAACTGACTGAAAAGCCAAAGTAAAGGGTATTCTTTCTTTTATCCCAAGTTTTATGGAGATGTGATGAATACCAAATACGATTATTTCATATGCCTACTACCTTGAGATTTCCTTTCACTGATCTGCATCTGGCTTTTGGCTGGAAAAGCACCTAGCTGGGCTGCCACAAAAGCTCTCAGAGGTATCACAGCACACAGTACTGCAGAGAAGCAGGGGAAGCAGACTTGTGAGAGAGCAGGTGAACTGGGCAGTGCAGCACACCCACTGTGCTCTTGTTAGAAGTATTTTTCTAGAGAGCCTATTTGATTGTTCCAAGTTCCAAAATATACAAGCAAAGGAGTCTCAAATCAGACTATGGACTCAAAATATAAGTTTGAAGAGATAGATCACAAGGTGTCTTCACCATTATTTGTGGTTTCACTTCTGCTGCTACTGATGATTTGCACCACTTTACCTTCAGTTGCTCTCCAAGTATTTGTAATATACCTCCCCGTAAATATTGAAGCTTTGAATGGCATATTACAACAGAAATTTCTCTTTAATTGCAGGCTGAAGCCTTTTAGAGTTTGTATTTGATGGAAGTCAAGACACATAGGCATATAACACATGTATTTTGGGATTAGAAATGTCCATGGTTGATTGTTACTTAGGTACAAATACCACATTTTAAATTGCTATCTCTTAATTTAAACAGAATTTCAAGTGTAGGCAAGCTGTCAGTTCTTTAACCTCTGCAGCATATGACAGAAATAAGGATGCTCATACATTTAGATGTTTATGCTAAAAGTTTCTTTCCATTTTAGCCATCATGTTCTTATCTGAACTGTTTAACTTTGTGTAAATACTATCTCAATTTTGACTTACAACATAATTTTCTTTATAATTTCCCATCCAGATATCTAATTTACTAAGTAATTGTGGTGTAGTGTTTTCTAGTCTTTGATTATTTTACTAGAAAAAATGCAGAAGAAATACAATACTTCATGACAGCAATTCACCCTGACTGTTATGCCTTTCAGTGAAGACCCTATAGAACAACTCTCTTGCACTTCTGTACTTCACTTGACTCAGATAGATGCAGTATGCAACATTTTGGCTCACAGTACTGCAGAACTGGAAAACAGTTTACTATGCTTTGAAGGTAGCAATGATTTACAAAAAATCTCTAATGCCTTCCTCTACGGGGTTACTAAAATCCCCAAGATAACTAAATGATATTTTCCACATGTACTGCATTTCTGCATACCTCACCCCCACAACTTCTGCCCTCCTCCCAGAGGTGAAGAACCCTAGTGCAGACACCACCTCTGATGATGAAGCCTCTTCAGCCACTTGGTTCACGTGGGTTGAGCACATTTAGTGTTTCATTACTGACCCATCTGCTTTCCTGAGTATTTCCTTTTATTATATTTTTGTGTTTTTCAAGGTGCATCAGTGCGGACAGTTAATCCTGCATTGCCTTCAATACCTTCCCCAGCCACTCAGTTAGCTGTGTACCACTGTTCATACTGGTTTGAGGAACTAATCTGGCCACCAAGCCCTTTTGGTGAAGGGTCTGAAAAGACCACATAGGGGCACCCTCACACTTGTGAGGAAACACCCAAGTGACTGATGGCCCAGAAGTGACACAGCAAGCAGCATGACAGAAGCAGCTGCAAGGAAGATTGCCAAATCAATGTAACACAAACAGGTAAAGTCCTAGTAAATAACAGCTAAAGGACTTGGTGAAGAGCTAAATTATGCTTATTGTACAGATACTATGAATTCACTACCTGTGTACTTGAACTTTCACTACGAGATTCTTCACAAAAATTTCAGCATCTATGAAAAAGTAAAGCTTGACTAGAGTTGTAAGTAATTTTTACACACACGTTTTGAGCAGCAATGTCTTCTACAAGGCAATGAGAGGACAATTTACAAGGTTGGTGATCCTTTGCATCCCCTGAGCAATTTGTGATTTTCTTTCACAGAATAACACAAGAAATTGTGTAAGGATGAGCTCTTAATGAAATTAAACAAATGAGGAATTGCAAAATCTGGACAAGGATAAGGCAACAAGCACTATTATTCAAAACAACACTTCTTAAATAGATACAAATTACTCCAGTGGTCTACTTTAAAATGCACTCTCAAACTAATAACTTTAATTTGGTATATTTTCAGCACTATGTGGATTTTGTTTTGATTTATTTCTAAAGTCACATGCCAAGTCTACATATATTCTTGTGGACTCATGGACACCTGCAATTTTACACCTGCATTTTCCCTGGAACAATTATAGGCATATCTGGACAGCAACAAACTCTGGATGGTGTTTTCCATGTAGTCTGTTGCGGTTATTATATATTTGCATACAGTGTCACACTGGGAAGAAACCAAAGCTTGGGGGCTTTTAGACTGATCACTGATCAAAGCTGTAGGAGGAGTAGTCAATGCCTCTGGAGGCAGTAATCTAGTTTCCTAGTCAAACACAACAGATGGGTGACGCAAAAAGTGCCAGATGAGACCTACAGTAAAAATCACATCAATTGTATCAAATAAACTGTAGTCTCAGCATGCATTTGCCTAACCACTTCCTGAGGCTGTTTTTTTTTTTTTTAAATCCCTTTTGTTGTTATAGGATTTGGACCCTTTTCTTACTCAGATGTATAGTGCAGTTCTTTGCTCAGAAGAAACCACAGAAATTAAGAAACCCCAGAAACTAGATTTTCATTGTTACCTTTACATTGAATTACATTTGTTCAACAGTTTATAGACAAATTGAATCAGTCCATTTGAAAAGCCATCACTCATACACCAAAAAAATCTGCCCAAAATGTGTTAATTTTGATGTTAATTTTTGTTTGTGAACCACCATAATAACAACAACAATCCCTTATTCATGCAGTTCTAAACTCTTAAACCAGACAGAGTCAAACTAGAATATAAAACTGCACTGCATGCAGAAGAAATTTTTTTATTTTTTTTTTAAGGGGACAAGTTGCCCATTTTTCTTCACTTCTCCAAAGAAAATAAACATAACTATTGGGACAGAACAGCAGAGTCAATGGGAACAGGAAGGAAAACAGAGGAAAAGAAAATGGAAGGGGATTTTTTTTTTTAAAGTGTCACTCAGTAATGCAACTGGTCTTTGCAATAGCCTTTAATCAAGCATTGTCTAACACTGCATTGTGCTCATGGCTCCTCTATCACTAGTATAAAATTCTAGCCACTCATACCAATACTTAATGGACAGATTCCGCTGGCAATATAAAGCTGCTGGAAGGCTTTTCTGGAGGAGCTTTTTTGGCTTACCTAGGAAGACTTTGTCAGGTCAATGTCCCCATTGTAGACTGTTCTGTAATACCCAACAGGCATAGCATGTTTGTTTTTTTTAAAGTGCTCTGATACATGAGTCCTGTAATTTGTACAACTTCCTAATTCTACTGATACTTATAAATCCTTATTAATAAGATTTTCAAATCACTTGCCAAGACAACACATGCATATTGTATTTTAGGCTCTTCGGTACTAGAATCTGAAAAATAAATTTGAGAGACAGCAATTTCCTAATGTATTAATGCCATATTCTATTTTATCAAACAATGGTTATCCTGCTAGCCTTAACCAATAACAGATTTTCTCCAAGACTGTGTGATTTCACCCTCTCTTTCATGTTTTTATCCCTTTTTTAATATGCTAGGTCAGAAATTTTGGCTCTGTGATTTATGGCTTAGTCCCAGAGGGCAAACAAACAGATTCTTCCTGTGCTGTTGGCACTAAACTGCATGCCTCTATTGTGTTATGTATAAAATATCTGTTATATTGAGGACACAAGTAATGAATTATTTTTCAGGTTTATAACAAAGACTTTCTGATTCATCTATGGCTATGATTTAATCATAATTTCACTGCAGCAGTTGAGCTAATTTAGAAGGGAAAAATCTGAACACTCTGTAGAAACGGTGCGGGAATGCTGGAATTGTTTGATAAGTTTTAGTGATAAGTATAGTATAGTTATAATTGTTATTTTAGTGTAGTTTTTTCTAGTCTCTGTAAAGGGGGCCCCCTGCTTTGGGAGACACCTGGTCAGACTCCTGATAAGAGTTCCCAAGACAACCCCGGCCTCTGCCCAGGGACCGTTTCCCATTGGTTTTCCCCGAGATAGGCTTCTGTCCACCCTAGCAATGTAGCTTTCCTCCCTCGGTCCATCAATCATCTTCAAGGTCCAGTGCAGACCAAGACTTTCAGAGGTTGATGGATCCCCCAGAGACCCCTCCCCAACTTACTTTAAGTTGTCTTATTGGTTTGTAATCTGTATCCACCCCACTCCCATCTTCCTTTGGATAAAACCCCCTTGTAACCCAGGTTCGGGGTCTCTCTTGCCTGAGGCACCGGGCCTGGGGTCAGGGGCTTCCCCTGTAACCCCCGAATAAAACCTATGTTCCCGGATGTCTCTGAGAGTCCCCTCTTTGAAACCACAGCCGTGACAGCATAGGCTAAGGTGCTGCAGAGCCAAGTACCCACACACGAGACTGTCAAGGCGTATGAGAGCGAGTGGGCGTCAAGCCGAACGCCAGGCTGACCAGAGATACGCACGACGACAAAACTGGACAGACATAAGCAAGTTAGAAGTTCCTAGGAGAAAAACCTCCTGAAAAATAATAATGAACAAGTATTTGCATCAACATCTTTGATAACCATTTTTCTGATGTCTGATATAATCTTCCAAGAGGTCAGAACTTGGGATTATATTTTCATATGGGGAAGTTTTAGGAATTTTTTAGTTAACAGTCTTTCTGTGAGAAGAGCTGCACAAATGCTAAATGCAATCTGTTTTCCTACCAAAGTCCATGCAACAAGCTGGAGACATGAACATTTATGTGCTCTTAAAAAAATTGTGACATTTTTGATAATTCATAATATTTTGTGTTTATTCTATGGAAATCCTCCATTTATCCTCTTTAATGGCTTTGGATTTTTGTTTTGTTTTGTTGTTTTTGGTTTTTTTTTTCCTTTATATTAATACACACAAAGTTTCAGACCTCTGAACTAGCATCTTCTTATTTTCTGTTTTATCAAAAGCTAGAGATAAAATGTGCTAAAAGAATAATTTTTATGCCTTCTATGACTATTATTACTCCCAGCAATCTATTTTTCCTTTTTAAATTATTGTTTTCTCTTCTCATTTTTAAATTAGAGGCTTATAACTTTGTGTTTTACAATCACCAGTAACAGAAAATCACATATGAGGGAATTGCCTCTTTCAGAACTGATGCAGCAGAGATGAGGAAAACAAATGGAAGATGTGATACCAGAAGGTATCTCCTGACTTGAAACTTCCATGAATTATTTGGCTTATCCAGCTATTTGTCATAATTACTGAATTTATTTTAATTAATGTGAGAGAAAAATGCCAGCTGAATGTTGTTCAGTCCTGAAGGCACTGCTTAACCCTGTGCTAGATAAAATAAACTCTTATGTTTCTAATTGGTGGCAAGCAATATATTAATTCGACTTCAGGCATACTTGGTACAAACGACGGTAACACAGATGAGAAAAAGCCCAGGGTCCTTATCAGCCATTTTGACATCCACATAAACTTCCTTGTTAAAAGACATTTTGAGATAATGAAGAGGAAGAAACAAATGTATCCAAACACAATTAGAATAACCAATAATGGCCCTGGTTATATACTACTTTTTTTTTTTTTTCTTTTTTGAAAATTCTACTAAAAATAAATTGTCAGACTCCTAACATATTTATAAAGAAAGCCTTCTCATGCGTGTATCCATGACAACCCAGATTTATATTTTGAGCTCTAGAAAGTTGTTACAGCACAGCTTACATAAATTACTTTGAAGAATGTAGCAAGATAAGATGGTTTGCTACTTGAGGCATTTTATTTGGCATAATATATAATATTTTGACTATACTGAAGCATAAAGGAAAGCAAAAATATTATGCAGTGGTTTGAAGTCAGTCTCACCATAAAGTAAGCCTATTTTTAATACAAGGAAAACGTATAAGCACTTTATGACAAAGAACACTGAAAATTGAAAAAAAAATCACTGAAGACTTAGTAATTGAATATTGGCGTATCATAATTAGGAAAGCAAAGAAACATAACAGAAATGTGAAGCATACATTGTCTGAAATAAACAGAACTTATATTTACACGAGTATGCCTCCTACGGGGGTTCCATCTGGACTGCTTTGGGCACAAAACCTGTATTTTTTTCTCTCTCTTACCTTGGGAAAGGAACTTGCTTTCACTAGGCTGAGCATTACTAAAATTGCATTTTTGTTACATGTTTTGTTTTTGCTTTTGATTTGAGACTCATAGTATGTTATTTATATAATAGATTAACACAGTAGGCAATTTCCAAGTACGGCATGGAAATAATAGGAACATAGTTAATGAGATTTTTCCAAAACAAATTATCAGTGAGCTCTCTAGCACTTTCTTGTCAAATAAATGCATTACCTACTTTGGGCAGAGACTTTGAGGGAAGAGAGATATAGTCACTTCAATAACTGTTCAGTACACTGCTAAGAATTCAAGTGTTAACAACTACAGCCTGCATGACCTTTTTTCTGAGCAGAGCCTACTGCTTTAAATTGCAAGCCAGGGAAGACAAAAAACCCAGACAAGTTTGTAACAGAGCCTTTCTTTGAGCTGTCTGCTAAGGGAAAAAGTTCTTGACCTCAGAGACGCAGTGGTTGGGTGACACACCGCCAGGCAGCCTGGCACTGTGTGAATTCCTTATTTCTAGACCCACACCAGCTCTGATTGGGGGATCTCCAGCAGAGGTATCTACCTGAGGGCTACACAACAAGATTAAAGTGAAATTCAACACCTCCTTAAAATGCAGCAGCACAAGTCTCTTCTGAAAGCCCATGACTGCAACCCAGCCTTGTGAATGACCTTGTGAATTCTTACAGCGATACACCCTGAGATTAGCTCAGTTGGTTGAAGCTTGATGCTAAAACCACCAAGGTTCATCCCTCTGCAGACCATTCTCGTAAGAATTAGACTTGATGAACCTTGTGGGTCCCTTTCAACTCAGAACATTCTGCAATTCTGTGACAGAAAAATAACAGAAATTAAGCTGATAGGGGAATGGCACAAGTTTTGCAGCAGATGTTCCTGAAGGAGAGCCAGCAAGTGAGAGAGATGTTTACCCTGCATGTATCCCCAGCTGGTTAGTTGTGGTCTTCTATTAGTTAGGGTCTCCTCATAATTTCATGATAGATGGGAATTAATTGCTCTATGACTCCATTTTTTTGCTTGGAACAATGGCCTATACGTTCAACATAATAGTCCTGAGGGTCAAAATCTTTACTCTTTTTTCTTAATTGTATTAGGGCAACTTCAGGCCTAATTTTCTGCATAAGCCAAATTTAGTTTTAGTCACTTGTGTAAGTATTTCTGGGCACAGTTCATGCACTTTAGAAATACCACCAGAGCCTTAGGTAGTCTAAGTTTTATGCCTTCCCATAAAATACTTTTATGGGAAGGATTTCATAGCTAAACATCATCATAAACATACAAACCTTTCACTCCACTCAAATTCTTTTTCTTTCATATTACAGAACATTATTCTCTACAGTGTAGTATTATGTTTTATGTCATGAAATGTCATTTATACCAACCAAAACTTTCCAACCTAATTAATACAGTAAAAATTTTAGTCTGCCTTCAGTTTCTTTCAGTTCTCCATGAAAATATGCAGTAAAAATGAAATGCCTTAATCAAGAACCACCAGCATGAATAGTATCTTCTGATATTTTGTTACAATAATGTGCAAATCAAGAAGATACCATGATAGGTAACAGAAGGTGCTTGTGTGATTGATTTGCCAGAGAATTACATTACATTTTAACTAGAAATCTTGGAATGCAGCTACTTTATATATGTACAAGATGATCTCAAGTCCAAAGTCCTGGGATGCCCTACCATGGCTTGAAGTAGACACCTGTGTCTATAAAGAAAAGTTCATCCTTTCTAAAAAGCCTGTAAAAAAATATAGAGAAGCATTGCAAAGGCCATATTTGAACAATACCATATTTGAACTTGTTATTAGTTAGCTACAGTCAAGTGTTAAGTAAATTTACAGTAGTAAATAGGTTACACATTGCTGTATATTTACTAGTTTTAGAACATTCAACTTACATTCTTCATACTCTCAGTGGTAGGTTTATCATAACTGATTAAACGAATTATTCCTCTGATAGCCAGTAGTTTTCCATGGAAATTAATTTGTGGCCCATTAAATATGTTACCTAGCATATGCCCATCAACCAGTACAATTGATGTATAAGGCTTTTATGCAGACAGCAACAGCTCAAGGGCCATCATACATAAATACTTATGAGAGCTAAAAGCAAGAACAGATGCCTTGCCATGCAAGTGTGATGCTACATAAAAATCTGTGAAGTTTAAATGCATTAATTGAAATTATCAAGGAAGCTTATTTGATGTGTTTTCTCTGGTTTTGATTAAAGAGCATCAGGCAATTATACGTTAAGAACTGAAAAGTCGGTGTTTTGTACCAATATCAAAACACTAAGAAGTTACAGCTATATCTCTTGTCTATAGCTATCCTCTAAACTGCAAATGAAGAGCTTTTCCTTTGCACTGTTTCAATAATAAGAAAAAATTACTTTGAAAGTTTCAATTTTTCAAAGACCACTTTGAAATATTGTCCCTGTCTAACAGTTTCTACAAAGTAGAACAATTGAACAATTCCGCATAAGTGCTGGTCACAATGAAATGTAAAATAGAATTAAGTGCTACTAGTACAAATTTCAGAGCCCAGTTTTCTGCTTTGGTGTTGCTTTTCCTTATTCATCTCAGTTACAAAGACCAACTTAGTGAAGTTACATCTGGCTCTACTTGAAATAGTTGCTTAGTTACCACTAATCAACTCCAATTAAAGAAGGAAGAAGACCTTTTTCAAACAACACTGTGGGAAAATGACTGGGGGTTTGGAAATTATGGGGAAAATACAGTTGCTACTGCCAGGTGGAAGGCAGTCAGCATACCCGACCTCCCAGACTCAACACAATCTGTGGGGTCTAAACGGAGGGGAGAGGAGACACCAGGGCCAGGCTTTGTCAAAGCCCTTGGGAAGAGGGAACTCAGTGTCCCTTCCAGCTGAAAACCCCCCCAGCAGCCTGAAACCAAGAGAGGGAGGGAGATGTCCTGCTTGTGAGCCAGCAGCTGTGGGGAAATCTCTGACACAGGTCCCCACGGGGGGTTATCTGAGACCCCTGCCCCGAGGGTCCAGGCGCAGCCCCCTGATGGCGTGGGACAGGCAGGAATGGGCAGAGGAGTGGAGCTGCAGGAGGGCAGTGACCCTGTGGTCCCTGAGCTGCTCAGGAAGGGTGCCCACAGCAGGAGGCACGAGGGCTGAGGCTTTCCTGGACACCCACAGATAATAACATAGCCAGGGTTTGGGGAAATCAACCCATTCCACTTGACAGTAGCACTGCGTACATTAACTTTTTAGCATTTAGGATGATTTTTAAGAAACAAAAAAGAATATTGCTAAATCATACAACTGCTTTTGAAGAATCAGTAAGCAAACACTTCAATATATGGGGAACAATATGAAATTAATATATAGACTTGACAAACATAACTTAAATGGGATAGCTTAATTTCTTAAAGAAAAATCCTTATGTCTGATCAACTGGTCAGGTTTTTTTATAATTTTCTGAGTCAATAATAATAAAAAAAATCTTCATTTGTTTTTCTGCCTTTTTACAAGGGCATGTTGTGATAGGACAAGGGCAAATGGTTTTAAACTGATTAAAGGTATATTTAGAGAAGATATTAGGAGCAAATTCTTTACTAAGAGTGTGGTGAGGCTCTAAAGCAAGTTGCACAGAGAAATTGTGAATATTCCACACCTGAAAATGTTCAAGGCCAGGGATGGGGCTCAGAATAACCTGGTCTAGTGAACAGTATCACTGTCTGTGGAAACTAAATGATCATTAAGATCCCTCATGAAATCATTTTTGTCATGATTGTTTCATAGACTTTCATTCTCCAAAATGCTCACTTACTGTATAACTCGGCAGTAGTGCACTGAGTATATAGGCACAGAGCAGGGCCATCAGGTTACCCAGGGCTTCAGACGGGTAATCCCACGTGCTGTCAGACAGCTCTCTGCCGTTGCAGATACATCTTATCAGGGTCCATGAACTTGGGTGTGTCCAATATATTTAAATGCTTCCTAACTGGATCTCCATCTGCTAAGGTAGTTCTGGTCTTTTCTTGACTCTCCCACTGGTCTTGTGTGCCATGGATTTCTTATAGCAAGACTTAACAGTAAACCAAAGCAAACAACAAATTTTTCCCATCTCCTCTGTCATCACATTCTCTGCCCTGTTCATCGTGGGCCCATACTTTTTCTCTTCTTCCTTTTTAGAGATATGTTCATAAAAGTCTGTCTTGTTACCTTTCAATTTCTTCACTGGATTCAACTCCAAATGGACTTCTTCTTTCCTAACTCTACCCCTGCATATTCAGAGTGTGTCTCTGAATTTCTCCTGGACCATCTGACCCTACTTTTATCTCTTATGAACTTCTTTTTTTGTGTCTTTGTCCAAAACAGCTTGTTCGTTCTTGTTATCTTTGCTTCTGTCATCAAGTTGTCATCAGAGCACTCCAGAAACCTCCTGGATCACTTATGCTTTCTGTGCTGCCTCTCCAGCACATATCAATGTGTTTTGTGTCTCTCCTGAGGACCAATGCCTATGAACATGAGTTTTCCACTCAGGTTTGAAGGAAACTCTAAGTGATAAGGTCCAGTGTAGAAGAACAAATCTGTGCCTGTTGATGAAACTGAGAGTTTTTACAAAGGGGAACCCAAGCATTTTCACACCTTCAGACTCTGTAGAGGAATACTTGAAGATAAACATGCACTCCTTGGCTCACAGAAATAATACCTGAGTCCTAGAGTCATCTGCCTCCTGCCTCTTGCCATTGCAGGACCATAAGCTCTAAGATGAGATAGAGTCAGGTGCATTCACACAAATGAAAGCCTGATTGTTCTTATTTTGCAAACTAAACCCATGTTATGCAACTGGTAGAGTTTACACAAAGTCCATTTCAACTTGTAAAGTGTTTTGCATAGGAACATTTTTAGGTTTGGCTTGATTTGGTTTGGATTTCAGCAACTCTAGGTATTTACAGAGTGTGTTTAGAAAAACAAGAATGGTCAAATTTTTGACAGTGGCACTTTACTGACTGTAAATTTATATTCATACAAGTTTATCCTGAAAATCAAGAAAATTCAGCAATTTCAAATTTAAAGTTTTTAAATGCCCTAATCATCTTCCGTTCCATTTCTTTAAAATGTGGATTTATACACAGGATATGAATGACTGCTTCGCATTGTCCTAGGGTGATGTTTGTATCCCCATTTATGTGTGTTCTGCTATGTTGGATGTTATGTTCTGTGCCTGTGAGACGGGCTCTGAAGGACAAATGTTTTGTTTTGGTTCTGTTATCAGCCTGCTTCCCCCCCCACGACTGGCGGGACACAGAGACGGGGCAGTACATAGTGTGGCTGTTGTTTTTTGCTGCTCTCTTTTCTCCTTGACTCTAGCTCTGGCTGCTGCTTTTGCTCCTGCTCCTGCTTCGCTTCGCTCTTGCTTTGTTTTTTTCCTTTTTTTTTCTTTTTTCTTGTAACTACTGGGACCTGCTCCGGACTGGGACCTGAGAACACCTTGTGGCCGGCAACAGCCATCCCCAGCGCCGGAGGGAGTGACAACAGGGCGACCACCCCCAAGAGAGACTCGCTGCATTTGTCATCTCTTTTTCAGAGCTGTGAAAAAGTGTTGTCATCTGATATTGTTCATTTTGTGTACTGGGGGGGGGAGGCTGTGCCTGTTAAATAAACAGGTTCTTTCCACTTCTCTCCGAGGAATCATTCCCGAACCGGCTGGGGGGAGGGCCGTGTGGGTTTGATCTCCGGAGGGAGCTTCCTTTGGAGGTTTTCTCCCAGATTTGCCCTAAACTAGGACAAAATTTGGCGCCCAACGCGAGGCTCGAGAGAGAGTGGAAAAACCCTGTTTTGAGTATATTTTGGTTGTTACTACTTGGTGGTGGTATAAAGCATTTAATAGTCATGTGCTTTCAATTTATAATGTCTCTTGGGGTGAAGGCTTGCCTGTATTTCTGGTCCCTAGGGTTTTTTGAGATCATAATACTTCTATGGTCCCTAGGTTTATTTGCTTATCCTCAAATAGTTCTACTATTGTCCCTAATACGTAGTTTTTACAGCAGAGGGGCAGTGACCAGAATAGCCATACTGCTGGGCTTGGTGGTGGTGATTTGTAAGAAGTTTATAAATCTGCTGGGGGCTGTTCCAGGTATGGATGGTTCATGGCTATGGTTATTTACCCAGATTGTTATGGGAGGAGTAGGGGATGAGGCTTTTCAGTCTTTGCTTTCCTTCTTCTCCTCTGAGTTTGTCACATCACTGTTTGAGAATATTCAGTTTCCCCTGAATGTTAAAGAGACTATCTTTCTGGTCTTTAATCTAGTAAGCTTCCATTATACAGTCCGCAGCTTCTCTAGAATGAGGGCTGAGATTTCTAGACGGGCTGATGAGACCCCTGACCCAGGAGTAGACCCAGGTGTGGAAAATCCTGAGTGGTGTGGGAAATGGGAGGATATGGGCCAAATCCTGAAGGAATTCTCTGACCCTATAGCCTGGGACTTTCCCCATGAACAAATTCAGAACCCAGCTGAGGTAGGGAAATACCTGAAAGAGAAGTACCATGATGATCCTAAGGAGAAAAAGATCATTGCAGTGAGCTGGGCCCTGGCATATGCTTATCGCACACTGCTAGATACGGTAGGACAGCAGACAGAGGAAGGGGGGCAGGGAGATACATCAGCAGTTATCCCGGTCACTCAGGCTACAGCAAACACCCTGGGCTCAAAGCCAGCAGCCAAACCAGATAGTGAGCCTAAGGCAGCAGCTACAGCAGATAATAAGCCTCAACCAATGGCTGTTGCTACTAGCACTCGAAGTGGGAAGTGCACAGACAAGACCGATCGACCAGTGGATGATGATGATGATGATGCAGGAGAAGGACCCTCAACACCTCCTGACATAAAATCAGGAGTCAAAACAACAGGTACCAGATCAGAAGCCAATATTGAGTCCTTTTCCCTGAAGGACCTTCGTGGCCTACGGAAGGACTACACTCGACGACCTGATGAATCTATAATTAGTTGGTTAGTCCGTCTTTGGGATGCTGCAGGTGAGGCTACAATTCTGGATGGCACTGAAGCGAGGCATTTGGGATCCCTGTCACATGATCCTGTCATCGACCAAGGAATGATGAGAGGGGTTAACCCTCACAGCCTCTGGGCACGGGTCTTGGAAAGTGTAGCACAAAGATACCTCTGTGCAGACGATCTTTATATGCAGCAAACACAGTGGAAAACCATAGAACAAGGGATACAACGCCTGAGAGAAATGGCAGTGGCAGAGATTATCTTCTCAGATGACATAACAACTAGGAATCCAGACATGGTACCATGCACGTCTGTGATGTGGCGAAAACTGGTACGACTTGGGCCACAAGAATATGCCTCTGCTTTAGCCATAATGAAGAGGGATGACAGGAATGAGACTGTGCTGGATATGGCAAAGAAGCTCCGAGCTTACGCAGATGCTGTGCATGGCCCAACACATGCCAGAATTGCAGCGGTGGAAACACGTCTGCAAAAATTAGAGGACAAGATAGAAGAAAATCATAAGAAGCTCAGAGAAGAGATTAAAGAAGACCTTCTCCAAATCTCAGCAGTACAGATCAGAGGCTCTGGTACCCAACGCAGACGTTCCCCATATGGAGAGAGAAAATACACCCCACGAGCTGAGCTGTGGTTCTTCCTGCGTGATTGTGGAGAAAACATGAGGAGATGGGATGGAAAACCAACTGCTGCTCTGGCCCAACGGGTGCGTGAATTGAAGGAAGACAAGGATCAGAGAGGAAGTTCCACCAAAAGGAAAGCAGCTCCAGTTGCCCGTAGCCAAACTGCCAAGTATGATGATAATGATGACATGTCCGATCCCCTTGAAGGAACCTCCAAAACATATACCCAAGGAAAGAAGGATAACCAGGCTTAGAGGGGCCCTGCCTCTAGCCAGGTAGAGGCTAGGGAAAACCGTGTTTTCTGGACCGTGTGGATTCGTTGGCCTGGCACATCGGAACCACGAGAGTATACAGCTTTAGTTGACACTGGTGCGCAGTGCACATTAATCCCATCAAGACATGTGGGGACAGAATCTGTTTCTATTGCTGGTGTGACAGGGGATCGCAGGATTTCACTTTGGTGGAAGCTGATGTGAGCCTGACTGGAAATGAGTGGAAGAAACACCCTATTGTGACTGGCCCAGAGGCCCCATGTATTTTGGGCATAGATTATCTTCGAAGTGGGTATTTCAAAGACCCAAAAGGACTCAGGTGGGCATTTGGGATAGCGGCTGTAGTGACAGAGAGCATCCAGCAACTGAACACTTTGCCTGGACTGTCCGAAAATCCATCTACAGTAGGACTTCTGAAGGGAGAAGAGCAACAGGTACCAATTGCTACTTCCATAGTGCATCGTCGACAGTACAGAACAACTCGAGATGCTGTGATTCCCATCCATAAGATGATCCGAGAGCTGGAGAGCCAAGGGGTGGTCAGCAAAACCCACTCACCCTTCAACAGCCCCATCTGGCCTGTGCGCAAATCTGAAGGAGAATGGAGATTGACGGTGGACTACCGTGCATTAAATGAAGTGACTCCACCGCTGAGTGCTGCTGTGCCAGACATATTAGAGCTCCAGTACGAGCTGGAGTCCAAGGCAGCGAAGTGGTATGCCACTATTGACATTGCAAATGCATTTTTCTCCATTCCTCTGGCAGCAGAATGCAGGCCTCAGTTTGCTTTCACGTGGAGGGGAGTGCAGTATACTTGGAATCGACTGCCCCAGGGGTGGAAGCACAGTCCCACCATCTGCCATGGACTGATCCAGACTGCACTAGAAAAGGGTGAGGCTCCAGAACATCTACAGTATATTGATGACATCATTGTGTGGGGGAACACGGCAGTAGAAGTGTTTGAGAAAGGAGAGAAAATTATCCAAATCCTCCTGAAAGCTGGTTTCGCCATCAAAAAGAGTAAAGTCAAGGGACCAGCTCGTGAGATTCAGTTCCTAGGAGTAAAGTGGCAAGATGGACGGCGTCAGATTCCTACGGATGTCATCAATAAGATTACAGCTATGTCTCCACCAACCAATAAGAAGGAGACACAAGCTTTCCTAGGCGCCATAGGTTTTTGGAGAATGCACATTCCTGAGTACAGTCAAATCGTAAGCCCTCTTTACCTGGTCACCCGCAAGAAGAACGATTTCCACTGGGGCCCTGAGCAGCAACAAGCTTTTGCCCAGATTAAGCAGGAGATCGCTCATGCGGTGGCCCTTGGCCCAGTCAGGACAGGACCAGAGGTAAAGAATGTGCTCTACTCTGCAGCCGGGAGCCATGGTCTGTCCTGGAGCCTTTGGCAAAAGGTGCCTGGGGAGACTCGGGGTCGACCATTGGGATTTTGGAGTCGAGGCTACAGGGGGTCTGAATCCAACTACACTCCAACAGAAAAAGAAATCTTAGCTGCTTACGAAGGAGTCCAAGCTGCCTCAGAAGTGATTGGTACAGAAGTGCAACTCCTTCTGGCACCCCGACTACCGGTACTGGGGTGGATGTTCAAAGACAAGGTTCCTTCTACCCACCATGCCACCAGTGCTACATGGAGCAAGTGGATTGCTCTTCTCACACAGCGCGCCCGTATAGGTAAACTAAATCGCCCTGGGATTCTGGAGGCAATTACAAATTGGCCCGAAGGTGAGAATTTTGATGTCAGAGATGAAGAAGAAGAGCCAGTGACACGGGCTCAAGAAGCTCCTCCATATAACCAACTGCCCCCAGAGGAAACACGCTATGCTCTTTTCACTGACGGTTCCTGTCGTATTGTAGGGATGAACCGGAAGTGGAAAGCAGCTGTCTGGAGCCCCACACGACAGGTCGCAGAGGCCATTGAGGGAGAAGGTGGGTCAAGCCAACTTGCAGAGCTCAAAGCCGTTCAACTGGCCCTGGACATTGCTGAAAGAGAGAGGTGGCCAAAGCTCTACCTCTACACTGATTCATGGATGGTAGCCAATGCTCTGTGGGGATGGCTGGAGAGGTGGAAAAAGGCTCACTGGCAACGTAGAGGAAAACCAATTTGGGCTGCTGAAGAGTGGAAAGACATCGCTACCAGAGTAGGGAGGCTACCTATGAAGGTCCGCCATGTAGATGCCCATGTCCCCAAAAGTAGAGCTAATGAGGAGCACCAAAACAACAATCAGGTAGATCAGGCTGCAAAGATAGGGGTGTCCAAGATAGATCTAGACTGGGAACACAAGGGAGAGTTGTTCCTAGCTCGATGGGCCCATGATGCCTCAGGCCATCAGGGTAGAGATGCCACCTATAAGTGGGCTCGAGACCGAGGGGTGGATTTAACCATGGATAGCATTTCTCAGGTTATCCACGACTGTGAGACATGTGCTGCCATCAAGCAGGCCAAAAGGGTGAAGCCCCTCTGGTATGGGGGGCGATGGTCCAAATACAAGTATGGGGAGGCCTGGCAGGTTGACTACATCACACTGCCCCAAACACGTCAAGGCAAGCGCTACGTGCTCACAATGGTAGAAGCCACCACAGGATGGTTGGAGACCTACCCTACGTCTCATGCCACTGCCCGGAACACCATCCTGGGCCTTGAAAAGCAGGTCCTTTGGAGGCATGGTACCCCTGAGAGAATTGAGTCAGACAATGGGACTCATTTTAAGAACAGTCTTATCAACACCTGGGCTAGGGAACATGGCATCGAGTGGGTGTATCATATTCCCTACCATGCACCAGCTGCAGGTAAAGTAGAAAGGTACAACGGATTACTAAAAACCCAGCTGAAGGCCTTGGGTGGGGGATCTTTCAAAAATTGGGAGCAGCATCTAGCAAAGGCCACTTGGTTAGTTAACACTCGGGGTTCCACCAACCGAGCAGGTCCTGCCCAGTCTGAGTCCTTGAATACAGCAGACGGAGATAAAGTCCCAGTGGTGCATGTCAGAGGTTTGTTAGGGAAGACGGTGTGGATCAAGTCTGCCTCGAGTACAGACAAACCCATCCGCGGGGTTGTCTTTGCTCAGGGACCAGGTTGCACCTGGTGGGTAATGCAAAGAGATGGATCAACACGATGTGTACCTCAGGGAGATCTGATTGTGGGGTGAAGATGATCAATATTTGTTGGAAAATGTGTAAGTGTCAAAGGTCTGGGCAAGTGAAAAAATGGAGAAGGAAACATGTAAGTGTCGAAGGTCTGAGCAAGTGACAGATGGAAGTTTTAAAATGTATGATGTGTGGTAGTATAATATGGGGATAAGGGGTGGAATGTCCTAGGGTGATGTTTGTATCCCCATTTATGTGTGTTCTGCTATGTTGGATGTTATGTTCTGTGCCTGTGAGACGGGCTCTGAAGGACAAATGTTTTGTTTTGGTTCTGTTATCAGCCTGCTTCCCCCCCCACGACTGGCGGGACACAGAGACGGGGCAGTACATAGTGTGGCTGTTGTTTTTTGCTGCTCTCTTTTCTCCTTGACTCTAGCTCTGGCTGCTGCTTTTGCTCCTGCTCCTGCTTCGCTTCGCTCTTGCTTTGTTTTTTTCCTTTTTTTTTCTTTTTTCTTGTAACTACTGGGACCTGCTCCGGACTGGGACCTGAGAACACCTTGTGGCCGGCAACAGCCATCCCCAGCGCCGGAGGGAGTGACAACAGGGCGACCACCCCCAAGAGAGACTCGCTGCATTTGTCATCTCTTTTTCAGAGCTGTGAAAAAGTGTTGTCATCTGATATTGTTCATTTTGTGTACTGGGGGGGGGAGGCTGTGCCTGTTAAATAAACAGGTTCTTTCCACTTCTCTCCGAGGAATCATTCCCGAACCGGCTGGGGGGAGGGGCCGTGTGGGTTTGATCTCCGGAGGGAGCTTCCTTTGGAGGTTTTCTCCCAGATTTGCCCTAAACTAGGACAGCATAACAACTGAATGCCACAGGTAGGGAAAGGAAATGAATCCACTAAATAAAATCTTTTCCATAATCTGTATAATTGGAAGGTAAACAGCATGCAAGGATTTACTCAATACAGGAATGGTGACAGTAGAAACACAAGAGATTGATGTGAAATGTACAAGTAACCACACAGTAGAACTTCTATGTATATTTCATACATGGGGTCCACAAACTTTCTCCTGTAAGACCTTGATTAAGAAAGTATCATTGCAGCCATGCTAAGAGCTTTCATAAGTTTCAATATCAGAGGCTACTGTGGTTTATTAAATAGCAATCAGGTAATAAAGACCAGGAAGACTTTATGCACTTGGACTTTTTTTGAGGAGAGGAATGAGGTCAAATAAATCTAAGTGGAAGCCTGTAAGCTTACCATTAAAATTAAGCACCAGTTTAATGACAATGTGGTGAAAAATAGTATTGATGATTTTATTCACATCAGAGCCCTAGCTAGCTTTTTATAATTGTAGAGCTTCTTCAGTTTGTAATTCTCAAATAGCCATTGAGGGTGCTTTGTAAAAAGTGGTGGTTTGCCTTATATATGTTGTATATACATATGTATTTAATATTTTCAAGGAAGCAAAAGGTATTCATACTGAAAGAGCTACCTAAGAACTAACCAGTTACGGAATTATCTTTGGGCTCTGCAGCTTCTTGGGGGTTACAGACTGGCCCTGGTGCATAAACCGTACCTCTAATCAGCAAATGTCATTCCCTCCCCATTCCCTGTGCCAGTACAGCCTGTCTGGCACAGCAGCCAGAGCATGTACTCTCAAGGACCTGCGTGAGCACTCTGTGCCTGCTTACAAAATGCCTTCACCCACTATAATCCTGCAGGCTAAATTCAGACCTCTGTTTTAGCTGTGGATTGTATTCCACAAATAAGGACTTAATGTCTGAGAAATTCATGGATGTGAGCAAGAGTATGAGTCTTGCATTAATGAGAAGTGATCACCAGTAGCAGCACACTGCTACTGTAAAAATCTGTAGATTTGTACTGGTAAATCAGTGCTAAATGAGCTAGCTTTGCTGTATTGCTGTGCACAAGGATAGGAGCACATGGAGCAAAGTCAGACTCCAGTGTGAGCCTGCTGTTCAGGAAAAATCACAGAACCAGCAGTAACATGTATTTAATGTTTCATGAATAAGGAACCTAGGAATGTGCAAAAAGGAGAATTCTGAGTATACTTAAATTTCCACAAATACTACCTATATAGCTTAGTGGATTGATGATATCTAGATAGATGAAATTAATTGTGTTCTGAAATATAATTTTTTTGAGATTTAGAATTTAAATTACTAGGAATGAGATCAATTGTGATTGTAACATTAATACTTTCTCTGTAAAATTAAGCAAAGTAACAATTTTTTTTTTTTTACATCTACAATCTTATTTTTGTCTTGCCAAGATAGGAAAAGTGATTGTGTCTTTTTTAGGGAGATCAGTGTGTTTAGGAGGTCAAGAAATGTGACAACAGAAGATGAGTGGGTCTACCTCCAATTAGATTCTGTCCTTATGAAAACAAAGTCTAAGGCTGAAGCAGAATGATAGAGGAAACCTAAGAGACAAAAAAGCTATCCTCAGCAGCTCAAAAGATATTATTCAAAATGTTGGCAGAGGAAAGCTTTAGAAGGGCGACAAAATTATACTTTGATTCAGTTTCCTTGAGGAGTAAAAAAAAGCAAAAAACTTCATTAGGTAAAGCTGAGAAAAGTCTGCAAGACACTAAGGGAAAAAAGAGGATGTAAGAAATAAGAGGGCATCTTTAAAAAGCCAAACTCATGTTTGAGGAAGGATAATAGGAAGGATTATAAACTTTGTCAGGTTGAAAACACAAGGCAACAAAAAGAGAAGCACTTGCAGAGCATATAAATAAATAAATAATCATATTTAAAGACTTTAAGGAGAAGTGGGTTTTTTTTATTTTTTCCCCTAACTTCTTTTTACCATAACTCCATTTGGCTGCAATTTATCTAAGACAAATTGTCCAATTAAGTAATATTACATTATATTCATTGACAGAATATATTTAAATTATCAAAATAATATGTTTTGCTGAGTAGTCAGCTTGACTATGCACTCTTTTCCAACTATGTATCTTGAGCAGGCATCCTTGAGTAACACCAGTGAGAACACATACTCTACAAGCTCTACGGCACTCTGAGATTACTGTGATAGAGAACATGTCAGATTTAAAGGATGACAACTCAAAAGTGTTAATTTTCTACGAAATCACAGACGGGCGTTACAGACTGCGTGGGCACCACATCAATGTGCACATGGATATGAAGTGAATAAGAATAGAAAGACAGTCAGACCAAAGTATCTTACATCTGCTAAAGGTAGTGTGATATGGTAAATACACTTACAATGGTAGGGGGTGATGGTGTCCTAGAACACTTATATTTACACATCTGGCTTCCTAGAATTGAGATGGTGCTAGGGTTCTTAGCAGCCCTAAAGGTGGCTTCTGTTCTGTGAACATTATCCAGTCTGCAAACAAATTCATTTAGCCTTTCTCTATCAGCAACACCCTCCAGAACAGATTTCTGAAAATACTTACACAATTCCAAAGGGTTGGGGTCAGTTATGTGGAGGCACTTAGAAACCTTACTGTGTCATTTAATAACTTTCATTAATAACTTACAAAAGCCTTAACTTCATAAAAAAATGGGAAGAATCTTCAAAGAAAAGCAAATTATTCTTTGGCTTTTTATACTTCTACACAGATATGTCTTTACATTAAATACTGTGCAGCATGTGTATATTAACTTCCAGCATCACAAATATTTTATAAGGTTATTTTCAACTAAACCTGTAATCTAAATAAAACACTGCAGAAATACTAATTAGAGATTCTAGGGAAAAGGAAATTGTTCAGAAGAAGCTTCTTTCTTTAAATACAATTAAGAAGAGTTTACAGCAGCTTACCCTTCATCCACTGCTGATCACAATCAGAACAACAAAAAGATGATAACCGAAGGCCAACACTAAAGCTTATTTAAGATGGATGATTACTCCCTTCAATTTCAATAGGCATTAGAAAATACTTAGGAGGAGCAACACAGCTCAGAACATCTGCAATTATATATCCTTTTATAGTTGCACTTTGGAAGGAAAGCAAATTTTCTGTTTGCTCAGGTCCCCTTCAGCAACTTATTTTGATGAGTGAACAGGATAATAATTATGTTTCTAAAGTGTTTGTGCCCTATGCCTGATTTCTTTTGGAAGCTGTGATTTACAGACATTGTGTCCAACAACATAACACCATTTCTATGTTTAAGACCTCACTCTCTCTGGTCAAACACCTAGAAAATTATCATAGCACTGATTCGTTAAAAATGAACATAATACAAAATCTGTCATAATTAACAGAATGTAAGTTGGAATATGTATAGAAGAGTCTGAAAGAAGCCTGCTAACATGTAAATATTCAGACCCAATCTTAATAGTAAAATTGTGACTTTTAAAGTCTCCTCAGGTCAGGGAATTCAATTCAGATTGCATCACTGAGAAATTTAAAACAGTGATGAAAATAGGAATACTTCTCATACAGGAGAATTATGCAGAAGTGTCCTGGTGCAACCTGGGTGGATTTTAAGAGTGGGATGCATAAAACATAATTGCTTTATACATCACTAGTTAGGAGACTGCTTCTTTCTTCATGACCTATTATCATGAGACATTCAGTTTGCAGGAACCTTTGTATTTTTTTCCACTTCAGGAAGAGAGCTGCTGGCGCTGTACCATACTCTTTGGCTTGACAACGGGACCATACTTCATCAAAACAGATTGGAACTTTTGGCTCATTGAGCCTCTTCCTGTGCTGTGAGAGACTCCATTAGTTTACAGAGTGTTTTGCCTTCCTGAGTATCTCTGTGGTTGGCCATCCAAATGTTCTGAAGTTGCATTAATGCTCACATGAGTAAGGCACTTAAAGATGCCTTGTAAGCCTGTATTAAAGGACTTGAAACCTTAAGTCTTCAGGTTACTGATTACCTGACCTGTGGTAAGGTAAAAAGCAAGACAAATTTTTTTTTAATTTTTTGTGAAGACTTCATGGTGTTCAGTCCAATGTTTATGGTATTATTATGTGTGTTTGTGTGTGTGTGTACACAAATTGCATTAGCTACATGACAATAAATATATTATACATCACTGAGTGAAAGGGATCCCACAGGACAACCCCAAACTGCTGCATTATTCTACAGCTTCTCTTCAACCCCTTCCTCCTAGCTCAGCATGGACATGGTGAAGAGAAAGAGAGACACAGAAGCTACTTTTGGTCTATACCAAACATGGTTGAACCAAGAAAAATATTCTTCTGCATAATTCTGTACCTCACATTGAAGTTTTCACAAAATTACAGAACCACAGAATATCTCAAGTTGGAAGAGACTCATAAGAATCATTAAGTCAAACTCTCCAAACTCGTAGGACTACTTAAATCTAAACCATATGAGTAATATCATCCAGACACTTCTAATTCACTGTTGCTATTAGATTGGTATTTATTACAGAAACACTGGGTTTGCACTACCACAAAACTAGTTTTATTTGTACATATATAGCCCTCCATGATGGAAGGAACTTACTGTGATATGCCATACTAGTTTCACAAGAGCAACAACTAGAAAGATTCAGAGAGACTTTACTGCCCCTGAACATACATTGAGATATATGGTACATAGATGGATGGATGGATGGATAGATAGATAGAATAGATAGATAGATAGATAGATAGATAGATAATAGATAGATAGATAGATAGATAGATAGATAGATAGATGGATGGATGGATAGACATAGATAGATAGATAGATAGATAGATAGATAGATAGATAGATAGATAGATAGATAGATAGATAGATAGATAGATAGATAGATAGATGCTTTATATCCATTAAAACAAAACAGATGCCATTAGGAAGTTTGATTTTTTTGGAAACATGCATGCATGCCAATCACTTTTCATTGGTTCATGCTGGTTATGGACAACTACAAGGACTGCAGAAACACTGGTCAGTTTTAAACATTTCACTGCCCAAAAGTAGTATTTTCAACATTCTGTTCACTCACATAATAGACTGAATTTTCTCCCTGGCAAATGTTGCAAATAGGTATGCACATAAAATTAGTGAAAGATGCTTTAAAATGAGCTAATGCTTTTGAAAAGAGAGCATACTCTTGTTTGTCTAGGCTGGATTTTTAAAATAGATAAAAAATGGTGTACAGATTCTATGGCAGTTAACACCTCCATAAGAAGTCCATAGAAACTGTTCCCTTTGATGCTTGAAGGCACAGTATCTGCAGCCTAGCTAAATTGGATTTTCCCTATTGGAATGCTCTGCTCCCAAGCACAGGAGCAGGAGAGTTGAGAAGTAGTGAGTGGCAGGATTTTCCAACCCACTGGAAAGACTGGCATACACTGGATATGACTTATAAAGCATTAATTAGCATTTTCATACGCAAGAATGAGAAAAGCTTCATTGTATTCTTCTATTTCCTGCATTATTTTTCTAGAAAAATATTCTTGTTTACCAAACAATACACAAGAAAGTGATGAAAATAAATACAGTACAGGTAAGAGGGGAAATAAGCAGATTATAATAGACTGACATCTGAAAGGTGTCAGACAATGAAAATGTGTACAAGAGAAATTGTATATGAGAAAATCCTATTACTGGGAATCTACCACTTAGGATCTACCTTATCTTGAATCTATAGTGTATCATGTTTCAGCTCTAAATGTGTAATTAGCAAGCCACTTTCTCTCTCTTCTGTGCATTTATAGTCTTGCTCTCAACAAGAGTTGTCAAAGTAAGTGGATCGAAAGAATGTTTTTAAAAAGGGAAAGCAGCAAGTTGCATGTAAGCATCACCACTCCACCATTTCCTTTGTGCTGGCCATCAGAAACACGTAACAAGAATTTTTCTTATTCTCTGTTAAAAGTCTAGCCTACTTCTGGCACATTACACAAAAATGAAGCGTAAAGAAATGTTAGTAGGCTCATCCCTTTTTCTATTTTCATTTGTGCTTGTTAATAGAAAATACATTTGCATTTTAGACTCCAAACAGAATTTGGGTTCAGTTTAGTTTAGTTTTGCTTGGGGTTTTTGGATGGTTGGTTTTGGTTTTGTTGGGGATTTTTTTGGTAGTGCTGTGCTGACTGTAGATGGGATACAATTAATTTTCTCCAGAGCAGCTAATATATGGATCTGTGTTTGGTATTTGTGCTGGAAACAGTATTGATAACATTACAATGTTTTAGTTACAGCTGAACAGTTCTTGCACAGAGCCAAGGCCTTTATGCCCTTCACCTCCACACTAGTGAGCAGGCTGGCTGTGCACAAGAAGTTTGGAGGGGGCACAGCTGGGATAGCTGACCTGCACTGACCACAGGGATATTCCAGACCATATGGCATCATGCTCAGTGTGTAAATGTGGGGGAAGAAGGAGGGACGTTTGCAGAGTTGGCATTCGTCCTCCCAAGCCACTCTGTGCACTATGGAGCCCTGCTTTCCTAGGGATGGCTGAACACCTGTCTGCCCATGGGAAGTGGCAGATGAATTCCTTCCTTTCCTTTGCATGCACAGCTTTATCTTTGCCTGTTTTAAACTGCCTTTTATTTCAAGCCACAAATTTTCCCACTTTCACACTTATGATTGTCTTCCACATCCCACTGGGGAAGACTGAGTGAGGGCTGGTGTTGAGCCAAAACAGGTGCCTAAATTGAAGAGAACAAAATAATTCAGGAACACTAAAGAGAACTGAAGTTTCAAAGTACTCCTTTTGTCTTTCTCTCTTGATCACTGGGGCTTAGATGGCCAGCAGTATATATAAGAAAACAGACTAGGAAACATACAGAAAACACAGAATTAGAAGGGAAAACCACTTGATTTTTATAACCTAAATTTTTATGATAAAAGAGTCCAAGAGTATTTCCAAAGGCATTTTAAAATACCATTTTATTCTAAAAGAATGGTTTACTTCCTTTGTCTAACAGATGTCTTTGACAGACATCTACACAGACTTCGTCCATACAGATTATCTGCAGCTATACAGAAATACAACTTGTTCCAGAGAGGTGTGAAGTAAGCAACACTCTCCTCTGAACTTCCTCCCTCCAAGGAAAATTTTCTTTCTATTTCTAGTCTGTTTCTAGTTCAGCTAGCATTTTGTTTGAAGACCATTTCTTATTTTGTCAGGTCTAGACGGCCTACATTTCCTTTAAATTTTTAAGAAGAATCTAGCTGAAAGCATTTAATAATTAATATGTTTAACTTTCTTTCCTTTGGAGATAGATTTAGTGACTTAAAGAGTGTCACTCTTCTGGCTCTTGAAACAACCAAGCTGCTGTGAAAAACAAAAAATATGTAAAAACTTATTGCAAATATCCATAAACAAGAGCATTCAGATCTCAGGGTATAGCCAGGTATTTACTTAGGGTCTTTCAGTTGCTGAGTCCCATGAAACAATATTAGTGCCCTAATTACAGAAACTGCTCATGAGTTTTTTAGAATCTATGGATGATTAAAGTGATGGATAGAAGATAGTTTTGTCACAAAATCTGTTATATAAAGGGTTATTTTATTTTCTGAAGAAAAAATCCTCAAGATACACATTAATCACTTGTTAATTCCTAAGTGAAAAGGAGAAACTGATACAAAAGCAAGAGTCCCACCGTAATAAATTCTGGCTTTTGCTGCCACAGAAAGGTAGGACCTCTTTTGTTTTATTGTTCAAAATAAAATCAGTGCAAAGTAGCTTACTGCTGCCTTTGTTCCCAGATAACATGTGGGAAGGGGAAGGCATATTCCTGAAAGAGTAAGAACTTTCATTAGACATGAGCAGGGTATGTAAGAGAAATAAGTCTGAACCAGACATCATGATTTTTCTCTACAGTCCTTGAGAAGTTTAACTTTTCACTTTAATTAGTGACATATTCCCAATACTGGCTCAAACTAGAACCCAAACATTAACCTGTGAAGTTAGGGAACATGGCACTGCCCACACATTCTGTGGATGAAGTCTACATAAAAGAAAAAGAGATCTCTTTATGCAATGAAAGATTTACAAGTTGACACCAGTGAACAGAAGGCAGTCACTGAAAGATTTTATCAGCCATCCTGGAAAGACACTTGGTGGTTTGCCAAGGCTGTGCTTACCACTAGGTACAAGTCATGGTTTCAGATTTCAATGGTACAGTAGGCAGACATTAGGGCTACCGCATTATTTAGGTGTGTGTAACCAACATAAGCACAACAGAAATACCCCACTGCAATTCTTATGCATTGGACACTATCTGCATTGGAGTGGTGGGACAGAAATATGACTTGAGTCTGTGTACAAATGCTTTTCCTCAGGGCACCTTGCAGCATTTTGCCAGCTTCCAACTCCACAGCTCTCTGCCAGCCTCAGCAAGGCAGCTCCAACACCTCTCAACATCGTGTGCATTCCCTGGAGATTAGGGAAGTGTGGTACAGTGAGTCAGAAAACCAAACTAGTGTTTGGAAGATAATGGAGCCTGGAATAATAGTAACAGAGTCCTAGAGAAATCCATGCCTATGCTTTTAAGGACGAGTATATTTAGCTGTTTGCATTTTTTCTTTATGTGTTGAGAACATAATTTTCACAATAAGTTGCTTATACTTGAACATTATACACAGATTGCCTTTTAATAATACAGCAACATTATCATTTCTGCAATAGATGCCATACAGATAATTAGGTTTTTAAAGATGTCTTCTTCTCTGTCTTCTCTTATAAACTGAATCTCTGTTCACAACAAGAAAAAATGAAAGATGAAGACTGAGACAATAACTCAAAACAGTTTACTTCTGCAACTGTGAAGATCTGTTACATTCCAGGTAGAAATAACATTTTCCTGTCTCTTCTGAAAATCTTTATAATGTGCTTTCCAAACTCTCTTCAGTTAAAATGTAGGTAGTACTTTTTGCTATGTATGACAAAGTAGTACGTGAAAGGCACATAAAGATCTCTGATGATCATCTCAGGAGTCCTTTTAGTTATACTATCTATTCCCTCTGCCCACTTACTTTGCTCTATATGCCTTTCATGAAGTATAGGACTTAATGCTCGAATTATTGTGGATTATCTCATGTGAAGTTGGCTGCAAAGAAGGCTCTACTCTCTCCCCACTGAAAACAGAACTCAAAGCCCAGCATTTCATCACCACTACCAGATAAACCAAAAGTATTGGACAGCCCATTGTACAGAGGTAAGAAAAAGAGTGAGGAAGTGATGTAAGTAGGCTCCACAAAATTATAGTACAATTCCAAAATGAAAAGTTGTAGTGTATGACAATCCATGATACAGAGCTTCCTTCCACCAAAACCAGCTGTGTTATTTATACTGGAGGTTGGCAGCAAATGACAGTAAAGAAATAATTTACTTCTTTAGATAGTTGTGTAATCTCTTAGGTCTAAATACTGATTGTGCTAACTGGGATCCTACACAAGTTTGCTTGGGCTTCTTTTTTTCCCTTGAGTTTCTTTTTTTTTTTTTTTTTTTTTTTTTTTTTGGCAGGGTAGTTGGGTTTTTTTTAAGCTTCATGGAAAATTGTTTGCAATATTTCGCTTATGCGTGAAGGAGAAATTATTTGACTAGTTCATATTTTATATTTCACACTATTCTTCTCAAAAACCCCTACATCTATAAACATTTAGGAAAAGAATTCCACTCATGTTTTAACAAGTGGTTTACATTTTGAACAGATTTAGATGCAGGATGAGAATGGTACATTTTGTACAACTTTTAGAAGGTCTTTAACCATTCCATTAAGAAGGGGAGTTAATTTTTCCCCTCTGGTCTTTGTATAAAGTCATGGAGCTTCTGTTGGGTATCATGTCCCACACTTTCTTGAAACATAGGTCCACATACATTTATCATTACAACATACACTGAAGAAATTCTAATACAAATAACATAAAAAAATTCCCTAATGCTCTGCTCTAAACAAAACCGGATGCATTCGTTTTTAAAGCATGAAGACTAATAATGCAGAAGGATTTTTTTCTGCAGGGGAAAATAGTCTTTAATGTGTTAGAAAGAAAGAAAATATTACTGCAAGCAGTTCAGTATCAGCCTATCAGCAGTGATTTCATCTGCTGGAGCTAGAAATAAATGTACTTCCACATTTTTTATTTAGAGGGAAAACTATTAACTTTGGTCTCAGATGGCATTGAAATCTGTCCACAGCTGAAATTATTTAGCACATTCATCCATCCATAATGAATCCTTACCCACACTATCTGATTTTGTTGCCTTCTCTAAGCCTCTTTCTCCTTCCCTGTTCTGCTCAGTTCCTTACTTATAGGCCTGAGGTTGTCCTACTCTTCTTTCTGTGGAGATATATTGGAACTGGATGTCAGGAAACATTCAGTGGTATTTCCATGGTTTGCAACACACACAATACATAGGGGATTATGCAAGATTTACCAAGGATAAACACAGGCTTCTGTTTTAATTTCTGTAAATGATGTTTTGAAGGGTTAATAAAACATTTTGATATTATTTGTATTCCTGTAAGAACAACCTAATCTCTGGGAAGATTTCTTTCCTTGCCCCTCCACACTGGTACCACAGATATATACAAGAAACCCTTCCTGATCTGGAGGGAGCAAGCTGGAATCCCTGCAGAAGGAAACACTGCAAATTATGAGCCAGTAAATAAGTAAGGTTTACATATAATTTTTCAGAATATAAACAGTTTCCTATAATTTCCTGATTGTGTCAGAATTCAGTATGTATTAAAATCATTATTCTGATATCTTTTATTTATGAGCAAAAGATGATATTGGATTTGGGGTTTTGAACATTATCTTCTACACTTTTTTTGGAGGATATAGTATGGTTCTGATGGTAAATATAGTTGGTCGGATGCTTTCAGGTTTCAATGCATAATTAGATATGAATCTATTGTTATCCCTGTTTACTACCAGCTCTTATGTAGTGGTATTTTCTCTCTGAACATTGGAATTAAGGAGGATTACTTTCAATGTTGCAACAGTGTTATATACCCTCACTGAATTCCCCTGACTAACACTGCATGAGACA
This sequence comes from Sitta carolinensis, assembly GCA_032173965.1. Taxonomy (NCBI): domain Eukaryota; kingdom Metazoa; phylum Chordata; class Aves; order Passeriformes; family Sittidae; genus Sitta; species Sitta carolinensis. The sequence goes on from CM063313.1 coordinate 62,216,893, forward strand.
ATCTGACTTCCTAGCTGAGAAATGGCCACTGAACAGTGAAACTGGATATTCACCAGGGACACTATTCTTCACTAAATGAAAAAAAAATCAAATGGATCTCAAATTCTCAAATATTAAGTCACTACCTTTTGCTTTGCAAATATTTCTGAACAAGTTATGGCTACACTATTAAGCAGTATTTTATTACTAAATTAGACTTAAAATTGTAATATTCCTAAGACATCTCTGCAGTAACACATTGAAATGACCCTTTACGCAGAGACTTAATCAGAATTACTGTAAATCAAACAAATAAATGCTTAGGACTGTGGTTCTCTGACCAGTTATCCGTTCACTTGCTTGTTAAAATAAGACGTGTAAGTAGCTAGGTTTTCATATGTTTTTAGAGAAGCCATTCAATATCAGGCATTGTTACACTGAATGACAATCAATGCAGATTGACAATCTGCACTACCCCCTACAACCTGCCCCCAGAATATTGTAATTTTGTCTTTTGCTAAAAAGTTAGTTATTGATGCTTAAGTGTGAATTCTGAATTTTCTAAATAATTATCTCTAAATGAACTCTGTGTGTGTATTAGCTATAGATCAAAATTGGATTGGCAAATGAAAAGAAGACAGACTAAGGAAGGAGACAGAAAAGATGCTGTCTTCACTCAAGTGTACATTGCTTGAGAAAAATGAGACAAAAAGTCTTCATATGTAGAATCCTTTATCTCATCAGAGAACTCTATTCCTTTAAACAAACAAACAAACAAACAAAAAAACCAAAACCCTAGTGATCTAATAAAATCCATTGCTTTTTTTTTCTGTACAGAGCTTAATTTCTTAAACCATTTAGACTACAGCATCTCTAGTACATGGAAAATTGAACTGAAATAGTTTTCTTAGCATTAGTAATAGCAAGTAATTGCAAATGTATCATGTTTCCCTTTCTTTATAAATATGCTTCAGTTTAATCAAAAATGCATCTAAGATGAAGGGCTTTGCATCACCTGTGGTTTTGAATTCTATCCAGAGCTTTACTCTGGCCAGGAACTGACCAAAGTAATGGAAAGGTATCTATTCTGATCTGCCACTGTGTTAGGCTATTATAGGAGCAGTTAAATTGGATTACACACAAAGCTGAATTTAGTGTTGCACATGACAAAGCAAATAGCCACAAGTACAAATAGCTACTTCAAGAGATTTATTTCAAGAATGTGCTAGTAAGAATGAATACCTCACTGATGTTAAATGTTTCAAGAGGGCCAGACCACCTAACAACAAAACTTGTCAGAGATCTATTATAGAAAGGCCCAAGTTATTTAGAGAACAAATTCTAAAATTAAACGTTGTAACTAAAACAGATTGAAGAAAGATGCAGGAAAAAAATACAGTGACATTTGAAAAGAAAGATATTTTTGCCATCCCATGACTTCATTAGGTTATTTTAGCTGCTATTTATCTTAATATAATTTGGACTACTGACACAATATAAACAAACATGATGGAACTTCAGCAAATTATTTTTTTCTTCTCTAAGTTTTAATTTAAAAAATACAATACAAACAAACATGAAGGAACTTCAGCAAATTATTTTTTTCTTCTCTAATAAAATCTCTTTAGTATTCTAAGGGTAAATCTTCACCAAGTATCAGCACAACTTCCACAGGGGACCTTTTCTGCTGCTGTCATTCTTTGGGCTTGAAAGGAATCCATTCCCTCTGCTCCTGCTTCTCAAATTCCTAGTGAACATCTTATCATAGCATCTTATGACCAACCATGACCAAAAGAAATTTATCCAATTTTCACAACAACTTTACTTGTGTGCCAACATTTCTCTCTCTTTCATCCTTCCCCACCATCAGTTCTTTCATTTACATATAAGATGAGATAGGAAAGGAAGAAAGCAGATGTTGAAAATGCTAAAATTCTTTATCTATAGTTTTCATTTTTTCAGGAATAGAGTGTGCAGATTTCATTAGCTGCTTTAGAAAGTGGCAGAAGCTGGAGCAGTAGACAGGAGGTGTAAGAGGGCAGAGAAAAGCAACAAATTTTATGGGGATATTGAAATACAGGCTTCATGTGGCAGGGACGGACTCAGGGAGCTTCCAGTCCTGTTAACAACATCTATCAGTCTAGTCTGCAAGCCTCATCGTACTCATATTCTGAAATTTCTGCTTCCAGAGAGACTGCATCCCTGCTAGCTCCCCTCAAAATCCTGCACTTCTTTCTGTTCTTCATCGAAGAAAGATAAATTAAACGTGCACCTGTTATCTTCTAACCACTGTGCTTTAATAGTTACCCACTCTCTCTCGCAAGGCACTTCAGACCACACTCGCAGCACTCAAAAGCAGAATGTCCTGCATATTTGCTTCTGGCATCAGCTGCATTACACTCAAAGCATTTATCATCACTGTGGGTCTTTGGTCCTTCCCAGGATCAAACTTCCAGTGTGATGCCCTTCTGTACAAAATACCTTAGTTAATCAATACTTGTACCGTGAGAACTCATGTTGCACAAACACCAATATTATTTCATGGTGAAGCAGACATTTTAAGAATACATGCAGCAGCTTCAGGAAGGGCTGTTCTACAACTTAACTTCATTTAAAAATTACAGCAAGCAATCCTAAAATATAAACCTGCATAGCAAAAAGTGTATTAATAACCATACTAAAGCTTATGCTATATTAGCAACATAAACTGCTTCATAACAGAAAAAAAATAGCAGAAAGGGAAGCCTAGACACCAATTTAATAACTACCTGTTTTGTAAAGCATGACACTTTAAACAAATCCCAGACCCTTTATACCTTGAAAACCTTTCCTGTTTTTGGTAGTAGGCATTATAAACCGACCACAGAATTTAATTTTAAAAAACAACCTTTGTCTCCCCTTCACCTATTGTTTTTCTGTACTGCATTATTTAATGCACAATTTTCTGAAAAAAAAAAGTGTCAATATTTTTACTTTCAATGGTGTACTGTCAAACTAAAATAAAATAACCAAAAATTAGAACAATTAAAAGAAAAATATAAAAACAATGATTAAATCAGAAATTAAAACACATAATGATTTCTTAAAGAATATAGGGTTTACTATTTCTTTTTCAAAGAAAACAAAAGAAAATTTATCTTTTTCTTCTTTTCAAGAAAAAATTACTATTTCAGTGTCTCCTGTGGTTCAGGAATTCTGTTTCTTCTACAATCAAGCCATCCTGTCACCCCATGTAGAACCTCATTCCCTGAGAAGGATTTAGGTCTAATAAAAGGTGTTACTGATCTGTTTCACGACTTGCCTATTTGGCAATTTCTTGAATATTGTAGGAGGATTACATTAGCTTTGCATGTCATAGGGAAAGAATGTGCAGAAAAACCCATGAATATTGAACTTCAGGGTATTATTGAATTTTCTACAGTTCAAAGATCACTTTTCGAATAACTGGGTGAATGATTTGGAGATGGACAGTGAAGTCAGCGCAAGATGACCGTAAAAATAAAATTATAATAATACTTGAAACTATAAAAAACATTTTGTGATAACTTATTGTTAAAACAAACAAAAAAGAAACAAACCAACCCTCAGCATTTCCTCCCTGAGGGACAGTGACTTGGCTACAGCATTCATGTCTAGGCAAGAGAAATTAATTTTATTTGCACACATTTCTCTTCAGCATTTAAGAGGAGTGGAGGCATTCATAAAATTTGAATCATAGTGCTCTGAATGCTGAGGTGCAGATAAGAGCTCCCACTCTGCACACTGTTGTGCACAGCAGTGCAAGGCAGGTAGTAATCCTGCTGGATTGGTCAGTGGCAGGATCAGCAATGTTTAGTCACTGAGCCCTGTGTCAGTATGGTTTGAGCAGCAATGGCCTGAGTCCCTGACCATGCTGGACTGGCTTTCCAGATAGGACAATTTACAGAGCTATGAAATAGATTATTAACAAGCAACGCTACATCTATGCAGTATCATGACATAAGCTGTTTATACAAATGACTTTTTCTCCCATTTCATGAGATATTTTAGCTTGCTGTTGAAATGCTTCTGCAAGAATTATCTCACAATATGTCCAGCTGTTCTGACGACACTGTGTTCATTATTACTTAAAAAAAACCTCCACTGAGCTAGAAAAATTCAAGTCCAAAGTCTTGTCTATTTGTTTAGAAACAGCAATAAATTATGCAAATTTAAGCAGCAGCAGATCCCTAGAGCATTTTTAATTAGAAAACCTCTTGCTCTATATTATACACCCCCATTTTTTCCATACACTGTTCCAGAATAAACAGTGATTTTGTTTACATTCCCTCAAACTTTACAGGCAGCAGAATTCCTATGATAGTTTGAATATCTCCATCATCCAAAGCAACCCTTTTAAATGCCACCAAGACTACAGTCTCAGCTTTATTTCATGAAGTCACACTGCAACTTCCTGAACTTAGAAGTCCATTTATCCAATTTCTTGCAAGGGATCTTTCAAAAAGTTTTGACAGGCAGCTAAAGTAACAGCCAAACATGAAAACACTCATAGCCCCGTTCCTTACGAAGCAGCTTCTTTGCCAGGAGCTCATGCCAGAGGAGCTGTCAGCAGCTGGGGTAGTGTGTAACATAATCCATGTAGCAGCCTTCAGAACAGAGACTAGCAATTTGCCACCCTAGCAGAACTGCCTGCACTAAGCTCTGCTACAACCCTCTGCTTCTGTTTGTCAGACTGTAGTGCTTCAGAACTGGATAACTGGATAAATACAATAAGTGTACTGTCACACGTGGCCCTCTGACCAGAACATATCCACCTACCCTAAATGAATATCCTTTAGAAGATTTGAGACCGGTTGCACGTCAAAAAGAATACTGGTGAGCTCATGGGTATACAAAAATGTGCCTAAAGGACTGTTAATTTTTTTCACCTCAGTGTTGCCATCCTCATTTTACAGGTTGTTATCTCTCACAAGAGGTTTTGTTTAGAAAACTGCAGAGAGGTAGACTTCTGGCATGAGGTATTTTTTCCTGAACTGGCATTTCACCTGAACATACATCCATTAACTCTGTCATTCAGTGTTTGCGTTCTGTTTCCTGTAATCTCTAGAATGTTCTTCAAAAGATAGATGGTGAGAGCTAAGCTGACAATTTTAAGAGAGGAAAAGGCCAATCCTATAGCCAAGGTGAGATGCAGCTCAGTGAACAACTTAAACAGATCTTACAAAAGGAGAACAATCTTCTTATGGAGACAGATAGTGATAAAATAAGTGGGAATGTTTGAAATTAAAGATTTATATTAGATGTTGGAAAAAATTCTTCACTGTGTGGGTGGTAAGGCACTGGAACAGGGTGCCCAGAGAAGCTTCATCCCTGGAAGTGTTCAAGGCCAGGTTAGATGAGGCTCTGAGCAGCCTGGTCCAGTGGGTTGCACTCCTGCTCCTGACGTGGGGATTCAAAAGAGATGATCTTTAAGGTCCCTTCCAACTCAAACCCTTCTATGTTTCTATGACTTACATCAAAATTATTCAGACTGTGCACCTAGGTTGCAAAAAGACAAGGAAATTATTTTTAAAAATTATCAGGAAAGGGCATAAACATCTCAATCTTTCCAGGACACTGAAGACTATTAATGGCTGTCACGGTTAAAACCAAATATATTTATCACAAAATCAGAGGACGGGTTTGGGAAAGTTACCAAGCTCCCTTTCTTGTAAATAAAATCAAAATCAATATGGCTCATTTAGGAGTGGAAAGTTTATGTCCAGTAAGGAAATGTGATATGGAATGAGTAGGAGGCTCAGCTGGGTTCATTAAAAACAGTGAATCAGCCCTGTTTTTCCACAACTTAGGTGTTTTTCTCCTCTGCTTGACTCAGCCTAATCTAGTTGTCCACAGGAAAATCTGTAGGATAAGTGTTTTCAGGAAAACACTAATATCAGATACAAGTTGCAGCTGGTTAAAGCTGGTTATTCAAAAATCTCAGTTCCTTTGTCTACATTTAGTTTCAGATATTGTAGATGTCTGTAAGTTTTTAGGGTTTTTTTAAATTAATTACACTCACTATACTTTAAAAATGTTTTGCTGCCAGTTTCTCCTTTTTTGCAGTAAAAATCAGTCCAATAACAAGAAGTAAATAAATAATACAGAAGACATAGAATCTGATAATGTCCTGCCAAGTAGAACTGTAAAACTAAAAAAAAAAGGAAAAAAAACCCCTAAAACCTTAAAAAAACCCTAAAAAAACCCCCAAAAACCTAAACCCCAAACCAAACAAAAAACAAGAAAAGAAGAGTTATATCTTTTAATGATCTTAACTAAGATGCCTAAAGATCCTTAATACTGGTTACATACAGTGACAGAGATAAAATCCCAGAATATCAGAAAATCAAATGAGAAACTTTACAACAATCATAACAATGTTATTGTTGAATAAATACATATTTCCCTAATCCAGATAGAGAAATAATCTGAAAAGGTTTGAAAAGATATGAGAAAATTAAGGCCATATGGGTTTGAAACCTCCTTGCTACTGTTTTGCTAGTAAGTTTTACTAAAATGTATAAATTTTGCACGTAACAGGCATGGTGGCACTGGCTGAAACCTCAAAGGGGTTATAGCAAAGTGCTTAGATTAACAGCAATCTAAATTACAACTGTAGGGTAAAGGAATAATAATGAGGTGGCAGAAAATACACCACTAACAATTACTCATTTTAAGTGTTCCCATTAACAAGGTTGCACCACATAAATAATTAATGACAGCCAAACACATTTAAGTGTTTGAAAACTCACCTATGGAAGTTATTTAAAAACTAGATGACTACAGAATTCCCAGTTAAAAAACCCCAAACAAACCGACCAAACAAAACCTTGAAACCCCTTAATGTTAAAAATTATAAAGAAAGCAAATGCAGTAGGCAAGGCTACTTTTTGGTGAATGTCCATAGCAGTTCATATATTGTTCCATGTGAATATTCCTGTTAACAGCACAAGTAGTAGCAATGGGAGCAGCAACAGAACAAAAGTATACTTTATTTATCCCTAATGCTGCCCTATGGAATATTTTCTTTTAAGGGACAGACAGCAAAGCAACAAAGTAGCAACTTATGTTAAATTGACAAATGAAGTAAGAACGGTACATTAGCAATTAGACAAGCCACATCCCAGCAGATTACCTTGTCTCTCTTTGCAGTGAGAAAAGACGTGTGTTTTCTAGCACAGGAAAAATAAGATTTTGGAGGATTTCCCCACATGTGCATTAGATGTTTTCAAACTATGTAACAGTAGCCTAGCTGTTTAAACTCTTGCTCTATACAGTATTGCTAACACCTGTGCATCTTTTTAAAATATGCAACTCTCGGCATCCACCTATCATATTGTAATAAAATGTTTTCAGAAGTCAGTTCTTCTGGGATTAAAAATTGACAGAAACAAAAAAGACCTGAGACTCAAGTCTTTCAGAGACCATGTTAAGATATATAATGTCTTTCTCTAATGATGCAGCCCAGAGTCTTGAGGCTATTGGCTGATGTCAAGACATGCCCCAAATTATAACAGCAATTGCTAATAACATTCAGATGCTAATAACATTCAGCTTGCTGTACATAAATGCCTTATGGTCACTGTTTTCTAAACACTAGCCTGTGCTTAAATATTTTTTTAAAAAATCCCTCAAAACTTCATTATCTAAGACAGCATTTTAACAATTTTTTTTTTAAATCCATTTTGACATAGTTTGCCTAATGATTTTTTTTTCCAATTCTCAAACCCCATCCATCAGGATCACCTCCCACCATCGTTTTTTTTCAGAGCAGTAGTCTGAGGTGGTGGTTGATTTCAGCACAAGTCCTCTTGCACAGTTCATCATTCTCTTCCTGCACCAGAGAGGTGGAAGAGATGATGATGATGATGATGACAACGATGATGATGCCTTTAACCATACTGTGCTCCTTCTACACTGTGCAGAGGCAAAAAGCCTGTGCTTTGAAGCATATCAAAGGACCTGCTTGGTGAAATGCTATGATTTTTATTTTTTTCCCCAAAAGGCCTCTCTCACTGCATGTTTTATCCCACAGTCTGAACCAGAATTAGTCTTTCATGGAATATTCAGCTTTGTCTTGATAAATCTTTGACTTTCCTCTTAGACATAAGCACTTCAATACACTCTGTCTCCATTTTTCAACCTTAGTTAAGTTCTAAAGCTTATTGTTTATAATTTTATGCCAATATGGTATATTTTTAGGGAAAAAATACTTTTTCCTCAAGTGTTCCTAATGTTGTTTCACTTATTCTTTTTAGTTTGACCTGAACACACATGGAGTACCAATAGCATCGAAACTATCACTGCTAATTTATTTTCTGGTAGAGTAAAGGATTCCAGCATCCAGTGTCATGGCATTCTGGGGAGACTTCCAAATTAGATGAAGTTTTTAAACTGCACCTGTCTTTCACTGAACATTTTTCCATTTCATTTTGGTCTTGGCAGCTTGTATTATTCAGACCTTTGAAAACCAGACAGATGGATTTCTAAATCTAACCGATGGACCAGTAAGAAGGAAAACCACAAAACTATGCTAAATAGGTGCTGAAGTAGCCTCAGTGCCTGCAATAACATGTCAACAATTTTTCCATTCTGGCTGGGTGCTAGGCACCTTTACCAGACCATGTGGCTCTCACACAGAATTCCTTGTACTTCCCTACTCTCTGCCTGCATTTCTTTCCCTGACTTTCTCTGGAAGAGAGATACTTCCTAAATCCACCTCGAAAATAAAATAATCACAAATTAGAACCCAGAAAACAGGAATTTAGCTAATAAGTAGCCCTCACACCACTAAGTTCTTCCACTTCTCATATGACTTGAAGTGTTTTCTATCTTTTAAAAATAATTATGCATACTGTTTCTATGACAACTGACCCAGATTCCTAATTAGCTTCCCTTGGTAATACTACTACTACTACTACTACTACTACATGAAAGAATAGTAATGTGGGTAGATTTCCCATGTCTGTGCTCTAATTCAAAACCTGACCTGTCTGTCCTGGATTACATGCAGTATGCCAAGAGCCTCCAGCTTTGGCAAGTTTTTTCCCTGCCAAGCCCTTTCTCCCTCCCTGGTTTGGAAAGAGATTGGCAGCTGAGAGATGCTGCAGCAGCATGGAAAGCAGCTAGACGACAGCCATAAGCTGGTGTTTTTCGGGTTCAACAGGAAAATTAATTCTAGTCATGTGATCATTTATTGATCCTAAGGGAAAATCAGTATTTCTATGAGACAAAGTTTCTTTGTGTCTGCATGATTCCTGCCTTCAGGGTCTTGTGTATTACCAAGACAGCTACAGTGTGACAGCATCCCTGTGGTATGGATGGTCAGGACAAACAGTGATGAAAGATCTCTGAAGCCAGGTCTTGGAAGTTTATTGCAAAGGGCGTGGGTGCAGGTGCTGCCAGCTGCAGCTTGGAGCAGGGCTGAGAGACAGCGGGGAAAGAGAGGGAGCAAGCAAAGAGCAAAAGATAGAATAGCAGAAGATAGAAAAAGAGCCCCGAAATTCACGTTACAATACAATAAATCTTCTTTTGTGCCGAATATTCTAATTCTCACCAACCAGTCTAGTACAAGATACAAATCCTATAGAATTTACATATAGCCTATAAGAATCATTACATTACCATACTATGTTACATTTTAAAGCCTAAAAACTGCTCTTTGGACCCTTTCTGCTAAGCTAGTGGGGTCTGCTTAACCTTTGGGCCTGTCTGTAAGCAGAGGGCATTGTTCAATCAAGAGGAGATGACCTTCAGCTGGCCATACCATTGCTTTCCAGTTGTTCAATAACTAAGGCTTGGTATCTCAAAGCTTGCTTTCATTTCAATGTCGCCTATAGTTTCTATATTCTCAAAATCTTTTGCCAGGTAATAATATTTATAAGGTTTTCCTGTTTCATCCTCCCCAACACTACAGTATTACTGTTTTATTTTGGTCTTGTATCTCACATAAGAACATTCAGCAACTTTGAGAGTTTGAGCTCCAATGTGGTAACACAAATCCACACACTGTTCTAGATAAAGTCTTTCAATCTCGTCTGATAAACTTGTTTAATCTCCCCTTATTCAATGATAACATTAAAATTTCAGTATGTTTGCTTAGCTAGGAAAGACTATTTTGTTTCTGGCTTGTAGTGTTGTTCTTGTTGGGGTTTTTTTCTGAAAATGGGATAAAACATAAGCAAGATTTTTCACTTAGAAATAAAATCAAACTAATTAGGAGAAACATGATAAGGTTTTAAAATGTGAAAACTCAGTAATTATCAAGTGAATACTAGTGGACAGTGAATTACCAAAATATAAGTGATCTCACTAGAAAGTTTATAAAAAAGATGGTCTTAGATGACCTAGTGCTGTCTTTTCTCCTGCTTCTAAAGTCTGTGATGGTAGGTTGAACTCTTTTCCTGTGAGAGACCTATGAAACATCATTGATCTCTTATATTCTCTCTCATGTGTTTGATACATCACTGAAGTGATGATGCAAAAAAAAAAAAAAATTAATTCTGAGCAGCTCTCAAAAAATTCCAGATATTTCCCTCATGATTTCTAGTTCACTTTTTTCCTGAATAATTGTTTTTGCATGTGATACATCTATGAACACATCTTTTTCCTTTAGGGGTTTCATGGTGAATGGAGGTGAATTTTGATGTGTGTTTCACAGATTGGAAGCTCCACTTTCCTAATTCAATCATCAACTTTGCACCAATTCATATTTTTTCCTAAATCATGAATTACTTCAGAGATTATAAGATGTTAATTGTGACTGGCATAAAAATCAAGACACTCAATGAAAATTTAGAAAAAAATTTCTTAAAATTAATTCACTGTTTTATACTTCAAAATGGTCATAATCAGTGCTGCTATTTAAAACCAACCTATGCTGTTCTCAAGGCTTAGACTATATTTTCCACAGCTCCCTCTAGAAACACTTTGACATATGTTTGTGTTGCACTTTATGGTGTGGCTTATAGTCCACATTTCAGGGTGCTTCATGTTGTGCCATTCTCCCACCACCACTACTGCCATAGTGTCTTGGTTTGGCCAAGGACAGGATGAATCCCCGCCATGTGGGGGCAGAGCCTGGAACAAGCGTGGGGATGAAAAAGTCAGGGTGGGACGCTGCTGGCTGTGAGCTGAGTCACACTGGCTCAGTGACATTCTCCATGTCTATTGCCCTCTCTTTTTTGAACAGTTTAGTTATTGATATCGATGCTGTTATTGTTCATTTTCTTATCTCCTTGGTATTACCGTTCTTATCTCTACCCTGTGATCTTTTCCTTTTGTGCCTCCAGTCACCCACAGGAGGTGGGGAAAGAGAAGGAAAGGGGAAGCAGGCAGTGTGGTCTGGAGTCTCAGGGGTGGGAGGAGAGAGACGGGAGCACTAAATTGGGGGGTACTATTCCTAAACCAAGACAGTCACAGTGCTTTGTGGGCACAGCATGAAGAGTTAGTGACAATTGTTTAGAACATACATTTCTTCAAGGATACTCATATTAAAAACTGTTTGCAAATAAAAAGATGTCGTTCAAAATAAGCATAAAATCAAAGAATTTTTCTCTCTTATTTGGCCTCTCACAATCACAAATTTTCTAAGCCTTTTCCATCTTACAGATTGGTTGAGATCTTCCTTCCACCATGATACAACTCCAGTGAGAACTCAGAAATGGAATCCTTTGAAAAATGGTGGGTTTGTCAATCTTTAAAAAAGCAGGACTAATAACATCACCTAACAATGTCACAGAAAACTAGAATTTTTAAATTACCTGCAGAGCACTCACTGTGTACCTATAAATCTTCAATAAATCAGAAACACATCATCTTGGACTGCTATTCGAATTTCATTGCAATTTACCATGAAGTTAAAATATTTATTTAACACTAGCAAGGATAATTTGAAGAGCTTTCTTCTGCTTTGTTTTATGCTCTGCAAATTTGCAATTATAATACCATATAACCATATAAACCAAAAAGGAATTTCCTAGCTGTTGGCACTGCTTTCCACCTGCAGAAGACTATCCAGTGCAAGCTAACTCTGCTGTGATTTTTCTGTCAATGTTATTTTCTGGTTTGGGTGATTGGTGTGGATTGGATGATTTGATCTTTTCTATCACTACTCTAAATTAAGCAAGTCTCAGTGTTACCAACAACTTTGGTGACATTCACATGCACTATTTCAAAATTTGCAAGACACCAGCTTCACTGCACTCAAGAAATACTCATGGACACACATTAATTGTTCAATGACTTTTATGAAAGTATAAATTAATAAATTTACCTAGCATCATCATAAGAAAACTAAACCTTAAAAGCCAACATCTTTTGCAACAGTACTCTGAATAATAGATTATTATTAGGTGAAGGAGAGGTTATTTATCCTATATAATCTAAACTCCAAATAGGTTTTCATGTGACATGCTCCATGTAACCAGGATTTGATCTGTCATGCTAAAAATATTAGGATATCTTTCTTGAAAATTAATAATTATTTTTGTACAATTATCTTTATATCTTAGCTGGGATATAAAATAATGAAGTGTAATTCCTTCTGATGGTAGTTGTGTCCAAGCATTTTGAAAACAATGAAATCTGATTCTGACTCATGTCAATACAGCATCAGATCAGATGTGCTTTCTGGAAAACAGGTAATGATACTCATTTAACATGTCCACTTAACCTATATACATCAGGTATGTCCCCAGGGTTTGCTATGAGCTCAAAATGATAACATTTTGCTTGCAATTACTGAAAGCTTCCATCTGACTTCACATCTACTAAAAGTGCATCCTTCTTCACAGTGCCCTGGTTCACAGACAAACTAGTGACGTGCTTAGTCTGAGCTGTAAAAACCAAACATCTTTCACACATTCCTAGCACTTGGGGGTTTGGTTTTGACACTTGAGGAAGTCATTTGCTGCCTTTGCACAGTAGTCTTTTCTACTTCAGCTTGAGAAAAATATTACCTTCTGTCTATGCAAAAACAGCAAAAACAACTACTTGAACAGGAGGCTTCAGGAAACAGTGTTAATTAAAGCAGTATGTTAAAAAAAATTAGTAGCACAATATCAACGCCTACTAAAAGAGAAAACAAGAGTTTGTGAACACCATTTCCCCTTTTTTTTCTGAAGCTCATTTACAGCCTGATTATCAGCTGCAACCTCACATGCAGCTCACAAGCACTGAGAGCTACAGCTGTGTATCCAGCATACTTGAAAATAAGGCTGCAAGCACATTCCTGGTTTTCTCTGAAGTCTGGGCCTGCTGTCACTGTTCTATTTATTTCTTTGAACAAATGCATTTTAAAGACAAATCTCTAGAAATTCATTAAATATATATTTCTTGGATGAGTTTAATAATTGAGCTTAAGAGCAATTTTGACATGAAATTCTTGGAAAGGTCTCTCATAATCCTAACCAGTGCAAGCTTAATTGCTTTTTTTTCCTGTTTGAGGGTCTTATTTTAGACTGAAATACATTGGAGTATTTTTTAACTATGTAATATTTTGTACTATGTTATTCACAAATATTACATAGTTTAAAAAATTGTTTGGGGCAAAACAAAAGCTATAATTATATTTTTGTTAAATTGTCTGATTATTTATTTTTTGTGAAGACCAAAAATAACCAGCTAAACTTTTTACATGCAGAAAATATTTTCTAGTGTTTGCCTCCTCTAGGTGTGAGAGGTGGTAGGTTGAGTTGGTAATAGGTGCAGGAGCAACCAGAATTAAAATTTCACGTCAGAGAAGTAACAAAAGGAGAGGGGACAGACATACTTTAAAAAGTAAAACCAAAACTTGCTCACTTCTGAAACATCTGCTGACTAGTAGTTTCTCAGTAGTGAAAATTACTTAAAAAATCAATGGATTTTATCTTTATATTATTTGAAAAAAATGGATTATTGAAGTTCAACACGTTGAACAAAATGGTTTTGCAAGACATATTATTTTCACATTTTTTAATCCATATCTTCGACACAGAAAGATATTAAGGAAGTTATGTAGTGCATGTCAAAATATTAATTCCAAATTCTTCATTAACCATTTAGTTACTTGCTACTCATTATCACTCTACTTCAAAATCAACGTGAGAGTCACAATACGAGGGATGTACTATTCAAAATATTATAGCTCTGTAATACGGCCACTGCCATCTAATGAACTTACACATCAACACGGGGATTTGTTTTAAGAAGCTGAAAGTAACAGTAACAATCATCACCATAAGTGTATCATTCATTCAGCATGGAATTGTGGAATATTTTAGGTCTGTACCCCATTAAGCGCACCCATTAATACTGTTTTTCAGTTTTTAGCGAAAGTAAAACTTGTACTATAGGTTACCAGGAGCCAGATTAAAATAAGAGATTTAAGAAATTCCACCAAGAGTGCAACACAAAACCCATATCAAGAAAGGATCAACATCTTCCTGAACCTACTGCAGAGAAAACAAAAATCAAACTTGCTTTAAATTTACTGAAAATTTTCAGTCTGCCTAAAAGATATTTCACAAAAAAAAAAATTCTTAACCTACTTTATTGCTGAATAGACATTTACAGAAATAATAATGATAGTTACAGAAATAATAATGATAGTGAGTGAAGAGTTCTATGGTTTTAATTCTTGTTGAAATAAGTATCTGATTAGATGAGGAGGATTATCATTAATCTTAGACTTTAAACTGCATTTTGTGAACACAGCTGTCTGATATGTCTGCTGTGAGTTAAAATGAAAATAACAATGCTCAGATATTATTATATTTTTTTCAAGCATTAAAAGTATGAAACTCCAAAGACTGTCCCAGGAAGACTGTAAATGCAGGACAACTTTGCTGTAATGCAGTGACTATTTCTACTCAGGAATCAGAAAGAAGTGAGCTATAATGGCCAAAAATAGAGGAGAAGACTAAAACATAGAGTTTTCACTAGGAAAAAAAATCTTTTAGTGTGCAAGGTACTTGTCAAGACAATAAAAATACCTATTGCTTACTGCACTATCAATAACCCACTAAGATGGAGAACTGTCTAATTTGAATCTCTATCTTGTCTTGTAGAAGACAAGCCTTTTACAAAGTGCCTCCCCTGTAACAGAATCAGTGGTAATCACGTAATCCTTCATCAAGGCAATTTTCCCTTTCTGTTTCTTAGAGAAGCTGAGTATGGATGAGAAAATGAAACCTAAAAAAAAGAGAAAGTAATCTAAGGAATTTCACATTTTATATTAGCAAAGGGCAGGCCCCCTTGATAATTACTGTCATAGGGTCTTGCCTAAAGAACTTCTTTGAATTCAAAAAAAAAAACTGCATAGCACTACTACAAGAATAATAAGTGAACTGTCAAATTCATATTTTCAACACCTTTATTCCTTCTTACTCTCTTCTTTTTTTAACCAATTTTAATTTTTTTTGCCACTTTCATTTGGAATGTCTAACCAACTTTTAGGTTTTCCCAGCAAATTTGTAGAATACTATTAGAACAGCAATAGGCAAACATTTTCAAGATGTGTCAGTATTTTTTCCTGACTTCCTTAATGTTTCCAGTGCAGCATCCACTGAGCATTTCAACTCCCTATCACCTCCTCCCCCTCCTTTGCACCAAAACACTCAAACACCTTCAGACACTGAATAAGAATCCAGGTAGCAGAATTTAAAGCTGGAAACATGGAATGCAGCAAAAGTCTTAGCATGGAGCAAAAGAAACACTGGAAGCTTCAGAGCATGATGGAGGAGCTTCAAATAATCAGGAAGTATAGCATTACATATGATCCTGAAAAAGGATAAAGAATTTGGGACCGGAAGGTCACTTGCATATGATAGGACAAAGTTACGCAGCAAAGCAGATGGGAGTTTCAGACTTCTACCTCCCTCAACACACCCACACTACTTAGCCCAGAATCCTTTCTCACCTAGGAAGAGTTGGCATTTACATGTTTCCCTTAAGGATCTTAGAATCCTCTGATGAGTGTTCTGAGCTGGAGATAATTTAACATGTTCTCTTCCAATGTTTAATTCCACTATGCTCTTAGGGAAAGACATCACCACACCCACTGTACATCGTGCCTGAAACCTGTGAACATGGAGTTTGGTTTTCACAATTTCAGTTGCTTCCAGCTCAAGACAAACTGACTTTCTCACAGCAATAAATCTTTCAGATCCTGGCAGCACCCCCATCCAGTAGTGGTACCTTAAGCACAGCATGGCATTGCTATGCTCTGTAGTCTGAGGCTCCTGGACCTGAAGTTTCTGAGTTTCTGAACTCAGTTTCTTCGTGGTGTTTTGGTTCGGGAAGACCTTGTGTTCTCACAGGCTTGGCATAAACATCATGAGTGTTATTGTAACAAGAGTTATGTTTTGGATTCCTGTCTATGGTATGGACTTCTCTCTGTCTTTCAGTTTTGGGCCAATGGGTTGAAGAGTTCTGGCACTCTTCTGACCAGTGAGATGGCCTGCTCAAGAAGATATATAAAGGGGGTCAGTCTTTGAATAAAGGGGAGTCAGATGCAGTTTTTATAATGAGGTCTCATGTTGTCTGTTCATCGCCCACAGAGACAATGCTCATGACTGGACTCTTTTCATATTTAGGGGAATCAAACACTTGCATCAAAGCCTTAAGGCTCAAAAATCTAAATCTTCTTATTTCCTTCAGAATTATATATTTTATTTATTTTTTTTTAAATAAAGAAGTCTGCCAATATTTTATTTATTATCTCTCTTTTTTACTTTTCCTTTTTTAAAAACCCACTAATTTGGTCTGTTTAAAGTAGTAAATTTTCTCCCCATTTCTATACTCAAAATATCACTTCTCAGCTCTATGGAAATTAAAATTTTATACCATATTGAGTAGAATCAAAATAAATCAATACTATTTATTTACTTTTTAGATGTGCCTGGTCTGAAAACTTAGAATATGAATAGAGTACTCTTCACTCAGTATATTTTTACTTGACAGTAAAATTATAGTCTATATAATACACATTCTTGTCAGTATATGCAGCGAAACTTATTTAGTAAAAGTGGAATTCAATGTTACAATTAAACTCCTCAGAAAAAACTCTCAGTCTTGAAAAACAAGCAAAATGGCTGAATTTCTGAGTCTTGTAAGAAATTGAAAAGGAGGCACGGGTACTTTGCATGCCTAGGGAGAAGCTAGATTATCTCTACCATATTAAACATGGCTGTTTCTTGTGTGCTAGTCCACTCATAGGCATTCACTGCCTGATGCATGAACTTAACAGACTTTAATCTCTTGATCTCTAGCCCCAAGATGCTAGACTTCTCTCTCCACAGAATAACTCTTCAGACATTTTTCCATTCTTCGCTGGTTTGCTAACACGGATGTACCATCTCCCTAAAAAAACCAACCTGGATCCTACTCTAAAGCTCCTTTATTGGATTCTTTAAGTAAGTCCTTACAGCTCTCTTGTGCCTAACCTAAATGCATTTGTTCCACTAATATTCTAGGTTTCCCCTTGTCCTTCTTTTTTTTTTTTTTTTTTTTTTTAATATTAAATTCTATTAATTTCACTTCATTATTTCATTCATTCACTTCATCTTTTCTCTTATTTTTATAGCTTCAATACCTTTCACTTCAGTTTTGTGGGGTTTGAGCTGGGGTGGGGATAGAACATGTGTTGGCATGTATTTGAGTAGCTAATACCAAGATCTCTGAATGGAGATTTTAAGCAACAACTTAATAAAAAACACAGCAAAGTAAGAGCAGGAAGGTGGGAAGGATAGAACGGATACAAATGAGCAAAAAAGGGAAAAGGACAAAAATCAAAGAAACTGGGGAAGATATTCAGGGTATACTAGAAAGAAACAAGACATAACATAAAATCTCCTATTCCCATATATTGTTAATTCATCTATGAAGAAAATTAATAGAGAAAGAAACTGTTGGGGTTTTTTTTCAGCATAAAAATCAATGAGATTTAGTATTGCTTCCTTTAAGACAAAAAGATGAATAACAGCAGCTCTAATGGCAGACCTGCAGCTAACAGATCTCTATTTTCTTATTTACTCACAGGTTCGTGTATGGAAAGGATTACAAAGTACATCCTAAGTTTACAACAGGGACATTTATCCATGAAATTACTCCTGCTCCTCTTTAGTGATTTGAAGAGGGCATCTGGCCACGTCATGACTTTTTTATCTCTGCTTGTTCTTTACAGTATCTTGAACATATTTGCTAGCTCAAAGTGTTATTTGACATCAGGAAAAAGACAGGTGAATAGTCTAATTGGATAGACTGAATATCTATCTAAATAACAGAGAGACAAGAACATTGTTCCAGTTCTTGCCTAGGAAGTTCTCAGCTCCTCCGCACTAACAGACTTTTTCTACTAAACTTGTAGTATTTATTTCGTATTTTATTTACATTGCAAAGAGAATGCAAGAGTGAAATGTTTTTATTATCTTGAGTATAGTGATACAAGTACAGTAGCTATAGATGCATCACATTCATGTTATGCCCCAGCTTTTCCTGAAACAATACATCACTTTGGAGACTACCATATTTCTTAATTTGGTGGTTCATCATTCAAAATTCATTTGTAGAGTACAGCAGACATTCTGCTGCACAAATCTAACACCTACCTAGTGGAAGTTCATGCTTGGTTATGAAAACAAAATTTCTTTCCACTAATTCTGTCAAAAAGAGGAACAAATTATTTCATAGGTTGGTTGCAAAATAGGGTACTTCTGTCATTCAGCTGAATGTATGCTAAAATGTGTACCCACCCACTGAGATCCTGATAGTTTCTTGATTCACAAGAGAAACTCTGTAGAAAGTTCAGAGTCTAACAGGTTTCTGTGATGACTGTAGAAGAGACCTATCCCTGCATTGTGCCACTTCCCTCCTTCCCCTGAGAAAGATGTACATCTCATATAGCATCAGAAAATCAGTAAAGTAACATTAAATCAGGACCTTAATATCCATAAATACGTTCAGTGGACAGGGACACTGAACACTCTAGACCTGTACTGTTTTGGGAGTTGAGAAAGAAACATGGTTAAGCACCAGAAATCATGCTGAGGAAATCAGGCTTTATTGACAGGCTCCACCTAAACAGTGGGATGAAATCATTTATACAATATAAGAGCTCCTATCTTTTGCTTACTGTATTTTCTCAGTTTTCTTTTAAATATAAAGTAGTGCTCTAGTGCTCCAGCCATAGAATAAAAGTAATTTTATAATGACCAGCAGAACAATACAAAAAGATTAATTTATGCAATGAAAAGAGAATGCTTTGGGTTTTTCTTTTCCATTTTTAACTTCACAGCATTTTTATCACTTACTCTATAAGTACATAAATGTTCAATAAAATTAAAGAACAAAATGTCATGAGAGGGATCTAGAATACTGAAAAAGTATGAATGTGATGGTTTTTAACAGTGATTTTTAAACCACTAATGTCCTGTTCAGCATAAACTCATTCCTCTCATTCCCACAATAAATGCAAGCATCAAATAAGTTAACGCAATAAGAAAGAGAAAAAAAGACAAATTAACATGCACAGCCATGGTTATTAAGAATCTCAGACTACTTTGAGAAACTTTCCTGTTCACCTAGCCTCAGTAACATATAGTAACAAATGCACTTTTTTTCACATATAAGCCATATGTTATAAAAATTGTCTGTTTCTTTAACAAAGTGTTTTATAGCAGTTTGTAGTCTAGTTTTCTAGGTCTGAAGTTTCTGAGTTTCTGAACTCAGTTTCTTCGTAGTGTTTAGGTTTCAGAAGACCTTGTTCCTACAGATTTGACATAAACATCCCAAGTGTTATTGTAATGAGAGTGATGTTTTAGATTCTTTTCTGTGGGATGGACTTGTCTCTATCCATTGGTTTAGGCCAATGGGAAGAAGAGTTCTGGCACTCTTCTAACCAATGAGAGTGGCTTATTCTAAAAGGTATATAAAGAGGACAATTATTTTAATAAAGTAGAATCAGATACAGTTTTTTATAACAAAATCTCATATCGTTTGTTCATCGCCCACAGCGACAGCAGTTCATGGTAAGAAGTGTATCAATAGCAAAGAAATTAAATTGTGTGTTTCACAGAGCATCATGAATCCTAAAATGTTCCAAATGGTTTCCGCTTTCCTGATTTCCACCAACAGATGAATCCTGGTATCACATTGTAGTTGAAGTAACCTTGACAATAGTTTGCTATTACAAACTCTCTAAACATTAGGTCACTAGAATTTTTCAAACTGAGAACAGTAAGTATGTATTAAACATACATCCTACACAGAAACAGCATTCACTCAGCATTTCAGTCACCAGCTTTTTGCATCAGTAAGTTCAATTCTAAGATCTCACACTGTGTCAATTTCTTGTGGTTGATTCATCTTTGTATTCTGAAAATAAAATCTTAGTGGCAACTGAGATGTAATTAAAACATTTCAGCATCCAAGGGAAACATAAAATGGCTGACTAGAACGTAGATGCTTAAATAAATCCATCTTATTGCAAGGGGTTTGGGGTATACAGAGTTAGGCTTTTCAGTAAACTTAGGTGATCTGCCTTAGCTCAACCAGAAACACAGCACATTATCCATGAGGAGACAAATTTCAAAATGCAGAGTACTTGGGACAAGAGGAGTATGATTTGGTTTGTTTTTTTGGTATATTTTTTATGTTTGGTTGGTTTTTTATTTTAATATAGTTTACCATATCTTCATGGTGCAAAACTGCAGTAAACATTCTTAAAAAAATTAAAAAGGGAAAGCCATGAGCCAAACCAGATAATGAGTTCATTAAACTAGCCACATCCCTTAAGTATTTATGAAACTTGAGGAAAAGCATAAGTTCGTTTTTTAAAAAAATCCTTTCCTAGAGCTTGTAATTGCTAATGGAATGGTTCTGTCATCCTTGTACATAAATAAATAATTCCAAAATATTACTTTATCCCCTGAAAAGGGCCAGGAAAATACAATTATCTCAACAAATGCCATAGCGTATTTAGCAAGTAGTTACATGCAATCTGGACACATCCACTATAATTTTAGATTTCACATAAGTTATCTATTGTAGCTTTATTCAGCCTATATAATTTCTAAAGTTCAGAAAATAGAAATTTAAATAAATTCAGAGCCTTCCTGAAAATAAAATCAGATCCACAAGTGTCATTAATTGAACATCAAAATGCACCCTTAAAACTTTTCAGAAGTTGGCCCATCTCCCAAAATTTGACACCTGCAAATTTGAACAATTTTAGATCTATACTACAGCAAAAATTTGTTCATAAATAGTTACAAACAATGTGACAGCCCTGCACACTATAATCATTATTAAAATAAATGCCCTGTGCAGTCCTAATGCTAACAAAACTTTGCTACTAACAAAAAGTGAATTTCTGAGCAGGTTAAAATATCTTGCAAATATTTTGCATTATCAACAGTATCTACTCAAACTGAAATTTTTACACTAACTATTGTTTCTTTTAAACAAATGGTGCTGAGTATTATCCTTTTCTTTAGTTTAGCACTTCCCTCCATCTCATGTTTTAAAAATGTATTTAAGCTGGCTTTCCAAAAACCTGAGTTACTTTACTGCTTTGTAAAAGCACATTTTCTATGCATGAAAGCAAAATAGCTGTTGAATAACAGAATAATGATACCTCTCTAGAGGTAATAGTTCCATCTGAAAGTGTGTTTACATGTGCTTCACTTTTGCTCTTCAAACTGTTCCCTACTCCTCTGCCCTGTGGATTGATGCAAGGACTGATACAACTTGGACACCTGACTACAATTTATCATCTCAGCCTTGATTGTGAATGTGGTAGTCATAGCAGAGGTGGTGCCTAGGCTTTCTCTGTGCACACCAGGGTCTGTCCCAACAGCATCCTGTGTACAGTGGCTTCCCCCAAAACAACTCTCCTGCTCATGAGACAATGCCCATAAGAACATGAGAAGTAAGTGAGTCCTGCCAATGCATAAGTATCTCAACTAAGGGGGTGAATCCCATCAAGAGAGGGATAAGTGGGCCATGACAGTAACTTTATGTGCAATTGCTGAAATCCACCAGAATTGCACCAGTGCCTTGCTGTTCAGATAGATTCATGCTGCATTTAGAAATGTCAGAAAAGGATATTTAGTTCAATTTCCTGTATGTATAGGAAAGCAGCTCTTTCTTAAATGAATCACTCTTTCCTGGAAATGCATATTTAACACAAAACATCTATTTCTGATTTTAAAATTTTCAGCAGCGTGGCTTCTGGAAACTCTTATATTTTGCAATGGGCAATGCTCTGATTGTTCCAAAGATGTGTTTTTTATTAGACGCAAACTTGTCATCTTTCAACCACAACTCCTGGCATACTTGCCTGTTAGAATATAACATCCTACCAAGCCTTTCCTGACACTTGTCAAATCACCTCCTAACTCTCCTCTTTGAGGAGCTGCTGGATTGAACTTTTGAGATGCCTGCATGACATAGTGTATTCACCGTCTTTAATGTCACTCTATATTCTAGCATGGGGGAAAAGATCCTCTACAAGAAACAAAAGCTATTTTTGACATGGTATTTTAGTTCTCAGTTGGGTTGTTACAGTGTTTGTTTGTATATATCGCTCTTACAACATCAGATTTTGCTCCTCTATTTTTAACTGCATCATAAGTGCATAAAACCTGCACTGCAGTTAAATTATGGAACCAGAAAGCTAAGGCTCAATCAAAACAGACACTTCCCAAATCCTATGAGAGCAGCTACTCAAAACAGTCTGTACAAAGTAAAATTTGTCACTGTTTTTGAAAGCATTTACTCACAAATCCTGACAGCTGCCAATACTGAAGCTAAGCTTCAGCACACATCCCTGAAGCATCACATAACACTGCCTTTTCAGTATTGCAACAAAATGCATTTATGTGTGGAGAAAAAAACCCTACAATGTCAGGAAAGCATCGAATATATGAAATTCTTAAAAAGAAAGTAGATGATACTTGCAAAAGAACCACATAAAAACCCAAGCATCCCTCGGCACCTGTAAGATTCAGAGCAGACATGTAAGGTGCACTAAAGTCAAGCCTTACATGTAAAAAGAAAAGATTTTTGGGACACTGTTCTGACTTGAAGCACAGTCACACAAAGCCCTTCAGTAAGTTCTAGTTCTCATAAAGTATAAAGTAATAACACTCTCTTTCAGGCTGCTTAACGTACAGTCCTGCTTCCTAAAAGTATAAAAGCAGTCAGACAATGAATACACCTGTCGTAGTTTGGAAAAAATGAGTTTTTCTGAACTTCAGTGGTCAAACCAATGAGTGCTGAGGTTTAAAGACTGGCACCTGGTGTGGCCACTGAGGACAAGGATCCGCCTTGAGAACACAAGGGGTTCAAAGCAGAGGGCTCCCCGGAAAGCTCTCTCTTGGTTCCGTCCCTGAGGACGGAGGGATCTCCCCTGCCCAGCGGCTGGCTGGGCGGGGGAGGGGAAGCCATGCGGCCTGGGGAGGTAGGCTGGACCTCGGGCACAGAGGGGAGAGGAAAATCCTGCAGGATGGAAGGGTGGAGAGAGTACAAGAACCTTGAGAGGCATCAGACAGCCTTCTTTTCCCTTCCCCCCCCCCCCCCCCCCCCCCCTTTTCCCCAGAGAGAGAAACTGAGAAACCGTGTCTGTGATCTCCGTCACCTTGAAATTTGATATCAACAACTAGACAGCACGGCCGAAGGAGTATGGGGGGGGTGGCGCGAGAAGAGTGCCCAACAGCAAAGATACTGTGAGAGTTCTGGGGAAACAAAGCCCAAGATTTTAACCCTTTTCGTAAATGATGGGAACTTCATAAATGCTAATCCTCCTGAATTTGAAGAAGAAAGATAAAAAGAATTAAGCAAAGATGATGAAAGTTTGTGCAAGTAGAAGATTGTCAGAGAATGTTGAAAAGAATCCTAGGTGGGAGGAGATGATGGAGTGGCTTTGGCTGGACTCTTTTGTATAGCCATGGACGGACTCATTTTTTTCCTGTAACATAGAAGCTGTATCTGGGGAGAGGCATTGGCTTGGAGCCAAGAGTGGACAGTAGTGTAAACGGAGATGAGAGGAAGAGCTCTGTTCTCAAGGCCCCTCGGCCCCAGGGGGTAATATTGGGGGGGACTGGTGTCCCAAAATTGAGAAGCTGTCGTTTCTTGGAACAGACCAAAGCATCTTTAAAAAGAGAAACCCTAGAAACAGCTCTAGTCCATGCACAGTAGTGAGAACACTGAACATGGAAGAAGAGGCCACGATGTGGTACAAGAAGGACTCCTATCTCTCCTCAACGAACTAAGTACTGATTATCTGAAGGGTGGTAATAGACTAAAGATTAATTATCTAAAAGGTGGTAACGTGATGGGGAATTTTCAGTTTGTTTTGTTAAGTTGAGAACTGGTGGGGAGGGAGGAAGAGTGTTTTTTTGTAAAGTTTCCATGTTCTTCTGTATGTGTCTTCTTTACCTATTATAAGTAATAAAGTTTTTTTTCTTTTGCTTTCTAAATTAGAAACTGTTTTGCTCTGTTTTTAGTCACATCTCACAGCAGATACCAGGGACAGTATATCGTTATAGAGGCACTGGCCTTGTACCAACGTCAAACCTTTGACAACACCTAAGAAAGCCTTTTAATTTCAGAAAGGAAGCAGCCTTCTGCAAATAGGCACTCTTGGTGGTCAGCAAGTTTATGTCTCCAACAGCATTACTTATGCAGATTTTGTAAAAAGGTATGTTCAATGAATTTAAAACAGAGTAAGACTCTGAACAGACAAAACCTACTAATGTAGCAGATAATGACTTAGTAAGGTACTAATTTGAGGAAAGTGTTTCAATGCCGTTCTCTGTAAAAAGACCCAATATATGGAATAGAGCCTACTTGAATAAATAAACTGCAATCAGCTTCTGAGTGAGCTTGCTTTGGTTCTTTTACTATCATGTTATCACTTACTACTTAAGTCATATGAAACATGAAAGACTAATACAAATGATACATTTTCTTCTCTGCATATTTTAAAGAGATTTTTAATTCCCTAGATTCTCAATTATTAGGTAGCAGATAAAGATAATGGGTTTCTTCCTCCGAAAGGCACCAGAAAACATTAAGCAATAATTCTTACACAAATTACATTACAGCAATTGTTGGATCTCTGCAAATCATAAATTGTGTCAAAAATATGACAGAACTGGTTTTGTGTGTTGTTTGTTTAGCAAAAGCATTTTTTTATTCTGTTTTAATATGGTGGCACTTGTCAGTTACAACACCCACAAGGGACCTTACAACAAACATGAAGAAACATTTCAAGGTTATAACAGCAAACATGCTTGAACACAATAAAATCAAATTTTATGGAATACTTTCAGGGCATCTTGCTATGAATTACTGCATGAAAACATGGCAGAACACTAAAGGCTGCCTGAAAGCTCCAGAGCTCTGCTGCTTTCCAGAATATAATTCAGTATGGCAACACACTGGGTTCAGGCAGACACTGAAGTGCTGCAGTCCTGTGTGGGGCACATCAAACAGCATGATAATAAATGAAAACTCTGACAAAACATAAAGCAGTTGCTAGAATAAAGCTATTTTTCTGACCTTTAAACACCATGCCTTACACAATGGGTTGATCCACTCTGCTTTTCTATGTCCCTTTTTCACACAGAGCTCTCAACTGATTCCTCTTAATGAAAACTGAGATGTTCATTTTTAGTTATAAACTTCCTATGATTCATCATTTTGTATTGTGAGATTGTATTAAAAATACTTATTATGCTTTTTAACCTTGTACAGTAGATGGTAATTCAGTATACATAGAAGTTTCCCAGACATTAGAGTATGGTTTAAACCCTTGAGCTTTCCTTAAAAATCTTTCAAAGTAGAAGAGTTCAAAAGGGCTAAGACCACCTTATAAAAATTCCAGATTTTAAATATGGATCTTTTTACCCCAAATACTACTTTTGTGTTTCTCTTTAAAGCAAAATAATAGAGCAGTTGCAAAACAGCTGCAAGAAAAAAAAAAAAAAAGCTGCAAAAAAACATTGAATAGACATGTCAGAGACTACAGACTTTCACAGAGAATTCAATTAAGTTTAATTCACCAACTGGTATCTCAGTCTCAACAGAAATGTTGTTTTTCTATTGTATTAAACTATTTATTAGCTAGTAAAAATAAAGCAAAACAGATAAAATTCTGGCATCTTCTGAATTTGTTTAGAAACTCAGCATTTCTTCTTGAAATCTTTATTCGATTTCCAGAAAAAAGAAATTTACCATCTAAACATGGCAGTGAAAAAAATAAAATCAATTTTACTGGGTACAAACAAAGTTTTAGAAATATGAGGAGGAAGAGAATAAGTAGCAGATTTCATTTACCTCTGCTGCAGGGTCAGCAGCAGGAGAAAAAGTTTCTTAAAGAGAGCTCACACCACTCCCAAGATACCTTGGTAATGTCGAAGAAACAGACACAAAGGCCTTGGCCTTCAGTCCAAAAGCTGCTGTTTTATACAGCACCTTCCACGATGGGAATGGTGTCCCTGAGTGCTGCAGCAACCCAGCCAGGAGGAGCAGGAGAAGGAGAACTGAAAGTTCCAGCAGTGCAGCTCCTGGAGATTGCCAGCGCAACTCCACCTCTTCCTGCTACTGCACAGAGGGCTGCATGGAGGGTGGAGCTGGGGCTGGAGTGGCAGGTAGTGGACATGGAAAAGCTGAACACAGAAAAAGAAATTAAGAAGTCATTCTTTCCACAAAGGAAATTGACAGGTTATGGCATGAAATGTTCCACAATGGAGAAAGCAACGAGCCTAAAATAAAGTAAATCAATTTAGATTTAATAAGAGACTGGATTAGCCAAGTCTTGCTCAATTGTTTGAAAACTGGAAATGCTGTGACTACTACACTATTATCCATATATTAATGGATTAAATTACCCTGGTCTTATGACTAAAATGGTCAGTGATTGAACTGTGTAGCTGTGGGCGTGTGACAAACAACACGAATCTTGTTTATGAAAACGTCATCTGACTCCAATCTTTATTCAAAACCTGACCCCCTTTATGTATCTTCTAGAGCAGGCCATCTCACTGGTCAGAAGAGTGCCAGAACTCTTCATCCCATTGGCCCAAACCGAAAGACAGAGAGAAGTCCATCCCATAGACAGGAATTCAAAACATCACTCTTGTTACAACAACACTTGCAATGTTTATGTCAAGCCTGTGAGAACCAGGTCTTCCTGAACCAAAACATCATGAAGAAACTGAGTCTAGAAACTCAGAAACTTCAGGCCCAGGAGCCTCAGACTACATCTCACCTTTTCAGTATATTAAAAAAAAAAAAAAAAATTAAAAAAAAGCAAAAAAAAGCAAAGCTTCAGTGCCTGCTTTTGAACTGAAAGGAACCTGGGAAAATTGCTGAAACACCATGAGAGCAGCTCTCAATTCCCCAATTGGGCTGAGCCAGTCTCATTGCCTTCCAGCTCCCACAGTTGAAGCAGATGAGTGTCTCTCTCAGCCACCATACAGGCGGCACGAGACACAGTGTGCCCCCCCCACCCCAATGGTCCTCGTCCAAGATCCATCCCGATCGCAACCCCCAGCCACCCAACATCCCACCCCCAGAGGTTCTGAGCAGTCATGGTAACACAAGGTGGAACCATCACAGACTGTCCCTCTGAGATGATGATCATCACGGGCTGCTGGCTCACAAAGCATTGTCTCAGTCCCAATCCTACAACAGTCATCTGTGTAGGGTTCAAGGGCTACTGCAGGAGGTCAAGCAGCAATGGAGACAATGGTGAATCCCATGCCTGGCATGTCTTGCAGGTAAATCTTTGATGGGGTGGCACCTGGGAAGCCCAGTGTACACCACTGCTCAGGGCGATCACCAGACAGGACAACAGTTCAGTAGCTTGAGGCGGCCCAGGACACCCGAAGCAGCCATCTTCTTGCCACCGGCCCTTAGTCCTAAAAACTGAAGACTCAAAAGGCACAATTTGAACAATCAGAGTTTCCCCAGGAACAAAGCCAGGGAGGGTGGGTATAGAAATCATAGTATAAATTTGTCTCTGGTTCTGTTTGTTGTCTTTCGAAACTGCCTGCACCAAAACCTTGGACTCCACCTCGTCCCAGAAACATCTGAGATCTCTGGGTCTTACAGTAACTTGACATGGTGGGAGTGTCCAATAACTCTGTGCAGCCAGGACACCTATTTGGTGTCCTCTGCATTGTGCTTCCACCTGTTCCTTGCCTCCGGTTCCAAAAATGAACAATGAAGAAGGCAGTTGAATTGGGATGGCATTCCCAGTTCCGCTGGAGACAGGAGCGTGTGAGGAACCACCAGCAAATGCCTGTGTTCTCTCAGCCCTGGCAGAAGCCATGAGTACTGGTGGTGAGCTCTGAAGAGCTGCCTGCGTACTCGAATCATGTGAAAGAGGCACTGAAAAAGATTCGGCTCCGCCCGCATCTCCGTCTTGTAGAGGGATCTGAGCGGTGTGAGAAGGCACCGGGATAGACCCGGCTTCTCTCACTCCGCCCCCCTTGAAGGGAGAGCAGCGGGGGCAACACCCCCGCAGGAGAAAGCACAGCTGGGATCGACCCAGCCGCATCCTCCACCAGTGCCCCGGCCAAAGCCGGGGCGTGGAAAACCGTGACCGGCTCCACCACAGTCTTGTCCCCTCCGGGCGGGACAGCCAGGGACGGGACGGGGAGCGGCCCCGCCTGTCCCTCCAAGGTCCCGCCCCCCGCCGCTGCCGCGGCCACTTTCGGGGCAGGAGAAGCCGCAGCGGGGACGCCTTCGGTCCCATCCTCCTCCGCCACCGCGGGCAGACGCGGGGCAGGGGGTGCCGCGGCCGGACCCCCCAGTCCCGCCCGCAGCCGCCGCCGCGGCCGCCAAGGGCGGGCAGAGGGCGGTGCGGGAGGCGGCGGGGGCCGCTCGGAGCCGGCACCCCCCGATCCGGCGCAGCCGCCGCGGGAAGGGGCGCCACAAAGGGCAGCATGGCCGGGCCCCCCCGGCCCCGCCGGACCCCGGAGCTGCCGGCAGCGGCTGGCTCCGGGCCATCGCCGCCCCCGCCCCAACCGGCCCTGTCTGCACAGGAGCCGCGGGGCGCCCGTGGGGGCGGACAGAAAGCGCCCTTCGCAGGGGCTGAAGGGGAAAAAGATCAGCCCCTGGTCTTTGAAGCACAGCTGATGACTGCGCGGAGCCAGGGCTGGACCCCTCCCCCATCGCAGAGACTGCGGGGATTGCAGGGGTCCCTTGAGGGGAGGGTTCCGTCCCTGGCATCTCACAGGCAGCTGATGGCCACTCTGTGCCAGGACTGAACCCAATCCCCATTGCAGGGAACGCACGGGGATACTCTGATCCTCCCCCTCGAATGCATTCCCAAGCTCCGAGGGACATGGCTCTTTTGGGGTGGAGTCAGGGGACGACTTGAGGGTCTCCAACGTGCTCCAATCTCCCTGGTCATCCATGATGGAGCTCTGGGGGATAGAAGCCTCATTCCACAGATCATAAACATAGTCCAAAAAGGAAACAGAGCTAAAAGAGGTATTATGTGTAAGAGAGTAGGATTCCAACTCAGCTCCCCTCTGAAACACCTTCACAAGCCTTTCCCAAACTACCAAAAGTGGAAGGGCCACTCTTTCACCCTGATCGAGTGATTTTTTGAGGGTCTCGCCCAGGGACATCCACAGCCTTTCCGAGATTACTGACTCAGCGCTATGGAAAATGTCCTTCTGTCTCCCCCAGAGATAAAAAATTTGAGAATCTCTTGGGGATACCCAGCTCTCTGCTGAACAAGTTTTCCTCAAAAACCCAAGACCCGCTGATCATCTTGGTGTAGGGTAGAAATTCCCATTTTGCCAAAATTTTGCCTCCTCATAGAAAGGAGAAACAAACTGGCAAAAGCCACGGGCTGTTTTTTCAAAACAAACCCATCCCATCTATCAAAAGAGAAAGGATACAAGTTTGTGGCTGCATCACAAGCACCAGACCCTCACGTCAGGGTCCACCTGATGCTTACGTCGGGGTCCACCAGGTGTCGCTGTGGGCGAGTGACAAATAACAAACCTCGTTTATGAAAACGTCATCTGACTCCAATCTTTATTCAAAACCTGACCCCCTTTATGTATCTTCTAGAGCAGGCCATCTCACTGGTCAGAAGAGTGCCAGAACTCTTCATCCCATTGGCCCAAACCGAAAGACAGAGAGAAGTCCATCCCATAGACAGGAATTCAAAACATCACTCCTGTTACAACAACACTTGCAATGTTTATGTCAAGCCTGTGAGAACCAGGTCTTCCTGAACCAAAACATCATGAAGAAACTGAGTCTAGAAACTCAGAAACTTCAGGCTCAGGAGCCTCAGACTACAGAACTGCTGATTCAGCCTGCTTGTTTAACTTTTCATTAATTAATGCACTCAATTTATTGAAACTTTTTGCTTGAAAGCATTCCACTGAGGGTTCATAATATTATTCTGATTTCCTCAGGTAGTCTCAATTATGTTGGCTGTTCAGACATGAAGAGATGCACTTGGCAGATTTATACCTCTCCCATTAAGCACACTGATGTGTTCTTGTTAATAATTAAGGATAACTGCATTCCTCTGCTTCTATGTGTAACACAAAAATCATTGCAGAATGCACCACACTTTAACTAACTCTTAGGGGATAGAAATCACAGCCATGATTAGTCTATGGAAAAAATATCTGGTTTCCAGAAACAGGAGTGTGCCTGTTAAAGGGTTAAAGTTTTATTTAGTGGCTGAAAGGAGTTCCTCTGTTCTGTTTTTTTAACAGCAGGTGGCCAGTCACCAAGGTCTTACACTAGACTTACAGATTACATTAACCTTACAGACCACAAAGCCACAGAGGGTTTTCTACTGATTATTTTTGTACCCTAAACCCCTGGGTAGCTAAATATACTTTACATATGGGTAGACTGAAGACACTTGCCACAACAGTGTGGGCTGGAAAACATCAAATGTTTTGGCCTTGTTCAAGTGTAAAGAAGTCAGTAGACTACAGACCTATGCCAATGTACAGTAGCCTGTAAGTTTTATTTCTGCTTCAATAATTATTTTATTTTTTTTTTGTGTAGGGAGAAGTCCCTGAAAGCAAACTGCATGTGGCACTTTCAACACACTTATTTAATTAGAACACCTACCTTGAGTAGCTATCAATATGAACTTTTTAAGAAGATTAATTTCACACTGGAAATTAAATTGCTTACTATCTTAGACATTTTAAAAGTACACTTAAAGCAATACATATGTGAAGGCAAGTGATAAGTTGCATTTCTGTCTTTGGAAGAAGGGAGTTTACATTTCCCTGCAGGTAAATGAAGGAAACACTGAGGTATAACTAATAGATTCTGTGAATTTGAATTTTAAAAAGCCAGGCTGTATTTAGCACTGTAGCCCATGGGGCTTGTTAAAATCTGTGTGAAGACCTAAGCATCATCTTCCCCTATCTCAATGGGCTTTAAAGTTGCTCTGATGTAATATTAAACAACGAATAAAATGATTCTTTAACATGAGAGTATTACAAAAATAACTCCATAAGCAGAGCTGAGCTTTGAGATAAAAGCAGTGAACACCACTCTTGTGCACTTTTGCTAGGAGTCAGAGCCTGTAAAAAGCTTGTGCTCACAGGTATGCAAGAGAAGCCCCAGTGTCCTCCTGCCTCCAATTTTAGGGAAGCAGAGGTACTTGCAAAGCTGCTGCTGTAGAGCAATATGCCCCAGAAAGATCCTGTGTGAAATGTAGCAAAACTTCACCCAGTTATGCACAGGGTTAACCTGCAGTCAAACACAGTAAGCAAGGGGTATAGATTAATAGGGAAGCCAAGCAAGGGAAGATAATTCCTTGCTGCTTCTCAAGGGAGGAAGGAGCTGGCATAACCTCTCTCTCTGATATCAGCACAGATGGGCTTCACTTGTGTGTGTAAGGGTACCAATCATGTCTCAACTGCAGGACTGTCAGCTCACCTGCCCCCACAGCTAGAGCAAGGTGTTCCACCCAGAGCTGGGGGCAGGAGATTACATCACTCTGGACACATAGTGCTGCAGCAGGGAGATTTTGGGGTCTTCATCCCCTGCTCTGCTTGTTAGTACCCACGTGAGCTGTCAGGAAATCAGGAAAGTGAGGACAGAGGGAAGAAGTGAAGGAAATAAATGTGAAGGGATGCAACCCTGTCAAAACCAAACCTTCAAAAAAACCCACCAAACCTAAATGCTTTTTAAAATATTCCTGTTGCTGAAAGGCTGCACTTGTAAAACATACTTTGCTTTCTTATCTGTTCTAGTACTAAAAGAGGTTTTAATACACTTACTGTTCAAGGTAGATGACAAAAAAGGAAGTACACAGATGCTTTTCACACCACAATAAGCACAGTACACTGCACGATCTTTTCATAAACATGAAACTTCTCTGCTGGGCCCAGAGAATTCTTCAGATATAATGTCCCTGACCCTTGCACAAACTACAATACAAGAAACAGAAGAAACCTCTCCTCAAGCAACACTACTCTACAGCTACTGAAATGTACATCTTCCCTGTTTTTTTCTAAACATTATCTTTCCTGACCTTATTAAAAATCTCAAATTCAATCACTCTTATTTGTTGTTGTTTTTGAAAACAGAACACAGACTTTTAAAGACACTATGGCATTAAATGAAATATTAAAATAATCTGCTTTGTGTTATGAAGATAAGCCACCTTTAAGTAGACTGTGAATTTCGACGTTAAGATGTGTTATGTGAGTTAGAGAGTAACGGTTGTTACAATGTTTGCTGCAGACTGATGTTAATAATGTTGTATGAGTTGAGCATAACAGTTGTTACAATGTTTACTATAAACTGAAGTTAATAATGTTTAAGCACTAAGTATCCCAGTGTCTGTACCCCGATGTGAATTGTATTTTTCCCTTCCCCAGATATTGTATCCCTTTACCCTTCCATCGGGACACTGCCGCTGTTCCCCAGCATGGCGTACAGCCAACCCCCATATGAAAATGAGGAGAAAAGGGTCCTGAGTACACGGAGAGCCTTCAAAATCGAACGAACCAGAGAAAAGAAAAACACTAGAACCCCATAACCTAACCAACAGAAAGACCAGGATGCTTCTAGCAGAATACCCGAAGTCCTCACTACCAGCACGATAGTGCCTGAC
Source organism: Sitta carolinensis (assembly GCA_032173965.1). Taxonomy (NCBI): domain Eukaryota; kingdom Metazoa; phylum Chordata; class Aves; order Passeriformes; family Sittidae; genus Sitta; species Sitta carolinensis. The sequence goes on from CM063313.1 coordinate 62,249,999, forward strand.
CAATGTGACCCCCTACACAGAACGAGCCAAAGTGCCTTCCACAGTCTCCCCGGGAGGACGGGAGCCCCACGCCTGCCAAGGGACTACTGACAGGACTGAAGCACCTCCTTCCTGACACCTCCTTCCTGACACCTCCTCCCTGGCACCTCCTTCCTGGCGACCTCGTGGGAGCAGCGGCGGCGTGCGCAGCCCCGAGCCCCCCACCCCGGAGCTGATGTCCTAATAAAGGCACAAAAAGGACCTGATGTCCTGCCCTGTTTATTTCACTTTGTGTGAATGTGCCCTTTATAATCCTTGCACCTGAAATCAAAGGTAAAACGCCATCAAGTGGCTGAAGGCAGCACAGAATTAGTATAAAACTGGTGGGAGGGTCCAACTGCAAGGACATCTAGTGGTAACATATCAAACCAGTTGAACAAGTTTCAAAAATGCAAGTGAAAAAAGCATGTTTCAGTAATACTTACTTTTAAATTAAACTTAAGTACAGGTTATTCCACCGTATGACTGAAGATACACTCTTCTAATTCTGTTGTATGGGAGTTCTTCTAATCCTACACATCACTCCCCTGAGAGGGGAGGCCTTTTTGCAAAAGTCCTCATTAAGAAGACAAACAGGACTCTTAGTTGTTCTCATTCCTCAGGCTGTTTATTGTTTTCTTATCAGCAATCTCAGCACACCAGGCTTTAAACCAGCTTAGTGTGCAGGAGAAGAGGCACAAACCCCACCCCCGAACACACGGATCAAGGCTCTTTTAAAGTTAATTCACCCAATTATCACCTAGATCATACATTATTTCTATTTTCCTACCAATAATCAACTAAACTTCTATTCGTGTAGCTTTAGACTGTGGCAAATTCCAGTCAATCGTCCTGTGTCCCAAGCACTGCAGAATATGGAGCAGATGAAGAACTCTAAAACCAACAAGGATCCTCCATTTTGTGTCATCTACTTACCTACCATACTAACAAACCCAAAAATCTAAATTTTTCACCCTGTGATAAATGACATACTATGCTACTATCTAATTTACATCCTTGAGAATTCTGTTTCATCCCAATGCCTAGGAAGCCTTTTTCATGGATGAAGGTAAAAGGTAGTGTTTGTCAGGGGGTTCAGATCCTTGAAAACATGCAGAGAAATATTCTCTGTGTTCTGGGTTCCAACACTGTTGTATCTTCTCTCTCTTTCATTAAAAAACATGGCATAACATGTCATCAGGATTATTAGTAATTCCAACTATTACTTGCAAAATAAAGCAAAAATTATTTTAAAAAAATTATTCTACTACCTATATTAGAATCAGAATTGCTTTTAAAGCTAAGTGTCATATAAGCCAGTTAAAGATAACTTGGTTCATGAGTCACCAGGGCCTCACCCAGAAGCTTCCTTTGTGGAATGCAAGTTATAGGAGACTTTAGAATCCCTTTTAAAAATAGTCTCAGGATTGGTATATTTTATAAAATACATTCCTACAAAATCATATTTCTTGAATTTTTATGTTGTTTCTTTCATATTATTTCTTCCATTGCTTAACTTTTATTCTTCTTTCTAATAAAAGCCTTAAAAGAGAAGAGGCTGAGTTGATGCCATGGAAGTATTGCAGATCCCGAGAATATCATGCTCAATGAAACGCATCATTTGTGCAAGAGGGAAATAAGGAAACAAAACCCTTTACAAAAGCTCCATTATGACATAGATTCTACTTATTTCAAGTATAAAATATCAATACTGATTATATTTTACAGCAGCACTCAAGAAATCTGACAGATACCAATCCTAGAGGAACAAAATAAATAGGGGCTTATATTTTGGAAAACCTATTAGTCAAGTGCCAAAGTACACTGAAAAGCATTTTAAAAGATAAATATTAACTGAAGAAGAAAGTTTTCTCTTTGCTTATAGACTTTACACTTTGTACAAATTACATATACATTGTATTAACCACTATATGTCTCTGAACTGAAGATCTGGCTCGTTATCAATAAGAATAACAGTTCAACACATTGCACAGCTGAAACGCTGTGCAAATAAAGAAATTGTAATGAGGATGTCTATGTTTTCATTGCCAGAGGTGTGGCATCACTGTCATCAGTCCCTGGTGAATCAATGCTGTAAACACAAATTCCACAGGTACAGTGATTTTTGAATATGGGAGATAGAAGGAATGACAGACAATTTATGAATCAAGTCCTGTAGGAGTCATGTAGTTTCAGCCTTAAGTGTCTAGTTTGTAAAAGCAGAGGTGTAAGAACATAATCTTGTTGAAAAATAATAAGAGAAGCGATCCGAGGAACAACAGATAGCCAGTCACTGATGTCCACTCTGAAAAATAATATTCATATACATATGCAGATTTTTTTTTTCCTTTGGATTTAGTCCAGAACAAACTGTATATATAATAAATCCGGGAAAAAGACAAAAAACCCTGTCAAAAACACACACAAAAAAACGATGGGGGGAAAGATCAACATAAGAACAAAGGAGTACCAGGGGTGAGGAGGGCGAAAAATACAACATGGAATAAAATTTTTAGCACAAACACAGTACATCCTACAGTTTGGCCATCCTAACTGCCTGTTATCAGACAACAGTTTCATTATAGTAAACAGAGTTTTGTTTAGCTAAGCTTTATCTAGCTTACACACCCACAGTTCTACATAGCTAATATTTTAGGAGCTTTGAAGCTGTATTATTCAAATTAATGAAGCATAATTGTAGAAAAACAATCCCATAAAAACGTGGTCCTTTTGTAAGGGACTCCTCTTTAATACAAATGCTTAATTACAGGATTTGAAACTGTGCATCTAACTGGAAGTGCACCCCACAGCATGATTTCACAGGTAAAGAAAACTTAGCTGTATTAAAGAGGTTAAAAGCATAAAAGGTTGCCAAAGGAACTTGATGCTAGACCCCTTCCATCATCTAACAGCATTTCTGTGGACCAGTCTTTGTTTGTGGCAGATGTTCCAATCTGTCAGAGCAACATTTCTTAATAAAAGGTCAAATATTATATAATTATTATTATAAATATTATTTACAAATATTATTTTATATATTATTCATAAATATATATAATATATAATATTATACATATTATTATTTATTATTATAAATAAGATAGTTACCTGAACATCAGCTGTGTCAACCTTTTTGAAAGTGAAGACAGCAGAGGTAACTGTACTTTATAATAAACTATTAATCTCACTTATTTAAAGAAATGTTTAAACCTAAGTACTATTCATTTAAAGAAACAAAGGGAAGATAAGAGAAGAGCAATTGCTGGTCTTGTGCACAGCATTTGAAACTGTTCTGCATAACACCCTTATCTCTAAATCAGAGAGGGATGGGTTTATGAATGGACCACCCAGTGCATAAGGACTGGGTTGGATGGCTGCACTTAGAGTTGCAGTCAATGGCTCAGTGTCCAAATGGAGAGTAGTGATGAGCAGTGTTCCTCAGGGGATGGAACTGGGGCTGGTGTTATTTAATATCTTTGTTGGCAGCATGGACAGCACACACCCTCTAGTATGATCCACACCACAAGGAAGAAGGGGAGGGATGCCGTTCAGAGGGACCCGACAGGCTTGAGAGGCAGGTCTGTGTGAACTTCATGAAGCTTAACAAGACCAAGCACAAGGTCCTGCACCTAGGTCAAGGCAATTCCAAGTACGAGTATAGGCAAGGCAGAGAATGGATTTAAAGTGGTCCTAAGGAGAAGGACTTTGGTGGTTTTGATGGCCAAAAATCCTGAGAAGTCTCAGCAATGCACACTCACTGCCCAAAATGCCAATTGTACCCTGGGCTGGAGCATGAGCAGTGTGGCCAGCAGGGTGAGGGAGATGCTTCTGCTTCCCTAGTCTGCCCTTGTGGGACCCTGATGGAGTGCTGCATCCAGTTTGGGGGACCCCAACGTAAGAAGGATGTGGACCTGCTCAAGTGAGTCCTGAGTAGGGTGACAAACATGCCCACAGGGCTGCAGCCTCTCTCCCACCAAGGCAGGCTGAGAGCTGCAGCCTGGAGAAGAGAAAGCTCTGGGAGACCTTAGAGCACCTGCCAGTACCCAAAGGGGCCTAGAGCAGAGCTGGAGAGGGACATTTTAAAGAGCATGTAGAGAAAGGACAAGGGGAGAATGGCTTTAAGCAGAAGCAGGGTAGATTTGTATTAGATACTAGGAAGAAATTCTTTACTGTGAGGGTGATGGGGCACTGGCACATCCACAGAAAAGCTGTGTGTGCCCCAACCCTGGGGGTGTTCAAGGCCAGTTTGGGGGTTTGGGCAACCTGGTCTAGTTGAAGATGTCCCTTCTTGTTGAACTAGCCACACATTTCCAAAGTTATTCAAAATGGCTCTGTTCCTAAACTCCAGGTCATGAGTGGATGGACCACCCAGTGAACAGTACATTAATGTCTTTCCCAGACAGAAAAGCTTAATTTCATTCCAGTAGTTGTGAATTTGGAAATTAAAATACTGAGAAAATTGATATAGTAAGAATAACTTAGCACTACTGATCGTTCTAAATATATTTCAGTATATTAAATTGTCATAGCTGTATAATTTTACATAAACAAATACTAGGTGCTTCTTAAAATCTTTCCCTACAAAGTATTGTTATTAATTGGTCTACAATTCATTACCACACACAGATAGTTTTGACACTAAGTGCAATGCACAGACAATATTCAGGGGGCAAATATCATAAAAATCTTGGGAAAAGTTTAGCAGAGAGTGGGTGTATTATTTTCTGACCGAAGCTTAGAATAGGAAGATAAAATCTGGTTGTGAAGCATTTTGTCAAAAACAAAAATTCTATTTGCATGATAACAGAACAAGTTGTTCCTTCTGCCTAACATGTAACACCTACCCAAGTCTCTCATATGGAAATGATTTCATATTTTACTTCAGTATGAATTCAGAAAAAGCTGACTTGGAATTTTCTTTATGTAGAAGCTGGAAACAGTTATGCCCCAGTTTCACTGGTTTTTTCCTTCAATATGAATGATTTTTTTCTGCAAAATATTAGTCACATAAATTATTTACCTTAAGGTTTCTATGGTAAAAAAACTTTGAGTGCTGAAAGGAGTTGGTAATTATGTTGCTGAAACGTCCTAAAAGTAACAACAGAGCTAAAAAAAACCTCTAGGACAAAACCCCCAAAAATTCCTATGAGTGAGTAACCTGGGAAAAGCAGCTTAAGAGCCCATCTTCTGATAAGAACTTCAGCTTTTTAAAAGAACAGAACCAGAAACTGCTGAATTTTGCTTAAATTTTTTATATATGGGCCAAAGCAAAAAAAAATTAATCAACTCACACCAAATATTTGCATATTTATGACAATGAATGCTATTAGTGTATTAGGAGAAAGTGTTAAAAAACTTTAGGCATCATAACAAACACATATGCAGTCCATAGAAGAAAACGATTTTGAAAGATCACATTTAGCATAGACATATTTTTCAGAATTCACTGAAGCATGACTTTTATCATAAGAACATAAGGTCTCAGAGATTACTTTTATCGTATAAGATCTCAAACAGAGATGCAAATTCATTGAAGATCTAAATATTTAACTTTATAATCAAAGTATGAGCAGCTGTTTAACAAAACTGATTTCCATGGAATACAGTAATGTACCTGTGTTGCATTCAATACAGTATTCCATGAAACTGTGACCAGCTAATTTCACTTTTACAGGAGGAATCAGTATTTTTAATAGCCTTCATCAAATTTTCTTCTACATTTCTCAAGATAGAGTGTGTTGTTGATAAATAGCTACTTCTCTGGTCACATTGCTTTAAATGCTGCTGAAGAGATCTTTCCACACTTTGTTTTATAAGAAATTTAATTGCTAATGTCAATATTCTGAAATATTCAAATAAAAACTGTAGCAAAGTTAATAAAAGTTAACAGAACTAGCACTTTAAAAAGTTCCAGTGAGAAAAAGGCAGTCTAAACCCATATATTTTAATGCAAAATTTGTTATTCAACCAAGACCATGCTGTGTCAAGTCATAATTTCTTTGATGACTTGGTTATTCCTCAGAGTTTTCATTTTCTGTACTCTCAGCACTTCTTTGTCCTATTTATTCAGAAAATTTTTAAAGTTTTCTATATTCAGTTCTCTCATCTCAATAAACCTATTTCCTTGATCTTGGCCTCTGTCAAATGTAAAAATGAGCTAGCTGTTTCTTAAGCATAAGCATCTTTAAGTTTCTTAAGTTTCTTAAGCATCTTAAGTTTCTTAAGCCTAAAGCATCTTTCAACCTCAGCCCAAGAACAAGAGTCACATGTGACACATGCATGGAAAACAGATTAACATTAGAAACACCACCTTAGAAGCTGGTGATACATTCAAAAGTTGTATTGTATACAGAGAATTATTATTTATGGAATAGTCACACTATTCAGAGTTCAGAGTTTCAGAGCCTGCCAAATTTTTCAGGAAACCAATATTCATTTTCTAGTACTAATTCTTCCAGATAAGCAGAAGTTCAACCTCACTGTAAATATTTAGGACAACAGAAATTAAATATGTCATCTCTACCCTTCCACAGAATGAGATACAAAAAGGTAAAAAAAATAAAATAGAACAGCTGACAAATAATGCACTTTGCTAGCAGAATACAGGCTTTTTCCCAGCCAAAATGAAATGATAAATAAAGATCATTATGGACCTGTTTTCAGACCATAGCTTGAATTGGGTGGAGAAACAAGAGGAAAAGGGGGAATGGGAGGCAACAACTCACACAATCCCTCCCTAATTTCCACTTCTCCAAAAGCCCACTCCTAATCAAACAGAAATTCAGTATGATCAAAATGTTCAGGCACCAAATGTTTTTTGCTTACTTGTTTTTATCATAGGTTTTCCACAATAACTTAGCTGCTTACTTATCAGAAGATTTTAAAAATCTACAGAGGAAATTGCAGAAATGAAAATATCTTTGTGGAAGATTGTGAGAACTATCTTCTTTCGTCTTGGTAGGAAGGAGGAAAAAAGAGTGTTGAAAATTCTTGAATTAGTGGGAAAAACTCAGGGATGAAAAAAATCAATGTTTAAGGCAGAAGAGTTAGTTTTCAAAAATTTCGGTGATTTTCAGACATGTAGAAAAATCCCTAGAAATACAGTTACTGGATTTAATAGAGAATGAAATTAATCCATCTAATTCTAATAACTTAATTTCTTCATTTGTCACAGCATATGGTTATGTGAGTCAGTTATTACTGTTTGGATGGATAGTACTAAAACCAATAAATGGTGCAGATTACAAAAGGAAAACAGTCACATGGACATACTTTTTTCTCTTCAGGAAACAGTGTTTTTGGTCATTTTCACCCCTGGGAAATTCTTAGAAAAATTCCTCTGGCTTTAAAGAACGAAATCTGTATACAAGCAGTTAAGAAACTTTTCTTTCTTTTAATTTCAACCCAGTGGTTATTCTGTTTTCAGTGCTTCTTGTGTAACATAAAAAGAATAATAAGACTGAGGGGAAACAATCCAAGCATTGTATGAGAAGACTGATTCACCAATGACTTTTTAAAAATTTTGAATATAGTATTACTATCATTTCAGGATATGTTCAACGCCTAAAACTGTAACAGCTAGCTTTGGTACAGCCATTCAGTAACATACACCTCATTCTTAGGCCCTAATTATAATTCTTTCTATTCACAGGTAAGAATTTTTAGTATCATTCAGAATACCTATTAAAAGCTAAGTGCTGATTTATGCCTCTGAAACATTTACTAAACCTAATGAGAGTCTTCTGGAAAACAAGGAAAGGAAGAAAAGCTTTGAAGCCTTTGCTTGTTCTCATATTAGAACACACATTAAAATGAGTTTGCCTCATATGGTTTCAGCAGGCAGTTGGACTAGAGGACCTCCTGAAGCCAATGCCAATGTTAATCATCCTGTGATCTTATCCTACAATCCCATACATTTGTTGCATGACTATCAGTGAAGTCTCTGTGCATCTGTTTTCATATATCTCTTGAAATAACTTCTGATAGAAATAATAATAAAAAAATAATTTAAAATAATGGCTCTGAGATCTTAAAATTTCACAATAAGAAGATTTGGTCCTCCTTGATAATAGGATGGATGTGTAACTCATTTTTAGTGCTAGGTAAAATCATATTTTCAATTTCTGCTTCTCTTGGCATACATGCTTCTAATTCAGTGATTAAAAAGTAGTGCTGGCCAGAAATAAAGATTAATCCCTGTAGCTATTCTTCCCAGACATAAAACATATTGTCAGAAGGTCTCTGTGCCATTATTACTATTACTGATATGTTAAATGAGTGAAAACAGTTGCTCATGTTTCCCTCCCATGACTTAGAAAAGTAGGTGAGTAGAAAGACACTGTCATTCTCAGTAGAAACACATAGCCCAAATGAATGTTACTCTGCATTAAGTCTACCTATTTTGTGTGACTGACTACACTATGTTTGCCTACTATTAATTGCTCTGTACAGTGCAATAAATTAAATGGACTCTGTTCACGACTTCAGTGGCATTATATAGAGCACAAAAAGGTAAATTATCTTGCACTTTCAAAAAGTCAAATATTGTTAATTATTTGATTAAAAATATGAAATTAAAATTAAATTATTTAAAATTGTGTTGTGAAAATCTCAAAAATTGCACTTTAAAAATTACAATTTAATTACTGGTGATACAGTGATATATATTCGAACTTGGTTTATATTTTTAACATTATTCTTGGAAGTTCTTGTTGTATTAATGTAGTATTTTTTTTCTGCCAAAAGTTTACGTTTCATCTTTACTGCAAAGCTAAATATATTCTCCACAATATTCAGTTAACTTGATAGATTTTAACTGTGCTGATACCTAAGTTGTTCAATACTATTTTGGTTATCATTAGTTTCACATTTTAAATAATTATATATGCCCTTAAAATGAATTTAGGTTCAGTTTGTATAAGTGAAACTTATACAATGAATGGTATGAAACATTAGATTTTTCTTATTTATTGAAACAAGTTCTTTTGTAGATTTTTATATCTAATATTTGTGATTAAAATCAGTTATTAATTTTACATGTTTTTATTCTGACCATTTATTCCATTCAGAAACACTTAAAATAACATTTAAGTGCTTTGGTTTATTTCAAATGGCACCTCTCACCTTCTCTCAGATCCTCTCTTAAGAGCACACAAATTTAGCTTTGAATATAACTTCCTGCAAGTTTACTCTATGAGAAAAAAATAAAAATACTGGGCTCACACCCTTTTGTAAGATTAAAAGTTCAATGTATTGACTAGTTGTCGGCTCCCTAACCCAGCAGTGAAAAGATGAATATGTAGGAAACACCTCTTCCAGAAGGTACTCTTGGTTTTATTTCCTTTTTTCCCACCTTTTTATTTATACATCTTTTTAAAATTATGTATAAATCTCAGCCTTCCTCTTATGGCCTAGATTTAGCAAGGTTGTCAGAGACCTGAAAATCAAATCTCTCTTTTTCTTGTCTCTTAGCCAATCATCCTGCCTGAGTTTCTACCAGGTAGGTGCGTGGCAGAGCACCAATAAATAAAATAATGCACTGTGAATATTCTGGCTTGAAACTAATTTGCAAGTATACACAGTTTTCAAAACACTTAACAGGCAAATAGTAAGTATTCTTCAAGAAAACTTCTTTTTACTAATATCTGCACTTAGAATGTAACCAAGCAGCAACGTGAAGGTCACAAATGTACTTTAGAATACTAAGAACAAATTATGTGCCAGGGTGGCAGCATCCCAAACCCAACTAGAACATTTTTTCACAAATGTCTATATTCAGATAGATAGATGGATGTCATAGGGCAGCTTTGCATTGCATAGCATCTCCAGTATAGAATGCTCTTAGTTCAATGTTATCAAGAAGGTCTAATAGTCTAGGAATTATTACCTTTATAAAGAATGAAAATATCTCTATTACCATATTGTGTGGGGGGTTTTATTTTTTGTTGTGAGATAGGATTAAAAGAAGAGTAAGGCAGGTTTAAACTTTGAAAGGTATAGCGAAAATTTTGTTAACAGAATTAAAAGAAGAATAATAGGAATCAGAATAAAATCTTTAGCACACTTTTCCTCCTCTCCCCACACTTTCTTTCCTTCCTAACTGATAACAAATAGAAACAACACCCAGAATTCTCAGTTTCCCATCTCTAGAATAGTCTTTAGTTTACTTAGGGAGAGGAGCATTTTTTGGTATGCCTTGTAGAATTTTCCATAAAACAGTTTTCTTGTGGTTTTAATTTTTATAAACAGCAGTCACCCAGGAATCTGCATTCATGAAGTTTTCCCCATTTTCATGGCCTTCACACAGCTGTGTTTTCGGGCTATATTAATTTATAGGTATTATTCTAAGGATGAACTGTTAAAAGCAAAGGGTTTTTGTATCTATCTTTAAAATCATCTTTATCTTTGGGAACAGATGTTTTTTCCTTCTTTTCTTGGGGTAAAGAGATCTTCATCACTCATTTCTCTCTGGTTAAATTTCTCATGGGATTACAGCTACCTTAACCTCTAATTATTCAGCATGGCATGCCTTTGCTCAAGTTTATAATTTTAATATTCTATCTCTCTCATATTTGTCTGTGGATTAAAGGGCTATCCAATATATCATATGATGTATTTCTTTAGGATAACATCTAAGCTTTTGTCTACATAACTTCAAATCTCAGCTGACAAAGAGAAACACAAATTAGATTGCCAGCTAGCAGGCTAGGTGCATGAATGCTTGCATGCAACATTTAAATGTCTAATGCCATTAGAATAATGCTTTTCTTAGCTATTCTAGCTGCATACAGCTTCATATGTAAACTTGTGCCAACATCTGAAACACATACCCATTTCCGTAGTTACAAAGAAATCTATTTCTTTAAATGAGATGACTTAATTTTCAAATCTTAGTACATCTGCAATATTTCCAAAGTATTATGTTGGAGAAAGCACAGGGGAAAGACAAGAAATGAAACAAAACCCAACAACAACAACCAATAAATCCCCCAACAAAACAAAACAGATGAAAACAAAATAAATGTAAAAACCAAACTAAAGGAAAAAAAAAAAAAAAGAAGAGGGAAAGTCATGAATATACTTTCATCTCTATTTTTTGAAAATATTTTTATTTATCTATACATAAGGGTAAAGAGTGATATGAAGTCTAAAGATATCATCTAAGATGAAACGAAAAACCCTTTAATGAACATTTTACACTTTGGAGTTCCTTATTTGAGTGTAAAGTAAAATAAAATAGTTGTCCTCAGCTCTAGTTTATTATGTAGTCAAATCAGAAGTGATCCAGTAATAATGAAAATTTCCATAGGTCTTACACTTCTGGATTAAGAAGACCTAACACGTAACATCAGATAATTGACCAAATCTTCAGCAAGAGAAGGAAATAGATTTACTAGTGACTGGCTTGTTGGCTTCTTAATGTTTGAAATACTGCTTTTTTCTTTTGTTTGTTTATGGTTTTTTTAACCATCAGTTCTGACCCTATGAGTACTCTATCTGCTCCCATTTGCTAAATGCTTACCTCCATTTTTATAGGCATTCACCATGAATTTCTTCTCTACTGTGTTCTTTATACGGTGATCTCTCATGATTCCCATCTATGTTTTCTCTTAAAGCATCAAAGAAATACCCTTGTACCCAGTCAGTGATGCTCTCACAGGATTCTGAGACTTTCTGCACATTTTTCTGTACACATACTTGTTGAGCTTTTTCTACATATAGAGAGTAAATTCTGGAATAAAGAGTCACACTGGCTATAAAAACCACAAACGAAATCACAAAAAAGAAAACGGATCAGCAAAAAAAAAAAAAAAACAAAAACCAAAAAAGGGTTAGTTCTGCACTTACACAAATTCATAAATACATACACTTAAAGATAAGTGTCTAAGCAATCTTCAAGTTCAGTGGCACAAGCTCTGTTTTGGCAAGGTGAACCTTTGTGATTTTAATTAAATGAAGCATTTTTAAAGGGAATGTATTTGTGCATATGGTTTGGGGACGTGCCATGCCCCTGGTGGCAGGGTCACTCTGGGCCAGGAGGGGCAGGGTACAGACAGCAGATGGATCTCCACCGGGCTGCTGATGGGTGCCACCTCCTCCAGCACAGGGAGTACGTGTGGGAAGTCCGACCTGCCAACACAGGTACCATAACACCTACAGGGAACTATCCTGGTCTACTAAATAAGTTTTATCCAACTTACAAGATGTGCAGAATTGAACTATATTTAGCTGAATTAGTCATTTATGAAAGTGAACAAATTGAAACGTATTTGGAATTTTGGACTCCAGTCTGAACTCTTATCATCACATCAGATGGAAAAATCACATTGTGGGAAACCTGTTCAGTGAATGGAAAACAGTCTGCCTTACCAGTCTCTGAAGAAAGCTTAGACAGATTGTTTTTAAAGTGTTCCTGGAATATTTTCCCATGGTATTTAACCTTCCACTGATGTTTTAAGCAAGCTGTCTCTATTTCTGCTAAGTTAGTCAATAAGACATAAAGTAGCAGCAAAAATAATTTATAAACATAAAGCAACTTTCACCTTGCCTGTATAGATCAGTGTCTTTCCCCAATACAAGCTGTGCCAAAAAACACCCAAAAAACCAAAAGTGCTTCCATATTTATCTACATATGTAGAAAACTTCAAAGCAAAATTACAAGTTTAGAACTATTGGCAGGAGACATCTGTTGTACCATCTGCATAAAATCTGAAGCTATAAATCCACCTTTATAAAGCAGAGCATTTCTATTTCCTCTCAGGCCTTGTAAATCACTGAAATCTTAGTCAGGGATAATTACAGCTCACCGTAGAAGAATACAATTTTAACCCAATTTTTAAATGCACATTTTAATGATGGGGTTAAAAAGCAGTTGGAGCAGACTATAGTAGCATTGATGTGAGAACACTTTCTGACTATAGATTCTATTAAAGGTAACCACAATATAATAGCTAGAAGAAGAAACAAAATAAGAAATAAAAAGTGGATTAGTGGATTGCAGCAGTTTCCCTAAAGCCTGAATTTTCTTTCTGTATTGTCATCTGCAGCCTCCCTGTAGAAATCCTTGAAGTATTAGGAAGAAACTAAAGTTCTCAGAAAATAGCAATCAGAAGAGTGAGTAAAATCAAAATATTAAAAGCTGGAACTAAAGTGGGTGTTTGTGACGCTGAAACAAATCAGATATTTTACAGAAAATACTGAAAACAAGAAGAATCTATAAAATCAATGGCTTTATGAAAGGCTTATAATCAGTTATGGACAAGCTAAGTGAAGGAAATACATCCAGTTCATCAATGAAGAAAAGAGCTGTCCACTCAAACTAATATATTGATACACCGTGCTAAAAGGCAAAGACTTATAGGAGATTAAGAGAGGTACTAAATCTTTTGATTTAACACTAGTTACAAGCAACTATTCATTACAGTTGCAAGACAAAAAATATTGCACTCTTCTAGGTACAGGGAAGCTTTCCAAGGAACAGAGAAAACAGAATAACCTAAGAGAAGTCATTAAAGAGGCAACATTGATAAACACATCATTAAAAGCTAGTAAAAATCTTTACGTTTGTATGGCATTGCTGCAGCTGATGCACAAGGAAACAGATAAACTTTGGTTACCAAAGTGAACATCAGAAGAAATCCTGTTTATAAGTTCCTGGCAGCTCCCACGTCCAGTTTATAATTGGATTAGAACTAAACTGTTCAGCTAGAAAACACAGCAGACAACAACAGATCATTTAAAGTGTACAGACCACTGTGTTGCCATAGCCACCACCAAACTGCAGATAAACCCATGTCTTTTTGGTCTCTCATAAAAAACCTAAACCAAACCAAAAAGCTCCAACCATACCCAACCAAACCAAGGAGTTTTATGTATTGCTGCCCATCTAAATCATATCAAATCACATAAATGAATGTGTCTGCCAATGAAGAGCTACCAAGCAGTATTTTTAATTCCTGGTGGCTTCTCTGTGTTGTTATAAGAGCAAATGTATTATTAGCGCTAGCTTCAGCACCTGGTCTTGTCAGCAGTCTTCACATCAGACCTGTTTTTGAGCTGGCAAGCAATGATCTATCAGCCACCAACTCCTAAAAAGGTGACAAAACACTGCTGATAGTGATGAAGTTACAAGAATCTTTGGCAATATAATAAGATTGCTAATGAAGGACTGTTACTGATCAGAGCTGATTAAGGTTATGATCAAGAAACTAATGGAAACATGAAATTGCTACTCATCTCTAAAATATTTCCTGTTAGTGGAAGGAAGTCTCACAGTGGAAAGTTGTGATATAATGAGCATGTGAGTTGCAAAAGAGAAATTGTATCTCCTACATTTCATTTAGTTTGTCCAAGTAGTAGATGCAAGTAAATAAACTGACAGGACCTCTAAATTCACAAAGGGGGCCCTAATTTTGCTGGGTTTGTTTCTTTGGGTTTTTTTTGCAAGAGACTGGTAAGGATTTTAAGGGTATTTTGGATTACTATTTTAGTATTAATATTTAGTATTAATTATTATGAAGGTAAGTTTAGTATTATTTTGGACCAAAAAGTGTGAAAAGAACAATAAGAAGGATTGTATTTAATTCACCAATTTTCATCCTAGCAAAACAAAGAACTATCCTCTGTTTCTCTGCATCAACAGCAAAGAGTTATCTCAGCTCTCCACTGGAAGTCCAGTGTTCCTTGAGGTTTTTTGTACTGCTGTAAAACTGAAACAATTTTTGGAAGACAGTTGAAGTTAACCAGAATCACAAAATTACATGCCAGCACCTGAAGGCTGTCATTCATATTTTCTCTCAAAATTGGAAAAAGATCTGTCATCAGCCTCACAAAGCAGCCCTTCACCTGCTAAGATACTTTGGAATGAAGCAGTACACAAAGGTACACAAAAAAAGGAACACATTACCAGAGCCCTTTTAATAATCAGAACTGATTTATGAACGAAGATGGATTTCATCACGTTCCCTACCATATAGAGAATTGTTAGAAGTGACAACAACCTGTTACAGTGTTTAACTGTTTTCATGGCAAAGACTTATTACTAATACTCAGACAGAATTTCCCCTTAAACAATTTGTGCTGGTTCTCTTCTGTGCAGAGTCCAGGTGATAGTATAAACATTTGTTTGCAACTATCTTACATACCCAAAGACTTTGAATGCATAAGCCCCCACATTTTTGGCTAGTCAAAGTCATTGAAATAATTTCTGAGTACTTAGGACTCACAGCAATATATATGGCAGATTATATACACTACAGGAATCCCATAAGTTATTACTCTGAAGAGTTGACATATAAGGTAAATCCAAAGAGGAGCTGATCTCTTTGCCATATTAGTGGGAGTACAGGTTTTCCTTGCTGCATTTTGACTGGTAATAACTGGATAAAGCAGAACTTTCAAGTACTTCAGGATGTAAAATTCATTATTTTGCAGACAGATTAAGAAATACATCTGTACAGATATTCTCTCAGACATAAGGAGAAAATGGAGATATGCACAGTGGGATCCTTGGTCTTGAAGTCTGCCTTGAAATGAACATGAAGGGACCGTGAACATGAGCACTGCTACAGCAAACTGACCTGCTACATGAAAGTGTGCAGCTGATGCATTTTGTAAATTACAAGTATATGATACTTTTTTATTCTGTGAAGCAATTTGTACTGTATCACTCAAAAGTGAAAAATAGACATGAATTTGAGATCTGAGGGGATGACTGTTTGCAATTCCATTTACTTTGAAAGATGAGTCAAAAGGACTTGCAACTTTTCAATATTCTCAAAATATGTAAATAAGTGGACTAAATCCATTGATTCAAAACAAAATTGAAAGTTCCAATTATATAACAGTGTTAATTTTGATATTATGACATTTTGCATATGGTCCTTGCAGCCCTACTTTGATAACAGCTAATGCAAGTTTCAGCTCTGTATGATTAATTACCTGTTCGCTGTTGGGTTTTTTTTGGTTTCTTTTTTCATTTTAACCACTAGATGTCTCTAGCTCTTTACATGATAAAGGCAAATTAGCACCTAAATCTTCTTGGGAACAGCCGAGCTGTAAAAGCAGAATCCCACTAGTTTCTCGCCCTGACTCCAATAGAAAGTCAATGTTCTGTATGAAAGGTGCTATCCTGTTACTTTAAAACGAAAGGAAATTTAAAATACTCTGGCTGAAGAATGATTTTTAGGTGCTAGTAGAAAAGTTACAACAAGTCCTGCAAACTGAGCAAAAGCTCTGATGCCAGAAGTAATTCAATTCAGCTTTCAAAGCTGGTCCTAATATGAATGGGAGTCTAGATCAAATAATTTCCAAACCAAATTATTCTGTGCTTCCAAAATATATGAAACATGAACATTGCCAGTTAGATTCTCATCAGCTACCACAGTCACCCTCCTATCTAAAATGTGAAGCAGTAAGCACTGGAGGAGCTCAGAATGTTGTTTAAGTTACAAATAGCATGTCAGTTCCCATATATGGAATATTTATGCCAAAGAGAACATTCATCTTAATTTTTAGATATATGAAATCACTATACACACAAAACTCCTTGTCATTACTCTGACTACACTGAAAAGAGGACTTTCTCAGGAGAAAAAAAAATTTGAGGGTAACAAATCTTATTTAACTGTTACCACGAGACAATCAAAAATAATATATGAGCTGAGTAGAGGAATCATGTACCACTAGAGGGAAGGTATTACAAAATCTTCATTTTAAAAAAATCAAACCATCAACCAAAGCCTCCAAAAACACCCCAAAACCCAAAAACAAACAAAAGACGCCAAATAAAACAAACAAAACCCCCAAACCTGAGTCTGACTCTCAAAACTGCTTTGTCCTTCCCTTTATTCAGTCAGCAGTTGAGGCAGGAATTTTTAGTGCCTTCACATACAGCTCTGTCTATAATTTTACTGCTTCAGAAAAGCATTAAGACAACACCAAAGTGAGCAGACTAAATATTCAGAATATTCCCCTAAACCACCTGAAAATTTTTCATTTTCTATCCTTGTTTTCCAACAGAACTTTTCTCATTTAATGGTGCTACTCCATGACACAGCATGAGGACAGAGAAAAGCATCTTTTTAATCCTGGATCCAATAGCTGCAGGTTTGTCTCATCATTAGGTGTGTTTTGGTTTTGAACCTTTTCAGTTCCAAAGCAAATTATTTCCCTTCTGAAGGGACTTTCAGATCTGTCAGTATGTGCAAAGGTAACAAATAAAATAAATTTTTTTTTAATGGACAAACAGGAACTGTACATTTTTGTCATAATTAGTGAAGAAGCAACAACCAGTTATATGCAGTACTGAAGTTATGCTATAAACAGAAAAAACCCACAAATTTTACAAAGACTCTGGCCAATATCTTCATGCTTTCTACAATTTAACCCAGGTTTGCACTATCTTGGAAACAATGGCATCCTACTAACGAACTGAATTTTGCTATAACATACTCAGATATTATTTTGAAAACCAGAGAATAAAGTGAGCTCATGCATCTCTAGTAGGCAATACTACGCAGAAGAAAATGGATCATTTCTTTTGGATTTGAAAGTTTTGTTCTAAAAATAAATAGATGAATATTTCTTTAATTAAGTGGGGTCATCACTTAATGTCTGATTAGTTAAATGAAGGGAATTATTTTTGTGCACTAGCGAATAATTCAGACTATTAGCTTGCTAAAAATTGACCAGTACTCATCTGTGCTTTTAATTTGTCCATCACTAATATTTACTTACTTTTAGTAGAATACTAAATTTTAATCTGGACAAATATACTGAACAAAAATTTTAACTAATTCTAGAAAAAAGCAAAAGAAATCAAATTCAATTTATGATTATCTTTATGTAAGACTGCATAAACCCCAAACCACCCAAAAGCCTTCAAAAGAGGAGCAGTCTTTCCAATCTTAAACCTTTTATTTAATTACAGCACTTCTGAATGATCATGTCAGAGAACAATGTACAATAAAATGTAGTGCATTGCAAATAACATTTTAAGCATATCAGTGTTGTTAACAAAATAACACCCCATCCCACAAAACTTATGCAAATATTTTCTTAAATAAAATTAGTTGCTGAACACTCAGCTTGAGGATGATTCAATTCTGGCAGGTATGACACTGTAGAACAACGATGATGTCCTCAAAGGCAGTAAAATCCCTCCATGTGCTACATATCATGGTCATTTTAAAGCAGCATTAAAATATAAAGGTACAGTCTGCTCACAGATTACAGCAGGGCAAAGATCACTATTGCAGAAGCAAGTTTCACAGATCTAATGTGAATTTATATATCTGTTGCTTCTTGTAGAAGAAGAAGCAGAACAAGAAAAAGAATTAACGAATTTAACAATATCATCTGCTATTGAAAGAAATGTCTGTTCTCAAGGCAAGTCTAAGATTTCCTTAAACATAGAGCATGTCTCAAATATTACTCTTGTTATGTTTTGAAACACAGCTATCATTGTACAACTGTCAGAAAAAGTCTTGCCCAGCAATTTTTAAGAGTAACAGCATGCAAATCTACCCCTCTGCTTGATGGATGTCTTCAAAGACACCTATGAAAAGTCACAGCAGTCAGACAAAGCCCCAAATATTTGGAGAAAAGTGAACATTGCAACCATTTTTAAAGAGGAAAAAAGGGGACCCTGGGAACTACTGACAACCTCAGAGATGATTAAATCATGGAACAGATCTTCCTGGAAGATATTTGAAACATGGAAGACAGGGAGGTGACTAGAGAAAGCCTACGTGGCCTCACCACTGGCAAATGACATCTGACTAAATGACTGCACTCTACAATGGATTGACTGCGT
Source organism: Sitta carolinensis (assembly GCA_032173965.1). Classification (NCBI taxonomy): domain Eukaryota; kingdom Metazoa; phylum Chordata; class Aves; order Passeriformes; family Sittidae; genus Sitta; species Sitta carolinensis. Next base: position 62,268,831 of record CM063313.1, read on the forward strand.
CAGTGGACAATGTCCACTGTCATCTACCTGGACATCTGAAAGGCCTCTGACATGGACCCACAGAACTTTCTTGCTGCTGAATTAGAGAGCTATGGATTTGATGGGTGAATTATTATGTGCATACGGAACTGGCTGAATGGCCACATCCAACAAGATGCAGCAAATGGTTCAATGTCCAAATGGAAACTAGTAATGAGTGGTGCTCCTCAAGGGTCCATACTGACACCAATGCTTCTTAAAATCTTCATTAGTGACATGGACAGTGGGACTGAGCTGCAGCCTCAGCAAGCATGCAGATGACACAAAGCTTGAGTTGGCACAGTCGATAAGTTCAAGCAGATGGATGACAATGGATGGATCTTGGCAGGCCTGAAAGAGAACCCACGTGAGCCTTGAGAAGTTAATCAAGGCTAAGTAAAATGTCTGGTACCTGGGTCAGAGTAGTCACCAGTTTTAATACAAACTGGGGAATGAACTAATTGACAGCAGCCCTGCAGAGACTCAGGGTGTGACTGTGATACAGACAGAAACACACAGCAACACACACAACAGGTGTTCAGACAGAGAAGAAGAAAGGAAGTCTCTAGTCTATTGTTGACCTTGTATATATAAGTTTCTGGACGGTGATCAGAGATTGGACAGAGAAGTTCCCACCTCTCCATCTTCACTGGTCACTTGAGAAGTCCATCAGGTGATATCTTCTATAAAGGAATGCAAACATGATCCTTGTTTATCTTACAATTCATGAGAACTAACGCTACTATACTAAAACAAATCAGAAGGCTTATTTTCAGGGACAACACAGGGGTACAGGCAGATGAAAAGTTAAATACGAGCCAGCAATGTGCTCTTGCAGCCTGGAAAGCAAACCTTTTCCTGAGCTGCACAAAAAGAGAAAAGTGGACAGCAGGTTGACAGAGGCAAATCTGCTCCTCTGCTGTGCAGTCATGAGACCCCATGTGGAGTACTGAATCCATCTCTGGACTTCTCAATACAAGAAAGACATCTGTTAGTTAGGATCTGGCTTTTGGAATAAAAAGCTGTAGCCGTTCCCCCACGAAGAAAGAGTTGGGGTTATTCAGCCTGGGAAGAGAAGACTCCAGGCAGACTTCAATGTGGCCTTTAAGAATGTAAAAGGTAGCATAAAAAAAGGACAGAGAAAAACATTTACCAAGCCCAGCAATGCTAGGATGATAGGGAATGGCTTCAAACTGAAAAAGGGCAGGTTTAGATTAGATAGGAGGAAGACCTTTTTCTACAAGAGTGGTGAGGCACTGGCACAGGATGCCCAGAAGTGCTGTGGATGCCCCATCCCTGGAAGTGTTCAAGACCAGATTGGATAGGGCTCTGAGCACCCTGGTCTAGTGGAAAGTGCCCCTGCCTGTCATGGGGCTCAGACTCCATGGTCTTTAAAGGTCCCTTCCAATCCAAAGCATTTCATGGCTCTCATTAACCCAAAGAACTTACATTAATTATCACCAGCCCTTTAACTCCACATTTAGGGGAACAAACCAACTAGATGTCAGTGACTATGCAATATTTTACTGTCCTTCTAGAAATCACTATTACCTTTAGATCTGAAATACAGAAAACTCTTCAGTTCCTACCCTAACAGTTCTAGTTAAGTAGAAGCAACTGTTACAGTGACACAAAATTTTTTACAGATATCTAACACTTGGAGAATACTGTTGAGTAAAGCATACTGCTGTTCCACGTTCAAAATGCAAATGAGCCTGAAGAGGTTGATTAAAGTCAAGCACTCTATATAATTTCTCTTCGAATAATGTACGTGCTCAGATCATTGACTAGGTTTAACCTGAAATTTTAAGAAGATATCTTTGCTTCAAAACACATACTTATGTTTTCATCAGAAAAGAAACAGAAACACAGCAAGTGCCTGCACATTAACTACAATAACATATAACTTAAATTAAATTGATTATATAAATATTCATAAAGAATACCTCTTATACATCATAGTACGAATCTCAGAGCACATCAGAAATCTATTGTGTCATTAAAAGCAAAACCTTCCATGTGATTTGCTGTAGATTAAATAGATTTTGCAACTCATATATATTTTAATCTAAAGATTTAAGTAAAATTTCTCTTTATTTCAGCTAAGATTTTTAAGTGAGATTAGCTGACACGCTCTAGCTTTAACTCAAACTAATTTACTTCAGCAACCAAAGGAACAAGAGTTCTTTGACAATAATAGTATTGCTGGGCTCTGTATATTAAACTAACAAATGACAAGTGAGGAATAAAAAGATCTAAAAACAATGTAAGCAAAGTTTCATTTTTAAAAATCCAGTGAGATTAAGCAAGAAGGGGCAACAGGGTTCCACACTGTGGTGAGATAATTAATTCCTTGGGATTTTAAGTCCAGCCAACTGTTTCTGTTTGTCTTGAGATATCCCCAGGACAAAGTTTTCCTTTTTTTCCATTACAAGAAGTCTTCATGGAATAGTCGAAGATAAATTCTTTGCACTAAAATCCATTATTAAATTCCAAGGCTTATTCTATCTGTGCTGTAAACACAGATAAAGCCACTCAGCCCACATTTAAAGTCAATCATGTTGTACTGCTTCTCTGCTCTAACATATTAAAACACACAGACCTTGGTCATTTTAAATATGTCACTTTCAAAACTGCTGTCTTAGACTGTATTTCCAATGAATTGCTTATGGACACAGGGTAAGGCTAACATTGGACACATTCATAATGCTTTGGTTATCCCTGACTAGTTACAAGGGCTTTAGGGGAGGAATGCAGCTTAAAACAACTGCATAATACTTTTTCCCCTTACCTTCCTTGCAGTACACATCAAATCCTGCAGTGTCTTGGTTTTACTTTTGCCTTTTAGAGTAGGTGCTTTTGGACAAGTGGAAAGTAAGAAATGTGGCTGTTGTTATACTATGCTGTTCTGTGAAATGCATGAAGAAATAAAATGAAAAAAGTAGGAAAATAAATATCTTTCAGTTTCAGTGACATTAAATACTTATGCAAGTAATAAATGCAAAGGAATCAAAGGAAAATACACCCATGCCCCTCTGGCATCTGGCCTAGTCCACATGCTAGATAGTATGCTTTCTCCCTCATCAGATTGCAATATACATTGCTACAATTTTTCACATTTAGAGAACACGATCCCATTAAAAATGGAGCTACTTCACTAAGACCTTCCCAAACAATTATCATCCCTTATGACAAAATCAGTACATCTACAGCATTATGAATTTAATTTTACTAAGGCATGCATGTCTAAAGCACATCTGCAATGGAACCGATAACAGATTTTGGACTCATTCTGCTTTAATACTTTAAGATGTAAAATTTTAATTACATGGGCTGCCAAATTTCCAAATCCAGGCAACAAGACAAATTGCCAATATCCACAGTAGCAACAGGTAGAATAATATTTAAATCATTGTGCATTCACCACTCTCTAGGCCACCTAGTACCTGTGTGACCCACAAAGCTACGAAAGTACAGGACTGAGTTTTCATACATTTTTTTTGCATTTTCACTTGCCACTGGCCATGGCCAAGATGACCAGCAATGAATGCAACACCTCCGTGATAATATATTTAAGAAGCGGGGAAAGTTGCTATGTACAAGCAGTGAGAAAATGTGAGAAAAACTCTGCAGGTTGGTGCAGAAGGAGGGGAAGGAGGTGCTCCAGGTGCCAGAGCTGAGGTTCCCACACAGTCCATGGTGAAGACCGTGGTGAGACACCTGTGCTTCTGCAGCCCATGGAGGACCTCAGGACAGCAGATGTGGACTGGGCTGAGGGACTGAGTCCTAGAGGACTCATGCAAGAGCAAGAGGATGCCCAAAGAAGGCTGTGATGCCATGGGAAGCACATGCTGGAGCATGTTTCTGGCAGAACCTGTGGCCTCATGGGAAGAGGAGCCCACCCTGGATCAGCTTTGCTGGCAGGATATGGGACCCTGCAGGGGACCCACACAGGAGCAGCCTGTTCCAGAAAGATTGCCCCATGGGAGGGTCTCACATTGGAGCAGTTTGTGAAGAACTGCAGCCTGTGGGAAGGACCAATACTGGAAACTCATGATGGACGGTCTACTGTGGGAGGGCTCCTGCTCTGGAGTAGGGGAAAGTGTGAGGAGTCCTCCCTCTGAGGAGGAAAGGGAAACAGAAAACACATGATGAACTGGCCACAACCCATTCCTTGTCCCACAGTGGGTAGAGATAGATGAGATCAGGAGTAAAATTAACCCAAGAAGGAAGGGTGCAGAAAGGTATTTTTAAGATTTGAGATTTTTTTCTTATTATTCTACTCTGATTTGATAAACTAAAAAAAAATTTGATAAACTTAAAAATAAATTGAACTAATTTTGCCAATTCTAATATGTTTCGCCCATGACAGTAACTGGTGACAGATCTCTCCTTTTCATTATATTTTCTTATCCCCGCCCAGCTGAGGAGCAGGAGTGATAGAGGAGCTGTGGTAGACACCTGGTGTCCAGCTATTCCAGAAATAAAGTTTTTTTCAGTCCAAGTGAAATGTTCTTTTACTGTTTTCTACTACTGTAGTTACTAAGGGCATCTATGGCCTACTAGGATTTAAGGCAAATAAGCATCTGTCAGAGAAGCAAGTTGTATCCGTTGCATAACATTTAAGTAAAGCTGCAAGATATGTCTAGTTTTTGATAACTTGTATTTTGGATGCAATTTACTATACACACTTCTTATTGAGATAAAATTCAGTTTAAAAATGCCAGCTTATCCAGAAATTCGAATTTGAGAGTTTTCATTTTCCTAATTTAGTTTATCTGATGCTTTTACAACAATCTAGAATGGAAGGGAAAAGTACCATGTAGACAAAGTAACAATCATATTCATTACCTTATCAGTTGAAGACAGAACTGTTATTTCAAGAGTTAGATCAATTCCTAACCAAGACAGCAACCTAATCTCTCCAGTGAGTCATAGAATCAGTGAGTTATAAAATACCCTGAATTGGAAGGGATCCATAGTCCCTTCCACCAAAGTCTGACTCCTGACCCGGCACAGGACTACCCCAAAATCTCACCATGTGCCTGAGAGTGTTGCCCAAACACTTTCTGAGCTGTGCTGTGACTACTTTCCTGTGCCAGGGGAGTCTGTTCCAGAGCCCAGCCATCCTCTGGGTGAAGAACCTTTTCCTATTATCCAACCTAATCTCACAGACACAGCTTCAGGGCATTCCCTTGGGCCCTGTCACTAGTCACCATTGAGAAGAGATCAGTGTCTGTCCCTCCTCTATGCCTCTCGATGCAGCTGTAGACTGTGATGGGGCCTCTCCTCAGCCTCCTCTAGGCCAAACAAGTGACCTCAGCCACTCATCAAAAGGCTTCCCCTCTACACCCTTCACTTGGCTTAAAAAAGTGTCAGTCACTCTTCCAAGAACTGCTCACATTTACTGAGGAAGGTTTTTGTCTTGGGTAAGACCTATCAGTTCCCCACACTCTTTCTCTGAGTTTGACTATGGTAGTTCAGTTTTGAAAGAATCAGACTACTGCAGATATTCAGGGCTCTGAACTCAAACCCATATCAGTGAAATTCATGTTAAATTGGGGTGTTCATCTGACATTGCTGACAGGAAGTGCCATTGGTTTGGTTGTTTAACCAGTTAAACCAGTTTGTTTAACAACCAATAGGCTCTGAGTTTGACTTTAGTCAATTCTTTTTCTCTGTGCAAATTCAGCCAGGCCACTCAATCCCACAGTTGCACTGTAGATATTTAAACTCACCTTTGCATAGTTTCAGTTTATTTATGGTATTGACATTAGAAATTGGTCACGTCATTAAACTCTCTTGTGTTCATACATGGTGGAACTATGACAGACGGTGTTAACACTGGGCTAGAACTATGTTGTTTCAAATGCAGAAAGGCAGGAAACACATTGGGGTCACAGGAATACAAATTCAGAAAAACAAATACAGAGATACAAAGTCAGAAATAACAACAGGAATTAATACTTGTATGGTATACAGTGTCCAGGTCTCAGAGAGCTTGAGACAGGTATTAGCCATATTTAGACTGCTGTGCCTTCTGGTTGCTAGAGACAGTGATTGCACTGAAACATGAAAAATCTTACCTTCCAGTAAAATTTCCTACAGCCCAGGGAGTGCCAGATGCCTCACCAAGTCAGAGATGGTGCATGTGACAGAGATGGTGATGTGTAAATGACTTAGGTTAATGCAAATAGCCATGAGTCACACTAGAGGCTAGGGCATCATCAAGACAAAAACATAGTTAAACAGCACATTCAACTTATTTGTTCAATGTTTAGTAATTCTAGCTAAAAAAAAAAAATCTCTTTGAGATAAATACCACAGCAACATCTCTGTTTTGTATTCAAATAATAAAAATAACATTATTTTTTGGTAAAATTGCTCTTTCTTTTTTGTTACCTCTTTTTATGCTACCTCAAAACCAACCAAAAATCAAAAAACCCAACCAAACCCCCCAATCAAAAAGAAAACCATGAAAATCCCATAAAAGTACACAAAACCAACACAAAAGTAAAAATAACCTTATAATTTAGACTAGAATGTTGAAAACTATTTTAAAAATTCAAAATGTTTGTGGAATACTATTCTTGGAGGAGGAGAAGCTCTGTTTATATATAATTTTCCACCTGTGCAGGGTCTCCTGTTAATTAGTTCTTATAATTTCAGGTAATAAAAGGAACACAGCAACCGTAGCCCTCAAGATCCAATTTTAATTAAATACATTAGATGCAGACATATTATGAAAGCTGCTGAATTGTGGTTAGTTCAAATGTATTAGCTTAAACCAATTCATTTGCTAAATGATTACCTAAATTTATCTAAATCTCCAAAAGTCTTCAAAGAGGATTATATTGTCTGCATTGCAGAATTTGTCATAAGGAAAAAAAAAAATCCAGAGAAAATAAGAATGACAACAGTGTTAAGTTCTAGAAATATGAACAGGTTAAGTCGTTTTGAGCCTCAGACTTTTACTTTTGCTTATATAGAAAGAATGGCTTTTTTTCAAGACAGCAAGCATGAGCACAGTTCCCTAAAGTTCTGATAGGGCGGCAGGGTTTTGGTACCACTACCAAAATATATTTGCATGAACTTGACTATTTCGTCCAAAAAAATCTTAACTCTTCTATGTAATGGTGGAAAACTGTATCTGCTTCAACAGTGATCATGCAATAATTACTCAAAGACATGCTTTTTAATATTTAACAAGCTTAATTTGTGTACTAAGAGGTTCTCTCTAGCTGTAAAATAAAATATTACTTAAATAGTGCTATCTGTGTCTCAAGAGCTAAATAAATGAGGTGATTTCTCTCAGAGCTATTCTGTAACCTCACAAATATATTTTGTCCATTTATATTTAAAACATGGTTTTTATCACTATAAATACCATAAAGTTTTTGGTGTTTGTTTCTAGACAGCCGTTTCCTCTCTATTAATTATTAGTCCACATGAAGCTAGTGAATTCTCTGCTTCAAATAAGGTTTCATTGTTTATATTCTTTGACAGTCCCAAATGAAAACTTCACATCGCTGCCTATGATCCATCCCTACTTTGAGGACAATAACACTTGATATACTAATATATTCACAAAAATCTACTTATATTTACAGAAATCTACATTAAACAAATAAAATTATTCTGATTTTACAAATTGTTTCCAGGCTCTGTTTCCTTCAGCTATTCAATATGAGACAGAAATCAGCTCAAACTCTTTTTGCATTTTTTATGAAGAGTTTCTACGGACTCTGTAACTTATGGAGAAAGAAAAGTGACACTCCGGCATACACTTCAGGATGTTTAATTCTATTACATATTGATAATAGTGTTTGGATTTTCTCATCATTTAGCACTCATACACTTTCAGTATAGCCATAACTCCTCTACTCCACCAGCTTCAGACTTTATGGACAACACATAAAACAGCAGAAGTCATTCAGGAAGATGAACAAACTTATTGAAACAAGATGCTTTTCTGCTCTTTCAGTGTCTCTCCTGCATTTTTATAACTTGCCTTCCCTAAGTCCTCTTCAGTCAATAACACCCAGCTGTCATCAAAATGGAACTTCATCTGACAACTCAAGACCAAAACACACCGTTATGCCTTCATCTAAGAGTCTTTAATTTTCTAGCTGAAAAGAGCCAAGAGGAAAAAGCGTTGCACTCCTTCAAGCCATAGCTGGATGTTTCCAGAGCAACAACAGCAATTATAGGCTGAGGCATAGATACAGATGAGCCTCTGTCCTAGGAGAAGCCACAGAAGCATGAAATGAATGGTAAAAGTAATTGCACCATATCAGCAAACTAATATCCTCCCATAGACTGGAAGTACAAATAAGAGGAGCCTTTCTTTTGATCATGGTAAGAGTATATCTTACTGGAAAAAAAACCCCAAAACCAAACCAAAAACCAATATTTCCTTAGTAAAATCTATTTAAGAAACAAATAAATTTTACGTTACATAAACAACATTTGTATCGAAGAATCTAAATTCCCTGTTCTAGTTTGGAAATCTTTGTAAATTCTCAAAGATGCTGAGAAATTCCAGACAGATTTTATTTATTTATTTATCTTATTTTCATACCAATATGTATGTGAGATATTAAATGACACAAGATAAACACAGAGCAAATCTACATCATCAGGATATGGTTTTGCTCTTAAATGCCTAACTTCAACACAACACACAGTTATTTCATGGGTTATTGCACTCTGTGCAATTGGCAGCAGGGGAAGTACTGTGCGGCTGGTTCTGATTGACTCAGCGGCGATGAGGTACTCAAAGAAAGAGGCAGGATTTCAACTCACTGCAAAATTTAACAACCATGTGCCACACAAATCCAGATCCCTCAGTTATAACACTCCATGGGCAGCTAAAATCCTGCTGGGGACCGAAGTGAATGATCTACAAACATACTCCATGTGTCAACATTGTAAAATAAAATAATAATGAAAACTGATACTGGGCACTTTTTTTTGGTGGTCATGAAGCAGCACACAAAAAATCTACCCTCAGCACCAGCCTGGTGCTGGTTGTGACCTGAGCTCACTTATGAAAGGGTAGCCTGCCTGCCAGGAAAGGCTGTTCTAATAGTAGGAGGGTTGCTTTTCTTATTCACTGTCATGGTTTGACATTGGTCCAATGCCAAGACACCCAAGAAAGCTGCTCGCTCACACTCTCCTACCACAACTGGGCAGAGAAGAGAAAAAAAAACAAACAATGAAGGACTCTTGAGTTAAGGACTGGGAGAAAACACTCCAAGGGCAAAACTGGCTCAGCTTAGAAGTACAAAGTGAATTTATTACTAGCAGAGTCAGAGGGGGATAATGAGAAATAAAATAAACCCTTAAAAATACCTTTTATCCTCCCCACCCCTCTCTCTCCTTCCTTCCAACAGTGCAGGGAGACAGGGGAGTGCAGGTTTGGTCAGTTTGTCACCTGAGGTTTTCTGCTTAGGAGAGGTGTCCTGTGGACTGCAGGGTCCCTCCCATGGTAGACAGGTCTCTGTGAACTTCTCCAGTGTGGATCCACTCTCATGAGCAGCAGTCCTGCCAAAATTGCTACAATGTGAGCCCCTCCCACAGGCACACAGTCCTCCCAAAACTGCTGTGATGTGGGTCTCTCTTTCCACAGGGTGCATTCCTCCAAGGACAGGCTGCTCCAGCCTGGAAGGAGGGGCCCCCTCTCTCCACCGAGTCTCCCACTGGATCACAGCCTCCTCCAGGCATCTACTGCTTCAGCATGGGCACCTCCTCCAAGGGCTGTGGGTGGATCTCTGCATCCCCTGTGGATCCCCAGGGGCTGGAGGAGCACAGCTGCTTCACCATGGCCTGCAGAGGAGCCTCAGCTCTGGCACCTTGAGCACCTCCTGCCCCTCCTTCTCCACTGATCTTGGTGTCTCCATGTTGTTTTCCTCAAAGTTTCTCACCTCCTCAAGAGGTGACTCTTCCTCTGACTAGAAGAAAAAAAACTGTGCATATTTTGTTTTGATTTTCTTCTTAAATATGTCATCACAGAGTTGTTACCAACCTCTCTCAATGGCCCAGCCTAGGCCAGCAGCACATTCATCTTCAGCTCCATCAGGGACAGACACGGCAGAAGCTTGTAGCAGCTTCTCACAGCAGCTGCTGCTGTGGGGCCCCCACTATCATCAGAAAGCAGGCCCCACAATACCAAAAAATTCATCCATGCTATATGTCACTTACTTATAGACTGTAGGACTGTACAACTCTAGAGGCAGACAGTCATGGAACTTACATATGACGTCAAAGTGTTCTACAAGAGGCTAAGTAAGGAATAAATGACCAAAGTGATTAAGAGGAGAAATGTTTTATCTAAAAGATGCTTTGTAGGCAAACTACTGCATCTACAGGAACTACTGCTGAAAGTTTTCAGATAAAACTATTAAAAAATGTTACTGTAAAAAGTACTCTTACATTAGCATTCTGATTCAAAGCCTAATTATTCAGTACATTATGGCACTCCACATACTAAGAGAATCACTTGCTTCCTCTGAAAATACTGAATTCCCCAAAACAACCATGAGAAAACAACCATTGGAGCAAACACTAAGGAATAAAAAATTTGAAGCCAACTCAAAACATAGTGAAAAGACTTAGTATCTGAATCAACATTACATTAATTAAGAAATTTAATCAAATTAATGGAGTCCTACATTTAAAATTTTCTACATTCTAGAAAAATAGTTTGAAACATATACTCTGAAATTTTGCTATCATTTTATCCATGTATAGAATTAATATTGAAGGTGTTGCCCTTTTGTCTGACTTGAGCACTTCAATCATGACATCATGTCTTTGCTGGAGTGTAAGGAAAACTCAAAAACAGTAGCTGAAATGAAAAACTGTGGACTATTATTCCAGGTAGAACAGAAGAACTATATTTAAAACTATATGAAATACTTATACAGGGAAAATCTATAAATATTTATTTTAAACTTTAGAACCTATCCCATCAACAAACACTATTCTCAGTTTAGGACTAGCTCACCAGTTACAATAAAAAAAGGGTAAAACAGGGTTGATGCCCTGGTTTTGGCTGGGATAGATAGTTTTTTCTTAATAGCTGGTACAGTCTGTGCTTTGGATATGAGAATAATTTTGAAAACACATTGATGTTTTGGTTGTTGCTAAACTGTGTTTATTCTAAGTCAAGTTTTTCAAGTCTCATATTCTGCTAGTGAGTAGCTTCATAAAAAGTTGGGAGGAAGCATTGTCAGGGCAGGTGACCTGAACTGGCCAAAGAGATATTCCACACCGTAGAAGGTCATGCTCAGTATATAAACTGAGGAGTTACCCAGAAGGGGTGTAGATTATATCAGACAGGCCTGGCATCATTCGGAGAGTAGCAGCTGTATTCTGTGTCACTTCTTTGCAGTATTATTTGTATCAGAGGGTTTCTCTCTTTTTCTCTCTCTCTCTGTCCCTATTTTTATTATCATTTGCAGCAGCAGCAGCATTACTACTGTATTTTACTTAGTTCCAGTTATTAAAAACTGTTCTTGTGTCAATCCACGAGTTCTACACTTCTCTATTTTTTTTATTCCACTCCCCATCCCTCTGGGGTGAGGGGGAAATGAGTGAGTGGCTGTGTGGTACTGAGTTCCTGCAGTTTAATCCACAACAGCTGGGTCAGTCATCTTTCCATTCTGTGACCCTGTCCAACAATATATCGGATCAGGATAATTTAATTTTCAGAACCTGATCTATTCTTTGCATTGCAACAAGTGCAGTAAGGGTTACATCTTCTGCAGCTGTAAGATGGAGCATGCAGTGTGTTATGGCACTGTGGCCTCATAGCTCTTACCTCACTCTACCAACCTTGCAGAACACTGCAAGGTAGTTGCACCTGCCTCAGACTTGATTTAAATTAAGGCTAGAAAGAACACTTAAGAGATTTATTGCACACTCACCACAAAAAGGAAGTTCTCTAAAGTTTGTAAGACCCTAATCATACTGGCATATGTTCACCAGGCAACGAACACGCCATCTGTAATACAACACCAAGCATTTAAGTATGAGATTAAAAAGGTAATTTTCCAGCTGCTTTGCCTTCCAGGTATTTGCATATAAAATTTACATAGATGATAAAGAAATTAGGTTTCTTGAGAAAGATCAATTTTCTTATTTACAAAGACTGAAGACTCAAATTACAGGAAATTATTATCCTGGAGTCAATGTTCCTTCATAATTGTTTATATTCTGTAATGTGAACAACACAAATTCACTGTAAAATACAGCATTGCTGATTTTAACTCAAATAGTTGATTAGGTATTGTGCATTAAATAAAAAACCAAACCAGTCCTGAAATACACGGGGAGAAGAGGAGGTTGTTTTAGAATGCTTAGCATCACAACACTAAATATCCTCAAGGTTCCCCCCTGTGCCATGAGTTTATATTATGCGAGCAGATTGACTTTTATACTGCTTTGGCCCACTTTTGAACTATTAGTCTTCAGTATTCTGTACTCTGTGGCACTTCAGAGGTGTTCAAAGCAGCCATTTTTAAGATTTTCTTTCTTACAACCTGTCACTGAAAAACTAATTGATTTGGCAGCATCCTACTGTGTGTCTTTCACATAGTCCTAATTAGCCCTATGTCTCAAAGCACAGATTCTGGAGAAAGGATTCAGAATCTAATCTAGCTAAGCACATATCTATCTCTTCATCATCTGGTGATTTTCTACCATACAATAATACTGTTAACCATTATTGACTTCAAATAAAGACAAATTCAGTATTTTCCTCAAACTTAACTTGCATGGGACTACATATTTTCTTAAAATAATGAAAAGAAGAAAGGGAATTAATCAGGAAGTGAATAAAGTAATGGATAGCTACATCACATTTGGGACTCCTTAGAACAAAGTATGAGAAAAAACATAGTGAAGCTAATAAATTTAACAAGTCTGTCATAGACCTCTAAGTTGCCTGAGAGCAGAGGGGTGAAGTACTTCTAGAAATTTGTTATTTAACACAGAATTTGGGGATTATGTAGTTTTTTTAAGCTATATGAAAACAAACAAAAGTTTATGAGGTTGTCACAACTATTTCTATAATTTAAGATTATGAAATTATATATTTAATTTGAACTGAATTTTGTGGGAGGTGGGAGGTGACAAGAGATATGCCAGATGTTAATGACACAACAGAAGTTCTGAGAATATATACATCTATAATTAAAACATCACCTCGAAATTTATCCAATCAAAGCATGTTGATTTAAATAAAATTCTGACTGATATTTAAAGGAAAAACAAACAAAAGAACAGGAGAAGTGTGTGTAAATAGAATTTTTCTTTTGTTTTTGTGCTATATGAGAAAAAAGTTATACTCCTGTAGTTTTTTCTATCTTCCTCATTTTCAGTCTGCAGGAATATTCCCCAGAACAAAAAGAATTCAGGGTAGGCTCTCATATAGAAACAGAATATTTCTGATGAGGCGATCACTGAGGAGAAGGGGATTATTTATACATATGTGTCTGACCCTTCATTAGAAAATCTAGCCCAAAACATTCACAATATCACTACTAGCTGCTATAGAAATAGATATCAGACAAAATGAAACATTTTGGACTTCAAAGAAATCATTATACTACATAACCAAAAGTGCACTTCAAAGAAATTATTACATTACACAACCAAAAAAGACCAAAGAGAAAAATAAATTCAGTGTGCCAGACATACTTTTCTTTCAGCACAGTCATCTTCTCTCACTGTACAAAAGAAATGTTTGGCCTGGCTATCACCAGGTTACCCAAAATCTTAGCTATTAAGGCAATACCTTATTGTGAAGTGACTCTTCTAAAGATGAGTGTCCCAGACTGCCCTAGAGTAGGCCAGTACATTTTTGCTGCTGACAAATAGGACTAATCCTTCATAAACCCTCACTGCCCCTTTGCAGACAAAGAATACCTCTGCTGTAGTAAAGTATGCCAGCTTGGCTGGTCTCCCTCATAGAGATGTCACCATCTACAGTGAACTACAGAGGGCCTTCCAGAAACACTAGTCAGAAGCTCTAGAGTGGGAAAAGTGTTCCAGGTATATGTCTTAATTTTCAAACAATTCCTATGGAATTGTCACGCTAACGCTCACCTTTGAATTTTCAAGAGATTTTTTATAAACATGTTAAAAACTATGTTTTCTAATTCAGTGAGGAAAATGGAGTAGAAGATAGACAATATATTCAAATACTGAAGGGTTGGGGGCAGTATACATACACGTACGTTCCACACTTCAAATACGAATTCACTCATTTTCAAAACATCAACTGATACAGAATTTCCAAAATCCCAAGATATTTCAGTAGGTATCTGTGGAAGATTTGGTTTTGAAACCTTTTGGGAATTCAGTTATTTATTTACCCAGACAGACTGTGAAACTGATGAGTAAGAGCCTTACTTATTATTCTGTTTAGACAAGTTTAAAGGGAATAACAAGCACATCTAAACATAATATTAAGTATACACACCACATGTTGAGACACATACCTATCTGTCTTTGAAGGAGGGAGGGAAGAGGAGGAAGAATAACATAAGGAACAAAAAGGCAAGATGGCTAAATGTTTGCACTCACACACTTGTGGAGGTAGCTTCTCAGACAACAGGAGGGAAGTGGGTGGATACAAACGTCAGTCAGCCCAGGATAAAGTATAAAACAGCACAATCAAAAGAGAGCAAGAGTATTATGAATTTTAACAAGAAAAGGCAGAGAAACAAAAGGTGAGTATTAAATAAGGCTTGTTAAAACTGGATAGGGCAACAGATCTGTGGGTGAGCCACAGGAAAGAGCATGTGGTAAGCCACTTGTATGCCTACCCAACAGCTGAAAAGCCTGAAAGACTGGCAAAATAGGCAGGACAGAGTCACCATGAAGACTGATACAGAAAGCAGGCAACAGTAAGGAGCAAGGCTTTAGATGTTAATAATTACTCTGAAATATTCTCACCACAGGAGCAGCTGCTTGTGCATTGAAGAAAGAGGAAGATCAGGAAGAGGTACAGGACTAGAATGTAAAGACAGCAAAATGAAAATGTGTCCTGAGACAAACAAAATGCTTTTTGGTGCAGAACAAATGTAAATTCCTCTGAAACCCATACATCCATCAAATTCTGCAAGAATTTGGGATATGCTCCATATTGCTTTGACTTGTTCTAGCACGGGAGCATGTGACTTAAAAAAAGGTACACATAAGGGCACCCCTCTATACCTTTCCCTTCCTTCTAGTATATCCCACCTTACTGTCTGTATATCATCTCTTTTGATCACCACAAAGCAATAAAAGTATCTTGAAAAGAAGAACAACAGAATTGCTTGTGAAGACTTCTTGCTAGCAGTATTTGTGATACCAAAACCAGAAAAATATACTTATCCATCTAGTGTTACTCTTTGGGATTTTCCAACATAATTCAGCACTTCCAGGTAACTACTCTATTCTTGTACTATGCCCAAGAGACCTTTCTCATAGAAGAACTCATGTCCAAACTCAGTTGAATAGAAGCTTGATTTTGTGGAGTATATAAAACTCTGTTTACAAAAGCTTTGAAGGCTTGGTTTTCACTGATTTGCACCATTGAAAACCATAGCACTTCATCTTTTTCTGATCTGAATGAGTTTATACCAACTTGTTTTGGTTTTTACATTATAATTTGTAATGCTGGAGATTATACAGTGTGCAGAGGAACACATGTACACATATCCACATATTTACATACATGCTGAACTAAATGCAAATTACCTGAATTTAAAAGACTTCATCAGTACAGCCCCTTTTTCATTTAATGTCAAGCACCCAAACTCAATAAATTCTTTAGGTCAAGGAGGTGCATCTGTGGTCTTACTTGAGTAAAGACTGAAGCACAGACGGCCTTCAAACCTTTCTTTTCCTGTGGAAGTATTCCCTTAGTTTTAGCCACTCTGTTTCCCACTCCACTGAATGTTGTAGACCTACATACTTACAGATAAAGTTTATTTAAAAAAAAAAAAAACGACAACAAAAAAAACCCACAACCATGCCCCCCAAAACAAAAACAAACAAAAAAGGCAGAATCTAGAAAGACAACTGGAAAGAACAGTTACTATGTGGCTATTCTACGCTAAAAGAAGGCATATATTTAATAAATAGACAACTGCACTCACAGGGAAAATATTGTATTTTGTCCAAGAAAAATCACTTAATCATGCCTAGTTCTCATTTAGTCCAAGCAAATTACATTCTTAGAAGTCAAATCCTATTAGAGAGAGCTATCAAAGTATTAATGCATTCTTACACAAACAATAAATGCTCCATGCCACTGTGACATAGCCAAATAATATCAGGAGGAGTTTCCTTCCTCTAGACAACCATAA
Source organism: Sitta carolinensis (assembly GCA_032173965.1). NCBI lineage: Eukaryota > Metazoa > Chordata > Aves > Passeriformes > Sittidae > Sitta > Sitta carolinensis. The sequence continues at coordinate 62,285,213 of CM063313.1, forward strand.
AACAATATAAGCACAATTAGCATGATACAAAATCAATAATTGTCTCTTGTCTTATATAATACAAGAGCATACTGAAAGTTGTCCTAGAGCTAGAAACTGAACACACACAGGCACACACACATACCCTTGCCAACTTGCTTTACGTAAAAGCTTCTCCAGCTGTTTGCTTTTATAAAATTCCATTGCATCTTTATATTAGATGACTGGAGTTCAATTTCTTCTTCTGATAAATTCAAATACATATTCTAAAGTGCTGTTAAGATCCAAGATCTTGCTTTTTTATGTATAACAGAACACCTTTCTAAACAGCCTGACCTTCATCAAATTACTTAAGTTGTACAGCCTGTGTAATGATAAAACCAGTGTTTTTACTTAGACAGGGTTTGAAGACACATGTCTCACAGCTACAGCCTGCTCAAAGCAAGACTAGATTTTAGGCTATATCAGGTAGCCTGGAGACTTGCATTGTCAGATTTCTTAGACATCCACAAAATTAATGAGAGATCACTAAACCCCATGTTTTTAAATCCTTACATCACATTATGACAAAAGATGGGGAAGGTGTGTAAGCACGAGAGATGCAAAGGAACAACCTGCACCTGTTTAAAACCTTGAGAAGCACTCCTAAGAGAAGCAGAGATGTCTTGGGAGAGACCGGGTGCTTCTTGCCAAGCAGTGCTACCTGCGAGCAGTTGTGAGGCCTTGGTTCCTTTCAGAACAGAGTGATTACTAGAAGACAACACTGCTATATATATCTATGACCACTGTTTGCATGTTTTCTTTACAGCATGCTATGTTTTCTTTGAGAATCTGCACTTCACCCCTTCCTGCACAGGCCTCCTACTCCCCTGACTTGCCGCAATGGTTTCCTCTTCATGCTGGTTCTTCACAGCACTTGCCAAGAAATAGGCATGAAGTTTCAGGACATCCTGCATGAGCCTTTCCACTGTATCAACTACGCTAAGAAAACTGACAAGCAACTCAAGATACCCAGTCACTAAACCTCAAACAGTGACAACTTCCTTCTAAGGACTCGTTTATAGTATCACTAACCACATACCACCTCACAGGTCTCAATCAAATTTTTATCAGAACTAGTCTGAATCAAATTTTTTTCCAGTAACTTGAATGCTTTTAAATCTTTGATAAGAAACATAATACAGTGATTAAAATATCCCCAACATTCCTTCTGAGCTCTTGTTTTCATCTCAATTTTTAAGCAGAAAAAACGCTATACAGTTGAACAGTATTTTCTGAGCACAAAATGTAAAGATATACATTCTTTCTTTACAGTCTATAACCAACAGGTTTCTTGTCCTGATTTGTATCCTGAATTGACTATTTTTGGTCATTTTCTTTTTTAATATGCTTGTTCTCTCTGAAATTCAATCACTGTGCCAACTGTGGTAGGTGTCCAGCTTTTTCTGCATAATATAAAGATGAGTGGACTACTCAATTAAAAGATTTTTCACAGATATGAATAATTTTAAGCTTAGTATTTAAAACCTGTTCAAAAATGCCTCATGCTTCAGTTGCAGATGGATCATCGAATCAGTGAGTGGTGTGATATTTCATTTGAGAAATCTCTTGAGGAAAAAACCCCAACAGCATAGAACACTATTAACTCTTGGGAAAAGGACAATGACTTTGAAGTTTAAATTTTATTCAAATGTAGACTGCATTTCACAAAATCCTACATAATTTTATAATTATGGGACTGATAAAATGAACTCAATTGCTGCCCTACTAGGAGAGGCTGAGGAGGCTAGAACTGTTCTGTTTATAATGGAGAAAGCTGAGGAGAGCACACCTTGGACTTACAAAATCATAACATCTGTGAATGTAAAATAATGCCAGTGATGACATTGGAGAGTGTGCCTGTGCTTGTAGTTTCTCTCTGACCAGCCTTTTCTACTGCATTGGAGACAAAGGGACCTGGTGAACAGCTCTGCAGAGGAGGACCTGGTGGACAACACGCTGTCTATGAGCCAGAGGTGAGGCCTTGTGGCCAATGAGGTCACATGAGTGCTGTGTGCAGTTCTGGGCTCCTCAAGACAAGAGAGACAAGGAGCTCCTGGAGGGGTCCAGCAGAGGGAATAAAAAATGATTAAGGGATTGGAGCATCTCTAAGGAAAAGCTTACTGGCTAGACTTTATGATTTTAGAGGTTTTTTTCCCAGCACAAAGGATTCTCCAATTCTATGGAAGACTAAGAGTTGGGTCTGTTTAGCCTGGATAAGAGATGACAGAGAGGAGATCTTATGAATGTCCACAAGTATCTGCAGGGAAGTTGTCAGGATGGTGCCAGGTTCTTCTCAGTGGTATCAAGCAACAGGACAAAAGACAGCAGGCAGAAACGGATGCCCAGGAATTTGAGGAACAAGAGGAACATGAACTTCTTTACTGTGCAGGGGACTGTGCACTGGAACAGACTGCCCAGAGAGGTTGTGGAGCCACCCTTTCTGGAGGTATTCAAGAACCCTCTGGATACAATCCTGTGAAATATTCCTCCATATTTTTTCCTGACAATAACAAAAATTAAATTTTTATTCTTTCAGCATCAACATTTAGATTACTTCATAAAACTCTTCCCTCAAAAAATCTAACTTCAGCCCTGTGTTTCTTAACAGTGGTGCCACCTACTTTTGACAAGTTTTGCAAAATGAAGAGGGGGACATTGGCTGTTCAGCACCACTAAGGGGAGCTGGATACCAATGACAGATTACACAAGGAGACACAGAGAAGTCTGAAGTAAACAGGAAGGTCCTGTAATCCAGCTCAAATTAAACAAGGAGCGATGCATGTGATCCATATCACATCTATCTGAAGTAGTGAACAACCAGCCAGTGTCATGCTGGACAGTCACTGTTGAGAAGAGTACTGCCTCCACAAACTCATACTGTCCTGCATACATGTGTCATACAGAAAAGAGAAAAAACATTTCCTCTACATGGGTTATCTACAGAGGTTCACATTTTATTTCAGAAAGCTTTCACAACAGTTTTTAATAAAGCTAATTAAAGGTACACTGGTATAATCTGCAGCCTGGACATGTCCTTTGCTTACAAAATTCCTCAGTTTTGTTTTTTTTTTTTTTGTTTGTTTTTTTTTTTGTTTTGTTTTTTTTGTTTTTTTTGTGTTTTGTTTTGTTTTGTTTGTTTGTTTGTTTTTTGTTTGTTTTTTTTTTTGGGTTTTTTTGTTTCTGACTGTGATGCAAGACTATTTTAAGAAATCAAATCAGTAGCACTAGTTCATCAAAAGTAACGTATTTGAGAAGTAATAGGAGTCAAAAGAATAATTACCTTCAATAGTGAAAAAGAAATATAAGTGACTGAAACATGGTAAAGATATATTAGGAAAACAGGTAATTTTTTAGAAGTAGAGGTAGCAGATTTTAAGTACATGCTTGTAATTGCAATAAAAACTATGGCATCACACGAAAAGTAAATAAATAATGAGAACTGAGATGTTACATAGAGATTGATTAAAACTTGGATATGCAACAGACACAGTATCTGTAAAACAGTGACATATACATACATTTAACCAACAATCACGATTTTTCCTTTTCAACAGTCTTAATTAATCAGGACTTTGAATATATTTCTGTAATCCACCACATCCTCACAACACTTCAACCAGAGGACAAGAAGTTCTAAAAACCTATATAAAAGGTTAAACCTTCCAACAACTTTGGGATGATATTCACATACTGTTAAGCCAGTGTGGACTCTCAAAATTGTTCTGACTGACCTCAGCTGCTCAGTGACACCACCCACCCCACCCCCCGCTGCACCAGAGGTGTGCCAGATGGATGGGAAAACTGGAAGGGTGATTTTGACTATAGCAAAGGCCTCATGGAGATTAACAAAATTTAGATAAACTGTGCACTAAGAGGACAGGGATGCTTCCATTGATCTATTAGCTTTGGAAATACTTAGAGAACAAGCAATTCAAATGGCAGAAAAATGAAGTTTCTCTTTTATTTCTTGCAGCAGAATGTTATGACTCACCAATTAGTGATGACTATTGCTCCTAAAAAGCTAAGAACATACTCTGCTCCCACTTTTAAGGAGGGGAAGCAAGAATATCAGCGAGGCAGTGACATTTAAACAGTAGGTTAAACGTCCATCAATGCCTGAAGGAACATGTCCTAGCACATTTCCTATGCTAGACAGGACAGAAAAATTCATCAAAATGATCTCTCAATCCAATCTCACAATTAATTTTCATTATGAATATTCACATCTCCTGGATATAGTCATTAAAGTCACCACTGATTTTAACAAGGTGGTTGATATGCATCACAAAAAATCAACATATTTCTGGATTGCAACTGATCTATACATACTTTAGGAGGAAAAGATTAAACTCAAAACTGCTGTTCTCACTCTATCGTACCTGAACTGTTGATCAGGATTCAACTCTAATCTGGGAATTAGAGGGTCCATTCTCAACTATATCACATTTTTGAAAAAACATCATTGAAAACAGGTGCTTTCCTTTCACTGGCCTAATCACTTAGACATGCAGAGATGTCTGAATTAAAATTCTTTTTTTCCAGTGCAAAAGCTTCTTTCTCCCACATTTCTTCTATTGAGTCTTTATAAAATTTTACTAATTTTTGTAATTTTATTACAGTTATTGTGGGCTATTGAAGCATAATTGAGTGAAACCTAATAGAAGAACTCTTTCTGTCAGTTTCATTGAGATGTGGCAACTCATGATAAATAGGAATGACAATCACTATTGACTTTCAAGATACTTAATAGGTACTTTTGCTCTCACTGTTTTCCAGTTGTGAATATTTGCTTTGTCAGTATTTTCAACTGAAATTACATAATCCACCAGACTGAAGACTTACGATGGAATTCAAACACAATGTTTGAAATATTGAAAGTAAAAGACAGATTTGAAATTATATTTTGTATTCTTTGAGAAATAATTAATTTTTGAACAGTACAGAGTGTGGTCTTTGAAATATGAAATTTCCTTCTCTGTAAATAAAGCCCCTTGATCTTAGCTTTTCTGATCTTGGCCCAACACCTGCAGGAGTTAAAAACATGACTTCATGAATCTCAGCGAATCCAAGGCACAATCTGCATTTCCCCTTGGTCTTGAATCCTGTCAACCATAACCCAGCATGCTGCTTTGATTGATGCAAGAATGTGAATGGTATCCTCTGACAGAGGAGAGATGTCCTCTCCTAAAATGGAGTTCCTGACTTCTTTTAGTTTCCATTGATGCTGGAAATTAATTTACAATGCCAGCCTCTACACTGTCTATTTTTCCCATGCCTAAATACCTTCTCCAATATAGGAACTAATCTAGAATTTCTATTAAAATACCTATTCCTACATGCCCAAAATTTGAAAGTGAACTCAGGGAAGCTAAGACCAAAATGAATCCAGTTCAGCTTTTTCAATTCAAAAGTGATCTCTGTTAGAGAGATATAATAAGCCCATGGACCACTCGCATGGTTTTAATGGATTTATTCAAGATATTCAACCAGAACTGTAAGATGAGAAACCATTTTAGCCTGTAAAAATATGCATTTAAACATATAACATGTATATTGCAACACTTCTTTGAGGACAGCATTGCAAACTCAGTGATGTGAGCATTACATCCTGACCATACTGCTTCAATGTTCAAGTGCCTTGTGTCCCTGCATACTTTGGAACAAAATAGAAAATGGATTTAATTAAACTGTAGGTGCTTGGCACCAGATTCCTCTCTTATGGGCAGGCACTGCCAAGCACATATTTATTTTTGAAACCTCAGAATACCAAATATTGTACAACTACTAGAGGGCTAATTTGTTCTTCTCCACAGAACATATGCTCAGAGGGAAATCCAAGAAATGGTAGGAAACAAGGAGTTATTTAAATAAATAAAAGTAGACATAGATCTATCTGTCTGCAAAGATCCAGATGGAGAACCACATATACAGTTAACAACAGTTAAATCTGAACACCTAAGGGCTACTCTGCTAAACTAGGAAGGATGTACAAGATACTGTGCTCATTGACACAGGTAAACATTTGTAGGAGAAACTGCTTGTCAAATCCTTTCATGATGGGAAGAGACAAGAACGATAAAAAGTAAGCAGGTGAAATAGGAAGTCAGAAAAATTTGTGCAGGAAGGTGGTTCAATTAAGCATAAAGAAGTAGTAATATTATCAAACCACCCTACCACCACCCCCAATTTGAGCAGTTCAATTACATCTGAACTGAAAAGCAGGAATCTGAGTGATTCAGAAGGTGCCAGGATAACAAAATATAGAATAGGAAGTGCTGAAGTCAACAAATATGCCAAAACTTTGGCAATATCTCTGAGAAGAGGGGGATTAACTTGTGCAATAAGGTAAACCTTTTGTATTACAGTCCTGAGAAAGAACATGGTGACATCATTCACAAAGGTTGCACAGTTTGTCAAATTGTCAAAATAAAGAATTAACCTTTTATTTCAACCTAAGCAGACTGCACTGGGGCAAATAAATAGAATGAATAGTTTTTACTGATGAACAGTAGGAATGAAATTCCCAATTACTTAAAAATTCTAAGGTATTCTTAAACTGCCAAACACTACTGAAAAGGAAACACTGTAGCTACTACATTTATAATTGAACTGAATACATATTTTCAGAAGAATATGACATTTTTCCCTGAAGATGTAACTAAAACAAACATAGCAAAACCATTTTAAATAAGCAGGAAAGTGTGTGCTTTTAATAAAAATGTAGAGGGTATGCCTATTTTAATATAATTGCTTGTGTTATTATATTAATATTATATTAATATAATATATTAATATTAATATATTTAATTGTATTAATATAATAACACAAGCAATTTTCACTAGACAGTTATATTCTTACTATAAAATTGATAATGGGTTTTAATAGAAAATTAGAAAAAATTCCTGGTATTGCTCTACAGAGGTGACACTCCTCTATGCATATATACTTATTAAAGTGGAATCAAGTAATTACACTTATCATCTGACCTGAAAGTACCATTTGTAGCAGCTGCCAAAGCAATCATTAAGCAGAGCAATTTTTCATATTTTCCACATACACTGTTTTCAGTAGCTTTCATTTAGACAATATAAATTGAATAATATGATTTTATTTCATTTGATATTTATAAAATTTGTTATATTTCTGATTATACTGTAATCTCACACAAGTTAATTAACAAAGTCATCACTATATGAGCACACACTGACATTTATAGTTGATGAGCAGTTTGGAGTTCCATTCCTCCCACAAAATACAAAGGAAAAAAATTTTATTTTCACCTCTCGCTCAAGTTTCCAAAAGGACATGCTGTTTCAATCATCCAATATTCACCTGTACTATTAAGCATTACAGTGCAGTCCAGTTTTACAAAATCCACCCACAAGAGAGACTGAACACATCCAGCACTTCTCAAGAGGATATTCTTTCCACATTCCTAAGTCTGACTGTATTAGTGTCACTTGTGACTTCCCATAAGGGCTTTACACTGCAAAAGTGACATATACATATAAATGTACACATGTACACAGCATCACCTCCTGCTAAAGTGGATGCTAAGCAATCAGCAAATACTAGCCTTTGCTTTTACAAGATGGAGTCATTTTTCAGTGCTAATGAGATGTTTCCTCTGCAAAGTGAAAGAATTATATTTCAAAAGTTATTTTTACCATCCTGCTGTTATTGTAAGGATATTACATTATAACTGAAGGTTGGTTGGAATTATTTTAATTACTAGTTTCATTAAATTTTGTTCAACTATAGATGATATATGAAGTTTTCTCTCTTTATTCAACATACCAACAATAATTTTTATTTTCTACTTCTCCATGTTTCAAATTAAAAGAACAATTTTTTTTCCCATGTACTTAAACTTGAAGTGGTTTTACCCAATGTCTTACTCAATGCCTACATCACTGCATAATGCAATCTTCCAAGAATAACCTTGACAACTGAAGAAAAAAATAAATACCTTTTGGGAAAGCAACAGGTAAAAAAGAATCTGTTTTTAATAAAATAATACCTTACTTAACTTTCATTTGGCATCTTACCACAAAATCACCCTGCAGGACATGAGTGTAGCTATGCATGGATGAGCTGTATAACTGGGACTTTCCTGCTTTTATCAAAAAAGAGCATGGAGGTTTGGAAATCTATGCTGCCATTAACATATGCAAAGATTAAGGACAGGGTATAAACATAATATTCTAGGGGGAGGATACATCATTGTGCTTAGAAAGGTGATTAGCAACAACTATCTTCTCAGTACCAGTCAGATACTTGTGTATTACAAAAACAATAAAGCAATTGTGGCTCCCTGTTGTGACTTACATAAGATATTCTTTCCCCTATTTCAGTAGCTTTCCAGTAACCAATGAAGCACAACAGTATTCTATCACAGCAACACTGAAGGGAAGACAGCAAGTAGACAACTAATTTTCTTTGCTATTTGAACTTATTTGAAATAGAAATTTAAAAATACCCAAGCCTACAGAAGCATTTAGGCAACTATGTTCTTTACAAAAAAGAAAAATAAATCCAGTATTTTATTTAAGTATTAACTATTGGGTGCATCTTTTGGTAGCATTTGCACATAAACCAAAGCAAATATTTTCTGAACTTCAATTAGCTTCAGTTACCCTGTACCTTCTAAAAAAGGAAAACACAGCAGCTTCCCCATCAAGATGCTACTGTCTGTCTCTCAAAAACACAGTGAGAAGCTAGAATCAATATATTCTATGAAAGTGGTAACTATAAAAAAAATGAGGCTCAATTGAAGTGAAGCCTGAAATAAGATTAGAAAATGACTAATCTTCCACTCTGATTGTAAAAATACCCAAGACACAGAGACACATCCTTCACAGTCTTCCTCTGGTCTTTTGTATTGTTTGTTTTGTTTTATAAGCCCTTTTACATCAAGTAGCAGGCCAGAATTACAGCTGCATGACTCTGCTACAGAAGGTTCACAGCTGTACTGTGAAGACAAGTTCCCCCTCTGCTCTCAATGAAATAAAGGAATGGAAGAGGAATAAACTGTAGCATTTAAACACAGACAGGACATGATTTTCATAACAGAAAATGTATCACCTAAGTAGAGATGCATGAGGAGAGACAAAACCTGCCAGGGATCTCAGAGAACATATATTTTGGTCCTGCATGGCTTGACATTAGCCACTTGCACACACCCACAACTCCAGGCTGCTCCTGGACACTGCTTTGACACTGAAGTACTGATACAGCAAACGCTCAAAATAAACCCCCCAAAACCAAGCCAAAGAACAAACAAACTGCAAAACAAAACAACCCCAGTCGTTTACTGTTAAATGTTGGATAACTTACACAAGATCACTTTCTGTGAGTTAGAGATGAATGCTTTTAGCTATCTCAGTTCAGGTCTTAAAAAAATTGAAAAATCAGCATTGGAAAAGCACCTTATATGTCCCAGACAGAGCAAGTCTTACCAAGCTGTGCGATGTCTTTTCAACATACTTTGTGGCAAATATATTTTTTGTTTGTTTGAAACATCCTGAACTGCACTTAAAAGAAAAAACATGTTTTTCAGATTGGAATCCTAGGTGGTCTGAATCCTCACTGCCACCTCCAGAAGATGGCATCAGCCACCTTTACTATATTTCAGAAGAATATGTTTTCACTTACTACTGTCTTCATTAATGCACACAAACCCTGTCATCTTCACTGACTCATTTGCTTTTGAAGAAACTAAGTAGGCTGCAAATGGTTTTCCCAACTTACATCTGCTTTGTAATGATTTAGTTGTTTCACAGCATTGGACTTATATCACTAAAATGTATAACATCTCAACTGACATTGTAATTTTTCCTTGCAATAATGTATTTATAAAAGCAGAATAAACCAGATACCACCTAAAAGTATATGAATTTTGTTAGAGAGGTTAAAAAATAATTCTCTTAAACATCATAATACAACCATATCACTATTAGAAAAGTATTTGCTTTCCTTTATGGAAAATATGCTGTATAAAATATCGATGGATTAAAAAGATATTATTTTCCCTACAGATTGCAATAAATTGCTCATAATTCTGAGTATTGCTTCTAAACCAGAGATGGAATGCCATTACAAAAGTAATGACAATAATATTACTTTGTCAGATTATTACTGAAATATCTTGATCTTTCTGCTGGATAGAAAGGGCACTGCAATGATTATTTTGAGGTCACATTTGCAATTCTAACTTATCTCAAGTCAGGATCATACAGGACCTTTGAGCCCACGCGTATCTTGGAGCAAAAAATTTTTGCAAAAGTAACCACACATACGTAGGAAAAAAAATTTAAATCTACAAATGCAATTTTTAAACTTGGGAAACATTCCTTCACTCACTAATGGTTACTTGAATTTAATACAGCCACAATTTTATTTTTCCCTAATTTCTCCTCTCTCCTTTACATCTGCTAGAGATACAGCACAGCTACAAGCCCCTGCTTGTAACAATATCAACCTTTACCTTGCTTGCACTGCTGTATTCCACCTTCTCCTTTGTCCCAATACTTACTGCTGGAAGCTTTCAACATTTTTAACTAGCATATAAAACAAAGACAAACAACAATACTTAAATACATCCTGATTGAAGTTGCCAATACCTGCTGATACACAGAAAGCTTCAAGTAATATCTGCAGTTCAGTATATTTTGTTTGGGTTCATCAAGATATTTTATCCTTTCATTGCTAACTAGTGTATAGATTAACATGGCACATACTATTTTCTCTACACTTTTTTGCATTTCAAACTGATTTTTTGATGGGTGGGTTTTTTGTTTGCTTTTGTTTGTTTTTCTTTTTCTGTTTCTACATTAGCTGTCAACATATCACTCTCATCACAGCCATCAGAAGCCCCTGACAGAACAGGGGTTTTCTTTTTCCCCATGATTCTCCTGCAGACCTGCCAGTCAGCAGGTTCCAGCACTTCATCTGAATAAAGCCTGTGAAGTTAATTTTTTTTTGTTGTTGTTGTTTGTACAAAGGCCCTTAAAGAAGCTGAAAGACGTGTTGGTCCCTCACTGTACCTATCACACCCAGGGCACAGTTCTCAGTCTGCAAATGTAGGCAGGCTCCAGACTTCTGCTCAGGAGCTGCACAGGGTAGCTCCCTACAGAGTCAAGATGTTTCCCTAAAGAAAAGGAACACAGAGGGAGGGGTGGGGTTTGCAGGGCTCCCTGTGGGTGGGAGTGGTGGGCCATGGTGTAATCCATGGGACCTGCACGAACCTTGAGCTGCATCAGGAATGGAACTTCAGCAGCAACACTCACTGCAGGCTGGTTGCAGTGGCCAATGACACAGACGGCTCTGCTTGGTTGGAAAGTCAACACCAGCTCTGCAAGACTGGTTGTACCTAAAGTCTTACTTCATGGTACACTGAGTTTGCAATGTGTCTTCTGTGTAAGCAAAATGCCATGCAGGGCACGCAGGCAAACACTGAGTATAAGAGCAACCAGACATTTTCAGGCAATTTCATTTAGGTTTGAAATAACCCCACAATCAAAGATCAATACAAGAAGGTAGTATAAATGACAGGATTTACTTAAAACTGCCTAGTCTAATTTTGCATACACCTGTGCAAATTAATGCTATTCAAAGCAGTAAAATGTTTTATTTTCTTCACCAGGAGTAAGAATCACTGAGTATTAGAATCTCACTTTTGATTTCAAAGAATGATAATTCAAAATACAATATCTCTCATCTTTAAAAGAAAGGAAGGATGTAACCTGAAGACTTCCCTGGAGCATATCCCAAGAATTTGCAATTAATATTTCATTGCAATTTAGTTGAATTGGTTTAGAAGTGCTTATTTGAAATTAAGAGGAGCAGACTTTGACTCCTAAGAAAGAAAAATAAAGGCTGCTAAGAAAAGTTTCTATTAAATACCTCTCAAACTGAATTACAGTTCAGCATCAATTACTGCTAGACACGTTCTCTTTCATTTCCCCTTGCACAAACATTAAAAAAACCGTAACATCCCTAATCGAAACACACATATTTGATTATATTTAAGGATATACCCCAAAAAAGAGTTGTTCCACTGTTAATTAAAAAACAAATTTCAAATCACATTGACATCAAATGTGTTCATACCAAAAAATTATGAATGACAGCCTGTTTCAAGGAAAACAAAGAAAAAAAGCCTAGTTATTTCATATAGCCTGATGTAGTTTTAAAAAGCAATTGAATTTTGCAAAGAAGGCACTGCAGTGGTGTGCTACTGATCAGAGAGAACAAATCTCCTTCCAAGCTTATAATCTATAGTGTCTGAGAGCTCAGAAATTGGGCAGACCTGAAAACAGGGACATCTGATCAGATGATCAATCTCCTGGAACCCCTGAATACAATTAAGAATTTCAGTGGTTGGACAGATTTTTCAATTACATATTCAGAGACTTCTGAGCTGGCAGTGGATGTAGGATTTGTCCTTCTCAGCATGGAATGTGGTAGTAGCCAACAGATAGAGCTGATGATATTAACAAAATTAATTCACAGAATCACATTAGCAACATCATAGAATGAAACATTTTCAAGCATTCTGAGAAAGGAAACAAAGTCATTTTCATGCAGCAATCTAGATCAAGGCAACAATTTATTTCTGCTCAGACCTATTTGCCATTAGCTGACATGAATGTGGGATGAGGGGCTCACAGACCAAATGGGAGTGCTACAAGAAAGAGGGACCCCAACAAGCTGGAGAAACAGCTGACAGTAGCCTCAATTAGTTCAACATAAGGAAGTGCCAAGTCCTGTCCCACAGGAGGAATTACTTCAGGCTCCAGCACAGGTGGACTAACTGGAATGTGTCTTTACAGAAAATGCCACGGGGGTTCTGGTGAACAACAAAGCAAAGACCAAGGTCATCCTGAGTGCATTAGGAAGGCTACTGCCAGCAGGTGAAGGGACATGGTCCTTTGCCCCTACTCGTTACTGGTGGGGCTGCATCTGGAGAGCTGTGTTTAGCTCTGGACTCCCACTACAAGGGAGACAAAGAACCACTGGAGACAGACCAGCAAAGGGCCAGGAAGATGAAGGGCTGGAAGCAAGTGCTGTCATATGAGGAGGTGCTAAGAGGGCTGGACTGGAAAAGAGAAAGCTCAGAGTGATTTTATCCACATATATAAGTACTTGATGAGGAGAGAAAGGAATGTGGGTCAAGCCTTTTCTCAGTGGTTCACAGCGACAGGACAAGAGGCAATAGGCACACACTGAGATACAGGAAATTCCATTTAAAAAAAAAAATGGAGTTTTTCAGTGGCAGTAATGGTTATGGGTTGACACAACTTGTCCAAAGAATTCCTGCTATGTGTCTGTCCTTGGAGATACTCAGAATCAAGTGGACACCTGTCTAAGCAACCTGCTGCAGCTGACCTCTGTTCTGACCAAAGGGCTGGACTGAACAACTTGCCCAGCAGCACCCTGGAAGCTCTCATGATGAATTTGGTGCTATTTCATGATTATTTATTGAGAAATAGGAACAAAAATTCTTTCTAGATAAATCTTTTGAGGTTCCTTTTGAAAACTCTTAATTACAAAACCTATTGAAAGGAGAAGTTCAGCACTGTGAAAAGTTAGGCCAAGGTAAAGTTGACTGGGACCTCAACAACAACCCAGTTTATTCAAGGAATTTATCTAGACCCCACAAAATCAAAAACTCCATCTCAAAAATGACATAATTTTTCATACCATGTTTAGGAAATGTGTTCAAAATTGAATTTACATTATGTAGAAGCTATTAAAAAAGTCATTAAACAGAGATAATTTTCTTTTTCAGGAAAGGAAACAGCTCTAATCTGGTTGTGTTAGCCTAAAACACCTGGCTCCTCTGCCTTTGTTGCAAGTCCTGTGGTTTGAATCATGACACAGGGGAAATGATTAGGAACAGAATCTCACTGTGCTCTAAGTAGAATGAGTAGAATCATTAAAAATTCACAAAGGGGCCTGTTGTATCCCTTAATATGGTCCTTCAACCCAGAGACCCTTGGGTTGTCAGCAGAGGAAGCCCATGCTTGAGCACATATCACTGCAGCACAGCTCAAAGTGACCCTTCTGTGAGTCCTTCATGGGGGAAACAGCACATAAATTTACATCACAGAGTCTGGTTTCTGGCATGCCAGCTTGCAGAATGAAATGCAGAAACTTTTTCAGGGGCCCAATCTGTTCAGATATAGTATGAATGAAAGACAGGACTGTCTAAACACATCTGTGATTGTGAGAGATTGTGCTGAAAATCATGCCATCACACCCCTCTTGCCATGTGCTGAGTGGACATCTAATGATCCCAAGGACTCTGGCAGATCCCATTCATCCAGATGAGGAAATCATAAGGAAGAATGCAGGATATGCATATAACTAAGCCTCTCTCCTTGATTCTGATATGGTTCATAGATGCGGATATGTATTATATATGCAGACTAGAAATTTAATGCTGTTTTTTTATAAATAGATATATGTTTGCCTTAGTGATATTTCTTTAGAGATATGAAGATTAAGCCCTGAAAAAGAACAAGCCCACAAATTATACAAGGCACCTGCTCCATGTTTAGATTTTAGTCTTTTCCTGGAAGGGAGCCAGCATTTTAAGTTTCCTTCTACATTTTTGCCCTCTCTGTAACATAAATAACGTATATTCCCATCCTCCAGAAAGCAGAAATTGATATTTAATGATTTGGAGTGAGAAAAAAATTAAAATTTAAAAAAAGTCACAAAGCCCCACCTCATCCCTCATATTCTTGAAAATAAATGCAACATTACTGTAATACTGTTTTAACTACAGCACTTTGCTTGGCAACACTGACCACGCAATCTGACATAGTCTATCTTCTTTCTACACTATTTTGTGTAGAAATTAATTTCCTTAATTTTCAGCTATTGTTTATTTCATTGTTTTGGTTTTGAGGGTTTTTTTTCCTATAAATACACATGTGCAACTAATTCAGAATTTATTTTCAAAGGATTGGCATAGTTGTAGTTGGCATAACTTTATCATTTAAAAACAAACCAACTAGAATTACATTTGTTTTTTTCTGGTATATCAGCTTTACTTAGTGACAGTTCTGAAAGAATGTTTTCCCAGACTTTGCTCTCCATTCCTAGAATCACAGGATGGTTTGGGTTGGTAGGGAGCTTGTAAAGCTGATCTCCTTCCAATCCCTCTGCCGTGGGCAGGGACACCGTACACTAGACCAGGTTGCTCAGAACCCCACCCAACCTGGCCTCGAACTTTCCTTATCTAGAGGAATGTTTTGTCTTTTTACTATCTGATTTCTTTAAAATTTACATCTTGGCAGCTGAACTTCCTTAAGTAAGCTCTAAAATCAGATAGATATTTCTCATAATCCCAAAGTAATTCAGAAAGTTAAATTAAACTGCACAATGAACTGATGAGCTTTTTTGCAATTAGCCCTCAACAGGGACCCTCTGCACTGGATAAGAATGTTACCAGATTAATATTTGTAAGCAGTTTAGTAACAGTGTTTCTAAACACCCTTGCATAAAACATTATGCAATATATTTACTTTACAGCAAAAATATTAAAGCTAAGTATGTAACAACACTTGTTAATGTAGGAATTTTTAACTGACTAAGTTTTATGACTGCAAGGAGACTCAGAGAGGAAAGTTAGGAAAATTAGAAATGCCCTAACATTTGAAATCTTTACTCCAAATTATATAGTAGCTTGATGCATATAACAAAACACAGAACATATGCATCAAAATTTAAAAAAAAAATAGTAATAGAAATTCTAAAGGCTCCTGTACAGCTTTTGAAACAAGAATCTTAGACTTTTATCAGCCCAATTAGATTATACTTTCATGCACTAATTTATACTGTTTCTGCCATTTGCCCATTCCATTCATTCAATTAATGTAATTCTAGCTGACATTTCTTAAAATGTTGAAAATTCCCTTCAGAGCACAAGACTGAGAAAAATATTTAAGGGGGAGAAATGTTGTAAGAGGAATAGATTTGGTTCAATAATTTCACAGAATGCTCAGTGTTGGAAGAGACCACTGGGAGATCATGTAGTCCAACCTCCATGCTCAAGCACAGTCTCTGAGCATTTCTGTGCCAACATTGCACAAATCATACAGTGATATCCACACAGCAGTAAAAACACCCAGGGAGTGTCTTTACTTCTGACAACAGCCAGTTTTTCTGTTAAAGCCTTCTTAGTCTAAAAACCCTCATGTACAAGTGTTTCTACATAATTGTCAAAATTATTTCCGTACCATTTGGTTAACCTGAACACTGAGGAGGAAATCTATAGCAGGGAGTTTCACAACAGCAAACATTTGCCAGCAACAGGGGAAATAACGCAATCTTGCAAACTGCAGTTTGATTCTAGGCACATTATTGGTATGACTGAGGTGACTGTAGGGAAGCAAAGATGTAAATTGTATTTCATTTAGAATACAATAGGGAGCAGAACCTGGAACACAGTTTAACTTCATCAAACTCTGAAGGCAACCTCCTGAAATGCTAGGCTCTGCCACTAGTCACAAGGGACACACAGATTACTTTCTTCCCTCTGGCTATACAAATGAGGTAGTTTCTATGAGGTCAAAACCTATCAATTGACATGTGTATTTGGAGTATTTCTACTTGTCATTTGTACATGCCTTGCCCCTTCACAGAGACTTTGAAACACTGCATAAAAGTAGAATATAGGATACCTTCCAATAGCTATCACTTCTCAACAAAGAAGATGCACTATGGATAGAACAGATGATATCTGGCTACACAGTATTTGTGTGTCCAAGCTTCTTATCAGGGCACAGAACTAGAAACAAGTTGCACACCCCTGGTAAGTCTGTGGTTCCTGCTTAGCACTAAAACTTTAAAAATACATTACTGTTCAGTGTGAGTGACTGGTGTGTGAAAATGGCTTAAGGGATATGCAGTGGTTCCTCCCAAGTATCACAGTGTATCCCCTACAGCACCTAAATTACAGGATACAATTCATTTCAAGGTGGATTCATGTTGCTCAAGACAGACAGATCAAGGCTTTGCCCACATAATTATTTTTGGTGTTACCATGTATTGTCATAATGCTCTTCTATTTATCTTGTGCAAATAAGACTCCTTTGCCACTTGAACTGTTCATATTTTCCAATTTCAGCTCTTTCATATGTTCCCTTTACAAAATTCTTCTCCTGCTTCGCTGACTAGAATGACTCTGTTCTTTTCCTAGGAACTCTCTCATACACAAAAAACAGAATAGAAAGCAAGATCTCCCTACAGGAGTGCATGGGAGCCATCCTCTGCTAGCAGAATTTTTGTTGAATGCATTCAGTACTTAAAACCTTTGTTTCAGTAGGAAGATTGAACTAAGTTGTCAAACTTGGATCACAAATGACAGTGCCTGCATTTACAAAGTCCAGAAATTTATGTAACAGCAATGTCAAGCCAAATATATGTCAGGTTTCAGGACTATTTTTTAATTATAAGTTATTCCACTGTAAGCAAAAGACTTAAGAGAAAAGATACACATGTGGGAGTTTTTAGACATTTTTATGCAAATGACAATCAAAAGGCTGCTTGAGGAACATAAATGCCACACCTAATCCTTGCTGTGGTCCCCTGCTTTTTTAATAAAATTAAACTTCTTTTACAGTGAAGTGCAGGAATAAACTCCATCAGAAGTGCTTTTAGCTGGCAGTCCTGAGACTTCCAAACCATCCTTCCCAAAACTAAAAATAAAATAAAAAAAAGCGCCCCTTGAATTTTTCATACAGTTGTGCAGAAAAGAACAGCTAGCTGTTTCCATTACATTCAGGACTAATAATTTGA
Organism: Sitta carolinensis; assembly: GCA_032173965.1. NCBI lineage: Eukaryota > Metazoa > Chordata > Aves > Passeriformes > Sittidae > Sitta > Sitta carolinensis. The sequence continues at coordinate 62,303,046 of CM063313.1, forward strand.
GGAAATACAGCACAAATTAAGCTTATTGAATGGACCAAATAGCCTTCTTGGTTAAAAAAGGCCAGATTTTATTTTTTAATTAAGGGGAAGTGTAACAGTTTTTTTTACTCTTCTTACTGTAATAAAACATTTGATATGACATGTAGCAAGATATTAGATAAACTACAGGAGGTTAAATTGTTAAAGAAAGTCAAAACTACATGAAAGGATAGTTATGAATAAAAATGCATTAGACAATAAGCAGATTACAAGCAGGTTTCCTCATGTATTATGCTGAAGCTCAGTCTTATTTCTCAGCTTCATAAGTTATTTCAGCAACACCAGTCACATTTTTCACAGACAGAATTTTGGAAAGTACCAGTCACACAGAATGATTATCCATGTTAGCCAGGAGAAGAAAGATCATTTGGTAGAGCAAAGGGCAAGATTATATGCTCAACAGCTGTTGAGTGACATGGGGGATTAGATGATAAGACTATATGCCACTAAGTCCTAGGACATATCAAGAAATACATCCAGGGGAGAGAGTAATTTTGAAATTCTGTATCAGTAAATAGTACTATCAAACCATTTATGAAAAGAAAATGGGGTGGAGGATGGAGAGAGGATTTGCTTCTTTTAGAGTAAGGGCTGTTAAGTGAAAAAGATAGCAGAATAATGGAGAAGTAGACAGAGAAATGCAGAGTCACCTTCCACAATTTCAATGAATTGTGGCCCCTTTTGGTTTCAGGGCAGACAACTGGAAGTAGCTGAGGTTTTGTCCACATGAAACAGGTGATCTCCTAGAGCAAGTCTCTAAAGGACATCTCTAATCATAACAGGCACTTCCTTAAACTGATGCACCAAAGAGATGAAAAACATGCTTGTGCAAGTGAGCTCTTGAGCCTAAAATGAATCAGAGTGTAGATGTTAAAATGACTAACAGCCACAAATTTGCTAAAGCAGGATTGCAGTTATCTGTCATCTGGAAACTGATAAGAAATTTTCTAAGTCCCCTCCAGATTGTTACTGAACACATCTAAGAACAAACGAGAGTCGAGACTGCATTTCTCTCGTGCATCAGCCCTTGTTTTCTTGGGACTTCAGTCCAGCACAGCTCCATGTATTCAAGGAAACACATGCTCAGCACGATGCCAGATAATTATTTATTAACAAAGACAAGTTTTGCACAATGTAGACTGTAGAGTCATATAGTATAACTGTATTAGCATATAAAATAATCCCAAAATCAGAAATAGCAAATAATTTTTAGATTTCTTTCTTCTGAGTGTTTAGATCCAACTACTATACTTACCTGACCACCAACAAACCAGTCCTATGCTTCACTTCTATCCTGGCTCAGCAAGGTCAGCCCAATCGGCTTGTAGTAAGACACTGAGAATGCAGCTAAAGATGAATCAAAATTCTCCAAGTATCATGGCAGGAAGATTTGGAGATGGCAGCACACTGACAATAGACCATGTTACTCCAGGTATAGCCTGAGTTGTGGTCATACACAGAACTACACAATCATTGCCATCTGAGAAAATAATCTCTATCATGGAAGAAAACACAATGACACTCCACAGGACTCCAGCACCTGTCATGCTGCAAAGCACTTTTAACAGCAAAAAATTCAGAAGAAAGAATAGGCAAGAGATTTTGAAATCACATTCTGCACATAAGTCCCGTGAAACCCAGAATACTAATGTTTGCTCTCCCACACTGCTTAGACAGACTATTTCTACTTTCTTTCTGGGGTGTCTGTTCAAGACCTATTTGCAAGTCAGGAGCTCTTTTCCAACAAGGCTGAAAGAAAATTATTTATTCCTGTGGGCCACAATTTAATCTGTATATCTGTGTGTGTGAATCAGTTCTCATGTGATGCTGTCAAGTGGAGTTATATTTCAATGGAAAATTTCATGTGATATACAAAAATCAGATATACACTTTACACTGCACACACTCAACTAAGATTCATTCCAACAGAAAGAACTCTGATTCAAAATAGAATAGCCTAAACATTTGACTTGAAACATTGAGCTCCTTTTTCATTATAAAAATTTTTGTTTATAAGTTCATTTGCTGCAATAAGTAGACTGTAGCCTGTACAATTTTTGCACGTCTTAACTGTGTGGTCTTTTACAACAGTAATCAAGGATTTCAATTTTTTTTTGCCAGTGTTCTCCAGACACATCCCACAATGTCTGGCAAATGGATGACTGTGTTCACCAGAAGTTTCGTTTCTCTTTGTGGAGAGAACAGAAAATAGCCATGAGACATGCCCTTCCAAAAATATTTTTGTTTGTTTGTTTTCCTTCTCTCCCAAAAGCTATAGTAGCTTTTTGAAAGGGTAGACCTAGCTATATGTTGAGTACAGATTAACTAGAATTTTTTTACTTCTATTGTTGACATCTGCTGACAGGTTCCAAACTCAGCAGAAAATTCTGTCATAAATATTTCTAAGGCTACAAATGAAAAACTAGTAACAGTCGTCACGTGTCTGGCTCTAAGGAGCCCGTTTCTGATATTGACAGAAGATTTAGCCAATGAAGAGAGTAGATACACTTTTGGGAATGCACCCTTAAGGACAGGGAGGTTCGGGAGTAGCTCTCTCTTTGTCTCCTGACCTTTGGGGGAGGCGGCGGCGGGCCGGGGGCGGCCGGGACTGCTCGGCCCGGCCGGGATTCTCCGCTCCTGGAGGGGCGGGAGCGGCTGCCGAGCCCTCCCCGAGGAACCCACCGGGCCCGGCCCGGCAGGGGCAAAGGAGCCGGCAGAGCCTGCAGAGCTTTTGTGCCACTCGAACGGGCTGGCCTGAGGCTGTGTCGGCATCGGGAGCGGCTGAGCATGGGGACAGCACCTGTACGGGCACCAAAGGAGCTGAGCATGGGGACAGCACCTGTATGGGCACCAAAGGAGCTGAGCATGGGGACAGCACCTGTATGGCACCAAAGGAGCTGAGCATGGGGACAGCACCTGTATGGACACCAAAGGAGCTGAGCATGGGGACAGCACCTGTACGGGCACCAAAGGAGCTGAGCATGGGGACAGCACCTGTACGGGCACCAAAGGAGCTGAGCATGGGGACAGCACCTGTACGGGCACCAAAGGAGCTGAGCATGGGGACAGCGCCTGTACGGCACCAAAGGAGCTGAGCATGGGGACAGCACCTGTACGGGCACCAAAGGAGCTGAGCATGGGGACAGCACCTGTACGGGCACCAAAGGAGCTGAGCATGGGGACAGCACCTGTACGGGCACCAAAGGAGCTGAGCATGGGGACAGCACCTGTACGGGCACCAAAGGAGCTGAGCATGGGACAGACCTGTACGGGCACCAAAGGAGCTGAGCATGGGGACAGCACCTGTACGGGCACCAAAGGAGCTGAGCATGGGGACAGCACCTGTACGGGCACCAAAGGAGCTGAGCATGGGGACAGCACCTGTACGGGCACCAAAGGAGCTGAGCATGGGGACAGCACCAGTGCCCCCCGTGGTTCGTGCTAAAGGCAGCCCCGAAGCCAGGAGCAGCCCTGAGCCCCGTTCCAGACTGAGAGCAGCCGGCACAGCTCACATGGAGTCGGCAAAAGAGCACATGGCCAGCAGAAAGAAGCAGAGAGCTTGTTTCTAATACAGGACTTGGACGAAACTTACTTTTTTCAGCACTAAAAGACTTTGTACAGGAAGAACACTAATTCTCTCTTAAGCTAAGGAAAAAAGGGAGGTGAAACTTTGTAAGAACAACCACATGAAATTGAAGTTGGTAAGAAAAAAGATTTTAGATTGAAGGGATTTTGAAAAGTTTGTCTTAAACTTAGGCTGTAAAATTCCTTTGTGAAGCTATGGTAAAGATATACTTGCTATATCAGACTTTGGGTTTTCCCCAGTAAGTTCATGGAATGCTTTGGGGGGTGGTAGCGTTCTAGCCACAATCATGAGCAGAGGCACCAGTGTTAGAAGTTTGATGAGAAACCTCAGCCCCGGGGATAAAAGGGGAAGACCTCTGTTCCAGAGATGAGTGAAAGGATGCTAGAATGGCTCATCCTTAAAAAAATATGCACCCCAATAAGCTGATATGGATCAAGAGCACAGTTGTGAGGAAAAACTGTGAAAGATGGGAAAGACTTCACAAAGGCAGATCTCGGGCAGCTGGGGTTTGTGAGAAATGAAACCACAAGAGTTCTTTTCTTGTGGGGAGTTTTCTACAGCATTAGTAAAGAATACTTTTCTCTCTAAATGAACTAAAGTAAGACTATTTTTAGAGGTGAAGGACTAAGATTTTTTCTGAGTTGTTGTTCTGTACATCATTGAAAAGTGAAAATGGTGTGGGGGAGAGAAGAAAAAGTGTTTTCTAATTTCTGATTATTCCTTTTTTTGTTGTCCTGTTAATAAAGTTGTTCTTTGTATCCTCTCAAGTTTAGGCCTGCTTTGTTATTTTCTCCTAATCCTATCTCACAGTAGAGAATAGACCCACTACATATCTTGGAGAGCCAGGTAGGAGGAATCTAAAATCAGCAAACCTAAATTCCCTATACATAATTGGTATTTCTGCTTAGTTTCAAACTGGAACTACGACAACAGTATATATCAAGAGTAACTTTTTCTTCAAGCACTTCTAAAAATAATGTATAAGTTGTATGTACTTCTGTAACATCTACAGACTTTAAATTTACTGACTTTCAAATCAACAAAAGTAATCTTTGAATTATGCTTTAAAATATATTCTAATTATTATTCCATTTCCTTATTTCATCTTACCTTTGCTGGGGTAACAATTCAGCAGTTCAGTTGTGATCTCTCTTGCAATGAAGTAAGGCAAATGATTAGGCCATAATTTCTGACCTCTCACATTCCTGGTACCATGCTGAAGTAGACAAGGAAAAAGCATACTGTAATCTGCACAAAAACATTTCTGAAAGCAATGTGAAAAGAATGGTTCTTGCCTTGAACTTTAAACTAACTGAAATTAAGACTATAGCCATTATATCTCAGAGCAAGTTTTTAAGAAATGAAAAAAGTAGGTTGCCTCTATTACTGCAACTTGGTGTCAAAAAAACTTGTGAGTTTTAAATGTCCTATTTCTTCCATATTCCATCGGCCCTCCAGGAGCTTTAGAGTAACCAATAGGATGCATTCCTAATATAACACGTCACTGCCTAAAATTTGGAAATGAACAAAATGTTCTTTCTTCAGCAAGAACTATAGCTGCCCTGGGCTGTGAGTTTTTCAAGAATAAAACAGTTGACATAATATGCCATTTGTTTCACATGTATAAAAGCCCAGACCTGTCTAATCAGATCATATGCCAAATGTACCACTTGTACACAAGCAACTTTTGAAAACACTTGCTTTCAGCAGATCTACCATGTATGTGCTAGATTCCTTACCTGCATGTGTACATCAGATACACTGGATCTCTGAATGGAAAAACAGCAGTGGGATATCTAGAAAATACTATTAAAAATAAAAAAATTCCACTGAACAAGGACAGATGGAGCCAACTGGAGTACTTTCCAGGCAATACTCATTAGCTATACTTTTCATATCCACTTCATTATGCACTGAATCATCTGTTTGTCCATTAACAGTCCTTAACACAAATTTTAACTGTAAATACACTTAATACACAACTATCACACTAACAGTATTATTCCAGCAGAATCAACATTTTAACAGCTGATTTACCTCATAAAATTTGAGATTTATCGTCTCCTCCCTATCTGCCAGCAGAGCATTGATTTCTGTTTAAGGGGAACATCAAGATCCAGAGGCCTGGCAATTACAGCAGCTGAAGTTCAGCCATTAATAAAATAAATTAGGAAAACACTTAAGGATTTTAACAGAACGAACCTGAGACCATACTCTTAGTATTTTAGATCTGATTATAATGGTATGGGCATCTCATTTACTCAGATTACTGGAACAATGAAAGATCCTCAGTCTTCTCAATTTGACTAAAGTGTTCCTTCCTTTAGCATCCACTGTGTACTGAGATAATCAGCTGTTAGTAGAACACCCATCCCAATAAACAACCTAGCAATAAACCATGTCCCTTGCTGCCTGTGGTAACTGCATCATATGCAGCAGGGTCATTAGCACAGGAGGCACAATCAGCTATAGCTTCCTAATGCTACATTATTAGGTGAAGCAAAACACTCTTATAAGATGGTAGGATTTAATTTTTTTTTAAATTTGCTGTCAAAAAATGAAATGCACCTTATATTTTCAGTGCAAAACTGAAGATTACCCTCAAAATCAAGACACTAAATAATATTAACTATAAGACTAGTTCTATGAAAGACTATCTCAGTTTCTGGCCAGTAAAGAGAATAACCCTGTTACAATGCCAAATGAGCAGCTGGAAATGTCCTTTGACAAATGTGTCATGATGTTCTTTTAACCTTTGCTGGAAGTTAAAAAATAAGTAAACAAAAGAGGAAAAAGCCAGACAGAACACATATTTGGAAAGGCACCTTTAAGCCTTGCCTCTAGTTGCAACATTAAATGGTTTGTTTTATGTCATAAGACCCCAACTAAGCATAGGAGTACCAAATATTCTCACTAGTCCTTTCAGTTCTGGAAGGTGGAATCTGAGATAACTCTAAGCTACAGCCCACGCCTATACTTGCCTGACTCAGAGGGAGCCAGGTAACAGTTTGAGCATCATATTAAATACACTGATGTTTCTAAGAAAATGACACAAAGGAGGAAAGGCTGTGAGAACAAAAAAAAAAAAAAGGAATATTAGGTAGGAGATACTGAGTCACTTGTGGTAAAGAGACGTTGCTTCAGGCATCCTATACTTTTCTATGGATAAGAAACCAAATTAAAAAGTGGAATGAGCCCATCAATGCTGTTCAGTTTAATAGCACTTCTGCTTATTCTTCAAATATAGCACAACATAAATACATCCTTATGACTCATCTTTCAAAAATACTTTGCATGGATATCTATATACACACATTCATACGCATACACATATATGAAAATTGTTGTAGGAAGAGAAAAATATGCATAGAGATGGTAGTCTCAGTGTTGCAGAAAGTCTGAAGGAAAGAATAGGACAGCTAACTCATGCAAAGAGAACAGTCCAGGGAAGGCAGATAAACCACTGATTTCCAAGAAAAACCTGACATTTTTTAAATACAATTAATTCCTTAAAAGGGAGACTGAACTGTGGAAGGTTCAGAGAGTCCTGCAAGTGACAAAACATGAACTGTGGGAAAAGAGGTGATTATGGTGAGAGAGCTGGATGAGCTGCATTTTTTCTTAAGGCAAATTAAGTCACCATGCATAGGAATCTATGTCCTCTTTGAATTAGAAATCCCTGCAAAAGTATGCAGCAGTGAGGATGTTGGTTTTTGTCCTCATCCCCTTTCCAAAAAAACAGATTAAACACCTAAGGCAAACTTCTGCTTTAACAGACATTTTTGTACAAAGTTGCTACTTTGTTACAGCTCTCTCATTGAGGTACAAGGAAAAGGCAATGCTATACTCAGTAGGTTACAGAGACACAAGCAGTAACTTGTGCTTATATCTCATAGTCATTGTTTATTTGGCATGCAGTGATTATCTTGGGTAAGAAAACAAACAAACAAACAAACCAGCATCTCTGTAGCCTAGAAGGATCTTGTTTGTAACAATGAGCAAAATGCCTGATAAACCAAAATCACACTTGTTTCTTTACTGATTTAAAACTCAGCACTTACTTGAGAATCTGCTGATGGAAGGATATTCATAGGTCAGGTATTGAATAATATCCTTATGTAATTTTTTTTCTTTTTTTGCTATTTTTTTAGTTGTACCGTCTGTAAAGCGCTTCAGAAAACTCATATTATTAACAGCACTGTGTCTCAGCTAATGAAACCTTTCTTCTGCACAATTAGGACTGTTATGCATTGCAACCCACCTCTTGTATTCTGCATTTTCCTAATTACTCAGCTTAGATTTTCAGCAACTGTAGGCAGTGTAACTGTTTGTAGTCCTGAGTAATGTCACCCTAGCTGGAATGTGAAATGGCTCCTATACTGTCACACTCCAGCACTGACAGAGGAATAAATCGCTGTTGCTGTATTTGCATCAAGATATACCTGATGCGACAGAGGGAAACAACATCTCAAAAGTCCTCTCAGTACTCCAGAGAAATAACTACCTTAACTTTTAGTAAGGTTGTTAAATCTATTAACAGAGAACAATCATAACTAAGGAGCCTGCCTTCTTAATGACTTATGTGAATTAATTTTATGAACCCATAAAAGCTTTATAGTACCCCTAGACTTTCACATTCTTATATTTAAAGGTTTTATATGGTCAGCATGAGAACATATCCTACCAACTTCAAACACATTGTGTCAAAAAATGAATTTAAGATTTTTTAGCTCTTGTCTGCATGGGCTGAAAGACTGAATTCTGATTAAATTGTGTTTTCACACAACACAACATCTGACTTCTTCCACTGTCTGACACTGTGACGTCATGGAGAGACACAACAGAGATGACAAAGTCAGGTCGAGAGGAGAAGGAGAGAGTTTATTTTTTGACTTAACTTTATATACCTTTCACAGAAAGGGACCACATTGGAAGATAGAGGTTCAACCTCTTCAATTCCACTGGTCTTGGAAAATGTCTATCAATTGTCCCTCCTACTGGAAGGAATGTCAACAATAACATTGTTTCTAGAAAATCGTGAGAAGCTGACTCCCAAATATGTAAACAATCAGGAGGCTATAATGAACAGCAAAAGAACAAGGCAACAACTGTCAACGTATGAGACTGACAATGGACTGTCAATCCACTGGATGTCTTTTAATAGTAGCTTTTAAAATAACTCTAATACCTAGACATTAGGGAAACACTTTCTTGAAACAAAAAACCACATCTAAAATCAAAAGGCTGCCATCTTCAAAACAGTTATATTGAATCAAATGCAGCCCTGTCCCAATTTTGGTAACTGAATAGGAGAACAAATAAGCTCATGCTGTGAGATGAACCTTACAGCACCCATCTTCACTTCTAAGCTCATTAAAGTCTTACTTGCCTGCCTTGCCTCAATAACTTTCCACTTGTCTCCAAGCTTCATTCACAACTTCTGATACTACTACAGCCTTAGTCATTTCCTATGACAACTTTTTTGAGGCACAGAGCTTCCTTCCAGGCCCTTTGACATTCTAAGTCATCCAGCCACAGGCATTTCCTTTTCTTGTATCCTGTTCAGTTGAGAGACCACTATTGAAATTACCTAGGAGCACATCTGACTGTTAAGAACTGGTGTCTTTAACTGGTGTTATAGGGAAACCTTTAACAGCAAACTTACGCTACAGAATCAGAGAAATCCGAATAAGTAAAGTTGCTACAGATTTGGACTGTTCATGATAATTACCTTCAAAATAAAAATAGCAATTAGTGAAACCTGTTTTAACCTATCAGCTTTTCCAATGAAAAAGCAATTTTAGCATTCCAAGTTAGAGTCACCTTAGTTCTACTTTTAAATTACTTAGCTGGATCCCTACAAAACTATGGTGCCTGATGAGATTCATCTGACAGTACTCAAAGAGCTGGTTGATGCCATCACAAAACCTTCCTCAATGGTTGTGGAGTAGTCTTGGTAACCCAAAGAGGTCTCAGCTGACTGGAAGCTGGAAACTTTGTTCTGATTTCCAAAAAGATGAAGGCTTCTGGAAACTACAGGCTGCCAGTCTCATTTCGGTGCCTGGTAAAACCATGGAAAAGATTATTCTCGGAGGTACTGTAAAAACACTGTAAGGACAACACAGTCATCAGTGACAGCCAGCACATCTTCATGAGGGGAACTCCTGCTTATCAAACCTGATTTCCTTCTCCAACATGGTAACCCACTGAGTTGATCCAGGAAAAGCAGTAGAGGTAATTTTTCCAGACTTCAGCAAAGCCTTGGAAACTGTCTCTCCTTGTAGGCAAAATGTTTAGCAGACAGCTGAACATTACCTGATGAGTGAGCAACTGGCTTATGGGCTGGGCACAAAGGTTGTGGTGAATGAGGTGACATCAGACTGGAGTCTGCTTGTTAGCGGGGTTCTGCAGGGCTCCATCCTCAACTCACTTCTCTCCCATGTATTGGGTACAGGATTCAAAGGAGTATTAAGTCTCCAAAGACACTAAACTGGAAGGAGGTGTTGATTCCCTTAAGGGTAGAGAGGCCCTGCAGAGAGACCTCAAGAAATTAGTGAGTGGAACGATCATCAACCATATAAAAGTTTAACAAGTGCTGGATTTCACACCTGGGACAGGCCAATCCTGGATGTACAGACCTACTGGGGAATGAGATGCTGGAGAGCAGCACCATGGAAAGTGACCTGGGGGTCCTGGTCAGTGTCAAGCTGAAGGTGAGCCAGCAGTGCCCTGGCAGCCAGGAGGGCCAAGCGTGTCCTGGGGCATCAGGGACAGCATGGCCAGCGGGCAAGGGAGGGGATTGTCCTGCTCTGCTCTGCGCTGGGGCAGCCTCATCGCCAGCGCTGGGGGCCACGATACAAAACAGACTTTTAGAGAGCATCCAAAGGAGGGCCACAAGAACGAAGGGTCTGGAGGAGAAACCATGTGAGGAGTGGCTGAGGTTACTTGGTCTGTTAAGCCTGGAGAAAAGGAGGCTGAGGGAGATCTCATTGTGGTCTTCAACATCCTCATGAGGGGTAGCAGAGGGGCAGGCACAGATCTCTTCACTCTTGCAACAAGTGAAAACAGCATGAAGCTGTGTCAGGGGAGGTTTCACTTGGATATCAGGAACAGGGTTTTTACCCAGAGCACTATTGAGCACTGGAACAGGCTCCCCAAGGAAGTAGTCACAGCACCAAGCCTGAGCTCCAGAAGTTTTTTGGCAACGCTCTCAGGCACACAGTGTGACTCTGAGGATGTCCTGCACAGGGCCAGGAATTGAACTTAATAATCCTTATGGTCCTTTCTGACTTAGTATATTCTATGAATCACTCAGGGGAAATGATGAGAAATAAAGAGAAAATATATAGCAGAAATGAATTAGCATATTGCCATCAGATGTTTTTTCTTATTACAGTATTTCTAGAGAGCAAGCACTTAAAATCTGGCAATAATAAGCAGAAACTTTTCATTTATTTGTTTATTTAGATAAAATATTCTATTTTTTCTCCTTTCACCTCTGCAGACACTGTTATTCACAGGGTTTCATAACATGTCAGTTTCTCTGCCACTCACAGCAAACTTAAAAAAATTGCAACAGGAGATTACCTATTTTGAATACTCTCAACAAAACACTTCCATTATGTCATTAAAGCAATTACATTATCTAAAAGAAATAAGAACATAAGAATACCAGGAAAAAAAATACATGTACCAGGAAATAATAAGACTCTTCTTCTTTCCACATTCATTTTGAAATGTCACAGGATTGTTGAAATGCTACTTAATCAGAAGAAATAAATTATGTCTGGAAAGAGTTGCTTTCAGCCTCAAAAACAGAAAACAGGTTATAACAGGACACATCTATCACTGCCCAGCCAGTGTTAGACTAAGTTGTACAAGTTAAAATATGCCCCTGCTTTCATAACCAATATAACTATCTCCAATAGATCAAGAAGTACTTCTCTGTATTATGTTGTCATGAACAAAACATCTCATAAGCCTCAGACAAATTCCAGATAAAGCCTACATACATGCCTGACAGTAGCTGCACCCTATGGCAAAAACAAAACCAGAGACGGAAAATAATAAAGTCTTGAAAAGTAAAATTGTATCCCGATCTAGACAGAATGTTTCATTCTCCTTTTCTGAGGTCTAGAGCTTTCTCCTCTCCTTACACTGTCCTTTTTAATTTTTTCCTTGCTCCAAAATGTTGCCTCTAACTTAAAAAATATTTCTCTTTTTAATTAATTCCAGTATTTTCAAGCACCTGAGCCAGTGTACAGAAAGATAACAGATAAAGCATCCTACAGGAAAGCAAGCCTGCAGAGGCCTGTTTTGCCTTTTGTGGATTGGTGATGGGCAACAGCATCTCTACATCAGCACCTCTCAGACTCACAAATTTTTCCACATCCAGTATACAACTGCAAGTGCTCAAAATTTCAAATATGTCTATATGGATATGGATATTCTGAAAATCAATATCTTAATTTAAAGGGAGGTCAGCCACCACTTAAAAATCACCAGGCCCCAGTGAAGTAAATGAGATTAAGCCAGAAATCCCCAATTACAAATAATTTTAAAATTCTGCTCATGGAGTTTGACCAAATCATTCTAATTATTAAATCACCACCTTCTTTTGAAATACATATACTTTGATTTCAGATACAGAATAGAATATACATTAATAATTAATGATTATTATCTCCATAAGAAAGGAAGACAAAGAGCAAAATAACTTCAGCCTTTGGTATTTTCTTACATGATATGCCTTCAATATAATAATCCCTTATGTCTTTTCAGGGGAGACAAGCAGATGAGAACTGTGGAAATTGAACTACTGTTTGTTTGGGTTTTTTTTTATTTTAATGAGAAGTCATTTACCCTCTTCAATTGGTTTTGGATTTTTTTTCCTGATTTTCTTATCTTTAGTGCTAAAAATCACATTATAGCTCTGCAGTGACTTGCATCACATATATAATTGCAGTCAGCAATATTACACTCTGCTCCACCAGGTGCAGAATACTACTCTTGAAAGCTAAAGTCATAGGATAAATTAGTATGGAAGGGACTTCTGAGGGCTGTCTTATATAAGCATTTTCCTGAATTATTTAAATCCAAAATATGAAAATTTTCCTTCAGAACAAAATTTAGCTATTTCAAAGTCTCTTCATACTAATAATAGAGGTTTATGAATGTTTATCCAGCATCAGGCAGTACAAGGTCCATGTCCTAGAGAACACATTCACAAAAATGTTAGCAGGAAAACAAAACCATTTTCATTTCTGATAAAAACCTGATCCCTAAAATCATAATGAATTACTAACCTTTTAAAAAAATAACACTACATAACAGACTAGTCTACACAAGCAGCAAAAAAGTAATGCACAGAATATAACTTATTCCCACCACCACTAAAGGAACAAACACAAGATCAGCTATTCAGACAGGTACTCATGATTTCTAGCTTTATTACTAAAGCATACAAATAAGCAGTCTGGAAAAGTGTTGCTCATCCACAGCACACAGAAACATATGTAAAAAGCCATTAAAACTCTCTGCTATATACTATATAAATTTTGAAACCATTTTATAGTTGCAAAAATTAAGAAGAAAGGAGCATCTGCCTAAAATAAAAGCTAGACAAAATGTACAGTTTGTCACACATGACAAATTGTTCATGCACAGGATTAGTTAGGCTCCCTTCTGCTACCAAAAACTTTAAAAAAATAGCAACAAAAATAAATATTTCCTTCAAAGACAGTAAAACTGAATCAATAGTAAACTTTATTACATTTCATCTGATGATGCATGTCCCGCAGCAGTACATCTGACCTGCAACCTGCACAAGCACCTCTTGTAGGCTTATTTTGCCCAAGCCCTCACCTCCCACTAATACTACTGACAGATTTTTGGTTTCCAGTCTTACTGAACTCTTTATTACAGAGCTTTCTGGATAACAAAACCACCAGGAGACTACTGTGTTCAAATAAAATGGACACCTGCTTTTAACTACCTGCTGCAAGCTGAATTCTCTAGCAGGAGGAGGCAGTGAGGAGCTGCTGCAGAGGGGGGTGATCCTCCACCCAAGCAGGAGAAAGATCAGCCAGGCAACGTGTTATTTTCCATCTTACAGTATTAACAAATTATTTTACCAGTTCCTTCCCAAGGCTAGAACTGCCACTTTGTTTTTCCTAAGAGGTGTGTTTTCACATCTGATAATGTAGGTACACTTCTAAAATTTTCAAGCAAAGTGTAGGAAACAGTTCCTAGCTGTGCTAGCGTGTGTCTTGTAAATTAATTCTCAAAGGACTTTCTGATGTGGATTTACACAATCCCAAAGTAACACAGGCTGGCAGGGACTTGGGAGGTTTCTAGTCCCAGATGCTGCTAAGACAGATCAGGCTGCTCAGGGCTTCACCCAGTTAGGATGTAAAAGCCCCAAGGCTGGAAAGAGCCCACTTACCCCAGGCCCTGGCTCTACCACTGCTCCGCCCCCACCAGCACATGATTCCCCCCTACAATGTCACAGCCCAGCTACAAAAGTCTGGCTAGAGCAAAGGTAGTTTGCATTCATCCCTCTCCTCTCATCCCAATTACATCGCAAAGGCATGAGGGTGGCGGGACCCAGCAGGATTTACCCTTGGTAAATCCTTGCTGACTGTTTCCTGTCACCGTCAGCTCCTTCATGTGCCCAGATGTGGGGTCCAGGAAATCTCACTCCATGATTTTATCTCAGACTGATAGCCAGCTTCTCTCCTCCTTCCGCCAAGTCACTGAGTGCACAGGCCTGGCAGACATGGGTGGTGAGGACCCGCCTCATCCATGTCTGCTGTCATTGCATCACCTTCACCTACAGGGATCCTGACAGGAAGACCATTGCACATGAAGGAGTCAGTGATCCACACACCACGTAATCTGAGTATACCCTGGCCTGTGCTGGACTGCACATATGACCTGTCCTTTAAGCTGCACTGTGCCATACAAATTCCTTGGTTGCAGGACAAACTCATTTTAGGACAGAGGCCTGCAGACAGCTCCCCCACATCACCAGCAATTACAGCACCTGCACCACCTTGCCTTCATCTAGAACTGCAGCAATAAATTCTTATAAGAACATTGTTTCTGCTTGCAAGCAGAAAATACAAATATATTTGAGCCATTATACGGAAAAAAAAATCCTACAATAGCTAAAATGAGCAAACAAGTCAGCCTTGTATGGACAGGGTCACAGTGTGCTGCTCAAGCACCATTCAGTAACAAAACGTTTTTCTTAACCTCCAGCAATCTCCTGGACGGCTGGTGTTCTGATGTGTTACAGTTCCCAAGAAGGATGGAGGTCTGTGGCTCACAGCCTTCTTTATGCTGTTCAGAGAAAGCTCCATCTGCATTCTTACCCTGGTCAGTGATCTGTAACACATCTCAGCACACTGAACAAACCCTTCTCTGACCCTGACCTACAAGTTCTATGCAGACCTGAGCCCTAACACATCTGAGCTGCTCCTTCACATGAAGGGCAGCCCCATTCCTCCTCTTCCCTGCCTGCCTCTCCTGAAGGGCTTGCCTCCATCAAACACAGCACTACCACATCACAGGTAACCCAGCAATGCTGCAGCTCTGGCCACAGGCTGAGCCCTTGCCCCTACTGCACAAATCTCAAGTAGTGTGCAGACAGGTACACACCCTGAACCTTACTTTAACATGCCCAAGCTCTGCCTTGTTCCCCCCACACTCTGTACTTTTGCTTTCTGTCCTTGCTCCACCATTTTATCACACAACTCAGGGCTGTAATGTGCCTCCCATGTCACTGCTGGCTTAACACTCTCCTCACCAGACTGGCCAGCCTCATGGCAGAGGTGTTTTTTTTACAATAAACTTAGAAAGGGAAAATGACATCTGTTTTCTTCAATTCACAAATATGAAACTCAGAGGTCAAGCTGAATTTTATTCCATCTCCTCCATGACAAATCAGAAATTCAGCTCTTCACTCAGTGGATTACACCTGCACATACAATGTTCCTCATACACATAGTTCTGTTCTGCCATAAAGGGAGCTGAGTACTTCTCATCTGTCATTTGTACATGGCCACTTTGATTTTCAGCATCCAAGACAGGACCAATGACCTGATTCACAGCAATAATTTCACTGGCACCACAGCAAAGTAAAGTTTTATTTCATGTGTTCTAATGTTTCTCACTTGTTATTTTCTATCTGAGCTACTGTAAATATCCTGGGGAAAATTTCATCTCAAAAGCAATTTAATCTTTGAACAAAAGACAAAAACATCTGCTATGATCAGAAACTGTAGAACAGACCAGCCAGTTATCTCAATTTTTATTGAACTAGAACACTCTACAGCATCTGCTTAAAATGGGTTGGTAAACTCACATAATTCAGAGGCTGTAAGTATAAATGACTCTCAAGATCTTGGCATAAAATGTTCAAACAATTCCCTTTATGGGCAGAAATTCAGCATGATCCAAAATGTGATCTGCTGGTTTGCATGGTAAAATTTTTATCAGTTTGAGTAGGGAGGTTCCATGCTTTTTTCCCTTTCCAGAGTTACACCAGCAGATGATGTAAAAAGGAAAAAATCAGAAAAGGCTTGTTTTCTAAAGCTATAATCATACTTTGGTCCTTCAATATGTAATGTCATTACTCAAAATGAAACCAGGGTTATTCTAAAGGAAGATCACAGTTAGAGATCATTTGGAGTCAGCCACGCGTGTGCTCTAGGCCGTGCTGGCTCTTGCAACCTCTTTTATCTCAGATATCATTCACTTCTTCAGCTCCTACCAGTGTAGCATTTCCCTCTATATCACTCAAACACTAATATCAAAACAAGGAAATAAAATTTAACACCCCCCCCATTCCACCGCCACCTCCCCAGACCCTCTTCCCGACCATTTTGGAAAAGAAATAAGATTACCAATTATTCTTCAGGAATTAACAAAGTAATAAAACAGCAGCCAACTCTTAGGATTATTCAGTAAAAATGTAACAAGTAACGAATAAGTGTGAAACAGTGTCAGCAATTTCTTTGAGTGTGTAAAGAAAAGAAAGGCCAGAAAATACAGATTTTTGGAAAAAGAACCGACCAAAAAGTACACATGCATGGCATCACTTGGCCAAACTCCTGCTTCAGCACTGACCTACAAAAATCCTCCTCAGACAAGTGACAACCTTTAAAAAGTAAACTGTGGCAGACAAACAGAAGTTACCACAAAAATACAATCCAGGGGACAAGTCTGGGGGATGATGATAAAACACTGATGTTAAAAGAACTGAAATCTTACATTTTGGTTTGCTTTTTTTTTATTTTCCCCAGGGATAGTGTGGGTGCAAGTGGGAAGGGAAAAAAAAAAAAAAAAAAAAAAAAAGGTGCTGGTGGGAAATGTCTTAAGAATTAGTATGTTCTGTCACTGCTTTGGAAAATGGTTCCAAGTGAAATATTCTTAGTGTTGAAATGTGACTTCAGAAACTATAACTATTATTTCATTAAAAAACAAAACAAAAAAAAACCAAACCAAAAATGAAGAAAACAAACTAATAGCTACCCATTCTCAACAAAAACACAACACAGTATTTTCAAAAAACCTGACAAAAGCTATAAAAAACCCTAACAAATACCAAACTAAAAAATTCAGAATCTGTCATTCCCATCTGTCCTGCACTTTATGAAGTTTAGTGGGTTTAATGTAATGCAAATTCAGTAACATAAATAACACCAATATAGTACTACTTTAGAGAAGAAAATAGGAAAAAGTTGCTCATCCCTTCAGAAAGATTCTGGAAAAGTAAAGATTAAGCAAAGATTAATACAACCTTTCAATTCTGGCGAAACACTTGCAACCTGAATCTCATTCAGGGTTCTGGCTGGAGTAAGAATTCATCTCAGCTGTAAGCCACAAGAACAACAACTTTGTTTAGAACAACAGAAACTCAACAAGCCCCCAAAAAATCAAAACAAAACCCCCCACAAACCAATGCCAACCCTTAACTGCATTGTGCATTCTTCTGATGAGTTCTGTTCATATAATCCTTACCTGGGTTTAAGCCATCTATTGCAAAGAGAAGCTAGTGCATCATTTGAAAAACCCACTCCAAAATCCCAAACTTATCCCAATGTTATAGTGTTTTAATCTACAGCATGGTACAGATAAGTGCAATGCTACTCCAGTTCCCCCTCTACAAGAGAATATTGTTACTTTGTATGATGCTTTCTTGTTGCCATGACATCCTTTACACCATAGGTCTTTTTACCCATA
Organism: Sitta carolinensis; assembly: GCA_032173965.1. Taxonomy (NCBI): domain Eukaryota; kingdom Metazoa; phylum Chordata; class Aves; order Passeriformes; family Sittidae; genus Sitta; species Sitta carolinensis. Next base: position 62,320,918 of record CM063313.1, read on the forward strand.
CATTATTTTCCTATTGACATTCAACCCGCGGTCATTTTACCTCAAGGTCAAAAGCTTATAAATATGAGTTTATTTTCAAAATTACACATTTGATCTATTGACTAAGACCTATCACTCTAGACCTCAGAAAGACTACTTTAGGTAGGAATACACGATGCTGTTTCTAAGCACATGAGGATTGATTGTACTTGGACAGCGAGTAGTTCTTCCAAAATCTGTGTTTGTGTGTCTTTGTTCAGCACTTACCCATAGGATTCTGATCCCAAGGAGACAGACAAGCACTCTAATAAATATCACTCCTGATTGAATGCTCAGTTGCTTCTCTTAATTTCCCTTTATGTCTGCTCAAGATGTTCGTTTTCCTAACTTGTAATCTACGCTGTAGCCCGCACCTCCATTAAACTGTTTGTCTATCTACCCAGAGATTCCCGGCACATCCCATGGATCTGATTGAGGGCAGATACACCAATAAGGGGACACCCATTCTAGAGGTTCCCAAGGACCCACTTCTTGCCTACATGCCTTCGGGTCTTTCGCTTATGATTGCCACCACAGCTCCCTTCAACTGCTCAACGCCAGCACGAGTCTCAGGCAGCTACTTCCCACCATGCCAGCTGCGCTCCCGGCCGAGCGCAGCGCGCCGGGCTGCTCCGCAGGGAGCGCACGGGGAGAGCCCAGCCGGAGACCCGCACTTGTTAACAGCTACAAAGTCAGGTTCAGCGCACGGGAAAGGCGATACCTCTTCCCACCGCGCAACAGGCTGCTCCTCACCATCCCCACCCCACCTCCGGAGCGAGCAGTGCCCGCGGTCACTCACCGCCAGCGCCGGCGAGGAGGGCCCGGTGCGCTTGGAGCCGCGCCGGGAGCTCAGCCGCCGCCAGGACTCGGCCAGCCGCCCTCGGCCGCTGCTGGCCGCGCCCTCGGCGGCGCTGCCCCGCTCGGCTCTGCTGGGGCTCAGCCGCCGCTGCTCCATGCCTGCGGCGCGGCTGAGCCCCGCAGCCGCTCCGGGCCGCCTCGGGCGCTTTATCGGCGCGGCGGAGGGGCGGCGGGGCGGGGCGCGGCGCGGCGGGGCGCGGCGGGGCGGGGCGGCTCCGCCCGGGGCTCGCCGCCGCGGGACTGCCCCGAGGAGCCGCGGGTCCCGCTGCGAAAGCAAGCATCAGTCTGCGGCGTGGATTAGGAAACAGGCACAGAAAGAGGAGACAGGTAGGTGTACTGTGCTCAGACTTGACAAGTTATGACACCTGTTCATCTCCCGTCTAGATCGTGCCAGGAGGCTTTTTCTAACTATGCTACGTTAATAATTCTAGGGAAATAAATTAGTAGATTCCTTATAATATATAAAATATGTTTATTCTTAATGTGTAGCAACAGTCACATGTGCACAGCCTCCGATCTAAGCCAAGCGTTTTCTCCTCCAGTTTACATTTCAGAGGATGTAAACACCAAGTCAAAAAAGTACCTGTTGTACTGTGACACACCTTTGGGGGGCCTGCTTTTCTTTCTAAAGATCAAGAAGGAGCACCTCTGAAATTAAGCCTCTTTGCTAATACCGAAAGGGTTTCCTGCGGTGTTGGTCAGGGTCTCAATTCATTATGGCCTACCAGGCACTTAAGAACAAACACAAGGGTTCATTGTCTGTGCATGCCGAGCACAGGACACTGCTGCAGTGCCACCGAGAAAATCTGCCTCATCTCTGCACTCCAAGCTCACTGCTGATTTTTCTTCCCAAAGGGAGAGGATGCTCAAGTCCCCACAGCTGAAATAACAAGGCAGCTAATCTCTGTTTTCCAGGCATGATTAAAAACACAGTGAGTGTTTTGTGGGTATTAAACCACTGATTCTCATTTATGATTTAACTCTTAGAAAGATTTCTTAAAAGACCATTTTACCGACAGAGTCAGACAAAGCTCCTTTCTCAAGCAGCTTAACTTTTTATTCTAAAAAGATATTATGACATTATACTGAATTATATTATTCTAGTTATAGCTTAAGTGATTTATGAAAGCTTGTATTTTCCTCACAGTTTATCTAATGTCATAATATTAAACAAGAAAGCTGGGTCAGAGTTTCCAAAGAACATGTTAAACTCCTTATTAAATATATGTTGGAAGCAAATGATTAAGGATTTTGTTGTGACTTATGTAGTCTAATGCTCTTCAAACCCCTAATCACACTCCAGACTTTCATTCAGTGGAGACATTATTGGGAGGGTCTCTTCATCTAATACCTGTGACTATAATAGCAAGTTAATTCATTTGGGTGAATTATTTTCATGAGTGCCTTTATATTCATTTATTCCTCTTTGAGGCACATCAGTATTTGATCAGCTTTGCTGATTGTGTTAATTAGCTATATCGTTTTAATGGTATAAAAAGGTTAATAGATTAGTAGATTAATCAATAGATTATTTTCTCTGACGCCTCCTCTATCTCTTAGCAGTAACTATCAAATTTCCCAAATCCCATGTTTTCCTTTAAACTTCTTTAGAGGAATCTAGTGATTTTCAAATCCCACAAAAATCTCTAAGCAAGTTTAAAAGTCAAATTGCATAAAACTCAGAAGACATGATCTCCCTTGTTGGGAGAATGGGGAACAAGAATCTCAAGAAATCAAAATAATTAAAGGACAGGATAAAAACACATTTGTATTACTGATTAACAAGACACTAGTCTTGTTTAATTCTTTGCCATCTAAAATATGAATTATGTTGCCTTCATCTCTTTACACAAACAGCACTATTCAGCTACACAGACAGCACTCTTTGCCGCCATGTAAGACACAAGAAAAGCAAAAAATATTCCTATTTAAAACAAATATAGAAAACCCAGTAAAAAATAAAAAGGCTATTTTAAATAAGATACAAATTTCAAACTAAAATAGAACAAAATCATAGCCAAAAGCAATTAAACTTCAGTAAGTCTAATATACAACACAGGTCATTTGAATAACATCAGAAAGTCAAGTTTTTTGAAAAGCAATTCACACATCAATAGAGAAGAAAATACTGTTTTTTCTCTGATGTTAGGATTAAATTTTTAGCACAGATAACAGCTTCCTTCTTCTTACTTCTGTCCATGGTTAGACTGAAACTGACAATCTAAGTTTGGGCAGCTTTTGTATAAACTGTCAAGAGTTTTAACTTGTTGCATGATCTGACAACTTTTAGTGCAACATGTTTGCTTAATGACCACTTCACAGGATTGTTTTCCAACACCTACACACATATTTATATACATATATGTATCATGCACACCACAAGGCTGCTCCACATATGCTTCTAAATGCTGCTGTTACGGTCTTTATCAGTATACCATATACCTGACAAGAAAGCATTTTCATCCCTAGCAGGGAAGGACATGAAGGTGCATTATGAGTACAGTTGCCTAATATCTTCATTTCAGCCCTGCTCATTCCACCAACAAACTTATTCTTCACATTCATTCATTAGTATGTTCAAATATTTATTAAGAACTACATAAAGGCATGTCATTAGGTGGTGACTGGGTGACATTTGCGTGATTTAGGTTTTCTGGCTGAGTAGAGTCCAAGACCCACTGAAGTGTTTGGAACAGTTTGAACTACTGAGAGGCTTGGGAGCAGTCATTCAGGACTGATAAAATACTTTCTTTTCACTTTCCATTGACAAGACAAAAGTTGTAGGGTGATTTATGCCGTAAGAGGCCAGTGAAGGTCACCTGGTCCAAGCCTCTCCTTAAATTAGGTTCGTGTAGATCAATTTGCTCAGGTCTTTGTTCAGATTTTTTCATGAAAATATCCAGAACTGAAGATTTCATTGCTTCTCTGGACAATGTTTCAGTGCTTAAGTGCTTTCTGTCTCAGCTAAAAATCTTTCCATTACACCTAATTAGAATTTCTCATGTTCCTGCCTGTGTGTGTTTCCCCTTGTTTCTTCACCACGCAATTTCAGGGACAGCCTGGTTCCGTCTTCTCTGTTCAACAGGCAGAGGCAGCAATCCAGACTCCCTGTAAGCTCTGTCCTTGACACTGCACAACTTTATCCTCCCAGTCTCATCAGTCATATGGAAGAGATTCTCTGCAAAGAGCTGGAAGTAGCCTCACATTTTCAATCCTGGTGCTTGTGGGGGAGGTTCAGCCACCCCAATATCTGCTAGAGGCACACTACATCCAGGCACAAGCAGGCATTGGCCTCTTCATGAATCTGCTTGAAAGAGTCCCATAGGACAAGCACCCAAAGTTAGAAGGGGTCCAAGAGAGTTGGTTGTTGCTCAAGGAAAGGATCACATCCCCCAGGTTTCTGAGCCTTCATCCTGATGAGCCAGGAAGTCAGGCAAAAACACCAGGAGGCCTGCATGGAGATTGAGGCAAAACACAGGTCTAAAGAAGAGTGTGCAAAAGGTGAAGGTGGTGATGGGAAGCCTGGGAGGAATACAGAGATCCTAGCACCTACTAGAACCAAGGGGTGGCATCAGGAAAGCTGATGCCCAAATGCTGGAAAGGACCTTGAGGAAAGGCCTGGGGATGGAGGCCCTGTGGATATTTCATAATTGTGGTATAAGGAACAGAAAAGCAATCATAAGCACCATGTAAACATGTGCTATTCCTTGCTGTGTTTCTGAGAATAGTTTTTGATGTCCTCTTCCTGTTAGTGAAGAATTCATTTGCATGTATTTTTTTTTGTGAGCTCAGGTGTATTTAGGTGTACTCAGATTGCTGTCACAGCAGCATGGTGCTGCCAGAGTTGTTTCTGAGAGTCTTCTGTGGGACTGTCATCTTTGCAAGCTTGCCATTGCTATGATATTGTAGGGCACAGACAACTGACTTTTGGGGCTTGAGCGTACTTCTGCTTTTGCCTAAAACTCATGAGATTCCTTTTCAAAGTGTGGGTCATAATATAAAAGTACAAGCTTTTAAAAGGCCAAGTACTCTGCCAAACTTCTTTTTTACTGTTTTAGTAAACAAATTTCTCTCAAAATTTCCTACAAGTACAGGGAAAAAGACAAGAGCTGATGTAAATGATTCACTTCCCATAAAATGGGAAAAATGTTGTAGTTTCTTTCATGTATCTACTGCTAGGAGTGGGTCATACACCTCTGCTTTTTATAACTTGCACTGTGAAAGATTTTTTCTATTCTCCTATTCTCTCTATTCAGTTTACAGAATTTTAATCAAGAAAGTTAAATATACTGAAATCAAAATTTGGCAGGAGTTGTATTCAGGAGTTCTGTACTAGAGTTGCTGCATACTGTTCTTATTTTCTAACTAACAGGTGTTTTTCTTCTTTTTTTTATACCTTGCAAATTTGTAGAGAGACATATAAATCTTATGCTAATATTTTTGGTGTATACTAATAAAACTCTTTTTTAGTTAAACCAAAGTGTGTTCTGAGAGTGGCAAGACTCCAACAAAATACAACTTTGATTTTGAAAGGAGTAACCAGTCAAAACTTTCTTGTACCATGAACGAAGGTGATCATACACTTTTCTGTAAGTCAGACAACAGAATCTTCCTTGAAACTCACTTAGAATTCATAGTCAGAATGTTCCATGAAAATATCTCAAATTCCAGATTTTAGGTCATAAAGCTATTTCTATTGAAATTATTGGAATTTACCACAGTACAATTTGTTTTCTAAAGCACAGATCATCAGCAGTTGCTGGGTTTTGAAGGTTATAAGTGGAACCTTTTAAATAAAATATTTTTTGTATCATTGACAGAAAAAAAGTTATAAACTAAATAGAAATAGACTTCTTGTTACAAAACAGACTAAACACTGGATGAAAAAAGTTGGGGTTTTTTATTCCATTCAATGTAAATGATGTGGAGGAAGAGCTTTATTCTACCAGATCACTAGAAAACGAACTTGATATTTTTATGTTTATCTGAGTCATCATGGTAGGATAATGGACTAAACAGAAAAGCACTCTTGCCAATTTATGTCTGGAAAATAAAGTTAAAGTGACCTCTGGTGTGTCACAGTGACTTTAAAACTGAATCAGGTATTATTAATGCCTGCTTTATTTAATTGTGTCTAATGCCTTAGCCACTTGATCATTCCTGCCTTGCCATGTTTAGGCACCCTTGACACTGGGAACAGATAGATTGTTTTCTGGGTCACCACTGGAAGAAGCAGTATAGAACTGTGGTGATTAATAACTTATTTTTCTAAATCATGCCTGGTCACCTCATTCAAGCATGAAAGGACAAACAATGGGAAAATTTTTTTGTTTCTTAGAAGCTTTCAGTGTGGTGTTTATTCAAGTTGAACTCTCTCTACACAGGGAAGTAATTTTGAGCGCAGACTGCAAGATCAAATTTTCAACATTTAAGTTTTAATTGCACTCAGTTTTTCTTTCTCCCATCTGTTCACATCAAAGGTTTACAGTCTCCACTACAACATTGTCAGAAACATTTGCAATACCTTAGAAAGTGAGCAGGCACCATGAACAAATACTCCACGATATTTTTTCTAGGGCTGTTATTCATTATGCAAAAAAACAGGCAACAAATTCAGAAAAAAATGAAGAATTGCTCAGCTTGGATTTTAGCCTATTTTTTACATAAACGTTAAATTCAATATTCATTTCAAGACACATTTGGCACTCGGAGTACCAAGAATTTGATGACACAACATATTTATGCTTAGACCATGAAACTTGTTTGTAACCCAAGAAGTGAACAATTTTTTGTGCCATTACATATGATCATTCTGCCATCAGGAGAGGGGTCTTTGGAGTTCAGATATGTATGGAAGCAATGTTACTCTTAGGCCTCATGCCTAAGACAAAATATCAAGATACACTCTGGCATTTTCACAATATTTATGTTTTTGTTTAAAGTATGCAACTGTCAATTAATGGAGACAAGTAAAGAAGTCAATATAGAAAGTCATCAAATCACAGAATGATTTTAGTTCAAAGGCACCTTAAAGATCATGCTGATCTGCCTTATAGGTTGGGTCATATTATTAGGTACAAATGTCAGTAGTTTTTCTTCACCAAAATAAAATTTCAAGGGAATAAGGGGAATTATAGTTTTAAAAATGACACTTTCTTTAAGAACTAAAGTTTATCTTTATACAGTTACTATAATAAATCATGCTTTCACACAGCCAGCTGAATTATGAGCCTAGCCTTAATAAAACAATTTTGTACAAATTCAAGTCCACAGTATTTAATCCTTCAGTCACCAAGTAAGGTACAATGGTGTAATGAGATTAATCTCAGTACAATTACTTGGCTTTAAAAACCCAGGTCAGTATTTGAAAACTGAGTGGGTTTCCTCAGCATATAAATTAGTCACCCCATATAGGTGGCTAAGAACCCCAGGTATATTAATTTGCCATATGACCAAAATGGAAAAAAATATCTGCAACTCTGAGGAGTAGTTTTCATACACTCTCCCCTCCTACACTCTATCTTTGAACTAATTCATCTTAATTAAAAAAAAAAAAACAAAATTATAGCAAACTAAGATGTACCTGTGCAAATTTATCTCTATTGTTTTTACACCCCACTCTTGTAATTATATTTTTGTAAATATATGCAAAGCTTTGGGACACACTAGCCTTAAATGGGTGGTAATGTTGGACTCCACCCAGTGATAATTTTGGATTGCTGAATTAATTGTGACTCAAATTGTGAATAAGAGATCTTTCATGACCATATAGTTGGCTGTCAAGGGTAAAACACTAAGTACCATGGAGGACATGGAGGACAGAAGGTGTGTCAGGTCCATTGAGCGCTGCATCCTTTCTCTGATTTTGCATTTCCATTTTCCTTTTTGAGTATTTATGCCCCAAATCATAACTGATTCACTGTTCTGTTCCCTCTGCCATACAAATGCTTGAATAGTAGAGCACCACACAATTAAAAAAAATATCTGCCAAGTAAGAAGTAAAACTTCCAGGAAAGGAGAGAGGGACAGTATATTTTGATTAATTTTTCAGATTTTCAGAAGTTCTGTGGCCCCTGCAAAACTCTGTCAAATTTTTTTAAGGTAGGAGTAGAGACATTCAGCTCGAAAGTTCTGAAAATCTTGAAGGTAAACCTAAACGATTTTTTTCTTCACTTTTCTTCATGTTTAAAAGAGAATTCCTAGCTGGGGCCACTTAATGCACTTTTCCACAGAAAACCTTCCAATACTGAGAGTTCCCAAGCTTGAATGAGGTCTGTATTTTTCTGATAGACAGAACTGGTTTATCTCACACAGGAAAGTTGTTAACTCCCCTTTGTAGATAACCACATCATAAACTTTTTCTATCACTGTAGCATTGCCTTTATTCTTCTAGACATTCTGCCAGACTTACTGCCAAGCTGGAATGGCAGTGACCTCAGAACAGATCCATCTGGCTACCAAGCATCAGTCTTTGTAGAAGAGAAGCCCTGAAGAGGATCAATATTGAAATGATCCAGCCCACCACTAGCTACTAAATCTATATAAGAGGAATTTCACAATCTTTTAATGTCATTCTTATTTCTGACACCTGGCAGATGGGGATTTAACAGTTCAGTTATTATTCACATACATGAAGATTTTGACTTTTATTGAGTTGATCATCATAACATTTTCTTCAAATAAAATGATGATTTTAGCCCAAAAAAGTACTGGGACCTATAATGAACTTCAAAGCCAGCAGAACTGACTGCTAGTGATTTTTATTGAAGCTTTACAAAGTACTGCTGAATATGCAAGTACCACTACATGGAGTACTAATGTGCTTGCTATTAAAGGTTTGATTTTCATATCGCTGGTGTTTTAGATGAGAAAGCTGGTCCTATACATTGCATTCAATGAGGGCGTTATTAGATACAAACCCTGAATACAAGAATTACTTGCTGAGCATGAGTAGGTTTACCTCTGGAGCTATAAACAGGTTAAAGTAGATTAGCACTTGAACCTTTGCAAACTTTTGCAAAATAAACCCACTAACATTACTCTACTGTATTCATTCCTTTGATTATAGCACTTTGGGGGAATTTAAATAATGAGTAGAAGAAAGTAATATTTTATGTACCCTTCGAAGCCAAGAAAGAACCTATTGGGGCTGTTCCTAGTTAATGATCTATCTACAAGCCTTAAACTAGTAAATGTTAGACTGCAAGAGAAAGTTGTTGGTCTTTCAATGCAGTTAAAAGTAAAAAGGTTGTTTTAGTCTTAAGCACAAAGACTGATTTTTTTTTTCATGACTGGGTTAAAAAAATTTTCAAACTGATTTCTTGGACTTTATTTCATTGGCCTATACAAGGTATCTTCCATAATTAGTGATAGGTATCTTTTGAACTCCAATTGTAACTTGTGAATTCTGGAAATAATAGTTACCATGGTACTCATGTTCTTTTAGCAGCTTAATTCTCTCCCATATTTGGGACTTCTGTGTCTTTAAATATGATCATATATTCAAAAAGACTGATGGTTTATATTAAGAGGAGAATGTTTGCTATCACATATTCTTCTTTTCTACTGAAGTGACAGTCACTGTGATCTTACAGCAGAAATATGTGTTATATTAAAATACAGGTGAATCACTTTTTTACCTCTCCTTATGACACAGACTGTACAGTAGAAAGAAAATCCAAAAATTTTCCAAAATTTTTCTCCCAAATACTTCATCATTTGATACTGTAGATTTTTAACAGAAATGTTAAAGTATGAATGCTGTAGGTATGAATAGAAATACTGCACACACAGGTATCTTGGACCATGTGGGAACCCAGGATATTCCTCTGACTGTCCTGGAAAATTTGTAAGTCACAAGAATTTAAGTAGAGTGATAGTTAATTTATCACAGGGTGAAAAAGTAGAATTTTTTGGGTTTAGAATGGAGTTCAAGGGACAAAGATGGAGGAATCAGGGCACATTCCTGCCCTTCTTCTTCATCTTTTGCCCTCCATCTTCTGTGTGTTGGTGGCACTTTTTAATTGGTTTAGAGTAGAGGCACACTGTTCAACACAGTTGATAGGTATTGGAGAACTATTGTAAATAAAGTATACGTAGTTTTTAGTATAAAAGATAAACACTGCTCCAGGGGAGGTGAGTCTGTCTCAACCTGACCTACAAGACGGATCTTTGCAGGCCAGAGCCACAATGTACTAGATAACAGAGAATAAACAACCCTGAAAATGAGAACAGAGATCTCAGACTGTTCAGACACTGGGCTGAGGAAAACAAGAGACTTGACAAAATTCAGGTCACAACAGCAAAACAAAAACAAAACAAAATATGTGTAGCAGGACTACACACATTTTGGTGCTTGTAAATACATGTGTGTGTGTGTGTGTGTGTGCATGCGTGTGTAAAAGAGTGAGTGCACGAAGACCAAGAAAAAACTAGTGTGAATACATAAAACCAGCTTGCCTAAAGATTTCATAAACAAGTATCACATTTTGCCCAAAATATTTCTTGCTGTGTTATCTTGTACTACTTTTCCTGAAGCATGTATGCACAGACACTGGAGATTGTTTAAATCTTGTAGTCCAAAATTCCCTGTAGCCAGTTGGTGACCTGGGATGGAAGAAAAAAGATAGAGGAGACAAAATATGTGCCACAGTCTGCCACTTTATAGTCTACAAATATGGCCATCTTTATTTTTGCTAAAACTTACCCCTCTCAACCAAGGAATTTTAATGTTTAAAATGAGCAGTCCATCTGAGTGCAAGGATGTGGTTCAATGTACATAAAATGAAGCTGGAACAAGAGCTTCTGGTAGAGGGTGGAAAAAATTAAGAAATTCGTTGTTTCACAGGTATGGAACTATAAATGTAGAGTGTGAGAGTTTTCTTCCAGAGCGTGCCAGAACACAAAAAGCAGAATAAAATATCCATTAGTTACGTTACTCTTTAAAAAAAAAAAAACCAAAAAAACAAAAACAACAACAAATCACAGCACCAGTAGCATCTTAGGAGAAGTTATTTTAAACATTCAGATGTTATAAACAGGTACTGATCCTTTAAAGGAATTGCACTAAGGCTGACTTCTTTCAGGTCTAATCTTGTATTTTATCTACTGAAATAAGAAGGAAGGGAGGTGGTGGAGGGTGTGTGACAAAATTCAGGGAGACAGTACTATTTTAGGTTAGTTTATTAAGAAAATAGTGAGCTTGGGGCCATGAGGGAGGAGATGGGGAGATGAAAAGAAAGGAAGATAAACCACATTAAAAAAAAGAAGACAAGCCAAAAGAATCTTACATGAAGCAAGGGGAAGAATGGTATGCCAGGGAGGAGCTGTCATAAATACATGGTGCAGAGGAGTGAAAAAAGCAATGTTTTCAGACTTCAAGGGGTCTTGCACACCTCAGAATTCCCATTCTATAAAAAATGGAAGTGAAATGGATATTTGTTCTTTAAGGGATATTTGGTATTTCTGAAATGATTCATGACCAAAATGATTGTGTACATACTCCTCAAAAGATACAAGTGAAAATCAGAGGAACCGATGGTTAGCTTTGTATTGCTGGTAGTGTAATTGCCCTACACATCCAGAGCGTGGCCAGTACACCACTCCATGGCAATTACAGAGACTGGGGGGAAATGCTAGGATTGATTCCTGCAATCTCTTACCAATATACAGATTTGAGCTTGTGGTTAAGCCATGATTGAGCCATGCCAGCTTGCAATGACATTAGAATACATATATCAGAAGTTATTTTTGAAAATCCATTAATCAGAGGTAATAAAGTTGCATTAATTTTACTGAATGATTCTGCTAAATAAAAATAAAAATTTACAAATACATTTATGCTTTTATTTGACATCAGGCAAAAAAATGAACCCTGATTTACATAACTCCCTAACACCTTCTACAGTACTTTTTAATTAGCCACCTGCTCTTGTTATGAATAACATCTATTTAAGACTATAGCTGAGCAGTTTTGGGAAGTAATGGTAGTGTACAAAGCAAATAATTTAGTCTGACCTCTTCTGATCCCCACCAGTCTGTATATAAAAAATTAGTATGTTGATCTGAGAACCTGCTGAAGCCCTCAAAATGTAAAAAATCCCTCCAAACACACAAAAACAGTAAAGGATAGGGAGAGGAAGAGGGAAAGGGAGAGGAGATTCTGCAGTAAAATAAACAAGGATTGGCTCTGCCATTTCACAAGAAGCAACATTAAAGGTGTGGTTGTGTTAAACATTAAGACTGTATTAATGCAGATTATGAAACTCCTGCCATATTTCTTAATGCTGAAAGAATAATGCAAAAAACTTGCAATCAATATGTTTTGTGGTACTAGTTGAGGGTGACTTAGTAATACCGAACAAAAATTATGTAAATTTGGTTGGAATTTAAAGATATGCAGAAAGTATAAGATTTTTAAGCCTTCTATAATTAGATGTTATGGACAGTTTCTCTTTTACTGATAGTACTGGAGAACTTGATACATACCAGAACACATCTGAGCCCATGTTTGATGTGCAGGCAAAGATATTTCAAAACTGACAAAAGTCCAGATGTCTTACACAGATGTTCAGTGTGCAGAAGGTATGTAGGAGTGAAACACCAGCCACTCACAGGAGTTTAAAGATTGGATTTAAGAGCTTTTTTTTAATAATTTCAAGATGGTTGTATTCTTCCTTCTTCTACAACAAATACACCCTTTTTGTTTTTATTTGTTAGTTTAGAAGAAAATTAACTTTGGAAATAAAGCACGAGGAAGACAGTTTACTGACTTCAGTCCAAAAAGGAAAAAAAAAAAAATAAGTTAGGTAGACACACAAAAGGAAAATAGGAGATAAGAGAGTTCTGTATAGAATAATCACCCATGCAGAGACTCACACAATTAATAAATGTGTTTTTCCTTTGTGTTTACAAAGATCAAATCCTGTTAGAGTCCCGACTGCTTATTTTTAATGTTTCAAACTGAGATTATCCTTTTTACAGCTGTAAAAAGAGAAAGAAACTAATGATTAGAAGAACTAAACTGAACAAAAAATGCATATGTATTGGCATTTTTAGGCTCATAGCTGAAAATCTAGTGGTGAAAATAATCCTGCTCTGAAAACTTGTACTCTATTTCTTCTGCTGAGCCTGTTTACTGGTGCAAAGTGATGCAGTGTAGCTCCTACAATTAACAGCTAGCCCTGGTAAATGTGAAAACTTCACGCAGCTTTCCCAAAAAACTCTTTAGATGTCAAATGCCTCAGTAGAGGGCACCATATTGTGGCTTTTAGTCAGAGTAACTTACAGTTTCTGTTTTCAGTAAGTTCAGTAAGTTTAGTAAAAGGGATGATCCCTGCAATCTCCTGCTGAAGCAGAGAAGGACATTTCCCCACACCCCCTCCCCCCAGTTTGTATCTCTGAAAAGTAGATCATTACATAGATGTATTTTATTGCTTAGAACCTCGGGGACTTCTTGTGAAATGGCATAGAAAATGCTGCAATTAATGAGATTTCTATGCCTCAGCTCTCTCTTTTCTCATCTTCCTGTGCCTACAGGAAGTTTCTCTGCTGCAAGACCCTAATTTCTGTGTTAGGGCATGGGTGAATTTAATACCTCCAGAGACAGCACAGAGTCTGACTGACATCAGCAAGGGTCACTCACTAGGATGGTGAGAACGGGCCTCAAATGGAGAACTGTTCAGGCCAGGCTTAAATAGTAGTCAACATGGGAATTGCTTTGCGCTGACTGAGCTACTCTAATTTAACACACTTCTCATTTGGAATCCTTCATCGCAGCTCCAGTATTATTTTTGTTTGTTTGTTTCATTCTTTTCTCAAATACTTTTTTACACACACAGAGCACAAAAATCTCAATTTCATCTTTGTATCCCCCCCTCTTTTGTATACTTAATACAAAAGTATTAAGTATTTGTATACTTAATGTATACTTAATTCTCTTGTAAGGTGAGGTAATTCTCTTGTAAGTCCTTACTTGCAAGGACTTTAAAAAAAGCAAATGAAATAAATCTCACCTATTCTTGATTTAAAGAGGAAAGTAGCATGTCATCAGTGTCCTCCATACCTATCATCCAGGCTTAGGAGCTGGAGGACAGCAACCCTTCTTGAAAGGAGCTAAGAGCTTTTACCCACCAAGTAACTCAAAGGCAAAATACCAACTTAGTGTGACTAAATATGACTACATATGACTTACAGTGACTAAGAACCTCAGTATCACTAAATTTATCTAAGAAACTCCCTTAGCATTCTCAGGAAAATACATTATGAGAGTGCCAGTTGTCACAGTCCACTTTTAAGGAAAAATTTCCAATCTGTCTGCTTTGATACCTCCCGGTTGAGAGAAACACTTCTCACAGAAATTGCAGACTGTTGCCTGCATACTTTGGGTCACATCCTATAGGGGACATTTTCACCTGGGTCAGCATTCGTATGAATTAATCTCTTAGGTTGGTCACTTTCCAAACCAGTTGCTTTTAAAGTTTATCTTTCCATATTAAATATGGTCTCCTGGTAAACTCTTTTCCTCATGCTCGTGCATAAGACTCACCAGCAAGTATGTTTCAGGAAAAAAAAAGGCTGAAAAAAATGTGTCTGGGCAAACTGAGCGGCAGCTGTACTGCATTTACTAAGATAATTCTCCCTCATAGACATCAAAAAAAGAAAAAGGATATTGCAAAATATATGTTCACTTGTCTCATGATATTAAAATTGATTAGAATACAAAGAACTAAGATAATTGAAGTATCTGAGCAAATCCAAACCTGAAGAATCCATTCATCCAAACAGATGAGCTCTGGGTTGGTATGTCCTCTCCTCCCCCGACCTCCCCAGCTCCTTTTCATTAGTAAGATCTTTATCACAGCAACTACATACAATCATATTTTCTTGACTTCCAGCACAGATTAATCTCAGGCACAGTAATTCAGGCCTGAATTACTATCTTAAAACTCATGAAAGGCTAAAAAGAAAATTTTGCAGCTGATCACTTAACCTTAAATGCAAGTCAAATGTGACTACTTTAACAATTAGTGTAGGAGCAAAAAAAAATGTAGCAAAGAGTTTAAAAGGTTTTTGTTGTAACAGGGTAAAAAATGCAGTTTTAGGTGAATCATATGCAACAGCTCGTTTAAAAGAGCATTAGAAAGTAGTAGTTAGTAGTAGTTTGGGCAAAAAGTAGTTAATGTACTAGCTACTTCAGTGACCAGCATAAGCATTATTTGTATGGCCATTCAAGTATGAGAGTAGAAGGATGCAATATGCTAATATCTTTACATGGGAGAAGTCCATTGCTTTTTTTTTAAATAAGATTTTAGTGATTCCATTTCTTTTAAAGTGACTGCAGCAGCAGAAACCAGAATTCACTGTGTTAGGAAATCAAGAAAACAGATCCCAGTTTGCATCCTTGGGGCACATTCTTATGCTGAATTTCAGCATATGGTCTCTTATCTGTGGTTCATGAAGCTGGCTTGTCGTGAGCACCTGTATGTTCAGCTACAGGACATGGTAAGGGTACAGCAATTTGATTCAGTTTTACCCTCTTAATGTGGGCTAAGACCACAGAGGACTTCCTACTGCCTGTGAGCACAGTCCGGCTGGCAATTAACATGGCTCAGGTGCCTGACAGCAGTTATGGAGGCACAAGTGACAGGATCAGCTCTCTGACTTAAAGCACTGGAGGACCATGACTTAGAGTGTATACAGACAGATATTTTGAGTTTCAGTGCTGAGTTACAGTGTTAGCAGGACAGGTTATTCTAGAGGGCCACACCAACATTTGTGGGCTCAGATAAGCCATTTATGTTGTAGCACAGATTTTTTATGTCTCTGTGAGTCCTAAAGTATGACAGTAAATGGAAACCTCTGTCAACCTGAGATCTGCTCTCACAGACATGAGTTGTTCCCTATTCTCATGCCAGAGGACACTCTGTCTCTCTCTCCTCACCTCTTCTGGAAAAAGTAGAGGTAACTCTGGTAATTCACTTTTTTAATGAGCAGGTTAAACTCTGTGTGGGAAGTTACAAGAAATATTGGATTGAAAAAAAACTACAGCATATGTTTCTTCCTAAGACCACAATGTTTATTCCTAAGTAAGGAAGACCTAAAAAGTTTTTTCCTAAGCAAAGGTGCGTGGAAAATAAACAATGAGTCAGATCATTAAAACCTAAAAAGAACTGTTGCTAGCAAATAGAATAAAGATACAGGAAGTATGTTTCAGTGGAAATGTAAATACGTCTCCCCATTACTTCTAATCAGTGGCACATAGACGGTATCCAGAAGAAAGAAATAGAAGCATAGAAGGAGTTACATTAATAACATATCATCCTAACAAGTCCAGGAACAGGGAGCCTGCACAACCTAAGTATAAACTAAGAAGTAAACAACATGACATATTTGACAAAAGGGTCATTAGCTACTGGACACTTCTTAGAACTTGATCTACATGATCCTGTGATTATAATGAATTAATTTCATACATACTTTTTTAGCAAGAGGTTCCTGAGTATACCCAGAGTTTACAGAAAGATATCTGACAACTATTACATCAACTGTTTGCTGTTCCCCACTTCATCTTCTTGGACAAAGATTGGGCTCTAAAAAGCAAAGAAATGAGCAGAGAGGAGGACAGGCAGAGTCCACACAGCCTTTGCCAGTTTCCAATTCTGAGTACATGAAACTGCAGCAAGGCAGAACCAAGCTTCCCTTACTTGCAGATGCCTCAAAGGTTTGTCTCCCCCAGGAATAAAATTATAAAGCCAGGTCTATCATCTGAAAGTGTGAAGTCGTCTGTTACAACTTTCCTGCTCAGCCTTGTTGCCTTCAACAAGGTGAAGGGTGACCAGGTGATGCTCTACTACTCCAGTGCTCTTAGCTGGTGGATCAGAATCATAGAATTGTTTGGGTTGGAAGGGGCCTTCAAAAGACTTATAGTCCAAGGCCCCTCCAATTATCAGGAACATCTTTAAGTAGATCAGGTTGTTCAGAGCCTCGTTCAACCTGGTCCTGAGAGTTTCCAGGGATATGGCACTTACCACATCTCTAGGCAACGTGTGCCTGTGTATCACCACCCTCATTGTAGAAAACTTCTTCCTTATAATGGTCCAAATTAGCTCTCTTTTAGTTGAAAAACATTTCCCCTTGTCCCAGTTCAACAGGCCCTGATTAAACATTTGTTCCCATCTTTCTTAACAGCCCCTAAAAATAATGGAAGGCCACAAAGAGAGTACTCCCTTGCACTCTCTTTTCTGCAGGCTGAACAATCCCAATTCCCTCAGCTTTTCCTCACAGGAAATCTGCCCTATCCTTTCAGTCATCTTTGTGGCCCTCCTCTGGACCTGCTCCAACAGGATGAGGCAGCTCTCATTCAGGGTGGGGAATGAACACTTCCAGGCTGAAAACTTCTCCCAGTAACAGCACCCAGCTCAGTAAAGAAAGTGCAGTTTGACTTAGTTTCTATCTCTGACTCAATGCAAGCAATTAGTATTCCTAACCTCCAACAACCATCACCTAGAAAATCTGTAGTATATTTTAACACTCTTAGAGATGACATACAGCGATTTAACAGTTCTTTGGTGATTTCAAAACAATCCATAGCCATGCAATATTAAATTGGTACTGATTAATGTAATAGCTAGTGAAACAACTGCCTGTGTACAAACTCCTCTGTACATCAAGTTCTGTAGATGTGTATACTTGTAGATGAATCCACTGATGCTCTGACCTCCCTCCCACCCCTGTAGGACTGCTGTTTCCATGACACTCAAATCCTCTCCACATCAAGTAATCTCTTGGCAAGCCATGTTCATGCACTAACCCTGATCCCACAATCCATGTAAAACACCATGTGCTTTGGGTTGGGGGCTGAAGACCCCCTAGTTTTCAGGTGGGAGAAGGGAGAAAAGTGGGAGGGAAGACCTTTCCCCTTAACATCTGCTTCTACCATTTCAAATGTCAAAATCAAGAAAAATATTTCCACTTTTTTTCCTCCATTTCTGATGTGAAAGAATCACCTGCTGCTTCTTTCTGCTACTAAGATATCAGAAAGAGGAAAATTTGGCTACCAGGATCACGTTGCAAAATTTTTCGTCCAAGCTGGGCTCTCCAAATGCAGTAAATTTTCTCTATTGCCACCACTGACCAACATACTGCTGCATGTTGGAAGACAAAAAGGAGAAAAGGGGAGAAAAAAAACCCCACCCAAATTCAAAGGTTGCCGGCAAGCTTAACTTACAGAATGAAAGATATGTAATACTTTTGCAGGACACATTTGTTTTAAAGCTAAAAGAAACACAACTGCTCGACGACATTCTCCTTGTTATTCATCAGCAGGAGGGCAGAAAACCTGAAATATGTATTACATGCCTAGTGTCAATTTATAAGAAAACTCATCTTCAGAAAATGCTCAGTTTTGAAAATGTCTAAATTTTAGGTTTGGGAAAAAAAAAAACAACGCAGCCATGTAGTCTGGTTTCCTAGGCCTGAGGTTTCTGAGTTTCTGAACTCAGTTTCTTCGTGGTGTTTAGGTTTCAGAAGACCTTGTTCTCACAGACTTGACATAAACATCTCAAGCGTTATTGTAACAAGAGTGATGTTTTGGATTCTTTTCTGTGGGATGGACTTGTCTCTATCCATTGCTTTGGGCCAATGGGAAGAAGAGTTCTGGCACTCTTCTAACCAAAGAGAGTGGCCTGTTCTAATAGGTATATAAGGAGGGCAGTTGTTTTAGTAAAGTGGAGTCAGATGCAGTTTTTTATAATGAGGTCTCATGTCATTTGTTCATCGCCCACAGCGACACAGCCATACTAGAAAATCTGCAAGTACTTTTTGTTGCATCAGCCAACATAAACTGAGCTTATATGCAACTTCTTTTAGCCAGACTTTATTTGGTAACACAGCTTGGAAAAACAATCTGCATGCCGTTCTGAAGACCGTTCTTCAGCAGGGACACTGAGACTTTTGACTAAAATTTTAAGTAAAATTAAAAAAAAAAAATATCCAAATTTCACAGAAATTTATATGAAGATCTGAAGTCTCTCCCTCTTATACTTAAAGGACAGAATTAAATAAGCCCTCTTGCTGTTATTTACAATTGTAATCACTGTAATCCAGTCCATGGGAAAAATATTTCTCTTAACAGCATTTCACTGAGTTTTATTGTGACTTATTTATCTATAAGTAATTAAGTGCTTACAATTTAAATGAGTGCTTACAATTTACATGTTGCCATAGAAAATGGGAAATCTAATATGTCCACATTTATTATTATGATGATGTAGAGTTATGACACCACAGCTGAAACATCCCACTTTGAATTGTTAGCTCTAATTAAAGCATGGCATAGTGGATAATGTGTTGCCTCTCCATAGCTTCTTTTCCATCTTCTGTTTTGATTACTAGATTTTAGACCATTCCAAGGAAATTCAAGTGTTGTTGCAGCATCTGCCTAGTTTGTAGGCAAATGGCTATGCTCACATAATTATGCACTAATATTGCAACATAGTTTGAGGTACTTCACAGAATCCTTAACATTAATAAAGACAATTATCTCTCCCCAAAATTTACAAACTATAAAAATTATGATTTTTAGATCTTCATTGTACCCAAAGAGGAAATAGCTTAACTTTAAAAAGTTACTGTATTGCAACTGGGATTTGTCTAACAGGTTAATTACTCACAGAAGTCTTAATGCTCCAAAATCTATTTTAGTGTCTAAATAAGAATGTATGCCAGACCCTCTGTGACAAGGATTTTATGAAGCTAAGAGCAGGATTGTGTCTAACAGGTTTTTTAGTTTATTGCAAGTAAGCTGAAGATACATCATAGCACATGTATTTGAAAAAGCAAGGTTTACCTCACTGAACATGTTCTGCTTTGGAGGCAAATTCCATTCCCTGATTCTAAAACATTTGGTACCAGGATATTAAAGAGAACATGAAGAAAAGGAATGTGCACCTCTATAAGGAGGCAGAGAACAGTGGAATTGTGGATAAAGCATCATCCAGGAGAGCACAGGGATCTTAACAATAAAAGACTCAAGTAAGAAGTAGGCCCACCTGTGGACATTATATATCCTATAAAGCCAACCCTACACACTCTGAAAGAAGGTGAAGGACTTGCCCCCTGCTCAGACCAATTTCCTCATCACTCAGCAGGGCTCTCCCAGGGGTTACAGGAGGTATTCAAAACATGTTAGCCTGGACAGAGTAAATACTCCAAACATGGCTGGTGGTGTTGAGCAGATCAACCCCTTCTCTAGTGATCACTCCTTAAGAAATTTTGCTCAAAAATGGTATATTTTGGGAAGGCTGTAAATCTGCAAGTCTGTGTGAGCCCAATGATGAAGAGTAACTAAATGAGGCCTACTGGACCCTCAGGCTCCTGTAACACAACTCTTAACCTGCTTTGGCACGAAAGTGAGCTTGGAGAGATTCAGATCTGAACAGACCAGGAATCAATTTGGCAATGTAGCCAAAACAATCAGGCAAGTAGCTTCATGCACCTCTAGATCTACTTGTCCACTCCTTGGTGGAATATTCCTCAGTTACAATTTTGTCACTTCTCCAAAGTGACAAAAAAATAAAAATCTAGTCTGTTCAATTGCTCATTGGTTTCAAATGGAAAGTGTTAGTTTTAACAGCACAATATTGGCATGAAAAGTATAATTAAAAAAAAAATAAAATAAATAGTTTACAGTATTTAAGTTATTTTGTGTAACTGAGTTCTATGTCAGCCTTTCCTGTATAGGAAAAAAGGGAGAAGACATTTTATCCCAGAACTGTAAATAATCTCAAAATTATCATCCATGTAGTTTTATGTAGGACTGAAGCCATCTTAAACTGGAATACAGCTAAACAATTGTTATCAACATGCTTATAGCAGGCCTAAGTCTTTTCAAGGTTGCTCGTGTGACTATTTTGAATTACTAAAATTTCAAATCAGCAAAAGCACCCCAAAGCCAAAAGTTCAGAATTGTACGAAACACTGATAGTATTTTAAAAAAGAGATTTTTTATACCCTTTGAGGTAGGATATAAACTGGAAAGCTGCACAAAATAAGAACCATATGAGGACAAAGAGATTTACACCTATAAAGGTATTTAAGAAGCTGACAACAGTTTAAATCAGATTCTCTAAGAAGGAAGATTTCCATTACATGCTGTATGAACACCAACCCATAATCTACTTAAAATTGTTTGTGATTAAACAACTGAGCTATAAGATGCTTCTTGAGTCTTCACCACATGTTTTCAAATATCAGGGAACTGTGAAAATTCTTTGTTTGAATACTTTGGTAAAATATGCAGAATGAACTCGTAGAGTACAATGTGGAAATGATCACTAAGTTTAAGTGATTCTACTGGGGAATTTACTGTTCCTACATTATTTTTACAGTAACCAGCAGAACTGAAAGAAGAACAGGGCTAAAAAAATGGCAAGGGATTGTACAGATAGAAGGGTGCAGACATTTGCACTAGAAAGAATGAACATAGCTTTCCAAACCAAATCCCAATTACAAAAGTGTTTGTATGGGTCTTGCAGGTCTTAGTATTCGTCTTGATTTTCTCTCCTCCTCACTGTTTTTCCCATACCTACTCAACTGTTGGTCATAAACCATTTAACTCCTTCACAATTTTCACCATATTTTAACTCTTTAACCCCTTCAACAGCACAGATACCAAAACATAAACATCCTACTACCAACTTTGAGTTCAGTTCTTTATTTCCTCTCTCCTAATTTTCCTCCTACTCTCCCTCATTTACCCATTTCTCATCCTTTTCAAGTGGTTTTAGATGCTGTACAATAAACATGGAAAGTCTTTCTTGACAATAGCCACAATTCTCTTCACTGTTAATAGTGTTTTAGAAGACGCCTACTAAAAAAACTGTAATGATATCAAAGAGTAATTAGAAGAACCTTACATTTTTGTTTGGCAGTGAATTACATAAATATTAGCTAACAAAGCTAGTGCTCCCAATGTACAGAATATATATTATTCTTACCAACTAACTTTAGAATTCCAGAAATAGTGCCTGCTTTGAAAGCCTATATTAATGTAGTTACTAATCGTCTTTAAGTTTCTTTATCCTTTGAAGGAGAAAAATGCCCATGCGAACACATGAAATTTTAAGAGAAAGAAGAAGAATCAGAAGTACACAGCATATTCATCTTCAACAAGAGGAAAAACATGTTTTTAAAGTAAGCAGCATTTCAAATTTATTTCTCTTAAAAAAAATAAATGCTGTGTTTTGAATAAACTTTTTAGAGAAGTCATTCATGCTTTCGTCCAGAATTTTAATGTAGTAAATTGGAAAAAACTGTTAACATTTTAAAGCGTCCAAGTGATTCTTCCCCAATATACATATGCTATTCAGTATAGCAACTCTAATGATACAGGCTGTATCTCTGGTAATTATTTATTTCAGGGATTTTCAGGCATGGTTGTTTTAAGAAGAAGCCCTATTTACTAAAAGAGAGTGTCAAAAAATTGAATTCTGAAATCAGAACTGATAGCAATGTGGATCCTTTACACTGAGATAAAAGAGAAAGTATTTCTTTTGTTGCTAAACACTAGCAAAATTGAAGATGAGAGCAACAAAGATCTCATTTGACATTAAAATGTTCACAAACGTGTATATTTCAGGTTTTAATTTATTCCTTCTTCTACCATGGGTACAAAATACCTCAAGAACCCTGCTGCAATTAAATGGGTGGCATAATTTTGGGTACACAGAATCTTGTAATTTCTGGTGTAAAAGCAACAAACTGCTGATTTGTGTGAGGGAATTCTTTCCAGAGATTTTTTCGCTTTCTAGAAATGCTGACATCTTTCTCAGGACACCATTTTCTGACTATAGGGATCCTTGGTTTCAGGTAATTTGGTACTGCCAGAATAACAAAATTGTACTGTACCATCTATTTCCAGCACAGTGCTTTGCAAGGCTTAAATATTTAAAGTCAGAATACGGAACATAAAAGAGAAAACATTTTTTAAGAAGGGAGGTATACGTGTTCATATGGATGATAGGAAGGATTATTTTGTTGCTCTTTCTTTGAAAGACCATGATAAAGGATATGACAACTGCAATGTCCAAGCAAGGCCTGTCTCCTATAACCAGGTTATTTCAGAATGTGGTGAAAAATATGTCAAAATACGTAATTTGTGCCATGCCCTAAATTTTATTTATTAATTTATTAGTGGAAATTTCCACAAAATTATTGCAGTGATTAGCCCTACATTTGCTTATCTACTGTAAGTACATTGAATCTCTTTTTACTGGTAATTTCTGCTCGTAAATACTAAAGAAGTAGTAAAAAGCGGGGACCTGTTACGTTTTTTCGTATGACTGGATATAACAAAAACTGCTCCAAACTTTTTCCCTAAGACTAAAAACTCTTTTGTTCAGGAGAAAAAGTCCATCCTTTCCCTGTGAGGCATTCATCACTTTGTTCTGTAATTTAAAGTGGAAAGAAAAACAGCAGAAACATTAAATAAAGATGCATCTGGACATTCAAAATGTGCACCTTTTTTTGATATTGCTAAGAGAGTTACTCCCCTCAAACTGCAGCATTCTTTATTCTAGTTGCTGCTTGACCCCTGATTTATACCTCAGTTGTATTCTCAGATAAGCATATTGCATTTCTTCCCCTGATAGGCTATAATTGGTAGTTCCTTTTCCAAGGGGAGAAGCAGGAATTTTATTCACACACATGCAGAACTGCCAGCACATATGTTGTGGTTTCAATTCGAAACTGGCTGGAAACACCAATTTTTGTATTGGTTTAATTTTGCCAATTTCAAAGGTTCTAATCAAGAGCAAGCAGGCTTAAGATTAAAAGTAATAAGACTTTGTTAACTAACACTAAAAGAAAGAAAAACCAGAATGAGGATGGAACCTTCAAAACACTCTTCCTCCTTCCCCACAACCCTTTTTTTCCGCTTAACCAACAATGTAAAGACAACAACACTCAGAAATCTCAGTCAGTTTTTTTACCTCTACAAATAGTCTTTCTTTGATTCATTTGGAGAGAAAAGTATTCTCTGATAATGATATGGAGAGCTCCTCACATGAAAAGAACTCTTGTGGCTTCATTTTTCTCACAAACCGCAGGTGCCCGAGATCTGCCTTTGTGAAGTCTTTCCCATCTTTCACAGTTTTTCCTCACAACTGTGCTCTTGGTCCATATTAGCTTATTGGGGTGCATTTTTTTTAAGGATGAGCCATTCTAGCATCCTTTCACCCATCTCTGGAACAGAGGTCTTCCCCTTTTATCCCCGGGGCCGAGGTTTCTCATGAAACTTCTAACACTGGTGCCTCTGCTCATGATTGTGGCTAGAACGCTACCACCCCCCAAAGCATTCCATGAACTTACTGGGGAAAACCCAAAGTCTGATATAGCAAGGATATCTGTACCAGAGCTTCACAAAAGCTTAAGACAAACTTTTCAAAATCCCTTTAATCTAATTCTTTTCTTACCGACTTCAATTTCATGTGGTTATTCTTACAAAGTTTCACCTCCCTTCTTTTCTTAGCTTAAGAGAGAATTGTGTTCTTCCAGTACAAAGTTTTCTAACGCTGACAGAAAAAAAAAAAAGTCAATTTCGTCCAAGTCTTGTATCAGAAACAAGCTCTCGATCTCTGCTTCTTTCTGCTGGCCATGTGCTCTTTTTGCCAACTCCATGTGAGCTGTGCCGGCTGCTCTCAGTCTGGAACGGGCTCAGGGCTGCTCCTGGCTTTGGGGCTGCCTTTAGCACGAACCACGGGGGGCACCGGTGCTGGTGCCATGCACAGCTCCTTTGGTGCCCGTACAGGTGCTGTCCCCATGCTCAGCTCCTTTGGTGCCCGTACAGGTGCTGTCCCCATGCTCAGCTCCTTTGGTGCCCGTACAGGCACTGTCCCCATGCTCAGCTCCTTTGGTGCCCGTACAGGCACTGTCCCCATGCTCAGCTCCTTTGGTGCCCGTACAGGTGCTGTCCCCATGCTCAGCTCCTTTGGTGCCCGTACAGGTGCTGTCCCCATGCTCAGCTCCTTTGGTGCCCGTACAGGTGCTGTCCCCATGCTCAGCTCCTTTAGTGCCCGTACAGGTGCTGTCCCCATGCTCAGCTCCTTTGGTGCCCGTACAGGTGCTGTCCCCATGCTCAGCTCCTTTGGTGCCCGTACAGGTGCTGTCCCCATGCTCAGCTCCTTTGGTGCCCGTACAGGTGCTGTCCCCATGCTCAGCTCCTTTGGTGCCCGTACAGGTGCTGTCCCCATGCTCAGCTCCTTTGGTGCCCGTACAGGTGCTGTCCCCATGCTCAGCTCCTTTGGTGCCCGTACAGGTGCTGTCCCCATGCTCAGCTCCTTTGGTGCCCGTACAGGTGCTGTCCCCATGCTCAGCTCCTTTGGTGCCCGTACAGGTGCTGTCCCCATGCTCAGCCGCATCCGATGCCGACAACAGCCTCAGGCCAGCCCGGTTCGTCTGGAACCAAAGCTCTGCAGGCTCTGCCGGCTCCTTTGCCCCTGCCGGGCCGGGCCCGGTGGGTTCCTCGGGGAGGGCTCGGCAGCCGCTCCCGCCCCTCCAGGAGCGGAGAATCCCGGCCGGGCCGAGCGGTTCCAGCCCGGTTCCGCCCCCGGGCCGAGCGGGCCCGGCCGCCCCCGGCCCGCCGCCGCCTCCGCACAGCCCGGGCAGCGCCGGCAGGGCAGAGGGGTGCGCCTGCCCACGGCCGGGGGAGAGAGACCGGCCCGGGCTTGTTCAGAGGGAATAACAACGAGAAAATGCTTTCCACTGCTCCAATAAAATGCCAATCTCAAACCTAGCCAGCTCACTTCCCTGGGCTGGTCAAACTAGGACAACATAAAATACCCAAGTTGTAAAAATAAAAAAACTGTCTCCTGTCAAAACCACCTGCCAGTTAAATGAAAGGCCACTCCATGAAGAGTCACTACAATTACTCGGGGTACTCAGAGCTTTCTGAAGGCTGGCGAGAGGATGTCTCTTCACACCGTGACGTCACGGAGAGACGCAGCAGAGAAGACAAAGTCAGGTCGAGAGGAGAAAGAGAGCGATTTATTTTTTGACTTAACTTTATATACCTTTCACAGAAGGGGACCACATTGGAAGATAGAGGTTCAACCTCTTCAATTCCACTGGTCTTGGAAAATGTCTATCAATTTTCCCTCCTACTGGAAGGAATGTCAACAATAACATTGTTTCTAGAAAATCGTGAGAAGCTGACTCCCAAATATGTAAACAATCAGGAGGCTATAATGAACAGCAAAAGAACAAGGCGACAGTCTCTCATTGTAGTTCTCAATGTGTCCTCATAATCAGGTAAGGAATTGAGCTTCAACAAGACAAATCTTGTGATATTTTTCCAGTGCATGTATTTGTCATGTCAAAGGATTGGTCAGAGCAGTGAGGAACTGCCTGTCAGAAAAATTCCTTCTTGTTGGGCTTACCTCGATGAAGGAGCACTGCACCTTACTGCCTCTGACTTCTTTGGCATCCACACCACTGATGTCTGTGAGACCTTTCCTTCTTTTACTGTGCTTTTACATCCATCACACACACCTGCTGTTTCCCCGGATCTTTTCAGGGTCTCCAGAGGCTTTCTCTCTCTCGAGCTCAGGGAATCTTTCAAGCGGGTACCACCAGAGGGCAAAGCCGGATCAGGAACACCAGAGCTCATCCCGTCTGTGTCCTGCAGCCCGGAGTGTGGCGGGCTTTGGGACCAGCAGCGTGCCCGCTCACAGCTCACACACCACAGGTCACGATTACAGCTGATTGCAAGCACCAGCCAAAACACCCCATCTTCAGGAAGGTCGCAGCATCTCCGGGATATGAAATTAAAGGCCTGGCAGCATAATTAAACAACAGCTTCATTACCTTGTGATAACCTGTTTCAGTACTTGTGGGAATCCCCAAAGTTTTACCATAAGAAAATTAAGGAGAACAACATGAGAAAAATTAAAGTAGTAATTCACATTTGATACTCCAACCCTTAATTTTGAACTCATTAAAAGATACGCTGGTCTAGAAGTTTATTTAGAGGGAAAAAAGCATTACAACTTCATCTCTAGAAGCATTGATTCTATTTGATTGAAGTGACCCTCAAGACTGGATGCAGTCTCCATTTCAACAAGACTCTGCCATGCTACTCATGTAGTACATTTAAAATCATGGTAGGGTAGCCAGCTATCACAAGACAGCTACCTTATTCAAAATGATGATTAGAGGATGCCTTTTACTTGAAGCAGATGAGAAAAACCTGGCAAATATGTATTTATTCTACAGAAAGTATTCAGTCCCCAAAATGTATTTCAAACCATTCATGCACCTTGTCTTTTAAGAGAACGTCTCACTTAAGGGAAACCAAAATTCACCTGCATCTCATGGTACTTCATACAAAACACCTGTCCAGATGCTTCACATAAAGGCTGCTTCCTTTGTCTCCTCCTGATCATCACCTTCCTAAGATTTTTACTTTTTCCCCTGAGACTTTGTGCTGTTCATACTGAAGGAAATTGGTGATCAGACAAAACCTAACTCATGATCAGCACTGTCAATGTAACTTTAGGTATAATTCTGTGAGTAAACTTTTTCTCAGGCAGCAATGCCATCAGTAACCAGCCATTCACAGCAAAATGAGGAGAGGATGTTGCATGTCATGAAAACTTCACACCTGCTTCTCAAGATAACTAGCAACTCCCACACCACACTCCCATGCCCATCACCACAGCTGGTTTTCAGTCATAACAAACTTTTACTGACCCGGACACTGGCATATCACCCCTCCAGCTGAGAGAGTGAGTCAGCTTGTTGGTAGAGCATTAATTTTCCAGTGAGGTATGATCTCATATGTACTGAAGATCTGTGAAACATACCTCAGCAGCAATGAGCACTCCAAAGGCAGAAAGGCAGTCCTTCATCCAGCAGAGCAGAGTGTCAGAAAGTGGAGCAGATTGATACTCAGATGTGTGGAAAATACCAGCATTAACAATCACTGCAAGCAAATAGGCTGCTATGCTCACAGTCTATAAAATGATCCACCTGGTGCTGGTCAGGGACTCACCCATCCATTTAAAATCTGTGGATGGAAAGTGTTGTGGTGTCTAATTCACGCATGCTTTTGGGCCTGAAAATGTGTTCCTTGAAGTATCATGCTGGGTGGTTTTCTGAACAAGGACCCCTGCGAGCTGGTGAGTCCCAGTCAGGGCTGGAGCCGGAGGACACCAATAGAAAGAGACTCCACGAGACCAAAGCAGTAGAAATCTACTTTAGATATACATGATACTGAAAAGCCTGTCCTTTTCTCCTTTGTGCTACTCAGAGGAAAGCTTTAGCAGAGCCACCTTGGGCAACCTGATCCTCCCTGACCAACCTCGACACTTCAACTTCTTGGAGAAGAGATGTCATGCAAAACAGGAGTTTTTAAATCATATGCTCAGCCAATATTGTTACAACCATCAGGAGGGCTTTTTCCAAGATGCTCCCTTTAAAAAACAATAATAGTTTTCAATATGTTTTAGGGTGTTTGTGGAGATAGGGTCACTACCATTCATGCTAATATTGTACAGTACCATTTAAAGTTAAAAATACAGCAGTACCGGTAGGGACTACACCTGCTCTTTTTGTAATCAAGATATTAAACCTGTGAAGGATGCCATTGCACAGCTGAACTATCATTTTCGATGTCTAGAAACAAAACTCGCAAGCAATTAATCCAATTAATCCAATTCCAAATTATATTCCTAGCCATTTCAAAATATACTGCAGTCTTTCTGAAAGGAGTCTTATCATTCAGAAGAATTCCTGCTATCAGACAACACTGGGTTTTAATTTTCTTCTATTTTAATATTGTTTTGTTCTCAAGCGAGCTTATGTTTATTTTTTTAGCAATACTGTACTCCATGTATGTATTTCCTTCACGATTCATGACAAAACACTCACAAGATTGCTGTGGAGAACACTGAGATCAGCAGAAATAGGGTGTTAAGATACCTTAAGTTTGTGCAATTTTTTGCATTAAAAGAGGAAATATAAAAATATACAAAAAACGTATCAGACGTCCACAAGACAACTTCATGAAAAGCCAGTGACTTTCAAAGGGTATTTGTACATATATAATTGCATGAAGAGAGTGAAATTAGAAAAATATTTTTTCTATCATTAAATTATAAAAAATAAGATCTCTAAAATAATTTTTATATATAATTTTAACATACTACTTTTGGGATCTATGTTTGGGATCCAGAAACTACAAATCAAAATGCCAGTCCTAACTTCTCCCTGAGCCCTTCTTCTTGTTGTTAGCATAGCTAACACAAACAGCATGTATTTTTAATAATCCTTCAGAAACGTTGAGATCTTTTGACCATGCTATTCGCTTGCTGGTGAAGCACTCCTGGATGTCTTCACCTCCTTTGCTATGTTTTAAAATATGACAGCCTCTCCATCTCTGCCTCTGAGGCTACAAAAAAGCAAGACAGACTTGCATATTTTGCATCTCAAAATATTTCTGCGCTTAAACCTGAACAGTAGTGGAAAAGACCCAGAGAATCTGTTTTACATTTCATTTGTTCCTTCTCCCAGTGTTGTTATTTCCAGCCATCTATAGACAGGTCTTAATGCTGTCAATAGATCAAATTGAATGTTTACAGCAAGCCACAAACCAAAAATGTAGGTCCCTGCTCTTCTGTGCCAGAGAGCTGTGATGGCTGTTTCATATATTTATTTAAAAAACTTGCTCAGACCCTAATCTGTCCAGAGAAGCTCCTTCTGCCCCCACCCGTTCCACTGCTGTCAGACATCCTCTCTCAGCACTTAGCTCATTTAGAATGCCTCAAAACCCAAGTCATAGTACAGAAAGCCGAGGAAGCAAGACATTTCACTTCACAGTTAATCTTTTTAGGAAGCAGCAAGATCACTTACCATAGTCAGAACACCTTTCCAAATTAGATTTCTTTGGGAAAATTTCTTTTATTTGTACAGTTTTAGTCACAGAAGGATATGTTCTGTGTAAAATACATTTCACAGAGCAAGAAAATTCTATGTTCTTATCACCCAAATAACATAAAAAGTTTTACTGCCCCTAAAAATCCTTGCCTCTTTAGTCTAATAAACTGTGAGGTCCAAAGCAGTAACTATCAAAACCCCCAATGAAAATATCTCATTCATCCAAACCCAATTCCAGTTTGTCAAAGCTCTCAACAGAGTTAAGTATCAGTCCTTGAAATGCATTTGCATATTGGTACCAGAACAGGATGCAGAAATTGAAGTCATTTGATCAACTTCCTACTCCATACAATAAATGCTGCTGAAAAAGTAGACAAGTTCTATAGGTAACAAAGACCAAAGCAGTGGCACTCCACATATACACTCCGTGTGCAAGAATTAAA
This sequence comes from Sitta carolinensis, assembly GCA_032173965.1. Lineage (NCBI taxonomy): Eukaryota > Metazoa > Chordata > Aves > Passeriformes > Sittidae > Sitta > Sitta carolinensis. Next base: position 62,351,166 of record CM063313.1, read on the forward strand.
CACTGAACAATCAGAAGAGTAGTCAGCACACTAGTATTCTTTCATAACTTAAAAAAGTAACTTTTGATTATGTTGTACTTATTACTTAAAAACATAGTGAATTAATTAATGAACTTATGTTAAACTGGGTTGTAGTTTTGAACTTTATCTTTTCACTTCCATGACAGTGCAAATTTATTTTAGACTTTTGAAACCTGTCTGTATTCACGTTTGCCCATTCTGGGATGGCAATTCTATAAACAGCTAATTGCTGTATGATACAAGATCTCTAGTAGCCTGATGCTGCATCAGTCAAGAAGAGTGATGTTTTCAGATATTTGTGGCTTTGAAGTCATTCTACTCCATCCTGCAGCAGATTTCAGAGGGAGCTATTAAAGTAAATTTCCAGAGATTCCTAGCCATGCCACACTCAAGAGACTTAGGGAAGAGGAGTCACAACATCTGAGATCAACTCTTTTAAAAAAACCCTCTTACTTCTTTTCAACACATTTAAATAAAACAAGAAACTTACCAAATTCACCTGTTTGTTCTTCATTTGGGCAGCCAACGATCTGCAGATGAGGTGTTATGAATCCAGCTGCCTTTCCCTCATTCTAAGAGATGTGGGAAATGTGACAGGTTCAAGTCTATCAGCAGAGTGCAACGCTGGTACATTTCTACAGCAGGGAGGCAGAAAAAGGCAGGGGTGGAGGGAGAAAAATCAGCCCTCACAGCAGTTTAAGAGTTCTGGCATGTTGTTATTGCCACAGGTTGCTATGACTGGCTTTAGCTGATCTCTCCTCCTCTGACATCACAGCCTGTAGAGCTGGGGAGCGTAAAGGAAGGCTAATCACTGTGCACAGGTCTCCTGCAGTAAGCCCTGGGGGTTTATCAATACCTGGGGAGCAAAGAAGTCTTGCCACCTGGCACCTGGGATAAAATGATCAATTTCCTAATTCTAGTATTAATGTTGTTCAAAGCCAAATGATAATTATCCCAGCTGGTTTTTTAAAATGACCTCTAAATGACACTGATCGTGACTATTAAAACCAATGTGAAAGGCATTGTGGCGTATGAGTTTATTCGATTTATTTATAGATTATTTTTCCTCTGTTTTCATTCATGTTGAATTCAGGAAGTGATAGGAGTTTTCCCCTGAGAGAAGAGCTTCCTCTTTTCCTGGTTGATATCATTATTTGCTAGATGCATAAATTGGCAAACCTTCCATACTAATGGCAAACTACAATAAAACTGTTGATGGTTACTTGACAGTTCCCTTTATTTTTTTATGGCTGTATAAATAAAGGCTTGAATCACCTCTGCCAGTGTCACAGAGAGATGGAGAAGATGCCATTTTCTAGCAAGTTGAGGGCACGAGCTACCAGACAAAGCACCCCTGCAGCCTGACCTCTGGTTTCAGGCATTGCTTATTACCCTCAAAATTAACAAACTCATGAAATCATTTCACCTCTTTGTAAGCAGGTGAAGGACAAGTGAGGAATTCCAAGTCACTGTTAGAGGAAGAACAAATTAATTTGTTCAAGCCGAAGTTTGCCTCATGGTGCCTTTGGACAGGTATTATAATATTGAAGAATGAATTGGTGAAAGTACAAGTACAAAAAAATAATACCCTGAGCAGAAACAGTAATAAGAAGATTTTTTTTTCCCATCCATGGTATGTGACTTTATTTAATTTTACTTTATCATATATGAAAAAGTTCAGTGACTCAGTAAACCTGGACCTGTGATTTTTTTTCTCTGTCACTCTCCAAAACTTGATGAAGTTTGCCTCCGTTTTTATTTTAGATTTCTAGATACTTTTAGAACTTTCTAGATACTAGGAAGCTCTAAGAACCTTGGGTACAGGTTTTGTATCATTGGTCTGCCTGTGACATTTAGACAGAAGCACTCTGACCTCTGCTTCCATAGCAATGCCCTCTGTTAGATAACCGATACTTCAGATTGTGATAATTTTTAAAATATATAAATATCTTTTAGAAGGAACCTCTGTCTGTTCAGAACACACTGTTAAATTCGCTCATTTAAAATTATTGCTGAGAACTCTGGAGGACGAAAACATTTCCATCAGTAAGCTGGGTCACCTGTTATATAAGAAAACCAAATTCCTTTCCACTCTCTGCTTCTACATACCTAGAATTTCTTTCCCATCTCACAGCTGTTAGCCTAACCACTTCCCTTCAGTGCATGAGTCAAGACTGATGCAGGACTGAGAGAAACCAAGGACATGATTCAGTGCAGCAGTGAGCTCCAGTGTCCCGGAGCAGGTGCCCATTCTCACTCCCATGTAAAGTCTTATGCCATAACATTTGTTTTCCACTGGCTACCTTAATCACCAGATACGGTGGGCATCCCATTATATCTGGGATGCAGAATTTCCTACTTGCATTACACTTCTTGTAAACTATCCTCTTGTCCCAGCAGACCTTGAATAGTTCCTCAGTCTTTTCCTACTGGGATGTTCCTGGGTTGCCACAGGCACCTACCACTGATTTGCACCTCACAGCAGGCAACATGCATTCATACACATTTGGATTTCTATGTGTGCATCTCTACAGCACAGAAAGGGGATGAACCTGTGCTCCCTGTTTTTATGGAAATTCTAGACATTACAATGTACAGTTAGACCCAAACATGACTTTCTACATTTGTAAGTTAGTTTGGGGGTTTTGCTTTGAAAAAGCAGAGTACCAGGTCCAGGTCTATCCAAGAACTTTTTCTGGAGCACGTGTATACACCTCTCTGTAGTTTTGAGTATTGCATTTGAAATGAAAGATGGAAGTCCCTGTTCATATTGATATATTCTTCCTGACTAACTTTGGGCAGTGCTGTTCTGGGCTGATTTGCTGTTCTGGGTAGTTTGCTGTTCTATGTGAACTGACTTTGAACTAAGGTATAATGTGTACCATACATAAAGCGTTTTCATGCAAAATTGGATTTCAGGTAAGAAAAAAAATCTTCCCGATACAGAAGATCCAGACCCTTTCTTCATTTCAACTACAACTCTCTCCTCTCTCTCCTTCTCCTCTCCTTCCTCTCCTCTCCTCTCCTCTCCTCTCCTCTCCTCTCTCTCTCTCCTTCCTCTCCTCTCCTCTCCTCTCCTCTCCTCTCCTCTCCTCTCCTCTCTCTCCTCTCCTCCTCTCTCTCCTCTCCTCTCCTCTCCTCCTCTCCTCTCCTCTCCTCTCCTCTCCTCTCCTCTCCTCTCCTCTCCTCCTCTCCTCTCCTCTCCTCTCCTCTCCTCTCCTCTCCTCTCCTCTCCTCTCCTCTCCCCTTCTCTCCTCCCCTCCTCTTCCCTTTTTGTTCCAAAGATTTGAGAGTCAAAGCCTTATTTTTGTCTCTTTGCAGAAACTTACATTTTTTTACAGCAAAAAGTAAAAATTTCTAAATCGCATAATTACTGAAGAGAACAGAAAGACATTATCTTGATGCTATACAAGGTTCTTTATCCTTTTCATCTCATACTATTTTCTTTCAGTAAAGGTTTTGACAGCTAAGATAACATGTGGATAAAACAGCAGGTGTGAGTCAGACCTTACTCCAAATTTCATCCTGGAGAGAATAACAAGTACAATCTAGTTTATTTTAAAACAAATGATAGAAAGATTGGTAAGAAAAATTACATAATGAAGATTTTTTTTATTAATATGTAAAGCTACAGTACAAACTTAAAAATTTATTGTAAAAAAATATGCATTACCTCTCCCACCTCATATATGTCTAAAGTCACTCAATGCTCAGAATTTGTCAGACAAAATGTGTGCTCTTTACCACAGAGTTTCTAGCTTGTAGCAATGGAAGAAAATAATGGTATGATTTATGAAGTTGTTCTTTTTCAATTATACAGCAATGTCTGAGTTTCAAAGGTTACTATTTGATAAATAGTTTTCAATTTTATGCCTACTTATATATTTATCGTGCAGTGAAAAAAAATTAAAGCACTTTAGGGTGTTTAAAAAGTTGTTTTAAAACTTCAATTTTTTGGTGTACTGACTTCTAAGTTATTTGGAATATAGAGTACAAGATAAGAAAGTGAATGGCTTAACTTTAGCCGCTGGAATTTAAATGTGAAAGAAAACGACATGGTAAACTCCAGAAACAAAGCATGGACTGCCACTAGCTGTTCTCTGGATTTAAATTACAATAACAGAATGCTATGAATAATTACTCTTGTGTAGAAGTCAAAATTATATTTGCTTTTAAGTGAGGGTGGTTCTTCTCCCTGCAAAGCAGAGAAACCCTATGAGGACTTCACAAACCTTGCTAAGATCTCACTGCTATTGTGGCTGACATAAAGTGGCAGCATAACACGACAGAAGTAACACACAACAAGTAGGCAACATGTAATAGTGTTACTTTTTTTTTTAAGTCACACAAAAATCAATTCTCTTTTCAAGGAGATGTAAGCATGCACTATATTTATCTCTGAGTTCTGCTACTGTTCCCAGATTTGTTGAGATGACCACTGGCAGCTCGGGTATATAAGTAAGTTGCAGTCTTCTTTATACTACCATTTTATAAACCTCTGCTTTTGTTATGTTGTTCAGTGTTGTTTTTTTCTCAAATTATGCTTGGTATATAAATATGCACACACACATTCAAGTCTGAGATAACATTTTTTTGAGACCATCAGCTAAACAAGCCTTTGATCCACAAGTGTAATTAATACAAAACCTTGAAATAATCTAATTAGATACTCAACTATAATTAGAATTATTTGCTTTAATAATATTAATAATAATGACGTTAAGAAAGCTTTTTTTCCTTGAAGTCATGTATTAGATTTGGAGCTGAAAATACATCTCTTTCTTAATCCTATTGTACTCAAAGAAACATTAATTGCAATCATGTAAATAAATACCGTGAGATAGGCTTCATCTCAAGTTGATGAGTTGACTTCAAATGAAAAAAAACCCTCAAGTATTCATAAAGCTCAGTCTTCCTTATCATAGCTTGTACAATTATTGCCAGTGAAAAGTAGCTTTGAAAATGGTTGATAGAATGTGTTTGCTGGACACTCAAAGTTGAAGTGGAATGTTTCACCTGAAGTAAGAGTTTGAAAGTAAAAAATACTAATTCTTTTTTGATTGCTTATTCATATATTTACCTTATTATTTGTTACAGGTACTCAGTTCACTATCTGAATTTATTAACTCGAATTTTTAACTTCTTTTTTTTCTTCTCAGGAGCAAAACTGGCAATGAGGTCAAATGGATTAATATGTTGAGCTGAATAGCTTTTGCATAGTATTGAGTGCTTTTGCTGAGAGACACCTGAGACCAGCTGCTATAGTTGTATTTTTCAAGAAAGCCCCATGTTGATGTTGTTCATATGGGGTAGAAATGCAGAGAGGAAATGAATCGCTTTGTTTTACCATGCACAGGAAGGCCAGCCTGCACAACTGTTAACAAATGAGCAAAAAATGTCACAGATTGGTAGCCATTTGGAGGTGGGTGGAGTGGGAGGTGAGTGGAGAAGAAATAGGTCAGATCTACACCACAAAGTTGGGGGAAGGTGTAAGTAATGACTATATATACATCTAGTCTAATTATCTCATTAGCTGTCAGGGAAGATACCAAGAAGAGCATTAGAAAAACGGGTTTCAGCTCTCCAGTATGAACAATGCCTCTTGCTTGAACATTTCATCTCCTTGAACCAGCTCTGGCAGCACTGGACAACCTGGTTCAAAGCCTTCACAGCCAAACTTCACATCAGAGATTTTTTTCTTGAGACAAGGAGCTGGCAAGCAGGACAAGTTTCCTTGATTGTCTCCCTTTTTCCCCGCAAACACTTCCCGTATTTGTTGCCCATACTGGCCAACGAGTGTTGTCACTGTCTACTCTCTGATTGTGAAAGAACGATAATAAAGTATGCAGTAGCATTGAGCATATCTTACTGAACTGCTATAAAAGTCTCTTTGGTGCACTTGGTCCCTAAGTTTGATTCTGTCAGAACACAAACCTTTTTCATCTTTAACTTCTCCCACACAATGGCATTCATGCAAGCTGTGATGGTGCAGACTCACACTTTTCTTGAAAATCTCCCACTGAGGTGAAGCTTGTGTAAACAGGACAGGTGGAATTTCAAGAAAAAGTGATGTCCAAAATAATGTTTGGGGTTTTTTAAGTTTTTTAGACAAAGCTTGAGATATGACTACTAGTCTTACAATCCAAGAGGTGATCGTGCAGTGAGAAATAAAGGTGCTTTCCTGGTACAGAGCTCTTGTTTAATGGTGTGATAGAGCTGTCAAAGGAAAAATATTGGAAAGTGAGGGGCCAAGAAGAGAAACTGAGAACGCACATTGGCAAGGAAATTCCTTGTAGATTTGGGGGTTGTGGACTCCTTAAGGAACCCATGGCCAAGAGTTGTGGAGAACCTAAGATAAGCAAAATATTTGTGGGACATACATGGTTTTGCCAAATATTTTAATTTGTTATTAACCACTAAGCTTTTTTATTGTCTGTGTTTCAGCCAAGTCACAATTGACGCATCTTCATGTGTCTGAGGATCTAATTACAAACCAAGAGCATTTGCAAGCTTTGGGCTTAAAAAAAGAGAGCTAGATACAGGGAATTCCTATGCAATCAGAACTGGTCTGGTGGATTTAAGTTTTTGGAAATTCATTTCTCATTCACTGAAGTTCATGCTATGATGGATTGAGATAGAAGTAGTGAAATGAGTGCTGGTCTGCCTTTATATACTGTGCTGTTGACTGCAGAGGTTTGAGAACAATTTCATGACCAGTTAGATCTTCTCAGGTACAGGCTGGAGGATTACTAATGTTGTCAGCCTTTCCAAGGAGCCTTTCCTGCTCATGTCTGAGTCACGAGGCACTGAAATCCATCTTGTGTCAGCTGCAGGGACAGCCTAGAGCAAGTCGAACAGGGAAGAAAGCTGATTGTGGTCATGACAGGCACAGGGAGAGGGTGCAGTGCCAGAAGACTGAATGCTGACAGCTAGGGCAATAGCAGCAGGGGCTCCCAGTACTGGACAGACAAGGATCTGATTTTAGATTTAGCCATCTTGGTCTTGGATGTGTACTAGGAATAATCCTGTAGACTCTGAAGAAGGCAATGGTTGATTGTCCTGTTATGGTTCCCAGAGGTGGGTGGGAGAACATTGCTCTGTTATAGTTAGTCAGCTTTGAGAGTTAGTCAGCTGCTGGCACTCCTGTGCCATGCTTACTAGCAATGTGTGGCTGCCTAAGTGATGTCAGTCTGGACTCCTCTGTCCTGGGGCCACTTTCAACCTCCTCCCTTAGAAAACAGGCTCACAAGAAGACCAAGTTCCTATCACCTTGCTACATCAGTTCAGAGGCACTGGTGAGTACTGTTGTAAGAGGCCATTCTGAAGAAAGCTGCAGTATTCAGAAAATAAAATCAGAGAAAATTATTAAAAATAAAAAAGACAGTTTTGAGGATTATATTTTTTAAATGTTATAAATAAATTGCTTATTTTTGTCCCTAGTTTGATTAACTTCTTCCAATTCCATCACTGTTTAACTAATGTGTATTAAAATGATGCTACAAACTGCAGGACTAGGCAGGTCACTGAGAAGATGGAAATTGTGCAAATCACTGCTCAAGGCTAAAACCAAGATGTGTAAGTGACATTAGCTGCTTGCTCTGCTCTCATCAATGAGTGCAACGTCATTTTAGCAATACAGATAATTGTGAGAATTATTTTAAGCCAGCTTCACTGTCTATTACTTAATTCACTGCTACTAAGCTCAGTCTGTTTTCACCAGATAATGCCAGTAATAAGTTAAGGAAGACAAAACTCATAAATAACTGTGCCAGAACTTTCCAGACTTAGTTTTACAAGTGTTACCAAGTGATATTGAAATGCAGGTAAACACAGTTTTTATGCAAAGTTATGGATTGTCATTTCTTTGGCCAAGAAACATTGAAGAAAGGATCTGAAACAGACTGCACTTATTCAGGTTAAAGAAGAGCAGATCCAGAGCTATAGCCTGGTATCCGTAGTGAATATACTTGTTAAATAATTCTAGCTCTGTCTTGTGTCTCACGAACACCAAGTTGAGTATAAAATATATTATTTCTGCATACTCTAGTAACTTTGCAATGACGTGAGGAAAAGGTAACATTCTAGATGCATGCTATAGTCCAGGTACAGCTTGACAAGCCCTGATAAGTTAGGGATGATCCTGTCTGTCTCCAGCAATGTCTCAGTGGATGCACTTCAGGACTTGATTTGCCTTGGTTGCTGTAGTGGTGCACTGTCAGCTAACTCCTAGGAAAATAGGGCGAAGTTTGACAATGGCTCTTGTCTGATACAAAGGTATACAAGCACACTTCCACTTACATACTGTATGCACATTAGCCATCAGTTACAATACAGGAGAAGTTTAAGCATTCCAAAGCCCACCAGTAAACAGTTAATTCAATTCCAAATTTTGTCTCTCACGGGAAAAGAAAAAAGCTATCAGAAAAGAAGGACCAATTAAATTTATTTGTCCCTGTAAAGAAGGTCTTTCTTGCAGAATTTTTTTTTATTATTACATTTACCCTCCAGTGAATAAAAGTGTATGGTATGTAGGTAGAAAATTATTTTCTGGCTGTTGTGAACTTTCAAGCCTTTCAGTAGAGTCTATTCCAATTTCAGAAAAGAGTTTGGTTCCTGGTTGTTAACGGAATCACTAAACAATTGCCCTGATTGTTTGGTCTAGGTTTCAGCATGTTTTATGTAATTAGGCTGATATTTTCAAGATGAAAAATTCTCTCATATCTTGCCAGTGGATTCTGCTGGTTTCAGAACTCTTTTTCTAAGGATTCTTTCAATGTCGAATTATCAAGAATATTTTGTCTTTGGCCACTGATAATTTCCCTGCTGTTGATAAACTTTCATATATTTCCAAATCACAGCCTGAAGAAAAAAAACTGTGAATTTTATTTGTAAGCATTCCAAGGAAATGAGAGTATGAAATAAGAATTGAAAATCAGACCAAGAAAACATTTGAATATTTCACAGAATTATTGATTCCCTAGGACAATGTAGGTGGTCTGGATCATTGACATATTTTTAAGAGGTGTTAGTATTTCTAACTAATCTGATTTTTCTATTTGTAGATAAGGAAATAGTGCAAAGAGATCTGTAATTGCAATTCATTTTTTTTTTGTATCTTCTCTGTGACACTTTGCCTCTTTAATTTATTCTGTTTAGGCTTTTTTTTTGTTTTAGTTGTTGGTTTAGCTTAAAAAAATCTCCCTTCATGTCTCTATGTTTTCTTGAAACAACATAATATCTTAACCAGTTCTCTGATCCTCTTCCTTTTTTATTTACACAAAACAAAACCAGAACTAGTTTTATTAAATTCGAAGGATACATGGACCTGGTGATTCTCATCTTCGGTTGTTTTTTATCAGATTTCTTTTAGTTTAACTTAAGTCTTTGAATATGAACTGGAGATTTTTTAATGGTAGCAAAACTTTATTTTATATCATATCTCTTGTTTCTAAACTACTTTGCACTCTGTCTGTTTCATTTCATGTGCCCACACACAAACACAGAACATCAGCCATCTCCAGTGGGAGGGTGACAGCCACACAAGCCCACTGGTAGCCAGCCAATGAGCTAAATGGCAGTGGCAAATAGGAATATTGGCCAGAGATGCCACATCAAACCCTCCTCTGCAGAGTATCCCACAAGACTTTCAATACCCTTGAGGAGCAGGTGTCTTAATCTCTGATCATTAAAGAAGAGGAGCATGCCAAGAACATGACTTAGTGGAAGGAGGGGCAAGACCAACTTGTCAAAAGTCTGGGCTAGCAGTCTTCCAGAAGTGAGACAAGGCAAATAATAAAAGCATAAAAGCCTTCCCTTTGTCCTCGATGAACAATCTAAGAGGACCAAATCTAGGAGGAAGCCGTCGCCATAAGGTACAGCAGGAGTCAGACAGATTTGAAGCCTGCATGAAGGTGCTTAAAAAGCCCCAGAATTCAAAAGCTGCCTCAAAAATCTAACTTTGGCACAGCCACAGAGAAGACAGCTATATGCAACCAATACTAATGTTCCTCAAGACTGGATTTTATGCTCTTGCATGACTGACATTAAGCAGCTGGCCTACAGTGTACACTAACATGCTGTGAGTGTTCCCAGCAGAGGGTCCAATTCTCCATGGTAACACTCTTCAGGGAGCTCTGGAAATGCTTTAATTATTAAAATGAATAATTCCTACCAACACATTTAATTGGAAAATATTACATGTTTAAATGGGCACTAATGGAAGGGCTCTGAAAAATCTGACTATGTAATAGAGTATGCTGTTTGAAGTGAATTTTAGCAACATTTTTTCAGTGAATAACACCATGCATTATTTATCTTCTCTCTTTTTAATCCTATCTGATAGTCCATATGAAGAAGGAATCACTGGAACCTCAGAAATAAAATGCAAATCTGTGAGTTGCCCCCTACGAGCTTAACCTGCCACCACTAGCTCATCCTCCTTCCTTGCTTCCTGTCCCCTAGCTTCCAAGGAAATAGTTCAATGAATTTATTGCTGCAGGACAAACTAACCCCCTTGTTTCTGCCTCAGCACTGGAAGGACTGTGCAGGACTGAATGATTACAGAAACACTTGTTACTGTAGCCTGACAGATATGGGATGCAGTCAAAGGCAGGACAAGGCCAACGTGAGTGCAGACTTGTGGGAGTCACAAGGGAAGAGGGCAGAGAAGAAGGTTTCAGGACATAAATATCAGCCACACAGAGGAAAAGAGGACAGATGTGAACAGGGATAACCAGAAGAGTCAGCAAATAGCTGCGAAGAGGTTGCTACCTGAAGCTCTCAAGGCAGGCGTTTGGATCTTTGAGGTGCTTTCTAGCCCTGGTCATTCTATGACTCTATTATTATATCAAATATAAAGCTTCACAGCTGGAGTTATTTAAACTGTTGTACTTGCATTCTGTCATGAGACCGTGAGATTCAAAAAAGGATTTAAGCCTCTAGATTAAGTTCTGCCAAGCCCAGAGCCCACAGTGAGCCTTTCCAAAGGGAAGGACCCACTGGATACACAGCCTTGTAAAGTTGTAAAGTAATTGTACTGTTAGAGTTTGCCTGATCTAATAATAAAAAAAATAAAAAATCAGTCTTCATATTTTTTGGCTTTTTGTTTCCCTTGGAATGTTAATATCTTACCTTCTGGATAGAAGCACAGTGGAAAAATCAGGAAGCCACTTTTACCTGAAACTTACCTTCTCTCCCTCAAAGTCTGGTAGCAGCACAAAGAGATGCAGGAAAGGGACATTCAAGAGAGGTATTGTCAGAAAAAAGAATTGTCAACAAAAGGGGAAGTCAGAGAACATTTTCTGCTAAATAAAACTTTGATTTGAAAATGGCATCTATTATTTTAACTGACTCTGAGCAGGACCCATAGTGCAAAGTTGTTTCATTCTGCTTAATTTCTGAAATTAGTAATCTCAATACTTTCTGAGTCTTTCTCCTCATCTCAAACCAGACCATTAGTTTGCACAATTTTTTCTGTTATTGTGACACTAAAACAAAATTCTGGAGACTTTCTTACTTGTTGCAAAAAAGAGCACTTGTGAGGCCTGTCTTTTCTCTCTCTCTTTTTTTTTTTTTTTTTTTTTTTTTTTTTTTTTGTTCTAGCTGGCATATTCATTAGCTGCAGGAACGTTCTGAAAGTAATGAGATTTCCTATGTAGATTTCCTATGTAGCTGTTGAAGAATTCACAGTCTTGGTTTCCAAACAGAGAGATTCTGTAGGCATCTCCTTTTCCCAGAAGATCCAGCACAGCAAGTGTGGGAGGGGAGTCAGATATACTCTACTGCACTTTGCAACACTGACACACTGGGCCTTCTTGGGATTACAATTACTCATTGGTATCACACTATCAGCAGTAGCCACCAAACAGCCCTGCTGCAGCTCACAGATGAAATTCAAGCATTCCCAGAGCTCTGAGATTATCACAACCCCACCAGTTCCCTCAGATTTTGTTCCACTGTAGCATTGTATCTTGCCTGCAGTTTGGCTATTTTTATCAATAGCTCCCCTTGAATTTGTGTCTTCTGCCTAACTTTGTTTAATATTTAACATGCTGTGGTTCCTTGAGTAAACATCTTGCACATTGGAATATCTTGTGGCTGCTTCTGCTGAGTCAGACATCAAAATCCAGCTTCTGGTATGGAGTCCTTGACAAATGGACAAAGCTGTGTTTAATCCAATCCTTGGGTGTGATTTGAAGCTCTGATTAACTCAATTTTAACTGATTTCATCAATTCCCAACACATTTGAAAATTAAAACAAAACAAGGGAAAAAAACAAGGCCAGGATCTTTTCCAGATGAGAAAAATAAATCAGGATGCAATAGTGGCTTCTATACAAAAAGACCAAAGTTTCTGCTGCCACGAGTGTTTGCAAGCTCTTAGACTGTGGTAAAACAGGAGCTGAACATGTAGCTATATATGTGCCACAAGGAGAATTTCTGCAGAACCTTTGGGCTTGGTGGAAGATAAATGTGAGTAATGAGACACAAATGAAATCTGTTGTACCCTGTTTGTTCATACCACGTTTCCCTTCCCACATGGTGACTTGTTTTACCAATTCTGAAAGGCCAGTTTTTCCTTCAGGCCTCAAGAGATACAAAAGACATGGGCTTTTGGCTTTGCCTGTTGCTCTTGAGAAGTTTCAACATATACATTTAATTTTCTCCATCATATAACCAGGTTCTGAAGTGTATTTGATGTAGCATGTCACAATATACCATATATTGCAACCCTATTCAGAATTAATTTGGTCAAAACAATTTTGCTTAGCAAGCCTAAATCTCAGGCAGATATTTCCACATGACAGATACTGTTCTAGAAACACTCATAAATGTTAAAAAAAGGCATCAAAAATGTAAAATTAACCTAATGCAGGAAAAATTACTTTGATGCTGCATGGATGTATTATTACACATACAGAAAAGTTTTAATGTTTGTTGGGAGAAAAGTACTAAACCTGGAGGACTTGGGGAGGACGACAGAAAAACAGCTCAAAGTGACCTTGAAGCTGGGAATGCTAAAAATGTCAGTATGAAAAATGCCATTTATTATGCCTAAGATTGTTCATCCTCTACCTGCAGGGAGTCTGTGACCCCAGGGATGAGGGAGTCTGTGTCCCCAGGGAACAAGAGCCTGTGTCCCCATCCAGCATTGTTAGTGAGCTAATGACATAAATCTACTCCCAGCATTTTGTGATTTAATGTTGCCCTTGGTTACCTGTATGTGTTGATTCACAATGTTATAGGTTAAGCAGAGTAAATACCTTTCATTTAGGACCATTTTGAATATGGTGTTCTTACAGAGACAGAAAGCTAAAATAATGTTTTCTGTCCAGAAGCATCTATTTTCATATAAAATCTCTTTTTCCAATAGACACAGAGTTAAAACTCCGCAACTAACATATAGCTTATATCTATAATGAAAATCAAAAAGCAAAATCCCTGTAACAGGAGAGGACATTTAAATTACATGTCAGTGAAGCAGAAATTAATTTAGATATGATGAATATCTTTCTCTCTTCTTTTATCTTCGATGTTCTAGAAGCAGGTAGGTCTTGGAGGCAAGGCCTGGTCAGGCTCTGGGCCAAAAGATTCTATCTTTTGACATTTAAAACTTGACAAGAAAAGTAAATATAAAGTAATTAAGCTGAAATCCATTTTATTTCTTAAGTTGAACATATTACAGCATTTCTAGCTGTCTGCTCAATATAGCTATGCAGAGAAAAACAGGGCTGAGTGTATAGATAAGTTACTGTAGTTGCACACTGAAGATGAGGTAAGACTTAAATCCTTGCTATTTTAAAAATAAAGGAAAGTGCTAGTTTGGCAGGCTTTTATGGAGAAGAGGTTGAGTACAGAGCTGAGACCTAAAAGTGCTATTAGGTTTGGAGAGATTCAAAATAAATCAGCAACATCCTCATGTTTAATCTTGAGTAAATAAAAAAAACACAAAAAACCAAACAAACATCAAAACCCATTTTGGGAGAGCATTGTTGTTGTTGTACAGTAATACAATTTTATAAGTGCTATAAGACACCAGTCTTCCCGGGATTGCAAAAGTGATGGCGATGTTGTTGACAGAAAAATGAGAAGGATTTTTGAAGGTTTTTTACACTTAGATTGTCTCAGCTTGACAGTTTGATTTCTCAAGTTCAAAGAAAATCATATCAATATTGACATATGCCTTTCCCCATCCCTTTATCTTTGTCTTGAGGCTGTCAAGCCATTTTATCATGCCATCACACAACCCCTGCCAAGCGTTCCCTCTGCACCAGGAGGGAAAAGAGCTCTCTAACTTACTCTGAACACTGTAAGATGACATGAAGAAAATGCAAACAGGTGTACTGGAAGATCAGGATGTTATCATGGTTTTAAAAACAAGCACTGAGTTCTTGCTGTTCTGCTGTTTTCCCTGCCCTGAAATCCAGGGAATGCTTTTTGCTTCATCAGTAAGCTACACCAATTTTCTTAACTATCTAAACAGAAAACCCTTGACATTTGTTCTAGATTGCAAGCTCTCATTATTCAAAAATTCATAAGTATGGCAAAGAGAAATGCATTTTTGAGCCCCCTTCTGACCTTTGTGGGAGAAACTGATAGATCCATTAAATAGTAAGTGCTTCTTCCTCACAAGGCCTTAAACTACCTTTCCCTCAATGTGAACTTGTATTAGTTTCTGTACAAAACTCCAGGCTGCTACCCTGTCCCTTCCTTTCATTAAGGTTAGTGAAAATATTACAGCTGGGATTTATTTTAAAGGTGTGTCCTTTTTCACAAAAAAATGCAGCAATCTTAGACAAACAGAGGAACAGCAGGCAAGAGGAATTCTTTAGCTAGCCAATGTTCCATATTTTATTTTCCAACAGAGAATCTTAACAATCACCCATTGTGTTAGAAAGCCACATGATGATAATATAAATTCACTGATGCAAACCAAAGAGCTACAAACCTTTCTAAATCAACATAAACATATCCCCAAACCTGCATGTAGACCAGCCGACAGGCGTTCCCTGTATTTTCCTAGGAGCCTTGCCCGTGGCTGGTTGTGCTCAGAGCCACGGGTGAGTGTGAAAGATCAGAGCAGAGTTGGAGTTCACTGCATCAAGGCATCAGCCACCCTCCTCAGCCAGAGGGTTTGGCTTCTTCTTTAGCTAATGACAGCTGAACCCTTTCTCCAACAGTACATTCATACTGCCATATTGGAGCAGAATGCCATTCGTGCATGTTGTGTGTCCCACAGAGCTTATGGTGACATTTCAGAAATCTCTAGGCCTCTTCTCAGAATATTATTCTAGTCTATGAGTCTCTATTATTGCAGCATAACTAGTCTGGAGGCCCAGGGTAGGGTGTGCTGATGAAGAGCCCAGAATCTGGGGCTCATAAGTTCCATTTCCAGGCTGTGACCAATAAACTCTTTTGTTTTGTGGAGAAAATCATTACACATTTCTCTGCTTCCAGTTCACCATCAATGAAGTGAAGGGTAAAAAAATTATAAATTTACAAAGGGAGGATTAAGCATTAGTTACTTGTGTACAAAATTGTGTATAAGGAATGCACTAAAGATTGCCATGTTTGGTCAATTTATAAACGTGCAGGACAGAGCACACATACTGAGGAAACAGAGCCACTCAATATACTTCAAAAGCACTTCAAGTATTGCAGTGTTAAAGGGCACCTATTGCACAAATTCTTCCCCATAAGAATAAGAGATCTGAAGCAACTATACGCCATCCTTTGTACTCTATCTCAACACCATATATGAATTCTACTTTCTTGTCATCAAGTGTTGTCTGGATAGCAGTTGATTCTAATATGATCAGAGTAAGCAATCAAAATAATCAAAATAATAAATTTGTTAATACAATTGTCAACATAATAGTCTTGTGAATGGTCCATAACACAAAACACTTTGAAAATGAGATTGAAGGTGTTAGGTGTCTAGAGCTGTTTGAATAGTGTGGAAGGTTGTGTTTCCCTTCTTACTGGAATTTTATCTTTGATTTATTTTTATCTTATTTATAAAGGAATAAACAACCTTTTTAATAATAAAAAAAAATATATAAATTGCTCAATGCACTTTTGAATTTTACTTATGCTAATAATTTTTCCTAATTACAGGACATCAGTAGATTCTCAGTGCTTTCAGGTGCAGAAGATGAGATGCTCAGTGACTAGCTACACTACAGACTCTATTTGTGATGTATTTTGTGACTACAGAAAATCATTTTTCCCAGCACTAGCATGGAAGTAGTGTTGCTTTATAAAGTAATTTTAAATTCTTCAAAGAAAATGGTATGTTAAAAGAGCAAACACAAAACAGCTTGTGTTACCCAAAAAAGCCCATCTGGGCTACTCTCTCCTTTCACCCTGGAAAATTAAATTCTATTTTCACTTCTGAACAGAGCCAGAGCTTTGTATTGGAAATACTTCATTTTTCCCAACTACATAATGAGTAGAAAATACAGTCCCTTGGATAGGCAATATGAGTCACACATGATCTTTCAATTTTTTCCATTCTTTTAAAATCAGAAATCCATTTGCAAAACACATCTTGTTTTGTTTTAGCATGTATGGAATTTATCCTTTAAACAGAGTTGAGTCTGGACCAAGATTTAAGCAGACAGCTAGATGGCATGTTGGTTTTTAATGGCACTCACACACAGTGAGTGCTTTACATCCAGACCTCCAGAAAGATATGACAGCATTTTCAAACCCTATGGTTTGCAAAAGGAGAATACTGCCCATAGCTGAGACAAGAAAAGCAACTGTCCTAACCCACCATCAGTGTGCAGGAAATCTTCAAGAGGGGCTGTCATTACTGGGGATGCACCCCTCAAGGAATCCCAGACTTCACATGTCTTACTACTCATCTGTTCTCAGAACAATGTTTCTCAATATCATAATTGAGAGGACACAGACAAAATTTATGCTTCAAATTAATAGTTGGAGATTGATGAAACCACTTACTTGATAATGGATTCATTTAAAAATTAGGCTACTCAGTTTGTCATTTAGTAAGATCAGAACGACTTTTAAAAAAAATTTTATAACATTTCATCATTCTGTACACTAATTGCAAGTACCTTCCTAGTTCTGTAGAATCAGTCAATTTTGTATATTTTTAAGAACCTTCCTTGTCACTACTTTATGACTATGAAGGACATGGAAAAGTCAGTCATCGAGCAGAAGGTATCTGCATCACCCTGCATACGTGCAATAAAGGTCACAGAGATTACTCTTTTATTTAACAGCATGTCAAAATGTGAGGCTTCTGTGAGTTCCATGCAGTATCTCTCTCATTTTTTAACCCTTACTTGTACTTTACTAGTGTGATAAGGGATTCATTATGTCATGACCATGCTAGGCATACAAATATATTTACAGTTTCTTTTGCATTTGTGGGATCTGACAATTAAATGATCAAAGAGAAGTGAAGACTAATTACAGATTGGAAATTGTTTGGCCTTCTCCAGCATCTAGTCACAGAATAGAGGATGCTTCTGGCACTACAGATAATGTAGAATAAAACACCAAAAGAGAAAACTAGATCATGCTGTTGAAAATACAGCTAATTTGCATTAAAAAAAATCAGCAGATAGAAGAGGACAAAGAATTGGATCCACAATAAGGGTCCCCTAACAGAGTACTCTATATAAAATTGCCATCAATCTGGAAATTTTTAATGCATAAAGAAATATATCAGACATTTGTCTTCATATGTTTCTATTTTATACTTAATTTCTTTTCAAAACACCACCTTTTTTATTTTTCCACAACTGTAGATCCCTTCCTCTGCCATCTATAAAATTGTTTAAGATAGGTAATGAAACATCCAAACAGAGATAAAAAATTGAAATAATCATGTCACATGGAAAAGCCAGACTAGGAAGTCAGGAAGTTGGATCAAACCTCTGGAGCTCAGCAGAAAACAATCACTTAGAGGGTGTGAGTAAAGTGGTGGAAGTGAAGAAGTGTGGAGATGTGCAGAGGGCACCATAAGGCCTCTCATCCCCCCACCAAGGAGACATGCAGCACATGTTTTTCTTTTCAAAGAGTACCTCTGGAGGAAGGGAAATTTCCATCTCCGTGTAACCAAAGATTTCTTGAAAGATGGCAAACACTTTTTGCTCTCACCTCGACTCCCAAGAGGGCTTCCTCATAGTTTGTGTTCTCCCTCCTCCAAAACTATTCACCATTCTCTTTGCCTCACTCCTCTACCTAGACTATTTCCACTGTTTTCTTTCTAGTGGTTGGTATCTTCAGGAAACCAAAGCTTTCTTGTGCATAAGATGCAGCAGTGATTATCAGTGTACTATGGCAAAATAAGAAAAAGGCAGTGGATGCTGATTGTGAAACAGCATATGCAACTTTCCAGTTGTTACTAATTTACTTTAAAAGAGAGAGAAAAATAATCCAAACCAAAGAAAGTTTATCCATGAAGGAACTGGACTGACAATATAACTCTAAGTTAATGCTTAAGCATGAAACATTTATGCATGGATCTTTCACCATATACTCAAAATTTGGGTCCACATAAAAATTAGCGGTACCTAAAATACCTTATGACTTTCATTAGAGTGAAAAGTTCTAAAAGCTATGTGCAAGGTAGCAATTTCTGATATTTAAAACTACTAGGAAAAGAAAAGTGAGAAATTTTATGCTTCCATCTTTGAAGGCATCCATGTTCCTGCTGCCTGATGTTCTTCCCGAGATAAAGTTTTAAGTCTACTTTCCAATCAGACCAAATGGAAACTATCATGTGTATGTTACACTTGTAACAAAACCTCATAACTCCCAAAACCTCATATTATATTTTTAGTTTCTAAAATATGTCTCAGACTGAGCCAGAAGACTGCAATGAGCTGTACAGTTTAAGCATTCTGCAATATAAACATGTTCAGGTTATCTAGAATGATAATTCAATAATTTCTGCCAAGGTGACAAATTTTCAAAGGGTTTCTTTAGCTGCACTGCAAAACTTTTAAGACATATGCTTGTACTTGAGGAAAAAATCTGAACAGTCAGACATATATGTATGTTTCTGAGTGTAGCTTTTCATTTATAAAAACACAGGTTGCTACACTGCAACCTTTTAAGATTAGCCTACCAAAATTTAAACAAAATTACTGTTATTATTATTGAATTGCAAAAGGTTTCACTAGCGCAGATTAAAGTACTAATTTTTAAAGCACTGTAACAGATAGGAATGAACACATAGGAGTGGATAATGTAGCTGCTCCTGATAGGACAAAGAACAGAAACATTGCTACAAAGTAAAAACCTGTTAAATCTAGCTATTGGGGGCAGCAGCCCAGTGTGTAGTTTAACTAGATAACAAGCTCGAATGTGGCAGATTTTCAAATGGATGCACATTATTTTGCTTCAAAAAACTTCGAAAATAAAAAATCTGTATTCCTTTTGCAGGCACAGCAAAAGCAAACCATACAAATATAGTATATTCATAATTCTTATGAAATTTAAGTAAAACCTCTCACAAAGTGGTCAAGAAAAATGTCTTCACAATAGTGGGAGAAAGTTCCTATACAAAATGTCTTCAGTCAGATTCCCATGCACAAGAACATGTAGGCAAGGTCTGTAGCTGGTAGCATTTGATGACTCTAATGGCCAAAGTTAGTTTCAGAGCAAAATGAAGCAAAAAAAGGAGCAGGGGGCTGTGCAGGGAGCAAAAGTGCTGCGGTGTCCTCAAAGAAACATCCTCCCAAATGTGGGTGTCCCTCTCTCATGCAGCAGGTGATTTACCTCAAAGCGTTTTCCCATACTAACACAACAGGTTTTCATCAGGGCCTGTTTGAAGTTTCTGCTGGCTGGGGGTGTTTTGATGTCCAAGTGTTCAAAAAATAAATTACTTTTTGGTAGAATTGTTTTGTTAAAATTTAGGGCTTGACATGCTTTAATGCTCTCAGACCTAGGTGGGAGTTAACAAAGCTTAGGAAGAAGGATGTATCAATCATATCAGACATGAGGAACACAGATCTTACGGGCCACCAGGACATTTGGCAGAGCTCTGTTGAGCTTTGTGTTGTATGTTACTGGATCTCCTGGGTCTCCAAATGAGAGCCAGAGCAGCAGCTGCAGGGTAGGGAAATAGAAGAATTAATCTCATCCCAACAGCAACTGCTTCCCAGGAGAATCTGCTGTGACAACAGCACAGGGCTGGCCATGGGCAAGGCCATGAGACTACAGCACAGCAACAGCAGTGTGGCCACAGCACAGGTGAAATACTGCACTGGAGGCCCTGGGAAACACTGTCCCCTCACCCTGGGTCGAAGGGTACAGGGCTGTGAGCAGAAAGCAGCAATGGGGCATCCCATTGCAGGTGGAGCATCCCAGGAGCTGAGCAGCAGTGTGACACCCTTGTCAGAAGGAAAAGAAGATGGTTATGTAAAACCCACAGGGCTACCAGTAAAACCCACAGGGCTGTCTGACTGTCCTCTATGGAAATTGGTGAGAAGCAAAGGGCAATCAACCTTTAACTCCCTCTGCCTGCAGCCTCATCATTTCCCTTTTCTTACTCAAATATCAGAGCAGTGGCTTCAATTCCTTCTGCAGGTGATTAGGGTAGATTACCTGATTAGAAGAATTCTAGCACATGAGGGCTGCTGATACTGCTCTTTGAACCTGTCTATTGCAAATACCTGCAAAATTTGGAATCCAGTAATTTTGTTGGTTAGTCAGATTTTAGGTATAGGACACTTTTCTGTATAAGTCTATTTCATACCATTTTTACAAACAAGGAGAAAGGAAGAACAATAGAAAAATAATGGAAAATTGAGAGACAAGAATAAAAAACAAAGGAGAGAAAAAAGAAAGAATATTTGCTCCATAAGTTCCCCAGAAATAAATTATAAGATAAATTCACTTATGAAGTCCAGCATAAACTGAGGGGCAATGGAACAGTGACACGCATAGTTAACTTGACTATTTTGAACATAGTTGATGAAAAAGTATATCTTTTTGAAAATATTTTCCCCAAAAATCTCTGTTCAAGATTTAATTACTTGGTGCAGAGTGATGTGATGTAAGAAATTATGTTCAATTATTTTTAGGAAAAGAAGTCTTCTCATCAACATTATACGTGACACATGAGGATTGAGCTGAACAGTGAAGAGCCTTCTGCCCCCCAAAAAAATGGAAATTGGAGTTTGAATACAAAATCTTCCATGTAGTTATCTTCTGTGTATGAGAGATAATTTCGGTAATACAATTATACTTAAAATAGATCAAATGAGTGCTGCTGTGGCAGATGCTGAATGTGAGGACTGAGAGACAAAGTTACCACCAGGATCCTGACAGGTGTTTATATGTTTATATGTCTATCCATCTGCATCCATTTTTACTCTGTCTTATGGACTTATCTCTGTATCTGAATTGTAGAAAATAACATGCTCTAAAATATTTTGATTGTAATAACTACTTGACTAAGAGTTTTCTCCTGGTAAAAGTAGCCATCAAAACTCTTGCTGGAACATAAAAACAACAATTGCAAAGCAAGAACAAATCAGAACATGTAAAAATGGATGCCTTTTCCACCAAAAGGTTTTTTCGAAATGTATTGACTTTGTCAGATCCTGTAGTACTAAACAGGGTCACTGGAACAGACTCCCCCCACTGGAAGTGGTCCCAGCACTAAGCCTGACAGAATTCAAGGCACACCTAAGTCATATGTTTTAGTTTCAGGTAATTCTCTGTGGACCAGGCAGAGGGACTCAATGAGCCTTACAGGTCCCTTCAAATCTGAGATGTTCTGTGATTCTATGCTGTGGACATGCCTGGAGGTCTTCATGGCATCAGCATTGCAGGGCAGGAAAGCTGAGTTTTGAGGTAAACATAGTCTGCTGCTCTTGGCTCTCAACTCTCTTTGAGAGTGTTTATAATACAGTATTGCCTGCTGGGCTAAACATGTGCTTAGATTGTAAACTGGTGGGTTTGAATGACATACTTTTGTAGGCAGCTGCTCTTGGGCCTCAAGATTTTACTGTCCTTACCACACCACTCTTTTCAGGTCAAAGTTTCCAAGCCTAAGCACAAAGACAATTCTTATCTTCAACCGATATCCACCTCAATAGGTTTTCAGAAACACTCGATTGCCTTGTAATCAGCTTAGACTGAGAGAAGCAAAAGTCCTCTTAGAGAATTAAGTCATATTAAATCACAATACCTAGTGCCTGACAACATTTACCAGCACCTCAGGATTAAGGAAAACAGGTATGTGATCTTCGGCTACCTCCCTTTTTATGACTCAGTGAAATGTATATGTGTTAATCCTGAGAGTTTCTAATTACTAGACTAGGTGTGTGTACACAGCAGCAGATGTTACAAAAATTTGCAATAAAAAAACCTGTTCTGAGTGGGCTAACAAAAAAAATCTGCATTTTCCATCCAAAAATTAGAAGATGGAGAAGACCAGAATGAAACCAGCAAAAATTGCTCGATGTGTGCACAAATTAAAATTAGATACCACAGCCAATGCTAAATGTGAAATGAGAAGTCATCTTCACAGGTACCAGATCTAAATTAGGTAAAATTGATCATGAAATTAGTAATTACCATCTAGTAACATGCTTATATCACTTTTAAATCAAAACCTAATCAAAACCATGCTCACAGAGTCTGCAATATTTCTGAAGGGAAAAGCATTAAGCTCAGAATGGAGCCATTTAAACAATTTTCACAGCAAGAATCAAATAGGCTTGATGGTTTATTAAATTAAGTAGCTTATACAGAGTTACCAGTCTAACTAGTGTGATTGATACGGACAGTGGGAGAGAGGCCAACCCTGCAAGGAGGAGTATGTAAGGAAATTAAGGAAATGGGCAGAGAAAAGGACCTGATGGAGAACAAATGATGAGCCAGACCATATTTCTCTTTCCTGACATTCCCACTTCAATCTCCGCACCCTCTCTTCTGCCCTGTAGGGTCTCCTTTGTCTACCAATGGCCACTGCAGGAGTGTGCCACAAATGTGTGTGGATGAAGGTGGCTCTCAGAAATCTGCTCAGCCACGGGGTATTCCCACCCTGGGGAGACCTGGACATCCTGCTCCGGCCCTGGGAAAAGCAGTTCCACTGCCAGCCACGGCTACCCATGGCCACTGTGAGCAATGTGGGTTCCCCCGTCAGTTGCTCCTGTGGCTGATGGGGCCATCCAAACCTGCACATGTGTTTCCCATGTCTCCAGTACCGGCTCTAAATCACAGATTCTCAGCTTCAATATTGCCCCCTCTCTGACCAGCTCTTCATCTAGGACACACCTCCATGAAACTATAGAAATAGCTATAGGAAACTCAATTTTTTCTGCACTCTGCTGCAACCTGATGGCACAGCTGAGCTTTCATGGGGGTAATGTGCAGTTTTATCCACAAGAAATACAAGGGAATGCTCTTACATGACTGAACTGCTATTTACACTGGCAGACTGGAGTTCTAACTCATTACTGTTGCAATGGATGTGCTACAAATTACAAATTCAATAAAAAATTTTGTTCAGTTTTGGATTTTTTCAAATCCATCGATATAAATGAGAACATGGCTACACAAAGTCCATCTTCACATGAAGGGAAGTGTTTATGTCAGTCATGCCATAGTTCTTTCTCATCACTCTGGTCATCACCTGTTTCCTTTCAAGCCAGAACAAATGCAGACAGTATCTTTTTTCTTCCTTCTTCTCACATAATGTTAAATCATTAAAAAAATTCTGAAAGTTAAACATTTATCCTTATTTTCCATGCTTCCCATTTTATACAAGCTGGGGGGGGTGGTGACAGGTAAAAGGCAATGTAGGATATCTAAGTGTATTTTATATGACAAAAAGAATGAATAGTAAGTGGCAGCTATATTGTAAATGTCAGTGTACAAAGGCAACGCTCCTTTCTTAGAGACCCATACTACCTACAGGCTCACAAGAAGACACCAGAGAGAGGCTTTTAAACACAATGTGAATGGCATCATTTAGAATCACAAATTCTAAATTTGTGAGCAAATTTAGGGGTAAGCATATTTTTTTAATTGCTTGGTTTGGTCTTGCGGGGCAGAATAGCCACAGAGATTATTTCTTTGGGGCAGTGGGGGACAAATGGAGTCACACAGTAAGACCTATCAATCTTCTGAAAGCAACAAGGGTGGTAACATATCAAATAAAAAGCACAAGTAGAAAAAACAGGCATTGTTCTCACATTGTCACTGCAGATCCTGTTAGCCTCAGCTGTCATGTTTACCCCAAATCAAACACATAAAAAATTTCAGACAAATTGTAGTACTGCAACTCTTCCCGTGGGTGGAATAGGAGCAATAATTAGATAGAGGTCACTGTTTGACTTCTACAAAAAGGTAAATTTGTTATTTAATACGTTTTGAAGAGAAAATGTTATCTCATTAGAAGAATCCTGCTGACAGCTTCTTGTTAAGGCAACCTGTCAACAAGGTGGTGGGCAAATGTGCCATAAACTTTTGCCTAAAAACAGTTCATAGCTGTTGTGTTTGTCAGGTGTATCACATATCCATGGGGCTAGAAAAAAATTCTCGTGACATATGACTCCAGCAGAGCAGGATCTACCGCAAGGCCCACATGAAAGTCCTTTTTTTTTATATTACCTGTCTCCAGTACTGGCATTAGATACCTGTAAACCACAAAGAGCCTCCCAAGGTCTCCCAAGGTCTTTTTGTACAAGCCCTGTGTAATGGATCAGAACCAACAGCAGCAGGACAGCCATATGGAGTTGATTATGTGCCACAGAAAATAATAGGTGTCTAGCATCACAGCACCATGCAGAACCCAGGGTTAAAAACCTGATGTCTAAAACACAAGGTGCTCGTGTTTGTTTTGCAAAAACACCATGTTTAATCCAGATAGGAAGGTAAGAAGGTCATTCTTAAAAAACAAGTTGTTTTTCCTCAGATATATGCTATCATCAAAACCAAATGGAGATATCTGGAATAAGATTTCCTTTCTGAAGAGCCCAAAGCAATCTTGCCAAGTCATGTATGATCTGTGAGAAATAAAAATGTCACTTTTGGATAAAATAGCATTAAATAAAGGTAAGTTTTGGACAGTAGTGACTCATTGCAGAAAGTTTAAAGGATGGTTTTACTAGCCTAGTAACAAGTATTAGTTTCTTTTTGTTATCTTGACCTCATTTTTTCATACAAATATACACATATAGTCCTGAAAGATATGACTGACTTATGTCTTGGGGAATATTATCAGCTACCTAAACTGCCTTATATGAAAGATCTCTATTGCTACCCTTTCACTGGCACTTTCTGTGTAGCTGCTGAACGAATAGGATCAGTCAAAGTGCAACTGATAGCAGAACCTTTGCTTCCTATTCACACAGGAGCTGCTCAGCTCACAGCTCTTGGCAGAGCAGGGGCAGCCTGGCAGCTGGAGATGCTGGAGGTGCTGGAGGTGCAGTGGCCAGTGTACCTTGGACTACAGCAGGGACAGACTGCTGGTTTTGGTGTTTTTGCCCTTTGTGTTCATATCTTCTGATTCAACCGCTGCTGTAAATTCTTTTTTAAAATGCCTAATTGTACTGTTGAAATGCCTACTCAGTACATCATTGTACTGTGGGGAGCTAGACTACCCTAGAGGAAAAACGTCCAAGCCTTTACTTACCTAATTTTTACCTACAGAAAAGTGAGATTATTTTATTTTTAATATATGAATTCAATAAGTAGGTTTTTTTACTTGCTTCCCCTCTTTTAGCTATGATGAAGAGGCATATTAAACTGGAGAATAAGTAAATCCTACATGTATAGCTCAGTGGTTTAAGGACTGAGGAAAAGCAGAATACTATTTTTCCATTTTTGTGTGACCCAATCAATTGATTGAATTCTAAGCATGGTCACAGTGCCCTCTGCTGAAATATAAAACCCTACATGAAAAAAAACCCAAGAAAAATCCTAAACAGGCATAAAAAGAATATAATTCCTAATCAAATATGAATGATAAAAATTGTTTTGAAAAGCTATTAGGGACCCCAGGCTTTCCCTTCACAGCAATGTTGTTGTGGAACATTTTGTTTCCAATTTTGTTGCTCTGCTCTGAAAACCGTGCAGCATAACTTCCAACAAAAACCACAGAGAGTCTTGTTAAGGGACCATCCCAGCCTGACCACTCACAAGACTGTGACAGTCACACTCCCACCACCAGGGAGTGTCACTGGTGGGTTGGAAGCCCCTTTCCTGTGGCCACTCCAGTGACCTGATGGGTCCCCACCCAACACTCACACATTCTCATGTGGTCTTGAGCCTTTTTTTCTTAGTGGTTGAAGGAAAAAATGATGGCTAAGACCAGGAGACAGAAAAATATTTGACAGATGTTTAAGTCTGACGTAGTGTTAATGAATGAGCTTTACACATTTGACATCTCTTAAAATAAATTGGTCAGGAAGGAAGAATTCTCTAACTGGCAAAGAAAAAAGAACTCAGATCCCCATTCTGATATGGTGTGCTGGACAATGCAAGGGGCCTGACACCCTGCACAGTATTTAAAAGTGTGTAGGCAATGGGTTAGGAACAAACAACTCCACAGGCTCAGCTACAGTTTAGAGCAGGCTGCTGCTGCAATTATTAGCTGGCATCAATATGTCATCAATGCAGTTGCTGTCCTCTATTTCCATCTGTACCTTTCAATCTGCTACTGAAAGGCAGAAGGTATTTTTATTGCCATGCATATCTGCTCTTCAGAGCCCTGGCACTAATATTTGGTGAAAGTATAACTTCAAAAGAAAAAAGAAAACAAGATGAGAAAAACAGACTCCTACCTCCCAAACACGTTCAATTTCTCCTGTCTCCAGTGCATTGTTGCCATTTTTTACACCAGAGGCAACTGCTTCTGAGGTTTTACTGTTGTGGGTTTTTTTAATTACAATGTAAAATGGCATGAGAGCTATGGCAGAGCTATCTGAAAGCATCTCTGCTGGTTGATTAAACCATGATCCTCAGTCACTCTGAGAGACAGCCTCAGATTCTACTCAACGGCCTGCTCTCAGGTTTGTGTTTGAAGATGGACACGTTGGAGATTTTCTGTGAGTGACATCTGCAGTTTAAGGCTCAGGTTGGAGTGGGAGCTAAGAAGCAAGAAAAATCTCTCCTTCAGTAACTTGTGTTGTCTCTTTAAATTAAATTCTTCCTTCATTTCCCCAGTGCTCCCATCCAAGATACTCTTTAATCTGTGCTCATGGCAATGCACGCTTTATGTTTCTTATTGTGGTGCTCAAATGATAGCTCCAGCTAAGTTCACCCAAAGGTTATTCTAATTCCCTCCATCAAGATTTCAATTTAGAGGCTTACACTAAACCATTAATTAAAGTGACCTTTTTTTTATTACAGCAAATTCATTTTAACCAGTTAATGTGGTGGCAAGTCTTTGTTGTTTTGCCTGGCAGGGGGATCTGAAATTGCAATATCTACTGGACAGGTGCCAAGTGGTAAAGCAATCCACAACCCCTGCCATTTGGCACTGCCTCTTCTGGCTTCAAGCACGCTGGAGATCTCAATACCCCAGCAAGGAACCCTTCACCACTACAGGCTGTAGCTGAGACACACCAAACACACCTTTTGCAAACAATCACAAGTCTCCCAGGGTCTGGGATACCGTGCACTAGCTAACACTCCTGAAAGGCTCAAGGAAAGTTGTGTTTCAAAGAAGCCTCACTCCAAAACATTTCACTCCAGAAATACTTGGCTACAGATTCTTTTGAACTGAATTTCTGAGCTGCTCAGCCGTATCGTGTGACTGACTGTCTCCTGGCTCCAGCCACGCAGGTGTGACACCTCTACTTCTCTTCTGTGAGTTTGTCTATGGTTTCTCTGAGATCACAGCGCATGAAGGGTTTTCTCTGCATCTGATGGCAGTGCTTGTAAAATCAATAGGAGTAAATTTTAGTTTTGCAGATCATAGCACTTCTTGCTTCACAAGCATTACCTTGCTGGAGGCACAAAAATGTGAATTCTACTGCTCAAAGTGGCCCATAGCCTGCTGCCAATCTTGAAAAATTTCCTTAAGAAGAGAACTTTCCTTTTTCTGGTAGTATTCCTGGGAAAATGATTTTGCTGCAAATGTATTCATCTGCCTGCATTTGCTTTTCCATATCTGTTACCTTTTGATCTAATTATCTGCTAGGATGAGAGCACACATTACTCTGTCTGAATCAGATGTGATAACTGTGTTGAAAGCTGGAGCATTTGCTTCTCTGCAGTTCCGCAATGAATTATGCATGACACAGGAAGGAAATCAGTAGCCACTGCACTTGTTTTGCTTGCTCTGCCACTGTCTTGGCCTAACACATTCTGTTCCCCGGCCCCTTTTATGAAAGAACTGTTTCCTGCACAGGAACCTGTTCCTGTTTGTGACATACTTTATCTGAAAAGGAAAACGCAGGCCATCATTTATGAACATTTATTTCCTAAACTAATTCCCTTCCATGATGAAACAACACTCTTTCTCTGTCCTGTGATCCCCCACATTTTCTATGGCACAGTCTCCACACACCCAGGAAAAGAAGCTTTGAGGATGAGCTTTGGTGACTTTGCTGGAAATTAAAATATTTCTATGTATAACTACTGTATTGGATTTCAAAACCAGCCCTGAAGATCTGGATATCCCATTCCTAGGGGATTATTATATGGACTGCATATTCTTGATATCCGTATAACTGATTATTACTCCTGTCTTCCAAAAAATTATGTTCAATTGTGTTCCTCTACTTACCTGTCACATGAAAAATAAACCACATTACAGCAAATATATCAATTCCAGGGAAGAGAAATCTGTGAAAAGTCAGTGGAAATACACAGACACAACCTCACACACACATTGCTACCCACTGTTACATGGAGGAAGGTGGGTTTTGTTTGCTTTTTTTCTCTAAATCTCACCAGTAGGGTCCTCTGGATGCAGCTGGGTTCATTACTTGTTCATGAAGAAGGTTCATAGGTCCAATATAAGAGCTTGGTTCACAAGGAGTAGAATTTAAAACAAGAATTAATGGACTACAAAAAAGAAAAGCGGAATTAAATATTTAGGTACAAATGGCCAAATTACTTCTGCAACAATATTTTTGTTGCAAAAATTACAAAACACTACACTTGCATGCAAACACTTGTTCCTATGAACTTAAACTGACTTGACTGATTGTTCACAAGTTAAGTACTTGTTGGATGGCAGCATAAAGAAAATTACAAAGATGGCCAGGGTAATTACTGGCTTTAGAGATCAAATATTTGCCTGTACCTATGTTATTTTATCTCTGCCCACTGAGAAACTTCATCTCACTTTTGGTACTTTCATTTTGCAGGTATAGTCTAGCAAATGACACGTCTCTGTACAGCTTCATTACTTTTTGCATAACATTTCTGAGAATTCTTATTCTTTACAGTCAAGATACAGAGTGTTTTAGTCTTTTAAACCCATGACCAGAATTTGGTTAACTGTAAGTGTGGGTTCACATATTGGTTATATGTAACCATATAACCAATTAGTTAGTGTATGTATAGTCACCTGTGAGAAATAAAGCAGGATTTTTACTCAAATTTACCTTACACTGTGCTCCTAACAGAACATTTACTTCCCTACTAAGCTTTGCATTGAGGCTTTGTGCTCTGATCCAGCAGTGACCTTGTAAAACAATCTCAGTTTTAGGAAATCTGTAATATCATTTACTCTTTCACAGATCAAGCTTTCACAGGCAAATGAGGGAACTGTTTACACACAAAAATATTTATGTGAATTTTAGGATCTTCTTTGGAAAATAGAGTAATACAGTTGTTTACACACACATGTATTAAAGACACGTAAATCTAGAAATTGCAATTCACTTAGGAACAATTCCATAGTCTGCAGTGCTGAGTGTTTTTTCTGGCTCATTCCATGTGATGCCTATGGAAGGATTCAAACCCACCCTGACTCAGATTACAAAGGGTCTGTTTGTTGCTCAGCAAGCAATACTGTAGATAAAAGCAGGGAGTGGAAATCAACATTTTTACACAAGTTCTGTGTTATTAATTCCTTCAATTTGACACTGAGAGGTTGTGGAGTCTCCCTTATTTGAGATGTTCTAGAACTCTCTGGATACAATGCCATATGGTCCATAACAGCCCTGCTTGAGCAGGTTGGACCACATGACCCACTGTGGTTCATTCCAAGGTGACCGATTCTGTGATTCTGTGACACGGGCAGTGCCCTCACACCTGATGGCTATCTGCCAAAGACATTTCTATGCATCTCTTTGGTTTTGAACATGTTGCTACCATATGAGTGACAAGGAGCAGAGAATTTTATGAAAAAAGCATATTCTGAGTGATAACTCTGTTTACAGAGTCATGCATGAGTGTATTAGGCTGCTCAAGGAATCACTGGCAAAGGAAAAAAAATCACAGTAAAGCAGATTTAATTCAGAAGTGAAAGTGTAAAAAAGTTTGTTCACGAAGTTCACTCTTATTTACTGGTAAGAGCACACAGAAAAATCAGATTAAAATCTGAACCAATCAGTCTAAAAATAAAATTGATTTAAAATTATATAAATGGAAGCTGGGGATAGGAAAAGGGTAAGGATGGGAAAGGGCAAGGATTAAAAGGAATAGGGGAGACTCTCCTGTTGAATCACAAGGTTAAGAGTGGATGCCCTTGCCAAACTGACCCTTGGACCTGACCAAAGATTTAGGCCTAAAGGGTTTAACATCACTTAAACTTAACAGCACTCAATCAATAGCCTGACTTAAAAATTTTGTCAGAAGATTCTACAGAATTTACTGCAAGCACAACAGTAACTCACTTACAGGTCTAACTTACAAATCTAAAGTACCTAAGCATCTAAGAGAGATGCACAGCACATTTGCTGTAGCATATTCACACTTGTATGCACACAGACCCAGCGGAGTATGTTCAAGTTGAACATACTGTGAAAAACTGCCCCCAGGTTCAGTGAAGTACCCACATGGGATGCCCTTGTGCCTTCTCAGTGGGTGAAGGGTGGAGCCCTGAGGATAGGGTCAGCGTTTGCTGTGATCCCCAAGTGTCCTTCCCTGCCTCCAAAAGGGGCCCACTCCGAGGGAGATTTCTGGACACAGTGGTCCAGGGGAGTTCAAAGGGTCTCACTTGGCACCACTGTTTTTAGGCTCTTTTTCAAGAGAATTGGATTCAGCCACAGTAATTTCCCACATCAAGGCCAAGGTCTAATGAGCATTTCTGTAGTCAGTGCAGCTCGAGGAGGCAGCAGGAGAGATGCGCCACCAGAAAGAGACAGATTACATTCTGAAACTCAAAAAGAGTGGGAAAACAGGAGAGGTCCAACCCACCCTCTAAGAAACTTTGTAAGTGATTTAATGGAAAAGAAAGATTGACAGACAAATCTGAAGGCAGCAAAACATTGGAAATGTCAGAAATGGAAAATTCTGTGGGAACAAGATACTTAAGCAGAGCAGCATCCCAGCCCTCAAGGACTGAGAGGAAAGTGGTGAGGGTCCCTAAAACGCAAAAAAAGAAAGGTGTGAACGGTTTATAGGGAATAGAGACTGCAAAGAAATTTTTCTTATATCTTCATTTTCTTCCATGTTCAGCCCGATAATTTCTTTATTGTACGTTTGTCTGATGGCTAGCAGAATCAAACTGGTGGCAATTGTGCATGCTGCTATGATTTATGGGATTACAGATACTCATATCTTCTAACACTTTGTATTTCACTGTAGTGAAGGACAGAAAAACCTTATATCAATAAAGAACGTTAAAAAGAAGAACGTAACCGAAACATGCTGCATATGGAAATTTATATTACACTACTGAAAACAATTAAAAAGCAGAAATGTGCAATATGTACTACTGAGCGATGTTCATCATAGAATAATTTTTCAGAAGCAGAAATGAGACCACAGATAACTCTAGTGTTGTTTGCTGTTACTATGAACATACACCACTCATTTGCACCGGAGCTGAAGGAAAACTATTAGATCATAGTTCACACCCTACAGATGGAATAAACCATCTTCCGCTCATGAGCTTCACAGATATTAAAAAGATGATATCATCTGAGATCCATCCCCAAAATCTACCAATTACACAAAACACACCCTGAACTGACTTTAGGGTATCTACTGAAAATGTCACTGGAAATGCTGCATGGAAAGAGACAGTTGTGTTTCCAGCTGCTTATAGCAGTTTCAACAAAGAACTTTTCTACTTAGAATAATTGCACACACCAAAATAATCTTGAAACACCACTTCTTTTTAGTGTCCATTCAGAATAAATTATATATAAAGTCCACCCTTATTATGTTCTGTGAACAACTCATAAAAAAATATTATAAATTAGAATATTCACCTGTCAACCTATTCAATTTGGTAAAAAGATGAAACAAAAAATTCACTCTCCAGGCAAGGCCCTCAAGTCTGTTTTGTACTTGTAAATACAACAGAAATAGAAAAAGTTTAAAAGTTCACCTTTAAGGAGCGTTTATGCAGACTGATTGCTTTGAAATTTCTCTGTGATCTGACCAAGCCAATTTCTCACTAATGTATCAAATGTGACAGATACAAACCTTTCAGGAAAAGCTAAAGTTTCTCTGAATTTTTTTCATAATGGGTTAAGAGCACAAGATGATGTATCAAAAAGGCTAGGCTGATCTCAGAAGACCACAATATTTTCCTCTTCCAAAATTCATAGATTCATAGAATGGCTTGGGTTGGAAGGGGCCTAATGATCGTCCAGTTCCAATCCCTCTGCCATGGACTCCTCCCACTAGACCAAGTTGCTCACAGCCCCATCCAGCCTGGCCTCGAACACTTCCACGGACAGAATCCAGAGCTTCTCTTGGCAACTTGTTCCTGTGCCTCACCACCTTCACAGTAAAGAGTTTCTTTCTAATATCTGACATAAAGCAACACTCCTTCAGTTTGAAGCCACTCTGCCTTGTCCTATCACCACATGCCCTTATAAAAAGTCCCTCTCTAGCAATCCTGTACCTTCAGGTACTGGGGGATAGTGGTAGTCTTTTCTCTGTCTAAAATAGTTTCTATTATATCTATTTTTATTCTTTTTCTTTTTTTTTTTTTTTTCCAGGATTTCATAACGGAAAAAAAATAGAAGGGTAATTCTATGACTTGCCAGTCCCATCACTCCCAGTCATGCAAGTCAGTGGCCAGAAAAGCCTTTTATTTTTATTTAGCAAGTTACAATTGGCAGTACAAATTTAATCTGCAAAATTGCAGTAGTCCCCAGCTATACATTTAAAAAACTCATACATATATTTTCTCAAGCCAGAGATGGTCTTATGTACTTCAAAAGTGATTACTATTTTAGAATTTTAACTAGTCCAAGACACAGGGCAAAGAGAAGGCATTAGGAAAGAAAAATATGTTTGTGAGCTCTACGAAGGAACTTTTCTAAAACCTTTCCATAAGTTCTAGAACAAGTATGACCAGAAGACATAGAAGAATAATGAGTGGGTAAGCTCACATTTTGAAGTGGAAAAGTTACTGCTTTTCACAGATATTCTGGAACTAAGGTGACATTAGGATTACCTTAAAAAATACAACCATGACAAACACTAAGACCTTCACTGACTAGTGCAGCTACAGATCGAGATAGCATCAAACTCAGCTGACTGAGCTTTTCAGTCAGAGCTGGATGTCTATCCTTGGATCTACATCCTTCCTACATAACGTAAAAATGAGTTGAGGGGAAGCAGAGGAAATTGTGGGACTTGCCCTGAACAGGAAACTCATGGCCTGGGTCAGAAGTTATCTGGGGCCTCAGCTGTCACTGCTGTTCCACAATACACAAAAGTCTGTATTTTCCTAAGCATGTCCTTGCCATCATCCTGGATCTTTGAGGAGGGTTCTCTCATCCCTCATAAACTGGATTTCCAGTGGTGCCTTTGGACAGAGAGTAGGCCTTAATGATAGCACACTTAATCTACTACTGGCTCCAAAGAATTTGTTGTTGTTTTGTTTTTGGGTTTTTTTTAAATTTCTTTACTTCAGGAGAACATAGTTTGAGCAAGGAATGGAAATCAATCTATTTTTATGCAAAGCCTGAGCATGAAGAAGCAATTACAATGCCATTTGGAATGGGTGAGGGGACTCACCAAGCTTCAGACATTAAAAGAGTCTGGCACAGCACTTGCAGGATGCAGCAGCCGGCACCCTTGAAGGGAGAGGCTTAGGTACATCAGTGGCTTTAACTGCTCACAACTACAGCATAACCTGGCTGGCAATCACCACTGGAGAGGGCCCAGGACACTTGCTGTCCCAAAGCATGTGAAAGCAGCTAAAGCTGCTCCTCCAGAGAAAAACACTCCATAGGTGCTCTAGCAATCAATTCCAAGGCTTGACCACCAACTCGATAAAACTTTCCTTCTGTTTTTGTGGAATTGCCTGCATTTTAGTGTGTACTCACAGCCTCTTTTTCTCTGCCACTGGCACCACAGAGAATGGGTGGCTTCATCTTCTTTACTCCCCCACCAGGTAGTTAAAGACATGGAAAGGATGCCCATCAGTCAGTAACAACGCTGCTCCTTGTTCCCCAGAGCTGAAATTACTTCAGATTCAGCAACTCAGAGAGGCTTTGAGATATCTGGGTTTCAAGACAGGCCCATAACTTCAGTCACCATAAGTGTCTCCTTTCCAGTGTTGCTAACTTGTCTCTGAATGAAGAGTAGGACATACTCCACAAACTCCACTGATAAGTAAAGTTGTGTTGTAAACTGGTGTTGGAATAAGATAATTTGTATTACTCACAGAGCACACATTAGAAAATTAATTGATACAAGAATGGAAGACAGCCAAAATTTTATTGCCTTGTCAGATGCAAAAATTTATTTATGTTATTTATCAAATGTTTAAATTTACACAAAAGACAAACACTTTAACTTCAGGTCCAATTGTTCATCAGAAAGCCTAATTAGAATACCCTTGACACTTCCAAAGACAATTTGTACAAGACGCTTAGAACAGCAGAATATCATAAATAATGGCCAACTTCACAAGCCTGAGGGTCACTACCCCATGACTATTTCTCTGCTGAGCATAACCCACAGAACAGAGGAAGCCTTAAAGCCATTTTAATCCCCAAACACTATCACTACTGCACTCAGAGCATTTAAATCACACTGCCCTTCATTAATAACACCAAACATTACATCTAGTCTTAAAAGATTTATTACAGCTTCCCCTAACAAAATGACTTTTCTTTTAAACATTACAAGAGAACTGTGCATCAGAAAAACTGCAAAATACACAATCATCCATTTGGCTTGGTTTTACAATAAAAATAATATCAGTCATCTATTTGTTAACTTCAACTCTCATGTCATACTCCTTACCCCCTCCCTTCTCACTTAGGAAACTACACTAGACCAGGCAGTTTAATTGTAGCACTGAGGTAGCATATTTTAATTGATCAGAGTAATACGTTTGATATTGTGCCTCCTCTCCATTAAAGCACAAAAAAAATCCCCACAGTTTTTCAACATCTTTGGAGAAGACAGGCATATAGTTCATTTCAAACAGCCACTCTATTTTGAATTCAAAGCACAAAGCATCTCTGAATGAAATACATTATACCAGCTTGAATGAATGAGAACATATACAAGAAGAATGAAATATGTCAGTTTTATTAGAACTAGGGTTACATTTTAGCCCTATGGCACCTATTGTTCCCTATTATGAAATGCAACTTTACAGTCCCTGAAATTTAATTTCAAAGACGAGGATCCTGAAAAAAGGCAGCTGTGCCACTGTTCTAAATGATTTTCACACTATTGGCAGAGCCAAATAATTGCAATAAAACCAGATGAAATCAACGGACCTAATATAAAGTCAACAGGAATTAAATACATGAATATACCAAAAGAATCAAAGTTAAGGCAGAAGGTATGACTTCATGAACAGCAAGCACTTTCCATTCACTTAAAATTTAAAGCTGAATAGCCTTAAAATAATTAAAGGAAAACCAACACCAAGGAACAAACAAAAACAGCAACACAAAAGATCCAAACAATAAACAAACCCCCAAAACAAAACAAAAAAGAAAAAAACCCCAGCCAACAAAACAAAAAAAACCCACCGCTGCCAGAGTAGAAGCCTAATTTCCTAACAAATTGAGAATAACAGTATCTCAGCTTTGCCCTTCTGGCTAAAAGTTTTAAAAGACTAAGCTGAAGTCAAGCTCTACTCAAGACTGCAGCCTTAACTTAACTTAATAAACAGAGGGTTTATTAAAGTAACTCTTACAGACACACCTGTGTATTTAGAGGGAATAATAAACAGTGATCCTAAAGAACAGGAGTAATTTCCTGTTCTGCATGCCATGCTTGTACACATAGCCTTGTAAAACTCTGCTGAATGGTACACAATCTTCACCCAGCCCCAGGCTGGATCTTTGAATTCCTCCCTCCATCTTTCACATAGGAAAGCAAAAATTTTTACTACAGTTGAAATCCCTTGAGTCAGCTGCATGCACAGGGGAAATTGGGTTTTAACACATTGGAAAGCAGACTGAGAATGTAACTGAGCTGACTGATAAATAAACTCCCAAGGTAACACCTTAGAGCTGAGGAAAAAATGCTTAAGTTATAATGACCAATTCAAGCTGTTTATGAAGGCATTGATGTTAATCTTTCAAGTAAGCCAAGAAGCACTCCAACACCTGTTATTAAAAATTTAAGGCTTTTATACCCTCTTACATACAAAAGGAGTATTAAACAGAAGGAACTTGTTTACAGTAAATACAAACAATCTGAAAAATCTCTGAAACCTGTTTATACAAATACTAATAAATTCTTTAATATTTTGTACAACTAGAAGGTGCACAGATTGGCATTCAAGCAGTCAATGCTGGCAAACATCTGTCAGACAGTAACATGATTTACTTGGATAACAATATAGTTTAAAATGCCATAAATTAAAAAATAAGTTAGTTCACATTTTTTCCCCAGATTTTATGTACATCTTAGACTTTAATGAGATCGTGCAGCCTTCTTCAGAAGCTCGAGGTCTTTCCGAGGCTTTTAATTGCTCTGGCACAGCCATATTCTTCCAGTTGCAGAGGGATATACTTTTCTATCTGAAGGAGCCCATGCCCAGCAGGACTGGTAAACAACTTAATCCAGGATGGCTTAATGTTTCCTCTGAAGCCCAGAAAGGCCAAACTTCCTGTGACAGAAAAAGCTCAGCATTACCAAACCATCAAAGCTCACTGCAGCACAATACTAGACTGGTTAGGTAGGAAAAGGCATGCTGCCCCAAAATTCCTTCCCCCACATTATTCAGGACATTAGTCCACTTCCAGCTTTACATGCACCTCACAAGGAAATAATAATTTGCAATTTCTTTTCTCAATACTTAGTATTAAATACACTGAAATCTTAGTTTGAAAACACAGTTAGTTGGATAGTTATAAAACCTGCTTTCTCAACCACAACTTGTGCCAGCACTCTGAATAGATGAGAGCTACACCATGTGGCCCTATAATCTCATCATCCCTCAAAATACCAATAGCTTCTCATTTCTGGCTTCAAGTTATTTTAGAACAGGAAATACTAGGAAGGCACAGGAGATTGCTTAAACATAGATTTGCCGGGTAAGGCACAAAATACAGGCTTTAGGGAAAAAGGCTGGGACTCTTTTTGTGTGTTCTGCAGGCACAAAGAACTGCTAGTTACTTCTCTGTTTGCACCAAGCTTCACAAAATGGCATAAAGGGTTTTTCTGTCCCAACTGCTGAAGAGCTGCCCACCTCCCCTCTCAACAAGAACTGACACACAGCAGCCACACCAGTGCAAACTGGCAACCACCCTGCACCAGCAGCATCCTTCTTACACACCCCATGAGAAACCCACCATGCCAACATAAACAAAGACCAAGGTGGTGTCAAAGAAATGTGCAACATTTCCACCAACCGTTGCTCTGAAGATAAGGTGGTTTTGCTGTCCCCAGGGACATTAAGGCTTCAGCTAAATTATTAGGAATTGCTACATCACCTCTTGTGCTCAGCAGAATGATAGACCTGCAACAGGAACAGCACAGACACAGCAGCTGTTACAAACACTTTTTTTTTAATATTCTGCTGTACGCCTTTACAACTAGCTGCCCTCAGAGTCCAATTCCTTATGAGTACTTATGACACGGTAATAGTCAACCCTTTCTGAAAGAAGTACTTAGAATTTCTTGGGTTTAAACTGACTTTAAAATTTAACTTCAAAATCATTGGAAGATATTATTTAAATACAGTGTAGTATTTTATATAAAAAAATCAAGTTTAGCTATTGATCCAAAATTAGAAAATTAAAATGCTGGTCATTTTTTGACACTAACTCTATCTTTATTTAGTGATAAAGAATTTTCCCCCTATAGGGAGAGAACAGTATGATATCCTTCACACAGTCCTTGCCACTTGTCCTTATTAAACAGAAGTAATTCTTGTTTTAAGCAAAGCAGTGTTATTACCGCTTATTATTTTGTTAAAGAAAATGGTTTTTGAGGAAAAAGGCAACACCAGAAAAATTTTAATGCTCAAAATCTGCTTAGTTTTCTTAAATAAGGCCATACTGTCTAATAAATTGCTCTGATATTTCTCCTTTTGCCTGAACGTATGTTTTGTTCACTTTCAATCCTCGTGTATCATCATCTATTCATCATTATTTAAATCCCTGTCAGAGAGCAGAGCTACAGCTTGCAGGACATTCTGGAAATTAGTGGTCATTGCACATACCTTTGTTGAATTCCAGATTTTAAATATCCATCTACAAGCCTAATGTCTACTCCAGAAAATAATTTGTTTCCCAACACTGTGCCAGTGCAGGCATCTACTACAACAATAAGTATTCCATTATCCTTGATGGAAAACATGGTGTCATTGACCTGAATGGGAAGAAAAAGAGAAAGAAAAGGAAGTTAAGATGAATCAAACAGCAATTCTACTGTGCTTAGTGTTAATCAATCTTACTCTAGTTTAGACACAGTAATTTCCTTACAAATACTTGCTTCTCCGTAACAACTCTTCAGTTTTCCTTTTGAAAGGACACTGCTTAATGAGACACCTGAACTTGCAAGTGTTAACCCTGTAGATTCTATAGGAATATTGCACATTCCAGGTAACTTACTACCTGCCTTGTCAGCAAAGGTTAAGCTGCTCATGTGCCATTTGTCTGCCTGGATAACTGAAGGTTCAACCAGGCCAACAATGACACTGCAGAATGCAAGGCACGTGCAGACTAAGCTCAGGTGGGAGGGTGTCTGCAAACTGTATTTCACTATCATGTGCAAGTCTACTTCAGCACCAGAATGGAAAAGTAAAACTAAACTACTTTTTATACAGTACCACATCACTGGGCTTATTTGGGCCACATCAGAACAAATACAGAAATCTACTGATTCTGTAGCAATTGCATTTAGAGGACTTTAGCAAAGCTAAATGGCTTGTGTGACCCATCCCACTTACTTGCTAATCTGCTTGCACAAGGTCAATTTCAACAAAATGGATTTAACTAACAAACAGTTAGGTTATGTGTTCTTTTTATTTCCAAAACCAGCCATAAATGTATACCCACACAGATTTAAACTGTGTGAAGCTGAACATTTTAAACTCTAATGGGAACATTTTTCTCTTTGGCAGATAGGATTCAAATATAGAATGGAGCTTTGAAGCCCCACTTTCTGATGTTTAAACATAAGCTTTTTCACTTTGCTTTTTAAACAATGAACCGATTTTTAATTCAAGTGAAGAAAACAGAGGTCTGAATTATGTAGAGCTGTACAACTGTTATAATATGAACTGCTATAGTGATATTTAAAAAGAAAACCATAAAGAATACTTACATATATAAATGCTTGCTGACCTCTGCGTGACTCTTTTTCATCAGATGAATTAATCTGCACAAGGAGGTAGTTTTTGTGAGGGTCACTGGTGAACACCATCTGGATATCAAACAAAGCAGTTAAGTACACATATTAATAATTCTTCAAAGCTTTGTCATGCCAGTTTACAACAGACAGCCCATGCTCCAAAGCAAATGTATCCATTTGTCAGCAGCATTATTTATGGTACTAGTAATCCAAATAAATAAAATGATACATAGTGTAACATATTTTATCTCTTAATTTCAATGTTTTTCTCAGCTTGTGTAGCTGAGACAATTTCAAGTTCATGCTAATAAGCAAAGATCCAAACAGAGAGGTGGTTTGCCCTGTAGATCTCTGCAGCCAAGCTCTACACATAGCACGGACAATACTGCACTGCAAGACATCAATCCATCTATGTCCCTTTCTGTAGCACTTGGAGCAAGAGTTGCACAAAAAAACCCTGAAACATTTGTACTACAGAAGGGGCTCCACACCTTCAAGGAATCCAAGAGGATTAACAAGCTGACCACTACAATTTGATAAGCACAGTATTCTGTGCTGAAAGACTGAAATTTAGACTTAAATTGAGTAGAGAGCATTACCAATTCTACAGTTCATGAAAGTTTTTGCTTATTTAACTTTACCTGAGTTGTGCCACATTTTGTACATGGTATGGCAGCTTTTTCTGGCATCTGCTTTATGATGGTTGGTACTTGGTAGTACTTTGGGTAAGCTTTTGCCATGCAGTTACTTATCCCTTTTGATGAATCTTTGGTCACAATCTTGATCCTTTCACATCCCTGAGATGAGCAATAACTGTGACCATCCCGATTATATTTGGCTTGAAGAAATAAAAACAGTAATCTACACAAAAAGGGGAAAATAATATAAATTACTTGGTGAAATACAGGTATTTATATTCGATCTTAACAGCTATATTTCATGATTTTCAGAAGCAGAAAAACTATAGTATTCACCACTACAGTTCTGCACCATTATCCAAAGGTTTCAAAGTATTTACAGTTCACTAGAGTTAGGAAATCTCTAACAATTTAGCAAAACCCCCCCACAATTAAAGGAGATATCAATATAAATGCAGATGCTTTGCAAAGAAGAATCAGTCCTCAGATTAGTGGCTTGCAGGAAACAAAAAATTAATTGCAGAGCCTGAATTTTTCTTTGCACATATTCAGCAGAAATATTCAGTTTCACCCATCAGCACTATACAGTATAGCTGTGCTACTTCAAATGCCTGGAAATGCAATTTAGGGTAGTAGTGGTGAATAATGCTCACAGAAGACTGGTTGTTCTTCTGTTACATTTTAGACTGTTATCAGAGCAGCTCTTACACAAAGCAACATAAATGTTTGTTCAAAAACTACATTCATTTGTTTATTTATTACAGACAGGCACAGTAGAAGGTAATGGAACAAAATAAGTAAGAACAAATTATAAATTTAGAATCAATGTTTGCAAAAATCACAACTGTTGTACATAGCACCTAATTTATTGGAAGATGACCATATCTAAAACCTCCCAGAAGGATTTTAGTGGCCTCCGTGAGAAGTACTTTTGAGAGATAGACTAGGACTTTTAAGTTCTTTTGAGACAGCTGAAAACAGATTAGCATTTTCAAAAATACAATTCTTAAATGTTGGAAGAGAAAGCTTCTTGAAGATTTCTAGAATTTAACAAGAAAACAGATAATTTCTCTGAAGACTAAGAAATTAAATCCTAAAAGACACTGCTCTGCAGCACATCAGATAATATGTTTTCCCCAGATATAGGGTAGGAAATATCTTTGGCAAATGTGG
Source organism: Sitta carolinensis (assembly GCA_032173965.1). Lineage (NCBI taxonomy): Eukaryota > Metazoa > Chordata > Aves > Passeriformes > Sittidae > Sitta > Sitta carolinensis. The sequence goes on from CM063313.1 coordinate 62,392,852, forward strand.
TGCTCTCGAAAAGTATTTCCATGACAGCCATGGTAGTTTGGAGATTTAAAGACAAACATTCTTCCAAAGGGTTGTGGGGTCCTTCTCAACAGCTTTCCTCTTATGCAGGTGTCTCAACCAGCTGCTTTTAACACTATCCAACTGGACATTTTTAACAACAATTTAACATTTTAAACAACATCTTGTAGCAGAGTCAAGTAACAGGAGTTACCCAGTACTGTTGTCAAAGTAAAACCTCTTGTCTGATCGATTCTTTTCAAGCTCCATCATTGAAGACACAGGCATGTAGCGCTCCACCTTGCTTGACAGAGCAGATGACCGCCTTTGGAAGGTTTCCAATACTATAAGAAAATCTGTCTTTGGCTGGTAACAAAGACCAACACGAATCCAGTCATTCCTAAAACCAAAATAAATTTATGGGTTTTCATAAGAACTGCTTAGATGTGAATACAGAGCAAATGAATCGCTCAAAAAAAAAAAAGAAACAGGAACACAAAAAGCTCCTAAACCCTCGACCGGATGATCAAATCTGCACAGTCTTTCATTAGACATTTTAGTAACTCTGATTCTCCCAGGATATATTTGATTAGATATGTCAGAGATATTTACTAAGTCTATCTGCCAACAAAATCAAGTATCTTAAACTATTCAACTGCAAATCTGCTCAACTTCACTATTGGTATATTTTCTTCTCCAGAGGTTTTTCCTTAAAGACACTGTACTGGATAAGTATTTAATGTCAGGTGCAGGTCTGTTGTTTAATCCCTTACTTTTCATACTTTAGTATTTGTAATTATGAAAAAAAAATACCCAAACCTAAGGTCTGATCTTCCAGATGGTTGTAAATTCATGTACAGTAATTTTGCAGGAGATAACTTCAGTATTGCCTTATGGATCAAAGCAACAAAGAAAGTAAACATACTTGTTGAAGTTAATGAGATACAGATAGGTGACATTTGGAGCTCTTCCATTCCAATGTATTGTATAGCCCTTTTGGAGCATCACCACTGGCTGGTACTGCTGAAAGGCAGCTGCTCTCTGATTAATACCTCTAAGAACCATGGGATTGGCTGGATACTCATCTCGGACAATAGTCATGGAAAGATTTGTCCATTCCATGTTTGGACATAAACCTAAATGATATTTAAGAGGGTGAAAATAGGAAGAGTTGGTCTTTTTGCAAAATAAAATGAAATAGTGAAGCACAATCAGTACATTATTAACCAAAATGCTGCAATTTGATGTTCTGAGTTATGTAATACACAAATCCCTCCTGAATAGAAGTCCTATTAAATAAACTATTATAGATTTTTCCCATTTTACAGACAAAAAACATATGGAGAAGAAAAAAATAAAACCAGCTCTAACACCTGGCCACATAGAGCAGGAAACAGAATGGGAATTAAACCTGTAAGACTTGTATTCATAAGGTGGTATTTAACATCTCCAGAAAACAAACCAACAAAACAACCCCTTAAAATCTACCCTGTGAAAAAAAAAATCAGACAGAACTTGCATGGCGGAAGACACCTTCAATGCAAAAATGTTTTAGCAGATACAGCTGCAGACAGAACTCTTGGCAAACACATTTAGTTTTACCTCGCAGCATCTGATACTGTACCCTCGGTCTGCTGAGAGGAAGCACAATATACACACGACTGGCTGAAAAGTGTGATATGGATAAAAGTATTTTTGAAAGTCAAAATATTTTGAAATCCAAAGACAGGTAATTTTGTATTTCTTACATTAACTGACTCTAAGTAGTTCATATTATGTATTTTCCCCAAACAGAAAGCCAAAAGTACTAGCCTGTGCATAGCTCCCACTGCAAACCACTCCACTCCATTCTGTGATGTTAATGCATTTGGGATGTTGAATCAAGAAATTATCCATTCGGCCCACATAGGTATCCCTGTAATCAGTCACTGAACCATCTAGATCATGAAATATTGAGTTCTTGTCACCATCCAGATCTCCTTCTTCAAACCAGGGACCAGGCTTTCCAAAGAACACTTTCAAAGAAACCTGACAACGACAATTAAAGTTCGTTTTTCCTGAGGTGAAACACAGACTAACATTTTCACATTGCAGAAACACAGGAATTATACAAAGAGGATTAAAAACTTTATAGCAAGGATAAAAGCAGAATCTTGCAAAGGAGACATGCTGGGCTCAGGCCAGCTCTTGCTTCTTAACAGCGTTTGCTGCAGAAAATACGTTACTAAGGATATACCAAAACTTACAAAATATTAAAAAATAATTTCTTTTCCGCTTTACCACAAGCCATAAATCATAACATATCCTACATCTCTGTTGGTACTGTTTTTTTTGCTCAGGAGACAAAGGATAGACTCTGTGTGATCTCCAGCCAGGAGGTAAACTCTGAAGTAGGTATGCATAGGAACAATGACCTACAGCTCTTCTCTGTGTATGCTAAATACAAGAAAAGAAAACCATTTGCAAGACTCAAGGAAAACTTGTAACAAACTTACATTTGGACCAAACTTCACAAGAGAAATGTTATTCTTTGGAGTCATCTGCCATGGATTTTTCATCAAGAATCCAACTGCACTGGTAAATCTGTCTGGAGTTGGCACAAAGTTTCTAAATGTGCACTTTGTAAGGTGAACAGGTCCATCATAAATCTGAAAGCCTCTGATTGGAAATGTCCTGTTGATGCAAGCAAATACTTATACCATTCTGTAACAAAACTCATGATAAGCTTGAATCTGTGTTAAATACATATCCTCTCAGAGAAATCAATAAAGCAGCTATTACAGAATGACTGACAAGATACATTTTTAGTAAAGGAAATATGGTTTCTGTGCTTCTCTAATGAGTCAAAAAATCCCCTGCTCCTAAATCTTCCTGTTAGCAGAGCTATCACTGTCCATTTGCAAATGCGCCCCTTTTTCAATATGAGAAATACAGAAATACAGAAAACTAATACCACCTGCTCTTTGATTGACCACGGCAACTGGAAGTGACTGCAGACTGGAGGAAAGAGGAAGGAACAATCAGAGAATGGCAGGCTGGTAAGGCTTGACCCCCAGGAAGATGATGGGAAAATGATGGAGCAGCTAATCCTAGAAACCATTTCCAAGTGCCTGATGGACAGGAAAGTTGTCAGGAATAATCAGCATCAATTCACCACAGAAAAAGTGTTAAACTTCTGTAATGAAATGACTACTGTGGGAGGGCAGTGGGAGAGCAGTGGACATGGTCTACCAATACTGCAGTAAGACTTCTGACATTGTGTCTGATAAGATCCTCATGAAGTATGGGTGGGATGAAAGGACATATAGCTGGGCCCAGAAAGTGATGGCACAAAGTCTACTTGGAGACCAGTAACTGGTGATGTACCCCCTGGATGATTAGGCCAAGTATAGTCTCTGGGTCAAGTCTGCAGAGGGCACAACACAGAGGGATGCAGCAGAGGGTTGTGCCACTATCCAGACAGACCCTAAAAGGCTGAAAAAAATGGGTGGATACAATCTCATGAAGTTTAACATGGGGAAATGCAAGGTCTTGCCCATTGGGAGCAACAACACTTTGTGCCAGTGAAAAGGACCTACCTATAGGTCCTAGTGGAAGCCAAATTAACCATAAGACAAACAATGTCTTACCACAAAGAGGCAAAAGGTATCCAGGGCTGCACTGTGAGAAATGTTACCAGCAACTTGAGGGAAGTGATAATTCCCATTTTTTCAGCACTGGTGAAGCAACACATAAAGTGCCTGTCCCCAGCACAAGGCCAGAGAGAACACAAGAAAATGCAGCAAAGGGCCAGAAAAATGATTAAGTCCCTGAACCATCTCTCATGGCAAGAAACACTGGGAGACATGTTCAGCCTGGAGTAGAAAAGCCTCAGGCAGGAATCTCAAAGTATATCTGAAGAGAGGGTACAAAGAAAATGGAGTCAGACTATTCCCAGTGACAAGACCAGGAGCAATGCACACAAGACAAAAAAATAGGAGGTCCTTGCACAACAACAGGAGAAACATTTTCACTGAGAGAGTGACTGAGCACTGGCACAAGTTGCCCATGAAAGCTGTGGAGAACACACCCCTGGAGATATAATTAAGACATCTGAACATTGTCCTAGAACATGAGCTGTCTAGGTGACAGTTCTTGAGCAGGGGAGTTGGATAAGATGACATCCAGAGGCCCCTTCCAGCCTCAGTTGTTATGTGATTACACTCAACAAGACTGAATACCTCATATCACCACCACATTATCTTCTCCCCTTTAAATGGCTGAACAGCAAAAGCTCTTCTTCCATTTCAGGAAAAAATGGTGAGCCCACCTCACCCTTTGTCCTACTTGGCTAAGGATGTGTGGGGACAGAACTAGGAGGCAAGTGGGCATGCCCAAGACATTCTGCTACTTGATACCATCTTACATTATGGCTAGGAGGTGGGGGAAATGGACTCTCTCTTGCTTCCTGGAGGGAGAGCATTCCTTTTTCTGGGGACGCAGTGGGCTAACACTGGTCCTGAACAGAGGATTTGTCCACCAGGAGAATGCTTTGGGGAGCTGATGGTCTCTTGGCCATCTTGTTCTTCATCTTGGGAGCCACCCCATGCCAGGTTGAGTGGTGAGCATTTATTTGTACATAAATCACCTCTGTTTTTTATACTTTTGTTACTAATATTGTTTCTATTACTGTTAATATTCTTAATCTCATTGTTCCCAGTACACTGTTCTTGCTCAAGATCTCTCTTTCTCACCTGAGGAGGTAGGGAAAGGAGAGTGGCTACATGGGGCCCAATTTCCAGCTGGGCTTAAACCATAACAGTCTTCTTTCCTATTCTGTGGCAAGGGTAGGACTTTGTACTATGTTGAACAAGGATCAGTGCAAATCAAAGGAAAAAGAGAAGGATCATGGTCACACACTGATTTGTCATAGACAGACTGCAGCCTGTATCTCAAACTGACCTTTGCATTTGTTACTTGAAAGCTCTCCTCTAGACCCAAATACTTTTTAAGCCTAGCATTTAAGCAGGATAACTTAAATTGCTACAGAATAGTAACCTGTGCAAGCATCAGATGAACCTGCTTCAGCAAAAACGTGAGTGACACAGCTGCACACATAGCATTAAAACGATAAAAAAAAGATAAAGTGAGCATCGCTTTCAGTGGAGCCTTAATCTCTGACAGCTCAACCAAGAAGGGTCTTTACAACTGATACAGAGAATTTTTCTTGTATTTCTACTTCCTTCATTCATGACATACTTACCGATTTCTAGGCAGAGTGCGTGTCTTGTTGTCTATTCCTCCAGTTCCCACATATTTATTTTGTCCACCTTGAAACCCATAATTCTTGCTCTCACCTATGAACAGTGACTCTGATACCTCCTGGCTGGCACCTTCATCATTTTGGAAGCTCCCATCACTATCAAAGCACATCAGATACAAATCTTTAGACAAGACTGTCCACCAGATACCAAGGCACAGCACTGCTTTCACTTCTGTAACAGCCCTCCTCAAGCAAATAGACTTCATGTACAGTACACAAAACAGTAGATTTAATCGTTAACATTAACAGAGACTAACTCACTGAAATTAAAATTTCTAACTCCCTTTGTAAAGGGAGTTTTTATTAAACCTTTTTATTTACAGCCCACTTTTCCTATCCTAGAACCAGTTTGTAAGAATCTAAATATCAGTAATTTCAGCTCACTGCCTAAGTAACTTGATATTTTTCATTAGAAAGAGACTCTCCCCCTACTAAATGCTCACCCCCTTTCTTTTCCATTACTCACTTTCAGCTGTTCAGGAGGAAAATAAAATACTGCCTAAGGAATCATACACTACCGAGAATATATGGATAAATACAACCTTTCTGGTAAAGTGGCAGCAAACTGTGGTGTAAACCAAGCACAGGCTGAACTCAAGTGGAAACTTTGGCAGCTGTGCCAGTTTACAGCCTTTATAACATCATCTGCACGACTGGAAATACAACTAGGCCCCAAACTGACAATGCAGCCTTGTGAAAGCATACCTATTAGTTTTAAGAGATTCATGTAGATTTTCTAAGCTTCTATGCAAGGAAACAGAAATTATTAAAAAAGTACTCACCTAGCAAATGTCAAACCTATTCCATTGTCTGCAAACCTACAAGAAAGACCAAAACATCAGATGTTTTTTCTGAATTATCCTACAATTGGTTAATTTTAAGAGCATATCCTGCTATGCACTGAAAAAAGTTTGAAATTTTCTATTAATGGAACTTAGAACCACCACATGGTTAACTTTTCCAAAAGTATTGCTGTTAAAAAATAGTAAAACAATTTTCTATGCATTTTAAACAGGACTTGAGCGCTTCAGGGAGACAACAGAAATCCCAGTCTGAATTTACTGTCTCTACCAACCTTTAGGCTTCTTTTTACTACAGATTTTTTTTTGCTGTTTTGGGCAGGTTCTCATCTAATCATATATAAACTTGCATATTTGAAGTTGTGGGATGGTATGAAAGCTGGTCATACTGAGAAGTTCCAAAAGTTAACCATCTCCTATAAAGTTAACCTCTCCTGTTGTAATGCACTCTCATAAACATAGCTTCAGAGAAAAATTCTTAACAGCATGCAGCTGTTTGCTTCCAAATACCTACGCAGAGTTCTGAATGAGGATATCCCCTCCTCTGACCCAGGCTCCATGATCATTGTTTTTGAAAGAGATTAATCTGTCAATCAGAGCAGCAACTCGGGGCTTTTCAGGGTCTGCATCTTGATGAGGTCGAAACCTGGGAGAGATAAACAATCAGTACAGGAAAACTTTATTTTCCATGTGCCATATATGCTGCACTGAGTAAACCTGAAAGATAAACACTCATATGATGGGCAAATTCCACTCTGCTTAATGTTTGGAATGAAAGAAGCTAAAAGCAGATACATCTCTGGCCCTCTAGTACCAAAAGTGTCTCTGGGACATAATGAAGCAGGAACGTGAAACGTTCCAGTAACTCTCGCAGGCTCTTGCTCAGTCTAAGTTTCTTTGCCTGTCTTTAGCCTCCCTTTATCCCCTTTTTCTTTCTGCCCTCCCCATTTGTTAATGTGAAAGTATAATTAAGGGAATTAAGCTTCTTGGAAGGACACAGAGGGCTGACACTAGTTATGCTAGAACAGTCTGGACTTTTGTGTAACTGGTCCTTCAAATATCTCAAACTTTTCTGACATACAGTAGTGCTGCTTCTCTGGGCATGCCTTAGATTTTTTTTTATTGCATTGCTACCAAGATGGTCTTATACAGTAAATTAAGACTGGAAACTATTTTAAATAGTAGGAAGATACAGTCTGATTAACAACTGGTGACATTTTCACTTCATTAGCCCCAGGACCCCAGACAAAAAGTAATACATTAGAAAAAATTACAAACAGGTATTTTGAGCTGGTAGATACCTAAGTCTGTTATCCCAATCACTCTCTTGTTCAGATTTGGATCTGTCCCCTCCCCCTCCAAGGAAGAAAAGGCAAGATATTAGAAAAGGCAAAATGTTAGGTTTTCATAGTGTCAGTCTTATCAATTAGCATTTAAATCCCTTCAGTCTGGTTCCATGTACAGTGATTAGGGACCTCACATAGGTGATGTCCTTGTTCCTCTTTTTCTGCTGTGAAACATGACCCCAATTTCATGCACTGAGTTTCTTGCATCCTCAACACAGTAGAAGCTCTCAGAGGGCATCTTACCCCTCTCAAGTTCCTCTTGATTACCTGTTGTGCCTGAGGTAAACCACAAGGGTTCTATGGCCTTTCTGTCAAAACATGGAACTAGCAGGTTAATTTCCAAATTATGAAGTAGTGAGCATATCAAAATTTGGAACTCTCCTCTTTGCATCTGCAGCAGTAACTTAACTGACCTTGTCTTAAACACAGGTCAATTGACAATAAAGATAATCTATGAACCATATTTTCGGTGCTAATACTCAGTTGTCACAACAAAATGTTGACAGATGCAGTTATCCAATATTCATTTAACCACTATCCCAGGCTATTTTATTTGAAGTTCAGGACAAGACTAACCAGGCACAGTACAACCTGGAACTCTCCTAGATTCTCCATTACCTTCTCTCACTTTATAAACTGAAGTAAATGTGGTTGATTGTACCACCTCTGCAAAGAGCCTTTAGAAGAACTGTGCTACTGAGCTATGACTTCCAAGCCTAGAAGGAACAGTAGAAACATTCGGCAGTAGAAAAGGTGAGCAGATGCACTACTAGTTAAATTTAACTAATTGTTAAATTAGTTAAATTTAACTAATTTAACAACTAGTTAAAATTCAGTTATAAATCAGAAGATCAGATTTTAAGGGAATGTTTTCCTATTAGTGAAAATTCCAGAAAACATTGCAAGTATGACAGTAGAGCATGTTTAAAACAACGTCTCCTAAGAGGACAGAAACTATCCTGGGCAAAAGCTCAGAAAAAAACCAAATCCTTTAAGAGACACCATCTCTGTTGTTCCCAAAATAGAGGAATAAATGAGGGAAAAGTACATATATGAACTTACTGTTTGGTTATAATTTATAAATTACTTTATAGTTTTAAAAGGATTTTTCCCTATGTGAATGTAAGGGCAGTCTCAAAACTTTGTGTTATTCACTCACTTGAAAGAAAATATCCTTTACCTTGCATTGTTGTCCAAACAAAGATACTCTCTGGGATCATCAGCACTAGCATTAGTTGTTTTAACACCCTTATCAATGAACAAACCAGCCTGAAATAAGCAAGGAAAGAAAATTCATACTATCCAAAATTAAAGACAGAGTGAAAATGAAATTTTTAAAATTTAAGCATTGCATTCCACACACTTATTAGAAACTCTTCAGTTTGGCTTCAATTGGCATACTGTCTAAGGGAAAACTAGCTAATTAATACAATACACCAATCTGTGCTTATATGGAAGGAATTATCTGTGATTTTAAAAAAGTAATGGAAAATTATCAAAGTTCACTTCAGATTTCTTTCACAACATCAATTTGAGGTTTTCCATTTATTACCAGATGCTGTTCTGGAAAATCTGGAAGCCAATCTTGTGGTGAGTTCAAATTATTCTCATAAATGGAGAAGAAAAGGAAACACAAAACCTACAGTGAAAAATCCTTTGTATCTCACTTTAAAACTAAACTACCTTTACTACTAAAGATTATTGTGGTCCAAGCTTGAAACTCAATAATCCAGTATGAAATAAATCACTTAAGAAAATAAAAGCATGAGGAAGCATTTGTGCTCTTTTACCTGAATTACACACAAATACCTGTGCTACTTTCACCTCTCATCCAAATTATGATTACAACTGAGCCTCACACACAAGCAGATTCTCAGACCTGCTAGTGGAGTTCTCTTTCAACAGAGAATTTTAAAACACAAATTGCTACCCTCATTTAAAGATGCTAATAGCTATACAGGTGAAACCCTTTTCTTCTTCACAATGCACTTTTGTATTCAGTATGTTCTAATTCTAATCTGAACAAAATGCCCTACAGTCCCAAACACACTGTTAACACAACTTCCATCAAACACTGCATCATTTCTTGGTATCCCAGACAATGAACTGCCAGGCAAAATCAGTTTCATTTGGCAAAAACAAAATCCAATAATGATTCTATGAGGTTTCAATGGTTAAACAATGAGAATCTCCTGCAGCAACTAAACACAAATAAGTATTTTTTTGGAGTTAGGTGGTTTTGTAAATGTAATTATATTTCTCCATACACAGAGCAACTAGATTCCAAATGAAATATTTTAAGGACTTCAGCACAAGTGAAACTTTAGCTGAGATGTGGAAAAGGATTGAAAGTCATACTAACAAAACACTCCTCAATGACCATAGGCTGAGAACTCCATAAGAAAACTCCTGCAAATAAGTGAGCTCCTGAAGCCAATATTAAAGCTTAATCTCTAGCCAGAGACTGCATCACCATATGTCAACACATGACACTCAGAAAAATAAATTGTAGCTACTGCAGCAAGTTATTAGATGAATCACTGCTACAATAAACTTTGAGTCTTCAAGGGTCAGCTTTCTTTGGAGTCGGAAACAAAACTGAAGAGTAGCATCTGAAATGCTACTTCTGTAAAAAGTATTTTATTAGAAGTATTAATTAAGTTTATTTGTTTGTGTCTTACGAGGATCTGATACAGTGAATACTCAAAATGCAACTAGAAAATACACCCATGCTGATTATATGTTGTTCAACAGCACAGTTCTAACACAGCACAAAATCTATCTCCTACCCAGCTTAAAACGTGAATAGACAAGCTCTAATATAGAATACTGAGGAAGAAAAACATAACTTTTTTGTAATAACATATTACATTACCTTAAAATTAGAATGAACCCTGTTGTTATAGAAGATTCCTAGAGGTGTAAGTTCTGATTTGGTTTCAATGGCTAAACTATGAGAATCTCCTGTAGCAACCCTGTGAAACAAATACCATATTCCAGCATCCTGCAAGTAATGAGAGAATAATATTATTTATAAGTGATTATATACTGATACTATTATTTCTTCTGATATATATTTTAAAATAAAATAAAAATGTTGTCTCCAAACAACAACAGTGAAAAAGTGATTTTGCAAATAAGGCTATATTCTAGTGGACAGTATCAACTAAAAAGTATTTGCTTCTCATTCAACACCAAATATTTAAGATGTTCTAATATTTCAAAGTAGAAAAGTGTCCAAGTTAATGTAACTTTTGCATTTCAGTTATGTCATCCCACACACTAGATTTTCCTAACTAGTAGAAAATACTATCCACAATAAGATACTCAAAATCATTCCTCCTATCCTTATGGTTTCAAGTCTGTTAAGGTTGGTTCATCTCTGCTCCCATCAAAATTTAAATGGCACAGAAAAAAAAAGAAAAAACCTCGAGAGATTTCAGAAGACAAGAAAAAAAGCACATCAAGAAAACTGGCCAGTTTGGTGCACTGTGCCAATGACATGCAGTAATAATTTTAGTATCTGTTTATTTTCTATACTTCTTTAGTATTTCTGCTCTTAAAGAAGCTGGATTTATCTGCTAAATGAGACCCACAAAATTTCCCATTCAATTACACCTGCATTTGCAAGAGGTGGCATGATGACAGCATCTGCATTGCAGACATTTACAGACATCAAAACTTTTGCCTGACCATAGTTGGTGGCCCTTAAAATATTTTTTAAAAAAATCACCCCAAAAGGCACCTTAAAGGATTAAATGGTAGCTTAAGAAACACTCAATGCTCCATCTCATGAAAAATAGTCATCAACCTTTTCAAGAAATATGGATATAGCCAATACTTCCAGGCTTAAAAAATTTCTTGCATTTCACTCCAAAGAATATACTAATTTTCCAATGAATGCTGGAAATTCTACTTTACAGTAACGTTTCCATCCCAGTGTGTAATGATGACGCACTGACATTTCTGGTGATTAACCATTACAAAGCAAATATGGATTTTCCATTAATAAAAATACCAAAATCTTACCTCACATATAATTAAGTACAGCTCTGTGCTTGGCAGACTCAAATAAATTTTATTAAAAAAATCCCCTGATGCTTGAAAAATTAGATAAACTTAAATGCCTGTTAAGCATCTGCAAGCATTCAGAAATATGAAAAAGGTTGGGGTTTTTTCTCTTTTCTCTCATACACACCAAAATAAAAGAAACATCTACTGCCCATACAGCCTTACAATAGACTTCATTGCATAATTAACGACCTGGGAATTATTTGGCTATCAATTGCTCTAGTTCATGCCAACAAAAGCTCTATAGTGCAGAGTCTGTACCAACACACTTGAATTACTCTGTTTCTGAAACAAGAAGCTCTGGTCCCTTTATACTGATGTGTTTACATCCATGGAAGGGATGTATATCAGAGTGGCTAAACTTTGTAACAGACACAAATGCTTGCTCCAGTCTAGCACATCCTGCTGACAAAAGGAAGTAACATCTACTGGGATGAACTACAAAGGCAGAAAAAGACCTTTCAGGACTTAAGCACCAGATCAAAGAAGCTGTTTAACTTGTCTGCAATGCCTACACTAGGTATATTACGTAAAACAGGCAAAATGGAAAGACATTGTGTTGGACAGAAAAGAATTGGTTTAATTTGGGAGGCGAGTCCAGATCCCTCCTAGTGGTAGACAGTCAAGAAGAAAATAAACTCCACTACAATAAAAGCAACATAGACCATGCAAAAAAACCCCCAGAATTTTCTGACTTTTTTTAATACTCCAGATATTTCAACTCAGCTAAGTATTTTAAATCCTATGCTATTTATTAATAAGAGCTACCTGTTAATAAAGAAATGATTTATTTATATAAATGTTACCAGTTATAGATAAATGTTATCTCTGGCTAAAAATACACAGACTTGTATTCTTCCAACACTGGAGCCTTTGCAACAATGATCAACAACCTTTCCTGTTTTCCATTCCTACTATCTCTTCAGAAAAATCCAGTTAAAAACCTTACATATCTCAGCCTCTCATCCAATATAGAACAGACTCCAGCACCCTCCTCCACAGTATTTTTATAGTACAGGCATACTATACTATACAGTATAGTACAAATTTTTATATCACAGGCAGCCATGACAAGATATTTGCACAAATACAAGATTCAGAACAATCAAAACCATATCAGCAGTCACTGGCTGGGAAACAATTGACTAACTACTGACAGAAAAGAAGTGTTTCAGTTGTTTCTTACACAATGAACACTTCTTTAGAGTCATTTTTCATTCCACTGATTACAGCTCTTGCAGAGCTGTCACTAAACTCATGACAACCTACAGAAAATACATAACATGAAATGCACCAGTTCTGTGAAAATAAAAGGATTTCTACATAGACACTACTACATTTCTATGTTGACACTACTGTCAGGTCTATTAAATACAAAGAAGAATGCTCCTCTGTTGCAGCCACAACAAAGATTTCTGGCATCACTTAAATGTGCACCTAGACATACCCAGCATTTTCAATGCCAATACGTTGTCAAACATAAAATGATTCATAAATAAAAAAATAAAAATACGTGTATCTGGCAGCATAAATGTTACAGCTTTTACAAATTCCAGTGAAATAAGCAGTTTGTCGTGAATTACACCCATATGCCTTACCTGAGAGCCAGCTGCTGCATTATTTATAAGATGATTGTTGGGATGAGAAATCCAGAATGTTGAAACAGCCCTGAAATATTATTCAGAAACAAGTTACTACAGAAAACCTCTAGCTCCACAGAAGTGTCATCCCTTTTTAACATGCACATCAGGAAAAGCTGAACTGATGAAGTAACTACTTCATATTCTAAATACAAATCACAAAACACAAAACTTCTACATCTAGAAGCCAAAAATGCCTTTTTTTTTTTAGTTCAGTGCATAGTACTGTGTTTAATGTTATGCAGATATCCCATGCAATGATATTCAGTTTGAAGGAGCTTTCACAAGAAACAAGTAGTATTCAGAAAAAATAGTGATGATAACTTGAGAATATGCATATATTTATGCAGTAGTGAAGATGTTCAACAGATTTTTAAGGTCCCATGTATCACAAGAAACAATATTCCTATAAACAATTTTTTTCCTTAAAAGAAGAATAAATGGTAATTTTTATTGTTTTTTTTAAAATACCAATACTATGTGAATTACATTCATTAAATTATAGATAAAAATGTTTCCATCTGTATTTTGTCAAGAGATCATCAGCATTTTAACTGCTACATCTGGTTGGGTTTCACTTTTTTATCATGGCATACTCACATACAGTCTGTGGCTGGTACTGGGACATAATTTCCATACACCTTATCCCTAATCCCAATACACATGCTGCTGTTTCTGTCTGTAGGTAGAAGAGTGCCTGGTTTTGTGACTAGCCCAAGGTTGTGGAACAAAGTATTCCTCTGCTCAATGCCATCTTCTATGAAGAAACAGTGACCTAGTGTGTCATAGCCAATGGTGTCCTTTATCTGCAGAAATACAAGTTCATTATGTTAGTTGTAACAGCATTTACTGAGATTTATTTGACAAATACCATCTAGTTTTACTATCTTGGCACAGCTGCAGAGTGAAGTGTCAGTATCAGCAGCTCAGATGATTCAAGCACATAGTTTTATTCATCCTTTACAAGCATACTGCTATGTCTGGAGAGCTTAGCTCCCTTACAGCTCTCTGTTTTAAGAATCTGAAAAAACAGAATGGTGAGAACTGTTTGCAGTAATTTATTTATCCACTGAAATTACTACTGCTGAGCATTTGATTTGCAGAAGGGATGGGAATATTTTGGTGTCTAAATGATCTTTGTAATATTTATTCCAACATAGTATGTTTTACTCTCCATGCACCTACCAGCAAACCATTAGTTGCATGAACAGTCACACATCTGGAAAAACAGTGATGAATGGAAAGACCCTCCAGATAAGTTTTAAAAGTATATCCTCCTTTTTCATCCACATCCCCACAAAGGTGAAAGTGGACAGGGTAACTTCCAATCTGCTGCTGGCCCATTTGCTTCAATTCCACATAGGAAAGGTGAACAGATGTAAAATTCTTCAAAATCTAAGAAAAATGAAGTCCAGAGTGAATAAGCAATTACTTGCTTTTTAACCAATGGAAATTTTACCTTAATACATCATATACCCCAGATGTACAGAAACTAGATACACACAGTTACCACAGGCCAACACAATAGAAGTTAGAACAAATGTTACTGTCTTTCTCTACAAAATGGCTTACAAAACTGTATCCTTCATATAAAAGTTCAAAATTTAAATCTCCATGTGGCTACAACAGAGGAATTTTCACCAGACATATTGCCACACTTTACTGTTTGGTCTTTACCAAATTTAATACATTAAATATTCTTATATGTACAGTCCAACCAAACAGAAGTGACCCACATCTGGGTTTGCATACCTAACAAATAAAGGGATGGCCAAAACCTTATTTTAGGCATCCCTATTCTCTAGCTCTTACTACTGAAAAGCACCAAAACTTTAAACCATTGCCTCTCCTCAGTGCCACTAAGCCCCTTTACGCTACTGTACTAGTGACTAGTAGGAAATTCAGGATGTTCAAAAGGTATTACGTTTCTTAAAGTCTAGGATCCCTCTGCATGTAAGATTAGCATAAGCCAAAAATACTTTCAGTGCTGAAGTCTAGGTTTGGCAGCAGACACGACTCAGTCTCCTGGGAACAATTTAACCTTGAGTCAAAATGTTTGTTTTGTCTTCTACCTTCCAGACAACTGAATATCTGCTTATTTACTCTTTTGTGGTAATCAAGGTCACAGTTAGCAAGATTCACAGCTTGTCATTATCTTCTTTCATTAAATTATTTTGAACCCTTCACACCTGGAGTCCACCTATCTTCTTCCACAAAACAAAAGGTGAAACATAGTAAGAAAGGGCTTATTTTTTTCCCTGCTATTATGGCCACCACTATGAAATTAAATCTGTATCCAAATACATTAGAAAGAGACTTAAACTGACCACATAATGAGCACAAATATACTTGCAATTAAAATTTGAGGCCTCAAACTTCTCTAGCATCACTGAAACACTGCTGCTCAAATCTTTCATCTAAAAATGTGAGCACAATACCAATTAATTAATACTAACTAATTAATACTAATTTAAATACTAGTTTCTAAAACACTCCTTTCTTTCAACTTTGTTTATGTTCATAATACTTGAAGCAGTTTCCTTCATATAACCTTAGTACTTTCAGATTTTTAAGACACTAAATATAAAACCCCATAGTACAAGTCAGTTTCTTTCCCTTCCATGCCTCTCTAGTGCTCAGGTTCAGATGGGAAATCTGATACAGGATTCAATGCTCATCACCTGGGGAGGTACAAAAGCAGTGAAAGGAAGGACAAGAAACAAAAGGGAGATCAAGCTTTATTCTGTAATGTTATAGGATGCACATGTGTGGATGTCACTTGTTTAATCCCTGCCATACAGTGTTACAATACCTGCTGGACATTTCTAGAACAGTTTGTGCATTATATCCTTCCTTCAGTTCTGCAGACTAAGTCTTGAGGAGTTAAATCTAATCTGGGTAAGGCTGAGAACAAAGTAATTTCCACACAAAGCAACTAAATAAAGTTCGTTAAGTTTTCAAATCCTTTGAAGTTAAACATTAATCTTTTTGTCCTTAATATGCCTTTATATGATAGAAAGTTAATTTTAAATGTTTTTCAAACCTTTATATGTCCACCAAATGTATCATAACTGAAGAACTGGCAGTCCTTTTCAAGATAGCAGGTATTTTCTGTCTCTCCCTTTATTAGAATGTTTCTTGTAAGAACTCCAACTTCTGCTCTCATGTCCACTCCATCAATTACTTCTCCTACATGAGGAAACTGAGGGGTTTCTGTCCAACAATAAGTTTTGAAGCAGGAGAAAAAAAAAAAAAGAGAAAAAAGTCACTACTGATTAAAACCAGAATCAACTTATATAAATAAGCAAGAGACTGCAGCAACAAAACCTGTGTGTTCCCCTTCCCTAACATGCTGGTCTCTCTTAGCTTACTTACAGTAGATGTATTTTTCATTTTAATAAGAAACTAATCCCCCCAAAATATCAACATTTTATTTGCAAGTGTGTCTTATAGTTTCGATCCAATAGTTTGTGAACAGAATGGGAAAAAAACAAAGAAGAGTTTAAATTAATCCAATGTATCAAACTTTAAGTGAAACATAGATGCAGACTTGCTTTAAAAATAAAAAAGATGCTGGCTGCTTAATCTGTTTCAAAGACAAATTAAGAACTGAAAGTGAAGCCAAAACACTGTTTGAAAATGCTGTATTGATCTTGTTCTAAAAGAAAAAAGGACTTGCTTTCCTAATTAAATTTCCTATTTCTTAGGTAGCTATTCTGAAGATGCATAAACTCAAAATTACAGAAAAGAAGATAGTCTGGTTTTACACTCTTCTCCAAAACCCCAATCAATCTCTCATTGAAACCGAGAAAACTATCTGGTTCTGTAAACCTTAGAAAAATGCACTTAGGCATTTACTGACACCCTGAATACAGACTATCACTATCCCTTAAAAAAAAAAGATAAGCCTAAACTACCACAAAATGAAGCAAAACTAAGAGTGATACCAACGCTGTATCTGCTTCTGAGGATTTAAAAAGACAAGAGATGTCTGTAAATGGAACTGCACTCCTCTCCCTAAAGGTTTGCCTATTGCTTTTCCCAATATTTGACCAACAACTCAAGAAATCAAGTGCAGAAAGAGCAACCAGGACTTCTATGACACAATACTTTTTTAGTTTTCCTAATGCAACAGTACTTTTTTGTTTTTCTACAGGAAGGTGAAACCAGCAAAAAACTTAGCAAAATGATGCAAGAAATAATTTCAAAAGATGGTAGGTTCTTCAGCTTGTCAAGTTCACCGTTAAAGAGAAAATTCATTCTTTGTGGAACAAATATGTAGGGTGGTGTGGGGATTTTTTAAAACTGTATACATTACTATGACAAAGAAAACTATATTGAGGGTGGCAAAGAACCACAACTGGGAAAGGTGACTGTAAGTTCACCTCCTTTGATATCTTTTTAATAGCTCAGCTAGGATTTACTTTCAAAAACATAAAAAGCCAAGGTTTTGTATTTTATGCCATATTGTAAATCTTGTGAAAGTGGTATTTTTTAACCCTTAAAAGCAGCTGCTTTTTCACAGCACATGATTTCCAAGATGAAGTAGAGCCTACACACACATTATTCAATGGTGACAAGAAACTTCTAAATTTCATACTGCAAACTTCCAGTTCTTTAAAACTTCTTGCTCTTTAAAACACTGTGCCAAATAAAACACAAAACATGACACCAAAAAACAAAGCCCAGGAAATATCATGTTCCATAGCACTAAGTTAGCTCTGCAGCTTCACTCAAACTGGTATTCTCTGATGGTATAATAAGGTATATGCAGATATGCTTTCTTCATGCTTGAGATTCCTCAATGCAGTAAAACACACGTGACCCATACTAACAAATGTGTGAGAAGCAACTTTCACCAACAGAAGGACAGACAGACTGGCATTCCCTTAAGGCACAGGTGGACAGGGAAATCTGAGGGTGTTGACAGTAAACTTCCAAGAATGAAGGAAGGGAAGAGCAGTTTGATGAAGAGGAAATTGCACTGTGCAGAAATTAATGGGACAAAACCAGAACAGCACCCATGAGCTGCTGCTAGCTAACTCTGCAGAACAACACTTGTTAGTTTGTGCTATGGACTGATGCTGCAGCCCACCAGGAGTGAGAGGGGAAGCTCCAGACCAGAAGGTGGAGGACACCTAGGAGAAGAGCAGCACAAAGCAGCAGGTGTGGAGCAGCAGAAGGAAAACAGAGACGCCAGCATAGCTGGCAAGCCAGTCCCCTGGGAGGCTCTTGTGATGTCAAGCAGAATGACTCAGATAATAAAAAGGAAATAGTCAACAACATGCATGACCAGTTACTTGTGCATCACACCCAAAGGAAAAACAGATTGCAACTACTCAGGGATATCCTGTGAGAGCACAATCTGGGAAGGGCTGCTTATTTTATAACCATTTTTTGGGGGGGGTGGTAAAAAGGAGACTGAGAGAAAGGAGAAAAAAAGAAAAAAGGTACATGTTCAAAGACTGCAATTTACTTTTTCCCTTCATGTTTTTATTTCTACTTTTTTAATAACAAAAGAAACAGAAAAAAATTATAATTTTAACCGTTCAAAAAATGAGAATGACACTAAAGGCAAGCAAAAGAAGTAATGACCACAACAGCAATTGTATAAAGAGACCTTGTGAAAGAGACACAAAGGAGCAAGGGAAGGAAAATAAGTGTAACCCTACTGGAAAAAAAAATAAGGAATTCAATGAGCCTGGGAACAAATGTGAAAGAAAAGTTATCATGGTGAGCTGTGAGGCAGACCTGACATACAGAGTCATTTTACAGCACGGAGAATTAAATAACAGTGTATGTGGCAACAAAGCCATACAGCAGTTCGAGAAAGGATTCGAAAATTCTTTACTGTTTCCACCGCAAGGGCCTGTCCAGCAGCAAATTTGTCCAGCAGCAAATACATATTTCACAGGGATCTTCAAGTGGTGACTGCTCTCATACCTTTGACTTTAACCTGATGATTGGTACACTCAGGGCAGGGAAGGAGGGTGAATTCCTCTGTCTGATACATCGAATAGTCTGTGCTCGCAACCACAATCCTGTCTCCAGGCTCCCAACTACTAACATCATCCAGAAGATTCAGTATTATTCCACCCACCGCTTCAACCTGGAAGCCTGATATTGGGACACCTAATTAAGAAAAAAAAAAAAAAAGGAAACAAAGATTATATTCACCTTTATATGAAACAATTCCCAAGAAGATACTAATAAAACATGTATGAGATTTTGTGGGCCCCAAAGCCCACTAAAGTACAACTCCGACCTCAAACATGCCAGTGTGATATGCATTTACAACCTTAAACTTTGTTTACTTATTGGATCTCAAACAAAACAAAGGGAACACGAAGAACTAATGGTGACTAGAATAATCTATGATTTTTTTTTCTTCCAAAAACCTATCTGGCAGCTATTAGTAGGTTCAGCTACCTCCGCTCGTTTCAAGTGACATTTTTTTGCCATTTTAAACTGTACAGATGTAATCAAGGACATGGAAAATGAAGCAGAGGACTTTTTTAAAGCACAACTAATAGAACAGTTTGGCAGAGTAAATTGCAGACACATAGAATTTCATTGGCTTATGATGAATTTGCCTAAGTTCAGCTGCTTTTACTAACTCTTGAACCTAACTCTAAAGCACTGGTAAATAAAAGATGTATTTTGGTGGATTTTTTTTTAAATGTAAGTCCATACATTTTCATGGGGCTGTAATGAACAGTAAAGGGGTAGTACCAAATAGCTCAACTGCCTAACAAAAAGTTTATGACTACCATAAAATTTTTTTAACGAAAAAAATAGCATTTAAGTGATTCTAAAACCAGAAAGAGATGATTACCCATAAAAACTCAGACCAAAGATATCTTATATTAAAAAAAAACAAACTAGTAAAGGATAATAGCAAGCAAGTCTTCTAGTGTTTTACACCACAGATTCAACTTTGTATCAGAACAGCTGCCTGAAGTTCAGCACTCTAATAGCAACCAACAATTGTAATAAGAATAAAACATTTAATTTGGATTCTATCGTTTTGGTTTTTTTTTTTTTTTAGTACCATAATCAACATCTGAGAAGCTTAGATTTAAAATATACATGACTGCCAAATTACTAAAATAAATTTTAAAAGCATCAGAATTTATAAGACTCCTATCTTCATCTAAATATAGGAGAATTTAAGACTTGATATTATGCTGCTCAAACACTGTATACAAAAAGAGTGAGAAAATATGTAGTACTATAGAACTGTGTCTTCCTATTTCATCCATAGCAAGAAAAAACAACTTACAGCAGCATTCAAAAATTTAAATTTCAACCAGAAGTTCTAGTAAAAAAATGCATAAAAAGTATTTTTGCTTTTTCCCCAACTGTAGGATTTCACAAAACACTTTCCTACCATCATTCCATTCGCTGTAAGCTCTCACAACAAACTTCTGACCATCCACTGTGAAAAACTCTTTTTGAGCAAGAGCTTTCCCACCAGTGCTGTGGTTTTCATAGTTTCTCACTGATTCATTACAGGAAGAATTTCCACCACCTATGACACCAACTAAAGCCCAGGCTTGCCTGTGAAAATCAGAAGTAAATGTTTAAATATAATGGCCCTTTAAAAATTATTCACAAAACCAGGAAAATACAAGGAGCATAAAAGTCATAAAAAACCCTTTTGCTTGCTCTTCCAAATTAATTTTCAAATGCAGCTTCAAAATGTAGAAGGAAAGGGGCATATGTAACAGCAGAGAAAAATAGTTTAAAATAGCTGGGTGTCCTATACACAAATTGGCAAATACAAGAGCTCTTACTGAGGAAGACTTTCATACACATTTTTGGTAAAACATTCAACAAGACACACATTTTCCCACAAGTAAATTGCTAGAGATGTGTGACAAAAGCCACAATGGATCCTACTCCCAAACAGCTTTAGCAGGGCCTTGGAAGAATGGGAGTCAGTGGCAATGTTCCTGCCATAGGCCTCTGCCATTTTCCAGTAACACACCAAAGGAACAGTGTGGACTGCAGGGAACCATGTGTTCCTCAGGCCGGGAAGGATGGACACAGCCAGCAACAGCTGGTGCTCACCCCTGTGCTAGACAGGCAATAGCTTTTGAACCTTTCAGGATGCTCAGACCCAGTAAAGGAAATGCAATGCTGTTGCACAACCTTTGTACAATATGGCACTGATGTGTGAGTGTTTGGAAATAAAAAGCAAACCATGCACCACAGATGGCTGCCACCAAGTTCAAAAAAACAAGTTTGTTTTGCTGTCTTTTACTGCTCTGTAATGCCATAATCATGTGTGCAAAGGAAGCAGTCGAGATCATCTATTTAAAAGCCAGACAATTTTGCATCATTAAAGTTGAATCATTCACCCCAAGTGAAAATAGTGTCAGTTAGCTGGACAGCAGTCTGTTGCCCAGTTGCATTTATTTTAACCCTTCTTGATGTTTTTGTTGATTGAGATCAAAAAGCCAAACAATACTTTAGCATTAACATGTTCACAGGAATAGTACATACTGGGCCAGCCTTTTAGTAGCAGCACCAAACAAGCTGAACATGTCACATACTGACATTTAAAATAAAGTTATTTTTATGCATGCTTTGCATTCCACGTATTGCAGGAAGAAGTAGAAGGGGAGAGGGCTGTAATGGAGTATTCACCTCCATGCTGACATCATGTTCAATAGCTTTAGAGGTTTAAGGAAATGATCCTGCTTTTCCTGAGCAAGCCATCAGGGAGAGCTTCTTGTCTATCTTCCACCCCTGAACAAAATTATTCTATGTGCTTACAAGAGCTTTTACTGACTAAGGAAAGCAGAACAAGAATCAGTTCAGCAGAGAGAGAGAAAAGGCTGCTTCTTCCCAGTTACAGGCTGAACAAGTTCCTCATTTCAGACAAACTGATGTGGAGATCATGGGCAGAGACAAACCTCAGAATTCACCTCTCAAGACAGTCTGGTCTGGCTGCAACACTGCCTGAGCAACTTGAAGCCACACAGGCTTTGCTGCTTTCAGGAAGTGGTATTCTATATGACACCCAGGTCTTGGCACTTTTGGCCAAACTGCACTAGAGGCAAGAGCATTCCATCCCACACCCACCCCTGTGCTTACACAGCCAGTGACACAAATGTACTCCTGACAGAAACTGAGGTCAGAACATGCCATCCTGACTGACACGCCAGCCTGCCTCTGCCAAAGCACAGGGAGGAAACTAACTGGAATCCGGACATCAGGGGACAGTGAGGGATAAGAATAGAATGCAAAAACCAAATGACCAATTTCCTGGAAAACACTGGACAATAATAACACTATCTAATAGAAGAAGAACAACAGACGAACAGACAGTTAGGAGACTGGGTATAGTTTTCACTTGTATTGCCAACACAGAATCACAGAATGATTTAGGCTGCAAAATACCTCTAAGATCATTAAGTCTAGACTTTGACCAATGACCACCGTGTCAACTAGAAAATGGTACTAAGTACCACATCCATCCACCACATTTCATGACCGCCTCCAGGGATGATGACTCCACCGTCCCCCTGGACACTCTGTTCCAATGCTTAATATCACTTTCCATCAAAAAATTCCTCCTATGTTTGACTGTAAATCTCCCCTGATGTAGGATATGTCCTCTTGTTCTGTCACTGGCTGCTAAGGAGAAGAGGCTGACCACCACCTGGCTTGTAGAGAGTAGTAAGGTCCCTCTGAACCTCCTTTAGTTCAGGCTAAACATTCCCAGCTCCCTCAGCAGCTCCTCATATGACTTATATTCTAGACCCTTCCTCAACACCATTGCCCTTCTCTGGACACATTCCAGCACATCAGTCTTTACTGTAGTAAGGGGAACAGAACTGGACACAGGACTCGAAGTGTGGCCTCACCAGTGCCCAGTACAGCACTGCCCTGGTCCTGCTGGCCACATTATTGCTGACACTAGCCAGGACCTCCTAGGCCACCTGGACATATTGCTTTGTGTTGCCCAGAGCAGTGTGGCACAAAGCCAAATTCAGAACATGCACTGCAAAAAGCAATTTACAACAACTAAATGAGGAGCAATGAAGACAAGTGTTGTTTCCTGCTTTAATAACTCTCTTCTACTGTCTCACCATCCAAATCCTGACCAACTGAAAAGAATGACCAAAAGATATAGAAACACCTTGTAACTACATTTCAATCACAAAATAATTTTACACATCAGTTCCTTTGAGAATTCAATCATAATGTAATTACCATTGATAATGGTAATGTACTTTTATTTCAACACTGCAGGAATACAAATAAGATGTTTGATACCTGGGATTAATATCCCTTAGAAACAATGTTTTGGGTTGGAAGGAACCTTGGAGACCATTTAGCTCCCCTCCTTGTTCTTCCAAAATAATACAAATTAAAAGCTCCACCTAGCAACTGTTATCTATGCCTTAGAACAAGAAAAAAAATCCTTGCTGCACCCAGTTTTACTTTCCATAAAGAACAGTGAAAGCAAGCAATTATGAGTAAGTAAAAATGTCTGTCACAGATACCAGTCTCTGCACTGTACTGTTAACTGAATACTATTATGGCAGCCCTATGTATAACATAAAGAATTCTCTGAAAACTTCATGACCTGTCAAAGTTTAACAAATCCCCCACAGCAGAATCTGCACGTCATCTTTACTCAGAACAAAAGAGAAAATAAATTACTTACCTGTAACTTAATCCTCTGACAAACTTACTTCCCAGAAGATTTTGAATAGTCACTCTGGTTTCCTCCAAAAGGTTTTTAGCAGCTGAATCTCCTACAGCAATAGCAATAATGCGACCAGGATGCCCATTTTTCAGCAAGTTCTGGAGCTTTAAGCTTTCCTCTGCGAATTCGTGAGTATCAAACTTCAGCACTTCCAAAACCTCTGCTGTATCCTGATCGATCACTCTAACGTTTAGTCCACGGGAAAAATTCTTTTTAAATGTGTAATGACCATAGGCCAGCCCTGAGAAATATATAGTCTTTGACAGAAGAGTCCATGATACCTTCTGGTGCCCGTGCAACTCCAGCACTCCTTCAGGGCCCACACCAATAAATTTTTTGCCAAATTCTGGCACATCAGCACCTTCGTTTGACTTCCCATACAAAATAATAGTTGCTTTGGATTTATAGCGGCATTTCTCTGCTCCAACATGAAGCATTCCACCATCCTTTATCAGGATAAATCGAGTTCTCAAGGTAATATTTTTAGAACCTTCTTTATCGTCACCGAAAACAAGTAAACCTAAAGGAAGAAAAGTATTCCTGTACATCAAAGGAAATTTAGAGAGAATCAAATAACCAAGATCTGCAGCAAGAATAACAGAAAATTAGAGATTTATTTTTCATACCAATGAATTAAGATGTTATGTCCTTCACTATATTTAAGAATATTTAGGAAAGTAACTGCGACGAATTGTGATTAATCTTTCTAAGAATTTGCTGGTTTATTCCTGTTCTTTTTCTACCTGTTTGGTAGGATTACAACAGTTACCATTGGAGGAAAAACAGACTGAGTACCACACAGGCTACAAAAAAACATTGTTTTCCTATATTGTACAGAAAACTACATCAGTGTTGCACTGAAAAGATAATAGAGTATCATCACAGAGAATTCATCTTTTGAATTATATACCTGACCTGGCAGCAAGCTGAAAAGTAAAAAAGCATGGGAACTGGTGAATAAGCTGCAAGATAAAGTTTCAGCATATTTTTATGCAATCACAGAAGTAAAAAATATGCAGGACACTGAAGCAAGGTGTTCATCTAGCTATTTCATACCTCCATCCTGTATGACTATAGAGTGTACTGTAGCATCTGAGTTCAGACGGAACAAATCCCCTTTTTTGATAATAACTTGTTTTTCAGGATCTTTTCCAGGACTCCAGTTTTTAAGGCGAGGATTCTGATCAGGACAATTCTCTGCAATACAATGTGAAATCAAACTTTTAGAAAACAAACATCACCACATAAATCAAGGTGGCATGAAGATGAACACAAGTAAGAAAGGGTAAGTCACCCACAAAGGAGTCCCTGATCACTCTGTATTTTCAATACTGCAGTCATTGTATTTGAATAGCCAAAAAGACACCTGAAATACAGCTAAAGTCTCAAGGGTAGGAAGGCATTCTTTTACTGAATCGAACTACCATTGACCACACATTGTTGACCATAGATACTTTTGAACCCCATCTGATTTTTCTCTTATTTGCTAGATCTACCTGTAGTAGAAGAGATAAGTGGAATGCAGTCAGAGAGCAATCACACTGAGTACTGGAAGCCTTAGGTCAGCTAACTAGGCTAACATGGTTGTAAAGCATCTAAGTATCCTACCTCCTCAAGGTCTGAACCCTGTCAGAAAGGCTGATCTCTTCTTACTTTAAAGCATTCAAATCATTCTTACAGTAGAAGCTGGCAGGAAAGGCACAATACACCCTTAACATATTTAGTATAAAATGTAACTAGCTAGACCAGTTTCCCAGGAGAAGAGACCTTTGTATCCCTTAGGAAGTCAGCTTAAATAGCAGGCTACAAACTACACGAGAGCAGAGACACATGCACTCCTTTGCTAAAAGCCGGGGCACTATACAGACTATAAACCGAACTACGAGGCCAGAGGAGAGGCAACAGCAAGAAGTGACAGGCTTGTATGATTTCGGACAAAATTACAGCAATGTAGTATTTATACCATGCACCTCTATAGCAAATTAAGCATCTGAGTAATGTGGAAGCATAGATACACTGTAAGAACTGGAAAGTATATTCCTTGGATTATCTTATCAAAATTAAAAATAAATATTTAAAAAATTAAATATTAATAATATTTTCCTTTGCAAAAAACAATCAAAAAGTTGCTAAAATAAACATGTTAGCAGGCCAACTGATGTAAACAGCCAAAATAGCCTTTTCACATCCTGTCTTATGAAGAAATACACCCACACTTCTGAAGAGCTACTTCAGAGGCAAAAATCAGAAGTAGCCCATTCTTGCAATATCTAAAGAAACCAAAACCTATCCACAAGTTTAATACAAGCCAGCCTTAGTTTTGTTAACAGAAATGTTTTTCCTTTGGTATTAACTATGCACATTTCAAATCCTTCCCAACTCAGGAAAGCCACATAAATCAAGATTTGACTACTAGGGGGGAAAAATTAGCAAACTGCAGAAAGGGCAGAAGCCATACACGTAGTATTATGAAAATAAAAACAAAATAAAATCTTTTGGGAGGATCCTACGAAAACAGCTTTTAGAAAATGTAATTCAACATGAGAGAAAGCTGACAAGAAAGGAGAACTTCAATTAGCAAGACTGCTGAGCACTCACCAGATAAAGGCAAGTCTACTGCCTGACTCATGCAGAGTCCCTAATGCCTTTTCCCCAGACACCACACACACAAGCACTGAAGAAACACTTATTTCCTGGCTGGTAGCAAAGGGCAGTGTGAGGAAACCATGAGTCAGCAACCTGATGACTTCTGCTTAGTGTGATTCACAGAAGAGCAGATCTAGTGACCATATATTTTTCTGTTGAATCAGAAAGAAGACGTATAAAGCAGTAACTAAAAAGAAATCAGAATTTTAAAATCTATTGTACATTACAATCCAGCAAGAAAGCCATCGAATCAGGCACTCCTGTAATGTGAACATGCTTTTGGGGCACAGTGGGTCAACTTTTTGACAAGCAGATGAGATGTGTTTAGTGAAAGTATTTTGAAATTCTCCCTTAGTAATTGTGTGGGCTGCTTGAAAACATCAAACATTTAGAACTTCACCATATGTTATCTCCAAAGCAACCAAGTAGATTTTACAGACAAGAGTTACTGCCTTTAAAGTTAAATAAAAACAGAAGCACAGACCAGAAACTGTTAGGTAGTGATGACCTTGCCAAATTCAGCCACTCATGTTGAAAATTTTTCAAGTCAAGCCTCTGTTTCAAAACATTTCTGTAAAAATGGGTCAGCATTCCTTCAGGTTTAGCAGCTTCTATTAGAGCTGGGGGGAGAAGTAAAATTTCTGCAAGTGTTGGAGGAAAAGTACTCCATTCCACCCACAAGAAAACATCCTGACCAAAAAATTCCAGATGCTAGAACATTTCATGGAGTAAGCACATGAAATTTGACAGGAGAAAAAGACAGGCAGGGAGCAGTTCTCAAGATATAACTAAATAGTTACTTTCTACTTGTTTAGATACCATGTCTGGAACTTTTAAGGCCCCTGGGAAAAAGTTACCAGTGTTATATTACATTCAGTAGAAGTTTATCAGACTTTGGCAGCTAAATTTTCTGAGGATCCTGTTTACCCTGGGCAAGGTCCAGCTGAGAGGTGCAAGAGTGAAGAACTTTTTCCTGAAGTCTCCTTACCTTGTTATTCTGACCCTGCATCAGAAGCCTGGAGGAATGGGGAAGGAAATTGCATTTCTATTGCTCTCCCTGATCTCCAGTACTCAGGACTCCTTAGATGAGTCAGGAGTAGATGTCAGGAATATACAAGCAAGGAAGAAAAAGAAACCAGCTGACAAGCAGGAACAGAAATGCTGACAAGTAGCACCTTCCCTTCGGGGAAAATACAGTGAAGGTTTAGAATTTACATGCATTTACTACCAAGCGTCACATTCCTTCCACTGCCTTTTAAATAGCCATTAGAAGTTCTGACAATAAGAATTTCTAACCAGCCCTGAAGCACACCTAACTGCAGCTGGTGGTGTTTGCTGCAGTACCACACGTGCTTGGGTCAGAGCTATTATGCACGTTAATGCACATTAACATTTCAACCTTCCGGGGAACTTCTGCAGAGTTTGTGCAACAACCATATGCAAGATTAAAACATCAGCCACACCTGTAGAAGTTTCTCTTGTGTCAGGGTCTCACAGTATCACAGAATAAACACAGCTGGAAGGCACCATAGCGGGTCATCTGGTCCAGCTTCCCTGCTCAAGCAGGGTCATCCCAGAGCACACTGCACGGAACTGTGTCCAGACAGGTGTAGAGTACCTCCAGTGAGGGATACTCCACAGCATCTCTGGGTAATCTGTTCCAGTGCATGGTCACACAGTAAAGTAGGTCTTCCTTGTATTAAGGTGGAGCTTCTTATTAACTCTTGTCTTATTGCACAACAGCACCAAGAAGAACTTGGCTGCACAGCAAAGTATTTCAGAGTGTTAACTGGGTAAGTCACCCTCCAGTCTCCTCTGGAATTTGTCTGTAACAAAAGTACTTACCGCACATGTACCCGTAACCAGCAATATGTATCATAACAGATGAATAATCTTTCATTTACATAGTTGCTAAAGTTTTGTTATTTTCCTTCATAATAACTTCACCCAAGGAGGCATCTTGGCAAGCCCCCACCAAGAGCACTTCAGTTGGACATGTGCATTTATTTTGTACTGTCATCTGAAATCTTCAGTTGGTTATCTGATCTGTTCAGCCTCTGTTGCACTGACTTTGGAAAGAGCATCTTTTTAATTACTATGTCAAAAGCCACTGAGAAGTCTGTTATTACATTAGCCAACAGCTTCAATTCAAAATCCTCTTGTGCTACTAGAAACCTGCTTATTGCCTTAAAACCAGCCAAAAACTCCAAACAAACTCACCAAAACAATCCACACTAAAAACTGTACTACCAATATTTAGTAACTGCACCTCATAGCATCTTCTAGGAGTAAATGGCTAGAAGGATGCACACTTTTTGATCACATCACCTGTTGATGCTTTACAACCACTGACACATTTCAGAGATTCTCTGAATTCCAGAAAAGCTGCACAGTTTTCTAAAATGAGCTGAACACAAAAAAGTCAGGGCTAATAGATCAAAAAATCCCTGCCCAATTTGCATATAAACAAAACAAACTCATACTATTAGCATAGTTTCTCAAAGGTTTAAAAATTATTTTACTTTAAGCTTTTTTCACT
Organism: Sitta carolinensis; assembly: GCA_032173965.1. Lineage (NCBI taxonomy): Eukaryota > Metazoa > Chordata > Aves > Passeriformes > Sittidae > Sitta > Sitta carolinensis. The sequence goes on from CM063313.1 coordinate 62,421,916, forward strand.
ATCTTCCTTAGTTACTGCTAAAATAGATATGCTGTAGTTTGGTCTACAATTTGTGAACCTATGAGACAGCTCCTGCAGATAAAAATAATTATGCTTATAAAACATTCATGCCTCTTTCTCTCCTTGCCAGTAATCTTTATTCACTGCTATGCATTTCTGTTTCGCGTAAGTAAATCAAACCATACGTAATAAAAACAATACTGATAACCAAAAAAAGGAGGTGATTTTTGCCCCAATCTCTACCTCCTTTGATCTTAAAGTCACAGTGAGTGTCCTATTAACTTTCAGCATTAATCCTGATGCTGAATTATTGAGTTACATTCACAGGTAGCATAACTTCTAGGAAGATTTTCTTAACGAACTTACCATCTGGAGCATATTTTGAAGCTATTCCCAAAAAAATCCCCAGTGCAACAAAAAGTGAAAGGCTAGAAATGGCAGAGCAAATAAGAGTATTTTTATGCCTGTTGGCTTCTGCCTGTCGGCGGTGCTGCTCCACTGGTAAGGACGGGAGTCTTGTCTGGGCTTCTTGTCTCCCGAGGTAAACTCTGCAGCAGCATGGCTCTGCGAAGGCGGCGGGGGACGCAGAGGGACAATTCTCCCCGGGACGTACCCCGAAGACCTGTGACTGCTCCCGTTCTGAGGGCGGAGGAACGCAGGGGAGTTCCCCCTAGTATCAGTGCCTTGCATGTTATAAAGTCACTGGAACACACACACAGAGGGGAAAAATAAAAGACAGGCTTTCAGAATACAGAACAAAACGCATAAACAAAAAAAACCAACCAACCAAACAAAAAAAAAACACAGGCAATTTTAAGCTACATGTGTCAAGAAGAGCCACTGAAGCTGTGGCTATTTACAAAGTATCTGTTACTCAGTTGCTACTAGTCACTTGCCATGGTATAGCTGCATAGAACAATAGCATATGTGTCTTCAACAAAACTAAACTCAAAAGCATGTGATGTGGGAACCCAGAAAACACAGACCATTTCTTCATAGCTACAGTGGGTATTTATCACAGAGTATTTTCACAGTTAACTTGTATTATGAGATTAAGAAATCCGATGAACAATGAGAAAGCTAGCAACCCCTGTTTCCCCACAGTTATGCAAACACTGTCCAAACGTATTTTTTCTGTACACAGAAGCTGAACAAATTCTTCATTTTCCCTTATGGGAAAACAAACTGAAAAAGACAAGACTGACTTCTACACTGGAAGCCCTTAAAGCTGTTTAAATTAAAATACCAAATACTATTTTATTTCTAGTCAGGCTGATGCAATTTAGCCAACACTTTTAATAAACTGAGGTGCATAGAGCCAGCAAACTCTTAATTTACTCACAGAAAGATTCAATTGCTAGTAAAGGTGCACCAGGAATGGTTCGGTTAGGTGGTCACCTACATCTTATTCAGAAGACCTTGTGATTTTTCTCTGCTGAGTTGCCTGGGTTGGGACACAAAGCCTGGAAGCAACATGACTGCCCCAGATCTCTGTACCTATCGCCCAGAAGTGAGTGCTGCTTTTATTTCAGTTACTAGTATTGTTTCCATCTTTCTTCTGAAGCACACAAAGAGGAAAGCATACCAGTGCCATCACTCCTGGCCCATCCTCAGCAGCAGTTCTAACTCAACACACTCGTTTAGTTTAAGAGACAAACCTGCATTTGACTGTTTTCTCTGGTTTTCCAATCAACAGTGTTGAACGGAGTATTCAAAAAGCTGGCATATTTTTCTTTTCCCATTATGATTAACATTTCTTATAGACTAAATTTTTTTGAGAAGGATGCTTAAGTTTCAGTTACCTGAAACCTAACTTTTGAAACTAAATCCTGGAGAGGATTTAGGCATAAGTCATGTGCATTGAATAGCAAAATGTAGGAAAAATAAAAAACTGATAATGGAAGAGTATAAAGATTTTCTTTCTCTTCCATTAACAAAGGAAAGCCTGAGCCATACTCTGAAGTGTCAGGCACGCTGATGAAGGAGAAATGTGACAACTGTAATCTTATTCTGAGAAGAAGCAAAGGAGCCTTTTGTCCCCCATGCTGCAAAATCTGATACTTCACTGTTTCAAGGAAAAAGAGCTGTTACTATTGAAAAGGCTGGATTACCCTTTCATGGGAGACAATGCAACTCCAGATGTATGCACAATGACAATGAAGGCGCTGAAACATTAACTGGAGTGGCCATCCCAAAGTGCAAAAATTATTCCAAGTCCTCCAGAAGTGCTTCTTGTACCTGTTCATTATAAAAAAAATAATTTTCAGCATTCTCCTTTCTGTTCTTTGATAAACCTAATCCTCTGCTCTCAAACTTAATTGCCCAGCCTGTTATGCGCACTGTACAAGTTTGTTTTAACCTCATGGGCTTTTACACTCAACTTATCATCTCTCAGCAGTGGAAATAATCTCTGTGTTTTAGATGTGGTATTAAAAACGGGGTCAAGTTGGAGCTTTTCAATTCATTGAAATACAGTACTTATATCTAGCTAAACAAATGCTGGACTAGCTTTTAATTAAACATTTAAAAAAATCAGATCCAGCATGGAGTTTGGGTTGGCTTTGTTTTGGTTTTTTTAAATGGTTTTAAACCCCAACTCCTTAAACTTGGTTAATTTTTCAGTTAGGATGTTTTTCTGTGACACTGAGAAGACTACTACAGTGTTCATTATAGTGTAATATCAACAGTCAAAAAGTTTTTCAACTATTCAGCCATATCAACTGAATCCAGACTGGCTATAGAAGAATTGAAAAAGTTTTACAAAATAATTTTCCCACAATTCTTCCCACCAAGGCCTCCTAAAGTACTGCCTGACCTCTGAAGAAATAATAATTAAAAAAAACCCTAAAACCATTAAATACAGCAGCCATTGGAAACACTTGTGTTGTATTTCAAGCATATTTTGTGTTGTATAAAGCATTCTGCTTTGTTTGCAAACCTCATTTTGGCAACTGTCAAAGGTTTTCAACTATCCCACTCCAGTGAAAACACAGGTCACCCCAAGGATGGGTGGGAAAGAAAGAGACAGTAGAATTGCTGTCTCACCCATTACAAATAAAAATAAAACTAAGCTAATAAGGAGATACTCAGCACATTCTAAAGATACACCATATAGTTTTCCATTACAACAGGAGTAATACTTACTTCCCTCTTCATGTGTTATTTGAAACTCTCTAGCTGAAAAAGGATCTCTTCTATCTTGCAGAGCAGCTACTAGCTTTTTTGAAAGATGAACTGATAATTTGATTCAAATTATTGGCTTATTTCCTGTGGAAGCTTTCAGAGAGCACCACACAAAAGCATATACAGTAATTGTCTCATGGCCAGTTATGCCCCAGAGAATGTAATTATTTGGCTGCACAAATATAGTTTGTGTGTCACAAATTTTACTCTGCAAATGCATTTACACAGTAAAATGCAAGACAAAATACCCAAATTGTTGATCTATTAGAATGCCACATTTTCTTGAAAGTTCCTATGCACCTGAATTTTCCCACATTTCCCTTTGTTCTGTGCCTCTGTTGTGGTCTCCTGCAGGAACTCATGATCTGTGTATCTCTTCCTGATGGTCAGTACCAGACAAGAACATCTCCCACTTTTGCAATTGTACTGTGGTACACAGAATGGTGCAGTATTTTACTTTGCACCTTGCTTCAGAGTGCTTTCAGTAACAGTCAAGTTCTCACACAATACTCAACCAATTACCTAACATTTATACAGACCTCTGTACAAATGTGTTATTTGTCATGCCATTTACAAATGTTGCTGTCTCATTATTCCCAAACTTCTTGCACATCAGCTTTCAACAGAGTATTATGCAAGATTTTATATCCATTATTCAACACAGCTTTTAGTCAGTCACACTTAAGCATGTGCTTCCAGCCCATCAGTAAGAGTGAAGCTTCCAGCACACAGACTCAGCTGGAATATCTCAGATGCCTCAGCCCACGATATATCTGGAGTATCTTGATATTTCATTGCTACCCATCTGCTGGATGACTGCACTATTAGCATATTGCTCTTTTGCAAGAGTAGTGCAACTCCACACAATTCAGGTTTCTGTGCATGCACCTCTTCCTACAGCATGAGCAAGGAAATGAGTACTTCTCATACTGGTCACATCAGCCAATCAAGCTTAAACCACCTTAAATTAAAAAAAAAAAAAATTAAAACGTTTATTCTGCAGAGCTTCCAAGTGAAAACAGTGAATACCTGCAAGCCTGGATATGTCTTCAGAGTAACTGAGCAAACAGATGTGGACAACAAACCCCAGCAGGCAGACAGCAGTGAGCCGTTGAACAGGCTGCAACATCTCCTGTCTCCTCAAGTATTCCTTCACCACTTTTAACTTGTGCCACTACCACACTCTCATACAAGCCCACATTGTTCCACACAGTGAGAAACTGGAAACATATACACTGTACAAGCAGGGGATAACATGAACCTCCTGAGACACGACTCTGTGCTCAGAAGCAAGCAGCATGCTTATCCGTTACTCATTTTGGGGCTGGTTTCCTGGAAAGAAATTGGCTTATTTTACCAGAAAATTCAAGACATCACATGACACCACTCAAAAAGTGAGAAAAACACCAAGATATTTTACACTTCTGTGTTGTGAAATTGTAAGTGTAGTAAAACACGTCAAACATGCTAAAAACCTCCCACACCTGCACCATCTGAAAACACTGTAAAGAAAGTTTGCTTACTTCATACAGTGCAAAAAAATTAATGTTTCTCTTTAAGCATATTTTAAGGATCACAGGTCTTAAAAAATAACACGAAAGAGAAACCAGAAGAAATTACACACTTCTGTTGATCTGGACCATCAAACACTATCAGCTCTAGTGCTGACCTACCATCACACTGCCTAGTCTCAGAGTATATAATTGCCACTAAGGAAAAGACTGAGCAAAGGGTGGAGGAAAACAACATACACAAAAGATATCTCCCCATGCAACACAGTAGTAAATTTGCAGATGGCACTAAGCTGGGAGTGCGTGTTGATCTGCTGGAAGGTAGGAGGGCTCTACAGAGAGATCTAGAATGGTTGGATGGATAGGTAGAGTCTAACAAGATGCAGTTTAATACGTCCAAGTGCCAAGTCCTGCACTTTGGCCACAATGACCCCTGCAGTGTTACAGGCTGGGGTCGGTGTGGCTGGACAGTGCCCAGGCAGGAATGGGCCTGGGGGTGCTGACTGGCAGCTGGATGAACATGAGCCAGCAGGGTGCCCTGGTGGCCAAGAAGTCCAGTGGCCCCTGGCCTGTGTCAGGAATGGCGTGGCCAGCAGGAGCAGGGAGGTCATTCTGCCCCTGTACCGGGCACTGGTGAGGCCACACCTCGAGTGCTGTGTCCAGTTCTGGGCCCCTCAGTTTGGGAAGGACATGGAGATGCTCAAATGCATCCAGAGGAGGCTGGGAAGGGGCTGGGAATACAAGCCCTGTGATGAACACCTCAGGGAGCTGGGGTGGTTTAGCCTGGAGAAAAGGAGACTCAGAGGTGACCTCATCACCATCTACAACTGCCTGAAAGGCGCTGTAGTCAGGTGGGGCTTGGTCTCTTTCACCAGGCAGCGACTGACAGAATGAGAGGACATACTCTCAAGCTGCATCGAGGGAAAAAAGGCTGGATATTAGGAAAAAGGGTTTTTATAGAAAAAGTGATAAAGTACTGGAATTGTCTGCCCATGGAGGTGGTGGGGTCACCATCCCTGGATGTGTTTAAAAAATGCTTGGATGTGGCACTCGGTGCCATGGTTTAGTTGAGGGCTGGTTTGGAATTGATCGTCTTGAAGGTCTCTTCCACCCTAGTGATTCTGTACCACAAAAGTTATTACTGCTTTCCTGGTAGAGGCAGTTGTCTGGTATAAAACCAAAGGACAGTGAGAAACCCATGAAAAAGGAAAGCGACAATAACTCAGTATTAAAAAGCTCCCCAGCAGACACAATAACTGAACAGAATGTGATATCACACACACACAACTGTACAGACCTTCAAGCGGGTCAACTACAACAGAAATACAACTTTCAATGTTTCAAGTGCCTTGGAAGGCCCCAGTTCAACAAATCTTAACCTCACCAGTAAGAACAATCCCAAACAGGGTGCTCATATGCCTTCCTTTCTGGTTCCACATTTTCTCCTCCTTCCTCATTCCAAAATTACACCTATTCACTAAGACAACAGACAGCATACTGGAAGGAACCTACTTTTCCACCATGTATAAAAGCTGGAAAGAATATGCGCACAGTAAGATGCACTGCAACAGTTAAGTAACTGCTGGAAATTGCAATATTTAGAACAGCCTGAAAAATCTCAGCTGAGTTACAAAACCTCTACTGACATCTAGTCTGTTTTCTGCATGCCTCCACCAAGTTTTTTCCCAGGCTCAGCACTTTCAGAAGAAAATCAGAGCAAAAATCAGCAAGAAACAGAGATTTAGGAATGGCAAAAGTTACAAAACTTAAAAGATAAGCTATATGGCAGTAGATTTTCTGAATTTCCTGTGTAGCAACTAATAATTTTTAGTGAACTTCTTGGCATGTAGAAAACATACAAAATTGCATGATATACAACCAGTGGAAAACACAAGCCAAGGTCCATATTTCTTAAACCAAATCTTTCCAAGTACAGAATCACAGAACCACATCAGTACCACACATCGAGAGACAGAACTGAAAGCATGCATTATATTACAGTATAAGTGAAGGCCTATAGAAAGAAATATTATTCATCAGCTGGCCTAATGAAACCTTGGAGAACAAAAGCCTCTCTCCAGTTCAGAAGACCGTTCAAATTTATATACAAGTTGGGGAAGTTGGAGTACGTTTAGGTGATACGCAAAGCAATTAAGCTATTATCTATAGATTAGAGAGCATGATGAGGTGAGGGGGAGAGGATGATGAGAAGATTGTATTCCAAGGGAAAGAGGTAAATAAACACTCTGTGTTGGGGAAGATGAAAGTTTAACAGGGAAGTTTTACAAATATGACTGCTTAGCAGAAGATTCTCTAGAAATGAAAGCAAGTGTTGATACAGAACAACGAAAGATGTCTGAAAATAAAGACTGCTGAGCTGGTGGTCACTGGACAAAGGTTGAATTGGAAAGAGATTTTATGGCTAAGAGCAAAGGATAAGTTAATTACAAACAAAAGCATTATTCTACTGAGTAAAGATAAATCTCAAAAAAGCATAGGCAAACTGAAAACAAGTTTTTACCAAGTAAGAAGAATTTTCCACTGCAGAAAAACAAAAAACAAGTTTTAAGCTTACCATATAATGTACTAACGCATGTGACTGGTTAGTTACTACCATAATATGGCAATATTAGTAGTTATGATAGGCTACAGGTAATGGTAAAAGTATTGTGTATGATGCTGATCGGTTCCTATGTATGAAGATATTCAGCAAAGAAAAATATATAACACATTGTAACCTGAATGGCAGTGGCTTCCGGCATGCCCACAAGTTGTAGCTGGCACCTTATAGGTAAGGCTCTTCACCTACAACCCAAGATTGCTGTAACTTCTTCTATGCAATAAATAACATTTTTGAAGAGCCACATCTCTTGTCTCAGACTCTTACACTCTGGAATAGAATTTGTCTTTGGGAATAAGTATAAAACTATGGTCAAGTAAAACCACTCTCATGTCCATGGCTGACAGCATACAGTAGAGCCATGAATTTCATTTCTACCCTCTTGTTCAGGTGTTTGGCAGATCACCATTACGGATGAGACAAAGACCAGAGGGTATTTGTAGAAGAAAAATGGTTCCCTGCTCCAACGACAACTGGGCTTTTGTCCTCCACAAACAGTTTGTGTGAACAAGCTCTGCAGCACTCACCTGGTTTCACCTAGAGAGCACTTGATGCAGCAGACAAAGCATCTGACGTTGCAGGAAGTTTATGTACAAAACTTAGGGATATTTGTAGTGCTACAGAGATGCATCTTACTGCAGAAAGTGCAGCAACATGTGTTTTCCCATTTCCTAGATGCCAAACATCATCCTGCAAGCTTTCAAAATCTCCAAACTGACCAGAAGACACTGCAATCTTCAGTCTGCTCAAAGAGAACTGTAGTAGCTTCAGATTTTGCCCATCAAAACAAAGAAACATAAGCCAGCAGCCACAGCAAACTGTAGTCGGTGTATCTAAAATGGTATCTGACATTTCCAATGAATTGTATTTTCCTGCCCTTTCTCTCTTTTTGATACAGTTTATCTTTATAAATTACTTATAAATTGGGGATATCTATCCTGTTTTTCATTCACTGTTTAAAAAATAGCACATTCTGCTGGAGGACACCACACAAGTGAATTATTAACAACTTAAATACAGCACATCCAAAAGCACACTAGGAAATATGGAAGGTGCTGAAATAGGCAGAATTAATGGACTAATTTTTACTGCTCCACTTTCAAAAATGAAATATTTAATAACTTGTATAAGAGATCGAGTGGAAACTTGCATTTTAGTCACCCATTTGCCTTTAGCTTGCTGCATGAGTCAGAGATTATTTGAGCCCCAAGCCTGTAATATGAGGGAAAAAAGTGGTCGCTAGCCTCACAAGGATACTGAGGGTTGTTTAGAGAACTCAGCTTGGCCTCAGCTCAGTGATGTATCTGAGTACAAGTCTACTTTTAAGTAAATAAATAGCTACACTTAAGTCAACAACTTTCACACGAAAGTGAAGGATTTGCCACACTCACCTTAGGGAACCTGAATAACATGGTAGGGAAAAATCCAAATAAAAATCAGGGAAAAGCATCTAAACTACTTTTCATATGGACAATAAGAAGCAGTACACAGCTATCTGCAATCTCTAGAAAAACACAAATCCCAACCAAACAGCTACAGCTTAGAATTTCAAAGCAGAAAATTTTCAATGTAACGGTAATACTCTTCAGAGAAGTAAAGTTGAGCACTGGAACTACCTTGAATCACTGGGCCTACAATCCTGCTCCAAAGAGAAGGACAGTAAGATTAGATATCTATTATTAATTAGAAAAGGTCTTATAAATATAAGCATATATATGAAAGTAAAGAATATAATATAATACATATAGCAGTGGGGAAAAGACTCAGATCCTATATTTAGTAAACTGACATATGTAAAATACTCCTGAGTGTACTCATACAATCACTTAATCATCAAAGGGTTGTCATGTTTAAGTTATATTTAAAACATGAATCGCCATAATAACACACTCTCTTCCATACCAGTATGTGGATTTCTTTCTTTCTTAGGCAAAGCTACTAAGTTTTTAGAATTCTTTTCAATCCATCTCAAGCTTCAGTAAATGATATGTCACCCCTTATTCTGCATACTTTAAGGACTGTCTCTGCAGATTTTAACTGTGCATCAACCACAAAAAAAGACGCTGTTCGAAAAACTGAATTGTTCCAGCCGACATTCCTTTGTCTTGCCTTTGTAAGAGCCAAGTTAAATGAGTCCACATTAAAAAATAATTAAGAGCTGCAAATCACATCCAGTGAGAACACAGCTGTGAGATCAGCATCTCTTAGCTTTTTTTGAACCACCAAAGCACTCTTCATACTTGTGAGGGATGACTAAGAGACAGGCTATGTGACACAGGTCCATAGAATCAGAGGCAGCTGGTAGAATGCAAACAACATTTCATTTTTTAATTCGAAGATTAAAAAAAAAGCAGACATACAAGTCTCTGAACCTGACTCAGTACTATATGCTTTGGACTTCAAGAATTTACATAGGTTCAGAGAGCAACAAGGTTGCAGAATAGAAGTCAGTTGAGGATTATACTTGAGTTTAGGAAGTCTTTGAAACATAAACTGGAAGCAGTAGCATCACAACGCATTAGATTAACCAGAAGACAATTACTCAACACTGTCAGACACTGGGTAATTGTCTGGACCCACACTTTGCCTGATGTGATGCAATCACTCTTCTATTACACTTTAAGACCTCATTTAACTGCCTTTCACCTTCACTTTTCCAAAATCGACTTTCCTACTCTAAGGACGAAATCCCCCTCAATTCAGCCACTGCAATTGCCTGCAGAGATAAGGAACACAAAATACACCTTTGCCTGATCGTTTACATTAACATCCAAACTGGTACACAGTATCTGAGACAGTACAGTTTTCATTTTGCTGTAGGAACGGTGGCAATCTAGCAGAAGGGCACAGCACACACCAGCTAACGTGTGAGGGCACAAAGTCTTGTGAAAAGAGTTTCTACTGATGAACTAAAGAAGAACGACCTGACTGTTTATCTGAATGCCAACATAACCCACGGCTCTAAAGTACCTCAGAAATCTGAACTACTTGAGTTGAGAGCCTGGTGAAAAAGGAACAGTGACTTAACTTACACAACACGATACGTTTGTAAAATTTAGTAAAAGAAAAAACATGCTGTAATTTTCCTTTATAAAAAACACAAACACCATATTTTAGATATCTCAAAACAGCAAAATCTCAATCTTCAAACAGCAAAACAAAGCCCTGTAATCCACCATTAACTATGCATTCTACTGAGCTGGTGGCTACACTTGTATTTTGGCTTACCTACAGTGAATTTTGTTCTAGGAAACTCCAAGAACTCTGCACTCTACTGCCAAGTACTGCAACATCCTGCCAGGTATAGCTAGTCATCTTGCATGACTGCACTACTCTTTTTTCATGTTCTTAATCCCACGTGCCAAAAAGACAGAAGAGCTACTAGGACATACCCTTCCATTAACCTACTTCACAGCAAAGGAATAAAATCAGTTACAAGTTCTAAAGTATGCATTCTTTAATGCCTTCAGTATTTTCTTTCCATATTGGCAAATAAGTCACTTTTCTCCCTCACATATTTGCTCAACTTTTCTACTCTTTTTCCACTTTCTTTCTCAGTATTACTATTCTGAGAAAATATTTCTGTGGATTTCTACACACACATCTACAAATAATTCATTCCCATTTGTCTTGTCAAAATCAATAGCGAAATCCTTTTTGGTAAAAATTAGCTGAGAATGTATCAAGTCTAATCACAATTTGACTCCAAACAAGAAACTGCAATTTACAACACAGACCTTAATCATGTTTTGATGCATACCATAGGTGATTCTACAGAAGCGCCTTACTAATGCAAAGCATGAACCTTACTGATATGCATCAGATTATACTCCTATGATTTAATTTTTTAATATACAAAAAGTGAGATTTGCTAGGTGACAATTTTCCCAGTAATTTCTGTCTAAAGTTTTTAAATCACAGGTAAAGAAGCAAACTACTCCCTCCTATTCAACATGTAAGATAAACAAAACTGAGTCACTGCTCATTTTCTGCAAACAAGACTTCCACAGCAAGAAGCTGAAGTGACTTACTTCAAAACACACAAAAACAGTATGTTAAAACTGTTAAATAAAACCTTTCTGAAACACATTGGACATATAATACAGGAAGTTAATGACTGTGCTTTGTATTTAAAGCATATTAAATGCATAAATCAACAACATTTCTAGTCTCGACTGTCCAAAGCATGCAGACATTTCTTCCAGCCTTGTGCTGTTTTGAAGTATTTAAATAAGACTGAAAAGCACCTGTCCCACTGCACCCTGTCATTACTTAAGGAAATAAAACTTCCTAACGTCCTTTGTAGCACAAGCTACTCAAAGATGCATCAACTGACATTTAAAAAAAAAAAGAAAGAAAAGCTGCAAAAAAAACAATGTAGGCCCACAGCTTGTTGTTCTATCTATTTTTATATTCATGCCTCAGAGGAAAAACAACATTTTTGGTCCTCTAGTTTGTCAACTTGGAAGAAAGTGAACTGTATCACGAAAAGGTAAACCTAGACACTAAAGGTCCTTCTAGTCACAGGACTTTTAGTGTCCAGGTTTCCAAAAGCTAGGAAACCTTTAGTGGATTTCATAGGGCCTTCTGAAAACAATGTTTTTTCACACAGGAGTCACCATCTTCTATTAGTTAGTCTCTCGGCAACTAGCAACAAGTTGGATGAACTGGCTAAAAGCTTCCAGCCAATCCTCCACACCATTTTACCCACAAAACACTGTGGGGGTAATGTGTTAACATTCGTAGTTAATACTCATAATTAAATAGAAGCCCACAGCTTGCCACTGGAAAACATGTATCCCCATCTCAAAACAGCACATATCACAGCTCCTGTTGAGATCATACACTGAACTGTAGAAGACACTCTCATTTTAGCGTGGACCTCACAAGCCCCCTTGCCTTTGTCCTCTTCCCCTCCACACTCCCTTTCTTCTTACTGAATCCCTTTGTATTTGGGGGCACTTCTTGTGCTTTACACATAACTTATTTCTCTGGCCTCTTTGCCTAGCTCGAGTCCCCTGCATACAGTCTGCTGGATGTTGTATTAGTAGAGAGAGTGCAGGAGGCTCAACAAACTTGATCTGGCAGAAGACTCCACATTTGTGCAGGGAGTGCGCAGGATCCACATAGACAAAGCACCTCGAAGAGCTGCAGACTCCTAAGAACAAAGATGAATCTTCCTCCTCCTTACTGATACCCATGGGCCATTTCACATCAGTAGTTAATCCACTGCAAATCTTTTTCTGTGATTCATGAAAACAGACTAATGCCACACAAAAATACAAAGTACTACTTTATCCTGCTTATTATATTCTCTTTGTCGAGCCACAGCTGCTATTTTGTTTTCCGAACTAATCAGAAATATAAAATCTCTTCCCTTTTAAGGAAAAACCGTGTCACTAAACACACATGTAAAATACAAGCAAGGGTAGTTTCTTCACGCAGCCCTCATCTGAGCAGTGATGTAGCACAAATGCAGCGCATTAATCGCTGCACGCCCTCTTTTCTGAGAGGGGCTGCGATGATGTACAACTCCCACTGTTTCTTTCGTGCCTCTGGGCAAGTAAAGCAGCTGTTGGTTATCAGTCACAAGGACGGCATTCCACGACAGCCCAAGCACTCGGAGATGCCTATGACAGACAAGTCCCAGCGCAGCCACGCTGCGATGCGGACCTGAGCCCGCTCCACCGCGATCCCGGCAGCATCCGACCAGTCGCGCCAACAAAGCCGAGCCGGGCGCGCGCCCCCGCCGCCGCACCTGCCGCGGCCCCGCGAGTGGCGCGGGGCCCACACCTGCCGGGCACGCGCGGCCCCAGGCGGCCCCTCAGGGCGGCCGCGCCCGCCGCCGGCTGCCGCCCGGCCCTCCCCCGCCCGCCCCGCCGCCGGCTGCCGCCGCGCCCGCTCCCTCCTTCCCTCTCCTCCCACCGGCCCCGGGAACAAAAGAAGCCAGTGCGGCGGAGCTCAGCCGGCCAGGCGCGGCGGCCCGGCCCGGCCCGCGCCCCGGCCACCCCGGCACGGCTCGGCCCCGCGTTGGCCCCAGCCGGGCCGGGCGCGCTCTCACCTGGGCCCGGCGCGGCGGCGCGCTCAGGGCGGCGGCATAGCGCTCCCCGCCCCGGACACGGCGGGAGGCCGCCGGCTGCTCACCAACTCTGCCGCTCCCCGCCTCGCCTGCCGCCCTTACGCAATTGGCAGCGGCCGCAACCCCCGCGGGGCGACCCAGATCGCGGGCCCCGAGCGGAGGCGGCTGCGCCCCGCCGCCGCGGCCCCGCCTCCCGAACTCCCGCCACCCCCGCGCCGGGGGAGGAGCGGCGGCGCCCGCCCGCCCCTCGCCCGGCCCGGCCCGGCCCGGCCCGGCACGGCCGCTCCTCCGCTCCGCGGTCAGCCGGGCACTGCGTTGCCCAGCCCGGCCCTGGCCTTCCCCGCGGGACTGGGTCCCTCCGGCCCTCCCGCTGCTGCCGGGCAACTGGGTGCCGCCTCCTGCAGCGCCCGGGCCTGGGGGGCCGGGGCGTACTCTGCATACGTGCCCTGACCTACGGCTCTCCTCTGGGCAGAGTAAAGAAGAGCTGATTTGCAGTTCAAATACTGGACACACCGTGTTAAAGCAACAGGAACAACAGTAGTAGTAGTAATAAAAATGATAATAGTAGTAAAAATTTATTATTATTATTATTATTATTATTATTATTATTATTATTATTATTATTATTATTATTATTATTATTATTATTATTATTATTATTTTATTAATTCCACAGTATAAACGCGCAGGTGCTGCCTGGGCGGTGTGAAATGTGAGCGAGGTACGAGAGCAGCTGAAGAGCCCGGCGGCAGAGAGGGCAGACACAGAGTGCTGTCTCCGGAGGGGCAGCGGGCAGGGATGGATGGAGCGACACCCGGAACGCATGAGAGGCGACAGTAGCAGAGCAGGGACACGCGGCAGCTGTCGGTACGTACAGGCTGAGCAAATTTACTTACGGCGGTTGTAGTCCGGGCAGTCTGACCAGGAGAAAGAGCCGACTGAGAACTGGATTCCGCTTTCTGATTTGTTTCTTTTTGTTTTAATTTTGTTTCAGGTTCTAATGTTTCTGAAGTAAAATAAAACTAACCCCCCAAATGTTCTCAATTTCAGGAAACCGCTGCTGTAGCTGTTACACAGCAAAGAGCATCAGCTGGTATAGAGATTCAAGAGGGACTGTGAAGCCTTAGGGCACCTCAGCCTCAGGCTGTCAGCTTTGATGTAAATCTGACAACGGGCTTCTCGTAAGTTTGGAACCTCCCACCATTTCCGTGCAGCAAGGTTGGGCCACGCTCATTACTAATGAGACAATTAAAAAAAAAAAAAAAAAAAAAAAACAAACAAAACAAACAAACAAAAAAAACAACCAAACAAACAAACCCAAAAAAAAAACCAAACAAAGCCAAACAAACAAACAAAACACCCCAAAAACAAACAAACAAAAAAGCGCCCTGATCGCGTTCAAGATGCTTCAATGAAATGCTTCGGGAAATGCAAGCATGTCCCAACATAGTTATTTCCTTGGGAATATTCCAAACAGATGAAGTCAAAGTGATAACTCGCTTGTATGTCTACGAACACTGTGCTACTTTGCCTGTAGCGATTTCCTCTTTGTTTAAAGCGCAGTAAGCATAGCCTGTGTGGCGTGCTTATAGCACATAGAGACATCTAGCGCCTAAATAATAAACTGCAAATCAGCTTCATTAATCTGAAATCTTGGAGATCACTGTCGGATCCATCGTTTTCATCCCAGGATTGCAGAGTGCGGAGAGGTTTTACTGCAAACCATGGAATCGCTGAACAGCAGCTGCCCGTGGGCAGGGGCCGAAGTGAAATGAGCAGCTGCACTAGCTCAGGAGGGGATTGCGACTGTAGCTCTGCGGCACAGCTTGAGCTTCAGGCCTGAGATTTACAGCAATGACTCAGGACAGAGATTTGCCTGTAGAGACACAAAAGTGCTTGAGACAATTCCTAACTTGCCTTTGTCACTAAACCAGAGAGAGGAAAGCCCTTAGGTATATGAATAAGACAATTTCATCTTGGCTTTAACAGCGTGTCTCTAAATCTATTCTTTCTTTGTTAGCCCAGGAACACAATCATTCTAATGTGTAATTGTAAAACTTCGTCTCTTTTCAACAAACATATGCAAACTTTTGCCAATTACTTTGTCTGAAATTAAATTGAAGGTAAGCACTGCTTTTCAACTGGAAGGATATTATTCCAGGAACAGAAAGTATTTATTTTTTTATGTACTTGTTTAAAGAAAGAAGAAATACAGACTGCTGGGCAACATTCTCAGCCAGAAGCCTGACAAAAAGCTCATTTCAGTGAAACTTAAGTGCAGATGTTTTGGCCAGTACTACTGTATAGGGGCATAAAGTAAAACACTTCTACATACTTCAGTAGTCTGAAACTAAATATATTGCATTAGGTATGTTTGTGGGTATTTTAGACAAGTCATGTAATACATTCTTTTCAGTCTCAGACAGGTCACAAACACCTTTGGGTTGTAAAAGCACTAGATCATAGGACCATAGAAAAATCAAGGCTGGAAAAGACCTTTAAGAACGTTAAGTCCAACTGTCAACCCAGCTCCCCAACCATGTTCATCATTAAACAATGTCCTCAAGCACCATATCCATAGAAATTTTTAGTACTTCCAGGGACAGTGACTCTACCATGCTTTACAACCCTTTCTATGAAAAAGAAAATCCAAAAATTTAATCTAAACCTCCTCTGATGTGACTTGAGGCCATTTCCTCTCATCATGCCTCTTGTTACCCGGGAGAAAAGACTGATGTCCACCTCACTTCCTGACCTCCTTTCACATAGGTGTAGATCTCATAGAATGGAATTATCACCAAACTATAATGTTTTTAAATTATGTATACCTTTGAATAAAACAATCTCTAAACCCTGCAAGTATGCAAAATATTTGACTTTGAAATTTCCTGAGTATTTGAAATCTCTCCATCAAATCCAAATGGTGCACTTAATCATTAGTCCATCTCCATTCAGTATCACTTGTTTCTTCATGCTTCTTTGTTCTTCAGCAGACAAAAGGTGGTAAAGTGTATTAACCAAAGTTAAAAATGACAAAAGATGGACCTGAAAGAGAGGACTGATGCATCACTATGGTCTAATGATTTCAAAATAAGCAAGAAGGAAGCAGTTTTTTAACTTCTAATTAAAAAGTACTAGGAGACAGCAGGGAGCAAGTTAGGAAGCAACAGGTGTGAGTAAGTATAGGCAGTTACTAGTTAAAATCATCTCCTATTCTTTCAATTCCCATGCAGATCCTTATAAAATATTGCTGTTGGTCTCTGAGATAAGAGAAAAAAATGTACCTTTTTCTTTCCTTACTTAAGCCTTTCTGGCATATATCCCAGGTACTCTGTGGTAATACCTTTTCCATAGAGTAGCCATGTTTTAAATTATCATAAAAAAACACACAGATTTTTAATTAATTCTCTGGAGATTAACAAGTGTGGCAAAATAAAAGTTAAATTATAAAAATACTGCAAACACTGCCTAGGCTGGGAGAAGGTTTGATCTTGGTAAAATCCTGATCTTACTTTGGCACATACTGTACTTCAACCAAAGGCAACAGCAGTTAAGAAAATGTAACAACAGTTTAAGGGAGAAGACAAGAGTGCAAAATGCATATTAATGGAATGTAGAGGTAAATTTTAACCATATCTTTCAGGAGCGGATTCAATGCATCATCTTCCACTGCTCACTGAAGAGCCTATGCCATTTTTTTTTTCAGTACATCAAGACAACCCATATGCAACTCATTTACTTTTACAAAAAGCAAAAAAAAAGCGACCTATTTCTGAGTTCTGCTGAATCCTACCTGTCATTCTCCTCTGTCACATTGTATGTTCTCAAAATGTTTACAGTGGAGAAACTTGTCAGAATTTCAAGATTCTGGGTCATATAAAGATGAAAAATCGTTGAAAACCAGAAACAAAAGCTGATATATTATCAGTGTCTTCTAAATTTCCTCTTCCAGTAATCAAATATTGATAGCAAATCAGCAAAATCCTTTAAAAAACTTGTGTTAATGAAGGGAGTATTACCGGAGGCACTGAAGGATGAAAGGAGAATTAATAAATTTGGGTTTTAAAAGAATAGTTGAAACTAAGTATAAAGAACAAATAAGAATGAGAGGGGGAAGCAGATATACATAGATGGAACACATGAAGGGGAGCACATAACTGAGGAAAAAAGGAAAAAAGAAAATAATCAACAAAGTTACAAACCAGATATGAGTATCAGAAAGCTGTATTTTGTGTTTTACACTTCTGAAGTGTAGTTTGATGAAAGACAAAATGCAACAAAGCCATATTACATTAATTTTAAATATCATCAGAATAAAAGTCACAATTCCCCACCAAATCAATTCATCCATTCCTTCTAAGAAACACAGACACTACTCTCTCATTGTGTTTAGATTTTAGTTCTAAAAAACTAGTTATAGTTTTTTTAGTTATAAAAAACATTTGATTGTGATTTTCTTCAATATTTAAAAAATCTTTCCTTGGGAAAGCTTCTCACAGCAGGTGTCCACATTCCAAGTCACTTCAGTATTTTTTTTAATGTGAATTGGGTTGATGTTTATGTCGATTTTACAAGCTAAGTGCAACAGGAAATTTGCCTTGCATTTAAGGTATGCATTGATGGAAACTGATAGGTAAATGAGTGACCAGAAACACAGCCATAAGGACTGTTGGTTCTAGTTGCTTGTTTGGTCAATAAGCAAAAGCAATATGTAAGCAGATACACTGCTAGACCAGTCAGATCCACAAGAATTGAATTTGGAGTGCTGTGCTCATGAGAGGAACCACAGTCTACAGACTTTGTAACATCTGTCAGAAAGTTTTGATTATGAAGCATTCCATAATCCATATGGCAGACTAAAATTTGTTAAATACATAATTTCCTACCAATTGCCAGCTAGACTTTGGTTGAGACTATTTGAAACATCTATGACCATTTACTTTTCATCTCATATGCCTGGTGTAATTGCTTTTAAATACTGCACATAATGTTTCTATGTGATAAATTTAAGTGTTGATTTTTTGGTATTTTTTTTTATCTTAACAGAGAATGATTTTGGTTAATTTTACAAGAAGAAGAGCAGAGCTTAAAGCATAGATTTCTGATTTGCATTCACATACTAAGAAGCCAGAAACATGATAAAACTGTGTTCTTTTAATTTTTGAGAGAGACACAGAGTCTGACTTCCACAGTAGAGAAATGCATTTTAAGTGGTCTGCTCTTATGGTCATTTATTATTTATCTGATTAAAGAGAAATATAAATATTTTCACAAGGCAAAATACTCAGAAACATTACTTATTTAAAAAGCATTAAAACATTTAGAAAATAATAAAGTTGTAATGCTTCTGAATAAGTTCCAAAAACAGATATGGGACGTTCTAAAAACCTGTATTCGCTGGTACCTCGTTTTATCCCAGAAGAAACACATGTAGGCAGGAACACTTTGTGTATTTGAAAACATAGAAGACAAACTGCAACACTAGGACACTGGGATAGCATTGTTTTCCATGACATTAAAACCAAGTTCAAAATAAGACTTTCCATCAAACACAAGAAGATACATTTCTTGCACATGATGATTGCTAATGCAGATCTTCTTACAAAGCTTTGGGCTTGTCAATTCACATTTAGACCATAATCCTCAAAATTTCATTACTTTATAAAACTTGTGTAAAAGTCAGCAGAAACACATTTGGCACATGTTTAAGTAATATTGTAGAATAAGGCACTTCAGCTTACCTTTGTCTGTAACAAAGCGATAATATGTGTGTGTAAAATCAGGGGTGGGGGGTGGGTGTTTCCAGTAAATTTTCAGCTTTCTGCCAACACAGTGTGTCACCAAATGACAGACTGAACCTTTTTCCTTTCTGGAAGAACAAATGCAAATGTGAATCACAGTCACAGGAAAAGCTATCTGTTGGATTCCGTGCATAGGATATCATACTGACCTTTAGGATTTTTTTACGAAATAAAGCTCCAGGAACTGAAGTGTCTAATATGAATGTCAGCCAAACGTAAAAACAAGAAGTATTAGTTTGCCCAAGTGTAGAGGACCAAAAAGGAAAATAATTCAGCCCTGGAAAGGAAAAGTTCAATCCAGGAGAGACACTCCCCTGATCCCAAAGGGGGAAGGGCCATCTGCCATAAGGTCTCTGTAAGCACAAGTTCATATGTTGAACCTTATTGGTTGTTGTATTTGGTGCCACTCAAAGTGGCTTGGTTCAGCCCTGTTCAACCCCCTGTTGCCTTGTATGTACCACCCCTAGAATGTTCTCCCCTTCCCTGAGCCCCACTGGTCCCAGTTTGCCCAGTACTCCACCCCTTGTTCCGCCCCTGCTAACCCGCTGGATAGCCGGCTGGCTGCCCCTCCTCTGCACCAGTCTTACCTGCCCCCATTGGCCCTTGACCCTCAGAGCCACCCCCCGTTCCCATATAAAACCCCATGTGCTTCCCTCCATCTTTGTCTTTTTCCCTGGATTTCCATGTGGCCAATAAAGCGCTCTTGCATTTCTACATTGAGACCTGTCCTTTTTGCCTTTATCGTCGGCCACCTTAAAAGCGTCTGTCGAATTCTGCACCTGCGGGTCGCTCACAAGGTTCGCTGAAGCCAACAGTGTTTCACGCAAGAGAAAAGAATACTTTGATTTTCTGAGATGTATTTGTAATCCTACAGAACATGATCTTTAAACATTTGGTTCAAGTTGAGATATTCGATAATCCTAAAAATCAAGCAACTTTTCAAAAATAAATTCTTCAAACAAGAGTTTGAGGTGAAAGCACCATGATCATTACTGGTTTTGTGGATCTGTTTCTTTACAAAAAAACCATAAATTAACATTAAAATAGGACTCTCTATACTAAAGCAGAGATTCTTCTAGCAAAGAAGCCTCTTTCAAAGAGCTGTTGAGAAGACATTACAAGAATATATTTTAAAAAGTTGAGTAAACATACATCAAAACATGATAGACTAGTTCCCCTTCTTCAAGTGATTTGCAGTTCTGTGCCACCATTGATATGCTTCTTTTTACCAGTTTCTATTAAAGAATCTGTTGCTTTCTGAACTATGTAAATTCCTAACATCCATGATATCCTGTGACAAGGAGAACTGTAGCAACTGCACCAGGCATATAAATTACAAGAAAGGTATCTTGTAACAAGAAATATCTCTATCAGAGGTTCCACTTACCTCATATGATATCCCATAGTTCTTATGTTGAAAGTTAGTCCTTATTCACCTTTTCCAAGACACTCCATCAAGTTCTCTCATGCTCATCTCTTTTGAGTTAATAATAAATGTATTGACAGAACAGGTTTCTCTGTCCCTTTCATGGAAACTGTTTCATATTTCAGCATCTCTATTTTCCTTTTGCCAGTTTTGCTGCCCATTTATTTAAAGACAGAAAGAGAAATTCAGTATCCTTGAGAATATGGGTACCTTAGATTAAAAGAAGTGCTTTCTTTTCATTGTATTTTCTCCCTAAATCATATCTAAAATCTTTTTGCTTTATTGGTCACCATTGAATATTGAGTTGATATCTCCTTAATAATATTTCTGAACAGTAACTTCTTTGATCCTGTAATCATAATCTACATAATCTGTGTATGTGTACATAATCTAAACTTTGGATTTCCCAACAACCTGTAAGTACCATATGCTATAAAAATCACATCAGCAAGCTTTTAAGAACTGAAGCATTTCAGTTTGTTCATTTTCTGTTCTGAACAGCAAGTTTCTGTTCTGTGTCAATTGCAAAATAGGGGCCACACAAAAATTATAACCTTTGCCATAAACTAGCCCTTTGAAAAAAACAGTCCATCAGTTCCCTATTGTCTCCTCAAATACTGTCACTTGATTTTAGGTAAGCAATAAGGGGGGGGAAAAAAAGACAGGAAAAAATACCTAACAAAGTATATAACATGCTGAAGCCAAGACAACGTTCTCAGTACAAGCTTGCCATTCTTGTACACATAAGGCTACTCAGTCAGGGAAGTTATTTTCTGCTGACCCTTAAATTTTCCTTCAAGTTCTCTTGCTACCAATCTTATATTTCTCTCTTGCATTTTGGTTCCACTCCCTTAGCCTATTTCCTATTTTTTTGCAGTAGAAGCATATTTACTAAGCCAGGCAGATGTACATGTTGGACTGACACCAACATTTTATAGTTAAGTCCTATCTCTGAAAAATTCCATGGAGCATGCTGCATGGAAAAGAGAGCACAGGAAAAAAAGAAAGAAAAAGGCTACAGATAGAAACATACTTCATTTGTGCAACAAACTCAGACAGGGAAGATAACCTAGACAATGATTTCTCAGCTGAAACTTCAAGCTGAGCACTGTGAAGGTATAATATAATATCTGTCCAAGTAATTTTCTCCATTCTGAATTAGACAAAGCATAGACTTAATAGAGATTAAAAATTTAACTGAAGTCAACTCCTAGGAAAAAAACAATGCCAGAGTAGTGGGAGGGCGTCTACAAGGAAAACATCACAGCCAAACCTCTAGAGACTCAGAGGTAATGACTGCACAGAAAAGCTTTTGCTGGCTTTATGTATTATAGAGTCTGTCTAACAGACTTATTTGGACAATATTTTCCATAAAGCCTGGTGTTTCCTACCATGTATTTACACTTTTTACAGGTATAAGGAATCACCAATGGTGCTGAGTTACAGTTATTAGACATTTTCATGGGTTCCGACTAAAATTCATATGAATGAGGCCAAAATAATGCAGAAGCTTTCATCAGCCCCTGTTGCAGGGGTGAGATTCAGGCAGGCTTTGGACAAAACCTCCACTTGTACATGGAACAGGTGGTCATGCCAGACCAACTGGTCAGAATAAAAAGCTGTATGAGATTGGGAAAAATTGTGTCCTCTCCTTGAAGGAACTGGACATAAACTCTTAGACATTTACATTCTGGCTAAGCAAAAAGACAGTGGGATACAGTCGTTTCCCAAACTTATGGATGCCTTAAGTCAAATTTCTTGCTATGCAGAAAGGACTATTATATGGTTATAGACTGTTATTTTAAATCAAGTTCTCTGTGGCTTAAGGCTCTTCTTATTTAGATAACACTAGCAATGAAAAAGTCGTGTCTTACTAACTGGGTAAATCTAAAGCAGCAGATTGCTACATTTGATGTCTGGCTGACACAAACACATTTAATCCTTTTTTTAAAATCTCTGAAATACAAATGGGTTAAACTCAGAGAAGCTGTGGATAGAGGCCAAAGCTGTGATTTCCCATGTTATATACACCAAGGTACCCACTGGTTACAACCTCAAGCATCTGTCCTTGACAGCCTTAAGATCCAGCTTGCAGAATCTCAAATTGGTCCTTCAAGGAGAAGCACCATAAATCAATCTGGAAACTCAAGCTTATTTGGTGTTGTCAGCTCTCATGCCTTTTTCATTAGCTTGAAGTCTAATAATATCTGAAGTTTAATAATAATAAGAGGGTCTGTATACCTTCTTATTCTCTTTAGAATGTTATGATTACTTCAGAATCTAAACTTTCTTTTAAAAATGAAGTACTTTAGCTTCTGTTTTGAAGCAGGAGTTTGGAAATATAACTTTTGCATCCATTGACAGTTCAAAACACAGGACGTAAATTAAAAGGACAAGGCTCGGGTTAGTTTGTGTTGTGGGAGAAGGATAATCTCGAGAGTTTTTGTGGTCCAACATATGTTCTCAATATATTGGATTGGTATATTAAAGAGTTTACTGGCTTCTCCTTGCTGAAAAGACTCATAAATATCCTCTCTAAAACAGATCTTGTACAAAAATTTATAGAACACATTCTATTTACAACTAAATCTAAAAAACAGCTCTGTAGGCCTCTTTTTCTTTTTTAAGTTTATCTGATTGATAATGATCTAGGTCACAATGCACTAGGGTCTTCCTACAACTCTGCCAGTATTGTCTCACAAACAGTACAGTCATTAAATACTACTTAAAGGATAGCAGACACCCAACACAGGATACAGACCCTTTTATGTTTGAGTCAACTTCAACCAGCACTCCAGCAGATTAAGAGAATGATGGAATTGTGTTTATAAAGAGAGCTGAAAACAAAGTACAGAGGAGTTCCCTGATGCCACCTTGGGGAAGCATACTGAAGACAAGCAATCTTCTCAGTCCAAGTCAATGCAAAACTGTGTCTGTTTTGTAACCCTCACTGCCTTTTCTAATATTCCCAGCAGAAAGGTCAGGCCCAGGAAGATTAAACACACCTTAATGGGATCTATCCATTCTGGTCCTCAAGCCATTAACATGACGGGTCAATAGCACTGACGTACTCTCACAAGGAAATATAAAAAGTAAGAAACCTCCCCAAACACTAAAATCCAGTTACATATTTGAAATATAACTTTTACTAAAGGGGTTAATATAATTTGCCAGTTTTTGTGCTGGCATAAATTCCTACATTTCTAGAGCAATCAAACCCAGCCTTTCAGAATTGCAGAGAGTATTAGATAATCTGCTGGTAACAAAGATTTATTAGGCTGTGATGTTAAATGTAATAATGTCTGGTAATTTAGGTATATGTCAGCAGAGGGTATAAAGAAGGTCAGGAAGCATTCAAATGTAAACTAACCTGAAAATACCTATAAATAACCCACAGTTTTATCATAGTTTTGTTTCACTATCAGCATTTGCCTTTTGTTACTGCTTCAAATTGCTCCTTCTAGACATAAGAAAATGAATTATACAAACAATAAGTATAAATGCTCTTAAACAGGTATAAAGAAATATTCTTTAAATATAAGTCTACGCTTATATTCTTACAGCTCTTACCTTTCCAAAACCTTTGCTATATGAATTTCCACATTAAAGCATATGGGAAAACAGCAAAACAAAGGCTTTTTTGTAGGCTTACCCTTCCCAAGAAAGCCCAGTATAATTTATTATTGAAGTTTTGAATGTCACAGTACTTTCAAATATGTTATCTTAAACACATTTGAACACCAAGAGTCAATATATATAAATAAAGTTACGCCTGAAGAAGAGCATCTAATCTTATCTGTGTAACTGAAAGCATGATTGCAGTTCTAATTCAAAAGACACGTACAACTTAATTTGCTGATCCTTCTTTGAGAAGAAACTTAAGAAAATATAAAAGTATATAGTATCTAAAATATAAAGTATCTTTATCAAATAACTATAGGTATACTTTGGCTGTAACTGGACTAGAAATTTCTAAAGTCATGGCCACTACTTTCAGAAAGTTGTGCTTTATTCTTGGAAACGGTAATATTTTTCCCTGTAGCTGGTAAAAATAAGACAACAGAACATAGAAAATTGAAGTGTGGGTAGGATGAATGATTATTTTTATCAATGATTTTGACTGATCCTAGCCAGCTATTTCTGAATCTGTTTCTGTGCAGTACTGTAAAACAGGAAGAACTGAGCTCTGCATCTTGTGATAACGAGGCCACCACCTTCTCCTCCTCACCAAGGACATCAGAAATGTAAGCAATAGCTTTGGGGAGAGAGCTCATCACAAAGCTTTGCATTAGAGTCTAGTCCAGTGCTCTCCAAAGTATATGTGTAGCAGGGAAATGTACAGCCCAGGATGTGTGCCAGGCAATCCACTGGAGTGAAGAATGATTGGGTTCAGAAGAAGGGTATGGGTCCTAGTATTAACAAATAAAGTAAAGTAAAGTAAAGTAAAGTAAAGTAAAGTAAAGTAAAGTAAAGTAAAGTAAAGTAAAGTAAAGTAAAGTAAAGTAAAATAAAATAAAATAAAATAAAATAAAATAAAATAAAATTTTCAAAATAGTGTTTATGTGTTTCATTTTTATCTCACATTGTTTTAATTCCTATTTTGGTAAATGTTTTATGATGAACATAATACATTAATAGAATCATACATGTGTACGATTTATAAAATTATATATGCCTCTATTATGGTTGCATATTCAAAAAGGTCTTACTGATAGAGATGCATGATCAAAACTTTTGGAGGTCACTGGTCTAGCCCTAGTATAGTAATAGTATCAGTGAGTAAAAGCAGAGGATATGCCATTGTTAGGCATAAATTCTTTTATCACAATAAACAGATTTCCCAAGGATGCATAATAAAACAAAGGAACTGGAAAAAAAGAAGTAATGTAGGATGTTCCCCCTCCCCTTTTCCACTTCCTTTCATTTTTGCATTTTGCTTCTCCCTCTCTATTTTTCATTATATTTGGCACTTCTCCATCTACAAAGTGCTCCACTCCCTTTTGGATTAGTTACTTTTTTCTTCAAAAATTGTTTTATTTTGAAACAACAAAAGTTTTGAGCTCCTTTTGTATTTTTCTTTTCATTTTTCCTTTTCCTTATTTTGCCTAGTTCTGTCAAAGTCTCTCGCTTCTCCCAGCACCTCCCCTTTTTCTGTCTCATTCTGCTGGTTTTGCTTTCTACTACCTAACCACAAACTCCTTTCATCTCATCTGCAGATCCATCTTTGGGCCTTCACCCTGCTGAACACTTACCTTAACCTTTCTTCTTTTTCCCCAGTGGAATGTCCTACTTCCCACATCCTCCTGTTCCTGTAATTTTCTTTTCCCACAACAAGCTGGAAGAAAAGTACTTAGGAGCAGATACATGCTTTTGTAGTGTTCCGTTTCCTTTGGCCTTCCAGCTACTTGGCAACCAACCTGCCCTTATGAAAGCAGGAATTTACTGCAACATTTGCTGCAGCAAGTCCCTTCTTGTCTGCACTCCTCTGTGCCACTGAAATGCAGAATGTGGC
Source organism: Sitta carolinensis (assembly GCA_032173965.1). Lineage (NCBI taxonomy): Eukaryota > Metazoa > Chordata > Aves > Passeriformes > Sittidae > Sitta > Sitta carolinensis. The sequence continues at coordinate 62,448,048 of CM063313.1, forward strand.
ACACAGTCCATGGAGAAGCCTCACCCACTTCTGGCTGCAGGCTAGAAGATTTCTGAGATGGGCTCGGGAAGCACTGAGACTAGGGCTGGGGCATCTAGACAAGAGTGTGAGAGACAGCAAAGAGCATGCAGGAAGAAAAGGGTGTGTGAGGCTAAGGAAAAATCTAAACTCAAGGGAAATCTGGCCACATCAGCAGGTGGCCATTGCTGCAATTCGAGTATTGTTACAGCAGAAAGCATCACAATAAGCAATATGGCAACCTTCCACTTAATGATCAAGAGCCTTTGAAGTCTGACATTATCAATTTAGTTCCTTCTCTGCTGTTGCACTTTTCAAAAAATCACTAACCTAGGTTTTTCAAGACACATAATGGCATAGGAAATTATCAGTCACAGTGAACCGCAATCCAAAAAAAAAAAAAGTAATGTAGATACCTCTGACACTCAATGTTTTTTCTTCCTAGAAATTTACTAGAGTTAAAAGAAAGGATCAGTACAGGAATTATCAATGCATACACACTCTTTTTTTGGTCAACAATATTGCATCAAAGTATTATAGAAAAAAGTATTATCAGAAAACTTTACTAACAAGTTAAAGATGACCACTTAAATTAGTTCTCAAAGTATTTGCTAGTACCTAGTTTCACAGCTTTAATTATGCTAAAAAAAATCTAAATGCTGTGGAGATTTACTTACTTCTAATAACATACTTTTTAAAATATTCTATCACAGAAACAGTATCAGCACCAACATCCCATAAATACCATATCCTATTCTATACTAATGGTCTCAAAAGTCAATAAAAATGTCTTTAGAAATACTGCTCCATAAAATATAGCAATGGCTAGATTATATATTTATACATTATATTTTTCTATAGATAATACATATTGTGTCTCTTTTTATCACGTTATTTGAAAGCATGGGCATATATTTTCAGTAATGCAGTTTCTCAGTGCACCCTAAGTGTGCATTACATTTCAAACAAGACATATCATAAGACAATTAAATGATTAATGAGAGGGAGCAGAAGAATCATGAAATCTACTAGAGAATAGTTGGGCGAGATGGCAGCAGAACTATTCACCAAACCCTGCAAATGCAAAAGGGATGACATTCGTATAGGAGTGAAAATTTAAGGAGATGGACTTAAAAACAAAGAAAAGGAAGTACTTCTTCTAGAGTGATGAAATTGTTGGATTTGTAGCCATGGAATAAAAGTATCAAGAGGTTCAAAAAGACAATAAATCCTACAATAAAGATTTTAAAAATATTTGAATGTAGTCTTTAAAATTTCTAGTTCTCTATTTTAGGATGTCCAGCAGAGCATGAGAAGATCTGACAACAGAAAATATGCAGTCAAAGACCTCTTTCTAAATCACACCTCTGACCAGCAATGTTACAGAGAGAGCACTGGGACAGATGGACAGATTACTTGACATATTAGAGCACTTTCTAAGATAATTTCCTAAAAGAAAAGCATTTTCTGTGCAATAGTTGCTAATCTGTTTGCATGTTCTAAGCCATGTGAAAATGTGATACAATTAAAGAAAAGCATAAGTAATCAAGCATTTATAGTGGGTCACATGGTTATTGCAGAAAAATTGACATATAAGAAATTCATACATTTACCTAAATAAAAACTTTATTGCACATCCTATTCCTGCTCCACATACAGTGTTCACAGCACAGAAAGCTGCAACAATGTAAAACTTTGATGTGGAAACAGATGTCTCCCTGTTTCCCTTAAGTTCAATGCAGTGGATCAGCTCCCACCATCATAACCAAATTGATTCTTTAATTAGACCTATGTAATAGGAAAAGTCTCCTATGAACCATGAGAGGTAAGTGTAGAAAAGCACTGGAGCCAGCTGAATGATTCACTAATAAAAATAATCCAATTTTTGGCTATCATAAATGATCACGATTGACTACTATGAAATTATACAATTATTCAACAGCTGTATGTGTATCAGAGTCCTAACACATGGAAATGTGTATATTTCAAAACAGGAATTCTTGAACAAACACACCTTAGTGATTCCTGGTTACTTTTAAAATCCAATTGTTTACTGAAGTCATACAGAACTAATTACAATTCAGAACAAGTGATAGAATAAATAAATTAAAGGACAAAAAATTTACCAATAAACACACACATTCTTATGGCCACATCTTCACGTCACAGAGACAATTTGACTCAGAACAGCTCTTGAACACTGACAAAGCAATAATCAGGAGTAATTATGCTTTGTTCATATGAGAACACTATTGGTCATATATGATTGTTCTTTAGAATAGTTACTCCCCATAGAATTCATCAAATTGTTAAAGCTGCAAAAGACCTTTAAGGTCAACAAGTCCAATCACTAACACAGCACTGCTAGCTCTCCTACTAACCCATGTGTCCAAGCACTGTGTCTACTTGTCTTTTAAATACCCCCAGGAACATGACTTAAGAACTCCCCTGAGCAGCCTCTTCCAATCCCTGACATTCTCTTTGGTGACAATATATTTACTAATATCCAATTCATACCCACCCTGGTGCAACATGAGGCCATTTTCTCTTTTTCCTCTTACTTGTTACTTGGAAGGAGAGAGTGAACTATGTGAAAAAACTTTTGATGTAAACTTCTGTGGAAAGCAAGCCTAAATGTCAGAGATCAGATACACATGGGAAAACACAATATGATTTTGTAATGCATGAACAACTCCATGCATAAAATCCGTTTCTTTATATTAGAAAATGAAAATATTGGAGGACAATAATGCATTGTACCAGCAGTCTGAAATGACCATGGATTAAATTTAACTTTATGTGCATTATTTTGGAGTTGCCTGTTCTGTCTGTTCAGATTTGCCAGTCCTTGTGTTTTATCATGCCTTGTGATATCATATGTCTCTGAAGAGCTCTAGTTACTGACAAGTGAATCTCAACTTTTCCTTGAAACAGAACCCTCAAGATTTTGTGACTACATAAAATACAGCCTACATATCATCCTAACTTCTGGATTACTGAAATTGTCATCGGTAACCCAAAATGTTTTTGTATTCAATATCAATTTGTGCCCAAAATTGTTCCTGTCTCTTTCTGACCCTGCAGCCGAGAAGCTGCGGCGGGGAATATACCACCGGCGCTTTTAAAGTCGGCTCTCACAAAGCTCATTCTCTCTTGCCACGTGGGTTTTGGATCGCTGACTTCCTGGTCTTTGCCCAGGCAGATTCGCTTCATTTTGGGGTTCTCATTCGGCTTTTTTCCCTGGTTTTGGAGAGTCTGCAGCTGGCAGTTTTCAGCTGCCATGGAGGCAAATTCCACAGGTATCGCCTGTACCGCCGCACCAAGAGGGCCGGCCCCGCTCCGGCGAACTGGTCCAGATCATCTGTCCCCGCTCCGTGAGAGAAGACTACGGAGTCGCCGCAGCACAGCCACCTTGCCTTGGCTGCTCCTGCCGAGAGAAAGGGAGAGTCCTCCCACAGCTTTCCAGCCCTTGATCCGCAGAACACCAGCCGGAGCCCCCGCTGGAGATAAGCAGAGGGCAGGGGGATGGCGGGAGAAGACTGGCACCACCTTTCCCTTTGTCCTTCGAACCACGCACTCGGCTGTGGAGCGTCATCCTGGGGGCATTTTGGGTTCCTCTGTTCTGTGCAGTCTGCGAGGTTTGGCAGTTTTGTATCTGGTGCTATTTGTTGTTATTTCTTGACTGTTGCTGTCCCCGTTGTCATTGAACTTACCTTTTCGCTTATAATTGTATAATACTATTGTGTTGTATTTATAATTCGCTTGTAATCATTACTTATTGGTGAGAAGGGCTTGGTTGAAACTATAAAGGGAGGCAGCTCATCCCAGAGCATTCTCCTTCAAGTTGTTTTAAACCACGACACAAATTCTTTTTGTTTTGGAATCCAAAGTAACATAATGACAGGGTATCTATTACACACCTGCTATGATGGGCAAACTGAGACAGCGCTGGGCTCTACAAATACAGCAGAACAGGAACTCATACGTTTTTGCAAGTCTGCATTTTTTGTCTACTCTCCTGTTCTGGCTCCAAGCATGTGGCTTGTGTTACACCACTTTGGAAGCCACAAAATCTGACAGGAAGAAAGTTTTATTAAATCTTGTTGATAACTATAAATGATAGTACAACACAAAAATAATTCTGATACAACACAAACATAATTCTGTTAAGTAAGGCATGCATTACTTTGCTTTTCTCTGTGCAGTACACTATGATTCACTTGGCCAAATACAAAAAATAAAGAAGTAAACTATATATTTAACTAGTACCATCTTGAGAAGTAGAAAGGTCTGAAAACTGCAATGCCTTACCAGCACTTAGATTTTATTGCTGAAATTTTTAGTGAACATTTCTCTAATGAATTAGAGCATTATCATCAATATAATAAAACAGCACCATCCTGGGAGGCTGTTTTAAACCAGAGACCAGATACTTCTGCTCCTGTTTTGAAGAGTGTGCAGCATCTAACAAATAGAACTAGCAAACTCATTTCAAGAAATATTTGGAGCAAAATCAGAATCCATCTTATGTGTCTCCAAATCAGTAATGCTCTTGGAAAGCTGCTGGTGATTTTTATCCACACAGTCCTTGCTCTCCTTAGAATGACTTACATAAATGTACGTTTACATTTAAAGTGTACTTAAACTTTAAAAGCAGATGACTTAGCCAATCAAGCACTTTGCAACACTTCAGGCATTGGAGAAAGGCTTGCAGTGCCATTATATTCCCTTGAGCTACTAGATGAGTTACTGATCAAATGACTCAAAATGCTGTTCTGGCTTAAGACTTATTTGGATCTTTAGCATACTTCAGTTTTAGACTTATAGTCAATCCACTATTTACCTGACTCCAGGAAAAAACTTCTGACAAAAAATTTGTGGCTTTTGAAAACTAAAAATTTCCCAATAGGACAGTCTGATTTCATTCACATTACATTCACTCAAAGTTCTAGGAGACAAGGCACAGTTACCTACTTGAGGTGCACACAGCTTCTAGCTTCTATTATACCTATTATGAAGCTATACTGATTGCCTCATCAATGTCTCTCATGTCTCTGCAGGGCTCACTGAAGGTTAGAAAGCTAATTGCCCTCTTTAAGCAAAAAAAATTGAAATTAAACATTAAAATGACAACCATTTGTATGATGCCTCCTTTGCCAACCACAAAACTTCCTCTGAGCAACAAAACCATTTCCAGGTTTTCTCATTATTTTGAAGGAAATTATTAGACTAAGACACCTTACTAATGCCCATGGGAAAAGGTTAATGCTAATTTTTTCTGGTTGGCCCTTCCTCACTGGAAGACTAATCTGTTGTTAAGATAATTTCTTTTATATTGTCCTCTTTCTTAAAACATTTTCCTTGCCATTTTACCAGAAGTTTGCAAGAATTTTATTTCCTTTCACAGAAGGAAGACAACATAACTGAGAAATAAAAAGAAAAGGGAAGTAGATACAATGCAGAAATTATCATCATACAATAGAATTTGTTACAGAATCATTGGTTCTTTTTATGGCTATTTTACAATTAATAATCTCCCAACTCAAATTGGTTATGAAGTTCCAAGAGCCCTAAGGTTATATCATGCTGACATTTCAATCTGGTGGTACTCAAGCCCGATGGGTTTTCACACTAACTTTTAACAATCAGTGTTATCTGAACTGCTTAAGTGATGGTGAGCAAGCCTGACACAGTTACTAGCTCATGACAAACTTCCCCACAAACAATTTTTCATTTTTGTTTTACAAATACTAATCAGGAGAATTAGAACCAACTTTATTACCCAATTTTATTGAAACAACCATATCTCAACTTAGTAGCTGTGAATGCAACATTTCCATATTTGACAATGTTTAATATATCCTTCAAGCATTTTCTGTCTTTTCAGGATAGCATGCTTATACTTTGCCTCTAGCTTTTCAACCTTCCTTTTGTAGTACACTGTAGCAATCTGTAATCCTTGATGACACTGTCTGTGGTATAAAATTTTATATTAGTCTGACTCAGCAGCAGTGCATCAAACAGTGATGGTCTCAGGACTAACAGAGAAAGGGCTCTTTTGTTGCTTTCTGTTGCTTCAAAATAAAGCACCAGAAGCAGGGAACACCAAACGAAGATTATTTTTTTTTAATAAACGTCTCCACTTCTGAGCTGGTGTATGCAGGATGACAGATGTTGAAAGGAACCTCCTGAGATCATCTCCTTGTGTGCTCAGAGCAGGGCCAGATACAGTGGGTTGCCTAAAGCTGTGCTCAGCTGAATTCTGACTGTGTGTAAAGATGAGGATATCACAGTCAGTCCCAGTGTTTGATTTGCCTCACAAAAAGACAACCTAAAAACAAACAAACAAAAACTGAGACCAACCAACCAAACAACCAAACCCCCCCAAAAAACCACGATGTTGCTTTTTAATTTCAGATTACATTTTCTGGTTTTTAGTGTGTAATCATTGACTCTTGCCCTCTCAGAGGGCAGTAAAGGGGAATGTCCTGCTCTCTCCACTCCCTTCCTCAGCTATTCACACGTAACAGTTTATATCCTGACAAACCTTTTCTTCCCCAGGATGAACAGCCCCAGGTCTCTCAGCATCTCTTCCCATGCTGGATGCACCAGTCCTTCAGTCATAGCTGTGGCCCTGCACTGGACTCCCTCCAGTACATCCCTATCTTCATCATGTAAAAGCCCAGATCGAGATGCAGTATTTCACACACATATTCACTCACAGTGCAGAGGAGGGGTAGGACCACTTCCCATGACCTGCAGGCAAATCTCTGCCTATTGGGTCTGGAATGCTCTTGCTTGCCTTTGGCATTGGCTGGCTCACAGGCAGCCTATCCCAGCAGGGTGCCCAACTCCCTCTCTGCAAACGTTTCAACCAATCTGCCCCCTACTTACATACTATTTTCCTTTTTTCTGACTTTAAGATATTAACAATGCCTACAGTGTAGTGAGAAAGATTAGTATCGAAGGACCTGGAATTTTCCATATGTATGTTGTTGTCCATTGTTGTCCAATGTCACCCAATTACAGGAGCCCAAAAATAAACATGCAGTATTTTTCCCCAATTAAAAAAATCTTGAAAAGGAAAGCAAGCTTAAAATCAATCAATAAAAGTAATTGAACATACACTAGAATTCTTTGCTATCAGGAGCAGACAGTAAAGAGAGGGGAGTTTTAAGGAGCTGTGAATGTAAAAGTAAAACACGCCCCAAATAGACCCCATCTTTACAAGGTAATCACATATTTTACGTATATGAAGTTTTTTTTGAAAGCTGATTTGCCAAGGTCTCCAGAACTGAAAAAAACAGTTTACTGTCAAAGAAAAAAACCAAAACAAATCAGGAATGACAACGCAAGGCTTACAAACTGCTCTTTTCTTTTTCCCTAAAATACAGGCACTGTCTTTTCAATGAATGCTGAATCAACTTTATTTATCAGAAGACAATTGCATCTGTAACATTAAACAACAGCCCATTGTCAATTTCAGCAAAACGATGGTACAAGGATAAGACAATCAGGATGTTAAACGTTTTCCTCATCGCAGCATCAGCTCTGAGTTGCTTTCTATTACTAACAAATTTGCTGCCATAATATGATCTGCTATGGGCTAGGCTAGGCTATGCCTAAAATTCACTTAAATTCCTTCACGTATAAAACTCACCTGAAAAAAATACAGGTATAAAACATAAATCAGCACAAACTGGCAATAATTAACTATTCATAAATGGTGCAAGAGAGACCAGAATCTCTAGTCACCAGTGCAATCCAGCACAGCTGCACATACTGAAGACAAAACAGTGCTAGACAGATCTTTTGTTCTGCTACAACGAAACACAGAAACAAAAGCAGCAAAACTGCTATGACACCTTTTCTGTCTTTTTCAGTTACAGGGTGCCATAATATCCCCTGCCACAATCAGATAGTTCTTGTGCTGACAGTTGATTATTTGCATGCAATGGGCAGGCAACCAAACTACAGCCAATATATATCACTTAACGTTGCACTTCTACACTCTTTATTTGTGAATTCCTGAAGGTGAATCTCAGAACAGGCTTCATTCATCACAAAGAAAGCAACTAAAACTTTAAAGGTAATGATTTCCATTGGACATAGTGGCTAGAAGGTAGTTACAATAGGAAATCAAACTATGTATTAAATATGATGTAATAAGGCTGAATTACACACCTGTACCCAGAAGTCTTGAACTAGGATGAAAAGTCTAACGTTGTTCCTGAATGTACTCTGAATTTCAGAACTCACTGAAGCATCCTTGATCAAAAAATCAAACAGGAACCAAGTTGCTTGAGAACAAATTTTTTTCTACTAAATTAACAACCGAAGTGCACAAGACAAGAATTCCTTTTAATTGCAAAGAAGGAAATAGTAGAATTAATTACAGGAAAAAAGTCTACAAGCAGCTTTGCAGCCAAAAGCCTGTGTGCTGAATGGCAAATTGTAGTAAGGTGAGGCATGGGGATGGGAGGATGATTAGAACAGTAACTGCTGATAAGGAAATGTGCTGGCAATTCAGAACAGTGGGTTATTGCTTAAGATGCCAGATTTCCTTGAATAAATGGGGAGTTACTAAGTATTTTGACAGTGTAAGCAACTGCTGTTATTTCTTTGAAGAAAAAGGAAGAACTACAAGTTTGTGGAATATTATTTACTGTTAATCAACACATCTTAACCAAAGTTTTCACAATACTCAAAGCTACATTTAATTATACAACAGGCTCAATCACAAAAACCAAACAGAACAATTAAACTACGTAAGGCCTTAAAAGCACAGTGTGTAGTGTAGGAATATTATTTTGTTTACAATTAGGCTACATATAATTAAGTTTATTTTTCATAATTTTATTCACACAAAATGCATTCAAGGGAAAGGCAACTTAAGTTTATTTCATGATGAGTTAATAAAAAAATGTCAATATTCTCTTCTTGCCACTCCTCCCACCCCACCCAGGCCTGATTAGTAAAATTTCCATACGATACTCAAAAAACAATAAGCTTTTACACTAAACATCCAAAATTAAGCCTCATCAGTTAACTGCTAAGTTGCAAATGCTTTATTACAATGTTGGATAAACTTCAAGGTTATTCTTAATGACACATTATGGCTCTAGAAAAAATCAGTGTTTAAAACTACATAGTTCAAGAAGTCTTCTAGGTTTTAAAAGTCTTACTGGTTTCAAAGAGGTATTTTGTGGCCTCAGTAGCAATCATGTGAATGATACTTGCATTACAACAATGATAACTTGTGGCATTATTTTGGCAAGATTAGGACTCCTGAGAACATGACTAGGTACATTTTATTATACTGAAAGCTAAGGGATAACATGAGTACAAAATAACTAAAGGAAAACTAACCACAAAAGAAATTAAAAAATACGGGAAAAGATACCTATTTTGCTCCCTGTTGGAGAGGGATCAGTGGGAGACAAGTATACATCCGATGATGGTCAACAAGTCTCCTCTTTATTCCGTTAGTCCCATCTTTTATACACACAGTAATGAAGCTCATACATAGTGCAAAAGGAAGCTCACCATTGGTCACACATATCACCACCAACTCCTCCTAAGTTTTCATTCTTGCGGTCAGAGCAAGCATTTTAGTCATTCTTTACTCATCACAATATTTTGTTGTTTTTCTAACGATCACTCACAAGGGCACAGTGCCCATGTCAGCCTCAGGATTAGGCTGAGTCCTAAATTTAGTTAATTCCACATCTGAAGGCTGCCGTAAATCAACATGTCCCTTGTTCTTCAACCATTCTTCCACAATATTCTCCACAGCTCCCCTCTTCCCTATAAGGGCATGAGGCATTTCCAGTGACTGTTTATTCTTATTACATACATTAGTATTTGCTCAAATTTCATGGCTATTACATTTTTACAGAACAACTGCTTGGAAGTCTGTTTTTTAATTACATCTGTGCAACAGAGTAAGTCACAGTACACTTTGAGATGTTTAAAAAATATTTACAAACTTTTTTTTGATATGCTAAAGCACTTGGCAGCAATTTTACAGCATTTGGTTTCATATAATTAAATTTTCTTACAGTACTCCTTGTGATTTTTTCTCTTTACAGCTAAGAAGAACACACAAAGAAATATGAACTGCCGAGTCTGACTGCATGATCATGTAATTCCAGTTTATAATGCTGGCACTAAAACCTTCATTAATTATGTTGACAAATCATTACCTGTACATTTAATAAAGGCAATCAAGATGATTTGAAAACACAATGTTCAGGTTTTAAGTTATATATTTATCAAGGTGTGCATCTCTGAAGTGAAATGAAAAAAAAAAACCCATGTAAATACACAACGGAAGTTACAAGTTCACCAGTTCCTGTGACACAAACTGTTTCAATCTTTCAAGGTACTGTCCATAGAGTTCCACATCATTATGGCCCGCTCCTTCTACCCACAGAGGTTCTACAGGTCTCTGGCAACGCTCAAATAATGCCAGGCCATGTGAAAAGTCAATTACTTCATCTTCAGTTCCATGGATTATTAGGACCGGAGAGGTTATTTTAGAAATTTTGTCAATGCTGTAAGAAAAAGATTATATCTATGAAAATAATGGCATAGTTCTGAAATACATGACAGGAATTTTCTTCAGTTAATATCTACTTAGTTTTTCAGTCTTACAAAAACATATTACAAATTACTTTGCTCAGAGTTATCCAGACTAACAATTCACTGGATAGAACTACATGTTAGACTTACATGTTATGTATAGAAAAATTAATTACTTCTTTACAGATATCCACTAAAATGACTAGAGATGCAAAGTGCCTAGAGGTTTATAACGTTTTGAAAACGTCTTCAAATCAAATGTTCCTCTTTGATATTATTCACTAACTTTTCTCCAATTGTTTTATTAAACCTCTGAAAAAAAATTCAGAGAATTTGCCTGACTACATGTTTCTCTGGTTGAAAACTTCTGTAATAGAGAAAATGCATTCTAAAAAAAAAATTTAAAATCCTACAACTTACTTTGGGAATGCATCAAAGCAGTATGTCTTCTTTGTATCAGGAAAAGCTACTCGCATTCCTGAGGTCAGTGGAGAATGAAGAATTACAGCAGCACTTTCATACCTAGCAGCAAGATCCACAGATGGTACCGTTCCTATACTCTGGCCATATATAATCACATTTTCAGGGCGAATTCCATACCTAAAAAATGAGAAATGTTCAAAAAGTGGCATATAATGCAAAACAAACAAAATATACAGAGCAAGGCAAAAAAAGTGTTTCTGAAGATGAAAATTTTCAGAAGGGTATCAACTATGAAACAGGAGCTGGTAGAAGAATAAGCAAGTCTGTTCTATGACATTACTGACTAAAACACACAATTATTTATTTACATTCTATCTGCAGTTTTTTCCTTATGCCTGAATGATATTGAAATAATTATTTAATTTTTTAAATATGGATTTTTGAATGCAGTGTGACTTGTATACTAGTTAAAAGTCTTCACTATTAACTCCAGTGGACCTGGAACAGAAAACTGATTAGATCCTTAATAGCTCTTGGGTTATCATCACATGAAGGATAATCAAGCCTGCAAAAATTTGGTCAACTTTGCTCTTCTGATACCTGATAAAGCCCGCAAGTTAGTAACATTGTTTATAAATTTAGTGAGACTTAAAGCATGCCCATACTGACAGTGATCAGTATAGCAATATTGATCATTCCATGTAACAGCCAAGAAGCTTATTTTTATCAACCTAACCCACAAGCAAGACAGCCCAGTAGGGAATACAGAATTGAAGTCAAAGCCTCCCTCCCAGTAAGATGCAATTAACAGGGGCAAACAAAAGAAACACCTGGTTAACACTTACACAAATCAGTTTAATATATTTTTCAGCATTAGTTTGAGTACAAAAAGCAATTGTTATCCAAGTTACACAGGAAAAGCCTCTAGAGAGAACGGCAACATGGCCAAGACCAGTGCCTGCAACAGAAGTGAGCTGCTGATCCCTTGCCCTATACTAACTAACCAGGTATGGTTGGCACAGGTCAGACTGCAGCAGTGTATTTAAACTTGGGAAAGGAAGTGCCTTGATAGGAAGGGATACTACATTGCATTAATACCAAACCCAAGAAAACCACATACAGAAAAAAACCCAAACCCAACAACAACCGCCCTCCCCAAAACCCCACAAAACACACCAAGCAAACCAATTCCTCCCCATCACCTCCAATAAAAGCCCAAGGCCCCAAAACTAAACCAAAAAACCCAAACACAAATCATCGTTCTCATGCATTACTAAAAGCTTGTTCAACTTCTTAAGTAAGAGCAGCCTAGCCTAAGCTCACTGTAACAGCATGAGGCAAGTTTGATGTTTGCCACTGGAAAAGGAATGAAAATCAAGTGTAGGAAAGTGCACGTGTTACCTTGAATACAATAAAGGCATGCATATTTTCTGTCAACACTATATAACAACATCCATACCAATGAAGAAGTTATCAAATTAATATATTTTGCACACCTCCAGTAAAGTCAGGGAAGCAGAAGGAGCAAAGACATTCTCCAGCATCTTATAAATATGGATAAATAACTATAGATAACCAAACCAGTAAATCAGTAAGGTCTAAAAGATTAAAAATCAGGAACATTAGGGAAAAAAAATTTCACATGTACCAGGACTTTCAAACTGCCAACCAACAAAACAGCTTTTCCAAAATCCACAAGTACTTCTTAATTAGACAGAAAAAATGTCCTCTAAATTGCATCAGTACATAATAAACAGTTAATAATAAATACATATCTAGGAAGATTTCAAGATTGTAGTATTACTTACATGTTATGTAAGTAACAATAATTTGCTAAATTTGGTTTAAAACCCACTGTTCACATCTAACATTGTCTATTTAATATTCATCTCTTTATTTAAATTGGGTTCTGATAGAGTGAAATGTAAAAGCTTTTAAAGTATTAGCACAGAGGCATTCTCTGCCTGACAGGAATCTTGCTGCATCATGACTACTTAATTACTATCAGTGTTTCCTAGAAAGAGTTTCTAGTCATAATCAGATCACAATCAAATTAAGGCTTCTAAAACTCTAAGTCTTCATCATCAGCCTGGAACTACTTGCAGGCCCTCTACCCCACAACAGTTTTCAAAGAATAAGCAATTTCAAGCATTAACAAGATTTTCTAAAACTTCCAACACACATAAATACAAAAAATTAAAGAACCAAATTTGAAACAAAAAACAAATCTAAGGTCTTCACTATTTCTGCATCTCTTCTGAAACTCCTGAGAACATCTCAGCACCTATCATTTTACAATTCACCTCACATCACTTTTGTCCATTTTGAAAGTACAGTACAGCCTTCCCTCCTCCCCATATAATCTGAACAAAACTTGCATTAATACCTAACATGTTGCAGCACTAGTATGGCATGCAGTTTGCACAGCACATTATGATAAAACAGTTTTCAAATAATAAACCTTGCCAACTACCACACTTGTGTTTCCTTGGATGTTGAGTTCTACAAGATACAGGCTATAACACAGGAATTTGAAGCACAACTTAAAAAGTGTATTTTGGAACACAGAGTCTCCTCCTTCTCGTTATCCTTTTCCCTATTTTTTGATCTTATTCCTTCAGCCTGAAGACAGATAAATGATAAATGATTTACAATATCTGGATTAATGTAATCCTTACTCCATCACAGTCAAATAGATTGCCTCGCAGTGCCCACCAGAAACTACATGCTTTGCAATCTGTAAACTAAAATAAAGAGGTCAATAACCAGAAGTTGTGGTTTAATGCAGATTTCTGAATATTCTGGCTTGAAGAGGATGAAAGCCTAAATAATCAACCCCCACCTTCCAAATAACAAACTCCAAGCAGTTTGGAAAACAGAGATTACATCCACTCATTCCAGTCTTCCCCTTTCTCTTCAAAAGGTTTAGTGGGCTGACCCTGCTGAGTGCCAGGCACCCACCAAAGCAGATCTCTCGCTCTGCTCCAGTGCTGGACAGGAGAGAGAAAATTTAATGAAGGGCTCATGGGCTGAGATAAGGACTGGGAGAGATCCCTCATCAAATATCATCATGGGCAAAAACAGCCCGAAGTAGATACTAACTGAATTTATTACTAACAAAATCAGAGCAGGATAATGAGAAGTAAAACAGACCTTAAAAACACCTTCCCCTCATGCCTCTCTTTTTCCCAGCTCTACCTCCTCCCCCAGAGGTGCAGGAGGAACAGGCAATGGGGGGTTATGGTCAGTTCATCACTGACCATGTTGTTCATGTTGGACCTCTCACTGCTCAGGACAAGGAGTCCTTCCCCTGCTCACCATGGCATCTCTCTCACAAGAGACAGCTCTCCATGAACTTCCCAGATGCGAGTCTGTCCCACAGGCAACAGGCCCCCTCAAACTGCTGCAGCATGGGTCACTCTTCTGTGGGGTGCAGTGCCCCAAGGACAGGCTGCTCCAGCATAGGAGCAGGGCCCCTCTCCACGGGTCTCCCTTGGGGTCACCAAGGATGCTCCCTTCAGGCATTCCCCTGCTCTGGTGTGGGGCTCCTCCCTGGGCTGCAGGTGAGTCTCTGCATGGATCTCCTTGGCTGCAGGGGCTCACCATGGGCTGCACCACAGGCTGCAGGGGAATCTCAGCTCCAATGCCTGGAGCATCTCCTGCCCCTGCTTCACTGACTTTGGTGACTGGAGGGCTGCTCCCATCACATGTTCCGCTCTTTTCTGGCTGAAGTTACAACTGTGCAATTATTTTTTTTTCCCCCTCTTCTTCTTCAATATGTTATCTCAGAGGCATCACTTCCAATTGGCCCAGACTTGGCCAGTGGCACAACCATCTTTCCATATGACAAGAGACTGGCTCTGCCGGACATGGAGGGAGTCTCTGGCAGCTTCTAACAGAAGCACCCCCATAGCCCTCTGCTACCAAAGCTTGGCCATGCAAGCCCAATACAACAGGCTTCTGAAATGTCTGGGAAAGAGCCCAGCTGTCCCTCTCTTGCTACCTTTCAAAAGTATCACTTTACAATCTAAACCAGAAAATTCTTGAAAAGGTAACTGTTTTTAAGTTTCCAATCATAAAATTTGTTTACTTCTTTTGATAGACTCATTGTTTGTTAAACTCAAGAAGTTTTGTCAAATAATCAGATGACTACATACCTGATCTTCCAAAGGAAGAGTGTCAGATCAAGAGAAAAAGTCACAGTAATGTTGCTCTCTTAATCAGTGCATTATAAGTACAGGCCATTCTGAGGAAGGGGAACATGACATTTACAGAGCCATGTGCTTAAAGCAGTTCCTCTGGTTACAAGAGGTCAAAGACATCAAGTCTTTAACAAGAGGTTAAAGACTTGCTATCTTTGAAAGCTCATTATGTTGATAACAGACTAATGTAAACACTGTTGTCCACTCAAGTAATCTAAGATAACTTGTGTCAGCATAGACAGACCTGCAGTGTGGGGGCGGAGGGTGGTTTTAGGTTTGGGAATTTTTTTAAAGCCATAATCACCAGAAAGGACCTTGGAAGAAAACTTTAAAAGTAGCTACGCACAGATGTACTTTCTCAGAGAAAGCACCATTTGTCATGGACAAGCTACTCTGTGCAGAATAGGGTACAAAACTTGATAGATATTTTCTTCAGTTTAAAGGCTGACTGGAACATCTTTCTCTTTCCCAGTGCAACTGAGATTTCAATTCCTTTCAACACCCAATTCATCCTTTATGCTCGCACACTTAAAGCTTACCTGCCTGTAAAGCAGATGGAATCCAAAGTGCAGTCTTGACACAGAACCTGTGGTTCATGTAAGCTTTCTGATCACAGAGTGTCTGAGTGCTTATGAACTTCTGCCTCATCACCCCACAAAAGGCACAGATAGATGTCACCACAAAGCTAAGCTATTGCCAAAGAGAAAAGAACCACTCTCCTATTTGCAGCTTCAGCAATCCATTCCCCCTCATTAGGCTTTAACAGCTAATACAAGGAACTAAATAAATCTTGTCTGGGAGCAGTGGAGCAATTGCTTCTGTGCTCTTTTGTGCTGCCTGTGTTCAGGGACAGAATGCAGAATGCCACTGGTGGGCTGGGGAAGGAGCAAGCCATTAAGTTGCAACCGTCCCAACTGTTCCACTGCCTGGAACCAGGGACCAAGGTAACACTAATGAAGCCAGTATCCTTTTCGGTGGCCCTACGTATGCTGACCAGATATAGATGGTCTCCTGTAAAAGAGGCAACCCCAAACACTCCTGGCCTGATCTTTTCAGCTTCTGGTAGGAAAAGAACTGCTAAACAGCAATGAAATACACTTTTTCACCCTTGGTGATGAACTTCACGTGATTTAGCAGAAATTCTACTTCCATGATATTTCTGCCTTTGTAACAAGACCTTTTCAGCACTTCGCTAAACACATATCTTACTGGTGGGTCCACCTTTTTTCTGCCCCTTCATTCTCTTTTTTTTCTCTTCATGGAATCATAGAACAGTTTAGGTTGGAATGTGATATAGTCCAGGCTGTTGCCATAGGGAGGTAATATTTCACTGCATCAAGTTGCTTGGAGTGCTGTCTAACCTTTCCTTGAACACTTTAATTGGATATACATCACTTATATTGAATATTCACTTTATTTTATATTTGCACTGGATGTGTATCACATTACCATGATGTGCAATAAGCAAACTACAATATGCATGTCTGGCTATGACAAGGCAGGTAAAGTTTTTTTGTTTCTTTGGTTTTTTTCCTTTGGTTTTGGTTTTTAATTTCAATTACCTTTAAGAAACAAATACCAGCAGAAATTACCATGCTACACTGTCAGGCTCTTAAAAAAACAGCGGCCATTTTGATGTGCATATACATAAGGGAGACAAAGTAATTTATATTTACTTCTGAACTACTGCTCTTAATCTAGAAGACTTGATCGCTTTACAATAATGTAATAAAGTATTGATAAAATCAAGTTTAGAAGGGCATATTTTCCATAGTACCTCTTTAGACTTACACTAGATGCTCTAGAGAAGCTACACTTTGGGAAGCTGTTGCAACATACTGTTGTATTACACGAAATAGTTTTGTTAATGTAACTTTCCCAAGAACCTCTGTGCCCCTTTACCTGACACCACCCTTCCCACCTGTCCTGGAGTCTGCTCCTATTGGTCAGCAGCCCCTCCTTTCCCCCTCCCCTTTCCCAAGGGGGTACAAAACCACCTGGCCACGTGCCCAGGGTCTCTTTCTCTCTCTTTTCCCACCAGGTTTTTCATGGAGTAGGTTCTGAAATAAAGCGACAGGACTGTACCTGGAGAGGAGCGCCTTTTAGTCTTTTATCTTTGTCCTCGCCACATTGTTTCCCCTCTGAGGGACTAGAGCTAGCCTGGCTGGGACCCTTAGAGGGGAATGGACTGTGGCAACATACACATTTAGAAAACTGACACAGCACTTGGGACACATGGAACAAGGGGGAACATCCTGAAGGGATTTTCAATGCATATTCAGAATCTTTTGTCATCATGGACACAGCATACGAAATTACAGTTGCAAGTTGCAGAACATGAAGAGCATGAACATTATCCACACCTGTAACTATCAACATTCCAGGCCATGAATAAAATTCAAGAACATACAGCTCTTCCTCAATGATATGCTCATTCCCCTTCTTGTGCATACAAGAGTTTACATTGGGAGAAGAAAAAAGGAACTATGTTTTATGAGAGGCAAGCCCACTGTCCACATTGAAATCAACAAACTGCACCTTCTTTGCCTCTCATGACAGTTTGGCATTTTCTAAACTTTAAAATGCTACCAATACACTTGTTCTATTTCCACTTTTCTCTTCCATGACAATTTCATGAGCTACTTTTCCTTATAAATTTAAATAAAACCTCAATTTCTCTCCAAATGTACTAAGTTATAGTACCCCAACTTCCAGCTGAACCTCAGCCCTTCTACTTCTGAACAACATAATTGTCAAATGAACACTTTTGGCCAACATCCAAAGAGATTCAGTATTATTCCTACACCTGGCTGTTCAATTTATGGACATTCTGTCCACTTTGACACATCATCTGACGGGAGATTTACCCTTCAATTTTTCAATTATTATGCAGTCCATGATACTCAACAATGAAAGGGCTGTTTGGCTTCTTACTGGTAAATCTGGTCATGAGGCAACTCTGGCGCATCTTCAGAGGTTTCTGAATGAGTGCCACTTGCCCTGCATTTGCCTGGGGCTGGTTAAACCTTTACACCCTTGCTAGGGTGTCATCAAAGGCCTTTAGAGACCAGAACAGCAGAAAATAGGCGTATCCCAAAATGACTCCTGGTATTTCGACACTTGGTAGCTATGACAGATGGAAAAAGAATGTCCTCACTTGCAGCTTTTATACAGTCCCATGCACATAAATATGCAACACTGTACAACTTTTCCAAACCTGATGAAGGCAGTTAATCACACCACCTTCTTTCATGGCCATCATCCTGTAGTAGCTACTGCTTCCTATTAACATACTCAAAGAAGGTAAATAATAGGGACACAACTCAGCATCTATATCTGCTGTTTACCTGTTCTGATAGGCTGCCAAACTAGTTTTCTATATTCACTTTCATGAATATTAATATCCACAGCAACATCTCATCATCACCCTCAGTACGAGTTCTAGACTGTTTCACACCAGGTGTCCAGTCCCCAGTAGACAGCTGTGCTGATTTTCAGGGGAGTATGTGGATTGCCTTTCCAAGATACAAAACTTAAGATGCTAGAAAGTCTTTAACACAAGCAGTTTTGCTGACTGTAGAATTAAGTCCACATCAGCATTTCAATTACCCCAGAAACACCTTTTAGTGCTGGGTTCTTTGATTTTTCAGAACAGGGAATGCAGGGAGCTATGGGTAACTGTGATCAATCTCCGAAGGTAACTTCTACATTCTTTTCTTCATCACATCACAAACTGTGAGGGACAGTTTAAAACTTTAGGGTCCCTTTCTTATCTCATCAACACAAATATCCAAGGAGTTACAGCTATACTCACGTTTATCCTACAAACAACCGGCTGAATTAATTATTTTTTTTTCAGAATTAGTTGTAAATGTTAAAACTGGTGCCAGTGTGAAACTGACAGAACGGGCCATGCTATGAAAGTGAATTAAAGCTCCAGCATATGCTCCATTCTAGTCCAGATATTCATGGAGTATTTTAACTCAGGGCTCAAAAGACTATCATAGCTGGACAACCAAACTGTGAGCCAGTATATCCAGAATCATGTGCTGAACTTCCTCCTGATACATCCAGCATTCAGATACAAGGATGAGATGAGTGAGGCCAATTGGAAAGCTGTTTCAAGTGCTACAGGTGTAACTGGAAACACCAACCTCTTTTTCAGCAGTAAACCAAATTCAGCTCACATGTATGAAATTCACAAGTTTTGCAGACCAATGACCAACTTTTTATACTCTACAGAATTACCTAATTTCTACAGGAGGTGAAATAAAAATAATAGTAAAAAAGGCAGACAAAAAAGAGACTAAGGTGAGGTCATTATTGAACGTAAGAATATCTTATAGGATATATTTAGAGGTCTCCCCAACAATGTCTGCTCATGAAAGAGCACACTTAGATGGGACATTACAATCATAGAATAATTTGGGTTAGAAGGGACCTTTAAAGATCCTGTAATTTCACCTTCCCTGTAATGGGCAGGGATACTTTCCACTAGATCTATCTCCTGAAAGCTCCATTCAACCTGGCCTTGAACACTTCCAGGATTGGGGAAGTTGCCCACAATTTCTCTGGGAAACCAGTTCTTTTCTTGGCAACTTCTCCAGGCAATGCTGTTCCAGTGCTTTATTGCCCTCACGGAAAATAATTCTTTCTTATATCTAATCTCAATCAGCCCTCTTTCAGTTTACAGCAATTAGCCTGTGTCCTATCAATTATGAATAATCTTATTTGTTTAGAGAAAGTACACTTCACTGCTTAAGAATCAAGGTGAGAAATCAAAGTGCAATCACATTTCCTTGCAGGCTTTCTATTCAGACATTCATCATGAGGAAGAATTGACAATAATTACAAATTAGTTTCTAAACAGAGCCTATAAACTGACATAAAGTATTATGTTTCACCATCTAGTTCTCTTCCATTTTCTGTTACATTTAAATAATTCAGACTGTCTTCCACATTGTTCACAAACCACATCATGTTTTTGGAAAATATTACTGGGTATTTCACTGAGCAGCTAACGTCCAGATCACCTACCAGCTACAAACCATAGGCAACACTACACCTGTTCCAGCTCTTGGCTTTTGGAACAGTCATATCTCAACTTTCCACTGTAATAAAAATAAATACCAAAAGCTAATCTAACAACCTAGTATGCATGTTTCTGAATAGATGAAGCTGAAAACTTGTCCCCTGTGGTTGAACGAGGTTTATGATAACGAGCTTCTCCCCTGTCTAATGCATGGATAACATATACATCTTTGAAAAGAAGTATCATATTGTTCTTATAATGTAAAAGGAATGCAAGACTAAATGTGTATTCAACACTGAAAAGGGGTAATCTGCTCGTTAATACTACATTGATTAAGTTTGAAACTCACTGTGACAATTACCAGGATCCAGGAATTGAAGTCCACATGCCCTTACACTAAGTCATATCCCTGACACTATAATTATTAAACAGGATGCTCAGGTTGCAATGACACACTTCAGGTTTTTGTATCTTTTCTGTGTAAAATACACAGAGTGCTGGGATTTTTTGGTGAGCCGTTATTCTTATGATTGCATACTATTTTAAAAAATAGCTTTTGTAGTCTGGGTATTTGTAACACGAGAATATTGAGCTAAATGGAAAAAATTATGGCAAAAATTATTTTCAAATTAGAGAAGCTGCACTTATTTGGTGCAGGATTCTTTAGGATTCTCACCTATATCAGTGAATGCATTGAGAGTCGTTCATCTTGTTATTTTATCTCTCACAAAACCAGAGGCTTGAAACACAGAAATTGCTGAACTAACATCTTTCCATTTGCATTTTTTTCTTGTCCAATTTTATTCTGCTTGACTTAACACCACTGCTCAAATTCCTCTTTTTTTGTTCCCACCATAAGGTATTTACACAGATCCATTATAACCTCTCCCACACATTTTATTTTGTGAAGATAGCTTTCTATATAAAGCAAAAAGATGTTTCTGTCTTTGGAAATGCTGTAGCTGCTTGTCAGAATTCTGAAACAAAGGTGATCTCAACACCATACAGAAATAGAGTCCCACCAAGTTCTCTTGTACCAGCTTTTACTCTGCCCTCCCTACAGAAAAGTAGGTGGTGCAAATTATCTGAAGAAACAATCTGCATTTTCTCACATTCACATCACAACAGCGGGTTAATTACTGGGGTATCGCTTATTAGAGATTTTTCCCACTTTTTAATTTTTGCAGCTGAGAGGATGCCAAACTATGACAATAAGGATGATATTGTTTAATCGTTTCAAGCTAAACCACAGCTTATTAAATTTAATTCCATTTCAATTTTTCCAGTATGTATTATACACTGATCCTGCTTAATACTGACAATGCCTTCAGCACCAGGCACCACCAGTCAACTTGGATATGAATTCACTAACTCTAAATCACAGCACTGATGTTTCAACGATTGATGCATGTGAAATAAAACCATTTGACAAGCATGCTGTGAAAGAAAAATGGCATCTAATGTCTTACCTTGTTCTAAGAGCCACCCAAGCAGCATCAATGTCAGCATATAGATTCTTCTCTGTCGGCTTCCCAGAACTTGCACCATATCCAGAATAATCATAGGAGAATATGTTGCAATTAATCCGTGAACCCAGTCCTATATAAAAGCTGCTCATCTGACCCAGGTCAACAGCATTTCCATGTGAGAAGAGCAAAGTGTACTTGGCATTAGGTGAGCAACGCACAAACATACAGGCAATCCTGTTGCCTTTACATGTTCTAGTCATGAAGCACTCAATGGAATCTTTTTCTCTAGAAGAATATTGCCAGTCTGCTCGCTCTGAGAGATGTAAGGTCCAGCGACTGCCACTCTCTCACACATCAGTGTGTATGTGGGATCAGGAGGTAAGAATGCCAGCTTGGAGGCAATTTTCCCTGGGCATGGTGGACAACAGAACAGGCAACACAGTTCACTAAAGGAAAGGTTATTCATCTTCTAGTCTGAAACAGGAAGAGAGTAAAGTATCAGTTTCCAGGTACAACCCAACAGTAAAAAAACCTAATGTTTCAGGGTTTTTTTAATGTTTAGGTTTTTTACATTTACCTAATGTAAACATAACATCTGGAGAAAACAATGCATAACTTTTGAACATTTAACAAAACAAAGACTTAAATACATGTATGTATATTTCCATATAATATCTAATTTGATATTATTAGTTACTTCACAGTGAGAACATTTTCAAAGAGAAGTGCTAACTCCAAAGCCCTGTAAAACATATAAAACGTGATTACTCAGGCAAAGAACAAGCATGAGTTTTAGAGTGTCTTGGGAGGAAACGACATTCCTCATATTCAGACATTAAGAAAAGTGTTCTTCACATTGACAAATACATATGTGATAAAGAACAATTAAAATAAAATATGCTGTGGAGTTTCAGTGTACTAAAGTTATGCAGATTTCTGCAGCTAAAAATCACTACAGTATTTCCTAAATACAAAGAATGTGTATTGCAATCACGAGGTATGGGCTCCTGCAAACACTGTCAGAAGTATGAAAAGTGCATGAAGGTCAAAACTTAGAAGACAAAACAAGATGATGCTTCTGGCTGAGCAAACACTGAGCTTTAGTACATGAAAATGTAGCCATAAACTTATCTTTGCTCTTCATACTTGCTGACGTAAATGTTTTGAAAACCTTCAAAGAAATCCTTAGCTGTATTTCACATAGCAATTGGGATTGTATAAATGACACAATTGGGTGGTTTTTTTCATGCTTTAAGAAGCACATGCCAAACTAAATGCTCTACCACAATCATTTGTTAAAGCAATATAATCTATAGTGCCAATTCAAAGTATTGGTTTTAACAGTGGTGGGGAGGAAAAACTACACCTAAAGCAAGCTAGGTAAAGATACAGCTGCTCTTTAAGAGACATTGTGTTCTCTTAATAAAGAGCAGTGAGAAGGGAGTGCGGAATATCCTTTGTTGGGGCAATACTTTTCCTCAGAGATAAGGAGAGTAATGAAATTTGATGAGTACCATGTTGGAAACCAAAGATAAGCATTTACTCTACTTTCTTTGAGTTAGGGCATTTCATCTTAACTTAAAAAACTTTTTCATACCATATCTATTTGCAGGACTCAAGTTTGTCTCCTGACAGTTCTCTATGAACATAAACACTTAGAATTCCACATACTGGCTTTCACTCAAGCTACAAAACAAACAGATTTCAGTTGTCTACAGTACCATGTTGTTCCAGAAGTATTTGGGTCATCTAACAATAAAATCTTACTGCTATGATAACTATCAATAGCCAGGTATTTCAAATTTCGTCCTTAAATTTGTGCAGAAGCATAGTTTTCATGTGTAAATTTCTTTTTAAAAAAGCTTCAAGGACAGTGCTGCAAAACTGCTTGAACATACATCACAGAATAACTATCCATATTTTTGGATGTGTGAATGGTCTCTTCCTGGTGATAAAGTATGAAAGCATACTGCAAACAATTCTATATGGAGCATACTTTTAGAGCAGCAAAAACAGGCTCAGTGAGACAGTCTGACAAAAGCATGAGCATTTGTGGAATACTACAAGAGAGCACACAAAAAAGAGAGGCTACTGAAGCTAAGGGTCTCTAGTTTTCTTCAAAACAGAGGGAAACCACAAACGCTTAGACATGGGAGATAAACACTTCCAGTTTAGAGGATATGGGAGGAAGTACTGATCAGTGCCCATAAGAAGGCAGATAGGCTCTTAAAGAAGATCCTGAATAAAAGACTATACTCCTGCCAGCTGAAGTAACAATCTTGTGTATCAGCACAATTACTCACTCAAATTTGGAATAACTCATCCCTGTCAGATGAGATTATGTGAACATTAAGTTTCAGTTATACCCACAAGTCAGGATAAGTGGAAGGAGTCTATGGAGGAAGCCTAAGTATTAGCAAAAGGTTTGGACTGTCCTATGCAAAGCAAAAATCCTATTGTTTTGGGGGGTGGTGGTGGTGTGGATTTGTTCCTTCTTTACTTCTCTTACAGTAAAGAGCACCAAAGAAGCAACTTCTTTCACCTCTAGTACTTCACAGTCTAGAGAAGCTCCTGTGATGTCTCAATACAGTGTTTTTCCAAGAGCTTATGACCCAACACTCAAAATCACTTCTATTTCTATCAGAAACTATTATATGTATTTGTTCTGAGTGAGTTTCCCACATTTACAGAAATGCTGAAGGTGAAATTAGGTATTATACTTGATTCAAAGGGAGTGATTTTTTTTTGTGAAAAATTTAAAAGAATTTGTACCTCCAAAAATGAGATGTAAATAATTTGTTCTGCCCAGGAACAGCAGATTCACTCTATGCCAGCGTACGATGGCTACAGAATTTCTTATTTCTTCCAAATCCACTTGTCAGAAAGAATTAGAACAGGAGTTTACATTATTTGTAAGTATAAACAGCCCAGCAACACTACAAATATGATCTCACTCAGAAAACACTTGCTACTTGCCAAAGTTATTTCAGAAGACTGGAAACCAGCCTGCGGGATGCACACACAAGGCAGTACTGCAATAAACCACAGTGAATCAGCTGATGTGGTGGTACTGTCCCCAAAGACAGCATAAATGTGATAAAAATGGGCTGTCACCAGATATGGCAAATGACATACTAAAGACCACAGATGATGTATTATTCCTCCCCTGTGACAGACTAATGTAGGCTATATATATTGATCTTTTAATCCAATGGAAAATATGCCTACTGAAAGAAAAGATTCTGATTCCAGAGTCACTCTCCAAATAAATAATGGCTAACAACAATAACAACTCTTTTCTTTAAAACAAATACATGCTACTTTCTTCACTCAGAAGACCCAAGAAAAACAGCAGGTCACTAACTGAACCAAATTGATAGAAAGCACCTACTAAACTTCCATAAGAAAATAGTTCCAACTAAATGCAAACAATGTTTCTATTATACTGGAACTGGTTTGTCATTCGCTGTGATAGACTGTGTTCACATAAGAGTGTGAATAAGCTGGATGTGTGCTTTATTTGGAGTCTTAGTGAAGCTGAGGCAAAACCAACTCTGACCAGATTACTTTAAGCATATGGTTCCACAAGTACAGATGAGTAACTTTAATGGGACTCATTTGACTAAGATATGTTGTGAATACCTAAGGTATAGTCTAACACCTTCTGAGCATGTATGATGTAAATCTCTGTGCTCATTACAGCATCATCAGATTCCAAGATCAACACATCCCAACAACACAACCATCTCACCTTCCACTTGACATTTCAGTAGTATTAAAAATGCCTCTGCTGTTCTGTAAACACAGTTCCTGCAGCTGGTAAAATATACTAACAACAAAAAGAATACAATAAAGAAATATACATCCCCTTTAAAATTATACTGCATTTTTCATAGTAAAAAAATGTGAAAATTCTGTGGAAGAAACTGTAGAAAACTCTTCTATTGCAGCAACAGAGGCTAAGAAGTAAAAGAGACAAGTAACAACAGACCCACGCTGTATTACTTACCCCTTCTGGGATAGCTTTCAAAAGGAACGCCACAGCATTTTAGCAATTTTCTCTCTTTACTCTCTTATGAGTAAAGACCTAACATATAAAATTACAAATGTAAAACTGCCCACAGGCAGCGATTTCAATTCATTCTGTGGCAATTAGCCTTCTCATAAAGGCTTACAGAAGGGTGAAGATGTCTATTTCATCTTAAAGAATATCTCAAGTATTTATCTTATGATGCCTAGGTTAACACAAATGTAGTTTTTTCATATAAGCAATTACTCTTGTCCTCCTATCTCTGTACATAATAACAAGCAAGTGGAACCTATTATTCACATCTTTGAATACTTCACTACAAATTAGTCTAAAAAGCAGCCCAACCCTTGCAAACACTTATCTAGAAATCTTGTATTTACATTAAATATAAATGATTCTAATTGTTTATTTAAATTAAATTGCCTATTTCACGTGAACTATTCACAAAAACAAATTCAAACTCATAAATATAGCTGCTGGATTGGAACTTTAAGTGTTCAAACCATAACAAGCAAAATATTAAAATTGTTGAGGTTTTTTTGTTTGGTTGCTATTTGTGTGCATTTTGGTTGTGGGTTTGTTGTTTAATTAGCTTGTTTTTCATCTTTATTGTTCATTACATACTGCTGAAACAAGAAATTAATTTTCCCTCACACTTTCGTTGAACACAATACAATGAAAACTTGAGTTCAAATCACTACTGAAGTACCAATATTTATTCCAACACCTGTGTTACATTAAAAATGGAACAGAAGGATATGAACATCCTTTAACTAGTCCAACAGTTAAAGCAACAAAATGTTCAGTTAAAAAGAAACCACTAGTGTCTGATTAAGTACCACACAAAAGGATTAACCATTAAGAAAGAATACACAGTAAGTAAGTAAGAAAACAACACAAAGGGAGTCCATTTAATTATGAAAAAGCTATACTGTGAAGCTATATACAAATACTGTGAAGTAACTAAGGTAGTTTTCAAAGGACAAAGTATACCACATGAAAACAGAGAAGCCAGATGGAAACAAAACTTTACTTAGGTTAATTTCATTCTAAACAAAAAAACACACAAATAAACACTGCTAGTCTTACAAATTCTAGATAACTTTTAAATAGAGACATTATATATCCTCTGCTGGTTACTTCTTATATATGAAAACCTAACGGCACAGCTGAAAAAAGAAAGGGAATAGACGAAACACTAACCGAAAAATCCAGACATACTTTACCACCCGAAGAACAAACTAAACCTCTAAAAGTTCCAGATAGACAACCGCGGGATTAAGTCGATTACATAACGCCTTGCACGCTCCAAGCATCCGGACTCGCCCTGCTACCGGCCCCGCCGGCCGGCCGGCGCTGGAGCCCCGCGGCGCCGCAGCCGGCTCAGCCGGGGTCCGGCCACCGGCACGGAGCTCCGCCCTCAGCACCGCTCGGCTCCCATTTCCGCAGCCGTGAACTTTCCTAGTTAATTACTGACCGAACAGTTTAAATTTTTATATTAGTAATACCTGAGAGCAATATTGAGGCCAGCGTCACTCCCGCCCTCAAGAGCAGAAGCTGAAGGAATAAATTTAACCAGGCTGGCGGGAATTAAATTAACTCCTCAGGTGTCCGCCGCTGAAAAGGGTTCCGCCGAAGTCCTCAGCAGTGACTCAAAGGCACTGTTTGGAGCCGCGAAAAGTCAGACTTTAACAAGCATGTCACAAGTCAGGGCGCCCCTTTACAACAAAGAAATCCAGGGCAAGACCTGGACAGGAGCACCGGGACAGATCGTCCACAGCTCCCGGGCACCCTGAGGCAGGCAACACCCCCAGAGACCCCCGAGCCCAGCAGCGCAGGGAAGCGGGCAGGAAGGTGGCCGGGGCCGGCAGCTCTTCTCCGAGTTTCCCTGAGGAAACGCCGGTGGCTGCCGCGGGCATTTCCGCTAGCCCCAGGGGCCGCCACACGGCTGCGCCGGGCGGCGCGGACGGGCCGCGGGTCCGAGCGGGGGAAGAGACGCGGACGGACCCGCGGGGACGAAACAACTCGTCCGCACACCGCCCATCCCCGCAACGCGGGGGGAGGACAGCCCCTACCTGCACCTGGCGCTCCGCTCGGCGGCCCCGCGCTCTTCCGACGGCCGGGTCGGCGGGATGTGGGGGACGCCGGCTGTGCTGAGTAACGGCGCGGCGGGAGGCGGCCGTCAGCGCTCCGGCTCCGGCCGGAGAACGCGCGGCCCTGGCAGCGCTGAGCCCGCCTCGCGCAGCCTCCGGAGCGGCGCCGGCCCGCCCTCGCCTCGCCCGCAGACTGCACCGGCGCGGCGGCTGCCGGGGGCAGCCGGGGTGGGGCCCCGCGGGCCGTAGCGCCAATGGGGGCGCGGCGGCGGCGGCGCGGGCGGGCCTGCGGAGCGGTTCCGGGGCAGGCGGCGGCGGCCCGGGATGAGCTCGGAGCGGGGGAACGTGTCGCGCACGCGGCCCCAGCGCCACCAGAACGCGCGCGCCTTCCAGAACGACAAGTACGACAGCAGCGCCCTGCGCAAGGTAGGCAGGGGACGCGGGGCTGTGCCGCCGTCAGGAGCTTACCCCTCTGCACGGGACGCAGCGCTTGGGGCCGGAGCGCTGGGAACGGTTTCCTGCCGAAAGCATGGGCAGGCCCCCTACGGCCTCTGAAGCCATGCGCTGTCCCTGTGAGGTCCCTGCCAGGTCCTGAAAGATTTCGGCATCGCGAACGAAGTCACCGCGATTGGCGGTGGATGCCGAGGCACCGTTGTAGTGATGGAGATAGCTCTGGCCCGGGTCCGCCCCCACCAGGCGCGGTGCTGCTAAGAGACAATCGTAACAAGACATTTCAGACAGTTACCACTGTAAGCAAATGTGTAGTGTGAAACTTGACTCACTTATGACATGAAAGGACCTAGTTAAGCCAAAGAATTAATAGGAGGAAGACTGAAATAAAACGCTTACATTTGTGCGGTGAGTGCAGTAATTAAGTGTTCTGTTGCGCCTTATCCGTATGACTTTTGAAAGGTGTTTGGTCTTCTCGAGGGTTGTGACCGTGTGGTCGTAACTCAGAAATCTTGATGTTGTTAGAGTCTAGTTCGAACAACTTTCTGCCATCGCACAAAAATACCCAGCTTCCATCTGCATACTTTTGAGATAACTTTCATGTGTTCATTATTTATTAAAAAAAAAAAAAAAAAAAAAAAAAAAAAGAAAAAGGCGCTCTTCTGATTAGTTGAATAGAAAGGTGTCTTCAGCTAGTCTATCAGTACTTTGTCATTTTTGGTTCTAAGTAGGGAAAGGGAAATAGTTTGCAGTATATTCTTGAATTAAGTACACTCTGTGCTAGTGGTTTTGGTAACTATGCATATATAATATGTGGAAGGGGCTGAAGAACAGGCGGTGTGTCTGAGCAGTAACCCCAATAAAGTGGGATGTTTCATCTTGCAGGCTAAACCGAAAAGGTGACTAAGATAAAACAGAGGACGAATAATCTAGGAGAGCTTATCAGTTACTGTGATGCAGATAGAAACACACAGCAACACACACACAACAGGTGTTTAGGCAGAGAAGAAGAAAGGAAGTCTCTAGTTTATTGTTGACCTCGTATATATAAGTTTCTGGACAGTGATCAGAGATTGGACAGAGAAGTTCCCACCTCTCCATCTTCACTGGTCACTTGAGAAGTCCATCAGGTGATATCTTTTACAAAAGAATGCAAACATGATCCTTGTTTATCTTACAATTCATGGGAACTGACTCCACTCTACTAAAACAAATCAGAAGGCTTATTTTCAGGGACAACACTTATCTGGTGCTATTGCTTACATGTCAATATCCCTTTAACTGAACCTGCCTGGGTTGTCAAAAAGAGCTGGGGGCAGGGAGGGAACAAAGTAGTAAACGAAAGCCTTGATGCCAAAGAGGGAGGTTTGGATTTTTTTGTGAGTTTGTTTTTGTTGTTTTTTGAGATTTTTTTTAGGACTGGTTCTGCAAGTTGAGCAAGCTGCTTTCCTGGGATTCCAAGCAGTGATAGTATTATTTGTTGTGTGAGTCACTGCATGACCTTTGATAGAAAAGTATTTTCTGTCTGGGTACAAACATACACCCACAAAAACATTGTAGAGAGCTGGTCTATCAAAAAAGTTTTTAAAGAGAAACTGAAATCTGGTATCAGTTTTGTAACTGAAATAATCACTTTAATACACACATGGCTGTTTTTCTGTTTTTCTTTCCTTTGAAAATAATTTATATCCTATACAACTGGCTGGAAAATATCATGTACTCAAATAAATATATTTTTTTAATGTAGCCAAGGTTTGTGGCGGACATCAACATGTCTCTTTTTTCTTTTCATTTTAAGCATACGATTTCTTTCCTCTCTATGCCTGCTGGCTCATGGAGAGGGCTGGGTGTGTGGAAGTAGCACCCTGAAGAACACACTTCCTATTCTGGGGTTAGATAATGTTTGGTAAGGGGAAAGGATGCATTCCTTTTTCTTAGGGCATACTGTCATGTACAAATTCAAGTCCTAAGGTATTGCCATGTTTTAGGAATTATATTCCCCAGTTTAGTGTTCAAGTGAAACACCGTGCATCACTCACTCACATCACTCACTCACTCACTCACTCACTCACTCACCACCTCACTCACTCACTCACTCACTCACTCTCACTCACCCCTACCTCTTCTCCTGGAGAAGAGAACCGTGGAGGCACAAAAGGCAAGGATCATAGGTTCAGATAAGGACAATTTACCTTTCACCATGAAATAAGAAAACAACAGTACCACCAATAGTGTAGAAGAGATTCACACACAACTGTTCTCTATGTGGGACCCCTGCACTAGACCACACTATGCTTGCGACCTGGAGGGAACCCCTCTGCCAGTGCCTGGAAAATGATGCGAGGTGGTATAGAATATCCTTAGTGTCCTAGCCTGCGAAAATTAACCCTGGCTTGGCCAGAACCAGGACAGGATACATAGGGGTCATTATAATGATGACTAGCCCCATTGCTGCTGTTTGTGAAATTTTAGAGAAGTTAAACTAGCAAAGATTAAGTGGTGATTTATGTCATTGTTTAGATATGTATGGACTATGCTGAATGATGACAATTTTGCATCTCTGTCTTTTGTAGTCCTGGATGATCAGATGTGTCATGGATGTTCAATGTGTGATGAGGAAAAGGAAGAAATCAGAAATTCTAGCACAGGGACTGATACAGGAGTGGGGCTTACTCCTTTCTGCCTCTCATTTCCACAGTAGATAAAAGAATGCTGAAAGCTCCTCAGGGAGGGTGAATCTCCTGTAAATCACTGTTAAACATATAGGAGGTTTTGTATTTGGTCTGTTTACTGCTGTACACTGTCCAATGCAATACTGTCTTGCAAGGCTGCAAAATGCTTATCAGCTGAAAATTTGTATCCTGATGTCATTGAGCACTGCATTAGCAATGTTGAATATTTATTATAATAGCTTCAGGTTGTACAGTGGGTGGAGTTGAGGTAGTTAATAGTGGTGTTATTGCTATTTCTGAAGCTGTATCTGAACAAAAAAATTGATCTAATAGTATTTTGACTTTTCTCTGCTGGCAGTCATTATCCAGTTGGTTTTTGGTTTTTTGGAATGTTTTGTGCTCTTTGTCTGACACTGACTGTGTCATCCATTTTCTAATCTTAGAGGCCACAGATCTGACTACTTGAGAACATGTTAGAAGATCCTTCTGTCTTTCCTCTAATGATCAGTCTTTACTACAGCATTACTCTTGAGGCTTGTTCAGGTGAAACATCTTTGCAACAAAGTACACTGCTTCTCTCCTGTGTTTGGGAAACAGCCTACAACAGTGTTGGGAAAGTTTGCATCTTAGGATGACCTGAAGAAGGAATAGCCAGGAACAGGGTAAGACGCTGTCTTGTTAGTTATCAAATAACTTGAAATTTTTTAATTGGTGTTTGCAGTACATGGTGTATTCCAGAATAGCTCTTTGCAGCACCAAGCTGAGGAATATACATTATGTTATATGAATATACATTTTATGTATATTACATAAGTAATGTACATAAAATATTTAAGATACTGTATTACATAAGTCATCATGAAAGCTACAGTAGTTCTAGAAATGAAAGCTCATATCATTTAATGGGAACATTTAGAATTCCATTGTAGTAAGATGGTAAACCACAAAGTGATTTATATTTACAGTCAAATGACTGATTTGTTTCTCCATTTCTTTCCTTTCATTTAATACACCCACGATGATATCCACATTTCCCTAAATTTCAGGGTTACTACCTCTCAATATCACTTTTAGTGCAGTGTTAATGTCAGTTACTTTTTCAGCTGGGTGCATGGATAAATCACTTGTTTTGGTGGAAACACTGGTTGAGACTGAGAAAGCACTAGGAAGAGAACAGCTG
The DNA here is from genome assembly GCA_032173965.1 of Sitta carolinensis. NCBI lineage: Eukaryota > Metazoa > Chordata > Aves > Passeriformes > Sittidae > Sitta > Sitta carolinensis. The sequence continues at coordinate 62,480,201 of CM063313.1, forward strand.
AATATAGAGCTTAAATGCTGAGTCAGTAATCGTATTTTGAAGCAGAGAAGGGAGATAAAGATAGACCAGTGGCCAACTGGAATTGTTAGATAACTGTATTGCAGTTTTTTTAGATAATGTTTTTGCTGCAATGTAGAGTAGTTTGGTAGGCTGAAATCTATTCCCTAGCCACTCCTGTTACTCCGGGTTCAGAGGTACATTCTGAGTCTTGGTTTTAGTCTTTCATGTTGGGAGAATAGGATCAAATATAACATCTGCTCTGGACTCTAACCCAGCTCTAGAGGTGGGGCAGAGAGTGAGAGAAAGAAAGCGTGAGTAGGTGCAGGAGGTTTATATGGTGTGTGTTTATGTGTCTTTGTGTATTTTTCATTCTTTCTGGGGGAGATGGTGAGAGTCCTTCCAGTGCTCTCTTAAATGCCGTTTCCATATGTTGCTTTAATTTTGAAATACACTTGATGAGAAAATATCTGCAGAAAAAGGAATTTCAAGTAATGCTGATACAATATGTGAGCAAGTGAAGCTCTGTGGGGGACAATTTCAGCCTGTGTAATGTGTATTGGTACCCTGAAATCTGGCATCTGGTAGCTCAGTTTCACATTTGTCAGTCTGCACTGACCTACTCTTACCTGCTTTACAGTCACGTGCTGGAGGTCCTGAGGAGTTCTGATTTTTGAGACGTTCAGTTGTTCAGAAATCCTGCATTCATCCTTGTGCTGCATTCATCCTTGCCAATTGAAGCAGTGCCACCTGTGTTTCTGACAAGGAAGTTTTTGGGTGGCATTGACATTGCACTCATTTACAGCAGAGTAGACCACTGATATGTGCTCAGTAGCAGGAATCTGCTTTCAGTAGAGGAAAGCAAAATACCCATAGGTTCACACATAATTAGAAGTTTACAAACATGTGGTAAGCTTCTTTGAAGCCCTGTCATTATATCTTACCTGTGAGGACTTTAATGCTAGTTTTAGCTAGGGATTATTTTGTATGCCAAGTTAGTAGGTGTAGGTGCACTTATTTACTTTAATACATTCTGAACTGCTTTTGGCAGGTTATTAGGTGATTTAATATTAGGTTATATGAGCAGAGGATGTTGGTTTGTTAATGTACAACTGTGCATATAGTGTACACATAGAATAATTTGTGGCATCATACTTTAAGACTGCTTATGTCTGTGTTGCACAACTGTAATTTCCCTGGAGAATGTATAGACATACTGTAAGCATTGGAATAATTGCACTTGGCCTTGGAGTAAAGTACACTAAAGAAAGAGCTATTGACTAAAACAGGGAAATGACTGTAAACAAGAGAAACTGCTGCAAGAGAAACATAATCTAACAGGTTAAAGTAGTTTTCACACCAAGAAATTAATTTCACACCAAGTAATTGATTTTTAGCAGTACGTCCTATTTGTGTGTGAGGGCCTGACTACCTGCATGAAAGCTGGGTAGAAAAGTTGGAAAATAATAATGAAGTTTACAAGCCTTTTTCAGGGCTTTGCGTGGGTTGTTAGGTTTTTTAATACCCTTAAGGGAAAGCAAGCTATTAAATGGGCAAAAGGAATAAAATATGAGTTTGTGAAAGTTTAAACAATATACAAACTATATTAAAAAGTAAATATTAATAGGAAAAGTAAGCACCAGAGAGGTTTATTGAATTTTACTAGTGACTTCCCTATTCTGACTAGGAAATGAGAAACAAGAAAAATTTGTCTTCTGGTTTATTATGACAGCTTCACTCACATTTTTTTTTAGCAATTTCAAAAATCTGAAGAAACAGTCTATTCAAATCTGTCATTAGGGACAGCTTTCTTTACTTCTTAAAGTCTGCATTGCTTTTGAAAGTGGTGTGTTATGGGTTTTTTTTGGTCAGAGGAGATGCTGAATTAAGTGTAAAAAAGCACAGTAAATTTGCAACTTGTTTTAGTAGTGGTAGCATTTAAATATTATGCCTTTTTTTTTTCTGAGCAAAATAAATCTAAAAGACAAACAAAAGTTAAACTCCCTAACTCCTTTCTGTACATCAATCCATCATTCTTTATTGACTTTCTAAACCAACTGCCTGGTATGGTTGTAAAGTCTTGGTGTCTCTTGTATTCAGATGTGATGAAACAATGATTAATTACAATGCCCCATACTTGAGATATGAAAATTGAGTAAAAATAGTACAGGAAATAGCTGAAGAGGAGGAAGATGCTGTATGTGTGCCTCTTAGAAGGAGGAAATTAGAGCATCAAAGCTATTGTCTTTCTTCCGGTTTGTGTTCTTCTGAGCAGATGCAGTGTGATTTCTTTGTGAGTAGCTGTGTAAGATTTGGGGTCTTACCATGTTGAACAGTCCAGGCATCTTTATGCCTGGATCAGGATATTTAAAGTGATTTTTGACACACATAAATGTGTGAATCACACACTTTCAATCCAAACCGTCATATGATAGAATCATACGACGGTTTGGGTTAAAAGGGACCTTAAAGATCATCTAATTCCAAACCCCCTGTCTTGAGCAGAGACAACTTCCTCTAGACCAGGTTGCTCAGAGACTCATCCAGCCTGGCCTTGAACACTGCCAAGAGGCGGCATCCGTAGCTTCGCTGGGTAACCTGTTCCAGTGCCTCATCACTCTCATAATAAACTTTTTTTTCTTAAGAGCTGATCTAAACCTACAATCTTTCAGTTTGAAGCCATTCCCCCTTGGCCTATGACTACATCCTCTTGTAGAAGTCCCTTCCCAACTCTCTCATAGCCCCCTTTTGTTACTGGGAGGTGCTCTAAGATCTCTCAGAGCCTTCTCTTCTCCAGGCTGAACAACCTCAATGCTCAGCTTGCCTCCATAGGAGAGGTGGTCTAGTCCTAGTGGCCCTCCTTTGGACTTGTTAAGACAAATCTTTCTTGTGTTGGGGGTCCCAGAGCTGAATGCTTATGTGGTGTCTCAAAAGAGTAATGTGAAGGGGCAGAATCCCCTCCTGTGTCCTGCTGGTCAGATTTTTGGGCTGCAAGCACACACTGCCAGCTCATGTTGAGCTTCTCATCCACCAACACCCACAAAGTCGTTTTCCTCAGAGTACCCTCTCTCCATTCTCCACCCATCTTGTCTTTGTGCTTGGAATTGCCACAACCCAGATGCAGGACTTTGCACTTGGCCTTGTTGACCTTCATGAGATTTGTATGGGTTCACCTGTCAAGATCACTCTGTAAGGCATCCCTTCCCTCCAGTGTGTTGATCACAACTTACGGGTTGGTGTCATTGGCAAACGTGCTGAGGCTACACTCAATCCCACTGTCTAAATGCCTTCTCCATGTCCTGGGTAAACAGGTCTTCTGTATCCTGTAACCCACCTGAGAGGACCCACACTTTCCCAAGTCTGTCTATGATCACTGACATAACTAAAGAACCTTTTTTTATTTACCCTTGATGCCCTTTGCCAGATTTATTTCTGCCCATACCTTAGCTTTCTTAACAATCTCCCTGGCTTTTAGTACAACTTCTGTGTATTCCTCCCAGACTACTTTTCCCTGCTTACACCCTCTGTAAGGGTTTAAGTTTCTCCTTATCACACCTGTTTAAGATCCTTGTCCATCTATGCAGGCCTCTCAGTTTTCTTTCTTGATTTCCTCTTTGTAGGGATGAATTACACCTGAAGGAGACAACTCTTTATTATCATCCAGCTCTCTTGGGCTGCTCTTCCCTCCATGGTTTATCTCATGGCACTCTACTAAGGAGATCCTTGAAGATGCCAATGTCTGCTCTTGTAGTCCAGGGTAGTGATCTTGCCACATTCCTCATTGCCCTAAGGACCTTAAAATCTGCTGTTTCCTGGTCACTGCAGCCCAGGCTGCCCTTCAGCTTCACATTCATCAGCTCCTTCTTATTGGTGAGAGCAAAGTCCAGCCCATCACCTCTCCTTGTTGGCTATTCTATCACTTGGAGAACACAGTCGTCATCCCTTTATGCTGGGAGCCTCCTGGATTGCCTGTGCCCTGCTGTCCTGTCCCTTCATCTTTGGCATCTTTGGCTTTTGGGATGGTTATTGTTTCAGTTTGATTGGAAAAAGAAAAAGAAGAAAAAAGAAATACATCACTGTGTGATTGTTGTGTGTTCTGGAGCTAGATGGTAAGAGTATTGGGGTGGGGAAAAGCTTTATAAAGCTCCATTAGTAATAACTGTGTATTTCCTTGTTCCATGGCGAATATTTAGTAGAATTTGTAATAGGCTGCCTGTTTGATGAACTTTGGATTTGCTTCAGATGAGATGTTTCTGAAGTGGTTTTTCATTCTTCAGGGAGTGCAGTCCTGAGCACAGGCTCTTGCATTCCAGGTGCCTCAGGCTTTGCTGAGCCTGCCCCTGCATCACTCGGTGGTGCAGCTCCCGACACCTGCCCCAGCCATGATGTCGGGATGTGTTAAGGGAAACAACGTCGTTTTCATCCGGGAAGCTAACGGCTTCTTTGGAAAGACGACCCTCTGCCTTCAGCTTAAGCTGCTACAGTCTTCTGGCGTTCACTGGGCTCTGCCTTAGCAAAACTAAAAATAGCTGGTAACAATAAATGTATCCCCACCTGGAAAAACAAATTACAGTGTTTGTATCTTACTGCACTCCTGCATTACCAATCAATGCAAGTCAGGGGAGCAAGGAGGAGCTTTGGGAAGTTCAGGTGAATTTGCAGGTTGTTGGAAGTTTATGTGGGCTATAGTGCATGGAGTTTTACTTTGTGGTGGTCAAGCACTGAAAACAAGGCTTGTCTTTGAACTGCATGGATTTTGAAAGACAGAACACAAGCACTGCAAACAGCAGTTTGAATTGCAAGATACTGAATTGTGAGCTATTGAGTTGGCTTTAACAGGTATCTGCTGGGAACTTACCAGTGATTTTCTTCTCTCAGAAATTTTGCACATTAAGCAATTGTTTGTATTTTTTGGAAAATATGTTAGTAATGCATCAGAACCACAGCTTAAGGTATTCAATATTCAAGCAGTATGCAGAACCCTGTTTGGTTTGCTTTATAATATGCCAAGTCTGTATTTGTTCATTTAGAAAATAATTTTCTTTTAATTGTAGCAGCCAGAAAGCACCACGCCTTCAATTAACCACACTATAGGAAAATTCATACTGGATGTATAAGTTCAGTAGAAAAGAGGACAGTGGTACACAAGTCCCAGAGTATAGTTTCACTTGAAAGTAGCATCTTCTCTGTCATATACATTTTTTGGAATAGAATAAGATGATGCTGTATTTTTAAAGCTTGACTTGGTTTTTTGGTCTTATGTTTTGAAGTAGAGCTTTGTGGAGTATTAAGAAGATCTTATGGGTCACAAAAGCAGGAAATTACTTCAGAAGATGATGTATTCATAGAATAACTTTTTTTTCAGTTTATTTGTGAAAGAATAACATAAATTGTAATTGAGATTAATACAGAATCACTCCTTTTAGGTATGCCAAGAAGTAGATGTGTTTTAAACCATTTTAATAATGCAAGCTTGATATGGTAGCCATTTTTAAACTGGCTTAAAAATACATTTCTATTGTATGCATTTTTTAATCATGAAATTTCTATTTTTAAATTTCTGAATGAATATGAACATCCATGTGATAGACAACATTACTGCTAGCATTCTTAAATAGAGAAGAAATAAAATTAGATTGTGCATACAAGGACATAGCTTGTTATTTAAGGTAAGAGTATGGTTTGGTAACATTTCCTGTCTCAGAATAACTTCTCTTGTGCAAATACTACTGGCCAGTTTTATTTTAAAATTATAAATAGTATTTTAAAAATATTATTTTAATTTTATATTTCTGAGAAAGCTAAACACAAAATATTGTAGGAGATATTAAGGTACATTTTTCATTGTCTCAAAAATATACTGTGGTTTAAATTACCATTTAAAAGGTTTTATCTTAGGTGCAGAGAGCAAAAATATTTTTCATGAAGGAAGGCTAGGATTAGAGAGAGTAATTTGTAATTACTCTGAGTAATTGACAAAATGAGTAATTTGACTGCAAATAGTGTCTGGATTCTACTTGATTATCTGAGAAAAGATCCTGAGACTATTTAAACTGTGAAATAGTGATAGTTTGAGCAATAATAAGTTAAATGCTAAATCTTGTAAGTTGTCTTCTTTGGATAAAAACTGTGTATTTCAGGGCTTATTTCTTCTTAAATCCATTTTGTAAAATTTCAGAGATGAAAAGGAATACCTACAGTAATCAATTATGAACAATATAATAACAAAAAGAAGTGCCACTATGAAGAACATAATAATAAATAATCTAATCTTTAACCACAGGGTACTCTTTTCACTGAAGAAACTTTTTAGACCAATATATATGAAAAACTGAATATCAAGCGCACATATTTATCTTATTGTATCAATCACAGGATGGGTAGAAATGCTTTCTAAGCAAGATTTTACTCATTACAGCAGGAAGTCATCAATGTATTTTTATTTTTTTTGCTTATTCAGAAAATAAATGCTAAGCTTCATGATGGAGTGTGTCAGCATTGCAAAGGTATCCTGGAGTGGCGAGTAAAATTCAGAAAGTACAAACTACTGACAAAACCTAAAAAATGGTGAGTGAAGATACTTTTTGTTAATTGCATATTTTGTGAGCCTTTGGATTTGCTTTGGAAACTGAAAAGAAGAAGCTGGTGTTATGCAACATTTTTCAAATGTGAAGTCTGCAATGACAACATATAGGCAATGTTAATTTTCTGATTCATAAGTCTTTTATTTTAAACTTTTGAAGAAAAACACAGAGCAAAAGCAACTGCTTCCCTCCTTGCTGTTAAAACTGGTTGAACTGTGGACCTGTAAGTTTCCAAGACCACAGTGTGTCCTCCTTAAAACCTCAAACCTGAACCTGTTGTAACATGATTTTCTAAGGTCTTGTTTCACATCTGTATTATAGGGATCTGCACATCTATCTCTTGACTTCTGTGCTTTGCTAATATTTGCAATACATGCATTTCTTTACCTCTTAGCATGTTTGGTCCTTTCCTGTATGAAACTATAATTCTAAGTAGTAAATGTTGGCATTGTTTCCATAGAGTTCTGTATTACTTGTTTTTGTATAACCGTATAAAGATGACAAATATTTTAACCTATCACAAACATATAAATTATTTTAGTTTTCTGAAGGAGATGCTCTCTGCTTCCTTCTTATTTGCTCAGTTGCAAAGGTCCTTATCTCCTGTGGTAGCAGACACAAACAGTGTTTCAGCAGTGAAATGCAGAACTCAGAAACCAACAGTTGGGCTTTGGTGCACAGTACAGCCAGGTTTGTCACAGTAGCTTGCATTTTGGTATTAGTAATCAGTTTCACCCTTTGGTGTAAAAAATAAATTATTAGGTAGAAGGCTTGCTGAATAAAAAATAAGCATTCTGTGTTCTCTACACCACAGATGATGTTGGGTTTTGTGATTTTTTTTTAACTAATTCTCAAATAACTATGTGCATCCTCTTTTGTTTTTTTTCCCAAAGGGAAGAAAGCAGGCAAAAACCCCATGTAAATCAGGAAGCGTTGGACGTAGAAAAAGTAACATTGTAGAACAGCAGCTTTTAGCAGAATATTTGATGTTGTCTCTCATATTTTTGAACAAGGAAGTTGTGCTTCAGAGCATTCTAGCTTTACAGGTGATGATTTGTAGGCCAGCAGTACAATGGCTAGGTGAGCCATTGTTCTGAAAGGACAAGACTATGAAAATGTTCAACAGCTGAAGCTACTGGGTGAAGTAAAAGTGTAATAGACAGTAAAAATGTGACAATTTGAAAAAATAAATAAAGAATTCTTTATATCACAAAAGATGGGGATGGAGGACTTCTGTATACCTGAGCTTATTTTTAAGTTTTCTAACATCTTCAAAATTATGAGTGTTAGTACAACCGCAAGTTTTCCCTACTTTATTTCTATTTTTAGTATTTAGTTATTAGAAGTTAAACTATTTTTTAACAAATATATAAATCTGCCTTGCATTGGTAGTGCCCCTGTTTAGTATGACATGTCTGGGAAGAACTTTTGAGGGCATGAGAACCAAGAAAAGTACTTTCAACACAGCAGCATTACATGGGGTATATTGTTCTGGGTTATGTCCTCCAGATACACAAGGCGTTAGGAAAGTCAGCTGTATGTTAAGCCACAGAATTTTGGAAATTTCTAAATCTACAGAATATTATCATATTTTGGAAAAGAATAGCCCAAGCCCTCTACCTTGTTAGGTTGGGTTTGTTGAGAGTACTGTTCCATGCAGGCTCGGGTTCACAGAAAACAAAGTCTAGCACTGACTCAGTTTATACTCTGAGAAGTTCAAAAGGAAGTCATTGCAGTTTTTGAACTGAAATCTTTTTAGTTGTAAAGATCATGTACTTTTTTATGCAGTATGCAGTTTTTATCATTAAACCAGAAGTTAAACAATTTTAAAGTAAATACTACCTACTGAAATGAATGGAAATGTTTATTTTGTCAATTTATATTAAAAATTCTTTATTTAATGTTTCTTTTTCAATACTTGTTTTGGTAATTTTTCCGGAGATAAGTAAGGGAAGGGGGTGAACAGCAGTGATTTTGGTAGCACTACTTGATTAAACAAGTTCAATTTGTAACCAGCCTAAAACGTGTTGTTTCTCTTTTGTGGACTGTTGTTCCTCTTTTGCATATTGTATTTGAACATAGAATGTTTAGTAAATGTTCATAATACTTTTTTAATCATGTTTTCTTTTTCTTCACAGTGTGAAGTGCCTCCAGAAGACTGTAAAAGATCCCTATCATATTATTTGTCGATCATGTGCTGGTAAACTAGAAATTTGTGCTAAGTGCGGGAAACAAGAAGAAATAGTAATTCCGTAAGTAGCTCATAGAGTACATAGTTTCAGTCCTGTACTGATAATTCCCTTTGTAATAGGCCTTGTTTGGAAACTGCCAAGAAGCTGTTGTATTTTATGCCATATTCTCAATAATCCCAACAGGAGTTACTTTCCTCACTTTCTTCAGCAGAAACTGGGGGTGACATGCTAGTTGACGTTAGTGAGACTGACACAAAAAAAGTCCTACTTGGATAAGACGTTTTAAGACATTTAAGACATTTTACCAATGGGTAAATTGTGTATCTTCTTAACAAAGCACTTCAAAATGGGTTTTGATGTAGAGCATCACGGAATATGCACAAGCCACTTTGCTTTTGCATTTTGTCTGCTGCTTGATGATTCAGTTACTAGTGAACAGAAGAACTAAACAAGGACTGATATTAAGTACAGTTACCACAATACATTTCATAGGCTTCTGACTTTTTTACTAGCATTCTCTATTAGTCATGATACATAAAACATTAATTTACTAGTTTGTGACAAAAGTCCAGCAGTTGCTTACTTGGTCAAGCCGTTCAAATATTTGTTTTTGTTTCTTTACGGTCTTTTCAGTACTAAATGCTTTTTAATGCATATTTTACTGTGTTTTACTGTGCATTCTATCCTTCCTATTTAGTGCCAAGTAACTTTAGGGACTTTCATTGCCCCTCTTCTCCCTCTTCCCACCTCCTGCCATTTTTCATCCTATATTGGGATGGAATGCCGGGAGGATATTCTGTCCTCCATCCCATTCTTTTTTAAATTCCAGAAGTGAGTGGTGATAATATTCCTCTTGCTTTTTACAGGATTGATAAAGGACAAAACAGAACTGAGAGTGAGACATCTGAAAATGGCCAAGAGAGCAATAAATTGATGGATGAGCTGGATTTTGTTACAAATTTTAGTAGTGCAGACAGTGAGGAAGATTCTGATGAGCTTCAAGAACGATTTAAAAGCATGAATTTTGAAACAACAGAGATCTGAAAGAGATTGTATGCAATCAAATATGGTAAACCAATGCTTGCCTTAAACTACTCCAAACCCTGATTTGACATCCAGGGTCCTTGTATGTGAATGTTGGCATTGTGTATGATGAGGCATGTGGAGATTTGTATTAATACACATTTATTAATTAGTTTGTATTAATTTTTGTGTATTAGGAACAGAATTTCTTTGAAAATATTCAGTAATTCTATCTGTAAGCATAGTTATTTATTGCATAATATTGTAACAACTTCCCGTTTTTCTTCAAATAAAGCCTCTTTGTGTATTGTTTGAAATTCAGTATTATGTGTCCACTGGAAGTATTATTGCTGCAGAAAGGGTCTTTCTGAAGGAGAAACCATGACTCCCACCAAAAGTCTAGAATAAACACAGATAGGAAGAGCTAAAGTAGCTGTAATGGTTTTCTGAAGGAAGAACTTGCAGCATTCTGCCAATGAGTTTCCAAATGGGATCTTAACCTTATGCCTGGGGGGTTTTGTTCTTTTTTTTTTTTTTTCCCTCTAAATAGAAACAAATGCAGAAGTGCCATCACCTGTACCATTCATGAACGGTTAAAGCTTATTTACCATGTGTAAGTGTGTGTTACAGATTTATGACCTTATGGCTACGAATGTTTTGTTGACAGACTTTGGTTTTTTTGCAGACTTTAGTATTTCTCATAACTGGTCTCACACTTTTCATTTTGGAATTCAGAGATTCATCTGGATCTGATGTAGTTATCTCTGCTTTGAAAAGACCTACATAGTGGAGTGATGCTTATAGATTGTTACCCATCCCTGCCTTGGAATGAAGGAAATAGTGAATCTTAATCCTTTGGTTGCAGATAGGCACCTTATGTCTGTTCTGTCCATCTGGAAAACAGCAAGAGGTGTTTAGTGGTGGAAAAGGAGGTAGTTGGGTGTGTTCAGAAGTGTTGGATCTGAAGGTCATGTTTCACTGACAGGTAAGTCCTCCCAACAGGATAGCAGTGGCACCTGACTTAGTGTCACATCTCTTGTCCTGTCAGTTGACGTCAACAAGGGCAGAGTAAACAAGGAATATCCCATGCACACCCTGCAGATGACCATATAGTAGGGTGGGTAGAAGGAAGTTAATAAATCTGGATTTAGCTGCAGAAAGGGTCTCTCTGAAGGGGAAACCATGACTACCACCAAAAGTGAACTTTTGAAAGTTACATACATATGGGAAAATGTTCTTCCACTTGGAAAAATTTATAATGGCCTTGTCCTTTGTTGAAGGCTGAGAGGAAATCCTGGAATGATAGGAAAACATGATGGAACTGGCAGGAGCTGTATAATGAGAAAATACGGGGAACAATTATCTTTTCATATTGGTGACACAACCTGTCAGTACCAGGAGTGAGCAGAGTGACAGAGATAAACGTTGTGTTGCAACACAGAGCAAAAATGTTTGTGGAGACAGAAAGTCCTCTGAAGTCTTCATGTCACACTCCTGATGCTCTATTCAGACCTGGTACTAGAGCTAATGAAACTTTGCTGTGGGTGAACACAGCTGCAATGGTGGCTGGCTGGTGTTAGTCCAGTCTATCTGAAGACAGTTTTTGGTTCTGGCAAGCCTTCTGTCTTTGGTTGTAACTGTGGCTAAAGCGTATGCTGCTGGAAATAATTTCTGCAACCCCATTTAACGTGGTGGTTGTAAGTCAGCTTACAAATGGCAGCTTCACAAGGGAAAATGAGTTTCATTTTACTGAAGACACTTCTAACATGAGTAAAAGGAACAAACGAAATTTTCTTGTTTAATTTTGATGAAGATTAGGATATATTTGGAACTGCATTAAGCTGTTATACTATAAGAGTTCTGAATATCGAGTGTGTGTTTTTCTTGTTACTTTTTGAAGAACTTATTGAGCAGAGAATAATGCAGGAGTAGGTCCCTTTTAAATGCTGATCTTCCGTAAAATCATAGAAGTGAGAAAAAAGAAAGGCAATCCAAAGTTATAAAATATTTTTGAGATCTTCAGAGTAGTTATATAAATGGAATGATATTTAGTGGTTTTAACTGAGATTTTGAAACCTTTCTACCTCTTCTTTCATGAATAATAATGAATTTGTGTCTATAAACATTAGAGAAAATAAAAATGCCACAGTGCCTCAGGGTATTGAGATGCAGTTTAAACAGTATGACTTACTGTGGGTTTCAGGATTTGTCTGGGCCTTGCAGTGCCTCACCAAATACATTACTGAAGAAGAAAATGATAGATATTAATTAGTCATCTGAAGAATACTTGATGCATCACTAGGGATGCAGCAATGTTGCTGACAGTTGAGTTCCTGTTACCAGAGTGCCCAAAGGAGTGTCATTTGGCATGACCCAGCACTGAAGTAATTAATTAGATAGTTGACTGCCTGTACGTGTGAGGCAAGCATGCCAGATGATTCTTACTCCACAAGGGGAAATGCTCATCATAGGCTGGAGCTTCCAGAACTTGACATGCTTGACTTGTACACATTTCTGGAAATCAAATTGCCATGTATAAGAATTTCTTAAGACAGCCTGGATTCATTGCAGTATGAGGAGAGTCTGATATGGACACAGTGCTACCTCCTAGCATAATTCCTTAACAATCTTCTCTGTCAAAGTTCACAGGCATCTCAGACATCCTATCATCAAATGTTTTGAAGGGTCAGGTAATGCAATAAACATTGCTTCATGATTTACTTCCAGTTTTGCATGGGCTGGGCTCATCTATTCTTCTTTTGGCTTACTGATTAATCTGTATTCCTCTAAAATACTGTAGTAATACCAGCCTCTGAAGATTTATAGGACTACTGGTTAATTAAGAAAAGTACAGCTTGCTTTCTCCCTATAATGGGCATGTACTTGGATGCTGAGATGTAAATCATAGCATTAGCAAGGAAAATAGAAGAAAATATAGCAGGTCATCAAATGTGAGCCACCTTGTAAGTCTCTAGCCCTGTAATTATGTATGTTTTCTTTGTTTAGGAGTTCTCATAAGTAAATGTGTGCTGGTAGAAAATGCAAAACTAAGTGCTTATTGGAAGCATCAGCCTGACTTACAGAGATAATGAGGAAAGATTTGTAAGTGACATGGAGAGATGCTTTTCATTATCAGATGTTTAGGGAGCTGCTCATGCAAACTGCTAGCATCTCAATTCTGCTTAGATTTCATCCAAAGCATAATACCATTCAAAGCTCTTTGTGAAAAAGAAGGTGTGAACTCTGCATACATGCTCATCACATACAGTTAGCTCATAAAGTAGGATTCCTAAACTTTGAAACAGTTGAAGTGAGCTCTTTCTCTTGATAACGCGTTTGCAGACAAATTACCAGTAACAGACTAGAAAGAAAATACTTGGCTTATTTCAGGTAGCAGATTTTTCTGTTGGAACCCTTAAAATAAAGGTGAAATCATGTAAATTTTTTTCCTGAAGTCAGCAATTCTGTCATTAATAATAAGCTTGAATCTGAGGACACGAAAACAGGACCCAAAGACATTAGGATTTTACCTGAATCTCTCATTTGCCTCTGACATAACTTCAGAAACCCAAATTAAAGGGATCAGATGTATTCTTGTCAGTGATTTGAAAACAGCACCACGTACTTTAATAATTTGTTTTAAAATTGAAACAAAGACCATGTTTTTATATAAAACAAAAAAAAACCCCAAACAAACAAACAAAAAAAGGTTTATTTCCTGTTACAGAATGGCAACACTTGCTTGAAATCTCTCTTTTTAAGACATGTTGCATTTTTGGGCCTCAAGACTGTAGTATCTCTTCTTGCACTTGTAGTTTCCCTAATCTGCAAGCAAGTATGATACCATGTGTGAAAACTATCTATGAAAAGTATCCATTGTTTAATTATTACTAAATGTATCAGCAGTTTTGGGCTTTATAGCTTGTAGCACTTACTGAATAATATGTAGTGGCAAAGCTACATGTGTAACAGTTTGGTTGTGTTTTTTTTCTTCATAGACCCTTGTCTCCTGTCTATTATGCTTCTTTTAGGGTTATTTCGTATCCTTTTCCCACAGCCACTGTACTGTGGAAGTTTCTAGCCAGTGTGAGAGTTTATACAGCTTCTGACTGTCAGCAACAATGTAATACTCTGGGTTATTCCCAGAAGGAGGAACAGAATTGATGCCAGAACCATAAAACAAACTACTCTGCTTTTTAGGTCTGCCTTGGAGTTGTACTGTGTGGGCTTCATCAGACACAGGGGAAGCTGGTAGATCAGCTTCTCAGAAAGAACAACTCCATAGCACCCCCTCTACCAAAACCTTGCTGTGAAAACCGAATACAAAGTGGTAATGCTTGTGAGATGTATGTGAAGTGAAATAAAACCATGGGTCTTGGGGGAAAAGATGAAAAGACCCTACAATATTTTTTATAGTATTGAAAAAATGCAGAATAATCCCAAACCTTTCATATCCAAGAAAAAGTAAGCTACATAAAACCAGACAATTTCTATTCTCTTAAGCAACAGATTTACTATTGCTTACATGACAAAGGTTTTAAAAGTCTCTCTGGAAATGGCTATCTCATTCTTCTAAGAAAAGAACTCTTGGGTAGCAACTTAGTCTTTCTGACAATAAATTAATGATAGAACCTTCCAGAATGAAACCAGCTTGTACGTGCATTATTTAGAGAAAAGTAATAATACAATTGTTATGTTATAAAATTAATCATATGCTTTTAAAAGATCAAAAAGAATTTGCCTAGAAAAGTCTGGAAATACTCAAGAAGTATTGCCATAATCTTCCCATTTTAGGAAATTGTTGCCTTAAGGTTTAAGCCATCCCAAAACTATGCAGCAACCTGAACCTCAGCACTATGGCTTTCACTGTGTTTCAGGAGGAAGTTTCCCTTTATCTCCAGTTTTTGTACTGTGTTGAGTTGTGTTTGGGTGTTAGAAGATCTGACATTATGAACTCTGCTTTCAAGAAAGAATTGCATGTTGGATCACCACATCGAACTAGTTGCTTCTTTCTCATCCTCATGACTGCACCTAAGGTCTAAGGAGACCAAATACAGGTAAAAGCTGTCAGTGTTACTTTAAAAAATCACATTAGCAGCTGACTGGTTGTGAATGCCCTCCCCCACAAAAAAACACCCCCCCCCCCAAACAAACAAACAAACAAAAAAACCCACCCAAAAACCCCAACCAACCAACCAAAAAACCCCATGAAATGAAATGAAATGAAATGAAATGAAATGAAATGAAATGAAAATGAAATGAAATGAAGCCCAAAACCAAAACAAAAAAAATCAAAACAAAACCAAAAAATATCAAACAAACAAAAGAATAACAACAACATCACCCTCTCCTGCTGTATCACTTACCCAGGACACTCAGAATGAATCCTTTTGGGCGTTCTTGTCCCTTCCCAGTAATGTGCGCCATTAATGAGAGAGTGGTTCTAAAGGAAGGGTAATCCGTATGCTTTAGTTTATAAATGGAGAGAAGGGCCTCTGTCAAATATCTGATAGTGTTAAGCCGGGTTGAACCAAGTTTGTCAACCAAGGTTGAGCCAAGTTTGTCCAAAATGCCATTTAGAGGCAGATGGTGGGGGTAAGGTGGGAAGAAGGGGAAGAGGGTGTGGCAGGAAACAACTTGTGAGTTTGGAGGTACAGAAGTTCAAACAGTCTGGACCTGCCTCTCTTCATCTCTGCACTCTTCAGCTGTCACTGTAATGTGCATGGAAACTAGTCCAAACAATAAACCTGGAGCTTTATCATAATTGTCTTGACAACCATTTGGTGTTTCTTGCCTCCCAGCATGTCGACTGAGGTTTCCAGCAGGTTCCAAGGAATGAAATACCTTGTTGGTGTTTGAGATAGCTTAACTTTTGTTGAAATGAAAGCAATTCAAAGGAGATATTACAATGGACAGAAATTACTGCTCAGTACTTCTTCTCCTGGTGCCTAAATGGAAATGAACTAAAAAAGAATGATTCAGATTAAGAATCCCACTTGTAGAACTGAAGCTAGACCTTCACAGTGACAAAACACTATCACTACTTTACCTGCATAATTTGATAAACATTTTAGTGAGATTTTGTTTGGGTTTTTTGTTTGGGGTTTTTGTGGTTTTGGGGGAGTGTTTTGATTTCCTTAATATTAAAGCATTTTACTATAAGTGACCCTGTTGAGAGTAGATCTTTTCTTCACAGAGTTATTGCTTAGTAACCGTAGCTCTGAGTTTTGTTAGTCTGCCACTGGGGAATGTGTTGCGGCTCAACTCGAGCCGGCAGTCAAGCCCCAGGCAGCCACTTACTCACTGCCCCACCCACAGGACTGGGGAGGGAGTCAGAAGGGGAAAGGCTAGAAAACTCCAAGATTGAGATAAAGACAATTTAGGGAAAATTGGATAGGGAAAGCAAAACTCACACGCACACAAGTAAGGAATTAGTCGACTGTTACCAACAGGCAGGCAGGTGTTCAGCTATCTCTGGGAGAGCAGGGCCCCATCACACATGATGGTGATTTGGGGAGACAAATGCCATCACTCCAAATGTCCCCCCTTTCTTCTTCTTCCCCTCACTGTATATACTCAGGATAAAGACTGGGGATATCCCTTTGGTCAGTTTGGGTCACCTGTTCTGGCTCTGTTTCCTCCCAATATTCCGTGCACCCCTCCCTTACCACAGTGGTACCACAAACAGCAGAAAAGGCCTTTGCTCTGTGTAACCTCTGCTCAGAAATAACAATCATCTCTATATAATGAACAAAAACCCAAAGCAGACCCATGGCAGCCACTGAAAGAAAATTAACTCTACCTCAGCAGAAGCCAGAACACAATGCTGTGCTCCTTCCTGAAGGTAAAAAAATGTTATAAGGGTGCTTGATTTATTGATCTTGTGTAAACTACACTGAAGTTAAATATACCTTCCCTAATTGACTTGGCATCAAGATGGCCCCATGGGCTTCATGAGTGACATACTTTAATGAAATTTTTGGTTTGAGTTTTTTCATTAATATTTAAAGGACTGCTTTGCTATCTCATCGTAGAGAAGGCCCAGATTTGTGTGATGATTGTTACTCCAGAGTATAATGCATACATAAATCATCTAGAGTTGATGCACGATGTAACAGAATCTTTTTTTTTTTTTTTTTTTTTTTTTTTTTTTTTTTTTTTTTTTTTTTTCCCACTTAGTAAGTGTGGAACGAAGAAGCAGAAAGCAGTGCTGGTGGAAAAATCCCTGTGTTTTCAAACTGGAACATTTGTTTGTCAGTGCCAAAGTACAAGCTTTTCTGTTGCTGCTTTTACCGACGTTCCACGTTTCTCTCTCGAAAAAGTTACCTTCCAACACCAGGTGTCACTGTAACAAAGTGAAAAAGTTTGCTTGCAGGTTAGCTTCACGCCGCTCGGCGGTACCCGAGGTTGGGCATCTCGAAAGGGCTTTGCGTCCATTCCCCAGGGCTGGCTGGCCAGCTTTTATCTCACAGGTGTGTGGCTCCCCTTGATCTGTACACTGAGCTGCCACTCAGACCGTCTACACTTCTACCAAGCTTCTGAGAGGAAGAGGTTAGGATCAAGGGCAGACACCTGAGCTGGAAATCCTGTTTCTAATGTGAAGTTTGTCTTCAGAGAAAGCTTAAAAGACTGTACTTCCCAGCCTGGCTAACCCACCTGTAGCTGCAGTCGCACAAGTAGGCAAGTCCTGAGTTTCCAAAAGTCAGAGCTACCGACCTCATACTGGATGTTGGCCTCCTGTAATGTGAATATTTAATTAATTAGAACATACATATACACACACAAATAAAAATAAAACCCAAACCAAACAAACAAACAAGTGAACACTGCACAAATACAGTAAATTACACAAATCAAAGGACTACACATAGATTAAGCTCTGCTCATGAATTTCATCAGAAATCTTGGAGAATCTGGTGTTGAGTCTTTGAGAGACAAAGAAGCCTGAAAATGAAAAAGTATTGCTAGTAAATGACGTGTAACCAAGAACTCTCATTTTCCACAGCAGCTTCTCAGGAGCATGTCTGAGCTGCTCCTGAGACATGAGTTGAGAGGACATGAAGGTGTGTGCCAGGACCAACACAATTTCTAGTTTTCTCTTTAGTTAGCAAAAAATGAAACAAAAACCAAACAAACACATGCCACACCCCCACAACAACAACAACATAAAACCACGTGTAGGTAGAAAAGAGTTAGTCTGCCTTCCTGTGATTAATTCCTTTTCAAAAATCATCTCATTTACCATGGTGGGCCAGTCATAGTTGAGAGCCAAATGCTCACACGGCTGCTTGCTAGCTTCTTTCTCCACAACACTGGAAAAAGTAGAAGAAAGGCAAGGAGACTTGTGAGATAATTACAGCTTGATAGAGACAGCAAATTGAGACCCAACCCTAACCCTAATCCTAAACCTAAAGGTAAAATATAAAGTAAAAAATGTGTGTTTGGGCAGTGCAAATCGAAAAGAGAAATTCACTTGCCACTTCGAGGAGCTGTTTAGTTGCTACCAGAAGGGCAGACCTTTCCCACGAGTAACTCGTGTGGGCTGCTGTGGAGAAGGTCAGCTCCATGTCTGCCAGACCCAATACATTCACATACTGAATGTGCTTTCTGAATTGTTTCAGTGTCACAGCAAACTCAGCCCTGAGTGCCAAAAATAAAAATTAATGTAAAACTTTCAGTTCAGATCTTTGTTGATATACACTGAACAAATTTATGAGAAACTATATCAACATACACCTGGGGATCCATATGAACCAATCTAATGAAAAGTTTGCCTCTCACTAAAAGTAAGTAACTGTATTCAGTAAGGGGCAAAATGCGTGATAAGCATCTTTCCTGGAAAAAGATGTTTAAACCCATATTTTAAAAATAATTAATATCTTCTTCATTTATCTCAGTTGTCCTGTATTTTTGCTGGATTAATGTTAATTTTCTTCCTAGTAGTTGGTACAGTGCAGTGGTCTGGATTTATGTTTTTGAAAGAAAGAAGTTTTTAGAGGGTTTAACACCAGCCACCAACTAAGTTCCCAACAGCCACTGGCTCATCTGTTCCCATTTCTCCTTTTTCCTTTTCACTTTCTCATGAGATAAGGGAAAAAATCTGAGCTAAAAAGAAAATGCACAGGTAGAGATAAAGACAGTGTAAAATGTATAGCAAAAGGTAAAGAGAAAAGTAAAGCAAAAGCCACAGACACAAGCAAAGAGAAACAAGGAGTTAATTTACTGCTTCCCATGGGCAGGGAGGTGTTCATCCCTCTCCAGCAGACCAGGGCCCCATTACAGGTGATGGTGACTGGGGAAGACAAATTCCATCACTCCAAAAGCTCCTCACTTCCTCTTTCTGCGTATACTGAGCCTGATGTCACACGGTGTGGAACAAACACCCTTTGGTCAGCTGGGGTCCACTGTCCTGGTGGTGTCCTTTCCCCAGCCTCCTCTCTGGTTGAGTGGGGCAAGAAGCAGAAAAGAGCCTGGTCCCAGGTAAGCACTGCATCAAATGCAGAGTGTAAAAATCAGTGTGAATCTCACCACTAAATCTAATGGTGTTTGGATCTGACATTTTCAAGTCTCTACTGTGCTAAAGGTGATTCTGGATAGGAAGCCTTCTGCATTTTTGGCACTCAGATCAAAAGCTGCTCCTGCTGAGAAGACCATGTGGTTCACATAGAATCTCACTATAATGAGATGATTCACGAGCATATCCATGAATGCCTGTTTATCCAAATTGGTCACACAGAAGCTGTTTTGAAAAACTGTTATAGCAATGTTTATTTCTGATGTGAATTTTTTTTTGCTGGAAAGGCTACTGTAAGGAGGTCTTAAGTCTCATATAAGGTAGATTTGGAGGTAAAACCCTTTTCAGTCCAACAAATAAGTGTAATTCCCGTTTGTCCCAAAAATGAATTTTCTGACCCAAGTCTTGGGAGCTGAAGGATTCATCTTCCAATGGTGTAAGACAGTTGGACACAGAGAGGTGGATAAAACGACTACCAGCAATTATTCTGTTTTTCTAGATGTTTCTCGGGCAGAGTTAAAGATTTCAAACATCCCTCCTCTGCTAACTTGACTGGTTTTTGACTTGGAGGGTATTTTGTGCATTGAAAATAAAATAGATGAAATTTAACAGCATCTGTTAAATCTTCCCTAAATTTCCCCATAATTTTTTGGTGCAAACTTAAGTGATTTCTATGGTAACAGCAGCAGAGTGTTTCTAAATTTATAACATCACATTGTGAGTGGGCATCAGTGCTCTTCTCTGCTGAAAGATATTTGCAATTGAACCATTATAGGTAAAGTCTAAGATTTGCTTAAAACAAATTATGTATTTTTTATTGTTTTACTTTTCAGGGCAGATACAACAGTCAGAATGTTAATTTTGTTCACAATTTAGCTCATGAATCACTTGCCTTGGCTGCAGTAAATGTGGTGACTAGATTAGCTGCACCAGCAGTGTTCAGGTGCCAAGAACTCTTCCTCTACATAATGTAAATCAAGAAAGTGTCAAAATCAAATGTCTGGTCAAAATCATAACTGATGACTTCACCACATTTTAATCATGAATTACAATGTGAACATTTATAATTAAAGACCAAATCAAGAGCATGAAATGAAAACACACTTGAAAACTACAGCTTTCACATACTGTTCTCATTTAGTAACAGTACTAATATTGAATTAAGTGAGGTAAAATTCATATTCGCTATCACAGAAAAAATCTAGAGGTTCTTGACACTTAATCTAAGTAGGCTTATCCCCAGTGCTTTTTGAAATGGATAAGGTAGTGACTGGGTGTCTATTAAAAGTTGAAAGCAGGTTTTTTTCTGAGGAATATTTGAATTTCATCCACAGTGTTCCATGAATTGCAAAATGCTCTGTAGTAAAAGGTACAGGCCATCATGTAAGCAAATTGTATATGGAACAAGGTGCATGGATATGGTAAAAGTTATGTTTTTCAAAGAGAAGTAATATAACTTTTTAGGAGTTGGATGTTACACTAGAGGAACTCTTTCTGAAATCTATTTCTAGTGTACATAAAGTAACATAGAAACATGGAAAGATTTGGGTTGGAAGGTACCTTAAAAATCATCTATTTACAATCCACTTAACATGGGCAGGGACAACTTCCTCTCCCAGAACTACTAGCTTCTCCTTCCTAATTAGGAGCGAGTGGATGAGAGTTTGAGCAAATGGAAAAAAGAGACAAATCACGTCCTTTTCTTAGCCAATATATAGAAATTAATAAGCAGAAACACTGTTTTCAATAACATTTTCCTAATCATAGTTTTTTCAGACACTACCTTCTTTACTAGCAATTTTTTTCCTGGTGCAAAAACAGCTACAAGGTCAAACACATCAATGCAGAAGACCTAGACAACACTTGCTTTAAGAGCTTAAATAGTCCTCGTGGCCTTGTGCTGGCAAACAATTGAAATCTTAACCAACCTTCTGAAAAATATCAAATCTATTTTTGTGCCACCTTAAAAAAACCCCCAACAAACACACTTTGACTCTGACTTGGTCAGTTCATTTTTTACAATTGCTGTTTGCAGAGCACAGGAATTAATCACTCCGATTAATGCCTATGGTATTTCACATCAAATGCAGGCCTGTTTCTTTGAACAGTTTTGCTGAAGTTGGTCCAACTCGGAACACAATATAGTTTCAATAAGGCAGGCCAGTTTAAAGATATAAATGATACATTCTCCCCCTGTTTCCTGCTTAGAAGCAAGTAACCATGGTGACTGGAAAAGCTTAACTTCTGCACAGATTCTGAGATTGTCACCTTTCACAGCTTTATTCCCTTCTTAACCCCCCAGAAAGAATTACCTTGCCAAAATAACTTCATTACTTCATAAAGTGATGCCAGTAGAAAAGCTTCTTGCAATTCATCCTAATTCCAAACTGCTGTTGTATCAAGCAGCAGGTTATCTCTAATCTCATATCTATAGGGCAGTTCTGATGACAAACTGGAAAAAAAAAGCTGACCAAACAAGTTCAAAGGACATTCTCCATATGCAAGATAAGACTTTCAAAAGCACCCCTGTGCCTCGGGAGCCTGGTCTGTGCTGACTCCATGACACAAGAAGCCTACTGTTGTGCCCTGTGCAGCTCACACAGCTGGTACAGTGTCAGTCAGTGCCCAGCAGGTTTGTACCCAACCTGAGAAGTGTCTCCAAGATCACCACTATGATGTGAAGTCCAGCTTGGAAAGGCCAGGAGGGAGTCAATGCCTAGAGGGAGACAGAATGGAGGCTGTTGGTGGAGAAAGGAGTCCCTTGCCCCCCGCCCTATCAAGCTGTAGCACTGCCACCACCACCAACGACACCAGGCAGCCCTGCCCTGCAAGGGGCACCATCTTGCTTCATCTGGGGCTGCACAGTGAGATTTCTTGACCAGTGAGCTATCATCCTAACAACTAATCCCCCAAAAGTTGCTCTTCTGTATGTCTGATATTTACAGCATGTTCATCATCCTGGACTGTGCATGGTCACGACATGAAAAATCATGGACTGATCTCCACATCTTCCATCCTATATAAATGCATAAGGATGTGTGTATCTCATCAGTAGATGACCTGTATTACCTTAAAATGCGTAAGTCCATAAATGATTCTTACTACGAAGGGATATCTGCAGTGAAGTGGTCTGCTTACAGGAAGTGCACTCAGATATAACCCTTCATGGGACTCTGTCTGACAAAACTGGAGCAGCAACCTGATTAGCTGGTCTAGGATCACTATGATGGCTGAGCTCAGCCTTTGTGAAAGTATCTTCCATTTTTTTTTCCTTGCTTCTATATATTGTGTACTTTTTGGAAGTGTAAAGAAAGAACTTTGGCATGTGTTTATGCTCAACACCGTACATTCTCTTAGTTCTTCAGTTTCAGTTGGTTAATCTGATATGTCTTATCTTATAAAGCCTTGTCAAAAAAGAAACTCAAGTATCAAGATAGATAGGGCACCATTTTCAAAACTGCTTTGCAAAGAAGCCTCCAGATCATTAACTTTTGGTATACAACCATTCTGAAAAAAATGAGAAAAAAAACTTGAAGCAAGTTTGGAACAAAAATCCCATAGCAATTCTGTTGTGCATCTATACAACACATTTCTTTGAACTGTTTCAGTGCAGCTCTTTTAAGAAAGAACAAAAGTTCACTCAACTCCTCTTCATGGAACAAAGTCTCCGCTGAGGAGAAAACTTGCATTTTAAGTATCTGCTAGACCATGACTGCAAAATGGAAATTGAGGCTGCCTATTTCTATAATCCAGATCTAGTTTTAAAACTTAAAGTGTTCATCAGTGCAGGGCTCTGATTATATCAATACCAGAACTGGACATAGTGACAGATTAGTGTGTTTTGGTGGATAGTGAGAAACAGAGGAATGCTGCTGCTAGCTATAAGATCTTTTCCTGAAGACACAGTAAATCACACCATGGCATTACAGAGATTCTCTGGACTGTTGATAAAAATTGTGCTTTGTTGTTCTAGTAATAAGAACATATTAAATTTTCCTTCCTTCATTGCTGGCAAATGTAAACTGGATTTTGTAGCTGAATGAAGTAGTAGTAAGAAAAGATGGTGGAGAGTTCAGTGTGATTTTGAGGGATCCAAGGAGGCTTTTGGGGTCCAGTCAGGATAAAGACGGTTTCTTTTTTCCCAATATGAGTTGTGAGCAGAGTGTTGGTTTGGGGGGACAGGCTGATAACCACCTCTCCTTGACTACACACTAAACTGCTGTGGAATAAAACTGGGAATGCACAAGCCTGTGTAAAAATAAGGGATATAAACTGAAGTCTCATTCTTTTGGGAGTATGTCAAACCCTATAAGCCCCAAGCTAGGATTATCTCTTGAAATACGTGCTGCTGCCTGGTGGTTTACTTCTTGATTTTGGCTAAGCTGTTCTTTCACACAGTCATCACTGAACTTTCTCAGAAGTTAAATTCCCAGGTGAGACAGGCCATCCATTTGAAAATCCAACTCTTTATTTTTGTTTATAGTGCAAGCTTCTTTGGAGATTCTAATGTTTTAATCCTTGCAGCTCACGAATGCAATGCAAAACATGACATACATGCCCTTTAGCATTTCTGTGGTGTGATACCAAACAAAAGATAAACAATACTTGGAAATTAAAAAAAAAACCCCTCAAACAATTAAAAGTACTAAGTATTTTAAATTCTCTAGCCTATAGTTGTTCCAATTATTTTATGTGGAAACTGAAGACTGATATCTTCCTCTTCCATTTAAACAAAGCTGAAGTAATTTTTGAGATGTATAAGACCTTTTTTTTAAGAAGTAGAAACCTTTTTTCTTTTTCCCTATACTCACTGATCTACAATTTTTAAAAAAGTGTATTTAACTGCACCCTCAAAATTTTAAATAATTATGTTGGTCTTTGACTTAGTGAAGCTGAATTTTTCCTGTACCAAACCTGCATGGATGAATTTGATTAATGAAAAGGGATTTAATGGGATGAATCAGAAAACAAAAAAATGTGAACTCAAAAAACCTGTGCTAGATTCTGAGGACAGGTTTCACATTTCTTTTCTGCCCAAAGGTTCACTAAACTCTTCTGAAACTGGGGTGTGAGAGATTGTGGAGGGAGGTATTTGGTGAAAGAGAGGTTTTCTGTTCTCTCTCTTTCTGTGGAATCTCTGTGGACCATCAAATCAGACAGAGCTGTATCTTTTCTGAGGTTTGATCTAGACTATCTTGAAATTCTTTTAAGACATGGCATTGCTGCTGCCAAAACCTGTGCATTGCTTAACATGCTTTATTAAATGAAATTAAAACTTTTGCCACTCTTCCCTGTTCCCCTCTCTTCCCTATCCCAGGGATCAGACCTGTTAGTGACTTTGATCTGTGTGCATGCAGCCACACATACCAAGAGACTGACTGATGTCAGAAAATACCGATTTTGTAAAGTTTTCTTGGTACAGTAGCATAAAAATAGTAGAACTAAGACAGTGATATCCAGTGTACAACTATTAAAAAAAATCAGACAGGAGCTACCCAACAGGTAACACCCTTCTAGAAAATAAATAACACGTGTCTAGAAGGACCACAATAGACTGATTTTGACCTACAAAAGGAAGAAACTTTGGGCCAAAACTGACAAATTTGTTTCTCTTTTCCTTTATTGCAGTGGTCCTGAAGCTGGTCATCCTGACCTCAGAGACCTAAAGCCAGTCAACCCTGTGAATATCAGAGCCAGAAGGGAGTATCAGACATGTGGTATGATATGCATAAGGCCTGAATAATGATGATTAAATTTTAGTTGCTAAGCATTTGACTAGTCTTGGAACACAAGTACAAACAGTCTGGAAGTTTTGAGGTTTGCGTGCTCCCATCACAGCAATCCACAGATGCCCAAGAAAAACAGCTGCAGCCACCAAAATGAACTGCTGTTTACATCCTCACGATGGTCTTGTTTTCTTTAATACACTAGGGACACAAGACCAACACTACTGCAGGGAGCACATGAGGAGCAAGTTTTTCTCACAAATAATGTTTTTTACAAGCAGGCATTAGCTGCCCTTATAAATCTATTTTAAAGTGTTATGCATGATAATATTCAAATCCTTCACAGACTTCAGAGAATGTAAATACTATCATGAGAACAATGTTTACATTATTATTACAATTTAACCTTGCAGATAGCTTTCAAAAACTCTGGTTTCAAAACCAGTTTTAAAACTGGTTTTAGCAGAGCAGGTAACTCGTCAGTGAGGTCTAACTACCATTTTCTGATTAATTAGACTGTATCTACATACCTTACATGTTAAAACACCTGATTTAGTAGGACAAGATTTTTCTGACTGTGCTTTCAAAAACTAGAAAAGGTCAAAGTTTACTTCATGACTGACTGGCTGCTGACTGCCTGGTGATTTTTCACCTTGGTTTGGTCACCTTGGCATGGATCCCACCACCATCACCACAGCCCAGCCTTCAGCAAAGGCTCCAGGCACTACTGTACCCCTGCTGCAGAGAGCTCCCTGTCCCTCTGAGATGGCTTCATTCCCTACGACCTGGCAGCTGTTGCAGCATTATACTCAAAATCCTGTTCATGGGACAGAGGAGTCATAACTTACATACAAGTATAGTTAGAAGTGTATTGTCAAGATGAGGGAAATCTTAAAAGACCAACTCATGAATCTTTAATCATCTGTTGGATATGAGAGTAATCTGGCTGTGAGATCAGATATGCCATTGATTGCATGGGTTGATCTGACTGATCTAGCTTAGGCATGTGTTCCCTTTCTTCCTTGACATTCCATGTGGGTTCCTCCTGATGCTGTGTGCTTAGTTAATGAGGACAGCCTCCCCAGTAGACATGGTTCATTGGTCAAGGGTGTGTGATAGCTTTGCCCCCCTGCTGGAAGCTCTAAGTAAGCTCAAGGCCCATTTGTAGATGAAAGTAGGGTAGTCAAGCATCCAGTGTTGAAGACACATCTAAATGAGAAGCTGCATGCTGCAGTCTGCCAGAGGCTTTTTTTAAAAATAAAAATTTCTTAGGGCAACGAATCTGGGTAAAGGTCTAGACAGTAAGTGATTTGAGAAGTGGCTGAGGGAGCTGGAGTTGTTTAGCCTGGAGGAAAAGAAGTTCAGGGGGATCTTATCACCCTCTACAGCTATATGAAATGAAGTTGTAGCCTGGTAGGGTTGGTCTCTTCTCCTAGGCATTGAGGGACAGGACAAGAGGAAATAGCCTCAAGTTGAGCTGGAGGAGGTTCAGGCTGGAGAACAAGAACTTCTTTGCTAAAAGGGTTGCTAAGCACTGATCAGGCTGCTCAGTGAAAGCATTCAAGAAATGGCTGGACATGGCATTTGGTGCTATGGTCTAGTTGACGTAGTTGTGTTAAGTCGAAGGCTGGATTCAGTGTCAAATTCCTTCTATACAGAAATGTCTTGGTAATAATAAAATTTAAATTGAAACATTCCCATCCTGTAGTTTTTGTCCTTTTCCTGGAGTTCATCTTCTGACTGCTCCCCTGCATCTTGAAGTTGATAGATTTGGACCCCTAGAGAGGACAGTGTCAGAAGTTATCAGCCTCATGAATCATTCAGGAGGAAAAAGATACTGGTATCACTGTTTTCTTCTTTCTTTCCAGGAGCCACTTGAAGCCACTTGTACACACTTGCTAAATTTTTTTTTACATCTTCCTTTTTCTACATTCAAATTTTCTATATGTGGTGCTCTCTACATATGGAATTGTTATTCATTTGTTCTCTTTGTTATCTTTAAAACCTGTTCTGGCCTGCTCTGGGTCTGCATTTCTTTAACGGATCACAGGAGAGATGTGTAAAGCTCCAGAGTCTCTTACCAGTGCCAAGCTTGTTCCCTGCTGGCTATAGCCCCATGCCTGTATTCCTCTTCATCATATTGAGCATCTCTGCTTTTCAAGGCCTATGCTATTGCACCAGACCTGGGTTTCTCTGCCTTATGCCACTTGTGTCAAAGTTGTGATTACTCCATTCTGCATAGAACGACTGCTCATTACTGTTATCTGTAAAAAAATGTGGTTTGTACTACACACAAATAAAACATTCATCACCAGCTCCTGCTCATTTAGAGGAATTGCTTTCACAGCTGAGACAATAAAAAGAAATCTGCAGGTCAACAAAAATTCAGACAGAACAAGCTTCAGACCCAAGATCTTGAAATTCAATACAAAGAGTAAGTGTGACCCTGTTAGCTGCTCTGAGCCACTCTGGAAGTGGGGAAAGATGCCATTACTGCCATTTCTTCCCCAAAACAGCCGACTAGTGGCCAAGTGCTTTAGGAGCATGCTTATTCCTGAAACTTGACAGGAAGGAGAGAGGGAGTTGTCACTCCTCAAAGGTATTTGGTGGAATGAGGATTTATAAAAAAGAGATATTGAGCTGTTAAAGAGTGTCCAAATGAGGACCATGAGGATGGTGAAGTGCCTTGAGGGGAAGCCTTGTGAGGAGTGGCTGAGATCCCTTGAACTATTCAGCCTGGAGAAGAGGAGACTGAGGGGAGACCTCATCACAGTCTTCAACATCTTCATGAGGGAAAGCAGAGGGGCAGGCCCTGATCTCTACAGTGACCTGCAACAGAACCCAAGAGAATGGGCTGAAATTGTCAGGCTGGATACCATGAAAATTTTTTTCACCCAAAGAGTGGCTGGGCACTGGAATGGACTCCCCAGGGAAGTGGTCACAGCACCAAGCCTGACAGAGATTAAGTATTTGGCCAATACTCTGAGGCACCTGGTGTGACTCTTGGGAATGCTGTTTTGCAGGGACAAGAATTGGACTCAATGATCCTTGTGGGTTTTTTCTAATTCAGCATATTCTGTGATTCTGTCATCTGGATGAAGAGATCAAATGTGCCCTCAGCAGGTTTGCTGACAATACAGAACAGGGGCAGTGGCTGATCCACCTGAGGGCTCTTCTGACATTCAGCAGGACCTTCACAGGCTGCAGGCTTGGGTGGAGAGAATCCCAGTGAGGTTCAACAAGGGCAAATATAGAGTGCTACACCTGGGGAGGAATAACCCCCAGTACCAGCACAGGTCAGGGTCAGCTGCTGGAGAGAAGGATCAGGATTTGTGGATGACAAACATGTTGAACGTGAAGAGAATATTTTTTCCATATAAAAGAAGCTGATCACAGAATGTTAAGGAATTCTCTGCTCCTATCCAGTGCTGCAGCCCCATCCTAGAAGGTCACCAGATTTGTCTGGCATGATTTCCCCTTCGTAAAGGCATATTGCTTGTTACCAATCCCTTCTTTGTTTTCCACATGCCTTAGCAAAGTTTCCAGCAGAATTTGTTTCATGATCTTTTCTGTCACTAAAATGAGACTGACTGGTCTTTAGTTCCTTGGGTCTTTTCTGCTCTTTTAAAAAATGCATGTTATATTTCCTCTTTTCCAGTCATCAGGAACTTCACCTGACTGCCATGATTTTTCAAAAATGATGGATAGTTTCTTAGCAACTTCGTCTGCCAGCTCCCTCAAGACCTATGGATAAATGTCATTGGATCCCAAGGACTTGTGCACGTTCAGGTTCCTTAGGTGGTCTTGAAACTGATCCTCTCTTATGGTGGACCTTGGGGCTTTATTCTTCCCATTCCTAAATTTTCTGTTCTGGACTTGGAGATGTGGCTGGAGAACTTAACCAGAGAACACACCTTGGTCTTCAAGCACACTTTGCCTTTGTCAGAGAACTTGTAAGTGGGATCTCATAGGAGGTATCTCTGAAGAGGAAAGAATTCCAGCAATGCTTGTGGGCCTTCAGGGACAGCATTCTCCAAGTGTAAGAATAAATAGTCCATTCTCATGAAAACAAAGAGACATATCAGGGGGCCAGCTTGACGAAGCAAGAAAGTTGTGACATGTCTTCAACAAAAAAATGTAAATACAGGTGGGGAACAGGGGTAGGATACAGGGAAGGAATAAATAAACGTTGCCAAGGCATGTATAGAATGTATAGGCAGAATAATGCAAGCAAAATTTCCATCAGCTTGCAAGTGTCAGGGGCAGTGGATACTTTTACTACTACATTAGTCACAGGAGGCTGACCACTGCAGGATGGGGTAGGTGATTCAGTGACAGCAGACATGGGTAAGGCAGATCTTCACCACCTTGCTTGTTGACACCAGCAGAGTCTGCCAGGCCTCTGCACTCGGTGAAGGAGGAGAGGAACTACCAGCCTAGTTTAATGGTCAAGTCAGGGATCATGCAGGAGTACTTAACAACCACACAGGTCCTGGGACCTGTCCTGCTGCACCCCAGGATGCTGAGGGAGGCAGCTGATGTCCTTGCACAATCAGTTTCCATCTGCTTTCCAAGGCTGTAGCTATCAGGGAGAACCCCAGCAACTGGAGAAAGTAAAAACACAGATGCCTTCAAAAAAGGGTAAAATCCACCTTGATATGCCTGTTGGCTGACCATCTGTCTGAGGTAAAACCAAGGAGGGAGGCATCCTTGACCCTACTGACAGAGAAGACAGTGATGGGGAGCAGTTGGCAGGAATTTACTAAGGGTATTTGTTGCTGCTGGAGAAAGATCTCTGAAGTAAAACTCCTAATCCAAAGAATTTACATTTACAGAAATAAATGAGGTATTCATCTGAAGTAAACACAAATTGAGCTTCATGATGTTTACTTCAGCTGTGAAATGCTTACTCCTTTGGAGGTTGGGTGGTTGAAAAGTGGAAGCCAGTGACAAATTCTTGTAACTCCCAACTAGATGGAAGATCACCTGATATTTTATTTATTCCACAAAAAATTAGTTCTACTTTCACTGCATTTTGTCCTTTTGTGTGGCAGCTATATTATGCAGGATGGTGAAATGTGTACAACATGAACAAATTCTTAGGGATCATAATCTGCAGAATGTCTCTTTTGCTGCTTTCTATCCATCAAGTTTTCCTGAATACAACGAATGATCATTCTATGGAACAGTTGATATGTACCATCCCTGTAGCAGCACTAGACACTCTCATTTCTATAGAATTTCAGAAAATCAAATGCAAACTGCTTTCCCTTATTTCTTCTCCTTTTGCACAAGAGCTGAAAATATATGATTCAATAAAACACATTTTTTTGCTAAGATAGAGAAATACCCGAAATGAAAGACCTGTAATAATATTTTAGATTCCTGAATATGTGCTTCTCCTTTAGTGTTCATTGAATCTTCAGGATGACTGACTGGAAATACAAAGCCTGATTTTCAACCAGTGGGAGTCAGCTCCATTCCATTAAGGACCAATCTATGAGGCAGGGTGGCCTCTGAGTGTCAGGCTCAGTATAAATGTGACGTTGAGAATCTTGAAAGGGAAATTCAGTTTAGCCATGAAATTTATGTATTTTTATGAGCTGATATGCAACATGAGAGAAGGACCTCTCCATTATTAAAAATAGAAATAAAATTTAATCACATTTTCCAAATTGTTAGCTCATAAATAAAATACCCCACACTGAAAATGATGTTACACTGAAGCAGAATGGTATGGTATTCAGTAATTCTACAGAGCTTCCCCACTGCAGAAAACAGCAACTAATCTTTGAAGATCTGTCTTTCAAATATAAACCCAACAATTTCTCAAGTGTCTGCCAAAGCACCTGTAGAAGTAATGAAGAAACAATTTTACCCAGTGTCCCAAGACAGAAAGAAGGGAATTATACAAAGGAAAATTCCCTTCAGTTTTGTTAAGGACAACAAACTAATTTTTTTCCAAAATAAAATCATCAACTTGTTTATTAGGTCCTTCTTTAATATGCTATTCACAGTACTCATCAAGAATCTTACAAAAGCGGTCTTACACTCCCCTTGCTACTGCAGCTGCAGTGATGTATAATTTGAGTTCATAGCAGATACAAGTCTTATTGCAGACTCCTCTTATGGAACTTCTAGTGGGAAATAAGGAAATTATTTTGATGTGATACTGTTTAGGAATGGTATTCTCCAGTATTGTGCTCCCACTGAAACCATGCACTGCTCGCTCCTTCCTGCCCTCTCTGGTGCAGTGTGGAGAGGGGAGCTGGGGGCACAAAAGGCAAAGACCACGAGCTGAGATAAGAACAATTTACTGGGAACAGCAATGAGATAAAAAAAATGAACAGAAACAGCAACAATACTAATGACAGTATATACGAAAAAGAGTGATTCACGTGTGAAATGCTCACCTACAACTGTGACCAGAAGAGAGCCCTTCTCCCTGGAAGAGATTCCCTTCTCCCATTCCTGGCAATGAATTGAGGAGGTATAGAATAACTTCTTGGTTCTGGCCAAGCCCCTCCTGGCTACTGCAAAAATTAACCCTGTCCCATCTGGAACCAGGAGAAATAAGGGAATATATTTTTACTTTCTCCCTTCCTTTCTTCTCCTATTACTGAATTCCCAGATTCTTCATCTAAAGTCTGCCCAACCACAGTCTATTGTAATTGGGGCCTTTGGAATGGCTTAGAGGACAGCTATATGATCTGAAGCTAGATCTTGACATGGTGGAAATAGCTGCAGCCATTATAATTATGAAAGAACAACTTATTACCTGAAAGAACAACCTGACAGAACAATTGCTTGTGGAGGCCACTTCATTAAAAGAGACAGGCTGACCTCAGTTTTGTCTCCTCACACTGTCCTCGAGATCTCTTCTTGAAATAAAATTAGACTTCCAAATTTTCAAGTAGAAATCTCACAAGTCCTTTAAGAAAATACTTTGGGGTAGGAGTTTCAGGGCTAGTATAATAAGCTTTTTCACATCCTCCACATTGAAACCGCCTCTCTGAAACTTTTTATACCTCAGTTAGAGATCTGTTAAGCAGAAAGCTATGAAAAAGCTCCTTTCTGGCTGTGCAAGCAAGCACCCAGTGGAGATTGGACAGTCTCAACAAAAAGAATTGCTGCTAAATGAAACATATAATTTCAGAAGCTGAAGTAAGAAAAAAGGGACAAAAGCAGGTCCAGAAGCACTGATTAGACTTGCACATACAAGCTTATCTATACCCTTTGTGAAATAGATATTGTCTTAGCACACACACTTTTACTGCAAAAGCATATAATATGTAACCAGTCTTAAAAAACCCTCAAGACTATCTTTAATCAGGTGCATCTGAGCATGATTTAAAAGAATGAGTTATCAACAAAGTGGGTGGTTGCATGTGGGAAGTGAATGAAGTTATTCGGCAGTGAGGAGTTAACGAATTCTGGTGGGTGTTGCTATTTTTGTTTTAGGCACACAGAGTTGCTGTTAGTATTAATACAACCTTCAACTAATCAGTTGCTTAGTCTTTAACCATTACAGGGTATCAGAAAAGGTATCTTCTCAGACCCAAAACTAGTTCAATTAAATTGCCTGGAAAATGAACTACAATCTGGCTTTTATGATCAACTCCTTCCCTATACAAAGTTGTTTTGCAGTATAAACATTCCTTCTCCCTGGAGAAAGAAATGGGTCCATATCAGTAATGAAATAAAATCTTAATATACACAAAATCTTGTATTTCTGCTGTATTTTACTGTCAGAAACATAGACAAGTATAAACCCCAGTTTCATTTTATGACATAAAATACAGTTGCCCACTTTATCTTTTGTAGTTTGACTGTGTCAAAATAGCCTGGCTTTTTCAGTTCAAACTTAACCGCTCAGCTGTTGAGTGAAAGATACAAAACAGGCTTTCTCTGCAGATCAGCCTTCCTTATAATTTGATATCTTTTTTTAAAAAATATTTTTTGTGATTCTATGGATGAGATAAAATCAGGAAGTTTAACACCAACCAGCACAAAATCATTGTCCATTATTTCAGTTCAGCCAGTTCCAGTGTGATTTAAGATTCCTAAACACACACGGGATTTAAGTTTTGCAGCAGCATAACATACTTTGAGGTCAGTATTTGAGGAGCATCACCACTCACAGCAAGAAATCAGCAGAGGTAACCGAGAGGTCCATAACATTTCCCAGTCAGAAATTTGATTGGATATTTTACATTTTTGCAAGATCTCCCTGGCATAACACACCAGACTTGGCATCACTGGTTAATTATTGTTTAAAACACTCTAGATTTTGCTAGCATGTGGCTCTGGAATAGCCCAGTCACATCCAGCTTTGTCAGTTTCCCAGTGTCCCCTGGCCACCAGCTGTGCCGTGAAAATGCCTCTGGAGCAGCCATGTATTTCCTAGAAACCACCAATTGCCATGCATCTCTTGTACCCAGACCACCTCCTCACTCCTAGGATCATAATCTTGCTCGGGATTGTCCCTGGGTGTTGGCAGTCCCCTTCTGCACAGCAAAGATGGCCTTCCCTTTTGCAATCATTACTGCAATACTGGATACCAGTTATATGACAGCTTCAAAATCTGTCTGGCTTTATCATGGAATCCATCTACCCAGAGCCTCCACTGAAGAATGGCACACATACATGACCTCTAATCTTGCAGGCTTGGGAGGTCTGTAGTTGCTGCAAGTACAACTCATTGACTAGCACTTACATTTTTCAGGAGGTAATGTTTTACCTAAATCTCTTGGAAGAAAGGCATTTTGAAAACAAAAAGTAGAATGAATCATTTTTTATATCATCCATTTTTGAGAACAGAATTAGAAATCAGTGTTGATAACATGGGAGTTACAGAACTTGTGCTGGGTATGTATGGGAGTTTCTTTTCCCTCAGCACAGAAGGTGTTTCTGCCTGTATTTACCTTGGAAGCTGTAGAGTTGGGACACAGCAAAACTTGTGTGGCTGTAGAGTCACAGTATAGAAGTTCTCTTTCTCAAATGATACAGCCAGAGCAGGAAGAGTATTTTTTACTGGTATTTACCTGGTTGTTCAGATATCCATTTCTCTGTCACTTGACAGAGCAAAAAACTGCTCTTCCCCTAGACAGTGAAGCACTCACGAGAAACTGTGGTAGGTGCCTCAGCTGTTTTTCTGCAGCTCTGTGTGGAGGACTGAGAAAAAGGAGCCTATTTGATTTGCATAAATTAACTGCCTTTTACAAAAGCTTCGTTGTGGGTTTTTTTTTTTCCTCCATGTTGTATCTAATATAAAAAAACACCTCAAATTACAGTGTTTTAACACTGAAAGTGTGTGAATGAGTGTGACTTACCAGGGAACAAGATTCTCAAAACAGACAATCCACTTTGCCTTCTCCGTCTTTCTGTCATGGTGTACTATTTAAAGCATCATACTTGCATATCAAAAGAGCCTGTGAGTCACGACAGAACTTCTGAATCACAAAAAGTCTTGCTTGTGCCATGGATGAAAAAAAATAGCTTCACTGTGAATGCTAGCAGGCAGCAGATATACCTGTGTGTTTGAGAGTAGATGTCCAAAGCAGAACTTCTGCATTCCGAGGAAGCAGACTGCTACTTGATAATTGCAAGGGTCATGGGGTGGACCTGTAAATATTGATAACACCTAGATGAAATACAGATGGCATGTCCTACATTCTCTAATTCTTGTAGGGATGTAAGAAACCACTTCAGAGACTGATGACATATTCTGCTTCAGCATGTAAACTACTTGGGTCAGGAAAGCTGGAGCCTGGAAAAGAGTGGGGATAAAAAATAGGGCAACTTCCTGGAAGTGAAGGGAGACTGGAGATCAGAGGGCTGAGTGAAGATGAGTGCCAGGAGATGCCCAACATCCTCAGCCAGCAACATACAAGAGAGGCAACTGCCAGAGTTGACACAGCAGGAGCCTACATGACATTCAGCCTGACAACACTGGGACAGAAATGACCTCCCTGCTGCAGACTGAGGTCGACAACTGGGAGCCTAATGCTGGAGGAAGTGAGGGTGTAAGTGCATAGCTCAGTCCCAGGATCCTTGATGAGCTGTCATTCAGTATGCCTCATCTGGGAAATCTTGACAAGTTGCTTCATATTTTTAATTTAATTATTTTTAAAGAATTTCAGAGCAAATATTTATTAATGTGTGCCAGCTGATGCACACAGATGTTTTGGAGTAGATACCATTGCTCTTTCCCACAAACATTGAAAGAAATTATGAAACAAAAAAAGCACAGGAAGAATTTATCTCAATGATTTTGAATGCTTTTTGGTCTTAAATAAGACTTTTCAGCTCCAGTGGAATGATAAAATGTTAGAAAGCAATATTGAAAATTTTGAAAAACTTCACACTGAATATTTATCCAATCTGTTTTATCAGAAATAAGATGGGGTACCATACACAGTCTGTTGCTGACCATCCCACTCATTCATATGAGAATGACAGACCTCTAGCCACACTATTCATGAGAAAGTGTATTATGGTATTCTAGGGGAGACTAGAATTGTTAAGATTCTGATGCTGTGTTCTACATTCCCCTTACCAGCTGTTTGAAAAAATAAATACAAATTGTCATCGGTACACTTTGCAAAAGACACAGTTAGGAAGAGTGGCAAACAATAAAATCCGCTTCTGTGCTCTGGATATCTTGGCTCTGTCTCAAGCAAATTGTGTATACATAGACAGAAACAAATATAAGTTGTATGTTCATGAGTGACTAATGTATATTGCATTATTACTTTATTCTGCAGCTAACTGAGACAGGATTGACTATGAGCTGTAAGGCAATATGACTTGCCAGTGCAACAGTACAAGCAAAATGGCAAACATGCTGGTTTTAGCTGTATAAATAGGGACATTACATAACATCTGCCTTTGGCTTTACTGTGATTGTTTCTAGCATATGGCATTCGGTTCTCAATGTCCATGACAGACACTGAAATCAGACAGAATCAGAAAAAGACATAAGGAACATTTAAGCTGGGAAAATAGGCTGTATCTTTGAAGGACAAAAAACACAATCCATTCAGCTTGTCAAGAAGAGAATGAAGGGATCTGCTTGATACCAGTTAAAGTAAACTTTCATAAAGAGTTTTCCTACTCAATACAAAAATATTTTTTTTATTTGGGAATCCAATGTGAACAAATTCAAATTATAAATAAATTGTCTTTTTTTTGTTGTTGTTGGGTTGTTTTTTGGGTTTTTTGGTGGTTTTTTTTTTTTTTTTTTTTTTTTTTTTTTTTGTTTTTTGTTTTTTTTTTTTGGGTTTTTTTTTTGGTTTTTTTTCGTTTTTTGTCCAGGAAAGGCAGTTGTCAAGGAAAATAGTTTGGCACATCTTATTGAAGACAATAATAAATTCTCTGCTATTGGCAAATAATTAATCATGGTCTTCCTAGAAATATTTGAATAAACATATACAACCTCAGATGTTGCCAGTGGCACATATTACATAGTTCATCAGACTATAGGATCACAGTTGTCTCTGGTTTATAAAAAATATGGAATTTTTATAAATATATTCATACAAAATATATGAATTAAGGGAAGAGCTGTGGAACACATCACAGTTTAACAGCCTTGAGTTTATTGTCTAGCTTAAAACTTGAATGGAAAAGGACATCTCTTCATGTCACTGATATGAAAAACTGAGAAGTATATTTTAAAAAAATGGAAAATTTACTGTAAGTTTTAAGGAAGTCTGAAGAAAACTTTGCCTAAACCATAACAATCTTTGAGTACAGCAAGGCAACAAAACACATCTGAGAAGAAATTTCAATGTGATAGTATTCATCCATTCACTTGGGTGGAGTCCATCTCCATGAGATTCAACAAGGCCAGGTGCTGGGTCCTGCCCCTGGGTCAGAACAGTTCCCTGCACTGCTGTAGGCTGGGGCAGAGTGGCTGGAAAACTGATGGCAGGAAATGACATGGGGATGCTGCTTGAGAGTGGCTGAACACGAGCCAGTGTGTACCCAGTGGTCAGAAAGGCAATGGCATCCTGGTCTGAATCAGCAATGGTGCAGCCAGCAGGACCAGGGCAGGATCATCCCCCTGTAGCGGGCACTGCCGAGTCCACACCTTAAGTCTGGTGTCCAGTTCTGGGCTTCTCACAACAAGAAAGGCTTTGAGATGCTGGAGCGTGTCCAGAGATGGGCAATGGAGCTGGGAAAAGGTCTGGAGCACAAGTTTGATGAGGGGTGGCTGAGGGAGCTGGGGGCATGTAGTCTGGAGAGGCTCAGGGAAGACCTTATCACTCTCTACAACTGCCTGAAAGGTGACTGTAGCAAGGTGGGGCTGGGTTCTTCTTCCAGGCTAACAGCGATAGGACAAGAGGACGTAGCATCAAACTGTTCCAGGGTAAGTACAGGTTGGACATCAGGAAGAATTTCTTCATGGAAAGGGTTGTTAAACATTGGAACAGGCTGTCAAGGGAGATGGTGGAGTCAACATCCCTGGAGGTGTTTAAGAAACAACTGGATGTGGCACTTGGTGCCATGGTCTAGTTGACAAGGTGGTGATCAGTCAAAGGCTGGACTCAATGATTTTAGAGGTACTTTCCAGCCTAAAAGATTCTGTGTGTGATAATGCAGGAGAAAGACTACAGCATAAAGAGGAGTCACATAAAAACAGAACTGAAAACGTGCTGTTAGTTACAATCTAGTCAATAAATTGAAGTGATGAAGTAAAGAATGCCAAGCATGACGAAACAGTGGTTTTCAACAACTCTTGGCTATAAAGGACAAGTGATCTAATGCTTCTTAATGTTCATTCATGGCCTCTGCAATATTTCTTTGTGTCTTGGTGTTCTGCTCTGTGGTAGTATGTTGTCTGTGTTCATAATGCTCCAGCCAGTAAAGTTTGTCCAGAGCTTCTGCAGATGCATTTCCAGCAGAACAATTTTGCCTTGGCATTGCCTTTGGGAAGAGCACTGTGATGTTTTTGTGAATTCTGTCAGTACTCTCTTCTGTAGGTATCAACAAGAGCATGGGTATGTGACTCGGTATGTGTCTCAACTTGAGATCCAAGAAGAAAAGCACACTATAAAATTGTGAACACTGTCATTACTTTGTGGAAAAAAAAAAAAAAAAAAAAAAAAAAAAAAAAAAAAAAAAAAAGAAGAAAAAATGGATATCTTCAGAAGAAGGAAGATACTTTGAATCACAGAATGGTTTAGGGTACATTTACACTAATCTAGACCAAACCCTCTACCACAGGTAGGGGCATCTTCCACTAGTCCAGGTTACTCAAAACCCCATCCAACCTGGTCTTGAATACCTCCAGAGACGGAGCATCTCTAGGTATCTGTTCCAGTCTCTCACCACCATTACAGTACAAAATTTCTTTATTATAGTAAATCTCAATTGACAGTTTTTCAGTTTTAAATTGTTAGCCCTGTGCCATCACTAAAGGCCAAGGTAAAAGTCTTTCTTATAAGAAATAATTATATAAGATCTATATAAGAAAAATATATGTTGAAAAACCACA
The DNA here is from genome assembly GCA_032173965.1 of Sitta carolinensis. Classification (NCBI taxonomy): domain Eukaryota; kingdom Metazoa; phylum Chordata; class Aves; order Passeriformes; family Sittidae; genus Sitta; species Sitta carolinensis. The sequence goes on from CM063313.1 coordinate 62,518,738, forward strand.
ATAAAATCTCTGCTGTAGTCTTTTCTCCTTCAGTCTAAACTCTCTGTCTTCACATGAGAGGTGCTTCAGGCTACTCAACATCTGCATTGCCTTCCTTTAACAAGTCCTTGCTTTTCTGTGCTGGGAACCCAAAAGCTGGATGCAATACTGCAGGTAGAGTCTCACAAGAGCAGAGCAAAGGAATGGGATCCTCTCCTCCCACCCTGCTGGGCTGCTTTTTGTGCAGCCCAGTATACAATTGGCTTTCTGGGCTGCAAGTGCATGCAGCAGATTAATTTCTAGCTTTTCATCTACCTGTATGCCCAAGTCATGCAGGGCTGCTCTCAATTCACAGCCTCTGCTGATGCTGGTGACTGCTTACATCAACTGTGTACTGCTGAACTTCATGAGGTTCCCATTGTCTCAGTCCTCAAGCCTGTCAAGGACCCTCTGGATGGCTCCTATCCCTTCAGCACACCACTCACCTTAGTTTCATCTGCAAGCTTCCTGAGAATGCAATCTACTGTTCCTGTCATTAATAAAGACATGACCTTACCAGTCCCAGTACAGATCCCTGAGGGGCACCACTTGTTAGGGATCTCCTTTGGATACTGAGGCATTTATAGCAAATCCTTGGATACAGTCATCCATCCAGTTTCTTATCCATCTAATAGTCCATCAATGAAGCGCATCTCTCTAATTTATCAACAAGGGTGTTGTGTGAGCCCTCAATGGCATGAGGTTCCTACCTTACCTATTGCCATGATTCAAAGTGTTGATCTGCTGGAGGGTAGGAAGACGGTTCAGAGGGATCTGGGCAGGCTGAGGCTAATGGCATGAGGTTCAACAAGGCCAAGTGCTGGATCTTAGACTTTGGTCACAACAATCCTATGCAGCCCTACAGGCTGGGGATAAGGTGGCTGGAAAGTGGCCCAGGGAAAAGCCCCTGAGGATGCTAGTCAACAGACAGCTTAGCATGAGCCAGTGTGCCCATGTGGCCAATGGCACCCTGGTGGGCATCAGTGTGGTAGTGAACAGAACTAGGGAAGTGATTTCCTTCTGTACTTGATACTGATGAGGCTGCATCTCAAATCCTGTGCTCAGTTCTAAGCCACTCAATTCAGGAAGGGCTTTGATGTGTTGGAAGAGGTCCAGAGAAGGGCAGTGAAATGGTTGAAGGTTATGGAACACAAGTCTTATGATGAGCAGCTGAGGGAGTTGGGGGTGTTTGGTCTGGATGAAAGGATGCTGAGGGGAGACCTTATCACTCTCCATAACTACCTGGAAGGAAGTTGTAGTAGGATGGGCGTCAGTCTCTTCTCCCAGGCAACCAGCAACAGGATCAGAAGACAGAGTCTTAGGCTGTGCCAGGGGATGTTTACATTGGACATTATGAAAAATTTCTTCAGAGAAAGGGTCATGGGGCATTGGAATAAACTGCCCAGGGAAGTGATGGAGTCATCACTCCTGGAGGTGTTTAAGGAAGGAGTGGGTGTGGCACTCAGTGCCATGTTAGACATGGTAGTGTCTGGTCACAGGTTGTACTCTGATCCCAGAGATCTTTTCCAGCATAAATGATTCTGTGATTCTGTGATAGAAGCTTGATTTTATACTATCTGTTGTGGCTCTAGAATTGAAAACTCAGTTGTGTTTACCAGGAAAAATTTGATGCTAGCTGACGGTCTTCGAATGCACCATGTGTCCATACCTGTGCACATACCTAATGTGTCCATACCTAGTACCACATACCTCATGTGCCCATGTGTCTACACCTGATACACCATTCCTACACGAATAAGTTTACAGATTCCATATGAAACCAGATTTCTGTATAACCATCCCAGATTTCATCATCTTTACTAAGAGAAAACCGTGCAAGTATAAAAAAAAATATACTGGAGGACCTTGCAAACAGATTCCAGAAGGAGAACTTTTTGTGGTCTCCTGCATGCAGTCATCATTAGTTCCCTTCAACCAAGAGGAAAACCATGGCAAGCACACAATAAGTGCTCACAAACAGACACTGCATTACTTGAAATGTAGATAAAAGACAAATCTACAACTAAATAATCAAACTCATCTTTGAGAAGGAATTTCAAAGTACAGCTCAATCTGCTTAAACTGCCAACATAAACACATTTATCGGGTGTCTAGATGACACATGCTGGTACTACTTTCAGCTTCTATGATTGAGTGCTGAAGAGTCAGCAAGGCAGAAAAAAAAGTGGTTTTATGAGAAAGATTTACACTATTGAAAATCCTGTGAAAAACTAAGCAAATTGTAGATAAAAAAAAAAAAAAGGAGGAAATGAATCGAGAGAATATTAAGGTATATCCACATCTGTAATTTTCCAGCTATAGACAATCATATTTTTCATGTCCATGTAGTCCCTACAGACGGTACTGACCAGTAGCTTATGGTACTGCTTCTAGCTAGGTAAACAGCATCCCAGGAAGCCCTGTTAGGAAAGGGTGAGGCTGGGAAATGTTAGTGAAAGAATGAACATTATGATCAGCCTTTAAGTGATGAAAACTCCACTTTTTCCCACTTGTCACATGTATTTGCCTTTTGGAGAATTAAGGGAGATTTTATCAACTTTTCAGATTGAACTTGGATGAACATGTACATCTAAAAAATGTTGCTTCTCTTCTCTCATCTTTCCTTCTTCCTTCCATCCTCTCTCCTTCTTTAAGAGGAACTATTTGGAAGTTCAAAATATTGTATACCTCAAATTAGAGACTACCACATTTAGATGGCTTCAAAATCCTGTTTTGGATGCAAAGCGGGAAGTCATAGAAATAAATTTCTTTTCAATTCCACAACTGGCAATCCAAAAAATTATGTACCTGTGAATAAGTATGTTAGTTAGTTCAGTGTAAATACATCATTATTACAAATGGAATTCAGTAAGTGTTTGGTTATTTTTTAATTCTTACGGTTTATATATTTAAGTTTTACTATCTTCTGTAATGAAGTGATGAACTGATAATACCGTGATTTTTTTTTTTTTTTTTTTTTTTTTATATTTCTAATAGGCTTCTTTCAACCTGATCACAAAACGTTTCATGATGAATTTGCTACTCTACTGAACAATGTCACATTTGAAGAGATCCTTCAAAGAGCTTAGAAATGCAACTGCTGGTCAAAACATGGCAACTACTAAGTGATTTTAGAGGAGTAGGTTTGGATTAATTACATCTGTGAATTAGATTATTCATCATGGTTCAGAGTTAACAAATCACTCAAAAATAAAATTAATTCCAGCATTGGCGGAATTCACTCTTTGGTAAATGTTAAAGGTTTGACGTTGGCACAAGGCCAGTGCCCTTATAATGATATACTGTCCTTGGTATCTGTTGTGAGATGTGACCAAAAACAGAGTAAAACAGTGTTTAATTTAGAAAGTAAAAGAAAAAAAACTTTATCATTTATAATAGGCAAAGAAGACACATACAGAAGAACATGGAAACTTTAAAAAAAAAAAACAAAAAACAAAAAACCACTTTTCCTCCCCCCCCCCCTACTTCTCAACTTAACAAAACAAACTGAAAATTTTTTCATCACGTTACTACCTTTTAGATAATTAATTTTTAGTTTATTACCACCCTTCCGATAATCAGTACTCAGTTCGTTGAGGAGAGATAGGAGTCCTTCTTGCACCACATCGTGGCCTCTTCCTCCATGTTTAGTGCTCTCACTGCTGTGTATGGACTAGAGTTGTTTCTAGGGTTTTTTCTTTTTGAAGATGTTTTGGTTAGTTCTAAGAAACGACAGCTTCTCAAATTTTGGGACACCAGTCCCCCCCAATATTACTCCCTGGGGCTGAGGGGTCTTGAGAACAGAGCGCTTCCTCTCATCTCTGTTCACACTACTGTCTACTCTTGGCTCCAAGCCAATGCCTCTCCCCAGATACAGCTTCTATGTTACAGGAAAAAAAATGAGTCTGTCTATGGCTATACAAAAGAGTCCAGCCAAAGGCCACTCTATCATCTCTTCTCACTTAGGATTCTTTTCAGCATTCTTACTCTATCATCTTTGCTTAATTCTTTCTATCTTTCTTCTTCAAATTCAGGAAGATTAGCATGTATAAAGTTTCCATTATTTACGAAAAGGGTTAAAAATCTTGGACTTTGTTTCCCCAGAACTCTCACGGTATCTTTGCTGCTGGGCACTCTTCTCGCGCCACCCCCCCATACTCCTTCGGCCCGTGCTGTCTAGTTGTTGATATCAAATTTCAAGGTGACGGAGATCACAGACACGGTTTCTCAGTCTCTCTCTCCGAGGAGAGGGGGGGGAGGAAGGGAAAAGAAAGCTGTCTGATGCCTCTCAAGGTTCTTGTACTCTCTCCACCTTTCCATCCTGCAGGATTTTTCCTCTCCCCCTCTGTGCCCAAGGCTCCGGCCTACCGCACCCAGGCCGCATGGCTTCCCTCCCCCGCCCAGCCAGCCGCTGGGCAGGGGAGATCCCTCCGTCCTCAGGGACCGGAACCAAGAGAGAGCTTTCCGGGGAGCCCTCTGCTTTTAACCCCTTGTGGTCTCAGAGGCGGATCCTTGTCCTCAGTGGCCACACCAGGTGCCAGTCTTTAAACCTCAGCACTCATTGGTTTGACCACTGAAGTTCAGAAAAACTCATTTTTTCCAAACTACAACAGTAAAGAACATGTGTTCATGTGTGGACAGCTATATAGCAGAAATAAATTGTAACATCTCATTTTAATTCCTCATGACAATTTATTTGTGACTACATGTCAAAAGTGGTTTATCTTCTTTTAGCAATGCAAAGTTAGATAAATAATCAATGCTAGTATGCTGGATATTATTACTTGGTTTTATTGGTTTTAAGCATGAAAATGAGACTGCACAGTGGTTTATGATATTGCCATGACCAGAGATAAGCTGATCCCATTCTGTAATGTGTGTTGGCTCTACCATATGATGAAATTCCACACATAAAGTTTATCAGTGAAAGTTCTCAGGCAATAACAGCAGTTATTTTTTATTCATTATTATTATTTTTTTATTATTTATTTATTATTTTATTTATTATTTTGGGTCCAAGTTTTTCCCCATAAACCTCTGTTAACAGCAGCAAACACCAAAATTTTTACTGTATTCTCTTTTAAAACAATCAGAGGTAAAGTCACCAAGCACATTGATTCATCCTTTCTGTCTTGTGGAAAATATGAACAAATTTCTCAACAAAATCCTTTGACGTATTTCACCCATTCACACTTGTACTTCTAGTGAGAGATCAATTTTACTGATATTTGTGCAGCATTTCCTGTCTCTTTTAAAGAACTTTTCTGTCTCAGTTAACACAATTTCCGTTATGAACAAGCCTTGGCAGTAAAACAGAAAAACTTCATGAGTGTAAGAATTAACATCAGCCAATCTGTGCTTCAGTTAATTATGTATCTGTGAAAAAGCAGAATGTGCCATTTCTAAGTTCCAATGATGGGATATTTTATGACAGTACGATGCCAGTACTGGCCTCTTTAGGAGTGAGGAAGCATCAGAAGGTAACTCCAGCATCCCCTGGTAGCGTCTGAGTCTTGCCTAGCAGAGGTTTTGCAGACTTGGATATCAAAGGCTGAACGCTCTAGCTGGGACCTGCAGAGTGAATACTCATGGTAGTAAATGACAAAAAGTTGTGTTTATGGTCATTTCTACGTATTCTTTTTGAGTGTGTTCATTTTCACTTTTAGATGGGGGTGGAAAAGTTAAGTAATGTAATGTATTCTGATTATGTAAATTTTTGTTGGAAAATGAGGTATATTATGAAGTAGCCTGTTTTAAAACCCTTCTCCCAGCTTAATTTCTCACTTGAGAGTAGGTATTTACCATGCTTCACTCTGTTTGTTGTTTTTTGTTTGTTTGTTTGGGTTTTTTAAGAATAATCCCAAGAATTGAGTAGCTTCATAATAAACACTTCCTTATACAGGAAAAAAAAAATCAGTTATTGGCAGATAAATCAACTGTGGGTTTTTTCCTCTCCACTTACCTAGTTGCTATGTCACAAATTATGGACAAGGTCCAATTTGATCACAAATGCTGTAATAACATTTGTTGCCAGACCAGAGTAATAATTCTTGAATCCTAGCACTCAGGCTGCATAAACAATGACCTCAACAGGCTCATGACAGAGAAGTTTCTTGTTGGGAGCAAGTACCCTATCAACTACTTTTTGAAAGCCATGGGGAGAAGCGGGTTTCTTTTTCTTATATTTCTCAGATGTTGCAGGATCACATTAGGTGCTCTGAGACTGTGAATCAAATAACTGAATTCTTCCTTGATTCAGTGTGACAAGTGAAGAAAAGACCAGAAAGTGAAAGTGTTAAGGAGAATAAAGCACTCTTATTCTGTTAAAATCTGTCCTTGTTCTTCTAGAAATATATTGGCTGATTATTCTTCTAATCCTGAATGTGTTTGGCTTCGGGACTCACCTAAAGACTCATTTCTGTAACTCCCTAGAAGTCAATATTTTAGAAAACACAGAGACTGATAAGCTACTGAACAACGAGACAGACCTTTTTTTTTTATTTTAAAACAGCATTAGATCAAAGTACATGCTATTAATTATTAAATGTATAAACACACATATGATAATATTAAAGGCCCCGTATATGATAATATAAAACAACAGCCATTGTATAATTTATAAGAAGCTAAATATCTCTCTCCAGACCATCAACTATTTATTCTGGGGAAGGAGAAGAAAAAAAAAAAAAAACCAAACCAAACAAAACCCAAACAAAACAAACAAAAAACCCGCCCCACAACTACTCTTTAAGTTAATTACTATGTAACAGTCACAACAGAATATCGCACTTCTATTCCAGATGGTAAAGTACCTAGTCCAATTTATCCCAGAAAAACTAAACATACTTCAGTCTTAAAACATTTTGGAACAATGACTCAGTTTTGCATAGTTGGCCAAGGTCTCACCTTGACTCATGCGAGTATCTAGGGCATGCATATGTAACTGGTTAGAAACTTAAACCCCAAAAACTTCTGGAGAAGTGAAGGATGTTAACCATTCTTCCACCAGCAGTTTACCAGAGTTCCCATGCTTTCCAATATGACAGCTGGAAAAAGGAGAAGAGACCACTCTTTGACAGTTCTTTAGACAAGGAAACTATACAACTTCAGCGTGTTTGAAACACTACAGCCAAAAAATAAAACCAAAATACAATAAAATATCATAAACAGTGTTTGTTATTGACATTTTTCCCTAAAAATGCTAATGAAAGAGACAGTCCATATATTTGGTTTTCTTCTCACATGCAAATACTGCCTGGATTATATCTCAGTCAAATCACTGTACTTTTTTTTGGTAAGGAAGCTGGAGGCAATCCCTGATATTTTTAATGGAAAATCAGGGTTGAAGCTGTCAGAGATTCTCAGGAGCAGCCGCTTTCCCCACCAAACACAAACAAAGGGTTCCTCAGGAACATTGAGCTCTGTGGAATATTATTTTGAACGGCAGCGTAAATGAGTTTGATGGCAGCGGCTCTCTTGGTTAACTTCTCCAGTGTGCTGCCCTAGGACAGCTGTGTGCTTCACTAAATGCAAATCAGGCTATTACAGCTTTTGGCACCAAATCTCGAGCTCTTGTGCTGTCTGCTGCCACCAGGGCAAAGGCAAGTCGTGTGGAGCAGCAGCTGTTGCTGGGAAAAGTTGTTTTCACTCCTCTCTTCACAGGAGGAGCAAGTGAATTTACTGCTGCAGGGCTTGGTCCTTCCACCCTATTTCTCATCTCCACTCACCATATTATTCAGTAACAAAACCAGCCTTTCTCTCACTCTTTATCCTTCCTGCTTCAAAAGACAATTTTCCATGCCTGGAGTAATAGCCTGGAAAACAGCTCATTTCAGCTGCAGCCTTGACGACCACAAGAGCATCATCCTGGAAAACAACTTTGGAAGAGAGGTTTTTGCAAGTACTAATTGAGAAGACTTTTGGTGTTATTTTTTACAAAAAATTTTACTCTGCTCTTCAAAGAAACAGAAAGTATTATTGTGTTTTAAGCAGACAGAACTACATGAAAGATTTTTATGCCTGTTTCTTCTCCAAACTAGATTAATCTGCAAGACTTGTGATTTGTTCTGTGTGCTATTTTCTCATGTTAAAGATGCTAGAAATACAATAAAAAACTGCAACGTGTCTTAAAATGCACAATTTTATGTCATTATGAGTTTACTTAAACTGCAAGACTCCTCACAAGAATTGCCAGTATAAGTAAATAAAACCCATACAAACCACTTTCACGTCTTTTTTTTTAATTTATTATTTATTTATTTATTTTATTTTTTTGACACTCTTTATTGCCTGGCTCAGCTGATCTCAAAATCCATGTAAGAACATCCCACTGATATCAATAAATACAATATTTTTTTCACCTAATTCAGAGTAACATTACACATTCTTACGCAAAAAAAGGCTGATGACTTGCCCATAACAGACTAAAATTAAATTTATTTTGCATTTTCCTGCTGTGTTTCTCTTTCCTCCCACCATTAGTCTGGAAAGTTTGTGGGAAAGAATCTGCCATGCATTTGTTTAGTGTCAGCACAAAAGTGCTGACACTATACAAAGTGCAAAGGTCTTTTAATGATAAACCATGTAAAGATAGACTTTGCAGTGCAGCCTTGAGAAAGGCAGTGTCAGTGCCCTTGGTGCCAAGTTCATTTTAGAACATTTTCAAGTTCAGTCTCTTTACAAGTTGATGAATAAAGGTGACTTCAAACATGAATTCAGGACATTCATGGTGTTGTCCACGATGCACATAATTCTGCCTTTGTGAAGTCTTATTCCAACACTCTCAATAGAGATCCCCTTGGGATGTGTTCAATGTGTACTTTGACTTAGGTTGTTGGAGCAGAATGTTGCTCTGGGGACACATTCCTCTGAGTAAACAAAATTAATTTTTCTCTGCCTTTCATTCTCCCGAAGCTGTTTTCTCTTTTTCTGTAGACCACCTCCATTGAGTGAGGCTGCCTACTTCTGGAAGTTCTGGTACCTCAGCTGGCATCTCTTCTCTACCTCTACACTCTTCTAATGTCCAGTACAGAGGCCAAGGAGTGACGAGACTGTCTGACATTTGAAGGTCTTAAGGGACTTTTCCAACCTACAAATCCTATTATAAATTAAACTTCTGCAAGTGGTTACAACCCGCAGGTTGATTTCAAAACCGAGTCGCTAGACACTCGTAAAACACTACCCGACACCTTGTCGAATCTCTCACTGCTTCCCCGGGAGAAACTGGGACCCCAAAACCCACGGGGCATCTCTCCTATCGTTGGCGCCTCTTGAGCGGGGGAGGACGCATCCTTGGGATGGGAGCGCCAGCGGCGCGGAGGCCGAGGGCGCGGGCGGCGCCCCGGGCACTCCGGGCACCCCCATCCGACACCCGCCCGCGGGCAGGCGGAGGGCGCGGCGCGGCCTCCCGCCCGCCTTACGCCGAAACCACTCCCCGTAAAGAAAGTCACCAGGGGGTGGGGAAATGGTGACAGCTCCAGGAAGCCGCCGGCGGCAGCGGGAGACACCGAGGGCAGGCAGCCCGCGGGGTGCAGCTCCCAGCCCGCGCCCTCAGAGCCGACCGCCGCCGCCATGGGCTCCCCGCAGCGCCCGCCGCTCGCCCACGTCTTCAAGGGGACCTTCGTGCACTCCAGCGCCTCCGCCCCCATGGAGATCCTCCACGGACACCTTCTGGGGGTGGACGATAACGGGACAGTGAGTGGGGGACGCGGGCGGGCTGTCGCGGGCGGCGGAGATGCGCGGCGATGCCTGCCGGCCGGCTGGGGGGCGGCGGGACGGACCCTCCCGGGAGCCCCGCTCTGCCCGCGGTCCGTCGGGGCGAGGAACGGCCCCGGCGGCCCCGACACCGGGGGTGGCGAGGGGCACGGCCGGCTCCGCCGCTCTGCGGGGGGAAGCGGAAAATTTTCGCCCTCCGGTCAGTCGGGGCGGGCGCCGCGGAGAAGGGATTTCGGGATTTCGCACTTGCGGGAGCTGCAGGCAGCCGGGATGGAGCGTCTCCTCGGCACGAGTCTGCAGTCGGCGTAAATCTGCTTTTGAGGCGTGCCGAGTGTTCCCAGAACAGCAGCGTGTCTAGACCTTGCATTCTTTTAGATTCTCTGTTTTCTTTCAGTTTCACACTCTCTGTTGGGTTTTTTTTTTGTGTTTTTTTTTGTTTTTTTTTTGGTTTTTTTTTGGTTTTTTTTTTTGTTTGTTTTTTTTTGTTTTGTTTTGTTTTGGGTTTTTTTGTTTGTTTTTTTTTTATACTCAGGGTATTTAAACAGCGATGGTGAATAATAGCTGTGTACCCACTGCACAGCCGTCTAAATTAGGCTTTTTTGTCTTCCTGTCATGAAAAACCCCAAACCCATGGCATATACCCATAAAGAGTTAGAAAGATAGTGGTTGGGCATTTCAGTAATAGGAGCAAAGCTTAAAACAAGCTTTGCACTTACTGATAATACAGGAGAGAGTCTGGCAGGGAAGTAATGTCATTCCCTTAGCAGTATCACACTTGAAACTCAGTTTCATAGTGCAGGTTGTGTAAGTAGTCTGGTGATTTCTTGTAGACTCAGTAGCATATATGGGCACCCTATGTAAAATTTTTAGAAGTAATTTTCTTTCTTGTTGCTAAATAACAGGCTTCAGTGTGTCAGGCTTCAGTTACATCTATGCAAAGCATATTTTGAGCCCTAACAGTGTTTATTTTTTCTATTCACACGAGTCCATGAGGACCTGTTTCAAGACAGCCCTTTTATAGCTGTTGAGGAGTCTGGTGCAAGGTGTATACAATAAATTTGAATGAAAAAAGGTTTGGCTTGTGAAACTCAGGTGCAGAAGACAGAAATTCATACCCTGCCCCACTCTCTTTAATGTCAGTTTCCAGAATAGTGTGTCTACACAGCATCTATAGGAAATCAAGGATTTTTAGTGATTTTGCTGAAAAAGAGGTACCTTAGTAAGCTACACCTAGGGATCTGTGCTCTCACTTACTCTCTCTCCTTCTCCTAGGGAACAAGGACTCACAGTATACGATTTTCCTTGCATAAATTGGCAGAAGTTTTTTAGTTTTTTTTTAATCTATTAAAACACTATCTTCTTAAAATAAAATTCCCACCAGAATGAACTGACAAGAACTTTTATTTTATTCTTTTTTATTACAAATTCTTTAAATTTTTTTCAGGGGGTGATACATTGAGTATCCTATATGTTCTCTTATCTCCCCATTACTCATAATATAGCCTCATGCAGAAAAACCACTGGAATCACAGAAGACTTGGCTTTTCAAGAAAGACATAGTGGTTAGAAAATGACTTACCTTTATTATTCAAATTTACACCATAACGGCTTCTGTTTTCCTCCCAAAGATGTATACTTAACTAAACAGGTATGCTTCTTTTGCCTCATGTTGCTGACTCTATCAAGGAAAAATTTTTATACAGGTCTCTGACACTGTGTATAAGAGCTTGTATGGACAGCTGGGTTCTGTTTTGCAGTGTGAGTCCCTTTATGTCCTCAAAGGACAAAGGACAAATACAAAAGCTTTGCCCCAGATGAAAAGGAAGTTTTATGAAGAAAAACATTGCTTTTGAGTATAAAACCCCAAATTATCATCCAGTTACAGTAAGGACCCTGTTAAACTAGTGGTTTGCAGAGCAGTGTAAGGAGCAGTAAAGAGAAAGATCAGCATTTTTCAGGGTAAAAAAAACCAGACATAGGCGCAAAATGTGAGTTGTTATTGAAATGTTGGTGTAATTGTCCTAAGTGAATAGAATATTAAGTAAATAGAAAAAAATATTAAGCTAAAAGTCCTGGTGGAAGTCATGCAAAGAGCAAAGGAATATTAAGAGCAATAAGGATTTTTAGCATAAGGTTTGATTTAAGCCAGTTGGAACAGTGAGTGGACATGTGTCAGCTGTACAAGGAGGAAGGTACCAAGGTAGAAACATCCAGCAGGAGTTATTGCTTGGCCTTTTTCAGCAGGCTGGGCAGTTCCTTGAGCAGCTGGGTCTAGCAAGAGCTCTTGTCTCTCATTTAACCTCACATACCAGTTTTGGGAACTGGGCAAACAATAGACGTCATGTCTCTCATTGCAAAAGTAATTTTAATAACTGTGGGAACAGGGAGGGAGGAGACCATGTGGGAGAGGAAAGAGGTATAAACCCCTTCTCATGTTCACCTATGAATGTTACTGCCAGAAGCAAAGTAAGACAGGCACTGTTGGATTAAAAAAACCCATGTTCCTTCAGCCAGGATCATTCACTTTCCATTCTCTTGTTAGCAAAATATTTGTGGTGTGGTGCTCAAAGGCACTCAGGGTTGATGCACAGTTTAGTTGACCAGCTATGCTTTAATGGTAGAGCTTTGGGCATCACTTGGTATACAAAAGGCCTGAGTTAGTCACAAGTGTAGGGAGATCTTTACCCCAGTCCTTGGATGCTTTAGTCCCATGACATGAGCAACACGTGAGAACTTACGGAAGTGTTTGGACAATGGTGTTAGCAGCCGCTGATTCTGCAGTTCTTGATATACCTTTCCCAAAGTGCCAGTTATTCTCCTTGTCTTCCTCCTAAAGCTGAAGTTCTTAGTGTTGTTCACTTCTCTTGACTCTGTAGTGACTGCTGTAGAATTTCTTTTTGCTTCTCTGGTGCTGAGGTGCAGAACTAATTTAAAGGACTGTGCATCCAGCTGGTTACCTTGAATGCACAAGCAAATACTGGAGCAAATACCCAAGCAAAGAATCTCAAAGAGCTTAAGGCATTCAGCATTAGAAATGCATCCTAAAACAATGGGGAAAACTCTTGAGGAGGGATTCCATTGGGAAGTTTGTTTGAAAAAAATGTAAATGTCTTACTGATTTATCCATAGACTAATTTGACCATAATAGACCAGGTGTCAGGCTGAGAATTGATGTCATGTATCCAGCTTCCTTGAAACATATTTTCTTCATTTTTCCATGATTTAAGTATTTTATTTTTTTGCACCCAAAGAGTACATAACAGCCACTGCTTTTCCATAGCAACGCCTGTTTCCAGAATTTGTCATCTGATGTTTCATGTTTTTCTCTCTCTCTTTTTCCCTCCCTCTTCACCCATCTCCCCCCTCAGCAGCTCTAACATTGATCGTTCTGCATTTATTTAGACTTCAGTATCTGAATGGCATTTTCTTTATTGCACATTAGATATTTCAGTAAATCTGTATTCCAAACCTTCTGCAGCTACACAATTAGTTAAATTGGATATATTCCTCTTTACATGGAGGACTATACTGCTTCTTGTGAACTGTTAATGGAATACTATAATCTTAAAATTTTTGCTAGTATGGTATTTATTTATATTGCATCATTTACATTTTTTTTCTGACTGAAAATGTAAAACATCTGCTCTTTAGGCAATATAAATCATACCAGCCATGTTTAGTTTAAAAAACTAGGCAGCCAATAACATCTTGTCTACAGTTTAGCAGCCTTTACAGTTCAGCAGCTTTACTTATTTTTGTCTATGGAAAAAAAAATGGTACATTTCTATGCAAGAGAAACATACGCGTAAAAAATGGCACACAAATAACTGCGAAACAATGCTTTTTTAGTCCTTTTGCTCTTCCTCCTAAGTTTCTTCCTATTGCCATTTCACAAGTACTAAGTCTTGCCTTTTGTAATGTGTTTTTTTGTTTGTTTGTTTGTTTTTAACTGTTGCCCCAGAAACTGCTGTAATGAATGTGATACAGGCCCACAGTGTGGATATCATCCCAGGAGCAGAAGGTTGCTGGTAGCAGGAAGAGTATTCCCTTGAACTTAGGGGAATGAGCTCTTACACCAAGGGAGCAGACCAAGAATTGGTTTGTGGCAGAAGCTGTGGTTAGATAAGCTCAGATAGGCTGTCTTTGGCCAGGGGAGACTTCCACATCCTCTAAATTGTCATATGTTGAGGAAACTTGGCTTACACCTGGAGCCTTTGTAGTGGCATTGCAGTTTTTAGGCTCCACAATTTCTGTTTCCTGGAGAGCTGTCATGCCTATTAGTAATAGACCAGAAAATCAAAGAGTTGATAATTCAGCTGCTAAGAGTCATGTTGTAGATTTAAATACCACTGAATTTAAAAATAAATAGGAAATGTGCGAGAATTCTGACTACGTAACAGCAACTCATCATCGGTAGAATCTATGTTCCATAGGAGTCAAATGGGGTTGAGTTTGGCTCCAGATTGTATGGCTTTATTTTGAAATAAGCAAAGATATTGGCATCCTTATTGGCATCCTATTCTGTAAAATGGAAATATTATCCACATTTTTCCCTTCAATTTCTTTTCTCATCCTAGGCACTGAAAAAAATTTAAAAAGCCCAACCTAATCAGAAAATTAGAAAATACTTAGCATGAGTCAGTCAGTCATAGGCAAAGCAGGTAATTTGACCCTTCTGGTTGTGAATACTGTACCCGCATTCCTGTAAGGGTGGTGTATGCCTCCTCAGCAAGTGACTGAACTGCTGTTAAATTACAGGACACTATGGTCTCTGCTGTTCTGCCTGTGTATTACCTGAAAAGGAATTAATTGTTTTATTGCAAGTTACAAGGTGGGTGCGGTTATTCACTGGATTATGAGGAGGTATTTCAAAATCATGCTTGATAGTCAGGAAGAACAAGTGTCTCAATGCAAACCTCACACCTCTGTAGTAAGTGCAAAATTGTTTTTAAGATACAGCTTGTTTTGACTTCACATAAAGCTGATGTGGGATGAATGTTTAAAGTACTTTACTACGTTGGGTTTTTTTCAGATTGTGTTTGTGGAACAAACTGATCAGCTAGAGCAACTGGCTAAGACGTGGGGATTCAAAACATCCGACATAAGACAACTGAGTAAACAGTACGTATTTTGTTAAGACTACCTTCAGCAAATGCAGTTTGTTCTTTGAGTGAGGTAAAGTGAGTCTTTGGAATACGTTTTGACAGGGAGCATATTATATCCATATGGTGCCCGTAAATTTAATGGGCAGAATTCCATGCCAGTGCAGTGACAGCTCTTTACCCAAAGGTGCCTGTGTTCTGGATGCAACTTGAAGGATGGACGGTCCATGTTATCTTTGAATTCCTTGGTTTGGGATTGGAGACATGGCTGAATTGTGCTGGCTGATGTATACTGCACAGAACAAAATGCCATATTTAATTTTCATGCATAATCACTTCTCTGTTCACAGAAGTAAGTGCCATTCTTTCTTGAGATTACCTTTTATATCCATTTTGTTAGCAGTGGGCTGCGCCTAACATGAAAGTCTAGAAGTAACTGCAGGTAACACTGACACTGCAGATAGGAAACTGATTTGCTTGGACTTTGACATATTCCAGAGTAAAAATTAATACAATTAGAAGATTTAAACCTTCCAAACACAGAGCTTTTGATTTCTCATCGTACTGGAGCTGGAGCATTTATTTTTTCTTTATCCATTGAAATCCCCCAACTTTATGATGCAGTGAAAAAGTTTTGGTCTGTATCTACTAGGCTTTGCATGTAGTAGCAAAGTAAATGACTTATGGCTTAGAAATGAGAGCTGCAGCTTCCTTGTAGTAATCAACTGTTAAAAATTTTTTTATGCTTTGCTAAAGGCTAATCATATAGTATATATGAGTAATCAGATATTTTCTTCACTTGAAATAGCCTGAGGAAAATGGAAGGTGCTGAGAATATGGATCAGATTGAGGAAGACTTTTCAGCATTTATAGCCTGCAAGAAAACAGAAAGAAGGGGAGCTAAAAAGATAAAAAATTCAGTTCATTCAGCAGTCAGGGAGAAAGAAAGAGGAGTGGGAGAAATGTTATGCAGTAAGGCGTTTCATCACAAAACAAAATAGCCATAGCAACTTCCTTGTAGTGTTGATATATTCATCCCTGTTTTTTCATGACCATTACATGACAACGTATAGTGTTACAGTTACATTGTAAAATATGCCTTTCCTGCCAATATATTGAGCAGAGCTTTTTTTACCAGTGTTTGTGTCTGCATTTTTAGACACAGTGTCTGTTCTTCCATTAAGCCTTGAAATTCATTGATTTTATATACCTATATGGACATATAAATAATATAGAGGAAAACTGGCACACAGAAAGTCACATTTTGTAAATAAAATGGTCTGGAAGCCAGAGGCTTTTCATCTCTATCTGTATCCTAGTATATACTGGGAAACGAGACTGTGTACAAATCTCTTTTTCAGGTGGATTCTACAGTGGAGTAATTTTAGTTATTGTGAAGTCAGTTCTTTCTTTGTTGGCGTTTAGGGTGGGTCAGTATTAGAGAAAATTAGATTAACCATGCTTTTGTACTGTTTTTCTCACAGTTAGATATATGTATTTTGCTGCATAAATGATATTACTCAACTCCATACCAAAAGATGGGTATGGGTATAGGTACTGCAGGAGTTAATAGGCTGATGCTGGAAGAGACAGGTTAATGTCTATTTGTCTATTCAGGTAAATGTGAATTTTACTCAAGTATACTCTTTGAAACGAAGCTAATTACCATGGAGAATTTTGAGGCATTTTGAATTATTACGATTTTGTTTTCTTTCCTTAGTGAATTCTTCATGCCAGGATTGGTTGATACGCATATTCATGCCCCTCAGTATTCATTTACTGGTACAAGAGTAGACCTGCCTCTTTTGCAGTGGTTGACTTGCTACACATTCCCAACAGAAGCCAAATACCAGGACAGTGGTTTTGCAGAAGAAGTGTACACCAGAGTTGTTGTAAGTCCTGCTAACAACATTTACCTACTTGATGGCATTTGTTTTTGTGTAATATAGGTGTGTTTTCAGAAGGTCAGCAGAAAGAGTAGAGAATGTTTTACTGTCATGGAAACCAGATAAAGCCAAGATAGCCACTGTTCTTCTAATTGCTAGTCAAGATTGTCTGTTACTAGTTCCAGTCTTGTTCTGTTGTTGCTGGCAGTAGAGTTCATTTAAGCACAAGGTTAACAATGAACTGTTTATCACCTTTTCTGAATACAGTGGACAACATTTAATCTACTCAGAATCAGCACAGCCAGCAGGTGCAGACAACCTCAATGGATTAATAACCAAGCACAGTAAAAAAGACAATAAATTCAGGGGATGTTTCCCTTTCTGCACAAAAATCCTCTATTATGAACTCACCGTCTGCAAAAGCCACATGGAAGAGAAAGTACTTCTTATATGTGACAAAACTGGGGTGTTCTCAGCTGCTGCTGAGGTCCTTATAGTGGGACTGTCTTTCACAGCAGGGGCTTTAGATGGAGTCTCTCAGTGGTATTGTGGGACAAAGAAAGACTGTGTTTGAGCTAGACTGATTCTGAGCATTAGAAAGTCTTTAAGATCCACTGGATGGACAACAAGCAGCTAGGTCATATTGCAGAGCACTAGTTCTGTTCTATAACTGAAATTTGACCTTTAATATGTGGACTGAAATATCTTCAACAGATTAAATTATTTGGCCAGTATGATTTGCTTTGCATTTGTCTATTACTGTGACAGCATCTGTTGTCAACATAATAACATAACAAATCTGAAATAAATAGTTATACTGTTCCTTGCCACGCAAATTTAAAAAGAAATGACTTTCTGCCATCTGCCACAATAAAAGCAGGTAGGAGCAGCTTGGTCATAAGCTCTAGTGACAAGTACAAATGCTTTTGGCTGCTTAAAACATAAAGGTGGCCGCACCTTCGAGCTGCATGCCCAACACACTGTTACAGTGCAGGCACATCTAGAGACCTCACCATGCAAGGTGTGTCACGATATAACCTGGAAAAGAGCTGCCAGAGAGAGATGGGAGTCAGCTGTGGGAGCCTGAACACCACAGTTAGGCTCTGCCCATATGAATCAAATAGAACAGGGTCAGGAAAATGTCTTCACCCGTGGAAGATAGAGAATACCAATCACCGTGCAGTGTTTGATGGGGCCAATAATGACCTTCAGCTGTTAGAAACAGGACTAAACTTCCATGGAGCAGATGCTTTTTCATAAGTAGCATTGTGCTTTTGAAGTTGCAATGAAAACACACAGTGGATCTTTTCAAATCAAAATCCTGTTTCCAACAAACACCTTCTATACTCAGCAAAACAAACAATTTAGGTGAATTTTTCCTGTTTTTAGCATTTTGTGCTGTTGATTTGGAAACAGAATGTTTTTAGATTTAATTTAACAATGTTGTTAGGATTTTAGAAGTAGAGAATTATGAATTTTAAAAGCTAAGAAAGACAAAAGTAACTTGTCAAAGTAATGACATTGTTATTTTTGAGACTTTTTTTGGAACTCTTTAAGATTTTCATTTGAATATTGTCAGGAAAAGACAGAGCTTGGCATCATGTTCGTCAAATAATTAGCTCTAGCCTTCCTCCAAACATTTTGTTGGATGTCCCACCTTCTATCTCATTAAAAAAGTAAAAAAAATTCTCAAATTACTTGGCAGCCAGAACCCAAAAGTATAATTTAAGCCTGTATGTTGGATAAGTGGTCAACATAGTTTGCATCAGTCCCAAGGACAAGAGAAGCCACAAATTTCATCATGAATTAATGCAACTAAAATACTTGGTCATTTATCATTATGTTCCCCAAAATTAATGTGAAGAGATGTCAACCACCACTTCCTTTCAATTGGTACATTAGATAAATAATTGGTTCATAGTTTGAGCAGTTGTGCTATTTACTTTTATGTAAAGTTTGTTACTTTGGGGGCAACAAAGGTTTTTGATACATGAAAACCTGACTTGTTTTTTCAGCTAGATCAGGTTGCTAAAAGAAAGCCACCATGTTCCCCACAAGCCTGGCTTTGCTAACACTGGATAAACAATGCTTCACTGTGGAAATTGGAGAGCCTTTCATAACTAGGAAATAACAGAAATGACTAGTTGTTTGTATTTCTAAATATAAGTTGGAGTATTTCCAGTTTGGGGGAAGGAATATAGACTGGTTTCTTTGGGTTTAGCCATTGCAAAAATTATGTGAGGAATTTTTTTGTAATTATTAATCCTCAGACTTAAAAAAGCTTTTATGGAATTAAAAATCTATATTTTTACCTTCCCACTTCACTGCAAAATTTCACAATAACTAAATGTTCTTGCAGTTTGAAATGAGACTGCCTGTTCTGCATTTTGGCAGCTTTACTGATTTTTTTTTTCTAGACAGTTGAAACTGATTTCTTTTTTTAGAGACGAACTCTAAAGAATGGCACAACTACAGCTTGCTACTTTGCAACAATTCACACAGATAGTTCCCTTCTTCTTGCTGAAATTACAGGTAAGTCTAACAGTGAGTTTTGAAGGATATTTTGTGGATAATGTTAGTTGAAGGAAACAATGTAAGAGCTTTAGACTAGCTAGGGATCTGTCTTCCTCCTAATTTGTTCTTTAATCACTGTCACACTGTGTGCCCAAATCCCACTTGTTACCCACGTTCACTTGGGCACCTCTATCCTACTGTTGTTACTCCTCTCTTCATTCCCAAACCTGGTGCTGGCTGAGCTTGAATTAGGTCTGCTGGACTTGTTCTCCAGCTGCATATCTCTGCTCTTTCTAGCCTTTTGTTATTTGAGGTTTAAAAGACCTGAATGACAGGAGGCCCAGTCAGTGCATTAATTTCCTGACACTCTGAGGTTTCAGCTGATAATCAATGTAAAAAATCTTCTTGCACCCTCTGAAATCAGGGAAGTGGAAGCTGCATCAGAATCTTATCTTTCCCTTCTGTTCACAGTTGCAAATATCTGCTGTTTGAAAATGTTATAGTTCTTGCAGGATTTCTCAAGGCTCAGACAGCTCATAAAATAGAGATATTTAATAAGAACCTCAGATTTCATCAAAAATTACTTAGTCTTTCTGATTCAGTAGGAAAACTTTGGAGCCGTAACATTAAACAACTCAAATAGTAAAAGTGAACAAAGAGATCTGAGTTAGAAACACCTTTGTTTCAGCCTAGAACTGGATATTATATGCATGTTCTATGAGTTCTGATTTATTTATCTTGCATGGGTAAATCTTAAGAAAGAGGCTAGAATAGATCTGGAAATTTATCCCTCTAACTACATGTGGGAGGCCTGTTAGCAATCTTGTCCCTTTCCCTTAAGGAGAGATGGTTTGCTGAGATCTTTGTGCCTTCTCTCATCTCCAGGCAGTTATCTACTACAACTACTGTACTTTGATGCTTGTGTTTTTCCTCTTCTGTTTTCATATACTACCATTAAGAATCCTGGTTGTGGTTAAACTACAGTAATCTAGTTCTCGTTTATAACATTAGGTATTAATGTGGAAGACAGCTCCTGTTTGTGTTGCTTGTTTCCTTATTTCCTCTTTTATTTTTTCCTTAAAAGTCACATGAATAATCCTAACTTAGAGACAAGAGCATAAATTCTGGTCATCTTAAATGAAGCTGAGTGGGGTGGGCTTCGTTTTTTTTATTTCAGTACAAGCTTTGGTAATGGTTTCTGAGAACCAGTGATTCTGAGATTTATATTCTAATGCATCTCAACAGATAAATTTGGTCAACGAGCATTTGTTGGAAAAGTCTGCATGGATATGAATGACAGTGTGCCACAATACAGAGAGATTACTGCTGACTCTGTCCAAGAGACAGAAAGGTAAAATGATAAAATTGATGGGATAACTTTTTGAAATACAATTTTTCATACATCTGAAAAGTGAATGTGAATCTGAGCTTACAGGTGTGAATTTATCAGCAACAGATTTTTTTCTTCCAACAGTACTGTCCTCTAGAGTCCTGGCAATTCCTGCATGTCCAGTTGCTGCACAGCCCAAGTGGCATCTCTCTGGCTTTTCAAAGAGAGGGAAAAACCACAGATCTAGGGTTTGAGAGGATTTGTGTTTTCTGCTGCCTCTTTTCCTTTTCAGAGCTGTGTGTGTGGAGGTCTTGGGACCTGACATATGATGGTGAGGTGGCAGCCAGTTCTTTGTCCCCATTAACTTCTAAGCTATTTCCTACTACCATTTAGGTTAAGGCTTTATTCAAGTTGTAGAAGTCACCTTTCATATACTCCATTTAAAACATCTTTTCTCCATCACAGCACCAGTCAAACTACTCCAACATGCAGCTGAGAGAATGAAGGAGAGTCAAATGAAGGCAGTGTTTTTACTGGAGGAGAACCAAGACTGGAGTATAGCAGCTTACTATCATATGCTTCTCTTGTGTTTTGAATCCATTCTCAGAAAACAGTTAAGCAGACATAGTCTTCTATGACTATAAGACTAAGACTATAAATATTCTCATGGGGACTATTTATTTACTTATACAAATGTTTCAAATGTCATGCTGAAAGAGAAAATCCCTAAGAGTAATATAAACATCTTATGGCACCTGTGTGAGGTCACTCCCTTGGTTTTACAAATCATGCTAAAGGCATGACAATAAAAGTTAGGAATGGCCATGTATTTCTAATGATGCTTATATTATAAGACATTTTTAAAACATGTAGTATTAATTACCTTAATTACTTTTCTAACATTTCTTTTCCTCTATGTAAGTCCCCATCTTCCATGAAATTATGCAAGTCCTGCCAAAAGGGCCTGAAAGAAGCAAAACTTCCAATTCTGATAGTTTTAAAAGCTTCAGAAGGATCCAAATAGCTTTCTTTTAAATGTCTATCTTGTGCCTCCAACACATTCCTTTTTGACTGTGTAGTAAGAAATGTTTCTCAGCTTGAGGTGACAGGTTGCCACAAGTACTCTGTAACTGTCCTGGGAAGAGAGCTACATGCTTCCTGGCATGGGTCTGGAGTACTTACCTGAATCACAGCAATACAATTGCGGAAGGATGAAAAAGCCGTTTCATTAAGAGGGCAACATGTTAGTTGGGTTTTTGATGTTTGGTTGTCTGTGAATCTGAGAAATGTGATCTGTCACAGTCAGAAAATGGACTACACTCATTTCAGTTACTTAGAGTTAATGTCCAGAGATATTTTTATTGTATGTATGGAAATAAGATAAAATTCCAAGTGCTTCATATATTAAATTTAAATTTGTCAAGGATTTGAATCTACTGGTTTTTGTCCAAGAGGATTTAATAAGAAGTTAGGGAATTGAACTCTCGATTACTATATATGGTACTATTAGTTACAGTCAGCTGCAAAGATGAGAACCTTCGTTCAAGTCTGTTCTGCTACAGAAGACAGTGATTTGAAGCTGAACTTCTTTCCTCATAGAGAAGTACATAAGCCAACAAACTATATGGTATATTTGCAAAACATATTTCATCACATTTCATCAGTTTTGAAACAGCTCACACTGTTCAAAGAATGTGAGAAAGAATGAAAAAAGCCATATTGAAATTGCGGCTTGTCACCTGGGCATTATGTTTCTGTTAGAGCTTCTGCTCAAGTGAGTATTTCATTATCTCAGGTTAATCAGTAAGAGGACAGACAAGCAGACGATAGCTAATTCACTTTGCATTTTGGCTCTCAAAGTTAGACAATGGTGGGTCCAAACTCCTTTGGCAATTGCAGAAGTCTAGCTCAGGTCTCTCACTTCCATCTGGTGATCTAGCATGAGCTTCAGGGCTGTGAATGCAGCCTCTAGCATAATTTTCTTTTCTCTCTGAAGACATTTGATAAAATTGATATAACGTGTTATGATCAAAATTACACAGTTTCCTTACTCTGAATTATGACATAAAAATTCACAGAGATCCTGTCCAGAAAGCATCTCAAACTTTCTGTTTAAGAAGTTTTAAAACTGTCTGTTTGAAAAGTGTCTTTTAGAAGTCACTTACATACACTGAACAAATGGGCTTTCAAAGAATTTCCTCCTTCCAAAGTAGGAGGAAGTCTAGTTTGCTCATCTTCATTATCTGTAGCGACTGTTTGGGGTTTTTTTAAGAGGTCTGAGGCAGCATTTTATGTAACAGAGTAAGTAAATCTTTATTTTCCAGAAGGTATGTCTTCTGTATGCTAACATTAATGTAAACATTTCCAAAAAATCAAGGGCTCTTTAAATGAACAAGGATATATGCATCTACTGTAAGGTATAAAATATTGTTGCATCTTTTAAAATTTGTATTTGAAAAGGTTTAAGCACTGCAATTTGTATTCATGAACAAACAAATTAAAGCTTGATTTGTTTTTTCTTTCTTCAGTATTGCAGCTCTGGGTTATAATTATGTTTTCAATTCATTTAATGTAGCATGTGTTTGGTTTTCAGGGAGAGCTCAGAGTAATTACTGCTTGTCTAATTCTAAGTATTGCAATGAAAAACAGTAGACTGCGTGTTCAGAGTCAAATTCAAAACTAGCATAATTTGGTGTCACTATCCTGACTTCATTGTGCTCCCTCTTTTTATTTCAAATGGTTCAAGATTTTGTAAAAAATTGATCTGTCTGAAATGTTTAACAGGGTATTCAAGTATATATTTTTTATATTTTTCATAATTTATAACATAGAGGACAGATTTATAACAACTTTATTTCTACTCTTTTTCAGGTTTATTAAAGAATTATTGGAAAAGAAAGTAAGTGGTGTTCTCTTTGGAATTCACTTCTGTGTTCAGAAGATGCTGTGTAAATGCATGAAGTAATTAATCCTGCTATCCAAATCTTTTGTCTTAGTGACAAATCAATAAATATACATCTTTCTGCTTAATAGAAAGATATCATCACTCTGAAAACTGTTCTGCTAGTCATGTTGAGAAATGGTCTTGTAACAGTGTAAAATCAGTTTTCTGTGCTCAGAGCAGAGCAAAGTCATGTGTGTTTCTCTACTGAGTTTGAAATACCTAGCTTCCTAGAAAGGACAAGTTTCTGTTTAAGAAAAGGGGAATTCACTTTATTACTCTGGGATATAAGTAGACAGACTAATTGAAGGAATTTACACCAGCAGAAGTCATTGTTTCAGTAAATTTACTAATCCATTATAAAATTATTGTTTTGGGTCAGTACATCTTAAAGTGTGTTTCTAAAGAAGCTCATGCTTACAATCCTGTGGTAAAGATAAAAGTTTATGCTCCAATATTGTATACAGTAGTACTTTTCATATCAGCCTTTAGTTTTCAGTGGCTTCTTTCGCATCCCATTCAAAATATTCAGGGGCAGTTGCCTGGAGTTTAATGCCTAAACCATATGTATTAATAAAGTAATACCTAAAATATGTATTACTAGAGTAAGTCGGATAATTTGCAAGGACCTGAACTCCTTTTTTCTGGGTGATAATACAAGGAACTGCAGTCCAAGTTATCACTTCCTGGCTTTTGCAAAACTCTTGCCTCTGACTGATGACAGAATTGTAATCCTGTTTACTCCTTAGGAAAATTTTAATCTAGACATGCCAGGTGTAAACCTCTATATTTCTTGATGGTTTCTCCACTATTTCCTACTGTACAGCATATCTGATTATACCACTGTTCTTCCTATCTAGGGAGTTTAGGGGTTTGTCACTGTTATAAGTAGAGAGGATTGAACAAGAAAATGGCTTTGGTTTTATGGAAGTTTGCAGTTTTGCATCATTGTGTCTTCAGTGGTCACAGAAGTGGGACCGAAAAATATCTGGTCTTTCAACTGACTTATTTGTCATCATGCATGTAGACTGTCTGAAAACATGAAAAAAGTATCCAGTGCTGCTGAAGACTGGTAAAAATTCAATGTCTTTTATAAGAGCTCTAATGAAAACAAGTTCTTTAATAAACTTCGTTAAAATTGCTGTAAGAAACCCCACTTTCATTCTCTATTTCTGCAATGAAATGTCTAATGAAAGCAAGGAAATGACTATACATATACATAGGAAGTGACTGACATACACAGCTTAATTTGAGTTGGCAAGGCTGCATTAAGCAATAAGTAATGAAGACAAAATGTAATTGCCATGCAAATGCTTGTCTTACTTAAGATTACTGAAATGTATGTGTAGAACACAAACCTCATCTTCTGTTATTTTCAGTATCCCAGAGTACAGCCTATAATAACGCCCCGCTTTGGCCCCTCCTGCACAGAGGACCTGCTGAGTGCCCTTGGGGATTTAGCACAAAGCCACGATCTCCGTGTGCAGGTAAGCTGAGAGCTCTGTGTCCCATTTAAATGGTGTGGCAGACAGCACACTGACCACCTAAACACGCCTTTGGGAGGAGATACACTTCTTGCTACCCTGATCTCAGTGCCCGCTCTGTTGTAGGCTTGTTCTCTCTTTTACCTCACAATCACATTGTGTATTATTTTATCTATTATTTTGACATTGTCCAAAATCTGGAAGTGGGGCCATTGTGTCACCACACTACTGGGATAGACACATGTACCACCTCATGTCACTTTTAAAGGAATAAACGGAGTTACTTCTTTAGGTTCTATGAAAATTTCTTCAGGTCTGATGAAAAAAAGAAATGCAAGGACTAGATCTAGCTATTTTTTATGAATGTATGTTTATCACCAGTAGATTGCTCAGAACATTGTAATGTCAGGTTCAATCCTGTTTAAAGGACTCGCCGTATGCATTTTCTTGTTGCAGAGTCACATAAGTGAGAATGAAGAAGAAGTCAAACTTGTGGAGAGCATGTTTCCTGCCTACCAGAATTACACTGAACTGTATGATAAAAACAAGCTGCTAACCAGCAAGGTAGCCTTATAAAACCTTCCCCAACATAATTTACATTAATTCATGAAGAGAATATGATGGTTTATGATATTTACCTGAAAAATTTGTATGGTTCTATCAAGGTCAGTGACATCTGGGAAAAAGTATATTTGTTTTATGTTATCTGTTGAGGTGTTGGATCTTTAAGCAAGCCCACACTGTTCCCAAGTATTTTAGAGGAGGTGGAAAATAAATATATTTTATTCTCCCTGATTTGTTTTCTAAAGGCTCCAAAAAGAGAATTAGGACAGTGGGATTAGAGGGAAACTAGATAAAGCTGGTACTCTAGGAACTGGCAATTCTTGGACAGTACCTAGTTATCCTTATATTCCAAGGATATTATCCAGTTTTTGCACACTGGCTTGCCTGAGGATTTCTTCTGTGGTGTTGCATAAGGACCAACTTAATTTTCTTCTAATGAAGAAGCAGCCCTCCCTGTTGAATTCTGAGCGTCAACCTTACTTGCAGACAGGTGCACTTTATTGCTTTGACTATCCAAAAGTACTCTCATTTCACCAGCTGATTTTTCCAAGCTTTGAGAGGCACGTTAGCCTGAAGAATTGAAATTCATTACAGCTTTATGCTGGTGAGATAAATGTAATATACCTGCTCACAGTAACTACAGGCTGGGCACACGTAATTACATAGTGATTTTCCATGCAAAAGTGAGTATGAACAACCCAACTACAGTCAGAGTACTTAAACATCAGACAGGTTCATTTGAAAATTTAGGAGAGAATTTTCAGATGCACAAAGGGCAGCTGGAAACTCCCTGGGAACTACCAGCTCCATTTCTATGTTTGAAATTGTACCCCAGTAAATTAGTTCTTTACTTTTTGCTTGAGAAATCAATATGAAGTACAGAAGTATGTACACAGTATTGACCTCTGTTTTCTCACGTAGTCCTTTGCATGCTGATTTGATGTTCTAAAGAGCATATTTGTGCTGCAAAAGCACAGGTCTTAATTCTGTGACTTATATGCACACAAGTGAAAAGGGTAATGAAAAATCATTATTACTGGTGCCTTCTGAAGTTAGGCTCCTGGATATTTGGGAAAACATTTGATTAAACACAAGTATAGCAGCAGAACCACAGATACTGTTGCCCTATCCACTCAAACTAAGAAACCAAATCAATTTTTTTTAAAGTGTCTGAAAAGCAGGGAGTTTTTGGAGCTGTTGCTGAAATGTTTCTTTCTTTTTAAAAACAATACAGAATGGCAGGGATATGCTTCAGTAGCTATCATATATAGGTTCTTATCTGAAGACATGGCTATTCACCTTGTCTTTTCAGCTACATTGAGCTTGATGAGTAGAGATGGGAGTGCTATTAGGAGATGATCAGTGGAAGCAGTCTCTGTGCCATGTTCAATTTTAGGTGCAGATTGCAAGATCTAGCAGAGCTCTTGCTCTTCTCTTTCAGTGGGCATTTGGCATATGAGGTAATGCCAATTAGATTTGTATGGGAATAATTGGTTTATGCACTATTAAATTATCCTATCCTATGCTTCTATGTTTTTCTTGTGAACTTATTTTTAAGTCAGTTATGTAGGCTAAGAAATAAAAGTAATTTATCAGTTGCATAAAAATTTAGATTATTTTGTTTAAAGAATATTTAATCCCTCTCTCCCTGGTGCAAACATTTAGAAAGCCAATTGGAAACATGCTAATAATACATACATCTTCCATTTTATCTGATGTATTCCTAGCCCCAGTACTTAATCACTGTGTTAGCTACAAAATACAAATTGTAAGCCTGTTACAGTGCTAGGACAACCAGGAAGTTCTCTCTTTTGTCACAGCAATCACTGCAAGAGCAAGCACCCTTGCTCTTATATTCTTATATTTAAAAAATGGAAAAAAGCTGAAGGAATTATATGTATGGCACACTGAAGTTAATCAGTTTT
Organism: Sitta carolinensis; assembly: GCA_032173965.1. Taxonomy (NCBI): domain Eukaryota; kingdom Metazoa; phylum Chordata; class Aves; order Passeriformes; family Sittidae; genus Sitta; species Sitta carolinensis. The sequence goes on from CM063313.1 coordinate 62,546,216, forward strand.
TCCCTTGTGGCTTTTAAGAGCTTCATCCACGAAGTGCATTAAATTCACTAGATGGTAACATGTATCCTTTTTGGCTGTTTAAAGCAGGGCAGCAAACCTGACAGACACAGAAGTAAATTAAATATTTAGTAAATTGGTGATTCTCTTTTTCTTTAGACAGTGATGGCTCATGCCTGTCATCTTTCTGAAGAAGAGCTGAAACTTTTTAGTCTTCGTGGAGCTGCAATTTCTCATTGCCCCAATTCTAACTTTTCGTAAGTTAAGAAAAAAAAAAGATAGGAATGATGTACAATTAAATAAAGCTGCTGTTTGTGTAGTACCCTGACTTGATGCTACCATTGCAAAGCTATTTATATGATACCTCATTACACCATAGATAACATATTGAATTGAACATAACCGTTTATCATTCACTTCTGCATAGCACGCTCTGGACCGATTTGTGGTCTTTCATTTTAGTTATTGCATCTATACCCCTATCTATATAAATATTTCTTGTATAAAAATTTGTTTATTTTGACTGTTCTGTCAGTAGTAGATTCAAGGCACCTCCCTTCCCCTGAAGCATGCTAATGTTTTGGAGGAATGGACTATAAAATCTTCTTTATATTGACAGATGTGAGCTACTGCATGGTATCCAGCCAGAATAAGTAATAAACCAAATCTTGTACACATTAGGGAAGAATCTTTGTCATAAAATGGCTCTGCAGCCCTGCTCTTCATGAACTTTTTCTGCATGTAGCACACAGAATGTGTTTCTTCTTCCAATCCAGGTTGCGCAGTGGTGTCTTAAATGTGCGAAAGGTTCTCGAAAACAATGTGAAGCTTGGCCTTGGCACAGGTTAGTAATTTGCTGTGAAAATAGTTTTTTTCTGGAAACCATTGGGAGAGACAAAAAACATTTACCTGTTCATATTTAAAAATCAGCATGTCTCCATCTTTTGATTCTCCTTTGTTTTCTCCACTGGAGTAAGGAAGTCTAGACTGTTGAAATCTAGGGTTGGTCCAAAACTGTTTTAAAAGGAAACAAAAAATTAATGAAGAGTTTTGTTGCTGTTGTGAGCTTAAACAGGGCTTGAACAACAACTTTTCAAGTTTGTGTTTTTGTGTTGTGTTCTATTCATCTGACTGTGTGTGAGTGCACCTTTACTGGGAATTATGCCAGTGTTTAGTACCAGAACTTGCTGGGTTTACCACGTGTGTCTCTTCATAAGTTTGAATAAAAGCTTATTGAAATTTAACATAGAGAATTATACTCAAAGTTTGTTTCTAAGAGTCTGATTCCTTCTAGATGTTGCTGGTGGTTATTCAGCTTCTATGCTTGATGCAATAAGGAAGACAATGATGGCATCTAATAGCCTTCAGATAAATAAAGTGAATGAAACAGGACTAACTCTGGAAGAAGCTTTTCAGCTTGCCACTCTGGGAGGAAGCCGAGGTAAGAAGAAAATTCTTTAAGGTGCACACAGAGAGCTACAACTCTTTTTGATTGTATGTCTCCCTATCTTTATGGGAGATTCATGGTTTTTCTGGTCCCAGAGTGAAATCTTACTGGTGGGAAGAGATAATCCTTCAGTTTCTCATACCCATACTAGGCTTTTCAGAGAAAAGCACTCTATTAATGCTGAGAGTTTAATAACAAAATCTTTATGGCTTTTCAAGGTTGTACATTTGCTTTTCAAAGATTCTCAGACTTCTTAGTCATAAGGCTATAAGTGCTTGTCTATTTATTATACCAGCTGGAAATTTGTTTTTTCAGCAACCATCACCTAGAAGAAAAACTGCAATTACTGTAAAATCATGCATTCTATTTGTCATCAGTTTCTAATTTTGCTTGTGCTTTTTGAGCTGTCAGTGAGGCAGTTTGTTGCAAATCAAAACATCATGCAAATCACTCCTCACTCAGGGAAAATCAGAAAATTTAAACAGGCTTTCCACCATGGTTGTTCAAAACACAGTTGCAGAATGCAGTCATATAGTATATGTATTATCCAGTTTTGGAGAATCAGTTTTGTTATGATCGGTGTGCCCATAAAAATAGATACAATTTAAAAAGTTTTAATGGATCTGGTATGATTTAGCTGAGAGGAAATCCACACATAAGTGAAAACCTATTACTGTTTCAGTTAGCAGGAGCTCACTGCCTTCTAAAGCACTGGTCCCGAATCTTTTCAGTGCAACATGTCAGTAGCTGTCGAAAAGCCCCAGTGGGAATTATTAATGGAAGTTTAAAAGATGTAGTGAAAATTTCGTCAAACAGGCCTTCTCAGGACTGCGTTTGAATTCCTGGAGAGTGTAATAGGGAAAATAGAAAGACAGAAGATGAGCAGAGAACAAAAAGTGTTCTTTTTTCTGCAGTATATACTGTTCCACAAAGTGTGAGAACGTACTAGCTGAAACCCAGAAAGGAACACTTATAAAAATCGAAACTCATACGTGGTTCCCCTTCCCAGCTACTCTTGTGCTTTTTCTATATTAGGTTTCCTTGGTAAAGTGTTAATTTTATCTATTGATTTTAAGCTGTTTTATCCTTACCAAATCACTTTTAAGGGTAGAATATAAATTACGTTTACAGGCTTTCAGTAGCTTGGATACTGAAAGGGAAATATTCAGCAGCAGAAATTTAAATGAGTGATTATTTTGTTGGAATAATTTGCTTTGTTAAGACTCCTAAACACTTGTCACCCTCTTGTGTTTAATCTAAAAACTGCATTCTGCTCAAAAACCTGAAAGAACATGAGATCATGTTTTAGTTGAAACTAGCAGGTAATCAAAATATTTCATAGTTTGTAGGTGTTTAAATGTCTTTAAGATATTGTGATATTCCTGTCACTCACAAACTTCAATGAAGATTGCAGTTCCTTTTTCAGAGCAATCTGAAAACAAATGAACAAATTATTTGCAGATATTATGCACTTTGATACCTTAATTTCAGAGGGTTGGAAAAATACTTTCCAGATGCTTTTGAGATACTTTACAACCTAAAATGGTCCCAATTTATTTCTAAAGAGGCACAAAGGCTTCTCTTTAGGTATTATAAACACTTGCAAGCACCCAGTCCCTGAAGATAGATATGTAGGTTTTCAGGGTACGTGGACCTGAGAACTTGTGGTTTTAATGAAACTTTGAAAAAATAAAGCTAAATAATAGATCACAAGCCAAGCCTTACAGGTAGATATGAGACTTCAGACTGGCTGTGATTAGTTTTCCACACCATATTATTCTTTGTTCCTGCTAATTGCAGTTACACGCTGGACACCTCTTTTAGTACCTTATTACTAATGCAACAGGTGTATACAACCTTTCAAAATTGCTTAAAATTTAAAAAAAAATGCAGTCTAATACTATCGTATCAGGGTGAGTGTTATTATATGCTTTACTGTTTCTCTGACTTAATTTCATTGCCCCATTTGGAGTTTGAATCTTTTTGCAATATAATGTACTGTTTCTTAAGTCTCTTAAGAGCTCAGGTGATAACATACTCACTGTTCAATTTGGTTTTGGGTTTTTTCCTTGCAACCATCTAAATTTTTGTTTGTCTTATGAATATTTCAAGTAAATTGCCAGGTAATTCTACGTGGTGGAAGGAGACTGGTCCTGAAGATGTGTTTATGAGCTTATTTTCTCCCTCAGCTCTAGGACTAGATGATGTGATTGGAAACTTTGAAGTGGGAAAAGAATTTGATGCACTGCTAATCAACACGAAGGCTTCAGATAGTCCTTTTGACTTGTTCTCTTCTGATGATTTTGAGGTAATCAGAACAGGATTGATGGTCAAAAAAATTAATGGAAATGGTGCAGGGAAGGTCCACGATACAGATGGAAAAGGTCTCTTGAGAGTGATTCTGGTGACAGGAATTGGATGTACTACACCTCTGCTGTCTGTTCTTCAGCTTAGATGTTCCATATTTGTTTTTCCTTCAGAATCTTGATGGCCCCAGTTCCAGTGCCATAACACATGAGCAAAAATGCATGTAATACTTTTAATGCATGTTTTATTAGCCCAAGATGGCAATTACAGTTATCTATTTGCCATGACAAATGGTAGCCAAGAAAAAGCAATTTAGTTTTAGTCAATGCTTAGAGTGCAGACTGAAAAATGTCAACCTGTTCCCTGAGAAAGGTTAGGTTGCCTTTTCTACACTATTGTTACAAAATGAATTAAGCACTCAAGATGGTTAATATGAGTTAAAAGCACAGTTTTTATGTTAACATTAAAACAATGTTGGTTTTATGGTATGGAACACCTTCTCATTCAAAAACCTTCTGTGACTAAAAAGGATATTTAAGAGCAGTTATTTGGATTTTTAGATGTGGCCAGACTGCCTGGAAACAATTCCAGTTTTGTAAAAAGTATTATTTTCAAGTTTAAATCCAAACCTTTTAATCTAAGTTATTGGTACTTAGGACTTTACAAATGTTTAAATCTTACCTTATTTTCAAAAAGTAAATTATGTGTGTTAAATTTTAATTTCACTATTACTAGGATTATTTAGAAGAACAGTTTTTATCAGTTCCTTCAAGCTTCAAATGATTATGATCTGGGACAGCAGATACTGCTTTCTGAATTTGTTTTCTCCCATTTTTTAATAGGACACTCTCCAGAAGTTCCTGTATCTGGGTATGTTTTGATTTTCAGCTCAAGCTGAATTCTCATTTCCTACATAAAATGTTGTCTAAACTAATGTTGGAGTTAATAATAAATATATTTTTTATAAGTAAGTATACACTTATTTGCAGTAATTAAATATATTTATTCAACTCTTATATGAACATTAACATGTCCCTAATAATTAGTATTAATATTTGATATTAATAAATAAAAACTGGTTTATAATTATTTGTGAGTATGTCAGCCAGGGCTGTGCTGCTGCTATGTTGTGATGTTGAGGTGCCTGGTGCCAGCTCTGGCCACAGCTGTGTCATGCTCTAACAAGATTTTTCCCTTTCTGAGGAGTTGTCTGGGTCACACCAGCTTTCTTACTAGTTCCCAAGCCAGTTCAGATACTGTGCAACAAAAAAATTTCTGTGCAGACACATTTTATTTTTGGGGTTTGGATCTATTGAATATACAGAAAATCCATGACACTATTGCAGCAGCTGAATGCTGTGTTTATTTAAAAAAAACCCACCCATGGGTTGCTAAAACATTTATTGATCTTTGTCGTAGCCCTGACTGTTTTTCTCCAAATGGACTTTTAGTCCATTTAGTTAGTTCTAACCTAGTTAGAACTTTGTTCTAGGGAATGGTTGCTGCAAATAATGTGTTTCAAAACTATTTTTGTGGACTGCATAATTTTCATGAATTAAATCAGTCTTTGTATTTATGTGCAATTCTCTCTTTTGACCTTGTTATTTCAGGCGATGATCGGAATATTTCTGAAGTGTATGTGGCTGGAAAGCAAGTGGTTCCTTTTTCAAGCTCTGTATAAATCCATTTTCCTTTTGCAAAATACTTTGCTGATCATTCTGCACCTGATTTGGAAAAGATGGATTAAACACAGTGCCTGATCATCAGGAATGACACCTCACTTTTGGATTATGTTATAAAACTTGCAAACATTGAAACTTTTGTTAGACCTTTCAAAAATTACTTTACCGAAATTTTCATAGTTCTAGAGGGAATGGCTATTTAAATTTCTTTGAGAAAATAGCATTTGTGCACTGATAGGGGATTTGATAAATACCTTGTTTAAAGAGGACACCTGCTGCTCTGTTTAATAATAGTGTAGGAAGCATTATGTGGAACAATGAGATGTTCATTGTCTATAGGAATTAAAAAAAACCCCAGTGCTTATAAATTGATTGTGCAGGTAATGAATATTATGGAAGAATGCAATTTCCATAATATTATCATCAAGTATGGAAAAATCAGTGTAATTTTGGAGAATGTAGTTTTCAGTTTTTCCTATGAACTTTTTTTTAAAAAAAATTTAATTTACAACATTATTTTTAAAAGGAGTTAAGAAGTGTATGTTTATAGATAATTGGGGTCCTTATCAAAGAGTTTAAAATTGTCATTTGTAGTCAAACACTCCATTGAATTACCTTGATCTGAGTGATGGCTGAAGGAAACTTCTGTTAAATTAGAAGCAGGCACAAAGATATCTCTGCAGGCTACACAATGGCAAACAAATTAAGAGGGTTTTCTGGACTAGAGGGAGTGCTTCATCTAGTTCAGCATCCTGCAGAATCTTCCCAAACTCATGTGCTCCTGACTGTTCAGACAGGATAATATGATGTCCCTTCTCCTTTCTGTAAGGGAAGTGAGTGCATTTTAAAAATTTCCAAGAGAAATGGTCTCTTTCTGTCCATTACCGCCTTTGACATGAGGTGAAAATCCTCACTGAAAGAAGCAGCACAGCCCTACTGTGCTCTTTGCATTTTTCAATGTGGCAGCCATAATTCTAGCCCTGTACAACTCTAGGATTCCAGGTAAAAAATATGCCCTTTTTGTTTTGGAAATCTGTGTGACTTCCTTTCCTGAAAAGGCATATTTCCCTGTTTTCTTTCCGAGCTGCTTTTTTTTTTTTTTTTTTTTTTTTTTTGTTTGGTTTGGTTTGGTTTAGTTTTTTGGTTTGGTTATTTTTGTGTTTTTTTGGTGGTTTTGTTTTGTTTTGTTTTGTTTTGTTTTGTGGTTTGTTTGTTTGTTTGTTTATTTTGGTTTGTTTTGTTTTCCTTTTAAATTATTTTTAAATTTTTTTTTTTTAATGAGGGGATTTCTTCTTGTTTCTCTATTGTGCTTTTGCAACATAAAGAATGTAAACTTTAATTTCAGGGTCATTAGAGACCAATATTGTATTTAGATGCTGTAAACATATGTTGAATATGGTTTTAAGGCCTGCTTCAAACTTCTTTGATTTCAAAAGCCTTGTTTTGCACTTTTATCTCACTGCCTGGGGATATAGGACTTACCTCTGTTCACAAAACAAGGGAGGTCACTGCACCAAAGTTTCACTTCATGTCTTCTTCAGAGAGAGTGCTTGGCCCAATGCCACTCATAATATTCTAATTTCAAAAGCATTTTCAGAGCTTATGTATTGTTATGATTATGCCTACATGAGACAGCATAGCGTCAAGGGGAAGTGTAACAGCTAATTTGGGCACTGGAAGCAGTACAGTCTGTTCCATGTGGTTTTCTTGCTGAAGCTGAGGGGCTGTACCAAACAGCAGGGAATATCCAGAAGTTGTCTTTCGGACATCACCTGGGTGCAGCCACTCTCTGAGAGCTGGCTCAGGAATCTTCCAGGTCGCTGCACTGTGCCACTGCTTGCCAAGGTACAGCCTTCCTACCCATTATGTTCAAAGACTCCTAAGGCTTTAGGAGTCATGATCTAAGGATTAAGATTTACACATTCCATCAGGGTGTTTTCTCAACCATTATGTTTTTCATGTGTCCCAATCACCTACACAGTAGCACACTTGTTCAGCAAATAACCTTCAGCTCTTTAACTTGGTTTCCTGATCCGGGGACATTTTTTCTCATGAATTTTGACATGAATTTAATTGACCAAATTTCACATTTCAAAACCAAAGAACTGTGAGACACATGTTTTAATCCTCCCAGTTACTGTTTGAAACTATTTTTAGGGAATTACATGGTTTTCAGCTTTGGCTTTCCTGTGGTGGAGAAAGATCACACAGCCTTGTGTACAATGTATGCTAGTGCCCTACTTCTTTGCCTCCAGAGCTATGAGTTAAATCAATGCTTTTATTTTAGTGGTAGTCTTAACTGTCTCTGACTTATTTGTTTTCCCATTATTTTGTAGTGTTTTTAAGAAAGGGATTTGGATTCTTCTTAAAATACTTTTGGGGGTGGACAGGTTGCTTATTTGCAATCTGAGAACACACTAAAACTATAACAAGTTAAGGACTACACTGCTGGCCCAGTTACAAAGGGACTCTCCAAGATAACTCCTTCCAGTGACCTTTGTATCTGAATTTCTACTGGGTCATGAGCAGTTTGACTCTTGTTAAATTCAGGGACAAGGTAGGAACTCATCTTTTGATTATAGCTTTTTTAATGTCTAGTATCCAGACATTACCCAGACATAGCAATGGAAAATAATCTTTTTAAGAATCTCAGCTGGAGGAGAAACTCTGCCTGCAGGTAGTGCCATAGGCTGCCTGCAGCACTCTGCAATGCCCAGGACCAGGAGGAGTGAGGACCAAGATGGATAGCATTACTTTAAATGCTGGGGTGTTTAGAGGTAAAACAAAGTGAATCTGATGTATGAGGAGGCCAATGGAGGAATTCATATAACAAATAACTGAGGGTGTTCTGACAGCAACATTTAAGTAGAACTGAATGGAGAAAAAATGTGCTGCCACTAAAGTTAAGTGGGGTCACCTGAGGCAGTCCAAAAAGCTTGTTCGGTGGAAGATGGCTTTTGTGAAAAAATTTTAAGGTTGTAGGTCATACAAAGTATGTAGTAGTCAGAATTCTCTGAAGCAATTTAGGGAAAATTACTCACTAAGGATGTCACTGTGAAGTTTTGGTCCTTGAGACTCAGTGCCTGTGTGTAGATTGCCAAGATATTTGTTTTGGTGGGGGAGGATCAGTGGGTAAAAGCAGTTACTGCTGAGACTCACGCATCTGCACTATATGCAGCTCAAGACTATATAATATATACATATACATATATACATATATTCTGCTTCCTTGGATAGATGCCCCTACTGCATTTGCACTTTTGAAGCAGGCCAAGTAATGGGTTCAGATTCTTAGTGTCTCTTTTAGAGACTGGAGTATATTTGGAAGGCAGCTGAGCCTCCAGTGTAGGTTTCTCCAAAAAAAGCTTACTTCTTGTATACCTAAACCACCCTGCAAACTGAACCAAGGTTCAATAAGGGAGAGTGATTGGGAATTTAGAACAGCACTATTGTCTCAAACCAAAATGCTAATGGAGTCTAGAACTTGAAGTATTCCCCCCCGTTCTCATCCCATCACAGAAATTAGTAGCTGAATACAAATTCAAACAACCTTCTTCCACCTTCTTCCCTTTTCCCCAAAACCATGCCCCCCCCAAAAAAAAAAATCAACCAAAAACCCCCAAACCTTAAAATGAAACAACTGAACATTAAGGGGATATGAGTATGTGGAAGAAAATAAAGAAATAATTTTCAGTCAGTAAAAATTGACACATAGGACAGTATGAATCGACTGATTAAAGATAAAACCTCTGGAAAAATGTACATGCAGCAGATTCCAGATGTCTCTCCCCACAAGTTATCTTATCAGATGGTGGATGAGTATCTTAGTATGTCTTTATGTTCAATAGTAGCACACCATTCAGACAAAGGAAAAAAAGGGTATTTGTGTAGAGCTTGCTTGTTGGGACAATATGCTTACTGTGTTCTATGGTCAGATGAGCACTTATTTATTATAAATAGAATGTATTTGAATTACTGTTATATGTTGATCTCATTGTGTCACTTTGGGTTTTGAAATACTAGTAAGAATTGCCTATGCATTATGCAGCATTATTTGAATTATTCATGTGTGGCAAGTGGAGTTATGCACTTTAAAATGTTGCCTTGGCCTAATGTTTATATTTATGCTGTATTTTTGTGCAATCCTAAGGTTTTGTAGGGGGGAAAAAAGTGTATTTTTTCACTGTACTGAAATTTTCAGTAGGTCAGCTTTCTTTTAGAAAAGGGAACTTTAAAATTATCCTGTCTAAAAGTCTGTGCCTGATTATACAGTCATGAATGGAAAAAATGATAATGGATTTATGAACTTGATTAGCAGCATTTAATGTAAAAAGAAGTGCAGATAGAATTTTTTCAAATATAATTATGGTAATGCAATGCAAGTTAGCAAAAGGTATTATTGTTGAATATCTACAGTTCTATTGAGGGAAAGAGAACATAGTTATTGTTGATTATTCATTTTAAAAGAATACTTAAGTCTTGAAAAACAAAAAGCCCAAGTTCATTCAAAGAATATCTCAGTTTTAGAAGGAAAAGATATTAATGTCAATAATCAAACAAGCTGTTTAAAAATATTATTTTAAGCATTTCCAGGAACAGTCCATAACAGATGATAAGGTGGACATCTTTCAGAGTTCTGGATTTTCATAAATAAACCATACTGCTTTATTTGCAGCCCAGTATGTGTTAGGAGTCAGCTCACCTGTAAAATTACAGTGTAGAGTCACAGAATAAGCTGAGTTGGAAGGGATCCTCAAGGTTCGTTATGTCCAGGTCCTGATCCTGCATAGCACCAGCCCCAAGGACAGGGAAAAAATGAATTGCAGAAGGCATTTGAAAAGACTGATGGCAGAGTACAAAATACTGCAAAGCAGAAAGGAGATAGATCGAAGGAACTCATTAAAAGAAGATGACATGTCAGTGAAATTTTAAGTGTGAAATGCTCAGAAAAAAAGATACATTCTCAGGTAATGTTCTATTAGATCATGGATGTCATTCCTTCTAAAAGTCCTTGGGGTTCAAAAACCTGACCAGGTTTCTAAAGCAGTTGCTTAATAATACAAGCCCAAAAACCTGCTCATTGCGTAGTTTTGTAACTCTTCACAACTCCTAGGCCTCTGCCCCCAAGATTTAAATCAAAATTACCTCTAAGGCTCCAGAAGAAACATAATATAAGGACATATTTTGTTTTATCTATACCCCTCCTATGAAACATTTAGCACTGGTTGGAACAGAGGCTGAATTAGCCTGGTCCCAGGGAAGAATTTCTGTTCCTGCATGCCCCAGACATTATTCCCTGTCATGTGCCTGGTGATGCAGTGATAACTGAGTCCAGCACAGGAAAAAGAGTCTGATGTGACTGAAGTGACTGAATACAAACTGTTTTAAATATTAGATTGTTTAGAAATTAAGCTCATTGCTGAGACCACAGCGCATTTTAAATTACACAATCATATATCGAGTACTGAACTTCTAGATACCAGGACTTTGGCTTGAAGCTGTGGGGTTTTTAAGCCCTTGCACTATATGTGCAACAACTTGTGCTTCTCTCAGCAGAGGAACCAGCAAATGACATCCACAAGGTATGACAGAGTAACAACAAAATCAACAAATACCATTCTTGGGAAGTCAAAAGGACATCAACAACATTAAAAACAATCTGTTGTTTAAAGTTAATAGAACTGTTACTTTGCTGAGCAATATTTTTGGGAGGTAGTTTCCCAGAAACTTCAGTGGAAATTGTTTATTAGAAAATGCCCATAACCAGTGTGTTCCAATGAAAAGTGACTGCAGAGGCAGTCACTTCTGCATTAGTTATGTGTAGACCCTCACTTCCTTACCCTGTAATGACCCAGAAGTGTGTATTAGCTTTAATTCTGGCATTGGTTTGTGGTTTCTCATAAACCTAGTCTTAGTTTTAAAATAACTATTCTAAAGGAGTGGAGGTGGGAGAAGGATAAGGATAAAGGGCAATCTTGAGCCAGCCTGCCTAATGCTTCAACACAAAATATTTGTCCCAGCAGGTAGATGTTGTTACATTTGCACAGCTCTTAGACTCAATGGTTTGGTTTAGTGACTTGAGTCAACTTGTAAAAATTAAACTCAATCAAGGCTAGAACATATACTGTGAGCAGCTGACAAACATGTAAAAATGTTCTACCAATGATCTGAATTTGAGCCATCAGTTGCTTTCCTTAGCCAAGGGCTCCTAAGCATATTTACACACAAAAAGCACCCTGGAGAAAAGCCTGCAGGAGAAGAGGCTGATTTTGGTGATAACTGAAGGTTGTAAACTGCATCCTGCCTGTCCTTGTGGCTTTGGAGCTGCGTTGTGTGCTCCTCTAACAACTTCTACCAATGAAGCTTTTAGAAAGCATTAGCATAAGCTCCTTATACCTGAGGATGTTTGCATCCCTTGCTTCAAGACAAATTTTCTTTCCCCAAAGGAGAGTTCATATCTTACTGGAGTAAGTTTTTCTGATGCTGATTTGTCTGCTTGTTACCTGTTGTGCATAAGCTCTGGTTCATGTGAAAATGCCTAACTGGAGTTAATGTTGTTGAATTTATCCTTCCTTTTGTACTCGTGCAGTTTCAAGGAAGAACAATATATTAGGAGAAATGGTATATATGATTTCCACTGTTCTGCTTGGTTTTGGTCATGCTAAATAGGAAGTCATGTACTGTTGAAACAAAATAAAGAGGCCTTGTGTTTACACCATCCCTTGTCTCTTTCTGTATTTGACTTTTGAGAAGAGAGAGAAAGCTGACAAGCAGACTAATAAAGAATAAAGGCCAAAACACACAGCAACATACCCTGTTCTCTGAAACCTGGGCAACCCTCCATCACAGGAGTTAGCAAACGCTGCTTAGTATGTACAATGTTATTTTAGGACATCTTTTTTCAGATTCAAAGCTCTTACAGTTTTGATGTATCTTTATTACCAGATTTGTTGGCTTCATAAATCAAAGTCAGTGCTTCAGTAAACTCTTTATTTTTTTTGTGTTGAAGTACACTGTCCTGAAATGCTTGCTTATTCTGCTTTGTGACAAGAGTCACATCTCCTTTCATGTGTTTCTTCACTTTCTTACTTTTCAAAACATAAAAATGTTTTAAGTCTAAGCAGCTCTGAATCTCACCAGAAGTGGATTTTCTTAAAACAAAAACTGATATAAGTGGACCACTAATTACACACTGAGGAATTGTATACTAAAATGTGGAGAATTACGTGCAAGCTGTTAACTACTTGCTCAAAATTTTGTGCACAAGAAATAAAGCTTCTGTGTTTTCATCAACCAGCAGATATCTCCTACAGCTGTCCTATATTTTCATTAACCAGCAATAAAGAAAGTGAAAGAAAACAACTTTATTGACTACTGTTCTTAATAGGAGGACCCATTTAGGCTCTCAGCATGGAAATTCTGCTACTTGACACTTTACTTTTGAAAAACACCATTAAGAAATGTTTTTGCAGTATTTCACTGAAGTACTCTGTTGAGACTTATGTTTAAAGCAGTATGAGCCCCAGATTCAAGCAGAGTTCTTAGAGTGTAGAGGGTTTCCAAGTCAATGTGAAAATCTGAGAGCCTTTGGTATGCTCTCAGTAAATCTCAGTATATAATTACCTGTTTTGCTACAATGAGTTGATGCAGGCAGTTTGTACAAGTGAAAACAGAGTTTGCAATCCCCTCAAAAAGTCACTGAATAATTCTGAGCACTTTATCATCGTACATTTGTCAGTCTTCTCCCATGACTATAAAGCAGAAAACAAAAAATTCTCGTGGTTTGAGATCACTTATATTTCAGCTTAATGGGTTTGCAGTTCATGACTTAAGAGCACAGTTAAAATGCAGGTTGCTTGACCTATGTATTTACTCTGTAATCAGCTGTCTTCCTTCAAAGCATGTGACTGCATTTTTGCATTATTTTTAATTAAATATGGCCTTTAGGAATTACCTTAAAAATATTGCATAAAGGCCATGAAATCAAGCTGAAATATGAGCAATGCCTCTTCCTTTCATAATCGGTCTTAGTTGCTAGATCTCAAAATATAGAAGTATTTTTCTTCTTAAAAACTGGAAGTATTAAGCAGTAGGTATGTTTTCATCTCAGCTCCTGCTTGAACCACTCTCTCCTCTCAGCACACTGGTGAAAATTCACTGCTGTCAGAAACCCAGCTTCTCTGATAATTCATACAGAATATCAATTCCAGCTAGCTAACAGCAGCAGTAATGCACATCATATTCTCTCAGTGCTCTAAAAATTACTCCCTATTACTCCCTATATATATATATATATATATATATATATATATATATATATATATATAATAATTTTTTTTGTTTTTTTTTAAAGGAAACCCCATTGTAGAATTTTTACAACTTGTGAAACAGGAAACAGATGGTCCACATGAGATCAGCATTGCCTTTGAGGGCACCGCAGCCAGTGCTAAGAACAACATGACACTGTGCACATGCCAAACACCCAGTGAACACCCAGTGTCTCATCTTATTATGTGTCTTGTTCCCTTAAGTGTAGTGCTGTGATGAACCCCATGCTAGCATTTTGGGAAGTTGCTTGAACACCCTATTGCTCAGCCAGTCTTCAGAAGCAGCCCAGTATCTCTCTGGAGGTCTGCTGGAGTGCAGGGAGACCCCCTCACCAGGGCATCCTCATCTCCATGACATCACAAACTGTCAAATTAAATTCAAATTTCTGCATTTGCACTTACTCTGATAAAAAAGCCATCTCAATGCAGTTCATGTGCACAGACAGCTCTCAGCTGCACCCCTGCCTGTTTTGGGAGCTGCTGCTGTCCTGTAGCAGCTGCTATTTCTGGCTGTAGATGCTGATGCAGAACTGAGACCAAGTGAGGCAGCATGAGGTGGTGTCATGAGCTATTTTCATGAACTTCTGCACTTCAGTTTTTCCTCTCTTTCAAATGGACAGGGCTTGGCAGTATTACCCCTCCTTTGCGGGGAGGGTAATAACTCCTCCCTGTGAGGAGTTAAAGGGGAAAGAAAATAAGAGAGAAAAAGGAAAGAAAGAGCAAAAGGAATAATGGGAAGAATGGCAGGAGGGGAAAAATAATGTGTTCAGCTTTTTTCTACAACATTTCCTAGCCTTTATCTTACAGAGGTCTTTCATACCAGTGGAAGCAGCCCAGGGAGGTGGGTGGAGGGCAGTACCTGCCTGTGCTACTCTTCTCTATCCCTGCACAGGCCTTCTCCCTCTTCTCCTGGAGCATAACTCCTCAAGGCTGGCTGGCAGGACATCTACAGTCATCCTATTCCCCTGGTAAACCACAGCCCACTTAAAAATATCATGTTTCATCACTTTTTGTGAGCCCTTCACACCTCTGAAGCACAGTCTATCACCTAAAGAAGCTACTGCTTGCATGCAATTTGCAGTTGTTGTCCTAAACAATAAAAAATTATATCTACTACTATTTCATACTTTCGCCTCCGATGCCATATAAACCTTTCATTTAAAAAGTCCTCCAGACTTCTTGTAGTACTGAAATCTGCACTGGAGAGGAGAACATGACCTGCCCAAAGAAACACCTTGTTGTTTAAAATTGCATTTATATGAAAATTGCATTTATAAAATCACTGCAATAATAACAAAACCCCCCAGCAATATAGACCCTCCGGGATCTGTGGAGTCACCTGACGGTTGTTGTGCCAATTGCAGATGTCACACAGGCTGCAGTGCTGAGGGCTGAGCAGGCATGAAATGAAGGTGGGCCATGGTTCCACCTCACAGTGCCTTACCTTGTCCCAGTCACACATGAGCGTGTGACAGCACATCGTAGGCGGCTGCAGGATCTCTACCGGGCTTCACAATAGCTCCTTCCAGGACAGAAGGCTGTGGACTTGGGTGGGCTTGTGCTTGCAGCTAACTCTCTCCATTATTTTCTAGGTCTTTCCTGCAAAATGTGACTTGATTTAATTTAACCTTTTTCCAAAAAGAAGTTTGCTGCTGGGTGAGAAGAAAGTAGATGTACTTTCAAGGTGATGAAAAAAGAAGTACAGAGTTGTCAGAAATGAGTGGTTTAGATCACTTGAGGAATCACTGTCAAAGGTATTAAAAGCAATTTTAATATAAATTTCCAGAAGTACAGCTTAACAAAATTCAACGGCAAAATTCTCTGCATTACATTCTACATGGCTGAAACATACAAAGTAAAATCAGATTAGAATTGATTTAGAATTATTTACTAGGAGACCTAAAAAAGGGAAGGATGCAAAAGGGGAGACCATCCTTCTGAGTCATGAGATTCAGAATGGATGCCCTCATTGTCTAAACTACCAGCAAATATCTGTCAAGTTGAAATCCCCCGTGAGAGCAAGGGTGGCACTTGTGAGATTTCTCCCAACCTCCTGTAGAATGAATCATCTGCTTATCCATCCTGGCTAGGTGGTCTGTAACAGACTCCTACCAGGACATCCACTCTGCTGACCTTCTCCTGATCTTTACCCACTCAACCTATCATCATCGTCATAAACAGTGCTACTCCATTGCCTCTCCTGCTTCATTTCTCTTTTCTAAAGTTCTTATAGCCATCCAAGAAAGAAAGTAAAATTGCATCCATTGCAAACAAACAAACAAAAAAAATTTCTTCTGGCAAACACAATCTGTGAATTCTGCTGGGAATATTAAACTGTTGTGGGATTAAACAGGCATCAAGCTGGCTTGAGCAACTCTTTTTCCTACATAATACCCATTCTGTGGATTCACAGAGGTCTTCAGCTGTCCCACTGATGATCCTGAACCTTCTATCTTCAGACCAAAAAAACCCATAACTTTCTGATGTATTAAAAACAATTGATTTGGGAGAAAAAATACAGCAAAGGGAGCGGGCAAAGAATGGCAGACTTGTTTACAGTATTATATTCTTCACATGGATGGCAGGTATATCTCTATGGCACACCACCCTCTCCTCACTGTGTGTCCTCAGCAAGGATAACTGCACTATTCATTAGGCAAGGATGTGAAAGGCACTGAGCTGGCTCAGACCAAAGATCTATCTAGCATAACTGTCATGTTTCTAGTAAGGCTGATGAATAAAAAGGATGTATAGCAGGAAAGCAGGTCACAAAATAAGTCTTCCCTTCCAGATTCCCCTGCTTTCAGCCAGCAAATCACATTTAGGTGTACATTTAAGTCAACACTGCATTAGAGAAGTTGGTTTTAGCTCTTTTCTCTAGTTTCTTTCTGATACATTCACATTTTTTACTCTTTGCAAAATCCAGCAGCTATGAATCCCATCTGTTCATTTTTTGTTGGGTGGCACAGTCCTTTCTTCTGTTTGTTTTACTGCCTAAACACAACTCTGCCCCCCAGACTGCAAGCTCTAGTGAATAGTTTAGTGTCGCTTTTCAACTAGCATCACTGTCCTTAAAAATGATTTCAAGGAGGACTAAGAATGTTTTGTGCTTCTTATATTTTTGGTTAAATTTATCAAATGGGTGTGTTCATGTATTTATTTTGTAATTTGGTTTGACAAAGAAAGATTAGGGCTGGACAGTACATTACATATGAAGTAGACTGGACTGGTTTCTCAGAAAACAAGGAGGAGCTGCCAGTACTGCCTATTCCCCAAATAAAACAGACCATTTCACAGACCTGGAAGCAGCAGAACATTTTGCACATTTTGCAAGGGCCAAACAGGCTGGCATTTGCCTGAAGTCATAAAAAATATCTTGTTTCTCCATGCTAAGGCTGATGGAGATGCTGAGCTGAGAATTGTTGGAAGATGGTGTCCTATTCAGTGTTCACCAGATTTTAAAAGAAATATTGTGCAGCAAACAACCTTCCCTTGATCCAAGACTGATTTACAGCATCCAGTTAACCACCTTTTTCTCCTTCCTGTACAAATGTGCTGTGTGGTAAGAGAGCCACTATGAAGAGGATAGCAGAAACTCTATGACAGGGCATAGAAGGAGGGAAGAGAAGGAAGAGAAGGGTATTTCCTCCTCCCCACTGGCCTTTCTGTATGTAAAACCTATTTCTTTAAATAGATGCTTTTTGACAGAAAAGGAGTACAATAAGAATATGGAACGTTGCACTTCTAGTAAGGACATGAGAGGGACAGGCAGTATAGCTGCCAGTGGTGTTGCCCTGGGTGTGCCATCTCCTTCTGGAGACATTTTGTGTGTTCCTGCTGATGTGCATTCTGTAAGCACTACTAGACCTTTATGTTCTGGGATGAGACTAAAAATTTGCATCAAACTACACACATACTTGAAGTCTGACCTCAATTTAAATTTAAATTTAAATTGAATTTAAAGCTTGACTGCAACTGGATGCACAAAGAACGAAATTTCCCTTTGGATCATGATGAACACTCACTTCAGTTATTCACGCAAGCACTCAGAAAGATTTCTTTTTTTAAATTGTCCTGATAAAATTCAGATACTGTGGTGACAAATGTGAGATGAATGGATGAACTACATGATATTACTAATAGCAAGGATACAAATTTGTAAGTTGTTTCCTAAACCCAAGATTACCACGCAAGTTCAACATCCTCATAGATGCAAAGACCATGAAGATTTCAGCAGGCCTTCTCTTGGAGTAAGGCCACAAAATCAAGTGTTGTGGCATGTTGTTATGGTTTACCCCAGGTTCCTCCTCCCTCTCAGGTGTGTCAATCATCCCTCCTTTCCCCACTCCTGCAGAGCACTGTCTGTCACTCCTGGGATTCCAGAAGGGTGTCGAGTGATTGGCAGATTCAAAGGATGCCCTCATCCCCTGGGGGGCATTGGGCCATCCAGTGTCATTTATCCCCTAAGACCTCCTCTCCTGTACCTGGTTGGTGGCTTCCTGACCCCTTCCCTCCTCCTCTCCCCCGGGTAAAAGGATGAGCAACCATACGGTTGGGGAATTCTGTTGGAGCTGTTGCTAGATTCAGAGACCTGTGGGCCAGAAAAAAAGCTCTGGATTAAACCCTCCATCAGAACTGACTCCTTTCCTTCACCATGGCCTTAAAGCTTCTCCTGCAGAGGAAAACCTGGAGCGAGCTCCAGGGAGGAAGCTCCATCCTGCTACTCCCAGAGCCCCAGCTTGCTCAGACTCGTCTCTGAGGTCCCGGCTGTATCACCAGCTGGCCAAAGGTGACTCTGGGGTGAAACACCACAGCTGCCGCTATTTGGTTCAGCAGCAGGGGCCCAGACAAACCAAGGCACGTCCCGACAGCAATATTGGTAATTCCAATAACCAATGTATTAAACATTACCAAGAATTACTTGGTAATAATATAATAATACAATAATAACCACAAAAGCCTTTTTAAAACACTTACTCATCTTTTTACTCTAGAGGGCAAGAACAACAGCATGGCCCCACTGCTTTTTATGTCTTTGTCAGAGCCCAGGAGAGACCAGCTGGACACTGTGGATTCTCTGCCAAGATAGGGGGTACAATGATAAGCACCTCCCTTGGCCTCAAGGATTCATTCACCTGCTATCTCTGCCCCTCTCTGCAGCAAAGGAAGCCAATGCTGACTGTTTGCAAAGGGCTAAACAACTTGCTCTGATAGACATTGAAAGATTGCATCATATTGCTCCCCTCTGTAATGTTTGTGCTGCTTTGGATGAGTTAAACCTTTCTACAGGCATAATTTAACCAACTATTTCCAGTCTCAACAGCATGCGAAGATTTTTACAAAGAGGATTCTTGCCTGTTCAGTAAATGCTACACCCTGGTTCCTAAAAATGTCTATATAATTGTTTCGGGTAGTTCCGTTACTTAGGCAGGCTTCTGAAGTGTTAATTGTGATATTAGTGCTAAATGCACTGAGCTGTCTTTTGCATTTACTGGAATTGTGACTCACTGAGCTGACTAAATTGCTATATGTTTAACTTCAGAAAAAGGCAGAGCTAATGCATTTCAAAGTGGTATTTGATAAGCAGATTATTCCACTGCCTAGAAAAATCCACACTAATAATTAGACAAAATTAAGAATGAGAATGAATTGTGTGGCGTCTCTCGCTGACATAAAGAACTCCCACACTCCTCTCAGCATTTGCTTGGTCTATTCACCATGCAGAATGTGAGCACCTTGAAACAACCATGGCCCCAGCATCATATACTGGACTTTGAGACTTATTTTAACATTTTGTCATATCATCATAAAAACAGAACAAACCCTCTTACCTCCTATTACAGCCATTTGCATGACAATTTTCACCTAAACATGACATAAAATTCCCTGTTGCAAATCTTTCTAAATTCATAAAACAGTGAAAAAATACTCCCCCTTTTCTCACAAGTCACATCAGATACGGGCAAAATTCACTTGGAGAAGTTATATATATACACTTATAAAGAACAATCATTCTGCAGGCATTAAACCTTCCTTGTTACTAAAGGAAAAGTGTTTGAAAACCAAAAAAGGGACCTGAAGCAAAAAACACCCTCACTGGATGATACAAGTGGCCACTTGCAGGGCTTTGTGCAAGATTTTGTAGCAGTGTTGTGCCTCTGAGCATAGGTCAAGTGAAGTTAGTATGTCTTGCTGGAACTCAGTATTCCCTGGCATGTGCAATGAATGTGGGAGTAGGAGACTGCTCATGCTGGAGCAATGGTGGTGGAGGAGC
The DNA here is from genome assembly GCA_032173965.1 of Sitta carolinensis. NCBI lineage: Eukaryota > Metazoa > Chordata > Aves > Passeriformes > Sittidae > Sitta > Sitta carolinensis. Next base: position 62,566,250 of record CM063313.1, read on the forward strand.
TTCTGTCCTCCCCTGTTGCAGGCTCAGCTCTGCCTGGTGACTTGAAGCATTTTTTCCATCTGATAGCCCCTTGTCCCAGCATGTGAGAGACCAGCAGAGGCAGTGTATTGGGCATTAATTCTCACCCCCTCCATGGTGCCCTTGGCCGGGCCTGGAAGCTGATGCATCCACATTCTGCTGAAACTGCAGATCCATCATCACACTGGTGGTGTGGCACAGACAGCCCCATGGCACCATGCCCTGCCATTTTGGCCTACTCAAAGTCCTTCTGAGTTCTGGTGCTTAGCAGAATATGGTCAAAGTGATCTGATTGTGCCACAGCTTGGCACTATAAGCACAGATAAAACAAACACACCTGCTTAAAATATTTACTTGTTCCTGGAACTTTGTTCTAGCCAGTGTGACTGACAGCTTCTTTAATTGAAAAAATGGGGTATTTTACCCTTAGTTTTTAGCCTTGGAAGAGGGGAGCCTTAAGACACCAGTTAGTATACTTTATTTTAGTATTTTTCTAAAAGCAGTTTCCTTATACTGAAATTCCTTGTATGTACCCAGGGAAGAGGAAAAAAAACAGGCTGTTATTTAGCTGCTGAGTCACTGAAGGGAGAGGTCTGCAGTGGTAGAGGATGCCTTGCTGGGATGTGTGGGCTGGGGTTGGCACTGCAGCAGGGACCCCCACAGCCCTGCTGGCCAGCCTGTGACTGCCACAGTGACACAGGGGATCCAAACTGGGCTCTTGAGAGGCGTGGCAGCTCAGACTCCTGCTCAGGATGGTAATGTCAGGGGTCAAGCCACTGCCGGGAGACCCCGGGCTGTCCTGGACACCCTTTCCTTAGGATGATTTTTGTGAGTCATTTTCAGATGTGCCAGAGGGAAACTGAGGCACAGTGAAGACCGTGGTTAGCCACTGGTTATACTAAGCTGAATCACACTCCTGAGCTGATTGTGTTTCTACATTTGTGGGCAGAGAATAGATCTTTCCTTGTAGTAGGAAAGAAAAAAGCTATGAAGTCTGCTCGTGGCTGTACACCCTGCACAGACAAAAGATTTTGAAACACAGAACCCTGTATCTGATCTCTGAACACAAGGCTTTGCTTCTTTCTACACACAGCTTTCAGATGACTGAGGTAGGAGAGTGAGGGGCAGGGATTTCTGGATGGAGCTCTCACCTAGAACAGAGCTGGGCAGCAAGCAGGTGTGTTTGAACAACAGACTTTTTAAAATCACAATGACCAAGTTTGCAGAAAGAGATTTCAAACAGTATTCTTTGTCTATACTCCACCTAACTAAATTGTGTTTAGTTAAAAGTGACCCAAACATAAGTTAGCAACTTAACTGATGTTAGTAAAGCATTCCCTAAAAAGAAGCATATTTAGCAGAAAAAGAAGTGCAAGTTACCCTGACTGCTTAGGGCTTGCAGTCCATAGTGACATTCTTGCTTTTAACTTTTCTAAAAATAGTCCTTAATTTGTAGCCCAAACCAGCATACTACTTATACTGCAGGCTGTACATGTATTAACTTACTTTCTTCAGTACTAGTAAGGTCTGCAAAGATATGTTCCCAGCATATGTTCACAGTTAAAAACACAAACACACACATACACACACAGATCAACTTTACAAATTATATGAACTGCTTTAAGAAAATCAGACGTGTTTACTTCAGATTGTTGAAGTGCTATCATGAGTAGGGATGAAATGAAAGAGAAAAGACCAGTCAAATCCTGTGCAGGAGTTAAGTTACAGAGTAAGGGTAAGGCAGCAGAAATCTATGGGTATTCTTGCCTATTGGTGCTTTTCTTGTTTGTCATTGGTGTGACACAGCTGTTTCCTGAGCTGAAGTGTCAGTGATGGCAGAGTTTTAATAGCCTGATGAGGACCTGTGGTGCTGGGTAGATTTTAGCCTCCAGAGGAGCATACTGGAATTCACAGACTGGCAATATTTGCTGTAAGGTAAATATAGAAATGGCAGCTCTAGGCTTCATCTGGTTTTGCCCATCAACATGATATGGTGGAGCTGTATCTTGAGTAGCGCCTGTTCAGGCCCCAGCCGGGGGGCTGCTGCTCCTGCCCTGTCCCTCCCTGATACCACTCTGGAGCTTGGGGAAATCAGATATTCTACAGTGACACTTTAGGAAGCAGGGAGAGCTGGGCCCAGAACAAGGAACTGCTGCTTTTCCCAGACAGGGGCAGTTTAGATCTCAGATGTTGCATTGCTCTTGTTGAAAGATGGCATTAGTCTGGACTTGGGGCATTCCTAGATGTTGTACATCTGCTTCTGGAAGCATAACTCATCCACCCTCTGAGATCTGTGTCATTGCTGTTTAAAATGTGGCTTTTTAATGTGGATCACTTGATCAAAACCGAATCAGGAAGCAATTGCACAAGTTAGGGCAAAACTACTGCTGTAAGACAGTCATGCAGCTGGTGGCAGTAGTCTGGTAATAGAGCACAGCTGGAGCCAGTGTCCTCACTGACCCCTTCCATGCTTTGTCCTGCTCTCTGTGCACTGCGGAAAGCAGCCCTTACCCATCAGCACGAGGGGTTCTGGGAAACCAAGAGGCAGAGTCAGTAAAACTCCTGATGTTACTATTTACTGATACAACCTTTGGCCTCCAGCAGCTATTTGCAGGGTGAGTGTTACACGCCTCTATTTACTGAAGGATGGCCAAAACTGAGAAATGACTCTGTGCTGAACTGCGATTCAGCCTCAGCAGATGATAAACACAACCACCCCTGCTTAGGTGAAATGAGGAGTAAACTAACTTGAATCTCAAGGCTATTTCCTAACAGTACATTTTCCAAACTCTAGCTTAGAAAATGTTGCTGAGAAGCCAGTGAACTGCTGCTACTGTCAGACCTTTGTCTACTGACAGGTGTAACCATGTAATTACTAACTAGTTTCAGCAAATTTATCCCTTTAAATGTAAGGCTATTTCCGCAATGTGCAGGTGCCTCTGGCTCACGCTCAGAAAGCAAACCTTGAAGCCGCAGTGGCAAATGCTAATCTTTGCATCACTGCTATGCTTGAAGCTACCAGCCAAACTGTTTCAGCACAGAGACCAAAACTGCAATTCCTCAGTAGGGTGTGCAAATCTGTGTGTAGCGGTCTTGCCTCTCCTGCCTGCCTGTGCATCATCCTCACACTAGAACCAGTACTCTGTGAACTTCCCACAGGCTGCTGCAGTGACTGAATTGACAACAAAACGCCCAAGACTTTGGTCATACAAGGTCAGTCAGGAATTGTAACAGAAATACACAAGTCAGTATGGATATTATCCATCATATGAATCCAGCACAGGAACCAGCTCAGTCTCACTCTGAAGACTGAAACCAGACTGAAAGGGATGAAGATTTCTCCAGGGTCATAAATCTACTTTCCCCTCATAAATCCCATGCTACTTAAAATACAAGTAAGGAAAATCTACTTTAGACTAATCTTGTTTAAACCCAACCTGACCTGGTCTCCCAGAAGCATTATCAAAGTCAAATAGTCCTGTGCACGAACTGTTTCACAGGCTTTCTTGGGAACCCAGGGTATAGTTATCATGCACCGAACTTCTCACTGATCCATTAAAGAAAATTCAATCAAATCTAAAAATGTTTTCCACTCAAGGAAAGCCCTAATCAAAAAATTACATAGGGTGGCTTTCAAACAATATATATGTGCACTGTGGTGAAGAGTAGATGAACAAGAATGAGGAACAGTGAATCAATTTCCTTTTCCTCAGATCTGTGCTACAATGTCACTGATACTACCAAGTAAAGATTCACAGTGGGACTTCACTGTTTTGCTATATTTGAAAATATATTAAAAAGGCAAAAATAATAGACACAGGCACAGGAGGTCTCCAAAAGGGAAAGGTGAGAGCTGTAGGCAGCATTTCTTCACCTTCATTCTTGCCATGCAATAGCTCAGCAAATGATTTCTGCTTCTAACACCTCTCACAAGATTATGCCAACAAGGTACAAACATAACCACCAAAAAGCTTTCAGACAACACAATACATTAACTACCAATCAAGACTGCTCTCAGTGAAATTTGAAAGCAAACCAGTAAGAAGTCCAAATAAACAACACTAAATAAGTCCCATTAACATTCAATGACACCTTCCAGACACTGGATAAAGGGACTGAGAGACAGGAAGTAGAAGGAAAAGCTCTGAAGTGAGCAGAGCCACATACTGAATCATAGTTTCAGTTGTTTGGTTTTTGGGTGTTTTTGTTTGTTTGTTTGTTTGTTTTTTAATTTTTTTTTTATTTTAATTATTAGCATCTTGGGGCAGTAGGAAAATCCTGGAGACACGTGACCAAGGAAAAGGCTAAAAGTGACTTCCCATCAATAGTGCTCACTCCGTTATCAAAATTAATTCCTGGTAAAATCCCCAAAGAAAGCATTTAAAAAGTATTGGTTTTTCCCTGCTCAAACCAAACCATAATGAAGACGGCTGGATATGGAGGAGGATAAAATCAGTTCAGACATGGTCACATTGTACAGCAGCTTAGCTAGTGATTCAGTGGGCAGCGAAGGTGTCTGGAGTCCAATTAGGCAAGTACATTTGGCTGCTATGCAGTCAGTGACTAACTCCTTCCTTGGATTTCAACATTTTTCATGAAACATGCCAATCTTAGTGGTTAATTTAGCAAATATGGCTCTGGTCTATCAACAGAGATCATGCTACACTGGTAAGTAGCACACACAACCCCTCAACTTTTTTAAAAATCCCAAACATGCATAACCATTAAAAAAGTACGCAAAAGAAAGAACCTGATCCACAGTCACAGTAAAGACAATTGAGAAATGTCACCTGTGCATGGGTCAAAAATATCATCACAGAGCAATGGTAGTAATTTAGCCTTTACAGGCATCCCAATGAGAACATGAAAGGAAGAAGAGGGTTCTGGAAGTGCCTTCTCTTGAAGTCATGAGTAACCTGCAAAAAGTCTACAAAGAGGGAGGCACTTCACCTTGCAACCCTCTCAGATGCCTAGAGTCAGTTAAATGAGACCTAACCTGTCTTGGACCAGGACTCATCACACGATAATTAGAGAATCACAGAATATTCGGAGTTGGTAGGGACTCACAAGGATTATCAAAGTCCAACTCCTAGTCTACCCTGCATCACTTGTACTTAGGTGCAAGAGTAGACAAAATTATCCTATTTATTTTTTGTTTTCTCCCCATAGTGAATAAACCTCAGGTTGACAAGCAGGCTTACTGCTGCTTGGAAATAAATGCTGGTGAACTGGTTGTAGATACAGAGAGAAAAGAAAGAACACAACAGGGGGTTTAATGAAGACGTAGATATCTCACTTAGGAGGTCTGAGATGAAGCAACACTCACCTGAGAAGCCTGTTTTCCAACACTGCTGCAATGCTGGCCCATGAGCTACAACAGAAACACATACTGAAATGAAATAGGCATTAAAAAAAAATTTGTCGTCTACATCTTACCATTAAACCAAAGACAATCTTCTTCAGGAAGCTACGATACTAGAAATTTCGATTACCAACTTTTTTTTTAAATAGTAGATTTTACCTATACAAATAAAACAGTTAAGCCAGTGTTTTTGGTTGCTATTGTAATTGTCCATTCTTGCATTTTAGTACTCCCATCTTTACCCCTATTTTCATTTAACTTACATCAACTCACAGACTGATATTCTGCTAATTTGCATCCTACAGAACTCAATTCTTCATGCCATGAGTGATCCAGTCTTTGGTTCTGCTATATTAGGCAGATGTGCCCTTTCAAGCAGAGATGGCCTCTGTATTTCCTTCAGTAAAAAACCGCCCAAAACTCCAACACTGCTTCTTTGTCCGTCACTAAATTACTTCTGAAAACAGGCAACTTAAAGGCTGAAGCACTTTCCACTGTTTACAGTAGATTAAATGACAACTCAGTTTTGCAAAACGGCATTTAAAACTCTGTGGTGGTAATTCTCACTGCACTCAAAGACAGAACTTTGTTCCTGCACTATATTCTGACGTACAGACACCCATTATTTTTCCAGCTGAAGTTTTCTAACTATTCAGGTTTGTGATATGTCAATTCCAATGCCATCTAGGTACTTCCAGGTGTACTGCCAAAGCTCTTTGTGTCTCCTAAATCAGAAAACAGTCCATCAAACATTCTGTGTGTTTAATTACAGAAAAAGATCAAGAGAGTCAGCAGAACATTATTTTGTGAGAAAACTTGTTCTTATTTCTGGCTCAAAGAGAAACTAATAAAACAGAAGAAAAAGCACACACCTAGACAGAGTGCAAAGTTCCGTTTTTGACTGAGTCATAGCTACTTAACACACCTGGACACCTGAAACAAACCAATTCCTTATTTGCTGTACATTTCCTCCTTCAAGCAGATACATCAGACAATACTGTAGAGCAGCTTAGGAACACAGGAAAAATTACACGCATTTTGACTCATCAGGGACACCAGACCTCAGTCAAGTCCTTAAGTATCCTTTCAGTTACTAGGATGCAGGACAAATATAAGCATCTAAGACATTCCATTATGCTTTTGAATAATGACCTTCCAAATGAGAGTAACCAATGATCAATAGCATGGTTTCAAACAGCTAAGTACCATAGTCAGGGGTTCTTGACCCCATAGCATCCTTATTTATCACAAGCAACAAAAGCATTTGCCAGCTCATCACCATTGGAACCATCACAGGAAGGCCATCCTCACATTCCAAATTTCAGGTTTAACAGTAATAGCTGTCACTATGTTTGCCCAGAAGCCTGTAGGACATAGTAGTGCACAGCCATAACACCTGGGGCTAGGCAAACATTTCACAGATGGAAGATCAGGAAATCATGACCGAGGTATTTTCATTTACTCCTCTGTTTATATGGTCCTAACCAGAAGAGTCACCATCCTCTAGTAATGTTGTTTAAAACAGAGTGAGATCCTTCACAGAACATTGTGTTTATGCCCAAGTTAAAAATATCTAACAGGCAATTGTTAAATAAGGATCAGAGATATGTGAAGCAATCATGTTTCTTTCTTGGAAGATGTACCAGTGTTTGCACTTAAGTCTAAATCGTGTCCCTAACCACATACTTTGTAAATACCTGCTCTTTCCAAACAACCTTCCCCTCCTTCATTTAGTGAGCCTCAACAGAAGCAGCTCAGAAGTGACTATACACACGACATACACTATTAAAAGACCAAAGCTCTGGCCAGCTTGCAGACTTGAGAACAGGCTCATACCCCAATTATTTAAGAAATTTAAGTAATTTACATGACACAGCTCACAATTTTACAGGAAAAAAAGGGATTTTTCATTCCATACTTTCCTGTACAGATGTGCCAAGATGAGATATTTCAATGAGAGTTCGCAAGGACAACCTTTGTACAGAAAAATTCAAACTGAGATTGAGACCACCATAATCACTAACTAACAGTATCAGTACTAGTACCAGTCCTAAATGACTCTAGCTAAAAAAGTATAAAAACCAGACAGTTCCTCAAACATTCAGCTACAGGGCATTCTCAGGTTTAAAAAAAAAAAAAAACAAAACAAAAAACCAGCACCTTTATGCTGTAGTGGAGTTGCTGATGTTGCTTTAGTACAAAAGGCAGAAATACTGTAATTTTGGTACTTTTTTCATGTTCCATGATGAAGTCCTGGAGCATGCCTGTGTTCCGTTATTGGACGTACACACACAGTGGCTGGAGTATTAACTTATCATGTTGACTATCAACTGACTGGTGGGATACATGTTACCCATTTCCGATACAAGCAATTTTTATGGAACATCCTGTACTGAAGATATCTTCCTCCATTGCAACATATGCCATGTACTGCATCCTTTTCCTTACCACTGGAAAGGATAAACCAGGTATATGTACGACCTGTATTTGGTTGCAGACACTGATCATAACTCTGCTGATGTCTGCTGGAGAAGATGTGGACAGAATAGTTTAGTCAGGGTTCTGGCTCTATCATGACAGATGCACTAGAAGCAAGTTAGAAGTTTCACTGTTAATACTTCCCTTTTCTTTCTTTAAAGTACATTGTTGTTTGCTGGCATCTTTGTCAGGTCATCAAGTATTGGTACTCCAGTTGCTCATGCAATTTATCACAAAAAAAGCTGGTATATCCAAATAAGGATATAGGCAAGCTTACACCTAAGACAACATCTGTAAGAACTTGTATTAAACTTTGCACTTGAGCCTCTACAAGGTCACATTCTCATTACAGCAAGAACTAAAACCAATGAACTACCATAAGTGGAAGTATTTCCTTCTGTACATTATTTTTTATTATTTACATAATACAATATAGCATAGATGCTGGGTAGCTTATGTGCAATACATAAATATGAACTATCTGTACATGTTTGCATATCTAATAACTCAGAAGAGCAAAGTTAGAAGCAAAAACCTGATGCTTTTAATAATGAAGTAAAAAAACCAAGACTGAACACTGTCAACAAAAATCAGGTCAGGAGTAGTACCTTGTGTATGTATGTAACTATTTACAGATGAGAACAGGCATTACCACAACACTAGTCTAAATCATATTTTATATAAAAAACACAAGTTTCATACATCACGAAAACCCCTTCCATTATAACACAGAAGTGATATATATTACCAGACAAGCATCAGTGAAGAATACTGCCTTTTCTAGAGTTGTTATTGTACAATGCCGTAGATAATGCAGCCCATGCAATACACCCAAGAACACTACAGTCCTATACCCAAGTACAATTAAAAATGATAAAGCAGCCCTCCAAGAGTGGTTCCAGCTACCATTTAAGTCTACAGCAGCCATGTTAGGTTATGGTTTTCCATGCAGAACGGTGTAACTGTTACAATTAAAACTAGAAAAATTAATTCCTAATATTCTTCTGAACTTGGAACACACAGAACACAAGTAGTACATGAATAATAAACTCCTCTAGTATTTCAGCAACTTATTTAGACCTGTGTTGCTTGATAGAGATGCTGTGATATGTCTAGAAACATTTGTAACTGTTCCTTTAAAACCAATCTTGCAATATTGTGCTACACAACATTTTTAGCTATGCAAGGAAAAGCAGACAACTCTGTTGCAGGCCAGTTCATAAGCTCTTAAAGGGACATTTCCTTTGGGAACTTTTTTCGAGATTCTAAAGTTGATGTTATTTTTTACAGAACAATTTCTTCTCATGTGTATTTAATTTTTCCATTTTTCTCAGTGTAGTTTTTAAGTGACTTAAGTATGACATTGACACTAATCTTACTGGGATGGTAGACCCTTCTACACAGCTCGCATTCTGCTGGAAAACTAAAATGGAGTGTGGCAACTCAAAGTAGAATGAGATTTTAAATTATAGAAGTAGACTGCCAACTGTTTTGATGTATCCATCTCCAAAACAGGCATATAACATTAGCCGAACATTAAATACCTCATGCACATCTCAAAAGGCAGAGCTGCCGCACACATGCAGATTGCATACATCTGTTTGGCACATGTGAACTAGAGTCTATCCTCTGTGCACGTGTATTCCTGTGCAGGTTTCTGATCACCCATCTATTCTGGGGAGGGCATATATATTTTCAAGGACTGTTATCTATCCAATTCTGCCTGTAACAAACACCCAAACATTTGAAGTATCATTTAGACAGACAGGACTAGAAGTAAAACTTTGGAAAACAAAGGAAAATGACCATGCACCTGCTCTTTTCATGTTTTTTAGGATGTATTGAAAAAAGAAGCCCACAAAAAGTCAGTCTTTTCATAAGCACATTAATTTATATTCTCTGAATTTTTTCAGCCACCACAACTGGATTCTCTTTTCTTATTTTTGCTGCAGCTTCTGCTTTGTAATCGTATGGGCAGTTATGCTTGTCAGAATAACGGTGAAGTCCACAAAATAGGTTTCCACATCGGCAGTCAAATCCTGTAAACAGAAAAAGAAGCAACATTACTAGGAAGATTATTTTTTAATTAAGGTGTTAATTAAGGGTGCAGTCACTACAAAGGGGATACGTTCATCTACTATGACATGAAGAGTAAGAAAAATAAATGGATTTACTAAGGTGTGTGAATTGTGAAGAAGTTGGTAAATTTAACAGAACACATTTTGTCAAGTTTAATCTAGCAAGAGGCAACTAACCATGCAAATTTGTTTAAAATTGACAGTGTTCTTATACCTGTAAGGCCAACCTTCTTCCTGCACATGAAACATCTGTTCTTCTTTGGTTTTGGCAGTTCAGCAGCTCTCTCTTCACTCTGTGAAGTACCAGGCTGAGAAACTGATGGGCTTGGTTGAGTAACAACTGTTAGAGCACACAGAGGAAATAAGGGTTAAATTGGCTTTTCTTGACTTCACTAAGTATCCAGTAGTATGCACACATTAAGGATTCATTTACCCATTAAGACCCTTACATCTGTTGCCTAAAGTGCTGCATAGACAAGTCTAAAAATGTGAATCAGAAACAAGGATTTTTAGGTACTTTATTCATCCCTTCCAACTCTACTTGAGACACTTGGATTTTTCCCCACATTTCAAAGAGCTAGAAAATATATGGCACTTAGTCATTATATCTATATGGGCTTGCAAAGCATGACAGAAATTCCATGCACACATTTTATATTTAAATAAAGCATATAATCAAACTTATCTAAAAGCATATATTCAAAACTAAATCTAAAATATTAACAATACTGTCACAGCTGAAGTTGCTGAACACAGATACCTCTCTAGAAAATATAACTAAAAGGAACATACTTTAGAAAAAAATGAAATTCAGTAATGTGTTCCTGCTATAGCACTGGGTTATTTTGCCACTTCTGCAGTGAAATCAGGTATCTAAAGCAGTTCACCAAGACAGGAGCTAGGAAGATCTCAATTCTGTGACAGATCCAGAACACAGCTACAAAATACACAGTTCAAAAGAGCCTTCATTTAAATAACAAAGTGCAGATTTGCATTGCATATCTGTATTTTTTGTAATTTATTCAGTTTCAGGGTTCAGGCAGGTATAGTCAAAATGAACACTTTCTCAATTGCCTCTTCAGACATCTTTGGAACATCTTGGCTGTTTTACTGAAAAAAGTGGGTTTTCCAAAAATTTAATTATTTTAATTGATATTCTCTTCATATCCAAAACTCGAACTAAGGAAAGCTGAGAGATGCACTTATACACAACTGTAATACCTGCTCTTGGTACAAGTTTGCTGAACACTCCCAGTGTATGATAACATCTATCATAATATCTATTAACTACAAAATGTGTTTCATAATAAATGGAGTATATAAGCCTCAAGGATGTATTTGCAATCAACTTCATACAAATATGGCTTGTTAGATAGGTTCTTTTGAATAGTACCTGTTTTTTTAAAACTGTGTTTGCATTGTCATAGAAAACTTCATAACTCACGATACATCAAGAAAGGTCCCAGGCAAGACTTTACAATCTAAACAAGATTTATAAGCAACAAACTCTCAGAAGTAACCTGAACCTTCAGTGCTCATCACAAAAAAAATTCATGCAGTAAAACAAACGACTGCTAAAATCACTTCTACGCTGCAGCAACAGTCCTAATGAACAGTCAAGGTCATTTACACCTGTTTTTTTTTGGTCACATTGCAGATATTTTATAACTTTTTCTTGTGAAAACAATTTGTTTTGATTAAGATTTTCTAGATGAACAAATAGGATACTCTGAACTTGTCTTTAAATGCTAAGAAGATCAGTGTTCAGTACCAGTTTGTCTACTAGCGAGCCTGTGACCAAAAACTGGCTGAAAAGCCAGCAGTATCTCAAACTGAGTATACCTGTTGGATGTTATGCACCTTGGCTAACGGCCATCAGTGATGACCTTAAAAAAACATAAGACAAAACATAAACACCTCCCAAAAGCATAGCCAGATCCCTTTTTTTAGGATTTGTTATATTGCTAGTTTGTTTCAAAATGAAATGATAGTTGTAAGCCAAGACACAAGAATCAGAGGAACCAGAATCAGGCACATTGCAATTTGGTGTGTAGTTAGCTACGGGAAAGCTTCATCTACATCACAGACAACTTAAAAATTTGAGCCCTGGCAGCATGCATGGTGTTCCAATCATATGCAAAAGAAAATGCAGAGGGGGGCAAATCAACAGTGACAAAGTTACTCACAACACACACTAAGAGAAAATGAAAATGAGAAGAGAACAATTTATATAACTGCCTAACACATGTCAACAAGGAAGCAAAAACGGAAACAGCAACTTCCCAGGAATTACCAAGGCAAAAAGTCAGCTTAGGAGATCACCCTATCACAAAACAAAGCCTCTGAAAACAAAACCATCTAGGGAAAATGTTACAAATTACTACATCCATCTTTACATCAAGAAACTGCCACAATGGCAGCCCATGACGATTGAAGTGATTAAAGTGATCTTAAGAAACTGCAGCAGCACATTTCCTGAAAGGGCTGCTGAATAGGATCCTTTCCCCACAACTAAAACATCTTCCAAGGGGAAAAAGCAGTACACAACATGCAGTAATGGTCACTTAAAGGTAGAAAGACAAGAGGTGACACAGCTCCATGAATCCAAACTAAAATGTTCCATTTATTTATTACTCTCCAAGAATAAAGGACTCTCTTATTATTTTAAGCCAGCAGACTTTAGTCTGACTGGCTTTTACAATGTTAAATGTTCATAAATATGCTTCTGAGTAATGGTGAGGACAGAAGAAAAAGATGACTACCCCATCCCCTAAAGCTCAGAACAAAAGTCTTTTTTCATCAACCTATAGATGAAAAATATTGAAAACTGTAATTGTTCTGCCATGGCATCAGGAGCCCATCTAAATCAAAATAACTGTCCTTACAGTTGCTTGTCACAAAAGGCTTCCTTTAACACAAAAGACAAATCCAACTGGGCAAGTACAATTTCAGTCCTCAAAATATTAAATTAAATTCATGCCAGAAACCACCTAGTGTTAATCAAAGTGCTCAAAATGATTCATGCATCACCACTGAACAGGTAGCTGAAAAATTGCCAAAGGCTGGAAAATAGTGGTTACTGGTACCTGTTGACCTGTTTCCTCAGTAACAGCACACAGACGAAGCAACCTCCTCACCACTGCAAAAGTGGCTTCTAGTGGCATGCATGTACATTCTCATCCTGATCTCCAAACTGGATAAACATGGATTTGAAGGATGGACCATGTGGTGGATGAGGAATTGACTGGATGGACACAGCCAGAAAGACGGTGAGGTCAATGGCTCTATGTCCAGGTAGAGACTGGTGATGAGTGGTGTCCCTCAGGGCTCTGTCTTGGGACCCCTGTTCTTGTAAATCTTAATCAGTTACACAGACAGTGGGATTAAGTGGACCCTCAGCATGAAGGTGGGGATGTCAGAGATCTGGATAAACATGAGAAATGGGCTCAAGACCTGTCCATATACTCTGTAGACCCCACCTGGAGTGCTGAATCCAGCCCTGGAGTCCTCGGTATAGGAAAGATGTTAATCAGCTGTGTTAACACCAGAGGACGGACACAAAGATAATCAGGGGGCTGAAGCACCTCTTCTATGAAGTCAAGCTGATGGAGATGGGGTTGTTCAGCATGGAGATGACAAGGCTCTAGGAATATCTTAGTGAAGCCTTTCCAAGCTTACAGGGCTTATAAAACAGAGGGACAGAGCTATACGTGGGCAGGTGGTGACAGGACCAGGGGAAACATTTTTGAATTATAGGAGAGGATTGTACTATATGTTAGGCAGAAATTCAAGAGCCGGGATGCACTGGAACAGAGGGTTGGAATTAGACAATCTACAAAGCCCTTTCCAAGCCAAACGGTTCTATGTAGTCAGTCCTCTCCATCACTTTGGTCAGGTCCCTTCCTGTCTCTGGCTCAAGACCTGCAAAGACCTACTTCACTTGATTTTTACCATATCAGTTTTCCTACTACAATACCAAAACTTTAGGAACAACTGATTTTCAGAACTGGGTAGGCTTTTATTAACCACTATTTTGGTCTTAAATGATTGCCTGTAGGCTTGATAAAGATGCATTACCATCATGCCCAATGATGACTATTATTCTAGCAAATTACTGATAAAAACAAACATAATCCTATACTGGAGGTGGTGCCTGAAAAAGTCTACACAAATACTGATGTTCATCACGAATTTGGGAAAATTTCCTTCAAATGTAGCCCAAAACTAAGATGAATCTTTACAAGAGGAGTTGCAAGGCCACTGATGGAACCAGCTAGCCAACAGCTACTCAATCTACATGCAAAATGTTCTACAAATTAGGGGATAAAGTTTTTCTTTGACTCATGGGAGTGCCATTCAAAATTAAAAACCACTCTTAAGAAAAGAATTTTCGAAGCTGCCAGTAGTTTTTCTTATATAAAACAGTATGGCTCCTTCAAAAAAAGCACGTATCTTATCAGTATTACAGAGATTTCACACTGGGAAGGAATAAATTAGATGTTTCAGTTGAAGAAGACACATTGAAAATAAATCAACACTATTTTTGAGCAATTCCCCCATCAAAAGTGACCAAAAAGGGATGCAAAAGTAATAGAAAAAAGTTTTTTGAAGCTTCTCTGACTAATGAAAAATTCACCAAAATAAGATCTAAACACCTTAAACGTCAAGGATAACTAGCAAATTCTTGAAAACACAGGAAAAAAAAAATAATTCAAGGACCATGACCTCATGAAGCTAACTGCCAACTCCTGCCACTGAAGACAAGGAAAAAAATAAAACAAGAGAGAGCAAAGGTAAATCCAAATGACATTAGATGCACTTCTGCAGTTCTGAAGCTGAAACAATACTAAATGTAGTAGTAGAAGTACTAGAAACAATACAATCCTTATGCTGCATATTAGCACAACGGTCCTATTTTCAGCTGGTATAGAGTAATTTTATTCTCAGCAGCTGGTATAGTGCTGTATTTTGGATTCAGTATGAGAATAATGCTGGTAATATTAATAAAACAAATGTTTTAAGTGTTGCTAAATAGTGCTTTTACTTTAAGACAAACACTTACAAGTTTCACGTGCTCTGCAAGCAAACAGGTGTGCAAAAAGCCAGGAGGAAGCACTGCTGGACAGCTGACCTGAATGAACTAAGCAAATGAATAATCCACACAACAGAACACCCCTGCCAGTATGTGAATGGGGGGCTGTTGACTGGGACTTGCCAATCACTGCTAGGGGATTAGTGGGGCATCGGTCAGCAGGTGGTGACCAAATGTAGTATATGTCACTTGTGAAGTTTCCGGAGTTTATTCCTATTTCTACTCTTTTCATTACAATTATATTGTTATTATTATCATCACTATAGCTTATTTTACTTTGTTTTAATTAATTAAGCGGTTTTTAATCTAAGTTCACAGGGTTTTCCCCCCACAGTTGTCCTCACCACTGGGAAGAACTGAGTGAGTGACTGCACAGTACTTAGCTGCCATCTGTGGTTATTCTAAGACAATGAAGTGCTTATACATACAATTTTAGCCTGGAAAGATAGGCAGTACCTATTATGCTGTATCAAGCTTTTGCTCAGGAACTACAACTGCTATGCAAGCCTAGGTGCCTGTGATGAAAGGTTGCAGAACAAACCTCCATCATGCTTACTTTCATGCTGAAGAGTGGGAATAGAAATGTTCTACAGCATGCCACTCACTTTCTTCATGCCCAACTCTAACTTGTGCATTTGCTTACTTAATATCTTAATTTAAATTGCCACATTACTACAACACAATACAAGAGATCTCCAGTTCATTATCACACAGAAACACAGTTTAATTTGGTAGTAATGAAGACTTGACATGTGGTGCATCATTATTGGAATAACAATAATGTGCTATCACCAACATGCACAGCACCAGCAGTTAGGTCCTCAATGTTTCTGTATGCAGCGGACAGCTTCAGGGCTTACAAGAGATTTTATTTCTGAAGTTTTTCAATCAGGAGCATTTCAATCAAAGCTACAGCAGATACGGGAAACATGAAGACAAGCTAATTATTTTCAACACAATACAGAATTATCATATCAGACAATGTTACTAATACAGTGGAATTGTCTACAGAGAGCAATATGGTGCAATTACTGTAACCATGTGTGAAAACAAACCAGAACCATCAAGGCACTCATTACAACCAGACTGAACCAGATCTTGATCTTACCAGATCTCATACCTTACTCACATCCTACTCATAATATTACCTGCAACACACAAGCTCTAACTACAACGTAGCAAGGCTAACCCATTACAGGGTCTCTCAACCTGAATGCTGAACAGCTGTAAAATAGCTCTAACAGCTTAATAAAAAACAAAGAGATGTGCCAACCACCATTGCCTGCTGTCTTCTAACACTGCTGCTGCTGAGTGAAAGTTAGTTAGAGCATGGATGAAAAGTTAACAGTTAATTGGGTATTTTTAAAATATGTAATTTACACAATACTATTATCAGTTCAATTTCTGGTTTACCTTTTTATAAGCTATGCTACTTGTACAGAACACTACTCCCTAAGTAAGAGCATTAATGCATTAAAAAACCCAACCCAAACAAAGAAACCCTAAAAAAACAACAACAAAAAACAACGACCAAAAATACTAGACACTTGAGCCAGTGTTGATACTGTGCCTGGAAACACTGACAGACCTGACTAGAGGCTGATCATTCAGCAAAGCAATCACCTACAAAAGTCTTAGAAAATGCTAAAAATATGCTGTGCGTTAAAACAGTATGATTGTCCAAATAAACTTGTTTTCAAAACCACTTGTTTTTAGTGGTGTATTGGTTTTGCATGTCCTGGTTTTGGTAGCGGGAGGCTACAGAGGTGGCTTCCATGAGAAAATGGTAGAAGCTTCTATTTCTGGCAGAGCCAATCCCTGGGGGCTCCAAGGTGGGATATGCCACTTTGTGGCTAATCGGAAACAGAAGTAACACCTCTGTGGTAACATATTTAAGTAGAAAGAAAAGCAGTTGTTTTTACACAGTTGAAACTTCAGCCAGAGAAGAGTGGAGTGAGAACGTACAGGAATAACAACTCAGTAGACTCCAAGATCAGTAGAGAAGGAGCAGCAGGAGATGCTCCAGGCATTGGAGCTGAGATTCCCCTGCAGACTGTGGTGCAGCCCATGGTGAGCCCTGCAGCCAAGGAGATCCATGCAGAGACTCACCTGCAGCCCAGGGAGGAGCCCCACACCAGAGCAGGGGAATGCCTGAAGGGAGCATCCTTGGTGACCCCAAGGGAGACCCGTGGAGAGGGGCCCTGCTCCTATGCTGGTGCAGCCTGTCCTTGAAGGCACCCCACAGAAAAGTAACCCACACTGTGGCAGTTTGAGGAGTGCCATTGCCCATGGCATGGACTCATGTTGCAGAGCAGTTCTCAGGGAGCTGCTGCTCTTGATACAGACACATGCTGGAGAAGTTCATGGAGAACTCTCTTCAGTCATAGGGACCCCTCTCCCTGAGAGGGAATGACTCTCCTCCCTGAGCAGGAGGGTGATGAGCTGACCATAAGCGCCATTCATTCCCTGGCTCCTGGCAGGGTACTGCTCCTCCCTGGAGTAGGAGGCATAGAGGAGGTGGGAGGTGTGTAAAGAGGGGGTGGAGGAAAGGTTGTTTTTAAGGTCTGTTTTTACTTCTCATTATCCTGCTCTGATCTTGTTAAACTCCTTATCTCTTATTCAAGTCTGTTTTGCCCACGATGGTATTTGGTGAGTGATTTTTCCCCATACTTATCTCAGCCCATTAGCCTCTCATTTTATTTACTCTCCCTTGTCCAGCTGCGGAGGGGAGTGATAGAGAGGCTTTGGTGGGTGCCTGGCATCCACTCACCCCACTACAACAAGTTACAAGAAAACAACCATGTAAGTTACAACTGAGTTACATCCACCATGTCTTTCTTCAGATGTTAAGGAACAATTGTTTTAGAAACAGATTTGTTCTGAAGGCAAATCTAGGTTGAAACCTCAATCTGAGCAAAGAAGAAAAAAAACCAAATCCCAACAAAATCAAGAGAAACAAGCTTGTCAAAGTTCATACTTTAATTTTTTCTCAAATTCTCCACCTTCTAGTCAGTTGTTTCAATTCCAAAAGCAAAAAAATATAATTTTATGCTACAAGACTGCAAAAAAATTATTTACCAGATGCAATCCTTCTTTTAAACTTCCTGATTCTTAAAGGAAGCATACAAAATTTCTTCTGCTTATAAAAATCTGGCAGAAGAGAATATGAATTCACACTGTTGAAGATACAGTTCATGTTCTATTACCATCTGGTTATGAAATTGTCCCTACCATCATGCTACGCTTACAGCTACACTGTGTTTCATTAACAACTCCATGACTGCATTATCTCAAATAATCACATCTCAAAGAAAGTATTAACTTTTTTTGCTATTAGGTGATGTGAATTATTTACCATTGTTCATTTGACCTTGAGAGACCAACACATAATGGATGCTACTGGAAAAAAGTAAGATATAAAATCTGCCTAGTCCAGACACACCAGGATTTTTTTTTAAATAAAAAGTCTAGGCCAGTTTCTCTTGCCTGCAAGACAGAGTAATGTACCATTAAATATAGCAAATACTGTTAATTTAAGATGTCCAAACACTAAGAATAGTACGTAAGGACATTATCTTATGCTGTCTAGGGTCTGTGCCAAACAATAATACTTAAAAGGAAATTTTTGCATTAGAGCAGCTGGGGCTGCCTCATGAATTTACAGGTCTGTTCTCTCAGGAGGTAGTTTAGTTCTCCAAGTTTTTTCCAGAGGCATCTAAGTTCTCAGGCAGTATCGTCTCTAAACAAACCTGTGACAATCTCAACCTGAGAGATCATTTACTATGATTCCTAAGTATCTTGGAGCTGCTTTGGATTTTTCCCCTCATTTGAATCAATAGTGAGCTGTGCAACCTATCATACGAGCTGACCCACAGTACCTGAAAAACAGGTTATATATCAACAATAACTAAAAACTTTCTTTACAGCTGGCAAAATGACAACTGTTCTAAGAAAAGTAAAAAATCACCTATTATTTATGTATTGCTACCATTCTATGTGTTCCTACTTCCTTCTTGACATATTCCAGTGAGATTTCATAGCATCGCACAATGGGTTAATGAATATTGTTTCAAAAGTCTCTTCAGATTATATCAGCTACAGATTTTAATAATTGAAAAAATTCCCTTTTAGCCCATATGTAATGAAAAAAACACAGCATATTGTATAACTATAGTTTGTGTCACAGAACCTTGACTTCACATGACTTATAAAAATAGTAAAACCCTCTGCACAAATACTGAGTATCAGATCAGTGTTTGTTGGCAAAGATATAACTAGATAAAAATCACTTTGATACAGTGCTGAGTAGCATCTGATGCCATTTTCATCTCAATGACTTAAAAACTGAGAAAATAGATTTTATCTTCAGCTTGAGTAAACAGACTTCCTACTACACATCAGCTTCTAGTTTTTAAAACTGTTTCAGAACTGGTAAATTAAAAAAAAAGTCTGGATTTGTTAAAGAATAAAACAACTGCATTTAGATATCCATTTGAACAAACTGAAAGGAATTCAGTTGTTCACTAGTTAGGTTAAGCAAGCTGCCCCTCCCTCTCTGCCTCACTCCAAGAAATAGTTTACACACTGAAGTTTTACTACTCCCACTACAACAATTCAGCACGAGAATATAACTGTTAAATGGACAACATCCCTGAAACAAAGCATTGGTTATATCTACTGTTTACTCAATTAGTTCAAGAGCCCTAAGCAACTTCTGTTGATGTTTCTAAATCACATATTCTCCCTTTCCCCACAGCCTCATTCCACTGTAGAACGGAATTTATTAAGCACCCTTCTCCAAATACAACAAGCCATTTTGACTGCCATGCAGTCAAGCTGGAACTGTTCTACTAGATAATATACCGAATCACAACAGTTTGACTTCAAAAACGAACACCTTGCCCTAAATATGATTTTAGAGTGCCTCACTTTTAAAAACAAATGTTAGGGATCTAAAAACACCTTCATAAGTATCAATTCTTTTACTATTAACAATATTTTTTACTATTAAACAATTAACTTTAAAGCTGTTCTGGAGCTAGTCCTTTTTCCTGATTCTGAGGAGACAGTACTCAAAAGCATCTTAAACACATTTCTTAAGACCACTACCATAACAGGAGACAGCTACTGAGAAAGTAAACAAATTCTCCGCTCGTTTTAAGTAACTGGCTGTGCCCAGTTTCACTCTGAGAACATACCTGGCTTAGTCTCTGTTTTCGGTGTTAATTCTTCCTCTCTTGAAATGCTCATTTCTGTCATTTGCTGTGTTACAGGCAAAGCGGCAACAGGCACGTTTCTGTTTAAGTGAAACGCATAATTTATATCAGTTTTGCATTCATAATAAAAGCTTGAACTATCCAGACATATTAATGAACTACTGGTTCAGTAACCACTGATACATTTTCCTGACCTATGCTTCTAGTATCTTCAAAACACACTTCTTTATTTTGTTTTAATTTCCCTAGAAAAAAACTGGTAAGCTTATAACAAATTGGTTCTGTATATAAGTAAAATTATTCTTTTTACTGCAGCATTACAACACACCAAATATTTGAATGATTTTTCAATTTATATGGATTCATACAGCCCTGTCAGGTCCTTTTCCCACACTCACTGCAACAAGGCAGGATTGATGTAGGCCTTCCTGCACACTCACAGCTCATTTAACTGTCACAGTGCAACCTTAATCTTACCTTGTTTTTTCAGATGTGCTGCCAGCAGCACCTTCACAGTTGTTTAAGTTAGTGTCTGCTCTCTTTACAGATGCAGAGTCTGAGGTAGGACTGTTTGGACCACTGGTTGTTCCTACATAACAAGAATTTAACAAGTCATGAACAAATTGCAGAAAGCACATTAATCAAATAGTCTCCTATACAGCTATGAACTGCCTGCATACAATTTTCAATGCTACTGCCTATTACTTTTTACTTAATAACCAAAATATAGATTGCATAAGAAAATGCTGACAGAAGTGGCTAAGTGGGAAAGTGTGTTGGCACTTATTTTTCTATTTACAAGCACAAATGAGACAGGGACAGCTGGCATGGCTGTCTTGAAGCTCTTTATTCCATTAGAACTATCAGTCTCATTTAACAAGGTTTATGTAGTTTCAGCTTTTTCTAAATTTAAATTTTTAAAATTTGCTTTCCACAGTTTTCTGACAATTTTATGGCTTTTCTATTTCCCACAGGAAAGAAAGTTATGGTTGAATGCCAAGCAAACCAGAACACATTACACACAAAATATTTTTATCTTTACTGTGCTTTAAAGTAGTATTCTCTCTGAATATTCGTTCTTCGGTTCAGCTTTCAGAAGTTCTTCTAAAAAATATTCTAGCATTGCTTGAAATCCTTAATCCCCAAACCCCAACAACTTCTCACACCCTTACCCATTGGGCTGATTCTACCACTATTCTGCTGTCGTTGAAGATGTTCTTTGTAGCAAACAGAACACATCCCATTTGTCCTAGGATTTCCATAAAATCCACATCCTGTACTACACAGCATAGGCCCTGGGGTCTGGTTTGTCTCCTGAGTCATCTCGATGCTGTAAATAAAACAAAAAAAACTGTTAGGAACTGGCATGTCACTGAAAGCAATCACAGGGTTAAAAGCATTAAGAATTTTTAAAAAAATTTAAGTATGTCTGCTCACCCTGCCTCACCAAGTGATATTACCATTATTAAAGAGGTTATATGAACACTAATATACCATTCAAGACTGCAATTCATTACTAAGTAACATCATTATGAACCTTTAAGACAAGAAAAAAGTGTCATCATACTAATACTGAGAAATAATATACCTGCTGAGCACTGAACTGCATGTGCAGGCTAATTTAATTTGACAGCCAAAAAGACCTCCTTAAGTACCAGCTTCTGAGCAGTAACAGGGATATGCAGAGTAAGTATACCCACAAAGTAAGTTCATACCCACAAAACAGTTCTGACAAATAATATAGTTTATCTTTACTGAACCCCACCAGAGCCAAGAGACTCCAGCAGAAAAGTCCTGATTTTTCAGTGCTGATTGCACATCATTTTGAGGCTAATTCCACAATTAGCAGAGCTTACAAAAGAACATTCTTCCAAGGGAGATAACATTAACAACTCCAAACTGTTGAGTATGTTCTACTACATAATTTACATAAGAAAAAACCTTCTCTAATCAAGGTGTGTCAAGATTTCTAAACATCCCAGAGGCAGTCAGTGCTAAGCATGTTAGAAATAAGGTTTTCACCTTCGATGCCTGTTAACCTCTGCAAAGCAAGGTTAGTAGAAAACTGCATAGCAGCCAAATCCTTGATTCCCAAGGGCAATAAAACCGGAACGCAGTAATCATGCATTTGCTACAAATTGAGGACATGTAATAATATTGCACTAAAATTTAAATTTAGTAGAAGCTGTGCATATGGCCTCTGAAGACATTTTTATAAACTCTGGATTGCTGCTTTCCTATTCAGAAACTGTCACAGTAAGACATATTTGACAGCAGACACTGGCTAAAAGTAAAAAAAGACAAAAGTGAATTTGCTACAATGTAAAGAAAAGTGTTCCTAATTAAGAGAGCTCACACTGCAAGTAGTAAACTTATGTCTCCCTGGTACTACAACTGCAACTGACAGGTGGCTTTAGCTAAACTGAACTTCTGGTAACCCAAAACAAGGAGAAAGTAAACAAGCAATATTCATCTTGTCTGCTGGTGGTCACAAGAGCTAATTTTCCAGGTATAAATAGCAGTACTATTTCTAGCTTTATAACTCCTTCCAGGTATAAATAGCGTCCTTTCTGGCTACAACACGGCTTCACAGTTACTCTGAGAGTTTTACAGCCAAATACACCAATCAAGGGAGACAGAAAAAAGCCTGACCCACCTAGCGTAAATCTAAAAAAATCTTGTAATCTTTGACAAGATGTAGACCTACGTCTATATAAAACAAAAAAAAGACTACTTCCGCCCATTTGTTGCCAAAATCAAATAAAAAATTACTGTAACCAAGATCAGCATGCTATCAAACGCACTGCCAAAATGAACTGAACTGCTTAATCTCAAAGTTATTGCGCTAGAACATTCACCGCTTACTAAATGTTGCTTTAGGCGACAACTAATATTCTAGTACAAACCAGACACCCAGCAGCTCCTTTGGTATGCAGAGTCTTCCACTACTCGAAACGCATACCCCTAACGAAACGATCAAGTCGTTGCTACCCAACGCTGAACAAGTCGTGCTTCTCCAGGCTCCGGGAGGCGGCCGGCGTTTCACCCGCCTTCATTTTCGGGGCGCCTGCCGACAGCGGGACCCCTGCCGCGGCGCGGGCCCGCCCGGCGGGGCCGCCGCCGAGGGTCGGTCACATGGGCGGACGAGCGTCTGCGCTTCCGCCTGTCAGGCGGCGGCGTGACGGGCCCGGGCCGCCCGGCCGCCCCCGCTGAAGTCAGTCCCTATTTTTATCTCCCGCAGGCCGCCGGCTCCGTCGAGAGGAGGCGCCGGCGAAATCCGACTGCTCTTCCCCTTCCAGGGGGAAGCGGGGAGAGCGGGTGCTGACCTGCAGCCCAGAAAATGCGGCATCACCAGCCCACCGCCGCCTCCCGCGATCGGCGCCCCGGGGCAGCCATCGCTCCACAAATGCGCCCCGCAACCCGCTGCGGGTAGGGTTACATCCAACCGCTCCCCTTCGAGAGGAGGGAAAAGGATGACTGTGAAAGGTCTCCTTCCACCAGCACCCCCGCCGTCACCAGCCCAACCCGGAGGAGGAAGGGGAGGGTAAATCCCGTTGGCGACCCCGGACGCGCACCTCAGTCAGCGCCTCGGCCCCGAGGCGATGGCCGGGCTATCTATCCCACGCCGGCGACAAAAACGAGGGCCCCAACGCGAGCTGAAACCAGCCCTAAAACCCGGGCACCGCGTTTGTAACGGGCACACGGACCCAAATTCCGAATTGCCTCAACATCCTCCTCCCGAAGAGGGATCGCGATAAACACAGGAACAAAACAAAAGGAGGATGCACAAGGGCTGCGCGGGTCACTCGCGGCTCATGGCCGCGCTCGGGCGAGGCAGAGCCGAGGGTCGGTACGGGGGAACCGAACCGGCACAGGGCGCTCCCCAGGCGGGTGCAGTCCGGCGGCTGACTCAGACAAAGGGGGGGCCCTGCCAAGCGCCCGCAGTGCCGCCCGTCTCAAATGCGTCGCCCACCCCCTCCGCCTCCTCCACCACCCGGACACAAAAGACCCGCGAGACTGATGGGCTGAGGAGCGGTGGCGGCGGGCGGGGGTGTCCGGCCCGGCCGCTCCTCACAACCGCCTGAGTCACGGTCGGCCCCGCCGCCGGCAGGCCCCACGCCGCCGCCAGACACAGGAACCTCGTTGTCTCGCTGCCTGCGTCCCCCTACACCGGCCCCGCCATAGGCCGAACGCAACAAGGTCGCCCAAGAGGAGGTCCGGGCACACCCCACCGCAGTGAAGGCCCCGCGTAGCCGAGCCCAGCCTGCCGCCCCTCACTCACCTGTTCCCGGCGGGGGACACAAACCCCGCGGCGGGTGCCGGAGAAGGCGCCGCGGACAGCTCCGGGCGGCTGCGGGGAGACCGGGATTTGCGGGGGGCGCCGGGCTGGCGGCCGCGCCGCCGCCGCTTCGCTCCTTTGTTCCCGCAGCGGCAGCGGCGGCCGTGTCGGCAGCGGCGCGAGGCGGAACCCGCCGTACGTGGAAGGCGGGCGGCGGGAGAGCGCTGGAAGAGGGGGTGTGGGGACGGCGAAGAAGACGACGACGACGGGGAGGCGGAGGATGAGGAGGAGGGAGGAGCCGCGCCCGCCCTCCGGGCGCGGCTCCTCCCTCGGTCACGCCGGCGGGGCATGCGTCCTGTCGCCCAGCGCTCGCCTGTCGCCGTTGTGGGGCGGGGCGCTGGCAGTGCCGAGCCGGCCGTTCTGCCGCGCGGCCGCGGAGCGCCCGAGCCCCGGGCGGGGCGGGCTCCGCGCTGGCCCAGCGGCTGCTCCCCGCCAGGTGCCCGAGCGACCGGGTGCCTCAGCGCCGGCACACTGCCGCGCGTCGAGTCTCAGAGAACAGAGACAGCCTTTAAAATACCGTTTTCTTAGCTATTTCTTTCTTTTTATTTGACTTAAATTTGCCTGCAACGTCCAGGCGTCTTGTGAGATGGAAAGTAAAAATGCAGGAGCATTGCCCCGAAACGTAAGAGAACTCCCAATTTAAGTTGCCGATTATTCATTGCCAATTATCTGATAACATAGTCCTTTCGACGCTCTGAAGAGCAGAGCGTCACAGAAAAGGAATAAGGAAGTACCTATACATTTTACTTAATCCAACGACAAGTCATTGTTTTTTAGATAGAATCTTCTTTTCTAAGAGGTTAGTACCTTCAAAAATACTGTGAGATTCACAGAAACTGCCTTGGACACCTTTTTTAACTTGTGGTGTTTGGAATGTCAGGGACTCTTATAAAAAAGAGGACACTCCCAGGGTAACCCTAGGATTTTACCACAAGGAGCAAAAGAATACGTGCATCCTTAGAAGCTACACCTTCAGAAGATGATGGTGATTTTGGACCCCCTGTTGTTTGCTTAGCAGCATCACAAGCAAACTGCCTTCTGAGGAAATGGGTGACTGGTTCGAGGGACGTGCTTTTAAAGAAGTAGTCTCTGATGAACATATTCCTTGTAGAGCAGAAACATACTGCTTCTATTATCTTACAGCTCTTATTTCTGGTTGTATGTTGTGAATTCCTCAAGAGTATGGATACCTAGAAATTGGCAGATGAGGCAAGCGGGAAATAAGTGGTTTGGGAATCTGAGCAGTGTTCCAGACACTCCTTAGAAAGACTGTAAGCTCACCTCCTGAAGAAGGGTATCTGCCCTCTGAAGAGTCTTGAAATGTAGCATTCCTGAAATGTTTTGGTGGAAATACATTGTTTTTGGACATAAATGGTGTGCAGTGCAACAGAGGGATGAGTGACCATCTGCCCCACAGATTCTTCTCTAAAATATGTTGGACTACTTTATGACATATAATTTTAAGCCTTCACCTAAGAAGGACAGTAAAAGACTGCCAGTACTTTCTCCTTGCTACTTTCTTTTGTAATGCTGACGTTTGAGTATCTTGCCTCCATTCTAGGAACTAAAAGAAATGTAGAATACGACAAAACTACAGGGTCTTCATGTTGTTTTTCTATGTGCTACTGAAAGTGTTGTGAACTCCTGTTCCAAGGACAAGATAATAATTATAATTATACATATTATTATAATATTAGAATTATTATTACTATGGTGTAATTTAAGGCTTGCTGAGTTGTGAATCTCTGTGACTGGTGA
The DNA here is from genome assembly GCA_032173965.1 of Sitta carolinensis. Lineage (NCBI taxonomy): Eukaryota > Metazoa > Chordata > Aves > Passeriformes > Sittidae > Sitta > Sitta carolinensis. Next base: position 62,592,591 of record CM063313.1, read on the forward strand.
GCAAGTGCCTCAATAAAGCTGGCTGTGTTGATCCTGGCCTGTACTTCTCAATTTCCTCTCCTTGTTGTGCCAATGACACATCAGTCTTGGCCACACTCATTATAATCTTCAGAGTTTACTGAAAAGAGTCGTGTCAGTTCATGGACTATTCTGTATAGTATTCTCTTTGTGCAAATCCTCACATTCTGCTCTCATATCCCTCTTTTCAACTCTCAAGACCACTTTTTGATATATGATACTTTAATACTTTTGTACCTTGTTTTCTGATAGTGCTTTAAATAGTTTTGCATCAACAGATTACCCAGTGGCTGGCTCAGCTACTAGTTTAATTTCTCTAATGATTGCATTACTTTACAACCAAAATCAGTGTGCAGAATATAAGCTGTATGTGGTTTGATAGTCTGTACTTGTGACTGGAAAACTGTATCTGACCTTAGGTATTACTGATTCCTCCACCCAACTCTTTTCTACAGCATTGCAATAAAGAAGCCCACATTTAGATGTTTTTGTCATCCAAAGAACTGCAGTTGTTTAAGATACTTAGATGATTTAAATCAGTGGTGTCCGAAGCGGGCCCTCATGAGATGATCTAATGGTGTGCAGGAAGAAAAATACTAGAACTTCAGTAATGTATGTATAGAGCTGATAAAATAAGCATATGTGCACTAGGTGTATGTGCTCAAAAATGCTGTACTGATAGGGATGCACCAAAAAGGTGAAGCTGTAGGAATCTTTTTATGTCACACAGAAATTTAGGTAATTGCTGTGCCCTGACAAATTTATCAGTGGAGATCACTGATCTAAATTTTATTATGTTTTTGGGGTTTTTTTTGTTTTTTTAAAATATAGTAAGAGGATAGAATATTTGCTTTATTTGGCCATGTATCTTCCTCTCAATGATTTTCCTGAGAAAAAATGGTGTACTGGTAGTATATATCTACATCTTTTGATAATCCTGATTTTTTAATTTTTTTTTTTTACTTCCTACATTTAAATAGGAGTCAGATAGGATCATTCAGACTGCAGTGAATTTCTGCCCACTCTAGTACTTTATTTTATGTAGCTAACAATTAAAATATTGCTCTAATTTGCCTCATTGGATTTCTCTGTATTTTTAAGCATCTTCTAAGCAAAGACCAAGCTGTACTTGTGTTGTGGTATGACAACACATCCCGATACAGAGAGCCTGAAAAGTGAGCAGTCCTCAGTCCTGGACAATCAACAAATGTGTTTTAAGTTTTCATGAAAGAGACAAGTATTTGGAGGTGGATGTTGTAGCTCTAATGTTGATCAGTAAAGAGGTCAGAGGGGTGAGGTAGCAGAGAAGCTGCAGTATGAAAGCAGGTGAATCTGCAGCACCTGTTTGTTCAATGCAGGCGAGCAATATCCTTGTTCACATAATGCTCATGGTGGTGATAACGTTCTTTTTTTGTGTAGCTGTACAGACCCTGCTAAGCTTCCCAGCTCTAGCTGTGGACAGAGTGTGCCTTTCTTAATACCTTCTCTTATGACTGATGTAATTGTATGCTAGGGTTTTTTGACTGATATGAGAATGTATGTCATACAAAACATAAATTCATCAGGGCACAGCAATTACTTAGATTTCCATGTGACACAAAAACATTGCTATGGCTTCACTTGGAGCAGTTAACCTTTCAATCTCTTCAAAGTGGAATTCTTTTGAGCTAATTTGGATATGTGGATTATAATTTGCTTGCCACTGAGATGTAAATATTTGGCAGGATATGGTTGGTAGTGGTCTATGAATGCCCTCATTAGGTCTCCGGAAGAACACCACCCCCCACCCCCTCACCCCCAAAACAATATAAGTTTGGCTCTCACCTCACAGGAATTTTCAGGACAATGCTGTTTTCGTGTTCAGTTTTGTCAGAAATGTCTTATCTGCCTTCCCTGTACCCAGCACTTTCATATGGTATTCTGTGGGGACCCCATAAATGCTGTAGTATTGGGTCAAAACCAACTTATATCAAATTTCCTCAGAGAAGGAAAATTATGAATATGAATTGGTGGAACCGTGAAAGAAATTTACCTTTTTAAACTGCATAGATCCTTCATGCAAAAGAGCCCAAGGAATTCTTATGTCTTGGAGCTAAGACTGGATCAAGGACATAGAAAGGAATAAACTTTACATCTGCTGCCATATGGAGACTCATGCAGTACTAGCAACATTTTAATGAATAGGTTTACAGGGTATTGTGTTTAAAGAAGCCAAAATTATTTTATGACAAGTATGGATCACTTTAACAGATGGAATTTTAAGGGCATAACTGAAACTTGCATATCAGGACAAAAATGTCCCTCAGTAACAGGAATAAGACAGAGTACTGCCAACTTCAGAAGACTAGAAGTAATATGAGGCATTACTCTGTTACTGGTCTTTGAAAGTGTTCTTCCTGTTTACATTTTCAACAGGCCTTAAACTGATCAGTACAGATTATGCTAACTTTTCACTGAAAGATGCATTTTGTGTGAAAAAGGATTGGTAGCCCCTGATTCTAATAGTTATTTATATTATTGTATTGTTTTATAACATTATATTGTGTATTATGTGTTATTTATAGTTTTATTTGGATTTCATGGCTACATGTAGATATGTAACAGTCCATGCAATTTGTGACTATAGGAAATAGTAATCTGTTGTAATGTGTTTGTTTTAATTTCCTAGTTTTTTATTTACAGTTCAAGTGTTAATGGCTCATTCCAAGGTACCCCTATTTTTCTCCCACGTTAGTCTATCCCTACTGTTGTGCCCACCCCTGAAGTTTCCTAAAATGCCAAACCCACCCTATGTTCCAGCTCCTTCCCTGTCAGTCAAGTGTTTCCCTGCCCAGCTCCTTCCCATCCATCACAGTGGTCCCATCCCCTGTTCCAGACCCTTCCTTGTCAATCCTCCCTCCAGCCCATCCCTGCACGGTTCCTCCCCTTGGGGCGTCACCCAAACCTCGATGCCCCATTGGCCCACGTGGCCCCAGTCCTCCCTCATTAGTTCAGGATGTTGTCAATCCCACCTTGGACTCCTCCCCTCTCCCTACCTTATTGGTTGTAAGTTTGTGTCCAGCCCTGGGATCCTCCCCCTATAAAACCCCCTGCACGCCCCAGTTCTGTGTCGCTTCGTCCCTGACCCTCTCCAAGTAGATAAACCTTTGGGAATCATACACGCGACTCCTCTCTGGTTTTTGCTCTAATCCTCGACACCTTTCCCACCTTGGTGCTACAGAGAGCAGTCTTGCTGCCAGGGGATCCAGCAGCTACAGCCTTATCTCTACCTGGGGCTATTCCAGACCAGGAGAGACCACTCTGGACACAGTCTGAGACCAGGGCTAGCTGGGGAATCCTCTCGAGCACTGCACCAGTAATCGTTAGTTCAAAGAAGACTATTAAATACTGTTTCATTTCAAAGGAAAAAAGCACATTATGAGAAATATGTTCAGATGCTTTAAGATGGGCATACATTTAAATAGAAGGGCAGATTTTCCATTCTGATACATCCTTTGTCTTTTTTCATCTTTGCACTGAGGAGAGACTACCTCTGAGTACTGGAAACATAAAAGCAATTTGTTTGAACTTTGGTTCCATTCTCAGGGGCGTCCACAAATACATACATGCCTGCAAAACAGGATAAAAATATATCAGTACACAAATAATTTATTTCTGCAAATTTAGGGAGTTTATGTTAAAATGTTCTTCTGGGACAGTAAGGACCAACTGAAAATCTGGTCTATATTATGTGGTCTATATTCAGACAGCACAAGTTGCTTGGTGAAATTTCCAAGCCCCCCTTCTAACTAAAATGTTATGGTTTTTGCTTATTTTCTGGGTTTTCTAAATGTTCAGTGGCCTGTGGAAGATGGAGTTACGGTGTTTCAGTGTGCTGTAGTGCTTGCATGTCCATGAATGGGCATCATGGCAGCGTCTGCAATTTAAGGTGACATAAAGACACTTCTCTGTAACCACAGGTACTTATTAGCAGAGTTTCATTAACTGATAACACCAAATTTGTATGTATCACTAGATTTGCAAGCACACCAGAAATCTCAAACATCTCCATTGTATCCCTAGTAATTTTGCTGTAACTCACACAGAGGTTAAAACAATGCATCCCCAGAGAAGGCAGCTGTCTGATGCATAGCCAGACCAAGACAGTCTTTAAAGAAGATGCTTTGGCAAAGTTCCTGTAAGCTCCACCCTGAACAGAAGCCTAATGTGTCCTTCAAGGTGTCCAAGTTACAACACCTAGAGATCCATTTACCTAAAATTCTTCAAAGCCTTTGAACATCTTGATTTAAGTGACTTTTGAGAGATTAATATAACTGAAGAAAACCAAGATGGGTGTTAGTTTGATTTCCACAATTACTTGTTTAATGTAGTTTGGGCTTCTGCAAAGGGATTTGTTGCATGCCAGCCCAGTATTCTTCCTGTGGCAGCCTTAGATGATGTTTCCTAATTTGTGAATATAAAAACATTCACGAAGAACTGTCTCTCCTAAGCCATTTGCATCAGACTCTTTTCAGAACTGTCCATATTCTTGTTTTGGCAAGTCTTTAAACTCCCTGTAATTTAGTGTTTTTTAAAAGCCTTGTAAATGTAAACAAATGCGAGTAATTTTCATTAAGATAGTAGTTTGATATTCAGGTTTTGTATCTAGAAGTAAGATATGTTTGGAAAAAACACTGCCACTGCTGAAAATGCGGTTTGAAACATAAAGAATATGCAGAATTAACAACTCTGAGAAAGCATTTACTTCATGGCCCTCCAAAGTCACCAACAAGCCTTTTATATTACCTGCTTATTTATTTCTCAGAACTTGAAGATTTCTTTGTGCATTCCTGACCCATTTCCAGGTACCTGATGGCACCAGTTTCTAGCTTCTGCTTGTCCCTTTGATTGTTTTACTAAAAAGAAAGAATTCATTTATAAAAGAATAAAGGTAATGTTTACCTAGAATATATGATAATGGTGATACAGAAGAGAATGCAGATGGCAGCATGTAGAACTCTCTATACAGGTGCACTTGCCAGTTTCTTACCATTTTGAGTAGTGCTGTGTGCTCCCTTGCATTTTAAAATGCAAAAAATCCAGTGTTTGCAACATCGATCTGTAATACTGATACATAAAACTTGTAGCATTTTTCCTGCTGATGATCTCATTACATTTGCTCCTTCTTTTATAAAGCCCCCACTCTTAGCAGAAGATGCATTTCTTTCCTGATATGAAAAGAGCCTGCTGTACTGGGATCAAAGTGGGAATTACACTAAATCTTTCTAGAATACCTAAGTGTGGATTTATGTACTAACTTGCAAACATATTTGTCTAATAGACTGGGACAAGAGCACATGTGATGACAGTGGGAGAATCAGAGTCTTGGTACCCTGCCATTTGTTTAATCCTTTGGAGACTGCATCAGTGCTCATAGTACTTGTCCTTGTTAAATATTAGCCCATGCTAATTCACAGACTCAGTTTAACTTGTTTCTAGACATATAGCCTGAGAAGCAAATTTCCTGATATGAATGTCTCCCCATGGCATGAGATTTCTTTTTCTACTGTGCTGGTAGATGGGATTGGCCAGTTTAGTTTGTTTTCTTCAAACAGGCAGGGAGAATCCCCACTGAGAGCTGGCAATCAATGTGAAAGTATTAAGGGAGATTTCCAGGTCTATCCTGAACAGCACAAGGGATACCTCCCTAGACACTTTGGCTTCATTCATTGAGGCTCACCAGTGTTCTTGCAAACTCAGTCCCCCACAGCCCTGACAATCCCTATTTAAAAAAAAAAAAAAAACCAAAAAACAAAACAAAACAAAAAAGTCAGCAATAAAATAAAATAAAACACACATTTCTTAATCTGGGAACATATATAAATTATCAGAACTCTGAGGAAGTGTTCATTCTTTGGGCATTCATTGTCTTTTCTTGCTTCTTTTTCCGGTATGTCCAAGCATGCTGTATATCCTATATAACTTTTCATCTTCTTAGATTTTCAGTACCTAGGCTTAATTTGTTTTAACCACTTTTTGATTTTTAGCATTATCCTTTCTGATCGGTTTCCATTGCTGATAACCTTTCTACTATCCTCCGGTTTCAATGTCACATTTTTTTTCTTAAATCTCCCAGTTTATGACTAAGGCAGATTTTAAAGTTAGGTAGTAGCTATGGGGGAGTTTACTGAAGGTGTTCATATTGGACTGAATTCTTGGAGCTTTGGATTCTCAGTTCAATGGACTTTGAATTTCTTGACCATCCAATTCTGTGTCCTCATGGTCACAGTAGTGGTATTTCCAGGACAGTTACAGTCCTTTTTTCAAAAGACATTTTCTCTATCATCAGAATCCCATCAGAAAGAAGCTGTGCAAGGTCCTTTTGTACATCCTGAAGAAAGCCATCTGTACAGTGTATTCCAAGGATGCAGACATAGGATAACTAAATTATTTATTTTTTTCCTAAAAAGAAATGCAGTGGCTAGCAGATCCCTTTCATAAGTGGTCAGTTTTTAAGAAGTAATTGAGTATCACCTTGTTAGCCTGGTATGCTCCCTTATTTTGTAAGAGTCAAACTATTTGTTGAAGGACGTGTGTGTCTTTGTTTAAGACAAGAGGGTGCACAGCCTGAAGTGAGTTATCTCCCCTGTAGTTTAACCAATCCCTTTCCACCTATAAGGAGAAGCAAATATGAGTAGAAGTACAGGAAAAAATAACAGTATACCAAAAACCCCAGAACAGCAACAGGCGAAAAATGTCAGTAACCATCACTAGTTAATAAGAAGCTGAAATCTCACTGACCCTGGGGACAGAGTGACACTCCAGCTGGCAGAGTGACCCCCAATATGTCGGCCCCATTGCCAGCTGCTGTGGGGAGACAAAGGGAAATGGTGGCAACCCTGCCCTCCCTCTCCATCTCTCTGGCAGCAGCAGCTCTGTCTGCGAATATTGCGGGCAGCTCTGGCGGCTGGTACTGGGTCAGGGCTGGTACTCACGGAGGGACGATGTTCTCCTGTGGGCAGCAGAGAGCAGGCAGCCAGCTTGGGCCGGCCAGGCTGCTGTCTCACTGCCTCCTCCTGTACTCCACAGCTATCAGTGCTGCTGCTCCCGGGCGTGTATTGCAGGGGCAAAAGCAGTGTCCCCAAGCTCTGAAAACGGTACCCTCTGGCCATTACTGCTGCAAAATTCACTCTGAAACAGTTTTTGATTGTGAACTGCAGCTTCCTGGGCTGCTCCTGTTGCAGTAGAGCCAAGAGGTAAGAAGTGAGGCAAGAGAGAGCCTAGAGTCAAGCCAACAGACAGGAGAACTCAGCTTAGGTGATTCTGATTTATAAAAGGGACCAGCACCCTCCTCCACTGCCCTGCGGTTTCATTTCGGGCTGCAGGGTCTTTCAACAGTAACAATTTTGAGCACAAATAGATAAGGAATACAATGACATTTTGGGTTACCAGGACAGTATCTCACCCCTATTTTTCCACTTGATTTATCACTCCAACATTTGAAAAGCACAACAGAGCATAATTATACCTAAGAGTGTAGTTTAATATTGAAAACATTTCTTTCCTTTGTACAAAGGAACTAGCTTTTGCAAGACAGAAGCAATGTACCTAAGAGCAGTGTTTTGACTAAAATTATTACTACAGCTCATAAAACATTAAACAAAGATATAGAGTATGAGAGCTTAATGAAGTCTGATTTCTCTGGCAAAAAAGGGTAAATCTGAAGTATCACTAATAATCTGAATTTATATTTGCGTAATCTTGGGGGGTTTTTTGGGTTTTTTTTGTTTTTTTTAACTGATAGCTTTCTATTTGGAAATTTTTTACTCTTCCAGTACACAGAAAGTCATACACATAGCTGGTGGGTATTTAAGTAGATAGTTGTTAATAATGTTATGCAGGTACAGCTGCTAATTTTGAGACCTCATTTCTTGGCTGCCTCCTAGCCAAATTAGAGGAATTAGATAACTGTTGTGCAAGTTTATGCACCACAGTTATACAAGATACGTCTTAATGATGCTATCTCTGACTGATTCTGGGCTACAGACTCTTCTGGTGCATTCAACTTTTAATGCCAATACTATGTTTTTGTACATGTGGCTTTGTTCATCTGTAGGAGGAACAGGAAAGCAGATTTATTTTACTAATACCAGAGATACTTTGTTGGAACAGGAGTGATTTGCCAGTACAATATAGCAGACTTGCTACTTATACTTTATTTTTTCCTAGCAAAGACTGTTTTCCTGTTTGCAGACTTAGCTGTAGCACTGGCATCTTGTAATCTGTTTTGATTCACTTGACAATCTTAAACTTCTTCCTGTGTCCTTTGAAAATTAAGAAACCATTTGAGATCAAAAATGTTTTTCTAATGTCAATGAAAAAAATGCAATCTTTGACGAAAAAGAGAGTCAAGAGTGGATGTGTAGGATAGGGTCATCAAAGAGAAGGGACCTGGGCACCTGTGTACTACTGAGGCAGTGTGATGTATGCAGGCAGGCCAGGAATTTCTCAGTAAATCCACTAACACCTCTATTTGTCTAAATCCCAGCTAAAATGTTATATCTTCCACTTTCTGTTTCTTCCACAGGACTTCAAGTACAAACTGGGACAATGCTGAGATCTGGGATTCAACTTGGTGTTCCACATCACTTGAGGTATAAAGTGCATAGCTCAGTTAGTTGACCTGCATACTCAGCAATATTGGAGCCATATTAGGAAAGTGGAATTGAAGCCAATTCTTGATAGGATCAAAGCCAGGGATGAGGAAATGGGTGTGCTTAGGAAATTGCTAAGTCACTCAAGGAACCAAAAGAAGCATAACTGTGATTGTCATCAGTTGCAAAATGACGGCCACAAAGTAGTTAAAATTATGTAGCTGAGATTAAGGAATAGTTATAAAAGGTGACAGCCAACAGAAAAGCACAATTAGCCCTAATATTTCATAACATATGTAATTTGTGTCCTTTTGTAATTAATTGTGAAACTCTAACTGTAATGGAGCAAAATGTAAACAATATGAGCCTTGCATAGTTGCAATTAGGAAAACAGAATGAAGTCAAAGACAGGACACTGTAGCAGTTGCTAAGCCTAACTAGAATCTTGTAGAAATATTTGTGGATGATACCAAATAACAGTTATTGTCTTTTGGGGAAGCTGATTTTATGCAATAGATAATCAAGATGAATTTTTCTTCCCGAGGAAGTTATGATTTCACCAATGATGCACAGGTGAAAGGTAACAGTCTCAGGGCATCAATACAACTGAATCACAAAGAGATTATAGTTTGCATTTTTCCATTCTCTTTTTCTCTTTGCAACACTTTGGGAAAAGAGTCAGTGTTTTGTTAATAAAGAAAACAGTGTGTTTATCCTCTAGACTTGAGGCTGTCTATCCCAGAACATTTTAAAGGTAGTCTAAGGGTTATTACTGATAAAATTCCAAAGTAATATTAAGTAATGAAACTGGTAATGAGAAGAAAATACAAAAATTTGTGGAAATTCTGCTTACAGATTTTCTTCTTGTATCTCTTGCTTGTAGTTTCAGCCTCTCACAGGAATTTACCTGGAAAACATTGATGAGTTTTTGGTCATGATATCTTGCCGTGTCCTGCAAACAGGCACTTAGAAAATTTTATGTCTGTGCATTGGGTATTAATCCCTTCCCTCTCCATAGCAAAATTAACCTAAGTGTTACATGCAATTTTGTGGGTTCCTTCCACAACTAATACAGGTTCTCTGACTTTGCCCAGTAGTAGAAAGACAGCAGAAAGTGGCCAGACCTTTCCTTGGGTACAAGTAAGCCCTGATGCCAGCCAGGGCACAAGCAGGGTGTGCTTGTGGGTGGTTAAGCTGTGAGTTAGGCAGTTCAGAGCAGCCTTTTGGTGACTGTCTGCTGGAGATCTGATTTATACTGCCAGCAAGACAATATTATAGGAGCAGCAGGGAAGGTTCTGAGCTGTTTTTCTCTGTGTTTGCTCAACAGCACAATGGGAAAATCCTCATTGCTTACCCACAACCTAACCAGCTTAGCTGGCTTTGTTTCAGTTTAGAAATTAGTGGTCAAAGGTTTTAATCTTCACTGACTGAGCTACACTGAGTGGAAAATAATCTTGGTTTAGGTATCTAGCCTGGGCCTTATTTTTATGTCTAGTGCATAGGCAGTAGTATTGGAATGTCCAATATTGTGTCGGGATGTTTCCTGGCTTGTCCGGACCTCGCTGCTGAGCCACACAGCAGCTGCCGCGGTGTCACCCCCGAGCTGCTGCTGGCCAGCCGGTGATGTAGCCAGCACCGCAGAGACAAGTCCGGGCACGCCGGGCTCAGGGCATGAGCCCTGAAGCGGGATGAGCTTCCTCGGGGATGCTCGCTCCAGGTTTGCCTCTGCAGGAGAAGCTTTAAGGCCATGGTGAAGGAAAGGAGTCAGTTTGCACGGAAGGTTCAGTTCAGAACATTTATTCTAGCCGGCAGGACGCTGAAATTCCTAACAACACCAGCCGACCTCCAAGCCGCGTGGTGGCTCGTCCTTTTAACCAGGGGAGAGGGAGAGGGGAGGGGACAGGAAACCCACCGACCAGGTACAGTGAGGAGGTCTTACGGGACAAAGGACACCCGGATGGCCAATGTCTCTTCAGGGGTAGAGAGCATCTTTTTGAACCTGCCAATCACCAACACCCTTCTGGAATTCCAGGAGTGATACAGTGATTGGCAGGCATGGGGAAAGGAGGGATGATCACACCACAACACAGTAGCAATGGGGTAAGTTAGTAGAAGTTTTAAAGATTGAATCAGTGATATTTCTGTGGAGATCCTGAGAATGGCACAAGTGACTTGTGACGCTTTGTTTGAGAGTGTACCAGAAGCTTTTCACTGATGTTTTGTCATGGGATTTTCTAAGATGTGTCTCCCATAAACTTTACTGAAAACGGGATCACGGAAAGGCAGTGGTGAGGTACAGCATGGCTCTGTTATCTGCTTTCACATGGTGGCTGGGGCCTGCCTAGGATTCTTGCCTGTTGGGAATAAATCCCCCAAGAAATTAGTTCAAAAGTTATAAAGTTAATAGAAAGATATAAAGTTAATAAAATAATATTAAGTTAAAGTTTTAATTACCTGTTAATGATTCTATTGTTTTAGTATCCCCTCTGCTGCTTCCTAGGGGATTGTGTCTGGGTCTGTGAGGAGGAGTGTAACACCGGGGCTTCTATGCAAATGAGAGAACATTTTGCACAATCCAGCAAAAGAAAACCCCTACAACTACGAGCCACCACGAAAAAAAAGGATTTAAATAACATTTATGGGTCAGGAATATAGTATAGTCCTCCTAAACCATTTAACGTCTCACCCTAAACATAGGAACGCTAGCTGCAAAGAGGACCCCAAATTGAGAATGGATTCCTACGAACTCTTGCAAGGACGGGATCCCTGGCTCTGCCCACATACCTTCAGTGGACAAAGGTGCTAAACCTTCTCCACTGAGTCACCACTGGGAGCAGCGGCGGTGTGAGCGCGACCCGTAATAAAGGCATTCAAAAAGGAGCGAAGACTCCTGCCCTGTTTATTTCATTGCCTACTTGCATGTGGTGACCAGAGCATTGCTTTCCTATTTTCTTCTTTTCTCATCCTCCCACAAAGTGTGCAATTATTCACCGTAGAGGGTCATGTTGATTCTGTCCCTGCGCCCTGTATGCCCCTCCTGTGATACAGAGATCACAACAACACTGCCATTTAACCCGCACATTTCACTCGTGTTAATAGGGAGTCTCCTCTACCTGGGCTTTAGAGCAGCCCTTCAGCCATTAGAAAATATATTGTAAAAGTTTTTAAAATCCCCACAAAAAAAAAAAAAAAAAAAAAGTCATAGCATATGGCTTTGAAACTCAGCTTGGCACATCCACTGCTTAACTGATTTGTTTTACCATTCTCTCTATAAAGAGAGAACCAACACACACTCAAGCCCAACTCTGATTTTTGTTTTTCTCCAATTGCCTTGATGCTGCCTTTAAATATCCAGGAATTAGTGAGTGTTTCTACCTTGACTTCAGCCTGAGGAGATGAATGTGAGTGCTCTGATTTGTGCTTTCCAACTTGCAGCTGTTTTGTAGCAGTGCTAGTGTGTGCTCTAGGAAAAAAAGCAGACAAAGGATTGGTTTGTCTGCATGCTGCTGTCTTTTCTTGTGTCCAGATTTGGGCAGGAGGCTTTGGGTGGAAGGCTTTCTATGCCTTTGGCTCTCATGTCCTCTTTGTGCAAGGACTCCTCTCATTTGAACCGTTAAAATTGTCGTAAGTGCTTGCACTAAGCCGATGAGTTAGTGACTTTGAGGAGGCTACAGTCATGAACGCTGTTTTTTGTTTAAGGATTTGAATGGGTTGCTGGCTGCTTACAGGCTCAAAACTGCAGACAATAGGTATGCAGAGCACACTGGGCTGTATTTGTATATTTTTGTGTGTCATTTTACCTGGTGCCAGTGTCTGGACATTCTGCTTGCTCCTTTTCCTATCAAAATTTCAAATCGAAATTTCAAATTATTGCTTAGGGTGCAGGCAGTGAATTTTATATTTTTGATTAATTTCTTGTCCCCATGTTTTAACTGCTCTTTATACTTTGGAGGAAAGAAGCAACTCATTCCTGTCAGGTCTAAATTACCTTTTGGGAAGGCTTTTTGTGATCCCTTCCTTTTCTGCTCTTTAGCTATGGATGTCAAGCTCCATCCCCACCCCACTACAGCTCAACTAATTATTTCTTCTTTTACCAGTGGCATGTAAAAGTTCCTCTTTCTTTTTCTTCCTGTGGTCAGGGTAGTGTGAAATTATGTCACGTTACCAGGGTATCAAAGGGCATAGGTGGGGCACATGGGAAGCCAGCCTGTTATTAGGTAGTTAAGGGCTGACAAAAGGTCCAAGTGGGGCTGTGGTCACACCCTATCAATGGAAGGAGTTACCTGGCAGGAGTAGCTCACAGGAGCTGGAGGTAGGAATATTATTGTGGACCATCTTTCTAGAAAACTCAGTGTTATAAAAATGCGCGTCTAACTGAGTCCCCAAAGGGTGAAATGATAAGAACAAAACAGCTGCAAAGGCTTATATTAATCTTTGATGTACTGTCTTATTACAACATGTGGAATATGTAAAAGTTTTCTTAAGAAAGGATGTTCTTTGATGTTTGATCTTTGTATACTTTCAAGCCTAATCAACAAGGGAGATTTAATCTGTAAAACAGATAGCAGCTAACAAGCAAACTCTAAACGATGCCCATGTACCAGAAAAATAAATCCTTGTTGTAAGTTTAGGGCTTGACATGCTTCAGTGATCTCAGAGCTAGGGGGAGGTTTAACAAGGCTTGGGAAGAAAGGATGTCCACTGATACTGGACACAAAGAATGTAGAATTTATGTGGCATCTGGTAGAACTCCCAAGATAAGGGAGAAACTAATAAAGCCAACTCAGCAACTGTGCTGAAATTAGCTCTGACTGGGTAAAAGGTAATTCCTGCAGGGAAATTTGTGAGCACCGGCTCACAGACCACCAACTCAAGAAGCCCACTGACTCAAAAGAAGAGAAATACTGAGCATAAATAATTAGCATAGGAAGAAAGAGAATCAAATACCAGTAGAAGACAGAATATTCACTAATAAGAACAAATGTTACAAAAATATAACATTGTGGCAAATGAACACTAATTCCCTTTGTTTGCTAAAATATATAAATAGTAAAAATATAGTTGGTATATTTGATTTGTAGAATTCCACCAGGCATCCAGGCTTGTGCAATATTGAAATAAAAAAAAAATCAATGCCTCTCTAGAGTATGTAATTATTGGTTTGTTGCACACCAGTTAATGAATCCATTTTTTTGCAGACAACAATCTATTAGTAAACGGTCTGTCATCACTGAGTCACTCTACATGACTGCATCTCCAACAATGACTTTCTTCCCTTTTTTAAAAAAAAATGTTAATATTAATGATTTTCAGTATATGGCACCATTTACATTACTGAAATTAAAATTTTAGGTAGAGTCTTACCACATGTTGTAACTTTAGAGATCACAAAACCATTAATCCACACATCATTTCATTTCTGATATAAGATGAATTCTTACTGATTAGGGGAATGAACAGAAATTGTCTGTTAGTGTTTATCACCCATTGAAGAGCCTTAGCATCTGCTAATAGCAATTCTTATTTTTCTGAAAATTACCTGTGCACAGTCGTCATCAGTGCTCCTTTGCTGAGGTGTTTTGGTGTTATACAGATATTTTTCATGGGCTTTTTCAAAGGTTACATGAGCACTTTCTAATTTTCACATTTTCAGTTCTGGTTGATGGTGAAGGAAGAGCAGGAGATATACGTGCCCATGAACATGTGTTAAATGCTGTGTCACAAGGAATCACCCACCTTTAGATTAGCAGATTCCTTTTGATAAGCCTTGTGCATGCCCACCTTTTCAGGAAGGAGAAAAGCGTTGTGAGGAGCTTCTGGTGTTGAGTGGTAGTGGCTTCATTTATCATTTCCCCAGAACTCTGCAAGATAAGGCAAGCGGTCACAGGAGAAGCTCTTGTGCTGAAAATGCTGTGGTTCCCAAGTAGCAGTGATTAGCAGTGGTTAGGTTTTCAATGTAAGGACAGGGAGTTAAGGTGTAGGTTTCTTGTAAGAAGTTGTTGTGGTTATTTTATGACTTTCAGAAGTGAGAGCTAATTAGTGTACCTTTCCGTGGTCACTATAACAATAGCACTTTGCTCATCTTTAGGAACAGGAAGACTTCATTGAACTTTGGACTTTGTAGAGTTGTGTCAGTTTTTGCTTTCTTTTTTTCCTTTTCCCCCACAAAAATAAATTAGAATATTTAAAAAAAAAAAAATATCCGTATTTTTCAAGATTGTCTTTGAAGCCCAGGTTTTATAAAAAAATTATGCTTTCCATACGGCCAGAAACAAGGCTTTCCATAAAGCCTTAAGCGGATACTTTGTAGCCCAGAAGCTTCTGAGAAAGAGACATCAATATTGTGAAATGTAGTGTTTGAAAGTCAAAGTTGCCAGGGTAGTCTTAGTTCAAGCCCTTTGAGGTTATGCATTATGCTACCAGCTTTAATTACATTGTTGCATGCTTTTTTTTGCTACTTAAAATGTCATCTTCTGTTGTGCTAATGATGATAAACCTTCCAGTGTTTGATTTTAATAGTCCCCTACTTTCCAACTCTGGTTGCTCTACATCCCAGGAATTCTCTTTTGGCCTCCACCTTGATTGATGGGTCGTTAAGCTCCCTCTGAGTTTATCAGAGATAGCATTCCTGGGAAATACTGCTGCCTAACCAACTGCTGGTGTCTAATACCTTGGAATGCTATTGACGTGTGCTATTTGCCCGGAAGAAAAAATATTTTATTTACTGGATTTCTGAGGAAAATTCCTACTCTAGTTATGGCTGGGAGAAGGACTGACAAACTACACCTACTCTAAGCAGCATTCCCGATGAGGCTCTTCAATCTCTGCAGGGCCACAGTCACTGCCCCAGCACTGCCTCATGTTGCAGCACCTCTGGAAACTCAGGAGTTTTGCACTGTACAACACTTGGGCCACCAAAACCTGGCATTAGTGTCTGGGCTGATATTCCCCTCCTCAAAGCTCAACCCTCACCTGTTGAGAGTGGAAAGGTGTCTAACATGAGTATTTCGCTGAACTTGAGGTGACTTTTTAACAGGAACATACCTCTGTACATACTTCTTTGTGCTTGTATGCGTGCATGAATTGATTTTAATATGATTTTCCGTTGTATGTTTCATTCATGTAATGAGTAATACAGTGAACATTACAACGAATTTTAAGTTATGCTTTTCAAAATTTATACTAACCCCTTTTTTTTAAGAAGAAAAAAAAAACTTTGATGGTGATTATTTGAGTGACATAAGTCACTCATTTATGACAGATGTGGAGAAATCTGGAAAAGACATAATTTCTTGGGATTTTTGAAAAGGAAGCCACTCCTTAAACTAAATAATTGTCTTCTTGAGATCTTCTGACCACCTTTCACATGGGTCTTTAACAGAGGTAGTGAATCCTGATACTTTTCTGTTATTTGAGTTAAATGAGTGAGTGGTGGTGGTAGAATCCCAATTGACTTAAGTTTCCTAAAACACTAAACAACAAAACCACAGATATGTAATGCAGCTTGGGCTACTGGCCTCTCTTCCTTGATGACACACAGCACTCTCCTTTTCCTCTCATTTTCCAGTCTGAGAGGCTGAGTATTACATGTGAAGATGCTCAAAGAACAATCAAAATCCTAGGCCTATAGTACTGTATTATTTTTGGTTCATATTTCCAGTATGAACAAACACAGCTTTGCTCTCGCAGCAGCTATTCAACTGCTCTTAAAATGAGGATTACAATCAGCCTTTTCCTACTTCCCTCTCAGTGCTCTATGATGGATGCTGTCTTAGACCTTCCTTATGAAGAGCTAAGCACTCACGCTTTTCAGGAGCTGCTCAACTTCTCAGAGGACACAGACCATGTAGCAAATGACAAAGTATTTTTCTAATGAGAAGAATATGTTGGAGGAGAAAATAAATTACTATTTAAACAAGACCTTTGAGATTGTTCTTAGAGAAACACAGACACTTGAAGGGAGGAACAATAAGAACATATTTTTAAAATCAAAATCTCATGGAAAAAATCTTTGTGGTTGAGGGGATGGAATACAGACTGCAGTTTCACCAGCTGTAATTGAAACCATAAACTTCTGTTGTGATCTGATTTAAAAAAATATCCAGGAATCCTTATGGAAGTCATTATTCAACCTCCTGGTGCACCACTGAAAGAGGGAAGAAAGCTCCAGTGTCACAAGTTACTCCACATGAGCAAACTCCTTTTCCTTCCATGAGTTCCACTAATTTTACTAATTTGTCGTGAAATGTTGTTATCCCAGATGTGAGCTCATAACCTGATACACAGCACCAGTTCACACTAAAGTGAGGTATTTTTATCTTTTATTCTAAATTTTATTCTAATTAGGGAGCTAGGTGGTAACCCATGAAATGCTGGCTCATGGATCATCAAAACTTTACATTATTCATACATTGTAAAAATGTATAACTCAGCGTTCATTGGTTACAATTACATAACTTTTTCATTTTTTTAATGCTCAAACCCCATTTATTAGTTGTACCTCTTTTTTTCCTGTGCTTCTTAGTCTGCAAGTGCAGTTCTTCCTTTCGTTTGAGTCTGGGTCTGTTTTGAATAGGTGGACAATGAGTCCATGGCTATGATGGCTCACAGCTAGAATTACATTTCCCCTAGTTACTGCTCAGTTCTGCTGACTTTACCCTGGTGACTCTCATCCAAACACCCCATTCACCTTGGGATTGCCATCAATTACCCTTAAAACAAAAGATTAGCCAAGCATGCAGCATTCACAGTGCAATTGCTTAATCATAACTGTCTAGCTATAGCTACTGATTAACAAATAAAAGTTTGATTCAAATTCTGAGGTGCTTAAATCTTGCTGGGCTTGATATCAAGTCTTAAAGGGACATAACTGGCAGCTTTGGGGAGCATGGCTTGGTCTCTGCTCTTTAGTTATATCAGCATAGATACATTGGCAGGATGGTAGCATCAGCACCAGAATGAGCTGATGAGTCAAGGAGGTGGAGGAGCTTTGCCCGGTCCAGCACCTGTGATGTGCTGCTGCAGTGGTCTGCTCCATGCATCCTCTGACACCATGCAACATGACTGTGCTGGCTTTGCCATCATTCAGGGGCTGAGGAGTGCTGGCTCTGCTCCCCGAAACTGTGTTTCAGCACAGCAGGGTCCTGGGTCTGCATCAGCCCCTCTGCCATTCACATCCAAGGCGTATACATGCCCATCCTACTGCAGTGGTTAGCGGCATGAAGGTCTCAAATATACAGACAGACCATGAGTGCCTGCAAAGATTTCCCATCAATTATAAAAGGATGCCTGCATATAATCAATAAGGATCTAGCCATTTGAACTTTGCTACTGTGTAGGTAAGAGATGTGCTATGGAAAGGGTACCCTTCTGGACCATTATAACTTTAATAATCACTCCTTTAGACTTCTCTTTTTTGAAAATATGTAGCAGACATTGTCTCAGAAAAGAGAGCAAGAGCAAAAGATGTCCAGTGAAAGGAGTTTTATTTTCTTGTCTTTCCATCTATGAAAGAGTTCATTGTTCCACCTCCACAGTTCATTGCTGCTTGTAAAGAAAGGAGCAAATTACTGGGTGCCTGCAGAGGAAAAGCATGGTATTGAACAGGGATGAACAGGGGTTTTCATCATGACAAGAACAAGACAGATAAGAAATCAGTTGATTTGTGTTTGATGGCTGATGTTATATTTTAATATTCCAGTGGTGGTTGTGCTGCCTCTGATGCCTTTTGGAACTGTTTGTACTTTGAATTAATCAAGAATTAAAGCTTTAAAACGGTAAGCTTTAAAGCTTTAAAATTCAGTCAGCCCACAGGAGGAAGAGTTACTTCTGTCACTGTGATTACATTTAATTAGTGCATTAGTGAAATTTTGAAGTTCCATTTTCCCCCTTAATCTTAGCTCACTGAGCCCTATCAAGTCTCTTTGGAGTTCCATGTTCCAGGTTCTCTGGGTTCTATGTTATGCTACACTACCATGCTCCTGATGTGAAGTTTTGTAGCAACCCTTGTTGACACAGAGAAAGATATAGATCCAGCCAATATTAAAAAAAAAAAAAAAAAAAAAAAAAATGTGTTGCGTTACCAGGTCATAGCAGAATGGGCAATACAATAAAGAAAAATTTACTATGTGGATGAATGTTAATTGTACCTGGGACTTTTGTGCATGTTGAATTTACTTAGTAGTAACCCAAGCTGCGTTGATATAGAGATCTGCATTTGGCAGTGTATTTCTTTAGTTTGACATGATTACCAGCAGCTATTTTGCTGGGGTCTTTTGTGCTTGGCTGTGCTATCAGAAAGTCTGAATTATGAGGATCAGAAAATTTACATTTAAAGAACACCAGAGCTTTCCTGGAACGCCGCTGCTGAACATTACACAATATCTGCAAACATGTGAGCATGACAAAATGGAGGGAGGAGGCTTGTCTTTGGAGGAGTTAGACATGGAGGACAACCAGCAAAGTAGCAGGCCAACAGATAAAACCTAGGAATCACTGAAGAAGGGAAATTGGTATATTCAGTTGAAAGGTATTGCAGAAGCAGATCTTATGGTTAAATGAACTAACAAAGCATGCTTTCATGCTGCTCTTCTACTTCTTCCACTTTGGTGTCTAACTGTTTGTACATTAACCTGAAGTCACATCAACAGCTGGCCCTGAAAACCCCGTGCATGAGGAACAGCTGCCCATAAGAACCCGTGACTCAGAAACTCCAATAATGCTGCCTCAAAGGGAAGAATAAATTAGGGTTGTGTACTGTTTTGGTTTCATTTTGCCAATTTCAATGGTTCTAATCAAGAGCAAAGCAGGTTTAAGCTTAAAAGTAATAAGACTTTATTAACTAACACCAAAAGAAAGAAAAACAACAAGAATGAGGATGGAACCTTCTAAACAATCTTCCTCCCTCCCCACACTTTCTTTTCTCTTAACCAACAATGTAAAGAAAACAACACTCAGAAATTGCAGTCAGTTTTCCATCTCTAAACCAGTCTTTCATCAGTTCATTTAGGGAGGGAAGCACCTCTCATTCGCTATGGTCAATTCCCCCACAAGAAAACAGTTCTCTCGTGGATCCAATCTTCATGGACAGCAACCAGCCAGATCCTTTGCATTCATGAAACTCCTCCTGTATTCACAGTTGTGTCTCTGGGCCACATCGATGTATGGGGTTTTATTTTAGAGATAACTGTTCAAAACAGAGGTTGTCTTTATTTATCTTTGGGACCACCTTCACCTCTAAGGAACAGAGATTCACTTCTTCTTCAAGGGCAAAGAGTCTTTATCTCTTCATCTCTCTGTTTAACTTCTCATGAAATCAACAGTCCCCTCAACATTTAATTCCTTTGCTCAGGTCTACAATTTGAATTCTTTTATCTCCCCCATACTTCTTTATGGTTTAAAGGAAACATTTCAATATGTTATAACCAACCACCATAGCTTGCAAGAGTCTTTTACAGCTCAAAAGCAACTTCCCACACTCCTTCCAGTTAGACTTGCACTCTTTCTTGGCTGACTTTGATATGACTTTGATACCTCGTGGTATTTTCACATCTGTATTCTAATTTTCTCTCACTGGAGAGAGGATGGAGGCTTTCCAAGTCCCATCTGTGCACTGATGCACTGAAAGAGTTACCAAGAGACAGTGTCCAGCCATGGCAGTCCATGGTGTCAGATTTCACAGCCGTGCTGAGGGATGCAGCTCTCAGAGGGTTCAGGCCCAAAGGCAGCCACTCGCTGGTCGTTTCCAGCCAGGGAGGAGAGTTGAACAGATTTCTGAAATTCTTTTCCACCCCTCGGTCTCATCAGGTGCTCTGTCCTGCCTTATCACGCCTCCCCTCTCTGCCAGGCTCACAGAGGCAGGTTCAGCTGGGGCCAGCAGCAGAGCAGACTCTGTGCTGGCAGATGTTCCCAAAATCAGCTGCCCCTGCCTGGCCCTGGGCCTCCCCCTGCCCCACTCAGCCAGGGCAGAGAGGGCAGAGGTGTGTGCTCTGACAGCCGGGAGGAAAGAGACCTGCCCGGGCTGCTTCCAAAGGGAATGACAACTAGAAAATGCTTTCCATTGGTCCAGTACAATGCCAACTTCTTACTTAGCCAGCTCACTGCCCTGGGCTGGTCAAACCAGGGCATGTACAGATAGTCTTCATGGAGCTGGGCACTGAGAAGTGTCCAGCAAATTTAGAGGCTGGTGAGGTGTTTCCTTCTACTCTGCAAAGGATCTGTGCAAGGGCTGTTGGTGCTGAGCAGAGAATTTCCTTTTGACAGGCATGAATTATTCTGCCTCCTCCCAGAAGTGTACCTTGAAGTGTAATAACTGTTCAGCTAGTGATTCCTTTTGTAGTGACCCATGGAAGCTGAGATGCTTTGATTCTTCTGAAGGACAAGGTGGTGCTTTATTAACTCCTTCAACCTCTGGAGTTCCCATGGGGCTTCCAAGAGGTAAGAAACCTTGAATCTAAATATTAAGATTCAAACCAAAATCTTTCTAATATTACATAGCCCACAGTTTGCACAGCATGTTAGCAGTTGCCGTTTAAGAGAGAGCTATTGTTTGTGCAAATACAATTTAATTTTCTCATTTTGCCCATTAAACCAAATGCTACTGCACAGAAACAGCTGGAAAATACCATTTTACAAAGCATGAGGAGAAATCCCATGGAGAGTAGTCTCTCTTTCTTTGAGATAATAGGCCAAAATGTCTAAATAGAAGGCATATGTTATCAATAAGGAACACTGAAGGTGGAGCAAAAGTGTGTTCTCAGGAGACCTTGGCTAGTAGTTCACACCCCATGAAGTAGGACACCTGACCCAATATGCTAGTCAAGGTCCCTTTTCCCAAACAGATGTCTTCATGTCTGTGTGAGATGCCCTGATACCATAACCCCAACAATTTTCCTTTAGAAAGTGTCACCTCCTTGAGCACCAAGACTTGCCTGGAAAATTAATGTCTTTCTCTTTCTGCAATGCATCCTGTACTGCTTCAGACAATACTGGAGCCAACGGTTCACAACTAGATTCTGGGGTTGGTATTCCACCTCAAGGATTACTTTTTCCCAAAAACATGTTCTGTGGTTCCCCTGCATCTCTTTTGGTGACTGTTAGATCCTGATATTAGCTCAGCAGTCATAGATGGAAGAAGCAGAAGATTCACAAGACAGGAATATACACAGTAATGTCCATAAAGCTGGTCAGTAGCTGTCTTGAGAGAAAACAATGGCAATAACTGTAGTTCAAGAGATGTGCTCACCTTCCTCATAAGAGTTCTGCTTGTCAGGAGATGAGCACTGTATTAATTATCACCTGCAGGCACCAACTGAAAGTCATGAACTTCCACGTGCTCTATGTGCTTCCAGGAGCTCTCCTATGTGTATGTCCCTGTTGCTGAAACTCACAGGTCTTTGTATTCTGCCATACATTGCTCTCCTCCCTGATGATGTCTCTTTACTGCTTCCAGAACAATGTGCTAAATGAGGCTATTCTCTGTTGTCCTTGCTGAAGCAGGCACCCATATTTCTCTTTCCTTGGTCTCATGTTTGTTCTCTTTTTTGTGATGCTCCAGAGAACACAGAGGGACCTGTGACTTCCCGTGCATCTCCAATCTGCTCACCAGCATGGCAGGATGAAAATGAGAAAGCTCTGTTTAAGCTCTGCTCAATGAGAACCAAAACATCTCTCTATTGCCATCCCTGTGATCAACACAAATCCAAAAGAGCCACATGCCAGACGCTATGAAGAAAAGTTATTTTGCCAGCCAAAACCAGCACAGGCCCCTAAAGCTGCTGTCACAGTTGCTGACTAACACAATGCTGGGCCAGCAGCCAGCTTGCAGTGACCTGTGTACACCCACCTTGTATGTAGTGCATCTGCCCAGCAGACAAATGTGGTTGCCTTTGTGGCAGTTGTGGCTGTCCACTGGCATTGGCTGTTTGAAGGAGTCAGATATGAGATGGAAGGAGAATATCACGGGATTTTTCTTGTGGGATTCTAAGGTGGAGTGTTACTGTGACGCAGATAGAAACACACAGCAACACACACGACAGGTGTTCAGGAAGAGAAGAAGAAAAGAAATCTCTAGTTTATTGTTGACCTCGTATATATAAGTTTCTGGACAGTGACCAGAGATTGGACAGAGAAGTTCCCACCTCTCCATCTCCACTGGTCACTTGAGAAATCCATCAGGTGATATCTTTTACAAAGGAATGCAAATATGATTCATGCTTATCTTACAATTCATGAGAACTGACTCCACTCTACTAAAACAAATCAGAAGGCTTATTTTCAGGGACAACAGTGGAGCATAGCACTTTTTACTTCTCCATGGCCTGCATCCAAATACTAGGAAAATGCCCCTGGGAATGGAGGTCAGCAGTATTATAAACAAGTGAAACCATCAGAGGAAACCTTCTTTGTCTGAAAGCACCAACTCACTGTAAAGTGAAAGCTGTTGGAGTGCTTCCACTGTATGCCTGCTCAGATGGCATGCTTACCATGAGGTACATAATCTTGATGTTAGTCAAAGAAAGCAGAGAAGTTCTAAGTAATTTTCTGTGTTCAGTTGGCTTGTGTAAGTGACACTGAAATAAATGGAGTTGCACAAGCGAGATGTACATATTCATTGCAACTGCTCGAAACTACTTTTTAGAGAACTTGTTTTCTTATTTGAGATGATCCCCAAACTAGAATAATTCTGACCAGGACACTAGAATTTATATTCTCTTTAGAAAATAATTTTATATAGGCATTCAGCAGTCTGGGTGTGGTCCTGCCTTTTTGCACCAAAGTTTGACTTTTAAGCCGGTGGTGAAGACCTTTAAGATTACAAAATATCTCAGGAAAAAAAAAAAAAGTTTCCAATCCTAGACTAATTATAAGTTGTGTTGGCTTCCTAGTACCGTTCTAAGTTGTGGCCTAATTACAAAATGGCAAGATTTGTATGTTGTCATAAAATGCCACAGATCAGTAAGAGCCACGTCAGGGTGTGGAGGCTGAGCTGCCAGGCTGGCTGAACACCACTGCTGTACTCAGAGATGCTGCTAGGTCAGCAGACTGCAAATTTTCTGAACACTAACTCAGAAAGTCTGTAAGCAATTGGCTGGAAAATGCAGGATATTTATCTCACTGCTTCATTATTGCTTCACAAATGTCACAATTCTTTTTCTTCATCAGTGGTGGTGGGCTGACCCTGGCGGGATGCCAGGCACCCACCAAAGCAGCTCTGTCACTCCCCTGTGCAGGTGGACAGGGGAGAGGTAATATAACAAAGAATTCATGAGTTGAGATAAGGATTGGGGCAGATCAATCACCAAATACCATCACAGGCAAAACAGGCTAGATTTGGAGATATTAATTGAATTTATTACTAACAAAATCAGAGCAGGATAATGAGAAGTAAAACAGACCTTAAAAACACCTTCCCCTCATGCCTCCCTTTTTCCCAGCTCTACCTCCTCCCCTAGAGGTGCAGGGGGAACAGGGAATGGGGGGTTATGGTCAGTTCATCACTGACCATGTTGTTCATGTTGGACCTCTCACTGCTCAGGACAAGGAGTCCTTCCCCTGCTCACCATGGCATCTCTCTCACAAGAGACAGCTCTCCATGAACTTCCCAGATGCGAGTCTGTCCCACAGGCAACAGGCCCCCTCAAACTGCTGCAGCTGGGTCACTCTTCTGTGGGGTGCAGTGCCCCAAGGACAGGCTGCTCCAGCATAGGAGCAGGGCCCCTCTCTCCATGGCCTCCTCTCAGGCATGACCCCGCTCTGGTGTGGGGCTCCTCTGGTGCCTGAAGTATCTCTTCCCTCTCTTTCTCCCCTGCCCTTGGTGTCTGCAGGGCTGTTCCCATCACATGTTCTCACCCCACTCTTCTCTGGCTGCAATTACAAATGTGCAATGATTTTTTTAGTCATTTGTAATTTCTGATCAGCCCAGCCTTGCCAGTAGCATGTTGGCCTTTGAAGCCACTTGGCATTTGCTCTGGCAGACATGGAGGAAGCTTCTGGCATCTTCTCACAGAAGGCACCCCTGTAGCCCCAGGCTACAAAAGCATAGCCATTCAAACCCAATACAAGTAGTTAAGTGAGGGAAATATTAATATAAGGACATGAAAACAAAAGCAGACTGCCACTCTGGGCACTGATAGAGACAATGCTGAAATTATAATGACAATCAGGAGCAAACTCCTTTCTTCTCTTCACAATTTTCTCATCTTCATTTCATTGTCCAGCTTTCTTTGTAATGAAACCTAAAATTTAATAAAGAGCAGCTGTATTTACTCAGTTGGACTATGTGAGATCAAATTACTTTTTGTCTTACAGTTAGAGTAAGGCTATGCTGCTTATTTATTTGCTCTACATTGTGCATGGCCACAATTTCAATTCTCCCTCCAACTGAAAGAAGACTGTGTGTGTACATGTGTGTGTTCAAACTGTCTTTTCTCTGTGTGTGGTAAGTGGATGCCAAGTACATTGTCCTCATTACCAAAATACAGATGAATAAAAATAATGTAATACACAATAATTTGTTTTTCATGTGCATGAGCTGTGCAGGCAGGCCTGTTTGGTTTTGCTCTGAAGTGTATTGACACAAAGCTTTCTGTAAACTAGGTTGCAGGCTGATGCCTTTTTCTTTCTTTGTGTGGATTATAAAGACACCATGTGTCTTTCTCATGTAACTCCCTGGGTAAGAGGAAGCAGGTGTGACCACTATGATCTTGCAGTAATGAGTATCTCCATTAAAGGAATGGAGAGAAATACAATAGAAACTTGCAATATCTGTTTAATAATTAACCTTAGCCCTTATCGACCTTAGTATAAGAAAATGATTGTTTGTTTTTAAAAATCTGAACACATTTTCATTTACTGTCCTTCCTTGAACTGACAACATTAGAAAATGAAACCCTGGGCAATTTTTGTCCTCCAAGGCTACTCTCTCTGTTTCCTCAGGAACATACAACTTGCTTGGAGTCTTAAAAAATTGTCGTAAGTATAAACAATTGTTTATGGTAGATTAGGTGGTTCCTAACCTACCATATCAGCACTGTTTAACTTAATGCTAATGGCTGAATATTTTCAGTATTTTACAGCTGTCTGTGCAATTCTTCTGTGACCCTTACCAGTACTCACAGTCCCTTAGAGAACTGTGTTTTAAAACAAAAGCAGCACTTAACACTTGGAAATGTGATGAATCTCTGTAGAACCATAAAATTATAGGCAGGTTTGCACAAGTGTCTATTGAAAGGCAGCAGAGCATCCCTCCTTCTTCCATGCAAAATTGATTTAAAAGTTTCTGCCCTTCCTTCCTCCCTGCTTTTAAACTAGAAGACAATGTGGTTTTCTCTGCCGTGAGTAAAATCTATGTTAAGAAGGTGTGCACATCAAGTTTGTGTTTCTGATGACTTGGAAAATACTTATGCTTACATTCAGAACATGTTGGAGTCCTCTGAGGGGCGTACAATGTGCATACTTTAGTACACATGAAAGGAACAAAATAGAAATATATTTGACATATGTCTAGATGTCATTTATTATGGTTGAGCAAAGTAAATATAACAGGTGCAAGACTACATTTCTGCCAAACATTTGTTAGAAAATGTTCAGCAAAAGTGTGCAAATATCAAAGATCAGAAGAAATTAGGCCTACTGTGCAGGCTGAAATTCCTCTTAAACAGAGTGAACAGGAAAATGTTTGAATATCATGAAGATTTCCCTATCAATAATTAAGTGGAATGGTTACAGTTTGCAATAAACACCTTTCTATCTGTTAAGTATGTATATCAATATATTATGTAAAATTCAACACAGCAGATAAAAATTGACAGTAATACAGTAATATTTTAATATATTTTGAGCATTCCAATATTTTCAACCCAGGTCCTTGAATTTCCTTTCTGAAGAATTTTGAAATTTTGTGTTGTTGGCCATTCAGAAGAATAAAAAAGTGAAAATTCTTCATTAAACTGCCACTGCTCAGTACAAGTGATGGCTGCTTTATTGACAGACCTCTGGTGTCAATAAGAGATCAGATAAAACACTTTGGAGAAAGTGGAAGAAACTGGTTTGAGACAACTGCAACCTAGGAAATATAGCTCAGCTAGTCAGAGCATGGTGCTAATAATGCCAGGGTTGTGGGTTTGATCCCTGTACAGGCCATTCACTGGAGAGTTGGATGTGATGATCCTTGTGTGTCCCTTCCAACTCAGAATATTCTGTGATTCTGTAATATAGTGTTCTTGAGATTCACAATAAAAATTATGTCTTGCTTTCATATGTACAGTGAATTTGTTGATAGAGGATAGCTTAAGACTGGACAAATGAAAATGGCTTTCCTATCTTCTATTTTTCTGATTCTCTGAAATGATACCATATGCTGTTAAGCTTTTAAAATAAGCTTTGAGTGCTTGCCTTCATTTTCCAGCTCTACATTCAGTAATAGCAAAATGTGAGTCATTGCTTAGGTTCAGACTGCTGCCTGGCTCTAGTGGGTGTACTGTGACCTCACACAGTCAGAAAATGATCAGTCCTTATTCTGAGCCTCCCCCCAAGGCCACCATGTAATTTATAAGGTAATTATTGAGTAGTAAGATTTTCCCACACCTTCCTTTTTTTCAGGTAGGGGAACTTTTTTAATGAAGAAAGAGGATGGAAGCAACTGAAGATTTCAGTTAAATCAGGTGCTGAATCCCTCAGGGCAAATGTTAAGCCGCACAAGTGCTTCAGATTTCTGTGGCATTCTCACCCTTGTAGTTGGAGGAAAGAGGTTCAGTTAGGAAGGGAATATAGAATCTGCTTCTTTACACTGGGCTTCAGCATACTAAGCAACTGGCATGGTCTAAGTTATGTGTTTGTTTTTTTTGTTTTTTTTTTTTCAGGGCGTGCAATTTCATTTTGAACAACAGGTATAACTTGTAACAGAAAATACATTATAGAGGAAGTTACCTGTGTAGTTGAAACCAACACATGCAACTACCCATTGATAAAACTGACATTTTAAGAATGCAGGAGACTTGTCTGGTTACAGAAATCTTTCAGTTTTTATTGTAGATGGCTTAAACAGCAAGAGAATACCTCAAATTTTGAGTTATTGGGGTTTTTTAAATACATTCTTCTTAGCATTTCATAAACAGACTGCATGAGATGTAGCAACATTCAGGAAAGCTCACTGTAATCATCAGTAATGGTCCAGTCATGCATGCCTCCACTAGCTTAAGTCTCTTGCTGCATTTTTGTGTAATTCTTAATTTCTTTTTTAATAGCTGCTCACCAGCAGCATTTTGGTTATATACAGAGATGCTCTGAAAAATTTTGAGGATGTTAAAGAACACCATTTTTGCAAATCTGCTCCTTTGCTGTGGTGTTTGACAGGAATGATGTGGCAAAAGTGAAAATAAAAGGAGAGTTAAAAGTATACCAAGGGTAGGCCAAGGAGATAATGGCATGAAATTAAGTAAAAGCTGCACTTCGAAAAATGGTTTTGTAACTGGGGAAGTGTCAGGATTGTGCATTGGCAAAGAGCTGGTGGAAATCTGTGTGCACGTTTCATAAAAGGACTTTAAGGTAGTGCTGAATACAAGTCAGGGAATAAGACTGGCCTGGTAGCAGAAGGATGGATGAGATAATAGATCCTTTCTGTATTTAATTTTTGTCATTCACACTCTATCAGTCAGCACATGGTATATGGAGAGAAAATGTGGTGCACACAAATTGGTGTGGTTTTACAGATGAGATTGTTTTCATCAGTTATTTCACAGCTTCCAAGAACCACTTGAGTAAAGTCCTTAACCTATCAAACACGGGCACATTTCAGCCTGCAGGGCCTCATTGACACTAAGGGAAAAATAAACCCGCCTTTTTGAGAATTCACTGTTTTCATTCCTGAGGGATGGTGCTGCCTTTTGTAAGGTTGTTCCATATGAAACATGTGCAAAATGGTTGTTCCAGCCCTGTAGGGTTGACTTCTTGCATTTAAATATCAAAAGACCTCTAAGTAACAGCACAACTGTGATATACTTTGGCTTCCTTGAATGTTTGTTCAAGCTTTAAAATATGTTTACAGTATTATTATTTTTCTTCTTCAGGAACAAAAAGCATATTTCTTTCAGAAAATCAAGGATCCCTGTAATAAGAGTGTACACAAGGAACTAAATATCCATCATGATATCAGACAAGATTCTGGATGCACATTTCACTTACCTGCATGAACAAAAATTTTACTTGTGGGTAAAAAAAGATGCCTGGTGTGGACTTCTACATGATTTAGGAATGCAGAATAGAATTGTTGTTTTGGACATGGACCATTTCAGTCCATATTATTTTAACCTGTGCTGTTTGCCAAGGAACATCATTATTCTGGATCCCCAGAGCCCACCAGGGGATTGGGAAGAAAGAATTAAGTCTTTCTTATGGGATGAGGATTTGCAGGAGTGTGCAGAGTTGGCACATGTACATCTGCACCTTCACTTCAAAACAGAGAAGCCATCGTCACCCCACACTAATCTGCATGACATCTCATGGGATCAGGAATCACATCACAGCTGCCTGAAATATTCGTGAGGGCCAGCTGGCATGAAGTCCTATTGGAGGGGACACTGTGTGACATGGCTTGGGTCCTGGCTGCCTGGGTGGCGATGTTGCAGGTCAGCCCACTATCCACAGCTTTCTGGCTGGCCTACTGCCACGAGATGCTACCAGACAGGGAGTGTTGTACCTTCTGAGGCAAAGGGCAGCAGAGATAAGTGTGCTGCAATAGTCTGTTTTCTCCTGTGCATTGCCATTCACTCATGTCTAGAAATTCTGGTCTGTTAATACTAAGAAAATGTGCATGTTTGAGCAGTGTTTTCTTTCTCAGCGTATCTGGGGTTCCTCTGTTGCAAAATGACCTGACAATGACAGGGTGTTTAAGTGGACAAATAGCAGGCAAGAAAGTGAGCAAAGCAATCAGTGTCACTAAGGATGTGATGATTTGTGTTCCGTCCTTCTGTCAAGCTGCCACCTCTTCAGGTTTTGAAATAAACTTTACTCTTAGTCTTCTGTAAGCCTCAATGTTCCTATGTTATCTCTTTTGTTAATCTCGAAGCAAATACATGTGCTGAAATATTCCAGTTGTTCAGGCTGAACTGGATGTTAGGGATTTAAAATTATGACCTTGTCATTAAATTGATCTGGATAAAGGTGAAAACAATTGCATGAGGAAATTTTACTGCAAAAAGGACAAAACTTCTCATTAAATTACTAGCTAAGATCTGTGTTATTTCCTTTTGTACAAGAAAGAGAGTTTTTTCTTTCCCTTTCTGTCCTTCTCTTGTAGAATGCTGTCCTTCTGCATTTTGCAGTCCCTGGTATACATTATCCACAAAGGGATGAATGTATTTAAACACAACTCTGCTTGACAAATATAGAAGGCAAATCAAGGCTGATAATCTGTTAATAATGTATTTTTCCTTCAACAAATATTTTTAACACAAACTGTGGAAACACTGGAGAATATAGATCAACCTAGAAAATGACTTGTCCCATTAAGGTTAGTGGAATGATTAGCATGGATAAAATATACTCATGATACTACAGGCTGTGCTCTATAGCACAGATTTTGCAGCTGTGCAGTCTGAAGTCCTGCTCTGAACAGAATATAGAATGAAAAAAGATACAATATCTCCCCATACTACTACAGCTCTATTCTTTTGGTTTGGAAATTGAAGAGAAGGTTTTTTGATTTTTAAAAGTTGCATATTTCCTGACCTTTACTGGGCCTTATGCTTTTGAAAAAGCAAAACATAAGACCAGAAAGTATTTTTTCCTGCATTTTTTCTACAGTGAAAATAATTCTAAGATTTGAAAAATAACCTATTCTGTAATTTCTTCCCACTTTTAAATTTGCAGTACTTCTTTTGGAATACACCCACAACAAAAATTTTGGTTTTTCAAAGTATTTTTCAGACAATGTAAGTAGTCTGTGAGGTTCTAACTATTTTGGAAGCCTGTTCAAACCCAGAACTTTTCTACTGAAAATTAGAGCATGGTTGTATTACTTTAAAACAAATTAACAGCTGACAGAGCTCGCTGCTTGGTAAGAACTATTTGCCATATTTTGCTAGTTGTTAGACTAACAATTTTCCTATATAAATAGATGTAGTAAAAGTGATTGAACAATATTGTAGCCTGATCATGTGTGCAGGTGGTCTGACAGCTGGGGACCCAAAGACACAGATCACCTGTTTCCTGGGATTCACCTTTGGAGCTGGAACACCTCTGCTTCTCACCATGACTTGACTCAGTCAAGTGCAAGTCACCAGCAGAAAGAAGGAAAATTGTTTTACTGAAATCTGATTCTGGCAGCCCTCAGAATTCAGGAACTGTCTGCCCTGGGAATGGTATCTTTGATTCCTTAACCTCTTGGTTTGCAGGTATAAATTTGAGGTCTCAAAACTTTTAGACTGCTAATTCATCTGTAGATGCCAGCATTTTTCGGACTCTTTTTCACACCTATAATGCTGTCAGGAAGAGGAATGTCGACTGATGCTGGCACACTGAAGATCCTTGGGGCTGCTGCCTTCATTCAGTGCAGAATTCCTCTAAACAGAATGTTCTAGTTGTTTTGAAACGACATTGTAAAGTGTGGTTATTTTCCCTGCAACAGATCATGTAAAACCATTGTTTTACAGATAACCAGTTTCTGTGATTCTGCAAACTGTTAGTGGAAGTTAAGTGAAAAGCATTTTAAAATTGTGAGTGTAATGATCTGTATCCAGTTGTAGTTCCTGACTGATAGTGGTGCCAGGAAAGGAATTGTGTGTGACCTATCACTAGGGTATGACTGGGGGGACCATGCTGCATGTAGGGCTTAGGTTTAACTCAGTAACTGCAGAAGAGGATGACACATCTATAGTGAACAAGTGTGAATGCAGATGTATAGCATCCCATGACCTTTATGGGATAAACACTATAAAGTACAACTGGAGAGCAGTTGTGGGCTCAGAGAGCTGTCAAAGCCATTTATTCTGCAAACCTTGCACAGATAGCACTGAGAAGAAACTCAGAACTGTTCTGGTGTAATGCTTGGCTAAAAATAGCTAAATTGTAGACATGCTTTTTTAGTTTATGCTCTAGTTTCTTAGGATAGTGAAGCTACTGTACCACAAGGGAACAGAAAGTATTAAAAAACTCAATAAAATTAATTCACCAAGCAGCAATATTTGAACCACCATTACCCCAAATGACAATATTCTCTACTTAATTCATAAGGGTACTGTGTCAGGGGAGTTTAGGTTGGATATGATTTCACCCAGAGGTTGACTGGGCACTGGAACAGGCTCCCCAGGGAAGTGGTGACAGAACCAAGCCTGTCTGAGTTCCAGAAATGTTTAAAGAATACTCTTGGGCACATGGTGTGGCTCTTGGGTTGTTCTGTGCAGGACCAGGAATTGGACTCAATGATCCTGATGGGTGCCTTCCAGCCAGGATATTCTATAATTCTATGACTTAATTGGCACACACACTTGACAGAAAGTACTTTCAGTATGCATGCAAGCAAAGATGAGTAATCAGTATTGCAGATCCAACACATTCATAACAGTGTAAGTTTCATCCAAGACACAACTTGTTTATGCCTTACCATATTAATCCTGAAGCAGCTCATTGAATTATCCTACACTCTAAATATTAACCTTTTATTTCTCTAATATAATCCCTTGAAATAACAATAACAAAGTTGCAGTCTTGTCATGAATGTTAATTTGCAATTTATGTTGTTGAAGAACCAATTTACTATGTGAAACGTTTGTTTTGTTTTTTTTTTTTTTTTTTTTTTTTTATAGTTGGCTTTGTTGCTTTTGCTGTACAAAAACTCCTACAAGTTGATATTTGGATATATTACAATGAGATTACCTATGAACGACAGTTCAAACAAAAGAATGTCAGTTTGGCATTTCTTCTGGAAAAATTAGGTATTTTTATTTGGAGATAATGACAATTAAACTTACATACTTAATATGTGACAGCTACAGCAAGAAATTTGGATCAGCTCTAAAAATGGTAAAGTTATTATTTTTCTCCTCCCCTTCTAGAGAGTAACGGGCATCAGGGATCATTTCCTTCCTTCCAACAATGTACATAACTATGACAGTAATGGAAAGGAGGCACTACCATAGTGATAGGTGTATTTTTGTGAAAGTATGATTTTGCAATGACCTTGCTGTGAACTGCACTCCCAAACTATTCTCACTTCGGCTGGCAATTACATACAGCCTTCATCCTCCTGTTAATGTTGTCATGATTTTGACTATGTGAGTAATGTTTTCAATCCAACAGTGAAACTGAGGTATTTTTTACGTATTCTGATCTCAGCAAGAAAAGGTCTGCCCCAGGTTGCTGAAAACACAATCATTCACCTTTTAATTTTAGATAGTTTCTGAGTTCAGTGAAATGGGACAGACATCACCAATCTGATTTTAAGTGACTTGAGATGAAGCAGGAGTAGGCCATGAGGTGGGCTTAGAGTACTACAGGAATTTTAATTTGACATGTTCATTACAGCTTGGCTTTAGTACTAGATTTGAGAAATGTATTAATACAGTGAAATAGTCTTCTCTTTGTTCTCACTTCTAGTATCTCTCTCCTTAAAATTTTTAATGAAAACATTAGGATATAGATCACACCTGCAGACGAATAAATCTCATTGATGAAATATGTGAATATCTACTATCCAGAATTTGACTGGAAAAAGAATCATAAAGTAATCAGATCCTACTGTTTTAGAGATTGTTTAAAGCTTTCCTTCTAGGAGGGTCCTTTTTGTTTTGGCTTGGGTTTATTTCCATATTTATTCAGGGTGGTTTCATTGGTGCCCAGTGCTATTTTTAATGCAGTTTTTGCCAAAATATGTACTTCCATCAACAAAGTGTCTAGGCCATAGAATGACACTGGGAGAGAAGGAAAACAAGAGGGAGAAGAGATGCTGAGAAAAAGAAATGAGAAATTCCGAAGCAGTCCCATCTTCCTTTTATTAGGCCTGGGCTGTACCAAACATGTGGTGTGTAAAAAAGGTAGATGTGCATGCTGGTTTTCAGAACTATTCCCACCTGTCATAGAGGAATATATTTCCCAGGGGTTAAGGGTTTCTTTGTGTGATCATCCCTGTTCCAGCCTTTGGTGGAGAGGTGTGGGAGAGCAGGTTGCTTTGTGTTAGTAACTAGGGAATTACCTTCACCTCTTGCATCTGCCTCCAGCTCCAAGATATTTAGCCAACAGAAATGTGTACTGGGTTCACAGGGTTCAAATAAACAAGTTTCAGCTCATGCGCTTTGCGTTAGTCAGCTATCTTGAGGGAAGTTATTTACAGCCAGTTCTGCCTACCTTTTGACCTCACTAGCTTTCTGCCCCCTTCCCCAAATTCTTGATTCATTTCCAAGGTATGACTAATGCATTTCTCTAAATGCTTTGGGCTTCACACCCCAGCTCTTTTACTTCGATGATTTGTTTCGTCATAATCCTGTTTACTAGCGTTTCAGTCAACAAGACTTGCTTGTCCCTGAGTGGAACACAGGAGTAACAACACCTAAAATTATTCCTAATCAAGTTCCAACTACTATGTGATGAGAAAGATGATAGATTTATTATTGTTAATATAATCTTGTGGGACATCAAATGTTTTGGTACTGGGCATCAAGATAAGTACCCAGGTACTTAACAGAGAAGGAGGTTAAAGAATGGTGATATTAATGTTTAAAATGGATGACTGTACCATTCTGCCAGCGAGTGTAAATCAGTTGAGAGAACAGTTGCAAACATTTTCTGTTGTTTCATTTAGACTTGTCTGGGATGGCATCTATCCAGAGATTTACCAGTGTTACAACATAATAAAAGGTTTTATAATGTTGGAAAAATAAAATTAGTTAATTGGTCCTAGCCCTGGTTTAAATACCATTGGTTTCTGTCTGTTCAACTGGTGGCAGGTAGTGCAGGAAAGCTACCCCAAGGAGACACAGTAAAGAATCTGCAAACACTGGAAAATGATCATCTGTGTGTCCCCCATCCATGTCCAACAGAAAGGGGAGTTTGGGGTCTGGCAGGGATTAATAGATGGCAGGAGGTCTTTGTGGAAGTGCAAAGGAGCCCTGGGACTCCCTTTAATCCTTGAAGAGTTTCTTGTGGGAATGGGGTGATGGGTATGACTCTAAGTGTGATCTAAGCAGGAATTCAAGATCAGGGACTAGAGAGGTCCCTGGGACTTTATGTTCTTCTATGTCTACTCTCTTGTACTTGGCTGAAGTGAGAATCTTTCTCCATGCAGCATGTGGATGACTATGTTCTTTCTGCCCTGTATAACCCCAAAAGACATTGAAATCTGCTGAATTGTTCACAGAGACATGATCATTAGCAGAATAACGTGGAGGTCCACAATGTTATGATCCAGATATTCAGCTCACAATATGTGGAAAAGTTAATTAATTTCAACACAAAGAATAATGTGTTGAAGTCACCTATTCATCTGATAAAACAAGTGGGCACAGTGGACAAAGAGGACTTTTGTGTAGTTTCTTTTCAATATCTCAATATGGGGAGGTGTAATATTTCATGGAGGATCCTATGAACATGGGAGAGAGAAAGTGACTTAGTCTGGAACCTCAGCAGGAAAGTGGAATAAGACTCACACAGTCTTGTGCAACCAGGCTGATAGTAACAATATGGGCAGTAATTTGGGAAGGGTCCTAAACTTTTGCTGGAATTCCAGGCACATAAGTTGGTTTTGTGTAAGAACTGTTCTCACAGTTTTCTAAATCCTAACCTGTTTTAAAGACTATTATAATCCAGCTAGTTAGGAAAAGGCACACTTTTTCTCTTGGTGACATCCAAAAAGCAATTATACTGAGAGTGTTTACCATTCCACTGCAGCTGCTGCTTTATCATTTCCCGTTCCAAAGTATTAACTCCTTTAAATTTTTACATTGCAGTTGTCGAGAACTAATCAGCCAAACTTTACAGTTCTTGTTTTGCAGATATTATAGAGCTGATAAGTAAACACTGATAAAATCAAGTGAAGTTTCAGCTGTTTTCTCCAAAACATACTGAAAGCCAGTGTTCACAAATCAGGAACTACAGTGAAGTTCAGCTACATCTAAACTAGTTTGAATCTTAGATGCTGATAGCAAGGTTATGTCACGTTTTGGAAAAAAAAAAGTAATCTTGCTTGATATTAATTAGGTGACATTCTATATTTGAAAGTTATGCCCCAGATATTTTAAAGTCTGTCTGATGCTTTTGATATTCCCCTGATTTAGATTGATATGAAAGCAGTTGTTTTTGTAGCATTTTCCTTGTTGGGGGAAAGAGTTTTGCTGCATCATCATGTGTTTGAATTGGCATTTAAAATATAATATTTTAAAAAATATTTAATTTAATTTAATTGCACATGTTTAACAGCAAAGGAAGTACATATTCTGCCATGTAATGTGCTAAAATAACACTAGTAGATTGTTATTAGTAGATGCTGCTTCAGGCCTTTATGGTACTTGATAAGGAAGAAATTGTTCAGGAAGTTCTTTCTCTTCTATTCCCAATCATTTATTTAAAACAAACAAACAAAAAAATAAAAATAAAACTCAAAACCCCCAAACCTAAATACAAAACAGAATCCCCTCCCCCTGGCCCCCTCCTCCCCCTTTCCAAACTCACAAAAAAACCCCAAAACAAGCCTCCCTCTCCAAATCAAAACCCAAACAAAAGAAAAGTTGTGAGAAGGATAAGATGTATCCAGGCTGGACTCAATGTGCTCATCATTCAGAGTCCTTATCCAGTCCAATCTCCCTCCAATTACCACATATTTGTGCATGGAAAGATGAAGTTTGCCTTATTCAAACAGTTCCCAAATTCCATCAAATTTGAGTATGGACAAGTTGAGTTGATAAGTGAGTACGCTTTAGCAGGACACTTGAGACTCATCAGTATGTGTGTGAGGACTGGGTGAACTCAGGTAGACAGGGACTTCCCTGCTGGATTTCCACTCTATCCCTTCAGTATTTTCCAATTACAGTTAAACTATATGAGCAGCTCAGAAAAAAAAAAAAAATAAAAAAACCCCAGGGTTATAAATGTCATGATAGGAGGCACTGGGGGAGCGCTGTAGTCTGCTCCAGAGCTGCTGGCTGCTAGGAGTGCAGCTTGACCTGCTGAGCATGTAGGGCCATTTCAGTCCAGCAGACAGGAGCTGCTGATCTGGCAGGAGCAGGGCACACAAGCAGGGAAAGGACTCATGTTCTTGTTAGAAGCAGATTTCTAGGAAGTCGCTCAGCTGGGGAGGAGCACTTGCTGGATCTCTTATGAAGACTGACAAGGTTTTAGAGGGGTGATAGGGCTCTAGTACCTAGAGGGGGCCTGTTGTGAGAAAGCTGGAGAAGGACTTTTTATAAGGGCATGTAGTGATGTGACAAGGGTAATGGTTTTAAACTGAAAGATGCAGGTTTAGACTAGATGTTAGGAAGAAATTCTTTATTGTGAGGGTGATGACACACAGGCACAAGTTGCACAGAGAAGCTGTGGATGCCCCATCCCTGGAAGTGTTCAAGGCCAGTCTGGATTTCTTTGAGAAACCTAGACAAGAAGGTGTCCCTGTCCATGGCAGGAGAGTTGGAACTAGAAGATCTTTAATGCCCCTTCCAATTAAAGCCATTCTGTGATGCTATTGACTCTGATTTACACAGACACATAGAAAGGTTCCTCTTCAATGAATTTTTAAAAGAGAATTCCTGTAGAAGAATAAAACCCAAGTGAGGGAATGAGGAGCTGGAATGTTACTGACTGTTATTAGCCTGGGCTGTTCATAACAAGGATGATCCAAGTCATTGAACAAAGCTTTTTGGTTAAAATTAAATTGAGGGCTCACAACACCCTCCTAAACCAAAGCCAAAGTTCTTCAGTAAAGTTACCTCTGACAGTCTGTTTCAACTAAACAAGTACAGTTAGTAGCTGTCTCTTGGATCATATTTGTAAATAAATCTGTATAAAATTAAAAAGGAAAGATTAGAGTATGTCCCTATAGAAGTATTGATGTTTCTTAGAAATCTTTCTATTTGGATACCCTGCACTTAAAAATGAATTATTAAAGGGTAGAGTCTTGATACAAGTGCAGATTGTTATAACACTTAAGATATTTTCTTGACTGACTGACTTGCTACAAATGTAATTTGTCCTTTATATATTTCCTCTGAATTTTAATGGATTGACTGGTTAAGACTCAGGTGACCATATGATAGTAGAAATTTCAGGAAAAAACATGGCATGATATTTACTAAGCAATAAATTAAGACCTTTTTCTTACAGCAGTGACAACGATGTGCAGTGACAACGATGTGCAGTGACAATGACGTGCTAGGTACTCTCCAAACACACAGAAGAGTCTGTAGTGAAATGGAATAACATCTAGGAGGAAGACCAAGTGAAAGAGAAGAGGGAAGTAGAACGCTAAAATCTAATTGCTATTGAGACAAACAAGACTCCTGACAAGAAAAAAACCAAGATTTACAAAAATCCTTAAAGACCTTAGTAGTTTGTTTGGTGTTGGGATTAAAAACTAAGTTAAAAATGGAAATAATAATGGCCTGTAGAGAAATTCATGTGTTCTGGCTGGAGAAGAGCTATCAACAAACATATATAAATGGCTTTGTGAGAAACTGCCAGTCACAGAGAAATGAATGACAATGAATGAGAGTCAATGAATGTACAGAGACAAACTTACAAAACTGTGAAAATGGAAAAAAAAAGCAAACTCAAGCAATCCTGTAATTTTAAGGAGAAGCTGGACAGAGAACAGCAAAACACGTTGCAAAGGTAAATAGCAAATAAAATATAGCGTGCAGAGCCTTCATGTTCATTTCTTCTGTGCCATGACACATTTTCATTTTGCAGTCCTATCCCACTAGTACAGTAATAGTGAGTACACTAGTGAAAGTAATACACCACTAAAATTGCTGCCAATTTCCTCCCTGTTTTCAGAGGCAAATTACCCTCAGATATGGTACACGGACATGAGAAGGGGTGGGTGGTACAATGGAAGGAGCCAGAGAGGCCTTGCAATTAAAATAGGCAGGAAGTTGTGAAGCCAAATAAACAGCTCATTGGCCACATCACTCCTTCTATTCTAGATGAGTCATCTGTATCTTCCTCACTTTTACAAGTGCTTCTGTGCAGATCTTGTCTATAGAGGAAAGATGTTCATGTCAAACAACCAGGGACAAGGATCTTAATTTGTTCCAAAGGCTGTTAAAAGTACTTTCTGGATGTCTCCAGCCTACTTTTTCCTCCCATTTTGCATTCTTTCCTACACTCTTTGAAAAAAAATCTTGATTATTTAGAATGAATTTGAGTCTGGATGGAGTAGGAGCCACTTCAATGTTCAGCTGCTTTGATGCTATTCCTTGTGGACTATATAGCTGCAGGAGCAAAATTTATTCCTGTCCCATTAGTCCTGGCCCTTCATTCTGCATGCATTGTCGTGACTTCCGTGTATGCATCAGCAGCAACAACATCAGCAGCACCATTTGGAGCAGTCTGAGCTATGTGAGAAAGTGTTTTGTGCAGCCTGAAGGGGCTATCATAGAAGAGCTGTCAGAGTAGTATCCCTTTCTACAGGAAAGGAAATGAAAAAATGTAGCAAAAGCAAATTGAAAAGAGAACAGAAGGTGAGGGTTGCACATACTTGAACATCACACAGCAAAGCTCAAAGTTTCAAACAAATATAACAGCAAGGTGACATTTGTAACCATGGAAGCAATTTTTTGGTGAAGGACAGTGTGGGTATAGGAGCGGCTTTTGTTTTTCAGATATAACCAGAATAAAGGCAACAATGTAGACGTCTGCCTTCCTCCTATAGCTCAAGACAGTAGCTCAAGACACAGAAAAGAATGTCTGCGTAAGACTAACCCTATGGGAGAGCAACGGAGGTGTGGAAGTGGAGATCATGTCAATGGGTGAGAAGTGCTGACTGAAAAATACACTGGAAACCCTTTAGTGCCTCAGTGAGAGTGGGAGGGGAAGGGGGGGTAGGGCCCCTGAGGAGTCATTGCAGGTACTTCACTACATCTTGCCATGGTGGGCTTACTGCTACTCATTTCAAAAGTGCTGCAGAAAGGGGTTCCTGGCTTAACTGACTACATCTGTAACTTGCCTCACATTTTATCTTCTTTTAAAATAATAGATTCTGCTAGAAGTATTAAGAGATTACAAATATCTGCTGAAAGGATTTTTTTTTTTTAATAAAAACAATAAAATTGTTGGGAGGAGAGGAGAAAACAAAGCAAGGAAAAAAGGCTTGTTCTAACTAATTGAATGTTATTAAGTATCATAAACTTATTTGATAATATTTAGTAATGTTTTTGTGCACCCCATTTTATTTCTAAGCTGTATATCCTGATGACCAACTCTTGCTTTCTGGACAAGAAAGGACTGCCAAATGAGCCATTTATTTATTCTGGTTATTAGGGTACACATGTCTTAAGCTGCATAAACAACAATAGTGTATCACAATGGCTTTCAAAGTAAATTAAGTTCATCTGCAGTCTCCTCAAGGCAAGAATTTTATGGCCTATGCAGTGCTCGCTCAAAGAAGCCTTAGTAGAGCAGCATTTACTTGTGATGCTGTGAAAATGCTTGTAATAATCATTTACATGAGGACAAATCAGGTAGATCAACTCAAACCATCTGGATGGATAAACCAATTTTGAATGGACAGGAGAGTGCTCCTGTAATCCATTTTCCAGTGTTGCTCACAGCTGGTAAGAGAATGGTAACAACCATCAACCAGAACACCCATTTGCCAGCTAAGCATCTCTCTAGTCCCCTGAATAATTAGCTTGGGTTTTTTGTTTTTCCTGAGTGATCTTTGAATCAGGAATACCAAACAAAAGTCTTCTGTGTATGAACTATACCAAATGATGTGAGTTTTCTTCTGTCTTCCTGACAGTTTATTCATATTTAATTGCATTTGCCATATTCAGCCAAGCTGAGAATGAAACCTAAGTTAAAATGCTCAAAGAAGTCACAATCGATCTGGTTGGCAAAACAACACTTAGAAAATTTAAGTACAGACTGATAATCTGTTTTCTTGAAATCTTAGAAGGATGATGGAAAGAGAAATGTAAGAGCTAAAGTCCACGTGGAATCAAACATATGTTTATCAGGTGACCACTTACTGAAAGACCATCACACTCAAGGCTGGGTTTTCTGAGTGTCTGGACAGGTTAAAAAGCAGTAGAAGAAATAGCTTCTGTTTGCACACAGCAAGACCCTTTTTATTACCATCACTCTTCCTGTCAGTGCTAGTAAGCAGATGGATTACCCAATAGTCCTGGTAATTAACCTGTTATCAGAAGGAGTTGGTATTGCAAGTACGAGTAAAGATGAGGAACATATAGATAACTTATTTAGAATAGGAAGGTCATTGTGGTGGGTGACCATCACCACTGCACTTCCACTCGACAGGGAGAAAAATAGGTATAAAACACAAAGACATTTTTTACTGCAGCAGATTTTACTGGATGCCAAACAATAGAAAAAACAATTTATTTATGTTACATTTTTGAGGTTAGTAACTATGAGAAGCACACATTTTCTCTGCACTTGCACCTGTGCTGTTAGGTTTAATTTCTGACCAGTAGACAGAGACAGTAATTGAGGTCAAGCCCTCAAATTGTAGCACCAGTTTGTGTAGCTGTTTTCCTCTTTAAGAAAATACTCATTGATTTATTGCTATCTTACTATCATCCTCACTGTTTTTTTTATTTTTTTTTTTTAGCGGTTCTCTTTCCTGTGAATAAATAATTGATTGCCTGGAGTTTATTTTTCCCTCCCTGTCCTATGTGTGATATTTAGAAGAAGCTTAAACACCTCAACAACTTAACACTCTTTTTGCAGCTTAAAAAACCTATACAGTTGTTTTTTTTTCCCCCAGAGAGTCATATTGTTGAAGCCCTAGAGGCAATTCAGTTTTGCCACTAGAGGAAACATGTACCGGTTTCCAGAAAACATGTAGAACATTTTTCAGCTTGTTGACTGGAGCTGATTATAACAGCTGGGTTTCTTTTGAAGTATGTAATCACATTACATTTGAAGTTTTGTTCTGCTTTTCTTGTACCACATGTTACAGACTCCCACTAAACAATAGAAATATATTCTGTAGGTCTTTAGCCAGTGGATCATGGCTACACTTGCATAGCATGAACTTTCTATAACTAGTCTTTGGAAAAGAAGCAAAAAATAACATATAATGAAAGGTACTTTCTGTAAAGAAACTTTGATTTAACAAACATTTCTTTTAGCAGTGATGCTGTTGTTAAAGGCTGTTACCACTTGCTTTTTTTCTCAGCCTATACTTGAATAGCTTTAACTCCACCCTTCTTTGTCACAGGTGAAATGAGTTTCCAAGCCAAATTTGTGTTTATGAATGGGGTTAGCTCAATTTAGTTACATACACTCTCAGCTGTAAAGATATAAACTGGTTGTGAGATTATACAGTGGCTTAGATTACAGAGCTCATCTGTGAAAAAAGCTGCAAATGAGACAGAAAAAATATTTCACAAGCAAATTATCTTCATGAGCGGTAACAACTGAAGAGCTGAAACAAGGATGCTGTGGAGGCTGGCCCAGGCTGGATATCATGTAGCATAGCTATTGTCATTATGTTGATGAAGATTATTAAATGTAAACCTTAACATTCTGTAAGTGAAGAATAGAGTCATGTTAATTTTCACTTTTCTGAGCAGGCACTTCAGTAGGTGCTGTCCACCCCTTCTTTCAGGCTGCAGATCATACTATGGAATTTCTGTTAGCCAGGAAAAAGGCATGTGGGACACAACAGTTGAAACTCCGTATATAAAGTTATGAGATAGATTTCAGCCAGGACTGAGTGGTTCCTTCTGTCCCTAGCTTGACTACATTTTGGGCGGGATTTACAAAGTGAGGAAACTGGTGAAGGAGTGGTGGGACACACCAGTGTTTTTATGGACACACATGATGAACCTGCTTTGGAGAGGTTTTTGGTAGCTAATATCCAACTGAGGTTTAATATCATGAAGGTGCAATTTTATCTTGCAATAATTCACTTGCTCTTGTTGTTTTCTTTCTGTGATCTGTTTGGACAGTGTTTATCAAATATTTCTGTTTATTCTTCAAATGGATTTACTTTACTGAGCTGATGAATATGTTTGATGAGAAGAAGATCAACAAGAAATAGAAAGTCTGGTGTTTCTAAACACAGAAATGAGATAATATTTTGTAATATGAAAACTTATAAACATCCAAAAATAGAAGGGATACTAGCAGTTTGAATCACAGTTTGAATCTCCTCATTCAGAAAACTGTGAAATGATTGCTCTCACAAAAATGTATCAACTCTAAAACCTGTTCTATAGTTGAAAACAAATTTGCTGAGTGAGATGATCCTGTTCTTGAGAGAAAAACTTTCTAAAGTACTCTTAGAAGCTATTTATACAAGAAGGCATTTCAGATGGCTCTTGACAATAGAAGATAGGAAATGTGTTTTTCTTCCTAATTCACAAGAATACCTTGTGGTTTTATTTGTTTTCTTCTACTGACTTAAAAGAACAGCTACGTGTTCCTGTATCCAGCATTACCATTCTCTAAATAATGGTTGTAGTCTTTTCTTTTTTTCATTCTGAGTATGTTTCATTTTTTAAATGCAAGTAAGTTTAATGTGTAGTTTTAGGTCCCATTTGATGTAACTGTTTTGTAAGGGGTACTATGATAGGGAAGAGATGAGTTGCTTTGACATTAAATAAACATATTTTCAGGGTGTGAAAAGCTTCTCTCCCCTTTGATGTACTTTTGTGCATTGAAATTATCATCCAGTATGGTTCAGGCGTGCTGTAGGGTTGCCACTGATCACCATTGCCATTCCCTACTAGTTTCCTAGTGAGGTGAGCCTTGTGTGGCTCTACTAAAAAGATAAAGCCTTAATGATTGCTGTGATTTCAGTGGAAA
Source organism: Sitta carolinensis (assembly GCA_032173965.1). NCBI lineage: Eukaryota > Metazoa > Chordata > Aves > Passeriformes > Sittidae > Sitta > Sitta carolinensis. Next base: position 62,636,216 of record CM063313.1, read on the forward strand.
TCAATCTGGGGAGATTTGACAAGTTGTTTTTATGAACTCTGTACACCTGGAGGTTTCCTTGAGATGTTGCTATATCTGTTTTTAAAGCAGACTATTTGGGAGTAATTTCTCCTGCATTAACTCAGACTTGATAAAAACAAGGAAATTAAGATACACTTTGGTTTGTGATATCTGAGTAAGTGCACAGAGCAATTTTGCATATGGGTGGTATTTCAACCATATGACACACAAAAAAAACAATTTAAAAAATTACTAATAGAAGGAATTAATAAGAAATAGTCCTCCTTTAGGAGTCTGGGTGAATGAGAGGAAAGCAGAACCATAACAGACCAGGACTCTGTATCTGTGGAATTGTTTACTTGGTTGAAACTGCAAACAAGTTCGGCTTGGTAATTTCTGTATTTTCTTGCTTTTATTAAAAGGGAAGGAAGACAGTGTGAGGTGAAACTCTTAATATATTTTTTTCCCAGGCTCAGAAATGTTGATTACCATTGTAAATTTTAGGCATTCCTACAAAGCAGATGAGGGACAATGGAAAAGGGTCTGAAGGATAAGATAGATTCTGAACTATACAGGTAGCTAGGACAGACCTGTGTGCTCCTCATGCCTGTGCCTAGAGCACCACGTGGCATTTTGCTGTCTTTTTCAATTCACACCCTTCCCTTAACAACAATATCCCAACAATATAATAAAGGTCTCAGCTTCACCCTCCTTGTAATTTTTCTTATTTAATCTAGTGTGTAGCTGTGGGATTCTTACAGATCACACTATAGCATAAAATCTGAGCACTCAGTCTTCTGCCTAAGAAGTAAGGGCTTTTTCTCAGAGAAACTAGACAGTATTTTAAGAACATTATTAGAAGACTTACTTCAAGCATATTTTTAACTGAAGTTTTCTGTGTCATGCATTTGGCACATTGCAAACTACTGTCCCTCATTTATCTCAGCAGAGAGTGCCTAAATCGGATAGCTGAAGATCTAGTGGACAAATCCAAAAGCATGCAGGTTCTTCAGGGTTTCTAAAAATAATTTATTAAATGCTATCAGGTCTGCAAATCAAAATCACTAGTCTAAGAGTCATACTGAACAGGACACAAGAAGAAAAATGTACATCATATGACCACAAATGTATTATCCATATTCAGTATGAATACTTAAAAAAGAGGAAAATTAGACTTTTTCTCTCTATTCAGAGTAGAATTTTCAAGCTCAAGTATATTGAGAGCAAGATCTGCTGCCTGAGCATTGGTTGCCTGTGGTGTCCTGTCCTGCAGGACCAGGCTTAGTGGAATGAGAAACAGATTACTGTGTGCACATAGTCTTCAGCTCCTGCAAAATGAATTAGTTTTGCTTAATTCAACTGTACTAGCTTTTCAGCTAAACTAAATTGCACCAAGACTAGTGACTTCATCAGAGCCCTTTTCTTGTCCATATCATGTAATAAGACATGTTGGCTTTTCCTCTTCTTTTAGCTACTAGCTAATAACTTGCTTTGGAGATAGCTCTGCGTTAGTCATTAAGCTTTACTCTATGCTCACCCCTGGTACAAAGCAGGGAGACATGGCTGGTGCTTCTATCTTATCCTGTCCAATGCTCCCAGAGGGCCTGCAGCCAGTGACATGCTCTAGAGAGGGAGGGAAGGATGACAGCAGTGACCATACTTTTCTCCAGGCTAACACTGAGCTCTGCTTTAGCAATTTAGAGCATGAGAAGTTGTATTTTGCTAGCAAAGAATAATAGGTAATTAAATAGTGTGTGGAAGGCAGATATTTTCACAAGGTTTAAATATGGTTTAAATTTAAATCCCCACCAGGTTTATTTAATATGCAGACTAATTGAGAGCATCTTCTGATGTCAGCTCCAGGGAAATTTATTTCCTTTGTTTAAAAATAGGTCAGTAGGAAACATGACACTTCCTTGGCTACCTGATTGCTTTGTTTGCCAGTCCAGAATATCATCTGGAAATGAGAAATAAAAATATGTCAAAGGGACTAGAAGACGTTATTGTGCTAAATTCATTCACTGCTTTTTTCGTTTTTTCTTTTCCCAAGAACAATAAAAATTCTCAGACTTTTCAGCCACAGTGTTATAAGCATCTGATTAATTTCTTGTGTAATCCAAAGCAGATAGGGGAAGTAGTTTGTTGGAGAGGATGGTTTCTTACTGGTAGGGAAGATCCTGAAAGATGCGTCTCTGATTGCAGCTTCACATGTGATGGAGCACACACTCCTATTGTGTCTGAGTTGAAAAAATCATTGGAAAGCAACTCATGCTTCTCTTCCTCTTTTTGTTCATTTCATCCAGCTGCACCAGTGAGAAGCCCTGTAATAACATGAATGAGTCATTCCTTACATTGCTTAATGTTTGTTTTGAAATTCTGACAGAGATTTGAGTACCTGACTTCTTCTTCTACGATGACTTGATTTTAAAATCAGTTGTGGAATTGTTGAGCACTTGATTTAAGGAGTTACAACAGGTGCCAGCTCTGATCAAGCAGAGACATACTTGTTTGAGATTAGAGTTAGTCTCTGGAACAGCTCAAGGATTTTTTGTGTATGGTGCAGTGATTCTATGACTGGAGTCTCAAAAGTATTTTTGTGGTCCTGAGGCATACATAGGGACATCATCTATGCATGCAAACACACAGGGAACTTGGATTTGTACCCTGCCACTGAGCCTTAGCCAGGGAGACCACCCAAGGAACAGGAGGAAGAGAGAACTTCAGAGGCCCTATGAAGTAGGTTTTTTTCCAGTGCACATGCTCTGGCTCAGGGTGTTAGAAATGTTCTTTGAAAAATCCCACTGCCTGCACATGCAAATGTCACAGGGTGAAACTGATTGTTTTAGCCTTTTTTTTCTCCTTTTGCATGTAAAAAGCTAAACTCCTCCTTGTCTCTTGAAAAGAACATTTCTTATTAGTCTATGTAGGTGCTGGTTTTGTCTCTTTTTCCACACTTTCTAACAGCCAGTGAAAGTATAAAGGCATCAAGAATGAATGAATAAACAAACAAAAGCAAAAAAAACCAAGAGCCATATGCTTAATTCCAAGTGGCAGTGCATGACTTTTATATAACATTGGGAATCTAACTTATCTCTACAGAGAGATTCCGAGGATCCAAACTGCCCCTGTCCCACCTTTCAGCAGGTCTCTCTCACCCAACCTGTGTTGAGTTATCCTACTGTGTCCTCACAGGATCTCATTGTTACTACCTCAGGAAAACCTGGCATTAGTTCCTCTGTGGTGAACCTTCAGCTGGCCTGTGTATGGCAGAGCTCAGCAGAGGTTTGCCATGACTGAGATATCTGTGAAAGCTGGTGAGGCTCTTCTTCAGGGATCTATCAAATCAAAATTGCAATGTACCAGGCAGGGACATCTGTTTTCGGTCTCTTCCAAAATGAATGTTGGGAGGAATCAACAAGCAGAGCCACTGGTCGATCAGGCTGATAGCAGTCAGGGTGTGAAAGGGCACCTAAATTATGCATGGGCTGATGGACAAATTAATGAGAAAGAATTCTCCTGAGGAGAATGTGCAGGTTTGGGAGGTCTGTGAATTGGAAAAGGTGAGAGGCTGAGAGGAGGGCAGTAGAGGGAGGAGTCAGACTCCTGTCTTCCACAGCTGGAAGTGCTTTTGTGGGCATAGAGTTTATAGCCACCAGCAGGAGGGACCTTTAGTCCAATACAGGAGGGCTGTTGTTATTTATGTTTATGCAAAAGTACAAAAACTATTTTGAAATAGCAAACCATAAGAAGAGTGGAGTATAACTTTGAATAATGTCCTAGGAATATTTTTGATGATGACAAAAATGACAGGGGTCTTGTTTTTCCCAATGCTTTTTTAAAATACTGTTTTAAAATACTTGCTCACTCATCTAAAATGTTTCCAACATGTTCATGCATAGTCAGGGATATTGACACTGCTGGGAATAGCGGGGCCTGTCCATCGCAGCTGGGTGACTTCTCCCTTTGTTATGAGTAAATGTTTTAACTCAGAATTCTTGTATGGGCTCTCAGCATTAAGTTATACATTATTTTTTTAAAGAATTCTGTGAGGTAGAAGAAAATTACAAAATGTAAGTGGAATGTTTTCCTGAGGCGACCTCACTCTTGCAAGAGGTCTTCCCTGAACATGTTTTAGTGCTTGTGACTCACGTTGGAGTGTGATAATGATTGTTAGTGCCAATGCTTTCATGAGAGCCCACTAACTCAGTGTGGCTCCATGTTTGGGTGGTCAGATGAGAATGTAATTGGAAATCTCCTCTAATTAAGTCCCACTAGCTTCAGTGGGTGTTAAGAGCCACTCTACATAAATGTGTGAACCTCACTGGCTGTTCTGCATCTTAATGAATATTTTCATTTGAGCTCTCTGTTCTGTATCTTAATGAATATTTTCATTTGAGCTCTCTGTTCTGTCCTGAAGACAAACAAAGGTGTCTACAGGCCTTTTTTTGCCCTCACACATGCCTCTGCTGTGGAAACTGTCTGTAGAATGTCCCCATAGCCTTAGCTTACCAAAAATTGATTTAGGTGATGTCTCTGTTAGGGCACAGACAGTCCAGCACAATGTTTTCTTGGCTCATGAGGCAACAAGTAACTCAGCTGCACTTGGCACCCTCTACAAGAGTGGCACAGCTCTCACATGACAGATCAGCATGGTTAAAAACAGGAAGGTCAGCTTCCAGTTTTAAACGACAGGGTGCTGTATAAACACTTGGATATGTGAGCTTGTCACATCTAGCAGCCATGACTGCAGTTAAATGGTGTAACTGGCATAATGTCATGAGATGGTAATTAATCTGAAACACATTTTGCCATGGTTGTTCTCTTTACATTGACTCACAATAAACCAGCATATATAAAGAGAGCCACGATAAAAAATGCATACATTTTTTTTGTTGTGGCAAAACAAAACCTGAGTGCTGGATTATTTGCTGTCTAAATCATGAGAAACCAGAGACAGAGCACAAACCATAACTCCTGGTTATGGTTTTGTTCTGGTCCTTCCTGCCAATTTGGAAGACAGCAGTTTCTTGAGAATACCCTCTATAAAAACAACCGAGTGTTAATTGCTGGCAGTCTTGCACTACCTGTGTGCCCTGTACTGGTTTGATTGACCTGCTGAAAGTAATGATTTAATTACTCTGACTGGCACAGAATCCAGGTTGCAAATGGTGTGTGCATATGAATAAATTATTTTTTTAATGATCAATTTTACACCAATGAGTAGAGAAACTATCTTCAATAGCTGTACACACTGATAAAGCCACTGTTGATGGAGGACCATCTCTGTTCCCTACTGTACAGAAAGAATACAAAAAGATAAAGTGATGATGTTAACTCATTAATATAGACACTGAAATTAGACTCATATATATAGTGAATATTTTACTGTTATCATCAAAAAATGGAATTTTGTATTTTTTTTCTCACCTGCATTGTATAATTGTGCCAATGAAATTTTGATTTTAAAGATTAACCCCCAAAAAATAGCATATTAGTAAAAAAAAATACAGTAATAATATCTATTCTAGTTTCATCTCATTAAAAGTCAATCTTTTTGGCTGAAAATATGTGATGTGTGTAGTATTTTTTAAAACTAAATTATAAGAAAAGAAAAAGGAGTGAAAATCATCAGGAGTAAATCTCTTATAAGAGACTAAGCTGCAAATTAGTTAAGACAGAAATATATATTAGGGTCATCATAAAGTTGAGTAAAATGTTAAAATAAGGAAAAAATAATTGCTACAGAAGATCTGAGATTTTCTTGCTGCTGAATTACATAACTTGTAGAGGTTCAAAGCTGTATTTCAGTGGATTTAGTTGTCAAAAACCAGAATAATGACATGGTGAATCGCAATAGTGCTCTGTCATCTGTATGGGCACTTCCACAAACCTCCAGTGCCTGATTTGAACAGTCTCTGAAGCAAAAGGTCAGGGTGCTCTCTAGTCACTGGCCTTGAAATGGTCTATTCTTGACTAGGGTTTTGCCTCTGGCTTTGCTGAGAAGTAAACACCTCGTGCTTATGCCATTTGTTAAGAGGAAACATGACTAGTCACTTAAACATCTAATGGCTAAATTTCTTCATGGATGAGACTGCTGAAATGCCTCACATGAGCATGTGCTTCAATGTTCACCTGAGGCAGGGTCTCCACTAGTCATCTGCACCACCTCTACAGCAGTCTGCTGGCTCTTGTTAACAGTGACTCTTTTTAGTCCTTCAGAAGCTTGATACACTTTCCTTTTATGCTCACAGAAAATCTCAGAAAAACAATTTCATTACTGTATGCTTCAGTTAATTCCTAGAAAAACACTATGAAATAATAATAGAAGATGCAGAGATAGATATAAAAGAAGAAATGAAAGAATTGAAATATTTTCTAACTTACCTGCACCAGTACAACCAGGCTGGAAACTTGTTGGGTGAGGAACGCTGACAACAGTTTGTATACAGAACCTAGCTTGTACAGATGCAGTGTCCTGCCACAACATCTCAAGGTACTGATTTGCACAATTTACTAGAGTATATTCTTTAGAGTACATAAGATTGACATCAGTGAAAATTAAACTAGGTTTTCTAAATCTAATAACTCCCCCAACTGAAATCAGCACTTCCCCTCCTTACTCTGTAAGATTTGCCTCATGCACAGGTCCCACACAGCCTCAGCAATGACCACTCCATTTCCTATTCTTTTATATGATATATACACATACTGTTCTTAGTCTATGGCCCACCCCTGAAAAACGGGCATAAAATGTCCACCAAATGTCTGTTGAATTAAATTAGTCCATGTCTTATGGTGGTCCCTCAGGGCAGATGAGGCTGTGTGCTGCATGGACTTCACTGGAGCGCTATCCTATCCAGTGTCCCAGCACAGGAAGCAGCAGCACCATGCTGACCACTGGCCAGTGCGGGCGCTTTACCATGTTTGTAACCAAAGTGTTCCCAGGAGAACACAGGAAGGTGATGAGCAATACAGCAGCAGCCAAAGCAAAAAGTGGCCTCTGACAAGCACTAGACTCTAGTATTCACTTGGGAAATAGAGCCCCATGGTCAGCACAGGAGCCTGCTCATTTCCAGCCAAACACCACTAGCAATGTAAGTTCAGTCTGGTACATCCCAATCACGTCTGCATTGTCTCAAGCCTTTCAAGTCCCACATGTGGAATCAAAAAGGATTGTGGTGGGTTGACCTTGATTGGATACCATGAGCCCACAAAGCTGCTCTATTTTTTCCCTTCCCATCTAGACTGGGTAGAGAAAATAAGAAAATGCATCCTAGGCTGAGATAAGGCAGTTTACTGAAGCAAAGTGAAAGTTCATGCATGCATAACAAAGAGGAAAGAGAAAAAAGGTTTACTCTTGCCATCAGCAGCAATGTTCAGCCATTTCCCTGGAAGTAGGGCTTCAGCACATGTAATAGTTGCTCCAGAAGGCAAATATTGTAAAAAATTAATTCCCTTCCTCCCTTCCTCCCTTCTCTCCTTCATTCCTTCCCCTTTTCTTTGCTCTTATATCTGGGATGATGCAATTTGGAATGGAACACCCCTTTGGTTAATTTGGAGCAGCTGGCTTAATTGCATTTCCTTCAAGGATCTTAAGGATCTTGCTCGCTCCAGCCCCTTGATGAGGGAAGAATGTTGGAGAGGGAGCACTGTTGCTGTGCCAGCCCAGCTCAGCAATAGCCAAAACATTGCTGTGTTGTCAACCACCTTCCAACCAATGCAGAGAACAGCTCTGCAAGGGCTGGTGTGGGAAAAGGAACTCCATCTACCCCCAACCTGGGACAAATTATTTGTCCTTAGAGAAGTACTGTCAATTATTACCTCTAACATGCAGGAGAATCTGCTTCATGATCTTGCTGGGCACAGAGGTGGGACTGGAAGCTCTGTGGTTCTTGGGTCCTCCTTTTTCTCTTTTTGGAATGGGACCTTATGCCTTTTTCAGTTAATGGGATCTTCACCAGATTGTGCCCTGACTAGCCAATCAAACCTGATGAATAGTGGCTTAGACACCTCATCTGCCAGTTTCCTTGGGATCTGTGGAGGCATGTCATTGGGTTCTGAGGACATGTGCACCTTCAGCTGCCTTAGAACCTGATCTTCTACAGCTCATCCTTCTCCCATTCCTGCCTTTTCCTTCTGCAACTCAGGTGGTGTGGCTAGTGTACTTGCTAGAGAAGATCAAGGCAGGACTTCATTGAGTGTCTCGGTTTTCTTCATATCCCAGCTAATCAGGTCTCCAGTCTCCGACTTGAGTAGGTCCACAATTTTTGCTACTCTTCCATTTACCACCACTGCACCTGTAGGAATTTTTGTTGTTTTTGATGTCCCTGTCAAGATTTAATTCTATCATGGCTGTAGATTTACTAACTTGTATTTTCCCCAGGTTATGTATCCCAGTTGCTATCCTCTGTGGGTTTCCTTTTTGTGTTTGAGCTTTTCCAGGGGCTTCTTGTTCATATAAACTGGCATCCTGAATTTTTGCCAGACTTCCTTTTTGTAAGGGTGCATCACTCCTAAAGTCCAGGACAGTGCGCTTGCTTCTTGTCCTCCTCACTGCTGCAAGGATCTTGAACTGCACCATTTCACAGTCACTTCAGCCCAGGCTTCCCTTGAGCTTCACTTTCCTTGTCAGCACCTCCTTGTTGGTGAGGACAAAGTTCAGCACAGCACCTTTGCTTGTTGGTCAGTTGTCATCAGTGTGTGCTGGGAACCTCCTGGATTGCCTGTTCCCTGCTGTGCAGTCCCTATAACATATGTCAGGGTGTTTGGAGTCCTTTGTGAGGACCAGGGCTTCTGGATATGGGGCTGCCTCTATCTGTATATAGAGGGCTTTATCCACTTGGTCTTGCTGGTCAGGCAGTCTGTAGCAGACCTGCAATATAGTGTCACTTGTCTCTGCCTCCCCTTAGTCGTGACCCATAAACTCTCAGTTGGTCCCTCATCCATCCCCAGACAGAGCCTGTGCACTCCATCAGGTCATTGACATGTAGAGAGACACCCTTCCTTATCTCCGCTGCCTGTCCTTCCTGCACAGCCTGTGTGCATCCATTCCAACATTGTAATCATAGGAGTCATCCCACTATCTCTGTGATTCCAGTCAGGTCATAGTCCTGCAGGCATATGCAGGTCTCTAATTCCTCTTGTTTATTTCCCATGTTGTGTGTATTTGCATGGATGCATTTAGATATGACTCCCTATGAAGCTGACTTACTAACTGCAGTGGCAGGAATTATTTTGAACTGTCTCAGCTCCCCTGCTGACCTATGATCCCTCTGTAGACGGTGAGCATCTGCTGTCCCTGGAACAAGACTGGTAGGAATGGGATGGATTGAGGTTTCCCTCTTCTGGCAACTTCAGTTTAAAGCAACACCACTCCACACCATTGCTTTGTTTCTCTGTCATAAATTGATAACTTGTGTTTAAATGAAGGCAATGAAAAAATATTCCTTAAAATAAGAATAAGATGAAAATTAAAGATAATTTAAGTCTTCAGCAGGACCTCATTATTAAAATAAAAAACCACAATGTCTTGTCAGACTTTATATATTGTGTAAAAATATTTGGAAGAAGCACTATACTTGACAAAAAAACCTCATCCCCTTGCCAATTTTTTGTATTGATCCACTACACGAAGTACGGAATTCAAGAAATACTTGAATTTTATGAGCATTTTAGTGTCAGTTTCTTCATTAAAGGTGTCAGAGCTTGTTGGAAATGTTTAGCAAAGCCTGGGGATGCTCCAGTGCTATCTCTCCACCTTTGGCTAGGTATGTGGCTAGGCACTCTGGCTGCAGCTGAAGTGCATTGCTTCTGACCATTTAATTACTTCAGTACAGCCCAACCAGTGCTGTTCCACAGGTGAAAAAAATTAATTGTCAGCTGTAATTTTGAACTCATTGGTGTTGGTAAAATTTCACTCCTTAAGGAAGCACTTCAAAATGTTGAATCCTGTCAGAAGACAAGAAGGGTCTGCATTCACAGCACATATATCCTCGTCATTTTTCTGGAACACTTTCCTCTGTTAAGTCCTTGCTGGCTCTGGTTCATGTGAACATCTTGACTAACTGATTTCTGTAGCTTGTCCAGCTGAAGTGAAGAAACACTGGTTCACTATAGAGGCCATGAGGTCCATGAGCACCCTGGGGACTGTGGGGACGTTGACTGCTAGGGGAATGCCTCTCTCCTGCACGTGCATTTGCAACATCACTAAGAGATTCAGATTTTCCTTTGCGAGTGATCAGCAGCACATAGCATCCAGTGGGCAAGTGAAACGGCTGGTGTTACACTCCTTGTCGACCTCAAGAAGGGTGTTACGTATACTGGAGTGCCATCTACTGGCCCATCTCCTCTGGAAGAGGTAAAAGCGCCGGCTTTGTGCATTGTGTGTTACTTAATCCAGGACTGTAAGGTAAATTACATCCCAAGGATGATTCCTCTCTTATCCCACTGCATTCAGGACCCAGACCCTCAGAGACCTTCATCCAGCTCCTAGACTTTCAAAGTCCTCATGCTGGTAATCAGGCCAACACTACACATATCTCAGCATCCTAGTTCTTCCCTCGTAGTGGTTTCACTTCCCAGGAGATCATGTTTCAGTGACTGGTAATGTTTTCAGTGAAGAATGTTTTCCTAAAGACCAATCTGAACTTCCTCTTTAGTAGCTTCATTCCTGTTAAGCAGCTCTGGTTCTCAGAGGGAGGGAGTCAGCATTTTCCCCTCTATTGCTCCTCTTCAATGGGATACCCCCCCCATTAATCTCTACAAGCTGCACAAGCCAAGTGACCTCAATGCTCCTCTTAAGTCTTGCCCTTGAGTTCTTTCACCCTCAGCTTGGTCACCATCCTCTGAATATTCTCCAGAGTTTGATGTTCATATGTTGAGGTGCCCAGAACTGACACAAGATTCAAGGTGAGTCCATCCCAGTGCAGAGTAGAGTGGGACAATCACGTCCCTTGACTAGCTAGTGATTCTGTGCTTGAGGTACTCCAGGGAACAGTTGGCTCTTTTGGCTGTCATGGGACACTGCTGACTAATGTTCAACTTGTTGCCGATCCAAATCCCCCAGTCTCTTTCTGTTGGGCTGCTTCCCTGCCTCTTATCCCAGTTTGTACATATGCCCAGGATTTTTCCATCTCAGATGCAGAATCCAGCACTTGCTCCTCTTAAATTTCATATGGTTCATGATTTCCCAGCTCTCTAGTTTATCCAGATCTCTGCCTTAACCTCTCTACCTCCAAGGAAGTTCACAGTTGCTCACAGTTTAGTATGGTAGACAAAATTATTGAGTGAATTTACATTTGATTCCCGTGTCCAGATAATTTATGAAAAGCATTAAAGAGCACTGGCCCTAAATGCCAATCTGTTTGAACCCAAATTAATATCATCCTTTGAGCCCATCCCATCAGGAAATTTCTCACCCCAGGTGGCATTGACTTGTCCAGCTGTGTGTTGGCCAATTTATCTGTAAGGATACTGTGAAAGACATTACCAAAATCTGCTAAAATTAAAAATCTCACAAAATTCCTGGCATCTTTTAGTCACCTCGGCGACCTTGTTATGAAAGGAAATTAACTTAGTTATGCAACACTTCCTCTTTGTTAAGTCCTTTTGGCTGTGACCAGTAGTTTTGTTGCCTTGCAAGTGTTTTTCAGTAGCTCCCAGATTAACCTTCTCCATAATTGCAGTAGGCACTGTGAGACTGTAATTACCAACTTTCCTTCTTTCCCTTCTGGAAAACTGGGGCAACATTTGCTAGTTTCTAGTCCACTGGGACATCTCCAGACACCCTAGATGTTGAAAATAATGCAGAGAGATCATGGTATGCCATCGGCAAGAACTCTGGAATTCTTGGTCAATCTGTCAGTCACCTGGAGTGAACCCCCTTGGAGTTATTTTTGTAAATCCAGGTGAGGAATCAAGTTTTGAACAAGACTGGAGTTGACAGAGAGGGTATCTTTCCCTCAGTCGTGGTCTTCCAGCACCGGACTATGAGGGCATCCTGGCCCACCACTGGTGTTGAAGACAAGAGCTGAAAAGAGTTTTACTGTTTTTGCTTTGTCTATGCCCTTATTTATGACCAGCCTTGTCAAGCAACAGATCAGTGTATGATCCTCCTCTAGCTTTTCAAATACTTGTGAAGCCCTTTTTGTAGTCCTTCACAGCGCTAAGCAGCCTGAACTCCAAATGAACTTTGACTACATGAAGGAGAAACACACTTTTGCTGTACATGAGGGAACAGCATTGCTGTGGTTGCCCAGGGCTGCCTGCCCCCTTTTTTAGTGTCTGTACACCTCTTCATTTTCTGCCTAAGTTCTGGAAGACGATCAGTCAAGCTGGTGTTCTGTCTTGCTAGCTTGACTTCTCTGACACTCTGAAATTGCCTGTTCTTATGAAATTATCACTCATAAGAGTTGACAGAAAAGCAATGAGCAATCATGGACCCAAGAAAATTCAAAAGCAGATCCTCAGAGGACCTTACTAAGTAGCTTCTTCTTCACCCTGAAGTCTGCTTTATTTTCTTTATTTTCTTTCCCCTTCATTCTTACACAAAGGGTCTCCACAGTGACACTCCAGCTGCTTGAGCCATGTACTCCAGACCACCCATTACATGAAAGGTCACCCCTTCACCTTATCTATATAAGGTGATATATTTATAGACTTGAAAAGAAATCTTCAAATGTGATAGTAAGGATGAGAATAATAGTCAGTATATTTGAAAATATTTATTTACGCATGTCCACCTGTCTGTCTCTGTAGTTATGTCTGTCTTTTCTGTAGCAGACTGTTGGTATATGTTGTTCCTGTAGTGATGGGTTCACAAAATTATTTGCAGGTGTTTAAGTTTTACAGCCATGTTTAGGTATTTGACTCCTGTGCCTTTTGAATACAAGGGGGTAGAATTAAGTTTCTCTTTTTTCTCCTGAATGGAAGAAGAGATGGAATAAAACATATAGGTCTCCTTGCTTTCTTCTGTAGTTTTTCTTTGCTTTGTTGAGTGGTAAAATTTGTGCATGTAAGCACATGGTTAGAAACACCAGCCAAAAAGTAAGGTTTGCATGTCACAGCAAAAGCAGACTCTTTCCAGAGCTTTTATCTCTTGTAGTTAGCTGTTCTCTGGGTGTCCCTTTGAAGTTATTTCCATACAATGAAACAAAACAGTGCATTGTTTATATCACTGACAGATTGGCTAAGAATGGTATTTTATCTCTACCATCCAAACAGTTGATTAATTTAGATGTAACTGGTCATAGAAAGAATGGACATAACTGACACGATGCAAGATTAATGCAGTTTAATTTCATGCTTTCTCTTTTGCTACTTTTAAGCAAAACATCTGTTGAGTGGTCCGCTGCTTTCCAAAGCAATGAGACCATGATTTTCCTTTGATGCAGGTTTTGCTTTGAGGGGAACCCTTGCATTAAGGTGCAGTTGGTTCACATGCATTGCCATCTGTTGATAGCTGAAACTGCAGATCCCCAGGACAGGTCAGAGACAGAATCACAGAATAAGCTGAGTTGGAAGAACCCCATCCAGTTAATTTAATCCAGCTCCCGGTTGTTCTAAGGACATCCTTAGAATAACGCTGTGGGCCTGATAGCCACAAACACTCCTTGAACTCTGTCAGGCTTGGTGCTGTGGCCACTTCCCTGGGGTGACTGTCCCAGTGCTCAACAGCCCTCTGAGGGAAAAAAAATTGCTGATATTCAACCTAAATGTCCCCTGACACACCTTCATGCTGTTTTCGTGAGTCCTCTCACAAGAGTGAATAGCTTTGAGCCTGCCCCTCCACCTCTTCTTGTGAAGATGTTGAAGATCACAATGAGATCTCTCCTCAGTCTTTGCTTCTCTAGACTGAAGAGACCAAAGCATCTCAGCCACTCCTCACATGGCTTCCCCTCCAGACCCTTCACCATCCTCGTGCCCTCCTCTGGACACTCTCTAACAGCTCAATGTCTTTCTTATACTGTGGCCCCCAGCGCTGTCGGTGAGGCTGCCCCAGCCCAGAGCAGAGCAGGACAATCCCCTCCCTTGCCCACTGGCCGTGCTGTCCCTGATGCCGCAGGACACGCTTGGCCCTCCTGGCTGCCAGGGCACTGCTGGCTCACCTTCAGGTTGACACTGACCAGACCTCTAAGTCCCTTTCCACAGGGGCTGCTCTCCAGCCTCTCATTCCCCAGTGTCTCTGCCCTGTACCAGGTGCAGAATCCAGAAAACTTGTCCTTGTTCAACTTCATATGGTTGGTGATTGCTCAGCTTTCTTATTTTTCAAGGTCTTTCTGCCCTTGAAAGAGTTGACAGCCTGCATAATTAAGTGTCATCTGCAAGTATTACTTTGAGTCCTGAATCCAAGGTAGTGAAGATCTTGAAGAGCACTGGGCCAAGAATGGAGCCCTGCAGGTCCCCACTAGTGTCTCCACTAAAGTCTGATTTTACCGTTACTCCAGTGTCTGTTCACTGGAGTTTTTCCCAGCAAACAGTAATCTAAATTTCTATCTGTGTGACTCTCTTTCATGTATATATATGTATGGCCAAAGAGTGATGAAAATAATAATAATTTTTCTCCACTTCTGCATAAATGAGGAGCATTAAGTCAATCAATATAATTTGACAGACATGAACATGTGTGTTTGTAAAACTGCAATTAAAGAGTGAGTGTTGCATCACATAATGAAAACGAGAGTATGCTAATAGAATTATAAATATTTTTTTTCCCAGAACTTGGCTGAGAGGTCAGGACTGTGCAACATGGCACATTACCCAGAGAAAATGGAAACTGAAACCTCCATAACATTAAGAAACTCTAGGAAGAAAAGGAAGTTCTTTCCATGGCTCATATGCAGCTGTCTCACCCCCTCTTGGGGATAATTAGAAGGCTGAGTAAGGGCTTAGAGGACCAGGAACACCACAGATTTAAAACGCTGATTGAGGCATTTTATCATTATAGTGACGGAGATCTTTGTGCTCAGGAACATGAGGCAGTGTTTTTCCCAAGGATCTTGTGTAGCTAAATGATGACACAATGCTGTTGTGTTAAGGCACAAGGACAAGGCTATTCTGAAAAAAGTCTTGCAAAATTGCTTTTGTTGTCCAGCAAATACCAAAGCTTATGTGAAGGAAAGCTCACTAGCATGACACAATGGTGTAGTTTCCTGTAAGATTTTTAGTATATTAGCTAATGATCTGAATTTTGTCCAAATCATAGTAACTTTAAGACAGGTTGTAGTGTCTCTTACATTTAATAGCTTTTTTTTTCTTCAAAGGATCTTTCATGTTGCAAATAATTCTTTCAAGAGTACTTAACTTTGTAGTTTTGTTTTTAAGGAGTATGGGGTTTTAAGGTTTCAAGCATGTATTTCAAGCCTCAGTTTGTGTGTCCCAGGTTTGAGCGTGGTAATATTTTTACAGTCATGGAAATAAATCTGAAGTTCCTCCATTGGGTGCAGCCACAACTAAGAAGTAAATGCAATTATTTGAGCAGTGTGCCCCTTTGTCAGCATAGCAGGTGTTGCAAGCAGTCACAGAGGCAGTCTCTGCTGCCATTGCATGCTGCTGGATATTAACAGAGAAAGCAGGTCTATTAATGGCCGTTCATTCAGCCATAAGTTTTGGACAGAAGAAAGAAAAGGTCATGTTTGTGAGGAGAATTAATTAATTCTAAGTAGTATTATCATTAAAGGAAATATATATATATATATGTGTGTGTGTGTGTATGTATATATATATATGCATGTCTTTACATGAAATTCCCAAACACTTCAAGATAAAAATTTTCAGAAGTGGTGCAAAGAACAGAACATACAGATCTGTAGAAACTCTGCTAAGTATCTCTTTTTCTAATAAAAAAAAAAAATAGTAAAAAAAAAAGAGTTTCCAAGAGTTTCCAATTACTAATAGTGCAGGATACATTCATTGGCCAAGACCAATTTGGATAAATTCCTCTAAGTAATATCACTCATAAGTCTTTATTCACATGAATTGATTAGAATTTCTTTTTAATAACTTCTTTGTGAGGCTTTTGATGTTTTTCTTTCCACCCAGTTATTTGGACTAGCATGAGAATATAATCAAAATTGCATCCTGCTTTACTTTTAGCTTAAATTCCAGGTTTTTTTAGAAAAAACAGTATTTCAGAAATGTCAGAGAAATTGCAAATGGCTTTAGAAACAGTAATTGTAGAAGTGTGTTAGCATTTCCTGTAGTTTTTCTGACTTGGTTAGATTTCCTTTCCACAAGGGACTCAGAGATCTCTACACAAATAAAGCTCTCTCCAGAAGTAGATTTAAGCTGTAACTCTTTCATCAGTCAATACCAGTGAGGCCTCAGAACAACATTATTTGTGTTTCTGTTTATGGCATTCCCTAATCAATGTTCAACGGCTGAACATGTTGATTTGGGAATTAATATTCAAAAAGAATGCAAGTCAGTGTTTGGAAGTTTCTGGCCTGAAATTAATCAATCTGCTTTGTCACCTGACTGTGCCTTTCACCCTCACCAGGGTCCCCCCCAGCGCCAGTGTCACCTCCCTGCTCTGCTAGCATCCTGCAGGCTGGTGCTCCTAGGGGAAGTTTTGACCCCCATCCCACCTCAGCGGCTTCCTGGTGCAGCCTCCTGCTGCTCCCTGTCGTGGTTGGCAAAATCATCCACTCAGCTGTGAAAAGATGTGGGATAATGACGGTAGCAGGCGCAGACCTACCAGTTAATGTTGTTCAGGCTCGTCTGAGTCACTTGAATGCAGAGTTAGGGAAAGACTGACACATTAGAATGAAAAAGGTGTTTCTGCTAGTGCAGTAACAGTGTCATGCCTTCAGACTGTTTCAGTATCTACTTCCAAAACTCCCTGATTTTACCATGTCCTTCAACAGTCAAAATATACCTTTTTCATGTCTCTAAATAAAATAGCATTTTAAAATCCCATCCTGAAAATCGTAGCCTTTAACAAAGTCTGCCAGAAAATAATTCATTGCCCGATGTTTTGCAATAAGTTTAGAATCAGAGGAAAAATTCACCTTGAAACATGTAAAAATCAACACTCAGTGCATTTCATGGCTGTAAAAAGGGTTTTCAGCTGCTATGTAGAAGTGGGAAGAAGGAAATTACAGTGGTTCTTTGTTTCTTCTCAGTTTGTGGCACTGTAACTTTAAAGCTGTTTACAAGCAAAATTGATGCTTGCAGATTTACTGAGGCATTAATGTTTATACAAAACATGGTTAAGTAATCATTCTTTGGTGTCCAGAGTTCTTTTCTCCAGCTGGATTTATCTGTTTGATAGATGGCTATCACTTCAGCAGTGTGCAGAAGGGTATTCAGACCAGTACTTTTCGGTTCTTCTTCATTATGGGTTTTCAGCTGAGGTAGAGATAATTGTGTAATGCCATCCTCAGCTTTTGCCTACCATGCATGCTTCAGCTCTTGGAATATATAGTAAGTGTTTCTGACAAAGAAATGTAGATTTGAACAAAGGGAATAAAATGTGAAATGTTTGCCAACAACAGAAATTTTCCCAGAGTTCAACAAAGTCAGGACTAAGGCCAGTTCTCTAAACCTGTCAGCACTGGGACTATTTTCGTGCTTTTTAAATTTCTTAATAGCATTCTGTATTGTTCTCATTTCGTTGCTATTGTATAGAGCTTAATTAAAGTAGGTTTTTTTTTTTTTTTTTGTTTGTTTGTTTGTTTGTGGACCTAGTGTAAATGAAAACTGTTTGTTCTCAATCTCTAATTAGTATTCAACTCCCAAGGTAAAGGGAAATCTAGCACGTATCTCCTTGCTGTGTTAGGTTCAGTAACAAGTCTCTCTTCAAAAGTTTGCAGCCTCTTCCTGTCTCCTGTGTCCTGACCCTGGCTGCCCTTTCCCACATCATGTCAAAATTTGACTACTTCCTCTTGTGCTAATACAATTGTTTGTGGACTGTGCTGTGGATGAGATCACTGCACTAAGCTGACTTAAAAAACTGATGATTTGCTTTGATTAGTGATCCAGTCTGTATCACAGCCCCACAGTGACATACTGATGAGAGCAGCAAGTAGTGGAACTTAAAGAAACATTTGACTCTAAAGACACAAAATAAACTACAAACCAGACTGGAAACACTAACAAGTTGTACTGTGATAAAAGTACTTAATGAAATCTCGTTGCTGACTGAGTCAGGAGACCTTGAGAAACAAATACAACGGAAGGTGCAATTCACAAATGTCATAGCAAATATTCACCCAGAGTCAACATTCAGAGTGCATGTATAACCCTTTTACATATGTATCTTTATAACTATTGCCTTTGCCTCTCTGATTTTCATGTTTTGCAGTTTTTTGGGTAAGATTGATAAGTCAGCATTCAATATTTGTCCCTTTGCTTTTCATATATCCAGCAAATATTTTCCAATGTGGCTAATAGATGTAAGTGAGGTATTGTTAACTTAAAATTCTGAAGGCTTATAGGACTGCTGTTACGGTCCCATTTTGGCTGCAAATATAAAATATCTTATTAGAATTTTTTGACTGCTTCTTTTTGCAAGTACTTGCAAATCCATGCTTATCATTCTTCCCAAGATGTTCTTTCTGTTGTTAAAGAAGTACAGAAGTCTACTGACTGAATTTTTAGAACATATTTGCTGCATATTTGAAACATAGTCTAACTAGGGATATTCAGAGATGATTTGAATGTTTTTCTAAATTCCTTGTTTTGTATTAGAAGTCTTTGCCAAATATATAAAAACACAGGATCTAGGATATTATGTAATGACTAATATAAAAATGCAGCAAAAGAGAATAAAACCAGTTCAGAAAACATGTTTTATAGCACAGGGACTATTAAAATTCAAAAGACAAGCTTAATATCTTGGGGAATATTTCAAACATACAATGTTAATCCTCTAAGAGAATTAGCAATATGTTTCAAAACAAAACCAAAATAATCACAACTCCATGCTAAAGCCTGAAAATTAAAAGGTAAGTAGTCAGCCTCACTGGATAATTTCCAGATAATCTTCCTTCAGACACCTGAATGACAGCTCCAAAGAAAAAAAAATGGCTTTCACAGCCCTGTGTGTAAGAGGATCCAGACACCACTCAGGAGCATCTGAGAAGGTAGGCTATTCTGCAGATGCTTACACTCTTTTTCAGCTGGGTCACAGTGAAAGGATTTCAGATGAAGAATCATGATGGAATTATCTAGTTAAATGCAAATACTTAATGCAAGAATTGTATTTCGCGTTACTGAAATCTGAAAGGATTTTTCCTTCCAAACCTGACTTATCTTGTAAACTACATTTTGGCTTTCTTTCACTGTTAATTTAGATCAAAGGCCAATCTGGGTAAAACTGGTAAACTTAGCTTGTAATATCTGGATCTAAAGGCAGAAGCAAGAGTCTTAACAGAACTGCAAGGAGGGGTAAATGTAAACGAGCAGATATATCAGAATCTGTCTAATTTTGCTAAGATTTTTTAAATCAGTGTCAGGTTGTTCTATTAAAACTATGCAATTTAAGCATGTCTATGGTAAAAGCTGACTTTTATGACAAAAGAATAATCTATGAAACTTCCCACACGTGCAGAACTGTAGATCTGAATATGGAATGGGGGCATACTCATGTGGGCACTCTGCAACCTCCTTCCTCAGTAAGGCCCTAAAGCACTTAAAAATTAGTGTTAGTCATAAGTAAGTAGATTGCAGAAGAGCTTTTTTTTTTATAAGAGCTTTAATAAAGAAGGTGAATAACTTCAATTCTTTTAATCCTAGCATGCCAAACCTAAATAGTAAACTAAACATTCATGAAAGATTTATCACTTACGAAATTAGTATCTTCTTATATTTCAGTGAGTGAAACTTCACCAGCGCCATCCATTCAGTGACAAGCAGGATGTTATTGTGGTGTGCCTCGTCCTGAACCACTCAGCCTTCAGACACTCCCTGTATATTCAGCACCTGCAGCCACCCTGTGAAATACCACAATGACTAAACAGGACAAGTCAACAGAAGGTAATGGTAATTACAAATATAATTATGCAACTTAAACACATATTCATTTTCTGCATGTAGCACAACAGTGTGAAAATTCTGTTTTCTTCTACTTCTTTTTAATATTAAATCTTGTTAATCACAAACCATTATCTTTTGTTCTGCAATGTGTTTTATATGGAAGTTGACTAGTTGTAGCATAGTAATGTGACTTTCCACTGATTGGTGAATCAAAAGATTGCGACTACAGCCCTGTTACTTGTCTAACACTTATATGTAGTTTGTTGGAAAGACTAAGAAAACAGTGCTATTTTGTGGTTTCTGTAAGGTGCACAAAAATAATGCCTCCTTTTCTTACTGCTTTCAGTATTCATTATGAAATATCAAACATTCTTCGCAGTAAGATTAACAGTATTTCTATACCAATACTACACTGCTCTGGATCTAAGAAATGTTTTTGTAGGATAATAATGCCTAATGGCTTATTCTGGCAATGTGCAAGGCAAGTCTAATATGGGGTGTGCTCTCAGCTGTCATGAGCAGTGCTACTCTTTCTAAAACAAGGGTCTCCATTGTATGCAAGCATGATGTTTCTTGTTTTCAGCATGGAAGAAAAATGCCAGGGACCTTATTCTTTAGGTCTTGTTAAGTACCAGGGCTGGTAGTACTTAACAGAGCTTTCTAGAATTTTAATTCATAATTGTAACTCTCAATAGTAATAAAATATGTTTGTCTTCAATAGAAAACTTCAGAAGGGACTGCTGAACATTTTGAAAGAATACTACAGTGAGATAATTTTAAAAGACCATCTTATTTTGCTTTTCTTTTATTGTCTGAACTCCTCTTATTCTCCTTAACCTCAATTTTTTTTGTACAACATCCTTTACTGACTAATTTAATTTTCAAGCAGTATGTATTAATGAAACTAATTTTAACACAAGAGAATCACAAAATTTAATGCAACATAGTCAAAATAGTTAACAGTTACAAAAGAATTTTTATCCCCATAAGAAACATTATGAACATGACCATAGAACACATAATTTTTATAAGAATTTATAATGAACAAATTCTAAGACTAATAAGGTTCAAAGTTTGCCATAAACATCTGCCTTTTACTTGAAAATACCTGACTTGTATTTTGATTCAGTGCCTTTAATATTAATTTGAATTAAAGAGGATATCATTCCCATGACAAGCCAATACTGCACACTTTTTACCTGGAGAAGGTGAAGATTTTTCTTGCTGAATCATGATTATTCTGGCACTTCTTTTTCCAATGAAAATTTGTCTTGTATATATAATTTACAATGAAACCTAACAATGTTAGTGGCCTTTGTGTGTACATTTGGAGATGAGATCATGTGAGTAAACTTAGGACTGCATTACGAAGGTCTCTTCCAACCTAGTAATTCTGTGAATTCTGTGAAATATGATTTCAGAACATTTGAAACACTGGACTTTTATTACAAGTAACTATGAGACAGTTCCAGAATGTAGTTCTCAATCCACTTCTAACTTAAAACATCCAGGAGCTGAAGTTATATAACACAGAGCTCAGGAACTGTTCTAATTGCATTTTCTTTACAGGAGGTTTTGTATCATCACTGCTGACAGTCTTGAGGAATATTCTTGCAACAGTGTCGAAAAATGCATTTTTGTTTTTTGGTGTCTTTATCTCTAGTGAAACCACTCTTGGTTTGGTGATTCTTCTTGTTTCATAGCATGTCTGCTGCAAAATCTAAGATATTAGTAGATGTATCATTCATTATATTGAGTTCATGAATGTAAATTCATTGTTCCTGGCATCTCATATAGGAAAAGATGACCTAGGGCAAAAATCTTCAGAGAAGATTTTTAAAAGGAAGCAATTGAAAAGTGCATTATTACCCTCAAAATATAGTGAAAAGAATATGTGGTGAACTGGTCAGCTCTTAAAAGAGACTTACCATGAAGTAAAAAATACAATTGACTTCACATCCACTAGAAGCCCTTAATTTGAATATAAACTCTTTTCTCCATATTATCACATGTTCTTCCCATTTTAATAGTGTTATTACTGAATGACAATGATCAAAGTAAATCCCATTTCAGAACCAGAAAAAGGCAGATTGGTTTGGTTTACTGCAGTCTCAGACTTCTCATTGTGTGATGAAGACCAAATGCAGAGTTGTCTTGTTTTATTACAGTACCCAAGGTGCCCTGCAAGGTTGTCAGCTCCCTAGCCTTGGATAAGGCAAAGCACCCCAGGGTTAGATCTTTGTATGGCACAGGCAGAAGAACACAGGTTTATCTGCAGAGATGGAGAAAGGGACAGAGGGCCTGAAAAGTTTTATGCATGTTTCCCTGAAGGGGGTGAAATACTGAGGGGTTTCTCATTGAACTGTCTTCCCCCTCTATCTTTTGTAAATTTGAGACAGTATTATAAGATTTTAGAATCCTTGCACTGAAATAATGCAATAAACAATTTATTTATCCCTGAAAGGAGGATTAGCCTGGAAGAAGTCCTGACCCTCAAACTAAGAGAATGCCATTAAACCTTGCCATGTGAAAGTACAGCCCAGAAAGAAACCAGAAAGAGGAGAGTGCAATCAGATTATGTATCCCAAGCTACCTACAGTGTCAACATGACCTATGTGAGCTCAGTCTCTGTCCTTTCAGTTGAAAAGCAGTAATTTTTTCTTACCAATGGAGAAGAAACTGCTTATTTATTGATGTGAATTGAATGGATTTCATTAGCTCCCTGTGGTCCCCAGTTGTAGTTTTCAAATATTGATTTCAAAAATATCAAATATTAGGAGGGGAAATTTTCTTTAGTGCAGAGAGGGATAACTCATTTCCCCAGAGCAATTTCTGGAAACGATTCAGGCATACACGTGTGCAGGACACAGCATTGTACATTCAGACTAGTACATTGTCCAAGACCCAGGTGTCATTATGACATTGAAGCATAAATAGTCTACCTACTTTGGTATTTATGATATTACCAATTTAGATGGGAAGAATAAGCGATATATTAGCCAGTCTGTGGGTAACTGGATAGCAATTATTATTTTACTTTATAAATACAGAATATATTTTTTTAGTTGTGTGATTCTTATGTTTGTTCTTTGGAAATAAAATTTGTGACACTGGGAAGGCCAGAGGAAAGATAAAGCACAGTCTGAAATACTTTGTGTTATGGTTGCTCTATAAACACAATTTTTATTTGAGGTTTCTGTGTTTCAAGCTCTCTTCTTTTGTGCCCAAGGTGGACCAACGAGTTCTTCCTAAAGTCTGGAGAGAGCCTGAGAGGATGGGGTCTCTAGTGTTAAGGTCTCAAATCTCAAGATGTTGAAATCTTGATGTTGAAATCTGCATTAATTCACTTTTGCAGTAGACTTTCTGTGACATCTTGATATATTATTTCTCATGTATTTCAAAAGTGTTACTTCTAGTGATATTTATTGCTACAGAAGTGTTGTGAGATAGATTAGATATGATTATAGATTAGATATGATTATAAAGAATAATATGGAAATGTATGTAAATATATAGAACCGAGTATTACATAACACTTCTCTTTTTTTTTTGACTAGGACTTGCCAGGCATTTATTTCTAATACAATCTTGCCTTTCTGACATTTGTCTTATTGAACACTTAGTTTATTATCTATCTAGACTGGTATCTTTCTAGCACTGAAAAGATATGGTGCAGTTCAGAGGAAAACACAGTAATTTCTTACAAGGCTCTGTTGGCAGATGATCCATTTAATTGGCTTGACAATTAATTAATAAAATAGAAATTTATTTTATAATATATACAAAAAGCCAGGCAGCATTTTTTGATATACAGGTTACTTTGCATTATACTGATTTTTTTGTGGCAGCAGTTAGCTTTACACAGTAGTAGTGGGAGCACAGATATTACAAGAATGAGCCATGTTCTTTGAGTTAGTTTCAAGAATTATCATCCTTCTCACAGTGAAAGACCCATAAAACTATGTCAGTATAGAGTAAGTTTGAAAAAAAATCCAAAGCATGAAATTTGAGTTATAGCTTCTGATAGAAGGTATGCAAACAACTAGGGAAACCAAGGTAAGGGCAAAAGAATTCTTATGATCTGCTAAATAGACAGCTCATAGAACAAAGACTATGGTGTTATGCATTATTTTTCAGCCCTTAATTTCCTCAGCAGCCAACATGTCAATGTGTGGAGCCCTCTCCTGAACTGTCTGATATTCTGCCTTGTGTCCGTGACTTGCAGGTTGGTCTGAGCTAGTATTCGGACACTTTCTTTAAGTCTTGTAGTCTTATTTATGCCTATAGTCTAAATAAGACCTTGGGTAAAATGATAGCTTACTTAGATTACACTATCACTGCCCTTAATCTAGAAAGATGAGAAAGTTTCCCTTAAACTACTTGGGAAAAAAAAAAAAGGAATGGTTGGACTTCCTAGACTTAAAGGAGTTATGGATATATCTTCAAATATTTTTAATGATACATATGAAAATATACTACCATTAGACAAGGTGATGTATCCTGGAAGGTGCAGCAGTTGAGCTTTTGCTCTGGGTCACACTAACTCAAGTTAGCTGAGTCAAAGGCTGCTATTAGCCCTATGAATATTAACACTATGAAGATAAGGGGTTCTATCAACCCTTTTCTGGAAAAATTAGTAATTCTAGACAGTGCTTTTGTGACACTTTGTTGCTTTTACAGGAAGAGTCACTGAACTTTGGATAAGTGGGATCACATGATCTGTTTAAAGATTCCCAAGATTAGTATATGGATTTCTCTTATAGTGAGGATTTTTTTTCATTCAATGAATATTACAATTTAACTTTAACAAACCAAAGCATAAAAAAATGCATTTTGGCTGCAATATGGGTGTGGTGTGGGGTGACTGTGTAGCTTACATGAACCCATGCATATATGTGGTTCAGCACAGTTCTCAGGGGTGACAAAGCTCTTCCAGTGATCTTTATTTTCTCTTATTAACAACACCATTATCTGCTGCTATCACAGCTGTCACAATCTATAACTTTTTGTTCTACCTTGAGTTTCTGCAAAATGCTCTCTGCAAGCATCTCTGTCATACTCAAGGACCGGGAAGAGATCTTTTATTTTGTAGATACACCAGAACAAGAAGGACACACCTCTAGCAGTCCTCATATTAAGACACTTTATCGCCGTATGAAGTTCAGTTTGGAGATACAATTTTAAATCTTTGCAGACATAAGTTTTGAAGGTGCACTAGTGCTTGAGGGGCATGTCTATAGTTGATAATCCCATGTAATCATTGGTCATGCTTTCTAGGTTTGTTTTATGGTAATATCTGCTTCTGTTTGATTGTATACTTTTTCTTTATTTTTTAAAAAAATTGGTTTTTATCACTTATGTGCTTGATAATTCAGATGAAAAACCCATTAACATACAGAACTTAATATTCAAATATGCTCACACATTCAAATATGCTCATTCAGCCTTTTCAATGCTTTTTTCAGGCACTCTGAAAGAAGTTAGCTTAGAATTTTATCTCAAATTTTCAGTGTAGTGAATTTGCTATCCTTATGCTACTAGAATTAAACAGACTCCAGAAGCTATCTTTCACCTTGTTTGAGTCTCTGTGTCACAATCCCTTGTCACTGTCATTGTTATGTCAATATGATGTCAGCTCAAGCTTGGTAGACTTCACTGATGATGCGTGTTTCAGTATATATGATAAGCTTCCATTTGTTTGCTTGTTGTATGGGCTTGGCAGGCTGCACTGATGCCACTCTCTAACCAATAAAGTGCTTTTCTTGGAACTTCTGTTTGACCATAGGAGGTCAGCCAAAGCATTTCTTTTTATAAGAGATAGTGCCCTACTGTTGCATGTGAAGTATCTCTTTAGAGGTGTCTGTCTTCATCTTTGCAAGCTTTCAATAGCAGCACAATGGTCTTTATCAAAGGAGATCCTGTTACTGTCAGCAGCAGAAGGCATGTGTCCAGGCAGAACAAAGGAGCTCTTATTGTCACATTCCAGGGATGATATTGAATGACAATATTTTTGCATAATCTTAAAAATTATGGTGCAGGTGCTGTAGAAGTGGTAGAAAGTGTAAATTACAATTAGGGGTTTTATGTAGGGAAGTTAGACTCAGTTTTAATATGCCAGTTAAATTCTGGTTAATAACACTTCACCTGTTATTGCACATAGTGAAACAAGACCCTGGATTCCTTCTTATTTGCAGCCTGACATATTTTCCTGCTTTTTTTTTTGATCCTAGGCAAAGCCAAGAGGTTACTCTTCATAGTTAGCTGCAGCAGTCCCTAAATAAATAAATTTGTGTATAAATTTTCAATGAGTTCTTAGTGGCTTAGTAAAATTTATAAAAGAAACTGAGGAATCAGGGAATATGTGAAGAAAGAATATAAAGAAAATTTCAGAAATGTTGGAGATGATTGAAAAAGGAAGAAAAATGCCTGAAAAATGCAACAATAAGGATCAGCACCTATCACCTCTTCAAGGAGGAAACTGGACAATACACACTGGGAACATACACGTTATATAGGAGTGCAACCACTGTTGCCTACTTCTATTTTTCATGTTAATTTCTGTTGCTCTTCCCATTAATTTCCTACTATGACCTATTTCTATAAACACCACTGCTGTGTCTAAAGGGTTTTCCCACACATGCAAACTCAAAAATACCTCAAAAGGGCCCATTAGAACCTGGCTTCTCAGGTATTGCTCCTGAAGAATCTTTCCTAGGGAATATCAGTAACAGTTTCAGAAGCAGTTTCAGATTGCTTGCATTTTAAGTAATGTATTCAAAGAACACATGAATGAGATATTAATTAGATACTATGATGGATATAACACATATGAGAGTATTTTTATTATTTAATTTATTCTCTATGAATCCATGATTGCAGTTTCAAAGTGTAGGAGGCAAATGAAGTAGATACCTTCCTGCTTATTGATGGGTAGCACGGACATTGTCTCTTATTGAACTGAGAATGAAAAATTTTGCAAGAGATCCACTCCAAACCAAAGATGTTTCTAAGGAGAAATACTGCAATCTTGTGTAAATAAACTATCCCTCTAATGACTTCAGTATTAAAAACATCTCATGTGGTAGAGTATACAAGTGAGCTGGATCGATTTTTTTCCCTGTGCTTAGGGATTTGGTTGTTGGATCGGAGTGTGGGTCTGCTCTTTCCTCTAGAACTGCACTCTTCAGCTCTGCTGCAGGTCTGGAGCTTCATACCCTCCAGTCAGTCAAATCAGAAAAGGATTCTTTAAGTAGTTTTAAACTCAGTCAGTTATTTATATCTCATGCTTAAGAAAATCTCAGAGAATTGTCTGAGAAGCATTTTCACCCTTCTCCAAATTTTAGGGTATTTTTAGCATCCTCCTTTTCTATTTATTGCTTCCATAAGAGAGTTCTTCCCAGTGTCCCTTTGAGGCTTATTTATTTGAGTGCTGAAGGAAAGTGTAGCTGTTTTTCCTGTCTTCATCTTACCTCTTGAAAATGGTTTGCCATGCTCCAAAAGGCTGGGTTCATATAATGTTGTAAAGAAATACAAAGCAGCAATTGCCAAGAATTTCTTGAAACCCCTGAATTCCTAATGATTGATTTACCCTTCATATGACTGGTCTTTTTTCTCACTTAACAGATGGCAGTGATGACCATGAAGAAGGCAGTGCAGTTGAGAATGAAGAAACTGACAAAGGAAAAGGTCAGTAATGTGGATTACTTTGAGGCCAGATATAGATGCTTTCTGATTATTAGTAAGAATGAAGGAGGAGGAAAAGTCTCCTTCTAACATATACCCTTCTCTCATGTGTTTTTATGTTTTTAAATCAATTACAGATAAAGGGAGGAAGAGAGCAACACCAAGAACCAGAAGGGCACATCCCAGAGGGAGAGACAGGCATGGTGATGAGGAGGATGAGGATGATGAAGAAGGGACAAGGAGAGCTGGGCATCGCAGGCACAGAAACCGTAGACGAGGACGAGCAGCTGGAAATGAGGCCAGTGATTCTGATATGGAACCTGCAAAAGCAAGGAAGAATCAGGCAAATCAGAAATCCAAGGAAGATGATGAAGAAGAAGAAGATGAGAAAGGGGGTAAAAGTGGGAAAGGTAAAAATGAGAAGAAAGGGGACAAAAAGCCTGATAAAAAGGGAAAAAAGAGAAGGCCAACAAGAAGAAAAAAGACAAAAAGAAATCAGGATCAGGGTAATTAGTTTGTTTGTTTATTTTTTTAATTATTATAAAACCATAGTTATCTTACATAAAACCTGTTTTCACTTATAGCTGTGAAATACCAAGAGTGAATATGACTCCCTTACTTGTTACAGTTAAATTAGATCTGAGGGGGTATTCTTTGTCCCGCTTTGTCCTGCAATGAGGAAAGGACAGCTGAGAGAAATGAAAACTTTCTGGAAAGTCATAGTTATATTCCAAGTTTATAAGCTGTTTTCTAGAGAAAGGGAGTGAAAATGACGGAGAAGAAGAGAAAGTGGTAGAGGGAGGTGTTAACAGGTGAGATCTGCCCATGCTTTTTTCTTTCCACAAAACTAAAATGCCCCAAGCCCAAAGCTGATAACCCTCCAAGAAAGCCAAGCTTTATTTCCAGTATAGACATAAAATCTCCATGCTTCTCAGGAGGTCACATTCTTGTTTTCCAGATGGTTTTGAGCCAGCTTTTGAAGATCAGTGCCAAAATTTCAAGAACCCAGAACCAAAAACTGAGATGGGATTTACTAATCTGTCTCCCCTCACTTCCTGTGAAAAGTCACTTTTTTACTTTCCAAAATATCTAATGCAAACTGGGGTTTTTAGAAGACTCCAGTGACAGGGAGCACTTCAAAAAAACATTTCTATTTCTCTGTCATCCTAGCATTTCCTTGCCCCTTGTCCCTTGTACTTTTGAAAGCTTGCTCCCTGGGATCAATGTTTAAGGGAGAAAATGGAGCTAGGTACACTTAGCTTGATCAAGAGGGAGAGAAACTCCAATTGTTCATTCAGCACTTGTTGCCACTGTTTTTGATCCCAGAGGCATCACTGGAGAGCACAGCAGGAGTAAAAGGAAAGGAAAAAATACAGCGAAATATGCTGCTGTATTAATTTGTATGTGTTTTCTATTCTATATGTTTCTTCTTCATTTCCCTTCCTAATGAGAATGAGAATGCCTGAAATCTTTTTTTCTGCTGGCTCTTTGATGTGGTGGCAATTATACTCCTGTGTGCAGTTTCATGTACTCACAGAGTAACAGTCCTGACTGTGTAAACCTATGTTCTTTTGCTTATTTTTTGTCTTCGTTGTAAACATTTAGTCAGTGTTAATTTAAAAAAGCCATCTATGAAAATAGAAAATTGAACAAGGGCACAATGCTTTTTATTGTCTTCCAAAGTTCTTAATATTAAAATACATAATTTTTGGCTAAATAACTTGAAATTGCTACCTGGAAAAAGAACTTTGCTCTTAAAGTAGTAAGCTTAACAACATTTGAGGAAAAACTGAGGACGCTCAAAGATAACTAAAGAGTATAATTTTTAGACTTACAGGAGCTGCTGAAAAGATTGCAGAATAATAAGAATATTTTAAAATATTTTGAAAAGGAAAACAAAATAATATAAGAATGAAGGTGATCAGTTTGGCTGTGATTGAGATAAAGGGTTTGCAAAGATTCAGAATGGAAAATAAGGGTGCAGTATAGAAATATAGCCTGTCTAGCAAGTCTGTGAAGACTTATCACAACAAATGCTCTCTACTATTTAAACACAGACCTTGCTGATGCAGTTTTTTAATTGCCAAGGTGTTTCAGCATGAAACATAATGAAAAGAGTGAAATCAGAAGTTGAGAAAGAAAACACACAGACATACGAAAATTTCCCTAAACAAAAAGTGAAGCTGTTTGACAGAGAGATAATACTGTATTTACTGCTGTCATTGTGGCTTTTGCTAAACTCTAGCAACAATGCCCATGTTGGTGTGGTCACAGTACAAGTCAGTAGAACCTGCTGCAGTTGCCCTCTTCCCCCTCTATACTTTTCATTTAAATCAAGAAACCCTCTTCATGCACTACTTATTCTACATAAAGGACATAAGGAAATACTAGAAGAACTCTGCACTGATTTTCTGGTTTAGTTGTTTTGTTTTTTAAAAAGCTTAAACATTCCTCTCTTGGTTAATTTGTGGTAGTTTTCTGTTAGGCTTTTAAAATACATAAAAAATGTTTTTTGTTTTGCTTTTGAGCTTGGCTGTACTTGACTTTGTTTCTCTCTCTGTGAGAGCTTTTGTTTTTTCTAGCTCAGCATCTGAAGAGGTTGAGATCATTCGTTTTCTTGTCGTTTTAAGGAGTGTTTATTTTTGTCATTTTATATATTGTGCTTCTGGTTTGCTGGGGTCTTTTTTTGCAGGCCGGGATCAGACAGAATCCCAAACTCCTAAAACTCCTAAACTCCCCTTTGGGACAGCGCTATCTCTTAAACTAAAATTTATGTACGCTTTATTTACAACAACTCTCTAACACCTATCAACTACATCAAACAGTGTACTTTTACTCTAAACTAATTGGAAAGTACCACCATTACAGCAGAAGATGGAGAGCAAGAGATGAAGAAGAAGAACAGGGACACACCCTATTTCCTCTATCTTAGTCCTCTGATCCTGCATTCTAAAAATACCAAAATTCTACTTTTTCACTCTGTGACATGTTAATTAACATTCTACCCAAATTCTTGTAACTTATAAATTTCCCAGGACTGTCAAAGGGATTTCTTGGTACCCACAGGGGTAATGCCATGGTGAAAGGAGTCCTTTCTCTGTGAGTTTTAAATCTTCTGTTCTTAGATGTTAGTGGTTGTTGATGAGGCTGATTGTTATTGAGGGTGTGAGGAGGGCCTGCTCTACACTGTTCATAATCATCAAACCCAAAATACCAATGATAAATTGCTTCTTTACTCTCACTATGAGGGTCTAAGATGTTCATGGGTTAGAAAATGGTTTAGTTCTTTACAGCTTTGTTTAACTTTTTCTGATTAATTTTAGAAGATCTGTGCAGTCACATGAGAAAAAAATATTTCGAATAGGATCTTATTCTTCCTACTGAATAGCTCTATCTGTGAGTAAATAAACCAACTTTTATTAGGTTCGCTTGAGAGTATAAAACTTATGTGAAAGTCTGGAGGTACATGGAAGATTAAGACACTGTTTCTTTTTCCTAACTGAATAGCATTAACTGACAGGTAATGCTATGGGGATTATCTGTATAAATAGAATTTACACAAAAAAATAGAAAGAAACATTTCAAATTTAGTCAAATTTATTTAATTGTCATGCTATACTCTCAAAGTCTTACCAATCTTATCCTGTAACATCCTAGCTCAAAGAAAACCTTTTCATCCTAATTTTTAATGCTTTACACAGAAATATGAGAAAAATAGATTACATTCATAAAGAGGGATGAAACTAAAGCCAAAATAGAGATGTATAATAAATTCGTAAAACCAAACTACAGAGGAATAGAATGAAGAATTTCATTATGTGTGTAACTTGAAGAAGCACTTGATTTCGAGAGCTCTACTGACTTAGATGTATATTGAATTGGAGCCAAGGAGTATAGGGGATTGATGTCAAGATATTTACTGACATTCAATGCTTTATGTTAGTCTACAGGTCACAATGAATTTTCTGGCCTTCAAATATGTGAATAAAAAGCTTTTATGAAAGGCTAAGATTTTTGGCTGCAGAAGATAGAATTTTGTTTTCCTGACATGAATAATATGGTGTACTTGAGTTAAAGGAAAAGTCTGCTGTTACTCCACGAGGTTTGGCTGTATAATGTATATGCACTAGAAAATACTGATTTCTTAAAGAAAATTTGAAATTTGGATTTTTAATTATTTTTAATATTCCAAAGGAAAGTGAAGAATGGAAAATGAGACGTTTGTAAAGACAAACAAAGTAGTAGCTGGCAAAGGGCACGAAGCCCATATTATCCCAACTTGACCTCTTGCATTCTCTTAAGCTTCCTTTTCTCAGTAAGTTCACTGCATTAGCACAGAGCCCTCATATTTCCACCCTCTCACTACACCATAGTAAACCAGCAAATTCCAACTTTGCATAAACCAGCAATCTTCCATCAAAGGAAATGTTTAATATCAGGCACATCACTTCTGCTTTATAAAATGCAAAGCAGGCGATTGCAACAATGGATTCTGAGCACTCTCAAATCAGATTCTTTTAATCCTTCTGTTCTTCATAAAGACATGACTCTCTTTGCATTCTCCCTCAAAAATTTATGCACAAATCTCTTTGTTATCATTTATCCATTTGACTTCAGTCTTCATACCATTCTCAACTTGCTCTTTGCAGTACAATTTGCATGACAACAAATAGATGCGATGTTCAGTAGCAGTTTTTCTTCATGTAGTTTTAAGTTTTCAGTGATACTGTCTTTTGTCATGTGAAGCCTAACATAGTAAGACTGATGGGTGTAACTTTTTAAGGTGACAGTCTATTCATTGATGCTCAGAGGATTGGAGCACCTCTCCTACAGGACAGGCTGAGAGAACTGGAATTGTTTAGCCTAGAGAAGAGAAGGTTCTGGGGACATCTCTCTGTGGCCTTCCAGCGTCTTAAGGCAGCTCATGAAAAGGAGGGACAAAAACTTTTATATTGCCAGATAGTGACAGAACAAGGGGCAAGGGTTTTAAGTTTAAAGAGAGCATGTTTAGATTAGATGTTAGAAAGAAATTCTTTGTTCAGGCTATGGTGTAGCACTGGATCAAGTTGCTCAGAGAAGCTATGGATGCCCCACAACTGGGGAGTGTTCAAGGCCAGGCTGGATGGGGTTCTGAGTAACCTGATCTAGTGAATAACATACTTGCATATATGGCAGAGACAGTTGGAGAGAGATGGTTTTTGAGGTCCCTTCCAGTCCAAACCATTCTGTGATTCTATGGCTCTATGATAATAAATACCATTTTACCTTTAATAGCAGGGTTACCCACAGCTATGGGAGCCTCTTTCTTTCCTTTGCTAACTTCTGTGTGTCTAAAAGTTTTCAGATCATCCCCTACTCTTTTGATATAGTTAAGTAAAATTTTTGAAGACTATAGGTAGATGACCAATAAGAAATTTGTATTTTTTTGTGTTTCAAAAAATATTTTGCTTTTATTTTATATGTTTGTTTAGAATCCTATAAATATGCTTGCTGGTAAACTCTATTGCCATTTATATACTTTAGATCTCTTGTAACAACCTGTCTTAGCTGTTTTGTTAGAAGAAAAATTTTATAATGTTTTAATTATTCAGGGGATAGAACCTATGTAACAGATCATTCAGGTCTAACAATAGATTTTGGATATCAAACTCTCAGAAAGATGAAGTATGAACAAGAGAGTCTCAAACTACTTGCTTGATAAAGTCGGAATGAATTTTTCTCCTATCAAGCCAGAAAACCATTAAAAACCCCCAAACAAACCTGCAGTACAGTTTTAAACATTCAGAAGGGAAATTCACAAAAGAAGCTAAAGAAAGCACAACAAGAACGTATAGAAATGCATTAAGCTGCTGTCACCAAGAGGTAACTCAGTGGTAGTTGTCACTTTTAGCTTTTTAAGGCAGAAAGTCGGAGTCTATTGATTTCCTTTTTATACTTTTTATCATTTTCCTCTTCACTGGCATAAAAAGAGTTGCTAATGAATTGTTACATGCCATTATAAGCGATGCAAGATTGCTCACAGAAGAGGTTATCTATGCAGATTTTAGGAAAGTGAATGCTGCTTTAATCAGCAATTCTTTGTAAAGATACTGCAAATTGATGTATGGATAATAAGTTCAGATCACAGACATGGAGATGGCATTACAATTGCACCTCCTTTCCTTGAGTGCTAACTGCTTTCTCATGGTCTTTCTGCAATATGGCTTTGAATTTTTCCTACCTATGATATGTTGTTGCCTTGGTAAGTGTGTGGGCTGTCATTTAGTGTTTTAATTTGTCTTAGCTGAGGCTGTGGTGTCTCTTCTCTCTACTGGGACACACTAAGGTGAAGGAGCTCACTTTTATGGCTGCAGTTATAGCATCCTCGCTTGATCATTATGAGTTCGGGTCGAACTCTTAGGAGGCTAATTACAGCTGCAGAAACAGTAAGTGACTGTCAGATTTTACCCCAAGAGTGCTTCTCTCCATGCCTTCAGTGTTGAAGGTGTAGTGCAGGTTCACCTGCAGCTCTGCACTTTGTGTGCAGGCTTTGCCTTTCATACTAAAATTAATAACAAGTCTAAATCAAGTGTTTCCTCCCTTCTGTGCAAGTGTGAAGGCATTTATCTAGTCTCAAATTTAACAGAAATTAACACAAAATATGTTTTTCTGTGAAAATTTCTGTCCCATCTGAGTTTTGCTGATGTTCTTTTTTCCTGCTTTTGTTTGCAGCTCTGATTCTGAATCTGAGGAGGAACCAATTACAGAGGAGGAGTTGGCCAAGCTGAAAGAAGAGGTAGAAGAAAAAAAGAAACTCATTGCCACGCTACGAAACAAGCCATGGAAGATGAAAAAGAAGTTGTCTGTCCTAAAGTATGGTTTGATTCCCATAATGAATATCTACTGTCCTGCTTTGCATTGTTTTTCTGAGTTTTCACTTTAGTTCTGCACCTTCTCACAAAATTAACTTCAGACTGCCTCTAATCTCTCTTTCCCGGGAGGTATTCTCACATGAAGTGGAGGTAAATGGTATTGTAGATCAGTGCTTTCTTGTCCCAGTAGAGCTGAAATCAAATACAAAAAGCTAATATCTTTTTGTTTTCTGAATTTTCATTAGAACCCTGTGCAAAATCTTCAGCATTCTCTTCAGTTAGGTTGATGTTGATTAATTCTTCCATTGGTGAGATTAATATCTCATTAATATCTACAGAAAAGTGATGTAATTGCAGGATTACCTCAAGATTGCTAGAGAGAGGGGACTGGATTTTTCTCTCTAGGAAAGAAAAGAATTTCTCTTCTAGGAAAGAAAAAGAATTTAACTTATGAACAAGCAAACTCTTTGGAAGCAGAACTGATACATTCATGTATTTTTATTTATGCCAAATAAAGAACTGTATTTTGCCCTAGCAAACCTAATGCTATATTTACTTGGAAGCCAAAAATTAAGTATTCATCTACATTTAAATTTTGACCAAGCTCAGGAACTGGGTAATTAGAGAGAACTTTATTATTTTGACAGAACCACTATGCTTCCCTGTTTTTGATAACTCATTTGCTGCAGCAATACCAAGACACCAACAGAACATATCTAGCAGAGAAAGGATGGTCTGCCCTGCAAAGAGTTTTTAATATGAACAGAAAATGCAGATACGAAATATGTTGTAGAAAGTATGTAGATTTGTCATTTTAAAGGGTAAGGTAATTTTGGAAAGGGTAAACTTACAAAAAGGTAACGAAAATAATTAAAGGAGGCAAAAGGGAACAGTATCTAGGAGACGTAAAGTAGAAGCATTGTGGAGGTAAGAGAAATTTCAGAAAATATAAATGAGCAGATTAGATTTTCGATGCTTACAGCTGAAGGATCCCCATGTACATTTGTTTGTAGTCTTTCTACAGAGAAAGCTTCTGTTTTTACCCTCATTGTTCTCTACCATAATTTCTAGTAATTCCAAGGAAACTTAATGACTTGGTATGTCCCTTAGACTATTGTCCATTATTGCTTTTCCACTTGGATAGTGATGATGCTACATCATGTAGCTCAAGGAGACACTTCTGGTCCTGGGGATGTCTGGTAAGGAAAGGTGGCACAGAAATTATTTCTTCTTCTGTACTTCTAGTTGTGGGCTGTGATAATGGAAGAAACATATGCACCCAGCCTACTAATATAATAATTCACAGAAAAAGTCCTCAAAATTCTGCTAAGACTCTTGGAAGATGGGGAGGTGATTTGAGACAATAAGCACGTCTTCACCAGGGAAAGAACTGCCTGAACAAACTTTCTGTGATGAAGTTGCTACATCAATGAAGAAAGGAAGGGCTGTGGATGTCAGTTATCTGGACTTCTGTAAAGTCTTTGACATGGTACCCCACAAAATCCTTTTCTCCACCTTGTAAAGACATGGATTAAATGGATGGAGTGTACAGTTGCTAAGAAATTCTTTGAATAGTCACACCCAGGGAGTTGGCAGTCAATGGGTCAATGTCTGCTTAGACATCACTGGCAAATGGTGTCATTCAGGGGTTCATATTGGGACCAGTGCAATTTAATGTCTATCAATGATGTAGTGGAGGGATCAAATGCACCCTTCAGAAAATTTGCCGATGACACCAAGCTGAGTGGTGCAGTTGACACACCTGGAGGACGTCATCCAGAGGACCTGGACAAGCTCAAGAAGTAAGAGACTGGGATTCTCACTAGGTTTAACAAGAACAAGCACTCCAACTTTGTTGGGGCAACCCCCATTATCAATATAGGCTGGGGGAGGAACAGATGGAGAGCAGCCCTTTGGAGGACTTAGGAGTGCTGGTGGATGGGAAGTCAAAGAAAAACCTACAATGTGGATTTGCAGCCCAGAAAACCAAACATATCCCAGGCTTCATCCAAAGCAGTGTGGCTAGTAGGGCGAGGGAAGGGATTCTAAACCTCTCTAGTGAGACCCTTCCTGGAATGCTGTATCCAGATCTGGGGTCCTCAGTAGAGGAAAGGTATGAACCTTGCTTGAGCAGGTCCAGAGGAGGGCCACAGAAATGGTCAGAAGACTGGAACAGCTTTCCTATGGAGTCAGGCTCTAAGAGTTGGGTTGCTCTGCCTAGAGAAGAGAAGGCACTGGAGACATCTTAGAGCAGCCTTTCTATACTTCAAGGGGGCATTTGAGGAAGATGGGAACAGATTTTTACAACACAATGTGGTAATTAGACAGGTGGTAATAAAACCCTAAAGAAAAATAGTAATAAAAACTTAAAGAATTTAGATTCAGACTATATACAGGGAAAATATTCTCTATAGTGAGGGTAGAGAGATACTGGATGAAGCTGCCCAGAGAAGTTGTGGACTGTTCTGGGAAGTGTCCAAGGACAAGCTGGATGGAGCACTGCTCAACCTGGCCTAATAAAACATGTCCCTGCTCATGGCAGAGGGTCTGGAAATAAGTGATCTTTATGGTTCTTTCCAGCCTAATGTTTTTCTGATCCCTAGACATACATACCAAATTGCAGTTGTAGAGTGTGTTTTCTAGGGCCCTGTTTTTTTAATTGTTTCTTTGGAGCCTAAGTTCAACTGAGTTGCAAGTTAAGACGTTGAGTTTTTATGCTACTTAAAGTAAAAATTTTACA
Source organism: Sitta carolinensis (assembly GCA_032173965.1). Lineage (NCBI taxonomy): Eukaryota > Metazoa > Chordata > Aves > Passeriformes > Sittidae > Sitta > Sitta carolinensis. The sequence continues at coordinate 62,673,464 of CM063313.1, forward strand.
TTATAAATGGGCCCTCTATTGTGATTACAGTTACAATAATATCAGCATATTTCCATGTATCTATGTTCTGTATTTTAGCAAGTTATTTAAGATTTACAACAGAATCATTAGTCTGATAGATTGGCATTATTGGCATTATTGGCATTGTTCTTGTACCTGTGAAAAATGGACACATACTGGCTGTAAATGCTTTAAACTTTTAAATCAATAATATGACTTTTGAATAACCTTGTGTTAGCATTTCTGGCTCTTGAAACTCTTGGTGAACCATAGTTAGCAAGTATTTCCCTGTCATCTACTTCTTTCCCTGTGGAGGATTTAGAATATCATGGGATGTGTGGTGAAAAACCAAAACAATCTTCTTACAGGTAGATGAGCAAATTGGCCTATTGTTTGTCTTCCAGCTTTCACAATTGAGAGATATTTCATTGGAGGTTTTTTCTTAGCATTGTAATAAATATTACATAATTATATAGGCCAACTCCCACTTCCATGTTTGTTCTGTATTGGCATCTTTTATTTCCAAGAATGGAAAGAAAGTGCTATCCAGTCATACTCCTATATATGACTAAACAAGACCAAAAAAACCCTTTTCTAAATATTGAGTGGTTAATATCAGCATCAGTTAGAACTTTTCATTTTAAATACTGCTTTTTTTAAAGAAGAGTTGTCAGAACAAACAATTTTTGAGGAAAGATTTAATTTCCACTGAAATTAGTCTTTTTAAAAAAAACAAGATATTTTAAAAAATTAAAACAGTTTGTTTAAGCATTTTCAAGGAACATTTTTTCATGGCTTAAACTATATAGGGTGGAAAAGATGATTTATATTTAACTCTAGTGATTAATTTGCAAAATGGTTAATATTTTCCTTCATTCTTTGGAAAATGCATGAATGAATAATAATTTTGGAACACAGATGTAGAACTAGTTACTCTGCAGAAAATACCTCCTGCCGAAACATGGCTGAGAGCTCATTGCAGAAATGGCATTCTTAATAGGACTACACTGGCAATTTAGATCAACTCTAACTTCTAATTTATATCCCTGTTTCAAACAGCCCATGATTATTCTCTGAAGAACCATGACTTGATGAGGAGGCTGCTCTGATACAGTGTCCCTCTGAAGTTGAGCTGTATCTAAACTGTCAGACTCTAAGCTCACCTTGGGACATCATGGTCAGATCTTCACAGGTCCGGAGATGTGAAAAAAGGGAGGAAGAAGATGTGGGGAGGGATGAAAATATGTTACAAGCACACCCTTCTAGGCCCTAAGCAATAGGTTTGTTAGGCTGTGTGCTGAGGACACACTGGTCTGTTATTGATTATATGAGAGTGCCTGGAGTCCAGACTTTCATAATTTCTAAGGCAAATATTCCCCTTCATAAGAGTTTTCTTGTTATAGTAATTATCACTCTAGCTGTTTTCACGGTTTGTGAATAATGTTGCTTTGCCTTTTCTACGGAAGACGAGAACTTGTGACATTTCTTGTCACTGCCAACTCAGGTCAGCACAAAGTTACCTGAAGAGCCACCAGGTGATAATGGCCATTAATTATTACTTACAAGACTGAAATTTAGGGAGGGGGGTGAATTGTTTGATTGACTGATTGTCTGACAGAGAACCTTGGGAGCCAGTCCTGAAGGGCAAAGGAGTCAAGGAAGGTAGGATATGCTTCGAAAAGGAAATTGTTAAATATTCAGGAGCAGGCTGTCCCCATGTGCAGGAAGACAGGTTATCTCTGTTTAACCAGACTGGAAAGAGGCCAGTCTGGTTAAACAGAGATACTAGGCTTGATCTCAGGGAAAAAAGAGAATCTCTTGTTTCTGGAAGGAGGGACAGGTAATGGGGTGTTGCAAGCTCACGTAGGGAGAAGATTAGAATGGCCAAAACACTACTAGAACCTGATTGGTCTCTATTGTTAAAGACAATAAAAATTTCTATAAATATATTTACTGTAAATGTAAGGTCAAAGAGTGTCTCCATCGCTTGCTGAACATGAAGGGTAGTGTAGTGACAAGGAATGAGAGAATGGCAGAGACACATAATGCCTTCTTTGTCTTGGTAATCAAAATCAAGACCAGTTATCTTTATGATAAGCAGTTCCTTGAGCAGGAAGCTGGTGACAGGCAAATGAGTAAAGCCTGCACAGTCCAGGAGGAGATGGTTCATGTCCTGCTATGCCAATTAGATATGCACAAGTCTACTCATCCTGCTGGGATGAGTATTCCACCTAACAGGAATAAGGGAACTGGTTGGTGAAAGAAACAAAACACTCTCAATCATCTACCAGCAGTCCTGGCGAACTGGAAAAGTTCCAACTGACTAGAAGTTAGCACATGTAATGCATGTCTACAAGAAGGATCAAACAGATGATCTAAGGAACTACAGGCCTGTCAGTCTGACCTCAGTTCTGGGCAATTTATGGAAAATATTATCTTGAGTGTCATTATGCAGGACAATCAGGAGATCAAGCTCAGCTGACATGGATTGAAAAAAGATGGGTTGTGGCTGGCCAAATTGATCACCTTCTATGACAAAATTACCTGCTTAGAACATGAAGGGAAGGCTACATGTCATCTATGTAGACTTCAGTAAAGCTTTTGACACAGTCTCCCAAAGCATCCTCCCAGAAAAAACTGGCTTGGATGGGTGCACTCTTCAATGGGTGAAAACTATCTGTTTGTCTGGGCCTTGAGAGAGGTGGTGAATGGAGCTAAATCCAGCTGATGCCCAGTCTCACTAGTGGTGCTCCCCACAGTTCAGTTTTGGGGTCAGTACTGTCTAGCATTTTATTGATGATCTGGACATGGGAATTGAGTGCACCCTCATTAGAGTTGCAGATGACACCATGTTGGGTGGGAGTGTTGGTCTGCTTGAGGGCAGGAAGGCTCTGCTAAGGGACAGGCTGAATCAATGGGCTGAGACAGCTGCAGGAGGTTCAACAAAGCCAAGCGCTGTCTCGCACTGGGGTTGCAGCAGTCCCTGTGCAGGGCTACAGGGGTAGGTGGGGTGAGGCGGCTCGAGAGCTGTTCAGGAAGGAACTTGGGGTTGCTGTTTGAACACGAGCCAGCAGTGTGCCCAGGTGGCCAAGGAGGCCAGTGGCACCCTGGGTTGTGTCAGGAACAGCGTGGCCAGCAGGACGAGGGCAGTGACCGTGGCCCTGTGCTGGGCACGGGGGAGGCCTCACTCAAGGCTGTGCTCTTCCAGAGGCTCTGGGACCCTCCCTTTAAAAGGGACCCTGGGCGGCTGGAGCCTGCCCAGAGAAGGGCAACGAGCTCCTGAAAGCACTAAAGAACATCTCCCATGAGGGACGGCTGAGGGAGCTGGGGCTGTGCAGTCTCAGCAAGAGGAGGCTCAGGGGGCAACTCATGGCTTTTTACAACTGCCTGGAAGGAGGCTGTGGTGAGCCAGGGCTGGGTCTGCTACAGTGCCTGCAGTGAGAGGACAAGAGGAAATGGCCTGAAGGGTCAGTTTAGCTACTGGACAAAACTGTCACCGTTAGGGTAGCCATGCCCTGGAATAGGGTTCCCAGGAAGGTGATGGAGTCACCATCCCTGGAGGTGTTCAAGAGGCATCTGGATCTTGTGTTCTGTGATGTGGCTTAGGGGTTTGGGTTACAGTGGCAGTGTTGGGTTGATGATTGCACTTAAGGTCACTTAAAGGTCTCTCCCAACCTTGACCATTCTATGATTCTATGATTTTTGTATTAGAAGAAGGTACAAAAAAAATAAAAATAAAAAAAAATAATAAAAAAAAATAAAAATAAAAAAAAATGAATGGGCCAGAGCTTCCAGCTGTTGCAAACTGAAAAACCTTCTGGAAAAGCTATCCCAGTTTAAGTCTGAGGGACGGATTTTGGCAATTACATCCCTGTTTGTGCATTTTTCTGCCTGAGTTTTGCACCAATATGGAGAAGAAGGAAGGGTTTAAATGCTGTGCTAATGTGTTTGCCTCTGATATACCCATCTCACTTTCCTTATTAGTGTTCATAGCACTTTAGATAGACAAAATTTTGTGCTATAGAAACACAAAGTTCATTGGTAAGAGGGTAGTTTATATCCAACAGCTATGCTTATTATGGTACCATATAATTAAAGAATTGAGCACAAGAATCCAGAGATGTGCCAACTGTGTTCTCTAAAGTTACACCACAAGACAGTTAGTACACTATTAAAACAAGTGAAATAACAAGTTATATAAAGAAAGACAGTAAAACATTAAATTTAGAGTTTTTGGAGGACTTCCAATTAAACACACACCATAAAGAGAAACGTGAGAAATTTTTTCTTCCCCTAGAGCAGTGCAGAATCTCTTCTTCTCTTAGAATCATAGAATGGTTTGGGTTGGAAGGGCCCTTAAAATTAAATTTATTCCAACCCACCTGCCTTTGGAAGGGACACCTTTCACTAGACCAGATTGCTCAGAGCCTCATCCAGCCTGGCCTCGAACACTTCCAGGGATAGTGCATCCACAACTTCTCTGGACAACCTGTGTCAGCACTTCATCACCTTCACAGTAAAGAATTTCTTCCTAATATCCAATACAAATCTTTCCTATTTCAGTTGGAAGCCATTCCCCCATGACTTGTCACTACATCCTCTTGTAAGAAGACCCTCCCCTTTCTTTCAGGCTCCCTTCAGGTTTTGAAAGGCTGTAATTAGCTCACCTTGAAACTTCCCCAGGCTGAGCAAACCCAGTTCCTTCATGCTTTCCTCATAGGGGGCTGGCTCCATCCTTCTAACCAAGTTACTCTAAGAGCAATTTGGTGGTTCTCCTTTGGACTAGCTCTAAGAGGTTGATGGGCTTCCTTTTTCCACTTATGTGGTCACTCCATCAGAGCAGGTCACATGATAGGGATAGAATATATTATGGTGATTTTTCAGTATATTTGTAGCATAATTCATTTTATTGCAGGACTTAGACTGCTCATCAAGACAAATGCATTGGAAATAAGATATTTTATAAGCGTACAAACCCAGATGTACAAGGTGCATGTGTGAAATGGTAGAAATATCTCATCTGTTGTTGTACTCTTTGTACTCCCATCAATCAGTATTTCATCTCTCTTACTGTGGGCATACTGACAGTCCTGGAGGCCAGACTGGTTGTCTTGAAGGCCAGCTGGGTATTAAATAACAATATAATTTGCCCACAATTATTTCTGAACTGCTTTTCAAGTGAGCTGTGCCCAACAATATTTGTTTTGAAGACCGTTTTCAGCCAATTTTCTAAAACTTGCTAAAGTCCTGGATGATCAATATTTCTTTTTATTGAGCTTTTATTTCTCAGAGTCTGGAAACTTCCTGAACTGTAACTGAAAAATGTGATCAATCCACTCAAATTGTATTCATTAGCAGCCAGCTCCAAGAGCTGTAATGCATCTCCTCTGCAGCAGAGAAGTGCCTGAGGTACCGTACACCTAGCATTTTGGAAGCTGTAACTCCACACCTTGTATTAATAATTTACTCAGGCTTCTCTGGGACAATAATGCCTGGCCCCTTGAAACATTTATTAGTTCTTGCATCTGTAATTCAATTAATAAGCTTTCTCTAAAGCTTCTTTAAATTCACAGTTAGCTAGTGGGGCACACTTTGGCCTATTTTGTGATACAGATAATTTACCTCTAACACATGATACCAGTGATTACAAAGCTTGGTTTTGTTGATCTGCGTTGTTTTTGACACATCCTCATGTTTGTGAAGTCTCATTACTTCCAAGTGGGCATGAATATGTATATATGTACTTTTGGGGTTTTTTGTGGTTTCTAAAGTATTTACAAGACTTGCACATTCTTCCTGTTATCACATTATAGGACAAATGAAATGGAGGAAAGGATAAAGTTTGACAGAAGTCCAAAGGGATGTACAAATAGAGATCTTTCATTTAGGTAGTTTAGAAAGGTAGAAACCTCAATCAAGTAATCTGTTAAACTATATTTAACAAGAACATGTGGCAAACCTGGTCCCTGATTGAATGGTGCCAAGTTGATGCTGAACTTTTAAGGCCAGGAGGTTTAAGTAACTTACAAACCACAGAGGTCAGGAGTGAGTATTCAGTGGAGTAATTAGTCAGTGGACTAATCTGCTGCAGAGCTGGTGGGGGAAGAAAAGCTGGGGAGAGGATGAATACATATTCTGTTCAATGGCTCAAGCATCATAAGCAATATGAAAATGTTATTTACAATGCTATTGGTGAAATTACCAAAATGCAAGACATGCCTGTAGAACATCAAAAGTAACTCAATTTCTTTTATTCCAACAGTGAAAGAATACTTCCACTATTCTTTCACAAATTAATTTATTAAAAAAAAAAATCTTTCAATTGTTTAACAATAATACAAAAAATTTAGATTGGAAAAGAATCTTATGATCACTGGGTCCAGCCATTAACACAGCACTGTCAAGTCCATCTCTAGTTCAAGTCCCTTATCATGACATTTACACATCTTTCTGAAACCTCCAGGGATGGTGATACAACCACTTCCCTGGGAAGCCTCTTCCAACACTTGAAAACCTATAGGTGAAGACATTTTTTGTAATATCCAATCTAAACCTCCAGTGGAACAAATTGAGACTGTTTCTTCTTGTCCTGCCACTTGTACCTGGAAGAAGAGACTGATTCCCTCTTCACTACGACCTCCTTTGAAGAGGCAAAGTGGCTAAAGGGTGCCCTTGATCCCCTCCTCCAGACATCAATAAAGCAGGACTGTCCTCAGTACTGAACCCTGGAGAACACCACTGGGACTGGATAACAGACGGATTTAACTCTCTTCACCACTTCTCTTTGGCTACTCTTTTATTAATTATATGGGGATTACTAACTATGTGATGATTCTGGCTATTATTTCACAAAAATTTGAAACATTCTTGCAACAAATTTTAATGCATGTTTGAAACATTTTGTCATGGTCAGTGTGCATTAATTGTCAATGCATTAATGCCAACAATTCTATTAATTAAAAAAAAAAATAAAATTAAAGTGTGTTGTTATTAGGCCAGAGTAAAATTCAGTGTAAATGAAAATGAAAATAATACCACAAGTCCACCATTTGGACTTAGCTGATTTCTTTCAGGATTTATACAACAAATTCTTTAATATGGGAAAGCAATTTATTGAGAAAGTGAAAGGAGTTGCTTCATGCTTCTTTGATGAAAGGTGAACTTCATAAATATTGTGCACATGTGGATCCAACAGGCTTTTTGTCCAGTCTTTCTTGTGCAACTCTGTTGAGTGCACTTAAAACCACTCAGTAAGAAATGGTTTGTGATACAGTGATGAACTTGGTCCAATGCAGGGAAATGGAACGAAAATCAATGAAAAATATGTTATAAAACATTTAGGGAAGAAGGGGTACAAGGAGAGAAGACATTTCAGGCACTGGAAAAGCAGAATCCAGGGAAGCATTCAGGAGCATCAGCAGCATAAATCTGTAGGTCCAGATCACCACCTTCAAAAAGCAGTTTTTTGTTTTGTCCTTGAGAAAAAGCTTAAATACTGATAACATTTGGAAGATTGCTTGATGGAGACCCAGGGAGCAGATGAGCATAAGAAAACTAGTTTTAGTAGAAAACCTTGCAAAATTATTTAAAACAAGTCAAAAAGGGGTTTAAGATAAATATTTCTTAGGAATTTGATAGTGAGAAATTCCTTCCTGTTTTGGCTTAATTTTATTTTCTATCAGAACAAGTTTGTAGAGAGCTAGAGTGTTTCACTTATAGATGCAAAATGTACTCATATATGGTATCAAGCATTTTAAAATGTATTTATTGCTGTTTTCATAGTATGTCCTTAAATTTCTAACTTATTTCTTCAGTCTGAAAAAAAAATCAACTTATTTTTTTAAAATTTCATGTTCTGCAGCATAATGTAACAAGTGACTGAAAACACAAGTTTTCTGCTCTGTAGGTTTCGATTTCAGAAAATTTTCATGAACAAGCCTGAATTAAACAGTGATGGAAGTGGTTGTAGAATATAGAATGCTGATCTGGGAGATTGATAGGTGTGCAGTTTATGGAGTCTGCCTGCTTTTAGTGCACTGTTCCAGGACTCACTGCTGAATTTAGGAGGAAGCTGCCATCTGCTGTCAGGACCCCCTTATATCTGTTGACAGAGCAGCAAGGTTTTAGATCCTGAGGCTTGGATTTAAAGGCGACCCTTGGACACAGGTTTCCAGAAGCTGAACAAATCTATTTTCTCTGACTTATTTGGGAGGGCTGAAATTTAATTGTGGATTTTTCTGAGAATCAAAATGAAAAAATGATATGTGAGCAGTGTACTACAAAATCTCTGGAGGACTCAGAGTGGTTTAGAAAATAAGGAATCACCAGTCAGTGTCAATGTTTGCTAAATATAGAAAGGTCAGACTTAAAAATCCAGAATAAAAATGTGATTTAGAAGCACAGGTTTGGAGACAAAGTATCCATGCCCTTAAAAATGAATGATTGACTTGATACTCAAGGAACACTTTTTTAGGTCATGAATAGGTGGGCTCTGTGGCTGTGGTGGTGACTGAGTATTTTTTATCTTTTCTAATCTGAATCCTTACTTTCCTTGTGCTATAAAGAGAAAAAATAAAGTAATTCAATTCGCATTTACAATTTCAAACGTTGGGAAAAAGCGTGCAGAAGTCCTGAGGAGGTCAGGTGAACTTGCACTGCCTTTCTGTTTCACCAGTTGGGTTTGGGTGAAAGCACTTGGAAAGAGAGAGTGCTCAGAGTGCTCTCAAATAAGGAAAGCACTCAATGACTGAAAATTATATTCACTAACTAAATTTTGCACTTATGTGCACTTATTTGTATCTTTGGTACTGTAAGCTAAAGCAATTGTTGCAGTGAGTGTCTAAATTGTGAATGGCTTCAATAGATCTTCAGACTGAAGATCACCCTAAGCATATGCAGTTATTAAAAGTACAAAGATACTTTCATAGATGTTGAGATTTTTAACCATTAAATTAGAAAAGTTATGACATGGCTAATGGGCAACTTCTCACATAATTTTAATTCTCTTTATTTATTTAAAATTTATTTAATTTTCTTTATTTCAACTGCATTGCTATACTCTCATTAACACTGCCAGATTTTGCAGTTTAAGACAATCTTTTTTCTTCCAAGTATAAAATACAAGAGCAGAAAATACAGCATGATTGTTATTTTTGCTTGGCAAACTTATCTGTAGCAGTTCTGGAAAGAAAGAAATAGTCATCACAATCAATACAATTAATATTTTCCAATAGTCTTCCTTCTCCCAGGTGCTTTGTGCAATACAACATAATAATAATAATAAACAACACAACATAAAGTGCTTTGAAGTTATCCAGTGTGACAACAAAACAGTTTAGCATTGTACATACACTGACAGTTAAGATCCATAGTCTGTTTTCCATTGGTTTGGGACATTTAGCCTTTAGAGCACATTTTCTCAGGAGAGAAATAATGGAAAGTCATAAATGGAAATTGGATTAAATGGAGGAAACATTAGTGTGCACTTGATGCATTTTAAAAAAAGTTTAAAAGTCTTCCTTTCATCTTTATATTACTTTACTTATATATCTCTATAGGCTAAATTTTAGTCTTTTGGGGACCAGTGAAGCTGCATTTCAAAGAAATTACTTGGGGAATGGTACAGCTTGAGAAGATTATGCAAAAGTTCAGAAGAGCTAAATTAAATGTAGTATTGAGAAGGGTAGGCACAAGGGAACCAAAGCTCTAGTGTACACATGTCTCTCCCAACCTGGGAATGCATCCTAAGCTGCAGACAGAGGGTTGGAAGGTATCCAGTGCAAGATTAAGACACAGATAAGGTCAAATATTGGTAATCAAAATGATGAATCACTTAAATTTACTATCAAAGAAGAGAGCAAGGAAGAAATTAGAGGATTAGGAAAAAGTGAAGGATTATAGAAAGCAAGAAAGGTGATCATCACCAAGAATCCACAGTGTCGCACAAAGATCCTTCTTTCTTCTGTCGGAAAAAGAGGAATAACTGTTTGTGCATCACATAAATGGCCAGTAGCTGAACTGCAGAAGTCAATTTACTGACTAACTATGACTAAACCTATTTGGTAACCTTGGCTGGACATAAGCATGTCTTAGAGCTCCAAATATGTTTGTATTTGATCAGGTGACTGAAGTGGCTTGTATTTTTGCACTACGTATACACTACATATGTAGTCTTCTGCAAAACACAAAATCACAGAGCTTTCCCTTTCAAATATTACTAAGGGAACAAGATTTTATAAATCTGTATGAGGAGAAAAGAAATTACATTAATATGATAGAGACAATGTAAAATTTACTATAACATAATCTGTATCTCTCTTTTGCCCTCGTTTTCCAGGGAGGCACAGCTTTTTGTTGAAAAGTTTGAAGGGGCTCTTGGAAAAGGAAAAGGAAAAAAATTCTATGCATACAAAGTGATGATGACCAAGGTAAATTGATTCTTTCACTAACTTCCTTTCAAGCTGATGGAAAGCCTTCTGGAGATTGCTGCCAAGAGTGCTCATCTTCCACAGTAGTGTTCCTTGTCTTTCTATGGATTTTAAACTTTTGTTTTCACACCTCTTGAGTGAAAATATTTCTAATGAAATGTATAATGAAAGCTTATGGTTTGATTTTGAAATTTCAAAACAAAAATCATCTGTTTTACAGGAGTTTCCAATATCTTGTGAAAGCCAGTTTCTCTTGGTGTAGATTGGTATTTGTGTGGACTGAATAAAAAAATTCAGTCTTTCCTTTGAGACAGCCCTCTGTAAAAGATGAAGAAAAAAAGAAAGAGAAAGAGAAAGAGAAAAAAATTAAAAGAAGGGAGAAAGACAAAAAAGAAAAAGAAAGAGAAAAAGAAAAAGAGAAAAAAAGTGGCACAAAAGGAATTGATTAGCTAGTAATTCTTCTTGTGGTAGAAATAAGAACTTCACACAAATCCTGTAGAAGACATATTAAAACAAACAAAAGGAAATGGCTCTTCACAAGCAATTACTTTGTTGACTGTGTCAATAGATTTTGTGGATGATTAAGAAGTTATATTAGCTCAAGGTAGAATTGAGCATCTAGGTGCTGAGATGATATGTTTTGTTGGGTTTTTTTTGTTGTTGTTTTTTTTTTTTTTTTTTGGATTTTTTTTTCACTCTTTTCAGAAATGGATGAAATTTCAAAGAGATTTTGAAAATTTTAAGACAGCCTGCATACCCTGGGAAATGAAAATTAAGGAGATTGAAAGTAAGTAAGAATATGACCTAGTATCATATTTCTGATGTCTGCAAAAGTGATAAAAATTTGTTTAGAATACATATCTGTATTCAATGCATAGTTTAATGAGTATTTATTTTTTCATTAATATTTGTTGAGCTTAATAATATAACTAGTTGAAAATTTTCTTCCGAGAGTATTACTTTACAGATAAAAATTGTCATTATACAGGTAGCAGTTAAAGAACAAGTGTTGAAATTAATCCTAGTAAAATGTAATTGGGATTTAGCCATTTGCTTTATTCACCTTCACTTTATTTTGTCTGTATTTATTTTATACAGATTATACTACATAGACTATATTGTAATTATTTCTGCCACTATCTTGAGTTTCATGTAAGTTCTATTTCTCTCATTGTCAGTCACGTAATAAAACACAGGAGAGAACAGTGTTGGTTTTGGATGTCCCATATATACACTAAGCAGTGTAGCTAGTACTATGGGTATATTTGAGAGTAGGGGTCTGTCACAAGTCAGTTTTGTGTTGCAGTTCCAGCGACAAATTTAAAGTGCAGCCCTTTATTTGAAGGAGATTTGACTTAAGTGTGTGGATACCTGGTTGAAGGTCTGGCACTTAGATTCCCTTTATAAAAAATGCTTCCCACTTCATCATAAAGAACCTTTCTCAGTTGAGTCTGACTCTTCCTGTCCTCCAGCTTCCCAGAGAGATCAAGTAACAACTTGAAGCACTGGGCTATCTCAGGCAGGCTCCCTTCTTCAAGATGTGAGTCCCTCCTAGCACAGTGAAACCAGTTTCAGAACAAAGGGCTTTGAGCTCTGCTGTGCTGCATCTTCATGTTGGCAATAGGTGAATCTGATGCTGGGGCTTTGATGTTTAAAAGAGATGTTGACAAATGTATTAAGTATTTATATCCAGAAAATAGATGCTTCTTTTCCTTACAGAACAGATGTTCAGTATTATCTGTGCAAAAGGACTTTGTGGGAATCACACAGACTTGTGTTGAGACAGGGACATCCTATTCAACTGATGAAATTTATAAAATGCACACCAATCTTCATGCCAATGCCTAGTGTGGTAAGGCTGTGGATACAGAAAAAGATGGCTAAAGTCTCCTTGAAACTATTTCGTTCATACAAAGAACATGTCTCACCTCCACCTCAGAGTGGATTCAAAATCTGGTGAAACTTGGACTGGGTTTGTTCACAGCTAGTGCAGTCCATTTGTGACATTTTCTGTGTTCCCTGCTGTAGGTCTCTGCTTGGACCTGCCCACTCTGAAAATGCAGCTGAGAGCAGCCATGGCTAAATTACCCTCATCCATATTTAACCTTTACTTACCAGAGGTGTCTGTTCTTGCCTGATTGGTGAAAAAGAATAAAGCCCATGAGCAGTTTTTTCATTGGCTTGCAATAACTGTACTGAGGCAGGTAATGCCAATGCATTACCTCACTGCAGATGTTCCAGATGGATGCATAGCAGGGGTTCCATCAGGATAACTGATACAAGAACTATAACTCAGTGCATGAAAAGAAGGTATTCCCAATACTACGGGAATACTAGGATTTGAGCAAAAGAAATAATGGGGCATGGAGAGGTCTACAAAAGTAACCTGAAATCAGAAATATTTTTAATTGCCTGCACTGTATTTTGTATTTTTTGTCCATAGCATCCCCCAAATGCTGTAGTTTGATTATAATTGGGTAATCTGTATCTCACAACCAGATAGATTTACTCAAAGTCTCTTGATTTATACCTCCCTCTAGACTTCCCAGTGTGTCTGTCACGGCTAAGATTGCCCACTTCACATGAAATGTCAAAATGAGGGTTTAATTCTGAACCGCAAATAAAGCAGATTCAAAATGCTGAAATCTTTGACAGCATGGCTTGTTTTTCCCTTTACAGAGCTGTGATAAATGTCTCTTAGTTAGTCTCTTTTTATACTTTGGGATTTTACCGGTTTTAGTGTATAAAATTTTCTACTGATTGAGCTGTTACAGTAAAATATGAATTTTACATTTTACATTTTACATTTACATTCGCTTCACAATACAGACAAAAGAATTTGCTACATGTCTGCAAAAGAGTTTGGAAATAATGATATAAATAAGGGTCTCTGAACAGAGAGATTTACTTTTGATTTGCTATCAGTATGCTCCAGGCTCATAAACTATGTGTGTGAAAAACCTATTGAAATGTCATTTTCACCCCTGCAAATGAATGGTAATGGAACTGAAATCTAGTACTTTTCTAACTGCCAGCTCTCGTATAGTCAGCAGAACTGTGCTGAAGCAAGCTGGGGTTGAATTTGAGCCTTTATTTCTGTTTGTCCTGACTTACAGAGCATGGCTCAAGTCAGGCCTCTGGTTCTCAGTGCTTCCCATGCAGCTTCTAATCTGTGCACAGGTCTGGGTCATGGGGCTGGAGTGTGTGAAGTCAAATCCTTCACCTAGGGATGACACAGCCTGTACACCTGGCTACAGACAGAGCACATAAACAGAAAAGTAAGAGAAAAAATGACTACAAATTCTTGCAGATAGTGTTTTTCATCTCTTGTGAAAAAATGTGGTGAGCACTCTTATAACAGCACTGACAAGAGTTTCATTGCCTTGGGAAACACACTGCTTTCTATTAAAACTGGGCTGGCTCAGTCTTAGCATGTCAAGAATGCTTAAACTCCATATCAGATATTAAAAAAATTTGAAATATACTTCTAGAGATTACTTAATAATAGCAAATATCACAGCTTTTATATGACCCTAAATACTCCATTTAGCTAATACTTTTGTATTTTTGTTTCTGTTTTTTTCAGGCAGCTCAAGACATACTAGTATGTGATATGACAAAAAGTTATTAAAATTATGGTAATAAAGAAAAAATGTAAAATTAATTAAATTTAAAATTAATTAGAATTAAAAATTAATTAAAACTAGAATCAATCAAATGTGCAAAAGCCTCTCCCGATTTTACCTATTTTAAATAAATTTTGTGCATCCTTCGATAATATAGCATCAAAGGACTAGCTTATCTGCCTTTTTATTTCATCTCATGTTTTCACAGGTCACTTTGGCTCATCAGTAGCATCTTATTTCATATTCTTGCGTTGGATGTATGGAATAAACATGATTCTCTTTGGATTGACCTTTGGTCTTGTAATGGTGCCTGAGGTGGGAATCTTTTAAATTATCTTTGAGGATTGCCATGTGGATTTCTGTCTTTGCAGTGAGAGTTCATAGGACCGGAGCTTTATATGAGCTTTTAGTCTCTTTATGCTCCATTGACTGTACTAAGCCTGTAAAGATGGGCTTCCTTTGTGGACATTTGTCTCTACAGAGAGATGTCTTGAGTAAGACAGGACAGGAAAATGTAAAATATATTTAGGGTTGTCTTCTGAAATGGTTTTTGAAGTCTGAGATGACAAAGGTGTGTTTTGTTGTTGTTGTTGTTGTTGTCTGGGGGAGTGGGTTTGTTTGTTTGTTTGTTTGTTTGTGGTGCTACTGTGCATAACAAAGTAGAGGAACTGAGACTAAGAGAAAGCCAGGGGGACTATCTCGACTAAATGTGTCTTGCAATAGAAAGATGCATCCCGGGCCTCAGAGGATCTTTTCAGATGCAATACTCACATGCTGATAAGGTCTGTAAAGTCATGAGAGACCTTTCATATTCACATACAACAATATTTTAAGAGAGGTACTTAGAGCAGGTATTGGACTCAGAGGTGAATTACTTCTATGAAATGAAATACTTCCTGGGTTTTTCTGAGCCACCATATTGCCCTTTAAAAAGCAGGGCTTTTATGGAATTAAAATTATTTGCCATCTCCCTGATTTCAATATCCCATATCCCTCTTTCTCATTTTGTAGTAACTAGATAAGAAAAAGTCAGGTAGGAATTTCCAACTCATTAGACAAATATGGGTGGACTTGTGTGTGGCCTTTCAATGCCAGAGGCATAGTTTGGCAATCCATTGATGCTAGTAGAACTTTAAATTTAGGACACACCACTGAATTCATATGCTAAACACAATTTCAATCAGTAATGTGAGGAGCAGTGAAAGGAATTGTAGAAGTAGGTCATTCTCATTAAGGAGTTTAGGAGACTAAAACCAGTTTCAAAGAAGTGACAGATCACTGTCCATTTCCTTTGCTGCTATTTTGTTTTAAATTATAAATCACTCTCATATTTTGGTTTCAGGCTTTGATGGGTAAGCCATATGGCTCTTTGCCTAGAAAAACTGTCCCAAGAGCTGAAGAAGCAACTGCTATGAATTTTGCTACTCTCTGGGATTTTAGTGTAAGTGCATAATCTTGCAATATTGCATATCCACACAATTTTTATTCACGGTTTCTTCATTATTTAATGTTCAGTTATTTAATATGAAGTATTTAAGGAGATAGTTCACAAGAAAATTAATTTACATATTTTTTCACAAGCTCTCTGTAAAGATGTATCTTTCAGACAAAACACATAATGAATCTTGATATTCACAAGCATGTCTCAGTATATGTAGCAATCCAAAGACACATAGGGAAATATCTCAAAGCTGGTTTGCTATTCTGAGGTACTGGATTTCCATTTCTTAAGTGTGAATTTGGTCTTCTGTTTTTTTATGATTAAGATTCTGAATTTTAAAATGCAGAATGAGTTAGGAAAAAAAGAGAAGAAAATACATTAAAAAATAGGAGTGAGTGCCACACATTTTATCCCTTTGATTACACACAATATCAGTGATGTATTCTCCTTGGATAAAAGAAGGATTGGAAGATGTTTCTAAAAACCTGTGTATATAATATTTTGCCGTGATTACTTCATGAAATGACATTGCATCTAGTGTATCAGAAGTTATATATTTGAGTGACAGTAAGAATAAACCTAAACGTGGATGGGAATTTAGATAATGAAATTATAAAATGAGAAATAAAAACATCAGGGAAATACTGGAGAAAAAAGGAATTATAGTAACTTGAAAATTTTGTGAAGAAAATAGACAAGAAGAGCTTTATAAAGAAAATTAGAACAAAGCTTGTAAAATAAAAATATTAGAGAGAAGATGGATAAGACATGGTGGGAAGACAGGAAAAGTTTTTAATAATTATAAGAAACAGAAACTAACAGGTGTGAAGAAGTAAATACAGTAAGTAACAAAGTAGCAGTTAACAGAACGAGCAAATGCAAACATAATAAACATAGAATAAGTAAATGAAAGAGATGGATCCCCTGAAATATTGAGGGGAAAAAATAATTTTCTTATGACATGTCAGATTCACAAATATTCCCTGAAGACAATGGCATCTTTCTTTAAGCAGCACAGGAAACAGTACATTTCATCTGCTAGCAACACTTGTATGCTATCAGGTAAGTTAAAAAAAAAATGATCACACATCACCAATATATTTTATCCTAAACAAAACCCCAACGAAACCCAAAGAATCCCAAGCTTTATGTAAGGACTTAAAAAATGAAGCAAGAAACACTGTCCCCATATAATAAGCCAGCATAATGGAACCTGAGATAAGCACAGATGCTGCAGTAGGAAGGAGTTAATTCCAGTCCTAACAGAGGCGAAGGCTTGGTTAGCATCTGTGCAAACTTTCCACTGTGGCAAGCTGTGAGAAAAGAAGCAAGGGCTTATCCACATGCCATCCCAAGTCACCTCGTGGATACCTGGAACTTGGACTGGATATAGATGACACCACAGAAGAATGTCTTGGCACCCCACCACTGAGAAGACCAGGGTGAAAAAGGACTGGCAGGATGCTGCATGAATCCACGTGGTGATAGTGGTATCTTTGTACTGGTGATATCTTTCTACTTAATCTCTGTCTCTCCATCTCTCTCTCTCAGTCTCTTACAACTCCTCACTCCAATTGCTTTCTCTCTCTCTCTCTCTTTCTGTTTCTCTTCCCCTCATACTTACCTTTGAAGAAAATCCGTACTGCTGAATTCAGTGAATGGTCTCTTATGGTCACCTTATCTCAAGCAGAGACATCTCTTTGTAGATGGAACCCATAGCACTCCACCACTCTATAAGACAAGCAAAGAAAAGATGAACTCAGCATGCCCATTCTGGTTTCTTTTGTGCTTGAAATTGTATTCACATTGCTGACAGGTCAAAGGGGTTCATATTTGGATTTTGATATATTCTGCTTGGAATTCAGTTTTAACTGAATTTAATATAGTTTTCAGATTATAATCCAGTCATAAAACATTAGAGTCTCAAGCCTAATTGCAAAAACACATTCAATCAGTAGTGTTTCATGTTCAGCTCAGAAAGGAGTGAAAGAGATCTTTCATGCACGCCTACTTTTACAGAGATGAAGTTATTTCTAATCTTATGGTGAAGTGCTGTAGAGTCAACAAACTGAATACACAATGCAGGAATTATTCTGACTTGCAGACCACAGACATTTTAATAATTTTGGGGACCAAAAAAAGCTCTCCAGAGCTGCATTAGGCTGTATCGTAAACTGGACTAAGATGGAATTAAAGGATGCTTTAGTTACCAAAAATATACAAAATACATACTATTGAATTTGAATGTGTCCTGACTGCTGTAGATATTTTACCAGTACTTAGCAAAAAATGTGCTCTATTGGAATATTTGCCTTATTAGAGACAAGCATATTTTTATCCATTATGCATAGGAATATATCTCAAATTTAAGCAGAGATGAAGAAAAATGAGATATGTAGATCAAGATATTTTGAATAATATTTATGTGTGCTGTATATTAAAATTTGATTTTCAGCTTAGAATTGTGAATTAGATTTTTCAAATTGGCCTGTGACTCATTTCATGCATAGTAAAAGCTTCAATAAATCAAGCTCATGTTTTGAAAAAATAAATAAAAAAAGATGTTACTAATTCTAAGGGAAGTGGGCAACTGAAAAACAGAAGGGAAGCAATCAGTTTTTTAATTCACCAACCCTTTATCTTATTGTATTACTGTCAAAATTATGCATGGTTTAGCTTTCAATTATGAGGTCAAATACTACATATTGCACTTGAAATTCTTAATCCAGCTGGACGTTTTCCACTGCTGTGCATGCTCTGAGCTGTCCTGGTAAATGCTCTGGCTTTGGTCTTCTTCTAGGAGGTGAGTTCTTGCACTAACCTGGGAATTACCAGGAAGTTTTAGCTATTTGATCCATATAGATCATGGACACCATCAATTTCTTACTGTTAATAAGGTAGTAGTAAATAATTTGGAAAAATCATCTGTCTTACCTGGAGAAAAGAAAGTAATTCATATTAAGATATTTAGAAAGATAAACTTTGAATTGTTGTGAAAGAGAGTGAACTTATATTGCATCTTTTACAGCCTTGGAGTCGAGTCTAAGTGTGCAAAATATCAATGTACTGAATAATCACCCATAAAATGCCCCTACCTGTTGGTTATCGTATATACTGATGAACAGCAGACAACTGTTATTAGACAAAGAAGGCATATGAGATTTTCACATCAAATTAATGCAAATAAATTTTAGAAATGTGAAAATTGTTAAAAAAATATGGATTGTATCTGCATGTAATCTGAAAAACAAATTTTGTAAAACAATGTTTTTTTCTTTACAAGATGTATGTTGATGAAGAAGTTTTGACATTAAGTTGTAGATGGATTGTTAATGAACAGTTTTAAAAGGTTTTGATGTTGCTGTGAAACATTCTATGTCTTTTTAAGATAAAGGGACACATTTTCTATCCTATGAGCTGTATTATAGTGATATTTGAAACTGATTTTAATTCAGCAAAATGAATGTTTTAATACATTGCAATTGTACATTTACTGATTATGTACATAATTAAGAAAATTAACATTATAATTTTTTCTGACTTTTCAGGGCTTTGCACAGTATTCTGTACTCTTCTATGGTTATTACAATAACCAGAGGACAATTGGGTGGCTCAAGTTCAGGATGCCTCTTTCATATTTTCTTGTTGGAGTTGGGTCTATTGGCTATAGCTTCATGATTGTCACTCGAACGTAAGTTCTCCTTGGCTCTGGATACATTCAAAAGGGCAGGTAATTCTTCTGTTGACCCTGGAGACTATCTTTTTAAGAAATTCACTAATCCTAAGGACAGGACAATACAAGATCAAGTGCAAGCTCAAAGTTATGTAAGACCTCTTCAACAGGTATTTATTTATCTGTTCTTCTGCACCAGATACTGTGTTACGACACTGTGAAAGTACAAATAAATCTTAACTGAAATAACAAAACACTTATCTCCTGAACTTCAAAATTAAAAATGAATGCACGATCATTCATTTTTAAGCCCATCTTTTAATAATACTTGGCAAGCAGTAGATTTTCAGCTAAAATTCAGGAAATGCAATAATTCTACCTTTAATGGTACTTTATGTGAGTTAAACTCTTATGAAGGAAGAATACAAGAAGGAAGCATATGGCAAATCTGCATGTAGCTCATGGTCCACAATAAATGCTGTCAGTTAATATAATCTTTAATACCCTTGGTGTTGAGGTTTCAATTCGAAACTGGGGGGAAACACCAATTTTTGTTTTGGTTTAATTTTGCCAATTTCATAGTTTCCAATCAAGAGCAAGCAGGCTTAAGCTTAAAAGTAATAAGACTTTATTATCTAACACTAAAAGAAAGAAAAACAACAAGAATGAGGATGGTACCTTCAAAACACTCTTCCTCCTTCCCCACAACCCTTTTTTCCCTCTTAACCAACAATGTAAAGACAACAACACTCAGAAATCTCAGTCAGTTTTTCACCTTTACAAATAGTCTTTCTTTGGTTCATTTAGACAGAAAAGTATTCTTTGCTAATGCTATGGAAAGCTTCTTACAAGAAAAGAACTCTTGTAGCTTCATTTTTTCACAAACCACAGGTGCCTGAGATCTGCCTTTGTGAAGTCTTTCCTATCTTTCACAGTTTTTCTTCAAACTGTGTTCTTGGTCCATATTAGCTTATTGGAATGCTTTTTTTTTTTTTAAGGATGAGCCATTCTAGCATCCTTTCACCCATCTCTGGAACAGAGGTCTTCCCCTTTTATCCCCGGGGCCGAGGTTTCTCATCAAACTTCTAACACTGGTGCCTCTGCTCATGATTGTGGCTAGAACGCTACCACCCCCCAAAGCATTCCATGAACTTACTGGGGAAAACCCAAAGTCTGATATAGCAAGGATATCTGTACCAGAGCTTCACAAAAGAATTTTACAGCCTAAGCTTAAGACAAACTTTTCAAAATCCCTTCAATCTAAAATCTAACTCTTTTCTTACCGACTTCAATTTCATGTGATTGTTTTTACAAAGTTTCACCTTCTTTTTTTTCTTATAACTCTGCTGCATTATTGAGATTTAAAGTAACTGTTGCCTTTTCGTGACCAGAAATACTGAAGACTATGTGATTTGTACCTTACCAGCACAGTCTTTCCTTGTGTTAAACGACTTGAATTAGGAGACAAAGCATTCAAAGCAATACCACGCTTATTACATGAACGCAACCCCATTTAAAACAGAGAACTTTGAAGACAAGATTAAGTTCAATCTGAAGAAATACTTTTTTAAAGAAATAATCTCATGTTTCTGGGCACTGTAATAAACCTGTGCGTAGGAGATGACAGGGAAGATAGCTGTATGAGTGTCATTTTATATGTTACTACCACATTTTCTTCTGTCCTATTATTTTTAGAATATTTTTTATATTATTTCTTACATTTCTTTTGTTTTATTTATGTATTTATTTCATTTATTGTTATTTTAGAATATTTTGCTTATTGGATTTTTTCTTCTTTTTCTATTTGTGAAATCTCTTATAAAGTCTATTGCAGTTCAGGATGCTTGGCACCTTTCTGTTTAAGAGATGTTCTCAATATTGTTTTTCTATTAAGCTTAGTAAAACATAACTGACAGCAAGAATGATGTAGAGTTTTTTCAGAAAAAAAAGTTAGAATTTAGGAACCGTTTAAAAGTCATGCCCACAAAGCAGAACTAGTGCTAACAAGGTCTTCCTATGTCTTTGTATTTTTTGTAGAATGGCAAAGAATGCAAATGATGATGGTGGAGGGGATGACACTAGTTTTAATTTCAGCTGGAAAATGTTCACAAGCTGGGACTATCTGATTGGCAATCCTGAGACAGCAGATAATAAGTTTGCCTCCATCACAACAAGCTTTAAGGTAAAACAGAGTTTACTAAGGAAAGGAAAGACAATTCGGCTTTCACGCTGGTGTGAATCAGATGAAATGAAAGTCAAGAGTTAGGTGTGTTGAGGCTCAGAAACATGTACTCAAATTGGCGTCTGTACACCATTCTGAGTCTCTATGTCTTGGTTTCAGATTTTTTTCCTTTTTAATTGTGAAAGAAATGAGGATCTTTTGTACCTCTGTGCTGGCAGTACCAGTTTTAGAAAACTGATTCTACTGTGAAAACATTATTTTCCTTTTCCTCTTTTTTTGATAGCTTCCAGTTTCTATGGTGTTTGTCTGAAAAACTTAAAAGTTGTTGTCCCCCTTTTGCCAACCCCTCATTGTCAACTTCTCTTGTTACAGAGAAGAGATACCATAAGACAAAATAACAGAATAATTTGTATAAGGCTGTTTATCAGAATAACTGGCCTCAGAATTTTGTGTTTATACTTGCTTTTCAGTAAGAAAATGCTTTTGTTTTCAAATTAATTACAAAATACAGCCCAATTTGCAAGGCAGTGCTTATAGGCCTCTTTCCAGTGTATAGGGTATGTTGATTTCAAGAGTAATTGTGTAAGGAATCTGGGGCTGTGGAAACAGTGGAGGGATTATGTTCTATATATTAAAGAATGCGTTTATGCTGTAGGGTGGTTGGGACTCACCAGAGTAACATGCAGAGAGAGATTTAACTTTGGATGTAGTAATGTAGAGGCAATGCACGTTGGTACAGGCGAAGTATTGTGGGACAATCAAGAAGATGCCGAGCTCACAGTCACACTGACAAGTGTGACACCGTGGGAGCTGGAGCACCAAGTTGCCCTTTTCCCATCCACAGCAGTCATCACACCACCTCACCCTGCCTGCCTCCTCAGCTGCAGGAATAACAGACAGCTGCTCTCAAGTGCAAGTCATCAAGAGCAGATTCCAGGAAAACAAACACTAGAGAAATACTGATTAAAAGTGCTGAATCTGTATGATCTTCCCAGCCTGCCTATTAAGAGCAGATGCTGAAAGCTATTTGGGAAAGACTACAAATCAGTGGAGAAAAAATCTTAATTTTGAGAAATGAACTCATGAAGATTTACTGTAATTCTTGTAAGCAAGAAAGGAACTTCAGAAAGAGAGGGTGAAGTCTTAGCTTCAAGGGTGACGTTATGGGAGTTTTGTTTGCAAGCTGTTGCAGTCTCTTGTCATTTATGTGACAAACACATTATGTAAAAGGAGCAGATCCATGAAAGGCAATTATTGGCCTCTGGGCAGCTGATCTTTATACCAAAGTCAGAAGGTGTAACAAAACTTCCTTTCATGAGGACACTCCCAACCAGAAGCTCTTTCACCTGGCAAAAGTAAAAACTGGAGATTATAGTTGCCTCAGAGTCTTAATATTTATCAGTTATGATCAAGGGCAAATGTGGGGCAACCATTTTGTTCTGCAGTCTGAAGCTCTGCACTGTCCAATTTTTTGTGGATTCCTACAACTCAACTATCTTTTCATTTTGTCTGAGTTGCTGACTTTCAGATTAAAACATTTTCTTCTTTTGTCATGAATGCATATTTTTAAAGCATGACATTTTCCTTTCTGACAGACAATCACACATTTGTCCTGCTGTATCACTCAACCTCATATATCCTTGCAAGCTGAAAGGGAATGGTTGGGTTTTTTGACACATGAGTTCAAGTGTAATGGGTTCATTGGAGTCAAACTCAACAAGGGCAAGGGAAACCCTGGGGAGCCAAAACCCCAGAATCTGCCAGGACCTGAACAAGATTTTATGAGATAATACACATTAATGTCAAAACATAAACCCCAGATGTCCATTTGCATCTTTGTAATTTATTTGACTGACTTCTAAGAATTGAGGAAGCAATTTGGGGCCTTGACCATTAAATTATTCATAGTATTCTTTTCTTTCTAACAAGTGCAGGAAGCAATTGTGGAGGAGCAGGAGAGCCGAAAAGAAGAGAATATTCATTTGACTCGATTCCTAAGGGTTCTTGCTAACTTCTTAGCCCTATGCACACTTGCTGGAAGTGGCTACCTCATCTTTTTTGTTGTCAGAAGATCCCAGCAATTTGCCTTGGAAGGTCTGGAGAACTACGGGTGGTGGGAAAGAAATGAAGTTCGTGCTATTTCTATAATAGATGTGGTTTGAAACTGTGTTCCTTTTCTTTGCATGTTGCCTTATTTCTCCCAGTAATTTAAATACTCTGAGTGTGGGTGGGAAAACAAAATGATTGGTTATTACTCTCTGCTTCCTATTTCATCAAATTTCTTCTTTGTTGCTTTCAAATATCCCTTAGTATTTAGCTTTCATTTGAGGCCTTTACAATTCCTCCTCTATGCTCTCAGGATTATTTTCCAGACACTCTATGGATTCATGAGATCTCTTCAAGGCACCCACTCTCTTCCTGCTTTTCTCCTGAGACTGGCCTAAGCAGAGTGATTGATCTGTGGGCACAGAGAAAGTTCTTTGTGACCTCATGGATACAACTCCGCGGTGTAGCAACAGGTTGAAATAGATGCCTTCTAGTTCGTCTTGCCCTGTCCAAGAGTCTCATGCCATTTGTTTCATGCCTAATCTGTGCCTAATGCTCTCCTCAGAAGCAGATGCAGCCTGCCTGATGGAGGTGTATAGTGAAAACGGTGATTTTGTTTGCTACGACAGTGCGCAGTATGCGCCTGAAGTCAGAATGACGTATGAAAACCTGGGGAGGTTTTACTTTCTTAGCAAAAATGCTACTGTGTATATTGTAAAACTAGTTTGTTACTTCAAGCCTATCTTCTGAGCTGGAGTGTAATGTGCAGACCTAACTTAAAGTAAGGCAGAAAGGTGCTAGCCTTACAAAGCTCATGAGAAGGGAGATGATGGAACAAAAGAAAATCAATCCAGAATTTTCAACACCAAAGCCTGACTGAGAAAGTAACATTGAAATATGAAATAATCCACCTCTGGAATCCAGAGAAATAGGACGGTGGGGAGTGGATTATATTAGTTGTTATCGCATTTTAGTTTGACGGGAAAGGAAAGATTGTGTATGAAACTTCTTGATTTAAGGCAGCTCAAGCTCTAAAACAGCAGAGCTTGGTGGAATTCAGCTTTCTCTCAATTTAAAGGTGTGGCAACAGATTATACTGACAAGAACTGGGCTACCAAAGGCTGTTATATTAGTGTATGCTGTAATCTGGAAAGTAGGTAACATTTGTCTTTATGGTCATAGTTTTGTTACTGTAATGAAAATATACTTCTAAGGCAACAGAGCTAAGATCTGGAGCAAGTATGTCTCTCAAGCAGAGTGGGTAAAACAATATGGACATTATTTGGCTAAATTTTTTTTCCTATTGACAGGTAATTAGCATATTTGTTAGTACAAAATATTGCAGTTTATTGGGCATTAATATTTAATTGCATAAATATATTTGGCTTTTGAGTGAAATTCACACATTTTTCTTATTTTATAGATCAAATTTTCTTATGTTTGCATCATTAATATATGAATTGAGGATTTGATCAGAAAAAAAATCCCAACACTTAATACACAACTTAGAGTAAACAAAAGTTCAGTCCCTACATACCAGGCAAAAAGCAATATCTAAAAAATGACATTCTTCATAAAAGTATTAAGCTGCTCTTTTAGAAAATTTCGTTACACTAGATTCATTAAGGGAATGAACACTGTTTATTTGGAAATATGCAATAGACAAATTCTGGGTAAATTTATTTTTTGTCATCTGTTCCTGAAGTTCACAGCATAATAAAAGAGCTTCTGATATCTTTGTAGAAAAGACCTTTTTCTCTCTGACTCTCCTTCTCTCCCTTAATGTTGTAAATTTTTTATGTTCCTCTTCATATCAGCAGTTCCAAGTTCTGTCAGAACACAGTTCAGATACAATTGTCTAGTGTGTCATGGAGAGGAGGAAATCAGTGGAAAAAGTAAAACTGGAATGGTGTGTGGATGTCATCATTTTGTGATACTCAGAGTGGATTTTGGGTTTTATTAAATCAAATAGCAAATAAAAAGTAGTAATTAGAAGTATGTGTTTCACCCAAATCAATATTAATAGAAGAATTTTTCTCTAACATTTCACTGTAAACTTTTTTCTCCTCCCATCCTCAGGTAAACACGGTTATGTCACTTTTAGGAATGTTCTGTCCAACTTTATTTGATGTAATCAGTTCTTTGGAAAATTACCACCCTCGAATAGCTCTAAGATGGCAGCTGGGAAGAATATTTGCTCTTTTTCTTGGCAATCTCTACACTTTCATTATCGCCCTAATGGATGAAATCAACCTCAAGGCAAGATATTTATTTTCCTTCACTGTATTTGACATGTATCTGAGCAACACTGAGGACCTCCTGTCAGTCACAGATTTATCAAAGAAAGACATTCTTTTCTTTTTTTTGGTGTGAATTACATCCATGCCTAAGCTAGCAATGGGAACTTTGGAATAAACAAGCTTGAGTGTTTGTAACAAGCTCATGTTGATTTTTTCCCCGATTTATTTCTTTACTTAGTTGGAAGAAGAAAAGATAGTCAAATTAACATGACAATATGGGAAGCCAGTCTGTACAATGGTACTATCCCAGAGAATTCAACTGCTCCTCCAATACAGGTGGATCCTGCTGATGTCCCCAGAGGGCCATGCTGGGAGACAATGGTAGGACAGGTAATGTCGCTGCTTGGAGCGCATGTTCGAAAATAGGTTACACAGTCTCTTACAGGATATGATATCTAAATCTTCTTTATTTTGGCTAAGAAATATCATTTATATGGGAAAATGTGAGGATAAGCAGATGTGGGACTTTCTCTTGGACTAAAAGTTTTTTTAAATTATTTTATTTTCTTCGAATCCTGTCAAACAGGAAGTACTTTCTTCTGTTAGTTGACAGAATTGAAAGCATTTCTTTTTTCCCTCTCCTTTCCTCTACTCTCCTCTTAATTTATTTTCCTCTTCCTGATACCATCTTTTCTTTGCTTGCCTACTAATTTTCAAAAAGTAGAAGAGTAGCTCAACACGGACACATATGTAAGACAATATGTAC
Source organism: Sitta carolinensis (assembly GCA_032173965.1). Classification (NCBI taxonomy): domain Eukaryota; kingdom Metazoa; phylum Chordata; class Aves; order Passeriformes; family Sittidae; genus Sitta; species Sitta carolinensis. The sequence goes on from CM063313.1 coordinate 62,699,865, forward strand.
GGCAGTATGCTTTTGAGAAATCATCTCTGTCTTTAGCCAAGGAAAATAATGCAAATGAACAATAAAATTTGGTGGAAAATCTACTCAAATATTTTATTTGATTCAGTTGAACATTTATTCTTATTGACCCACTAGTATAAAATGTGATTTCCAAACTATTTTCTAACATGCCCTTTCCCTCTGTTTGATCCCACTTCATTGGTGTTGATTTGTCCATGACAACAAATCCAATTTTGAATCAATTTTGCTGTTCCTCCATCACTCTAACAATCTGTCCTCCTGAATGAATAAATCATCAGCAGGGACCTTACAGGCAGAAAAAGCAGCTCCTCTCTTTTCACTGATGCTAAATAAGAAGCTATGAACACCAAGAGCTTATAACTGAAATAATTTTAGCCTTCATTTCATATCAGGAGAGTAATAACTTGCTTGGCTGTTGGGGTGTAACAAGGCTCTTTGGTTGCACTCAACAAGGGCAAAGTCAGAGCCTGCCTGTCAGAGCAGGTTTTAGTGAAACTCAAAAAGCCTAAAATAAAAGTAGAAGCATGGGGATTTACATTAGGATTTTTTTCTTTCCTCTCCATGTCCACTGGACATTGAGACTCCTTGAGGAAAAAAGCAATTAACTTTTTTAAAAAATTATTTTAAATAATTTTCTCAAAGTCAAAAGGATCAAAAGCAGCTTAAGATAACAGCTTAGATTTCTGTTGTAGCAGTGATCTTGCCTGGAAGCCTTTCCGGTTTAATCGTATCCTGGAAGTCTTATCTAGTGATATGATCAGAAAGTAAAGCAAATGATACCTCTAGAAAATGAGGGGCAGTAATTCTGGCATGTTACAGAATCAGTGAATGTAGAAAGGTTAAGAGTTCCGTCCATGTTGGAGCAGGATAAGTACAATTACAGCTCTAGTACAGTGTTTAATTATTATTGTAAGGATTAATTGCTTAAATGTATTCTTAAAAGACAATATTGCTCTAACAGGAATTTGTGCGCCTGACAGTCTCTGACATGATGACAACATACATCACAATCCTAATCGGCGATTTTTTGAGAGCCGTCTTTGTTAGGTTTTTCAATTACTGCTGGTGCTGGGACTTGGAGTATGGATTTGTAAGTATCTGATTTTAAATGTCTTTGCTATCCATCAATTCATAATTAAGTAACAGAGTTAATTTTCCTTTCAATGCTACAGAGTTAACTTTTGGTTAGACACACCCACTTCAAAATCCCTGAATTACATCATTTTAGTTTTTCTTACATTTTGCTCATGTCTAAATATTTGCCTTCTTCTTTTGACTTTGGTGACTTTAGGACTTTATTTTATTTTGTAAGATCGAATTTTATTTTGTTTGTAAGAGCACCCATTTTTCACACATTTACTATTTGAACATTTCACAGAATACAATCTCATTGATTGGATTGGGTCTTCTAGCACATAGCTCTTGTGGAGAAAAATATGAAAGATCTGGTTCTGAAGTATTATTCTCTCCCCCTCAGTCTCTCTCTCTCTCTCACTCTCTCCCTCTCTCTATATATATATCACTTGGGAATTGAGGTTTCTAGTTTCACACTGACCTGATCCAGGTTAAACTTACCAGGGGTCTGATGCTGTTTTTCATCCTTTAAATAGTAGTCATGGTATTGTCAAAGCTTGTGAAGCTCCTGAAGTCTCTTTTGCACTTATTGAAAAGTACAGAAAAGAGCTAAGTAATTTAAGATTATCAATGGTACTTCTGTAAAAGCAGTCATCATAGCTATTATTTTCACCTTCACCAAAATTTTGTCTTCATACATGTAAGAATTGCATTCCTAAGAGCTTCATCTTGGGAAATCCCAGTTTTCCAGAGGAAGTGAAAGATTTTATGTTTTCTGTTAAAAACCCCTCATTTCTACTACAGCAATCTCATTGTTACTTGCTGACTCCCATGAAATTTCAGCATTATTTCTAGGTTTTACATTCTGCCTCAAACAGGACTAATGGAGACAAAAACTGCCAGCCAGTTAGGTTGTGGTCAAGCAGGTAATAACTGTTGCAATATCAAAATCAGATGGAGCAGTTGGAATATAGCATGAGCAGATTGGTACCAAAAATTGGTAACAACACATCTGCTTGTAGGGGATCCGGAAATAATTTTATACTTGACATTTTCATTTGGCAGTATATAGGAATGTCTGTAATGGTCTGGCCTATTACAGTCCTCAGGTCCACTAAGCTGCCTGAAACAACAGCTAGAAGTGGAAGTTGAAGTTGGAAATCACTGTATTTCTGGAAATAGCTCATCTGAAAATCTTTCTTAGGAAGTAGCCATACCTATGTCTCTGTGGTTAGTGGCCATGGATATATATCCATTAATTTTCAGACTTCTGCTTCAAGAAATCTATTTTTGACAATCAAAATGTCTTTTGGGGAAGAATTCCAGAGGTTAACTTGCATGTTCTGTGGGAAGACCTTTTTATTTTTTTAAAAACTGGATTTCAAAATATTTTATCTGTTAATGCTAGTAGCTGTGTTACAAAAAGCAGTCATACATTATTTGATTCTGTATGACCTTATATAATATCTCCATGCTGCTTTTGATATTCTATTCTAAACAGATCTCTTTAGTCAACAGTTTTTCAAGTGTAGTATTAGCAATCTTTTTAATTTTTCCTATTATGGAAGCAGATTTATTAATATATGTGACATAAATATATCAATTCACTGCAAATATATATAAATATAAATATAAATATAAATATAAATATAAATATAAATATAAATATAAATATAAATATAAAATATATAAATATAAATATACATATAAATATAAATATAGAAATATATATATACTTAAAATATATGTGTGTATGCATAAAATGACACAGAAAGAGTTCAGGAACTATAAGGGAATTGTTATTTTTGCATCTCATGCCTCTCTTACCCTCTATCACTTATCAATATAATTACTGCCTGGAAGACATGCATTGTTCATGGTCTTTGTCCATTATGTTGGTGAATCATGCAAGATGCTAGCTACAGTGTATAAATATATAAATAATATTTATAAATGTATAAATAATATATTTGAAACAGACATTCAGGTATAAACAGAAATTTAAGGACATCAGTTCCTTAGCAGAAAGTTTTGATCTGGTTCATGTGAACACAAATAAACATGTGTTGCCTTTCAATTGTTGCTTAAATTCAGTGTATTCAATGTCTACAACTGGAAACATTAATAAATAAGAAATTAATAACTAAAGTAAAAGAAGAGATGGATAAGTGATTAAAGATTTGAAAAAACAGAACGAAGGGTCAAATTATTAGTTCATAAATAAAAACTAAACAATTTTTGTGGTATTCATGTGTCTATGGTGGAAATAAAAATGTATGATAAAGGGCTTTTTTCAGCAAACAAAGAGATAATGAGACACCATGGAGTTCTTAAAGTTCTGAATCTTAAAGGAAAAATTAAATCAACACTCAAATATTCATATTTTACCAAGAAAATTATAGGCAACCTCTATCAATGTTAAAGGGAAAACTTCAAAAGTGCAATAGCTGAAATATGAAAAAAAAAATAAAAATAGTGCTAGAGTTCAATTTGGTATTAAATCAATTAAATCTCATTCATCACACTAAATTTCACTGCTGTTGCTGTACTGGAGAACACAGTATTTTGACAACCAGTGAACAATCCAATGGAAATTTTCTGAATTGTTGCTTTAAAATTTACCCAGTGCCTAGAAAGAGTTTTAATTCTCCATTAGCACTGGCCTCTGACCAAACTTCAGAAAGATTTTTTTAGTACAATGCTGCAAACTATATTAAAGACTACCTTGTGGCTTTGAATTATAATATTTATTTCATGATTCACTGATACGTTGCAACAAGAGGCCTTGCAACATGATGCCAATGTGCTGCTACTGTTCAAAGTGAGAGTTTTCGTCTACTCTAACTCATCTTAAAACCCTTTATGTAAACCTAATGAAAACATCTGTATCATTTCTTACAGCCATCATATTCTGAGTTTGATATAAGTGGCAATGTGCTGGGACTGATCTTTAACCAAGGCATGATCTGGTAGGTGTGGCAAAGTATGTTGTATCTGCAGGATGGTGGGATTTATCTGTGAAGGATTTTTTAAAATCCTGATCATGTCCTATTTCTTTAATTTGATGGAAGCATATGCAATACATACCAAACTCTGGTACAATGCAATCAATTGGAACAATTCAAAACTATTTATGGGCTGAGATTATTGGACCACAAACATCAGAATTTTGCACTGAGTCAGTAAAATCAACCAGTAAAAAACTGCGTAGTTTAAATTTACACTTTTGTTCACTCACTGCTTGCTGTGGTGTTTTACTTTGAAATTTAGCCTTTCAGCCTACCTTACCATTTTTTTCCCATGTTCCTGTACAAAAAGACCTTAAAGCAAATGTATCTGTACTAATCTGTACAGTCACATGCATGTGTAAACAGTGCTACTGCTGCAGTATTAGTTCTTAGAGGTAGAGGAGAAAAGGTGTAGGTTTTTATTCTATTTTTGGATTTTACATGACTGGTAAAGAGCACCAGCACGCAGAGTCCTCATGCAAGATGTTCAATTTTCCACAGGAACTGTTCTCTACAAGCACTGTTGTCTTCTCAGTTCTTGCTAAGTCCTAATTTTTCACACTTAATGTGACTTGGCTGATCAGGCTTTCTGTGTGGTAAAAGCTGTCACTTCTGTAAAGGCCTTTATCTTATCACTTAAGACACATGAAAAGAGGAAGGGGATATATTGATAAAATAAAACCTGTCATTTTTCAGTACTCAGGCAGTCTTTACAGTGCTAATGTAAATATATTTTCTGTTTCTAAATAGAGTATCTGAGGCACTCAGGGGCAAAGCAGCTTAGCTTGATCACCTTGTCACCTGACCACAAGGGCAGGGATTAAGGAAGAAGAAAGTTTCTGATATTTTTATTCTGTTCCATTTGGCCAGGAAAATGAATTTAGCTGCTTTTCAGTCAGCATGACATAAGAAACAAGGTGTTATAAAAATAAAAACATGCCAGCTATTTCAGTGTCATAACCATGCAACCATATATAATAAGGAAAAAATTATATTTAACAGAATCAATAAATAGATTGCTGGCATGAAGCACTAAATTACCCTGGCAACAGCAGTTAAAGTAAATGTAAATTAAGCAAAATTATCTTTCCTAAAAAACTGCTAGTATATCAATAAAAATAATAAATTATGAATGAAATTATTTTGTTTATACCTAGCTGGAGGAATTGGTAATATCTAGTTTTATGGACATCCTTTTATTACAACAACACAAGCAAAATGATGCCTGGAAAAATTAGAAGTGAATAACATTTCACCAAGTCATCATTTAATTTGCAGAGAAAGAGGACTTTGGATCAAGAAGTTATGCAGATAGTTCTTTTCATACACCCTCAACTTCTTTTTAAAAAGAGCAAAGACCAGTAAAAAAAAATGTTAAGTTGTCTATATAAATTTCTCAGAGCACAGTGCGCAAAACACATTGACAGAGGGAATGCGTGGCATACCTGGAAAGACAGAAGTCCTATAAAATAGTGGTTATTTTATTTTTTTGCTTCCCTTCTAGGATGGGATCTTTTTATGCTCCATGTCTCCCAGCAATCAATGTGTTCCGCCTCCACACGTCGATGTACCTGCAGTGCTGGGCAGTGATGTGCTGCAATGTTCCCCAGGAACGGGTCTTCAAGGCTTCCAGATCCAATAACTTCTACATGGCCATGCTGCTTTTCATCCTCTTTCTCTCCACACTGCCTGCTGTGTACACTATTGTCTCCATCCCACCATCTTTTGACTGTGGGCCTTTCAGGTTCTTTGCATTTTACCTCCATCCTTTGCAATTGTTGTAATGAACTGCTTCTGCACATCACAGTGAATGATGCAGTAATGAAAAAGAGCCTCTATAATTAGCCTTTAACACCTGATTGCTGAGTGTTTAATTGTGATGTATTTCTCATTGTGGATAATTCCTGAAGCTGGAATCCTAGAAAACTGACTAATTCTTTTGAAAGTTTTATCTTTGAAGCTGTAGAACAGAAAATCTTTTCTTTTTGTCCATTTCAGTGTAGAAAAACTATCATCACTGCTGTACTGCAGAAAAATTATTCTGAAGGAGTAAAGCAGTAACCTGTTGGACTTGAAAGAGAGGGCTTCTAGGAAATGTCTGTATGCCCTGTAGGAAGGGCACATCAGAATGCATGAGGGTGTGATAAATATACTGTGGTTCAGTTTTTGAATGCTGTGACTCTCTCCAGCTCACAGAATTTCATGTGTCTGTACTACCGCCGTGAATTGAATTTGCTTCTGAACTCTTCAAGGCCACCATAGTCATTGATCTTTTCTAAACACCTAGGCCTGCCCTGCAAACATGTCTTGAATTCAAGGTAGTTTAGACTTGCTACAGTTTCTCCTGTGTGCAGTACATGGAAAGTCTAAGATAATTTTCATCATCTTTTCTTGCCTGGTAACATGAGATACAATTATAATGAATTGTATCACAGGACAACAGACAAGACAAGAAATTAAAAATTTTAAATGCCTTTAGCCTCTGGTTTTGAACAAAATATTAACAAAACAAGGGTAGAACTATAAAAAAACTGTAAAAAAAATTCTGGTTACAATTAAAGGTTTAAATAATACATTACTGTTGTAGTAAAATGACATTTGTATGATCTCCTGTGCACTTTGTAAAGGAGCAGAAGTCTCACGAAACTATATTTGGCCAAAGGCAAAATGATAGAGAGTGTCATTGCAATAATAACAAGTACCTAAAGGGGAGAATCACATGACATGACAGAAATTCTGATGAGCCAGAAAATTTCTTGAATTTAGAGAAGAAATTCAACAAAACAAGAGATATAAATAACGATTTTTTTTTTTTTGAGTCCTAGCAGAAACATATTGAGGGAAATACATGAAGTCAGGTCTGAGTAGCAGCAGTTATTGAATTGGGTATTAAACAAATGGTGAGATTACGCTTCAAAATAAGAAGGATAATGTTTGCTACTTTTTCTCCATCATGTGCAGAGATGTTGTTCTTCATCAAAAAGTGAAACCTTCAATGTAATTTTTAATGGGGAGCACTTGAAACTGATGAAGGTTCATTGAGTGTCAGTATAGGTAATGCTACAATTGAGTAGCCAGTGAATAAATACTGGTAGAGCATGCCTCTACATTTGAAAACCAAAACATTTTCCTGTTGGTAACTCAGTATCCCATTGTTTTTGAAATCTGTGAATATTCTGGAGTTTAGTTTTGGTTTGGATTTTTTCTTTTAATTTTAGTTCATTCACTAAAGCTACATACATAATTCAACAGAGATGTGCCAGGAGTAGGGAAGACAGGACGGAATAATCAATATTGCAGTAGAAAAAGTTTTGTGCATTTTGGAGTGCATGAGGAGAACAGAGGATGGAATTTCTCATCTACTGTGAGTGGGTAGGGCAAGCAGAGAGAAAGAATAGGTCTGAAGAACTCTACCTGCAAAATTTTTAAATTACTCAAAAGGGTATAAATTAATTATACTTAAATATTAATACTTAAATAATAATATAAATATTAATATTAATAAAAAGGGGTAGAATTTTATTAACTCATTGAGAATGAGTTAATAAAAAGACCTATTTGTAAGAAATTCTTTACCATAACTGAAAAGCAGTGACAGGAAACGTCAATATCTGGACAATTTGGTGACAGTTCCTACAACAAAGTAAAACTACTAATTAGAATTGATACACAGAGACCCATTTTGCCAGTCTTGTCCAGGTTAAAAACGACAAACTTCTGTCCCTCAAGGCATAGAAAAAGGCAAAATAAAGAGAAAAGGATTTTCAGAACATCTACATCACTTCTGAAGCAAAATAGTCTATAGAGAAAATAACTTTCTAAATAAGCTGGAACAATTACACATGAAGGTAACTAGATTGCTGAAACTACAAAAATATCCTGAAACACAGCCACTGGCTTGTGTAGCATTGGTACACACTAAAGAGAGAGGAGAATCAGGCTGAACAAAAAACAATTGCAAGCAGACCACTTTTGCTTGTCAAACATAAAAATCAGGGTTTGAATTTTACTTCATGTCTTCATAGAGCACAAATAACACTTCATTCATTGGTTGATGGTATGGAGTTCACAACTCAAACATTGATTCACTGAGGAATAATTTGGGTGATAACCTGGGAAAATCTATTAGCATACAAAAAGAATGCTGGTGTCCATCTTCCTCCTTATAATACATAAATAGAATTTTAGACAATATTCCCTTCAGAGTGTAAGGCTTTAAATAATGTTAACATACCATATATTATCCTTTTTCCAGGTTTGATGTGATGTGATTAGCTTATATATTCATAGTTGCCATAATATTTGCATGTGATAATTGTTGACTTTTCTGTTTAATAGTGGGAAGACTAGAATGTTTGAAGTCATATCGGAAACTCTGGAGCATGACTTTCCTTCCTGGTTCGGGAAGGTATTTGGTTATGCCTCTAACCCTGGACTTATCCTACCCTTTATATTGCTAATGGTGTACGTATAAAGTATTAACTCAATGCTTGCTGTATCTAAGGTCTACTAAGTTTCTTTCACTCTGAATCTTCACTGCCTGAATATCTAAAAAATGCAGTGCTGATTGTCCAGTGATAAGTGGCTTAAAAATTCATGACTCTGTTCTTTGAGCATGCTTAATGTACCTTTGCAGAAAGGTTGATATCTCTTTTTTTGTTCAATGGCTTTATTTTTGGTTTAGTTATACTTTTAAAAATGTTATTCCTGCCACAAAAGATAGAAAATTATTCAAATGCAAAAGGTCCATAGGGAATCTGTGATGCTGTGACATTGATCAACTTGTCCAGCATGCAGAACAACACATCATACATCCTTAGCAAGTTCAACAGAAACATGCACATCATGGAGCAGAGTTATTCTCAGTAATTTTCAGTGAATTTGACCTTCAGTGCCTTTAACTGATAAAGAGTGTACTCTATATTATTGGGACAGGGGTGTGAGACAGGGTTTTAGAGACTTTGTGAAATAAGGCTAGTAGAGGTTTTTGTAGTGACTCAGTGACTGGTACAGAAAAATGACCCTGGAATATTTGCTCTAAGAGATTGTATCAAGTCCTATTTTATCAAGGCATTTTAACCTTCTTCTTGGAGTAATTATACTAGTTTTTTAGCATAATGCTGAACTAAAAGTTAATTCTGTACAGAGAGATAAGCTCAGATTTAACTTTGCATTGCAGAACTGCAAGTAAATGTAGAGAAGATTACAGAACACAATAGAAATTACAAAAGGATTTTATAGGAGATAAAATTTTGCCAAGGTTCACTTAATGTCATATTCTATTTTAACCCTTGGCTATAAAGGGTAAGGACACTAAAACTAAATAGAAGAAAAAAGGAAGAAGAAAAATAAAAGGGAAAATCAGGTAAAGCAGAGGAAACAGCATATGCTGATTAATTATTTACTGCTTATGTTGATTAAAGACTTCATAGCAGATTTTTCTTATTAAATCCAGACAGTGAAAGCTACTAATTTCACAGTTGTCACAATAGTAACTCCATACACTAAAAAATGAAAATGTTATGTTTTTCCTTAGTAGAAGAAGGAAGTAATAATTATATAAAAAAGAGAAATATTATTTTGTTTGTTTTCTTGACAGTATTTCAGATTGCTTATTGTGTTTGTTCAGAAGCTTTCATAAATATAATTTTTATATTTATGAAATACTCATTTTTAAGGTATGCTATGTGAAATTAATTAGCTTGTATGTTATTCTGTAGGAGTCACTTCACTGTTAATCACTACTTAATGAAACATCTTAAATACTATGAGATTGAGTGTAGAATATTATCAGATAGAATGATTTCTTTCTTTTTTCCACCCTGAAATAAAAGTGCCTTCTTCATAATGTAAGTAAGCACATTGTTCATTGTCAAAATATTAGTACTGGCCTAGCACAATAAATGAGAAAAAGATACAGGTCTTATATTATCACAACTGTAATGGTTGATAAAGTAATTATATTTAAATAATTGTCTAACAAGAATCTATTATTTTTTAAATTTAGCTTGAGCATTTATTATCTCAACGCAACATCCAAATCCTACAAGGAGGCTAACTTGGAACTTAAAAAGAAGTTACAAAGTGTAAGAATAGAGAATTATTGATTTTTAGCATTTTACTAAATATTAGAGAAACTGTTAGGGTCACTGAAAGATGCTTTCTCTCTCCCTATCATTAGCAAGCAGAAGAAAATAAAAGAAGAAATAAACAAAAGGCACAAAAATCAAATGAACAAGAGGAAAATCCATTTGAGACAGAACCACCACCGGCAAAGCCTAAAGGAGACAAACAAGATGAATCCACTCCAAACAAAGGTAAGAATTGGTTTGAATGTCTCACAATGAGGAATTCATGTATGTGTGATCCTAGTCTTCCTCACTGCCTTGACTACTTCCTCTGCTCTAATCTCCTGAAACACCTTCATAATACTGACTTGCAAATAGCCTAATCTCCAGTTCCCATTTCTTTCTTTGGCCTGTTTAAGAAATATTGCAACATAATTCCATACCTGGCAGCACCAAAGTAAGAAGCTGAACTATAATGATCTGAAAGTCACTGTCCTGCTGAAATAAAACAGTTAAAGCCTGGTCTAAGTGTTAGTGATCCTTATCCATCACATACCGGTCAAAGTCTAAATATTCTACCCTTCTGCTGCATTTTGTTGACCCATAACTATACAGGAAAGTATTTTTCACCTGTGCCAGGTTCACTTGGAGAAGGTGTAGTGAGAACATAGTAAGCAACTCTTATCAGAAAGCCTGACAGGGGCAGGTGGCTGTCAGTCTGTCCTGAGAGATTTTGCTGGCTGTTTCCTTTCCCTCATCATGCACACATGCCCTACAGCCACTAAACTGCCTCAAGCCTAGGAGGAAACTCAGGTGTGAGGTGATTGTCTTTGGGAAAGCCATGCGAAATTACTGAGCTCATCACCATTTAGAAACGATATTAAGAGCATCCTGAGAAATTGCCCACCTTCCCCCATGGGAGCCTTGCAGAAAAAAATGGATAGAAAGTACAGCACAAAGGTCGGTCATGAAGGTGCATTGCCTCAGGTTTGGGCAGGGGAGGCCCAGACTTTCTGTTTCACTCTAGGACAGACAGACAGCTGCTGGATTTCCCTGTCGGGGAGCTTCGGACTTGCATGATGATTTGTTAATTCTGTCCTCCAAACACATTTCAGACAGCAAGAAAGGACAGGATGGCAATGGATCAAAGACAACAGGCCAGTCACAAGAAGCCAGCTCCTCTCAGACACTCCAGCATGCCGGCCCTGTCCTGAATGGCCACTATCCTCCACAGAGCCGAGGAGGAAACCTTCCCCCACCATCCATAGCTGTGACAAGGCCACCGGGGCCAGGAGGCCTGGGATGCCAGGCTATCCACCTGGAAATCCATGCCTCCCAGGGATGCAACCAGGAATGCCCAGGGGACCTCCCATGTACAGATAAGGAGCTGTAAGAATGGTATAATAGGACAGAAGCGTGGTCCTAAACCCAAACACGCTCCTGTAAGAGCCGAACCTCGCTACGTTTGCTGTGAATCTTCATGTGTATAGAAGTAACCCATGTGCTTCAGTTTTTTTGCAGCATGGGAGCTTCAGAAGAAAACATGGCATGTGTCTTCTTGCATTTGAAGGCATTGTGAAAATGTCATCTGCATCAATAAATTGCTAAAATTACAGATTTTTATTGGGGATACTTGTTAGAAGAGTGGAAAATAATTTGTACTCAGTTAATTTTTCTTAAAGGCTTGAAATTTTTTCCGTAACGTCTTCTCCTTTTCCTTAGAAGAACATTTCACTGAAAGTGCAGCTGTGTAAAAAGTTTATGAGAATCAGTTAAACTCTGCATATATCTTGTCTTCTGGAGGTCAAATATGCTTAGGCAAAGGTTTCGGATTGTACATGGGGAAACTAGGACCAAAGCTAGGGAAAGATGCATGATTCCATCTAGTCTCTGTAAAAGTAGTTTACCTGTAACTATGAAGAAAATTTAACTCTGTTTTGGTTTAAGGTAAATTTGAGAAGAAATTTCTGAATGTGTCTCTCTAGAAAGCAAATCCAAACGGCCCCTCCCCCATCTGGTTCAGGAAAGATTTTTTCCTTAGAAGAAAGTGGAAAAAATGTGTTTAATTATCAGGCAAAACACAACAAATGAACACCAAGGAACAGAACCTCCCGCCGCTCCGCAGAGGTGCCCAATCCAGCCAGGCTGTGCCGGGGGTGCAGCTCGGCTCCCTCAGTCCGTGTCAGTCCCTGGCACTGGGAATGCCGGGCACAGGCCAGGCCTGGGGGACACAGGGGTGAGCTCCGGTGCTCTGCTGGGGGTTAGTCCAGAGCAGGTTCAAACAGTTCCAAGGAAAAAGGAAAAACCCCTCACAGTCCGGAGAACTTCTGTGCTTCAGCTAGCCACAAACTAACCGAAAAGCAAAGGAGAGCTCTCTCCTGCTGTCCACACTGCAGACAGCACTCGCCGTGTGTCCAGGAAAGCTGAAAACTCTGACCTTGATGTTTTGAAAACATCCACCTCAGACATTCCACTGCTTCTCCTGCACTCTCAGATCCAGTTTTAAAGGTACAGAACTTTTTTTTTTTTTATTTAAACAGATGAATGGGGATACAATTCAGCATCAACCTAGGACAAACTCCTATTACACTACCTACTTAAGCTAGTAAAATCTTTATAACAATCTTAAGGACTAGAAATAAGTTTCAAAAACCAGAGTGGTAAAGGAGTGTCTCCTGTGCAGGAAAACACATTTGGGGAATGGTAAAACAATTACTGAGTAATTTCTCCTAAATGCCCTAGTGGTATAGAGATGCTTAACATTGCATAAGAATATATGCTGCACAATCTTCTCTATGAATACTGGATACATATATTGGTCTCTGTGTAGTCCAAGATATTTTTTCTGACAGGTCTTGTGGAAACAAGGGATAGATATAAATCCAGGGGCAAGTTGATGTTACCTAATCCAATAAAATAAGTAGATTTTTTATGTTTTTATTTGATTTTCTTTTTCAGAACATTGGTCTTATTAATTATTTTAAGGCTTACAAGCTTAATAACAACAAAATTAATGAACTTACTGTTTTCCAAAAAATAAATGTAATTCTGTATAACAGAGATTCATTTAGTACAGTAGAAAAATCTTAACTATATCCTAGTATAAAACAAATCTGTAGCATCACAAAACAACCTCCAGTCTAATTAAACTGTAGATCTTATTAAAAGAAAGATACCTTACAAAACCTCCCAGCATAGTCTATGTATTCTGCTAAAACACAATGATCCAAATGCAACTTCCAGCTCAAGCAGTATTTAAATCAATTGCCATAGCTTGGAAGGATTAACCAAAGGAAAGTTCACTTTGTATTTGATTTAGCTGTCGTACTGCTTCCATGAGCATCCACAAGATGCAACCAGCGTGCTGTGGGTTTTATATTTGTAGTTAGAGAAAATACAGCAAAGTGCAGTGCAAGTTGTTTCATCTTTCTCCTCATCTATGAACTTCAGACTCATGAAAAAAGGTACAGTAATTCAAACTGTTCATTAATTTGTAAATTTTCTAACAGAATTAATTTTTAGACTGTGTATGTCTCTAGCTCAGAAACAAAAGATTATCAGTTGTCTTATTGAAGCTAAACACGGGACCCAGTATGGTAATGTTTTCATGGTTTTAAAAAACGTTTTCCTATGAGCCGGGTTTGTTCTATCCTGAAATATCGATTTACACAGAGATTTTAGTTCATTGTTTGTTAGCATTTCATAATGAGAAAACTTTGGGTATTCCTCAGAAAACAGATGATTACTTTATAGAAAAGGTGAAGAAATGGAATTTAAAGATATTTTATACCTTGGTGAGTTTTTCAAGAGGTATTGGAATAAATTAATGTTGTAAAGTACTGTTAATGCAGTGTCGTTCCCTGAAAAGTAGAGGAATGTTTACATCACACATACAGACCTTAAAAAAAATTTCTTGTTCTGTCAGGGGTAAAAATTTTCTGTGGATATTAAAGGCTTTCTCACTGTTAATGTGTTTATTATTTAATTCTGTGGGATTGCTTTACATTGTGAATGTACGGGAGACCCAGCAAAGAATCCACCAGCTGAAATTGTTCTGGGGAGCTTTCTGTTAGATCTGTATGTTCTACTGATTTTCAACAATCAAAGTGTTTTCATAAAATACATGTATACACAGAGATGAGCATGTAATAGCCAATATTAATAACAACAGCAAAGCTAGATATTGTTTGTCAGGATGCTGTCACTGAAAATTAGATATTTATTTTTATTCTTTGGTACTTAAAAGTAAAGGTCCTTCATCACTCTATTTTGTGAAGCTTTGATTTCAGTACAACATGGGACTGTTGCTAATGTTAGGATACAAAAGGATACCATTTTCATATTTGGGTGTACCACTTTTTAGAAGGTTTTAGACTAGTGCAAAAAGCTGAAAGATTTTTTGCATTAATAATTCAAGGTAGGAATAAATACAAACTCCCTGTGTGTCTGGAGAACAGCTGAATGTACTGATCTGCACTTCAAAGGTCTGACTGTTTTGTTCTGCTTAGCATGAAAATTTAAAGAAAGGAGCTAGTATATGTCATCAGAATATTTTACTTTCTTTTGAGATATAACATCTCAGTTGCAGTGCATAGTCATGAATCACATCTGTTGGAGTGTTAGTAAAATAAATATGAAAAATAGTATTACACACTTTGGGGCTTGTTTTCGACATTGACTTTTTGTTGAAATGTTTTGTGCATTTTTATATAAGAGACTCTGCTCTTAATATCACAGGTACATAAATTTTCAAAAATATTGGTGATTTAGTTTGGAAATTACAAAAGAAAAGAAAATTTCCAATACCTGTGGTTGATTTTCCACTTGATCCATTCTTATGTGTGTAAATTACTATCTCAACTAATGATACGTTCAGTAAATAACACTCATTCTTACTATTTGACTCCTTTGACTGTGTCCTTTCCAGCTCTCCACAATTGTGTAGAACATTCAATATTTCACATTCTTAATCTATTGTGAAGAACTTAATAAAAAAAATTAGATCAAGAGCATTTGTTCCATCTCTTTCTTGGAAATAGATAAGAAAAAAATATTTATTTTGCAATTTTCTGTCAATAATAGTTACAACCAATTGCCTCAAAATATTACATCCGTTATATTTTAACAGTTATATTGTAAATATTTTATTTCCATAATTCTTAGAGCCAATAGTTTTCAATCAATACCAATTTTACCCATCAAAACTATAATTTTAAATTATTGAACTTTCTGACTACAAAATGATACACATAGTTATCTCAAGTGATTGATCCAGAAGCTAAAAGCTGTTTTCATGCAGTGAGCTATCTAAAAGAGAGAGATATGGCTAACAGAAGATTGGGATGATTAGGTTGCTTAACTGATAGGGAATAAGTCTTGGATTTTTAAATGCAAATAAACAAAAATAATTCTTTTTAAGACCTGGAAATATAGTAGAAGAAAGATAAAAAGTAATATGTAATTACAATTATAGACAACAAAATCTATTATAATTTCATAATTTCTCAAAGTATGAAGGCCAGTTCTTTAGCAGAACACCAATAACCTCTGGAGAGATGATATCAATCTAAACCATAACTTATATAAAGTAACAATCTGATTCTTACAGCAGAAATGTGAAAATGTGATACTTTTTTTTTTTTTTTTTTTTTTTTTTTTTTTTTTTTTAATCACCTAAGAAAGAACTGCTCTGCAGATAAAACTATGGGTTCAGATATTTTGGATAAAAGATAATTTTAGAAAGTCTGCAGGTCTCACTCACTTGTTAAAGAAATCATATTTATCAACACAGAGGATATTTTCCCCAAAAACTGGAAAGCCTGGTAAGCTGGTTGTTAGGATCTGATTAGCATGAGATGCCTCTGCCTGAATTAAAGTGCAAATGAGGCCATACATTGAAATAAATAATATCACAGAATCACAGAATAAGCTGAGAATATGGATTTTAGTTAATTCCAAATGTGAGGTAGAGACATAAAAACGAATAGAAGAGAGGTTGTGGGGGTGGAGTTGAGGAGAGGGAGAGAAAGACACAGAGATCAAGCTGAAGATGGTCACCATCCATGGATCCAGGGGCATCCCACTGGTTCTTCTGCACCCTGGGCTTCTCAGAGGTGGAGACCCCAGAACTGTTCTTCTGGGGATACCACCTTTATACATTCCAAGTTTTGGGTATCTGTGGGGTAGTAGCAGATGCTGTTCTCCTAACTTGGTGTGGTATGTGTGAGAAGTTGCTTCCTTTTCCACAGTTTGCTACACTGGAAATTTTTGTCCTGATATGTTAGTCACAATATGATAACCAGCTCTCCCCTCCCCAGGCCTGGAATTAGTACCTTCCTGTCATATAATTTTTTATCTCGGGTTCCTGCTGTGGTGTTCTATCTTATGGCACACTCCTTCTGTGGCCTCGACAGTGTTTTGAGATACACAACTGTGTTTTTAAAGTCCTTAACAAGTAAATAACTAGGACTAAAAGACTCTAAAATATCTTATACAATTTTAAAAGCATGTTCTTGTTGCCAGTGTATTGCAACATTCTGGCACCTTCTGGTCATCTCTGATGACCACACACAGCAATGATGCTGAAGGAGCACAAATCAGCTATGTTCCAGCTGCAACTAGATTAAAAATAGAGAAGTGTTTGTTATTTTTCTTTAACAAGCGGTTTCTTACTGTCAATGTCGGCCTCAGTCCTGCCACGTAAAAGCAGACTGACAGTTCTCTCTGTGTCACTGCTGCTCTTGTGTGCTTCATGAAGATGAGCATTCTCAGACTGTAAACTGTGCTCTCTGATATTATCTGCTGAAATAAGCTCTTTAGTGCTTGGTGTTTCCTATCCTCAAATGAACTTTACTGCACAGTGGAGAGCAAATATTCTGTCATTTCCAGAAACAGAGAGAAGTAGCACAACATGTATTGGAAGTGAGATATTCCAGGGCACAGTGACAATTTACTATAAATAACAGCTTTTGGAGAATTTTAATGCCCACCATCTGCCTGTATAATATGATGCTGCTTTCATCACCAGGCAAGACTAGGAGTAAATCAATCTGTCTGTCTGTCATCTATCTATCTATCTATCTATCTATCTATCTATCTATCTATCTATCTATCTATCTATCTATCTATCTATCTATCTATCTATCTATCTATCTATCTGTCTGTCTGTCTGTCTGTCTGTCTGTCTGCTATCTGTCTGTCTGTCTGTCTGTCTGTCTATCTATCTATCTGTCTGTCTGTCTGTCTGTCTGTCTATCTATCTATCTATCTATCTATCTATCTATCTATCTATCTATCTATCTATCTATCTATCTATCTATCTAATCTATCTATCTATCTATCTATCTATCTATCTATCTATCTATCTATCTATCTATCTATCTATCTATCTATCTATCTTTTCTATCTATCTATCTATCTATCTATCTATCTATCTATCTATCTATCTATCTATCTGTCTATCTACCTATCTAACACTGATATCTAAGTTCCAAATGTATTGTTATAATTCTGGTTTCTTCTTCTTCTTCTTGTATTATCTCTTCAGAGCATTACATATCTTTGATTAGCATTCTCAGGCTGTTCTGTCTGTCTGTCTGTCTGTCTGTCTATCTATCTATCTATCTATCTAATCTATCTATCTATCTATCTATCTATCTATCTATCTATCTATCTATCTATCTATCTATCTATCTATCTATTATCTATCTATCTATCTATCTATTCTATCTATCTATCTATCTATCTATCTATCTATCTATCTATCAAATCTATCTATCTATCTATCTATCTATCTATCTATCTATCTATCTATCTATCTATCTATCTATCTATCTATCTATCTATCTATATCTATCTATCTATCTATCTATCTATCTGTCTGTCTGTCTGTCTGTCTGTCTGTCTGTCTGTCTGTCTGTCTGTCTATCTATCTATCTATCTATCTATCTATCTATCTATCTATCTATCTATCTATCTATCTGTCTATCTGTCTATCTACCTATCTAACAGCTGATATCCTAAGTTCCAAAGCATGTTATGTGTTAAATCTGGTTTCTTCTTCTGCTTTGGTATTACCTCCCAGAGGCAATGAAAGATCTGTGATTAGGCATTCTCCAGGCAGTTCCCTGTTGCCTGGAATCAAAAGAAAAACTTTCCAAACATTATTAGAGTGGTGGTATAATGAGCAGTTCTTTAATGAAAGCTTTCAGGTGCACAAAATACAGTTGTATGTGCATGCACAGTATTGGATTTCCACATTTCAATGAGTTTAATTAATTAGTATATTTAGCAGGTATATCCAATAGAAGACTGGTTGTCCTGGTAACCCACCCTTGGACCTGCCCTACTGGAGAGACTCCCGTATTTAGTTATGTCTCCTAAATGCTGGTTCAAAACTGGGTGTCCTTGTTAGAAATTATTTTCTTGGAAAGCAGACTAAATGGAATTTCAACAAGGTGGCATAAATGTGTGAGAAAGGGTAAACTACTGTTCTAAAGTGTAAGAAAGTGTTAAAAACTATACAGTTACAGATAAAAAAAATAAATCTGTGAAGCTACAAATATTTAAAAATTAAATAAGCAAAAAATCTTTAGGTATCATCCCTTGTACGCCAACCATTCCCTCCACATAAGGATGCTGAAGACACTGGGAATCCTGTTCAACACCCTGTGGTCCCCCATCTTCTAAACATTGCCTCAAATCAAGGAGGACTTAAATGTCTGGGCCCTCTCCTTCAGATTCCTTCAGCGGAGGTACAAACGTATCATTGTCAGTATGGAGCTGCCTCTAACTTTGGCGTGGTGTGTGGTTTTGGTTTCCCTTCTGGTTTTCCAGGTTTTTCGTAGCACTTCCATGGAAGGTTGCTGCATTGAAGAGCAGACAGATACTGATGAGAAGAGGGAAATTACTTTCTTTCCCTTTTCTATGTAGCATGTGATGGTGTCTGTAATTCCGCTTCCCTTGTGACAAGCTGGTCCAGCTGTGTCCTATGTCCCAATCTGACATAGCAGACTGTTTTTTTCCTGAGCTGCCACCCAATCTGCTCGTCGGGTGTTTGTTTTGCTGTTGTGACCGAGATTCCAAAAGTCGCTGGTTTTCCCAGCCCAGTGTCAGAAGAACAGTCCAAGATCTGTCCGTTCTGCTTTTCAAGGTTGATTATTCTCTGTTATCTAGTACATTGTGGCTCTGGCCTGCTGAGGTCTTTCTTGCAGGTCAGGTTGAGACAGACTCACCTCCCCTGGAGCAGTGTTTATCTTTTATACTAAAAACTACGTATACTTTATTTACAATAATTCTCCAATACTTATCAACTATTTTGAACAGTGTGTCTCTACTGTAAATCAATTAAAAAGTGCCACCATCACAGCAGAAGATGGAGGGCAAAAGACGAAGGGCAGGGACTCGCCCAGATCCCTCCAGCTTTGCCCCTTGAACTCCATTCTAAAACCCAAAAATTCTACTTTTCATGCTGTGATAAATCACTCTACTTAAATTTTTATGACTTATAAATTTTCCAGGACAGAGGAATGTCTTGGGTTCCCACATCTGCTTGCATGAGAGGCTTGTCACCTCTTTCCAGACCTGCAGCTGCTGCTCCTTTATGCCCCATATCTGGGACAGAAAGGGCATGTCATGTCTGCATATCCTCTCAGTTCATTAAATATATCCATGCTCTTTCTGTGAAATGGCAATCCCTGTGTGTTAGGCATGCACATTACTCTAGAGGCACTGTGCTGGGATGGTCATGCCATGACTGAGGCAGAAGGAGAGGCTCTGTAACCAGCATTGAAAAAGTGCAGACAGGCCAGGCAGTCTCTTTCTGACTGTAGGACTTCTTTTACATATGGACTCCAGCATTTCATTCCTGTTCTGATGTACAGATGAGAGAAGTCCGGCACTCTTCCTTTTGCTCTTAATTAAGTCAGAGGCTAAAATGATATTTGCTTACTTAATATATGGGTTTGTCCCCTTGTCCTATAATTAGCCCAATGTGCAATTTTGCAGAATACCACCAGAATGTCACTAGTTATATATATGGTTATTTAGGCCTTTACCTGAGTAAATTCAAGCCAGCTATGTATACTTTTAAAGATTGTGTGGTATCCCTGACTCAAATGCCTTCTAAAAAGGCACTTGCTAACTCTTTGAATCCCACCTTTACCTTGTTTCTTTATTTGAAGGTGCCTCTCACCCCAATTAAATTTGGTTGGTAAAATGCTTTCTGTATTTTCATATTCCTGAGTGTTTGAACTAGGAAATAGTTTGTCTCTGTAGTTTACCAGTTTTAACTGAAGAAAGACAAATGCATCACATCTTTCTTGTCAGTATATGAACTTGATAAAATTGTCTCTCAATTCTTCCTTGTCTTTCTCTCTCTCCTGAAATCTTCTCTTTGCCTTTCTTCCTTGCAAATGGTGGCCATCTCTTTTAGTTTATCTTCTACCCTATTTACTCTGCCACTTAAAAATAGAGATAAAGAGATAATAATCCAGTATTTATATTCATTGACTGAGAAGGATACCTGGTCTCAATTAACTGCTGAATTTAAATTGAATTTAACTTACTAAAAAACATAACTTATTACCTTCATCTGCCTAGCCACTTCTTTATTTCCAACATTTTCATTGTGAAATTTACCGGCCACATCATGTCCTGAAGTACATGTGAACATTTGGAGGTAGCTTAGACTTTTTATCTATTTGTGAGGCTCCCACTGTAAACCTGCTCCAAATCCATCTAGGAGCTACCTGTAAGTGAGCATTGAGGTGTGTGAGTACCTAACTATTAGTTTCACACTGATATGAGCCATCAGGTATGTATTAATCTATTACCTGTATGCAAAATAAGAAATGGTTTTTAAGCTCACAGTGAAGTAAAAAGTGCTTTTTTCTCTTTCCCTTCCACTTGCCTCATTAAAAAAAAGTTAAAAAGAAATTACGTGTGCCTTGGTCTTCTCTCCAGTAGAGGTCAGAACAACATAAGGTAATTCCCACCATCTATATGAGTAATTGCCTTAGGAAAGAATAAATCCTTCCTACTTGTTCCTGTAAAAGTCGACAGAATTTAGGCTGTTAATAGTTTCAGATCAACTGGGAATTTGTGGAAGTGCCAGAAGTCTGCTGATATGATGTTTCAACTGATTCCAGTGGTACATGTTTGCTGTTCTATGGCCATCTAAAAGAAATAAAAAAATTAATAGGTCATCTGAAATAGTGCATGGGAATATTCAGGGGAAAAAAACCCTTTCCAACATTGTGATTTTTAGAGATAATAACTGGTACTGTAACTGATTGGGAATCTGCCTTTTGATTTCTGCTTTTAAATCAACATGGTTGAATCATATAATCTGACCTATAGTTACTTTTCAGACTGAAAGAGTCCATCTATTCTCTCACTACAAATATGATGAAATGCAATGCTTGTTCAGAAAGCGAGATTTAAACATTATTTATAAGTATACAGAAAAGGCAAAATCCAAACTCATCACGGAAATTTTAATTTAAAAATCTTTATTTGGTCAAAAAAACAATGCCCTCTGTCTTACATGTCTTGTTTCAAATAATTAAGTATTGATTAAGTTCTGATTTTAGTTTTCCTAGATGAATGCAGAGATGTGTAGTAATATTCAGATAGATAAGTCTTATGGAGGATAATATGGGAAACATTTATGCACAGCAAAGATGTTCAGATAAACTGTAAACTGTTGCTCCTTCAATAGAGGTAGCAAACAGCTCTGCAAAGAATTCATATCATGGTGAATCTACAATGGCCAAAACACCACAGGAATAAGAGGTTACACACAAAGATATGATTAAAGAAAAATCCACAGCCTTTATAAGCTGTGACAGAATAGGACAGAGGCATTGTTCTGCCTCACACGAACTGTCCATGGAGGCAAATACAACACTGTTTTAAAAAGCTGAGACATCTTTTTCAGGAGATATATGAAGGTACATACCCCTTCATTTTGTGCACGACTTCACATTTCCATTCTCTAATACAAAAAACATATGAAAATGCAGAAAGGATTCTGTTCTCAACTCAATCTAAGGTAGAACAGTCAGTTGCTATACGCAAAAATGGTATATTCAATCCCACTTGGTTTTTGAGTCGACTACAACAAATAAAGGTACATCAAGAAACAATACTCTCTCCAAGCGATTTCTGCACCAGAACAAACCCAAGTAACCTAGGCTCTAGCTGCCACTATGCAGTGTGGAGTAAGTTTATTTTGTCTTTTGTAAGTCACATCAAAACTAAAATAGTATAGGAGTCTTGCAGCAAGAAATCAGGAAAACAAATTCCAGGAAAGTGGGAATATACAACTCAGCATCATTGCGGAATCACATGAAGAGTTCAGGCTGGAAGGGACCACGATGGGTCCAATCTGGTCCAACTGCCCTGCTCAAGCTGGGTGATCCCAGAGCACAGGGCACAGGATTGTGTCCAGATGGCTCCTGAATATCTCCAGTGAGGGAGACTCCACAGCCTCCCTGGGCAATCTGTTACAGTGCACGGTCACCTACACCAGTTATTCCTTTATGTTCCAGTGGAACTTCCTGTGCATCAGCTCCAGCCCGTTGCTCAGCACCACTGGGCAGAGTCTGGCTCCATCCTCTTGGCACCCTCCCTGCAGGTACTTGCAGACATTGGTGAGATCCCTCTCCGTTCTCTCTCCTTGAGGCTGAACAGGCCCAGCCCCTCAGCCTTTCCTCGTCAGAGAGATGCTCCGGTCCCTTAATCTCCCTTGTAGCCCGGCCTGGACCCATTCCAGGAGCTCCATGTCCCTGCAGTGCTGAGGAGCCCAGAGCTGCACACAGCACTCCAGATGTGCCTCCCCACAGCTGAGGGCTCGGCAGAGGGGCAGGGTCACCTCCCTCGAGCTGCTGGCAGTGCTCTTCCTGATGCACCCCAGGACACCACTGGCCTTCCTGGCCACGAGGGCACACTGCTGGCTCATGGACAGCTTGTGTGCACCAGGATCCCCAGGTCCTTCTCCACAGAACTGCTCTCCAGCAGGTCAGCCCCAGCCTGTGCTGGCACATGGAGTGGTTCCTCCCCAGGTGCAGGATCCTGCCCTTGCCCTTGCTGAATGTCAGAAGGTTCCTCTCTGCCCATCTCTCCTGCCTGTTGGGGACCCTCTGAAGGGCTGCAGAGCACTTGAGCATTGGCCACTCCTCCCAGCTCAGAGTCATCAGTGAACCTGCTGAGGAGGCATCTGCCTCTTCCTTGAAGACATTGATACTGGGTCCAATATTAGACTTCAACTGATACCTATAATCACAGGCCTCTAACTCTCCCCTGTAACACTGATCACCAGCCTTTGACATCTGCCATTCAGCCAGTTCTCCATGCATCTCATTTTCATCATCAGGCTAATTTTTTTTCACAGCATCTTTGCTAGAAACATTTTACTACTTATGTAGGATTATCTGTCTATACTATTTTATGGTATGCCCAATACATAGCAGAATCACACATTTTACATTTCAAGTGATGGTAGAATTTCTGCACCTGTGAAGACCTTTGGATAAATTCTAGCAAGTCTTCTTGAATCTGCTCTTTTAGTTTGGTTTCTCACGCTAGGGTCAGTCTACAAATACATGGCCATCCAAAGTGACTGAGACCTCTCTGTTAGATGGTCAAGGAATTGGTGGGTACTTTTCCTATATCAGTTGCCCCTAGCTGAGAGATGCAGCAGAAGATCAGTACCCAATTCTACAAAACAGGGCATCTTCCTGTTTATCTTCCACTTCCATGAGGCTTACATTCAGAATAACAGAGTAAAATTTTTCCTCTTCTGAAATTAACCAAAGTTTCTGTGAACACATGTTTTCATTAGTAGCCATATATCTGCCAGAGTTATTTTGCACATTCAAGCACATTCCTAGATGTGCTTAAAACTTGATTGTTTCAAGTACCAAAAGCCAGGCTATCCAATATATGCCTAAATCATTCAAGGAGTAACCAACTTACTTTCAGGCTGAAATCCTGTCAGCTGCAAGCTTTGCAGACTGCAGTGTGAACATTCAGGCTAGGGCTCACATTTTTCTGTCCTAGGGTCTTGGTGACAAATGGATTCTGTTGTGCAGGATTCCAGTATAAAATCTCTGAAATCAGATTTTTTCCAGTGTCTTTTGCCTCTCCAGAAAATGTCAATACACAACCTGCTCTGTAGGCGGCACTTTCTCCTTTTCTCCTGTTTCACTAGAGGCAAGCACCTGTGCCAGAGATAGACTCCAGAGCCCAGTCATGATAGGGGCTACCCCCTGAAAATGTTGGAAACTTGCTGCTTATCTGTGTGCTATGTTTGGTTGCCTATTACTCATCAGTTTTTCAATTGTTACCTTGGTGCTTAGCACACAAGATTTTTCATATTTCTTTTCAACATTCTTAAAAAGCTCACTTGGATATTGAGAGCTCAGGGTGTCTCCTGGAAATGTTCACAGAGAGCAAGGATGTGTTACAGGTAATATTTATGCTATTTTCTTGGTCTTCTAGGCATTCACAGGTATGTTCTTTGAGAGATTACTGCAAAGAGTAAAAATTAAACTAAAAAACCCCAAATTTTTACTGTAGCTCTGCATATAATTTTTATGGGATTGTGATATAAAATGTATTATTTTCTCTCAAGCAGATTATGAAATAAATAATATTTTAATCCTAGGTTAAAAAGGAATCCTTTCTTTTTCTGCAGCGCTTAGATAATTCTCATTCACATGTTTCTTATTGCACTGACAGACAGGGCAAGTATTGTCATATGTCCTTAAGGCTGGAAACATTTCCTTTATATAAATCCTTCTGCAGGTACTCTTTTTTGACAGATTATTTTTATTCATTTATATTTTTTTTTTGTTGCTATTGTTGAAGAAGTGTTTGTGTTGCATTTATGGCAAAGGGAAAATATATTTACCATGAAGAAGAAATAAGACACATCTGTCACAAATGTCAGAGCTGCAGAAACAGGTTGTCAAAACATTCTTGAAATCCACATTAGTAACTTCATCAAAGATTGAGCTGATTGAGCTGAACAACATCCTACATATCAATGAGTTTTCTGTGGATGATTCTTCCCTTTTTTGCATCTATTTAATGAGGATTGGCAAGAAAGGAGAAAGTACAATAAAATAACACATAAGTTGAATAAACTGTTTGCTCTACCTTGCTGCATAGGTTGACAAAAGGCTTCTACTTTGCTAGCTATGGAGTGTCACTGTCAATATTACTGATGTCTGCCGGCATTTCAGCCCTTTGGGCTTGCATTTCTTTTAAGTTTAATATTAGCTGTGAATTCCCTGAATCTGTTCATTATGCCAAGTGCAATTTTTTTTTTTTTTTCAAATCAAAATTCTTCATATGTATATGCTAACCTCTAGTCTTCCTGGAATTGTACTTAAGGAGATATATAAGGAAGAACCATAAATCTCAGGAACCGGACTTTTAGATGATGGTTTAAAAATGTCATGGGGATGGAATGTTTAATTTACTTTTGCTTTCAAATGTTATAACCAAAAATGAGTTCGTACAAATGCTAAAACTTCATAATTGACCATGTTTTGTGGCATCTTAAATAATACAAGACATTTTATTTCTACCTCTGCAAAGGGCTCAGTGTGGTTTGATGCAGAAAATTGACAGCAGTTGTACTGACAGCACAACTTTTCTGTTGACATAAAAACATACTCTCCCTCCTCAGTAGGATTCTTGATTTATTTCATGTCTTTATTTTTTTTCCTGATTTCTTTTTCAAGCTTGGTTTTTTTAAGTTTGTAAAGTTTTTGGGAGACAAAATCTTGTCCACTTTCTTCCCCGGAGTACCTCTGTCTTCATCCGATTATTGTGCATGAAATCTGACCTTGTAATTTTGGATTTTACCATGTCATTGTACTTCATTGTCACACAAATTCAGAGGTTTGTGCATCAGTACTTTAAAGAAGTAATATTTCTTACAGAGAGCACAATGACAAAAAAGTAAACAGATTTTTTTCTGTTTAATTATGTAATGTCTTATTTACACAGTAAGAATTTTAGTTTTAAATATTTAACATTTCTGGATTCTCTAAGCTGATGTGCCTTTTTTCTGTCCCCACATTTCTTTTACATTTTCTTGGCTGAATACCACTGTTATTAGTCTCATCTTCAAAATAATTTATTCCATGAACCATTCAACACAAAAATTAGTTTTAAAGACGTGCATTTTCTTTCAGTATAAAAGAATTAAAGTGCATCTTTCAGGCAAAACCAGGTTTTTTGAAGTTTAAAGCAGTAACCCCACACAAGCAGTCCTGAGGGAGTAAAGCACCCGAGTCCAATGAAGAACTTCTGTACAAAGCATATCAGTGTAGGAAAAAAATTAAGGAGGCTAAAGCTCAGTTTGAACTTAAAATAATGACTTCTGTAAAGGATAATAAAAAATGTTTTTTCAAATATATTATGGTAAAAGGAAGTGTAAGACCAACCTTTGTTCTTTATTGGATGAGGGAGGGAACTTAGCATCTGTAAACGAGGAGAAGGCAGAAGTGTTTAATGCCGACTTTGCCTCAGTTTTTAGTGGGAAGAAGACTTGCCTTCAAGACAATTGTCCTCTTGTGTTGGTTGATGGTGTCAGGGAGCAGAATGGTCCCCCCATTATCCAAGAGGAGGCAGTCAGAGATCTGCTGAGCTTCTTGGATGTTCATAAATCTATGGGACCAGATGGGAGCCATCCCAGGGTGATGAGGGAGCTGGCAGATGAGCTTGGGAAGCTGCTCTCCATTGTTTACCAACAGTCCTGGCTCACTGGTGAGATTCCAGATGACTGGAAGCTGGCCAAAGTGACACCCATTCACAAAAAAGGGTGGGAAGGAGGATCCTGGTAATTATAGACCAGTCAACCAGACCACAGTACCTGGCAAGATAATGGAACAGTTTATATTGAGTGTCATCACACACCTACAGAATGGCCAGGGTATCAGACCCAGCCAGCATGGCTTTAGGAGGGACAGGTCATGTTCGACCAACCTGATCTCCTTTTATGACCGAGCGACCTGCCTGATGGATGCAGGGAAGGCTGTGGATGTTGTGTAACTGGACTTCAGCAAGGCCTTTGACACTGTGTCTCACAGCACACTCCTGGAAAAGCTGGCAGCCTATGGTTTGGACAGGAGCACTCTGTGCTGGGTTAGGAACTGGCTGGATGGCCGGGCCCAGAGTGGTGGTGAGTGGCGCTGCATCAGCTGGTTCAGGTCACCAGTGCTGTTCCTCAGAGGTCTGTGCTTGGCCAGTTCTGTTCAACATTTTCATTGATCACATGGAAGAGGGAATTGAGTCTTTCATTAGTAAATTTGCAGATGACACCAAGCTGGGGGCGTGTTTTGATCTGTTGGAAGGTAGGAGGGCTCTGCAGAGAGATCTAGAATGGTTGGATGGATAGGTAGAGTCTAACAAGATGCAGTTTAATACGTCCAAGTGCCAAGTCCTGCACTTTGGCCACAATGACCCCTGCAGGGTTACAGGCTGGGGTCGGTGTGGCTGGACAGTGCCCAGGCAGGAATGGGCCTGGGGGTGCTGACTGGCAGCTGGATGAACATGAGCCAGCAGGGTGCCCTGGTGGCCAAGAAGGCCAATGGCCCCTGGCCTGTGTCAGGAATGGCGTGGCCAGCAGGAGCAGGGAGGTCATTCTGCCCCTGTACCGGGCACTGGTGAGGCCACACCTCGAGTGCTGTGTCCAGTTCTGGGCCCCTCAGTTTGGGAAGGACATGGAGATGCTCAAATGCATCCAGAGGAGGCTGGGAAGGGGCTGGGAATACAAGCCCTGTGAGGAACACCTCGGGGAGCTGGGGTGGTTTAGCCTGGAGAAAAGGAGACTCAGAGGTGACCTCATCACCATCTACAACTGCCTGAAAGGCGCTGTAGTCAGGTGGGGCTTGGTCTCTTTCACCAGGCAGCGACTGACAGAATGAGAGGACATACTCTCAAGCTGCATCAAGGGAAAAAAAGGCTGGATATTAGGAAAAGGTTTTTCACGGGGAAAGTGATAAAGTTCTGAAATGGCCTGCCCAGGGAGGTGGTAGAGTCACCATCTCTGGATGTGTTTAAAAAAAGACTGGATGTGGCACTTGGTGCCATGATCTAGTTGGGGTGTTAGGGCATGGGTTAGACTCAATGATCTTGAAGGTCTCTTCCAACCTAGATATTCTGTGATTCTGTGATTCTGTAATGTTCATAGGAGATGTTTGTCTGAATGACGTGGTTATCTGAAGCCATCAAAATTAATGCTAGTGACAGCTGGCATTCCTCAGATATACTCTTTAAAAAATCTTAGTAGATGGGACTGAGAATTTTGTATAGGCTATAGAATGTTCAGAAGCAGTCTCTGTTTTTGAGAAAGTAAGCAAAGCTTGGACAATTCTGATTACTAGATTTAACAGTGAAAAACTTCAGACTCTGCCAGATTTGGTGGTGATGGAAAGTTTTGGACTCTAAGAGTCAGTCATTTATTACAAAACTGGTGTCTCCCACACAGGCCTTCATATGACTGGAACTCCTAGTGAGCTGTGAATCTCTTCTTTCCAGATGCTTTCCAACTGCATTAGTGCCATAAACCCCACAAAAATCTGCATTAGACTGACTCACCACACTCTTCTCACAGGCAGTTTCTTGTTTGCTAAGGAAGAAGGCAAAGAAAGAGGCAATGAAGCCACTGTGATCTTGACCTGGACAGGCATGTTTGGTGGTATAGAGAAGGCTTATGTCTCTTTCTTCCTATATATCTAGTCTGTCAAAGCTTTTTGTTTATACAGTCTCCTATAAAACAAAATTTTGCCATGTTCTGTTCTTGTAAATATGCTCCATAATAAAATTACTTATGTAGGAACTCATATTTGTGTTGCACAGAATTAGTACTTAAATATATTTTTTTCTGTCAGTAAAGTATAAACAGGGAAAAATGAGAAATAAATAGCATGTGCAACAAAAAAATCTCATAAAAAATTTTCATTTGGATAAAAAATTTAAAAAGTGGCCTTCTGGTGTCCATAAAGCCATATACTTAAACAGCCCTATTTATAGCAATAAAAATGCCAGTGGAGGTTAGCTATAAACCCTGTATATTCTCAGAGGCAGGGAAAAGTGAAAGTTAAAATTTTGAAGGTTTTAGAAGGGCTGTCATTGTGGTGGCTAGTACATCACATACAGAAAAGGACACAGTCTAGGTGGTTCTTGAAATAATGACTTGATATTATCAGACGTGATCTATTTTGTATCAGGGAATGCATTGACATTTTTCCTTTAGACATAATTTTGTTAAGGTAATAACCTCTCTGAAGAGGAGTGTGGTTACACAGTGCAGACTGAAGAAACCTATTGTGAGGAAAATACATATCGTGCTTTGTTGAGTGTTAGGGTCCTAGGATAATTTCTCCTAGAGCTGGACCAGTCTTTAGGGGTTTATGGCATCCTCTTTTTTTTTTTTTTTTTTTTTTTTTTTTAAGTAGAATAAAATTGTTAATGTTGGAAAAGACCTCTAAGATCATTTAGTTGAATTGTCTTCTACTGTTTGTTTGCTGAGGTTTAGAGAGAAACATAAGAAAACCTAATCCTTCCATCAGAAAATCAGCAAAAATATGACATGAAACAAGCTGTTTATCAGACCACAAGGTACCTTTATCTCAATAGAGGAGACTCATTCCATTATGGCTAATTTGTATGTAAATAACTCTAAAACTTAATTTCTCAATCATATTAAGGGGAGACTAACAAAAAACCTATGTGTTTAGAGTTTTTTTTCTTACATGGAATTTGGTTTTGTGAGCTGCAAGTACTTTTCTCATCTACTTCCTTATTCTGACTGTGATTGTTCATTCACAAGAACTTTTGCCTTTAAAAGATTACCATCAACACAGTGGATTATAAGGGCTAATGATCCTTTATGTAAGAGTCAGCTCTCTAACACTCACAGTGCTTAGCATTACACCATGTTTGTCCATAGCATGAGTTCTAAAGTAAGTGCCAACACGTCTGTGCACGGGACATATTTATGTTCCAAACAGAAGGTTCACATCACATTTTTGTTTCATCGCACTCCCAAAAAGTCTTTCTTGTTCTTGAATATAGGTAATTGTGGACAGTGTTGTTTGTCTTCACTTTGTTGATTTATTTTCCTGTCAGGCATTTTTCTCTTTTAAGGGCAATACATCCCTAATATTTTCTCAAATTTTGCCAATCTCATTCTTGCTGTCACCACAGTGTATTCCTTAGTCATAAGCATAGGGCACTACATGTTCTAAGGAGCTATATTCAGAATGAATGTAGAATCCAAAATACTGGGGGTCACCAACATGCAAGAGGCCATAGGTAAGGCCTCGACAGTTTGTACCATTTGGCAAGGTTTGGTGATCAAAGGCACTGTTTTGTTTGCTGCAGCAGGGTTTGTGCTGTATGGGCCATGCTGTATTATTAAAGGTTTTTAGCAGTATATGAAATTGTACTCATAAACAATGTGAAAAAGTAAGGGATTTTTCTGTGCTGATAGTGAGAGGAAGGTGGCCAGGTGTAATACTATGTTTAATAACTCAAAATCTTGTCAGAGTATATCAAATTGCTCTTTATGTCCAGAGCTGTCTTGGATAGGCATGTATTGATAATTTGTAATTGTCAAGCTATCATTTAGGCATAATCTTATTTGCCACATAGTACTATAAGCAATATGAGAATATAAACTAAAATAATAAAACAAACCCTCTGATTACTGCTATCTGTTCTAGCTTTCTTCCTTCTAAAAAATCCTCAGTACTAATTATTTTTCTTGGGAAACCTGGCTACTTCTATTCTGCTTCTGTTGAGGAGAGCCTTATGGTATTTTGGTTAAAGTTTCTGTCAAATCTCTCTGCTTTAATAATGTATAAAAGCAGCTATGGTCTCTTCCTCTTACAAGGCCAGTTTTTAGTACTGTGTAGGTATCATCTTCATTGCTGCTCTTTGAGAACTGTTTCACAAGCTGGATTTTCAACAGTCAAATCACCCAATACACAGTTCTGTTTATTGGATCATTTTGCCTGCTCTATTTTTCATGCAATGTTAAACTGACTGACTTGGTTTATGTTGTGCTTCCAGATTTTTTACTTTTGTTTCCAGAGCACTATATTCATCAAGTCACTGTTTTTCTCTCAGCATAACAAAAGTCATAATTCAGTCTTTCAGACCTCCTACTAAGTTCACAAGGAACTATTATTTCCAAATTTTCAGAGAACTCTTTTTACTGTTTTGTTTTATAGAGGTCTTTTCATAATAAGTACTTATCTAAATCTCAATTTTTAGTGGGGGAATATGTGGAAAACAACACTAACATCAAGAGAACTGTACCATGACTTGAATGAAAAGAGGGAGAGCAGAAGGATCATGCAGTTGAAAAACAGTCTGATAGAAAACAAGGTGATAGAGGGGCTGGAGAAGAACATTTCATCTATTAAATTTCATGTTAAGTCTTTCAAAATTATAAGAGATCTTACAGTGGTATCTTTCAGAATCTCAGGGTGGTCCTTTGCTTTCATTCCTCATCGGACTCCTAATACTTCTGTTACTGCTCCCTTCCTTTTTCCCTCTTTTTCTTGCACTTGTCTTTTCTGCACTTATTTTTTGTGTCCCAGATGGTGTATTCTTCCCCAGAAAAATCTTTTGGCTGCCAAGCTCACATCTTTCAAATTCCTCCCTAAAACCTATTTCATCAGGGAATTTTCACTTTTTATACAAGCCAGATGCCTTTCTTGCTCTGAATATTTTTTCCATATCTTTTCTTGTCTGTCTTAAGGTCTGCATATCTGGTAGTCAAGGATTATCAGTAAATTTCTTTCTTGAAATAGAATGAGAATTCCTTCCAAATTCACCATTTTGACTGAAATAGCCTAAGGGTCCCTCTATCCTTCTGTTGCCATTCAAAAGCTTCCTTTCTCTTAAAAAAACCCAGCGTGTCAGAGGCAGGGAAGGGGGCAGGGATCACCTCACTGATGGCAAGAAAATGGCCCTAAGGAGTCCAGGTTTCTAAAGTTTGCTTTGCTATGTGGTATAAAATCACTTGAAACAGATAACTTTCTAATAAGGCTGCAAAATTATGTCCTTGGTCATACTTGCATGAATATTAGAGATATGCCTTTAATAGTGTTAAGGAGGTAGAAAGAGAGTTCACTAGGAAAAGAAATAGTCCCACATAAATCTGCTGGAACATTGCTCTACATTATTTACCTAGACAGCCATTGCCTTCATGAACTATAGGAAAAATATCATGGTTTAAAAAATAAAATAAAAATTTAATAACTGCCGCTGACACTAGCAGTCAGTTTTCAGGGGCCTTGAAAGGACATGCAACAAGCTCATTTCTTCCATTAAATTTCATCCTCTGTGAGATACTGACTACAACTTACTAACATTATAAGCAATCTTTGCATAGAGATCAACCAGTGCTCTTCTCATGTTTCATTCCAGTAAAATTCAATGGTGCTGCTTTGACATGTAATGAGAGTAACATGATAATGAATCAATCCCAGAAAGAAAGGGCCTTCTTAATCATCTACGTAATATTTTCAGAGTTTAAGTACTCATTTATTCATGTTCAGATCACGTCATCATACCCATGTACAAATGTAATTCAAAGATGTAGCAAAGATATTTCACCATCAGATGGAGACTCTAATACTATGAACATAGTTACAATCACTCCTAATTTTGAAAGGACATTTCTTTTATTAACAAAGTGATTACTACTAACAGTGTGTGCATTTCTGTGAGAAATCCACCCCTGACCTTTGAGTCAATAAACCGGCAGTTGAGGAACAAATAAGATAATATTTTTCTTTTTTTCTGGCTTGGGCATCATCATACATTGTGGAAAAATGAGCTCATGTAAGTCAAACTGGACTATGAAATTTATTGAGCCCTTCTTTGCCTCCTTCAAACATATTTAAACTGTTTAAGGGAATGACATATATTGAATTCCTGAAGCTTACTAGGTGCCAGAGGGTGTATCTCTTTACATTGGCATCTATTGGGAACAACTTCAGTGTGTCATCAGATCAATCCAAATCTATACTTGACTCTGATGAAAACTTTGGGTGTTAAACCTTGGCTGAAAGAAAGTCTTTGCCTCTCTCCATTTCTCCCTCTCTCTTTTCTCCTCCCTTGCCCTTTCCATACATAATATACACATGAAAGAACTTCTCTGACTCAACAAGGCATTTGAAATACGGCAACTTCAAGTCACTAGTAGATGTCACATTTTCATCACATTGAAAAAATAAAATTGACAGAACTAGACCATTGTCAGCTTTCTTTTACCTGTTGTGGCTGTCAATGGGGAACTAAAATGCGTATTGACAATAGTGTTGGGAACACTATTAAAATATTTTAGACATTCTAAGGGGAAAATATATATATGCATACAAGGGTCCAGTTGTTTGCAAATACAACTTCTCCCGTACCCCTGTATTATGCTGTGTTTTCCCTTTCCTTGCATTATATTCTAAAGTAATTCTTTCTTTGGATTTGCAGTCACAAGGACCATGGGTAGGACTGGGTTTGCAGTCCTGTGCTGCCAAAAGACCCTCCAAGGAGAAGGGAACCAGAAGCCTACATAGTACATATTCAGAGGAGAGTTGCTTCAGACTAGCCCTAGTCTGCTTCTAAGACCTGAATGGTTTCATACCAGAAACCATGTGTGAGCATGCTGGCTTAACGTCACCAAAAGGGAACCCCGTTTTGCTTCCTTGTATCCTCCTTCCAGGTAAAGAAGGTAAGTCAGGAAGATCAGGAATATAATTTCAGAATCGCCCTTGTAATCCAAAATCACAATGCAAATGTAGGCTTAATGTAATTTGGCTTATTTATCCTTTTTTTTTAGACTTCTCCTTTTGAATGCAAAAAGCAGAATTTGGATGTAGAGATTTTTGAAGACCCATAACAACTCTACAAATAGCTTTTCATTTCTTTTAAAATAGGAAATCCTTCACTGTATCTACGTTTTCTTTAATACTATGTTCATTGCCACTTTTATACTTTCAGATAATTTTGACATTCTTATCTGCAGCCTATTTTTTAGAATTTTTTTGTTGTTTTGACTTTATTTGGTTTTTATTTTTATTTCTGTGCTTTCTTTTGTCTACTATCCTCTGTAAAAAATTTTCTGTTAATTATTTCACAGTATGCCATTACTTCTGATTTACTCTTCTTTTATTAGTCTTTTATTTGTTTCTTATATGGGACTAGAACTCAATTTGTTTGAAAACTATGTTTAATGAAGTTATTTTAGAGAAATGAATATGGGATTTGGAATGGTTGCCTTTCAAAAATAGATAATTTAGAGGCTGTGGAGAGAAATACCTGTTACTAATTTTATGCTTTTCATGGAAGAAGCCATTCTAAGAAAAGTTATAGGTCAAAGTCTAATATGTATTTTGTCTTAATTATCTTATTAAAAACAAAAATAATTAAAAAGTGACCAGTGAATCGAAATGAACAGAAACCTTTTTCCTTTTAATATTGTGCAAATTCTTGTTACTTGCTACTTAAAAATTTTTATTGTGAGTGTTCTTACTAATGGGTAGGGCTTGTATTATGTACAAGGTTGCTTGTAAGGCTGAGCCAGTCTAACGAGAGTTGACTTGTGGCTCTGGATTCAGTCCTGAGAAAATACTATCCTGTCAGTAGCAGGCTGTGTACTGGATGTCTGTAGGCCACTGTCCCAGAGCTCATCTGGTGACTGCTAGTGCTGAGAGGCCACTGGAGGGTGCTGGCAGCTGAGCTGCCAGAGAGCCGTGAGGTACCAGAGCTGAGCTTATGATCACCTTGGGACACAGGCGTTTAAAGAGGGCCTTTATGAGAACTAGCAGCTATAAAGAAAAGATGAGGGAAAAGGATGAGAAGAGAGAATGGATTAGAGGAGGAAAGAAGAGGGAAGAGACCAGGCAAGTTACACGAAAGTATTTGAGTAGAGGAAAAATGTAGCAGGTGTAAATCACAAAGAAGATTGCCTTCCCTCCCCTCTGCTTCTTTCTCTTCACTGTTTCTTGCTCATATATCTGTTAAGATTTGTTATGCACTTACCATTGCAAAGCCAAGTGCTGCTTTTTGCAAATTGTCTACTGTTCTGCTGTTTCTCATTACAATACTGGAAAAATATTGGGGTCTTTAGCCTCCATATATCAGATATAGTTTATTTCTGATGACCTGAACATGCCACTGTTGCCTCTGTTGTACATATTGCCCAGTGGTAAACTGGTGCAAAAGAAAAGACTAATGAAGGGAGATGTTCTTGGTTTTGTAGGTGAATTTTAATATTTTTTAACATTATACAGATTACATTCATGTAGCATGATGAGCAACTTTTAATAGTATAAGAAATACATCTACAGAAACATAGAAACATCTGTTAACTACTCTTAAGTGTTTTTGTTAAGGCCACAAAGAAAATGCAAGAACTTGCCATCTATCACTTACAAGAGCACATAAATTCAAACTGTACTTGTAGAATATACTGAAAAAGGAAGGTTTTCATAATGCTATAGAGAACTATGGCTGCAAACAGGAGTAGATCTTTTTGATTATGGATTTTAAAATGAGTTAACTGTGAACCAGACGTTAAAGATTTCAAAATTAATCACATCAATTTTTCCTACGCTATTCCTTCTATTGTTAATGTAAGAAGGTACTTCTTATACAGTCAGAAAGCAGAAAAGTTACTGAATCACTTGGACAACAAAACACTTAAGAATTCAGATAGCCTCTTCATATTCATTGAAGATGTTAATTTCTGCACCTCAAAGAGCATTACGAGTTCTTTTGAGGGATTTTGATTGTGACAGTCTTAACTTCTGTGTATTCATGAAGTCCATATTCTCCCCTAGATAAAAGAGAACAAAGAGCAGCATTTATGCTAAGCTTTTTATATGAGTTTTGTTCTGGATGGGATTTTCACTGGTAGTGTAACATTGGCTGGATGTATAACAAGTACACTGGACATGTTTGGAAGACAGCTGGGCAGCTAGACTGTTGCTGGAAATCTTTTGAAAAGCTACAGCAATGTTCTCCTGAGAAAAATGGGAGAGAAATTAGTTTTATTTCTGTGTGTAGTGTTTAATTTAGAGCATTTCTAAACTGGATTTCTGTTCAGCAGATCAAGAGCAGGTTAGATCTTCACAAGTATGTTCAGCAAGTTATTTATAAAGCTTTTCTTCTGATGTCAAGAGCTTTCTCCAGGGTCAAAGAATAGGAACTTAATCTCAAGTAAATGGGGCCCAAAATTATTCCAAGATGAAAACTCAGATATTGAAAAAGAGTTAAAGTCTTTGAAATGTTGTGAACACGCTTCACCTTTATGTTTTCAGTGATGAGAAGAAGCTTGTTTGTGTTCCTAAATATTTGACACCTGATGTAGTCAAACTATTTAGACATAATGATTGCTTTATGGAACAGGGGTTTGCTACAGTATAATGTCATGCAGTTCTCACTGCTGTATTATTAGATAGATATATAAGCAAACCAAAAATCTGTGCTCAGGATACTTCTGCTGGGTGAAAATGTTTAGTGATTCCCATCATTTTTGGTGAGGAATTTTGTTAATGTATGACATTCAGTAGTTTAATTTGTAATGGCATTATCACTCCAAGAATTACACAGATAATTTTTTCTGGGGATCAAGAAAGTCAATGGCTTAAAACAATCACATCCTAATTTTTAGAGTGTAGGCTTTGCACACATATTTCCACTTGTAAAAATGGTTGTCACATATTTACAAATTTTCCAATGATGGACATCTATCTGGTGATGATTCTTTCCTTTTTCTTTAGTAGGAATATTTTTAGCAGTCTGATAATTGTGACATTGAACCCAAAAACTTAGTTAGCATGATGGATTAATTCTTTCAAAATGTACTGTCATAGAGAGCATTTTTGATAGTCTGTTATTTCCAGCAAATAAATCAAAAAAATATTTCTGAAAAGGGCTGTAATTCAGAATTGATTATCTCCCAATTATTGGCACCCAACAAAGGCAAAGCTGTCTTTTATAAATATGGCCTAAATTATTGAAGGGTTTCAATTTCCAGTTTTCTAAAGCTCTCAACGTTTGACTGTTTCCTTTGAAGTCAGTGGGAGCTTTGCCATCAGAAGCAGATTGTGTCCAGTGATGAGCAAATATGAAAACACTAGCCTTTATCTCTGAAGAAACTACATAAAGAGAAGCTCTGAAGTGCCTCACCTATACATAACTTTTTTAATCACTTCCATGTTTCATTAGAAGTGTTATGTATATATCTTAATAAAAAAAGAAGGCTGATGTGTGTTGATTTTCAGTCATTGCTTTAAAAAACAGTTTGAACTCACACATATGGCATTTTTAACAAACAATGAATACAGTAAGACAGGATTTGATTCAAGTTGAAACTGGATTAAAACTTAGAAGTTTGAAAAAAAATTGATTAGTTTATAGTATTTGTATGCTACTCTACTTCTATTGTGTGAAAAAAAAAAGTCCAAAGACTACAGAGGATTATTTTCATCATAACTTTTGACCTGGCTGACACATACTGTAGAAACATTAATTTCACAAACTTTCAACTGAAAAATCTTGCTTAAATCGAACATTTTGGTAAGTCTTGTGTTTTCAAAACACAGCATTTAAAGGGGATTTCACAAGCTACACACAGATTTATCTTCATGATAATGACTATTTCTCTATTTATGCAGAAACTGTAAACCATAAACACAATGGTCAGTTTTGCTTACCAGTGTACTGCAACCACAGTAGACTGGAAACTGGTCATATTGAAAAGATGTGCATCGAAGAAATTTTCTTATTTATTTTGTGGAGGAATTGCTGCTTGACGTTGCCTCTGACAATATGATGCACTGTAGAGACTAATTTGACAAAATCTCAAAGTGGACATCCCAGCTATACATATTTTAAGTTCGGGATGTGAAATTTCATATTGAATTTCCTGTGAATCTACAGTTTTAAAAGCATTTACTTACATTTCTCGTCCATTTCCTGACATCTTAAACCCTCCAAAGGGACACTGAGCAGACATTGCACTGTAGCAATTAACCCTGGAAGAACAGGAAAATTACTTTTGACAGTGTGAAACAATATTTTTTCATTTCTGAAAAATCAGTGGTTTTCTGTCACCTTTAAAAATCCTATGTTGATAGTCACAAACAATATCTAAGTATATATTTGCAAAAAATATATGCAGTTTGAAGTTCAGATAAATGAAACATCAAAACCAACTACAGTTATTATCAGAGTACTAAAACTCTGCAAGGGTATTCAAACAGAGACACAGTTATATATCTGATCATTGCAATAAAATTCCTAATTCATACATAAATTCTCTCACAAAAGATTATCTGCAGATAAATGTTCTGCAGAAAAGTTTATCCACCTTTCTAATAGATAAACTCAGGATAGTTTCTCTACATATTTATGAAGTTTTTTTTTTTTTGTTTCTATTCAGTTAAACATTATTCTATATCATGGTTAAGAACAAAGACACAATATTGAGTAAGAAAGAAATTTCACAGGCCAATTTTTAGGTATGAAGAATTTTGGCAGAATACACATCCTATTCCTGGCTGAGAAGCTCTTTTTGTCTTACAACCTTGTCAAATCAAACATTCTCTATTTTCATATCTTATGTTCTATCCTCCTGCCAGTTTACTGGTTTCAACAAAAGGGATTCTGTTCATAGTTAAGGACTCCTAGACCACCAATCATGTACGAGAAATCCCAAATATTCCAGTTCTATTCTAAACTTTCTTTAATATAAAGAATACCAACTCTGTAAGTCAAGACTGTTAACTTATTTTTGGAAAGCATATGTTCTTTTATCACAGGACCTGGGCAGGAATTTGTGCTGGTTGCAAGTTTTTTCAGATAAAATGTAAATTGGACACAGGTTTTACATTCAAGTCAAATTGGTTGTTCTTCTTCTGGTGCATTGAAATAACTGTTGGAAAATGCAGGCCTTTGTCAGTGATTGTCATTAGACCTGCTATGCCTCCAGGATTTCACTCTTCCATTTCTTAGCTTTTTCTTTTCCAGCTGCATATAGGTTGCCCCTTGTTTTCCATTGCTGGAAATAGCTGGCCTTTTAGTAGTTCTCCCAGCTGATATATCCTTTCTTTGCTCAATCACATTTTATCACTTTTTCTCATTACAGACAGGTGTTTTGCCCAGGCTAATGGCCACTGAACTTCAGATAATTAATTTCTTTACACAATACCAAAACTGATCTCATAAATTATCTTCTGGGATATCCTCAGATCCTGAAGTAAAGAGAACTTTCACAGCATTTTCTTTTGTTTCCTTTTCTTTTTAACAAGTAAATTTCCTTTTTTTGACTAAGCTTATGGGAAAATTGTATGAAGACTAACATGAAGTAATTTTTAGTGACCCTTTAAATTGGGAAACACATGGGAAAGATAAACAGAAGAGACAATGATCTACCTCTAGAAAGATGACAAGAAATAAATATAAAAAAGACCACCCAAAAAAACTGTGAATCTTACAATTAGTGCCATTGACACCTGCAGATCTAAAGTAAGAATTAAAAAAAAAAACAAAACATTACTTACCATACTGTTCCAGCCTGAAGGGCAGCTGCAAATGTCAGTGCTTTATCAATGTCTTTGGTAAAAACTGCTGCTGCTAAGCCATAGGTGGTATTATTTGCCCTCTTGATAACTTCATCTATGGTTTTAAACTTCATGATTTGTTGAACAGGTCCAAATATCTGTAACAAATACATACAAACATATGAAGTGAACTAGAATAACTTACTATTTGAGGTAATTAATGTATTTTAAGTTTACTTCTGTCAGATGGCCTTATTCCAGAATTCATTCAGTCAAGAGTGAAAAAAGTTCTAAAAAAGACTATAAATTTTCATAAAGATTTTTCAATATGAAAGAGGTCAAGATTACCTATTGTAAATACTTCATAAAACAATAAATGACCAATGAAAACAAATAAAAAATTATTAAAATACACACATCATAAAGGTAGTTAACATGGTGTCACGGTGTGCTACCTACCTGTACTGGTTACCA
Source organism: Sitta carolinensis (assembly GCA_032173965.1). Taxonomy (NCBI): domain Eukaryota; kingdom Metazoa; phylum Chordata; class Aves; order Passeriformes; family Sittidae; genus Sitta; species Sitta carolinensis. The sequence continues at coordinate 62,740,107 of CM063313.1, forward strand.
ACAAACTCATGTTTTCTGGACAAGCTCCATTTTTAAAGTCAAGAAAGACATTCAATTTTTCCTTCACCTAAATTTACTATTAGACTTTTATCCCTGCAGATAGCTGCACAATTGAGAATGAACTCCAAATAAATCAACTAATTCTGCTTTCCCTATGGCTATGAAATAGCCCCCCATTTTCAGCTTTCCTGCTACCATTGTTCAGAGTTCTAGCCAGAGGTGACCATGCCTATCACATCACACCAAGACTGCATAGGCTGGGGGTCATTCCAACATCTAATTCTATTTCCATAGACTGTGAGCTCTCTACTTGACTCAGTTTTTAGTGCTGGTTTATAGCTACAGTTGGAAGGATTGATTTCCATAGATCAGAAAAACACTGAACATTCCCCCAGTGTTCAAGTCATGAGCTTCAAAAGTCAGACATTCATTAAACAGTCTTGGTTATCCATAGCTTCTTTGCTCATTACACTTAAAATAATGTGAATGCTGGCCAAAGGGTAATTAATAGAACTGCAAAAAAGTCATAACTCTGTGCTGTTTCATACTTGATTCACATCATGGTGGAAACTTTCCAAATTCTGTCTCATACAGCTCTATCATGTTTTACAACCCTCTGCCTGTCACAATTAATTCTAAATGTTGAGGTGTTTGTTTTAACTCAGACTATTGACTCTCGCTGGATGTAGTGTGTTTAGCAGACTGTGTGAAGTAGTATAATGGACACCAACTGCAGGCAAAGTTGTAGCAATTATTAATTAAGATAAATGTAAAAAAAAAACCACAGTGAAGAGGTCACCACTTGACTTTGAGTCTTTATGTAGCTGAGACAGCAGCTCAGCACTCCCAAATATCTCTGGTTCCTTCCAGACAATCACTGGTGCCCTATCATTGTCATCTTAGTTGGGATAGTAGCAGATTCTTCAGTGATGTATAGACTCATATGCACACTGATCTAAGTTAAATAACCCCACAGAGGCAAAACGAAATGCCACCAACAAAATGCCTCTGTAAGCACAGATAATTTCCCACATTGCAAAGCAGCTGCCTGGTTCATATAAGCATCAAGTTAAGCGGCTCCTTAGGCAATGTAAAATGTTGGAGGCACAAGTTGTGCCTTCAAGATTTGCATCTCTGCTACAGGTTACTGCGACTTTGATATGTGAGACATGGACATGGAGCAATGCAGACAATCCAAACCTCAACATTCATCCACTGCAGGAGCCTCTGTTGGCAGGGCAGCCTCATACTCCTCTCCCTCCTTGAGCAATCTGGTGAAATGGGCACCAGAAAACAATAAAAGCACTTTAAACACCACCAGGATGAAACAACACATTTAATGAGAGAATTTTCATATAGTCACTTCTAAATGGATATTTTGTACAGACATTTAAACAGAAGACTTCCAGTGAGGGAAGAGATTGCTGAAAATTTATTTACCTCTTCTTTGGCGATGCGCATATCATCCGTAACATTAGAAAAAACTGTGGGCTGGATGAAGTAACCCTTGTCTCCCCATGGACCTCCTCCACATTCCAGTTTGGCTCCTTCTTTTTTCCCACTCTCAATTAGCTCCAAGATTTTTTTAAACTGCTCCTTATCAATCTAAATGAAAAGATATTTCAGGAATGAAAACAACACACACTGATAACAGTTGGTCTTCTAGCTTAATAACCTAAACCTGGGCCTAAATCTGTAAGCTGGAGAAAAATATGGCTTTTTCTCTATGGCAGTAGACACAGTGAATAGACCTGATACAGGCTATTTTTTTTTTTTTTTTCTCCTAGAGAGCGTTACTCAAAGCACAACAAGGAATCTGGAGACAAAGGGAGATATTTAACATAATAACCATAAAAGAAATGCAGCTACACCCCACAATTACAATTTTCTGTTAAATGGGATCATAGCAGTTCTAAAAGGAGTAACTATTCTAATCTGTAAAATAGTTAGGCTTTGGCTAAAAGTTGCAAGGCAGAAAAATAAGTCAAAAAAGGCAGATTATGAGACTGAAGGAGAAAAGAATCTTTATGCTCATTTAAATATTTTTGTTAATGCTTTTCCATGTGTTTAACTTCCTTAAATTTTTAGTAGGAGTGTATTTACATCTCTCATTTAAATTGTTAGCATGAAATTCAAACTCAGTAAAGCCACAATAACATGACAGAGCATTTCTGTCAATTTTATATTAGCTGTACACCAGACAAATGGAGTTTACTTTTTTGAATCTTCCTGCCCTTTGACTTTTAAATTTATTCAGCTGAATTGATTATCTTGTATTGAAAACTATTCCAGGATATAAAAATAATATTTTTAAGTTTCCTAAATATTGTGTGGCTTGGATTGAATTTCATTTCCAATTTACTGTGTGTCTTTTATTATTCGAAATGACTGTGATAACCAATACAGAATAAGTTACTTAATATGTTACTTATTGATAACGAATAATGAATATGTTATCAAATGCATGGGAGTGGTTTTGTCTCCTACTTTTTCTTTTTCTCTACTACAACGCTTTTATTCCATATCCTGCAGAATAAGCTGATGTGGGAATAAGACGAGATGAGAACAATTGTAACAGTGCTCTGAAGCGATCTATTGAGTTCACAGCATTGTGACAGCAATACTTTTTAATCCTGCATTTTAATATTCATTTGATGGGAAATCTGTTGATACAATCTTTTACCAAAAGGAGATAAAAAGAACCTCTTACATTTTAATTGTGTAGTATTCTAGAACTGAGAGCAGCATAATAAAATGTCTAATGCCTTCAAAAAGGGGAAAAGATATTGGAACTCTTATTTCTTCAAGCTAGTCACTTTTAGTGGCACATATCTGAATGAAAAGTTAGCAAACTTTAACATGACATGGGTAATTGTACTTGCATTTCTACAGATCTTGCATCGGAGCTTTCTCAAAGGAGCTTTTTTTTGTAATTGTTTATGTTCAACAGTAAAAAGAACTAGAAAAGAGAAAGATACCTTGGGTCTATGATATTGACACAAACAACAATAACTCTGATTTCTTCCTCCTTGTACTTGAGACTGACCTCTACGAAACTATACTTAGCCTTGAAACTACTGTAGGTTTAGAAAAACATTGAATTGTGATGTCATGACAGAATTACGCTGGAAACATGAAATATTACTCACTTGGGGGCCTTGCTGTACACCAGGCTTCAGAGGATCCCCAAGAGTGTACTTTTTTGCTCTCTCTATGCTCCGGCGTACAAACTCATCATAAATAGGCTCTTCCACAAAAATCCTAGATCCTGCTATGCAACATTGTCCCTGGTGGTAGAATAGACCAATGTGGGCAAATTCCACAGCAGCGTCCACTGCAAAGGAATGCAGAGTTTGTCAGACCATAAACCTGACTGGTCACATCATAAGTTCCTTACCAACTTTTGTCACCCATCTAATTTCCCTTTCTATCACTTTTTATGTTTGTGGCCCTTTAAAATACAGATATACAAAGATTTACTTATGTCCAAACTACCCTTCTCAAGAGCATCACCTAGCTGAACACACAATCAGATACCCTACAGGAAATGTAGATTTAACATTATTTGCCCTGTCAGGAGTACCAAGAAGAGCATTCAAACAGAAAGTTAATAAACCTGTTTAAGATCCTTCTATCTGCTTTTCATTCTGCATTCATGTTTCATTATGATGATCATTAATTACATTAAGAGAGAACCAGTTGTCAGAGCTCTGTATTTATTTAGGAACATCAATTTTGGTGTCAATCTAACCTAAAATTATGGCATGATCAAACAACTTTAAAAATTACCTTTTTGAAAAGGTACAAATAATTTACTGACAAAGAAAGGAAAAGTGCATTGGATTTGCAAAGTAGTAATTCATATAATAAAATTGCTACTAACAGTCTGCATCTGCAAATATAATGTTAGGGCTTTTTCCTCCAAGTTCCAAGGTTACTCTCTTCAGATTGCTCTTCCCTGCTGCTTCTTTAATCAGTTTGCCAACCTAGAAGGTAGGGAGAGGACAGTTTCATGTCAAAAAGTTCATAACTACCTCTTATAATACTTTTCTAATTTCCTCAAAACTGAAAATCTGTTAAGAGATTTCTACCATCCCAGTAATAAAATGAAAAATAAGTTAAAACAACTGAAAAGAGTCAGGGTGCAGGGGACTTGTACCCTATGAATTGGAAGTGTTTGCTAGAAGAGTCTCCCCCTTTAATGTTAACTGCCAAAGATACACGGTGTTTTTTTGGTTACTACTACTCTACTTGCATGTATCTCTAATTTAAAGCAGGCACAGGTTGCTGCTCCACCAGTTACTCCCACTAGCTTAAAATTCCTTTGTTTTATGGATGAGAAGGCTCTTTAATGCATAAAGTTTATGAGACAATCTACACTGGCTGCATGGACACTCTTCCTTGTTTCAATTTCTCTCTTAGGTGAATGAAGAGGAGGAAGTGGACACTGCAAGCGAGAACCCCTACCTTGTTTTTTCTACTGATGACATGATTAAAGGAACTACTTACTATGAATTGCCCTGGAAAAGCCGTGAAGGAAAAAATCTGCTAGTAACTCTTGTGGCTTCTAAATGCCTGTGTTTAGCAACCATCAGGCAAATCTGCTCCCTCTGTCAGCCTTTCTACCATCATTTCTCATTGCTAAATTGCACTTCTAGAAGAGGACTGTCCCCAAACTTAGAACACATGGACCTCAGGTTCATTTGCCTTTGTAGGGTCACTGGGAACTGTAGTCACTGTCTATTTGGAACATCTGTGGGATATTTCTCAGTTCTCGGGGTTTTGGGTTGTTTTCATTTCCCATTAATGTAGAGATGAAGGTTTCTGAGACTAAATACAGCTATTGCACTCAGTGTGTACTGATCCCTGACATGAGGCAATGATATTTATCATTGGAGTCTACATCTAAGAAGTTAAGAGACCAGATGGCAGCTTTTCCATTTGGCATGCATGTAGACAGACAATATAGTGAACAGTATCAGGGATACGACTAATCCTTAATCCTACATATAGTCTACAATGAGAAATCTTCAATTAAAGCACTCACAGCTCTTCAGAGTGAAGGTTAGGGAAAATTAACAGTGACCTTCCTTTTAAACAGATACATATTCAAACACTCTTTTAAGACCACCCAGACAGTACTAAGTATCACTGAAATACCAAAAATCTGTCACTTCACCTAAATGTGTGCAGACCTAAGAATGAGATTTCCTAGGTACCTTCCTGTCATCCCATTGTTATTAAATATAAAGATAGCAGAACTTATAAAAAGATATAAACAATATTATGAGAAAGTTTTGGTATAAATGAGTAAGACTTAAAATACCCTTGGTATACTAGAACCTACTGTATCTCATGGACTGCCTTTGTTTGAAGGGCTTTCCAGCAATACAAACATTGTTTAAATATGTTGAAAGTTAATAATAACCAACAAATCATTAAACAGACTTTGTTTAACAAACCAGCAGCCATAAGAAAGAAGAGAGTTAAAATAATTACACAGAATAAGTTAGACATTAAATCATTGCTGGGAATCAGCAGGGCACGTTTCCTGCTTTATTTTCTTGCATTCATAACAGTACCTCTGTAGAGCCTGTGAAGGCTACTTTATCTATATCCATGTGGTGAGAAATTGCTGCACCAGCGGTGGGTCCAAAGCCTGGCACAATATTCACTACTCCAGGTGGAAATCCTGCCTGAATTGGAAGAAGAAACCTGTAAATTTGCGGAAGGATAATAACTAGAAGAAAATATGTTGCTTGTTTTTTTCAGTTCTCCAGACACCTTTTCTTAGCCATATATTTATTCTCAGCCCTAGAGCCACAAAAAATTTAATTCTTCCATGATTTATACCCTCTCTCTTTCACCTGCTTTTTAGGTTATTGAACTACCTCTTTTTTTTTTTTAAAAAAAAAAAAAATAAAAAAATATTACTTTAGTTCTTTGTTAGTGCCATTTATGAAGAAATATTTTTTTTAATTTTCTCATTTAGATGTTTCATATCTTCTTATTAAAGCAGTTTGAATCAATATACATGCTTGCTGACTTCTCTACATTAATATCCATGCTAGATGGAATTTAATTAATGATCTACTGAAATTAAGAAAAATCATGGAACTCTGGATGTAGGTTGAAAGTACAGAGGGCAGCATGAGATTTTACAGCAAAAAAGAGGCAGATCAGATACCAAGCATGAAAAAGCAGGCTGAGATACACACTGTTTCAATATCTTGCACATTTTTTATGCAAATAAACTTTTCCTATGGGTCAAAACCAATGCATTGATTCTCATAAATCCTGTGTTAGATATGTTCCAGTCTCAGCAAAATAAGTCATTTTCTTCCAGGAGCTTGTCAGGATATGTGAAGAGTACATAAAATTTTTGTTGCTTTATGAAGCAGGTCCACAATCTCAATGATTGCAGAACAGACATAGAACTAAAATATTAAATAGATTCATGTCTTGCATTATTACTTCAATAAGTCTTTTTATAGCACTAAACCGGACTTTGGAATTGCATGCAGAAGCTCCATAGTTTTGGAAAATGGTGAATTACATGTGATGAGTTGGAGCTTCTGAAACTCATGTCCTGCATTTTGGACACCAGGTTGTTACTTTTGTTCAAGCAACTTTTATGCCTTACTGTTTCATGCTCAGATACACACTGTCAGTGATTGATATGTTAATTTAATTTTCCAGATAAATATTTATCCTGAAATTGATGAGACAATGAGGTTCTTTCCATCAGTTTAGCATTATGTTTTTTAATTAATTTGTGTAGAGAAGTCTCACTTTGAGAATTTAATTTCCATGTTTGTTTTAGGAGCTCTTCTCTGTATGTTAGTAAGAGAGACTTGTGAGTGTTACTGAGCAAGATAGTGAAGTGACACAAGTGACCATATATGTATTTTTATTTAAAGTGGACATTTGGGACCTAGAAAGCTAAATTAGACCTTCAGATATTTTCACAAGTCTAAAGCATCTATTGAAGTGAGCACTGATAGGGATTTGGGCTCCAATTTTTTTTTTTTTTTATATTCTGGATACTTATCACATTCCCACTTCTGAGCTTTCCTTTCAAGAAATCGGAATATCAGAATAGATATTTCATTAGATTGTAACAGAATTGAGTTACTTTCCCTGTAAAGTTACTTTTTCAGAGAAATACATATTCACATACTTATTGTTAAAAGTTAATAGAGAAGGTTTCTCTGATTTTTTAAAGCTGTTTCTCCTCCCCTGTATTATCTAATAGCATTTACTATGTTATGCAATAACAGCAGGACTTGGCTCCATTCCGATAATCATTTAGTTTCTGTGTAATATTAACGCACAGACCAGTCAGTATGTTCTGCTGAGTCACTGTTTTAAAGCAGAATTATAAAATGTGCCTAGTCATTTCCATTAAAATTCTGCAAGGTTGCTGCACTGGTGACTGTTTACATCTGTGCCAACCTTTGAAACATCTTAGTTTGTGCTTATTGATTTTATTGGAAAGAAAGCTAAACTGTTTTACTGTTTTCCTTGGGTATTTGCTGAACTGGCCACAACAGTTAGCTTTGGAGACACTAACTCTGAAGAAACTGGCACACCCCCACCCCTTGTTCAGGAGCACAAATTGTCTTCTCACAGTTTCTGTGTGAAGAGAGTTCACAGTTTTGGCAGCAGTCACCAGCTTGATTTTACAGCTCCCTGTTAATAATCAACTTAGGTGGATGAAAACTTTATTCAGTTAAAAAAAAAAAAAAAAAAAAAGGCTGTACAAACAGGTTTTGTCTGTGATAACTATGCTAATAAAGTCATGGCCACCCACCTCCAAGTACTCTGCACTTGACTCCTTGTTTGCTTTTGACTTTGAAAGGTACTGTGCTTTTGTAATACAAATATATTTTCTAAAGAATGGAGTTTACTAAACTGCTGTTGTGGGATTTTTTTTGTGTGTGTACTAGGCTGAGAGATATGCATGCTTTTGTCCTGGTTTGGCTTCAATGGTTTTCAAAGGTAAGTTCCACAGTGCAAGGCTAAGCATGCAATGAGCCTGTCTTATATTACCTTTGTAACATTTCAGCTGGCGTATACTCTTACATTTCTGAGAGGGGCAAATAACTCTGTTGTTGGTGACTTACCTCTTTAATTAAGGATCCCATGTAAAGGGCACTGAGTGGAGTTTGTTCTGCTGGTTTGACAACCACCGTGTTTCCACAACAAAGGGCAGGGGCAATCTTCCAGATGAACATAACCAATGGGAAGTTCCACTGAAAGACAGATGAGAAAGTGTATCCTATTTCTAATATATCACCAAAATACCTCAGCTTTTTCTGTTGTAATAGTGTGAATTTTCAACTGGGTGGTTAAACTTTTTGTTGAGCTCCTTTCAGAATGAAGATGTTTTGAAGAAAACAATTGGCAAGACATATAATACAAAGACTGGGGATTTTTGTGTAAGTTTAAGTCCGGGGGATCCAAGGTTTTAGCTACAAGCTCAGGAGACAATGAGTGTACTCCTTTAACAAACTATTACAGGCAGTTGTTGGATTAGTAGTGCAATTGGGAGTTTTGCTATCTTAAATGGTCACATCCATCATCAATTCAGTTTTCTAAGGGAGACAAGGTAATAACACTTAATGCTGCCCCTGCCCTCTCCCACGAAGTTTCACTGGCAGCTGTCTGTGGTGGGCAGTTCAGACAGACTGAAGGGCAGCTTTGGATCCCATGTTCTGCAGTATGAGGGAAAACATGACCAGTGGAAAATAGCTTTGCCCTCTTGAGAATATTTACAATAGTTCAGGTAGCATTGAGGTCATGAGCATCAGCTCAACAGACACCTTTTTGAAATGGAAAAAAAAGGCAGTTAAGAGCTACCTATTAAGTCAGAAAAGCTAGGAGGAGTACACACATACATACACACATACATACATACATACACACATGCATACGTGTATATATATATATATATGTGTGTGTGTGTGTGTGTGTGTACAAGCAACACTTCTTTTTTTTCTTTTTTTGTCTCCTTTTTTACTCACCCTAACTCCAAAAATAGTGGGACCATAAATAATATAAAGTGAGGGATAACATGGTTTTCTGCATATTCATTGTTAAAGTGGAACAGCATAAGTGAAAGGAAGTGAAAATGATGAACTATCAAAAATGGTTTGCAACATACATGTAGTCTTCAGAGTTTTGGTTTATACAGAAACCTCCAGTTTGTTGCTCAATATTTCAATGGAGAGGAAATGATGATATACTCAGAAATACTTAACATTTTATAAGGGAAGTTAGTGTTTTTACTAACTGCTGTTTGTACTTCCAGGAGACAATTGTATTTTAAATGGCCATATCTAGTGTTTCTAGCACTTTAGCATGGCTTGACTGAGTGTTTTACTTGAATGTCTTATGTCTGACCTTTAAGAGGATCTAAACCAGCAGTTACCCAAGCTCTCCTAGAGACTGGATATAAACATACTCAAGTAACGTTCTCTGAATCAATGAAGCAATCTTCAGATACAGCAAGTTTTCTAGATCAGCTTAAAGGTGTCAGGAACATGAGCAGGACACACATAAGGTCTGAGCAGACCTTACAGACAAGATGACTTTTTCAGAACCTTTTGAGTTGTCAAGCAGGTCAGGGGAGGCTGCCCATAACTACTGTGTGCAAGGTGGTGGGTGGATTAGAAGAGCTTAGTGTGTACAACTATTTTCATAAACACCTGCCAAAACTATATAGACTTCACAAATAAATTTAGAACTTGAGTTCCTGAAGTGTTTTGAATGATCAGACTCAAGTAGGCCTTTTGAAACTTCAGTTATAAAGAACAAGCTTAAAACTGGGAATTTAGATGTGCCAAACAGGAGTTTTTTTGGACACATTCTTTGTGTTGTAACTTGTACCACCATCATGGTGAATGAGCCTTAGCCATAAACAAAGATCCAGCTGTCTGAATGCTGTACAGAGCAGAACAGATATTGTAGGTCAAGAGTTTATTGTTTATAGGCTTATAGGCCTATAGGCTTAAACATTATAGACTAAATATTACACTCTCCTACAAGTTTATTTCTAATTCTTTTGGATTCAACAAAACACAATTCTATCTTTCAAATTATTTCATAAGTCAAACTTCTGAGATTTATTTTTGCTCCTTAAGCCAGGAGGAGAGGGACAAGGTTGGACCAAAGTGACTCATCAAAAACTGATGGATCAGAATTTCAGTAGTCAGGATTTCAGGAAAGTAGTCTAGCTTTCAAGAAAGATAGAAATTTCTGGTTAGTAATGTTTCACAAATGCACCTGCATAGGCAAACTTTCAAAAGCATTTCCATTTGTAACAAGGAAGATTTCTGTTTACATAAATGTCTCCAACTTACAGGAATAATTTGGCCACACACTCCAATAGGCTCATGTCTTGTAAATGTAAAAAAGTTTCCATCTAAGGGAAAAAGAAATAAATTAGGCATGTAGACAAAGCATTTGTGAGAAAGAGTTACATGAAAAAAATGATAAAATAGGGGACCAAACTTATCTGGATACAATTCTGCTTATAAATGATATTTTCAAAATCTTAACTATGCAAAAAACATAAAGTACATCTGGATTCAATGTCTACTTTCTTCATAGCTCCTAGGTTTGATTTTTTCCAGTCTGACTGTCTTTTTGCAGTGACAAACCTGCTTCTCAATATGGTATGCACAGCACACCAATAAGAATTCCTCATTTCTTTTTTCTTTTATCACCTATTTTTTTCTTTCAAAAACTACTCTTTTAAATCCTAGGTACATATCAGACATTTTTTAATATTAGATCTTAGCTTACATCAAATCCATTAAATATAAACCTCTCTTTGATTCAAATAAATATGTGTTCTATTAAACCTAGTATAGTGGTCTACATGAGGCAAAAAAGTTGGAAGTATTTATCACTCTAGTTTTCCTTAATTCCTTCTTTATTACCTCTTCCTTAATTCCTTCTTTATTACCTTTTCCTAATTCCTTCTTTATTACCATTCTTTTCTTTGTCTTTCTGAGAGAAGGTAGCTAGAAAGACAATGTTTTCATAGAGCAGCTTAATGGGAAAGGGAATAGAATGAAATTTTAGCAAATGCTGTTTCCTCATTCCTATCTCTTAGTACTTTTCCTAACACAATAACCAGTCACTGAAGTAAATATTACTGCTTTGTGCTAATCTTTGTAGCATGTAAATATGTAGACACCCAGTTCTCACTGCTGTAGTCTTGTATACACTATACTTTTCTATGCAAACATAGCCTACTGCATTTCTCAGATGTACATACAGGATTAACTGTTTTGGTACATAAACAATAGTAGTTAATAGTGTATGGAAGAAGAAATAAATGTGAAGACCTACACTAAGTGTTTAAACTGAGAACTATGATAAATCTTTTATAATCTGTCTTAAAAACTTTCCAAAATATTTTCCATTTGAGATATGTTGCACAACTTTTAGGTAAGAGTCAGTTATTTACAACTTGTGTTGGCCACAGTTCTGTAGTTTTGTTATCTTGGAACTACTCACCCATTGGAACAGTACGTCCATGGATTTTATCAGCCCAGCCGGCACAGTAGCGTAAAGTTTTGATACAGGCACCCAAATCCATTAGATAAGCTGTGGAAAAGAGCTTCCCACCATCAATGGTTTCCATTGTCTGCAGACAACAGCAATTAAAAAGTTAATATCAAATACTGATAATGGCTCTTTTGCTTGTGCTTTGTAATTTAGTTTTTGGTAGTTCACTTTGAGGATTTCATCTTTAGAACAAACATTTAGATTAACTCCACTCCAAAGAAGACATTTTGAAAAACTGAATGTAGTGATTTACAAGTGAGAAATTTTCATGATGGCTTATTTATATTGAGATATGCAGACAGCATGATCATGATACATTTGTAATGGTAAGATTTACTCAAAAAACATCTCTACTGTATAAATCACTCACACAGTTCTACTTTATGTTAAATATTCTGCAAGCACAGATCAAGATACCAGGCAGGAGACTGTGCAGCAGTTTACAACTGATGCAAATAAAATGAGTGGATTTCCTCAAATATCAGCAAGACTCAAGTCTTGTAAAAAATATCCTGAGTACACCTTGAGTTTCTGATGTGCAAAGGAAAGACCTGAGCCATCTAGAACTCTAAAGTGAGAAAAATTCATTTTGAAAAATAAATGCTTATACAGAAGAGAGTCTCTAAATAGGGTTGCTTTCCAGCAGAAATCTGGTTTGAAATCTAAGGAATGTGGCTTGAATTAATTTCCATGCCCCTTACTATTGGGACATAAAGATCATGCGCAGTTCTTAAATAGTGTCAACATATTTTTGACACTTCAAGAATAATTTTCTCAAGCTTTCCAAAACAGAGAAATTGAGGACCTTCAACTTTATGAACAATCCTGTTAAAATATATTTAACAGGAAGAGCCCAAACTATAGTTTTAAGATCTAAACTATAATTTAAAAATGTAATCAGGTTGGCATTCTTTAGCATTTCAGGTTGGATAAACAGACTGATCCTTCAAGAAGAGTTTTTCATCAACAACTTCCCTGTGAAGTCCACATTTTTAGTCAGCTGGACTCATTTCAGATGCCATAATTGGGAAGAGAACAGAACAAAGAGAGAAGACAGCAATGTCTCTTAGTAACAAGGAACAAATTAAATGAGATATGCCTGCAGCATTACAAGCAATATATGTGGCACTGGTTCTGTTCTGTTTGGACATGGGAGAAAATTATTTCCTGGCCTCAATCTTATGAAATCTCTAGCCTTCAACATTACAAGAGATTGAATCCTAAGCAACACAATTCTCGGCGGCTCTTTCAGTAACTGGCTTTGACTTAACTCTTTCAATTGCCTGTTTAGAGGTTTTGACTTACTCTTTCAATTGCCTGCTGAGTCTCTGAAACACCTTATCAACAAATAAGGCACTGAAATGGAAGCATTTTCATCCTGGTCAAATTCATGAACACAGGAAAATGATGTTGCAATGAGTTTTGGACGACAATTTTGATCTCTAATGTGCAGGAGTATGTGTCACTTTATTATACTAGTTTTACAGGTACAATAAACTGGGAGTAGAGAAATTCTCTCTTCATCAAAGTCTGGAAAGCACTTTACTCATACATACCTTTTCTGAAAAGAGAAATAGTTAATAAGGTGACTGAGTTGTAGAACATATAAACAAAGTCAATAAAATATAGACTTGGGAGAGGCCCCAGAGAAATGCAATTTTTTCCTATAAGGAAATGGCAGATATGAACAAAAACTAATACAATGTTTCATTTTTCCTGTGGAAAAGAGATTGTGTCTTCATCCTCTTTGCATTTATAATGCTTTAGATTATGCAATAAAGAAATTTCAGCTCATCCAATTATTTAATGGACAAGAGGGCATACTCTCTTAAAATTTTATCTTAATTCAAATCTTGCATGTTAAAGGCATAAATTTCACCCCACAAGGTTTCTCCTGAAAAACTCTACTACAGTCATAAGTACATATCATATAATGGGCAGCAAATGCTTTGCAGATTTTACATATCTAAAGGTTTAAATTTTATGAGCTTTTCTACAGTGTGTTCTGTGGCTAATAGCTAAATACTTCAAACTGTAACTAGATCAGTCTGAGTGATGATCCTGAATGCTGGATACTTCTCCTTCTCTAAATTTTATGCTGTTTACAGAAAACCAGGATTCATCTTCATTACAAGCAATTACCCCACCTAAACTTTAATTCTAGAATGTGCTTGAAATAGCAGAGAAATCATCTTAATAATAGTATCATATGTGGAGTTTAAAACAAGGAGGAGAGGATACTATCTTTTATCAAATTGGTGGTGTATTTCTATTTCACATGTCATTTCTTGCCTTAGTGCACAATATGTAGGTGAGAGCATTACAAGTTATGTGTCCTGTTAAGCGTAGTTAAGCAGCCAATACAAAGTTTTTTGTAGAGGGGACATAATTCCCCAGCGTACATGTTGTTCTTTTTTAAAATAATCCATTGTTGCCTTTGTTTCTGGTTGAGCTTTATCATTCATTACAATGAACTTCATTTAATGAAGGACCAATGATAAGAAAATGAAATTCATGAACTCATGAAATTCAAAATTTCTCTCAGTTCTGACATGTATCATCTATAAGCATGGAGCCAGACTTTGAGTATAGGCCTGATTCAGGTTTTGATTTGAGTTTAGGCCTTGATTCAGACTGTGGTTTAGACAAGCATTAACTCTGTGATCAATATTAGTGTGCCCTTAAGAACCTGTGGTCCAAGTTACTGTGACTGTGGGTTGTTTAAGTTCCACTTTAAAGCTGAGCAAATACTCCGGTACTTTGTGAATATAGGGTGTTAATAGACCAGAGTGCAAGCCAGCTTAGTGAAGGCCATTTACTACAGAGGAGAAAACCAAGTATTGAGACAGCCCAGCTCTCCAAAGGGTAGGCACGTTAAACTTGCTTGTATCTCTCTTTAAGAATCAGGACTTTTCTCCTCGTCCTTTTGTTCGCATGTCATACTCACAGCTAAAATCAGACGATCTCTTTCGACCAAGTCAGCTAGTTTATTCAAGAGCCTTCCTCGCTCTGAAGCGTCCATCGTGCGCCAGGTTGACCCGAGCTCAAAAGCCTTTCTAGCTGCTTTAACTGCCTTGTCCACATCTGCCTGCGGGGAAAATAGAAACACTTACATGATCAATAATTGGTTCTGTCATAAGCCTTTTCTGCTGCTAAATGTGTGAAGTTTAGCGTAAGTTTGAGTAATATTAAATGAGAGAAACAATCCCAATCTAATCAACATTAGTATCGGTAATGTTAAATACATGGGTTATTTTATTTCAAATGCTTCTCTTGTTATTTCAGCAATGTAAAGTTCTATGAGAAACAGATGGGTTCTCAAAATTTCCAAAATAAAAATATATAAAAGAACTCTACTTTTAAAATTTAGATTTTAAAGCCCTTTCTATACTCCAAGCAGTTACATTGATGATACAATTTGATCTCTTTTATTTGAAGAGATGTCTGAGTCTGAAAGGTAAATGCTTAATTGCTCATCATCTGAAAGTATCTTATGGTGCAATGAAGACCATGTTAGAAAAGCCTGTTCCTTAGGATGTTTCATAAAAAGAACACAAATTTATTATTAAGGCAGACAAATCAATAAATTTATTTTTGAAAACTTAAATATTTTTTGTATAAAATTACTTTAAAAATTAAAAATAAGCCAGGTTTAAAAAGCTAAGCTGAAATATTTTAAAGTCTAAGCACTGTCTTTGCATATATCAGCTAATTTCCTGGTCCATTCAAGTTTGTTATCTCATATTTTTCTATTTATCATTTTGTTCTCACTCTAAAAGAAAAATTGTCAATGAAACTAATCTGTGCATAGGGCATTCCAAGATTTAAGAAAAAACAATTATAATTTCTTGAAAAAAGGCTTTTAGTGCTTGGAATTCTTTTGTATTTAAAAATTCTTTAAAATTCTCCAATGAAAACAGTGACATAAAAAAGAGGTTTATTCTACTTTTGTTTGTCAGAAACAAAAAATTTTGAGAAAGAAAAAGAAAACCAAAGGAGTTTCTATATATGCCACATTTCCCAGAGAAATTTGCATGCAACCTTTAAAGGGTATCTTTCAAACTTTTTTGATGCTGCTGTTTGCTAATATCTCCTCAAGGGAAATCATTATCAACGTTGACTAAGACAGCATAATCAACTAAGACAACATTATAGTCAATTGTTTTAAACATGAGCCAGATCTTGAATCTTTAACTGATGTTGGTAGACATCGACTAATTTTAAGAAGCTGTGAGTGGGGTGTGTTACTGGCTTGGAAGGCCCAACACAGACCTGTGAGGCAGGAGGCCACAGAACTTCTAAGTTTTAACAGGAAATTTGGGAAAAGAAAGGGAGGAATTATACGGATAGCATAGCCATGACTATATTGGCCTACACCAGGTAGCTGAAATCTACCAAGTTAAGATTTGCTTTTCTTCGGAATCTATCAGCATGTTGTCAAACACCTCATCACTATCTGTGACCCCTATCATAAATTTTCTACATCTTTGCGATAGGACTCAAGGGCTGTGGCTTAGCCTTAACAGGAAAAAGAGAAGGGAAAAAATGTCATATGACTACAAATGACATAAATTATAGTTACATTGTCTGGTGTTCTTTCTACCAGACATGCAAAAATAACTAAAACTGAGAAAAGTATTATAAGAGTAATATAGGTCTGTGAATGAAAATTAATAAAAATGGATTGTTCTTCAACTGTATGAAATTTAATTTCATTACCTAAATTTACACAATGATTATAAAGACTCCTTTCTGAGCCAGTTTAGATTTTTTACAAAAGTACATTTAGTTTACACATGCTGACCATTTGGTGAGCTCCTTTATTATTAATAGGGGCCTTTAGGATTAGGAATGTAGCTTGAAAGAGCCATCAAACTGGAAGAAAAGAGTTCCCACCCACATATATGTCCGTTCTTTGTAATCTCCCCTTGTTTTTTAAAATACCACTGCAAGGCAGTGGACAGCCCTTTGTCAACCCTATTGTATGCACAAATTAAATTCCTAAAATCTCTTGGCTCATTATCTGAAGTCTAGCCTCTTGCATATTAGGTTCATAATGGCTGTGTAATTTACTAGATCTGAACAATTCACTAGGCAATTTAGTTAATAGCAGTTGTCATTACATATTAGTTTGCAAAATTATTGAAGAGAAAGCAAACCTGTGTTTTGAATAGTATTATCTCTTTATTTAATGAGTTGTTAGAGAGCTTGTAAGGAAAGAAAGCTACAAAAATTTTGAATGGTAACTGAACAGTTGCAGGTTATGAGAAATTTAATTTGGATATGATAATTTATCAGTGTCGCAGCAATATATATAGGTAGCTGGTATTAAAGAAAAGAAAAACCTTTGAAAAACTTCAGGTTTAAAATATTTTTTTAATTATTCCACTCCAGGTGAAATAATTAAAAGTCAGACTTTCTTGGCCATGTTTTTCAAAGAAAATGTTTAAAATATTTCTTCATT
Source organism: Sitta carolinensis (assembly GCA_032173965.1). Classification (NCBI taxonomy): domain Eukaryota; kingdom Metazoa; phylum Chordata; class Aves; order Passeriformes; family Sittidae; genus Sitta; species Sitta carolinensis. Next base: position 62,757,151 of record CM063313.1, read on the forward strand.
ATGACCTACTTAGTAATTTGTGGTCACTATTGCTCAAGTACTAGACAACATTAGAGACCAAGATTACTAGGAGAGTCATGATGAGATTACAGACCATCATTTCCAGGAGTAAGAAAGATTTAATGAGAAGATGATTCTGAATGTATTTCTCAAAAGAGAATTTTATTTCAGTGTGAATTTCTGTACAGTCAATTAAAAAATTCTTAAAAAGCACATGCTTATTATATTGGCAATAATTTTTTGTGAACTTATAACACAGACAAACTTATATGTTTTTCACTAGTTCTGCTGGATAAAAAGGTGTTTAACATTTTGATGCTTAAGCTTAAAAAATGTTTGCTATACAAAATATTCTAGAGATGCATATTTCTTGACTAAAACGAATATATAATTTTGTGAGAAATGTGAAAAGAAAAAGATTCACTTCTGGATGCAAGATTGTCTTTGAAGTGGAAATGTAGAAAATTAAATACATATGTGCAAGAACTAAACCAGTAATTATAAAACCAGCTTTATTTCCAGTTGCAGTCATCTTGTGAACTGGAAATAAAACTTTTACTTCTTGTATTTACTTTCTACGAATATATTAAAAATCTCTTTCTTTGGTCAGCACTTTTAGTGCTATTAAGCACATTGCCCATCCTATTAAAAAAACTCCTACCACCTTCTTACATTTAAACTATATAGCAGCACTAGGCAAATCCTATTCTCAAGAAAAACACATATACGAAAATACAGAGATTAGTTCTTCGGTTTTCATTATATCTTTAATTACATGGCATCTGTCTAAACTTTCCACTATAGAATCTCATAAATATAAAAAAAAAAAAAGTTTCTTTACAGTTTTCAACAATTTTTTTAGTCCTCTGCTTCATTGATTCAACAGGCTTTAAGTAGGAATTAGTGACTATTTGATAGGTTACTTTCAGCTTCATAGTAATTTTTAGGACTATGTTCCAATAAGTTTTTCAAAAAATAAAGTATTTGAAGGGGGAAGTACTGAGAAGACATATAGTTAAAAGTACCCATGGTAGTGATAATCTTCACAAAATTTGTGGGAAATAATAAGTATTTGTCCTTTTTATATTTTCTATAAGGAAATAAAATAAAACCCCAACTAAATTTTTAGATGTCAATGATCACAGATAAGAAAAAGAATCAATAATATTAGTAAAACAAATCAGCAAAAAATATTTTTTAAGAACTTTTCTCACATAAGCCTAAGGTAAAGCAGTTTTTTAGTGTCTCTTTAAAAAAATATTACTGCTTATTAAAAGAGGGGTTGTGAAAGAAGGTATACATGATGAACTAAGTCCATCTGAGGTGATGTTTTACATCACACAAATGGCTGCTTGTCTTCCTGCTTTTAAATTAAAAATAAAACTGAAATTAAAGTTACAGTTAAGGGCAAGAAAGAAAACCCTACCTTGTCACCCTCTTCAACCTCACAGATTTTCTCTTCTGTTGCAGGGTTAAAGACTGCAAATTTTTTACCACTGACTGAATCATGCCATTCGTTGTTTATAAATATCTGCAGGGAAGAAAGAGTACAACAATATTAGCAACACATACATAGCTTCTGTCTGTTACATGCTTTAGTGAATAAACATATATTTCGCAGCTGAGAGCTGTCAGATTGATAGATGTCTGAACTAAAACTGGATACATGTTACTATGTTTTTCTGAAGTGATGAGTAATCATATACACATTTAACCAGGATCAGTTACTTAAATTTGACTTCCTTTGGAGAGGCAAACTTTTTCTACATTGTATTTTAACTTCGTTTCATATCATAAAAATATGCTGATGTAAAGGGGTCCTACCTCTTCATGAAGTATAAGGGAGGTACACCCCTAAATGATCTATGGAAAACTACCTAAGTTTCACACGGTTGTTAACAATGAAGGGACTTTCTGTTACACAGCCTGACAGAAGTAAACCCAGTCCTTCGATTTAGTAAGTATAGTATATTGAATTAAGAATATCTTGGAGACCACTGTTGTATATAGCTCTACTTTGATCTATTTTCACTCTCTGCAAAAAAAAAAAAGAAAATCCCAACCAAAACCAAACCAAGTCTCCCAAAGAAACAAAACCAGTGGCAGGATTTTTTGAAATTGAAACTGAAACCGAATAACTTAAAGAATCACAGAATGGATAAGGCTGCAAGTGACCACAGTGGGGTCGTATGGTCTAATCTCCCTGCTCAGGTAATATTAGAGCACACTGCACAGAATTGCACCCAGATGGTTCGGTGTGCTTAGGACATGCATAAGGACCTCTAGGTCCTTATTTGAGGTAGGGGTACTTGCTCACAAATGCAAAACAGAGCCTAGGTCTTACCTGTGGGTGAATAAGATCTGTACTGCCATCTCTGGGCACTTGTGGTAAAATGGTCAAAACATTCTAATTTCTTTTTTAAGAAATTAACTGTTAACTGTGAGTTAACCTTGAAACAGTTAAATGAAATGCTTATTTAAGAGATCTGATAAATGCACAGCTGTTGAAGAGGATAAGTGGCTAATTAGTGTTTTGTACCTTACTTCTTGATTTGGACATGATAAGGCATACAGACCAAAATTAACCTGTCCTTCTGTGCCTGACCCTCTGGGATCCCTACATCCAGATCAGTGCTGAAACAGGTGTGCCATGCTTAGTTGTCCTCCCAGTACCTTGAGTCCATCCTCCTGATGCTGGTGGGCTGGTGCCCTCCCTTCTCACAGTATTCCAGTGTCATTGCGTTCTAGGCTTGTGTGTGATATCCCGATTGTACTCACCTGTAAGGACATGCCAGACCCCAACTCACAGTATTTTGATCTCAAATTGTGCTTCTGTCTAGAGCAAAGGCATCTTGCCCCACAGTTAGTCACTGAAGGCTATCAGTGAGAGCAGCTAGCCCTCTCCACTAGGGTCAAGAACCTAGTGCTCCTGCTCAGAGTAACAGGAACTTTGAAATAGGAAACCAGAAAATAATTTGGTGTAGGCAAAGTAGATGATGGTTGACTCAGGGCAAGACAATATCAAGATACCAGGACTGCAGGATAAATGTATTTTGTCACAGAAACTTGAGGAATGAATCCTTCAACCACAACCCCATGTGTTATTAAAATGTGACAGATTTCATATTTTAATAAATTTTCCGCATAGTATTAAAAATGATTGAATAGCTGTTAATAATTGGTGAATAGTTTATTAATAACCATCAACATTGATAACATTAATATATCTAAATGGATATGGCAACAATCTATTAATCTATTAATATATTAATATGGTCCTGTTTTATATTAATGCAGTTCTGTATGTTTATTCTTGTCTTTATGTGGGCAACTAATACAGTGTCATTGCCACTTCTGACCATCAGGATTGACCAGCAAACTCCTGATTTAACAAAAGCTATCTGTGAAATAAATATCTAAGTCCATGAAAATTTTGGATAGGTGATCCGAAATAGAAAGCAAGTTATAAAAATATCCACACAAAATTCCAGTTGTGGTGAAAGGACAAAAACAGCAGTTAAATGGTTAATATGAAAAAAGCCATTGCCAAGAAAAGAGACAAAGTAAAAGGTAAATATTAACATAACACTGCTATGATGTTACAGTATGCCAAATTCATATCTGTCTGTGAAAGGAATAATAGAAAAACATACCATTTTTGGAAATATTTAAAGTACTTGTTTAAATAACACATTTATTGCACCAATCAATATCACCCATAATATTAGTTTAGAATATATTTATTATTAATGTTTCTAATACCATTCTTGTTTAAAACATAACTTCATTATATTAAATATATATACAATATTGTATCAGAGTTCCATAAATCAAACTACCCAGATGTCTTTCATGAGCTGGATAGCAGCCTTGCAAGATGGGGGTAAGAAAGACAGGAAAGGAAAAAGCCAAAACTGTCATGTAAGCTGTATTAACACATTTCAGGCAGCTGTACTCATTAACTTGCATGCAGCCATGCTCATAAATTGCCATGCAGTATTTGCTACAAACAGGATGTGGATCTCTAAATCCAGGCAACGCTGAAGTAGCTAACAGCAGCCTCTAGCAACAACCTTGACCTGCTGAGGAAAACAATGTTTGGGATCATCTTGCAATAGGTTATAGTGTTTTGTCAGTGAGTCAGAGCTCCACTGACTGCTTTTCAGACACAGATGCAAAGGACCTACCCCCTGCATTAAGTGCTGTGCAGTGGGTTGTCTGTAGTGACTGACTGTGGCCTACGAGGTTTATGACTAAAAGTTTTTTTGCAAAGATTTAGAAATATTGATACAGACGTTTTGTAACTGTTAATTCACCAGAATTTTAGGGGAGGAGATTTTATTTTTTTTTTAATATTTCAACAACTCAAAGGGTTGATGACTGTTCAGATTTCTTTGCAGTAGAACTGGAAATACAGATTTCCAGAAGGTGAGAATGCACACTGTTAGAGCTTAGTATTTTAAATAAATCACAAGTAACATCACCCAAAAACCCTTTGATGTTTTTATTCTTCAATGTCATAGTGCAATAAAATCTTGCATTTCTGCAATGATTGATTTCAGTTCAAATTACCTAATACCATGCATTTAGTGTTGAAGTTGCCTTCAAGACTACATTATTTCTGTCCTTGTTTATACAGCTGATTTAATCACTCAGATGAGAGGACCTGAGCAGAGAATGGAGACACATGACCTGAACTTTGCCTTTTTTTATGCCATCTAGTGGTTTCTTTTCTCTTGTGTTCTGGAGTATTTTGAAAGAATTGTTAATTCATTTTGAGGTACCTGCTGGATGGGAAGTGCCATATTTATGTCTGTGTTGTATAAAGGAAGAAAGCATTTTACTTTGTACAGCGTTGCCTCAGACAAACAACACCATAGCTCTGCTGAAAGAAATGTTAGGGTCTTTAGATTAGGTGTCATAATCTTAAGAGACATAAAATTTTTGCTTAACCTTCCTTAAAATAAGGATTGCCTTTTTTGTGGGCTCAATCTTGTTCAGTCTGTACAGGGTTTCAGGCTTCAGTGCCTCTGCAAAATAACTTAGAAAGAAAATATTTGCAGTTGTATTGATGCCATATTCAGCATCTTTCAATAAAAGCACTGTTTGTTAGGGAGGAACTTTTATATAATTCAGTAATATTGATTTACCTTATAGTTCATACAGAAACGTAGTCAAGAAAGGTAATGGAACTAGCTAAAATGTGGACCTTCCCTAACTTAGCTATTAAGGATAGCTAAGTTATTTAAACATGGAAATAAAGGTCTAAGCTATCTTCTGTTTAGATATCAGAAACTCTTCCAAACTTACAATATAAGAAAAAGCAAAGCTTCTTCCCACCTTAAATCTGCCCCTGGCTATAGCAAAATTTTTCTTGACAATATTCTTCAAATGAGTCCTGTTCCCTCTCTTACAGAGATAAAAATGATCTCCAGATTTGAACTGTTACTCATCTGACTGCTCTCAAGCTTCCTAATGTGCACTATGAAGCAGGGAATTACTCAAACAGCATGTTTTTACAAGCCAGGAACAGCGAGGATGCACCAGGACCAAGGCTGGACACATGCTGGAGGCAGTTCAGCATCGCTCATGTGAGATGGTGCACGGTGCTCAGTGACTGTTGTACCTGTTCCCTCCTGCTTATATAGAGTGTGACAGCCACTCAGGTATCCTTGAGTACAATAACTCACTAAAAATGTACTTGGCAATAAATTTTACAGACACATCTAAGCCTTAAAGTTTTGTGGCCCGAGAGGAGGTTCACTGCAAGTGCTGTAAGTTCTTATTTACTAGTCTCAAAATATGTCATGGAATCTCATTGTATTCTTTGAGAAATAAAATTAAAATATGTGTCATTTTTTAAAGTACTACCAAAGAATAAAAATTTGAGTTTTAACAAATATGTCAATATAGATGCTGCTGTGAAATCTCTTTTTTTTCTCCCCCACAGGTTTTTTCATACAAGAAATTTATATTTGGCTAATATTTTACCTAACTTCCTTTCCCTCCCTTGCAATGTGCTATTATTGATTCAGGAATTTACATTTTACTGCAATGTAATAATTGTAATAATTGGAGAACATACTCTTTCTATTAAATATAATTTAATTTTTCTGATTTTCCACTTAGTGACTCTGTGTCCACAAAATGAGCTGATCTTAGAAAGAGTAAGTTTCTATACCTTTCTAGCTCATTACCTTTCCCCAGATATTCCAATTAAATTTTTGAACTTTCATGCCTCACCTTTATTTTTGAAGCTAGTGGCTGCAGCATTTAAATGTTCAGCTATAATTTTTCTTTACTCAAAGCGTCTTACCCTTCCACACTTCCTGATATTCCACATGTGGCTTAGCAAGAGAATGTTCAGCTCTTTTCTGCCCCTTGTGAAATTTGACAACCTAATAATTAACTAATCTGAGTTTCTCTGATTAAAGGAGTACTACAGGGTTTAGTGTATGTGAAAGTATCATGACAGAAAGTATTTGTCAAGTGGTCATTGTCTAATTCCTCAGTGTTGACTGAGTAAAATATTTACTAACACATTTTTACCTAGCTAGCAAAACTCAGTGAGCTCATGGAAATATCTTTAAAGGGGGTTTGTATATGAAGCCAATTCAAGATTACTTTACGGTTCAAAATCCAAGCCAATTTCAGTGTTTAAAATACATTTGATTTGATGTCTGAAAGTCAAATTTCATACAGAATGTTAAGTGCAAAACTTATGTAAAAATAAGCCACATGTAAAAGGCTTAATCTGAAATACAGCTATATCAATTTTTAGATCATTTAGTTAAGTGAATCCTGTGAAAATCCATAAATGATCCCAATCACAGAAATTAAAATAGAGAGACTGTTAAGAGAGTCCTGGGAACATCTCCTGCAGATCTGACTTCACATCCTTCTGTGATGGCTGTTGGTATTATGCGATGGTAGAAAAAGAGAAATTGGAGGTGACAAAGATGAAGGATCTTGTTCTAAGTGATTAAGACAGAAAGGTTAATACCTCAGCAGTAATTAGTGCTTCCCTTATCTTGATCCTTCCTGTATTACTAGTCACCCACATCCCATTTCTAACTCATATGGGACAGGAGGGGAATGGGATGGGTAAGAACACAAGAGTCCAAAGGCCTTATTAAATTTTGGGATGAGCTTTGTATGTGGGGTGACATTTCCATTTTCCCAACTCCCTATTCCCCAGTACACTGCTGTGCCTTTTGGACAGTCCTATGTGATATTTGAAGAGAGGAGGAAAGCATGCACAAAATATGCTAGATTTTGTAAACAAGTGCATTGCGTTTCTACAGAGTTAGAATCTATATGCAACTTTTAAGGAACTTTAAAAGAACTATTGTTAATGGTACCTATTTGTTACTTGACACTCTCCTTGATTGCTGTCTGTCTTGTGGTTGCTTTTGTAGTAACAAAATAGATTTTTAGTAATGAAATATTTTAGAAGGATGGAAATAGTTACAGGAATTTGTGTCTTGCTTATTCATTTACATCAGTTGATGTTTTTCTCATATTAGTTGTTTTCCTTTGGAAAACTAAAGAATCAAAGAGTAAAACAATTTTTTTTTGAGACAGGAAGAGCAGTAGCAGGCTATCACATGGCAGAACTATGTATCTCTCCTGTTAAATATTTACAAAGTAAGATCCTGCATGATTTATTCAAGAAAGACATTTAGTGGAATATAGTTAAGTTTTTTCCATTAGCAAAAAAAGAATAACATGGAATTTAAAAGAACAAAATTAGATGAATATGTGCTTTAGGAAAAGAAACTAAACAGTGGTTCTAGAAAACAAAATTATTTCCCTTGCAATGGTATCAAGAAAAACAAAAGAACAGTAACCAAGAATCTCCTGTGTTAAGAAATCCTTTCTGATCAATTAAAACCTGAAAGTTTCAGAATGCAAAGTTTCTGCCAACACTTTTTTCTGAGTTCTAGCAGATATCTGTGTTACAATTCAATATTATGATATAAAACCAGCAAAAAATCTTTTAAAGCTCGAAACAAAAGTCTGGATTCAGACCTTCTTTATCTGTATATTTATAAATCTATATGGAAAGAATTTTCTATTTCAAGTTTATGGTAATATTGCATAGTTAGACTGGTAGACTATATCTAGTTTATTAGCTACTTGTTTACAGGAAAAACAAATTCAAAACCAGATTAATTTTCTCTAATGTAAACAGTGACCAGAATTAATTTTTATTTTAGTTTTGCTTTCACACATCCCTTGCCATGTAAGCTTAACTGGTATAGTTATTTGAATATGATTATAACACAATGCAAGTATGCTAATATTTTAATTTGTTGTTTTAATTCATTGTCCTGAAAAATAATATAGTAGAAACATTTCCTTCTTTGCTCCATTTATAAGTCTGGTAAACCTATCACTGATGAAAATTTGTTTCAGGAGAAAAACAACACCCACCCAAGTGAAAAATGGAAGAATTCTATCATGCATGCACATATAGATGCTTTAAATTAGGTTAAAAGTATCACTGAACATCACTTGTTAATATGTGTAAAATCAGAATTCATCAAGAATAAACATCTTAAGCACTGATTTACATGGCTTCCATAGTTCACATAAGGTTAAAATGAGCATATCCTACTGTTTGAAGTGAATGAATAAGAAAAGTAAGGAAAAGCAAGTACTACTAACCTTGGTGTACTTAATTTTCAGATCTTTTAATGGTTCTGGCAGTGCTGGCATAACAGGAGCAGGATTGGCATCTGAGCCTTGCTTCTTCATGTTGTCAGTTGAGAAGTTTGAGGATGTTCCTGAAACACAGGTGAACTAAGGTGTAAAGGGAATGCACACTGATTTTTGCCCTGACTGAGCTCTTGGCTTTATTTGTGCTTTTTTATCTGAACCAGGCATGGTATATTTGCATACAGGAATATGATTGGATGAAAGAATTCATCGCAAAGGGAAAATGACACTACTTATTTTTATGACCAAAAGCAACAGCCTTTTCAGTGAGCTGAGACCTCGGAGAAGCACATGTTGCTGAAACAATCGGCCTAGGCAGACACTATGAATTCCTTACTGGGGAACAGAGTTTAAGGCCCCCTCGTCTTACCTGTAAAATTGCTTCCTCTCAGTAGGCAGGTATCCAGACTCTAAGGGAACTTCTTCACATACTTGCCAGCAGGTCTGAAGGTAAAGACAGAGTTGTTAGCTCTGAAAACAGAACAAGCCTTTCTTACTAGAAAGTTGATGAGTATAATTACCAGATCTGGAACGCATTTATTAAAAAACAAGCCACCTTAAGTTACATTTTAGTATGTTCAGAGTACATTAGAGGTACTGCCATTAATATTTGTTTTGTAGATCACAAACTAAGATAAGGGAAGACTATGGTGGTAAAAAATCCTTCATGTGTTTTTCAAGAAATGTGAAAGGGGAAGAAAATGATCAATCCAGAAAAAAATTCTCTCTGTGTAGAACTAAGCAAAAGCCTGTTGTTTTTTTCTTCTAGACAGCACCGCAAATTTAAGGACAAAGTTTTTAACACAGTGCCCTTTGGAATCTCTAAGTCCAAAACAAATTGTTCAATAGATTATTCTTTTCTACCGTGGATGGAACCCACTTTTCTGTTCTGATTATTCAAAGGAAAACATTTATCTTGCACAGGCAAATCATTTTATAAGAGACAAGAAACTCCTTTTTTCATCAAGTCCTCCTTTTCTTATTAGAGGTCTAACAGAACCTGGTTTTAGATGCTCGACTTCTGCTTAATGCACAGTAGATCCACACCATAGAAATATAATGAAATTATTTTATTGCTTTCATTGAGATTACATAAATGCTTGGAGAATTCACTGCTCACAGTTATTTCATGTATCAGGCATCATCTAAACCATTTGCCAGTGGAGGACCTTTAACTGACAGATGAGACAGGACATATCATGAGCTTAATTTTATCATGCATTAGTTATATTTCACATGCATTATGAATTAAAGTGCATGCCATAATTATTATTGATGATTTTTGTGTTTTGACATATGGTTTGAGCAAGAGTTTCTGGAATTTAGACAAATTCAAGTTATTTCTGGATAACAGAGAATTCTACTATCACAATAGTTTTCTCTAAGAGAAATGAAAAGAGCTGTGTGGACTGAAACAAGTTTCAGCCATCACCTTGTCCAGTGAAAGAAGGGCATCCACTCCCACTGCTAAAATCACCATGATATTGGAGGTCACCTGCTCATTAATGTACTTTTGGGTGCATCCATTAGCTTTTCTGCCTTAGCTCTCTGGTTGAGGACATCTGAACATAGAACAGTATGTTTGAAAGCTTTTTGAACAACATTTTCAGATTTCAACATTGTGAGTTACAGTGTTTGCCTGCCTTAGAGAATGTCTTTGAGTCTCTTGTTTCATGCAGAAAACAGAATGTCTAAAGAGGGTTTGTTCATTTTTATTTAGAATATAACTTTTCAGTCCTTTTCTTGTGTAGAAAATCTTGTGGGTTTTTTTTAGACACTAAAGTCTATTCTAGCAATCTTCCTGCCACTAATTTCTCCATTAACCAAAACCAATTTGTCTCTTATTAATTCCCCTGCAAATTACTCAGATTTGCTGAAATGGAGATGCAAAACAGAGGTCAGTGGATTTCTCTGGTTTCAGGTAAAGCAAAGGCCTTTCTCACAGATGAGAGTGCTTTAAATGCATTCTCATTGTATTTCCATTAAAAAAAAAAAAAAAAAACACAACAAAAAACCCCAACACTTGATCTAGAAGTTAATTATTATGGCTTGTTATGAAAATGATAACATATATCTTCTTTCCATATAAAGGACAGCCTGAAATCTCTGTAGGCAGGTTTTAAAGACGCTGGATGAAAAGTTTCAGCTTTTCCAGACCTGCTGGTAATCACTGCTTTGTTTTCCACTTCATTAATTCATTTAAGACATATTTTAGCCTCCCTTTTTTCTTTCTGTTTCCCTCTCTCACCCTTGGATTTCATTAATCACCTTCACTTTCCTTATTTATTTTCAGCCTAGGAATGCTTTTAGCCTAGTGCAGAAAGTATTTTCCTCATATGCCAACTTCCTGTTTATTGTAGCTTCTGCTATTTTCATTGTAGGACTTTTTTCTCCATCCTGAGTCACAGATCTTTCACATTTCACCTAAATAATTATATGCAATTCAAGAATTATAACTATTTATAGGCCTGTACTATTATTTCAAGTAGTGAATTATACAACAATTGGACATTTCAGCTATTGAAGCTTACATAGTTTTGTTGTTAATGTTTTCTTGGAAATGTTATATTCTATATAATTCTTTCCTTTCTTTTGGACAATAGTTTTGTTGTTGCTTGTTACCTTTTCACTGCCAAAGGAAGGAACCCAAGAGACTCCACACCCTGGTGAAATGTGATGGATTTCTGACTTTGTGATAGTGCTTTCCATATTCCAAAGCATAACATTTATTCCAGTTCAAAATTGCTGAGTTCCCCTGTTTAATATAAATTCAGAGAGGAGCAAGAATAGAGGTCTACTGTGCAAGTTGTGATTAAGCTGTGATATGCTTTGCTGAATGACATTGGATGAGTAAAATATGAGACCAACGGCTGCATGAATTTTAACTTTGACTTATGTCAGTCTGTTAACTTTGACTTATGTCAGAAGGTTAAGTAAAATTTTTATGTTAGAAAAAATTTGTAAATAGTAAATAGAGAAATGTCTCTTCTCAAAGATTGAAGAAAACCCACATTAAAAACCAAATACAGCATACAAATTACAAGTATGATAAATTACAAGTTCTCCTCATATATGACCATACAGTGGGACATCAACAATGTTGTAAAGTTTTCACTGAATTCATTGTCATCTAGGTGGGCAAACTGTTGGGCCTATATTGAGGCTCATTGCAGCCCCATACTCATTATATAAAATTTAATTCAATAACCAGAAGTGCACAGATGAAGGCAAAGCTTCTAGCTGGGCTAGCTGGAAATCCAACTAATGAACCAGTGTGTCACAAGAACAAGCCAGATGTGACCTGTGACTGGATTCTTGTCCCTAAACACAGTGCTTGCTCCATGTGTAATGCCCTGGCCCTTCCTAGCCACCCTGAGATATCAGCCCAGGAGCAATTTTTGATTTTACTTGGCGTTTTTATGTCATTGTATGCTGAGCTAATACTGTCTGAAAGCCATGATTTTGTTCTATACACTTCTAGCATTTCATAAATAGTTACTTTATATTGTAGAAGAAATTATTCTGGGAATTTCGTTTATCCAGGAATCACTTTGTTTTTCTAAAGGCCATAAACTCTTGGGATTTTACACCCCATAAGTAGGCACATGCTTATATTTTTTCTAAACAGTCTTTTTACTTCTCTTTCATTTTCTTTTTTGTTGTTTTTTTGTTTGTTTTTAAATGACTGTCATACTGTCTTCCAAGTTCCCACAGTCTGGGTGCCTCCATTCTCCAGCAACAGGGTATGATTGATTTAATCTTGTATAAAGCCGAAATTGTAATCATAGCAGTAAGAAGATCTGGTCCATAACTTTCTATAGAAAATAAACTTTGCCCTTCATATATGTGATCATTAAAGAACTCTAATTCTTATTTTGTTCTGGACATGTTCAAAGGTGTATAGAGCAGATAAGATGGAATATATTTAGCTTTAACCACCTCTAATGGACATTGGAGTGCAAGGACTTTATTACAAGTAAACAGAGAGTAGATGATCTCTACCTTTGGGTTTTGTCACTTACTGCTCTAGAAATATTTCAAACTGAATATCTCTCTCCTCCAATAATCACTCAGAATTATAACCTGAATTCCACAATGCCTTCTAAAAGGGAACATAACAACATAAGTAACCTCTACAAAGTTACTGTAATTTAAAACGCTGCAGATAAATAATTTTCCATGGTGATTTATACACTACTGTCCAAAGTTCTTTGGAGTATGAATTGCACAGGATATGCGGCTGCCCTCAATGATGATGCATTGCATCATCTGTGCTGAATTCAGGCTGTGTGTTGAATGCTGAAGTATGTACCTAAGCTTTATAAGAAGTTTCGAAAAAAACCACCAAAACTGCTGAGACAATATCACTGTTACAAAAAATCTTGATTATCTGAAACATTTTTTCTAAATTCAGAATATATGGGAGTGTAGAAAGGGAATTATTCAGGAGTTTGAGCAGATTCCCCATTGATACTGACAGAAATGAGCATTAAGTAAGAAGTAGAACACCTGAGGATCAGAAGCACCAGTATATGTTTTGAAAGTGGAATTCTCTGAGATTTGCAACATCACTGGATTCTCATTCTGAAATTCTCTATGCTCTGTTTCCTTATGACATTGCATTAATGGCAGTGGAACAGTAACAGTGGCCACTGTTTAGTGTGATGTGAAAAAGCATATCAGAAATGAGGCAGAACTGGTGTGAAATTCATGCTTTTTTTGCCTGTCCAAATTTAGAGTCCAAATCTGAGTAGAATGTGCAAGTTCTCATAATTCTAATTGCAAAGCACTGAAGTAAAAATGAGAAGATTTTCAAGGCTAAAGAGCAAATTTCTTTGCCTTTTACAGGACACTGACTATTCTGCATTTCTGAAAATCCAAGTGTTCCTTTAATGTGATTACCAGTATCTCTGAGCACAACTAACAGTTCTTCAGTCATTATAAAATTTTTGTGATGTATATACCATGAAATGAGGCAGTAGGCAGATGTATATCTACCTATTTGAGTTTGAAATTTGAACTCTGTTGATGAAAAATCTTTCCCTTCTGCAACATGGACAATAACAGCGTATGAAGTTATGTCTTGGAGTACATAACTTCAAGAAGTACAAAACTACATAAGAATCTGAGTCAGAAAAGGTTTAGCTTGGATATCAGGAAAAGGTTTCTCACCCAGAGGGTGATTGGGCACTGGAACAGGCTCCCTAGGGAAATGCTCACAGCACCAAGCCTGCCTGAGTTCAAGAACCATTTGGAACATGTTCTCAAGAACATGGTGTTGCTCTTGGGGTGTCCTGTGCAGGGCCAGGAGTTGGACTTGGAGGTCCTTATGGGTCCATTCCAACACCATGGAATCCCTTCTGTGCTTCTGTGACTTTCATTTCACAACGACATCGCAAATGTACCAGAACAAATTGTGAGACTGGGTGGGTTAACTCACTTATCCATTTCATCATGCAAGTAGGTGGAAAGGGATGCTGTCCAGAGGGACTTGAACAGGCCTGAGAGGTGGACCCGTGAGAGCCTCATAAACTTCAACAGTCCTACATCTAGGCTGGGGTAATCCAAAGCACTAAAACTGTGTTGGCAAAGAATAGATTGAGAGAAACCCTAAGGAGAAGTATTTGAGGGTGTTGGCAGATGTGAATATCAACAGTTTTGACAATTTGCACTGGCAGCCCAGAAGGTTAGCTGTGTCCTGGGCTGTGAAATAGAAATGAGGCCATTAGGTTGAGGAAGGCATTTCTCCCCTCTACTCTGCACTCATGACACCCCACCAGCAGTGTTGCATCCAGCTCTGGTGCTCCCAGCACAAGAAGGATGGGGACCTGTTGGAACAAGTCCATGGAGATGGTTGGAGCAGCTCCTACAAGGAAACACGCTGAGAGAGCTGGGGCTGTTCAGTGTGAAGAGAAGGCGGCCCTGGGGAGATCTCACTGCAGCCATCAGTCAAAGGGTCCTGGCACAAGAGAGCTGGAGAAGTGAAGTTTCATGAGGATGTATTGTGACAAGAGGTAATGGCTCTAGCTGAAAAAGGGCAGGTTTAGATTAGGTATCAGGAAAACATTCTTTGCTGTGAGGATGGTGAGGCACTGGCACAGGTTGCTTAGAGAAGCTGTGGATCCCCATCCCTGGCAGTGTTCAAGGCCAGACTGGTGAGGCTCTGAGCAACCTGGTCAAGTGGAAACTGTCCCTGCCCATGGCAGGAGGGTTGGAACTAGATGATACTTAAGGTCCCTTCCGGTCCAAATCATTCTATCATTCTGTGATGCTAAATATGTTTTTGGAATTATTTATTTCTCTTTCTATTAGTTGGACATCTGCTCATTCTATTCTATTAATTTTTTTTTTTTGTAGCATGAATCTTAATGTACATTGATATTTGGAAACAGATGTTTTATTTTTTTATATAGCACAACTTACACATAAAATAATGAATAAAATGTGATTATAAAAATATCAAGCTAAAATAAAAGGAACTCAATATATTATGGGACAATGAAAGAGAGAGTAGTGAAGCAGGTATTATTACACCATTTAAAAAACATTTATCTTGAAAATCTATTTCAGTTACAGGAAGTAATACTTTTCAGAATATAAATTAGAAGACTATCTATTTCAACATTACAACATTTCTTAAAAGTTGTAGGAATATTTGGTAGAATGTAGTATATTTTCGATCCTTAAATTGATATGACTTGCAATATTTTTTTTTCTTTCAGTTTATCATAAAAAATAATCATACAAAAGTTTCTGTGGAGAGATCAAATAGGCAGAAACAAATAAAAAGAACTCATTATAGTCTGATGCAACAAGAGTGTATCCATTTCTAGAGAAAAAAAAAATTCTCACAAAACTGGGATAAGAAAAGCAACTGGCTTGTAAAAGTCTGTCTCTACATTTGCCCTAAAATATGGAGTATAAGCAATTCTATTTTACTCATATCAATGGAATTTCCCATACTCTTCTAATTCTTATTTATTATTTAATCCTGACATAAAATATTTGGTCTTAGAAAGTGTCAATGAGTTATCATGTGACAAAAATATGTTTTTTTTTCAATTAGGCTAAACTAGTTTTCATGTCAACAGGACAATTTTAATTAATAAATGTCAATTGCTTTTCTAACTTTATGATGGAAGTCAACATTTGTATCTTTTTTGCAATACTGGATGGAATATCTGGTCTGAGAAAATGAGAACTCTTAATAGAACAGTATTATCAGAACATTGTATTAGTTAATAAATGAGTTTCATTATAGACTGTAAGTCCAGTCTTGGCAGCATAGAATGACTTATGTTTAAAGTAACTTTTTTTGAACCAGAACAAATTTATTCCTGTTTTTCCTGTTGAAAATTAAACTTATTTTAAAATTGAGTTCAAATGAGGGAGCAAGCAGTAAGTAATGCAATAGTTTGAAGGTTTCTCAAATAATTCATTACAAATAAAGAGAAAGATTTTGTGACACAGGTCACAATAAAGGCTCTTATCAGTGAACATCATGAATAATTTGATGCAAATCAATTGAAAAAAAGTGGTCAGAGTTAGATCAGAATCAGACCCAACACTAGTTACTAACCTACATTGTTAGCAACAATTACTGCCAAGTAATTTTCAGCATTTCCTCCATGAACCTTTGTTTCAAAGCCAAGGTTTAGACAGCCTCAACTGATTTTACATAATTGCTAAGTGCGCTTTTTAAGCCTCTATGTAGTAATTGTGTTCTTCAGCTATGAAAGACTCACAAGTGGAAACAATCTTCTTTCTTCCTAATTTTTAAGTTTTGAGGAGAATCTAAAAGAAGTCTCTGTACATCTAAAATTAAAAATAGCCAGAGGTATATATAACATCTACCTATTTCTTTGATATTTAGAAACAATTCTCTGAATGAATATTCCTTAATTTCTCTACATCAGCTTTTATTACAGTCATGTTACTATCTTATATGAATTATCAACATGATCATAACTACAAGAGTTTTGTAAAGCTTATTTTTGTATGTTTTGATATAGGATGTATTATGTTCTGAGTTCTCTGCAGTGAAAAAAATCCAAGTCTTTTTACTCAAGAAGAGTTCCTTTTCCATACATCGTGGTAGTTAACTGCTGGAACAGAATTTGAAACTTGCAATTAATAGAAGGTATCAAGAGAACGTCTACTGAAGCTGCAACTGAACTGATGTAAAATTAATATGAAGTCCATGATTATCATATTCATTTTTGTCATCCTGTCCCCCCACTCCCCACTCTAAATTGCTATTTATTATTTATAATATCTCCAGGAAGCTCCTACAGAGCTGGCTGCAAACCATGCATCAGAATAATAATCTTGAGGTCAAAATTCTCCTTTATAACACTTGAAATGTAATTAGAACTGCTAAGAAAGAACCATATTTGCAGTAGGAAAGTGACTTATTAGGAATAAAAAACTTGGTCACAGTGACTAATCACATAGCTTTTCCAAATTGACTATGACACTTAAGTACTTTCCTTGTATTGTAATGTCAGTGGAGGATTTTGATGAGTTTCCAACTCCTCTGTTTCCCAACTTTTTAGTTTAACTTAAACAAACAAACAAATAATATAGCAAATCCCGCTTTTGTTTGCAAATTTCAGGGAGCTTTCTGTGGTTGCTGTCAGAGATCGCTGTTTCTAATGGAAAGTGAACTTTAACCAGGCTGTAAATCTGTGCATGTCTGGTCTGGGGGACTAAGACTCAGAATTCAAATTCCAATATAGAATAAAATTTTGCGGCATAATATGAAGAATCTTTGTTTTCCAGCTGATCAAGTCTACTCTCTTTTTAAGGTAATTAGTAGGATTTACCTTATCCCCTGTTCTGTAGTTAAAGTCTTAATTTCAAGCTTAGATGTAGTGAGTTTGCTACATTACCTTGCTATTTGTTATTCACATTTTTCTCTAGTTTGTCATGGTTACAGAATCACAAAATCAGCTATTTTGGAAAAGACATTTGAGGTAATCGAGCCCAACGGGTGACCCAACACCTCCTTCTCAAGTAGACCAGGGCACTGGGTACCACATCCAGGCTTTTCTTAAACACCTCCAGGGATGATGACTCCACCACCTCCCTGGACAGCCCATTCCATTGCCTAGTTGCCCTTTCTGTTAAGAACTTCCTAATGTCCAAATGGTTATATTCCAATTCTCATGTGTTTGTTGGTAGAAATATTGTACTCCTGTGGGCATGCTACTCATTAGCATTACTGGTGAAAGAGAATTAACAGCTAAAGCAGTTGACTAGGAATTTTGTAAAGATGATATGATCAGTCTAGCATACACTGAATCCTGTCAAGATCTTTCCCATTGTCTTGCAAATCTTCTGAAGGAGCAGTTTTAAGTCCTGGTAATTGTCTAATTAAATAATTTCATTTAAAAAAGGAGTGGTGAGAAATTTGAAATATATTAGTTTCTGTAAGGTGCCTTAAATGCATTTCAGGGTGGAAAATAGATGATAACAACATACTACAGGAAATCAGGTTAATAACGTAGACTTTGGGAACTTACCTTTTAGCTTTGCTGCAGAAATGAGTTAGCCAGAACTACAAATGCAAACCCAGCAACAGTATATCTCAGAAGGAGCCAAACTTAAGGTAAAAACCATACATGGTATGTGGTATGTTACATTATTCACTTCTCATCTAAAATTAAAAGAATGTTTTGTGAATGTGCTACCTGTTTGTGCATTTGTTTTTTATTGCAGAAAAACAGAGAGACTTTTTGGGACTGATTCAATAAATATATTTCACTTCACTTCTAAGAAGAAAATTAGAAAAAGAAGGAAAATTCTTTCTCAAAAGAATAAGAATGTTTGAGATGAAAACATTGTAGTCCAATAAAATGTTACATTACTTAACTAACTTATTGTAATTCTGAGGGAAAAAAAAATGCCTGCAAATATTTTCTGATTGTTACAGAATTTATAAGAAAAGTAGAGTAACCTTTGGGGTATTTTTTGTCCAAGAAGTGTGGCATGTGTTCTGCTTCTCTTTCCATAAACACATGAAACCCTACATGCCCAGACTGATTTTCCTGTTGTTTGATATTTTGTAACATTAGGCTAATGCTCTGATCATCTGTGGACCAACCCTAGTAATCTATGTAACTAAGACTGTAAATAAATCTTTTAAAGATACTTTTATGAAATATCATCTGCTACCAAAGTGTCCCAAGAAAATACTCAAGTTCAGGCTTTTAAAGCAAATCTCTGACAAGTTTTATATATTTTTAAAAGATTAAGTTAAAATTATATATATTTTTAACTGTAGAAATTACAAGACAGTAGAATAATTACAAACCTCCTTGTTTCTTTTAATTTGTGTAAGAAAAGCTATGAGAACTGAGAATGTTCTGAGATAAATAAGTATGTTGATAACATTTTAGTGCATTTTTCAACACCATGCTGAAGGCTGCCAAATACAAATTCTCTGGCATTTTGCTTTGTTAGTGAAAATTCTAGGTTTTATGTACAGTAATTTTACTAAGTATTGAAAAAGTTCTTTGAATTATACATTTCCTGGATGATAGTTGTATTCTGGGGTAATAATGATAGCAATAAACTGAAATTTACTTGCATGGTCAGCACATCATGCTGGAGAAAGCAGAGGCAAAAATAAATCAAGGCAGGAGACAGTGGTCAAAAACAGAGTTACTGTTTATTCCTTACAAATTTTCAATGAAAAAAAAGTGGCATTTAGCTAAAGGTATAAATCCGGCTTGAAAAATTAAACTATTACTTCTCTTTCTTCTTTGCTTAGCTTGCAAGACTCCACTGACAGAAGTTTTACAGACAGTGGAAGACAGTATTTAGTCTTTCATAACCAACATAAATTCAGAGTTGATGCGCTCAGGATAAGGTTTACATAAAACTATTCCTTTATTACTCCTTTTATCATTATCAAGAAAGAGTTAAAAATTCACCTCAAAACTTAGTAAAATTCTGGTGTTCTCTCAAAATGTCACCTGAAATTTTTTATTAATTTGGCATAGGGAAGTAGAAAAACTTTTACTTAAACTGAAGATAAAAACCAGGGGGATTGAAGGGAGAAGCAGCAGAGGAAAGAGAGAATGCCAAACTACACACTAGGTAAAGCTTAAAACACTAATCAAAACAAAGTTTTGATGAGATGAAGGTTTAGCTTCTGTGGGCTAAGATATGAATTAAAATAAGAAAGAATTATACATAGATATCTGCTTAAACAACCTGAATGAATACAAGGAAACTCATTGGGAAAGATTTCAATAGGCAACTTTGGTTTTGTAGTTTGCACTCTGATTATTTTTCCATTCTAGTTTAATGATGGCTAAGTCCCACTTTTTCCACCTTGGTGAGAGCATAAGCACATAATTTATGTTTCCTCGCAGTGGATAAACCTTCATACCTCTGTGTTGTGCCTATTGAAGAGAAATTTTCCCAAAGCAATTGTCCAATTTTTCAACTGCTGTAAGCTGGAGCTCAAACTGCAGTTCCTCTTTCCTGAGCAGAAACCAGGTTTTTTCTGGGCAGAATAACATTTCTGTCACTGCACTCCAGTCAGTTAATCACAGTAGTTGGGGGCATGCAAGGGCACTCGATCTCTTTTCTAACACTGAAACTTCTCACCTTTTTATTCATCTTTCCTCGATAAATCTGCCTTCCCTGTGTCTTGTTTTAAATCACTGTAGTACACTGGAAGTGTACTAAGTTGTAAAGCTGTCAGCTACATACTAGGTACACTAGAAAGTGTTCTATTTTGTTATTATCTCACAGGTAACTGTTGCACTGATGAAACTGCAGTATCAGTTTGGAGTCTACTGTCTATGAATCCTTACATTTTTTTCTTTGTTATTCACAAAAAAAACTTTCCTTTCTTACTCTTTCATCAATAGCAATTCTTTCAGCAAAATCCACATAGCTGATTTTTTATGAGAAATCAAATTTAAGAAAAAATTTAAAATGTACTTGCAGTAATTATGTATTACCTGTGTAATACCTGTCCAATATTTTCCAACATTGTAAGTTCCTAGAAACTGAAACCTCTTTATACATTCCTTTTCAAAGTGTCCTTCATTGCCAAGGACACTTAATCATGGAAAATAATATTGTTATATTTCTCTGAAAAGAGAAGAAAATTTCTACTCAGTAGTTTTTCTCAAAACACTACTCAGGAGTGTTCTGAGAAAAACTACAGAATAGTTGTTCCCTGAGGAGAAATTACATGAGATTCAAGTGCTGTAATTTACAATGAAGAGGAAGCAAATTTTAAAATGCGAACATCTTTATCAAACTAGAAAAGTCATGTAAGTTCATATAAAGTCAAAGAGTACTGTTAAATTGTCACATGATGGAAGTGAATTTATCAATACTTTTAGTACTCACAGTTCAGAAATGTTCAGTGCTTCAGGAATTTCATTTCCAGATCACTTAATACAATCACAACTATTTAATCATAGACAGCAGTTTTTGCATGGAAGGACAATCAGTTTACAAAGTTCTGAAAGATAATGTGCAAATGTTGTTTTGAAAATATTTTTCTCATGATGTATTTTACCATTTATTCTCTTTGTGATAACATGTAAAACAAAACAATATGAACATGTATTCTATTGGACTACAAAGTCTTGTCTTGTTTTAGTGTAGCTATACAAATGAAGCTTTTAAAAACAAGACATCAAATACGCTAACTTTTTTATGAGGGTAGAGAAACAGCTACGCAACCATAGTGGCATATGAGCTGCCATGCAACCTCTGTGGCAACTGTAAGAGTGAATAAGGGTAAAGATTCAATAAGGCATTTCAAATCCATCCCATTTTTTTCTTATCCAGTCCCTAATTTCATCATGAACTGAAGTATGGAATTAGTTAAACAATATACACTGACAACATATTCTGAAGGCTATGTACTTTTATACAATATTTCATTGCTCAGTTTATAAAAATGCCACAAAGAATATTTCTTAAAATTAGTCATGGTAGTTTGTTTTAGAGAAGGTTTTAAAATTTCAAACACAAAAAAATTTCATAACTTCACAAATACCTCCAAATAAAAGTTCTCTGACTTCATTTTTATTTTTCCCCAGACCTGACCACAAACAAGAAAAGCTGGTTACTTTGATCTAAAATGATATTATTTCTCAGGGCTTTAAAATTTATTTACTACTAAATTTAATTTAATTTTGGAGTAAATATTAATGTTGATGCAAGTTTAAAAAGAAGACAAATTAAATTCATTGACTCAAATTAAGGTTTCAGCAATACACTAGCAACCAGGAAAAGATACTAAACCAAGTATTATGTAAAGACATTTTTTTCAAATACATTTGTGCCTGTAGCTGTACAACTGACATGGAAAATTCAGAATTAATATTATTGATAGAAAGTACTTTGCTTAATGGTGAGCATTTGCAGAAGTTTGTGAAAGGCCATGCAGTGGTTTAAAAAGGAAGGGTTGGTAAAAAGGGATGGTCAAGGTTCAAAAACTGAAAGATATTTGTCTAGTTAACTCCATTACAGTAATAATATGTCCACTTCATCCTAACAACTTCAGTTATCTATATCCATGATTAAGATAAAGAAGCTGTCAAATACCTCTGAATAAAAAAATTTTTGCATAGATTTATGCTGCCATATGAAGATTCAAAAATTTCTGTATTCACTATCACTAAATCTTTTTCCAGCATTTCTATTAACAGATTAAGGCTTATTAATTATCAAAATTTCCTACTGAACCTCTGGCTTCTGAGGAAATTAGCAATCCAATTAATATTCTGCATGTACCTGTGCCCAAGATGATTCTGGTTGACTGTAGTTTGAATTTTTCTCTAAAGCCAAAACAAATCCTTTGAGTTCACAAATTCTATTGCTACAGATCAAACATTATAAGCTTTGCTGCCTTTATTCTTTCATTACCTCTTTTCCATTTTTCTGGAATTTTTGGTTTAGCTAGCAATATCTGCTTTTATGTACTTTTTAGCAATTTGTCTAAACATATAAGCAATGAATTTTTAAATAATACATAGTCTGAATTTTAATCCTGAGGTGAATTTGAACACTATATCACATTCAAAAAGATAATTTTATCAAATGCCAAAATACCACTGTTTCATCCTACGAGTATATTTATCTCTGTGAATCTACCTCTATATGTCTCAATAGTAAGTCTAAATCAACTGAAATGCAAGCATAAGCACCAGCAGCACAAGATAAACTATCATCATGCCAAACTGATTTAGAGCAGTTTTTAGTATCAAACTTGTTGCTCTACTAGGAGCAGTGTTCTTAAAGGATAAATTATAAAACAATTTGCTTTACACATTTGTAATATCTCGGTTAGACAACCACATGTATGAATCACTTTGTGCCACTAATACCTACAGGACACAGACCCCTTTGCACTACCTGTGCCTTTTAAAAGTTACTTTTCCCTTGGTTCTGCAGCTATTTATTATCTTACCCTGCATTCTGAAGCTTTCATAAAGTGTCATACTGAGCGTGGCTCAAGCTGAGTTTGCTGTCGAAACTGTGTCTGAAGTGAACTTCAGAGACAGCAGTGAATTGAGAACAGGCAGGACTGCAGATTCTGCTTTGTGTTACATAACATTCTTCTAGTCATTCCTCTCAGCTTATGACAAATGCCTGCCCTGGTTTATTACATGCTAAAATGCAAACTTACACGACAGCACTATCTTTCTCCTACTCTTGATATACCAGTTTATATGCTGATGGAAGACAGGGGTTTTGTGTGCATTGCACAGAAAATCATGTTGTTTTAGGCATGGAACAATTTGAGGGGCTGGCCTATTGGTTTGACCTGAGGAAAGATACAAGATATGATAGAAACCATGGTTCTAATCTGAGCATGTGAAGGGATAAATATCTTTACTCTTCAAGAATCACCAGTATGTTTACTATATGTGTGATAAAGTGGAAATTATTTCCTCCCCTCCTAAAAGTTTTTACTTTCTGGACACCTTTTTGATAGGTTTTAGATTAACTTGGTTTTAATATTCCCCCTTAATATTTTCCTTTCTGACTAATAAATGGATTTATATGAGTTCATACAAGTTTTATGACTTCTGTGTAGCACTGGCAGTGATATAGTATCAGGCGTCAAAATTTCATAAAATTATGAATGTCATCACTGCATAAAATTATTGTCATCTAATATATGGATATTTAAAGACCTGAAATTTTATTAAAGTACATGTTTATACCTTTTTCTTATGCCACTCTTACATTGCAATCCAAAACACAAACAGAAAGAGAAAGATTGTATAAATTAAACACTCTTAATTGCCAACACTGAAATGTGTTAATGTAAATTCTTTTAATTCCGTGGGTGAAGAAAGAACAGTTTTTCATCTGTGGTGTAAAGCAGACCCACAGCAATCACTACATGTTTACTATAGAAAGAAAAGATCAAATGGAGGAACAGTATAACGGCCAAATCTGTCCCCTTGCTTGATTTAATGCAGGTTGCACATAACTGTACCAGTAACTGGGGAAATAAATAAACAATATATTAAAACAAAAATTGTAAAAAACTCCTAAACTTCTTGCAGCATCTCTTTATGGAGATGTTTCTTCTCACGCTGTCTATGTCCAGCCAGAAACTTCTTGCCCCCTACCCTCAGTAAAACCCCCAAGGATGTCTTTTTGAAGAGTTATTATCATCTCCAGTGCTGTAGCACACTGGTATGTTCTGATAATCAAGCTTATACTTTGTCATTCATTAAGCATTCCTTTTGTGTCTCATTAGTCTGATGTCTTCTCTGTCATAAAGAGAGGTTTCTGGCAGAAAGGAAATTATTTTTTCTTAACTCGTATAATGACATTTTGATGGCAGTATTTTTAATGTCTGTTTCTTTTTTTCCAATTTTTCATTCTATATACTGGATATCAGATTACAAAAAAAGACCATTGACAGTTGTTTAAATTTAAAGCTTTATTGCATTAGCATTTCTAATTAATGGATAAATTATTAACACAAATTACTGCCACACAACTTCATATGCATCCAGGCACATACACACCAAATTAACAATTTAATGTAACAATTATTATAAAAGTGGCTGT
Organism: Sitta carolinensis; assembly: GCA_032173965.1. NCBI lineage: Eukaryota > Metazoa > Chordata > Aves > Passeriformes > Sittidae > Sitta > Sitta carolinensis. The sequence continues at coordinate 62,781,943 of CM063313.1, forward strand.
CTATAGTTCATGAATCTTAAACAACAATCTTTGAAGATTCACACTTTGCATGTTTATGCATTTACATATACATACAGACACAGCCTCATAAACACTCAAAAGCATTCACATTTATGTTTAATGCAGGCGTGCATTTTTGCATTAGTTACACATCTATACCTGCCTTTCCTAAGCATGCATTTCATCCAAAGAACATCTTATGCGGTCAGTCAAAAAATGTAAGGCCTTACCTTCAGAATCAGGGCTTGATTTCTTAGACGTGTTATAATTTACTTCCACAGCACACTCTGCCCTAAGGTCTCTGATCGGCACTACAGAAAACATACCAGGCATGACCTGTATATATACACAGTTCACTAGTAGAAACAAGTGAATACTTAGATTCTTGTTTCAGTTCAACATTTATCAAATGATATTACTGTTAGAAAGAGATCCTTCAAGCAAACAATCTGCATTGAATTGGGAGTGATCTTGATGATACACTTCGGAATAAAAGGACCTTATTGTACAACACAGTAGATGAAAATACCCGCAGCCATTGCACGTACCACTCATTCTGTTAACCATGTAATATAAATTGTCATTTTGACATGTAGATTATTTCTCTTCCTCTGTCACCTCCATGTCAATCCAATTCACTCATTCTTGCCAATGATGAAATGAAAAAAAAAAAAAAAAAAAGAAAAGGAAACAGGGAAAGATTGTTATCCCAGATCTGCATTTGCAGAACATTTTAAAGCCAGTTAGGTTAACCATTGGGAAGATGTTAGTCTAGATAAGAGAATCCCCACTGGTTTTCTGTCTCCCTTAGACAATGAAATCATGTAGTTGTGTCTGTGCCTCTGTTTTGGACTGTTCTGTTTTAACTTGAGGGCTGCCTACTATTCCTAATTAACTCAAACTAATGAGAGAGTGGGTGGAGGGAGTGCCAAAAAAAGAAAAGAGATCATGTGTTGGAAGAGATTGAATTATGACTTAAAGGGGATGGAGAAAGGAAAAGAGGAAGAAGGTGGAGGAGATGCAAATACCATTAAGGCTGAAGAGTAGGGGAGAAGAATTGTCCGAGAGCAGATTTGTGTTTTATGTCTAACAAGACGCAAAGATGTCTTGCCAAAACACCAAAGAAACATAAGCAACACTACTGTTGGATTAGTGCTTCTTTTTAGAAACTGCTTCAGCACCTACTGCTGAATCCTGGTTCTCCTGTGACTCTCCTTTTACCAGTCGGTTAGCTGTTTGACTTGATGGCACAGCCCCTCATTAAACCAGTTTCAAGAAAAAGCAAGTAAAGTCAATTTTCAGGTGTGCATATACTGTGTGAATTGTCATGTTTAGAATGGTACCTTTTTGCCCCAGGTATAGAAGAAGAGTTTGGCCAAAGCTCCCACATTTCTGTGCCTGAGGTGTTCTTTCTCCAGGAGCCAGGATGAAGATGGGACCCTGCAGGAGGCAGAGAGGGCAGCGGGAGTGTGTTTGCTGTGGTTGCAGCTGAGGCTGTAGGAATGCCTGGAGTGAGACCGCAGCTCTTCAACGGACTCCCTGCTCCATTGATTCAGGCTGGGCCGGAGAAAAGAGGGGCAGAAAGCAATGCAAGAAGGAGAGCTAGAAGGGGAGACCAGATCACAACAGGGACAGACTGGTGGGGGGATCAGGTCAAAAGAAAGAAGTGTCATGAAGAAAATCGATTGTCAGACCAAGAGAGTGGAAGACAGAATGAGTCAAATTTCCACATTAACAAAATTAGGGAAAGACTGGGAAAGCAGTGAGAGAGGCTCTGAGCAGTGTGGAGCTGAGTGTAGAGGGGTTTCAGCAGGCAGTGTGCTGTGGGAAGAGCAAGGGGGCAAAGGAGAGATGTGGGAGAGGCAAGGGCTGGGGATGTAGCCTAGCCCCCCCCCCAATCTCAGCCCAGAATCAGAAGCTCTTGCTGGGCCCCGTGCTTGCATGTGCCTGCACACACGTGTGCACAAGCATGTATGTAGTGCTTGCTTTTTTACTGTGGCCCAGACTGGGGTTAATAACAGCATGGAATAGTTTAGCAAAAGACATGGGGATGTGACAGGTAAGAAGGAGGAAAGCAGTCAGCCCCTTTTGGCTGGCTCTGGTTATTTGCATGCAAGGAGTCCAGGTTGTTGCCAGGCTCTGTGCAGATGGAATGAAGCAATGGGCTGCAGCAGGGCAAAGGACACGCCACGAGTCCTGACAGGCTGAGGTGTGACCTAACGAATCCTAACCACCCTGGACATCCTCAGGACAGCAAGGGCAGGGATGGTGAGAGCACGGGGTGCTGGGACACAGCCTGGGCTGAAGATCAGGGGAACAGGAGCTGAGTGCAGAGGGTGGGAAAGGAGGCCCTACAGCACCTTGTTTCAGACTGAACACAAATGCAAATTTAATTACAAATTCAGCCAATGGAGGACAGAACTTGGCACCAAGGTTTTCTTAGATTTTTTTTCCCCATCCTAAGGAAATTTTTGGCACATTTTTTTCACATTGGGAAAAATTACTTTAAAAATTCCAACATATCTGTATCATTAACAACAGAGGATTTTTTTGCTTCTTTTTTTTTTTTTTTTTCTTTTTTTTTTTTTTTTTTTTTTTTTTTTTTCTTTTCGGTTTGTGGGTTTTTTTGTTTTTGCCTTTTGGAGCAGGATATGCCTTGTATAAGAGATATACAAAATTTAACTTTTAAAATGTATTCTGCAACCTAGGCAAATGACAAAACAGCCTGATATCTGTGCCCCAGATATGAGCACCTGTATCTTTGCAATCACTAAGTGACTTTGGACGTCCATAGAATTTAACACACTGTATTGATAAACAGGTATGGCCACAATAGCGATAAGAAAACATGTAAATAGTGCAGCTGTGGGAATATTCTTTTTGCAGATATGTAGATATGTCCAGGTCCACATGGGCCAGAGAATTTACTTACCTACAAAATATTGCACTTGAAAACTTTCAGGAGAAGCTGTTGCAGTACACTGAGAGATCTTCTATCTTAACCTGCATTTAACACCAGCTGTTTAACAAAACAAAGGAAAAAAAAGAGAGTAGTGAATTGTAGTTTTAAAATCAAAAGTAATGGAAGTAAAATTCTGGTTATCTTTAAACAGTTCCTGCCATGGGAACTACAGACCTACTACTTGTAGGTTTAAAAGTTAGCCAACAAAGACGTGAAGGAATACATGTGTAGGATGATTGTGTTTTGTATTCTCTGCTACAGTAATTCCTAAAGAAAAAAGAAAATAAAGAGAGAACAGATTAACTCAGTTAGAACATAGTGTTAATAATGTTAAGATCATCCTTGTGGATTCCTTCCAACAAAGAATATTCTGTGAATGATTCCTGAAGAGAAAAAAAAAGCATATATATTACAATTTATTTCTCTTAGTAATGCAAAGCTGATAGATTGTTCTTTTATTCTGAGTAAGGTAGATTTGACCTTAAGAGAGAGGAGAAGTCCCAGTTGACTGGAAGCTGGCTAACTCAGTCCTAACTTTCAAAAATGACAAAAAGAATGACCCTGGAAGCTACAGGTCTTCTACTCTCACTAACAGTGCTCAATAAAGTTATGGAGCAGATTATTCCGGAAGGTATTGAGAAACACCTAAAGGACAACACAGTCATTTGTCACAGCCAGCACAGCTCCACAAGAGGGGAGTCCTGCTTGTCAAACCTGATTTCCTTCTATAACAAGGTAACCCACTCGGCTGGTCCAGGGAAGCCTGTGAATTCACTTTTTTTGGATTTCAGTTAAGCTTTCCATCGTGTCTCTCCCAGAATTCTTCTGGATAAAATGTGCAGCACACCGCTGGATAAACACATCATGGGGTGGGTGAGCAACTGGCTCATGAGTCAGGCAAAAGAGGTTTCAGTGAATGAGGTGACACCAGACTGGTGACCTGTCACCAGTGAGGTTCTGCAGAGCTTCATCTTAGCCCTGTGTTTTTCAATAGCTCCAATAATGACTTGGACACAGGAATGGAAGGGATACTAAACCAGTTCAGAGGTGAATCAAAATTGGGACAAGCTGTTGACTCCCTCAAAAGTAAGAAGACCCTGCAGAGAGACCTTAAATATTAGAGAGCTGGGCAATCACCAACCATATGATGAAGTTCAACAAGAGAAAGTGCTGAATTCTGCATGTGGGATGGGACAACCCTGGTTGTGTTTAATAAACTGGGGAATGAGACGTTGGAGAGCAGTGCTGCAGAAAGGGGCCTGGGGGTCCTGGTCAGCAGGAAGTTGAACATGAGTCAGCAGTGCCCTGGCAGCCAGGAGGGCCAAGCGTGTCTTGTGATCTCTTTTCTCTGGTGACCAATGACAGAACCTGAGGAAATGCCATGAAATTTCATTGGGGAGGTGTAGGGTGGCTGTCAAAAAAGGAAATCCCCTCCCAGAGGGTGGCTGGGCACTGGAACTGGCTCCCCAGGGAAGTGCTCACAGCACCAAGCCTGCCTGAGTTCAAGAACCATTTAGACAGTGCTCTCAGGCTCATGGTGTGACTCTTGGGGCATTCTATGCAGGGCCAGGAGTTGGAATCAATGATCCTCGTTGGTCCATTCCAACTCAGTAGAATCTCTTTTGTGCTTCTGTGCTTCTGTGACTTTCATCTCACAATGACATTTAAAAAATACAAGAATAGTTTGTGACAGTGGGTGGGTTTAGGCTGCTGCGTTTCATCATGCAATCTCACACTTGGGATTAGAATTTTACAGAAGCCATATTACAATTAACATGCAGTGCTGATTGTAGTCAGCACGAAGTACAAAGTCAGTCAGCTGGGTGCAGGATGCCAAAAAGACAACTGTTTTACCATTTTTAGACAAGATTGTTTAGAACATCACATTTCTGCACACATGACACCAACCTGTCTCTTTTTTACTGGAAAATACATAGGTTAGAAATCTTTGGTTACAAATACTTAAGAATACACAAAGAAAACAAAGAAAATACATAGGTTAGAAATCTTTGGTTACAAATACTTATTAAGAACACACAAAGAAAACAAAATAGTTGGTCTGTGTTTCTGCCACTTTTAACTGGCAGATTCTTCTGTTTGCACCTGGGTGAACAAAGAGGTAAAGGAGAAAGATCAGATTTACAAGATTGTAAATTAACTTAGCTTTCTGGAATGGGTTTTGTACAGTGTAAAATTGTGAGGTGAACAAGGATCTGTAGTGACATAGAGTCCCCAGGCAGGTACAAAGGAGAGCCCATTATTGTGAAAACCAGGACTTTTTAACCAGTCAGTCCTTTATCAGTGACTTACTTTTAAATCGTAACATAATTCAACCAGTCACCATACACTGTGATGCGAACATGCAATGGTTATACAACTTGTTTTTCCACCTCCAATTCAGCTGAGTCACTTTTGTATAGCCTTTTTTTGCTTAGCCAAAGTAGCAGGCCTGAGCCATGATTTTACAACCCTTTGTAAGATTTTACTTATATGCAACATGTAATCACTTTTTTCCCCTTTATCAAAAAGACTTTTGCACTCATTCATAAATCCAGATGAATGTTTTATGACAGCTGAAATACTGCATTCATGAAAAAACTGGAGAAAAGGGAAAAGTGATGACAATTTGGCTGAAGTCACTGAACAAATAGGCAGAGCTCTGTAGAGAATTGATGTTAAACCTGCTATATGCACACATTGCACTACATATTTACACAAAGCTACTGCAGACAGTCCTGTCTCACTGGACCACAGCAGTGTATAACTTTGGCTAAGTGAAGCTGTAACAGTCTGCTTTAACTATGAATTACTTTGCACGTAAAGCTGTCATAAATGGAGTTTTACAATTGCCGTGAGACTTAGGAAACTAGATACCCTTAGGACTAGTATTACATTAGGATTAGTCAAGTACATCAAGTATTTGACTTCTCTTGTTCTCAGGGAGGCTGAAAATGGATCGAGGATATCAGGAGAGGATGCAGCACCCACTTGCACATTTTGCCAGTCTGCTTGTTAAAGTAGTATTGGATTAGTCTTTCCTTTTCCAAACTGACACAGTAATGGGAATGAATGTAAAAAATGTAAAATCAACTACCTGGAGAATTAAAGGTTTTCCAAAATACATATGTAGATGCAAGCCCCAAATATCAACTTACACAAAGTAACGCCCAACACCCAAAGAAGAGAAAAGAAAAAAAATAGAAGTGAAAATGTGCTCTTCTATTATAATCCTAATGTAGAAAAAAAGGGAAATACTTATATCACAAAGTGTAAATAAAGCAAGTTGCATTCAGGTTACTTATATGTGTTGGAATCAATGAAGTTACACTGGATTAAAATTTTAATCTACTACACACCTATACTACACACCTGTAGCAGTCTTTCATTAAAGATTGAGTTCCACTGAATAATACAGAATTTTTCATTCATTCGTTCATTCATTCATTCATTCATTCATTCATTCATTCATTCATTCATTCATATCAAAGTATTATTTTTAATTTCTGTAATTATCTTCAAATTTTTTAATCAGCATTTGTTTTGAGGAGACATGGAAAATCAAGCCATTAATGTTTTCTGCATGATAACCATAGACTTCTTGGGCAAATAACTTCAGAAATAAATGTTGCTTTTAAAAGACAATAAATATTCTAACTGTATTAAAAGTTTATCTGGGAATTTATTATAGAAACCTTCCCACCATAATAGGAAAATGCCTTCAACATATACCTTACTCCATGGTAACAAATACCCTATAGATATGTCACTTCATCAGCAACCACACGCACATTGAATTTTACATTTTACTAGAAAAAATGTTCTGCGAATTCTGCAGGCTGGAGCTCAGGGAGTCGGTATGAGTATGCACCTCTCTGAGACTTCAGAGAGTGTGAAAAAGAATCAGTATCTGAAGTACACTCTCCAACATGGTGTTTTACAAATGCTGAGGCCAGGCAGAAAGTAAGTCTAAGCTTTCTTTTTCAAATAAAGACGTCATAAAACCTTCAATTTTTAAATAATTATTGGATCACAGTGTATTCTATTCTGCTGCTATTTTGTGTTCTATCATGCTATGCTAACAGGAATTTCCTAAAGCAGTTGCTTTAGCAAAGTTAGTTTTCCGATACGCCTACTTAAATTATAAACCAAGTGAAATGTTAACAATGTTATGAGATCTTTTGAAAAAATGTATTGTAGCCCAGGTGGAATGGTTTGTGAGAAAAATCCAGTAGCTACCAGCTTGTGTTTTGGCCAGCATGGAAAATGACAGATAACTAAAGCAAATTGTCTCTCAACCCCATGACCAGCTGTCAGAGCTCCCCTTTGGGAGCAGCCCTCTGAGCTCTCCTGAGGCATGACACCTGTGCAAGTACCTCCATCCCAGTGGGAAGGCTCTTGGAGCCTGCAAGTTCTCCAGTGGGCAATACTTTAAACACGTGGATGTAGATGCATGCAATTCTTTGCCTGTGTACATATGTGAGAGTTGGTTATGGCATGAATGTTCTTATCCTGAATTAATTATTAAGTCACTGTTATAATTGTGGCACTGTTATAATTGTGGCATATCTTTTTGAATAAGTGTATAGATTTAAATTAGTAAATGATTAAGTGCTACTATAGCCTTTTGAACCTTTAAACTTCTTTTATCCACATCCTTTGTACTTTAACCCTCTTACAGTCTCTACATAAATCACTCTACATTGATTCTAGTCTGACTTCTTTATGTAACATTGTCGTAGTTTTAGTTTGAAACTAAGCAGGAATATCAATTATGTATAGGGAATTTAGGTTTGCTAAATTTAGACTCTTCCTGCCTGGCTCGCCAAAATATGTGATGGGTCTATCTTTTACTGCGAGATAGGATTAGGAGAAAATAACAAAGCAGGCCTAAACTTGAGAGGATACAAAGAACAACTTTATTAATAGGACAACAACAACAAAAAGGAATAATTAGAAATTAGAACACCCTTTTTCTTCCCTCCCCCACACCGTTTTCTCTTTTTAACAATGTACAGAACAACAATGACTTAGAAAAATCTTAGTCAGTTTTTCACCTCTACAAATAGTCTTTCTTTAGTTAATTTAGAGAGAAAAAGTATTCTTTGCTAATGCTATGGAAAACTCACTACAAGAAAAGAACTCTTGTGGCTTCATTTCTCACAAACCCCAGCTGCCCGAGATCTGCCTTTGTGAAGTCTTTCCCATCTTTCACAGTTTTTCCTCACAACTGTGCTCTCGATCCATATTAGCTTATTGGGGTGTAATTTTAAGGATGAGCCATTCTAGCATCCTTTCACTCATCTCTGGAACAGAGGTCTTCCCCTTTTATCCCCGGGGCCGAGGTTTCTCATCAAACTTCCAACACTGGTGCCTCTGCTCATGATTGTGGCTAGAACGCTACCACCCCCCAAAGCATTCCGTGAACTTACTGGGGAAAACCTAAAGTCTGATATCGCAAGTATATCTGTACCAGAGCTTCACAAAAGAATTTTACAGCCTAAGCTTAAGACAATTTTTTCAAAATCCCTTCAATCTAAAATCTATTTCCTTACCGATTTCAATTTCATGTGGTTGTTTTTACAAAATTTCACCTCCTTTTTTCCTTCTTAGCCTAAGAGGGAATTAGTGTTCTTCCAGTACAAAGTTTTGTAATGTTGAAAAAGGTCAATTTAGTCTAAGTCTTGTATTAGAAACAAGCTCTCTCTGTTTCTTTCTGCTGGCCATGCGCTCTTTTGCTGACTCCATGTGAGCTGTGCCGGCTGCTCTCAGTCTGGAACGGGGCTCAGGGCTGCTCCTGGCTCCGGGGCCGCCTTTAGCACGAACCACGGGGCCACTGGTGCTGGTGCCCATGCTCAGCTCCTTTGGTGCCCGTACAGGTGCTGTCCCCATGCTCAGCTCCTTTGGTGCCCGTACAGGTGCTGTCCCCATGCTCAGCTCCTTTGGTGCCCGTACAGGTGCTGTCCCCATGCTCAGCTCCTTTGGTGCCCGTACAGGTGCTGTCCCATGCTCAGCTCCTTTGGTGCCCGTACAGGTGCTGTCCCCATGCTCAGCTCCTTTGGTGCCCGTACAGGTGCTGTCCCCATGCTCAGCTCCTTTGGTGCCCGTACAGGTGCTGTCCCATGCTCAGCTCCTTTGGTGCCCGTACAGGTGCTGTCCCCATGCTCAGCTCCTTTAGTGCCCGTACAGGTGCTGTCCCATGCTCAGCTCCTTTGGTGCCCGTACAGGCGCTGTCCCCATGCTCAGCCGCTCCCGATGCCGACACAGCCTCAGGCCAGCCCGGTTCGAGTGGCACAAATGCTCTGCAGGCTCTGCCGGTTCCTTTGCCCTCCCGGGCCCGGTGGGTTCCTCGGGGAGGGCTCGGCAGCCGCTCCCGCCCCTCCAGGAGCGGAGAATCCCGGCCGGGCCGAGCAGTCCCGGCCGCCCCCGTCCCGCCACCGCCTCCCCCAAAGGTCAGGAGACAAAGAGAGCCACTCCGGGGCTTCCCTGTCCTTAAAGGTGCATTCGCAAAAGTGTATCTACTCTTTTCATTAGTTGTATCTTGTGTCAAGATCAGAAACTGGCCTCTTAGAGCCAGACACATGAAAAAAATTCATCAATAAATGATAGAGTGAACCTTGCCACTGAACTCTGTGAAAATTGCATTTTCTCAAATTTATATAAAAACCTACTCTTTTGCCAACAGCTTTGATGACAACCCTTTAAGCAGCCTAACAATTAATTAGTTAGCCTTAGTGCTAACAAGCACAGGCATTAGTGCTCAGACAGGTGTGAACACATGAGAACAGTCAGCAGTCTTAGCATTCACTCTTTGCAATTCTGTACATCCTTGTTTAAATTATGTCAGAACCTGACTGGACTGTGACTATCCTACGCACTCATGCATGCAGCAATTACCTGAATAATGCAGCATTTGGCAACTCATACCCCAAGTTTTAAGTCTATTCATTTTCTGTAAACCCTTTTTACATCTTTCTTTTTCTGGTCTTGGAGTACTGAAAGCTCTAAAATAATTATCAATGCACTCAATGTAGACCTTTGCCTGAAGCTAATGTCACACTAAATTCACATCAGAACAACTCCCTGAGTTTAGTCAGACTACTGTTAAACTTCCCCAGCAGTGAAACACGGTCAGATTTGTATAACCAGAGGTGATTTACATTACAGTTGTGGTTTTGCTATTTGAATGTGTTTCTGCAGTTGACAAATATTACATCACCTATTGTGTCTCCATTAGTTCTATGTGGATTCCTGAGAAACATAAACGTGGTGTAACATTGTACTCACAAAAGGTGAATATCACCTGGTGGATAATAGTGTGCTCTTCAGAGGGGAAGCCATATGTTAACATATGGAGAAATTGCCATATTATTCATAATTTTTTTTCATTCAATCACTTGGAGATTAGTGGAGGGTAAGGGGTTTTTGGCTCTTGTCCTTCAGATTTTGTCTTTGTTCTGCTATAGAATGTAGTAGCTGTCACCAAGTCAAGCTAACAGGAGCTTAGGGAGTTCAGACAAATCCATTCCCTGAACAATATCTAGCATGACTGAATCTTCAACTTCATCACTTATCATGGATTAATTTCAGGCACTGGTAGAAAATTTTTTTCAGGCACCAGAGAAAACAATGTATGTTAGTTTGGAGGAAATGCAAAAATTCTGTAATATAGTATACTATTTTTACTGAATATTTTCAGGACAAAACAGCCTCTTGAAGTGAACTGCATGTCTGATAACCTCAGTGTGTCACAGTCATGCAGCACACACAGGTTAGTTTAACTTGATATCTATTGGAAATTAAGGTAAGCAGAAAATGTCTGCTACTTTAAAGACAGTAGAATATGCCGAGAAATAGTACCAATATTTAGCACATGCTCCATGTTAACTGTAATTCAGATTTTCACAGTAAGAAATAAAAGATGAAATGTTCAATTTGCTATAGAAATCTTGCATATCTGACTCTGAGAAGCACTTGTCTAGGAAAATTCTAGGCACAACACTGCTGATTTTTTTGCCAAACAACAAACCTCTAGCTCCATAACTCATGGTCACATTTTTACAAAAAAATTAAGTTAGAGGTCGTTCCCCCAAAACAAATGCAATGGATGAGTCTTTGACTGCTGATGGAAAATTAGCAGACAATTTTATGGGAAATGTTTCAGTCATTGTGTTACTTTTTACAGTGTGTGGCCTAGTAGTTGTAAAGGACCAGAACTGTCAGTAAAATGCTGGAGCTTTATGAAGTGTCACATATCAAAAGAAGAGAGGACAAAGTCGTCAGAGCCCAGCACTATTCAGACTGTGGTAGTGTGAGAGCCAACAGGTTGGCTCTGCCACAAGTGATGCACTAGGATTTCCAGAATGGGGCAGAGTCTCTCAGGAGAGCAATCTGTCTGTCCTTCAGCCTGGAAGTGTTTGTGTTAGCCACAGTTTTAAAACAGTCTGAAAATTTTGAAGTTTGTTGTTTCTGATTTTTTTATTGTAAGGCATGAATTGTTAACTATCAGGAAATCTATTTGCACCTTGTCATAGTAAGTTTATTGAATTGGAGTAAACCAAGCAGTGTAAAGAACCTGTAACATGAAGCTTTATGTACTATTTCTTCATACAAACAAGCCCCCCTACTTTTTACATTTTTTTTCCCTATGGCTGCCTTTTTATTCTTGTTTTTCTTTGAAGACAGCAATGTATCTGAATAAAAAAAAAATCTCTTTTGTTGCTGTTTCCTTCTGTGGATGACCACCTGCAAATAAATTTGAAGAAGATATTTTACTGATCAAAGGTATTTAATTTAGCTGATTCTTTAGTCATTCTTTTAGGTGGAGTTTTATTACCTTTATGAACTCTCATGTTTTCCTACATTTCATATTTTTTTAAAGACAGCTGCTTTCCCAGTAAAGTGTTACTTCCATGTGACTGCTCAAGTCAGCTATTTCTATATTAGAAGAACTTTTGTATTCAAAGGAGTTTTGTTGCTGCCGGGAACTGGTATATATATTGGCTGAGTCTCAAAGATATTTTAACACTGTGTACTCAACTGATTGCTTTATGATAAGGATTTTAAGATATTTTTCTTCATAATTAAATATTTTCAAAAGTATGATAGAGATTCCATGGTATTAATTTGTTAATGTGTCAACAGAAGAATTTTTGTGCATGTTTAATTCTCATCATTTCTTTCATCATGTTTTCTTTCAAGTGGCAGTAATAAACTGCAATATAGATGAATGAATTGTTAAAGTGAATTACCTTCCAGTCTATATTTTGTAGAAACCCTTTTATTCCTGACAACCTGATAAATTAATACAGTGTATACTATAAACATTACCTACAGACTATTACAAAATGTATAGTAAAAGTACAAGTTTTTCCTTCTTACCCATTTGCTACTTCCATTGATAAGAATTTGTTGTTTCAAAACCTAATTTTCACAGCTGAAATCTTAAATCTGAGGTAACTCAAGTTGCTTAAAAGGCTTCAGTGGCAAATAGTCTTGTGCTGCCAATTCATTATTGTTCATAATGTACTTTCAATGTCTTAAATGCTGTGCATGTGGTTAGGATTTGTTAAGGCATTATTTGTATACAATCTCTACTGGAATAATGGAAAACATAGTAATTTAGGGCTCAGCTCTCACTTAATTTACATCCATACTTAGCAAATCCCGACTAACAGTGAAATAATTTAAATTTATAGCATGTGTAATCAAAATTAAGTTGTTAGACTTTGTGGCAAGGAAAGCAGTTGTAGTTGTATCTTTTATGCTACATCATCAAAACTATTACAGTCAGATTCTCAAGAATTAATAATCAGTTATTTTGAGAATTTTCTACAGTTATCTGAGAAACATTGTGAAGTTCAGTTTTCTATTTCATAGTTAACAGTAGCATTTTCCAAAATAACTGTTATTTTTTTTTTTATTGCACTATAGTAGCAATAGCTTTTCTTCTGAGAAATTCTCTTAATTCTGTTTAAAACTGCCAGGTTTTCATTATGATGAGATCTGTACCTTTGCAAGGAGCCATGGCAGGAGAAACCATGAAAGAGGCAATGAAGGGAGATCCAAGCAAAAGCTCAGTCTGGAGTTCATTCTTTTGAATTCATGGGCACCAGATAAAGCATGCCTCAGAAAAGGAAATTTGACTGTGGAATTTTCGTAAGCTTCAATTTGTTCAACCCTTTTGGAAACATTAATGTACTTCTCAGCTGTTGGAACACTTTTCTAGTTCAGAACAGAAGTGAACTAGTTAGCAACTACTGAAAATACTGTTGATTTTTTCTGTAAAATTGTCAATTTTACTGTCAGTTTTACCTTGAGACATCATCTGAACAATTTTCTTTGTTTATTCATAGTTGCTTACAGGGCTTGTCTGTATCTCATCTGTATGAGAAATGTCTAGAGTCCTATTCAAGCCTACACAACCACATCACAAACTATAAAGCTACTTCTGTGAGTTGATGCGTACCTTAAACACTTGCCTATATTTAGCAGCAATATCTGGGAATCATGCTCTCAGCCAGACCTTTACATAAACAATAGATCAGTGAAGTGATACTGGTATAGTGGTTGTGTGATGAATTTAACTGCAATTTAAGCTTAGGTGAAATATAAATTAGAATGAACTTTTTTCATTATTTGCTAAGAGTAAAATTGTACTGGTGTTTTATTTCAGCAATATCTGTAAGTTTCTTATTCCTCTCATTAAGCAATTTCCTGTTCACAGACTGTTAATGATTTAGTTGCCTTTCTGGACTGTGTTCTGTGTCTGCTTTTTGTTATACAGATAGCAGCTATAAAGTCTTCACTAAATTCAACTCACAGAGCTGAATTTACAGTCTCAAATGTATTATTAAGCTTTAAAGCCTGTTTATTTTTTATTTGTGTTAAATGACTTGATAATATTATTCAATAATTTAAAATTAAAAATTCATTATAAATTAATAGCAACACTGTGTTACCCATTTTACTAAGCACAGTGGTGGATTCAGTAAAAAAGTAGTGTTAACACGCAAGAGAATCAGAAATGTTTAATGTCATCTGTGGCAGAGCAAAGTAAACAAGAAACTAAGATAATGAGATACATAGAAGTCAATAAAACCTAAGACTCCTGCAACACAGGCTTTTTGAAGACATTGCCAAAGATTTGAAACAATCTTTACTTAAAAGGCAAAGTTAAATATCTGCTACTATTTAATGTGCAGCCACACAACCTTGAGGTCTGTTCTGTGAGTATAGCCAAAATAGAGTGACTTTGATGACTTTGGATGAATGATTTCAAAGGGGAAAAAATGACTGCTGGATGATTTCTTCTCTTCAGGAATGACTTAGAGGGCTATAAGGAATTTCTATACTTTGTTGAGTGTCTCAGTGTAAGAATGTAAGAGCAAGAAATGCTTAATTTCAGCAGTGTATATTGCACTGAAATAGGAATAATTGCACTATGACTAGTCATTTTTGATCTAGTTAGAGCAGACCTCAGTGAAAGCTGGGTGACAGAGCATGCTGTGATCCTTTTTCCAAGATGACTGCAGAATTAAGTAGAAATCATATACTAACATTTCCAGCATTCATTCACAGTAGTATAGTAATATTTGAAGATGCACAGTAAGGACTAAAGGAGACAGTTGACATGGGGCTGTTTGAATAATCAGGAAGAAGTATACCACAACCTTGGAATTATTACTGTTCTAACTCTAAGGGTTAGAATTTAGCCTGAGGTGAAATTACTGTTAGAGAACTCTTCCAACAGCACTATGCTGGCCTGATAAGGCGTTTTTTCCTTTTTTTTTTTTTTGTGATTTATTTTTTTTTCCCAAAGAAGAAATGTAAATCAAAATGTTCTTTAACAAGGCAAAAGATAAAGAAAATCTTGACTGGAGTCCTGTCTCTTAGTTTTCTGGAGTACTGAAATTTCTCCATAGATCCCATCTCCAAAACCCCTGAAAAAGCTTGAATAAACCCCCCCGAAACAAATATATAAGATTGTTAGAAATCTGAAAACTCTGGTTCTTGCAAATTAAGTCCAAAACATCAGTCAGGAGGCCATTATGTCTATTCAACTAATATGGTTTGTAGAGAATTTGAAAGATGTCCACTCCTTTGTCAGCTTTTCCCACTGTCTACCATTTGTAATCCACAGTCTATTCTGGCTGAAGACAGAAAGGAGTAATTCACACTATATTTCTGAATTATGCATTCCATTAAATTCAAGCCTCCTTTTCCTAACCACCCTGCTATATCATGACACCTTAATTCACCTTGGTCCCTGTGATCAAATGATTCAGAGTGGTTTTTGGTCACACTGTTTAAGAATAGTCTTTAAAGTGCAGAGGTGCTTGAGATGCCCTGTGGTTGGCTCCCCAGTGCCCTTAAGGTGACATTTTCTATGCATGCACTTTAAATCCAAACTTTCTGAACTAATGTGAAACTGTTTATCCCTTCTAGAGCATCTGCAACACTGGTAACTGCTGAGAGGGAATGAAGCCTGCTAGAATTTTAAAGAAAGCGCAGTTTCTTCAAAAGTCTACAAGGTTTTCCCCTGGAGGAGGTATTCCCTGCTGGATTTTTACATTTTTTTTTGTCAGAAGCAGCTCAATAATTGTCTTCAGAAGAAACACTGAAACCAAACTTAACAAGTACAGTAGTCTGGCATCTTCCAGTAAATGAGCAAGCTCTTTGGCTGTGTAGTTGTGTCCAAGGAGTTTGACAGAATCACAGAATGGGTCAGTCTGGAAGGGACCACCTTCTGGTCTGACTTCCATGCTCAACCAGGGCCATCCCAGAGCACACTGAACAGGCTCAGACAGTTCTTTATGATCTGCAGTGAGCGTCTCTGTACCCTCTCTGGACAATCTGTTACAGTGCATGGTCACCTGCGCAGTAAAGAATTCTTCCTCATGTTCCAGTGGAACTTCCTGTGCATCAGCTCCAGCCCATTGCTCAGCACCACTGGGCAGAGTCTGGCTCCATCCTCTTGGCACCCTCCCTGCAGGTACTTGCAGACATTGGTGAGATCCCCTCTCCGTTCTCTCTCCTTGAGGCTGAACAGGCCCAGCCCCCTCAGCCTTTCCTCGTCAGAGAGATGCTCCGGTCCCTTAATCTCCCTTGTAGCCCGGCCCTGGACCCATTCCAGGAGCTCCATGTCCCTGCAGTGCTGAGGAGCCCAGAGCTGCACACAGCACTCCAGATGTGCCTCCCCACATGCTGAGGGCTCGGCAGAGGGGCAGGGTCACCTCCCTCGAGCTGCTGGCAGTGCTCTTCCTGATGCACCCCAGGACACCACTGGCCTTCCTGGCCACGAGGGCACACTGCTGGCTCATGGACAGCTTGTGTGCACCCTTCTTTCTGAACAACTGATATTCCTGAACTAAATTTGCTTTAATATGAAGTTCATATGTGTTTAGCACATATTTTTCACCTCATTTTTTTTAAATTGATACACAGAAGGACTTATTTCAAAATATTGAACCCATGTCTCAGAAGTATTTTACCTTGAAGGCTGGACTTTTCGTGAGCTGGTTATTGTTTCCAGTTTGTGGTTGTCTATAAAATTTTAAAGAACTGATCACCACTCTCACATTGAAATTTAAACGCGAAGCAAAAATTAATTTCTATTTGAACTGGCTGAAAAATGATCCCATGGCAAATGAGGGAGCTAGAAGTACCACTAAGTTCCCCTGATCTTTCCTCAGAACGTGTGCGCATAAGTAATTGCTGTGGTTTTAAACTCAACTAAAGAAGGAAAACCATGTTATCACTCACTCAAACCATCCTCTCTTCCCTCTCCAAAGCATCCAAGTAAATCTTTTATGTGGAGTTAATAACACTTTACTAATTAAAAATAAAGTAAATACAATAATAATAATAATAAATGAAGTTAAATAATTGTTAATAACAATAACAATAATATTAATAATTATTAAAAAGGGGGAAAACCTGCAATTGCTGCACAATGCAATTTCTCCCCACCCATTGACCTATGTCAAACTACGTTTCCTGAATGTCAAACTACCCTTCCTGATCAGCTTATTCTTCAGGTAACTTCTCCAGTTTATATACTGACCATGATGTTCTATGATGTGGAATATCCCTTTGGTCAATTCAAGCCAACAGTCCCAGCTATGCTCCCTTACAGTTTTTTTGGTTTTTTTTTAATGTACCTCCTTGTTGGCAGATAAAGAAAAAAAGTCCTTGAGTTAGGATAAACACAACTTAACCCAGAACATCAGTGAGTTGTCAACATCATTCCCGTTCTGAATCTAAAATGCAGCATTATAACAGCTTCTGTGGAGATATTAACTCTACCCTACCTGAAATCATGAAAGCAACGTTGGGAGCCATCCCACACTCCGTACCATATATGTCATGCCAAGTCTCACTCTCCTCAATATCCCATTACCTTTCCTACTTATATTATACAAACATATTAACATATAATTTTATATATAAACATATAAATATCATTCTCTATGTGTATGGAGCACCCTTGTCAAATGTAAATAAAATGTCTGCACAGAAAAAAAAAGAAATGAAGCAAAACAAAACAAAACCCAATAAACACCAACCAACCAACCAACCAAAAGCCCCCATAAAATTTTGAATTATTTTCGTCCATGATTTTGGCCTTCATTCTTGCTAATAATCTTTTGAGCAGCAAAAATGTTGTGAGGTGTTGGATGGTTGAATGTTGCACATTTAAGCCAGTTCTGATTCCACTACTGCTGTACAATGTACATTCTTTATTGGTGTAATCAGAGGTTAGTCAGGCTCAGACCTCCAGAAGGCTTGTGGTTAAGAACGATACCATGAGGAGCTCAGGTCATGCACATGTAGCCATCATAAAAGTGGTAACACATAGTGCTGTATATATACTGAATAAAAATAATTCAATTAATTTATTGGCTGTTCTCCCTCAAAATCAAATCCTGTTGGGGCACACCCTGGACTTACTCATTGTCCTGTATTACCCACAAAGCTGCTTTTTCATGAGCAAAAGCAGCATGCCATGGAAGAGTTTGACTTTGCCTGAGGCAGGACAGCTTCCCCCAGCACAATTTTAATGTATACTACAAGAATTTTATCCCCTTCCACAGTATGTAAAATTTTTGATTGAGCTGAGCCAGCCTGACTGGCAGATTCTCTGGCGTTGACAAATGAGGTAGCCTTTGCTAAATGTGTATCCCACGTATTTTGAAGGTGCCACCACACATTGCTCTCAGTATAGTCTTTAACAGCCTATTACATAATTCAATCTTTCCAGAGGCTGGTGCATGACAGGGAACGTGATACACTCAACGCCACATCTTTTGGCCTAAATGTCTATGAGGCGGTTTCAAAACTGACTTTCATTTTCTGATTTAATTCTTTCTGTAGTACCATGTTGCCATGAGACTTGCTTTTCAAATCCTAGGATACTCTTCTGGAGAGTGGCATGGGACACAGGGTATGTTTCTGGCCATCCAGTGTTTTCTCCTGTCACCATAAGCACATAGTTCTTGCCATCATGGTTTTGGGGTGTGTGACGTAGTTAGTCTGCCTGGCTTTCCCATTCTACATTTCACCCATTGTCCTCCATACCAAAGGGGCTTTACCCACTTGGCCCTGCTTGAAGCAGTACATTTCATGATTGTGGATAACTGGGAGATAGCATCTATGGTTAGGTTCACCCGTGTATCACCCCTGTTACATCTTCTCCTTGATGTCTCAAGGTGTCATGCAGCCACCAGGCTAGGAATGACTCCCACTTATTAGTCCAAATTCAGCTGAGCCACTACAGTCCTAGCAGCCCGACCCTCCTGCTGGTTGTTCTGATATTCTTCTGTTGCCTGACTCCTGGTTACACAAGAATTTCTGCAATCTCCCTCTACAGCCATGCTCCCCACCCAGGCAGTGATGTATTGCCACAATGCAGCAGCCCGGACAGATTTACCACTATGTTAACAAGTTTTCTGCTTACTTTGTTGCAACCACCCCCACAGGGTGTTTGCCACCATCCATGAATCAGTATAAAGTATTGTCCCTTTCTCTTGCTCAGCAGCATCTAAGGCCAGCTGGCTTTTTCACCTGTGCAAAAGGTGAAAAAACAGGTGTTTCACCTGTGCAAGCTGACTCAATTCACCTTCTCCTTCAGCAGTTTTTGTGATTTGTCATAGGGGACTCCTAACACAGCTGATTTTCCTTCTCAGTACTTTCCCACAAGATGACAGGATCCATCAGTAAAAAAGGCGTATTGCTTCTCACTTTCTGGTAATTTATTTTATAGTGGGACTCCTTCAGCATATATTACCAACTTGTCCAGTGACATTTCAAAATCTTTGCCTTCTGGCCTGTCCATGATATACTTCTAAGATTCCTGGAGAACTGGGGTTTCCTGTCCAAGCTCGTTGTGTGGTTAGTATGACCTACTTACTCCATGTAGCATCAGTTGCATGAGAGATCCTCCCTCTGAACATCCAATCCAACATGAATAACCAGGGTGTCAGTCAGAGTTGTGCTTCAGTACCAATCACCTGGTACTGTGATTGTGGCTCAGACATTTTCATGAGCTGCCAGTATCTCCTTTTCAGTTGGAGTATAGAGGACTTCAGATCCTCTGTATGTCTAAGTCCAAAAACCTAGAAGTCAATGTTGGGTGTTCCCTGGTGCTTTCTGCCAGAACCTCCAGGTAAGGCCATTCTCCCCAGCTGCAGTACAAAGCACATTTTTTACACCTTGCCCTGTCAGGACTGGCCAGAGGGCAACATGAGCTATCTCCTGCTTGATTTGCTCAAAGGCTTGTCACTGCTCAGGGCCCCATCTGAAATCATTCTTCTTCTGGGTCACTTGACAGAAAGGGCTTACAATCAGACTGTAATTTGGAATGTGCATTCTCCAAAATCCCACAACACTTGAAAAAACTTGTGCTACCTATCTCACTGAAGGTGATGTTTTGTTGTTCACTTTCGAGTGGAGGAATTGCAAGAAAATTCCTGAAACAAAGTAGGAGAGGTTCTGTTTCGTTGTGCTGATCCAATTTTCTTGAAGCTGAGATGCTGAGTACAAGCATAAATTAATCTTCAGCTCCTGTAAAACTTGTTGTTTTCACTTCTGGAGTAGTGAATGAATGCAGACAGACCTGGCAAGATGTTCTTTCTTTGCAGGACAAAGGGATCGTTACAATGATTACTAGAAGTTCTCACTGTTAGGGAGTAGCTAAGGTTTGCACTGACTTTTAAGACAGATTTATCAACTCAACTTGTCATACAAGTGCAGGTAATAAGGATGGATTCAGCATTACTGACTAAAAATAGAATAAATTAAAAGTATCCATAAGAGAAGTCTGGAATGGCACTCCTCATGGAGGGACAGGGAGCAAAATGTTCCACCAAGATGTAAATAGTTCAGTTCTTGTCTCTACTGTACAAATGATGAAATATTTTTTACATCCTGGATCTCAACATACTGCTTAAAAATGTGATTAAACATTCATATTTCTTAAAAACACATTTTGTATTTTAAGGATAAGAAAATGAAAAATGCAACAAGCTTTACATAGTTTGTTTATTAACCAACAGATAAAATTTGAAAACTGCTATAGGATACTATAAATATGTTCCCATCATGGGAGGAGATATTAGTAAAGTCTATTAACTTTTAGAAGGTTATTAATAAGCAAATTATGACAGATGAAAAGAACAACAGAAAGTTTAGCTTTTTTTGTACAGAAAGGCTGAGTGAAAAGTCACAAGGCAATAAAATTCTGCCTTTTCTCACAAAGCAAATAAAAGAAACAATGCAGCTCAGCTGTGGAAACAGATAGCTGAAACAATGAAAGCAACACACTCCAAACATTCAGGGAGGTGTGAGTGGAAACTGAGTGATGTGACCAAACGCTGATACAGAAAAAAAGCAACAGCTTAGGCACTATTTAAGGGAGCTTTGGGGCAAACATGTCACCATCTCGGTCAGATTAGTCTTGTTAATATGTCATTGTAAAGAAAGACTTAGGAATGAGATTCAGGATAAAGTGCTGACCAAAAGCAGGAAGGGACTGTGAGCACAAGGACAATTAGTTGAATTCTAAGGGGATCAGCATATCCGTGCAGCTTTTGTAGATATGCTCAAGGAATATCTTTGTAGGAGGCCTGCTTCTTTTGGTCTTCAGGTTTCCAACCTATAAAAAAACATGAGCAAAATCACAAATAATTGCAGAAGCATGAGGATTAGGTAACTGTTCAGATTGAAAGGAGGCAACACTCCTTTTTCAGAGAGAAGAAAAGGCAAGTGAGTTGAGATGACTGATTTTGTTTGATAGGCTATATATTTTAAGATTTTAAAATATATGTACTGTTCAAGTGTGCTAAATCAGACTAGTAGTTGATTGCACTTGAATAATGTAGATGATAAACTCTATCAAAGTCAAATGAAAAGGTTCTTTTAATTTTTTTTTATCAGAAAGAAAGATGGCTGATGATTGTGCTAAAATACAGATTGCAGATTTTTATTAATAATTTCAACACAACCAACAGACAGATATGGTCCTCATACTAAACTAACACTCTTTATAGTGCAAAAATACCTCATCGACTTCACCCTTAAAGTTTACTAATGCAATATAATAGAACTTTCAGACCTTCTACAAGCTAAAAGCATCTGAGGTTTATGACAGCAGTTAAGGATTTATGTCATGATTTTTTCTTTCTTCCTACATCATTGCAAGCAGGACACAGAGTGTAAGCTTAGCAAGGAAACAGAAACACTGTAACTGTTCTACCCAAAGAACAGGTCATACTTTAGGCAAGAGCAAAAGAATATTGAATACTTAGGAGTATTGGATATTTACTCTTTCCATCTAAAGCCAAATAGGAAATGCCAAAGAAAGACATCAACACTCAGAGGAAATTAATTGTTTTTCAAGGGTGGAAGTTCAAATCAAATCAAAAAAAAAAAGAAAAAAAAAAAAAAAAAAAAAAAAAAAAAAAAAAGAAAAAAAATATCAATTGCGCCTCCTTGTGGTCTACCAAAAGAGTGATGCATCTTAGACACGTTATGGCTGTAGAGCTTTCTGAAGCAGGTTACTGGGAGGGTGGTGAGGCACTGGCACAGAGTTGTGGATACCCCACCCCTGGAAGTGTTCGTGGCCATGTTGCACGGGAGTTTGAAAAACCTGCTGTAGTGAAAGACAGGGGCAGGCACAGGGGTTGGAATGAGGTGATCTTCAAGGTGCCTTCCAACACAAACTATTAGATGATTTTATGATTATTACAAAATTACATTAAATAAGTGTCTGTAGTTTATTTGCTATTTGCAGGGGAATTGGCCTTCAGAAGGGATATTTTTTGACCAGTGTGAATATATCAAAGTATCAAATATATCAAATCACATATTTTCACTATTACATAAAACTGTGACTGCAATGATGGCTACATTTCTCTGCTGCCTACTATGGATTCATTTCAAGAGCACCATATCTGTTTGTTTGGGGTTTTTCTCCCTTTCTCATCCCTACTTTCAAATATCTTGTAGCGTCTACCTGCTAGTGATTTTCCAACTGTGCTGACAGCCACAGGTAACTAGAGCATTCACAGTTATATTTGGGCTGCTTATGCATCCCTAGGATCTTCAAGGATCCACTAATTTTACCTTGCTCTCCCTTAGTGACTGTTATCTGCTACAGTCATGGTTTTGATACGGTTCCACCTTCCAAACTGTGGACAAAACAAACATTTAACAAGTTGTCTCCGTCACCTCCTTTCAAGGTCGTGCAGAACTTGAGAAGTATTCACCAAACCAGGTGTTTCCCTGGAGTTGTATGAGAGAATCTTTCACTTGGAAATCAAAAATTTCCACTTGTAAAGATGGATATTAAGATCTCTAAATTTATCAGTAAAAATTAAAATAAAATAATAAAATAAAAAGCAAACCTCAAACTCACAAAAAAACCCCAAAAACAAACAAAACAAAACAAAACAAACCCCAAAGCCAAACAAATCAAACATCCAAAATTAATAAAAAACCCCAAACAATTCTCTAAAGAGAGATTACAACATCAATGACAAATACATACAAGAAAACAAAGGTATTAGTTGCTTTAAAGTTTAACTTTTATGTAACCTTGTGTTAGGAACATCTAGGATGACCATGACAATTTTCTATTCCTGCTTGTTTTCTCCACTTGAGATCATGTGCATACGCACATACAGAGTTATTTTTAAATCTGTAATATAACCTTGGTTTGAGTGATCTCCTTTTTATTTGTTTTTTTTTCTGACAGATAAAAAATATCTGTCTAACATAATTAATTCAAATTTTCTGAAGTTGATTTCTGTATTTACAGAAACTTTATTGTGTGAAGGTTGGTTCCAGGGACTAGGAAACAAATAAGGAATTAATAAAGATCTTGTTCTTTTATTAATGTTAAATATAATTATCTGGAAAAGTACAGAATATATTTCAGAATGCTCTGTTTTTTCTGAACCATCCTCTTATTTATAAAATACTGCAAAATAATTTTACTAATGAAAGTAAATAATATAGGTCAATTTTTAGAAAAATCTGCACAGCCTGTATATTCTCTTTAGACTGAAATGCTTATTTAAAAATGATCTTTTCTGTCATTTCTCAATCCCTGACCAGAAAATCTGAGGAAAGCCTGATTCCCACAAACTGTATTGAAAGCACGACATAGCTCTACTTGTTTGACATAGAAGGTGAAAAAAGTCCTGAACTCCCTTGAATTATCAGCCTTTGTGTCCAAAGTGAGAATGAAATGGCCTAGTATTAAAAAATCTTCAAATAATATTTGATGTTCATATCCACACTTTCATTGTCAAATCACAGCCAGAGGATGCCAGCATTTTTGCTGTTGGGACAATGAGATGCAGAGAATGACTTATTCTATGGAGGGCAAAACTTGTTCTCGGAGACAGAGAAATTTAGAATTCATCTGTAACCCCTGGATTTTGTTGCCTTTTATCACTCATCACAGCTTATGATGGGAATTATTTAGATACTGCGATGTGACTCTGTTCATCTTTCCTGAAGCTGTTCAGTACTTCTATCTGGAATTTGCAATTGTCATCAGGCTTCTTGGAGCAGTGAGGGTAAAGTCCCTCATATCTTGTCTAGGCGTGAGATCAAATTTAACATAACCTGACATAATTTCTGGAAAGACCGTGGTAGGAGTTGGTGCTCCAGTACACCTGGAAATGCAGCTTTCACCCAGGTAATCAGGGGAGTTTTCAGTAGAAATGCTGGGACATTTAGGAATGCCCTAATTAACTGTGAGTTCTTAATTTTGCCAAATTAATGTCTTGCTTTGTTTTGATAGATTACTGCTTTGATGGATGCAGCAATTCACCCTCTGTAGCATTTTTTTCTATCTTTTTGTATTTGCAGCCCCTTGTGTGAACTGGGCTGTGTGATAAAATCCTCTGTTTACATTAAGGCAATGTTTCTGCATTAAAGAATGAAACACTTATATGCGTAAAAAACCCTCTGCATTCAAAGTTCATCACATAAAACTTTGGAAGAAAGTGGATGTCATGGTGCCTTTTGAATATATAATCTTCAATCCACTGTAGCAGGCTGACCCTGCTGTGTGCCAGGCACCCACCAAAGCAGCTCTCTCACTCCCTTCCACAGCTGGACAGAGGAGAGAAAATATAATGAAGAGTACCTGGGCTGACATAAGGACTGAGAGAGACCAATCCTGGGGAAACAGATCCAAATTGGAGATACTAACTGAATTTATTGCTAATAAAATCAGAGGAGGATAATGAGAAATAAAATAAGATCTTAACAATACTTCTGGAGTGACTTGTAACCTGCTTCACGATACGTTGGTACACAAGGGACTAGAAGTCAGAGGCTCCAGCCTCCTGCTGCAATGGGGAACTGCTACCAGAATGAAAAACTGTGACAGCTCAACTCAGCACTCAAGAATTTATTTGCTTGAAATCTGTTTAATTATTTATTAGTGCTTGTGATTGGCCAAGACTTGCCTGGGTGAGGTTGCTGGTCCTTTGTTAGCCTTTCTGTTCTTTAAATGGCACTTGCTGATATATGAATCGGGAAAATCATGGTGCTGGGCTATGACAGATAAATTTTACATGAAAATATCTCTCATTTCAGAAACAGATTTAATTTAGGGTGTAAACATTGTACGTAGTGAGTCAAATGGTCTGTGCAAATTAAGCACAGATTCTCATAGCAAATATCTGATCTTTCTGCAGTCTGATCAAAGTTTTTCCCATAGATACAACGGTGTTTTTTCCTGAAGACTCCTCTGCATCTATGAACACCTGCATAAAAGAAAGCTGATGAGGCATGCAAACTAGAAAGGATCAGACTCTTCCTATAAAGAATATAAATTTGCTAAACAGACTGGTCCTACTGAGGACAGTCTCTTTGTTGTCAGTAGCAATCTAAGTGGCTTTAAATACAAATTCTGATACTTGTACTTCAAGTCCAAGGGAATCATCAAAATTTTACTGTCTGTCTTCAAACTGAACAGCCCAGACAGAATCTTTTGCTGGTGGTTTAAAATAAGTCATCTTTTTAGAATTTTCCCTCAGGTGGGCTCATGTGTTATTTTTGTTTCCTTTTAAAAATAAAAGGTTTGGGTGTTTAATGGAATACACGTACATAAACCCTGGCTGAGTGTGCTTAGTTTCAAACTCAAGTGGTTAAAATGTGAAGTGCACTCTTTCAGCTTGCTTCCAAGGAAGTACAAATCCCCTGACTTTAGAGGGAGACAAAGCCTTTCTGAAAATGGGTGTTATTACAGCTGGATTGCACAAAAAGTGATAAGCCACGGTTTAATCAGGCATCGAGCACACGTTGATATTTTCTTTACAGTTTGAAAAGTAGGGTTTGTTGGAGTTTTTTAGACTCTCATTTCTGATATAAAAGTAAACTAGAGGCACAAATTTTGCTGTGTCCAATTTAAAAAAATCCCCCACATTGAGTTTCAAAAGGTTATAATATCTCTTCAGGAAGATGGAACTCTACCTGACTGTTTAGACTGAGGAACAGTTCAGGCGTTATAATTTATTTATTTAACTTTCCTGCCTGCAGTGTCTCTTGGCCCAATGACTTCAGTTCACATATGCCATGCATAGCTCTATTGCTGCGAAATATCCATGAGTCTTTGTAGATCTTTTGTTTTGCCCTGGTTTGGTATATGCTCTGCATCTGTAGATTGACTTATTAAGCATTTAGACTGGGGATTTTTTGAAAGTCAGCATTCTCTTAAATATAAAAGGGAAAAATGAGCAAACCAAACAAAGAAATACATTTGTCTGTGTTTTCATTCTTTCTGTGAAAGAAAGTTTAATATGGCTTGCTTGTCTAGAATTAATCATGTCAAACATTATATTGATGTGGCATCTATACATGCCTGTCTCAATTGAGCCATTTATGGTCACTCAAAGGATCACCATCAAAGGTATTAGCAAAAATTGTTTTAATATGGATTGATAAGAATTGCATATATATACGTAGCCTATTCATATTTCCACAATTATTTGGCTTTAATACTTGTTTCTCTCTGGATAAGCTTTTGATCAATCTTATTAGATGCTATATAGTTGTATTGTTTTATTTGTTTCATGATAGTATATTAATTATGAAATATTCTTGTAAAAACATACAGTTAGAGAAAATAAGGTTTCAGGAAGATTTTTTTGTGTTTTTAAAAGCTTAATTCTATAATGGCATGCTATTTGAGTTTCATGGTGTTTTTTTACTGAACTGTCATATACTAATACATCATATCCTGCATATTGTTTTTGGTAAACACAATATTGTGATGGCAATGAAAAGTAATTTCAGCTAACATTTTTTTAAAAATAAGAAAAATAAAAAGTATATGGTATGTCCTGTGGGAGGAAATTGCTGACAGGAAGAGACATAGGTTTCTGCTGTGCATTTCAGAGTTACACAGTGGAAAAAGAGTGAAACAAATTGTTCTTTAGAAGTGAATATTGTATCCATCAGGAACACCTTTAGATGTGAGGGTAGCTGAAAAATTCTTATAAATACATTAATGACTGAAGATCAATTTTTCTTTATAGGTGTTGGCATACTGCTGTAGCTAAAAACCAAATAAAGGTGAAAGAGATAATATCTGCAAATTTAGCTATTACTTCAAACCCACAATTATCTGTACAACAGCACCTATACAAAAGCAGCTTCTGCTGCTTTTCCTTTTCAAGAAATAAAAATTTTGAATTTCATATTTTTGTTAACCCTGTGTAACTGCTGAAGTATCTCCAAAGCTGTTAACTTTTCAAAATATGGAACGTACCTTTTCTGTTGTTAATATTGCAGGATCCTGCACCTGGGGAGGAACCACTCCATGTGCCAGCACAGGCTGGGGCTGACCTGCTGGAGAGCAGTTCTGTGGAGAAGGACCTGGGGATCCTGGTGCACACAAGCTGTCCATGAGCCAGCAGTGTGCCCTCGTGGCCAGGAAGGCCAGTGGTGTCCTGGGGTGCATCAGGAAGAGCACTGCCAGCAGCTCGAGGGAGGTGACCCTGCCCCTCTGCCGAGCCCTCAGCATGTGGGGAGGCACATCTGGAGTGCTGTGTGCAGCTCTGGGCTCCTCAGCACTGCAGGGACATGGAGCTCCTGGAATGGGTCCAGGGCCGGGCTACAAGGGAGATTAAGGGACCGGAGCATCTCTCTGACGAGGAAAGGCTGAGGGGGCTGGGCCTGTTCAGCCTCAAGGAGAGAGAACGGAGAGGGGATCTCACCAATGTCTGCAAGTACCTGCAGGGAGGGTGCCAAGAGGATGGAGCCAGACTCTGCCCAGTGGTGCTGAGCAACGGGCTGGAGCTGATGCACAGGAAGTTCCACTGGAACATAAAGGAATAACTGGTGTAGGTGACGTGCTGTACAGATTCCAGGACTGTGGAGTCTCCCTCACTGGAGATATTCAGGAGCCATCTGGACACAATCCTGTGCCCTGTGCTCTGGGATCACCCAGCTTGAGTAGGGCAGTTGGACCACATCACCCACAGTGGTCCCTTCCAACCTGACCAATTCTGTGAATCTGCTGAAATCGACACAACTATACACATTAAAATGTATCAAAAGCCAGAGTACAGTAATGCATTTACAATATTTTGGTTGTTGACTCTCAAAGCGAGAGACTCAAAATTACATTAAATAATTACTTACCCCACATAGGCACTAAGATAACAACCATCATGGCAAGTTAATATAGAGTTTTTCATTGGTAAAGAAAAAATAAAAACTGTAATATTTTTTTCTAATTTTAACTATATCATTTGTTGCATTTTTGTGCTTTGTTTTGTTTTGAGATTTTAGGTTTACCAGATAATGAAGAAACACTAAGAGAGATACCAACACTGAACAAGCTCCCTGTTTTAGAGAGGTGCACTGGACAGAAGGCTCCAGAAAAGCACTTTCTGCAGTATTTTTTGAGTGGACAAGAAATAGGAAGCATTCCATACATGTAGTTCATTAAATATCAAGAAACTTATGTGGGCATTTAAGTGTTTTGAAAATGTTATGCTTTTTAATAAATAGTTTCAAGAAATCTGAAAGAAAGGAACAAAAAACCAGCTTAGCAATAGCTTGAAGGAGTCCATGACTGAGCAAAGGAGTCTTTGAATCAAACAGGTATAGTTCTGTTGCCAGTGGATGGAGTGTATAAGCTTTTGCTATCTAAAGTGGGGCCTTTAACATCCCTCCACAAGCAATATCTTCAGAGAGGTGGCTCCTAGGCTAACTTTAATCTGTGAAGCACAAGCCTCCAAAATTAACTTTGCTTTATCTCACTTCATATCATTTAGCAATTGTTTTAAAGTGGCTTTTATACCATGGGAAACTGTAAAAGTCTTTTGTCATGGGAGCAAATTTAATTTGTGAACATTGGGTATGAGTTTTGTTTTAATCTTTTCTTTCCAGTTATGTGTCCGGTATTCCTCATTAATAATTCATGCAATTACAACTATTATAAAATGTTAAAAAGGCATTACAGTCACTTTTCAATTTACATAAAAAGAAAAAATTAATAAATTTAGTGACTATCATGACATCATATTTTTTTAAATATTAACTGCCAGTTTTTAATATATCAATGTCTATTTTTATACAGAAGAACTCATACCTCTATGGTTAAATACAATTTTGCATCACAAAGCCTATTAAAAATAGCCTCTTCAGTAATTTATACTGTAGAAAATCAAACATAGTTACTTTCAGTTGGCCTCTTTGTACTATAAAATACATTTAAAATTAAACTTGGGTCTCAAAATATATCCTATTGCAGTCTCTGGCTTTAATTACTTATTAAGGCCATTTAAATTACTTTTGAAAACAAAACAAAACAAAAAATTAAAATTATTTTACTATTTTTCAAGAACTAATTCCATAACTTTTTCCAGCAGTGATAGTTTGTTGTCTTTAAAAGATAGATGATGCTTAATGTAATTTTAATTAATCATCAAAACTGTAAATATGCTTATAGCTGGTGTGGCATATGAAGTTTTGTATATATGAGTTCTTCTGTTCTGCATCATGATGAATTTAGCCATATTATTTTCATGCAAAATAAACAAATAAGTTTTGCATGCCATTAATATTAAAATTTTATTGTTTTCTTTACTTTTTTGAAACACCTGCTGAAATGTTGCTAATTGTCTTGATGAATCGGTACAGAGCACAATATTTGTTGAAAATTCTTGTCAGGCTGAAAAAAGACCCTGGACTATATATTGGGTAATTCCTGTGCTTTTACAGCACATTATACACATCAACTCCCCCAGCAAACTGCTCAACTTTGCTGGTTAACAAGCCGAAATACAAAGCCACAAGCTCCCCACACGCATAACAAAGTTCGTTACAGAGTAGGGGGTAGAATGCAACCATGCTTAGTCCAGCAAAAACAAGGGAAGATAGAAATAAAGGCAAGAAAAAAGAGAAAGGGAAGTAAGAAGTTCACAAGTGCTTAGACCCCACATTGATCCTGCTGCCTGGATGGCTCTGGGCTGAGGTAGTGAGGAAGAAAGCAAAAGGGGAACAGAGGAAGAAGAAAGGGGGCCTGATTTGCTTCCTTTGACAATTAACCTACTGCAGCCTGTATATAAACTATATTTGTTCTGCCATTTCATCCACAGATGCAGAGCCAGCCCTTTGAACACTCCTCCAGGAAGTAAGTCAGGAATGGCAATGATCATAACAAGGATGACAACAGAACACAGGACTCAAGGTGGAAAAGAAAGTTGGTTCAGCACATCACTGTCCCACCCCCCACCTCTCTTCCAATCACAATTTTGGTGTAACAGCCAAAATGTTTGAGAAAAATATGCTTATGCTTGGTCCTCCAGGCTAATCATTGGAACTGTAAGTGTAATTTTAATTAGAGGTGCAATATGGGAATCTATATCAAAATCTGACTTTGGGAGATACTTTTCAGATATTCAGAAAACTCTATTCCCTACCAAAATCATGTTTTCCATCTAAAAAGCTACCTACAGGTTAAATATCAGGGTAAATTTTAGTCATACCCATAAATTCAAATTTGGATAGTAAAGGTACAACATAAATTCATTTGAAAGGACAAATCTCTTTCTCTTCCACTTCCTCTGTATTTACACAACACAGATAACATATTGTCTATGAAATTTGAATTATTTTTCCTGTATATGTGTTGGGCTTTGTTTGCTTTAGTTTACTTTGTTTACTCATGAAACTGATTTCTGTATTATTAGCCAAATCAAATCTTGTTTACAGAATAACTGTATTAATACATCTAATGCAAAATATAATGCTTATTTTTATAGGTTTGGATACTACTCCAGCTAGATACATTCTGGTGTTTAATTAAATGTTCTTTTTCAAACTCAGACGACTCTACAGGAGGACACTGGTAAATGGTCTGAAAATTTGTTTCTATAAAAATGTTTCATAGATGAGGTATGATCTCTTTAATTTGAGAACTTCACTTGGATCTATGATTTAAATATGCAGCAAAGTCCTTCTGAAGCATGCACCTCATTTCTCTTTAAGTCAATGGAGAATAGCAAACAGTTTTAAAGGATTTCAGAGGCAGAACTCCACACAGAAGACTATGAAACATTCTTTTTGGAGCTTGTCTGTGACCTGTCTATGGCCTTTTGTAGAATAGCATTGTGTGAGCAGAAGAAAAATGGGGAATGAAATGCATATCTTGTGTGTGATGCTGTGGTTGTGGTCAAATGGTATGGTACACAAAATTATGTAAAATAAGTGGTATTCACAATAACATATTTTTATACTAGTGTATAAGTACCAAATAATACAGAAAAAAAAAAAAAAGTGATTCATTTGGTGAAGCTGTGTATCTAGAAGATACATAAAAGGACTGATACAGACACATAAAAGGACTGAGAGGTATTAAAAGTCAGCAAAAAATGCAGTTGTCACAGCAAAGGGCCTGTAATTTAGAACTGAGATATGCCATGTCTTGAGGCACTCAAGAAAGCACTTTCACCAAGGATGCTCTGTCTGCCCCATGGAGGACTTGCTTGAATTGCAGATTATGCTACTAATGTACTCCCATGTCAATGGGATGGGATGGGTTTAACTGCCAGGTGCCTCTAGGCAATTTCAAATCGGGTTAAGTTTTGTGTGTTTCAACGAATTAAAACTGATTCATATTGCCAAAGCAGCATATACTTCCTTTGCAGAAGGGATGGTGAGATGCAGAAATAGAAATAAAATGGCTGGTGGAAATGAAATAGAGTAAACAGCAGGAACTTCGTAAGAAGTAAGGAGAAGGCAAGAGTCCAGATGCTGAAATAAAGACAAAGGATGTAATGGTTGGTGCAGAGGGATTCAGTGCACTCAGATTGCATTCATACAATACATACATTCATACGTTCATATGACAGGTGAGGGCTGGGAGGATTAATGTCTGGTATTGACCTTGAACGTGCCAAAAAAATTACCACAAGCAGAAGCATGGAGTCTTTTCTCAGTAAGCAGTATCCACACCTGCAACAAACCACAGAGAATGCTCAGGCTGTCCTGTCACCTAGATGCTCAGGGAACGAGGCCATGCTCCAGTCTGAG
Organism: Sitta carolinensis; assembly: GCA_032173965.1. Taxonomy (NCBI): domain Eukaryota; kingdom Metazoa; phylum Chordata; class Aves; order Passeriformes; family Sittidae; genus Sitta; species Sitta carolinensis. The sequence continues at coordinate 62,813,966 of CM063313.1, forward strand.
CCCATGGCCACACTGCCTCACTCCACCACAAGCAGAGAGGCAGCTTGCACAGGCAGGCTTGAGTTCTGCCCCAAATGTGGTGGGGATGCCACTGACTGCTCTGTTTGTTAAGGTGAGCCTAACACTGGAGACAATGTAGATACAGCCAGAGTCTGCATCATCAGGACCAGCACCGCCCAAGGACACAAAGTGAGGCAGAAATTCCCACTCACTTTAGGATTATATTTTTAAGAAAGATAATATTATACATGCAGCATTTGGACATGCTAATCTGCCTGATAATAATTTTAAATTATGCACCTGTGTCTAGAGCTGTCATTTTGAGAGTAGATAAAGAAATAGTAGTGCATGTATAAAGTATTATATGACACTTCTGAGTAATGTAGCCTGAGAAAGATTCTTTTAATTATGACTTGAGTTTGATGTGAGGCAATAGATCTAGGTGTGTTGAATGAAACAAAGAGGATTTCCCATTTATTAGCCGTCTGAGGTCTTAGCATTTATTTCATATCAAAACTGAGTAACAATTCAATAATTTATTTCTTTTTCTACCCTTGAAACATATTTGCTAATTTATTCAGCTTAGAGAATCCCACATGAAGCAGGGGTCCTAAAGGGCTAAGGAGATGACTTGAATACACTCTAGATAGTGCACTAAAAATTCCCTTAGCAGGAATGCACAGTGTTCTCGCAGTCCCAAGTCCCATGTACCTCAGATTGAAGTGAAGCCAACTACTTCTGATACTTAGGATGTCATGAGAAAGATTTTTGATGAAAATTTATCCCTATTTTTTAAAATTTTGAAATAATTTCAGACATTTCTACAATTCTAAGAATAGGTGATGTAAACCCCACAACTAATATAAAAGTTCCACATTTATCAACCAATAATATAAAAGACATTTTTTGAGCTGTTGGCTATTAATAAAGTAATTCGAAACTTTTAATTAGTATTCATGAGAATGTCAGATTATTTTAGAATGGGGAGTTTTAGCTTCCATTTTACTGCTGACTTTTTTTGGGTTTTGTTTGTTTAGTTGGTTGGTTTGTTGTTTTCTTTTGTTTTGTTTTGTTTGGGTTTTTTTTCCCTGTGCAAATTGTGAATTTTTACAGGACTTTCAAATAAAATTTCAAAAACAAATTAATGTGATTATGTTTTACTCAAGAAAAGTTTATTATTTTATGAACAAGATGAAAAAAATCTATTTGATTTTTTTCCTGCAGGACAAAATATTAGATGTGCAGGATAAAATATTAGAGCTATACAGAAGTTTTCTTAAAGAGTACTTGACTTTTACATCTAAGATTCTTCCCTAATAAGAGAATATAATTCTTATGTTAAATTTCTGGATAATGTGATTTTTCTAAATAGTATTATTTGTTTTTTCAATGTACTCTTCTGTAATTTGGTTACATTAAATTTTTAATCTTTTGTTTGTTTGTTTCCATATACCAGAGGAATAGCAAAGTAAAATTATTAGAGACAATGTCAATGCTTTGCACAAATCCAGGTATATGATGTCAGTTTCTCTGCCCCTATCCAGTGCTGTATCTCCATCACAGAAGATCACCTGGTTTGTCAGACATGATTTCACCTTTGTGAAACCATCTTGGCTGTTACCAAGTACTTCTTGGTTTTCCATGTGCCTTAGCAAAGTTTCCAGGAGAATCTGCTCCATGATCCTGCCTGGCACTAAGATGAGACTGACCAGTCAGTGGTTCCATGGCTCTTCTGCTCTCTCCCTTTTATAAATGGGAGTTGTATTTTGCTTTTTCCAGTCATTGAGGACTTCACCTGCCTGCCACAATTTTTCAAAATTGATGGAAAATGGTTTAACAACTATGACAGCTCCCTTGGGACCCTTGGATGAATCTCACCAGGTCCTCCCATGGACTTTAGATATTCAGGTTCTTTAGGTGGTCTCAAACCTGATCCTTTCCCATAGTGGGCTTAGGGTCTTCATTCTTCCAGTTCCTGAATTTGAGTTTGTTCTCAGCTTGGGTAGTGTTTGCTGGAGCACGTCCTGTTGAAGACTGAGATATAGAATTCATTGAGAGCCTCAGCCTTCTCTCTGTCCAGGGCAATCAGGTCTCCCATTTCCTGCTGTAGAGGGGCCACATTATCCCTAAACTTTCTTTTGTTTGCAACACACCTAGAGAGCCCTCCCTTTTATCCTCAACATCCTTGGCCAGGTTCTACTCTAAATGGGCCTTGGTTTCCTTAACCTTATTCCTAGCTTCCTTTGCAATTCCCCTGTATTCTTCCCAGGTCACCTGTCCTTTCTATTTCCTGAAAGCTTCTTTTTTTTTTTTTTTCTCTGAATTCGCTCAGCAACTCCTTTGCCATCCATGGAGGCTTCCTGTCATTTTTGCCCAGTTTCTCATTTTTGGGAGTCCATTGCTCCTGGATTATGATTCTAAAACAAAAGGACAGTGTTTCCTTATTCTTACTTTTATCACTTATTGTATATTGATTAACTTAATTACATTTAAAATAGGCAGTGACTGGTACTTAGAAGTATGTTTTATGAATAATTTAAATTAAAATCTAGTTCCCAGCCTTAATGATGACATTATAAGTAAGCAAAGACCAATTGCCTATTAGAGAAATTATTCCTTTTCTCTTTGTCACATAATTAAAAACAGATATAAAAGCTAGCAACTTGTGTATGACACCATGAAATTGCTTCAGAAAACTTGCATAGACATGAAATTAGGTGAGAGAAGTAGCTAAATTATAAGGTTTGGAGGCAGGCATTCAAAAAGTTTAGAGAAAGAATAAGAATAGTGCCAAAATTTCTTATTAGATTAAATCTTTTCACATGAGGACTTTAAATAGCTAACAAATATAAACAATAAAGTTAATAAAAATATTTCTTTTTTTGCATCTCTTATTTTACACTTCTATACATAAAGCATTCAATTATTTTGCAATATACAGTATGATAGCTGAACCACAGCTCAAAAATCTCCTTTGACTTAAAACAGAGTTCTTACTACATGACTTCCACTCTTTAAAACTGTCCTTAACTGCCTCATTATCAAAAAATCAAAATTCTAACGGCAGTAAAAAATTAACAGTGTCTATGTATACATTCTGCATACAGATTGTATATAGCTTTCATAAATATTTAGTTTTTTTCTCTCTCCTTGGTGGACTGGAACTGGTTCAGTCCTGTCTAAAGCTTGGACTTATCGTCAGTGCTGCTGCATCTTGGAGTGGTATGTTCACAGCGAAGCACTCAAGATCTCCCTCTCTAACCACTCTAGCTGTTTTTCTCTACAGCCTCTTCACCATAATGCATCTATGTTTCAGTGACATCTACATCCTTGTTTCTTTTCTCTTGCATTCCCTTCAGATAGGCTCACAGTGCACTCTAAGATTCAAATGCAAAACTCCCTGAGTATGGTAATGGCACTCAGAAACAGACATTGTGTTCCTAGTACTTCATTTCCCAGAAGGACAGTTCTCACAAGGACAGGGATAAGTACATATCAATTTGTTTGCACAAAAGCACTGTCACACAGATGTTTCATCTGTACAGAGTGTTCCTTCTGGATAGGTGATTCAAACCTAGAAGATGTGGCTTATGAACAGACACGCAGTAAAAAAAAAAAAATAAAGCTTGTGGATGTCAGTGTTTGAATTATAGATCAGTGCTGAAATACAAATTTTTTCCAACTTATGGTATAGAACTTTATGCAGCTGAGTAGTTAAAATAAACCACTCAGCTCCAGGTACATATGTTTAACAGAATACAAGAAAACCTCAACCCAAACCGCTAAAAGCACACATTTGGTATTTAAAATTACAGTGTGCATTTACTTCCAGGAACTTAACATTGTCAGCTTCAACAACTACTTGTAAGAGACAAGTTTTTTTTTGCAACAGCAACAACCATTACCTTCACATTTATTTGCCCCTTATTACAACTATGATTTCAAAGTTTATATTTTTGAAGTTTTATTCCTATCTATGACTTATTCAATTTCATCTTTAATTTAAACAAACAAACAAACAAACAAAAAAAAAAAAAAAAGAGATATAGAGTGTGAAAAGTTGAAACAAATACCATGGTATAAAAGCCACTTTAAAACAATTGCTAAATGATATGAAGTGAGATAAAGCAAAGTTAATTTTGGAGGCTTGTGCTTCACAGATTAAAGTTAGCCTAGGAGCCACCTCTCTGAAGATATTGCTTGTGGAGGGATGTTAAAGGCCCCACTTTAGATAGCAAAAGCTTATACACTCCATCCACTGGCAACAGAACTATACCTGTTTGATTCAAAGACTCCTTTGCTCAGTCATGGACTCCTTCAGGCTATTGCTAAGCTGGTTTTTTGTTCCTTTCTTTCAGATTTCTTGAAACTATTTATTAAAAAGCATAACATTTTCAAAACACTTAAATGCCCACATAAGTTTCTTGATATTTAATGAACTACATGTATGGAATGCTTCCTATTTCTTGTCCACTCAAAAAATACTGCAGAAAGTGCTTTTCTGGAGCCTTCTGTCCAGTGCACCTCTCTAAAACAGGGAGCTTGTTCAGTGTTGGTATCTCTCTTAGTGTTTCTTCATTATCTGGTAAACCTAAAATCTCAAAACAAAACAAAGCACAAAAATGCAACAAATGATATAGTTAAAATTAGAAAAAAATATTACAGTTTTTATTTTTTCTTTACCAATGAAAAACTCTATATTAACTTGCCATGATGGTTGTTATCTTAGTGCCTATGTGGGGTAAGTAATTATTTAATGTAATTTTGAGTCTCTCGCTTTGAGAGTCAACAACCAAAATATTGTAAATGCATTACTGTACTCTGGCTTTTGATACATTTTAATGTGTATAGTTGTGTCGATTTCAGCAGAGATTCACAGAATTGGTCAGGTTGGAAGGGACCACTGTGGGTGATGTGGTCCAACTGCCCTGCTCAAGCTGGGTGATCCCAGAGCACAGGGCACAGGATTGTGTCCAGATGGCTCCTGAATATCTCCAGTGAGGGAGACTCCACAGCCTCACCTACACCAGTTATTCCTTTATGTTCCAGTGGAACTTCCTGTGCATCAGCTCCAGCCCATTGCTCAGCACCACTGGGCAGAGTCTGGCTCCATCCTCTTGGCACCCTCCCTGCAGGTACTTGCAGACATTGGTGAGATCCCCTCTCCGTTCTCTCTCCTTGAGGCTGAACAGGCCCAGCCCCCTCAGCCTTTCCTCGTCAGAGAGATGCTCCGGTCCCTTAATCTCCCTTGTAGCCCGGCCCTGGACCCATTCCAGGAGCTCCATGTCCCTGCAGTGCTGAGGAGCCCAGAGCTGCACACAGCACTCCAGATGTGCCTCCCCACATGCTGAGGGCTCGGCAGAGGGGCAGGGTCACCTCCCTCGAGCTGCTGGCAGTGCTCTTCCTGATGCACCCCAGGACACTACTGGCCTTCCTGGCCACGAGGGCACACTGCTGGCTCATGGACAGCTTGTGTGCACCAGGATCCCCAGGTCCTTCTCCACAGAACTGCTCTCCAGCAGGTCAGCCCCAGCCTGTGCTGGCACATGGAGTGGTTCCTCCCCAGGTGCAGGATCCTGCAGCTGCCTTTGCAGAACTTCAGACAGCTCTTCTCTGCCCATCTCTTCAGTCTGTGGAGGTCCTTCTGAAGCACAGCACAGCAGTGGTACCAGCCTCTGCTTCTAGCTCAGAGTCATCAGCAAGTTTTCACATCTCCCCCTTCATCGAATCCATTTATAAATAACTGGGACCAGTGTCAAACCTTGAGCAACACCTCTAGTGACAGACCTCCTACGTGACCCTGTGCCACTGATTATGATTTGCCATTCAGCCAATTCTCTCTCCACCTTGCTGCCCACTAACCCAGTTCATACTCCGTGAGTTTGCCTATGAGGATGTTGTGAGAGACAGAGTGGAAAACCTTGCAGAAGTCAGGTTAGACAACATCCACTGCTCTCCTCACATCCGTGCAGGTACTTGTTTCATCATAGAAAGCTATCAGGATGGCCAAGTGTGATTTACCTTTAGTGACTCCATTCTGACTGCTCCTGATCACCTCCTGTCCACAAGGACAGAGATGGCTTCCAAAATTAGGATCTCCTTTGCCTTTCCAGGAATTGAGGTGATAGTTCTCTGTGCCCTCCTTCTTGCCCTTTTTGAAAACTGGGGTGGCATTTGCTTACTTCCAGTCCTTAGGCACCTGCCCCCAACTCCATGACCTTTCAAAGATGATGGTGAGGAGCCTTGCTATGATTTTTGCCAACTCTCTCAGCAGTCATGGATACATCCTGTCAGGGCCTGTGAGCTCGTGGATGTTGTTTGCCCAGTATGAGGAAACTCAATTCAAACAGTTACTTTTTTCAGTTATTTACTCTGATGTAAATTCACATGAAGCAATGCTTCTTTTGTAACCTACTAATTAAGCATGGAATCCATGTATCCCAAATCACTGGATATATGAAACTGGAGCTGCTGGAGCATGTCCAGGAAAAAGCAACAAAGCTGGTGAAGGTCCTGGATCAAAAATCTTAGGATTGACTGAGGCAACTGTGGGTTTTTAGCCTGGAGGAATGGAGGCTCAGGGGGTACCTTATTGCTCTCTGCAAGTACATGAAAGGAGGTGGGAGTGTGATGAAGTACCTCTTCTCCCAGGAAACAAATGACAGGACCATAGGAAATAGACACAAATTGACCCAGGCAGGTTTAGATTGGATATTGGGGAAAATTTCTTCATAGAGAGGGTGGCCAAGCATTGGTACAGTTTGTCAGGGAAATGGTTGAGTCACCATAGCTGGAGTTATTTAAAAAACTAAGTAGATATGGCACTTAGGGACATGGTTTAGTAGTTGACTTGACAGTGCTGGGTTAATGATTGGACTGAATGATTGTGAGGGTCTTCTCCAACCTAAATAGTTCCATGATTCTAATATATTTCACTTGTAACAGACATCAAGGACCACCAAGATGCACAAAGACTTGTACATGAACAACAAAATAGATATACAGTTGTAAAATAAAACACAGGGAATCCTTTCATACACAGAAAAATGTAACCCTGTAATTTGCTAGTTAGAAAAACTATGTTATTCTTGGATGTAAATGCACTTAGACATCACATAAAAGATCAAATCTCAAATGCCTCGAGAATAACTAGGAAAACAAGCACGTTATTAATAACTTCTTTAAAATCATGTGGGGTCATACATTGCAATGTATTACCTTGATTTCCATTTTAAACTTCTGCATGAGTTCCTTGGAATGGTGACTTTATCTCCTCAGAGCATATTGCAGGGTCTTCTGGAGAGTTCCCATAATTATATAGTTAGACAGGATCAATATATAACCCAGTAAATCTTCAAAATTATAAATAATCATTTTTCAAATAGAAGAACACATCCACCTTTCTTTCCCTTAATTCTCAAGACCAGGCTTTGTGTTACAGAATATTAGAAAAAGCAAATCAAATTTTTGAAGAAAGATTTTCTGCTAGTCTCACTAGAAGAGTATAGTGTGTAAAATTCATGCACTGGATAATTTTTAAATTTTCTTGAAAAGGGGTTACTGCTTTGTGAATTCCATATTTGTTATTTCATTCAGTGCATAACTGCCAAATCTGGGAAGATTCTGGGTGCATCTACCTAGAACATGCATTGGGATATTCAGACACAATATAAAAATATATCTGTTTTCAAAATGATAAAGATACCAAAGAAAAGATGCACAGTGGAGTATAAATTTAGAAGCCCAGTGTTTACAAGCCATGACCCACTATTACAATTCAGACAGTAGCTCACAAAAATGCACAAAATGGAATATGTGTCATGGGAACTTTTAAGGCATGGCAACAACATGCTTTTTACTGTTGCACTGTTGTTTTATATAATCAAAACTACGTTGGCTGCAGGTAGTTAAGCTTCTGTGATTTGACAAGAGGATTTCTCACCTGACCAGGATACAAAAAGACAATCCCTTTTAATCCAGTTGGGGATTTCTCCTGTCTGGATACATTCAAAAACAATTTTTTCTGTTTCAACATATTCTAAATCAGACTTTGCTTTCCCAATGTTTCTGAAAAACTTTGCTGGGAGGTGTGTCCTGTCATTTAAAAGAAAAAAAATTACAAAAAAAGAAAAAAAGAAAGAAAAAGAAAAAATAAAAGTAGAAGTTACTTGTAAGGAAGTTAATTTGTAAAGAAGCTAATTTTAAAGGAACTTCCTGTAGAAAAAGTAGAAAGAGAAGATGATGTTATAGCACAGGGATGCCAAATAAGCTTATTTCAGCATATTTTATAATAAAACAGATAAAACTTGCACAAGCCAGTTAAGTTGAAATGTTTTTCTTCTTTTATACAAGTTATTCATGACTTTCATAATACAGATGTAGACCCTACTTCAATACTTTCCCTCCATAAATAGATATAAAAACTATAACACCATTTTTCAAAATATATTTTCCCTTTGTGAAAAGAGCTCATTATTTTTCTATGTAATTTCTATCTTTGTTTTATTAACTATTCAATATACCTTGAGTCATCCATAAATTCATTTCCACAAAATATTTCATAGGACAGAATGTCAGCCTGAGCATTATCAAAAACTTCTTCCAGATCAGCTCTTTTATCTCCGTTCTTCCTGATAAGTTGATGGATGCATTGTTGTGCCTCAGGTACATCACAATACATGGTGTGAACCTAATATAGATAAAAAATTGCACTTCATGCAGCTCACAAAACTGAAAGGCTAGAAAAACATTCATTTATCTTTAAAAATAACGACAACTAATGAGTGTCCAATTATAAATGTTATTTATATATTTAATTAATTATATTTAATCGATTAAATTAATTCATTAATTCCATGTGTTATTATGAAAATCTTAACTGGAAATTAATGTATAGAAAATACTATTTTGCCATTTTTAAGGCTATAATATTAATAAAACAAACTGCAGTATTTTTCTTTAATGTATTTTTTTTTAAAAAAACATTAAATAAACTTTCATCTTTGCAGAAACTGTATTCTTACCATCTTGATAAGAGATTTCAAGAATATTAGCACTGTCATTTGAGGTTTCATTGTCTCGTTAAATCTTCTTTCGCTTTGTAGGAGCTCAGTGATTTCCTTCTCTCTTTTCTCTAAAGATTCTTGTATCTCTTGCAGGATGGTGTGTGCTTGCCAAAGATACCGCTTTTCCACTGACCACTCAGTCTTCTCTTCATTAGCTACCTAGAGGCAACAAATATAGCTCTTATACACTAAGCCAAGATCTAAAGTTTTATTACTTTCGCATGAAACTACCAAGATTTTAATGAGCGAGGTGGAGCAGAAATGGAGAAAAGCAAATGAAATATTGAATAAAATGGTTTCTTCATTCCAGCATTCAGAATATAGTTTTAATAAGTCAAAGAGGTGGATACTTAAAAGTGTTTTGTAGCAATGTGTCTACTATCAAATATATAATGTCAGCCATAGCACACTATTGGTGATCCCTGAACCAATGAATTTGTTTCATTATTGTTATGTTTTAATCATTCATCATAAATATATCATTCTCCAGCCATGTAGATATTTGCACACCATAATTACTATCAGTTAGGCCCATGGCTGATTTCAGAGTTTGCTAGAATCAGCCTGATTGCCTTTGATATACCTGCAGTAATCTCATAAACAACCAGTTATATTTCCATTTTTGTACTCACTTGTTCTGTTTTTAATGCTAAAACTTCTGACACATCTGAATATTCTCCTTTTGCCTTTTCAGACTTTTCGTGAAGAATTTTTATCTGGAAATTTATGAGATCTTGCAGTCTTTCCACATGTAAACTGATGTTGTGTAGCTCCTGTAAAGCTGAATTGAAAACAACAGAAAAAACCAGGAAAGAATAACTTCAACATTTCTAATACGCAGTTCCAACAATACTGTCTCTATGAAATTATCTCCCTTTAGAAAACAAGAATTCATCATGAAGAAATAATTTTTATTAATTACTATTTAATGCATCAATAATTTATTTTAATTTATTTATACTCATAGAATTATTATGAACTCTGCTTTGTTTTACTTCACATTTCTAAAGAAAAGGCTGCAAGTGTTGAAATAAATCTATTGATAAATTATGCTGACTGTAAAAAACAAGCTGTGCTAAAGAGTTTGGAGTCATTATAGGCAGCATTGGTAGCTTTGACATACTTTTATGATTCCACCTGTGTACACAGTATTGAAGAGGAAACCGTTGTGTTGACTTCAGCAGGTATGCGGCTCAGTGTAAACAAACAAACAAACAAACAAACAAACAAAAACAACAACAAAAAAACACAAACAGGAAAGAAATAGAAACAGAAACTTTGCATCTGGAATACTCACTCAGTGTGTGCTGTGTATAAAGGTAATCTAGCTTTTTACACAAATTTTCTAGAATCCAGACCTGCAAGACAAGAAAAGAAGAATAGCAGGAAATTAATACTCTACCATTTTTCATTATTTTGGGAGAATAATCAACACTACACCCAGACAAATGGGCTATTGAGCGAGCAGCAATTAGATGTCACTGGAGAAGAAATACAGAAATAAACCAGAGACTGCTCAGGCAACAGTGTTTTCACAAGAGCCTCAGTCAAGGGGTCCTATGCTTGGACTTCCTTAGCATTTGACCATACTACTGGAATGATAACAGAGACAAAATGATTGATTGTCCCAAAACAGTTGAATAACAAAAGTTTTTTTGGAAGGATACCTATGGCGACCCTGCAGAAAAGGTTGTGAGGGCCAAATCTTAGCAGCATTATCTGTCTTACAGAAAATATTCCTTCTCCCCAAAAGCCTTAGAACATAGTATCCTCATCACTTTTAACTCTTCATTATAATATTTTTGTTACATTTCCTCAATATAGAATAATTAGTCCAAAAGATTTGTAAACCCCAAGGGTTTGGTTTGTTTTTTTTTTTTTTTTTTGTTTGTTTTTTTTTTGTTTTTTTTTTTTTGCAGTATACCAGTAGGGCATATGATATTATAGAGGTGGTCACAGGTCAAGGCGTTTGAAAAATGAAAATCCTAATTTTAAATACTGGTGTCATGCAGAACTTAAACGGAAGGTGGTGCTAGGACACTTGAAAAGAGAAACTAAAAAACCTTTCCGACATCTTCACTCAGGTATCATACAGAACTCTGCATTTGGTTTCACGAATTAAAAAATAATCTGCCTCGCAGATCCCGCCCTCAGACCCCCCCCTCCCCAGCACAAAATTGGGTAAGATATTCCTGAATACATGTTTTTGGAAAACTGCAATGAAAACTGGCTGTAAAAAAGCAGTGTCGCAAAATTGAAGGAAGAGTTACAGGTGTTGAACAGAACAGAACAGAACTCTGTGAAGAAAATAATAAATACCAGGCTATGTTTACCAATGTTATCACTTAAAAACACAACAAATTTCGTTTTCTTTACACCTATGCTGTTAATAAATTTAACATAAATTTATATTAAATTTAATTTATATTTATGTTAATAAAGGTGTCATTTCTACAGACAAATTTTGAATGCCTCAGGAACTTCAGGGAGTTTTTCCTGGGAACTACCAAATAAGGTAGTTTTGCTGCTGTGTTAGCCAGCTGAAATGCCATATTGCAGCAACTTAGACAATGAAAAGCTTTTGTTGAGTTTTAATTTTAATTGCTAAACAAGGAAGAAGCAATGTGCTGTACCGTAATTTTCAAATTCTTCAAAGAAAGACATAAAATGCATAATGCAAGAGAAATGACCATCTAATAATTTTTAGTGGAAAGAAAAATATAGTAAGACTAAACAGCATATGCCATCTTCATTGCTGTTTATAGGGGAAACCCCCACATTTTTTCTCTGAAAAAAGGAAGGAAAGTACACATCAGTTCAATCTTCATTGATTTAGATGTACATATCTAAAGGCAGGCAAACAGCACACACTGGAAACAATAGCAAGAACATCATCTGACTTCAAAAATAAAACACAAACTCTGTTTATTTACCTTTTCTTCTCTCCACTTCTCTGTTCCTTGTTTCATTTGGTAAAGAAGGTCTTCCTTCTCTTGTAACAGTTGTCTGTTTGTTTCTCTCAGGTTCTGAAGGCAGTAAAATAAAGCAAAAGTCATGACAATTGCAACATTATTTTTCAGAAAGGCATCCAGTTTGCATTTTTCGTTCCATGCCTTGAAAAGTCATAACATTTGGACCAGGCTGCTAAGGCCTGTGGACCTTAAAAAATTTTCAAAGTCCTCTTTAGCAAAGATCATCTGCGGCCAGAGGTAGTCTGTTTCTAAAGACCCTTTCTAAATGCTTGAGGACTCTGAACCTTTTCCTGAGTAGCAGAACAGAAGGAGGAACAGGAAAAGCCTTATTACCTATTCATCACCAAAGAAGCAGAACCCATCCTGTATATTCTAGGAATATCCTTCACACATTATTTACATGAAAGCAAAGCTATTTCCAAGTGCATAGCACAGCTAGGCCAAGCTATGAAAACTGGTTTGGACATACACTGTGCAAAGCTTTATTCATCTCCGGAAGGAGAAAACCATAGCTTATTTTAAAATAAAATTTTACGATTTTACAAACTGCAAGACTTATTTAACTATCTGTCCATAAGAAGAGAGCATAAGACCTGTTCCTGCATCCTCTCTAAGTACCTGCTGTGCTTATCCCCATACAAACCAGTTGCTTACCTTAACTGTATCTTGCCAGTGTATGTTGTTCTTGTTTATCAGCTCTTGGTAAGCGTCTAACTGGGATTTCATTTTATCACTGTAATGTTTCTTTATAGTAGTTATAGTCTCCTCCTTCAAAACAAAATATTATTGAGAAAATACTTAGTGAATGAGAACAGAAAGTCAGGCACAATAAAAGTTTCCACATCAGGTTCTCTTTGTCCTCTTTATTCAATGTTTTTTATTGTCTGCAAACTTTTGCTATTGATCACAGGAGGTTTGTACTGACATTCATTGCAGACTTCAAGTAAAATTTACTGCTAAAATAACATACATTTTATATATTTTTATGCAGAAATAAAACCCAAAGTTTTTCTCAGAGCAGATCAGAATAAATTCACCAAAATACAGCTAAGCAATTTTAAAGAAATTGAACTTAGCTCAGGCAGGGAAAGTTTGGAAGCAGCATTAAAAAAAAAAAATAATCAAACCACACAGCAACCAAAATGAGAATGAGTCTGTGAAATAAGATCATTATAGTCCCTGTGTTTTCAACACTGCCCAGAAAGATATTGTGTCTTGTTATGCATCTGTGTTCTTCCCTGTTCTCTTTCTCTTCCCTTCATGATCTGCAGTCTGTTGAAAGTCGAAGACGTGATTGTGCCAGGGTTACATTCCCACCAAAGTTCAGAAATGGATTTACACTGGTCTTACAATGCTTGTGCAGATGTGACAACCTGAGAACAAGATGAAATCTTGTTCTACACCAAAGGGTGTAGAACATACTGCATACAGGAAAATCTCTGTTTTACTTGACAATCAGAAAAGTTTGTTCACTTCCCCTTCGTGGCTTTAGAGGGATTTCTCAATCTCCTCTATCTGCATGCCAAGAGTAAACTTTAATAGTGTGGAAAGCATTCCTCTTCATAGGAACTGAGTGCCTGTTTACTCTGGATCAGAAAAGGAGAATGATGCGAAATAAACAAAAACATGAAGTTGCAACTGCAAGAAGAGATTCCAGAACAGAGTGAAAGATGATGTAGGTAATTCCATCTTTTGGGGGAGAATTACGGACTAAAGAAATGCAGAAATGCTTCCACTAAGGAAACAGAGGTATTGTGGAGTCTTGCTGACTGGAATGGCACCTCTGGCTCCTCATAGTCACTTTGAAGGAGCTTACAGGTGAAGCGATTCTGCTATGCTGTAAATTACACTGACAAAATATTGCAAGGCTAAAGCCAAGCTAAGAAAAAGTAGACAAAAAACACCCATAGGAAAAAAACCAAAACATAAAGGCAGTACAGCCTAGCACAGCCCTTAACAATGCAGTTGTGAGAGACACAGTCCACAGAAATGCAAACTTTGAAACCATGGTGTCAGTCATGACATGAAGGTGTTATGAAGAGAAAATTTTAGTAGCAAACAAATTTTAGAAAAATCTCTGCCATTGTGCCAGACAAAAAGTAAAACCAGACTTCACAAAGTTGTACGACTACATACAGTTCAAGATACACTGACATTATTTACAGACACTAAGAATGGTACATGAATAGAGATGCAATTGTGAATGAAGTAGATTTTATCTCTCTGTATCACTTTGATTAATGGTCAATGGTCCTAGTGCTCTAGGATAATTACCTGATTTTCTTTCCTTATATCCTCCAGTTTTCTGATTATCTTCATATGTCTGTTTTTCATTTGCTTCATGTCTTCTACAATCTGTAGAGGGAGAAGGAAATTATAAACTCAGAGCACTAGCAACTCCAGTTGCAATGAGATAAATAGTCAGTAGAACTGCAGTCCAAAACTTTCAGGCTTCAATAACAGAAAATATGTTATGCTATTGAACAAAAGTATGTGAATAATTTGAAACGGAATTTCTCTTTTGGTCCTATCATTGCACCTCCACTTCTTCCTTTTTAATGTTGTGATATAAAATGAAAATAGAAGACATAGTCATTATAATAATTCTAAAGTTCTTGAAAAAGACAAATAGTATTATGAGGCCTATAATGGGAAAAGAGGGAAGCAGTGGGGAAGATTGCATTTTTGCATTTAACAGTTAGAAAAACAAAGTGGTTACAGAATACACGCTATTTTATTTTTTATTTCATTAAAATAATTTGAAATCCTACAAAATTTATATAACTTTAAGCTACACTAGCATTTTTAATGACTAATAAAAAGAGATGTGTACATCAAGGATGGACAAATTGAGCATTTTCCTGTTTGAAAGTGCATCATTTAAGCTTTAAATTGCATCAGGTTCCTCAGTGAATCTCTTTAATTAATTTTGTTTATAATTCAATTCATAATAATCACTAAAGGAAAATTCCACCAGCCCCTGTCCTAGCTTCTGCAGTCCATGATTTTTTTGACATACTTCTCTGGTAGGTGCAATGTCAAATTGCACTGACACATGGATGAGACTAACAGATACAGCTCAGTCAATTATAGCAGTAATGAACATCATCATATGCAAATTATAAAAATCCAGAACTATTACAGAGATTTCCTTGGTTTCAGTTCCTCATCTCAGTTTCACATGATGCAGATCCTGCTGACAGTGAGCAGCTCAGCCAAATTAAAACAAAAAGAATAAAATCTCAGATTATTTATTGTGGCTGATGCATTATTTGAAAATAGTTGTGTTTGTTGTATGGATCTAAGCTGACAGATTAAATCTTTATGAATATTTACAAGCAGTTGACTTGGGAGTGAAGAATCTCCATCATCTGAAACTGTGTCAGTTCAAATGAAATAAAAGTAACCAAGCAGCAATGCAGTCTTGAAATATACTCTCCTATTTACCCATCATCCACAAAAACTACTGTGAAGTAGAGGAATTTTGAAGAGACCCAATCAAAAGTTTGATATACAAGAAAAGCCTCTTTGAGGAGAAGACTGAAAAGCTCCAGATGGGCTCTAGATCTCCTCACTTACAAAGGTCCGAGTCATTTTAGTAATTTGCTTCATGAATTTAACTTGTGTCTTACAGCTAGCTCAGCAGTCTGTATGTAGCCTGTAAAAAAGAAATTACCACTGAACTTTTTTGACTCATACTGAAAGACCAAGAATTCAAGACCATATTTAGTGGAAAATAAAGCAAGGAAGCCTGTAAACCAGGATATATGTGTATTTGTATTTATTTTATATACAGACGAATGCACACACATGATGTTCCAGAACTTAAATAAGGCTAAATACAAGATCAGAAGTTATTCTATTTTCTGGCACCAAAAATACTGTAATAGGAAAAAAACTCACACTTCCAGTCACATACTGCTTCTAGCAATCAAGAATAATGATGAGAAATATATATAAGAAGGCAAGGGTTTCCTCTAAGCAGAGCTACAAGGGAGTTTTTATTGCTAGACACCTATCTGGAAAAGGCACTTAAGCAACTTACAACCTGATCTTAACCTCAAGATGCTGCTTCTATATTAATGTTTGCATTTTTATATCAATATTCAAAATTTAACTGCAGACTTCCAAATGCCAATCAAAAAAACAACCTACTGGGCAAAAGAATTGTGTGAATTGAGTTCATACAATGAAGGTGATCATGACAATTCATCCAGTTTATCCTAAGAAAAGAGATGCTTGATTAAACTGTCATTTTTAAAATATTGTAAACTATTCAGTCTTTGGGGACTTTAAGGGAAGGAGATGTCTGGTTTAGGGGTTTTTTTTACCTTGATGATATGCTGTGCAGCTAAGCTGTAGGGAATATATGGCACTTCTTTGGTTGTACATTCCTCCAACTCAGTTGCTTTGTGATCAGCTGCAGAACAAACTCCAGATGTGGTAAACTGATCTAGTGTAAAACAAAATTTACCTTATCAACTAAAAGGCACTGCAACTTCACATGTACATATAACATTTAAAATTTTTTATTAGAGGCACTATTTTTTTTTTCCTAAAAACAAAAAAAGGCCCCTGGGAGGAGGAATACAGCAACTCAGACTTGACTTAGTCAGCTTTTGTCTCTGGACACCATTATAAAAATTTACATTTGACAATTACTTGTTCCTGAATACTCTGATATTCATTACTTACATATATTTATGTCATTAAAACTAAAAATTAAAAATCAGATTTAAAAACCCATGCAGAAATATGTTGCCTCTTAAGAAAACTAGCTTTTACCACAACTAAGAGGACAGTTTGCATCCTGGGAAACTACTTTTTACAAGTTATGTGACAGATACATTTTTTGTCAGAATATGATGTACATTTCAACTTTTTTCTAATCTTCCTTTTTGTTAAATAAGAACACAAAACTACTTTTTATCCCCCCCAATCAGATTTCTCTGGCTTAATACAGAGCTGACTTCCAATTGAAAATTAATTTAACTATCACAATTCTTAACCCAGTACCATTAACTAACAACGGGAGTGTAAGTTCAGAAATACTGATGTAATTATCTAGAATAGTGACTTGTGTATAACAAAGCTAAAGAATTTTATTTGAAAAATCAAGTATTGCAGCTTGATTCAATCACAGCTCACATATAAGGAAAAAACCCCAAAACACCTCCCTGTTTTGTTTAAGGTATCATCTATTCCAGAAAGAAAGAATAATACTTGCTTTGTAAATATACCTTTTTCTTGAGTTTTGTCTTCACTCCATCCAATCAGGGAATTCAGAAATGACCACTTGTTTATACTCATTCCAAGCTTGTGCAACCATGAGTTTCCCTCTCCATCTGTTAACAAAATTCAAGCGCTAAAATATTGTGAAAATTCTTTGATAGTCTTTCTCTGATTCTCTTTGGCTAAAAAGTGTTTTAAGTAATAAAAAGGGATACAAAATGTGGGAGACTGGGAAGTAATTGAGAAAACCACAAGCATAAGAAGGATGTGTGAGGACTTGTGTGAGACTTCAATGGCTGGACTTCTTTCTCATCTTCTGTAAGAATGTGTTCAAAGTGTTATTCCGAAAATTTACAAAATACACTGGATTTTGCACAACATCTTGGAAAATGTGTGTATGTGTGTTGAGGCGGGTCTGTACCACATTGTTACATGAGGTGTTTCTGACTGAGGTTTATCCATGAGCACTGTGGATGCATGCAATACTCGTGCTGAGAGAAAAACAAGGCACAACTTGTGAGGTGGAAGAGAAAACAACATCTGAAAGAAGTCCTCTGACTCTTTGAATTTGTCAAATCAATTATTAGAAATTATGCAATTTTGTGCAATGGGGAAATATATATATATATCTATCTTTCCTGAGTTCCTAACACAATTCTCATTTAGTCATATACTGCGATGATTTTATACTAACAAATATCTGTCTCTGCATGTTGCTTTTACTAGCTGTATTATGTGCACTGTTCTAAAATACACTCTGTCCAGCTACTAGATGGATCATCAGATCCTGTTCAGGTACAGACATAAAAGTCTTGTTTTTAAGATCCAAATTTGATGATTTATAAAATACATAAAATACATGTTGAAAAGAGTACCCTTTATATATATAATGGCACAATCTGTTCTTTATTTCTGAATTCATTATTTTCATTGCTATACTTTACATATATAAAAATATCAGATTTTCTTCTGTGAATAATATCATTGAAGGACACAAAATCTGTATAAAACAGCTACTTCTTAAAAGACTTGACATCTTGCATCTACATCTTTTTGGTTCACATTTTATTTTTTTTTCTGCCATTGGACATTCTTAGCCCTTCACATAATCCTACTTTAGGCAAAATTAGCCACTTATGCATCAATGCTTGCAGGCCAAGAACATATGGTCTATATTTTCCTTATGACAAAGGTTAATCAGACATTCACATTTCATTTCTAATTTAGAATAAAACATTACTATATCATACTGATGCCAGGGCAAAGTTTGTCTTCAATCTAGACAGACCATTGAGAGGAAAAATATTTGAAACTCCAACTGGTTAATGAAGGAATGCTAAAATCAGTCTATATGTTTTTTGTTTAACATAGCATTTCACAGAGCATTTGACTCTCAGAGCTACTGAACATCCCTTTTCATACTACTTGTGTGAGTTAACTTACACAGAACTCTGTGGTGTGGCAGAGATGAGACATCTTTATCAGTTTCTTTCATTTCTTTCCAATGCCTCTAGTCAGACTGCTCTCAAAGGACACTCTGGGTATGACAGTTCCTTGCAGTTTAATTCATTTAGAATGTAAGGATCCTCACACCAGAGGTCTCTCCTTTCTCAGATTACAGTTACAGTGAAAGCATCCAGGAGAGTCAAGGCAGCCACATTACTATTCTGAATAATTATAACTGTACGTTTTGAGAGTTTTAAGTGAGATACAACACTTTGTTTCAGAAGTTACAGGTGTAGACCAAAAAAAAAAAATCTAGTCCTGTTCTGACAGCATCAGCATCAGTCCTGTTCTGACAGGCACAAAACCACTATGCATCAGTTGTACATGAGGAGCTTGAAGATCATGTTCATAAGATAAAAACTGAATCATGACAGGAACCCTTCCACTTAGTCTATACTGATTTTTATCCATATTTGAGGTATATCAGCACTGATGACAATGTGGACTATAATGTTTATGCAGCTCTGCTTCTGTGACTCTACAACACAGATACTACTACTACCTTTTGTGGAAAGCAGTGAAGTACAATCTCATTCTGAACATCTGAGGCATTAATACTACTAATTACCCTCCTCAGGTGTGTCTTCCTGCACCACACTTTCAATCACACACGAAGTGTGGTCCTGTACATCCTCTGAAGGATCGATAATGCTGCCTGGTAGAAGAACAGTGGAGAGAGTGGTGGTCTGTGGTTTAGTTTCAGGATCAATTTGTACCGAATCTCTGGAGACTTGCCATCCTGAAAGATCAACACTGTGCACCCCTGCTTCTGAAAAACAAGCAACATAATTGTTCTTAATAAAATGGTTGGACAGGGCATTCAGTTGAGAGTCTTAAAGCAAATTTTGTGAAACAAGACCAGATCTAATATCACACACCAAAATGAATTTAAGGTCAAAACAGTGCAAACTGTCAGCAGTTTAATTAAACCTGGGTGACTTTCTTAGAAAATGATCAGGGCAAACCTTTAGTTTTGGGACTTTCCTTTCTGTCTTTTTTGAAAACTAACATGATTTGGTGATTTAATCTTTCTTTAACTGTCAGATTTAGCTGCATTAGTAAAGCACATCAAGGTCCATGAAATAAAGTAGTCAGAATTCACCATTTATCCTGAGAAAACCTGTCAAGTCTCATGCAGCTTCCATCAAAAAAGCATATCTCAAACACACTCCTCAATGCATAACTCTTGGCCAACTTTGTGTCTCCATAGCTCTAAGATATTTGATCTCTTTTTATGATAATTTCTGTCTCCCCAGAAAAAGGTTTTCTTGATGAATTTTAAAGAAACCAAAGATATTATTAGCAAAAAGATTTTTATTTTTTAAAATACCTTGCCAACATCATAAGTTCCTTAGAGAAACATGTTGCTTTTGTAGCTCCTCAAGGTTTATGGGACAGCCAGGAAAAAAATGAATACTTGATTCTCAACATGAAATACAAATGACAGGCTTTTCGGAAGCAATCAGAGCACACACAAAGGAATGAAAATATAGGTGACTATAAGTTCAGTAGCTGAACTCATGCAATTGCAGTAAATTCGGCTGTCTGGCTAGGGGTGTCAGCACTGGGACTTGCTCATTGCCTGTCAACATTGCACCAAAAATGCTAAAGCATTTAAAATATGGCTTGTGCCCACTGAAAAGACCTGAAAATTACACTTAAAAGTGGCCATAAAGAATTATGATGATAGTATGAAGTGACTATGGACCAGTTGAGGTTCTACATAGCTAATGAAGCTGGCAGAATATTTTTATATGACAGATTGAGAAATGTAGCTCAGAAATGCAGTATAAAAAAGATCAATCTGGTTTATCTAATCCTTCCCTCCCACTGTCACTACAGTTTGAATTATGTTTTCTTGATCAATTTAGTAAGTAGCACTACCCAAAGAATTAGCACAAGAATATGTTGCTAGATTGATACCAGCTTCTGCTGTGGTTTAAGCAGCTCAGGCCCAGGCAGACACTCCCTCACTCCCCCACAAGTGATGGGTGAGTGAATCACAAGAATAAAAGTGATAAAAATCATGGGTTGAGTTAAAGACAGTTTAATAGGTAGAGCAAAGAGCTACCTGCAAGCAAAACATGATAAGGAATAAATTCACTACTTCCCATTGGCAAGTCAACGTTTAGTCATCTACAGGAAAGCAGGGCTCCATCGCATATAATTGTTACATAAAAGACAAATTCTGTAACTCAAAAAACACTTCCGTTTTTTTCTCTTATCTCTAAACTTTCATTGCAGTGCACAGTATTGTATGGCATGGGATATCCCTTTGGACAGTTGTGGTTAAGGAATGCTAATCCACAGTTCAGTGCCTGCAGGAAACTCTCCTAAACCACACACCACTTTCTCATAATGTAAAACAATCACTCTTTTAATAACTTTGTGTCAAGAGGCTGTCTGAGAGCAAGTTTCTTTTCTTCTTCCTGCTCACAGCACTTTCTATTGATGCACAGACTCTCTGCTATCCAACACTGCCTCTAGTGCAAATGTGTGTGCTAGGCTTTCTTATAACAACATCAGCAGACTTAACAGAGCCTGTTCCGCCCTCTGTGCTCCGATGCAACACAAAGCACAGCATGGTGGGAGTGGTGGGAATGTCCTTAAAGTGATCTTCATTGGAACAGCCTGAGTGAAAGAGAAGACCATCACTTCTGGACCTGGGCAGAGAGGCTTCAAAGAGTGCTTCCTCCTTCATCATGTGGAAAATGGAGCATGAAATTTGACATGGATGGAGAGTAACTGTTCTCCCACTGTCATGACAAGCAAGACCATATTGCTTTCCTTTGTGGCTTAAAAAAAAATGTGAAAATTGTAATTTTTACCTCTGCTACTGATCACTTAGAGGAGCAGGAATGTAGCAACATAGTTGCAATATTCAGTATACCTGAGTGGTTGGAAAATGGGCCTTCTGAACCCTCATTCTTGTTCATGCATGGAGTAGTGACTTCCTCTCCATTTACCACCTGCCTGCATTGTTTCTGAAGTCCACTCCTTCCTCATTAGTACTACGTCACATTGGTATCAGCCGGTATGAAGATTCATACCAGGATATCTTTTATATCTGATCCCCTGAAAGTGATTTTGCAATGAGCTTGGAAAGTGTATTACAAGTAAAGGCTTGTTTACATTGTTACAAGCTACAACTCAGTTCTTTTCCAGATGGAAATGCATTATGCAAACATTTTCTTTTTACTCAGCCTGGTCAAACCACATTTTTATCTCTAACATTCTCAGGTTACACTGCCTTAAGGAACAACCTTGCCCACTTGTATTGCCCAACAGAGCTGACAATCAAACATGTTTAACTTGTTATTCTTCAGATCTGGTGTGAAGGTTAAACAGTCAGGATATATATGTGTATGTATACAATATATTGGCAAGAAGAAGAGAACATACAGCAGGCAGCTAACACCTGATGAGTTGCCAATATGGAGCAAAACACCTGTATCAAGAGTTAATATTCCAGCTTGCTACCACAAACAGCAGAGCTTTTCTTGCTGTATTTTGTTGATCTTTCATCTTGAAAATAAAATTAAAGGCATGCGTTTTGTACTGTAAGTCACAGAGATGATGGACAATGCAAGGATGTAGACTTAACTTTCCTTGGAAAAAGATGTGTGTTTGTGTGTCTATTGACAGACAGAGTTGTTCCTTCATGTTGGTTAGACCTGAGATTCCATGGTCTTACCAGTCTACTCATTCATCAGCCAGCTGCCTGAGACTACAGACCACAGAGCCCCGCTAATGGTGCTACTCATCTCCAAGTCAGACACGGCAATTCAATGTTAATCTTTACTACTGCATTTAAATTCTAAACATAATGCTTGAGAACGATGTTTGACATCTGAGGAAAAGCTACTTTTACAAATATGTGTGGGAAGGCCTAATATGAGGTAAGAGAAGACTGTTCCCTCATGAGTTATGGACAGAATCTGCAGGTTGCTTAGAAGAAGCTGTAAATCTTCCTCATCTTTCCTTATACTGCTTTTCAACACCTTGCACCCTAAGGTGGGGCAAGACAAACCACCCTGTGTTTTTGTTAGAGGCTTTGCATTACTGCTCATTCATTCTTTTATTATACACCCTTGAAAAGCAAATATAGAGTCTGGCCTTCTGCTTTCACTTATCCTTACCCTAAACGTAAACTTAATAAAAGTCTCAAACTATCAACGATTGTGGATGCTGAATGTTTTAATTTTTGAGACTGAACCTTGGCGACCTGCTGGCCCTCAAATATGGCCACATGGGGGTTTGCATCAGAAAAAAAAAAAAGACTGAACAGTCAATAGTTTTTGTAGGAGGAAATCTGCATAAAAATAAATTATTTTATAAGTGCAATTTAAAGGCAATCTTAATAGGTCATGGTTAGGATACATGTTATCTCTGTGGAAAATCTAGGAGGAAACCACAACTTTAGGCAACACAATTTTTTTTTTTCTTTTATTGTGACATCGTCATCTCTTCTTTGAGGCAGAATCCTCTGGGAAAACTTATGTACCTTGCAGGTTAATTTTTTTTTCAGCAAACAGGAGATAAAATTTCAGGGAAGAAATAAGCAGAAGGGATGTGAGACTTTGAGAAAAAAATCTAAGTTTGCAAAAACCAAAAATAGTCCTAAATAAAATAATGGTAAAAAAGAAATTAGGACCCATTTAAACCATTTTTAATAATTTATTAGTGAAAATGCTTTATGCTTAAACCTAAGTGAAACTCCCTTTCCTCAAGTTCATTGGTTCCTGTCCTATAATCAAACTGATGATTTTTTAAGATTTATGAACTCAGTCTTCTGAGAAATAACTAAAGATTCCTGCATTATTATACCATCATTCCACTTCTCAGACTTTCACTAGAAGCCACATTCATCAGCCCTTTGATGATTTCCCTGTACAATCTCTCTTGCTCATTTTCTAAGATTGCATTTCCTGAAATGGTATGAGTATCATGCCTGAAATACTTGATAACTTGTTGAAATCTGAAAAGTCAGGCCAATTTTTCTAAAAAAATCACAAACTATTTGTAAAACCTGCAGAGACTTTACCTAGAAGATCTTAATTTATCATGCTTTTTAAAAAGTTTATGAAGACACATGCACAATTCTTCAAATTATGCCTAGCATTCAAACACATATTTCCTAGGTTAGCAAGATAGCTTTTGAAAAAAAAAAAAAAAGTCATCTGTGTTTAAAACTATTCTCATTCATTTGTGCTTATCTTGCTGCTATATAAAGGATTTAGCTCTTTTACTACGTATTTCATATGCATGAGTTCTTTGACTTCCCTGACAAACAGATGGCTGTCCTCTTTGCACTCAAATTATTTGACAAAATATTGGCCAGGCTCCACCCTTCCACTCTCAATAGCTGTGTGTCATAATGTAACTTATTCAAACGTTTCTTGGTTTTACTAAATACATTCTAAGTCCTAAATAATTACCTTCATCCATGGTTACCCGTCTGTTTCTCAGTGCTTCCAGATAAATGAGAGTTAACTTCTGGTATTTTCTGAAAACCACCCACACTGTGCACATAAATATTTAACCTGCAAAAAATGCAGGAGCCTCACTAGGCAATGAGATACCTGCAGAAAGTAAAATACACACGGATCAGGTTTCTTCTCACTGACTCCTGTGTCGGGCAATGTCTGTTTTGCCAGCAGACTAAAACTTACTAGATGAAACTCAAAGCTGTAGAAAACTTAACTATAAATGAAAAAAATACAGGTTGGTTCTATATATCTGAAAGCACAAATACCCACAAGATAAGAAGAGTTTCATGAGAATAATTTATAAATCTCCACACTTGTTTCAGCTGGAAGAATGTGAAACGTGATTCTCTTGCTACACTTCCAGGAGTAGTTGAATTAATAGAGTCCCAAGTGGTGTTTCAGCTCTAATTTCATAGGAACAGAGTAATTAAATAGGTCCAGATGGAGCTGTTACTACATTAGAACAAAGTTTTCCCTGCTTTTTACAATTTTTTTCAAGGATATTTCCATTTTCTATTTTGTATTTTATATTTCTATCTAATTTTTTCTTATTTTTTATTGCCATTTCCCTTCTCTGCTAATTAAAGGTAGAACAAACACACACTTTCATCACTGCCAATGCCATTACGCTGTGACTGGCCTCAGCTGAGCCAGGCAGGCTATTTTGAACTGTAAGTCAAAAATGCTGTTCTCTTGGAATAACTCCAGACACAAACTTCTGATATACTCCTGTATTAATAAGAACAAAACGGCAGCAGAAACAGGGAGAAGCAAGTACTATTTAGCAATTGCAAAAGAAAATGCCGAATGAAATTTGCAGGCTGGCTGATCCAGCCCAGGCAGGTGAGACCAGTGGCTCAGGATTTCTACCTCACTGCTTTTGTTGTGTACCCCACCCTTATGACAAAAAGAACTAAATCCAGAAACTTGCCTTTAGATTAGAGTACAAAAGGAAGGCTTTTGGTATCACTAACTCAACATGCAGTTTCGCTGTGAGGAAGCAGCTTCCTTGTAAACCTTTGTACAAATAATCCACAACTAATTTAAATTCTATGACTATTTGTTCTACTGTGATAATTCGAATATTTTATAGCTTCTCTTTGATGGAAAGAACACAGCATGGGACCTATACAAAAGGCTTTTTCAAGAGAGCATATTCTTTTTTATAAAGGAACTATTTTGTGATTTTTCTTTTTATGAAAACAAAGGGTGTTTTTGCCTTTCTTCCTCTTTCCTCTTACCACAGGGGAAAAAAAGAATAAAAAATGGAAAAGGAGAAAAATAAAAATAGAAAATCAACCATCTGAACAAATGAAGGTGTTTGATTTTAAATATTCACAATCTTGTAAAAATAAAACCATATTTGATAGATCATGTTTCCAAATTATTTTTCATAACAAGAAATTATGTAAGACATATCAGCACTACAACTCCATCTAAATGTAGAAACTGGCAAAGCAAACAGAAAATACCAGACTCCCAGTTGTATTTAAATAAGGTATTTTAGGCTTCTACTTAAATTTTTAATTTTCACTATGATGTTTCTTGCTTTGTTTAATCTTTGAGGGCTGTGTAGTAGTCCCATTCTTGAACTAGAATTTGACTGTACTAGCTATTAAACAAACACAATAAAACAGATTGGTAGTGCCACAGATATCTCATGATCACTCCTTTCAGTATGTTTGTTTTGGTTGGTATTCTTGCTAATTTTACTTTAAGAAGAATCTTTACCAGACAGACATTTGCCTTTTTACGTAAAACGCCTTTCAAAACATCCCTACAGTAACCAGTAACACACTGCATATATTTTTCTTAAATTAATGTCATTGGGACTCATTATTCCACTCTCGTATTTTGTTATCCATGATAGTTCATGCATAATTATGTGAAGATAAATTTCTATGGCTAGGAGTTTCATGTTCCTCTCTGTTTATTCTCAATTACTTTGATTATCTTGAGAAACTAATTTACACTAGTATAGAACTGGGATACATTTGAAGTGTTGTATCTACATCTTTCTTCCTTGAGGAAAATCAAATGCAAATCAAGAGTTATGTATCTTTAGGCAGTTCTACAATGGGACAAATTACAACAAATACAAACATGCTGTGAACCTTGTTCTCTCTGAAACAGAAACAAGTTTAAACTCTTTAAAATGTCCCTTTAATAACTGTGACCCTCACCACATCACTCATGGTGCCCTAGTGTTATTTCAGCAATCCAATCTAGAGTAAAACTGAAACAAAAACCCAGGAGTTTTCTGGGGTCTTGGCTGGAAACACAATGAGGACACAATATTCCTGTTCAATATCACAATACAGCAGTCTTTAAGAAATTTCCTGGATACAAATTATATTTTGCTGAAAGTCAACAATAAAATTATATCTAAATTGAGGAAAAAAACCCACATAAAATGGAGAAGGTAAGAAAAAATACTTTTTCAAATGGAATACTACAGTTTAGATTTTTTCCTATCAGTACTTTGGTTTTGTGAAGATTTGAGTGAAAAGTACATGAAAAGTTTTATTTTTTCTGAGGTTAAACTATTCCAGTGTTCCAGAGAAATCAGTTTTGCAATCACTGACTAATTTTGAATTAGTTCTGTCTCTTAATTTTGGCCAAGTTGCTGAGTGAAACAGTAACAGCCAAGCAGTCTCCGAAAACGTCTCCTAACCACAAACCACCCCCACTATTCTGGGAACAAGATGTTACAAGAGTGAATGGAATGTATAGTGTCCTCAAGTTTTTTTTATGACTGTTCTTACCACACCTTGAATGTAGACAATGAGCAAAACACGATTTACAATTATGCACTTATTATGTAATTCTTGTTTCTTCATAGAAGTGAGACCCAAGTTGGGGCTTTGCCACTCAGATCAAATATCACCTTGACTGAAGTGATTCTGAAGATTCAGAGCATTATACTTGCTCCTCATTGTAGATGGGGAATAAGATACATTTTATTATTTTAACCTGGACATTTTCTGTTAATAGATCCTCTCACTGGTATGTATCTCAACAGCAACCAAAGCAGCACAGTTTGCTAAGGGTATATTTATAAATGTTTATAATATCAGTTTTCTTTGAAAGAAAAGGTGGCACAAGTAATGGCAGCAGATGTAAGGCTACTTCAAAGAATCAATTTCAGAATGCCAAATAAACTGGGAAATCCCAGATGACTAAATTTAACCTGTATATTGCAGTACCACAGGTGGTTAATTTGCTGATTAATTTTTTAATTAGTGTTGTTCCTTCTTTCTTTGAAGTTATAACAACATAATTGTACAGCAGGGTTCAATCTCTTATAAATCAGAAGACTGCCCATCCTGCTGCTTGGTTTCCCTAGAAGAGATGATCCAGTTCCATTCCTCCTAAGATCAGTTGTGACATAACACCAGCTCTCTTGTTTTGTTTGATTTTCATTTGGGAGGATGTTTGGACATTCTCTCCTTTAAGGGCAATGACCTTTCCACAGCTTTTATGCAGAGTTCAATTGTTTAAAGTTACTTGTGTTCCCTTGACCCAAATGACTCCTCTGTTATTATTTACACCCTCTGATTAGCACTGTACATAGGACAGTAAAAAGCTTAAGCACTCCCACTTTTTCTTTTCCCGTTTTCTCTGAATGTGCATGGAGTTTTGCCTCCCACTGTAATTTACTATTTTTGTCACAGCTTCATCATCAAACAGGTCTGTTTTGCCCTGCTGTGATTTGGAAGAAGATACATGAAACAAGGATTTCCAAAGTTGTTTTTCCTAGAGACTTCCTAGAAGGTCCACATTTTCCTCACATAAATTACTTTGGCACAGAGTTATAGTGGTTTTTGTCTGGAAGGCAGTCTGAGACATTAAAAAGCTTCTGGAAGCGTTTCTCTGAACTTGAGTTTGCTTGAAGTGAATGGGATTTATAATCTCCGAAATTATGTTACCTTGACATGATTTCTCATGTGGCTACTCTGGTTGTTTCTACGAGAGGATGGGCTATTTTTATTTCTCTGTGCAGGGGCTGCTCACCAACATTTTGCATCTTCTAGATAGACAAGCCATGTTTAACCATGAGACTCAGAATATCCCATTACAGTTCCAAAAATTTATGGAACTGCAGAAAGGAATTTACTGCAATTAAGAGAGTAGTAAGTATTAAAGCTGATTACAGAAGCAGATGCATGTTTGATTAAACCGTGGAATTCCTGTTGCCTGAGAATTATTGCTAATTCAGTATTTCATGAGACAATAACAAAATGCAAATCCATATTAAAAGACAGAGATGTTAAATATTTTATGCAGCATAAATAAAATGAATCCTTACTAGAAAATTCCTAAAAAATATTTATGACTTGTTTTGCATCAGTATCAACAAATGCATGTTGCCCAATCTTTTTCCTATTTATTAGCTTGCAAAGAGGTTCAGAACTGAAACATGATCTGAATGGGAAATACAATATCAATGAAAATAAAATCTTTAACAGAGAATCCATAAGAAATATTACACAGTTTTGAATGTATCCTATTGTGTCTAATGAATATTTTTTTTGTTCAAGCACGAAACTAAGAAAGAAATAATATGTCTAGATTTGAAGCCATCCAGCTCATTATATAGGATCACAGGGATACACATAATCACAACATGACTCTAGATGGACCTCGCTATAATCATGTAGATCAGGTGCAAATGAATAGATAGTGGAGCTGTTCTCACTGAATTTGATATTTAATTTCTTGTTATGGCAAATGAAGGAATGAAGGTCTGAGGAGGCCCTATACCTCAATATGCAGGAAAGATATTTTTCTGAATAATATAACTGAGACACATTTCCTGAAAAAGGATTTGTACAGAAATTAGTAAATTAGCGTTAGTAAAAGCACTGCACTGTCTGTGGAATGTCTTCTTGGGAGTATTACTGGCTTCAGTAGGCCTGCTGTTAGTCATACATGCTCTTAGATCTGTATCATTCCTGTCAGTGTCTCTATTTCCTGACACCCAAGGAGCTGCACTGCAGGTCCTGGGAGCCTGTGAAAGTCGACTAATGTGTTCCTCCTCAGTTTTTTAGGAAGTGGATAAAAGCTACTGGAGATTAATGAAGTCACAAGGTGCAAAAGATGAGAGGCAGATTCCAATTGGCTCTGTATTGCTATCAGATGGTTTAAAATGGATGACTATCCTGGCATGAAATAGGCAGAGCTCTGTTTTATGATTTATCACCTGACTGTACTATCAGGAGCTCTTTCAGGATAATGCTATTTCATAAAAATGCAATTTGTGAGCATCAATTTTCTGTTAAAGTTTATCTCATAGGCAGTCTGAAGGACATTTGTAAAATGGGGTCTTTGGTTTAGTGTAGGTAGAATTGTCATTTCCTAAATTTCACCAAACTTAACACTTCTTTAAGGGACCTTGGGTAGAATAAACACAGAGGTACAGAAGGTAATAGAAGTAAGGGCAGCTGCTCTCACTCTCAAACTCAATGAAGATTCCTGACTCATTTTCCTATCATTTTCTGTAGGATGGATTGTTTGGGGAAATCCCATCTTCCCAACTGAGCTGTCATCACTAGCCTTAAGAGAAATATTTGGCATGGCCAAATCTGTCAGTTTATCAAGTCACCATCTTTCTTTTCTATTTTCACTGAACATTTCTGTATCTGTCAACTGCATTTCATGCATAAGTGTTGTAAACAAATTTATTTTTGTCACATTTGAGCCTCTACAACAGTGCCTGCATGTTTTGACACTTCTGAATAAATAATAACTCAGCAAATAAACCATATGCAAACTGCAATGGCTTTATGAAACAAATGATAGAGTAACAGTAAAAAACTTAACAACAAACAATTGTTAAGAGCTCCATCCAATTAAACTGCATTCTTTTAAGTGACAGCATTTTGTACAGTAAAGCACTCTAGTGCAGATGGTGACTCAGTCAAGCTCCAGGAAGAAAATTAATCAACCAACATCTGCCCTCCCATTAAGAAGAAGGAAAAGACAAACAACTTCTGCAATGAGTAGCAGCACAATGTCTTGTGACCTCACTCTGAAGATGGAAACATGGGCCTGAAAGACAAGAGAATCAGGCTTTCTAAAAATGCAAAAAAAAAAAAAAAAAAAAAAAAAAGAATTAAATCAGAAATTAAAAAATACTGCTATAAAAATGGAATAGTAATCATATTATGGAAAAACTATATTAGAAAAAGGAGTTGACACAGAGAAGTGTGTTACTATTCTCTTGTAGCACACTGATTCCTACCCTTAGCTGTGCTCATTAATAGACAGGGGAAAAAGTCCCAGAAAAAGAGTATAAACAGAGAATCTGGCCAACACCTGACCCAAGTGAATAAGGCTGCTAGTGTCTTTCTGACATGGAATTCAGGTGGGCTAGGGTGATCTGAACATTAGATAACAAATAAACAAATCAACATACACCTGACAGCTTGCTCACTGTATCTTTGTCAGCTGGTAAGCCACTTCAATTATTTGGCTTACTGAAAACATCTTAAATACTTTATATATGATATATTAAATGTACAGGGGGAAAAGAGACAACAGAGCATAGGAGAAAATTACTCTCAGAGAGCCAGGGGTGCTGGGGACTCCCTGGGTGCCAGAAGTGTTCCTATGGGGGTCAGCAGACAAGGCCTGGCATCCCCTCCTATCCAATCACCCCAGCCACGGGCAGGACACCTGGATGGGCACTGCAGGCAGCCCCAACTCCAGGAAATCAGCATCTCTCTGGAGATGGGAATGTGACAGGCCATCAGCCCATAGGCTGGGTCCCACCTTCAGTCCTAGCCCTCTGTGGGGAATGAGGGCTGAGGCCACTGCAGGGGGCATATCCTGGGGCTGGGGGGGACTGACCACTGTGTCCTCCAGCACCTCTGGAGGCTCTCCCCTTAGGCTGCTGGCATGGGGTCCTCCGTGACTGTGCTGAGAAAATCTCTCTAAGCACCACACGCTAGGGTGCACAGAGGAAGATGTAAGCTATGCTGCAATGTGCATATGTGTAACATTACACTTGGGAAATTTGCGAGGGTCCCCTCTAACAATTACCATCAGTCTGTTCCTCTTCCTCCTCATACAATTAACTGTTAGACATGGGTTTCAAGGGGAGACAGCATTTCATGTACGTCCATGTGAGGCAGATCAGCCATACTGGGGGTGCCTGTGCACTGCAGGCAGGCAGGCAGCAGGACGATGAAAGTCTCATGGGAGCCCTATCTGCCCATTGCAAACACTTCTGGTTCAGCAACAGGTATTTCTTCACTGGGCATCATGCTCCAGGACAATCTGAGATGTTAGTGATATGCTTGGTGTTGTGCTGTGCTGGCTTGTCAAGGAAGTGCTTGCAGAAAACCACTTCTAGCAGATATATACCCTCAGCTTGTGCAAACCACTCTCACTTTGAACTTCAGAGTTTAATCTGATTGTTGAAATCTCTTTCTAATTACGTAGGTGCCAATTATTGCCCTTATATTAAGCCTGCCTTTTTTTCATGAGTTTCTTTCCAAGAAAAAAGTTATTTATATGAAATACTACAAGTGCCTTATTCCTGGGTTACTTCTGCCATGGGTCCACATATAAAAGATGCAGAGCTCATAGCCTCTGGATCTTAGTGAAGTGAGGATGTTGCCTTGACTCTTTGCCCTTTCTTCTCTCAAAGTTTCACTGAGCAAAGACATATCTTAATATATTCACTTTTGAAATTATATCATACATGTAAAATGTGAAGAGAATAACTCAAGTTTACTTTTCTTAATATTTAATCATATGGTCCCAAAAGATTTGCTGCAATTTATTAAAATTGGGGACGTGGTCAGGGCAGGAGAGGAGGGCTGCCATGGCTTGCTCATTTATTGTCTTTTTCCTTCTGAAATCTGCTCATACTTTTGCCAGCACATAGTTTTGCAATGACTTTTTAATTTTTTTTTAACGTTCCTCCGTTTTGGGTGGCACCCAGATACGGCTGCTGCAGATGATTACTGGGGCTGTGGAAACACTGGTTGCTGGGTGGAGTTTCCTGCACAGGCTATAAAAGCTTTGAGAGCCCTCTGCTCCTTTATTCCTGACTGTGCCGCCCTGCAAGGCAGTGTTTGTGAGGAGGAAGGTAGGATTTTGTAGTTCATTATTGCTCTCTGTAGACCCAGCACACTTTAGGAATTGTTTGCTGAATTTGTTAAGTGACCTGGTGTAAACTTTCTGTGGGTTGGACTTGCTGTCAGGGAAAAAAGATGGGTGTGGGCAGGAGAAATTCTTTCCATTCTGGAACATTTTACACAAGGTCTTGGACAATTATTGCTTTTATTTTATGCAGTACAATAAAGGGAATAAAAAATGGTTAAAACTTCAAAAGCAAAACTTATTTGGAGTTGACCATTTCATACTCTTTCTCTTTGCCTTTTTCGTAGGCTGCTGTAGAAATCTGCAGTAAAACCAGAGTTCCTAGAAAACTACCATGCAAACTTAAAAAATAGAAACAGCTGTTGTTACTTCAACAACAGTTTGCTGCATTATGACTGTAGAGTCATTGTTCATGGAAGTGATGGGAAACAAATCTCTTAGAAATCAAATCAGAAATAAAGTTTTACAAATCAAGCCAATCTTTTAGAAACAAAAGAGCAAAATCCTGCTTTTCTGACTAAGAACTTGGCAAAGCCATGTAAAAGCTGTATTATCGGGGATTATTTCTGCTAAATCTTTCCACAGAATTTCCCAAGGATGAGATGTTTTTTCTCTCTGATATTTCCATATTCAGCAGACTTTCCACTGCAAAGTAAATTACTCTATTAGATCTTTTGCTTGATTTTTTGACTGGGTGTCATGACTGTAATTTACAACAATATCCTGGTATTGAGCCTTTGAAAGTAACCAAGCATCTTAGATGTTGTCCTTGAAAATAAGCCTTCTGATTTGTTTTAGTATAGAGTTAGTTCTCACAAATTGTAAGATAAACAAGAATCATGTTTGCATTCCTTTGTGAAAGATACCACCTGATGGACTTCTCAAGTGACCAGTGAAGATGGAGAGGTGGGAACTTCTCTGTCCAATCTCTGATCACTGTCCAGAAATTTATATATACGAGGTCAACAATAAACTAGAGACTTCCTTTCTTCTTCTCTACCTGAACACCTGTTGTGTGTGTGTTGCTGTGTGTCTCTATCTACATCACAGTAACATTACATGCTTCATGATATGGTTAAATAAGCACAGATAAATGCATTTGACGCAGACTATAATGTAAAAATCTAGTTTGTGCCTTTAAATATTTTTAATGAGGTATTTTCTCAAAACCTTAAACATTTTCTATTAGTCCATTTTGAGGGTGCATCTTCAGGGGGTTAAGAGCCAGACAGAAAGCAATATTGTGGTGATTTTTGTGGAACAGCAGTTAGGGCCTTCAGTCTGCATGACTGTCTTAATTTTTCAATCCCATTGCTATGTTGATCATTCCAATTGGGAATCAGTTTCTTCAGTCCTTTTCATGCTATATCAAAGTAATATTTGGACTGAATGTTTCCCTCCTGGATCTAGGTATTGTTTACATGATCTCTTTGCATTTTAGAGTGGCAGGACAGTGTATTGGGCAAGACCTGATCTCCATCAGGGGGCTGGCTGTCTTCCTAGATTCCAATCTTCTTTTTTTTCTTATCAGCAGCAGTTTCTTCCAAAGCAGAAGATTTTTATATGTAAGTTGGTTTCTTACCTTGTTAAGCTAATTCAAGCAGACTAAGGTTTTTAGTTCCTCCCAAGGGCCATTGACTACTTTGACTTATATTAAAATTGCGTTATTTCTTTACTAGATGGAAATAGATGGCTCTATATGCCAGCATCTTTATTTCAAAAGAAAACCAAAACTTTTAAAAGTTTTTTAAAGCACAGACATTTTTTTCTTACTATATAATCTAAATGAGAAAAGATATTACATTTTAGAGGCCTAATAAACCCAGCTTAGTGTAGTCTAGTAGCCTTCTGCTCTAGCCCCAAGGCATCAAAACCTTTAGAGCTTGGTGTTGAGGGTGGGTATGGGATTATATAGAAGAAAGATGTGTTAACAGTGCTTCCTGAATCCAGCTCTGCCTGAAAAGGGTTACTTTGTCAAGCAAAACACACCTCTTCCCAGATCTGATGCTGGGAGAATGAATCTTTTTTCATAGGGGTGGTTCTCTGCTCTGTGGATCAGTTAGTCAGCAGACATACCAGGACATGCCAGCATTGATGACTCAGTGTACCCAGTGTGGAGACTTCTAAGTGTTTCCATCCCACTGCATATGGCCTTCATGTGTGCTGTTATAGAATGCAGCAGAGTACCACAGGGCTTCACCTGCCTTCCTTAACGTCTGTCAATACAGGGGTGCAGGAGTCACTCTGACTGACAGCTTGGGAGAAGTGCAGGTTGCAACTGTGAAGTGAGCATGCTTTTCTCATCCTGAATAAACAGCAGGTCATAACAGCTGGTTCCTAAATCTGACTGAATATTCTGTCCATGATTTGCCCTGTTGAAACCTCTCTAAATAATGTACAAAAAACAGATTTTAAATCCGTTTCAGTCTTTCTGGCAGCACAGGCAGAGCTAAATTCTTTTCTGAGGGAAGGAAACAAAAGCAAGAGTTTTTTAGGGGAGAGGGAATATGGCTGGTTCTTAACTTGGAGAGAGCTGCAGGCAGACTGTGTGATGTATTTGTCGCTTTGTTGGTTGCTGAATGCAGAAGCCAGCTACACAGTTTTGCTGTGAGGGAAAGAAAGAGCTGGGCTGCAGCTACACTCCTTGGTCCTAAACTTGTATTGATTCAAAAGACTGGTCTCTGCCCTTCCTGCTAGAGAGAGGAGGGGTGTCAGTAGCATAACTAATATAATTTTTTATAATTGTATATATGATCTGTAGTCCAAGACTGCAAATAGAATTTTGTCTCTTAACACCAGTTTCAAAATCAGTCTGGTTTACTCAGCAACATTATCACTAGTTACTGCTTACACATATGCTTTAAAACCAAGTCTTCCCTAGCTCTTGCTGAGGAATAGTGTTTTTAAAAAAATAATCTAGTTTGAATAACTTTATTTGATAAACCATCGGTTTCTTCTTTCTATTTCATCACTATTTCAATTAGTAAACAGAATATTCCTCACACCGACAATGGAAGTTGTTAGGAAGCAACCTATTCATTATTTTTTAGTATTTAAATTTACATCACCTCTTATATTTTCCTTTTCTGCATAGCAACTTTTGGGAAAGCTGGGTGGAGTTTTCTTTTTGAGTGGCAGAAAGCAAAACCTACTTTTCTTTCTTCTTCTTAAATTGGTAATACATTATGATGATGATGATGATGTAGAAAAATTGTAGAAAATTTGTAAGTAAAAGTAATGTATATACAACTATCCAGATTTACTCATATGCCTTAGAAAATGCCTAATCAGAGAAATTACATGAAAATATATTTTACAAGGGAATATCTTTTTACCTAACAAAATACACAAGAACTCCAGCCTCAGTAAATGATGAGAAAAGAACACTTGTTTACCAGTGAATTTCAGAATGAGCAAACTACATGGGCAAAGATGATAGATTAACTAATGAGAAAGACAGACTAATTGGTTTCTAGTAACTTCCCTTTGTAAGTAAGTGCTAATGCTAATGTATTGCTATAAGCAAATAGTACTACTGCTGTTCTTAACCAAAACTTCTGAAAGTAGCTGACTGTAGGGATGACCAAACAGCTGTGGAGCATCACATCGCTCATCAAAGTCACCTGCCTCCAATAGCACAGGCCAGTTACCATGTGGGACATTAACATGTCATAGTGCTGGAGAAGTGATTTTGAGGGTGAAAAACTTTGAGTTGCACTGGAGCTGAAAATGATGAAAACCGGTTTGTAACTTGATGCATCCCTTCCCAGAAACTCTGCCAACATGGCTATGGTATCAGAATTTCTGAAGCAAGCATGGTTCATGGACAATCAGGAGCAGGAATGTATTGTAAGTATTACCGATTTTTGAGAGCACCATGCTTATTTTCCTGTACTCTTACAAGTGGTTTAAAGGCATTTAAATATCTTTCATACATGCAAACTGAGGAAAAACAATGGCAAAACTCTAGCAGATTAGAACTGGAACCCAGTTTTATTGCAGTGTACAGTCTAATGTAACCATATAACCTAGGAAGATTGCTACAAGATGAAAAATCACTCCTATTTGCACCCATCAGTCTAGTTATCAATTCCTAGGCAGAACTAGTTAGTGTGATTAAACTGTTCCCAGTGGCCAGTCACTGAGTCACTCAGATCAGCTCCATTAATGCCGTAATCTGATGCTGAGTTGTGTGAACCTGTATGAACATGTTCAGGTATTGTATGTGAAAAAAACAGGGACTTTTTGGCCATGGTAATAGGAAGCCATGAGTTGGAACCCAGGAATGTAAAGGAGGAAGTAAAGTCACTAGAATATATCCTAGCTTTTATATCACATGTCATGCTCATGGTGGAGTGAGCCACAGCATGTAATAAAAAGCCTTGGACAATGTTATACAATAAAAGGGAGGGGTATGGTTGTGAGGAGTCAAGAGTTACTGTGCTAGGATGATATGGAGAATATTTGTTATAATGAGGTGAAGATACTGAAATGAAAGCAGAGGCAAAGCAGTACACTGTGAAATCACACAGGTTCCATAAAAAAACTTGCATTTTGAAAACAAATTTTTATATGGGAATTTTCAGTAAACAGAAGCTTTCTCCCCTAGGCCCCTGTAGATTTTGTAATTTTGACTCTACAATATTTTGTGCACAAACCTTTGGCTTCACCATCCTATCCCCCTTCCATTCCCGGGTTCATGAGACATTCTTGGCTATGGTGCTTGGTGGTTACAGAGAGTTTTGCATGTTGTAAGATAAGTTTGGCATGGAAACCAGTATACAAAGGCTGGCCTGTGACATTCAGAAACAGGCAGTGAGACAGTCCCAATCCTTTGTTGACTTAGCACACAAGAAAAAATGATCTCTTGAAAAGTATGCAAGAGACTGATTTAAGTATACAGTCTGTCTGCTCTCTTACAACTCCCAGCAAGACAATTATGTATCGAGATGAACATTTAATTTTCAGATGCTAGAAGTGTACAAAATACAATACAAATTGTTGTATGTGAAACATGTATTCATAAAACCTTGCCCTTTCTCTTAGGATATTTTATTTCAATGACAAAAGATAAATAAAATACTAGTTTTTGAAACAAGAGAAAGACAGTAGTTGATTCTGAGTCATCTAGCTAAATTACTGGTGTCTTCTAATAAGAAACCTCACAACATATCACAACAATGGGAATTTTCTATAAATCTTTCGTCCAAGAATCTTGGAGTGTTTTATAATTCTGTAATAGTAGTAGACTAGCATCAGTTATTTAGTGTTGTTGAGTACTGTATGAGTTTAGTGCTGTTAGGTCTTACCCATAACTTGATGTGTCATGTTGCTGACATAGGGCAAGCCAAATGATCTCCTGTACAGCTCCCAGAGATCTTCAGACATTGAGTAGAGAGTGCCCATCTTGAAGGAGATTCACCAAAACCAGCTAGTGGATAATGCTTTCCAAAGACTGTGGCTGACGTCTAAGAAGTGTCTTATGTTTCAAAGAAGCTGGGCAAGAGGTCTCCACTTCCTTGCAGGGTTAGGTTTGAGCATTTCCCCAAGGTCTTGAGTGCAAGAAGTGTTTGAAAGCCTAGATATGAATCAGCTGAGGACACCCTTAATGTGATACACAGTCAGTATGCATAAGATGAGCAAAAAAATTAGCATTTTCTGGAAGTGTCTGTATGATTTCCTTGTGGGTTTAGAGCCTTTAAAATTTGAGCAGAATTCCTAATTATGACAGGTAATTATTTTCTTATGCAATCCGACTTATGGTAAGAAATAGGTATTCATGTACCTAAATGAATTTATGAAGTATTTTCTTGTTTAATATGAGAGCTGTGAAAGGAATAGATTGAAAGCATATTCATTGTTGAGCCCATTCATTTACCAGTAGCTACAAAACTATGATAAAAGGTAATCCCAAATGCATAGTTTATTTGGGCATTCAAAACTGATTCTGTACAAAAATATCCTTTATCATGAGCAATTTTTATTTATTTTTTAAATTTTATATTTTATTTTCCTTCTGCAGAAGAGTTCCAAAGGTAGTCGTGGAGTACAGTCATATCCAAATTTTGATCCATCGACTGATGTTGTTGCTTTGGACAGAGCTATTACCGTAAAGGGTAAGAGGAGTAGTAAATATTTAACTGTGGGGTTTTTTTTTGTGGGTTTTTTTTTGTTTGTTTGTTGTTTTTTTTTTTTTGTGTTTGTTTGTTTTGGGTTTTTTTGTTTTTGTTTTGTAAAAATTTAATTTCCGGGGAAGGAAATAATATTGCAATATACCATACTAATACTTTCTTACTTGATTTCCATAAAATTCCTGCAAGAGTAAATAATTATGCTGATAATATATTGCATGCTTCTGTTATATTTCTCTCTTTTAATGAATTCACATTTGGCACTTTGTACTTCAAAAGGTTTTTCAGTTTGACTTACTAAGATTAAAGGAGTAGCCATCTAGTTTGTTTTTTGTGTGGGTTTCTCTTTCTTCGGGGGTTTTAGAGGTTTTTTCACTTAAGTGGAATATTTATACTCAGAACACTTTAAGACTTTTTTGTATGAAATTTCTGTATCCTAGATGGTTCTATTTATTTGGTTTCTTAGCTACATCACTAATCTTGTGAGTCTGTAGAAGATTGCAGATTTTCCTTTGGTTAAGTTTGATTTGGTTAAATTTGGTCAAATTTGTCAAGAAAACAAAATATGACATAAAGCAGATAATTTAAAAAAAAATTAACTAGCTAAATTATGTATATGTTTTGAATATATTGGATTTGTTTGGTGATCCATAGGGGTGGATGAAGCCACCATCATTGACATCCTGACTAGGAGAACAAATGCTCAGCGACAGGAGATCAAAGCTGCCTATCAGCAGGCTA
Organism: Sitta carolinensis; assembly: GCA_032173965.1. Classification (NCBI taxonomy): domain Eukaryota; kingdom Metazoa; phylum Chordata; class Aves; order Passeriformes; family Sittidae; genus Sitta; species Sitta carolinensis. The sequence goes on from CM063313.1 coordinate 62,853,214, forward strand.
AAGGAAAGGTAACGTATATTAAAACCACACTTAATTTTTACCCAGAATATCAATGCTTCTCCTGGCTCAGCTGGTATATATGAGTAAAGATAGAATACTGAATAGGATAGGAGAGTTGTAATAACACTGTTCCCCATGCATACCAACACTGGTATAGGGAGGAGATTCTAGTGTTTTTAGAACATTTTTAGATAGTCGGCAGAATAAATCAGATTTTAATTTTTTTTTTCCACACCACTCAAATATAGGTCAATTTAGAATGTAGCCTTTATCTTCAGAATTTGTGGTTTTGTTTTGCATGATATTACATATGTCCACTTCAAACTTCATACAATAAACAATGAGTTCAAATGTTACACAAATAAGCAACTCAGTCATAATTGTAAGAGTAATATGACATTATCTTCTCTTGAAGAATGAGCAGCCTATTTTGAGTCTTCTGATGCTGTAAATGTTTCAATATATATCTGAACTGCAATGTGTGAAAGCACTCCAGAATACTTACTGAAAAACCCTGCCTGACACTTAACATAAAGTGTAAAACACGACAAATTTGTAACTTGAAGTAGGGCTTCATAATTCTTTCTATTATAGATACAGGAATGATGTAGACTAAGATTAATCAGAGGTCAGACTAATTTTTGGACTGCAGCTAAACAGCAGCTACACTTTTACTATTCTTTAACTTAGTGTGTTTCTTATTGTTCCTGAAACAGAGTCTAGAAGAGGCTCTGAAAAAAGCTCTGAAAAGCCATCTAGAAGATGTTGTTGTGGCTTTGCTCAAAACTCCAGCTCAATTTGATGCTGAAGAATTAAGAGCCTCTATGAAGGTAAGGCAAAATCTTCAGAAAAAAGCTTTCCTAGAGAGTATCTGTAATCATCAAGGCCTGTAAATAATGCTGGATATAGACTTCAAAACTTGTGTAACTTATTTTAATCTCATTTTCTTAAGTGAATCTATATTGGTAACTCAGTTTATGAGAACAAGACCCAGTAATTCCTGCTGAATTTCAGAGCTGGAGGAGATTCTTTTGTGAGAAAACTTTTTCTGCCTTCTGGAAACTGGTTGCTAGAGGGAGTCACAGCATTTACATTCATGTTTACATAGGAGCAATAAAAAAGGGAAGGATGTAGGTTTTCTTCATAGATTTTATATTCTTACATTTTGTTTTGATCCCTTTAGCACTTATTTTGGGCACCAGTATATTGAATGTGACAAAAGTTTAATTCCAAAAGAGCCGAAATTATGTTATATGGAAACATGATATTTTTAATTTTTATTTCTCACTCCATGTGGTGCCTTCAAAGCCAATGATTTTCATCTTATTTCTGTTATGAATTTTAAGTTTGTTCTATTGAATAACATCTCTAAAACTTCAATCGTTTTTATCAGGGGCTTGGAACTGATGAAGATACCTTAATTGAGATTCTGGCCTCAAGAACCAACCAAGAGATCAGAAAAGCCAACGCATACTACAAGGAAGGTAATTCAGAGCAAGAAAGACATTATATCCTATTGTATAACCCTACAGTAGACACATTAGAGTCATAGCCTCTATTCTTAGAATTGAGGACCTGAGAACAATACAGGAGGCAAGTGGAGCTTTCCAAAAATTTGAGAGGGTTGTTGGGGACGGAGGTCATGGTGGGTCAATAGTGAAGGAAAAGATACATCACTGCTGCTGGAATTGTGGGTGTCTTATGCAATGAGTCACACATTTACAGGTTTTCTTGGATGCATGTGAAGCCAAGCTGCTTTTCTTCCCCTGTAACTAAACCTTGGCTGACATTTTGAGGTAAAAGCATAGGCTTGGGAAAAAAAAAATATCTTACTAAGCTAGCAACACAGACATGTTTGCAGCAGGAGGAACCAGTGAACTATAGGGCGAAATACTTGAAGAAATTACTGCAATGTAATGTGGTGTCTGGTATGTTGAGTTTACTGTGTTGTTTAATTAAATCCTGTTTTCTGAGATGATGGAGTAACTTTTACCAAGACATTTCTTCTTAGATGCCTACATTAAAAGCTTGATTTTTGGGAGAGTTTTGTGTTTGAGTTCAATACTGATAAGAACAGCCAGAAGTAAGAATGAAAAAGAAGGCTCAGAAAAAGGTTTGTGTATTTTACAAGCAGAAACCTGAGACAGTGCTGCTCATAAGACCTTAGAGAAGGACATTTTAGAAAAGCACATTTTAGATTTAACCTCCAATTTCACAGCACATCTCAGGATTTAAAGGATATGCTACAGATAAACTCCTTTACTTGAAACCGAACAAGAGAAAGTATGAAAACCTCATTTCTAGTGGGCATGTTTAAGTCGGAAATTAAGAAAATACTGAAAAAGATCATTGAGTGGTTTGATGGGACCTTTAAAGATTATGTATTCAACTTAGTTGATAACTTCAAAACAATTTGATTGCAGTGCTGAAGAGAGATCTGACACAAGACATCATCTCTGACACATCTGGAGATTTTCAAAAGGCTTTGGTTGCTCTAGCCAAGGTATGCTTTGCTTAAGTATTACAAGTGACAATATCTAAAATAAAAAATCAATGTTTTCAGGACTATTTTAGAGAGACATGCAATAAATAAAGATTTATGCAATATGTATTTCTTTGCATTGCTTTTTTTCACTTCCATATCCTAGACCATTGGAAACTGGTCTTAAACAAACTATAATGAGATTTTTATCTCAGACACCTTTTAAAAAACTTTATTGTAAAACAATATTTCCTTTTTATCCGTTATGCTTTTAAGACTTTTTTTGTGCTGTATTTATCACAAAAAAGTAACACTGGAAAAAGTAACAGGCATAATATCATGTCAATTGACTAGTAGAAGAAGAAATGTTTAAAATTAGAGAAATAAATATTTTTCCCTCATTAATCTATGTTTCTAGTAGTTAGATAATGGGACAAGGGCAGGGAGTTAAAAAGTGGACAGTGTTTTGTAAATTCGCATTCAAAAGCAGATGATTTCAAACACTAGACCTTCCTAATAAAAATGCCCTTTAAAAATTAATAAATATTTTGGGTTTGAGTATATGCATATGAACCTTGTACTTGCATGCAGGATGATTTTTGATATTCCCATATCTATGGTTTGGATTTCCAGTTTTAACTTTTAAATCAGCTTGAAAGGAGTCTATTGAATGATCATCATGGAACAGGTCACAGGTTTGAAGTCTGTAGTTTCATATCAAGAAACAAATATTTACTGTGGAATTTTAGGTAGGAATTAAAAAATAAGTTGCTGATGGCTACAGAAGTATGTTCTGTGATTACAAATAGAATAGTTTTATTCACAGGATGACTGACATAATTGCATCTATTTCCAGTTATGTATTGGTTTATGTATGAGAGTGGTGCTGCAGAACTTTCAAATCTTGCGTTTTAGTGACCTGAATGATTGTGATTACCAGTGAAATTTTATTTATTTCTTTATGTAGGCTGATCGATGTGAAAATCCTCATGTGAATGATGAACTCGCTGACAATGATGCCAGGGTAAGATCATACTTGGCACTTTGCAGAACTTCTTTTGACTTACTTGAGATTCCACTGGCTGTCTGAATCCTGCTCATTGCAGACCTAACAGATTTCAATGTCATACAGTATCATTTCTGAGGAGATAGTATTTTACAAAGTTCATGTAAGTTAATTATATGAAGGAAACTAGATCATCACCCTAATATCTAGCTTCAGAAACATTTCTGCAAGACCTTTTCTAGTTCATGAAAAGCATGCAGACCATTTGAACTACAAGTCAACAAGCAGAGAAATCAAACACAATCTTGCTTCTGTTTATAAAACAGTTCTTGAATTAAGGGACAAGGGTACGTGCAGAACTACCTACCATACACTGACCACTGTGAACTATGCAGTATGTTAGATATAGATATTGCTTTCTAGTGACAAAACTTTCAAGATTATTGATAAACCTCACAGTCATTTTCTCAATAATTCTTAAATAAACATTTGATCTTTTTCTTATTTTTTCCAACATTAGTGGGACTATCTTTGCTAAAATCTTGATAAAACTTATCAGTTGTTGCTGAGTTTTCACCTATAAAATGTTACAATTCAAGTTTAGATAAAACTTCAAATTGATTTTTAAAAAAAACTCAGCCAAGAAAAGGCCATTGAGAAATACTGCTTTAATTCCTGTTACATAAGAAGTTTAGTTCTGTCATCAGCCCTAGATATGAAAGCAAATCAGTACTTTTTCTGAGTTCAAAATTTCAGTACTGTTTATCTTCATGCAGTGTTAAGTCTTCATGCTGTGTGGAGATCTTTTATTATTACTCTTAGAGAGGTTTGAAGAGGTGAGGAAAATGGAGGAGACTGATTTGGTTTTTACTTTCCTGAAAGTCAAATCACTCCTGGAAAGATGAGGAAGTACTTAGTACATAGGTTTCTCCTGCATATTGCACCAGTTGCAGAAATAATTGAGTCAGTCTTAAAAAATCCTACCAGTCCTGAACTTTCATGCAGACTGCTATCATGACAAATGAAAAGTATTTTCATTCAAGAATGTAGTATCCCCTGGCAAGCTAGATGATTGTCATGGTTTGACGCTGGCACAAGGCCAGTGCCCCCATGAAGATATACTGTCCCTGGTGTTTGTTGTGAGATGTGACTAAAAACAGAGCAAAACAGTTTCTAATTTAGAAAGCAAAAGAAAAGAAGAACTTTATTAACTTATAATATGTAAAGAAGACACACACAAAAGAGGATGAAAACTTTAAAAAAAAAACACTCTTCCTCCTCCCCCCACCCTAGTTCTCAACACAATAAAACAAACTAAAAATTCCCAATTAAGTTACTACCTTTTAGATAATTAATCCTTCGTCCATTACCACCCTTTTGGTAATTAGTACTCAGTCCATTAAGGAGAGATAGGAGTCCCTCTTGCACCATATCGTGGCCTCTTTTTCCATGTCCAGTGCTCTCACCACTGTGCATGGACCAGAGCTGCTTCTAGGGTTTCTCTTTTTTAAAAGATGCTTTGGTTAGTTCTAAAAACGACAGCTTCTCAAATTTCGGGACACCAGTCCCCCCCAATTTCACCCCCTGGGGCCGAGGGGCCTTGAGAACAGAGCTCTTCCTCTCATCTCTGTTCCCACTACTCGTCCACTGTCCACGCTTGGCTCCAAGCCAATGCCTCTCCCCAGATGCAGTCTCTGCGTCACAGAAAAGAAATGAGTCCGTCCATGGCTTTACAAGAAAAGTCCAGCCAAAGGCCACTCCATCATCTCCTCCCACCTAGGATTCTTTTCAGCATTCTCTGACAATCTTCCACTTGCACAAACTTTCATCATTTCTGCTTAGTTTTCTCTATCTTCCTTCTTTAGATTCAGGAGGATTAGCATTTATAAAGTTTCCATCATCTACGAAAAGGGTTAAAACCTTGGACTGTGCCTGCCCAAACTCCCACAGCAAGTTGCCGGCACCTCTCGAGCCTCCTCCTCTTCACTCCTTGGGCCGTGCTGCCGGCTGCCGATAGCACAGTCTCTCTCTCTCTCTCTCTCTCTCTCTCTCTCTCTCTCGGGGAAGGAGGCTGCCTGATACCTCTCAAGGTTCTTGTATTCTCTCCACCCTTCCATCCTGCAGGATCTTCCTCTCCCCTCTCTGCCCAAGGCTCCAGCCTACCTCGCCCAGCCCAGCTGGGCAGGGGAGATCCGCCCATCCTCAGGGACCGGAACCAAGAGAGAGTTCTCCTGGGAGCCCTCTGCTTTTAACCCCCTGTGTTCTCACAGGCGGATCCTTGTCCTCAGTGGCCACACCAGGTGCCAATATTCAAACCTGAGCACTTATTGGTTTGACCACTGAATTCCAAAAAACTCATTTCCTTTTCAAACCACCACAATGATGATCACAAAATGTCTGAAAATAAGTTTTCTAGCTGCATAGTGTTCATGAAGTACTATCACAATGTTATTGAAGTATGAAGTATTATTTGACAGAGCTGGAGTTAGTCGGAGGTAGGGTTCAGTTTTGATTTGGATTGTGTCAAGGGGGTAGTGTTCATTACTGACAAGCAATGATCCTTAAAATACAGTATTCCTGTTTGAGTTTTACTATTCTGATACTGACCTTACTGCCTCCTTTTCTTTATGACAGGCCTTGTATGAAGCAGGAGAGAAAAGGAAAGGAACAGATACTGGTGTGTTTGTAAATATTCTTACTTCAAGAAGCTACCCGCATCTTCGAAGGGGTAAGTTGTATAAAACTTCATTCTCCTCTGGGATGATATTTGAACACTGCCTGGTCATGAGTTCAGAGAAAATACAAATTATCAAGACAAAACTCCAGTTGGAAGCATGCCTTCTGACTAGGGGTATGGCTGGCAACCTGGCTGTTCTTTCCCTAGTAGAGATGAGCAATATCATTTAGGCTGTTAAAAAAACTGAATTCTCAGCTGGATCGTGATCACAATGCCAAGCAACGAGAGCTCCCCAAAATGGTCTTGCTTAGCCAGTTTGCCCTAGACAGGGGGCTATCACACAATGTCACAGGCTCTGGTGTAGTCTGTTGGCCACCTCTACCCCAACCAGTGGGAAATGAACCCTCCCATCCTACCAAAATCCCATTCCTGTGCTGATTCCATCAGTCCATGCAGCAACGCTGCCCTTTACACTGTGCTTTCTGGAGACACTGAGAAACAAGACCCACAAACAGTCCTCTGCAGCTGCAGCGAGGACAGAATAGGGCAGAGACAGTGTGGGGAGAATATTGGGTTTTTTCCATTATTTAGTCTTTCAGAAGTACACCAAATACAGCAAGCATGACATGAACAAGGTACTGGACTTGGAGCTGAAAGGTGATATTGAGAATTGCCTCACTGCCCTTGGTAAGTGGTTCTTCAGATTGAAACCTATCATATGTTCTGGCTAAACTTAAATTTTTATTTCTGCCATAATTTCTGTGATCATAAACTGTCTGTACTTACCCTGCTCCATTGAGAAGCTTGCTAAATAATACCTTGGAAAGTCTAATCTAATCATAGTGATCTAATTGACACCTATCATCAGTTGAAGTTGATGAATGAGTAGAAATACCTCTCCTGATATTTTGAAAGGTCTTTTAAAGAGAACAGATGAGTTGCCAACATAGGAAGACCTTTACAAAAAATCAATATGCAGAAAAACCCCAAAACTGTCAGAACAGGTGTAGTGTGTATCAAAATCCAACAGTTTTAAACCTGTCTTCAACCAAAGCCACTCTTCTCCAAGCTTCAAGAATATATGTTACAAGAATATTATTATATTGATTATTAGAAACATTAAAAAATTCCTTCAGTGGTTTTCAAGAAAATATTCATATAAAATTAGTGACTGTTGTTCATGAATAATAAAGTAAGGAAGTGACCCCCTCTTGCCACTGGATCAGGGATGTAATTGGGAGGCAGGCACCCACCATATTCTTAGCTTTTATATTACAGTCAAACATACTTTGAATAAAAGAATAATTTCCATCAGATCCCTCTTAATATCAAAATTGAACTACAACTTGGGTTACAGAATATCATATTATAACCTCTAGCTTCTTCTTATAGAAGGCATAAACACTTTCACATTTTTCTTCTTGGGAACTGCAACACCTTCCTTAATTTTGTGGCAGTAAACTTAGGAGAAGTGTGCTGGGTTTATAGTAATTATTCTCCCCTGACTGAATTGCTTTCTGAATAAATAGAGAAAGGATCTTCTTGTCCTCATACATTATGAAGAAAGATAAATGAAGTACAGAAATAGGGTATGTGGGTAGGAAAAAAGAAAGGGTTTTGAAAGTGTTTTATTGGTAGATTTTATTACATGAATAGCAGAATTGACTTTGTCTCACTGCTTCATTACAGTAAAGTGTGCCACAAGCAAGCCAGCTTTCTTTGCAGAAAAACTCCATTTGGCAATGAAGGTAATCTAAATAAAGATCTCCTGTTTATAAGCATAAGGTGCTTTATAAGCTGAAAAATAAAAAGTTAGCTAGATGTCTCTAGGCTGTTTCTGTGATAGAAGACTGTAGAGGGAAATTCAAAGTATTTCTTTTACACTTTCTGTTCCTTCCTCTGAAACCTGAGACTTTCTGCTGGAGGAGTTATGTTTGCTACAGTGTGTTCAGGGGGGCATCTGTCCATCCACACATATCTTTTACTGTTACCCTGGCAGGAATCGGGCTGGAACACTTCTTATGAAACAACAATTATAGAAAAAAGGTAAAAGGAGAGAAATTATATAGATCTTGTCAGAAACCTTGTGGAAGCCTGATCTATAATGAGATATCTACAATCCTTCTGGCAGATTTGGAATCCATGTTAGTGAGGCAGCTGGAGATCATGGAACAGTCTAGTATGTAGGTATTGTCGTAACTCCTGTGACTTCACTAGGAGCAGTATGTAAAAAATGGAGTGAAACAATATGAAAATGCAGATCATTGTAATATTAAAAATGTAATGAAAAAAAGTAATAATGTCTAGGCTGTTCCTAATGTCTAGCAAGCACAGTGAAGAAGATGTCTATTTGTAGGAAAGAGCTAAAAAGAAATGTTTAAAAATATTAAAAAACCCTGAAAACAGGGTGGAGGTAGCCTATCAGAAGTGAATTGTGCTCACAGGGAACATAAGGCAGGTATGAGACCTCTCTCTTATGAGAGATAATAACGGAAAAGGAAAGGGGCATGTTCACCTATAACGAAGTCTGATGGATTAACATACAGAACTTCATTACAGGTATTTCATTGACAAATGCAGCATAATTCTTTTCACTGTTTTTTGTCCCTGTTTTTTCTTTGTTTCTTTTAATAGGGTGCTGGGACCCGGCACAAGGACCTCATCAGAATCATGGTTTCACGCCATGAAGTGGACATGAACGAGATCAAAGGCTATTACAAGAGTCTGTATGGCATCTCCCTCCGCCAAGCCATTATGGTAGGTTTTCTCCCACCTTACACATGATACACAAAATAGCTGTATGATTTTTGAAGTCCAGAAAAGATTTGGTAACTTCCCTGCTCCTTAGTCACCAATTCATCCTGCGTAGCTCATTGTAGATAAGTACCTTATGTTTCCAGAGGCCCACTGGCTGGGAGAACTAATTACTTTTCCAGGTCAAAGTTTTTGTCAAAATAGCTATAGAAATAGTAGCAATACGTGTCTCAGGATATCATCTCACAGTAAAATCCAAGAGCTGAATGGAGAGTACAGTACCCCCAAATTCTTGTACTTAAGCAGTACCTTGGCAGGAGAGTGAAGATGAATGCCATGACTGCTCTAAGGGAGGCATTTGACACAACTGGATATTGGCTTTTAACATTTGGGGTACTTCAGCAAGTGAATTTTTAATTTTATGAACATTTATTTGGCCTGTTTTCCCTATGACCTAAGTAAATGAGTTAAACTAACAAAAATGTTTTGTTAAAAGGGACTGACCACCCAACATACTTCCCAGAAAATTGAAGTGGTGAGGGGCTCAAAGAAAGCTAAACTGGCAAAGCAAATTTGTGGACTGTAGTAGGCACTACTTAAAAAAAAAAAAAAAAAAAAAAAAAAAAAAAAAAAAAGATATCTTGATTGGAGTAGAAACATACTCCCAACATGTATAAAAATGCCTTTTGGATTTTTATTTGTATCTGCCTCTTTTTCAGTCAGGTGCCAAAGATCACTTTTAATCTTCCCTTAAGCATGTGTGTGACCTGTAATTTGGTATGCAATTACACCACCTCATCATGTTCCAAAGTGGTGATTGCATCCAAATGTCTTCAGGCATTGCTTGGCTACACTAAGCAATTCATATATCTCTGACAACTAGATTCAAATCTTGTGAGAAAACAAGACATGCATGTAATGAATACCCTTCATACTTAATGCATATTATCCATTGTTATCAAGCTGAATAAGCAATTTCATGGTGAGCAGAGTATCACTGTACTCTTAGCCTTTGTTTGAGATGTTCCTAGACACAATGAGTACACACAAAGTGTTGGAATATTAATGACCATTGGACACCACTGGTCAAGAAAGAAAGTTTCACTTTATTTAGAGTAAAAGCTTAAGTTCCTGGGTAGATAAAAATATTATTCTGTGCTTCTCTTCTTCACTTACACCACTAGACCTCCCAGCATTTTTACTAGCTTTGTTTACCTATGTTCCGCTCTGGAAACATGTATGTTTATTTCTAGATCATGCAAATACTTCAGTGATGGTGCTTAGTTCTAGCTCAGTCTGTGGCTAACGGGTGTTTTGTCATGTAATTAATTTATATAGATGGAACACTGATATTTGATCAGTGTATATTGACTGTTAATTGAAATTAATTTTACTTGAAACCATTATTCTAATTATGGGGTTTTCATGCTTAAATTTACAGGATGAACTCAAAGGGGATTATGAAACTATCCTGGTGGCCTTATGTGGAAGTGATAACTAAGTTTCATGTTCCTGAAATGAACTCAAGCCCAGTTGCTGAAAATCTTTATATTTGCATGTGTATGTAAAACACAGGCTTTATACACAGAGGTTCTTGTGGAATGGCACTTAGTAAATATGTATTATGTTTAAAACCTGTAACCCAGAACTTCTTTTTTTCAATAGCCTTGCTCTGAACGGCATCAGTATTTCTGGTTGCCATTATTTATCCAAAGTGAAAGAATGCCCCCAAGTTTCTATTCATGTGATTAATTATGAAAATGGTAAAGTTTTCCTCTATATGCTAAGCAAATAAACTTATAAAAATAAAATTCAGCCATGTGTAACTTTGTGTATCTTTTGTTGGTATTCCACATTTAATTTCAAGTTGTGTGAGTATAGCGTGAGAGAAAAATCAGTAAACAGCTTAATCAGAAAGTAATGTAGTAATATCAAGTATAGCTATGAACGGCATAATTTTTTTTTTTGGCAGAGTGCAAGAGGGTAGGAATGTGTTGTTTGTGAGAGCCCAGCCTAACCAACTTCAAAATGGGAATGAGGGAGCACTTAGAATTTTCACTGAAAGTAAAGGAGAAGATAAAGTTAAACATGTTATTAATATGAAAACAGTAAACAGTTGTTATCTGATTACTAGGGCTTTGCAGGACCATGCAAAAGAGGAAATGTTTCCTGCACTTTGCTGCATTCAAAGCACTTCTCCTATTTTTAAGGCATTTCACTATTTTTATAGTATTTTATGTATGCATCTTAGAGAGAGGCAAGAGTAGTTGCATTTTGATTGTATTCCATTTTCCATACTTTTAAAATGCAAATGCTAGTTGTTTTGAAGAGGCAGGATTGGGTTGTGTAGTGGCTGCATGAAGAAGTCAGAGTTTTACTGCAAACCAGCTCAATCCCCCTAGGCATTCACTTTGGTCTGAGAGGCACAAATCTCTGTACAGTTAGGGAACTACTTCCTAACATTTAAAAAACCAGAAGTTTAAAAATAAATCCTGTTTTTTTTTACTATTTCACAATTGTTTTAAATGTTACATTCTAGTTATTGCCATGGAAACTTACAGCCCATTATTATAGTCTGGAAAGTTTCATACTGGAAAAAATAGGACTGAGGTTAATGCTTGTGAAACAGCACCATCTATTTCACTGCCAGAAGGTCCCATGATGGTCTGAGTAGAAGTGAGAGATGTTTCTAAATTAAAAATAAAAATAAAACAAAGATTTTTAGGTGTACTAACATAAAGGGAAAGGTCATTTCCTGGCATTAAGAAGGACAATCCTTGTCTTAAAGAACTATGCTCAACAGTATAGGGGAGAGACAGAGAATTAAATGCAGCAGCACAAATAATCTTCATTTTCAGTGCAAGTTAATAAGAGCATCAGCAGTGAAATATAAGGGAAAGTCTGCATATGCTAGCTCTAAGTCAGATTGTCATTAAAGTAAGATGAATTACCACAGAAGACCAGTAATCAAAGGTTGTTCGGATTTTTTTGTTCCTATCTTTTTGTATCAAAGGAAAAAATGTCACACAAAATCACTGCAAATGAATTTTAATAAGTCCCTAAGGACTCTGTTCAGTAGCATGTTGCTCTGTGTGCTGAGCTTCTAGGATGGGAAGAGTCCACAGATTTGTACCAAGGAAGTACATTTACAATTTTTCTGCAGGTGTTTTCTCAACCAATATTAGACATTAAACACCAGTATAAGGAAAAATAAGAAATGCAAAATAAAAAAGATATTTTTCTAAACTTATCTCAGAATCAAAAAATCAACTGTGATAATGATGTTCTGTAAAGAACATCTTGGTGCTTATTCAGACTTTCCAGAGGGAGGCTTGCAGGGGCACAGTGCTGGAATTTTCACCATTATTTTACTGAAACAATCTATGAATTTTATAACCCCTCTTCTGAAATGGGGCAGGTATTAATAACACCCTACAAAACCAAAGAAGCCTTTAATCTGGTGTGAATATGGAATAGAAGGCATGTAGCCTCTCATGTTTCAAATACAGTAAAATATAATTTTATTGGAAAGATATAGATTTTGAATTCTACTCGAATGTGTAAGGAATGGTGATCTACTCAATGGGGAATGGCCATCCAGCCATTTAAAGGTGATGGAGAGGAGGTGAGTGGTGAAATCAAGCGGTAATGTCAGGGGAATGTCAGTAAATATGTCACAGTAAAGGTTGTAGTGAAATTCATGAGAAGGCCTTCCTTGCTTCGTTGTAAATTGCTGAGGGTAGGAGACAAAAGGGTCATAAGAAAGGCAGCAAGAAGATTGAGATATGATTTTTAAATCATTGTACACTTGTCTTTCAGCATAAAACTACTGCAACGGCACAGCTTCAACACAAACATGTAAATGAAAGTCACTCTGCATCTTCACCAGGAAAAGCTTTCTTAAGGGCTGGTAACTTTGAAGTAATTTAGAAACATATTGGAAAACCATTCCTGCAAATAAAACTAATTCTTTAACGACTTTTTAATAAAATACACTGGAAATGTTACATTTGTCACATTTAACTTACTATTACTTTATGATCAGCCATCTGCTGCACCCATTGGACAGATTCATCAGGTTCTCTTTCACTGTGAATGCTGTTTTCATCCTTTTGGCTTTGCCCTCTGTCTTAGTTTGGAAGACAGGTATCGCTAAGGACAAACAGGACCCTCTCGTGAAATGGAGGATGAAAAATATCCAAAAAACAAACAACTTCCCTCTCCGAATTGTTATAATTTTAGAATTAAGGGGCTCTTAGACGAGGATGTGAGGATATGGATAACAGTTTATTACTTGTGTTTAGCAAGGCAAAACAGAACAACAATAACTATGAGATGAACAACAGAGCCAGGGAAACAGTCCCAGTTTTCTCTGCCGCTGGCACCCTTTCCCCGTTGGTGCAGTTCCCGACACAGGCAGCTGTGGTGCAGAGTCCCGGGATGCTGCAGATGGATCAGGAGCTCCCGGCGGTGGCTGGAGCTGCAGCACGAGTCCCGGCAGGCAGGGGGTGCGGGCTGAGGCGTGGAGAACGCTCGGAGCAGGAGCCAAGGAACAGCGAGGGGGGCAGGAACTGCAGCGGCTCCCGGCCAGGCAGACAGGGGCAGGGTCAGGATTGCCGGGGCACACACGGAGAGACCGTGGCAGGAAACCCCGAACTCCGCTCCAGTGGGGCCAGTGAAGGAAAAATCAACCCCCCGCTCAGTCTGAAAGCCACAGCCTGCTGTGTCTTCCCCCCAGAAGCCCACCCCCCAGCAAAAAGTGAAGTAATGTGCTCCTCCCCTCCCTCCATCCCAGGCCACTTCTTTTGTCTTTCTTAACTATCCATAAGTGCCCAGAGATTAGTTTCCTGCCAACTTATGGGAAAAAAAATTCTACAAGAGAACCCAACCCCCAACACCCTCACAAAACAAATAATGAATTTACAGGCGGCTAGAATAAGAATTAGGAGTTTCCAAATGGCATTTCAAAAAAATTCGAGCTCTGGTGCCACCTTGTGACTGTTGAAAACAAGGACAAGTGATAGTATTTCAACAGGAATTCAGTCTCAAACAGCAGGTCTTAAACTGACGCTGTTTCCAAACTGTCAAAATAAAGAGAGATAAAGTAGTTAGACATATTATGGAAATGGGTGTTTTATATTTCCCCTTGATTCAGCATCTGTTTTTTCACATTGGTTTCAAAAATAACAAGTAGAAAAAAAATAACTAGCTGATGTATTCTCAAGGGGAGAGGCAACGAGAAGTTTCCCAAAGCACTGACACAGACAGCTGAAGAATATGGAAAAACCTCCAAACCCAATACATCACCAGACCTCCCTAAAACTGTAGCAAATGTGAATGGGTGCTTACAACAAAGTCTGTACTTGAAAGACTCATTCATCATGCTGTATGTCTCTCTTATTCAGCAGACTTGGACAAAGAAATGTGAGACTCTAATAGACACTACTACGGAAGGCAGCGGTTGTGGTTTTGTTTTTTTTTTCTTGCTATGGGAAGGTGATACAGCTAAACAGGCCTGTGTGTATAGCTACCATAAAGATAAAATGACATAAATTAGGAAATTAGGCTGGTTTTCCATCTCCATTCCAGAGGTGGCCTGTGCCCAATTCTTCCAAATTCTATGTACTTTTATTGTATGCTCATTTTGCTTCTAATCATTGGAATAATGTAGACAAAAGGTTTTTTAAAAATTTGGGCTTTAGTTTTTAATGACTTGTTTTACAACCTATTCAAGTGCCTCCTTCATTCAGTTGGACCAAATATAGAAAAGCAAAACACCCTGCTTCCAAGGAGTTCAGATTTACAGAAGTGGTGGCAAGGTGCCCATTACCATATTTATTATTGCTTTCTATGCAATTCTTCACAAATCAATGAATCATAATATTTCTAGCATTGTCTGAATAAAGAAAGGCAGAATTAGATCTTGTATATTCATTGTTCATGCTATGTGAAGCTTTACATTAAATTGTTCACTGTGATACTAATAGAGGTTTTCTGAGCAGTTGCAGTTAGTAAGTATTGCATAATGTGGATTTGTGGCTGGCAATAATAACTTACCTTGGCAATTAAACTTTTTCAGCCTCTTTCAAACTTTGCTTAGTTCTTCCTTCTTATCCACATTAAGTGGCTGTAGGTCACCACAAAAAAAAATTGCCAGTTGATTTTTCAAAATAGTTGATGAATGTGATTTAATGTATGAAGAAAATTTTTTAATTTCTTATTGCTCGGTTTTATCCGTTTTAAATTTCAACACTTTCTTCTGCTTCCACAACCACCTCTTGTCATATTCTAACCTTTGTTACAACCTGGCTGCTAAACTACTGACAAATATCTTAGAAGTTTCTTGGGAGGTTATGTCCAGCTGCAAGGAGTCCAGCTGAATTGTGAAGGTTCTTCTGCTATTTCTGCCATTTTACAGCAAAGCTCTTCACTCTTTGTGGAGTCATATGTGTTTAATTATGTGGATGATTAGGAATTTTTTAATATATTTTTCTTTGCATTGAACACTTCCATTATTATGAGTTTATTGGCAAATGAATGCTTTTGATTTCTGAATTGGTAATATTACTTCCAAATACTTGTTTATTTAAAATTATAACCGGATATGCATAAATACCATACACTGCTAATCACTCCTATGAACACTTTCTGGGTCTTCAAAACAGACTGGAGGTTTGTGTGTTGGATTTTTTTTCACATAATCTGAAACTACTGTTATGTGGAAATGTTTGAAATATAGGAAGTTTGCCTCTAATTGATTGAGGCAAATTTTTCTGGAGTATCTGAAAAACAGAATACTTGATATTATGGGAAGTTGATGATTTTGTTAATCTATGGTTCATCTACCAGGCCTAGAAGCAATGTGATAGTTAAGTGTTTGTATCATACTCTGGTATGAACCTATGGCAAGTTACCTGAGATTGTTTAATTTCACTACACAAAATTTAAATATTAGGATTTGGAATTTACAATTTTATCTATATGCATATTTAACCTGTTATTAAGGAAAATACACAAATACAGTATATGAAACTCTTACAAATATACAACAGAAAACTTACAAAGATAAAGAACTCCTGTTCTTTTATTAGCATTTTATTTGTGCATTTATAAGAACAAAATGAACTAGGGAAAAAAACACCACATTTTCAGTGAAGCATCAGTACTGCTGCAAAGCTCTACACTGAAGAATTTAATTTTTCTCTGTAATGCAGAGTACAAAATGCTTCCCTAAGACATGGTTTGGCTGTAGATAAATTGTCCATACTGCCTAAACCCACTAGATGTAGTTGTTGAGGCTTGCAGCAGGAAGAATGCACACACCCAAACATTCACCCACACCAACCTGCTCCCCCACTCCTCCTCCTTCCCAGCTGGGTTTTTGTTGGTTCATGTAAGTGATGTTTTGGACTTTTATTTTTTTAAGTAAATCTTCGTATTGTGGCTTTCCTTGAAATACTACATAGATCTTTTCACAGTCTCTGAATTTTTCAGTCCCTGCACATTAGACATGGTGCAAGAAGATAGTGTAAAATTTAAACATGATATGATTGTTCATGAATTAATTATAAATAATGATCATTTAAAATAAGTTAGTGCACATGCTTCCAGCAACTGGCCTAACATTGTGACTGGAGGGGTACAGAGCAGGTTTCTCTTGCAGCATTGATGCATTTTACATAGCTGGGACATATCAGTAATCTTATGAGCTGCAATTGCCACAATACCAGATGGATGCCTGAAAATAGGAGTCCTGTACTAATCTGTCTAGATTATTGAATTCAGTGGCCCCTTGCCAATATATCCGGAAATGCTTGTAGAACTGGATCAAAATAGATTATGAGGTTTTATTTTCAGTTACATCTATAAATGTTCTGTATCCTGTTTTACCATTTTCATGGGAAATGCATCTACAAAGTTACCCATTGCTTTTATTTATATTGCTTTTTAAAGTTGTTTTGTTTTTCAACTACATGTGCCTCAGTAGTATTTACAATTGTATTGACAGTACCACTCAGTAAAATTTTGTTAGAATTGCCAGTTTAATTAGGAAAATTATGAAATAAAAAAAAGAAATATTATTATAATTTATTATATGATTATAAAATATTATCACTTTATTATTATACAAAACCCCAACAAATTTTCTTATCAATAAGTTGTGCATGTACATTTTGTATAAAAAACTTTTTGTATCATTTTCTTCTGCAATGATTAAGATAAGTACGTATGCAGGCATATGTATTTGCATTTAGATGTTTTTCTAGAATATAATTGTAAAATGTACATTTAGGGAGAAGAGGCAGAAGAGATGGATATGGCAGTGGAGAGAGTCATGCATTTTGCTGGTTGCCATGCTTCATTCATGCCCTATGAATGAAGCTAGGGATCTGACGTTGCTATTCATTTGTAGCTGATAAATGCAAATACTTAGCATAACAAAGTGTCAGTTTTAGAAGAATGTTAATGGCTGACTGTTGACAAGCACCCCTATCTACATTTATGAATGCTGAAGACTGGGAGAGATGCATGAACTTTGGGGTTTAGTTTACTCTTAGTGAAAATGTTTTATTTGTTATTAACATGAGTTTTGTTATGCATAAAAATGAGTTGTAGAAAACTGGCATCTACACTCCTATCTGAATGAAAGTGAATACCCTGCAGGTGCAAAAGACCTCAATATTGGGTGTTGTACTCCCATGTGCACCTGTCCTTTGAGCCTACGTCCTGTTCTCAGTTGTGCTTCTGTGGCTTTGTACACATCCTAAGGTGACTGCTGTGGTACAAATGCACTTGCATCAACATTTTGTATATTTGTATTTGCTCCTTTGACTCCACGGCTCACAGCTGATTTGTGCAGAAGCCCTTATAACTTAACCTGACATCATGATAGCTTGTCCAGACACCACATGGCAAATGCCTGGTCCAGGCAGCAATGCAAGTGGATCATCAATGCAAGAAACCACAGTGAGAGGATTATAGGTATTTAAGGAAATCCAGAAGCAAAGCTACAGGAATTTTGCCATGAGATGCTCTAGAACTCAAAGTAAAATTAATCCCTGAAGAAATAAGTTAATAATGAAATACACTGGTTTCTTAAGCATCATTCCCTGCTCAGCCAAGAAAATTCACTGCAGTCTCTGATCCAGGAGAAAAACAGCCGAAGTTTTACCCTTTATAGTAACCTGGTCCCTGCTGCTGCTGACCTCAACACAGTTTTGCCCTCCCGGTGCCAGTATCAAAAAGAGGTTGTTTCCCCTCCCCTCTTCTCTTCCATTTCCTCCCCTCCCCTTCTCTTTAGGAGAGTTGCTGCCATTGGGAGGTCTAGGTCTTAAGAGCTGCATTACAAAACATATACACAGGCCAAAGAAATCGTATAGAAACTACCATAGAAATGCCTATAAAGAAAAATATGTGAATTAGGGTATTAAAAGTAATTTTTCCCCCACTGCACTCAATCTGTGCTTCAACAGGGATCTTCTTTCCTTGAGTCATGAATTCTGTGCTACACTTCACAAAGGTACAACAAAACTTTTCATTTGTATGTTTATGTTACAAAAGGTCATGAAAACCAGCTCTCTATGTTTGTACCATTTTTTTATAGTCCACAGGATGATTTAAAGTGTAGAGTAACCAGTTTTCCTATCTTCTTTATTTACCTGGAAATGCAAACAAAACAAAGAACTGCAGTTTAAAAGTTCCAGCAATGACACAGTCATTTTAAACAAAAAAAGGAAAAAACCCCAAATGTAACCTATGTCATGTTTTACAGTAACCTTACATAAACTTTTATTTTAACCAACCTTATCAAAATGTTGGGGAAGGGAGGGGTGTTGTTTGGCTTTTTGAGGTTTTGTGAGGTTTTTTGTCAGTTTGGTTTTTTGAGTATTTTTCCCCATTGAATTTAGAGGAATTCATTTTGAAGTTGTGTTGTTTGCTGCCAAACAAAAGTTGTTTACTTGGAAAAGAACTGCAAATACAATGCAGTACTAACATTCTTGATTTGTTTAAATTGCCTACTCTCACTTTGACTACTGACTTAATTTTTAGGCTGCTGTGATTACAATTAATTTGTTGATCCTGTTCAAAAAAGATGTTGCACTGCATTTCATGTACCAAGAAACAAAGAAAATTTGAATATGGCTGGAGGTCTGCTCTGTTCCTTGTTAATTTTCTGGTCCTTGGACTGGTGAGTCTTTAATTCATGGTACCTGCAACCTACAATAGGAAATCCAGTTGCGTATATATGGCACTTACAGTCAATATGTAGGACTGCTGGTGGAGAAAAGTAGGATGCTAGTAGGTCAGCTATTTACAGATGTCACAGCTTAATAGAAGGGCAGGTGCATCCAGCATCAGAGTTTCAATAGCCCTTTGAGGATGTTGTATGGAGTACTGAAGTGATTTGGTCTAAAAATTACATGTGCCTGACCCACTGTGATGAGGCTGACCTTTGATAAAATGCTTGTGAGATACAGGTCAGTTTAAATGCTTTTGATCTGGAGAACCAAGAAGAAATATGGGAATGGTTCAGGTTCAAAAAACCAGTCCTAAATTACAAATCTAGACTACATTCTCAAATAACCTGTTGCCACATACTCCCCTTTTGGTTAGACCTAATAATCTTCAAGGAGGTGAAAAGCCTTTTTGACTCTGGTAGATTTTTAATGACTTCCTTGGACTGAAACATTTTAAAGAGGTAGGCAGTCCGAAATTAGTAACCCTTCTCGATTCCAATCAATCTCTTCCCACCAATGATTGACGTGGTTGACCGGAACCCAGGCTAGCTCTCGGCACACTGGCACCGCGCCAGGTGTGGGGAACAGGCGTGGGTTTGTGCACTCAGCTGAACCTTAGCAGAAAAGGTTCCTAAGCACGGACAGTCTCACTGCATCCAGGGCTCAGGCAAAGAAGAAAGAGAGGCTCCCAAAGGCTGAAGTTCCAACCAGGACAACTTACTAGGGTCAAAGCGCACAGACATGAAGAGAGCCCCGTGCCGCTCTGTGCACAGGACTTTTATACAGGTACAAAACAAGGGGCGGGTACAACACATCATCCAATGGGGCTAAGTCGGGGCAGAGTTGAAGGGTTGGGTCACGGGTCTTGGGATGAATCAGGGTAAGTGGGAGGAGGGAAGGGGTCACGGGATTGGTTCTGGGGAGGATTGACAGAGAAGGAGCTGGAACAGAGGTGGAACGAGGGGTTGGGTAACTGGGATTGACAGGAAAGGGACTGGAACATCGGCGGGGAAAAGTCATAGAGGTAAACGGGGAGGACACAACTTTGGGAATAAACTAACTTGGAAATAAACATAGGGGAAACAAGGGAACAAACGATTTAACATCAAATAACAGCAATTGAATTAAACTAAGACAAACATAAGTTGCAACAAATGATGAATGACATATAAGTAGATACAAGTGAAAAAACAACAGTTTAGTAACAGAATACCAACAGGCAAGTGAAAAAAGGGAAATAACACAAACTCACGATCTGCCACACCACGAAAGAGACCTGAAATGCTGGAAGTGCCCTTCCTGAGAAGTGCCCAGCAGGGATGGCCTCGGGCTCCTAAGACAGAGGGACGGGATGGCAACAGATCCTCGGGAAGCGAGTCCCGGAGCAGCTCCTGCGGTCATCAGAGCAGGGCCTCCCCACAGGGCACAGCAGGGCTGGGCTGGACCTTGACACTCGGTGCGTGCTGTCCCCAGCGGACACTCGACATCAGTGTGTGCTGTCCCGGCGGACACTCGGTGTGTGCTTCCGGCGCTGGACACTCGGTGTGTGCTGTCCCCAGCCGGACACTCGGACACTCGTGTGTGCTGTCCCCGGCCGGACACTCGGACACTCGGTGAGTGCTGTCCTGGCCAGACACTCGGTGTGTGCTGTCCGGCCGGACACTCGGACACTCGGTGTGTGCTGTCCCCGGCCGGACACTCGGACACTCGGTGTGTGCTGTCCCCGGCCGGACACTCGGACACTCGGTGTGTGCTGTCCGCCGGCCCGGACACTCGGTGTGTGCTGTCCCCGGCCGGACACTCGGACACTCGGTGAGTGCTGTCCCCGGCCGGACACTCGGACACTCGGTGAGTGCTGTCCCCGGCCGGACACTCGGACACTCGGTGTGTGCTGTCCCGGCCGACACTGGACACTCGGTGAGTGCTGTCCCGGCCGGACACTGGACACTCGGTGTGTGCTGTCCCTGGCCGGACACTCGGTGTGTGCTGTCCCTGGCCGGACACTTGGACACTCGGTGAGTGCTGTCCCGGCCGGACACTCGGTGTGTGCTGTCCCTGGCCGGACACTCGGATGGTGTGCTGTCCCTGGCCGGACACTCGGTGTGTGTGGTTCTGTCCCCGGCCGGACACTCGGTGTGTGCTGTCCCCGGCCGGGCGCTGCTGCTGGCCGATGCCTCGACTGTGTATGGGCACCTGGGAATCCTCCCCAAGGCATCCCATAACTCCTACTGCAGCCTCTCCGAGATGAGGAAAAAAACCAAAAACTGAAAAGGAAAGAAAGAAATGTTTTCCTGAGCAAAGACCAAACAGCACACAAAGGAAAAACTATGTGGCAAAGAAACTCCCCTTGAGAGATATTTTTTAAAACACCCCATGATAGCACCCCAGACAGATACAAGGTCTGTAGGGTTTTACAGACACAGTAGCAATTTTTGGGAACAGAGAGATTATGGAATAAAATTACATTATGGATCACTAGAGATTGCCTCATAAGGAAAAAAAAAAATGAGCACAAAGCTGTGGTGTTTAGCACGGACTCATCTGTTGGTATGCATGGATTTTATTATGTTTTAACCAAAACTAAAACTATCTTTTTCCTTATTTGTGATTTTTTACTAGTATTAGCATTCTTCACCAGAACTAAAATTTCCATATTCTGTTAAGTGAGTACTTCACAAGAATATATTTTCACATTAGGGCTTATTGTATTCATACATTGAAATAGGAAGATTAAAGAAACAAGCAAAAGATTAGCGCGGCTACACAGAATCAAGTTGTCTTAATAATACATCTAAGCACATACACAGTAGTTATCCATTGATGTTATATCACAGATTGCATCCCCAAAATGACTGTCAGTCTTCATTTAACATGGGAATGTCCTTAGAGTTCTCCTGCAAATGCCCTGCCAGCTCCTTGGCTCCCATTAGTCTCTAAAGTCTGTGCTTTAAAACTTTTCATAGTTTTAATAATAAAGCTGTTTAGCACATTGCTGTGTGATGTAGAAAGCATAGTTGCTTTCATTTTACTGGATATATTCATGAAAGCATGTGGACACACTCAAATCCAGAAAATATAGAAGAGTGACATGACACACTCCATAATACTGCTAAGGACTGATGCTGAGGCAAATGACACAGGTGCTGCAGGAGCTGAGAAGAGCCCAGAGTGGCTGTTGATATGCCTTTTGCTTTCTGATTTCACTTACCTTTTCAAATTGGTTTCTAATTCCACTGACAATTTGGAGCACATCCTGAAGCAATTTGAAACCATTTCCAAAGCAGGGGTTGTGTTTTCACGCTTCTTCTGGACTCATGGGAAATTTTCCTTAAATCCTCTTTGCACTCCTAGTGTGCCCAGCCTTTTCTCTGGAAATCCCACTCATTCCAGGATATCCTCTAGAAATTGCAGAACAGTTAAAATGCTAATTTGTGTTGTACACGTACATTCCAAGGACAACAGCTATCTAATTTTTTAATGGACCTGTATATTTTTGCACTGAAGAAATATGACTATTCCCATAGCTCATTCAACAGGTGCCAATGAATTAGGGACAATGATCCAAATTAATTTTCATTTAATTTTGTCCCTCTCACCAAGCATCTTAGTTGTGTGGTCTATTAGAAACAGAAACAGTAAATGAACAAAAATGTGATAGCAAATATCATTTCTTATGAAATGTATTTCATGAAATTTGATTTTTCTTTGAGAAGAACAAAAGTTTAGAAAATACATAATAGAGATAAAAACTGCTGGAAGGGATCTCTGTAATTTTTCAATTTTCCTGCATTCTTGAAGGAAAGATTAAGACAAATGGATGCAAATAAAACCCACAGAAAATACATATTTAACATTACTGCTGGCATTGTAAGAAACGTATGTTGTTTTGTCTGGCTGTGCTCTGGTTAGGAAATACTCCCCCATCTCCCTACCCCTAACAAGATGTTCAAGTCTTTTCTGAGGTAATCTATCTCTATTTTTCTAATTTTGCATTGAAGTAAGAAAGTCAGCATAGCTACTTCTGATACATATTCAGACATTGTGTACAACATATTGATAAACCAGCACGTGCTCCTGCAAATTATAGAATATTTAATGATTGACAGTTGATTGGAAGGAAAGTGAAAAAAAGTAAATACTGATCTCAGACTTTTCTCATCATCTTATATTATTATTCTCTCTTTCAGACCAACTGTTTTTCCTAATCCTATGCAAAGTCATAATGGCAATTAATTTGCAATGAATAAGCACCAGAGAAGTCTCCACTCTCCGATGTAATATCTGTAGAGGTGAAACAGCCAACTTTGTTTTTAAAGCTGAAATTCACAGTTCTGTTCCCACTTTGTCTGAGCTCACTGACATCAACAGAATTGCATTTGTGTATTCATGCATTTGCTGATACTAAAAAAGCACTAAGGCTTCACATTATAGTCTGTTGTGGGTTTTAGTACATCTGGTTATAACTCTTCTGAAGGGTGCTTAGGGGAACACGGTATTGTGCTGCT
Source organism: Sitta carolinensis (assembly GCA_032173965.1). Lineage (NCBI taxonomy): Eukaryota > Metazoa > Chordata > Aves > Passeriformes > Sittidae > Sitta > Sitta carolinensis. The sequence continues at coordinate 62,876,876 of CM063313.1, forward strand.
CTGAGTTGTGTCTGGACTGCTGCTTTCACAGGGATAAAGGTGAGAAGAGTACTTGTAAGCAAACAAAATACTAGAGTGGACAGAAGCTGCTAGTAGCAAAATACAACAGGCAGTAACAGGTAAGCCTGTCACAATTACATAGTTTTTAGTCACAGCAACAGAAGTATTTGCAAATCAGGGGAACATCAAAGTTGCAATGTCACAATGAGGGGCAGTGGGGGCTGAGGGGGAACTTTGCAGTTCCTTTCAGGTGCTTATGAAAGAAAGTCCCTGTTCCCACCTCTTTAGAGTCAAAGTTTTCTTTTTCCAGCTTGTAATTATAGTGACATAAAATAAGCAAAGACAGTGGTAGTCAGTCAGCACCCAAAAATCTATTGTAACATCCTGAACATCTTTTATCTGCATTCTTGACATAGGTAAAATGTTAGAAACTGGCATAAAGTGACAAGACAATAAAAAAATCCCAGCAACAAAGAATTACTGTGTTATTCTTGTGTATTAAATTGGAGTCCTGACTGCAGTAAGAGACGGTCTAATCAGCAAGGGAATAAAATGGTCTGAGGTCAGCCTCAGTGAATGACAGCTTGGCAGAAAAGAGATTTCAGCATCTTCCTACGATGTCCTGCAGCTGATTGTAATGGCTGTTGATCGTAATAGTAGTTCGAGCCATTTTATATTATGGGAAATGTCAAAATCTGTGTGATACAGTCTGTATGACTCAAGTTTACAAAAAATAATCATTAAGATTTGCAAGTAATGCAATCCATAGACTTCTTAAATATTAGAAGGAAGACAAGTTTTAACATACTTTTCCCCTAATTTCTGCATTTATCTGTCTTTTGGTATGCTTTTACAGTAATTATTTGATTTGCACTGTTTCATTCTGAGAACCATTGTGTGGGTTGCCAGTTTGTTTGTGGTAGAAGCCTGTCATAACCTAGCAGAAGAGTCTCCTGCTGTTATGAAAATAATATTTAACAAAGCCTATGCTAGAATGACACTTTTGACCTCCAGACAACACATCATTACAAAAAGAGCATTTAGAAATTGTTGCTATTTGCATGGTTGCCTCCAGGCTGCTGTTTTTTCAGCTGAAAATTTATATTATTTTATAGCTAAAGAGCAATCTAAAAAACCATTGTTCTTCACCTTCCTCATATCCTGTTTCTATCACTGTTTTCTTCTTTTTCTTTCCCTGCTAGAACAACATGTAAAACTATCTGTTACCTTTAGTTGTCCCTAACGCACAATATTTGGTTTTAATGGTACCAGCATTTTTTAGATTTGTATTTCTTAGCATGATGGTGCAACCCCCCTGAAAATTTACAATGTCATTGAACTACTATTTATACCACAGATTTTTTGCATTTATTTTTTAATAGATAAAGTTTAAAAATAATCTAGTTTTTGAAGAATATAAGTTGCCAGTCTGCCCCTGAATGCACCTTTTAAGCCTATTGAATACCTACAATTGTGGTCTCCTAGTGTGTTTTTGACTTTTGTCCATCACTTTATTCAAACCAACTAGTCTTTTAAAAATTAAAATATATACCATGATGAAGAGAAATAAAGTGAAACTGAAGATGGTTCAGCCATAAAGGGTTCATCCGGTAGATATGTCAGGGAAAAAAAGGAAATTAATGAAAAAATTATGGCATTAAATGTTTACGACATTAGTCATATATTTAAAAGGGTCTTGCTAGAACTCAGAAATAAATTTACTGACTATTTCTGTTCTACTTACTTCTGCTTTCATTTATACAGAGCAATTGTGGAGTGTTGGGATGGCCACAACGTTTCAATAATCAATAAGAAATGTGCAGCTGTTAGAAAAAAAACTGTCTGCAAAATTAGAAAACATGTTTTCAGTATAACTCTTCAAGACTGAGTCTAGCTTTATTAGGGGTCTCTTCAAATGGAATTGGTTTTCATATTTTAAAATACTTTTCATAATTCCTTTTTGTTTTTCTTCATAGAGAAAGTACATCTGTGGGGGAAGCAGAAATGTAACCAAAACCCAACACTTTCAGTTTTATTTTTTATTATGTTTAACTTATGATTTCTTTTCTGAAGTTACAATTGGTTAAAGGAAAATAAAAAAGAATTGTGCTTTTCTAGTGCATTTTTATCAGGAAGAAAAGGGAAAGGGAGTAAAAATTACAAAAAATGCAAAGCTCATACTTTAAAAAAAAAAATGTTTTCTAAAGAAATATTTTAGAATCTTATGTGAAAATGAGGTTTTTAAACAGAGGTTTTTGTGACCCCTTAGTATGGATGTTAACAGAGATATTTCCAGCTACTGTTGGGACTACAGAGGAGACAGAAGTGATTCATGCAATAACAGAAAAAGTAATTTTCATTTGATCCTAAAGTGTAGTCATTAGTGTTTGCCTATTGGATTCTTTTCCATAACAAAAAGTGTATATGCAGAATGCTTACTAAAAATATAATAGTAATAACAGTAATAATAATAATTCCAGACTCTCATTAATAGTAAAGTCAATGAACCAAACTAGTGACATTACACAGAATGTTAAGAGTACAAATATCTCAACAGGAGCATATTTTTCTTGAAACATTGAAAGTTTGAGTCTATTGTATTGAAAAAAAAAAAAAAGTCTATGAATGCGGGAAAGAGTTATTTATGATGGAGGGAGCTGACCATTGTGACAGCTAGATATTTTAATTGTAAACTGTCTTGGTCTTTTTAATTTTACACTTTGAAACAATGAATTGCATCAGCCTTATTTACTCTCTTTCTCCACCATAAGTTTTTGATAAGCTGGACTCCTCTGGAGATTTTGTGAGGTCTGTCTCAGTTGTTCTACATTTGTTCATCTTTAAATATTCACATTGTGATTAAGAGCCAGAGATTTTTCCAGCAGTGTTCTTGGTCTTATATTTATCTTTTTGTCATATATAATAACATAATTTTAAGAATCCAGTTACTTTCTGTTTAAATAGTAAGAAGCAATCAACACCTTCCCTCCCAAAAAACCCACCCCCTGAAAAAAAAATCCTAAATCCTCTTTCTCATCATCATCTTCTCTCCCCTCTCTCAGTAAGGAGTGAAAACTACCTGAACTCTGCATGATGTGGCTTATATTGTACAACTGCAGCATATAATCAAAGGTGACAGGTGAGCCCCCAAGCAAAATAATTTTCTATTCATGAATAGAAAAAAATCAGAAAAAACATAGGCAAAACCATGCAGCTAAAACAGATCACAGTTCCTAGAGAAACACTGTGTTGTGCTTTCTCACTATTAAAAAAGCACTTACTGTAAGAGACTCTCATAAAGAGAAGGACCCCAAATAATTTTTTCCAGAGCTCTTTTCTTTCTGAAACTATCTAAAAGAAAGAGGAAGTTCTTTAATTCTTTTTTCTATCTCTCTCTCTGTCCTTTTTGTCCTTTTCTTTTTTTTTTTTTTTTTTTTTTTTTTTTTACTGTGACAGTATATATTTTGATCTGATTTGAAAGTAGTCAAGGCCAAGAACAGAAGGTAAAAGATCTTTTGATTTTAGATCTACACCAAAGCTCAGTGACTAGGCAGGAAGAAAACTAAGGAGCCTAAGAGAAAATCAGAGAAAGAGAAAATTGGCCACAACCAACATGTAAAACCCCACACAGATTTCTAAAACATGAAGAAAAACTGAAATAGAATTTGATTCTACTGTGCTTCTTCCTGCTGCTCTCACTGTTGAACTCAGTGTTACTGAGAAAACCCAAATTACAATGCTGTTCCTCAATGAAAAAGAATAAGGCAATGGAAAAGGGGAAGTGGGGAAAGGGAAGGGGATGGAGAAGCAGAGAAAAAAGGTCTGTGACTGTAGGTGTTTGACTGTATAAGAGTTTCCTACCAGGAAACATTAGCAATTTTTTTTTTTCTTTTTTTTTTTTTTTTTTTTTTTTTTTTTTCTATATTGTAGACAGTGGACAAACATGGAAGAATCTCTTAAGGGATCTTGTTCAGGTAACCGTACTTAAGTAAATAGACATTTAAGAAACATTTGTGTAAATCTTCTAATGGATTACAATGGTTTAAGCCTCACTGCAGGAGAATTTTCTCTTAAAAGAGATGCTGTTTTCCTCTGGTCCATGAAATGTAAAACAGGGACTTGCTTATGTTTCAACACAAATTGGATTAAAAATTCTAACTTTATGATTTTGGGAAAAACCTTTACAACATATTGTATGCCAGCCAAAGTAGAGGGTAGAATAATTATGATTTTTTTCACTCTAATATATTCTTGCAATATCTTTTGAACTTCATTGACACCTACAGAAAAACAGTGATTTTTTTTTTTCACTAGGAAGATACTTTTGCCTGTGTACATGACCACATTATTTTATCTTTATTCAGATGGATATTAATATTTGATATTCTGAGAAGAGGAAGACATATTAAATACCTGATATTTTACCTGTGTCAAGAGATTTATGGAGGAATCAGGGGTAAAATGAAAACTTCCTCTACAATTGCAGTATTTTAGAAAGAATCCCCTTCTGCAATTCTCATTCATATTTTTTTATTAGAGCATTTCTTTACTTGTTATTTTGGGTTTTGTTTGGTTTGTTTTTTTTTTCCTCAGAGTGTTTTATATTTCCTCTGTTTCTCCTGCACCTGCTTTTACTGGTATCCATTTGTCATGTTAAAAGTGTGATCATGATATTCTTAGCAACTCTGGATGGAGACCTTCTTAGCAACTCTTCCCTTATTATGTGGTTATAGAAAGCACACACAGATGTAGTTGCTGGAGGCAGATTTTTAAACACAGCCCTGCTGTTCTTTGAAGACATGTCCTAGCATCAAACTCCAGAATTTTGTTCATCAGGGTATCCAGCCTGGTAAAATATATGGCTTTGAAATCTGAGGAATATTTCATATGAAGTTTCTGGCAGTACCACTCCCCATAGATAATTAGAATTTTACAAATAGCATTTCTCAAAGACTAATGACCTAATTCCTAACAAAGACATTTTCTGTTTCAGTAAGGTGTTTTAGTTACAAACACAACTATTTGCAGAACAGTTATGGGGAAGACAGGGAAGGTTAAGAGAACATGCAGCTGAGTCAGTTTGAAAAGGGACAAATTCAACCAGGTTAAACTGGATTGTGGACTTGTTGCCAGACTGTTTATATCCATGTTTTTCTGAAGCTCTACATTCTTATGCCTATGCTCAAGATAAATTTTCTTTTCCTGTTTCATCAGGGACTACATGTCTGATGTGACTCAATCTATATTCAGACTCATACTCTGTTCACAAAACTGAGACAGAAAATAAACAGGTGTTTTCCCACAAATCCTTTCTGATTTCAAATTGCAAAGCATTAGATCCTCTTGGCTGGAAAATGAAGTGGAAAGCAATTTTACACACAGGAAAAGAAAGGATTCCTATTTTTCGCTTTGGAACTCAGAATGAACCTTCCCTTTCTCTTTTAAAATTTTTTTTTAAAGCCAAATTTTTTTTTTTTTAAATAAACAGACATAACAGAAAACCACTATGAAAGAGCAGACTATCTGTGTGGCTGCATAGCTGTCTAAAAATCGAAAAAGAAATACACATAGACGAAAATACTTGATTTGATTTTTTTTCCTTTTTGCTATTTTTGCAAAGTTGACGAAGCCTTGCTTTTTTGTTAAAGTCTACTCATTCTTCTGTACTAAAAAGAGAAATTCCAAGGGATCTGGGGAAGATAACTAGATGACATTATTTAGAAACAAGGAAAAAAACCTTGCAATTTTTTAATGTTTCAAACCTGGCTGATAATTACATAATTTTCTAGTTTTCTGTTGCTGTATTAATTCACTAGAAGATCTTTTAAAAGAGCTCATTTGCAATGAATTGGATTAAATGAGAGAAGATGATTCAGAAAGTGTTAGAGATACCATGGATGGTATAATGGACATGTATAATGGACAGCCAGTCTGCTCATTTTGCCCAGGAATGATAGGCTATAAATAGCTGTCTTTTGCCCTCCAGTACACACATTCAAGTCCCATTAAAGTCAGCAGTGCAGAAATCAATGGGAACTCTGTGTGTATGTATCAGAGCAGATTTTTTGTTCAACCAAATGCTTTGTACTTAGTCTAGGAAAATCTAGAGATTATAAGAAATCTGAAATGTTCAGAATAGTAATATCACTCCAGTAATATAAATCCAGCTAAACTTACTCTGTATATTTTTCTGCACTAGGGCATTCTTTACATATGTATACAATATACATCCAAATAGATTAAAAATAGGCATACATATAAATATACACAGCATATTTTACCTACATAATAAATTATGTTTTTAGCAGAAAATAGAGGGGGTGTTTGTACTGTTTATTTCAGTTATGATTAGTTTTTGTGTTTTCCAATTCTTGTACTTGTATTAGAGGCATTATTCCTCTCACTAGGACTGTGTTCTGAGCATGTTTACACAGTGACACTAGATTCAGCCTCATATTTATGTCTGCTTTCTCCAGTTCACTCTTCTGAAGAAAGACAATTGCTCATTTTGGCAAAGAGTGAGTTCACAGGATCATAGCATCATTAAGATTGAAAAAGACCTCTAAGATCACTGAGTCCAACCATTAACCCGGCACTGCCTTGCTTACCACTAACCAATATCCTCAAGTGTCACATCCAAACACCTTTTGAAAACTTTCAGGAATGGTAATTACACCTCTTTCTTGGACCAATGCCCGACCATCCTTCCAAAGAAAAAATATTTCCTGATATTCCTCTGGTGAAACTTGAGGCCATTTCCTCTTGTCCTGTCACTTGTTACTCAGGAGAAGAGACTGATCTCCATCTGTCTTCAGCTTCCTTTCAGGTAGCCATGGAGAGGGTTAAGGTCTTCCTGAGACTCCTCCAGGCTAAACACTCCCAGCACCTCAAGCACTCCTCATATGACTTACTCTTCAGATCCTTTCCCAACTCTGTTGTCCTTCCCTGGACTGTGTTCAGCATGTCAATGTCTTTATTGAAGTGAGGGTCCTAAAACTGAACACAGGATTAGAGGTGTGGCCTTCCCACTGCCAAGTACAGGGGTTCAGTCACTGCTCTGGTCCTGTTGGCCACATTCTTTCTGACCTAAGCCAAGATGACACTGGCCTTCTTGGCCACCTGGGCACATGCTGGTTCACAGCCAAGTGTTGTTGACCAGCATCCCCAGATCTTTTTCTAATGGGCAGACTTCCAGACATGCTTCCCCCAGTCTGCAATGCCGCAGGGCTCTGTTGTGACCCAAGGGCAGCACCCAGCACTTGGTCTTGTTGAACCTCCACCACCGGCCTCCTCCCATCAGTCCAGTCTGTCCAGGGCCCTTTGCATAGCCTTCCTGCCATCCAGCACAGCAGCACTCCCACCCAGCTTGGTGTCACTGCAAACTCACTGAGGGGACACTCCATGCCCTCATCCAGACCATCGACACTGGTGTTGGGCAGGACTGGCCTCAGGACTGAGCCCTGGAGAGTACCACTGGAGACTGGCTGCCAGCCGGATGCTGCTCCTTTCACCACCACTCTCTGGGTCCGGCCAACAAGCCAGTATTTCAGCCTGTGAATTGTACACGTGTCCCAGACACGGAAAGCCAGCTTCTGCAGGAGAATCCTGTGGGAAATGGTGTCAAGGGCTTTACTAAAATCTAAGTAAACAACATCCACATTCTTTCTCTCATTCACTAAATGGGTCATCCTGTTGTAGTGGAAGATCAGTTTGGTCAAGCAAGAGCTGCCTTACCTAAATCCATGCTGTTTGGACCTGACTTCCTCTGTTTGTCCCGCAAATGCCCATGTAATGGCATTCCAGGTGATCTGCTCAATGACTTTCCCGGCACTGATGTCAGGCTGACAGGTTTTTAGTTCCCCAGATCCTCCTTCCACCTTGTAGGTGGGCATAAAATCTGGTAATTTTTAGTCAACAGGTGTGGGGAATAGAAAAGCCATAAAGCTGTCAGAAATCTGTGGCAAAAGTCAATCTGTGAAATGTAAGAAAGTCAACTGTCAGCAAGGTTGAGAAAATAATAGAGCTATGTGCAAAATTAAGGATGGCCTCGAAAAAATGTTATGTTGGATAGTAGAAATATGTAAGCTGAACAGTGGACTGTTGTGTATTGAGACCCTTACAAGACAACATTGTCAGAAAGAAGCGTACATGAACTTACAGCAATTGGTTAGAGCAGCTGCTTGTTAAGCTTTTGCAATCCATAATTGGCTGAAAAAGTTTTTAAAATGTACTGCAACCAGGAAGTTGCAGCTGGCTGTTTTGTTGTGGCTGAAACATTTTGCTTGAAACTGTGTAAATGAAATTGATAGCAAAAATGGAATAATAAAATAGGCTTTGAGACAGCCACACTGGCCACCCCATCTCATTCATGTTTGTAAATAGAATATTAATATCTGACACAAACAGGGACTTCTCCAGTTAGCCAAGACTGCTGGTAAAAAATGGAAAGTGCCTTGGTGAATTATTCCACCAGCTCCATTAGTACTGTTGGGTGGACACCATGTGACCCTGTAGACTTGTGTGTATCTAAGTGGTGTAGCAGGTCACTGACAAAATGGTTTACCCTGGATTATGGGGGCTTCATTTTCTCCCTATCTCTGTTTTCCAGTTTAGGGGCTGAGTGACCTGAGGACAACTGGTCTTGCTGTTCAAGACTGGGGCAAAGGCATTAAGTATCTCAGGCTACTCCTCATCATTTGTCACTATGTTTTTGTCTACAACCAGTGAAGGGTGGAGATTTTCCTTTAGCTCTCCTTTTGTTGCTGATGTATTTGTTTTAGTTGGGTCTTTTCAGCAGTAGCTAGATTAAATTCTACCTGGGCACTGGTATTTCCAATTTTCTCCCTGCAAGAGAGAAAATATTTGTTACAGATTAAAATGGTGCCAAAGTGTGGATTTTGAACCAACAGGAAATTTAAAATGGAATAAAACACTATTTTGGGCAGTCTGGGAATATCCGTGCCTTCCTTTATGGAATTTGTTTGCGCTTATGAGTGATGCCTGTGAATGTATTCCTAAATCTATTTACTGCTAAAGTAAGAAATTGCTTTTTTTTTTTGCCTTCATTTTATGTTTTCTCCCTATTTTACTCCATAATTGAAGACACTGTCGGACAGGCTACCTGTAAATCATTATTATACAGAGAAGATTCATCCAGATGCTAAGGTCTAGCCAAATTGTCCCACAATAAAAAGTTGATTTGTCCAAAGAGAAGTCTGTGGTGACATTTTACCAATCTCAATAACAACTGATGAGTGCCTCCTGTGTACCATTCTTGGCAAGAAACCCCATTCACTGAGGCAAAAGGTTAGGCTTACCATTCTTCTCATATATTGCTCAGCTGGAGTTTTTATTCAATGTTTTCCCCTCATTCATTGTTTCCACTCATTTATATATAAACCAAGAAGAATTGAGACAAAATAATCCTAGAACCATTACTTTAGAACCAACAGCCTAATCTCTGCACCTTAAAAGGCCAGTAAAAGAGAAAGAAGTGTGGCTTCTTGTGATGAGGGAAAGATTCCTTTCCTGTGGAGGTTTCCACATTTGCAGACCATTGGACAAGGTAAGAATTCACTCAGGAAATTTTCTAAAGCAGAAATTTATTCCTGTCTTACTCTACATAGAAAATTACAATCAATCCTTTTAAAGCCCTCTTCCAATGGGTTCAAGGAACACTAAATAAAGAAATAACAGGGACAGGAAATATGGGAGGTGGTCATCTGCTCATATAGTTGGGAGTAATTGTTTTGACTGTTTCATTCCAGCTCTCTTTGTGAACATGAAATATTTTACCTTTTCTTACACCTTTTGCCTCACTTGTATGACAGGTAAAATACTACTGCAAAAAAGAGTACTCAAATGCTCTCCACAGTGAATGTGATTCCTTTGGTTTGGACTGAAGCACTGCCTTTTATTTCAGGCAGCAGTCAAATCTTTAAGAGAGTGTGAGCTGAGAATCTCTACTAGGATGTAATACCAGGACATTTGTGTGTATGAGATGCTACTTTGAAATGGTGCACACAGCAGCAAAGAATTTGGCAATAATATTTAGCTTGTTAGGAAACAAAGTGTATTTATTCCTTTCTTCAGAGCTTTATTTACGGTACACTGTGACTTCTGAGTGAAGGAATGGCAAACTTAATGAAACATTTGATTGGTATTAATTACTTTCCACTTAATTACCTGCCATGTGGATCTTGTTGAGCTATTGATTACTGGGAAACATACATCCCACTGGGGATAGTGCGATTTAACTCCATCCAATGAGTCAATTAGCCCAAGTAACACTGGGAGTGCTGGTGCTCTGCCTCAGTGAATGCCAAGAATGGTACATAAGCTGTTTATTTGTTCATTAAAACACAGTACTACTGTCAACAGGAGGCACTTATCAGTTGTTATTAAGATTGGTAAAATGTCACTGTATCATCAAAGATTAGCAGCAGTTCATAGCTGAAAAGTGGGTGAAAAACCCTCTCTGGTTTGAGAGCACAGTTGAATGCATGAGGTCAAGACATTAACCCCTGTTTGCTTCTCATTTGTGAGAACTTCAGTTACAAATTTGTGTCAGCTCTCCCAACTGCAAAACATCTTTCATTGTCATTAATTCAGAAGCTGTGGGACAACAGACCCTGAACTGTGGCATGTGACATTCAATTAATTTCACCAAGAGCAAAACACATGGTATGTCCTCCACCCCTCCAAAACTAAATACTGATATTGTTCTTTACTGAGGATGATCTTCTTAACTGACAAGAACAGCCTGCTGTCTTCTCATGAATTAATCTGAGAATGAAAAGATCTTTTTTATTTTCTTTCTTTTCTCCTTGTGATTTAAATTAGACAAAGAAACCATTATTCCTATTGGCAGTTCCCCTAGTATATAACTGAAGGCATAAAAATAACCTTCTTGGCTGTAAACAATAATTAAAATAAACAATCCCCACAAACAAATAACCAAACAACAGTAAAAAACCCCAAAAACAAAACTCAAATTAACTACAACAAAACAAGACAATAGAGACAGAAAATTAAATTTTTTCAAGGAAGTCTTAAAGTGATCTTTAATGGAATGGTTAAAGGAGAAAATTTGAGTACTTGAAGCACATATCTAGAGAAGTCACTTTTAAATACGATGTTTGGATTGAACTATAATTTGGAGATCATATTGTATAATATACTTGAAAGATAGATTTTCTCTGTGGTGGGTGAAAAAAAAATTCTAAAATGAGAATCCTCTAGGAAAAATGAACAACTAAACGAATAACTGACCACAATTCCTTGATTAAATTAGATTAGATATATACAAATATATAAGTATATAAGTATAAGCCAAAAATAATGACATCAAGACAGATTTTTCATTTTTTTCAATTAGATGGGTCATAAGAGATTATTTATGAGATCAATTACTCGGCAGTGACCTGCATAAAAATTTGTAAATTGAGAAAAGGATTCAAATATCTGCCATAAATGAATGATGTATTTTACTGATGCTACATTTTATTTTGCTTAATAGAATGCATTCATTTCCACTTTACAGTTCTCTTTATACTCTTGCATAAGAGTATAAACTAACTTTTAAATATTTTGGATAATGAGATTTACATTTAATACAGATTTATCACAACTTCAAATAAAGTTTTTCATACTTGAGAGGGCCATTGGGTTTGATGGGTGTCAAAATATTCTTTCAAAATAAGGAAACCAGATGAATTCAACAGATAATCATCTTGGTAGCAGACAAGTTGTTTTAGGGATGGATCAATTATAAATTTTTTTAAAAAAAATCAGAAATATTTAATGTAATGGAGTTTTTAAATGTTTTGTGTCATTTAAAATTAAGTACGGTGAAGTATATGAAGACTTTACACACTACTAAAACAAAGTGGTTCATTTACATTACCTTTGTATTTGCAATTTAGAAAATGACTGTGAAAAAGTCAATGCAGAAAGGGAAACTTCTGAATACATTTGAGACGTTTTGGGTGTGAGTTTCCACTTTTAAGCCTCATGAATCAAATTAAGAAGAAAAAACTATATTTTGTAGTTTGTTTCCCATGTTTTTAGAGCCTTGTAGAAAGTTGTAGTAGGCTTTTATAAACTAGCTATGCAAGCTGCATTGCTCTTACAAATTACCTTAGTTGTACACACCACTATAAAATCTCATTTATCCAGCAGAAAAATTTTGGATTATTACAAGCAGACAAAAAGCATCAGGTTTCAAACTGCATACTTTATGACACTGTTCAGTAATGTACCTGTCTGTCTGGAAGATGGTTAATTTTCCTCATAGGGGAATTCAGCTATAACCTTTACTACAATAAAATGAAGATCAATTTATAAGAAAGACTACTATTGCTGTAAATATCTTTGAGATGGTCAAGGCATGAGACCAAGGAAGGAAATTCTTAAAATTTCTATTCTGAAGTAATTTTTAATGCAATATAGATCTCACTGTATCTTACACTAGAGATCTGTGAAGCCATGAAATAACGTAGCAGAAGGGGATGGGGCAGAAATTACTGTAAAACATTCTTGTCTCTCCAGTATTATGTATCTGCAGTGGTAAATTAGCATTCTAAAAGGAAAGCAATTGACCAGTTTTAGACTATGGTGGAGTTTGTCTGTTTGTTGTGGAAGAATTATTCAGCGGAGTGTTGTGCTTTAATGTCTTTAATGGTAGTACAAAAGGTGAAAGGGACCTTGTTTTTCCGCTTATGCTGTAAACAAGGTTTCAGGGGAAATTCTTTGAAGTGCAGAGATCTAAGCCATCTGGTTTTGAATTCCCCCTGAGGTACTACAGAGGGACAGTAGGTATCTGATAATGTTTTAACTTCAAACAGTACTGACAAAAAAAAAAAAAAAAAAAAAAAAAAAAAAAAAAAAAAAAAAAAAGAGTGGGTTATTTAACAGTGCTGCTTAAGACAAATAGGATGCTCATATGATTCATGGCGTTGAAGCTTTTAGTCTCTCTAGAGTTACCAAAAAGAATATAAAGCAATAAAGGAGTGAAATCTTGAGGTGTACTGTTGATGTCACCATAGGGACTTAGTCCATATTGTACTCACCTCTTCTTGTAGAAGCTAAGTATGAGAAGCAGAATAGCATTCCCCATATCTTGACTATTTCCAGAGATCTGGTCTAAATTCCAGATCTTCTTTCAACAATCCTGACAGCTGCCTTTGTTGGATTGTCTATTTAAATGTGCAGAGAAGTATATGAGCTACGACACTGTGGTGCAGAGTCAAAATGATATTCAAAGACGGAAGCAGTGCTTACAAAAGGCAGCAGGAAGCACTGCAGTGTAAATACAGCATCTCAGAACTTCAGAAGGTGTTACAAATTCTGCCACAAACTGATAAGGATAACTTGCATAGTGGTCATAAGACCATTATCTTTTTTTGTCTATAAGTAGGATTTTATTTTATTTCCCATTAGCTCTGAAAAAGAAAACAATAATAAAACACTTCCATAAGGAGTTTTTAAGTTTGATTATAGTTGTTATTACTGTATGACTTATGAATATGTTTGAATTCAGTTTATTTTCAGGATCTGACTGGTAGTCATATAAGATGTAGGAATAAAGTTCTCTTTCTGTAGTGTGAAAAAAATGTCTACAAAGTGGACCTGCTTACCTACAGGACTACAAAATTCTTGTTACATTTTCCATAAAATTTTCTTGAGATAGTCTCATTGTTTTTCCTAAGACATATTTGACCTGTTATACCAGTAGCATTACACTTACCTGAGATGCTGAAAATTGTGGCAATTGAAACTTCAGAAAAATAAAACCCTAATAGAAGTTAGGTTTACAGTAATGTTCAAAACAATATCTACTGGTTTTTCATAACAACTGACAGAGATAATGGCCAAGCACTGTGCCCAGCAGAGTGCACTGTTCAACAAAACAAAATCTTTGGGTTTTTTTTGCTTTTTTAATATAAATATATATATAATTTTTTTTTTTTTTTTTTTTTTTGTATCAGTGGTGCTATTTTATTCACAGAATAAGTCTGTGAAACATGGGAATTAATTCTCAACATCCTTTGATTGCAGCAAGACACAGGACCCCATGTGCATGGACACAACTGCTGGGTGTGCAAGGACAACATTTTCATCGTGTTCACAAGGAAGTTTTTCTTGACAAAGTGTAATGGAACTGGAAGGGTCTGGTGGGTAAAGTCCAGATTTAAGACTTTGCTCATCCTTGCAAATGATAGAGAAGCTCAGAAATGGAGGTGGCAGTAGAAACCTAGGTGGGACACAGGTGTGGAGAGCTGGTTAATCTGGGGATAATTCTAAGCTTTCAAGGATTGACATGAGCTTCCTGAAAAGAAAGAGGATTTCTAAAGAAAGAAGATAATTTTTTTTCAAGTTCATGAGCAATATCTTGTGTAGCAGGCCTGGCCATCCCTTGCAGAAAAATCTTCATAATGCTATGAGCAAAGCCTCAGTTACATCTATCGGCCATCAAAAAGTAAAGACAGAATAGTCTTCATGAAATTGTTAGAACACTGAAGAACTAAAGGCCTACTGTTCTCAGCAACTCTTTTTCTTCAGACCCTGCAACAAACATAGAGGTAAGAAGTTACTTTTCAAATGCAAAAGACACCTAAATGTCAGGGATTTATAACTTCCAATGGGAATTAGAGCCCCATATGAACTATATAGTCTAGCTCTTGAGAAACACAATCTTGCAGCACAGTAAATTCATTAGGGTTTCCCACTCCTTCACCATTGCTGAGAAATAAAGGCCAGATACACTGCCTTGACCAGTGCAGTCCAGGCCTTAGTCGTTTATCCTGTCACATCTGAAAAAGCAAGAACTGGTGATGGACTGGTGATGCAGGCTGCCTGTAATGGTTTGGACTAAACTGTTGCTACACACTTGCCCAGAGATGTATCTGAAAGAACTGCATTTGGAATCCTCCTACAGGGCCCAGCTTTACTGAAGTTGTACAGTAACCTACAGGGTAGCTAACTCTACCTTTAGGCTTCTATCAGACCCAAAAGACTTCCAGGAAAATGTGGTTGTGATGTTCTGTTCTATTCTGCTTGGTATCTGGGAGCACCAGACCTCAAAATTTGATCTGCTGTAGCTCGTTTATGGTCTAAAAGGAATGCAATGTATTTGGGCTGCTTTCGTACTTTTTTCTCTCCTGCTTTTTATTTTCTGTTGTACTTTTTAATTTTCTCTCTCTTTTTTTTTTTTTTTTTTTTTTTTTTTTTTTTTGTGTGTGTGTTTTGTTTTGTTTTTGGTTTTTGTTTTTGTTTTGTTTCGTTTCGTTTTGTTTTTGAGATTTTTCTGCTTGGACCAGTTTATGCTTTGTTGTTGTGAACTACATGTGCAAATGCCCTGCATCAAGTATCATGTGTTTGATGACAAAGCAAAGTTCTACGATCTTTTAATACTAACAGTAAGATTTGATTTAAGTTACCCAAAATATGAGGACATTTTCGAATACCTCAGGAGTGGTAAAATGTGGTGGTTGCTTTGAAAATTGGAGAACAAAAATCCCCCTACTACTTTCATTTTGGGGAAAGGATCATAGCCTTTCTGATCTCATCACATTTTGCAGAATTATAAGAAAGTTCCTGTAGGATGAGCATTTTGATCATTTTATTTGCAAACATTTGGACAACATGTATCACAGCTGTTGAACTGCACGCTACATGTGTTGCAGTTCAGTAAGGTACCATGTCAGAATGGGAGAAAGAGGTAGCCATTTTACAATGACAAGCAGTCTGTTGTATATACCTGATTCTGGTAGAGTTAGGCTTATTTATACATCTGAAAACCTGTCCCCCAGAATATAAATCTTACCTGCCCAGACAGATACAGCCACAGAAATGAAAAATACACTATCTTGGAAGAGATCCTGTGTAAAATGCATCCTTCAAGAAAAACAACCTGTTTCCTAAAACAAAGCCAAGTGCTATTCAGAGATAGAAGTTATCTGATCTAAATAGTGGGTCAACAGGACACAGTATACTTGCAGGAAATACACAATTCCCATTTGTGACTGTAAACACTGTGGGGTCCACATCTCTATGGGTAAAAACCAAACTCTGTTAGCATACAGATGCGTGATACCTTTCAAAATCCCTGCAGTATCTTCCTACCTGCTGTGCTTAATTTCAGATTCAAGTGCAGTCATTAAAGGGAAAAAAAGCCCCAACAAACAAACCGCAAAACTGGTTTTGCCTTTATCTGTGTCCTACATTGCACTGGGTTTTCCTCAAATATTTTCCTTGTGCTCCAGCTCCCCACACATTTTTTGAATACTTAATATTTTAGGGCCTCAGTTATCACTATCCTTTTTCAAGTGTCTCTGTCTTGACGTGATTGTACATTTTTGTCTAACAGGTAAAATCACAACTTTTTGTTTTCTTACAAAAGCTTTCTTGCAAGCCTATCTTTTCAACATTCCATAAGAAAAACTAAAGTTTTTGTTTTGAATTGTAAAAAACTCTTATGGTCTGTAAGTCCTAAACTCCCTTCAAAGGCCGCTTGCACTAAGCCTAATTTTCATTTTGATTTATTTCACTTTGAATATAATGGTATTAAATTAGCAAAGACAAGCAATGAACAAAACTCTGGAGAGGAATTAGCCATTGTATCCAGTCCATTAATCTCTTCTTCAATTCTTGAGAATTGTGGCTCGCCCAGACCCAGAGATCAAATAAAATGCCTAATTGGGAAAATCCTAAACAAGAGTATCCTGGGGAGCTTGAATTTATTTGTCAACTGTTCAAACAACGATGTTGTTTATAAGTCTTTAAAACCCTGAGACTTTTCTGCCACTATAACTTTATCCAGATACTTTAAACACAGGAGGGTGATTGAGAATTGCTTTCAATTAACTGGAATAGGGAAAGACACTTATTCTGAAAACAGATAGCTGTGTTGTGAACATTCTGCTGAACATGCTGAGAATTTTAAATCTAAACATCAGGTTTGAGGGATGCTCTGAAAACTCTCAGAAAGTCATAGCAAACACAGCTAATGGATATCCTCCTCTTGTGATAGCATTTGTTCTAAGCACTGCAACTTAACAATAATAAGAAATACAGTATAAATGAATAATGTTTTCTGAAAAAGAAATTCCATAACATTTTTCCAGACAACTGAAAGGCAACAACTACTTGAGCCTTTTCTGTCTGCTTGTGACTACCCTGAATTACCTGTTGATTTTTTTTGGAAGTCAAGGAACCCAACCCACAAGACTGACCTCAATCTGCTATTGCAGCAAAAATGTAGAGAACAGTTAAAATTCTATAACTGAGTTTGTGTCTGATGACATCCCACATTCCCATCAGTGATAAAAAATTAGGTAAACGTTAGTCATCAATATGAAATAAATTTTCTGACAGCACAGTCAGTAACTTGACCGCTTTTTCTGTTTGGGAAAAGAAAAAGAGTCTATGGAAAAATCTCTGGCCAGGAAACATGCTGAGTTGGTTGGTTCCCACTCCCCTCTTACCTATGTTTTGTGGTCCTAATCACAAGTTTAGATTTGATACGGCATAGAGGTCACAAGTGCCACATGAATTGATGCCTCCTTATGCCTCCTTCTTGCTGTAGAGAATTTCTTATTCCCAGCTGCAATGAGTGATCATGAGATTATATTAAATTGTTTACAGTGTGAACAAATTAGCTCCAGCATTACAAACGCTACATATTTTCATGGTATTCAGAGGGGTGTCATCATCAAACCTAAAGATGCTTCTGTTTATCTTGCCACAGAGATCTGTGTATGACTTCCCTCCTGTTAAAGGCTATAAATTTTCAAAGAGGCTTCTTTGAACCAATCGCTTTAAGGACAATCTGTACTACAGAGTAAAAGAAAGTCTGTCAGGGACTGTTAAAGTACAGTTGAAAACAGATCAGATAACTTCTTGAAGCCTCTTCTTCTAGGCCTATTCTTTAACATTTCATCTTTGCCTCCAACAAGCATGAGTCAAAAAATGAAATAATAAAACTAGTAAGAACTTGCCAGAATGGAAAATACCTCTGGACCTCTTTATCACATAAGACTGGTAAAATACATTTTGTTCAAAAATGTATCTTTTTTTTCCTTCACAGATCTAAGAAATAACAATTCCTTGATGAAGGAGAACTGAAGGGAAAAAGCCAGATTGATTAGTTGATTAGGATTATAGAAACCTTGCTCTGAAAAGACCATCATGCAAAAATTTTATTTTTTAAATATTATATGAATTTGCTGAAGGTCATTAAGGTTTGATTCCATATATTAAGAAGATACCAAAATCCTTCTTTAACTGAAAAGAAAAATCTGTTTTGTTTTCATTTGTGCTGGTTTAAAAAAAATCTATCTGGAAAATTAAACTCCACTTAAGCTTCTCTCTTCCCCACCCCCCCTCCTCCTGGTGAGAGGGAGTCTAAGAGCAGATATTCTGAGCTATGAACCATTTACTTGAAAAAAAAAATAGAGCAATGAAATAAGAAAAACAAACAGTAACTGTAACTACATGGAAAGTATACAAAATGAGGGTGATTAATGTTCAAAAAAGATGTTCTCTGACCTAGGCCCAAAGCAGCCTGAGGCAAAACCAAAAATGGCACCAGCCCCACTCCACTGTTCCCCAGAACTGGGTCCAGTGGTCCTGGGAAGTTGTTTGGTCGGGACAGGGTCACTGCAGACAAGTGTTGGCTGCGGCTGTTCCGAGGCAGGGGCTGCCTTTTCCCTGCGGCTGCAGGGGGGTGACAGCAGCAGCAGCAGTAGCAGCAGCAGCAGCAGTCACCCTTTGCCATGGGTTAACAGGAGTTATGGATTATGCATCTTAAAGGAAACAGTTTATCTTTTTCAAGGACCAGTGTAAGGATGGAAATGACCTCCTAACCAGGTGTCTTTCACTAAATGTAGATCTCAATGTTTGAGTGTCATTTTTAATATTCCATTGTCCTGTTTAATTTTCCCAGAGGCTGGTACATGGTAAGAAATATGATACCCATTCAAAATCGGGCTCTCTGGCGCAGGGGTCTATGAGGGTATTTTTAAAATGAGCCCCACTGTCTGACTGACCTCTTTCCAGGGTTCCATGTACCACAGGACTTGCTTTTCAAGGCCCAAGAAGGTGTTTGGGCAGTGGGGTAAGGCAGATGACACATCTCCAGCCATCCAGTGGCTATTTCCACCACTGTCAGCATGTAGAAATTGTCTTGGTAGGTTTTCAGGAGCATGATATTGTCAGTCAGCTAGGCCTTCCTTTATTGATATTTCAATCATTTTCCACCATACCTGATTGGACTTCTTGATTGCATCATGTTTCACAGATACAAATAACCAGGGAAATAGTGTCTGTGGTTAAATCTGTCCTTTGATCATGAGACCACTTGTATGCTGCATCTCTTCCCTGATGATTTGGCCCACCTAGCCAGCAATAACTCACCCATATGTTGCCAGTTCAGATCCACCTGAGACACTTCAATCTCGGCAGCCCAATCCATTTGTCCATTGTTGTGATGTTCTTCAGCAGCCTAGCTCACAGTTTGTGTGCCTACATGATGTGCTTCTACAGACACCTTTTCTATCCAAGCAGTGACATCTTGTAAAACTGCAGCAGCTCACATGGGTTTACCTCTACGCTGCTAATTGATCTTTTTCCATCAATCCAGCCACCCCTACAGAGTATTTGCTACCACCTACAAGTCAGTGTAGAGTGCTGGCCATTTCTCTTGCTCAGCAATACCTAAAGCTATCTGGATGTTTTTTCAATTGTGCAACCTGAATTGATCCCCCTTGTCACCAAACAGCTTCTGCAACTTGCCACAGCATAACACAGCTTTCCATTTTTGATGTATCACCTCAATACAGCAGGGAAGAGAACATGTTGCCTTTCATGTTCTGGTAGTTGATTATATGGTGAGATCTCCTCAGCAAGTCACCTTCTCCTCCTCTTCCTCTTCCAATCACAGTCTGAAAGTTTCACCTTCGGATCAGTTTATGATGACTTCCAAGGTCCCTAGGTGATTGTGTGATCAGAGCAATCTACTTACTACACGTGTCATGCCACTCAGTGGCATGATGTGTGGCAGGGACTTTCCCTTTGAACATCCAGCCCAGCACTGACAGCTGGGGTGCCAGGAGGAGCTATGCTTTGGTGTCAATCACTTCTGAAGCAGCTGAAGCCCCTTCATAAGCTTCCAGAATCTCTTTTTTAGTTAGGGTGTAGCAGGCCTTAGATCCTCTGTATCCCTGACTCCAGAATCCCAGGGCCTTGAATCCTGTGGCTACCTCTTGCCAGTCTCCAGGAAGGACCGTTCTCCCCATCTGCAGTGTAGAGCAAATTTTTTATATCCTGTCCCATCCTGAATGGCCCAGGGGCTACTGCATGAACAATCATCTGTTTAATTTGTTCAAAATTTCTTGTACAGAACTTCACTTAAAATCTGTGTCACATAGATACAGATAGAGAGGGTTTACAGCCTGATGGCAGTCTGGAATATGCATCCTTCAAAAACCCACAGCATCTAAGGAAAGCCTGTGTTTTCTTCTTGCTGGTTGGTGGGGAAAAAGCTGCTATTTTGTTAACCACATCCTTTGTAATGTGATGTTGTCCCTCTTTAACATTTTACTCCTAAAACCTGAATTTTCTGTGCAGGTCTGCTGACCTTATTTACTTTATGACAAAACCAGCTTTCAGGACAATCTAGATTGTCTTCTCTCCTTTCTCTAAAACTTCCTCTGCCATGCTGCCCTATACAATGTTATCAATGTATTGTAAGTCTTCTCACCCTTCGCCAGTGTGGTCTGGAACAGTCCAAGGCAAATTTTGTGGCTGTGTTTCCACCCCTGGGGCAGTCTGTTCCAGGTGTACTGGATGTCGCTCCAGGTGAAAGCAAACTGTGGCCTGCATTCCGCTGCTGAAGGAATGGAAAAAGAATTTATAAGGAGTCAGCATCTTTATTCTCTATTTTCTAAAAGTAGATAAACATTTTACAGTAATATGGATAAAAAAATTCAGCATTGTACAAACTATATAATTGTATTTTACTTGTCTTCAAGCAACATTTTGGACTACTGTGTTGGTACAAGAAATTCCCAAGTCATAAAATCTTGAAGAAGTAACTGAATAAATTTGATTTTGTTCTAGAAAGAAAGAAGCCAATGAGAATGTAATATGTATCAGTCTTGAAAGGAGAAGCTAATCTTCCTATATCTAATTCCAAAATCTTCTCTCCCAGTTAAAGTAAACAAAGAAGTGACCAAAATCTCTCTGAATCAGGATTAAGAAATCACAACTGTAATTGATGTTCTTTGGTTCGCTGGACACATCTAGTGTCTAATGCAAAAGTCTGAACACATATTTTAGAATAATAGTTGGTGATCTGAATTTAGAGACATAAAAAATCTCAACATCTTCCTACAGTGTTTAGCTTTGCAAGCGATTTTGACAAATTATACAAAGATATTAACACAAAATATGATTACATTATGTAATCTCATTTACATTATTTTTTGACACAATGTTTCATCTTTCTCCCATTTCTCTGTGTTGTATTTTGTCTAAATTATGGTTAATGAATTATGGAGAGAGAAAGCCATGTGAAATTCTGTATTATCTAGGTCATCCTTTCAAACAGTGAAAAGCAATGCAAGGTCTTTCATTAGGTACTCAAGTAGGAATACTGCCATAGCTGGGCCAGACTTAAGCTTTTGCCATGTCTGAGAAAGAAATGAAAGTGTGTTATACTTAACATCAATTCTAGTTTACATGTCATTGTAAGATGATTCAATTCATGTTGGAATTTTTTTGGGTGTTATAGAAGGTTTGTTTGTGTTTGAAGTTTTTGTATGTTCAATTTTTATTTTTGTTTGGCAATTGTTTTTTGGTTTCTTCGCTTTTTAAGAAAGCATGAAATCTATAAATTAAGACCTCAGATTGCAGATCAAAATACTGATTTTGCTCTCACTGCTGTATCTCAACAACAGCTAACTGGCAACAACAAGCACAAGCTATTTAATATAATGGAATAATTATTTAGGCTGCTAGATATGATAACTGAGATGGCAATGAATAATCATCTTTACTGGTCTCTTATTTAGCAATCACAGAACTGAAAATATAAGCCAAACTGTTCTATGATTCTAGGAGAATTAAATGCTAGTAGTTTTTTAAAATTATAGCTTTTAACCAAGCTCCCAAACTCTGCATTAAAATGTCTCATCACTGCAACTCGCCCTGAGGATTGGTGCCTCAGTCATCTGTATCTATCTGTAGTCATATGTATTACATCATGTATGTAATGCCATGGAACACTTGTTTTTCATCCCATGTACCTGAACTTCATTTTTCTGAAACCAAGATGTGTGATTTTGTACTGCTTGTGGAGCCAGGATACAGCAAAGAAATATATGCTAGAAGTTTGGCTGTCCATGTGGGTAGCTCAGATTCTTCTTGTGAAAATATTTCTTATGTGGATTGAAATTTTAGCCTGGCATTTATAAATATAACAAGATTTTGAACTAACTACAGTTTAATGAATAAATTATAACAGTATTAACTTGATACATTCTCATGCTTTATTGGAGAAATAGAAGAAAATGAACTTATCCTACTTTACAAACATTTATCCTTTTCCTCTTTCAATGGTATTCTTTTGGCTTTTCACACTGCCTAGCTGTGTGTGAAGTTCATAGTAATGATACATTTTCTGAGAAAATCAGGTGGAGGAGGGTCATAGAATGATTATCCATGAAGACAAATCCAAGTTTTAGAGATTTGTTGTTGCCTAGCATCTCCTTATTTAAAATTCTAAGGGAAGTCACGATTAAATTAAATTAAATGATTGTTATTTTCCACTGATCCTCTGCTGACAGCTGTCCTAGTTTGACCAGCCCAGGGAAGTGAGCTGGCTAGGTTTGAGATTGGCATTTTATTGGAGCAGTGGAAAGCATTTTCTCGTTGTTCTTCCCTCTGAACAAGCCCGGGCCGGTCTCTCTCCCCCGGCCGTGGGCAGCGCACCCCTCTGCCCTGCCGGCGCTGCCCGGGCTGTGCGGAGGCGGCGGCGGGCCGGGGGCGGCCGGGCCCGCTCGGCCCGGGGGCGGAACCGGGCTGGAACCGCTCGGCCCGGCCGGGATTCTCCGCTCCTGGAGGGGCGGGAGCGGCTGCCGAGCCCTCCCCGAGGAACCCACCGGGCCCGGCCCGGCAGGGGCAAAGGAGCCGGCAGAGCCTGCAGAGCTTTTGTGCCAGGAGAACCGGGCTGGCCTGAGGCTGTGTCGGCATCGGGAGCGGCTGAGCATGGGGACAGCGCCTGTACGGGCACCAAAGGAGCTGAGCATGGGGACAGCACCTGTACGGGCACCAAAGGAGCTGAGCATGGGGACAGCACCTGTACGGGCACCAAAGGAGCTGAGCATGGGGACAGCACCTGTACGGGCACCAAAGGAGCTGAGCATGGGGACAGCACCTGTACGGGCACCAAAGGAGCTGAGCATGGGGACAGCACCTGTACGGGCACCAAAGGAGCTGAGCATGGGGACAGCACCTGTACGGACACCAAAGGAGCTGAGCATGGGGACAGCACCTGTACGGACACCAAAGGAGCTGAGCATGGGGACAGCACCTGTACGGGCACCAAAGGAGCTGAGCATGGGACAGCACCTGTACGGGCACCAAAGGAGCTGAGCATGGCACCAGCACCAGTGCCCCCCGTGGTTCGTGCTAAAGGCAGCCCCGAAGCCAGGAGCAGCCCTGAGCCCCGTTCCAGACTGAGAGCAGCCGGCACAGCTCGCATGGAGTCGGCAAAAAGAGCACATGGGCAGCAGAAAGAAGCAAAGCTTGTTTCTGATACAAGACTTGGGTGAAATTGACTTTTTTTTTTTCCTCAGCGTTACAAAACTTTGTACTGAAAGAACACTAATTCTCTCTTAAGCTAAAAGAAAAAAAAAGAACAACTATATAAAATTAAAGTCAGTAAGAAAAGAGTTAGATTTTAAATTAAATTTTTAAAAATTTGTCTTAAGCTTAAGCTATAAAATTCTTTTGTAAATAGTATAGATATACTTAATATATCAGACTTGAAGTTCTCCCCTGTAAGTTCATAGAATGCTTTGGGGGGTGGTAGAGTTCTAGCCACAATCATGAGCAGAGGCACCAGTGTTACAAATTTAATGAGAAACTTCGGCCCCTAGGGATAAAAGGGGAAGACCTCTGTTCCAAAAATGAGTGAAAAGATGCTAGAATGGCTCATCCTTAAAAAACAATGCACCCCAATAAGCTAATATGGACCAAGAGCACAGTTGTGAAGAAAAACTGAAAAATGAGAAAGACTTCACAAAGGCAGATCTTGGGCACCTGCGGTTTGTGAGAAAAATGAAGTCACAAAAATTCTTTTCTTGTAAAAAACTTTCCATAGCATTAGCAAAGAATACTTTTCTCTCTAAATGAACCAAAAAAAAGACTATTAGTAGAAGAAAAAAACTGACAGATTTCTAAGTGTTATCTTTACATTGTTAGTTAAGAGGGAAAAAGGTTGCGAGGAGAGAAGAGTGTTTTGAAGGTTCTGTCCTCTTTCTTGTTGTTTTTCTTTCTTTTAGTGTTAGTTAATAAAGTCTTATTACTTTTAAACTTAAGCCTGCTTTGCTCTTAATTAGAACCTTTGAAATTGGCAAAATTAAACCAAAACAAAAATTGGTGTTTCTGCCTGGTTTCGAATTGAAACCTCAACAACACCATAGATGCCCTATGTGAATGACAAGCATGAGAGCACAGGAATACAGAAGCCTGGTTTCAGATCACTCATATGGTATGAACAGTTCCATCTGATCTGGTATCTCACAGTCCCAATATTTCTAATACGTGCAACGACATGACTGTGTTGTCTTTCAGACGTATTTCAGTGCTTCCCAGAATAATCTCCATAACTCTACCAGGCACTGATGTGAGACTGACACACCTGGAGTTACTGGGATCCTTCCCTTTTCCCTCCTTGAAAAGTGGGACAACATTTGCCAGCTTCTGGTCAGCTAGGACATCTATGGATTTCCAAGGCTGCTCAAAAATAATTGAGCGGTTTTACAGTGACATCAGCCATGTCTGTGAGGATTCTTGTGTCAATTCCATAAGGCCCTACAGATTTGTATGGGGCCAGCTAGAGCAGCCGATCCCAGAAAACATCAGGGTCACCTGAGAGCTGATCATTCTTGCAGTTACAGTCCTCAAGCTCAGGGCACTAAGATCCCCTTGGTCTGTAATTTGTGCTGAAGACAGAGGCAAAGAATTCTTTAAACAGAACTGCCTTGTCCATGTCTCTGTGTGTGAGGTGACCATCCTCATCCTGTAATGGGATGATGTTATTTTAACACTGCCTATTGCCATTAATGCATTGGAAAGAACTCCTTTTATTATCCTTCACAGTTCTGGCTGGTTCAGCCCCAGCTGAGTTTTGGCTGCACAAATTTTCTCACTAGATTGTCAAGCAGCAATGTATTCTTCCATTGTTTCCACTGGGCTTACACCGTCCTTTTTTAACTTCTTTATTTCCAAGAGAAGATTTCAGCAAATATGGCCTTCTGCCCCTCCTGCTTGACTTCCAACATTCAGGAATTGCTGCTCCTGTGCCCTTTGGAGGTGACATTTGAAAAGTAACCAACACTGATGCACCCCAGAACCTGCAAAAAACATTCTCCCATGAGACCTTGCTTACTAGTTCCTGAGCAACCTGGAATCTGCTTTCCTTGTGTCCAGAGTTGAGGTTTTTTGTACTTCAAGTTAATTTCTGGCAATTAACTCCAAGTTAATTTCTGGCAAGTTCAAGGACATAAGGACAAGGGCAGTTGACTTGGAAGCATCCCTTAGTTCCTCACAGAATAATTTGATGTCATCATTGTCCTGGTAGGAAGCATATAGTAGACTTCCATGACATCCTCATTATTTGTTTCATCTAGAAGATACTGAAAGATACTACCAATGTTTCGTGATCTTTCTTCACAAACATTTCGTCCCATGTAGCTGCTTCACAGACTATAAAAACAAAAGAAATCAGTTTAAGTATCTGGAAAACAGATGCCTAAAAGTTACATATTTTGAATCTGATAATGAATAAATAAGAACCCTTTCAGCATACATATATTTTAATGAAAGTACACTAAACAGGTCACATTATAATGAAGGATATTGTATCATTAACTATTATAAGAGGTCTCTGTATTTTCTTTCTCTACAAAGGGAAAGGCCTGAGTATCACTAACATCAATCTAAATTTCTGATCTTGCTTGGAGGATAAGTACTCTCTAAGTACTTTGCAAGCCTCTAAATCCCAGCTAATCTTTTTGAAGCTGTACTTTGTCAATCAGAACTTGAATCAATTTTGAAATAAGTTTTGTAATTACAACTGCACTTATTTTACATAAAGAAAGCAAACTTTAAAATCACATCATTAAGTTGCCA
Source organism: Sitta carolinensis (assembly GCA_032173965.1). Classification (NCBI taxonomy): domain Eukaryota; kingdom Metazoa; phylum Chordata; class Aves; order Passeriformes; family Sittidae; genus Sitta; species Sitta carolinensis. The sequence continues at coordinate 62,903,294 of CM063313.1, forward strand.
AGACTATTATTTCTCTAGAAAAACTTTTAATGACATGGTGAAATGTGACTCTCAGAGCATTGAGAATGAGGGCCAGGAATCGCACTACAGCTTAGGCAGGATAAAGAGCAAGAGACTTATTTTAAAAGCAGATCACGGAGCAGGATAAGGCAGTCCTTGGCCTTTTGTGAAGTCTATCCCGGCCCCTTCATCTCTGATGCTTTCATCAGCTTTTGTTGAGATGTCTGGTGAAGTCCATGTCCAATAATCCACTTGTCAATCCTCCAGAAAACAAATACTCGGGGCAGAGACTGGTGTTCTCATATTTTTAGAAAGAAATGTTTTTTTCAAAACCCAAAATATTTAAAATATGTTTACTTATACTTCATAAGTTCTGAAGTAGTTTTCATGAAGAATTTTGTGTCATAATTTCATATCCATTTTTTTTGGAACAGAGATGTACCATACAAAAATCTTCTAGGGCAGGCTCACAGTGTTTCACCATAATAACAATATGCAATACACTTAACTGCTCCCTTGGCAAGAGTCATATCATATAATTGGAAACACCAGCCAAACAGATTCAGAGCAGTGTTTTCCAGTGTCTCTAAACAATAGTAAAATAGCTCAACAAATCTGTCTAAATGGCACACCTGTATTACCTTACAGCTCTCTACAGTACTTTTCAGATTGTATTTTTTAAAACACACTTCCTACTGTATGCTCTTTGCTCACTTCTTAATTTGTACATACTCCTTATGACTGCTAAAAGAGATTTTTTTCTTAATACAATTTAATGTAACTCCTCCATTCAACTCTTTTTTTCTTCCATGACTTGCCCAAACCACAAAATCCAGTGATTCACTGTTTTACAGACTATTTACATTCAATAATTGCTTTTTCAGTCAATAATTAAAAATTTGTGATAACCTACATGCTTACTTCCTGGACACATTTGTTTTTATCACACTGTATTAAGTAGAGCTAATATGGTGGTTATAGATAAACCTCAAAGCTATAGCCATGAAGAATTGTCTATCTGATATTCATTTGAGAATCGTCAAGGAGCTATCTGCTGTTTTTATCACAAAGCCTCTCTGACCCTAACTGGCCACTTGCTCTCTGCTGCCAGCAGGAAAGGCGATATCCCTCAAAAAGTTCCAGCCCCTGACCCAGTTCCAGCCCCTGACCCAGTTCAGCCCCTGACTAAGCACTGACCACCACAGTTGCCAGCTGCATTTGAAGACATAGCTGATGCTGCTGAAGACATAAGTAGTAGGGGAAGAGGCTGATGCCATTCTTCCTTTGTCTCCCTACATGAGGTTCCCCATTGTGGCTACTGGTCTGGGGGGCCTGGCTAGCCTTATCCCCCACCTGCATAATCAGGCACAGCCATTCTCAGGCTGCAATCAGTCCTTGAATGGCAGAAAGCAGAGAGACTTTCTGCTCCCTGGGTTCTCGAACCCCCAGCGTTGAGATCTAAAGTAAAGGTCCAAAAAGGCACATATGCAGAGATGTTTATTCTTCTCAAGGGGCTGCAAAAGAGAACCAGAGGACCCCAAAGCTCAAGCTCTTAGCCCGAGTCCTCCTGGGGGTGTTACCATCAGGGGACAGGTAAAATGGGACAGGGTGTGGCCAGCCAGGGACAGACCAAGCCTATGGCGGTGGTTAACAGGGAGATACTAGTAGAGAATAAACAGCTTAACCAACTCAATATTCACGTCCACAGTTCATGACAGCCATGGGGCAGGGTTACACCTTCATTCCGGGTTTCTCTTTGCTCAGGAGGAGTTAATGAGATTTAGCACCTTTTTATCTACTGTTTGTATTTGCTTTGTTTTTTTCCCTCTCACAGATTGACTTGACAGTAAACTGTTTGTTTTTCACTTACATTGACTCATATTTGTTTCTGATCGGTGGAAATGGATTGGTTAATACCATAAGGGGAGGCAACTCATTTAAGAGAATCTCTTAAATTATCTTAAAGCAAGAAAAGAGGGAATCCACATAGGTGATCTTGGAAAGACAATAGCTGCAATTTTCTTCAGACTTCAGCAAGGTCTTTGATACTGTATCACACAGCATCCTTCTGGACAAAATGTCCAGGATACAGATGGATAACGATGTTATGTGATGGATGAGAAACTGGCTCACAAGTCAGACAGAAAGGGTTATAGCAAATAGAGTGACATCAGACTGGCATCTGGTCACTAGTGGTTTCTGCAGGGCTCAAAGGAATGCTTGGCAAGTTTGAAGAGGATATGAAATTGAAAGGAGCTGTTGACTCTGTTGAGTTCAGAGGGCCTGCAGAAAGACCTTGACAACTTGAAGGCTGAGCAATCACCAACTATATGAAGTTGAACAAGGGACCATGCCTAATTCTGCACCTGGGACCAGGCAACCCTGGATGTACGTACAGACTGAGGAATGAGAGACTGGAAAAGCAGTGCCATGGAAAGGGACCTGGGGGTTGTGGTCAATGACAAGTTGAACATGAGTACCCTGGCAGCCAGGAGGGCCAAGTGTGTCCTGGTGTGCAAAAAGCAAACATTGCCAGCCAGAAAGGGAAGGCTGAGTTGAAAGGAATACACAATGATCATTGAGTTCAACTTGTGGCCTTCCACAGGAGAACTCCAAGAATGACACTAAGTGTCTAAGAACGTTATCCAAATGCTTCTGGAACTCTAGCACAGTTGGTTCTGTGACCAGTTCCCTGGGAACTTGTTCCAGTTTCCAAACACTCTCTAAATGAAGAAACTTTTCCTAATGTCTAACCTAAATATCCCTGACATAACTTCAGGCCATTTCCCTGGGACCTGAAACTGGCTGCCAGAGATAAGAGATCAGTGCCTGCCCCTATGCTCCCCATGATGAGGAAGTTGTATACCATGATGAGTGTCCTCCAGGCTGAACAAACCAAATGACCTTAGCTGATCCTCAAATAGCTTCCCTTCCAGACTCTCCACCATCCTCATGGTCTTCCTTTTGAAGCTGACTAATAGCTTTGTATATTTCTTATATCATGGCCCCCAGCCCTGCCCCCAGCACTGGAGGTGAGGCTGCCCCAGTGCAGAGTAGAGCAGGACAATCCCCTCCCTTGCCCAGCTGGCCATGCTGGGCCTTACGGCCCAGAAGGACACGCTTGACCCTCCTGGCTGCCAGGGCACAGCTGACTCATGTTCACCTTGCCACTGACCAGGACTCCAGGTCCCTTTCTCTGTCTCTTCTTTCCAGTCTCTCATTCCCCAGTCTGTCCATACATCCAGGGCTGCCCCATCCCAGGTACAGTCAGTCACTTTCCCTTCTGGAACTTCATATGGCTGGTGATTGCACATCTGTCTAATATGTTGAGGTCTCTCTGCTGGGCTTCCCTGCCTTCAAAGGACTCAAGAAATTCTCCCATTTTAGTATTAATAGCAAATTTACTCCATATAACTTTGAGTTCTGCATCCAAGTTGTTAATGAAGATGTTGAAGAGCACAGGGATAACATGGAGGCCTGGCAAATCCCACAGGTGACAGGTCACCAGTCTGATGTCACCCCATTCACTGTCACCCTTTGTGCCTGACCCATGACCAGTTTCTCACCCATCCCATGATGTGTGTATCCAGCTGTGTGCTGGACTTTTCCTCCATAAGGATGAGAGACAGTATCAAAAGCTTTACTGAAATCCAAAAAGAGTACACCAACTGGCTTCCCTTCATCAACTGGATGGGTTACCGTGTTGTTAAAGATGATTAAGTTTGTCAAACAGGAATATCCCCTCATGAACATGAAAAAAATCTGCATTTTGCCCTTTTTCCTGCTAGCCAATCATTCTAGCTGATTTCAAATTAATTTCAATCAGTTGAATGGAAAATTCTGTTTGATCATCTCTTAAACCAAAACACCCAGCTAGATTTTTCTGTGTTGCTTTTCCCCTCTATAGTCACAGCAGAAGCGCCAAGCATCTGGCTTTACTTACAACAATGAACATTCTCAGTTAGTTTATCATATGTTTCAGCTCTATGTTTTTGTCTATCCTAAATAATCTATACAAACGCACAATTTCCAGGGCTCCATCAAACAAAAAGAAACCAACCCAAAACCCCAAGTAGAGGATCATATTTCATCCTTAGCCCTTTGTACTGTTTGAATATTTATATGTCCGGTTTCTGTAGTGTTTAGTATTAACAAGACAACAATTTTATTTAGAGTAAAAGCTGTTTATGTTTGTGTTTACATTCTACTTTTGGAGTGCCTTCATTTTTCAGTGCATGCTCTAAATAATGGGGTTTTGAGATGGGATGAGAGGGGATTTGTAGACAGGGGGAAGCCTTATGCACTAGAAAGTTATACCATCTTTTTGGGACTTTTCATCTTATTGAATATATTTTATTAATTTTTCTTCATCTTTCTTCTACTATGTGTGCTCAGAAAGAGAAGGAAAGAGGAGTTTACAGAGACCAAGCAGATTGGACACTATGGACCAGTGATGCAATCCTCTAGCATTTTGAATAACTGCATTTCCTTTCCACCTTGTCCCTCATAGACAAAGAATGCAGAGCAGCTTTAAAGAAAAAATCACGGGTTCATTATCAGAGAATCGTAAAATCACAGAATATTCTGAGTTGGAAGTGACCCACAAGGATCATAAAGTCCAGCTCCTGTATCTGCATAGGACAGCCTTGACAGTCATACCACAAATCTGAGAGTGTTGTGCAAATGCTTCTGGAATTCTGTCAGGCTTGGTGCTGTGACCTTCATCCTGGGGAGTCTGTTCCAGTGCCCAGCCACCCTCAGAGTGAAACGTATTTTCGCAATATGAAGACTAAACTTCCCCTGATGCAGCTTCAGGCCATTCCCTCAGGTTCAGACACTGTCATCATAGATCTGTGCATGCACGTCTGCTTTGCCTTGTGAGGAAGTTGTAGAATCTGAAGGGTAAAATTAAATACTGAGATACCAGGATAAGAAATTCTGTCAGAAAAAAATGTCAAAAAACAAAGGGAAAACATGTTTTTATTTAAGGAAAACCAGAATTTTTTAAATCATATGGAGGAGTGGCAGAAAATAGGAACGTTACTGGCAGAGGTAGCTACCCAATCTGGAGCTATCCAGAATTCCCCTGCTGCCTGCAGAGAGGAGCATGGCTGCTATTCCATAACTTGAAGGGGAGCTGGGTGGGCTCTGTGTCCTGGCTGACGGCAGCTACCCGCTGGGCACAGGAGACTCCGACACCTTTCCCTCCTGCTGGGAAGACAGAGGCTAGGGGAGGTCCTCCTGCCCAGAAGATCCAGCCGGGGCAGCAGATGCAGGCTTGGACACCATGGGACTGCGCAGGCCACGAGAGGTGCTGGGCAGGGCGGGAGCCGCCTCTCCTGCCACCTCTGTGCCCAGGAGTTTGGCGGAGGCTGGCGTCTCCGAGGAACAGGGCTGCGGATCCTCCTTCTCCAACACTGAGCTCATGTATTTCTTCCCAGTGCCGAAGGCCATGTTGTCCTGCCACGGGAACACCTCTCGGGCTCCGTACTCTGCCCCAGGGAACTGCTCCGAGTCCGAGCCACGTTCCCCCTGGGACACGTCTGTGTCACTGGAGGAGTACCGGGAAGGTCCCATTCTGACCGCTCCTCCTCCCCGCTGCCCTGCTCTGCCCACCCTGAGCAGGCTGCCGGCCCCCACTGCTCCCCGCGGGCTCTGCTCCCTTTCAGGTGTGACAGCTCCTTTTTCTACACCTTTATAAATTTTAATTCCTCTTCTTCTATGGTTTTAAAAAAATCTTATTCCTGGTCTTCATCTCTGTAGTGCTAAATTTAAATTTAAGTTTATAATCTTCATTTATTTATCAGCAAAAAAGGAAAGTATTCTGATTAATACAATTTAAAGTTTTGTTTGAGTGGAAACTGGTCAAAATACATGATTTTATATAATGAAGTATTTCTAAAGACTATGTATCTGTAAACCAAGCAATCCTCACATTTCCCTGAAACACCCTTAACTCATTATGCTGCACATCATCTTTCAAACTCATGTATGTGCTGCCTTCAAGAATAGTGAAAATAAAATTTACATTAATTTTACTGAACTGTGACTTCAGGAGCACTAAGAGGAGAAAGAAACATATGTATATAAACATTATTTTGTTTGTATCTTAAATGTAGGGCTTGATGAAGGTATCATTTGTTTATTCTGCTCCCTAAGGTTAGATCACTTGCACTAAGCAGAGTCTTGAAAGGTATCTATGTGCTATTCCCTGTGCTAGGATTTCTGTTGAAATCATAATATTTCCTTAGGCAATCTTTTTCTGTTTAATTTTGACATCGAATACCATGTGGTCACTGCTACAACAAGGTTGGGGTTTTTCTTCATCCAGTCTATCATAGCTACAGTGAGATTACTCTCATTCTGATTTGGTGTTTTTACTTGTATGTTGATGCCTGCTCAAATGACACTCAACATCCTCAGAGCCCTAGGAAGTAAAGGTTAACAGTGCTTTGGAAATATAACCAATAACTTTTCCTCCTCTACTGTCCTGAGAATTGGGAATTTGGGCAATGAGTCAATTTGCTTTGCAGGTCAGTCTGTTGAGGCACACAACCTGTTGCTGAGACTACATCTGGCTCCTCAGAGGTCTGCTCAAAACAGTTTTCATCAAACTTTACGCTTAGCTCCCCAGTCTCCTGCACAGCTCTTTCTTCTGTGCACAGGTTAGGAGGCCTCAGGCTCTTTCTGTCCTTTTTTAGAAACCTGCCTTTCTGTTCTGTCCATACATATTTATTTACTGGTGTTGATTTTATAAGGAGCTTTTTCCTCTTTTCACCTGTGTCACACTGTGTAAATACAGAGAAGTTTTCACTGTATCATAGACAATCAATAGATACAGATACAATGAGTGTCATGATGGGCAAAGGAGGTAGAGATTGAGAAGGACAGATTTGCTGTGGTAGAAAGAGAGAGCCATCTAGAGAAAAATTACTCCACAAACTAAGAGAGAAGCTCAATATTTTCAGCTTTTCAATGGTTTCCCCTTTTTTTGAATCTTGTAGAAGTACTGTGTCAGCTATCTTGTGTACCACATTTTTATTAAAACAGTTTTTCTTTTATTTTTATCATTACTTTTATTTTTCTCCTAGTTCTCTCATTTTGCTAACCTTCCTTATTTTTTTTTTTCTTTTTCCTTCATTTATCTCCAGTTATAACTTAACTTCTTTATTCTCCTAGTGACCTTTACACATTATTCATGGTGTTTCCCTGACCTGTTCCCTGTTCTACTTACTTGGATGTTATCTCTCTTGTTCTCCTGATAACTCCCTTTGAACAATCCCTACTCCAGCCTTTGTTATTGAATTTAGGGATAAATGTTGTGTTTTTTCAGTGCTACCTCTCTTTGCAGAAATTTAAGGCAGACAGCAGTTTATGAGCACAAGTGAAGAATGTATTTTAAATGGAGTCTATGGTCAATTTATTGTTTAGCTTGAGCTCATTAACAAAGTTTGTACAATTAGAGATGGAGAAATGCTTTGTTAATCTTAATTTTTTTTCCTACTCCTAATCCCACATTCCACCCCCACTTTATGTCTTATACCAAAGGAAAGCAGTAGAGACCAAGAGGAAATGGAGACAAAAAATTGGTGATTGTGCTGGTTTGAAAACAAACCAGTGGAAGACCTCAAGTCAGAACTACAATTTAATAGAAAAATTAAAGTAAATGCAGTAGTACAGAATTACTGTCGGAGTCAGAATGCAACCTGACACCCTGTGGGTCAGGGTGTTGGCTGCAGTCCGATTAAATGGTGGCTGCAGCCCTCCCGGAGTGATGGATGTGGCTCTGTTGAAGCAGTGATCCTGTCGAAGGGTGTAGTTTTCCTCTGAAGGTCCAGTAGTGGTGTAGATGGGCCTGGTTTTCCTCTGGTAATCCAGTGGAAAGAGGGTGCCATGGTGTTTCCAATCTCAGGTAGGAATGCTTGGCTCTTCCCCCTGGGTGGAGCCTCTCCCGATGGGATGATGTCATTTTATCAGTCATGCAGTGAGACTCCATGGCCCATTAACAGAAGATATCCCTCTGGCAGGGGGATGGGTCATGGGAGAGCTAAAGAACACTGCCTCAGCTGGTTTTAACAGATCATGATAGAATACATCAGGTTACAGCTTGCATTGCAACCTACGACAGTGATATATTGTAATTTAATTAATTTTGAGCAGGTTAAATGGGGCAATGAGCCCCCTGGAAACAGTTTTTCAGATTTCACTTGGACTTCTTCACATCACAGGAATATTTATGGATTCTGATACCTCTATAGTAATGCAAGCACAATCAAGAAGCAGAGACACTAATACTTCTTTGAAGAACTATATGCAAATATAACTTGTGCTCTATTCTCATTCCACAAGTATTTCCTTTTTCTTCTTTTTTCTTTCTCCTATTTTCTTTTGTAATCCTTGAATCAGAAAGTGATTCTTAAAGCTTAGAAGTACAGTGTGTTTAAGTTGGTCATAGTTTATATTTATGTTTGGACTTAACTACCCACATGTGCCATAGTAGTGACTTTAAAAATTAATGAATTAATTATTATATCAAGAAATACTTTTTTTCATTTGGTTTTCTTTGGAACATTTTGCCAGTCATTATTGATTTAGGTTGTTATGAGTTTATACTTAAATATCCCTGTCTTAGAGTCAATATATCCTATTTGATAGAAACTCATGCAAATAAATTGGAAGGCTCCCAGTGAGTTTAAAACACTCTGCTACAATACAGAAAACCTGTGTTGTTTTAATTGTTCCTCATGTCATACTCAGCCAGCATTTCAGTTTGCTGAAAGAGATCTGAAAACAAATATTGGTCTTTGACAGATTTGGCTGTAGAGGTGTTTATGCGGGAATCTGGTCTGGAAAGCCATAGATTTTTCTGTATGTGGTAAAGTGATTTAATGAAACAACTTGATAAGACACAACTTAATGCAAAAGAATGCATGTAACCAACTTATTTTTTGGATAAGGTGTGATGTGAAGAGAAGAAAAGGTAACTAAAGGGAAAGAGGGAATAAGAAAAAGAAAAGAACCATAAGATTGTTGAGGAGAGGTAAAATGGAGGTATGTTAATATCCTGCAAGTAATAAAATTAAGTATGCAATTAAATAATAGTTTATATTACTGTAGTATAGAAAATAACATTGTTCTGTGTGTACTGTTTTCAAAACAACCAGCAATGTATTAAAAACATGTATTTGTTCATATGGATATGACATGAATTTACAGAATTATGGAAATTTAAGAGATTTCAGCAGGGTCAGTATTTCCTTGCTGGCTTTGATATATGAGAGAACAGCAGCACACAAAGAAGATTTTATGCATTTATATAGAAGCCTCTTGGATGTTCTGGGAAAGGCCAATTCTCAGTGGAGAAAACAAGGCAGGTTAAACTATGTCCAGGATTCCCATGATATTTGTGTCAGTATCTGCAACATATAATCAGTTTCTAGTGGTAGGGGGACACAGCCACAGAATAGATCAACATTTACCTAAGGGTTACTTTGCTTCTGAGATGGATTAACCATCCAATTATATTTTTCTTATGAATTCTGCACTGGTTCTAGTGCCACAGTTTTTCATTGTGGACATACCTTCACAAATATTAATGACAGTGAATGTAACCACTGGAATAAATCTTCTGGAGGATACAAATCCCTTCATACTGAAGGGAAAGCAAAAGTGCAGTGTTTCTGCAGTGTAATGCAGCAGCGCATGACCTATAATCCAGTACAGGAAGCAAAGAGACTCAGGAGTCCTGAGCTATATCCCCTCAAAAGCCAACTGCCACTTGCAGGATAGTGCTTCATTCAATGTTAAATTGGGGATTCTTATATTAAGCTGAGTTTTAGAGGTTAGATGTGTCAGCCTAAAATTTGGCATCTTCATTTAGCCAAGGCAGATCAGAAGGAGGCTGTACAAATCAAACCAAACTCACTCTCAATATTTCTGCTAGTGAATGTAAACCAATTTCAAAACCACCACAGAAATCTTGCCAATCGCTGGAGAATCTAGGAATACTGGAGTTGTGCTAAAGTTGCTCTGACTCCATATGGTATGAAATCAGACTTTTGTTGCTGTGCCAGCAATGAAAAGCGTAGTACTGGCAGCAACTCCAGAAATTTGTGTGAAGTTAAAATGTCAATCATGTCTTTAGATGTCTAGAAGATATCTAATACAAAGTTAGAAAGTTTTATAATTGGTTTGGGGCTTTTGATGGTGTTTTTTATTGTTGTTTGCTTGTGACTGTTTTTTTCCCCAGCATTGCTAGTCTTCAGGCATAAATTTAAAGTCATCACTACATGAGGTTTAGGAAGCCATCAAAGTTGTCAAAGTTTTCATAAATGGTTTGTGATTTTTAGTTTGCAGAATGATTCTGCTTTTAGTGAAACGCCATCAAACTGATCCATTTATGTTTTGACAGTTCTTTATGTCAGTTTTAAGCCTGTTGAAAATCAGAGGCATATATTGAATGGACAGTTAGTAACTATGTTTGTGGTAACCTTTTCAAAAAGGCACTATAAATGCTGTATTTTTTATCTGCTCATTTAAGAATTAGTTTAGTCACTTCAATAGTGTTCTTTCTATCTTTAGAAGCACCTATTTATTAAAATTATTAAACTCATCATGATCAATAATCACAGCATTGCCAAATCATAGAATGAGTCAGGTTGGAAGGGACTACTGAGGGTCACCTGGTCCAACCTCCCTGCTCAAGCAGGGTCATCCCAGAGCACATGGTACAGGATTGTGTCTGTATGGGTTTTGGATATCTCCAGTGAGGAAAAACCTGTAACCTCTCTGGGCAATCTGTTCCAGTGCATGGTCACCCACACAATAAAGAAGTTCTTCATATTTGGGGGTGACTTCCTGTGAATTTAAAATATATTGCATAATGAAAACATTGGAAGTATTTGTTAAAAAAGGAAATGATCCCATTTTCTTTAAAGGCTTCATTCATCTTTCAGAAGGGATTCTAAAAATGATCCTGATTTGAAGAGTTTTATTTTTTTTGACTGAGAAGTGTATGAACTTGAGATAGACTTTATTTAATGTCTATCATTAATGCAGTACAGTATAGGAATCAGGAAAGAGAAGGAAGGGGAACTCAAAGCAAGGCTGTATTTTGATGATATATTGAAGTTTCTTTCAGAAGAGTTGTGGACTAAATAAACATTGCATTCATTAAGTGCAGAGTGGTCATTCTGAAAAAATTCCAAATATTTGGAAATAGACCATTTGTTCCATTTCTTGTGCATGGTGACAGTTACTTCTATTTCAATTTAATAAATTTAAATATGAAAATTGTAGATGTGTCTTCCTTTGTTAATTCCTTCTGGTTTCAGATAACTGGCAGGTTATACTGAAGTTTAAACAAAAGTTCTTCTAAAATATATCTGTCTCCAAAATTCTAAAATTTGTCCTTCTTTTGTCCTTTGCCCTTGGCTTTCAAAGCTTAAATGAAATATACTGCTGATCAAAATATTTGGTTTTATCTATGGCTTGTCATGTTACTTCCCTATCTTTCTCTTACATTTCAGCTGAAGTCTGTTTCCCACTACAATTTCCAAATTAAAAAAAAATATATCTTTTCAGTTTAGATAGAAAAAAAATCATTAAAAAAAAATCGACAACACAAGAGCAACTTAGTTTTCCTATCTTTACTTTATTAAAATCTGTAGGGATCACAACTGTATTGCTACGAGCAAAGCACAAGATACAAATGTGTGCATTATAAGGGATAGAAAATATGGTGTCTACTTGGAATTTATGGCTGAGTGGATGGATAGGAAAGTATGCCAAGTAACAGTTTTAGTTCAGAAAATAAGAAAGATTTAGATAAACCCTGGATGTGAAATCTGGCTGACCGCCTCAGCAACCAGCAAACCAAAACCAAACCAAAAAACAGCACAAGCAAAAACTTCAAATTTAATTAAATATATGCTGTTTCCCCTGGGAACAGGAAAAACCTTATGGTGACATGTACAGTGAGAAATGAAAGAACTAAATGAACATGAACTCTATCTTAAGTAAAATTAGTAGATAATTTTTCAGTTTTCCAGAGAATATGGATGAAAAATTATGAAAAGTTTGACTTTTATTTCCTAAATATTTTATTTACCACTATTTTGATCACGTCAGAACTCTACAAGGCTGTTCTGTTTAACTAATAATATGAAAGTGATTCCTGCCTTTCTACTAAAACATGTCTGTTTTTCTACAAAAATGCTGACTGACTTCCAAGTTGATTGGCTTGAATTTATTCTACAGGTGTAAAGGTATACCTACGATGAAATTTGATTAAGAGTTTCATTTTATCCTCGCTCAGTTTGTTGTCTTTTCCCTTCTTTGCAGTGACATTGGTGAGTTGTTCTGTACGTTTTGCAAGGTGATGCAAAGGAAATTGTAGTGTAAAACATGGTGTAATAAGAGAGTTAAAAAATGTCCTATGTGGTAATCGAATATCGAGTTGGCTAAGTGGTTCACCCTATAGTAGTATCTCCTTGTTAACCACCCCCAATAGCTTGGTTTATCCCTGGCTGGCCACACCCTGTCCCATTGTGCCTGTTCCCTGATGTAACACCCCCAGGAGGACTCAGGATAAAGGCTTGGGCTTTGGGGTCCTGCCTCCTCTTTTGCACCCCCTTCGGAATAAACTTCCATGCAAAAGTGCCTTCTCTGATCTTTGCTTCCAACTTCGGGATCGGGAGACCTGTAGAAGGCAGAGAGCATCTGCTTTCTATCATTCCTAGACTGTTCTAAGCCAGGAATGGTTGATTTTGGCAGCATGGCCAGTGGACAGGGAGAGCCCAGCTTCCTCTGGACCCCCAAACACAGTCCTATAGGTCAGAAAATTTATCCTACCTACAAATAACAGTCAAATGGTGTTATCAATCCATTAACAAAGAATAACTTTATTTACTGACTACAGATCTTTGCCTAAGAGCTGATCAACTTTAAGTGAGTATTTCATTCTTTTGTAGAAAATTGAAAGGGAATTCTAGTTTCTCTCTCTCTTTTTTTTTTTTTTTTTTTTTTTTTTTTTTTTTTTTTTTTTTTTTTCTATGCTCTCTTTTGCATAAAGGAGTACAAAATGGAGTTGTATGGCAATTGGAGTAGTTCCAATTCCATTCCATTCCCATTTCCAAATCCTGAGGCTTATAGAATGTACATGAGCTGCCAAAGCTGCATATAAAAAATGCAAAGCTATGAGCCCCCAAATCGTTAATAATGTCAAGATATACTAATTTTATTTGTGTAAAGTGATCATCCTAATCATCCTAATGCTTTTTGAACCCTGCCAGGCTTTGTGCTGAGACCACTTCCCTGGGCAGCCTGTTCCAGTGTCCAAACACAAGTAGAATCTTTTCCCAATATCCAACCTAAACCTCTCCTGACGCAACTACGGGCTGTTCTCTTGGGTTCTGTCACTGGTCACCACAGAGGAAGAGATCAGTGCCTGCCTCTCCTCTTCCCCTCACAAGGAGGTTCCAGACTGCGATGAGGTTTCCCCTCATACTTTTCTCCAGGCTGAACAAACCAGGTGCCCTCAGCCCCTCTTCATATGGCTTCCCAACAAGGCCCTTCAGTGCCTTCATCACCCTCTTTTGGACTATTATTTTCTCTAATAATTTCATGTCTGACACTGTCACCCCCAGCCCTGTCCCCAGCGCTGTCGGTGAGGCTGCCCCAGCGCAGAGCAGAGCAGGACAATCCCCTCCCTTGCCCGCTGGCCGTGCTGTCCCTGATGCCCCAGGACACGCTTGGCCCTCCTGGCTGCCAGGGCACTGCTGGCTCACCTTCAGCTTGACACTGACCAGGACCCACAGGTCCCTTTCCATGACACAGATTTTCAACTTCCCATTTCCCAGTCTGTACATGTATCCATGGTTGTCCCACCCCAAATTCTTAGATATACTCCCCAGTAAAATGGATTGGACTGATGGATAATTGTATGAATTGCTGTTGTGTATTGCAATTCTTCCTTAATTTGAGGAAGCCACATAGCATTCTCTAAATCTAGACTTTTTCCTGCTCTTGCAATACCAGCACTTTTTACTTTACACTGAAGATTTTTATATGACTTATAAATCTCCTCCAGGGGTGTGGTTATCATAAGATAATCACACCCTTGGGGAATTAAAACCACTTTTCTCTAGATCATGACTTCTAATACCCCAGGGGTGTGATTATCTCAGGAAACTCACACTCTCTGTCATGCCTAATTGCTTAATTATTACAGTGGCAAGTTCACACTACTATGTAGGAGCGACAGTTGTGTCAGCAGTTTTCTTAGAAATCTCTGTTTTGAGAAATCTGCCATGAAAAATCTGCTTCAGGCTGAAGCCTGCAAAAAATATTCCGCCTGAGAGAAAATACTTCTACCAGATATCTAAAAATTATCTTGATATATTTTAGCAATATCAGTAAGAAATAAAAGTTAACTTTATATGTTTATGTTACAGCTGACCATCAGCCAAGGTTCTGACAGGGAATTAAATGGAGTCAGAAATAACTATATTTATTTAAAGATATTTATAACTATGTAACGATTCAAATTCACAAAGTTTTTGGGGCAAACATATACAGGGTTCAAATGTCTCTCTGAAAGTTTATTATGGCTTCAGTAAGAGTCAAGAATGAATAAAACTTAATGAATTACAGCACTAATGAGTCTAACCCAGCTGGATTGCACTCAGTGAGCACATAAGTATAAACTGAATTTTTTAACCAGGTTCCAAGAATCACTGATAGCATCAATTTACAGCAGAAATTCTTGCTTGTACAAGTTTCAAATTTTAGACATACCTACAAGTTGTAGTTAAAAACCCACCAATTTATGTTTGTAGAGGTAGGAATTGCTGTTCTTTTTAATTTTTAATTTAAATGAAAATGGAAGCTTAGCACAATATACTGGTACTCTTGCCCTGTATCTTAAGTATATCTAAAATAACGGTTCCTTTACAATGTATTTCATACTTTCAGCAGACAAAATATTGTATTTTGCATGAAATGTTGGTTTTCAAATATTCAGTGTTTAGGTGGGCTCATATGAATTTATGACCAAAAGTCTATTTTTTACAAATAAAATTAAACAAACACGCAATATATCTACAGTCTACAGAGAATTTGGAAACAGATCAATGGTATAATTACTAATTCTTTCTCATAAAATATAATATAGAATTGAACACTGGCTTATGCATTTTATGGAACATTATTTACAACCCAAAAATGACATAGGAAAATCATTACATTTATATCCCTATATTTCCTGACAGAACAGGATGTGAACTGATTGGAATGGTAAGACAAAACCTGTAACGAGTGATTTTTAAATGCTATTTGTTTGTGTGTTATTTTCTGCTTTATTTAGAGGTTAAAGAAGAAAATATGTTATTTATTTTTCTCTAAACTGGGTATGGCTGGAGTGACCATACCATCCGCATGTATGAATCATGTGAGCAACCTAGAATTTTATAACATGTACTTCTCTGTTAAAGAATGTTACTCACAGAACCTGACACATATAAGGAAAAAACCAAAAAACCTGAGAGTAGCTTGTGTGTAACTGTAGTATCTCTTCTGGCCAACAAAACAGCCGGAAGTGAGGATTATTCCTCAGTGAGAAACTTGAGGAAGAGGATGGTGGATTACACTGATGTTCTGCAGATTGTCCAGGTCTTCTGTAGGTCATAGTTCACAGTGAATAGCTAGCAACAGATAAACAGCAAACTTTCTTCGAAGCCTAAAAAATACTTCAGGAAGCACAAGGAAGTTGGTAGAGGCCCAGAGAATGTTATTACTTAAGGAAAAATTTAATTTTCATTTTTTTAGATTATTTAAAACATTAATTCCATTAATATAGTTTAGACAAATTTAATTTGTGCCAGTAAAAAGAGGAGTGTTTAGCTCTGCAGAAAAAATTCTTCATGGCACAAGATCTTGCAATAAGTCTGGTCCATCATTCACTGCTGAATTTTCTACTTCAGTACTGCATCCATTTTCAAATGACAAGTTAATTTAACCATGTGAAATACTGACATACTTTGCTTCAAATAAATAATGCATTTTGTATGGCTTCTACCACATGTTAAGACTTTAATCCTGCTTTTCTGCACATAAGCAGTCCTGGAAAGACAACTGAATGCTGTGGATGACTGACAGTGCAATACTCATTTGATACTGTTAGAAAAGGCAGTTTAATCTGGTAATATTTTTGTTACTTTATTCATCTTCTCTGCTCTATTATTGTCCACCTGGCATGCTTGTTTTTACAGTGTCTTCCACCTCACAGTATAACAATAACTGTACAGATGTATTGACCGCTAACGGGTGAACAGTGGGTAAAATCAGCTGGTGTTTTTATCATGGAGTCCAAGACAGTTTATAGGGAAAAACACTCCTTTTGAATATTACTAGTTGCTAAGTGATATGTTAGATGCTATAAAGCCAAGATAAAATTTTGCTACCATGAAGGCTTTTCGTTATGTACTACTAGACAGATACGAGGGAGATTAGGTCATATTATACAGAGGATAAAATATATATCTCATATAAATCAAAGCATGGTTTGTATACAGATTAGTGAATTGCGTAATTAGAGATGGAAAAAGGGGCTTGGTATTCCCTGATAGGTACATTAGTTAATGGAGAGAGATATACCATATGATGACACTATAGAATAAGTTTTTAATTTTAAAATAAGTTTTCTTGCCCACTGGCTCAAGATTATAGTCCAAACATGTTTGGATTATGTTCTTTCGAGAAGAAATTCCCTTTAAAATTACTTACCATGAGTCCTTGCACTCTGGATATAGTGAAAGATAGCTTTACAACTTAAGACAACAGTCCTGAAATGTCTGTGTGGGTATTTGTGTGTGCATAACAAGGTAGTGAAAACTGTTGTAGGGCAGTGGAATAGCAGAGATATGAAACAAGAGGAATACAAAGAGTGAGAGAACCAAAGAGAAGAAAGATACAGAAAGCAAGAGAAAAAGAAGAAATGGTTTGAGTAGAGAGAGTAGAGAAAAAGGACAAAACCTCAAATTCACAAGAAACAAGAGTGACAAAGCATGAAGAGAAATAAGGACAATTTGTGATGGCTTGCCAACTGCATTTCTAATATAAATGGTGAAATTCCAGATCATACCCTTGCATTGTTATGGTTTTACAAGCTGGTTTGTTTTGCTGGGGCATTTCCTAAGTACTTATTCAAAGATAAAAGCACTCTGGATTTTCCATTAATACTACTCGGAACTACTGCTACCAATCAAAATCAAATAATTTTACTTACATATTTTCTTTTATAGCTCTTTCAGCTACACCAAATAGTATTAAAAAGCTTAGCAGTAATTTAAAAAAGACTGAAATTTGTTTCTCTGTGCAATTATTTTTTTATATTAATGATGACCTTCAGAGACTAAATTTATGACAGAATTGACAATATGGTGCCTGCTGATGGCTGTACAATATTAAAGCTGGACACAAGCTTTAACTCCATTATTTTGTCTTAAGTCGTTCTGTTTCTGTCATCAGAAAAGGTTGAGCTGTGCTGTTTCCTTTAATAACAGAAGAAGACAGTATATGCCTCTCTTGTATTACTTTTATGTGAGCAAAAAGAAATAGCCTTAAACCTACTAGTTTAAAAATAGAATATCCTACTACTTTTGACTTTTTCTCAATTCAAAATGACTTTTTAGTTACAGAAAATTATAAATGCTATAAAAAAGCAACTCCCCCCAAAAGTAAAGAACATATTTCAGTAACTCTTGTTTTCATGGCACATGCTGTACAAAAAAATGCTACAAATATGCTTATCAATTAGAAGGATCCTGACCATAATTTTTAGAACAGCATTCTTTCCTGTAAGTATTATAAATTAATTTCTACTTAATTTCTTACTAATTTTAGCAAAATTATATATACATATCATATTACATGGTATATAATACACAATATATACAATTATTATGTATTATATACAATGTCAACTATATATGCACATAGAGATTAATTAAATTGTTGAAAATCTTATATAATGTTTCTACTGCTGAAGGCACTTGTGAAGACAAAGCATATTTTAAAAAATATTTTCTTTGTTATCAATGTAATTTCATGGGAGATAATATCTGTCATAATAGAGCAAAAGATAAATCATATCATAGTGAATGCTGATAAACTATTACAAACTTTGTTGCTTCTCTCTAATATAACAAGTCTGACCTTTTGTCAGACATCAGCTATGCATTATCTTATTCTTAATGAATTTGGAAAATTACATTACAGAAAAAAATGGTTATAATGAATGCTCTGTCACTATGATGTGAGCATTTGTGACCAGGAGTTGCATAACGATGTAAAGGTCAGTTAGGAATTTTCATATCAGTACAACTCTTCAGAAATCTTACATAGGTATCAAGTACGCAGTTCATTGTTCTTCCTTTAATGTTTAACTTAGAAAATACTGAAGACATTCAATTTTTGTCTGCATTGTGGTTTTCAACTACAGAATAGTATGGGGTTGATGGTGGGGTAGGATGGGAAAAGTGGGAATGAGTGAGCCGAAACATTAGTGGATGCAGCCTCTGAATTCTGTTCCATTCTTGAAGACTCTGTTAGAAAATACATGATTAATGTGTTAGCATATTTTAAATGTTGCTGAATTCAAGGATTTGTCACCTAGATTATGCCATCTCCTTCACTTTTCTCAGTTATGAGAAATGGACCAAAATCTTAGTGTTAACCCAGTCCTCTTTTTGTTACCTCTTAGAAAGCAGAATGAAGCAATTCTTGCCTGGAATATTTACTTTTCCAGTTAACTGTAGAATGGCTTTTCTTTCACAAGTCTTGGTGTCCTATGGATAATGGCAAATATGAGAAAGACAATGGTACTTGTAGACAGCCTTGGGATGAATTTCTGTTAAAATAGTTCTATGTTTTTTTCATGTGTTTTAAGGGAAGTGTTCTTTGTTGATTTGGCGAGGGTTTTTTTTTTTCCCAAATGGCAGCTGCAGTAGGAACTCAAAAAATTTGTAGATGATGTATTGCGTGTGACAGCCTTTATATAATAATTTATCCTTCATGGCAGGAAGGAATTCCACAAGTGCCACCACTTATTACAATTTTCACAGTTCATAGAGCTTATAGTTGGAGGGAGCTTCTGGGTCATTTGGTGCAAGACTCAACCTATGCATTAAGTTTCCTCACGTAACATCTACCATCTCTTTGAGCACATCTGATGGAGCTTTAGTGACTTCCTTGTTGGTGACTGCATTAACCCATTGATACCTAAGCTGAATTTCTTCTGTCAACCTACTGTTCGTTGGGATGATTCCAAGTTCCTGAGCATACAAAAATCCCCCATCCCCACCGCAATTTGTTTGGGGTTTTTTAAATGAACATTTACGGTAAAATTAATGAGCACCAATGTAAGATTCCTAAGACAGAAACACTGAGCCTAGCTGAACATAATTAGATAACTTCTTAGTAAATGGGTTTGTAGAGCCATTTGATACTGTAGCTTCTTGAAAATCAGTATATTGTCTTTTATTTTCATTGGCAGTATCTGTAAAGAAAACATAAGTTAGCAACAAATCCAAGTTTCATAAAGTTCTTCTACAACGTAAGATAAAAGAGACCAGAAAGTTCTGTTTAATAAACTGGAGTTTGCTGTGAGAATTACTTCTACATTTCTGAGAACTAGTGCTCAGAAAACCTCCAAGAAATTTGTTTGGAAGAGCCTTTTTATCATAATAGATAAGAAACAGTCTGGTTGTCTGACAGCACTTCAGGATTTTGGAGTTTTAAAATCCATTGTGCCAAGATCTTCGAAGGAAAAAACTGCTCAATTGACCAGTTCATCATCTTATTTCCTTGACATTTAATTTTGATATCTTTTCCTCCTATCTTTTTCTCAATATTTTTCTGAAGTTACATTTCATGGAGTGTACCATGTTAACCTCTCTTAAGTTTTACATGCTTTCTAGCTCATTGGTGTCCTTTTGTAGAAGAAAGTCAGATGTGTATTCCTGTGTTAATGCTGCATAAAAAATATTGCATCCCTTGTTTTACTAAGGTTTTAGTACTTTCATTGCATGTTTTGAATCCCCTGATATCAGTTCAATGTAGTAGTAGTAACTTTGTCAAGCTATTGGTGGATTCAACAACTGGCGTAGGGAGTATTTTGAATCACTGAGTTCTTTCATTCCTTTTTTTTTTTTAATTATTTTTTTTTGTATTTTTGTATTTATGACAGAATTTTCTGCTATATTAAATGGCAGATATTTCAACATTTTGTGATTTACCTTTATGTAGTGTAAATCATGTCTGTATCTTGAGATAAGGCAAGAGATTTCTGAAGAGTGGTCCTTGAAAATTTCATCAATTCATGGAACGTATTTTCTCAGAGAAAATAGAAGAAATTTTCACTATTACAAACGACTAATAAGTTGTCAATGTGAAACCCTATGTTGAGATGGAAAGTGCCGTTCACCAGGGAACTGATGAAAACTTCCTCAGTATAGGCTACCACCAGCCAGGCAGGCACTTTTTT
The DNA here is from genome assembly GCA_032173965.1 of Sitta carolinensis. Lineage (NCBI taxonomy): Eukaryota > Metazoa > Chordata > Aves > Passeriformes > Sittidae > Sitta > Sitta carolinensis. The sequence continues at coordinate 62,923,836 of CM063313.1, forward strand.
ACTAATTTCTTACATGAAGGATTTCAAGTGCACATCCCTGGGTAGGACTCCAACTAGGAGACCAAATTTTGAGGAAGATATTTTTATATTTTTACCTGTTTAACAGAAGTAAAAATTGCTAGAGTGCTAGGCATAAGCTCCTGTGACCTTCTGAACGAGAGCTGAGTCTTCTCCAAAGCATATGACTTTGTTTCAAAACACACCTAAAATTGTCTAAATTGGAGGAACTGTTTCCTAATTTTGTTTTGGGAAATGACTTATCTGGTTTTTCAGACACTGGGAAAAGGTCAGTCTAAGGCATACACTCCCCACGGACAGTTTTAACCCAAAAACCTGAAGTCTGACCAAAATACGTAAATCATGATGTTTAAGTGGAAAACATTAGACAGTCTTAATTATACCAGATTATGCTTCCTATAACATGAATTAATCCATGTAATTTCTGGCTGTGTTTTGACATCTCTTCTATCAGTATGAACATTTACCCTTACCCAGAATATCCTTGAAGATACATCAACAAACCAATAGCAGAATGCTACTGTAAGTGAAATATTTTAATCGTGATTTCAAACTAGATGAAAACTCTTTAGAAATTCTGCTTCAAGAAATTATATAATAAAATTATATGTTAATATAAGGAAAATTGAATGGTTCTTGATTGATTCTTAACATTTCTGTCAGAAGTAGAGCTGATTTAATTAATGTGCTTTATTAAACACAGTGAAGCAGGGGTAGTGCATTATAGAGACAGCATTAGGAGAATGTGCACAGGGTAATCACAAAATTTTAAGGACTGAGGTTAGATTATTTCTCTGCCAAGATAATATATTAATGATCAAAGCTGCCATTGACAACTATGGGAAAGAGATAACAGACATCTTACTGTGCAAGATGTGAGCAAAAGGATCCTCTGTCTCCCATACCTGCCAGTTTGTGCTGAAGGGCATTTAAAGCCTTTTCCCCTGTTGCTATACTTGGTGGTGAAAAAGGAATTCCAAACAGAGTCTGTGGTCTTTCCTCCCCCAGTCTCCCCATGGCTTCCCAACCCCCTTCCCAGAACTGTAAAGGAAAACTTCATTCAGATTTCTTATTCATTTGTACATTTGTTTGAAAAGCAGCCAAAGTACTCATCTACTACCCTTTGTAAATCCCACAGGATCTCTTTGGTTAGGCCAGTCATATATTGAACTTAAAAGTAGGACATTTGGCTGGAGAAAGTCAGGAACATAAATACAGGTTATTCTTCCTGAAATACCTTTCTGCAATATCAGAGCAGAAAGTGATAAAAGTACTTTTTACACAGAGTTAAAATTGTAGTTGCCACACAGCTTCCTCAGAAAAAATTGTATGACAGATAAAACATGTCATATGTGTATTATATATGAAGTATATAAATATTTCACAGTTTAAAAATGTTATCACAGCTATACACCCTTTTTATAACAAAACAAAAAAGTCCTAAATATAGAGGCAGCCCTTTCACTCTTGGTGAGTAGCATTTTGCCCCATTGTGAGAATAATCTACTTGTCACCAATTCAAGAGGTTAATTTGGCGATATTTTTACCCATTTTTTATTTGAGATGCAACCATGAAAATTTGATTGCAAAAACGTAAGTCTCTGTGTCTTTTTATGTCTGTAAATGCATGTGTATTGTGTTTCAAATTAATAGATAATATCTTTTGGGGGTTATTTTTACTGTGCATGTATGAACCTCAAGTAAGAAGTGAAGTTCTACAGGACAAGATTAATAACATGATAAATATTGTAAAGAATTGTTTGCTTTTGGAAATGTAGTTAAAGGAATGTTTTCTGTAGAGAGTGGAATGAATAGGGAAAAGATTAGGAAAAAGTGTATACCATATATATATAAATGTAAATGAAATCTACTACTTAAGCAGCACCCAAAAAGGTTCAATGAAGTAGAGATAAGGTTGGAAGCCAAAGTGCTATTTGAAATTCACTGTAATTCAGAGCAGGGTTTCAGATCTCTGTTTATTAGGGCTTCTCCCAGATGCCATCTCCCTTATATTGCTGAGCATCCTCAGAGAAAATTCTTTAAACTTTGCTCTGAAGTGAAACACATTTGTGATCCCTGAGCAAGAGAAAGAGGGCTAGAGGGTTTTTGGCTTAGTTGTTGGGGTGGTGATCTAGGAGTGGAAATCACCAGAGATTCTGATCATGTTCAGAGCAGTATTTTACACAGAACAGTGCAATTCCAAGAACACATTCTAGAAGCATCTATGCCAGAATAGCTTTTGTGTGGTGGATAGGACTCCTGGGAAACAATGCTCTGAATTATTTTTCAGTTAGAAAATGTCAAACACCAGTTGTATTTCATATCTGTGTGCATTCAAACAATTATACTGCAGCTGAAGCTGCTATCAAATTCAGATCACTTGTCAATAGGAAATCAGAGCATTCAAAAGATACCAAAGAAATATAAATAAAAATATTATGTGTTTAGTGTTCCAAAGGGAAAACAAAAAAACATATAAAACCCACAAGCCTCCAAATCCAAACCAAACCTATCGCATTCTCATTTTGAAGAAGACTAAACATCACTGTCTTCTGGTCAAAGATTTATTTAGCTCTGTTCAGAGAGCCAAAGTTGTCATGTGAGATCTTCAAACTAGTCCCTGATCTGGAAAAGAAAGGTGTCATATGATTCTTTTCATGGGAGATTGGAAACCAAATGAGAATTTAACAACATTAAACAATGGGGAACTTTCCAATTGAAGCTAGCAAGTACAGATATTGGTGAAGAGTGCAGTTACTAAATGTAATATTTGCCATGGGAACCTAATCAGTTGCTTTTTAACATTTGCTTGTTTGAATATATGTTAGTGTCCCACCAAGGTTTACTAAAATATACTTGTGTTTTTTCTTCTTCTTGTTCTCTGTCTCTGTCTGTGTCTCTGTTTCTGTGACTGTTTTCTTTCTCTGAAGGCTTTCTGTTTTCCCCCAGCCCTGCATCTGAAGAAGAGGTCAAGTCATCTGTTTTCTTGTGTTCAGGAATTTGTTTATTCTTTGCTTATCTCATATTCGTTCCCTGGCCTGCCACAGCTTCTCTGCAGGCCAGTGCTCTCCTCTTTGGTCTGTCTGCCTTTGGTCTGTCATCTGTTTTCCCTTCGTCTGTCCTCCCGTGGTTTGTCCTCCCTTGGGAGGGCGCTATCTTTTATACTGAAAATTACGTGTTCTTTATTTATAACAATTCTCCAGTATCTATCCACTATATTGTACAGTGTACTTTTGTTCTAAACCAATCCAAATGTGCCACACCACCACAAAAGATGGAGAACAAGAGGATGAAGAAGAAGCTCAGGGACACACCCCATTTCCTCCATCTTTGCCCCCTGATCTCTCATCTAAAATCAACAAATTCTACTTTTTCACTGTGTGACATACTAATTATCGTTCTATCTAAATTCTTGTGACTTATAAATCTTCCCAGGACAGTCAGAAGGATTTCCTGGTTTCCCACAAATATATACTATTCTCTTGGAACACAGGTATTGTATGTACAATTCCCTTGCAGATATGCAGATGAAGAGCCCAGGAAAGCAGTCCAGTGATACACATCCTTACTAAGACAAGTGGCTGTATCTCAGGGCCGAAATTGTCCATCATGGTGGAGGGTTCTGTTTCTTTATAGTTTTTACTGCACGGTCCAAGGTGCAGGGCTGGCAGAAGCTCTGCAGATCCATCAAGACAGGGATTTACCTGTAGGTGTATCTGCAGGGAAGAAAAAACTTTCCTGCCAACAATCTTCTCATCTGTGCAACTCCCTTAAAAGAGGATAACAGGGCTTTGGGCAGCACAATGTGCTTAGCTGCAATCAGGTTTGCTTTGCCCCAGTAGAGTCCCTGTGCCAGCTCATGCATCATATAACCTGTGTTCTGGGAGCCTGCAAAGTTTAACTTGTAGAGCCCCTTCCATTCAACGCTGCCTCTTCCTTCGTGTTCCTTTACTCTCAAAGGCTGAATTTATCATAAATGCATTTGTGAGATCCTTCCCACATCAGTGATAGTGCTCCTAAGATGCAGTTAAAAGCACTGGTAGAGTTGATTTCAGTGCTCAACTTCATGCTTAGATCAGTTAATCTTGGACATCCACTCAGTGTTTTACACTCACTGGAATAGTATGGAAAAGATGGCAAAAGAGTGAGGAAGGGTAATAGGCAATCCTCCTAGAGCAAATATCTGCAAGTCCTTGTATCATGGGCAGTTGTATAGTTTTACAATGACCAGATATGTCATGCAGCCTTCAAGAACAAATTTCTTCCCTATTATTTAAAAATGAGTGCCTGCTCTTTTTTTGGTCACCATCAGCTTTTCAGCTTTGTCCAGCTGAGGAATGTGGCACTGCAGACTGAAGATGGCCGTATTGCCAAGATATAGCTCTTCTAGACTGGAATGACGAGAAACAAATGAAACCTTTACATCCCAGCAAAAGGTACAATATAGATTTACGTTTCCCAGAGACAACTTCTACTGCCATATCTTCTCAAGTTTTTTTTTACATGAAATTTACAGTCAGACACTGTTGCCTGGGACACTCCTTGTTGACAAACCTGATTTGTGTTGTCTGTGTAAAGAATTTACCAGTTGCTTCAGACTAAAGCAAATTATCAAAGCTCTGATATTTTCAATGCTTTGGTTTTCTAAGGGTTTCATTGAAGAGAATTCAAAAAATTCCAGTGTCCAACAGTTTGAATCCTCACTTTGTGATCCCTTCTGTCATAGTGCTTCCAATGTGATTCACGGACTTCCAGGCATAAGCCTACTATAACACGATGTTCTTAGCTTTGCCCTTGGATCCACTGCTTCCTTTGGCTAGCACAGGGTGTGTTTTCTGACCTCAGCCCAGCCTTAACAGCTGGGTATGACTTACCACATCTTGATGACTGCCAATACCTGTAGCAATGAGATTGGAGGGAAATTGGAAGCATGTGAATTTGTTTGTTTCAGGTTTTCATGAAGACTTGGAAATATAAAAAAATATATTTCCAAGCAATGATGTCGATGTCAAGCTCGAGGTTATCCCTACACTTTTAATTTATAAAGTTGTTCCAGAAATACACTTATTTTATTGTAAGTAATTATATTTATACTGAATCTTTAGCAGATGCTAAGTGCAGATGACTGCAAAGAGAGATATTTAATATAATCCATATAAAAAACAGAAGTAAAGACAGTAAAAAAAATATTTTAAGAGCAGTTCAGTAGCTTCTAGACATGTTTTCTCACATTTAATTAATCATGTAGAAACTTCCTACTCTCCTGTTGTGTTGCAGAAATAAGCAGGATGCTAAGAAGAGTTCCAACATTAATGTACTTCTGAATCTATTGAGACTGCTGAAACATTTAGTTGACTAATCAAGATCGTAGCTGGCAACAATAAGACTTTTTAGGAGTATTAGCTTAGCAATTGCTTTGTGGAGTTTAACTTCAATGTCAATATGCACTGTTAGTTGTAAATAATATCTTAAAAAACCAACTTCGGGAGCTCTTAATATGATGGGAAACTGGCATTTATAGTCTGCAGAAGTGTATGGAACATTGTGTTTTGCAGTATCTCTCTTCTGTATAGGTCTAAAAATTTCTGTCTGGTTTTGTTCTAGGTGAGTGGAATTTTAGCTTAACAATCAAGGGGGGATGATCCTCTGTAAGAAATATATCAGTGTATTGAATGCAGTGATGATATACAGTTTTCTTTTTTTTTTTTAAAGAAATTACAAAATTTCAGTGTCAAAATGCCGTTGGAATGTCAATCTGATTTTGTTGGTCTTAATTTTACAGAGGTCGCTTTATATGTTCCTGCTTTTTAAAAAATTATTTTAGCATTCACCTTGAATACAGATATTCATTGGAATAATTTTGAGTTTTAGTATATTCTGTCACTTTTTGTGCAACTTTTCAGTGAGTCATTATAAGTTTACAAAAGCTTAATTGACACTTACTTGTTTATGATATGAAGAAAGAAGATTCAAGCATTTTCATTCATCTGTGCTATAAAGTTTCTATTTCTTGAGGTTCATAGCTCATAAAAGCATTTTAGATTAGAAGAATTGTTTCATCTTTTAAACTTTTTGAATAATTTTTCATTATGACTAAAAAGGAGATAAAATATATATATCTTTAGTGTCTAAATTTAGCTCAATCTTGTAACTACTTCATTAGTAGATACTAATACAGTAATTTATTTATGAAAATAAAATATAACTACAGATCTTACATGTTGAAATTATCTTGCCAGCTTATCTGAATGTCCTGTTCACCCCCTCTATACTTTGAGAACATGAGCCTGTGACAGTAAGTCATAAATTATGGATATCCTGTGCTGTTCCAGGTTCAGATATTCTGAGCCTAAGGTGCATTTAGGGAAAAACGTCAGAAGAAACATAGTCCACAAATTATCATTTTCATGTGAATCCTTACAGATTTTTTTTTTTTTTTTTTTTTTTTATGGTAGCCATGAAAGTCATACACATATCTGCATTTTCGAAGAAGTTTTTTAGAAAAGCCCAGTTTTAAAAACATTAATTTGCCATATACCAAAGGAAAAGAAAAATCAACTAAGAAACAAGGAGTATGTTATCAAGCATATAATAAGTCTGAGCCTTTAGAAAGCGCATCGCTTGATGCATTTGGTGGAAGCGCAGCTCCTCGGTCCGCCCGTGTGCCTCCTGCACATACAGAGCACGGGCAGTCCCGTGCGGGTGCGGGCTGGAAACGCTGCCTCCCGGCCGCGCCGCCGCCCTCCAATTGCATCGTGGACCGCAGGCGGGTTCGTTTGGAGCCGCATCCCCGCCGTGCGGAGTGCGAGGAGCGGTGCCCTGCTGCCGAACGACCCGCGGGCAGCGTGCGCTGCAGCGGGCAGGGGGTGCCCTGCAGCGGGCAGGGGGTGCCCTGCAGCGGGCAGCGTGCCCTGCAGCGGGCAGGGGTGCTGCAGCGGGCAGGGGGTGCTGCAGCGGGCAGGGGGTGCCCTGCAGCGGGCAGGGGGTGCTGCAGCGGGCAGGGGGTGCTGCAGCGGGCAGGGGGTGCCCTGCAGCGGGCAGGGGTGCTGCAGCGGGCAGGGGGTGCTGCAGCGGGCAGCGTGCCCTGCAGCGGGCAGCGTGCCCTGCAGCGGGCAGGGGTGCTGCAGCGGGCAGGGGGTGCTGCAGCGGGCAGGGGTGCCCTGCAGCGGGCAGGGGGTGCCCTGCAGCGGGCAGGGGTGCTGCAGCGGGCAGCGTGCCCTGCAGCGGGCAGGGGGTGCCCTGCAGCGGGCAGGGGGTGCTGCAGCGGGCAGGGGTGCTGCAGCGGGCAGGGGGTGCCCTGCAGCGGGCAGGGGGTGCTGCAGCGGGCAGGGGGTGCTGCAGCGGGCAGGGGGTGCCCTGCAGCGGGCAGGGGGTGCCCTGCAGCGGGCAGGGGGTGCTGCAGCGGGCAGCGTGCCCTGCAGCGGGCAGGGGGTGCCCTGCAGCGGGCAGGGGGTGCTGCAGCGGGCAGGGGGTGCTGCAGCGGGCAGGGGGTGCCCTGCAGCGGGCAGGGGGTGCTGCAGCGGGCAGGGGGTGCTGCAGCGGGCAGCGTGCCCTGCAGCGGGCAGCGTGCCCTGCAGCGGGCAGGGGGTGCTGCAGCGGGCAGGGGGTGCTGCAGCGGGCAGGGGGTGCCCTGCAGCGGGCAGGGGGTGCCCTGCAGCGGGCAGGGGGTGCTGCAGCGGGCAGCGTGCCCTGCAGCGGGCAGGGGGTGCTGCAGCGGGCAGGGGGTGCCCTGCAGCGGGCAGCGTGCCCTGCAGCGGGCAGGGGGTGCTGCAGCGGGCAGCGTGCCCTGCAGCGGGCAGGGGGTGCTGCAGCGGGCAGCGTGCCCTGCAGCGGGCAGGGGGTGCTGCAGCGGGCAGCGTGCCCTGCAGCGGGCAGGGGTGCTGCAGCGGGCAGGGGGTGCTGCAGCGGGCAGGGGGTGCCCTGCAGCGGGCAGGGGTGCTGCAGCGGGCAGGGGGTGCTGCAGCGGGCAGGGGGTGCCCTGGAGCGGGCAGGGGGTGCCCTGCAGCGGGCAGCGTGCCCTGCAGCGGGCAGGGGGTGCTGCAGCGGGCAGCGTGCCCTGCAGCGGGCAGGGGGTGCCCTGCAGCGGGCAGGGGGTGCTGCAGCGGGCAGCGTGCCCTGCAGCGGGCAGGGGGTGCCCTGCAGCGGGCAGGGGGTGCTGCAGCGGGCAGGGGGTGCTGCAGCGGGTGGGAGACCCGCGGTGAGCGCACAGCCTGGGCGAGGAGCCAGTGGCCAGGCAGGAGAGACCACTAGGTGACACTAGGACCCCGTAGATGAGCGAGCCGAACATTATTTATACAGCAGGTTAAAAAATATGCCGGATTAATAGATTTTCCTACAGTAGTAGATAACATCTAACACAGCTGTTTCAAAACATAAATGTTGTGGTTTTTTTCTCTTTGTTCAAATCATATATGGAGAATATTTGGCCTTAAAAAAAAATTAAATTATTAAAAGCAGCCCAAAATGTGTTTGGCCTTATTTTGTTGCACAGTTATTACCTTTGTTGACCACCATTGAAATAAATCGGTAGATGGGAGTACCAAAATTTCAGCTCAGAGCTGTAAACTCAGCCTCTTAATCTGATTTATTTTCTGCTGTTTGTTTGAAGCATTAATCCAGGGTGGTTTTTACAACAGTACTACAGACAAACTAAAATTTAAAATCAAATCTTCAGAGTAATATAAATCACCTTTTATGAAAAAAAATTGGTTTTACTATTCCCGTTATCACTAATGAAAATTTCAAGGTAATAAATGAGTGATTCTCTTTTTTTTCTATATTTTTAAAGTGCTATTTTATATATGGGCATAAAAATAAGTATGAATACACTGTCTGTAAAGTTTATCTCAAGTTACTGTGAACCTTATATGTGTGTAAATATAAGCAAATAATCTAGTTAAATCAAAATAATTGAAAATTAAATAACATACCAATTAATTCTAAGGATGTTTTTACTATTTTTCTCTTGCATGAAAATGTGCTTTGAAAATTAATTGGGTTGAGTACTATGACAAGAAATGATAACTGAGCTCGGGTTCATGTGAAAGGTGCCTGGAACAGTTACAATTATAAATGATAAAATAACTGTCGCAGTGGTTCAGTCCAATTTGTACCACAGCAGTTATTAATGTTAGTAGGTGAGGGTTTTTCCCCTTCTTCTGATGTAGCTTTTTTGGGGGGGGTTGTTTTGGTTTTTACCTTTACTTGATTGGTTTGGTTTGGTTTGGTTTGGTTTGGTTTGGTTTGGTTTGGTTTGGTTTGGTTTGGTTTGGTACAGCATGGTTTGGTGTGGGTTGGTTTGGTTTGGTTTGGCTTGGCTTTTGGCTTGGCTTGGCTTGTCTTGGCTTGGTTTTTTAAATCTCCTATTTTCCTCTTCGAACTTTTCCTAGAAAAATTTGTAGCTAACAATTTTTGATGGAGGATAACAATTTCATTTTCCAATAGCCACGTTCTTCATGTAGGAACAAAATACTTTGTTAAGAAGGTTGAAGTGCAAATGAAAAACTGCCATTCCCAGGCAATACACAGCCTGCAACTCTAAACTATAATATTGATCTGTCCTCAGTATGGTGTAGACAGAAATTCTGTTTTGCTTTTAAACTGCAAGTTTCGCATCCATTAGCTACATGGTCCATAATTAGTGTTTGGGCCAAACAAAGAGTCAATATGATGTCATGTCTAGACAACATGTAAATTAATATGAAAGCAATTGAGTTACAAATTCTATACTAATACAAATTAATCTGAATTAAGTTTAATCCACAGTTATTAACTGATTAAATGTGGCTGTTGGTAGCTACAGGGTGCTGACTTCCATCTGTGATTGTTAGGGACACAGCTTAATCACTGATGCTGCACAGGGAAATATTTAAAGCAAATGACATATACGGTGACTCTTAATGTTTGTTAATTGAATGTAGCATCTAAGAATGAAAATTTTAAATTTACATTTTTTAAATATGCAAAAAGTCTATCTTGATTTTCATAATTAGCTTCTGGTTTCAGTAAGCTTAGTTCATGTTTTGTTGATTCTGAGTATGTTTCCCAATTGAGAACTGCACATTTCTGCAGGTGAAATTCTGGGGCCCTGCAAAAATCATTACAGATTTCTAATATTTCCATTATTACTCAAAATATTTGAGACCCATTGACGGAAATAAGCAGGTATGTGTACGACATTATCCCACACAACCAAAGCTGCTTACATTTTAGAGCTGGATATGCACTAATGTAAACAACTCAGTGACAGATGTGTCCACAAAAATTGCAAAAATGTTGATGCAAATTGAGAATGAACCAGAGTAAATTCTGCGTAGATTTACATAATATTTTTTTAGAAAAAAGTGTTCCTTTTAGGACATGCACATGTCATTTAAATTGTTTGTCATTCCTAGATTTTCAGTACAGGCAATAGGTAACATGAAAGTTTAAAAAAATATAATTGAGATGGAAATTACCTCACTGCAGAAAGCTGCAATGTCTGTGATTCACCCACAAAGCAAAATTGCAAGCAATTACTAGCTGATGTTTTCCATGAAATTTTCTCTTATTCTGTTTTGTTTTGTGGGGTTTGTTTTCTGTATTTACTAAAAAGCAGCTAAAGAGATTAGGGGAAATATTTTATACGTTCTTTGTGACTGAAGAACTAGTTCATCAGTAAATTGTCTCAAAGCTTTGGATCTATTATTAATCTATCACGTAGTGTATATATAGCTGATAATTGTGAACTATGTGATATCAAAACCAGGGTCATTCTTTTCTATAGACTCTTTTATAGACATCCTACTCATTGCCATAATAACTGAAGCTGTCATGACAGTAGTTTGTGCCTAGCATGAAGCCCTAAACAGTTCTGACAAGCTGCAGCTCATTAAGGGACAGTCGTTTTGTTGACATGTCTATCAGCTCTCAGGGATGTACCAAGATGAATAGACCCAAAACAATAGCTCCATTTGTTAGAGCAGTAGCTTCTCTAATACATGATGAGACAATCAAGCCAAGCCGCCTTCAGCACAAAGACATAATTAATCAAATGGACAAATGGTTCAAATATTGCTCTAGTATATTCTGTAGTGGACAGAGGTTTCCATGGAAACATTGGCATTTCCATCCCAGTTAATGACCATTACATACAATGAAGTCCCAAAAAAGATAGCTATGGAGAGAAAAAAATACCCAAAACAACCAACCAAATAAATAAATAAATAAGGAACAACTGACAGGTAAAAGCACGTTTGAGAGTGTAACTCAGTTGTGACAGTAAAATTAATGACTTCACTTTCATCTGTTTGTAGAATGCAAGGCTCAAATAGGCCATCATGGTCATCCTGTTTGACCTGCTTAATGTAGGCCTATAGCTCTGTCTGGAATTAGAGCATATGATTTAGAAAGACATGTAGCTTTATTTAAAGTATTGCTGTTGAAGAATTTATCGTGTTCCTGCTTAATTTATTCCAATATTTAAATATGGTAGCTGTGAAGAATTTGCACTGTATTTTGTATTTTGCTTCTGTCCATCGAACTTCGTCTCCCAAGGAGTGTCTGTTGTAATGCTGAAAGATTCTGCAAAAATCTGTTTGGCATCACTTTCTGCTAATTTGAAGCTGTTATTTGCAAACTTCATTCTTTCATTCTGACTAATGTTTCCTACATAGAGATAACATTGCTTTCTATATAATACTCAATGTTAGTGTGGTAGAGCAAGAAGAGATTTTTGGTCTCCTGGGGAAAGGTTAATGGTATGGTCCCTTCCCTTCCCTTCCCTTCCCTTCCCTTCCCTTCCCTTCCCTTCCCTTCCCTTCCCTTCCCTTCCCTTCCCTTCCCTTCCCTTCCCTTCCCTTCCCTTCCCTTCCCTTCCCTTCCCTTCCCTTCCCTTCCCTTCCCTTCCCTTCCCTTCCCTTCCCTTCCCTTCCCTTCCCTTCCCTTCCCTTCCCTTCCCTTCCCTTCCCTGCCCTGCCCTGCCCTGCCCTGCCCTGCCCTGCCCTGCCCTGCCCTGCCCTGCCCTGCTGCCTGCCCTGCCCTGCCCTGCCCTGCCCTTCCCTTCCCTTCCCTTCCCTTCCCTTCCCTTCCCTTCCCTTCCCTTCCCTTCCCTTCCCTTCCCTTCCCTTCCCTTCCCTTCCCTTCCCTTCCCTTCCCTTCCCTTCCCTTCCCTTCCCTTCCCTTCCCTTCCCTTCCCTTCCCTTCCCTTCCCTCCCTCCCTGCCCTGCCCTGCCCTGCCCTGCCCTGCCCTGCCCTGCCCTGCCCTGCCCTGCCCTGCCCTTGCCACACCTCCCCTTCCCACACCTTCCCACACCTTCCCTTCCCTGAACTTTCCTTCCCTGAACTTCCCTGAACCTCCCTTCCTGAACTTCCCTTCTTTTTTCTTTCCCCCTTAAAGCCAAACATTACTACAAAGTTATGTAGGGAAATAACTGTTTTATGTAGAGATAGAGTGATTGCAAGATAAGACATTTTCCAGTTAAGGATTTTGGGGCTCCCTTGTGGAGGATGCTTTTGCTGTAGCTGTTGTGAGTCTGAGCACGCCTATCTGTGTTCTGGCTGGCAAGGAGACTCCTAAGAACATCCTGATCCATGGCTGTGCTGAATGACACGGACTCTCCTGTTTCTCTCTGAAACTGCAGACAATGTAAATAATTTTTAAGTCAATCCTGAAGCTTAAAATGGATGCACAGGTAGTGCAGTGAGGTATCTAAAAACCTTGTTTGGTAATTTATGTGTCTGTACCAGACTGGTGGTAGAGGACTCATACTCCACCCAGGGACAAACATTTGGAAGTTGCTGTGACAATATTGGGAGAGGGCCCTAAAATGATGAATTCATGGTGGCAATCTTCTTCAGGATGTTAAAAGGAAGAGGTGAAAAATTGCTGAAACACATAAAACCTGAATTTTTACTGCATCGTTGGATTCCACAATATTGTCTCATCAGGATGGCTCTGCATCTTTGTCCAGCAAAATCAGGATCCGTAGGATGTCCCTTAGATGCCATTCACATGACCTCTCTGTGAGCTGCTGTGTAAGTTCAGAGCAGTGAACAGCTGCAGGTCTGTTATCTCCTCAGTACTGACCCAACCAGCAGCATCTGCTGGGAAGTGGGGCAACCACCATTGCTCCAGGAAAAAAAATTCTGTAAAACTGGGCAACTTTGTACTTCTTAATCATTTAGTGCTGTGAGACAGAGTAAATAAATGCTTTAAGAGTTGAAAAATATAAGCATAGAACAACAAATTTCTAAAAATATATAAAATAACATGAATATATAGTCTAGCAGGAAAATAATTTCAGATTGAGTTCCCACAGATTGAAAAGGATTGTTACTGGCAAACTGAAGTCCTGGTAAGAAACCTCATGGTTCTTCAGAGCAGGTATTGGATTTACCATTTTAGTTTAGTGAATAAATATAAAAACTAGAATTTGCAAGTAGTTCTCATTTGCAGAAACAAACATGCTGTGTCAAATGAAGGAAAACATCACTAAATTTGCCTGGACAAATCCTGAAGCCTTTTTTAAATAATGATTGCTATTTTCATTCTATTCTGTCTGAAGGTAAAGCTGAATATTTAACTGGCAGTGTTTTCTTTTTTTTTTTTTTCTCATCTAGTGGTTTCAATAGTTATATAAGAATACATCCAGTGTATTAATCCTCAACGTTTCTAACTTAATTCTTTACAATGCTTAATACAAATTAGGGATTTCATCTAACAGAGTGCCACAGTGAAAATTACCAGATTAAATACCCCTGTTATGGCAAAAATGTAACCTTAAGCATTTCAGGATTTTCTCTCACAGAAAAAAAGTTTAACAATTTTTCTACTCATCATGTGTTACAAAAACTCCCATAAGACCTGATTCCACTTGCATTTTGTAGCAACTAAAAAAATAAAAGCCAACAAAAAAAACCAAACTGACCAAACCAAATTAAAACTTGTTCAGATTTTTTCTTTGAAGAAAGAAAAAGTCACTGAAAGGAAGTTATCTGGAACTCTATGCTTTGCTACTTTTTTAATAATAATATTTAATTAAAAAAATATCATATGTATCTATATTCTAAACTTACCTGAATTTTTAGAATGTTTTTCTTTAATTTGGTAGAAATGCTACTTTGCTCTAACTTCTTGGGATCAGCAAACGCTGCCTACATATTTGGTTTCTAGATACTTTTCTCATCGTCACCTTAGAATTCTGTATTTAATATATTTTATCATGTCTCATGCCAGCTATTATAGTTTCAGCATTCATTGTTTATATATATAAATATACTTCCTGAAATTCATGTGACAAAAGATTCTTATCTCCTAAAACTATTCTTATGGTTTAGGAGATAAGAATCTTTTGCCTTCATTCACTGTTCCTTTGACTCGATTTGTACTCTTTTCAGAAGATAATTTAAAATGTCTCTCATTCCTCAAAATAATGCATTTGCTGCAACTTTCTGTATTTTACTGACTTACACTTTTTCCCTTTCTCTCCATTCCTTTTCTTGGTTCTCTTTTTTGTATTTTTCCTGTCACTCTCTACAGCTAATTGCAACCTCTTACATTTCCCACAGTGTTCAGAATAATCTTTTTTTCTTCCTTCCTATTCAAAAGTTGTGTCTGCTAACACATTGCTACTCACATTTGCTGAACACTTCTTTTTCTCAGAAAAACAGAAGTCAAAACTGTTAATGACTTATCCTAATGACATTGGATAAATCATAAAGTCACTGTTAATGACTAATCCTGCTAATAACTCTGAAGCACAGTCATGATTGTGTTACTCATGAGCATTTGTAGGCATTAATACTTCTAATAACCCTGATCTTGAAAATGATACTTTCATTATAGGGCAGATGGGTAGCCAGGGATAAGAGGGGAAATAAATTAGGAGTGAGAAAAGGTATAAAACTGAGAGAGAAATAATTGACATAAAGCATATTATTTGTTCCAGCATTTAATTAAGATGAAACCATTTAGACATAAAAAGTATTTACTTTATTGGTGTAACAGTTTTATATTATTACCCCAGTATGACAGTTTGCTATACATCTTTGCACATTACTGCTGCTACTCTCCTCTCACTGTTTCATCGAGGCTCTCAGTTCAAAACTGAGTTTTCCATCATGTTTTCAATAATGAACATTAAACATTTCAGAAAAAATTATCCTATAATTTTATTTGTTGCACAACATATAATGAGTTTCATCTGATAATAACACACTGGAAATAAGCAAACATAATTCTGTATTTCTCATAGTCTCCTATTTATTCTACATATTTGTATGAAGAGATGCATAGCTACATGTGTTCATCACCATCCAGAGTCAGAGCCCCTGCAAATTAACATTATGTTAGAAAAAGTATCTGCTGAAAACCACTGTAAATGAAAAAGACAACATGATGTGTGCGCTTTGGAGGATCTCTCCAGCAATATGAAAATGCCAGCCTCTAAGTATGTATGAAGCAATTTGTGAACTAGGATAGACCATATCAACTGTACTTGCATTTTTAGGTTTTTCACTATAGTTCTGCCAGCATAAACATATAATTGGGATATACTTTCAGTGTAGACAGGACCATAATATTAACCAGTCAACTAACTTCATTTGCATGTTGGTGCTGATGAAATTCAGATCTGTTAAGCAGATGATAAACCTATGTTTCATCATATCATAATATGCACTGGGTACTGCTGAATAAAGTAATGCATTTTCTTACGTAATTTGATTGTTAGGACTAAAGCAAATGGGAGTGCTTTAACCTTACACGATTTTGTCAAAGTAAAGTGATAAGCTTTCTAAAGGCTCAGAACTATAATACACTTGATAATGGATATTCCTTGTTTCTTAGTTGATTTTTCTTTCCATTTGGTATATGACAAATTAATGTTCTTTTAAAAACAGGGCTTTTAAAAAGAATTTCTTCAGAAATGCATATATGTGTATGACTTTCATGACCACCGTAAAGAAATGTTGTAAGGATTCACATGAAATTGATAACTTGTGGTCTATGTTTCTTCTGACTTTTTTCCCCAAAGCCCTTCTTTAGATAATGTTGAAGTTAAAATTTTGCTGTCAATTACTGTCAATTAACCTCAACTAATTATTTTGTATTTGACTGATTTTCGTATTTTTTTTCCTTGCTTTAGGATTGTTGTGATAGATGGAATAGTTGAGATACCTTGGTGGAAAATAGAAAATTTGAATGAGCAACTAGTAAGCTTAAAGGATGCTTGGGATTCAGATGATAATCTTGGTGTCTTGTGTCTTCTCCATTTGAAGACGAAAAGTAAAGGAAATGAAAAAAAAGTAAGAAAAAAAGTTAATAGCTCTCTATGTGGGACTGCATGCTCTCTATTCTACACCTAGATAAAAGTCCCTCACATCTGAAGCAAAAGTCAGTCACACAGCATTAAAAATGTTAGAAATCCAGAGCACCTGAAGTGTTGTTACTCAGCCTATGTCCAGGTAGCCTGTCACAGGCCAGCAGACACCAAATGTCCAGGGTATCACTGCTAAAAGACCACAAGACCTTTTAAGAGCCATATGCCTTCCTTCAGTTTTTAAAGGCTGACAAATACTTGTTAGAAAAAAAAAAAACAAAAAACCAACAAACAAGAGAAGAACAAGCAAAATCCCCTATGCTCTGACCTTGCAAATTTTGATGAGATTTCTGCTTTATAAAAGACTCATATTGACAATATAGGTGGCATTCAGGCTTTCTCCACTTGAATTTAGATGAGGTAATATTTATAAATTCATGTGTGAATAAAATTAGTTCAATGGTATAGAGCTTAGATTTTTTTAAGTAAAATATTTGTTATGAAGTTCTACAAAGAGAATGGAACTAACTAAAATTTCTTTGATCACAGACTGGGTAAGCTGCAGCCTAGGAAGTAACAACCAAAGGTCATAAACAGGCACAGTGACTTTTCTGCTGTTTTATGTTTTAGAAATAACACTCATGTCACTCACAGCATTTCAGGCTGTGAGTGCAAAACTATCTGAGTATGCATATATTTGTTTATAAATGGAAGAAATGTTTGTTTATAAATTTACAGTCAGGACATTCAGGTAAAAATCATACAAAAGTCAACTGGAAGGACTGGTGTATCTGGTTGACTGAAATAGAGAATGCAGCAGTTACAGAAGACCAAGGGAGTTCCAGAGCATTCCCACACAATGTGTTTGAGGTTCAAGAGCATATTCATTTCAGCTGCAGGGTTCAACTAATTATCCTTAGATGCCAATTTCAAACTATGGTCTGTAAGTTTTTAAAAGCTCTACATTTATATGGGCCTTTTAGAAGATAGAATATGGAAAAGACTGTAGTTATGCCCTAAGTGTAGTAAAATATCTGAATGCAAACAAAATTGTGGCAATCAATCAGATGACATAGAGTTGTATATAACTTTTCCACACTTTATTAAAATGAATTATGGTACATTGCAGCAACTTATTGACTCACATGCTTATCATTGTCCTTCAAGAAAAGCACCAATTCCAGATACTTTTAAGGAAAGGATGTAAAAACCAGAGCTAGATTCTTGTAAAGAACCTCGACTGCCAGAGAAACGATTTAGCATATGCTGGATGTCAAGCTTGTGAGAATGGTTTACATGCTTAAAACTCTTGGGAGCCATGGTACAAAACAAAGGATAACTTTGTCCATTAACCAGATGATAAGACTAATTTGTTCACATATTCATATGACATATGAGTGAGAATGTGTTAACTGAGCCACTGTTTCGTTCAGCTCAGTCCAAAACTTAAAAATAAAAGCACTCTGCAAGCACTTTTCAAGAATTCTATTTCATTTTCCTAGAGGATATTCCTTACATTGTTTCTTAATAATCTGAGTTGAAGGGCCGTGTGAATAAATCCTTAGATTAATTCCACGTCGTTCTTTTACCTTTCGCATCTCAGTAAAATTCCATGTTTTATTTGTTCTGAATGCATACTGTTGGTTTTATGATTTCATTATCTATCTTGTGTTTCTGTGAAGTTACAAAACACTCACAGGTGAGTGTTTTCCACCTGTATGAATGCCAGCTACTCATGACTGATATTTGGAGGCTGTAATTCTGAATTTCTTAATGCTTTATAACCAAATAACAGAGAAATTTCTGTGTGAATGTAGACCACTTCCTGTATGACCATTGTTTGAAATAACATGCTATTTGGTTTTTCTAGTATATTAATATTTCCTACCTAGAATGTTCATGGCATGGCTCTTCTTGAGCTAAAGGCAGCCAGGCTTTCACTTGGGCTACAGAGATGCCAGGTGCCAGTGGACCAAGGATAATTTTGAGCTTCTAAATGGGTCCCAATTCCTCAGCAAAGTACCTTTGTATCCTCCTTGACCCATTTTCCTTCCTTTCCCCCTGCATGTGAAGGAGTTAGAAATGAGAACTGCAGTAGGCTGATGTGTTCTCCAGACATTTCTCTGATCTGTACAATGCACTCAACTACTGTGCAATCTAGAAGTGTTCTGGGAACATTTTGAGCCATAGTGCCTGCATGCAAGTTCAGACAACAATCAGGTTCTTCCAAATCTAATTACAGCTACAGGTTTCTCATTATAAATCTCTACATGTCATCTTCTCCAGAAGCTAAATGCCAAGGAAAAATATAAATTGATGAGTTTTAGCATTGTGCAGACAGGAATTGTAAGCAGCAAATTTCAACTGGAAGGGCATAGAAGCTCACTGATGCTGTCCAATTTATTTTGGTAGAGTAATGTAGAAGCCATACTAATCTAGAAAAAAACCAAACAGAAAAAAACCCACTTCTTCTCTCCCAACTCTCATATGATGAACATATATTACTGGGGTTATTCTTTCTCTCTGAACAATGTGTTTCAGCTAAGGAACACTTTTTAAAAATACATTTTTGTAACGAAGAATCACATAAAACATATACAATATTGGCAATGTAATTTGGACGTTTTTAACAATGTCTAAGTAATTACCAAATATTTACATCAGCAAATTCTGGAATTCTTAGTAAAAATTATAAAGCTATTAAATATTGGAAGGTATCAACATTTGACCAACACCAAAATAAAATTTCTTATAATTTCTTATATATTTTATCAGCTCTATTAAATTTCCCTTCATAGCCATTGATGGAAGAAAATTGGAAGCCTGATGAAGTAAATTAGCAGAAATAAAACATGTATTTATAAAAACATGTAGGTAGAAAAGCAATAATAATGATGAAATATTTAAGTCATTACTGTTTTTCTTTGATTAGGTCACTGTAGGTTAACCAACCTCAAGTAACTAAACGGCTAATGTCTGTTCTGTGACTCCAGTTTTTACTTAGAAATCGTCTTTTCTTCACCAATCTGAACAACTACAGGTCCCCCAGATCAGAGCCTTTTCCAGGCTCCTCTTCAAGGGTCCTCACTTCCAGCCTTTTTTTGCTAGGTAGAGGACTATGATATTCATAGCAATAAATACTTTTTTGAACTTTGTATTTCTCGCTATCATCTATTTCTGTATTGAGTTCTGGCATAAATGCCACCACAAGGCACTTCAAAAGCAGCAGTGAGATCTTCTAACTTTTGAAAGGCTACCTAAATGTCTCATGAAAACTATTAAAGCAATATCAAAGTTTTGTATTTCTCTCAGGTGGATATTTATAGGATTTTCCAAATTGAAAGTATGTAACAATGGAAGTGTTTGTCATCTTCTGTGTTTTCCAAAAATGAAAAATAACTTTACAGTAAAATTTTAGTTAAAAAAATTTTCCTCCTTGAGTTAATAATTTATCTTGTTTAGAAATATCACCCTTGATGGTCAGATTCTAAAGAATGTATTTGTATGATGGAAGTATGAGAGATTCAGGATGTGTTTGTATTCTCCATCCTTAATTACCTGAAGCCTGAAATTTCATCAGAATAATACTAAAAGAAAAACAATTTGAAAAAATAATAGATTGACAGTCTTTGCAGATGGAAAAGACGCATTGGGGAATGCACCTTAACAGGGAATGGGCAAGTGAAAAAGACAGGAAAATGTAGCAGGAGTCTGAAATCATGTTGGAAGATATATTTATTGTGTGGGCTATCATTAAGTCCGAGGTAGAAAGTGGGCAGACAGGCCAGGCTGCCTCACTGGCAGATGTGAACTCTTACATGGATGACCATATCTAGGATTTTTTTGTGGGTTGTATTGAATAAACACCACAAAGCGAATGTAAGCTAAGGAAGGGACCAGCGGTTATACTAATAGCTGTCTTTCAAATACTTAACTGACTTTCTTAGAAGTTACATGTATTTTTGCTATCATGTTGTCTAGTTAACTTTGATAAGGTGTCTAATTAAACTTCTTTTTGCAAGTGCATCTATTATAAATAGGTAGGCTTCTGTGTAAGTCCACAGAAAAGATAAAAATAAGTTAACTTTGAAAGTAACTTGGAAATAGTGAGTTCTGTGGAAGACTTCTTACACCAAAGACTAGTGTGAAACTGAAATAATAATATAAGGTAAATAGAAGTAATAAAGTGCATTCTCTTTCCTTCACCTGTTTAAACATAATTCTGATTTGTTTAATGCACTGCATACATTTAATAAAGAGAAAAGTTGATAAATAAGCAGAAGTAGATGCATTTTATAAGTCATATAAGAACAGTATTTATTTCATTAAATCATATTTTCTAAAACCTAATGCTTGACTTAGATTAATTGTGAAGATGTGCATTGTTTTATCTGCATTCTTTTCTTAACTTAAGTAAGATATCCTTGTCACATGGAGCATAGTTATCTATAGCTCTTTCTGCATTAAAGATGTTTTGAAACACAACAGCAAAGATCTTTGGTTTCTGAAACACTATTGTCAAGGAGGATGAAAAAAGGGTATTTACTGGAAGTCAGTTAGCTAGGAGCCATGCTATTAAAAAAAAACCCCAAAAAAACCCCCCACCAAAACAAAAAACCAAACAACCTTAGCCTGTATCGGCAGTGAATAATAAAAAAATACAATGATAATAAAAAAAATTCACTGGTATGGAAAAAGCAATTCCAGAGGGAAAACTGTATTTTACCACTAATTTCTAAGTAACGGAATTTTGAATATGCTTGTCTTGAATTTAATGAAAGAACACGAAAGCCATGGTTTGACTGGTATCAAAATTTCAGCTGACTCATTAAATTCTGTTTCTGTACAATGTGTAAATTGATCTTGTTTGTATAAAAAAATTAATTATGTGTCTTTATTCCCAAAAATGCATCCAATCATCAGCCAGAGAACAACTCAGGACTTCCTACAGAAGGAGCACAGAAACACTTTGCACTCTGGATGCATGCATGAAATCATTTTCCCAAAATATGAAAATAGCATATATGTTAGAATTACATAATCATTCAGGAATGTTTTGTGAGTATGGAAGAAAAATTACTATTAATCAGTAATTTCTTTTTTGTCATTATATTGGGCATGCCTTATGTTTACAGATAAAAAGACAGCTACAAACTTTTGGATAGTACTGTATTGTCTGGTGAAAACTGAAGAATAATCCAGTGTCAACTGTTTTCAGCAGAAATAAACATGTATTTTACTGAAAACAAATAAAAAGGTTTTAATTGAAGCTCTTGATTACACAAAATTACTTCAGTGATTTTTGATAATTGACCTATTACTATCTGAGGTTAAGAGTGTTACTGCCAGCTGAGGTGTGTGAGGCAGCAAAGAAAACATTGCATTCTGTCTGAGTCCATCCCTACCATTATCAAACAAATATGGGCCACAGGCCCATGCCTTTTAATTTTTTAGTGCAGATTAGGGGGCTCATACATAAAACAAACCCAAGCAAATTTGCCTGCTTGAAAACTTGCAAACTTGCAAACTCATCACTAAATGAAGATGTCTGCAAAGCAATTGTGTCCATCTATCCATCCAGCTGCTCCAGAAATGTTAAAGAGGGATTTTTTAGCACAATCTGGAGCACAATCTCCAAGAGGAAACTGTTTGTTCTTTACTTCAGGTGAGAAAGTAATAAAATTAGTTCAGTGGGCAGTTTCTCATTCCTGCTGTATCCTGTTCAAAGACCATTGCCTTTCTATTCTCCATTAGAGAGCAAAAACTAACTGTACAATAAAATGTGTTTTCCAACCACTGGCTGTACACATGCCAAGAGAAAGAGCAATTAGTACAATTTATGAGAGTGCTTAAATAACTATTTGTGTTATATCTGTGGACCAAAGACATAAAATCGGGCTAAAATAATGTTAAGACTGAAAAGACTGTCAAAATTCAACGAATTTTTAAAGGACTTTCAAGTTTGCCAGTTGCTAATGCTAGAGAATACACTTTTGTTGAATTCTAATCGGTGCAAATATCAGAAATCCTCTGTGAGGTAGTCATGATGAGGATAATGCACCGAAGAACTGAATTCCACTTTGCCAAGCAGTCACCTGCCAAGCTGGACAATGAGCAATCACTCAAAAAGTCTGTGGTTAGCTACCCTGTGCTCCTCATTTTCTTGGCACCAACTGAAAGGTCTGTTCTCTAAAATCCAGAGGTGTTGTAGCACAGAATAAGAACATACTAAACACTTTATTCTCACTGTATACTCCAGACAACAAAGTTAAAATTTCTTATCATGAACAACATTTACAGATATTTCAGGCTCTGAAACAGAACTGATTCTTATTCACCTTTTCACCTTAATCACCTTGTATTGCCACAGGTTTCTTTTTGATGATCACAATGCCTTCTTAATATTCATTAATTTTTAAAAATTTTGCAAACAAACTGGATACCAGTAAAATGTAAAACAGAAAACTTGAGTATCTGCAACAGTGAATATATACATAGTTACCAAATATAATTAAAATTTTAATAACATTATTTTATTATGTTTATTTGAAAAATGTCTAGAGAGCATTTCCTCTGCTTTGACTTGCTGACATTTTAAACAAACATGCAGAAGGATAAAATGAAATCCCTATTTAGACAGGTGCATTTGACTAATTTAAATCAATGGATGGTTCCCAGTAATTTCGCTTGTGTGGAATAAAAACAGAGACTTTTCTGAAAAAATCAGATATTGACATGTTAGCTCAAGTGTCAAATGAAACAAAATTTTAAGTATGTTGTATTGCCATTCTACACAACAGTGTTCTGCTTTGATCTGTCAGGTTAAATGATACTCTACTCACTTAATATAAATAAGTAATATATTTAACTACGGAATGGTAGTTAGAGCTGCCAGTAATTATTAATGACAGTACTGACATGATTTGATTAAAACATAAACCTTCATAATATTATGGTAAAAATTCCTCTTGTCACAATATGGTTTAGAAAAAACTAGAGCTCTATAAATGCTTTTGTATACTGTTACCTGAAGTTGTAGTTCATCACACGTTTCCAGAATGCATGCCAGAAATAACCTTGCATGTTTCTGCATTCAGCCTCCTCACTGAAATTCATTCATACTCAAATAGCCTGACAGTGAATTAATTAAAAGTGCATAAAAACTTACCAGAAACAAAATAATTTTACTGTGCATCACATCCAGTATTTTAAAAAGAAGGGCTTTAAACTATTGACTTTTATTGATTTTAAAACTAATATTACCTAGAGTTTATGAGCATAATTGGTACTTTTCTCACTTTGACAGCTGTTGAGAGGATTTTACAGTAGTTAGCAAGGACAAAACATGTGGCTACTCCTGAGAGTTTTATGTGTGTCACTGGTAATTCTTACCATTTAAGAAGACATGACTTTGTGAATTGCTGTGTTAGTATTTTGTTCCCATGTTCAGTCACAGTAGCTGCTTTCTCCATCTCTCTGCTTCTCTTTTTCCTTACACTGCTCTCAGTTTGCAGGTGCTGCAACATTTAGAGGCCTAGTACCTTTACCCATCTTTTCTTCCCTGGTGCCATCTTCCTGATCAAGTTACCATCTTCCAGGTAAACAGTTTAATTTATCTTTGAGGTACTGGAGTTTCATTAACCGAATTATGATTTTGTGAATCAAATAACTTGTTCTTGTCCAAATTATTTCTGGATATCACTATGTTGTCTTTCAAACCTTGCACAATTTGAAATTCATCTCTGTACTGCTAAATTAATTTTTACTTCATTTTTTCCATAGCTGTCACATAGTCCTGTTATTCTGATATAAGGTCAGTTGGATACCAAATACCATACGGTTTAATTGAGATGTAAGCTAGAAGAGAAAGTGCGGGCATAGCAGAACTGAGCAGTGAAGACAAACTACTCTCAGCTAAGGGTGAGAGCTTTGGAGGTACAGGATAGAAATAGGTATAAATGCCCAGGAGGGATATGGAAAAGAACTGCAGAATCATGAGATTTAAATTTTTGGAAACAACTATAGCTGCCTTTCACCTTGGAATAGTAACTGATAATAAATGCTACCTTGTGGGCAGTTGTTTAGATCAGATCACTGTGGCTGATGTGTGGCCTCAAAGAGGAGCAAAGACAGTGAATAACATATGGCAGGGCAGAGCCAGTGTAGATCTGAATGTGGTAAACCCAGACGTCTATTTCTATAGGATAGACATGTGTTATATTGGCTTTAAATTGCACTTGCATTGTTGTACTGTCCTAAGTGACTTGGGTTTGAAGTCTGTGCTTGTTTAATGATTATGAAAATTAATATCAGTGATTTGTAGAGAACATTTTGTGTGGTTGGAAGAAATTTAGCAATTAATCAGGAAATGAGACAGGAACAAGGCTCAAATTACTCTTATAACAGCTAGTCAGAGTCACTGGAGAAAAGGTACTATTTTATATTCAAGCCCATTAGCCATATGATGTTAAGAAAAAATGCTCAAACTGGAGATGCCAATCACAACCCAAATAAGGTCTGAGAAGTAAACAGACAAGATGGCTAAGTAAGGACTGGTTCTAACTAAAGAGATGTGGTTACATACAACTGGATGCCAGGAAATCGTAGTTTTCTGTTTCTAAGGACTGTGTCATATTTGCTTGATGAAAAGGTGCAAGATAAAGGAGGTCTATCAGGAAAGAATTAGTTGGTCTTGTGTATCAAGGTGTAACTATTTGGAAGATGTTGTTCATGCTCAGCCACTCATTAGGTTTCACACTGTTTATTCAGATTGAGAAATTCCTTTTTTTGTCACCATGTACATTTTTTTGGGGGGTGAAGAAACGGCACAAAGGGAAGCACCTAGAAATTGTTAATATAGTGCTGTATATTTTTGCTAGATTTGTGAAGGAATTTGCTAATCTACCCCAAAGCTTATAGTCAGTTAAGATTTTTCTGGGTACAACTCTTTTTTATGTATTTCTGATAGAGAACAAATGGCTTTTATGACTTTATAATGACACAATTTATTATTTTAACATCAATTAAACACTTGGCTTACCGAAGTAGGTAGTGAAATATGTTTCCTGTAGTAGCAATATGTGTTTGGTACAAGGTAGTTTAAAAGTCACAAAAAGTTCAGGCAGTTCTAGAAGTTTTTTTACCATATTTGCTGCTTTATTTTGTCCAGTTCAATAATTTTTTTAAGCATACATCTTTCTTCATAGGGACAAATTCGACCTGACTGATAAAATACAGGGGACGGAGAAAAGCCTAACCATGGCTATCTCCTGAAGAGATAAGTTTGCTTTTTTTCAAGCAGAGGGAACTCATGTCCACTTTACTTTCATATTGCAGTTGGTTCTGTAAAAAGAGGAAAAATACATACCTGAAAATAAATGCCAAATAAAGCTTTCATGCTTATGAAAAATAATATAATTAATGTAACTTAGATTATTAATTATTAAACTGATTTTTATGTTCCTAACATAGTTATGCAAATGCTAGGTAAGATCATTGTGCCAACCCTACCTAGCACTTGTGTGGCATATTCGAAAATGTTTATAAGCCAGGATGCTGCTGAAGAGGCTCTTCTCCCTGTTTCTCTCATTGATGTTTTACATTGGAACAATCTGCTGCTCAGATATTTGACATAGAGCAACTCAGCTGAAATGCTGAGTTATTTCACAAGGTTTGACATGCCTGCGTCAGATAAGGAGTACACAGTGCGCTGTAGTGAAATTTTATATAGCCATACACTGTAAAGCATAGCCCTCTTTTACTCAAAAACCTGCCATAGTAACAAAAACAAAATGAAACTTTTCTAACTAATAAATAATCTCTGAAGATAGATTGTCAAAATTCCATAGTTAATTCGTAGGCTTAAAAGCAAAACGGTTCAATATTGCTTATTTTTTTCTTCTCAGTCCAATATTATGGGAGACAAATTACATAAACATATGTCATTATGATGGTTTTTCAAGGACAAAAACTATTCCTAATAGTAATGCTGAAAGTTTGATGAATTCAGTACATTGTGAAGTTAAGTGCCTGGGATTAGAGGACCATGTCTTTTACCTCTAGGTTTTTTTTACTACTTTTTCAAAGCAGTGATCTAGTTCTTATGGTGTGTGGTTTAGCTACTATGCTGTTGCTTACACCAGCAAGGTCATAGGCAACAGGATGCAATGTTACATTTCATGCAGTACATGATGAAAAGTCAAGGCTATTAAAACTATTTTAACATAGTGTTTCTGAAATTTCCATTTCAAAGGCATATACAACAAACAATAGAAAATCTCTCTGGAAATAGTTGAGTTTTAAAAAACCTAGAGCACTTACTTATCTTTTGTACTCTATAGCACAGAAGTTCTTCCCCACCTTCCTAATTTTCTTGCTATCTAGAAATTACAGTGAGCAAGAAAATTTCAAACATCATTCTTTGACTTGAATGCATTCAACACAGTACCCATCAATATTAATTTGAAAGAAGTCATGTCTACATCTGTTTTGTTTAAAGCATGCATGATATTATAAGGGAAAAACAGCTGTTAGGACAGGGGATAAAAATTTGAAAGCTCTTTTTGTAAATTTTCTTTCCTCAATTTAATGTAATCCATGATGCTAGTGGTTTGTGATTCCTTTATACGCTGAACGCTCTGCATGAAATTTTATATCTTATTAAGCTAGACAATCCAAGGTAAAGGATACAAAATATTCCCCAGATCCCTGGGGACTGCAATACCCAGATTTATGTCCTTGACACCTTCATGCAATTTTACTAGTGACTCACATCAAGGTGTACAAGAAAATTTTAGTTGTGAGGGTCTTGATATAAGAAATTGTCTGGCTTTCTTCATGACCTCAGTTTAGAATTCTCTCTACCCAAAGACACTTAAAAAATGCCAAATGTCCCCAGTGGTTTGATGAAACATAATTGATGCAATGACTATGACACTGTGCTGTTCTCAGTAGTCTATTTCCTCTCCATTTGCTGATGTCACACTGAGGTGTCAATTAAAGATGATATGTGCAAATCTTTTACATTGATAATGAGATAAAAGAAAAGGTTGCAAACCACAAGGTCATAGCTCCACAATTAAAGATGAAATAAATGAATATGATTTATGGAGGAAAAACAGGGAAGATAGAAATGGAATGCCCTGATTCATTCATTCACTTAAACACATCCTGCTTAGATGCAACCCTCTATAGGGTTGTACAGTACAATTTTATGCACATTACCTGACACATGACAAATTGTTTCACTGACAAGCAACGGAGCTCATTCTGAGTTGGAGACATACACTTAACAACAGATAACTGTTAAAGATTCACTCCTGAGTTAGCTAAGGTACTCACCTACATGAAAAGATAAGGGATAACACAATACCCACCCTGCAAAAAACGTATTGTCAAAGAGATAGTTACTAAGCAGTCATTCACACACACACCCTCACCCCTCTAAAAAGTGGAAGAGGAATGTGGGTGAGAAATACCATCCAATAATCAGAAACTGGAGAAAATAAGTGGGATTGAGAAAAAGAGACAAAATTCTTTCTTCTACAATCCAAAAGAACTTGGTTAACCAAGACAGCCTCTATTGATCCCTGTTTACTTTAGTCAGGCCAACTGGCAGACATGGCCTACTTCATTCCCACTAATTCTTATTCTAGACAAAGACTGGTTCAGAAGAAAGAAATCTGGCTTGGTTTTGGCTGGCAAAATCCTTCTCCAAAGAATTGAGGTAGAATCCTTAATTGGTTTGGGTTGAGAGGGACACTCTAAGGTCACCTAGTTCAAAACTCTGCAATTAGCATCATTCAACATCTTGAAATAACTCAAGCTGCATCCCTGCAAATATTCAAGGTCACATCAGAGTTGTCTGATGTGTCCTTGAATATTTGCAAGGATGAGGCACCCACCTCCTTTCTGGGCAACATGTCCAACATCCCAAGACCTGTATTGTAAAGTGCTTATTCCTCTTGCCTAGTCTGAATCTTTCTTTTAGTTTGAAACCATTAAACCTTCTCCTATTTCTTTAGGGC
Source organism: Sitta carolinensis (assembly GCA_032173965.1). Classification (NCBI taxonomy): domain Eukaryota; kingdom Metazoa; phylum Chordata; class Aves; order Passeriformes; family Sittidae; genus Sitta; species Sitta carolinensis. Next base: position 62,952,178 of record CM063313.1, read on the forward strand.
CTGCTCTAAAATCTGTCCTCATCCTTCTTGTACATACCCTTTAAGTACTGAAGTGGCAAAAAAAAAATCTCCTCAGAGCCTTCTCTTCTCCAGACTGAACAGCCCCAATTCTTTCAGCCTTTGCCCACAGAAAGCTGGCACAGCTCTCTGATCATATTTTGTGTCTTTACCCCAGATATGCTCCGAGTCAATGCCATTCCAGTGCTGAAAACTCCAGAGCTGGATGCAGAACTCCAGGTAAGGTCTCCACAAGATGATGGGGAGGGGCAAAATCCCCTCCTTGCCCTGCTGTCCAAATTGTTCTGGATGCATCCCAGGAGAGGTTTGACTTTCTGGGCCTCCACGTCCTCCTTCATCAGAGCTGCTCACTGTGTGTTAATCCCACAGCATTTATTGATACTGGGGATTCAACAAATTAGATTAATCAAGTAAATTACATGCCCTAACATCTTCAAGTCTCTGCAGGTCCTCCAAAAAGAGGTTTGACATCTTTTCTCAAAAGTGAAACTAGAAAATAATTTCCTGCAGATGTTGCTGCAAATCAATTCAAGCACTAATTTACCAGAGCTGGAGGAGGGCCCTGAAAAATGTTCTCTGCATCTTGTGCTTCAACCCACATTCCACCAGGGACTCTGAAGTGTTTACTGCCTTCCTGTGGACAGGCCTCCCTACATGTCTCAGGACAGTTCACCTACGAAGAAACATCAGATTTGTCTTTGGCAACCAATACAGGTAAACACCAGATTCAGGCAAAATTTTTCGTTAGACTGATTAAGGGAACTGATGAAAACAAAAAAGCTTTTGGGTATAGAACCTCCTTATACTACAAAATTTGTTTTACAGCTGATCAGAGGAAAATTGTTTCCCCTCTGAGAAAATTTTGCATTGTTGACCTTAATGCCATGTTGCCTGCAACAATGTAATTAACCAAAAGCCAAAACCTGCACCCCTGGGTAAAAAAGACAGTCTGACTGAAATCCATGTATACTGCAAGTTTATAGCAGCCTCAGTTATCACAGATGTCTTACAATTTCTCTACTGTTTTTTGATTAGAGAGCGTAGTGGGCATAGAAGTGTGAACTCGGAGACTAGGACAATCCTTTCCCCCCCACTTCCTCTCAAGCATGTTTTCTGGGATATATTTTGCTTAAGTAAACATTGGGCTCCAAGACATGTTTGGCTGCCAGCTGGAGACTTCACCATCTTACATATAAACATACCAATCAACTTTATGTTTAAATTCTATATGAAGTTGTGGTTATACATTATTCCTAGAATGTTCTAGTAAGTTTAATTACTTATTAAAGGAGGTGAATGAAATTATGGGTACTTGTCATTAATGGGATCCCCAGAAAATATGTACAGAAACCATCCTAACACTTATAAGGGAAATTCAAGGTGAGATGACTTAGTAAACCCCCAAATGAATAATCATTTATATTAAAACATCTGCATAGTGTATCTGTATCTGTAAATAAATACATGTATATACACATATATAGACATACATGTATGGGTATATTCATGTATAACCCTGTGTCTTTATACATTTATTGTGTGAATACATAATGACACAGGCCAGATATTTCTGCTTTTCCTCATAAAACTCAGTTCTTCTACTCAATAGCAGTTAAGGAAGGAAAGGTTTTCAGAGAAGTATTTAATCCTGAATCTGAACCTTTTTTCTCCTTCCTCCATCTCTTCTGCCATAGATAACAAGACATGTACATGTCTTTAAGAACTCTCCAGGTAGCTGATAGTCAGAGCTTTTCAAGCTGCTCTCTTCGTGTCCTAGAGCTGGTGTGTGACTTTTCCCTGTCTCTCTTGTCACCTGAACACCAATTTTGCTTTTTTGTTCTGATGAATTTCAACCACGTGTGAATAGGATTTTGCCCTTATGGGATCTTCTCAATTACCCCTCCCTCCCTCTGCCCCTCCCATTTTATAGCAAAACTCACTGCAGTATTTGAAGCCATTGACACACTGTTTCAGCAATATTCACTTCTATGCACAGAAAATCCCTTTGGGTCAAGAGTAAGATTCACTATTTCTTTTTTATACCAAAGAGAATTTTTAAACTCTGCAGAAACTGCAATTTCTGAAGCAAGGGCATAAAAAAAATGTTCACTGCTTTCTGTGGAAAGTCAAAATATGAAAGAACAGGACTCTTGGATGTTCTGAATGCAGTTTTCCTGCATGCTTTAAAACTGTTCATACATAATAAAGCATAATACATGTGCTCACTATTAGTCCAAATGAACTTCAATTGTTACAAGGCTGGGATGAAACATTGAAGAGTTTGGAATCTGCAGTAGAAGACCATGTGAACTTATGGTATCATTTCAGTTTGTATATTATTGTTTTTATTTTGTGATTGGGAGTGACTCTAGAAGAAAACTTCTATTTCTGTTGTGCTCACAGTTTATGATTTACATATACCTGTCAGGACAAGAATAGCAACAAATTGTTCATACTAATAATAAACTATTGTATCAGGCTTATAGCAAATATATGTGCTAAGTTCATCACTGTATAGAATATAAAATGACAAGAATAAGGTTTATTGGATTGCCCTTTCTTCATATTTAGTGGCTGCTAAACTGTGCATCAAACTGTGAACTCTTGTAATCACTGAAGCAAACAGCCAGTTCAGTTACTCTCAGGAGTAATGAGTTACTGAATCTAGTCCATAAATAAATGACATCTACTACCTTGAAACTTCTCTCTCTATTTGGTAAAAATTGTTGCATTTCAGGCAAAATAAATGGGGATAGGAACGTTTTTGGCAGAGATGATGAAGCCCTTCACAGGTCACAATAGCTACAACTGGCACATATTATGGAATTCTGAGGAAGGTCAAGCAGGAGTCAGGTGTTTTGCATTTTGATCCATTTCAATCCTACATAAAAAGATTAACATTTCTTTCTGATTCTAACTTTGCTTTCAAACGCATTGTCTAACATTTTCAATCTGACATTCTTAGTACTCCTTGAACTCTAGCCAATTGTTTGACAAAGCAATAAAAGCATCTTCTCACCACAGCAGTTACTCTACTTTCTCCTATTACACAAGAGAAAACCTTCAGTTAAGCAAAGATTTACAAGATATTTGTGTGATCTACAAATTATGGATGCAGACAGATGGGGCTTCCTGAGATACAAAACACCACACAAGTGAATAACAGTGAAATGGCTCACCAAATAAATGAGCTTTGATTGATTTTTCTGATCTTGCAACTCATAAACAATATGAGACTAGGACCTGGAAAATCTGAATTAGCTACTAGTCTATTCTTGGTCAACTCAAGCTCATCAATATCATTTCCAGTCTTCTTCTAAGTACAGTTTAAGGACCCTTTCTTTGAGCTCTGCCTAATGTTGTTGAAAATCTTGCCAGTGAAATGAAATACGTTTAAATAAATTTACCTCCAATAGTAAGTGTATCTTTAATTTATAAGTTTTGCAACCTAACTAGATTTTGCTGAAGAATAAATAACTTTCTATCACAATAAATGTCTTCAGTATAAGATATTTTACATCATTTGCATTAGACTTCTCATTGAGAGATTATCTTCCAAGAATCATGAAACATAGATTTATAGGATATACAGTGTATTTTAATGTATATACAATGTGAATTATACAGGTGGGAAAGGTAAGGATTGAGTATTCATGAAACTCATGAGTCATTCTGTTGTGAGCCAGAAGCTGAGCGTTTAAATGAGAGCACAGAGATGTTCATCTTGCTTTTTACCAGAGGTGATCTTGATCTATCCTATAGTTTGTCCACATCTCTGATAAGAAAGCCAGCAGGAGCTTGGCTGTTTCTAGGCTAATAGCAAAGGAAATAGAAAGATCATAACTGCTGCCCTGTATGTGATAGTCAATTTGAAATACTGCATTTCAGATCCCCACCCTGAACTGAAAAATTGCTATCTCTGCTGTGTCAGACAATAGTATCTGTAGGTCTATATTGAAAGAAAGAAAAGAAAAGAAAAAGAAAAAAAAAATAAAATAAAATAAAATAAAATAAAATAAAATAAAATAAAATAAAATAAAATAAAATAAAATAAAATAAAATAAAATAAAGAGAGAAAGAGAGAAAGAGAGAAAGAGAAAGAGAGAAAGAGAGAGAGAGAAGAGAGAGAAGAGAAGAAAGAAAGAAAGAAAAGAAAGAAAGAAAGAAAGAAAGAAAGAAAGAAAGAAAGAAAGAAAGAAAGAAAGAAAGAAAGAAAGAAAGAAAGAAGAGAAAGAAAGAAAGAAAGAAAGAAAGAAAGAAAGAAAGAAAGAAAAGAAAGAAAGAAAGAGAAAAAAGAAAGAAAGAGAAAAAGAAAGAGGGAGAGGAAGGAAAAACTAGAAGATACAAGGTTACAGGGATAAAGGCTTTTATTTGCTTTAACTCTGAAATTGATGGGCTTTTTATTTATCAAGCAGAAAATTTTTTTGCTTATTTGATCTTTTAGTCTTATGTCTAATATGTTTCCTATTGTTGTTAATTTGAGCACCTTATTGTATCTGAGCAGTTCTCTTCCTTCCATAATTCAGTAGGAAAAAAATCATAAAAATCTGACCTTCATAAAATGGTGAGTTTCCATGGCCTTGGCAAGAACTTCATGCTTTAGGTGAGCTGTTGGTATGACAGTTTATTTCTTCTTGTAGAAGTTATTCTTACAAGCAACTCCTGTTATAACTATACCTTAATATACATTATTTCATCATTAATATTTTCACAGTGAAGACTATTGTGATATGCTGCTACAAGTTAAAGTTTTTTCTGTGTTTCTTTCTGTTGTCTTCTCAAGTCAACCTATTAATAACTTGAAACGGACTCTGCAGGAGAAGAGAAACTGTGCAACATTTGGAAATACATGAGTAACTGGCAGAATTACATGAAATTCATGAGTTACAGCAGCATGAAGGGGCAACAGGGATGTAAAATGCTGAGCTGATGTTTAAAATTCTTCTGGCTCCTTGCTTCACCAAAACATATCCATTCCCAGTTGTTACATTGCATGGTTTTGCATACTTGCATGATTGACTGTCTTGGTAGTTCTTATGCATTTTGATAGAGCTCAGCATGGTATTATCAGAAAACTTTTTATGTAGTAACTTGTTTTAAATGAATGAGTAATATATCTAATCATGACAAATGTATGGCTCAACAAAACATGAAATACAGGAGTGAAGTAGATGGTTTGACACAACCAAAATCACAGGACTCTTAGAAGAGGTCTGTTACATAGTAAGTTTGAATGTCATGTTATTTATTTTGTATTCTTAGTGCATATTTAGAATATACATTATAAGGATGATTTTCTTTTGATGTTTAACACAGATTTCTGATATATTTAATACATTTTTCTGGTAATTACTGTTACAGCTTGATTGAACTCATTAAGGAAGAGAGATAGAACATGCGAAAATTGGGAAATTTGGTAGGAAGAATTGAGAGACTTGGGGGAAGGAATAGTGCAAATGCGGAAAAATTACTATATAAGACAGCAAAAAATGTAAGATTTCTTCTGAACTTACATCAACAAAGAGGAATTTTTTTGTTGTTGGTTGGGTTTTTTTTCTTGTTTGTGTGTTTCTTTTTGTGGTGGTGTTATTTTGCCTGAAGGAGCTGATTTGGGTTTTTTGAACAAAACTCTGCTCCAAAAAAACATTTTAGAAGTATATTTGGTTTTGTCGAGGGGTGTGAAAATTTCACAGTCAGAAGTTTGAAGCTAGGGTAAGAAATAAAAGAAGAAGTGGGAGTAATAGAAATTGCATTCCATGAAGATGGTCAGTTTGTATAGTAGATACCCTGAAGATGTTTTGGAATTTGTGCCTTCTAGTAGAGAAATTAGACTTGAACAAAGGCAGTGTATTAGGGAGGACCAACATGTGATGAATGTGCTTTCTAGCTTACATCATGATTTAAAATCCTGCTCAAAGGAACAGGTTTCTGTAGAAATAGCCTAAATCATAGTTGCATTTCACAAAAATCTGCCAGAAAATCCATGAGAAGCATTCCCCAGTTTGAGCTTGATGAAGCACCCAGAGATGTTTATAGAAAAACATTTAGTGCCCGTGGCATGAAGGATTTAAGGACTCACATTGAGAATAACAATAAGGGAGTGTCCTCTTTGCATTTGCAGAACATGTTTAGGTTATGGGCTGTGAGAGTTTGGATGAGTAGGAGCTCTATGAATGCCTTATTTTAGCAATCCGTGTATCCTTCATAACCATGCAAAGCAATCTAAAAATCTTCCTGGGGGCAATGTTGCAAACATTTACTTGAGCAGAGGACAATTTCTTCCTGTTATTTTTAATCTGTGCATTCACTCCACCTAATCTCCTAATGACATTAATAAAAGTTCAAAGTTGTCTCATCAAAATATGACATTTTAAATTCTGTTGTTTAAATTACAAAAGAAAGAAACAAAATTTGGGGGAAAGAATGTGGTTATAGAAAATAAAAAATTTGTGGCTGTAAACTTAATTTGGCTCCTTTCTGACTATATGAGAATTTATTCATTAATTTTGTGATCCCCTGCCCTATCCTTTAGTTTTGAACTTCCCAGCATGAAGAGGTTCTTACTGTGGAAGGGAACTCAGTTTAGTTCCTTGAAATTCTTTGCATAATCAGAAATTTAGGTAGAATATTTAAGATTTTTATCCCTATCTCCAACTTTCCAAGAAAATATTTGGAAGCAGATTGACCACATTCATCTATGCATATAAAAACATGCTTTTGTTTGTGGGATGATTTGAAAAAATGTTTAAATATTTTAAATAACTTTAAAATTTAAATGGTGCTATGGGCTTTACAGGTAAGAGACGACAAGTTTTTGTGGCTCTGTTGAAGGAATAAATGTTGATGCCATCATTTGTACAGATATTTATTGTTTGCAGTGGAGAAGCTGGGATGAATTTATTGTTTACTCAGAAGAATCTGTGGAAATCATAATCCAAAGTAGTATGGCTTTTGGTAGATTATTTTCCATATAAATTCTGCACAGGCTAGAATGTTTACTGTAAAATGGCATATTTATTTGCAGAAAATTTATCTTTACAAAGAATTGAAAAGACTTCTAAAAAAGTGACAGACATGCCATGCATGAAAATGACATTGTCTTAGAGTTAACTGCATGATTTCTGAAGCCAGTATATTTTGACCTGGAAAGCTGATTCGGAGCTGGCTAGTATGATTATTTTATATGATACCATTTCATTTCCTGCTTGTGCTCTGATCTCTTAGTCTAGTGAATATATTTGAATAGTATATTTCTGAGACATTTTGGTGGAACCTAAGTTTATTTTTGTAAAAGAAAAGGAACTCCGGTGCCTAGATCAGCTAGACATCAAAGTGCAGTGAAACAATAGGACTAAGATGAAGAAACAAATTTTTCTCAGATACCAAGATGTGTAACAGGACACTTGTGATTCCATACAAAGTTAATTGGGAATTCTCCTTTCTCTTGAATGGGATCAGAATTCAGTTTAAAAAATGTAAATGTTGTACAAGAGAGCAGTATTGCATCTATAGAAACAGTTCTCCAATACCTACTTCTTTCAACCCATCGATCATATTTTTTAAAAATGCATGAATAAATACCAAGCTGTCTTTTAAAGGCCAACAGAATAATTTAAACTAATTTTCCTGATAACAGTGTTGAAAATAGAATATCAGGATCAGAATATCAAAGCGACATAAAGGCAAAAGGTGTCATATAATAGAAATGTTTATTTCTCTTAAAGCTGCAACTGCTCTATGAATTTTCTGAAGGCTAATTACCTATCTTAAGAGTGGGGGTTTTTCTCCTAAATTTTCTTCTTGAACAAGAGATAATGGTTTTAAACAGTCTACTATTGACGTCAGCCAGAGCTATCAAATGTTAGTCAAGAGTTTTTAGTTATTATCTCTGACCTCCTTTTCTTGTTTGATGTATTGTATTTGAAAGGTTGATATAAACTTCAAAATACACAGTTAATATTGATCATTATTTTAATAGTGGACAGTGGTTGTAACAGCACTGTCTTTTATCCAGCTTATTTTGCAAACAACTTCATGTTCATCTACTGTAATTAGAGTATAATATAGAATTTTCTTGTTGTTGTGAGTAAAGTGACTGGGGTAAGATATTTCAATTGTCTGCATGCTGCATGGTTCAAGAAAGCACATCTGTAAATATTTTCATCTTCTCCAGATCAAGAATAAAATGTAACTTCAAGACTGGAGATTCAGATGTGTGTTCTTTAAGCATGGTGTTAGGGACTTAGATTCAAAATTTCAAGCACCAATAATTGAGGTAGCATTTAACTTAATGGAGTTGATGAAGAATAAGGTAAAGAGAATCTTTAATAAATTTAAAACTTTATGGCATTGTTTTAGAGTTGACAGGAAAATGTTTCTCTGAGAGCCCTGATAATAAAGTTCATTTCAGAATTAATGTTTACTGTCCCTGTTTTATTATTTATGTGATAATTCACAAGATAATTATTCATCACAAAATCCCTATTAATGCTTAACGGTTGGTGCTGTGGGTACAATAAACATGGTGTATCTATTAGGCTGATATTAAATCCATGCAACAGTAATGAAGAGAGCATTTAATAACAATAAGTAGGTTAACAATATCATTTACTCATCAGAAGGACTTCCATCATCTCAGGTTGTTATGAGCTTTGAAAAAGAAGAGATGGAACTGGATTTAGGATTTCAAGTTTGAGTTAATTCCATTGTGGGGTAACAGCAAAGGAGAAAGGTCCAGAGCACTATAAAAGTTGCTCCACTTGAGATTATATATTAGCTTTTTTATTTACCTGGAGGTGATTATGCTGTGGAGACAAGCAATTGGTTTTGCATGTCCACTCTCTCCTTCCTTTCTCATGAGTGTTTTGGAACAGAACACTTTTGCTTTGCTTCTGTTGACAGCTTACTTTTATTTTCTTTTGATGATCATAATAATTTTATTCAATTTCATTAGTCAAAGTCAAGCTGTTAAAATATATAGCTTTGTGTGTTCATACAAGAATGGGACACAAAACTATCTGTGCCTTAAAATATCTTCTTCAAGTTCTCATTCTGCTCTTTTCTGATGTAGAAGGGAAAACATGTTCTGAAACTTTTTGAAAGTAATTTTCAGCTGAGTGCTATGGAATAAACATGACTATGGAACAAACAAGCCTATGTACCATAACGTTTTAAACAATATTTAGTGGTTTCAGAGTTACAATAGTAATGCTGAGCTGATGGGTGATTTAAATGTCTCTTTTCCAACCTTGTTGGTTCTATGATTCTAATATCTCATAAACATATCCATCTGTCCTAACAAGGTGTTTCTCCATTCTTTGCATGACACTCACACTAATAGCTGATTGTTGAATATTCCACCAGAATAATTTTCTGACCATATTTGATACATGTATGGATGATGGTTTAAAGCAGTCTAAATATTTTAAATTTTGCTGCAACAGAGCTGACGGGTTTTACTTTTTTAAATAGTAATCCTTTGCTTATTTTCTATTTTCTTTTCTCTGCATGTTTGATCAAGGATTGTTACAATTACCTGTCAAAAAAATCTCTATTCAGCATTGTGTTGCCCTCACAAACCAGACAGTGCAACACCATAGGATATCAATGATATCGAAATTATATTAAATACATCAAAACCAAAAAAAAATGAAAAAAAAAAAAAAAAACCAAAACAACAACAACAAAAAACCCCAAAAAATAAACAAAAAAAAAAAAAACAAACCCAAAAACCAAAACCAGCCAAAAAAACAAACCAAATCAAGAAAACAAACAAAAAAATAAAAAACAACCCCCCATGCAACTGATGCATTGTTTCTTCCAAATGCAAATATGAAAATTTTTCATTGAGTATATCTAGAATTCTACTACAGCCTGTGGCCGGGTGAGCTTGGATTATTGCATCTACTGTGTCATCCCAGAGTAAAAGCTTTTCTCTGAAGCTCTAAATCACAATGTGGTCTCTTACTCATGCACCCTGATCATTGCTCAACAATGGAATCAAATGACTCTTTCAATCCCAAAGAAATCATTCTATGACCTCTCCATCTACTTTGTCCTCCTGGAGCATGTAGATCAACAGCTCAAGGTGGCAGGAGAAAACTGTTTATCTTCCCTCATCCTGCTCCTTTTTTAGCCCAGGAGACCTCTGCAAAAAATGTATGCTGAAACTTTCATGATGGTGATGATGATCTACAAAAGTTTAGAGAGCTCCACTGACTCCAGAAAATACATGTGCTCTTTGTTGCATTCCTGCTTTGGACTCCACACAGCTCTCCCTGCTGTGCTGCTTTCTGCCTGCTCCCAGTGGGCAGGTCCTGTGCAATGTGGATGAGCCTTACAGAAGACATAACTGGTGTGAACTGTGAAAGGTCTTCCTCTTCAGTATGTCATCTTCCAAGAAAACAGAGCTGTTTTCTCCTGTGAGAATTTTGAGTCTATCTGTTCTGTTTGTTGAGTATTAAAAACCTATTTATCATCCCTTTTGTTAAAAAAAACCCCTCCTCTGTGTAATCAAGTTTATTTCCTTGACCCAGGCCCTTGCTTTTCTCTTCATGGTATAGATGTGTCATATAAGGAAAGCTATTGATTTCTCTACTTATTTTAAAAGGGTGTTTTCATTATTTTTTAAAAATTATTTTTATTTTAATGCAAATATTTCCTATCCACTGAAATGTCTTATCTTTAAAAATGAGTGTAGTGCCATAGCTGTGTTTTTTCTATGGAAAGTCTTCCTCTTCCCAGACCTGTTATTTTTCTAGTTTCCTCTCTTGAAATCTAGCATTTCAAATGTTCCTTTGATCTTCTTACATCTTAGTCTTGGCAAAGAAAAAAAATACCGCTGTTCAGGTGATTGGAATTTTCATTTACATTTTAATGGTCTCTCTTTTAGTGGATCTGCTTATGTATCCCTGAAGAGGCACAAAATAGAGCAATTGTTGTTCAAATGTGACCATTGTTACAAAAGAAATGTAATAATAATTCAGATTTGTTGCTATATGATTTTTATAGGCAGATATCAGATCCTCTCCATGCCAAGTTTACTCTTGTTTTAAGACTGCTAATGAATTATACATACCAAGAATAAGATTATTTTATAATGTCTCCTTTTTTTTCTGCAGTGATTTGATGACTTTGTGGAAGCATTTTTCATTTTGTGAGTTCTTTACAAACAATTTTAAATGGATTATATTTGGTTATTTATAAACATTTGTTTGTAATATCTTGAACAGTTAAGTGGTATGAAAGGCTTTCCACCTCTTCATGTGTTGACAAAACATTTTATGAACAGGAAGTAAGCACTTCTGCAATTGATTGGAAAACTTTTTTTTTTTCTTTCTTGGAGACAACATTCTTTTACATGTGATCACTTAGATCTTGAGAGGAATAACGAGATGGCAAATTTGCACCAGCACCCATCCTTCAGAAAAAGCTGTGGATAGAGATGGGTGGAAAAAAAGGAATGGAAAACTTCAGAACCTGAATAGTTTTTAATACTAATTACCAAGCCCTAGCTGTTGATTTCCCTATACACGTTGTATTAAGAGTTATCTACTGAGGGAAGTTATTCCATGGTAAACTGGGGTGCAAATTTACAGTACATTGGTTACTCTGCATTAACTCCCTGTGAGGAAACAGCATGAGGCAACTTGTTTTACCTTAAAAGTGCCTTGCTTAAAGGTGTTCTTTGTATGGAGGAGTTAGTGGACTGTAAATTCTAACCCAAGCTTATTAACATTAAACTGTCTGAATAGATAAAGCCTTATTTGTCTGACATTAATTTTCAGGCATCTCTGTACTAAAGACTTGTCATTGTTGACCTTCTACAGTCACAATTACAAATTCCCTGAGTTCATGCCTGTGTTCATACAGCAACTGATGTATCCATTTACTGTCGATGGTCATCCTCCTTCCTTGTGATGATCCTCACTTGCTATGAAGGATCAAAGGTAAGTCTAATGCATAAAAGAAATATAATAATAAATTCTATAATATTAAGTATTTATAATAATAAATATTTTTAGATGTGTTCCTTCAAAGACAGGAAAAACTTGGTACCAAGCCCCTGTGATGTTATATGCCTGCAAGTTTGAGAGCTATCTGAGTTACAAATTAAGCACCCACACTCCTTCAACTTGAGAAAGTTGGCATTGCAGCTTGTGCCTGTCTCAAAAATGTAGATCAGGAAGAGAACCCATACACTTCTAAAGCGGCATGATTGTGGTAATTGCCAGTGATTGTCTTCTAGTATTTCCAAAGGAGATATGGAGTCTCAGTAGACAGGAAGTCCATTGAGAATGATTGGGTAATATTTGCCACTGATTACCATGACAATTTTTTGAGCAGATAATGAGCTGTGTGAATGACGAACATTTGTACAGCAGGTATAGTTTCCAGAATTGACATTCTTGAGCACTTGATACTTTTTGCTCTTCAAAGTTCAACAGATTATAAATCTCCACAAAGTTTGTCAGTACATGGAAATAAAAGAAAGAAGCTAGATATAGTCTAAAAAATTTATTTCAGTGTGAAGGTGTTCTGACAAAGAACTAGGAAAAAGGGAAACAAAACTTTTTTTCCTTTTCCCTCAAAGGAATGGAGATGGGGTTTTTTGCTAAACAGAACCAATTTCATTTTTGCTGATAATCCCATATTCAGTAAAACTAGTTTGGATGAGTGGAAGAAAACAGAACTAGGTGGTGATTCATGGTTTGGTCTGAATTTCAAAAATATTAATGTTTCACAGAAAATAATAGCACAAAAATTTTTGTTGCTTAAAGATGTGTGTTTTTTTATTGAAATGAAATGTTAAATGTCAATTGCTAAAAGCTATTCAAATATTAATTGACTAACCAGCATATTTTTTTCTTTCTGCCTGATTGACTGTTCTATAAAACTTCCTACATAAAATAGGAAATGTTTAAAAAAAAAAAAAAAGATTAAAAACTCAATTCCAGGCCATTGCATTGAATTCCAGGAATGACACATGATTCAAGCCAGCATGGATCCTGACTCATTGTTTGCAGCTGAAAAGAATCATATAAGGCTTTGTGTCTTAGTAATATCCTAAGAAGATAACTAATAAGAAATAACATATATTGGTAACCTCTCTAGAATCACTTTCATTTTCAGAGAATGCTCTGGGCTTGACAGCTCCAGGAAAGGGCAAGAGCAGACAAAGAGTGTAATATAAGTCTGAACACTGCTTTGCTGGCTCTTTTTTTTTTCCTTCTCAGTATCTGTTATAAGTAAAAATAGATTACCATAGATCTTTTAAACCCAGACCAGACATTTGAACTGTCATTTTCACCTCTGATTTTCATCAAGGTATTTTACAGGCACTCAGTAATGTATCCTGTATATCAAGAAACACACACACACACACACACACACAAAAAAAAAAAAAAAAAAAAAAAAAAAAAAAAAAAAAAAAAAAAAAAAAAAAGGGGAAAAAAAAAAAAAAGGACAGCGCTCAGTGCTTCTGTTCTGTGGTGGTGAGAGGCAGCGCGCTGCACTCTTTGTAGTCCACAACTAGGGAGTTCAAAAGCTCTAACAAAGGACTTCTATGCACCCCATGCTTTCTTCTGCTACTTTTATTCTGAGCAAAATGTATTCAGTTAACAAAGAAATGGGAAATAGTGATCTTGAAACAATTTTCATGCCAGAAACTGGATTTTTGGTGGTATAATGAACTGATGTCCTGTAAAAGGTCGAAAAAAATTAGATCAGTGAAACTATTTGATGGCCAGGAGGAATGTAACTTGTCTGTATTTATACAAACTTTTCCTCTAATAGGACTGCCCAGTTACTTTAATATAATCAATAGGAAGAGTCAGACACATGATGAAAACTTGTTCCCATTCTACCCATGTGTATGACATGAAAATGGAGAACTACAGTTTAGATGGACCATTAGAAAACTGCAATGAAACCATCCATTGAATGAACAAGGACATGAAAATGCTCAAGTTATTAATTTTGTATTTGCACAAAAGATTCTTGGGAGAGGTTTGAAGTTAGGTTTCAAAACTAGCAGGTCCCCTGATGATTTATTCTCCAATTTAAGTCCAAGACTGGGTGGCAAGTGAAAGATAATAGCAATAGATAATTGACAATAAAATAAAAAGCACCTGTAGGTGAGATACATACAATTTATTATTAGCAAATCTGTCTGTTCATAGAGACTCCAAGCTGTGTTCTCCTCATCAGAAAAGGGACATGGAGCTAAGGAAATGTTCTACACTCTGTCCTTACATGGGTCGTTTCTTGATGAAAGGCAGTGGTCATTTCCTCAAAATTTCATCTAAAAGCCTTAATTCTCTGTCCCCACAGCTGCTCTGTGCTTTTTCTGTTGTTCCATAAGACCTAGTAGAGATATTTAAAAAACAGTTTGCAATTTGTGATCTCTGCCCTATCACCCTTGAAAGCTAACTGTATTTTTTTGCTACTTGGTTATGGACTTGCTACGATTATGCTCACACAGAAATGTGGAAAAACCTTTATTACTGGATGCTTGGAGTTTCAAGAATTTGTGGATCTGTCTCTAGGAAAAAAAAAAAAAAAAAAAAAAAAAAAAAAAAAAAAAAAGGAGATTAAAAATCACATGAAAAAAAGACACTGAAAGAAGGAAAATAAATGAGGCTGAAAGAATTATCATGGTTTAATTCGGGTTTTCTTTGTTACTACTAATGGTTATTGCCATCTGAGAAGGAAGTATGTATTGGTTGGAGAGCTAGTGTCTATATCTATATTAAAAATAATAAATGTTTTTTAATCTTCACAAAACTTTTTCATGCTTTATTGACCTGTCCATAGAGACCTGATATTGGAGATACAATTCTTGAGTATTCCATTCCAAAATCACAACCAGTAGAGGACAGTGTTTTCAAAAATATCAGAAGAATGACCATAGATTGTTGACTGGCTGGTGATACCATTATACATGACATTGCTTTCAGGTCAACATTTCTGAAAATGTTAAAACTTGCTGGGGAGTCAACTGGTTACAGATAGCACAGGTAAACACTGTGGCAAAATGTAGCATTTTGTAAATTCTGTAAAGTCTCTCTTTCTAAAATACTTCCTCTGCTCACCTTTAGACAAACAAAAACCAAAAAACAGTTGATTAAGTTACTAATAAATGTATTCTATTTATAGTTGTGTATTATCAGTATTTGGGGGGGGGGGGTGTCTTTCTGCATTGCAGTTAGTCTTGCTTCAGAAAATTCTCAGGAAAGTTGTAATGTGAACTTTTTAAACAGTGTTTTTCTCCATTTTGTAAATTCTTATATGGCTTTTCCCAGGTCTACAAGAAGATGAATATATGCAGTAGGTGTTGGGGATTTTTCTAAAGAAAAAGAGCTCACACATACAAAAAAAAAAAAAAAAACACCCAAACAAAAAACCCAACCAACCAACCAACCAACCAAAAAAACCAAAAAAAAACCCTAAACTAATAAACAAAAAAGAGATATAAAAAGAAAAAAGAAGACAGACATTGACAACAGAAACAAATTATGAAATCTGACAATGAAAATAAGTAGAATTGAGACAAAAATCTTCTGTGCTTTTTAGTAGATATACTACAGCTAGCAGATTAGAATTACAATTTACATGAAGGATCAGAGATGTAACTGTTATGTACCCATGTTTTGTTTAAAAGCAAAACTAAATTAAACAGAAAACCTAATAACAGGCAATTAAAATATCTGCAGAAGGAATTCTACAATAATGATGTTACTAATAATAACCTGTAAATTGTGTCCCAGACAGCTATTAAAAAAAAAAAATAAATAATTACTTCTAGAAAGTTACCAAAAGCTTTTTGGAATTTGATGTTAACAGATTCATCAGAGCATAAAAATATATTTGAACTACATGACCTTTATGCAATTTTATTTGGTTTTCATGTTTGAAATTTAATTTAGAAACATATTTTATTACTTGGAAAATTGAGTGGAAAGAACACTGGGTGTGCATCTTTAGTTCTTTTCACTAGAGTCATTAGAATAATTTGCAGGAAAGCCTTTCCCTTTAGTATTTGAGAGTTAAACACTTGCACATATTTGTGGAAACAAGACTATTTTTACCTGCAAACTATTTAATTCCTCAAATTAATAACTTAACCATGTAAATTCATCATATTTAGAACTCATCTCTTACAAGCTTTATAGTAGCAGCATATTGTCTCTTCAATTCAGTCTGTCCATTGGAAGCAAGCTCAATATATTTGGAACTATCTTTTAATCATACTACATGGGGTCTAAAAATTTCTCCACTGCTTTCTGATCCTTGAAAGGAAACTTCAATTCATTTTGACATGTTGTCAAAAAGGTCTACTTTGGTTTTCAATGGAAAAATGGAATTAGTTCTCTGCTCATTTTACAGCAACCCTGAAACTAGGATCACAAGTCCCAAGCAATGTAATATTACTATCATAATCATAGGAGAAATTATGTAAATTTTTATTTCCTTAAGAAGAGAGTGAAGTAAGGAAAATGACCATGAGAAACAAAAATATTTGGGTGTGCTGCATTCTTGGCAGTAGTGCCTTTCTTAGCAAACACCTCAACCAATTTTATTTCTATTTCTACTTCTGTTTATTTATCTTACACTTGCTTTGCAGATATGAAAAGCATTGCTTTTTCTAGATGCAGGTTTATTTTAAGAACAGTAATTTAGTATACAACATCTAAATCACAAGCTAAACTCTCTCCTGTGACCTGAAGACAATTAGACAATCTTCCTTCAATTAGATTTTTGCTGGATTCTTTTTCAACTTCTCTAAACAAAGCTGAATTATGAGGAAAACATCTGGATTCATACCAAATAATTTGCAAGGTAGTTTTGTAGCGGTAGCTTACTACCTTTTTTTTTTTTTTTTTTTTTTTTCTAAAAAGGTTCAAAATTCTGCCTTTTCAAATGTATTCTAAAGCATATTTATGACATCTGCCACTTCCACAAGTAGCCCCATGGATTTAGGGGGGATTACTTCTGTGATCAAATGTCATCTAAAGTGCAAGATGCCTATAGAAATTAGAAATAAGCCTCTCTAATGCATAACTTGTCCCTAAAAGCATTTCCTATATGAAATTTCCAAGTTTACTTTTTTAATTTTTTGACATATGTTATTGCATTGTAAATGCTGAAGAATCTTCTTTTTTTTTTTTTTTTCCTCAAGATCAAAATGTTTCTGATATTCTAATTCCTATTTTATGGGTTGCATAATATTCCACACATATATATTCCATATAAATAAGACACAGACCTACACCTATGTGTAGTGCATCATTCAATTATTTAATTTCTTTCATGATAATAACTCTTTTCTTCATCACATATTCCTATTATTCATAAACACTTCAAAAACCACCATGGTTGTAGCCTTAGAAGATGGAACTGCACAGCATTTTATAGTTTGTGATTTCATATGATTTGGGTAGTGCTCTAAACAATTTGCATTGGCATTTTGCACAGCAAGCTGACAATTATTAACAATATATTTTTCCCTGTCCTGTTTGTGTGGCTGTTTTATTCATAGAGGGTTACAAGTGAGTTAATTTTCAGAAAGAGTGGTTTGAAAGAGGTCTGGATCTGGGCTGTTTATGAACACAGTCTTTTCTCTTATTTCTAATTAGGGTGAAATGGTTCCAAACAGGAGTCAGTACTGCAGAAGTCTGTGCTGCACAAAGCCAGCCTTGTTAACGGACACAGAGAACAGTTTGTTTTGCCAAATAAACAACTTTGTCATAGCGCTTTTCAAAAAGAATATAATCCAGTTTACCAGCTGCCCTCTGAATGTTGAATGCTGTTGATGTGCATCTGGAGGTCTTTCTTGGGGATTAAAAATCTTTATTCCTATTTAGAGTCCCAGGCCTACTTACAGAGAGATTCAAAAGAGAATCAGTCATAAAAGCACTATTTTAATTTTTTTTTAAATCTGGTATATATTCTTTTATTTATAGAGTTGAACTGAAACTTAATAATTGCATATTTTTTTTTAAACTTTCTGTTGTACCTTGCATAGTTACAAAGTGGTGCATACTGGCACATACTGATTCTTAATAGCTGAGGAAAACTCATTAGTGTAGGCCTTGGTGTAAGCTTTGAAATGAAATGTTGTTCTGTTCTGTTTCAAAATAGATAGTGGAGATAGATGTTCTTTTGCAGTTTCTGCAGTAAAACAGGTTCTAAGCCTTTTAGTTTTCCAAGAATACCAGACCCAGTCTTATTGTTATTTCTACAATGTTGCATATGGGGATGGATAGTTTCATCAGGCAAGGAAAAAAAACCTGAAATTATGCATGAAGCTGCCTTCGGTGTTGATAGCAGCATTGCTGTTAAAAGGCAAAATAGGACAGTCTTGTATATGGTTTCTTTTCTCAAACTTGTGCAGGTTTAGTAGCCTTGTACTACCCTGTATGATTTTAGTTACCTCACGTTGATCTTTTACTGTAATCATCATGTAGTCCAAAATGAGGACTAGCTCAAAAGCATAACTTCATACTAATGATCTGAGCACTTCATTGATAACCTCCCATTAAAGAAGCTCTGAGTCAATAAGGGAAGTAGAAAAGCAAAGGGTATGTGAATGCAAACACTGTTAGTAGTACAGATTTGTGTGCACTCCTTAGGATATCAGTCATACTTTCCATATAATTAACAGGAATTTACCTGGAAATAAATGGAAAGAGAAACTGACACGCTAAAATTTAAAATTACTATAGAATTCTGAGGCTCAGAGACACAGCTGACAGGAAGAAAAAGAAGGGGAAGGTTATGCTATGAGAGCATTGCTCCTTGTGTACAGCTATGGAAAAAATATTTTTCTCAATAGAAGTTAAAGAGAATAACAGAGTTTGAACCTGATCTCCCAGGCACTGTGTGTGCCACCATGTGCCTTGCCTTTTGAGTGTACATAGCCTATGCTGAATAAACAGTGAAGGATACTCCTGAGCCTGAAATTTATGTGACCTCCACTGTTTGAGAAGACATTTCAGGACATCCAGAGATGTTCTGGTTGTAAAAGCTATGGAAGTTACAGAAAGATTAAATACTGCATGAAATAAAAAAAAATTTCTTCAATGCCCCTGCACTGAAATTGAACTGAAGTGAAAGGGTCTTTGTACCACCTATAAGCAGTGTTTCTCTGCCTCAGTATAAGTAGGTTCTGAGGCTGTCAAGTATGATATAGTAAACTAGGGACAACAGACTTTGTCAAACAGTTCAAGGGTGACTGTTGATTTATTAATTTTGATATGATATTAATTGTCTCCCCATCCACTTTTTTTTTTTTTTTCTTTAGGTTTCTGTTAATGAATATTTGTGGGTAGCTATGTCTTCTTATTTGGCTTTTTTTAGATTTTTTTTTTTTTTACCTGCTCTCTGTATGCCTCCCCCCACATTCTGAGCATCCGTGCCTACCAACATAGCAGTAAAGTGGAAAGGCTTAGACTCAAAGATCTACAACAGGAGGAATAATCACTGGAGTTATGATACCAGAATGTAACTATGTAACTCATACCTTGATGGATACCTTTGAGAGGGACGTGGCACTTGTCTCAACCCTGAATCTTTTTCAGCTTTGGAAAGTACAACTTTAGCTATACTTTCTATTTGTCACTAGAATGCAGCTCAGAGCACAAAATAAGTGGTTTTTTTTCTGGTCAACTTAACAAAGAGCTATGTGAGCTTGTTGAACATGTAAGCATATAAGAAAGCTGAAATTAAGAGTTATACATATCATAGAAGTGTCATTGTTTTGAAAGAATTAATAAAGCAGCTGCCTCCTTCTTTTTCTTCCCATCTCCCCTTACCATCAGACAGAATGCTTGGACTTTCAATTTCAAAGTCTTAATAATATAAAATGTGTGACTTGTTTACTTTCTAGCATTAAGAGGACAAAAGTCAAAAAGGAGATCTCTTTAGCTCTGCCAGAGTGGAAGAGACCTGACATGAAAGAGTCTCTACTGAATGCCCCTCCCTTTCCTATATGACTCCCTCACCTGTAGTTAGCCTAATTAAACTGAATAGGGGACTGCTCTTAATTGGCTCCCTGCTCTATTAAGTAATGCAGATTACACATTTGAAGAAATTTGAATTTCTTGGAATTGAATCCATCCTCTCAATGGTGAGCTTTGAATTATTTTTTTCCCTTGGTTTTAAATGTTTGTGTAAGAGGCCGAAGACCCTGAAAGATGTCATACAGACAGATTGGAAAATAAACATTTTCCAGTAATTTCTTTCATTAATTCTTTTTTTTTTTTTTTTTTTTTCTCTATGTAAAGTGTTTTAGAAGATGAATTAGAAAGTTAAGTGTCTCTAGATTTCTGAATCTACAGGCCAGATCCAAATAAGTCTACATATGCCTTCGTTTTTAACCATTTTGACTTAGAGAAAAAAAAAAAACAACAGTTAACCAAAGTATTGAATTTTGTGGAGCTCTGTGTCCTGCAAACTGAGCGAGGTTACAGTATGAACTGTTATCTTCACAGTCAGACCTTCAAAGAATTTGGGCCACTATTATTTTCCAAACAGTTTCTGCAGTCAGAAATAATCATAGGATTTTAAAACAGAAAATACTCATCTGCTTAAGGCCTCTTTGTCCAACAGCTACTGATACAATACTATTACCCAGTTCATGAAATATTTGTGAGGGCCTTAATCTTGTATGGTCATCCACTTCCCCATTTCTCTCTCATTTTCAGAAAATGAAGAAAAAATTTGTGTTGAGTCCCACTGTATAATTCTGAGACAAACAAGAGGTTCTCATTTTAAGATTTGGATAGGTAATATTTATAGTCAGCCTGTCTCTGTGTTTGAGATCAGATTTAATGCTTTTAGAAAGACTTTATTAACATACCTAATAATTTCCAAAGCAACATTCTAGAATGTCTAGATGTAGATATTTTGATGTCCAATGCCTCCTATTAAATGAGTATTCTCTTCCCAGCTCCATTAACTATGACCTTCTATCCTCCTGCACTATAAGGACATTATTTTCCTGCCTCCATTTTATTTCTATATGTACTCTAGTCTTACAGCAATGCAATTTTTGTCATCTCTTTCTAAGGTTGAGGATAACTGCTACTACCCTCAAGGCTATGCAAAGGCAGGGAAGTGACAACAAAGGTTGCTTCCACGGGAGACTCAGAAGTCCTCAGGACATGGAGGAGGAAGAAATATCTAAAACAGATGGCTGAAGAAAATTGCTAGGAAAAAGAAATGGTGAAATTCCTGGTCTTTCAGGAAAAGATGGGGATCAGCTTCATGGGGAAAACAAGATTTCTGTGATAGGGAAAGGAAAAGAGAAGTAACAGAGAGAAGACAAGGATAGTTACTGAAAAAGGAGGAAAACTTCACTGAAAAGAACATTTCAAAAGTTGTAATGCATGCTATTGTTTAACAGTATCCTTAAAAATCTGCTGAGTACCTAGGGGACCATATACACTCTTATCCAATTGTTTGTGTATTGTGTACTTGCATATAAACACACAATTACAATTGCATTATTAACACTCACAGTCTGCATTCAATGTTTCAGAAATAAGAGCCAAAAAATGTCATAATTGTGTCTATTTCACATTTATACAATAAATTCCTTTTTCAACTGAGATACTTTTGGAATCATCTACATGTGTAGGACCTTAAAATGAAGAACCTGTGAAAAACTACAGTCCTTGTCTTAGCCCTGGTTAGCAATTTGAGATTTTTGCCATTATCTGAGTAAGGAAATGTCTTTGAAAAAATCCCCAGTAGTTAGGATTACCTTCCGAGTTTCTTCACTAAACTGGAAGAGATTTCTTAAAGAAAAACTTTGTGATTTGATAACATCATTACTGCACTATGGCTTTTATTTCATCTGTTGTTACTGAATTTCTAATGATATAACTCTGAATAGGCAGAGTTAAATTTTTCAGTGGGAGATGAGTAGCAAAACACAGACCTTTATAGTAGTTTAAAAAAAAAAAACATAGTGTGATTGGCAAAAGGAAGACATTTGTTTTTGTTACGGTGAGAAAGATTCTCTTCTGCTAATAAAATTGCCTATTAAAACTACAGTTGTGTTATATCATTAAAAAAACTGTGTAGAGTCAATGCAGTAACATTAGTCTCATGAAATAGTTTGACAGTATTGAAGCCATTAAGTGCTTGTCTGATTTGTCTCCTATGTCATTCTTGTGATAAAGAATGGCTTAATAACGTTTGCATTTAAATAGCTTTGCAGGGATTGTTAATAAGTTTAAATATTCTGTATACTCACTGAAATACAAATTTGTGTGGAACAAAAGGTGCTCCTGAGCAGAGGAAAGAATATCAATTAATATTGGAATCTAACTCCAAATGTGTTGTTTACATGTATAATTAGTGACTGACATTTGCAAACACTCTGTGTAGCTTCAAGGGAATATGAAAATATTTTCAACTAAACACTCTCTTCCTTTTTGAGTCACTCTTCTATAGTCCTTCCTATAGCCAGGATAACTTTGGTGCCATCTTTTTCTCTTGTATTCTTCTCTAAAATTCTATCAATCCTCTTCAGAAAACAAGCAAACCTAATCCTCTAAACAAAGAGTAGGAATACATTCCTCTGTGTTTCTATAGATCCTAATATTTTCATTTATGCAAACTTCCTTTTTCTTTCTAACAGTTTTATTGATCTGCAGAATTCCTTGGATGCTATGGCTTCTATTTTGAATAACATCTTTGACAGTTTTTTGTTCAGTTGCAATTGCTCTGGTTCATGCAGCCGTATATAAAAATTAAAAACTGGCTTTGGAAGAAAGATATTTGTAATGATATAAATTTCAGTTTTGTGAAATGGTACTTGAAAATGACAAGTAAATACTATGAAATTCACAGTTTAGAATAATCTGTATTCCCTGTTTGTATGGTGAATCTGAAAGAATCAATTGCATACTTATTTCTTTTTTAAAGGGAACATTACCATTCCCTTTAAAGATTTGCTCACTGTTTAGTTGCTGCTATTATTTCTTCAAGTTAAAAGCAATCAGGATGGAAACTTTGTTGTGTGACATATTTATGGCAATGCTTTCCAGTCAGTACATAATTAACCCAGCTTTGGTTTGATGCTGAGTTACAGTCAATGAATAGAGCAGTAAAAGATACATTAAGCAGATATGGAGATTATAATGAAGAGGTAAAAGAACCTAACAGCTAAACAGCTGCAAGACTAAAATAAATGCCAAATGAAAAATCAGGCAACCAGAACATTGTCAAAAAATCCCATATTCTGGATCACTGATTTTGTAGCCATTGTGCCATATGAATATATATAATAATTTGAAAATGAACACAAATATCTTATTACATGAATCTTATTGTTTTGTATCTTATTACTTTGAAGTGCTCTCTGGAGTTTTCACTGTTGTTAGATGATAGATATTCTACTATTTTCTATGCCGAACAATGAGTGAGAAGCATATTTATGGAAAACTATCTTGGCCGCAAGTAATCTGGAAGGTAAAAAAGTACCTAAACCTTATAAAACTTTTTAAATTTTTAAGAAGTAAAAGAAGAATTCACATTGGCTTTGTTTGTTCATCTGCTTTTTTAACACCACTTCATTTCAGGATTACCTAGATTCCCTTTGTTAGAAGAAAGCATGGTAAATATGAAGCCTGAATATCTGTAGGATGGAGTGGAAAGGAGCCTGGAAGTCTCCTTTCTGCTGTTATGAAGGAGCTTCTGAGACAACAGAACATCTTGTCCAGTCACAATTACTGACTTTATAAATGTGAGTTGCTCTTGGGAGCATCACCAGTTTTCGTGAGGTCTGCACAGAAAATGAGGAAAAAATAATTTCTAACCTTTCCTAGTGCCAGTCATATCTAACCTGTAGTATTTTGTCTCACTCTTGTGGTAAAGGCACACAGCGTGTTTCTCTGCCAAGCTTTCAGCATTAATGCCCACAATACTCACTATTTGATGAATGAAGCAGACATTAGAGATCTTTTCTGTTTATTGAAAGGCCGTAAAAATTAAGGTGGTGCTACTTTTTTCTCATGGGGCTCTACTGCTATGGAATGTGGTAAAATAAGTCCCTGATGGTTGTCCTGATTCATCCTGTCTGTCTCAGGCACAATAACTCATTACAGAATTTATAACCATGATTCATCTTTCTATTCTGATTTTTCCTGAAGATACCAACTCCATCACCAGCAGTTCTTTATCTTCAGACGATGTGTCTTTCTTGTGCAAGACATGAATGTCTACAGAAGAACAGCACATCAAGCCCTAAGTGATCTGAGATTTCTCCCCTTATTGCTCCTTACTTTCTTTTTCATTTGCCCTGTAATGACCTCATTCTCTTATTTCATTCTCTTGCCTTTTGTATTTTCTTTGCTTTCTCACCCTAGTTACTGCGCCTATTCATCTGTTGCAACCAGAAAGGACCACTCTCCCATTAACTCCCTTTCTGGATTTCTCATAATGCCCACACTCAGGCATTTTGCTACATTTCCTTTTGTCAAGGTCCTTTTCTCCCTCAAGACGACTAGTCTGTCTTAATCCATAGTTGTTCAATTGCTTTTGACAAATTTGATCGTATATTTCTTTGTGAAATGTTGCCCTGTGGGAGTCTCACCAGCACATCTCTCCTCTTTCTCAGGTAGTTCTTATGTAGAAATCTGGTCTCCCATCATTCCTTCCCAATGCCTTTGGCTCTCTACTCGGTTCTCTTGATACCTACATTTTTCATGGTTTTGTCTGCTTAAATTCCTCAAACTATTTTCTCTGTTATGTTAGCACCACAATTCAGACAGCAAAGGCCAGGAAGTACAAGGGAAGAAAATCTGCACTCTAATACTTGCTGTCATCTCAAAACGTGAAATCTTGTCTAGAAAAACCCAACCAGCCAAAACAGTTTGGAAAAG
The DNA here is from genome assembly GCA_032173965.1 of Sitta carolinensis. Taxonomy (NCBI): domain Eukaryota; kingdom Metazoa; phylum Chordata; class Aves; order Passeriformes; family Sittidae; genus Sitta; species Sitta carolinensis. The sequence continues at coordinate 62,977,089 of CM063313.1, forward strand.
CAAGATTGCAAATAATTTTCAGGAAATATTGTTAAAAGTAAATTTATACCATGTTTCCTGCTGCCATATTTTCTTAATTTAGAAAGTTTGAAGAAAATCGTAAAAAATAAGTACTTATAAAAAGATAATATAAAGCAAATTAATGAACTTCATTATCTTTGTGGCATAAAGTTGGGCAAAGAAAGAGTCTAAACCCAAAATTTTTAATTATTAAAGAGAATTTCCTTTAAGGGATATTGGGAAGGGGTAATATTTCTTTCTGAAATCCCCATTCATAGGAACAATACTGTGAAACTAAAAGGGAAAATTGTTATAAAATTAGAACAATCCTGATGACTGATTACTGTATCCTTTTGTACTTTATCCTTATTACTTGGATTGCTTTGTGTTCTGAATTTGATATGATATGGTTTTGAAAACTAACTTACATCTTGGTTACACTTGCAATATCTAAAATGCAGTCTCAGGTGACATTAGAACAAAACACCGGAGGTAAACAGGGCTTGCAGACGCTCAACCCTTTCAGGTGTTGTAGACTTGCAATTTTGAAATCTCATCTCTACAAAGAGAGCATTCAATTTTCTAGCTTTTATGTTCAGAATCAAGAAGCAGACAGGCAGTAAAAGGAGCTTAATGTTCTCTGTGACAATCGTTTCCAACTAAATTTTCCTTTAACATGAAGGAATATCCTATGTTTCTTTACTCTTAATATTGCTCTTCATATCAAGAAGTGCGCTGCTGGAAAACAGGCAGTCAAGCAGATAACTAACTGAAAGAAAACACATATATTTCTGGATGTATCATATAAAGTAGATTCTTTAACTTACAATATAGCAGTTTTGTGTGCTGGAAACAGAAAAAAATCAACATTTTCTTTACAATTTTTGAAACTTCATCATCTAAACCTTCTTTCAGTAAATACTTCTAATAATACCCATCCTTCAGCAGATGTCTGAAGAAATTAGCCAGTAAGAAGTAAATAAAAAGACAGCAAAACACATTTGCAAGTATTTAAAATAAGGACTTTTAATAAATTATCCTTGTTCTGTAAGATTAGTGATTCCTTTTTTTTTGGTTATGGCAAATGGAAGCAGAATTTTTTTCACAATTTTGACAGGATTCTGTTACCATTATTTAAATGCCTGACAAAAAACTTCTGCATTCCTGGCTGAGATACTGCAACTTTTCACTCGACAATGTTTACCCATAAAACAGGATTAAACAAATTTAAAAAAAAAAAAGAAACTAAACACCACCCTCACCTTTCTTTATACACACTTTTCTAAGACTTCCAAGGACCAACCAAATCTCAATGTATTAATTCACGATCTCTATGGAATTGTTTCTGAGTGGGAATTGCAAGAGCTGTCTCTTTTAATACCATACTATAGAGGAGACGAAATTATCGTCTTTTGTTAATTCTTTATTCCATAATTGGCAAAAATGAAAAGCATTTTTTTGACAACCAGGCTCCTTATTTGTCTGAACAATCTGGGAAATGAATGGACTAGTAATGAAGCATAATCTGACAGATGATGGCAGGAGGTACGACTGGGGAAGATGATCTTAGCATTAAACCCCTGTACAATCCTGCCTCAATAACAGAGTAATTAATCAACTGGGCCTAACATATAATCTGATTAAAACCTTCTTTGCTAAAAGGTGTAAAGCAAACCGCCAAACTGAGTCTGAGTAAGCAGAGAATAATATAGAAAACCTAAACATTCCAGAAGCTGACTCCCAATTCCTGCATCTGGAAAATAAGTTTGTTTTATATTTTTTTCTAATGGTCTTGGAAATTAGAACTACTTCATACCTTACAGGTTTCAGAAGGTTTGCCTTGAATTTGGAGAGGTGAGGAAAACAGAGTTAGGATTCTGATACTGTTTTCAGAGGTCAAACACTTGCATCTTAGATAAACGCCTGAATTTTGAGTGTTGCCTAATCAACAGAAGTTGGAGCCCTATAAACAGCAAGAGTGCAATCAGGAAACTATATTTGTGCATGGCTTGATATGGCTTCCTAAAATCACATTGCATCCATATTAGAGCAGAGACACATTTTATTCTTCTTTAACTTCTTATCAGAGTTACAGGTACTGTGTCAAACTGATGATTACAGCAAAATTTGTGAGCCTGCAGAATATGAACACTATGACAAAATGAGTTGGGATTCAAAACTTCCACTACTGATTAACAATGGAAATCTCAGCTATAACTGTCCAAGCTATAATTCCATTTCATAGTCTTGACATGCAATGCAAAACTAACCAAAAACTCAAAACCAGGCACATATTCCTGTCAAAGTTGAACATTAGTTTGTTGCAATTTGAATTCACACGTAAATTCAGGTGAACGTCTTTATTCTGTAAAGCTACTTCAGATGCTTCCCTTTTTTATTTTCTTATTTAATAGGATGTTCTATTTCTAGCAAAGGAATACAAAAATAAGAAGTGATGAGATGAAGTGAAATCAATTGATTTTTTATGAGATTCGAAACTTTGGACTTTTGTAGAGGTTAGTGTGAAGTTTTGGGGCATTGTCATTAATAACATACAGTTTCAGCTATTTCGTTTAGCAGCCTCATGGGATAAACAGTGAGAGCCAAATTCTGCTTCTACATCCAGACAACCTCATCAAAACTGAAGGAGATAGAACTCACAACAGCCTGTGGAGCTTGGTAACAGCTGTGCTCTCACACTGAGCATGCACTACCTTTATCTCCTCGTATCCCATGTATTCCTAGGCTTTAGGTCAGCTTAACCTTGAAGTCTAGTTCTTCTAAACTCAGTGCAAACATCAAATAGTTTTATGGCCATGAATTTTGTCCTTGTGCTATAGTACTGGTTGAATCTCATTCCACTTAGGTTCTAGTTGACTGGACAAAAGCAAAGGTTTGAGGGGTGGAGTAGGAGTGAAATGAGACATTAGATGGGATGCCTGGGAGATGTGGCAACCTGAAAACTGTCTAGGTTTCTCTGTGATTGATTACATCTAGGAAAACTGGGAAGGATATATCATAAACAGTTTCCAGACCAAACAAGGGGAAAGGATAGTAAGAAGCAGATCTTACCCTTGTGGAGCAATACTTTTTTGATGCTGACTCCCATTTTCATGGTAAGACAGATCTGCTCAGTCACAAGAAGCAGGGTCAAAGAGTAGACACATACTGAGAGGAGGTTATGGACCACCATGGACCTTAGAACACCACCACCCCACCACCCTCCCCTGGCTTTTCTGGAAACTTTGCATCAGTAGATCTTCCATGCCCCATAGTCTTGCACCAGATATGAAAATTTTACCCCCAGGGAGGGATCCAGGCATTTCCATGCTAATTTGAATATACATAACCTGACAAAATCTTTGTTTCTGTGGGCACCCCACCCAGTAGATCAGGACTTCAACAATTACTCTGATCACAGACATTAGAATTGAAACAATCAAGTTGCTGGATCCATGGGTTGTGTTACCTTTCATCTCCATTATTTACTTTCTTCTCTCTCTTTCTTTTCCTCTCATATTTTCTATGTGACATTTTGCACATTTACAAAAAGGAACCAAAACGGCCACATGCCTTCTATCTATCACACTCAAATTGTTTTAAAAGAAATCTGCCTCATACACATACACCAGTCACTCAGTTTTGTTTCACTGTAATTCATCCCCAGGGATGTATTAACTGGAACCTGAGCTACCCTGCCTTACAGGCAGGTCATAACAGGAGGAAGGAACACAGCACACAAATATGAAGGAAAAAGTTTTCTCAGAAGAAAATTTACAAAGGGAAAATCAGCTCTCTTGAATTCTCTTAGCTCACCTAGTTCTCACAGGACAAGCAGAATGTCAGCACAGTAAATGCTGAAGCCTAAGCTGCAAGAAATGGCACTCCTGGAGCCCATTTTTTGATTTTCAGTGTTCTTGTTGCCATATCCTAACTTCTTGCCAACTTGCCAACAATTTGAGCATAAATCTATGATTCCCTTTTTTTATTTCATTCTCCTATTCAGCAGGGAGAATTCTACATATTGTGATAATTCTTTCTTTAGACTATGAACATGACAAATTCAAATCCAGAAATGTCTGTAGAGTAACTGTGTTTCTCACGATTTTAAACAAAGTAATTGCATAAACAGGAATTACATTCCACCATCATTTCATATGATAGTGGTAGCTCTGAAAGACTAGTCCACAAACTGGGAATGATAAAATACAATCTTGATGCTAAAATCAGTGTGATTTTTATTTACCAAAGACAAGTTTATTATTCTGTTGTATCCTTTTTTCTTGTCTGAATTTCCTTTTCCTTGCTATATTAGAGTCATAGTGATGTACAGGCTATTGATAATTATTTTAGGCTGATCCTCAATAGGCTAATAAAGTGCACTTTAAAAGCATTTTAAAATCACATTGTATTGAACTGCTTTGCAGAGCAACCACTCTTATGAAAGAATCTCAGCCATGAAGACATTCAGGCAAGAGCATCTTGGATGTATGCCACACATCAATCAAATATAAGTGGTGCTTGAAGATTATTATTACAGGATTTATTTCTAGTTGTCAGCAAGCAGCACTGTTCAACAGAAATAGACAAGCAATTAATTTAACATGCCCAGGAGTACAACACTTTTTAAAGTTAAAAAGGACATGATGGAAATTGTTTCCTATGATTTCAATTATAATATGCTAATATTCATAGCTATAGCTAAATTTTATAAAAAAAAATCAATATACAAAATAGATACACACCTGCCAAAAGCAATATTCGTTCCCAGTCATACTTTTTCCAGATTCTGATATCACAACTGATAGTGCACATATATTTAAAAGCAAGTTTGGAGGGCAGTACTCTCGGGTCATGGCCTTCACACTTTAATCTCTCTTTCCCATTTTCCTAAATAGTGAGAAGAAAAGAGTTGTCTATTCAGCTGGGGATCTCACTGTCTGCTACTGAGGTCTCTGAGACTTTAGTGTAGGAAAAAACTTTAGTATAAGAAAAAAACTGAAATATTTGATTCCAGCAAAAATAATTTTATATATATATATATTATATATATATTTTATACACACACACACACACATATATATATATAGTCACTCTTCATAATGGAGAAACTGAATTGTGCCAAGAAGTTTTGCGTGGATTTCAGTATTTATGCATATAAAATTTTTGTTCTAGTTAACATAATATGGAGGGCTACTAATCAGATTTAATCTCATGCAATGCATTTCTGGACATTATTTCTTATCCATTTTCACCGTATATGTGCCCATACAACAGATGTCAGAATGGCATGCAACTAGGGAGCTAGAGTACTGTTAGTCCTTAGAACACAGGAATAGGTTTGTGTCACTGTTTGTTGGTTTCTCTTTTTCTAAATAAAAAGTTGTAACTAGGCACAAATGTAAACTTAATGTTACCAGATGCCTTGTAACATTCTCCTTGTTTTCCTATTAACTACTGTAAAAGTCGATATTATCACAGAAATAATTTTTGGAGCTATTTTTAAATTACATTTTTTTATTTGTTTGTTCTCATCTCTTCTAGGAGCCACTGACAGGTAGATGCCACTCACACAGTTTTCCCACTACAGAACAATAAGGACAGAACCCGTACTGAAAAGGAGGAAAGCCAAAGGCTGAGTTACACACTCAGTCTAGAAATATTAGATAAAACCCTGACTTTCATGTACTGAAAAACTTGTCCTTTTTGGTTTTGAGATGAGGTTTCTTGCTATATCTAGTTTTTTACTTACCCAAAAAGGTTCAATTTGATAAATTAAATAATGCTATCTATTAAAAACACTAAAAATAAATAATTAAATTAAACTCGATTAAAAATAAACAATTCATTAAACACATAAATTTGTTTTACCCATTTTTGTGTGTGTTTTCTCACAATATGACATTGGTACAGGGACACAAGTGTATGTGTATATAGATTAAAGAATTAATTACCAACATCCTAGGATGTCTTCACACAAACTTGCAGCATGAAAAAAAAAGTGATTCCCTGTCAGGGCGAAAAGATGTAGTGTTGCAAGAAAGAATTTTTACCTACAAAATTGCCCACTCTACTCACTATAAACTGTCATGGCTCATCTCTGACATAGTCTCTGAACACTGTTTCATAAACTTTTTTTGGATGGTCACAAGGTCGTTGTAAGTAGAAAATATTTGTAAGTATTCCTCTGCATGTCCTCTGGCACAAACACTCATTCACTTGTGAGAGACACAGGGTTATACTTATATATGTATACAGCTTTCTCCCAATGTCTGCAAGGAAAGTTTTAATTCCCTCTACCTAATGGTCTATTTGCCTTGAGTGTTTCAGAATGGTTCAATAATCACTAGCCATGTGTGCATTTTGTTGAATTATTTAAGCTTATTTCCAGAGGGAAAAGACAGGGAAGAAGGCAACTGATTCAATGCAAATGAAAAGCTTTTGAAGCTCCCTATGGTGAAGATGTGATTACAGCCAGACAGTTAATAACCTAGACTTAGAAAAATCTGAAGGTTTTAAAAATGTCTGGCCAGTCAGTAAATGAGGTTTTTCCACACTGTTGACCAACTGCCATGCATTGTAATGGTTTCAGATTTGTTTGGATTGTGAGTGGACCCACAAATGAGGAAAGGACCCCCTGCTTCATGATTTAGAAGAGCAGTTGGTAAATCTCAAGGTTTTTATTCTGGATCTGTGCTTGAGCCTTCAGCCTTCAATTGCATACTTTCTGCTAAGGTTTTCAGAGGTTATAACAGGCTGTCCAGCTTTTCTGGGAAAAGTTAGGTTGTCTCCAGATCTGACAGGATCCTTTCCCCTCCTATCACTGTCCTCAGTGTTCCTTTTCTCCTTTTCCTTGGCACAGTCAAGCCCTGCTGCTTAATACATTATATGTTTAATAACTTTGGACACTGGCAGTGAAGAAAAAGAAAAGCAGCAGTAATCCACTCACAATTCTAACTCTGTGTATAGGTAAGCAGCTCTGAAATGTCCAGAGTGCCTCACAATACAAGGTGTGTCTGTAATCTATGTATGCTACATGGTGGCTGGCTCAAAGCTGTTTCAAAGGGATCCTTCTAGCCAGCCACAAAGAACAGCTCCAATTTGTGGGCATTCCAGTGAAATTAAGCCACTGTAGACTGAATCTGATCTCCAGTGAGCTCCATTATAAATCATCTGTCTTGATCATCTTGTCCAGTGTGCAGCCGCATGGAAAGGCATAAACACTTGCCATCTGTCCAAAATGGTAGGAAGAAGTGCAAAATACTGTCCATCCTTATGTTTCCTCCCATGTAGGCAGCACCGTATGGTGTGTGCTGCAGAGGACACTGAGAGTGTACTACCATGGAAAAGCAGGGTGCAATTCCTTTGACAAAGGCAGTGCACCCACAGAAGCCTGGCCAAATTATTCTCATCTGCCATGACTGTAGCTCTGGGCTAAAGCAGCCACAGGCATATTTAAATTATCTGCCAGACAGTTGGCAGCCAAGAAAACATAAGCAATATCAATTGAGGGATGTACCTGCAGGGAATACTTTTCACATCCCGCCCTCCAGAACTGACCTTCAGGGACATCTCTTCACGACAAATTGGATGCTGATATACTTGTTCTTCTTCCTTCCGTTTTCCACAAACGACAGCTGAGAGCCCCTGAGTCCCCTGAGATGTGACTTCAGGCCTGGCACTGTGCTTCTGCCTCCCAGACAATGAGGTGTGCTCTTTCCCAATCCTGTGCATGACAAAGGACCTGCAATTTTCTTTCTGCCATTTTCTCCTCCTTTTTTCACCAGTGTTGGCCAAATTTCTCAACCCTGTTCAGTGCCTTAAAAAAGTTAGCCATTGCTATTGTTCATACTGATTGAGGAGGAATAAATTATGGTCATTAATGTTCAAAATAGCAGTTGCTTCATTGAAAGGAGACAAGCCTCTCCTTGCTCTATTGTACATGCTCTCTCAGAACATAGATGTTGTTTAAAAGCAGAAATACAGTTGAAATCAAGAACCTGGAAGTATAAGTGAATTACACCTTGTTTTCCCAAATTCTTTGTTTTCCTTCTGGGAAAAATTTAGCCTTGCCTCTTTTGGTTCCCTTGATTTCCTTACCCTTTTGCTGTTGTAAGGTCACCCTTGTACTTTTCTCTTCACTCAATACAAGCATCAGACAAAGTCTGAGCTCTTCTGTTTCCTGTGGCCATTGGTTCAGGCCTCAAGGGAACTTCAACTTAGTTTTCAAATATGCAGGAAATACTTCTTCCTGGTCAGGTTTTCTAATACAAATGGACCCTCTTTTGCTATCTCTGTTTGAAATGGGCACTCGGAATTGCATTCACTTATTCAATCAACTTTAATTTTAGGGGGGGAAATTCTGTCTATTGATAAAAGTAGTGTCAGATTTGGATCTTCTCAAAGAATATTTTCAGGTGCAGTAGGAATTTGGGAGATGCTCCACAGAAGCAAATCATTTATCCTAAATATTTGGTATCAATTGACAGTACATGTATAGATCATGCTCTGTATCTCTCATTGGAGTACATACAGCAAGACATTATGCCAACCAAAAAATGCCTGAAGTTCAAAGATAAACGGACAAGAATGGAGAGAAGCTTTCTACATCTGAAAATTTCAAAATAAAGGAGAAATATGGATCATTAAGTGAATGAAGGATAGTAAAAAAGGCATTACATGGCAAAGTATTCATGCAATAAGTTCATAGAGCTATTTCTGTAAACTGGATTTTAAAAGGTAAAATATCCATGTATCTCAGGCTCACCACATGCTGGTGGTAAGAAATACATGATGAAATGCACAACTGCAAGATTTGATGCAGTGTAACTCCAGGAAGAGATGCATGACACTTGATTTCCATTGGGTTTTAGAGGTCTTTTACATGGCAGATACTCAGAGGTGAACTTTCTCCTGACAGCTTAAAGTGGGTTAGTAAAGTTATTTGAAAAAACATCTCCATCTTTTTATTTAAATGAAATGCAACTTCTGTTTAAAATAATTCTGTTTAAAATAACTGCTAACAAAAAAAAAGAAACCAAGTTGCATGTTTTGTGAAGAATTGGATCTGAAAATTGTGCAAACTCAATAATGAACTGTGGTATGGCATAGGTTTTTTCACTGTACTCAGGGTGAGAATCTAGCCACTTATATTGAGACATTTAATAAATTCCAACATAGAAATTTTCCTGTGCAGTAGTTTGTGAAATAAAAGACTGTTTATACAGGAAGTGATTTTTTTTTGTTTGTTTGTTTGTTTGTTCTGTAAGATATTTATTTCTTTAATTCTGATTGATTTATTTATCTTATGGTAAGACTTCTAAAATTTTATGTGTAGGATAAATCTTAGGGTAAATTGCTACAGTATCATTTAACACTCATATGCTAAGACTAGCTTTAGTAGGAAACTTCCTGTTGTCCTTACACTAGCTAAAGGTAAAATAAAACATAGCAATAAAAATGTCTAAACCCAGCAATGCACAGGAATGTGTGTCTGTGACCGAAAACAGTTTCGGCAAGTGAGGATGCAAACTTAGACTACACTGCATTTACTTTGGGTGGTAACTAGCTAGGCTTGGAGGCATGTTTTTTGTTGCTTGGGAATTTTATTATTTACTTGTTTATTTGGGCTTTTCTCAATTTTCTAAAAATTATTAAATCTCAATTGTAGTTCCCATTTAATTATGAGTGTAAAATCTTATATATATTTTCAATGTTTAAGCCTGAAGATCATTTTGGGCACTGCTGTCTTTTACTACCCAGACACATGTGAAGCATGTAATGAAGATGAAGGAAATAATTACAAGCCCTCTTTTTCCAAAGCAGACATAACATATAAAAGTTTTCTTTTTCTCTAGTTGAGGAAAAAAGCTGTGAATCTCAGATTCGCAGAGAACTTGAGCCAGGCGTTTTTAACTGAATCAGAGTAAGTTGTAGAGATTCAGACAAAGAAGCAATCAAGTTTTCCTGATGAAAGAAGTAAGCAATCTTCAAATCTGAGACAAAGTTGCTAACATGTCTAACATGGAATTGCTATTTCAAGCCATGCATTAAGAAAAACAACCTTTTAAACAGGACAAAAATATGAGTGATTTCTAGATTTCAGGAATTGATTGTATATTACGGAGATTTTTGTGCTTCAAAAAAGAAACGAATGAGCATATTACATCTTTTAGGGGCTATTTTGCTAACTGGCATAGCTGTCAGTGCTGCATTAAAAGCCCTGATTGTTGCCTTGTAGAGAAAGGAAGAGACAAGTCTGGAAACCAACAAGGGATTACTAGGGATTTTTATATTAGCCTGTAATTAAATAATAGTTCATGTTGCCTTCTTCCACTGGGAATTACATCCTTTTCACCTCTTCTCTGCTAAAGCAGAGACATCCATTACGATGAGTAGCTACAACACTTGTCAGATCCAATCAGCTCCAAATGACTGAAAAGCAACTGACGTGTGCTCTCTTAAAGCATGGTTTCTTCTCCCCCAAAAGCCCACTGTCCTTTCACGTGCATGTAACAGTCAGAAGAGATCACATCACGCAATGAAGAAAAACAGAAGCATATGGTACTAAGGGGCCTCTGCAGGAGAGGGCTAAAATGCCAAGGCTCACACATAAAATATATGCAAAAATATGTTTTCATATAGAATGCCAGAGAGAAGCAGATGACAAAAACAGCACAGAAAGACAAATTTTTGCCATCATTATGGTTATCTCGGATTATGTTTTTCTTCTTTTTTTTTTTTTAATGTTGTCTAGAATTCTCCACAGAAAATAGCAATTGCAGGCATTTAGCTATGCATAGGCAGTCATAAAGTTCAATTTTTCAGTACAAGGAATGTATTCTTCCTACTACATTTTCCTTACACCTTCTGTACGTTGAGACATGGCTACTGACTTGCAAACTCTCAAGTGATTACACTGGAAGATTTATCTTCCTCATCTCAATGATATTAAATAGTGTATGTAAAAGCAGAGACATAAATTCACTGCCTGTTCTTAACCAGTAATGCTCTCTCTCTCTCTCTCTCTCTCTCTCTCTCTCTTTCTCTCTCTCTCTTTCTCTCTCTCTTTCTCTCTCTGAAGACATATCACTTACTACTTCTTCTAACCCAGATAACGGCATTTTCTAAACTAAGCAGCTTTCTAGGTGCTTTGCAAAGAAAACTAATGAGCTGAGAATTTTTTCCTCTCCTCCTAAATTTCATATTTGTAAGTTAGTTCTGTTGCAAAACTCTGTGTTAAAGAACAACACGTACTAAAAGATGCTTCTTTCATCACGTTACCACAAACTGAGGCAGCAGCTGTTTCAGGAACACTGTGAAGTGTATAAACATAGTTACAGTGCTTCTTCTGTAAGCCATAAATTGACTAGAAGCTTTAAAATATTATTGGTTGGAGAAGATAATGTTTGTTTCGTGTGTAATTCCATCACAAAGAATGTTTAATGGAAGTGGGGAATGTATGAAGACAAGATTCACCAACAGCGATGCTCCTTGATCCATAAAATATATCTGAAAGCATTTTGAATGCCAGCATTAGGTGATGTCATTGTTTAATTCCTGTAGGAAGCTATAGAAATAACATTATGCAGGAGACGGTTTAATTTCAGCGAAATGTGTGGGTTTTCTCATCCTAATTCACGAATCTTCATACCTTAAATGTCATCTTTGAAAACAAAACAAAAATCCCTATTAAACAAATGTGACAAAGAACTTTGATTCACTTACTAGCCTTTACTAGAAGATTTTATGAAAAATTTCTCTCTAATAATAAAAAATATACTCTCAGTCTTTTGCAGCAATGGTCCCTTCTCTAATTCAGGACATTAAACAGTGAATGCATTTTTATCAGCCATCTGTGTTGATTTGCAAAGGTTAAATTTCTTCCTTTAAAACAGGTTGTAGCTCTGAAAATTAATGTGTAGGTCTAAAAGGGTTTGAGACATCAATTGATCTTAATTTTGGTAAGATTTCCTGACTTGCAAGGATGCATTGGATAGAATTAGATAGCTTTCTAATCCAGATTTTCATCAAAACATTCCAATATAATCAGGCTGTTAAAAAGTAGTTGTCATAATGTCACAAGTTATGCTGTGAAAACATTACTAAAAAAAAAAAGAAAAAAGAAAGAAAGAATGAGCAAAATTAACCCCAGAATGTTCTGCATGCATTTATCAGTTTGCTGAATTTATTTTGTAACAGTATAAATTAGCAGAGAAGTAATTTACTATGGAAAAAATAAAACTGTAGCTAGATAATGAAAAAAAAAAAAAAAAAAAAAGTGAGATTTGGATAATTCCATGACATTCATGTAAGAAATAGTTTTTAAATAAAGGAGGGTCTTTTTTCTTCATCTGGTAGGTGATGATAAACTCTGGTTAGGGTGTTCCTGGTACAGAAGTTTATATCCTCTTCACGAGTATCACTTTTTCACAGAAACTGTAGTCAAATTATATTCCTATATTTTCCCTATCTTTTTTTGTCTAATTTTTTTTTTTTTTAATTTTTCCAGAATGAAAGTGTTCCAGAATGAATGGTTCTGAAGGCGATTAGTAAGCAAGTTAGGGAATGTTGTCCATACTATAAAGGTGATATTGTTAAACATAATAAAATACAGAAAGACGTTTGAACTAATTTAGGGACTATTTCCCTTTAAAACTACAAAGTATGGGTGTGAGACAAACTTAATAAAAATAAATTGTTAGTTTCTAACTGTAAACTACAGTACTACTGGAAATATCTGCTAAGAATCAAAGGGTTAGTTCCATCCTTTGTCCTAATAGCATGGATAATTTTTTTTTTTATTTTTACACAAGTAAATTTTTTAATTTTTACTCAAGCTGTCTTAATTTGTTAATATTTGAGGCAAAATTAATAAACAGTATTTTACTGACAAAATTATCATTAGCCCTAGACTAGAAGAGAAACATGGATAAAAGGTGAAAAAAAGGCTTGCATTTTACACCTGGTATGGAAAAAATCATTCTTATCGAAAGTCCTTGAAGAAACTTCAAATATTTTTATGAATTAACCCAAATCTCAGTTAGTCTGGCCACACTTTTTGCCTGATGGGTAGGCTAGTCTATGGTACAGAAAGCACCACATGCCAGTGGAACAGCCTGATATTTTTACTTCCTTCTTCTATCTTCTGCTGCAACTTATCTTATGTATTGCTTTTTGAGGTTTGGACCACTCCTACAGGAAATAAACTACTTTTGAAGTGGTTATGTAAATCTGTGCAGCAAAATTAGAAGTTGCATATGTAAAATGTAAACTGACACTTCGCATGACAAAAGTATTTTTATCACACCCTTGATGTCAAGCACTTATGATATAAACTACAGTTGATTCACACCAGAACTTCTCTCTGGTGAAACATTCCATTTTTAAAAATGCTTTTTTTAAGGATTACTATGACAGGGTTTTTCACAGTACAAGCAGCAGCTGTACTTGTAAAAAGTGAAGGTTCTCATTAATATTAAAACAATAAACCCCATTTTTCTGGTGACATCAAACTTCTGACACCTTCAATATTTTGGGTTTTTTCTTCTGAACTCATCCTATTCTTGAAACCTCAGGAACTTGAATGCATTGTAACTATTTTTTAAATCTTATTAGTTAGAACGCTGATGAGTGACAAAGATTTTAGGATCAAGCTAAATACAAATAATAGAAAGTTCTTACATGCATTTCATGAATCCTTGAGTTACAGCTATTCTATCATGTAAATCATAAGCTCACAATTGCAGTTATTAGCCCCTTTAGATTCTTGGGTTGTTTTGTTTGTTTGTTTTTTTTTCCCAGTCATTTTACTTGACAGAGAATAATATTGAAAATATCTTCTATTTATACACAAAATCCTATCTAGCAAACTAGAATGTGCATATCAAGAAATATTGAAAATATTACAGTCATGAGTAAGGAATGACGGTTCTTCAAACTTTATAATCCCCCCAAACCAAACCTGTATGAATAGTCAGAAGTTAAGGAAATAGGGTAAAGGTATGTCAAGTATTATTTATATTTATGGTTCAAAAGAGTAAAGCAGGAAAGGATACACAAAGAATGTCAGGTAACAGATAAAGTGCTTCAAGAACTCAGTCAAGAGGAAAACAAAAAAAAAAACCAAAAAACCCTGATTTGAATTTAGGCTACCACATAACGACGACATATTGGGTCCTCCAAAACCAAAGAATCTGATAGTGGTGCAACCTACTTAATTTATAGAAAGTAAATAATGATTTTTTTCATCTTTCCAGAATGTGTAAGTATTCTAAATTTGCTGTTTCCAGAAAGTAATCAAATTTTCAGTTGAAATGTATGCTTTTATTCTATTTATTCTTATTCCAGATCCAACATTAATTCATAAACTTGTCAGAATGAAGGCACTGGTCTGGCGATGAGCAGCTCTATGTCATTTCAAGTTGTATGTCTCACTGAGCCAGACTGACTGAAATAATGGACTCTGACCTTACTGCAACTCACAAGGTGCAAAGAAATAAAGTATGTGCAAAGAAGTATCACAATTCTGAAGAGTTTTGAAATCATTGTAATGTGATTAGCTGTACTTTCTAGTGACTACTAAATTGGTATTTACATTTCCTAATAATGAAGGATGCCTTTATAACCTTCAGTCTGGACAATTACAAAAGAAACAACCTAACTTTAAAATAATACAAGATAAATACATATTGCTTTATTCTACTACAGTAATCTAAAATTCAGGCTGAAATAACTTGACCAAATATTGATACTTAAAGGTGTTGAAACTCCAGGAGTTAATTTATTATCTTACAACTGTGAGATATGGATCAAGTGGTGTAGCAGCTGCAGACTGTCAGTAAAAAAATAATTCTTGGGAGAATTGTTTGTCTCACTACTGTCTGGCAACTAACTCTATCAAATTGCCACTTAACATTATATTTTATTGCATAAATCATGTGTGATAGATATCTGAAAATTGCCTAGAATGAAGATAATTATGTTTAAATAAATAGTCTAAACTCACATAACCTGTTTATATAGCCTTGTTTGTAAGAGGAAGAGCTTGGAAAGGGAATATAAAATACGTAATTCTCAGTAGTCATTCGACCCAGGGGCTTTTATTCTGAAATGAGTTTGCTTCTCCTCATACATCTGGTAGTGGATTAAGCTGACAATGCAAACCATTTTCATTGTGGACTATACCTCGAATTCACACAGAATAATTAGAGTTGTAGCCTACCATGCTCCACAACACTTTCTTCCTGAACTTTATTGTTAAGACACAGACCTAGGAATCTGCACCATCCTGGCAGCCTCTTCAGTCTGTGCCAGCCAGTTGTTCTCTGATGGCAGCTACACTGTGCCATCAGTGTCCCACCTGAAAAGCACAGGCTGTCTTCAACCCAGACCCACGAAGTACATAAGTTGTGCATTGTTTCACTTCACATGATCCGTGGTTCAAATCTGGCAAAGATTCAGGATCCCAGAGGGCCAAGTTCTGACAGACACACTCATGATCAACACACATTACTTCCACTGCTTGGAAAGTAAGGCAGTGATATTTCATATTTTAAAGGCTCATAGATCCACTTTAGAAAAAAGGAGCAAAAAAAAATTATTTTAATGTGGTGATTTTTTATAGCATGTACTAAACAAGGAATGATTTATTCTAATTAATTATGTGCACATATTGTAGTTTCACACCCTCTTTTCACTTGACAGGTAAATGGTTGAAGACGGAAGACTTATTATAGATTTTACATCCAGCCCATGAGGATTTGGACTGATTCCACAGAACAGGTTCAGGTCAGCTAAGTTCTTTCCTTCAAAGCATCATGGGTGTCTCTGAGCATCATTGCAAGCTTGTTCTGGCAGTAAGCCAGGCTTCAAAAGCCTTTCACTGTGCAGTCACTGACTCACTAATGGGCAACTGCAGGCTTTCTGATTTTCCTTTCATTTCATGTGTTCATTTGACATAAATTTAATTAAACCAAATCTGGTGTTAAAGGAAGAAGAGATAAAAGTGATATGTCACAAATTAAAGAACTGTGTATGATACAGGAAATATGATTTCTTTTTCTGTTCCTGTAAAATATTGTCAATTTTAGTAAGCTCACTACTTAGAGTCTGCAAAAAATGTGCGGATATGCATTATTAAGAATAATGTGCATCCAGGGTTAGATGAAGGTCTCAGCCCTGTATTCTCTGTAGTAAAACCTTTCAGAGAATTCTTATACTTTCTTTCATACCCACACTTCAGGTAGTCACCTCTTCACAGGATATGAGACAAGTTTGCCCTTCTGCCAGCTACATATCCATAGTTGTTAGATAGCTCAAAAGCATACAACAGCAGAAACATGAAAAGATCACTTATTAAATATAAAAAATCATCATTTTTCAAAGGTCTCTTTTGGTTTTTACTTAAGGCTAAGGAGGTGATAGTGAAAATGAAAAATATCATGCTGTTAAAAAGGTTTCATTTAATTGCTTTGAATGTTGCTTTAGGAAACATCGAACTTTCTTTCTGTTCTTTTTAAAAGTCCTTTTTTAAAATTAAAAGAAAATTCAGACTGGAAATATACTAATGTGAATTGAAAGGGTATTTGCTGCCCAGAGATGTTCTGAACCAATCATATTCAATGGGGTTCCAATACTGTCATTTCATAAGAACTATATATATATTCCTAGCACTGAAAGCATTAGCACCACAGGAAAAAACATGAACAGTGCAAGGAGGATCTAATGACCAGTGAGCAATTTTTTTGCAAAGTGTCATATTTGCTTATGTGATCTCTAAGCATAATTCATGTATGTGCCAAGTTCTTGTGGTCAAACTTGTTATTTATTATAGCACCACCTCTCTTTCCTTTAGAGATGCCCCTGTTAGTCTGTATTTTGCCCGTTTTTTTTTCCCAGGTGGGTGGGTAGGTGTTCAATGGTAATTTCTGCAGCTTCTTTTGCCTAAGCACAGTAGGCTGCTAAAGTAAAGGAGACCACACCACAACTGGCTGAATGGAAGGTGTCCCTGGGCAGCCTGGACTGAAAGTGTTTTTGTAATGTTTTCCCAGCTGTGATCTCTGGCTACACTCTAACTCCTGCTTAGGGCAAGAGGAGAGTACATTTCAGCCCTTAGCATTCCTTGTCACCTGTGTGGGGAAAGACTCCCTGCAGTCCACTGCCTAGGCAAGCAGACCTGACGAGAAAGAAACTTCTGCAGAGTATAGACAATGGATCCTTTAGTACCCTGAATCCCCCTTATGTCTTATCCAAAGCATTTTTCATATGAAGTTCCTTCAGAACGGAAAAGAAGTATCTTCAAAGAAAGTAATCAGAAATGCTTTTGCTAGAGAAAACACTTCCAAGATATAGTAAAATTGATGAAAAAAAAGTATATAGAACTGAATGTTATTGGACTACTGCAAGGTCTTTGTCCTGCCCCTGTTGAAGGATTTCCTTTTCCTTTTGTTAATGAGCCAGAATATTGTTATTATTATAATCAGAGACTTTACTCTGAAACATGAATTTGTTTCATTTTTAAAATCTTATTTCTCAACTAATTGTTCTAATCATTTGCATAATTTAAGTCAAAAACACATATTCTAAGAAGCAAAAATTTAATTCTGTAGAATTCTAGTGATAACCAAAATGTATACATGAAATTAGGACATGTTTATGCTTGACTAATTAGAAAAAAAAAAAGCTGTTTCATTCAAACAGACAACTTCCCATCAACCTAGTTCTCAATGGGTATAAATTTAGCATTTGACATAAGCAGACATGTAGGGTGCACTTTCCTAAAGCAACTACTGCTGCTTATGTGACCAGATCATTTTGACTCCCAGTGCACAATTCCCCTGACACTTTAGAAAATCTTAATCTTTTTCACAAGTAAAATACTATAGGTGTATTGAAAAAGGAGAATATTAAAGAAAAATTAATTACAACACAGTGCTGTCTTTGCTACAAACAGTACATGCCGCAATCACATAGTGTGGCAGAGTTGATGATATTCTTTAAGAAAACACTATTTTTAGTGGATATTTTAACACTGTAATAATGTAGACCCTGATAAAATCACATTGGGAAAGCAAGTAGCTACATCTGCTCCTCCTAGTTCAAAAACTCATATGCTGTGTGTATCTGAGTAAATCTGATAGTATATAAAATAATACTGTTTTCTTTATCTATTCTTGTTGTGTGATCTTGAAGATTTATCAGAGTGAAACAGATTTTACTACAAACCATAATTATTTATTGATGTTAAACCCATAAAGAAACAGAGGACCAAAACATATGACAATCTACATATTGCTTTATCTTCTTCCACAATCTATTTTTAGACAGGCTTAGCAGAGTTAGCAGAGGCGTCCTGACATTTAAAAAGCTTATGTTAATCCAAAAATGCTTCACCTCTTTATAAACATTGGGGCATGGAGGGCACCATTATCAGACTGCTTTGCCTGATGCATTTTCTCCATTGAGAACATCAATACCAGCCTGGAAGGCCTTTCTGGAGCCATCTCAAGCTCCTTTTCTAGACCTCCTTTCTCTCTGAGTACTCCTTCACATTAGTAAGCTGCTTAGAAGCTAAAATTCTGTTAGAACAAAAGAAAACCTAGAGGTTTATGAAAACCTCTAGAATGAAAGAAATTAAGTAAGAAATAAGCATATCAATTTAGTTTCCTAGAATCTGTCATGGAGAGCTTATGTACAAATCTTATAACCTTCAAAGAGGAGGGTAAAAGTAAAATCTGGGACTACTAAGAATGAGCAAGGGAACATTTGTTTGTAGAATGAAAAAAAAAAAAAAAAAAAAAAAAAAAAAAAAAAAAAAGAGAAAGACATGAAGTAGAACAAATAGTAGTTTATTTTAGCTAATATAACTAAGATGCAACAGAATCTTGGAATTATTCCCTAAAAAAAAATATAAAACTACTGATTTGTCTATACACTCCCCCAAAATAATGGTGTTCAGTTCAGAGACAATAATCATATCTGGATTTAATAGTCACATATTTTACCTTATCTTTCAAAACTGTGAATTGTCCTTTTATACAGCAGCCATCATCAGGGGCTGCTTCTGCTCTCTCTGAACATTGGGGTTTTCAGGGTAGTTTCTGTGATGTGGGAATGCATATGCTACTGCTCTTTTTTCTTTGTTAATATTTTTCTTTTTCTTCCTTCTTCTTCTTTTTCCTTTTTTTTTTTTTCTTTTTTTTTTTTTCTTTTTCTTCTCCTTTTTCTATCTTTTCTAATGCACTTTCTAAATATAGAATATGTAATTCATCTTTAGGTATTCTATCTTTCCTTCTTGATGGTTTACTGGCTCACACAATTAAAAAGGCCTTTAAGAGATATTATAAAAGAGTACAATTTCTCTGTTCACCTCTGAATAAAGCTATGGTAGTGCACACCAAGTGTTAGGGGATTTTTTGGATGACAACGTTTACTGCATATCAAGAGCAAGATATTATTATTGCTACAGAAAAGGCCATTTTTCCCCCCATGG
Source organism: Sitta carolinensis (assembly GCA_032173965.1). NCBI lineage: Eukaryota > Metazoa > Chordata > Aves > Passeriformes > Sittidae > Sitta > Sitta carolinensis. The sequence goes on from CM063313.1 coordinate 62,996,581, forward strand.
TTTCCATTAACACAACTGTCAAATGTGAATATATGTTTCATATTTTTCTATTTTCTCTTCCAGCTGAACATCCCAGCTGTTCTGCCTCTTCTGCATTTGTACTTTGAAGTGGAAGTCAATAATAAAGATAAGGGTAAGGAAGGGGAGTCTTCTATGAAAACAGCCTATCCCTCCCCTTTAACAAAAACACAAAGGCTATTTATATCAAACTTGCTGTCCCTGATCTTCAATATGTTCGTGACATTCTCACCTCCCCTTCAGCAGTGACACTGTAGCAGGTCTTCACCCATTGTGCTTAAATGCAGTCTTTTAGTAAAACTCTTGCTCCTGTCCCTGCCAGAAGGCACGATCTATTTTAAGGTTAGGTGGAGGTAGGCACTAGAGAGCTGTTACTGTACTCTGACATCAGGAGTGGGAAGCTAATGATTTATGGTAAAAGTGGTGCAGAGGACCTTCAGAAAGTCTTGAGAGTTCACCCAAAAGCACACACCCCACCATTTGTTTTAAACCATAACTTAAAGTCGAAGTAACTTCTGTACCCAAGGGTTAACAAGCTCCACACAATATCCTCTCAGAAGGAAATGCTTTTTGTCATTGTTAAATTTGGCTTAAAAATATATTTCCTTAGAATTTTTATAGAATGAAAGCCTAGGATTTGATTCAAGAGAAGTAATTGGTTTTAAGGGATTTTGAATCATGACTTTGTTATCTCCTAGTCAAAAGGAGATGACTTGCTTCCTAAAAACACACCACTTTACCAAGTAGAAATACCTGGTTCAAGGAAGTCTCAGGGAAAAGGACTGAAAGTTTTTTCAAGATTGCATAAGATTTTATTATCAAATTCTCCATCTGAAAGCATATAACATGATACCTTTAAGAAGTCAGAAAGGCTTTAGGCAAGAGAGACAGGAATGTTTACATAAATGTGATAGGAAAGGAAACTCATGTTTAAAATACACATAAATCAGAATAAGTAGAGCACACATGCAGCAATACTCTGAAGTTTCACAAATTACACTGTTATAACTGTCTTTTCTTCTCTCCTACTGTGTGGTTTAATCACTTGTCTTTAATTGGACTCTAAAGATATCATGTCAAGCACTATGTTTTCCTGTATGTGTTTTTACAAAATCTAGCACAGTAAATATTTATCTTCCTGGGACATTCAGGTGATACTTCAGAGTAGTCTACACACTGTTTTCAGAATATTATATAGCCACCTGCAAAGCTGGTCAGATAATGACAATATCTGAATAATTTATTTTAAGTAAAAGGTTCTAATTAATCAGATAAATTACCAGGAATTAATAATTTAAGAAATCTAACTGTAGGGAGCAATCTTTCACTTGCAGGAAAATGAACCTGATGACCCAAGATCTTTCCAATTTCTAGGAAATAAAAATTTTAAAAAGTCGGTAACAACTGAGAATTTTTGCATTGCCTCATCTAAACCCACAATTTTCCCAAAGGCAGAATGTGACATATGAGAAAGGGCACCATAAGGATTCCCGAGAGACTCAGAAAGTAGAAACTCTGTGCCAGTACCTCTGGAAGAAGGTTTTTCCTTGATAGATTGGAGAAAAGCAGCAAAGACAGATTGTATTCTTTCCCTCTCAAATCATGCCATGTAAGAAGCTCTTTCCTCCAAAGCACCATATATAACAAACATGTAATGGTTACGTGCCTGCATGTACAGCAGACCTCTCCCCTACACATACAAAATGCTTGCATTTTTGCAACTATGACCTCACCACACACTTCCTCTGTTTTGACATCCCCTCCAAAAAAATTCCCAAGCATTTTTAATTCTGTGTATTTAATTGTACACATACTAGCATGCTTCCAAAGTGAATTGAACACATTTGTTCAGTGAAATGAGCAAAAGTATGATCTACTCAGAAATATTCTCTGAGCAGAAGGCTAAATTTTCTCAAGTGTATTTTCACTTAGTATCAAAATACTGAGCTTCTCTGTATCTAGACTGAGGGCTGAACCAATCTGACAACTAAAGCAGTTGAACTGTGCTGATGAGCTCCAAAGAAAGCCAAACATCTGTCCCCATTTTGCTATTGCGTGTTCCCAACAGACATTTATGCATTAAATCTATTTATCAGACAATACTTCGTGTAAGCCAAGATATAGCCTGTCATCATAATAGGATGTATCGCTAATATGGGAATATGAAAGACTGTAACTTCGATAAGATATCCATATCAGAACACAAATGGTGCCGTTTGATTCATCTTCAATACTTTTCTTCCATGTTTTTAACCTTGTATAAACAAGACAAGGAAATAAGAAAGATATATTCACAGTTATGCAGAATGTCCTCCTCCAATTAGGATTACAAAAAAAAAAATGTTCCCTCCATTTAGGGTTACAAAATGAAATACTTCTGTCCTCTGCTCTAGTTCCAGACTCACTTTCATCCTGAGAGATTTAGGAGCTGTTTGTCTGCAAGCCCAGAGCATTGTCCCCTTCATGCAATTCAGTAAGTACATCATATAATGAACATTTAACATTCTTCTACTGGTAGATACAGAAAGAGATTGCATTAGTGTCCCATCCCAAGTTCCATTAGGTATATTTTTTTCTATTTCAGATGTTAAACAAGAATTTTGAGGAAAGGAGGGGTGCCTCTATTTAAGAGAAAATCCCTTTGTGTGTTTTTCTTTCTTTTCAGCAAAGACATGAGAAGATGCACTGATTGTTGGATGATGTTAGAATTATCCAGCCTTGAAACAAAGTTCTGTTTCCAAGCCAAAAAGGTATTTTGGTATTAGAATTATGCTAAAATGGCAAAGAACTATTACAACATATTTACAAGTTCACTGATAGTGGATGAGAGAGCAGACTGAGTGCAAGTCTTTTGCAGGACAAGGTCACTCACAAGATTTAACATGAAAAAGACTTTCTGTGAAAACCTCCCTGTTCTACTGACCATAATTATGAGGAAAAATTCTAGATGAGCTTAGCAATTTCTTCATTCAAGAACTTCTATTCTTCCTTACTTCAGAAAGTCTAATTTTCATAGTACTGAAATACTTCAGTCTAACTAAAGCATTTGGGCTTTATGTGGGGTAGAAATGGTAAATGCTGAGCAGGAATTGTTGATGATTTTCTCATGCATGAAACCATTGATTTATTAAGCATATTGATTTAATTTGTTATTTATTTTACTGAAATCTTTTCCAAGTTAAACCGTCATGTAAATGTCAGGAATTATATGTAAGTAAGCATCAGGAAGAAATATTGATAGAACAGGAAAAAGGAATCTGAAGGAAATCTTTCCCTAGAAGTCACTGTCATGACAATTAGTTTTTAGTCACAAAAAATCAGTGAAATGTACAGCAACAAAATTGAAAGAAGTATCCATAATTAGAATCACAAACCTTGAGCATTACAGTCAGATATAAAGATGTGGATGTATTTTCTTAGATAAGAAAACAGTCCCATTTAAAAGGTTTCTAAATAATGAAAAAATATTTTGGCTTTACTATTGTCCTACTTCTAGGACAGTATGCTAGTTGTATCTGAATTAAAAAAAAAAAATAAGTGAAATATTTAGGCAAACAAGGCTGAAATGCATAAAGAGAATATTTTATTATTGAGGTGAGGAGAAGATAGATGAGGAAAAAAATGCAAGACAAAATAAAACAGAAGTACAAAAAAGAGGACTCTGCTTGCATTTTATATTGACAACCAGTGAAAATTTTAAAAACTGCTAACAGTAGGAAAAAATTGTTTTAGAAATACTAATATAGAGATACTTCTTGAAATGCGTTATGGAATTTCTAAATTCTACATTTTGATAGCACTTTTTGTGCAAATTATATATTTCATAAACAACAAGCAGAAAACTCAAATACTCTGTTGCAGAAATAATTAATTTTCAAGAGAGATATGCAGTAGAGTATTTTGAGTTCACCCTTAAATTGTACTCATTTTTAGAATAATTTAGACCAAGAATAATTTAAGCTACATATATTAGTTGTATGACCTTTTGCAATGGTTATTATGCATTTCTTAAGTTGATACAAATCTGAGTTCTATGAAGAAATAAGTGTAGCACAAATAATCTTGTGATCAATAATGCAAAAGTGCAGACACTTTATATTTTCCTTTGGTTGGCAATTCCTCCATTTTACTAGCTCAGTGTACAAAAGCTTAGGAAAAATGTATATACTATGACAAAAGACCAGAATGCATTGCACATAAAAATTGCTGGCATTAAAACACACAGAGAAAAAAATTCTCCTCATCTTATGAAATACAGCTTAAATTTTACATTCAGTCTATAGGTCTGTCCAATCACTTTTCCAAGTGAGTTTCACTGAACTGTTGCTGACATAGTCCCTGGACTTAAATGAAGGACGAAAAATCTATAGGAGAAAAGGAGAAAATACAGTATTCCTTCGCAGATTTTAGCTGAACATCAGGCATTACACCTTCGGGACAATCTTTTTAACAAAAACTCTCTTAGATGGGCACGTCTGGAAATACTAAAAGCACTTGGGCTAAGAATGTCAGCACTAAAAATACAGAAGTGGCTGGAAATGCTGTTGTGTGTCAACCTTTATTTGTCCTTTAAACCAAGAAAAAAGAACAAATGTATGCCTGTAGGCCAAAATGCAGAAGCTTGGTTTTTTTTTTTCTCTTCTCCTTCCAACTTAGATGAAATTTTTACAATGAATTGTAATAGGAGGTTCAGATGACAAAAATTACAGTGGTGTAGCCAAGAAAAATACCCATGGGGCTTTCTGCTTCCCTTGTGCCCAGCCTGAACTATCAGATCAGCCTTCTGGACTCAAATGCAACACTGTCAATAGGAATACATCATCTTTTTTGTGGTATAGAAGAGCTGTCGGTTGCAATTCCCATTATTCCAAGGCCAGGATTTTCCATTAGTGTAGCCACCTGCTGGGTTTCTCTACTCAGGTTTAATGGAGTCTGAATTTGAATTTATCACCATCTGTGGGAAGACAGGAAATGAGAGGAGCATCACTAATTCCTTTCTTCATTTACTAAGCATAAGCATAATCTTTATAAGGAGATAGGCAGAAGCAGCAGTGATCAGGGAGACGGAGAGAATATTTTAACTCATATTGACATCAGAGTTCCAGACCAAGAAAAATTCAGTCTGTTCGTCAGTCAATTCCAGCAACGAAAATAATGTCTTAATTTCCCATGTAATGTTGTACCAAAACATGCAGATATGGAATATTATTTAATTTTTGATTCCAAGAAGGTCTCTGAAGACTTAATATTTTGACTATTAAAAAGGAAAAAAAAGGCTTAGAATGTAAATAAGTTCTCAGGAAGAGTTAAGAAAACCGAATGAGGCTTTTTCTTTAAAAAAAAAAAAAAAAAAAAAATACTAAAATCATCTATTCAGGTATTTTGTTCTTATTTTCCTGTCCCAGAAGAAAAATCTGAAACAAAAAGATCATGGAGAGGAAATGGAAGCATTCAGTCAAAACAACTGTTCAAGGGCAACCTGAAAATCTTAAAAATGAAACAAAAAGAAGAATTTCTGTATTATTATTATTACAAAAAAGAATATGTTTTTATTACAGAACACCTAAACCAGATGAAATTGAGTTGTTTCCTTCTTAAATATAACAATAAAGGCCCTTTGTGATGCTTTCATCCAACACTGCAGCTCAATTTGGAGTCATCAGTGGTCCAGGAATCACAACTTTCAATTGCCTATCTATATAACTTGTTGTTCCTACTTGTTGAGATTGAGGTCTATGCAATTCTCTGTTTTGAACATAATTGCTGATAAGAAGATGGAAGTTTAAAATGTATATTTCAAGAAACCTTATGTGATAACAACTTGTCCTTATCAAAATGGCACTGACATTCAATCTACATTAGTAAAAGGGGTTTTTTTTTGAGATCAAGCCTTTCTCATGAATTTTGCTCCATGTTTATAATCTTGGGATTTATGATTTTGATCTTGTCATGTGGATCAACAAAAGGATTTGAGCAACCTAGATAATTTAAAGGAATGCTATTTATTGCTGTGAACAAACAATTCCAAGTTGGAAAAAAATATGCACAAACCCCCTCCAAACAAATAACCATTACATGTTTTTTCCCATTCCTTTTGTTTTTACTTTTAAACTACCTACATTCCTCTTCTACTGAAAGAATTTTTTGCATTGCAGTGTAACAAAATAAAAAACCTTTAAGTATGTGTTTCTGGTGAAAATCACATGACATTGGGCCCATAATGAGGTAGAGAACAAAATAATCTCTGATTGCTTGATGGCTTGATGAATAAAATGGATGGATGAGTTTAACTTGTTTCATTGCAGTATTGATTGTTAACTGATTTGTCATTTTTTGAGACCTCTTGGTCTTGTCAAACCATCAAATGTTGCAACATGACTGATAATACTACTACACTTTTCTTTGCAGACTAAGTTTAGCCACAGAAATAACTCCTGATAATTCTTATTTGATTTGGTGCAATTATAATTGGCTCCCATTTTTGTCTTATGCCTACTATGGATTTGTTCAGGCTTAAAAATCAATAGTGAAACACTAGGGTGTGCATGTTGTTGAAATTACAGCTTTGTCATTAAATGTTATGAATTGCCTTTGACCACAAGCTTTTTGAGCTTTAATCACTGCTTTTCATCTGTTTTTTAGGGCTACATTATTGTGTGACCATAAGGTGCTCTAGAGATGGGCAAAGGATACATTTACACTACCTCAAGCCTTTTTTTCTCAAGCAGATAGGGAGTTCATCGGGTTCTTGCAGTGATTGTTGAGTCACTGAAGAAAAATATCCAGCCAAAATATGAAGAACCTAACACACTAAGAGAAAATAGAGACATATGGTCCCAAGGGGAACTCTAACTAGAGTCTTTTATACTAAAGGTTTACATGGTTTCTGATTTACTAAAGCTAAAGTCTATTGTAACTTTTTCACCTTAAAATAGAACTGTTTTTATTAGTGAGTTATTTTTTGTCTGCTTCTAGAACTAAAAGGATGATGAGGAAAGAAACGTTATCTATTTATTGGCTGAAGAATTTGTAACACAGTTTGAGCATCTTGCTTTTAACTAAGACTGTAAAAGTGTCTAGGTGTCGATACAGCACCACTCCAAATCTGAAGACATGAGTACTTTAAATGCTTGTGCACGTATGAAAGAATCCAAGCAGAATCCAAGCCTGCACCTGATCTGCATGCATGAACCTTAGTATCAGGGAAGAAAAACAAGAAGACAGCAAACTCAAGGGGTAGTTAACCGTAGCTTGCCCGTTTTGTATGATGTCACACATATGGTTATTGTTATTCATACTGAGGGTGGCAACTTTAGTGATTCAAGACTTACACAAGAAAATCTGTCAGCTCTAGTTAAATGAACATTGTTATTACCTCAGGTCAAGCAGATGGAGGGCAAACTTCTCTGTTGGATTCTGCTGCTCTTTAATTAGTGTCCACATTTGTTATGTCAACATGATGCATCATGTTTAGTTTAAAGGTTTGTTTTATTCCTAATACAAATGCTTAGATAATTGAATTTTCTATATTCTAAGAGTTGATCTGGAAACTGGGGACCTGTGATGTATGAAGATTCCTTCAATTACATTTTGGAAGAAAAAAAAAAAAAAAAACAACAGAAAACCCCCCCCAAAAACCCCAAAAGAAAATGTGTAATGTTTCCATAGCATTAACCGTGTATTATTCTTCTGTTTTCTTCTTGAAATAAGTCTTTAATACATTATTAGGAACTTTCGCCCATCAAAAATTCTTTCCAACAGGAAAGGGAAATGTTTCTTCTCTGTATCTATGTTGCTATATTTATGGTGGTAAAACAAATAGACTACAATAATTTTGCATTAAGTAAAACATTTTGGTTTATTTTATTCTGGAGGATATAGAATATCCTTGTAGAACTCTTCCTTGGAAAGCTCTTTCTTTGTGCATGAAAATAAACACAGGAGAAGGAAAAAAAATGCTATTTTCACATTTTGTGTGCAGAAACCTTCATGGAAGGTATATTTAAAAATTATAATAAATAAAAAAACTTGACAGACATTTCATGTTTTTAACTTAATCCTAGGAAACAAAAGAAATCTTTCAGCAACTGCCAAAAAAAAAACAGATGAAGAAGACTGATGCTTCGTAGAAGCAGAAAATAAACAAATAAAACAATTTTCACACTGCAAAGTTGTTAAATGATTGACAGGTACATATTTGCTTATTTAAAAACAGTTGTTCACAATGTTTGCAAGCATTTAATATTGCAAGTTTGTAAGATTTATAAGGAGTAGTTTTCCTGGCAGCTATGCAGTCAGCACTAAGGAATCATTTTAATTTCCTCTGTGAGGCTTAGTCCTTATCTGGTGGCTGTAAAACCCATCTTCAAAGGGGTTGATGTGTTGATCACACATGGAAAGGGGCTGTAGACAGGCTGTGCAAGACATGTTTTATGTGGTGGTCTGTAGTCTTAAGAGACATCTCTTCAAATGGAGTATTCAGAAGTGAATCAATGAAAGGTCACAGTGGCCCTTTGCACATGGTCAGTGTCTCTTACAAAATTAAAAAAAGTTTTATCTCATGTAGTCTCATTAGAATAATGGCTTGCTTTTATTCCTTCTTTTATATTATCCTTCCCACCTTACATGCTTCTCATAAAACAGGGAAAAAATGATAATTTTTGAGGATCAGATATAGCTGTCACAATAGCAATAATTTTTTAACAATTTCCTCAAATATACCTCCAGAATCTTAAGGTGTACAGGTATATATCTCAAATTTATTACAAGGACACATTTTTCAAAATATTTATAAATAATATAAATGTTCTTTATGACTTTAATATTCTTTAGCTTGTTTACATATGGCCTTTTAGTATTATAAAAGTTTCCATGCACTTCTTATTTGAATTATTCTGTTTTGCAAATGAAGGATCTTTCCTGGTAAAATCAGCATTGATTTTGTTGTAAGTCAAGAAAAGAAACAATGTCGAGTCTGGAGTGGAATTACAGGAAAGCAAAATATGCTCTTTCTAATTTAAAGGTATTGGCTTGATAATTACATCTACAGAAACCTGAACAAAAGAATGAGAGCCTCATTACATAAAAGCAATGAAGAACTTGCATTTGACGTTTTAATAATCCTGCAGGTTGACTGGCCTAAGAAATTCAGAGTGTGTAGACAAGTCTGTCCCTTATCTCCCTGCTTTGTAGTATTTTGCATTTCATTGGGTCCCCTGTCCCAAGTCTGCTCTGTGATTCCTGGCCCCACTTCACCATCACCTCTGCTGCCAATCTTCCCTGCCAGTCTTGTCAGCTCTACTTGTTGCTGTTTCCTACAGCTGAGAAGGTCAATGGAGGGAAATAATCTGCCTCTCTTTCCTTTGCTCTACTTATCAAGTGTCTTTTGAAGCTTTGTGTGTCCTGGGATTAGGTTATATCTAGGAACTATATCCAGGATGTAAGGAAAAATAGAAGATTCTCAGGAACATATTTTTACTAGTAATTTCAGCATGAAGTCCTACACTTGGGACATCAGAAAAACTAAATGTCAAGAGGAGTGAATAAAGAGAATGAGAATATAGTTTCTACATGTTATGTCTAGAAACATGATTTATTTTTGTCCCAAAGGTTTAATAACAGCATGGTATTTGATGACACAGGTGACGCGGCTGACCGGAGCCCAGGCTAGCTCAAAGCACACCGGCACCGCGCCAGGTGTGGGGAAGAGCTGAGGCGTGGGGTTTGTGCCTTCAGCTGAACCTTCAGAGCCGATGCTCCCAGGCACAAAGTGCCTCACCACGTCCAGGGTCTGGGTAGAGAAGCAAGAGAGAGGCTCTCCAGGTCTAAAGTTCCAACCAAACGGTTCATTGGGGTTGAAGGGAAACAGGCGAGAAGAGCCCTGTGCAGCTCTGTGCACAGGATTTTATACAGACACAAATCAGGGGGTGGGAACAACACATTGTCCAACGGGGATAACTCAGGGCTGGAGCTGAAGGACTGAGCCATGGGTCTGTGGACAAATCAGGGTAGATGGGAGGAGGAAAGGGGTCATGGGCACCAATGGGACATTGAGGTTTGGGTGACAGCCCAGAACGCCCAGGGGGAGGGACAGGAACGGGATTGGCTCTGGGGAGGATTGGCATGGAAGGAGCTGAACAAGGGGTTGGGGAAAAGTGATTGATAGGGAAAGGACTGGAACAGAGAGCGGGGAAAAGACGTAAAGGGAAACTGGTGGGAGGACACAACTTCGGGAATGAACTAACTTGGAAGTGAACATGGGGGAGAACAGGAGAATAAACCATTAACATCAAATAAAAACGACTTGAATTAAGCTAAAACAAACATGAGCCACAACATACTGGAACAATTTACTTACATGTATCATAAAAGATTTGGGTGATTCCAATCTCACTAATCTCCATCATAAGCCATTTTGATCATCACAAGTCATACCATCCTCTGATTAAAAAAGTACATAGAAGACTGCAACTGTGGAAACCTTAGTACTTTGTCAATTTCCCATGTAGAGGAAATGGATAGACACCAGGTTTTCCAAACAGTTTTCATAGAAATTAAAAAAAAAAAAAAAAAACCAAACAAAAACCAAACAAAAAAAAAAAAACCAAAAAAAAAACAAAACCAAAAAAACCCACAAAAAAACCCAAACCCCCCCCCCAAACAGCTATGTAAGATTTTCCCTTCAGTTATTAAAAAAGGGATTACTTTGTAATGTGGCATTTAAAAGATGGCTCAGATAAGTCAGAAGGCAGTGGTTTCCAGACTGAAGCTCCTAACTGAAACTAGGAATAGATTCCTCTGTTGACCTTCCCACTGAATGCCTATTTCAGTTTTTATCTGCACCCATCTCTGAAGACTTTCTGCCACCAAAACCTTGTAAAAGATTTGAACAAATACCTGCTTATTAATTTTTCCCAGGTTTTTATCAAGTGTACGTGCCTCATTAATTTTCCCTAGCTGGTATTCTTCCCTCTGCAAAGTTAAAGGTGTTTTGGGAGGAATTGTGAGAGCACTTGCAAGGAAGGTGACTTAGGAACTCAGTTCTCCATGTGAGAAGCTGATTGCTAGTTGCCCCTTTTGTATTACTTCTGGAAGTTTGAAGAACAAATGGAATCATAATTTTTATGTTAATGTTTCAGATAGTTCTTTAATTCTGATATTGTATACAAAACATGCACGATATGCGTGTAGTAACTTACATGTTTTTATTCACTGAAAATCTTGATACAGATCCATAGCATATCAAGAACTATTTTAAAAGCATTTGGTGTTATGTATGGCCTCTAAGAAAATTATTACTTTTTCACCAGAAAAATGTTGTGGAACATTACCTTGCCTTTGAATGTATAATTAAACATACTAACGTATTTAATATTGATGATAAATTTGAATATGTAGGTACAAAATAGGAGGATACAAAACAAGTTAAGTGAAATATCAGCACCCCTTTTGCCTGCTATATTCTTCACACCTGCCTGGGTGTTCTGTCCAGACTACTCTCCCATTGTTTCCTCTTGTAAATTCCTAATGAGAGAAAAAAAATATTTTAAAGCAGTAAAGAGTTGATATCACTCATTTCATCAAGGAAATACAGTTTGTCATTGCTAAGACCAAAGAACTCTAATAGAATCTGTATTGCTAAATTACTGTAATTCACAAGATTATACTGGGGAGGTATTTCAGAGAGGATCACAACATTACTTGAAATATTTTAAAACAGCTTATCTAATTACACTTCAGTCAAAACCTTGCCATTGCAATTTAAAAATTCAGTAAATACATCAATAGTCCTTTTCTTGGAAACTGAGGTTTCAAATCAGTACATTTCACAGATTCTGGGGCAGAGCGTCCTTGCTTAAAAAACAGAGCCTATGGAACTAAAAACTTTTGTTGCAGGAAGAAATTCAAGAATAAATACTTAGACAAAAGCCTATGGAATCAATTATGTGACTAGGGGAAGATGTTTTTTAAGCACCTGTGCTTAAAAAGAAATTTTGAGCAGTAGGAAAGATTATGTTTAGTGTCTACAGGCAGTGGATCAACAGCATCAGAAAAAGGAACATGCTGGTCTTCAGACTTATATAAACCCCTGGTGTTTCTTAAGCACCACAAGAGGGTAAATATTACACCTGTAATTTAAAAACAATTTTTTCAGAAAAACAAATGAAGATAAAACTGTGTCAAAACACCATTTAGCAAAGGCTGGGAGATTAAAGAGCTGCTCTAGAGGAATTTTCTATATGCAGCAAGAAATGTGGGAAGATGGGAAGCGTAAGTACCATTCCAAATATATTTAGAAGTCAATTAGGAAACAGTAGCAAGTACCAAAGCAAATTGAAAAGGGCAATTCTAAAAGGTGACTAACTCATGGGAAGAAGACATTTGAGGCTAAGCTAGCTGGATATGTTGGGACTTCCATTCTCTCTCACCAAGTCACAAAAAAAGAATTAGAATCTTTAGCTTCTTTCTACATTTTAAAATACAATATTTTATTGCATTTACAAGGAATTACTTTCCCTAAAAGGTCAATTTTCTTCCTTAAATTCCAAGAGTAGTGACAATACTAGACTCAATTTTTACACTATGTCAAAAAAACAATAGTTGCACTTGTGGCTTAGAGGACTCTACCAAATATAACATTATTGTACTTCAGTGGGCTATGGGTGGAGAATGGTAAGAGGTTTTCTGTCTACACTAATCATTAGAATTAGAACTTTGTGGTTCTGTAACCAAAACAGGTTATAACTTTGTGTATACTTTGTAAGCCTCATTTTCAAAAGGAAAAATAGTTGTGACTTTAACTGGAAGAATAGAACATATATATAATTTCATTACAGAACCTAAAATCTAAATTAATTAAGGTCAACAAGGTAGAAAACTAAAACTTTACAAGCCATAGTGCATCAGTCTTTGGACGCTATCATTTTGCCTTGTGGAGAAATAGATACATGTATTTGAGAAAACAGAGAGCTAGAAACAGCTTATGTAATTTTTTTATTTTCCAATTAGACGAACACCTAAACATTTATACTTTGGATTCTGAAGCTTGATTACAAGATAAAAATGGCAAAAACAAACCTCAAAAATCATAATCATAATATAGCAGTACTCTTCTATCAAGTAATAAAAAACATCAAATCAAAGTGACAGAGGGGAAAAAATTACTAAAGCTATTTTACAGAAATTCTCTGCTGCTGCTATTAACTTGCCCTGATAGATGAAGAAACAAGGTACGTTCACAGACATCACGCAAATGGTTCAGCACTATTTGCTGAATAGAGCTTTTTTGACTCTTTAGATTGTTGATTAAGAGTTTGAAGTTTCTTTAAAGTCTGGATTTTTCTGAACTATATGGACTATTAGGGAAAAATTAATTTTGAATTTTGGTGAATGTTTATTGTGTCAAATATTTAACCTATTTCTGACTCACCTTCTCCCTGCAGAGCTCCTTTTGTTCATAACCTATTTGTTAAAGCAATGTCAATGTTGTGCTGACTTACATGATTCCTCTTCATCTGTTTGACTCCATAACTCTTCTGTGATTCTATGAAACTTTAATCATCAAATACACTGCATGTCTCCTATACAACAGCCAAAACAATAACAGGTCAATGTTCTCTCTCAGAATATTCTCATTTTTGGTATGGCCACACACTTTGGTGTAATAGAAGCATTAGCAGGAATATTTTAGTTCATGCCTTATTTATTTCTAGTCTGAATTTCGTTACTGTGCTGCTTTTAGTTTAACCAGAGAGGCAATTTAATCACTGTTCTTATCTTGAAAAAAATATCAGTCTTAGTGTCTGTTTCAGCAAGATGGGAAAGCATGTGCCTAATTTAGAGACTAAAAAAGTAATTATTAATAAATTCATACAGAACTGAAAAAGAGAATGGAAGGGGAGAGGAGAGGAGAGGAGAGGAGAGGAGAGGAGAGGAGGAGGAGAGGAAAGGAGAGGAGAGGAGAGGAGAGGAGAGGAGAGGAGGAGAGGAGAGGAGAGGAGAGGAGAGGAGAGGAGAGGAGAGGAGAGGAGAGGAGGAGGAGAGGAGAGGAGAGGAGAGGAGAGGAGAGGAGAGGAGAGGAGAGGAGAGGAGAGGAGAGGAGAGGAGAGGAGAGGAGAGGAGAGGAGAGGAGAGGAGAGGAGAGGAGAGGAGAGGAGAGGAGAGGAGAGAGGAGAGGAGGAGAGGAGAGGAGAGGAAGGAGAGGAGAGGAGAGGAAGGCAGTATGATTCAAATATACCCTCCAGCCCTGTAGTACTGCAAAACAGTGTCATGAGTAAGAAAGTATCCAGGCTACAATCTACTTAAACCAGAAGCATGGAAGGTCAGCACTAAACAGTTTTTCAAAGCTGAACAATTGCATCCTGCTTACAAAACCTGTGATTGGCATCTTGTAACGTTCTCGAAGTGGTCAGCAATGATCAAAAATAACCTGATCATATGCCTGTGGGGACAGAGCAATATTATGCACTGTTCCCTGAAACCGCTAAGAAACTCATACAATCCCTTTTTCATCAGAATGTAGCACTGAAAAAATTACTTGTGTTCATCTTTTGGTGTTCATCTTATTTTATGCTCTACTCTCTTCCTCAGTAATCTACAGAATGTTATGAAACAGTTAGACATGTCAGTCTGTAATTCCAGAATGCTTGATGTCTCCAGATCAGAAAGTGCCTTTGAAACTCCATCTTAAAAAGACAGTCAATAATTTTATTCCTTATGCATAGGAGACCAGTGGATATCTTATCTTTACCCTTGTAAAGCACATACATACAGGAAATAAATAGCTTTAACAGCAGGAAAATCAATTATACTTTTCATTGTTTTCCTAAGCAAAAAACATTCCAAAAAGATTCATTTTATATACAAGGTTAATAATGCTTTCATTTACCTGTTGTAATGGAGAAATACATGTGTTGTCATATATATTACAAACAAACAATTAATGCCCATTCTTCTCAGAAAACAATTCCCCAGTCAAAAAGAATGTTGTGATTTGAAACATACATGTAGAGATCGAAGGACTGCATAAACTCGGTAATCAGCATATTATCAATAATTTGTCCTTTGGGAATGGTTAAAGAACCTTGAATAACATTAAATACATGCAAACATTTTTCAGAATTGTTGTCTAAATAAATAATAACTAAATTTAAAATTAAAACATCTGAGACTGTAGCATTAACAGGCAAACTTTTTGCTCAGCTGATTTTTAAACAGCAATTATTTTGCAAAACATGAAATAGAACTATGGAACTACATGGTCAAAACTGCATCAAACATTAACCAAGAAGAGGCACAAAATGATGAACCAGCCTTAGTATGCCAACTCAGGACCATATTTGGAAAGTAACACCAGTTATCAAGCAGTCAGCTATGGCTTTGGGGTCTATGGTCACAAGAGCCCATCAGAGGGACAGGTCTGTATCCCAGGTTCACCTGGGACAGGTGAATGCATACACAATGGGAAGGGGACATATGTTAACAATTTTTGGGGAAATGATTATCATACATATGTTTATTCTGGGAAAATCAATGAATGAATATATGAATGTATGAATGAATCAATTAATATAAAACATAGTATATACATGGGAGATTTTCTGTACTTGAGAAGCACAACAGGTGGAGATATCCCCTAGACATCCAGAGCTGTAATAACAAACCTGCCTGCTACTTAATGCTGTATTTGTGTTAAGGGTTTTCGACCATATTTTGGTGACAGTTTCTGGCAACCCAGATGGTACACTACTCCAGAATTTCAATGGATCTGAGGAATCACTTGGAAACCATCTGTCAAGTATTGTAGGAATTGGTGTCTAAAGTATACTTTGAACGATCACAAAAACTGGCCCAAGTCTGGCACCTAAAATTATGCAATCTCTAAAGGAAGGGGATAGTAGTAAAAGGAGTGTTCCTAGGCTGGTTGAAATCAGGCAGGAATCCTAAATCTGGCTCTTCAAACCATAAGCTCATGACTTTAAATGAAGATGAAGAATCCCCCTGAAGCGAACCAGGGGAATTATCCTCATTCTGAGTCCCTGGTTACATTATTGCTGGGGAAGAAAAAGATTTTTTCATTTGATCCAAGAGCAACCTAGTATTATCAGAACCTGTAAGCACTGTGGATGTGACAAGGAGAAAATGTAGAAGGCCTTTTTTATAACGATTACCATTTAAATTAGGAAAACAGTGGGGGACACACAAATTTTTGTATATCCTGGAATGTCCAGGGTCCCTTATGGGAAGAGACTTGTTGAGCAACTTGGATGCAAAAACTCTCTTTGAAAATGGAGAAATAAAATTAAAAATTCAAAAATCTAAAATTGTGCAAACAAGAACTTTTATATTGCAGGAGGAGGCAAAATAAGAAAAAATATCTGTGGAGGTAGAGAATTCAATAACTCCTTTGGTGTGGCCAATGGATGCACCTGGAAAATCTAAAGTGACAATGCTGGTAAAAATTCCACTGAAGCACAGCTCTAAATTAGTTAGCAAAATAAATTAAAAAAAAAAAAAAACCCAGTAAAACTAGACATGACACAAGGATTGACTAAGATAATTGATAAATTTCTGTAGTTGGTTTATTGGCAGAATGTGTCATTATAACACCCCAATTTTACCAGTAAAGAAATGAAATACTGGAGAATATAGGTTAATTCAAGATTTAAGAGCAATAAAACACTCTTTTAACATCTCTTAAAGAGGAGGGCAAGTGGCTAACAGTGTTCCTTAAGGATGCATTTAAAGGATGCCTTTTCCTGTATATCTCTTCACCCAGAAAGATTTGTTTGTTTTGGAGTGGGAGAATTCAAACACTGTGTGGAAGGTGCAGCTAATATGGACAGTGTTAACCAAGGGCATAAAAAATAGCCCATTATATTTGTCAATCAGTTGTAAAAAGAATTGGAAAGCTGGAAAAAAGAAATTCTGGACAAAGACTTACTACAATACAGGTTGTATTCTGCTAGCAACCAAGACTGAAACGGAGTGCCTTGATTCTACTGCAAAAGTCTGTTAAATATTTTGGGACAATCTGGATACAGGTTGTCAAAAAAAAAGAGGCAAAAATAGCCAAATAAGAAGTAACATATCTTGGTTTTGAGAGCTCGCAGGGATAAAGAAGTTTGGGGAAAAATTTAAAGAAGACATTTGCCAGACTCTGGAGCCCAGGACTTTAAAAGTTCTATGAGTCTTCTTCAGTATGGATCGGTGGTGTGGGTTATAGATGGCCAATTATGGGGAACTGGAAAAAACAGAAAATATATTGTATGGACTCCTGAGAGTCATATGGCCTTCAGAACCCTAAAAAGAGCCTTAATGACAATCCCTGCTCTGAGAGTCCCAGACTTAAGCTAACCATATGAGCTATTTTGTGTGAAAGGATGCACCTGGCACTAGGGGTATTGGCTCAGTATTTGGTGTTGTGGAAGAAGCCTATGGGGCACTTTTCCAGACAATTGGACAATACGAGTACAGCATGGCATTGACACTTGAGAGTGGTGGCAGCTGCAGTGCTTTACTCCAGGAAACATGAAAAGCTGACATAAGGTTACAGTATAAGTAACCCACATTGTAATAGCTGTTTTGGAATCAAGAAGGAGAATGCTGTCCTGTTGTCCTGTTGGAGTAGGACAATGTTGAATTTAAGGTAACTGTTTCTATGAACCCTTCCATGTTTCTCCAGGCTTCAGAAGAAGCCGAGACCTTTGCACCATGATTGCCTGGTAACAATGGAAAGTGATCTGGCAGATCAGATCTCAAGAGCAATCCCATCCAGGACCTGAAACTCAAGCTACACACTGATGAGAGCTGAAGGTACCAAATGGAAGATGGTCAGCTGGGAATCTCAAGCCCAAGCTTTACCTTTTCAACCCAGCAGCACAAAAAGCAGATTAATGACTTTACATTGAATGCCAGAAATTGCCAAAGGAAAAAGAGTAAATATATGCATTGAGTCAAAATATGCTTTTGGAATACTACATGTCTGTGGAGTTATATGGAAGGAAAGGGATTGTTATAGACATAGGTCTCTCCTATTGAATACAAAGAAAAAATTACTCACTTACTAAAGAGTGTGCAATAGCTTAAAGAAGTGGCTGTGATGCACTGTAAAACCTATCCATTTGGAAACTCCTCAGTTAATACAGGGAATTGATTAGCTGATAAAACAGCTAAAGAAGTTGCTGAAAAAGGTAGCAATGTACTAAAACGTAGGAAAGAGTTGGATGTCCTAGAACAAAAACCAAATTATATTCATCAGCACAGGCACATTAGTAGAAGCTATGGAAAATCCACCCTATTTATTTATACTATTTTACATTTACAATTTTAATTCAACCTCAATATAAGAAATATAGGCTTTCTGAACTTCTTGAGAATGAAGTTCTAGAATAGTTAGAATGCTGTAATATGCCACCCAAAGCAAAAACTGCCATGTGAAAGCATTACACTGTGTTTTTCAGAACATTCTTACATAAAGCCAGATTTCTGTAGCTTTAAAAATCTACATCGACAAAATATCAGCCTTATAAGTTTTTTTTTATCTATCATCAATCAAAACTTTTGCACTCCTTGTCTTAAAATTACACTTTCTGATACTTGAGATATGTATCCAAAAAGGGTAGTTAATTTAAGTAATTTTGTCTTTTTCTCTCAATGTACAAGGTCATTAATTGCAATTGGGACCTTCATAAACCCTAGTCTGCTGATGGGGTGAGAACTCTATTGTTAAATGTATTATGGCAGGGTTGTCTTCGGAGATTGCCTGCTTGATTGCTTTGTAAAGGCCCAATGGCACACAGCAATTAAAATCCATAGACCTTTATAACCCTACTGATGTTTTATGGGCCTTTTTGTGTCCTTCAGTGTGGTTTACCATTTGTGTGTCTCCCAGTGGATCTTCTTTTCTGAACTCAAAGTGGAATTTTTTTCCGGAGTGATAAAGCTAGTTATACATCATGCAAAAGGTTAATGACTATTTTCAAAAAAGAGCTTATGTTTAATGTCATAGGGTGAAAATTATAGTAAAGAACAATTAAGTAAAATCACTTGCCATTTTCTCATTCTCAAAGTATTTAGATACTACCACTACTTACATAGAGCCCATTGAGTTTATAAGTTACTGGATGATTTAAAACTTTTCAATTAATTTTGTAAAACAAGTCTAACTTCTTAAACAGAACTAAATTACCGGACAGTTTTTCTCTGTGAATCCATATGCATATGGAATGAAAAAATGCCAGCTTCAGAGTATGATTCCCAATATCTTCACTCAGTGAGTCACTTATAGAACCATTACACAGTGGTGGGCCCATGAATGTTATGTCCTTAGAAAGTATGTGTCTT
This sequence comes from Sitta carolinensis, assembly GCA_032173965.1. NCBI lineage: Eukaryota > Metazoa > Chordata > Aves > Passeriformes > Sittidae > Sitta > Sitta carolinensis. Next base: position 63,015,943 of record CM063313.1, read on the forward strand.
CATACTTGTTTAAACGCTTTCCTTAGGTCTCCCTTAACAATGAACTAAGCAAGACAAATGACAGAATCACAGAATAGTTAGGGTTGGAAGGTTCCTGTGGAGGTCATCTAGTCCAATCCCCAAAGACAACAAGACAACTGTCTAGTAAATGAGAACCATGCTTTCCCACAACTTTGGTTTCACAGGCAAAACATCCCTTCAATAACGCTGGAGTATTTGGAGTCATAGACAATATACAATCTTTACCACTAGTGATTTCAACATTCAAAAATGCATCTGTTTGTATGATTCCTCATTTTATATTTGTATCATGTTTTCAAGAACAGGAGAAATAACTGCAAAAATTCAGTGTAGAATAGCTATTAATTAAGCTTACACCTCGATTTAATGGAATGGAAGATGCCTGCAACTAGAGAAAATAATAAAAATATCCAACACATCTCATAAAACATTTTTTTAAAAATCCATTTCTGTATGTAATAGAATAGGTGCCTTTGGAGAACTGAGTTGTACAGCACTTTAATTCTGAAATGGTATATAGATAGAAATTGATTGAATGGTAGAAAAAGAACTAAACATGGAATAGGAAACTAAACAGCTATGAGCTTATTTTCAAGATGTCTTTTGAGAATGCAGTAATTCACAACTGCAAAGACAGTTTTAGAGCCTAGCAAACAAGGAAAGACTATTTATATGTTCTTCTATTGAGAGACAGTTTAAATTTGAGGTGCCTATGACTTTTTGCTTTCCACATCAGTTTAACAATTTGTAAATCTAGATGCACTTTTAATTTTGTTCTCAATTCCAGTTACTTTAGCCACTGTGGACCTCAAAGTCTATAATATTGTAAGCTGGGAAATTTTGGTGGCCAAAGTGGACCTTCAGAAATTCTCATTAAAGTCGCTTAAGCCCAGAGATATCATATGTAAAGACATTTGGCTTTAAAGGTATAGCTAGATTCCAAAATTGTCATGCAAAATCTCTATTATTACCAGGGGCAAGCAAGATACTAATTGTTAGAAGCCAGAAATGTTATAAATGAGTGACAAGGAGGAGGGTAATTATTTTTAGTTAAATTAATTGTATTTAATAAGGAAGTCAGAATGGCACAATGAATACAGAATTTCATAACACCAAAGTAAAAAAGACGCTTTTTGGTTTGGTCATCACAGCTGACGGCCTCCACACAGCTCGAGTCAATCATTTGGACCCAGTTTACCTAAATATATATTTGATTTTCTCATGTCACAACCACAGGTATCATGGTGGTTTTTTAACTTGTTTTGGTTTTTTAGATGCTATTATCCAGGATTGTTTGATTATTAAATGTACCAACTGGCATCAAATATATTTTGTAGTCATGGATTATTCTTACTTTAGCAAAGACCAACAGCATAGTGTTTATCCTCACAGTAGGTAAGGATTGGAAATGGAAACTTCATTGTAACTAATATCTAAATTCATTGTAGGATTCAGTTTCCACCCCTCAGTCGAACACGAAGTAATTTGGACCACAAACAAGAAGAAAATCTGTTGACACTCAAAACAGATTTTCTTTTGCCCTTGGAGTTTTCATTATTTAGGCCTTAACTGTGAGGTTGGAGACAAGGAGTCCTTGGTCCAGTTTTTGATAACAGGTTGTCCAACAGCAAATCTCACCATAGCTAAGGTCCTAATATGAGCCTGAAATGAAAGTGTTGAGGGCTTTTATGCAAACTATTAACTCGATCTGAACCAACTTCTTGCAAATTAAATTTGTTCTGGTATAAAGAAGGGTTTTTTCCTATTTAATCTCTTTTCCTCCACCCTCTCTCCTTTTAATAGAATGATGCCCACAAGTCTTTCTCCAATCCATTTGTTTATTTAGAGAAAGATAGAATTTGTACATTAAAAAAACCCCACAATTTTGTATTTGCTGTGATGTGGAATATAAGATAAATTTGGAACAGGGATAATTTCAATTAAATGAAACACACAATAGCTTTTCTCATGAAATACAAGTGTTTACAGACAGATTAATACCTCTTTCTCCTTGTTGATTTTCTTGAATGTTTTCAGCATGGCTGAGGCAATATTTTGTTTGGAGCTTTTACATGTGTACACAGCTCTTCATGTAGTGTAAACTGTACAGCTAAATTGAAAGCAACAGAAATGTTATGATTTATTCTAGGTGAGAGTATGATCCTCAGAAATGTAGTCAATCTTTTTATTTCTGTGAATAAAGGATTGAAATATGAACTCAGAGGAAATATCCATAATATTCAACTATCTTTAAAGCTTAAATCTGTTATTATCATTCAGAATACTTATATGGGAGTGAAATACCAAAACAAAAAAAAAAAAATGTAGTGACGGGAAAAGGGAGAATTGATTCGAACTGAAAGATGGTAGGTTTAGATTGGACATGAGGAAGTTCTTTGCTGTGAGGGTGGTGAGGCTCTGGAACAAAGATGCTGTGAATGCCTTATCCCTGGGAGAGTTCAATGCTAGGCTGGATTGGGCTTTGAGCAACCTGGTCAAGTGACCATGGCAAAGGTGTTGGAAACAGATAACCTTCGTGACTCCTTCCAACCAAATGTATTATATGATTCTGTGATTCTGTGATTTATTAATTCTGTGATTCTATGATCCTACAATTCTATGAATTTGAAGCACATACTTTCTAACATAACGTATGGTATCTTGTGTTTCTCCCCAGCTGGTTTCATTTTAAAATACAACTGGTCAGAAGGGTTTTAAGCTGTATTCTAGCAAATATAGATTGCATCAGAATAAAGAGCAGGAATGAGTAAATGAACTAGTGCACTATGCCTCTGAGCTATATGAAACTATAGAGCATTTGTGAACAGAGATTTTCTATTTATTGAAAGGTAAGTCATTAATGGCACAGCACGCCTGATCCTCAATGTACCCTGGTAGTTCTCAGATACAATGGGGACATACTGACTCAAAGCCATAAAACATGTTTACTGCCTCATTTACAGGAATACCACCATTCAGCTGGTAATGTTGGTGTAAAGATCAAGCTCTAGTCTCCTCAAAGTGGAAAAGACACTTTTCTCTACCTTTCATACATGGATCAAAGAGCTGGACCTTTTAAGTGCAGCATTTCCTGAAAACTTCATTAAGAGGCAGATTGTTTTTGAGAGGTGTAATGTCTTGCAGATACACGAGCAAAGTTCACTGAATTCAGAAACGTAGCCTGAACTGCAGACTCTGGTTACACTTGTGCTACAGTGGTGACAGAGTTTAATTGGATCTCTGTGCCTCAATTCTGGAACTCTTGAAGGAAAATAACTGAAGTTGAAGACTTGTGCAGATGTCTCATCCTGATAATGAGAGGAATCTGGCTGGTCTAGTTTTAAGTAAAATAGCTGAAATAAAAGCTAAATTAAGGCTTTCTGACATGGATGATCAGTGATTGCAAACCAAAGTCTTGAAATTAGTTGACATTTCATATGGTAATCAAAATGGATTCAATGAAGCGACTGAGCTGTCCATTGAGGTCCTCTCCACCATGACATTCATTCAAGAGAAGTAACTCATCAGAGACACTTTGATGAAATCAGTTAAGACACTGTGGGAAAGTATCTTTTTGGGGAAAATGAATACACTTTGAAAGGTCTGAAGGTTCGTGTTGTTGGATTCTGAAGGTACTGCAAATGAGACACAATAGAAAACTGTGTTTGGTAGCTGAAACCTAAGGGAGGACAATTCTCTGTCTTTATCAATAAAAAATGATAGGCTTTATCATGCAGTTATATGGGGCAGAGATAAAACATCTCTCATATAAAGTGATATTGCAAGCTAACTACAAGAAACATGAAACAAGAGTAGAAATTCTTGCAACTGCTTCCAAATAAGCATATTCTAAGTTTTAAAGACTCTAATGATGAAAACTCCAAAGGGATATTAAGCAGGACAATGTTTATGTTAAATTTACATTTGCAAAACTTCAGAGAAAATGTACATTTTATATAGGTCGTTACAAGGTTTGTCCCCTACAAACACATCTGTTCACTGCACTCTCTCAGATATGCAAGGAGCATGAATTTGCAAAATCAGGATTTAACTTATTAGTCTTTTCAGTATATACACCAGTATGAAATGTAGTTTTAATTATAATCCAAAATGTCCTCCTTTATATCTATTTTTGATTTACATTGTACTGCATTATTGTTTACACAAATGACCCCTGCCCTGTGAGTGCTCTGCAAGAGTACTATTTTTCACAATCAATTGTGAATAAAGTAGATTTTTTTCTTTGTTTAAATTTTTACTTCCTCATGGAAACTTTCAATGAGATAGGATCAGTCAAAGTGAGAAAATTCTAAAATTATATTTGAAAGTTTTATTTTTCTTTTCAAATCAATAGTTTGTTTTAAAATACTAAATTTCCTTTAAGCCGCAAGCTAAAATGATGTGAGATTACAGTATGGGCCATTCACTTAAAAGTTGGACTTGGTGATTCTTGACAACTCAGAATATTTTGTGATTCTAAGATAGCATGCAATATTGTTTGGAGACTGATTTTTTCTCTTTGAAACACTCTAATATAGGATTCCTTTCCAGAGTAAGTATTTTTATTAATGTGCATTAGTCTGAACAAATCTGCTTCCACTTTTCCTGAAATAATGGTTAGATGTGACACTTTTCCACATGAATTATATAAGGGTAAAACCTCGTGCGATATTTGACTTTTCCATTTCCAAGCTCTTGTAATAATGCTAACTGTGTCTTTTTTATGTTAATGCATTCTAAAGAATAAAATGAGATTTTTTTCATGCCTTTTTCATTTTTCCTATAGTGTCTTTTTTTTCCTGAGGTATTGAAGGATAAATGCATCTAACTTCATTAATCTCACAGTGTGCCTGCTAGAACATCCATTTCTTCGTGCTGTGCAACACCTCTTGAGACACCAAAACCCATCTCTCAGAGTCTGCCTTTGCAGGGCCACCACCATGGCTCTCCAAACAGATGAACAGCAGAGCGCTGTACTGCATGGTGCTTTTCCACAACAGGAAATACCTTCTCTACTTCCAGATCTCATCTTACGCAATTCTGACAGTGCACAGTAACAGGAGAGATATATTCTTTTTAGGAGTCAAGACTAAATAATTTATAATAAAGCCAAACACTTTTGGACATGAATATGTGATTTTTGCTAGTCCAACAAATGCCATTTACATTGCTGTGTTACAAGAACGTTGCAAGGCTGCTCTTTGGTTTCATAGTGGTGAAGTTGCATGGAAGAATGATGTCAAGTCTTTTATTTCTCATATATGTACACCCATAGATGACAATCTTCAACAGCATTTAATTAGAGACTTGAAAACCAACTTCAACTAAGAATTTCCTATGTTTCTTCATCAAAGATTCATCTTTGAAGTGCACCAAAAACTAAATTAACTTCAGCACACTTTCCCAGCACCAGTGATGAATATGAAAATCCTCTGCTCCTAAAATCAAATAGTTGAGAATTTTAAATACTTTTAGGTAACTCTACAGAGTTGTGGTCTAAGAACGGAAATTTTGTGTCAGTGCTTCCTGTCAAGTCTTTCATGTGATCCTGTGTAATAGACATGAGTCTGTGTAACCACAATAGATGGACAAAATCTTGGTAAATGTTCTAATCCAGAAGAAAGGTAAAGTTAGAAATGTCTCATTGTAGTCCTAGAGCAAAACACATGGAAAAAAAAAATAAAAAAAAAAAAAAACCCAAACTAAACCAAAACAAAACACCCCCAAAACAAACAAACAAACAAACAAACAAACAAACAAAACCCAAAGCACACTTGCCACCATATTTATTCAGGAGTTACATAATTCACCGCCAACAGCAAAGGAAAAATTTTCCCTATAAATGCAATGGTTCCTGAGTGCTATTTCTGTTTTATGGAGTACTTTGAGAATAATTCAGGTTTGCAGTTCAGCAGATCAATAAGTAGAGAAGCTGAGTGCTTCAACCAAAACCACAAACAGTAAATAGGATTTTCTACCATATAAGCAGAAGCATTAGGTCCCTCTATAAATATAGAATAAAACAATATGACATATAACCCCAGCTACATTATAGACTCCATTACTGTGGTGATTTATCAGTAAATGTATGTTATTTAACACTGACAACATTGTCAGTTTCAAGCATAAACTGAGTAGTAATATTATTATCAGAAAGTTTTCCATGTCTTTTTAATTCAGATGTGAGCAAGACAGCTGGGAAAAGTATAAGACACTTAAATTCATTGTTCACGGGTTTGTGTGTGCAGAGGAATCTACAGGCCTTCAAGTATACAAACACCACATGAATGTATGTTTGCTATTATAGTACCACATGGACAGCAAATTATAATGAAAGTTGAAGAAATATGCAGAAAACAATAGCAGTGACATTTTTCCACTGAGGTGGAAATCCATCATTTATGTGGGCTGAAGTGTGGATGAAAGAAACATGAGCTATTGTGAGTAAACAATATACACTTGTTACAGGAAAAATTAATTCAGGTCCCACCACTTCTGCCTACAACATAAGATATTGTCTGCAGTTTTCTTGCTTCTGGAGTTTAAACTGATGAGAGCTCTTCATTTACATGTCACTTACACAACAGCAAAAACTGGCTGTGTAGCCTAAGCTACTGAACACCATTGAAAATTAAATCCCTGATCCTTCAGATTTATTTTGAAGGAATAGATGGAAACCGCAGAAGAGGCACAACCATCATTAACAGCTCATCTGGTTTAAGTAGTATCTGAACTCATCAGTCACTTCTACAGTAATTGTAAGGACATGGCTCCATCTAACACTAATCCCCATGTATTGGCATGGGCCTTGACTGACATTTTCATTAAACTATGATTGTATCCAAACCACTCCTTTTTGCATCTAGATGGCCATGAGAATGGTCATTTAGGACAACAGAATAGTTACTGGGACTTAAACAGAGGTATTTACAAGCAGGATAAGCTTGGGAGTAACAATGAAAAATGCATTTCAACATGTGAGAGTAGTCAGAGGACCACAAGAAACAGGCAGTTTCCAAGAAGACATAATTTGTCTGGCAGAAGGATATGTGCATGTTACATGAAACAAAGCTTCTTGCACACATGCAAACCAAAGCCAATCTTTGTGCTAATTCAGAATTATTTCCACGAGCATTTTTAGAGCCTCAATGAAAGTGTTGGTGAACCAGCTCTTTCGATTTCAATCAAATATATACTTGTTACTCTCTTTTAGGTCAAGAACCCACAAATGTCACATGATCCTACCTGGGAAAAAACAACAGAAAAATACAGAGCAAACAATATATGGACATTTGCAAATATGTGAAAATCAACAGAAAAGGCAAATATTTTAAAAGTTAAAAGTGTCAGAATGCAACGACTTTTAACTTGTTTATTATTACGTATTAAAAAGCTATTCCATATTGCAACCACAATGAAAACTGGGAATGACCAGAGACCTACCAGATTCTCAGTAAAGACAAAGACCAGTAGAATACTATACTACCTATATGCTACTACTACCTATATAGTACTACTACTACACTACCTATACTGTATTTATGATTGCATCTCTTTCTACCTAGTGCTTTTTAGAAGTAGATTTTGTAAATTTTTTTACACTACTGACTGACTCTGCAACTAATTAAATGGAACGTATTTTCATTTATCTCTTTAATGCAGTGACGTAACTGAGGTTTTTATAGAGTCATTTAGGAATGTTTGAGAGCAGTCTTATCCAAAATTATTCCATTTGCTCTTTTTCTCTGCAATTTGTATTTAATTACAGTTCACTTTTAAAAAGTCATGAAAATATAGCTGCACAATGTTCTTCACTGAGAAGGTGATACCTATTGAGAAAATAAATATAAAAGTAAGTCTATATTATAAAACACTCTTCAGAAATGAACATTATTAAACAGGTGTTCAAGTTTGTCCAGAAAACACTGCCTTTTTACACAAAAGCAGTGTAAACCTCATGGACCCAATTCATAAATATATTGAACTTTTTGTTGTGAGGCTTGTGGTTCTACTTTTGATTGTACTTACTGTATTTTCCTTTACTTCTTAGCAGTAATATATGACAGTCCTTTACAGTTTTATCCTCTGTTTATCTCAACCATTATATCCAAAACATCAATGGATTTATTATGAAAACAACACCAAAAATGCTTGAAGAGTCAATAAAAGATAGGAAAATAAAGTGACACATACCTTTGTGCATAATTTCATTGTTGGTTTTGCTGTTGCTTGTTTGTTTGTTTTCCATGGAAATGAAGGAATGTGCAAAGAAAATAATTTTATTTTCAGAAAGAAGTTTATATTGAACATGTATATCATAGCACAAATTCCTACATTTCTATGCAACTATGAGAATCTCTTCTAGGCTACTAATCAACACTTTTTCTTAGAACTGAAGGAATAAACCATGTTAGGGTAAGTTTGATCAATTCTTATATGAAACTACATCAACTGTATCAATTCTTATATGAAACTACAGAATGCTTCATTATGGATTCTGGACTTCCTCTCTTTTCCCAGTATTCAGGTATACCTCTGCAGGAAACATAAAGTGATTAAACTTTCAATTGAAACAGTACAGTTGAAATTTTCCATTGATGAAGAAATCTCCCCCTGTTGTGACTGGATTTTAAGCATCTGACTGCTACCTGTGTGCAGCTTAGCAAAACTGGACCTTAGTGTTGTAGGCAGTCCCATCTCATTTTTCTAGAAAATGTATTCCTGCAAATCTTATACAAGAATGACGGAAATTTCTTAATCTGAGTTCTACACTTTCTAGAACAGATTTCAGAACTAAATACTAGAATGCAATTTGATGGGGAACATGCATTTTTTTGAGGCTGTAGCACCACAAGAGTAGTTTTTGGTAAGTGTGAAAATAACAAAAAACATCTCCTTTTTGTGGAACAAAATTAGGACTAATTTTTCTTGTGTCATTCAAACAGGCTTTCCTTGGTTGGCTGAAAATTATTTCAGTGGCCACTTTGCAATAAAGGACCTATGTAGTGTTTTAATCTGTCATGTTCTATTTCATATGTACATTTGTTTTTGTGGCTAGCAAGCAATAATAATTTCTGTAAAAAGGGTAAGCATCATGTTGTAATTCTTAATTCTTAATTTTATGCTAACTTCTTTTTTCCCCCCTTCCCTGCTCTCCCTTTCTTCCCATTTCACACCCAGCTTAAAATTTTAGCTATATTTAAATGTTTGCAAAGCAGGTGGTGTAAGTATTTCCTCATTATTACGGAGGCAACACAGTCAGAATCTGGTCTGTATCATGTCAGCCTTCATGAGTGCAGTTGCAGCTGTGTGTTGCATATGACAAAAAAGAATTATGTTTTGGTTATAATCATACTCATGCATAGTATTAATAATACTGATTATTCAAAGATATACATTATTGGTACCCTCCAACAGAAATGCTACAGCTGATTATTTTTTTGGTTGGGTTTTTGCATTTCTTTGAAATAACTTATAATCATTATTTTTGAAAACTTGTGTCATTTTGATAGAAACATAATGCATTTTTTTTCTAGCAAACAGCAGGTATTTCTGGCTTCCACATCTTATCAATTGGCTTGGCCACTTATTGTTCTGCTATATTATGACTCATTTTACAAGCACGAATCAAAAACAATATTCTTCTCTTGGAGAGCTTGAGGGAAATTTTCAAAGGAATGGTATTCTGATAGGCAACTAACTTTTCTAGTCTTCAAATGGACTGATATGAAATTGCATTTCATGCCTTTCTTTTAGGATATAATAATCCTGTCTGGCAGTACAACTGACAGCAAAGATCTCTTCAATTATCTTTTCTTACACCTGAATTCATTGATAAAGTGTGGTTACTCCCCTATCAGTCAGTTCATACATTGTGACTACAGGTATGCAATAAGACAGGAAAGGTTAGTTCTTTGGTTTGTTTTTTTCCCCTGGGACCTGGCAGCTCTGACTAAATTCCTAACAAAAAAAATAGCAAAAAACCCAAACAAAAAGCACACATTGAAAAGAAAAATACCATTTAAAAAAATTAAAATAGAAGGTGAGATGGGAAAGCAAAAAGAGAAAAGGGTGAGTAAAAGGAGAAACAGAAAAAAGTTCTCAAGTCAGCGAATTTCCTAGAACATGAAAATTAAAGATGAATGAAATTAATTTTTTATGAACTGCCTTCAGGATTTAGCTTCTTAATCTTGCAGCATGTTTATTACACTAATGCAATTACTTTCCATGGAGGACTGAAGCACTAACAGATCAGTACTTGGTAACCAAGTATTGATTAATACCTTGCCTTCTGGAGTAAGTTTCTTGTAAAGCTGATGCTGAAGGTGGCATTTCAGACATCTTCGTTTCCTCATATGACTCACGTTTTTGTTCCATTCACTGTGACAAAGCTTTGTTTTATTCAGAATAGAAGAATTCTATACCAATGACTCATGCTTTTCTTCTAATGCAATCATAGAGTATTTTAAATATAAAATATGGCTCTATTTCAGCACCAAAATTCATACAAATCAATTTCATTAAATGAAAGCCAAAAGCAATAATTATTATTGAAAAGGAAGAGTGATCATCATCAAACAGCTACTTGAATGCCAGGAGATCAGGAGTATATTTGCATAACTCTCTGGTATCTCACAAAAAGCATTTTATAAGCATCAGTATGTTGACAGAGCTGGCTCAATGAGCTGAAATAAAACAGTAACAAAAAGGGATTTTCACAATGATGTCACTATAAATGTTGTGTGATTTGATGTCTTATGTGATATATCTGCTTTGTTCATATATGTACAAAAGTATTGTATCTTACAGTGACTGTGTCAGGAATGGGAAAAATGGAACTGAAGGGACACAAAGAAAGAAAGGAGAGTGAAATGGTCAGGGGATGCTAACTGAGTGTACATTTGAGCTGTAAGATATTAAAAGGATTGCAGTAATGTGTGTGATACTCAGTAACCATCCACAACTTTGTTGGTTTTATACCTTTTATACCTAATTTTTTTTCTGTCTTTATAGAAATATATAGTCATTTACCAAACTGGAAGTAAAATAGTCTGAGTGCATCAGCCCACTCTAGGTCAACTCCAGGATACAAGCATGCTTCTCACACCTAGTTTGTTTTTGTTTTGTTTTGTTTTTTTTTGGCAGAAACCTAGAGTAGATTCAAAGTTTATCTTATTAATGTGTTAAAACTGTGTATATTTGTATTCAAATATACAGCCCAACAGTTGTACAATCCACCAGCAGATCAACTCTACTGTTGATATAAAACTTCACACCTCATCCCACCACAGTAAAGGTCATTTTTCTGAAATGATCAGGCTGATGATCTCTGCTGCTGCTGATGCTGCCTTGGTTCTGCAAGAAAGAGCAAATTTTGGGAGAAAGACACTGATGGAAGGAGAAGTAAGGAGATCAAAGACATGAAGTTCCAGAGCCCTGAGGGCACAAACAATACACTTGACTAGCCACTTTTGGGATGTCCTGACTCACTCTGTCTATGCTGACACTGTCTTCCAGAACTGTGGGGTCCACTGGAGCTGCAGGGTCTCTCCATGGGGCAAGCAGATAAGGGTCTCACAACTAGCACAGTTGATGATGCATCCTACAGAACTATGCAGTTGTCTGTGCTTTGCAAAATACTGCCTCTTTGATGGATCACTTACTTTTTCTCAAATAAAATAAAAAATTAATTTGTACAATGACAGATGCAGTTTGTTTTACTTATCTAAAATACTTTTTAATTGATAATTGAATTTTCATAATTTGCTAATGTTTTTCATGTGTTTTAATAATAATTAGTTTTCATCAGAAATCAGTTCACAGAGCTGAAATGTTCTGATGATGAATTCTAACCTATACACACCAGTATAAATTTTAAAAATGCACCACATATTCTAAATGAGCTGCAGAACTGCACTCCTTGAGAATAATCAGAGAAGAGGTGCAACTAATCAGAACCCCAGTTCCAGAATAGCAGATATTCCTAAAATTGAAATGCCATGTTTGGGTTTCTGCTGAAAGAGGACTGGTGAGAGGATCTATTGTTTGGCAAATGTCTTGACTGTAGGTGCTGCATAGAGAAGAAATAAATATAAAACTTGCAAAGGCAAGTTTTCTTTCCTACTACACTACATTTTCAGTTGTATAAGCTAGGGGTTATCTTGAAAAAACATGAAACAAATCCAACATGTATTTGTGATCCTTTCCTCCTCTGTAAACTAGAGTACAAGTAATAGGAAATGAAGTCTACTTGAGGAGATCTTTCTTCCAGAAGTCACCTGCCTGTGACTCAATCCTATATTACCTCTCTTTCCTGAAGTTTTGTTTTATCTGATGCCCCTCTGTCTGGTCCTGCCACAAGGAAGATGCCATGCTTTTGATTCTTTCTTGATATTACTGTTGACACAACACGCCACGATTTTTTTTCCCAAACATTGTGCATACACAGATTATTCTTGAGTCCCGACATTAGTGCTGCAGTAACTTCCTACTCACACCCCAAGCCAAGCAACAGCAGCTTACAGTGGATGCTCTGCTTCATGGTTTTAATAATTAGTTTGCTAATCACAGCCACATCTGTTAGAGAGGGTAAAAAATCTCTTATCCTCATCTTGAAAGAGTAGAGAGAGAAGGGATATTCTTTTTCACTGGCTAGAGTTACAGCTGTCTGCCTTTCTGTCCCAGCTACAGCCCCAGCTAGTATGGTGATGGACCCCATCTGTGTGCACTCAGCCTGCTGCACATGGAGCAGAAAGCCATCAGCAAGCTGACAAGCTCGGCCTTACTTCCCTGAAAGGATGTGGTTCTTTTACAAATGAACCTTGTATTGTAAAAGGAATCCAGAAGTTATTGCCTCAATTTGTGAGGCTTTAAGATAAAGCCCGTTCTAAATAGAAGGGAAAGAACAGCACCTTCCATTTCACTAGCTGGTAGCTCTTAGGGAATGCCAGACATATACTGATGTCGACATATACCGCTTTCTCTTGTAAATTTACTTTATGCCTATTAGAGAGGCCTGATTATTTTTGCTGTTTATTTCTATATCACTGATTTTTAACCCAAACTTTTATGTCTGCTTTACATTTAGCCTATTATTTCAGGATAGGTGCTCCAAGAAACGCTGGTTTCACGTAAACTAGGATGAACACATAAGGCAGCAAGGTAGCAAAATTTTGCCCTTCTTGTGGACCAAAGTGAAATGAAGTAGCAGAATAAAGCAGGAAGCCTGTTGCTACCCTATGAAAGAAATAGAAGTATATGATTTCTGCTACTCTTCTACAGCAATTTTTCCTTCCTCTTTTTCTTGATCCCAAAACAAAGCAGCAGGGAGGGAAGCAGGGTCAAAATTTGCAAGTGTTGTAATATCCCTTCAGTTTAAATTTATCTGAGAGCTCAGCCTTCAGGTAATCTGAAAGAAAAAATGGAGCAAATTTTGGTTTTCTCTGGAGAAGGAGAGTAATGCACATTCTGGAGTCCTCATGTGATTATAACAGTAAGAGATCTTTACAGGTCATCATATGTACAGTTCTTGTAGAGTTTTGTTTTTTTCAAGTTCTCAGTTCTACCTCAATATTTAATGGATTTTTCAATAGTTGTGCCTCAATCAATAATATCTACATTATCCCTTTGGTCACCTAGGAATACAAACTTTAACACACTGTGCATTAATGTCTTAAACTTCCTCAAGCAGCAAACAGGTGGATTGGAATGAAAACCTGAAAACCTTATTACATATGTTTAGTATTTTATATAAGTATCCTCTTCATTAGCATTTATGGTGCAACTGTCAAATTTTTTGACCTGTAAAATCCTTAAATAGAAAAGAAATTTCTTTGAGGTTATAAATGACAAGCAGGTTTTACCAGCACAGATAACATATAAGAAACCAAAAGGATGATAATTTTAACCAGTGAAGGAAGAAATCAAGAATGGCAAAATCAGGAATTATTGTTATTTTCAGCACTGAGATGGTGGAGTCTGAGCAGCAGAAATCTAGATATAGCCCAGAGGCAGTCCTGGCTCAGAAATGAACATTTCCTCATTACTGGTGCTACATTTATTCACCTTCAGATTTGGGGAGATAGAATAGAATGGGAAAGAGAATAGGAGGAGAAAAGAATGAGAAAAAAAAATTTAAAAATAGTGGGGAACCCCGGAAAACCAAAAACAAAACAAAGAAGCATAAAACCCCCAAACAAACAAACAAACAAAACCAAAAAGCAAACCCCACCAAAATACCAAGAATCCTGGCAGCCATCTTCTCACTATCCAACAAAGTTTTTTAAGATCTGAATAAGGCTGTGCTCTGATCATTTTCATTTGCTGAGGCAAAGCTCCTGCTGTTGGGAATTCAAATACTGAAATGGTTATTGCCACTTTGCTAAAGGCAGCTATTACTCTAGTTATCTAAAGACAAGGGAAGACAAGACCCTGCAAAAATGAGATTTTAACCACTGTGTTGTTCTATTTGATACTGATTTTAATCATTCACACACCCCCACCCCTGAGCCTTATTTTTATTAAATTACAAAATATAAACGGATTTTGAGACCTCCAAGCAATTTCTGACTTAAAGTTCTGAAGTTAGATACTGTAGAAATAAGTACCTGGAAGAACATTTCATTGCAAACCTTAAAGCTCCTTTTTTACCTAAAAAATTTTCTGTCTTTCTACAAATACATAGTAATTTACCAAGCAGTCTTACAAATTACATCATCAAATAATGTTTAAATGCAAGAAAATTAGTTTTCCACCTGTAAAAATCAAAAGTATGCAGACACTTTGTCTCAGCACACTGTGTAGTTGTGCTTATGATTTTAAGCTGATAATGGTTTCATAGGAACTATGTTGGCATGCCTATATGGCCTCTTTGAACTCACACACCACTCCTTAATTTTTCATTTATCTTTTTTTCCTGACTGTTTCTCATAGCTGCATGCTGTCCTTTGTCACCACTAGATTAAAACCCTGTGGAACTGTCCTTCACCAAATACCCTTAACACAATAACATAACAGCACAAGATAAAAAAACCTGCTAAACGACTATAAGGGAAATACAACACTCAGCATGTTCATTTTAAAATTGATTCTGGTCTATCCAGAAGGTAAAATTTCCTGTCTTGAACACAAATAGGAAGAGATATGACCTAGAATTTGAGACAATAATCTAGAATAAATATTTTATGGAATGAACATTAATTTTTCCCAAGGCCTGTAATACCAATGTGCTAATCACTGTTTTCACTGCATGATTGAATAACTGAATTTTATATTATATATTATATATATATATATATATATATATATATATATATATATATATATATATATATATAAGAATTTCAGTGCATTGATTACCCGGTTTTACATTGATTACCTGTTTTTCATTACAATGCAGTTTTGGCTGGCCTCATGATTCACATTCCTGGACCTGATAAACATTTCTTATCTCATCAAGAAATCCCATCTGCCTAATGGGAAGAATAGGGTCTTGCCTACAGCTCTTTTTTTGAAATGTTTTTCTGTCTGTGGTTTTGTGCATACAAAATAGGGACAATATTATAAAATGTACTGTAGTATTCCAGAAATAGAATGTAGCAGATTAGATTTATCTTCTCTGATAAGGTTAGATTTCTTTATAAGTAATGTCATTTGTGTAGTTTTTTTGTGAAATAGGATGGCCCTTGCAGATCTGTCTACCAGATGTGAAATATATGATCACGTTAAACCCACTTCTGGAATAGAATAGCACATGGCAGTCACTCAGCTGTGTTTGGACTTCCAGTAGTAACACCATGATACCAAAGTAAATTTCTTCCTTACTTCTTGTTTCTGGGAAGTTACATTCAGTGTTCCTTTGTAGAAGAAAATTGACTCTTAGTAATAGTGAAAAATAGATCCATACCGATACAACAATTTTCAGAGTAGAAAAATCTAATATTAGTCTATTAGTGATGCTGGAGGATATTTAAATGATACTGAAGGTAACAGTCGACATAATTGGCTTCAGTGATATTGGAGTTTGTTATTGTCCTAGTTTAGGGCAAATCTGGGAGAAAACGTCCAAAGGAAGATCCCTCCAGAGAGCAAACCCACACGGCCCCTCCCCCCAGCCGGTTCGGGAATGATTCCTCGGAGAGAAGTGGAAAGAACCTGTTTATTTAACAGGCACAGACCCCCCAGTACACAAAATGAACAATACCAGATGACAACACTCTTTCACAGCTCTGAGAAAAAGATGACAAATTCAGCGAGTCTCTCTTGGGGTGGTCGCTCTGCTGTCACTCCCTCCGGCGCTGGGGATGGCTGCACCGGCCACAAGGTGTTCTCAGGTGCCAGCCCGGAGCAGGTCCCAGTAGTTACAAGGAAAAAAAAAGAAAAAAAAAGAAAAAAAACAAAGCAAGAGCAAAGCGAAGCAGGAGCAAAAGCAGCAGCCAGAGCTAGAGTCAAGGAGAAAAGAGAGCAGCAAAAAACAACAGCCACACTATGTACTGCCCGTCTCTGTGTCCCGCCAGTCGTGGGGGGGAAGCAGGCTGATAACAGAACCAAAACAAAACATTTGTCCTTCAGAGCCAGTCTCACAGGCACAGAACATAACATCCAACATAGCAGAACACACATAAATGGGGATACAAACATCACCCTAGGACAGTTATTTTTCATGGAATGAATGCTGCTTGAAAAGGAGAACAGATCCACTTAAAATAATTCTCGCAGTAATAATATTACTCTAGGAAATAAACAAACTAGCATCCTAATTATAAAAGACTAGCAAAAAACCCCTATAATTCCTACTTACTTTATTATGCAGTCCAATTGTTACTGCAATTATCCTGAATTTAGTCCAAATTACAATCATCAGTGATTTTTATTCTGAAGATAGCTTTCATGATAATACATCACTATTTGCATTCCCATATATTTGCTAGACTGTGCAATATCAAAGCTGGGCAAAACTATGTCATCACCATAACTTATAGGCATGGAAATGGAAATTTTTACCTGTCATAGAGAGATAATGTAATTATGATTACAACTCTGTAAAGGTGAAGTAGATTTATCAAAATAATTAGAGGCATGACTCTCCATTAAGGTCAAAGACTGCAGAGACAGGCTGTCATAAATGAACTGAAACCATGACAATGGACTTTTAATTTGCTTTATGGTTCTTTATTTGTTCCTGTGAATAGATATTCACCTGGGATATGTGGACAGAAGCCTCTCTGGGGACTGACATATTAAACCTTAGGTCTGAAATGTTAATGCATCAATTAATGGCAATACCTGAAGTTGTGGAGATGTGCACAAACTTACTTTTACAGGACCCTTCTACAGATTGGATAGTGAAGATGGGGAGATATGTAGTGCTAAAAACATGTTAAAAAACTTTCAGTGTTCCGTATATTTTGGATGTGTCTGCTTTTGATACTCTGTGGAATCCATACTTACAGATATTGACATGGGTGATTATGAGCTAAGTCAATTAATTTGTTGATTTCCTATAGAGGTGTGCTTAAGATATCTCTGAGTAATAAATAAAAAATTATTCAAAAGGCTCATGGTCATTACCAACCACTTTCTTCTTTGGGGATGTTCTTGACACCTAAGATGTACAAACAACTAATATCCCAATGTCTCTCTGTTAGTTATATGTGTGTGCTAAAATATTATCTAGGTAAACTGGTTTAGGAAAGCGACCAAAATTTTCCTATTGTAAAAATTTTTCCCAACATTTATAATGTTGCAAAATTAAGGCATTTTCACTTAGATTTTATATACAGACTCCATGCATTTATCCTTCCTTTTTTTCCCTACAGATAGATAATGGTTAGATTTTTCTGCATGTGAGCTAGCAGGAATATGTACTTGCTGTCCTTTTAAAAATTGCAGTGGCTTACATATTTGATTTTCCCAAGACATTCTGATGTGCAGGTTATCTCCAGGCTTCAATAATACAAATGTGTCATTAATCATATCTGAGAAAATTTTAAAAACTAAGGTGATTTGGACTTGAAAACCTCTCTTTTCCTGGTCATTAAAGTTCTCCTGCATCTTTAGGATTTAATCTGTGGGACATAAAGAAGTGCCATCAAGCATAGACATGGGGACCAGGAAAGTATTCTCATTTGAATTCATTATAAAAACTGCAGTAAAAAACATCCACATGTGTTGCAAAAAAAATGGCAAGACAATACTACTTCCTTAAGATAAATGCTTAATAGGAATAGTGTCCCTTTCAATTTTCACTGAATCTTCTCCTAGGAAGTTGGAGGTTTTGGTAGATTGCTAAATATTTTGGTACTTGGGTGCCAGTAGCTCTAATATCTATTATGTATTTTTTTCCATGAAGGCAAACAAGAATTAGTTTAAGAGCTGAAAAGTTAAATTTTTCATTCAATCAGAAAAAAAACACAAAATCAAAACAACTTGAGGTAAAATTTTCATTCAACTTTAAAACATGGTCAATTCTTTCACTTACAGTTTGGCTGTTTCCATTGAGCGGCATATTTACTGTTTATTTCACATTGTAATGTGTAAATTTCTTCTGCCAAACAAACAATATTGTAGAGGATACTGTAGGCTACAAATGCTATGTGCTAGCAAAAGTATGAGAAATGTAACTTCCTCTAAAAGGTTTAAAAATCTGTCAGTTTTAACTACTATGTGTCTATGAAGATATACTCTCTTCTGGATACCTACCAGACTACTTTTCCTTTGAACAGCAAAACAGGAGTGGGAATTCTGGGTACTTATGAAGGTTATAATGGGCAGTGGAAAATGAACAAGATTGTAAAATACAGCTAACCAAATTCACCTTTTTTCTTTGTTTGATGCTTATCATGTGACTTCAGTTAATAATACACCACCTCTGTACTAAATGGCCATGCAAAACCAAAATAAGTCTTGAATTCATATTTGGAAAAATAACCCAACATATTTAGCCTTGTATCCATTCACCGATCAAAATTTCTTAGAGTTTTTTCAGTATGGCAGACAACCTAAAATAAAATCTATGAAATATTTGGAAATAAGCTCAACCTATAGAATGGCATGCTTATTATCTGGTTGTGTTAATCAATTTCCTTGTTACTGCTAATTTCAGTAGCTACGCCTTCCCTTGATTCATGTTACTTTGTGATGTGCTTGTACACACTAAATGAAAAAAGAATATGAACTTGTAAGGACTATATTTTCCCTTACTGTTTATCACAATTCTTTTATGCTTAACAAATGCTTACTACTCTTCACATCGAGACTGAATATGACAATTAAATTAGTATTTAAAAACTCAATTTATTTAGTTCATCTGCCTGCACATGTAGGTTGGTACAGAGAGAGCACTACTGGGAAAATGCAGGGTTAGTGCAGTCATTTTTTGTATAAATAACTTATGCAAAATGCACACATTTATTTTAATATAAACCTATAGTATGCAGTTAAGAAGTTTATCTCTCATTATGTGAGTTCATAATGGATGTTGTGTTTCCTGATGCAGCTCATCCTGATACATCTGATGTAAATTCAGAATTTCTGGGTTTTGTCTCCCTTGTGCTCTTGAAGAAACCATGGATCTTGTCCAACCAATAGACCTCAAAACAGTAATTTTAGACTCCTCTCCCCTATTACATTTTGTTCCCCAAGCACTCAAAAGATTTGAAGTTGCATCTTTTAAAATTAGATTATCAAATTCAACCTCCTTCTTACAAATTTTAAAACATTTTTATTTTTGGATTTTAGGCAAAAATGTACTAGATACTTAGTTTATGTGTCCCTTATATTTTCTGGTTCTTACTTTTTTACATTTTTCCAAATTGATGCCTAGTTTATCTTTACTTTTACTATGCCATCTGATGTAATGGCCATGGGCTCTGCAGTCATGTGCTTTTTTTCCATTTGTGCTTTATATCTCC
This sequence comes from Sitta carolinensis, assembly GCA_032173965.1. NCBI lineage: Eukaryota > Metazoa > Chordata > Aves > Passeriformes > Sittidae > Sitta > Sitta carolinensis. The sequence continues at coordinate 63,035,874 of CM063313.1, forward strand.
TTAATCTTGGTTAAAATCAAATCGCTATTTTAAAATTACAGAATGTCATAATGGTCTTGCTTTCTCAAGAAGGTGTTAAGAGGGTCACCAAGTTTTGTTCTTGTCAATAAAAACTGACCAGTCAGACTCCACATTACAAGTAATATTTTCAGCCTTTTTTGTTTATTAGTTAGTATCACTTAAAATGATATTTCCTGTTAAACTGATTGTTCAAGAAAGAATCTATTGATTTCAAAGTCTTCCTGACTGCTAGAGACCAACATCAATCTCATTTATGATCTGTTATTTGGTTTTACCCTATCATTGAAATCTGAATGCTTTGTCTTTTAATCTTTTCACTTTGTCTTTTAGTCTGTTCACTGCCGATTTCCAGAAATCCTCAGGTAAGGTTTTTAATAAACAAGGATTACACAAGCTGATCAATATCTTTAATTACAGTGCTATGAGTTGAGGGGAATGAGATAAACTATTATGAATTCAATACTCGTTAAAGTTAATAGAATCATAGAAACATAGAATCATAGAATGCTTCCCATTATGCTGTCCATCTGCTCAAGAGGTGTGAGAAGAGAGGTTGCCATTGAAAACTGAGACAAAAAAAAAAGAGCAGCTGAGTACATGAGCCTTCCCCTTGTCCATCATTTTCCAGCATTGTTTAACAGGTGTGTTCACCTTCTTTGACCTTCCTTTTCTGGTAAACATATCTGTAAAAATTCTCATGTTTTTTTGTATTCCTTGCTAAGTTCTGCTCCAGCTTTGCCTTGGTCTTTCTCACCTCATCCCTATACAACCAGGCTTCATCTTACAGAGCAAAAAAGGTCATGTCTCAAGACTCAAGAATTATGAGTTCTTAAAATAACTGCAAAAGTGGAACTGATAAATGTTTCGAAAATTACATTCACGCAAAAGTAACATTCTTCAAACGGCTGCTACTATGTGAGACAGATGTGGTGAAAAGTATTATATTTAAAAGTACTGATATAAATATATAAAAAGTAATCTTAGCTTTTAGTAAGGAACTGTTCTAAAAAGGGGAGATACTATGAATGAATTAGGAATCTCAATGGATTTAATGCATTCAGATGTGAGCAAGTTTGAAGCTACAACCCTGGATTGTAAATAACTAACGTATGACTGTAAAATAGCAAATTCTTTTGACTAAGTTAGGCAGTCAGAATAATGTATATGGAAAAGGCCATGAAATGCCCATAGTTAAGACAAGAGAAAGACATGGTACAGAAAGATAAATTCCCACTAGCCTGATCACAAAAATGTTCAGAATTTTTATGCAGATCTTTGAAGGAAAGACCTTGAGGAAGGGAAGAAACCTGGTACATGAACTCTGTAGCAACATTGTGCTAAAATAACTTGTTATTTTGCTTTGATGTCTTGTGGACAATAGGATTTCACTCAATATAAGCTACTTAGGTTTGGTTAAGCATTTGAAATAGCAGGACAAGCAAAATTGTCAATGAAATTGGAAAAACAGGCTTTAGTAAATGACCTGGAAAGAACTTACCTTAGCAATGATGCTGAAATAGCAGATATTTGCTCAAAGTTTCTTAGTGATGATTCTCAAGGTTAAATCTGGAGACACACATTTTAGCAAAATAAAAGAAAGTTTGGATTACCTCGAAGACTAGAGCCAAAAGGATAAACAGAATTAAAACCTATAAAAGAAAGTGCAAAATAGTGTTTCTATCCACCATTATTTATGCAATAAATTTTAGTGCAATCAGATGAAAAACCACCTCCAATCAATTGCAGAATTAGAATGAACCATCAGTATCTTGATGCGAAGAGTCTGGATGTGATCTTAGAATGATCTAGTTGACATACACTCTATGAAATTATGAAAATTATTAACATCACAACATAAGGAGTTGGTGAGATCCATAGTAAATATTTTTAATAATGATGATGGACACATAGTTTAATCATTAAATAATAGCATCATTGAAAATTTTGGGACAGGAATGAAGATAAAGTGAATATAAAGACACCATCTGAGGAGGAACAAATGGTGCAACACTTAGAGGGCACAAGCACAAACAGGTGGCTGCCTATGAACTGTAGAAGAAATTTTGCACTGCAAAATATCAGCACAGTGAGTTTGAGAATACTCTGTTTGCAATAATAGGAGACATAGATCAGTGTCCCATAAGGATCTTTCCTGTGCTGAGTCTTATAATTTCAGAGTATTCATTTTTTTCCATATAACTGAACTAGGTCAAAGTTCCTCAAATATTATTATTATGATTAGATAGCCATTACGATTTTGTGCTTCCTAAAATTATTTCGATATTAACTTCACTGAAAATATTCATGAATATTCACTATATTTGATGCAGAGAGCTATTATTTATGGGAAAACATCAATAACTATCAGCTGAAAGATCCCTTTGGAAAATAAAGTAATATTTTGTATTTATTTTCCTGTTTAAGTACTTTTTTCCAATAGTGAGGACACTAGTATAGGCATGACTCAGAATTTCTGTGGTGAGGAATGGACCGAAGGAATGTCTTTTCTTCTTTCCTATTTTGGCTATTAAGAGTATTCTGTAAAATGTTGGGTCAGCACATTGCCACAGAGATTAAATATAATTTCACTGAAAAACAAAAAATAATTTTAATTGCAGCATAAAATTCTTCTCTTAAAATAAAAACTATTCTTCAAGTAGAATGTTCTCAAAGAGCTTGGAAAGTGATTTTTAATATTGACTTCATTTCAAGAAAAAAATGTGTTTCTTACTTTAACTCTGTTTAACATTCACGGTACCAAGCTCCATCTCAGGAATATTTTCCATATATTCCTTTCCTTGCTAATGTTTTTCCCTGATTAATTAATGAAGATGCATAATTGACTCCAGTACATACATCATTAGAATAAAAAGAAAGAAGAGCAAGCAAATAAATTTAACAAGTAGGACCAAATAAACAAAGAGAAAACTTTTAGATCTTTATTTTACAAAAAGAAAAAAAATTAAAATACATGGTTTTCCTTTAAGACATATTTGATTTGTCCAAATTTGCTCCATTTATACCTATAATCTTATTAAATTCAGAAACAGAATAGTCTTAAAACTGTTCCCTCAATTGCTTCTGTGTAATAAGGTTTGAATTCGCCCAAACAACCAATAAGGTTTGAATGTCAATATTATCTCTAAAGTTCTCATTTAACACTGTGTCCCATCAGGAATTAGTGTGATAATTGCACCTCTTTCTGTTTTGTTTTATTTGGTTTTTATTTATTTATTTATTTATTTATTTATTTATTTATTTATTTAATTTTTTTATTTTTCAAGTGGATTAAATTTATAATTAAATGCAAGCCTGTTGCTTGGTGGCATTTGTGTATTGCGCACAAAAAATAAAGCATTTTCACTAAAACAGGATGTGTAGAAGATAGAAGATGGTTGACTTGAGGTGAAACTAAAAGTCAGAGCAGACTGTAACTAGGATGGAATTTCACTGAGTAAGGCTGCCTGAACTTTGCAGATACTAATTATAAATCAAATTATATCCAAGGGGTCTCAGTCTATAAAGATGAAGAACCCTTTCTCCAACTCTCTCCTTTCCAGATCAAGTTACTGTAACACACAGGATCTCCAGGGAAGCTGATGCAAGTGAAAGGCAAAATGTGTTTCTTTCTGAGGGTTCCCTGCTGACTTAAACCCCTCTGGGCCAAAAAAAAAAAAAAAAAAAAAAAAAAAAAAAAAAAAAAAAGCAATCAACTTAGCTATCATTAGTCATGAATGGGGAATACACATGACAGCTGGGGAATTTTATTACAATAACTCCAGTTTACTAGAAGTGTGCCAAAAATAAACCATTTCCTGCTTTGTAATAAAATTCACTCTTTACAAAATATGCAAATCACAGTGGGAGTTTTTCAGTATGATTCAGCTTTCAAATCTCAAGATCCAAAACGAGGCTCCAGGCTGCGATATTTAAACTGTTGGTTTCATAAATCTTACCATTAATTAAAATAAAATGCAACATTTTCCACAAATAAAGTCAAAGTGTGTCATTCTAAGACTACATTTAGAAGTTGTGCCATTTTGACTTTAAAAGCAAAAACATAATGCAGAGACAGTGAATAGCTTCCTTGCATGTAGTTACTCCAGAGTTTAAATAATCAAGAGTGGGACTTTGACTTAGATATCACTGTCAGATCACTGAGCAAATGTGCATGAACAAGCTCATGGTCTCTCTGGCAGGCTTTTTCTCAACAGCCAGAATAAAAACATGGCTTTAGATTGTTATCAAGTGAAATGAAAGTACCTGAATCCCAAAGATAGTCTAAAGATCTCTAAATGTTGTGCAATGACCTTTTAACTAGAGTCATCATTTCTTCTACCTACAGACACTTACCAAATATGCACATTTCATTGTGCAGAGTACATGAAATATCAGGCCACTTACAAGATGAGATAAGCCACATACTCACAAGACTCCTAGCTGATGGCTATGAGTGAGAAGGCTCCTGAATAGACTTTTTGTGTTGGGGAATACTGTGCTGAAGGGGAGATCTTTTCCACAACCCTAGGCTTACCACCTGATGTCTTTTCCTGCATTGTGTGTTTGTAGAATTAGTTTCCTTATTTATTTTACTAAAAGTAAAAATGTTGTTGTGAGAACAGAGTATGTTCCAAAGTGGATAAAATTACACTCTTTTGAGAAATGCATAAGAACATTTGATCAAAGAAAGGAAAGCACCCTCAAGAGACCTGTACTCTATATGATATATTTTTTCAGAACAGTCTCTCTTTGAGAGTCGTTCCAGACAATTCTGCACTGTGTATATGATTTGATTAAAGCTACCTGCAAACTAATGAGATGCAACTCTTCACTACTGGCATAGTGCCATGCACCACCTGTCTCTTTTGTCATGTCTCATATGCTGTCTTTGAGCTCACTGTATACTTAGAAAAATAATTTCTCTAGATAAGAAGCAAGTTCCTTCATATATCTCTAAATAATGAATGTAACATACATGAGGCTGTGACAGTAAACATAGCAGGGAATTTGAACTTATTTGAACTCATATTACACTCTAGATATTTAGATTGTGTAATATATCTTACTGTTAAGGTATGTGATGGTCAAAAAATCACCCATGTTTTTCTGAGAAATAAAAAGGGTATTGTCTTAACTTAGTTACTTCCCTGTGGGACTTCTCCAAAATGTTTCTATTATAGGGCAATGCTTAAATGGTATTAAGATCTTCTGATTAGCCAAGAAATCAAAATATTGCGGCTGAGGTGAAGATGTGACAGCACTGTGCAGTATCTATTTGTTCTTGCATAATTCATAATTCCTGCTACAATCTATGAAGCACAGATTCATAGAAGTTAAGTTGTAGTGTCTAGGTCTATGTTTAGTTTAAATTGTATTTCTCCATTTGTCAGTAGTGTTGGTTTCCTTTCTCTTCACATGCGCCTTTCAGCTTTGAAATTACCTCCTACCTGATATCTATAAAAGATAGAGTTTGGTCATTTTTTAAGTCAGCAGCACCATGTACATCTCTTGTTCCTAGATTTTCACTAGCCACAGTTTTTGAAATTTGATATTATTACAATCGCTTTTTCATTCTTTTACTTCCAGAGTCTGTGTGAGTATGGAGGGGGGAGCAGAGGGGTAAGAGAGTGAGGATTGTAATGGTAAGAATCCAATTATGTGAGTTATTAAATGTCTGCTTCTCACATCCTCAACCCTTTAAAGACTTTCATTGACATCTGTGTATGTGACAGCAATAACAGAAAATAAGGATAATTTCTGTAATTTGGAGGCAAAGTTTTCTGGGTTAGCTTGTTCCAATAGGATTTTGTTTGCATGCAAAACAGGTATAGTAAATAGACCCATTCTGACCTTGTAGGTGACCAGAAACTGAGATAGATACAATTTAAGAACTTGATTTTAGCTGAGGTAGCCCTTTAATTTTGAAGACAGCTAAAGACATGAACAAATACTAGATTCATGAACCTATCATTACTATATAAGTACAGACTCCTTGCACATATTTAATTACAGATGAAGAGGGTGTATGTCTTTATCTAATTAATTGCACACACAGAGATAAATACACATGAACATATGCACATATGTACAGACATTTATAATACTCATTTCCCTCAAATATATATGCAAGCATGTTTCTTAGGTTCTAAAAATTATTGGTGTCCCAAAAGTGACTTTGGAATCTCTCTATATGAAGACTATCTAACTTTGGAGTGATGTACACTCTTACACAATTATTAAATAATTATATTTTAACTGACCTTTGGACTCAATGAGACTACTAGTCATAAAGAAATAAAATCAGATTTTGACTTCACACAAATATTGAGCTGAACAGGCTGTGTCAGAGAATCACTGAATGGCTAAGGTCGGAAGGGTTTACTGGTGGGCTCATCTCACCCCTGCTCAGGAAGGATCTTCCTAGTGCATCCTGTGCACACCTGCATTCAGATGGTCCTTGAATATCTCCACTGGAGGAGTTTCCAGTCCCTCTCTGGGTAACCTGTTCCAGTTCACAGACACACACACAGTAAAGTAGTTCTTCCTCATGTTTGTGTAAACCCCCCTGTGCTTCAGTTTCTGCCTGTTGCTGCTTGGCATCACCCAGCAGAACCTGGCCCATCCTCTCAGCACCTTCCCTTGAGGGCTGAATTCTCTCTGCCTGTCCTTGTAAGACAGATGCTCTAGTCCCCTCATCATCTTTGTTGCCCTTCACTGGTCCTGCTTCAGGAACTTCATGTCTTGGGAGCCCAGAACTGGACACAGTACTCCAGATCCAGATTCACTAGATCTCCTTTTTGTTGCTGTCAAAAAGAAATGTAGGTTAGCTGGAATTTTGAACATTAATCTTGCTTCATGTCACTTATCTTCAAATTTTAATGAAGCTAATGATTTTAGAGGATACTCAGTACTTTGTAGGAATTGTTAGGCAGCTCATGGGAATGTCTTCTTTGTTAATTATATTTTCTTTGATCTTCTGCATTTAAAATTCAGACCCCTGTCTTGTAGACATTTATGCATGAGAATGGTTTTTCACATGTACACAGCTTAACTAAAATCAGTAGAACTATTCAGTTATCAGGGAGTTTGAATACCATAATCATTGACTAAAGCTCTGCACCAGTGGAAACCAAAGAATATTGTATCCTAATAGTTTGACCAATGTCAAAGCAATTTCTTACAATGTTGTTGTGACATTAAAATTAAAATTAAAAGGGTGTATTGAATGCAGAATGAAAATTCTGGCAATATAAATGCAAATTTTATTTGTACTACTGAATTAGACCCCTCCTTTTCGCATTTCAGATGAGCATTTCCTTCTAAGACTGCCTGATAGGAATAGCTGATCTTGAGGAAGAACAGGCTTTCAGAAGGAAGGCTCAAGGGAAGAACAGGGTGGAGAAGAATGAGGCAGCCAGAGCCAAAGTATCTTCTAAGGAAGGTATTTTTTCTTTTAGAGCTTTCAAGTGTTAATTGTTACCTTATGGGATATAGAAAGAAATTATAAAGGAGAAAAAAAAAAAGAAAAAACATACCATACAATCATCACAACTGAATTGCTGAAGTGCATTGAATTTGAAAACAGATTCTGATAACCAATTTCCTCTAAAGTTCAATTTTTCTTCTGTTAAAGATGTCTTGAACCATTTAAAAATGAATATTGAAGAATTACACCTAGGATGTATTTGCAATGATAAGGGTAAAGAGTACATATGTGCAGAGTAGTTCATAAGGGTAGAGAATGTACATATATGTCCTTGCACCTTCTCTTAAAATTTATGTTTCAGCAAATGAAGAGATACTAGTGAGAGACTAACATGAAAATATGTCAACCAGAGAATATAGAATGATACAACTAATTCAAACTTTAGTTTGTCATGGGTTTTTATCTAGTATTTGCTTTATTTAGTACTTCCACAGATAGCCCTTGGTAATTTCAGCTGAATTTTATGTAGATAGCATGTTGTTAATGTCAAGTAATTTAACAAAATTGATTGATGAAAAATCTAAAAAACCTTAAATATTGTTATCTTGTAGTTATAGAGCATATACATTATTTCAATGCCATTTCACAGAATTTTTGTGCCAATACACTTGTGCATGTTACACTTAGAGAACGCAATGAGAAATTATATATCTGAAGCAAAATTACCATTTTAAAACATGCAGAAGAAACATCAAATGAAAATAGCATTTCTAAAAAAACTTAGTGAGTATTCCCCGACGGTATCACAGGTGCAAACAAATGACCTTATTATCTGTTTCTTTTTTCAGATATTACAAAATGCACTGTAATATTAAAATTTTTGGAGTTACTTTTGCAATTGTAACAGATGAATTTAAATTCTTTCTTTAGTCATATTCTATTGTTCTTCCAAAATTTGGGTCAAATTTGACTTCTCCCAGTCTTCCCAATATAAGCCATACTTCATGGTCAGATTCTGAGGTGGTTCTCAGCTGTCTGTATTCCTAACAGTCCAAACTGGGGACTAGCCTGTAACTCAGAATATTGTTCTACTGGCTCACCTGTCAAGCTTTTGGGATTTTTTTTTTGCCCTTCAAGAAAATCAAGCCTCTCAAGAGAGCTAGGCTGTACAAAACCTAGATTTTATCCAGACACAGTGATGAGATTGACCTGGAGCATAAACTTGGACCAAGTATCTGAGTAGCACTGTAAAGTTTAAACAGAGCCTGCGGGAGTCCATAAATGTCTGTGTACTCTTTATTGAGGTCAATGATCACTGAAGGGAGGGCTAAAATGGGGTGATTGTGTCTGGGTAGCAAAAACAATTTAAATTTCCTGGGAGACACTTCACATATTCCAATTTAGCAACTACCTGCTCCTTCAAAATGAAGTGGGTACTTAGACAGAGAAAATAGACCCATGAAAGCTATTAACTGATTACCTTAATACATTTAGATATAAAACTAGCTGTAATAATACATTCTTGGTGACGAGATGTGGGTGGAAGTGACCCACAACAGACTTTTTTTGTCCTTCTGTGCTATGCCTCGAGTCACATATTTTATATAACTCCAGCACTAAGCCAAGGGTACCTGGTCAGAAATGTTAGTTACTTCAACAAGTGCATTGTAGTCTGAGTCTCCTAAGCATGAAGTTTCTGAGTTTCTAGACTCAGTTTCTTCAGGATGTTTTGGTTTGGGAAGATCTGGTTCTCACAGGCTTGACATAAACATTGCAAGTGTTGTTGTAACAAGAGTGATGTTTTGAATTCCTGTCTATGGGATGGACTTCTCTCTGTCTTTCGGTTTGGGCCAATGGGATGAGGAGTTCTGGCACTCTTCTGACCAGTGAGATGGCCTGCTCTAGAAGATTTATAAAGGGGGTCAGGTTTTGAATAAAGATTGGAGTCAGATGAATTTGCCAAAGGAGGTTTGTGTTGTTTGTCACTCGTCCACAGAGACATCGCATGTCTTTACCTCTCACCACCATGACTAAAGGAGTATGCTTGTATTAGCTCAGCTTACAGCAGAAAGTTTACAAAGCAATATGAAAGGTCTCCAGTTCTCTGTAAAAAAACTTTATACCTAGACAGCAGGTTTTAATGTAGGTTGGCATATTTTGGAGCAAGGTAGTAATGTACACAAATCATCTTTCTGATTCTCTTGGTTTCCATTAAAGATTATAAGGTGTAGGTGTGGTTATCTAGCAAGTCATTAGTTGTTTGGGATTGGAGATAAAAAAACAGTCTTACAGGGCAGTGTGAGAAATAAATTGTAAAAGCTCATCTTGTCTAGAATACATCCTTCATCAACTCCTGGTAATGTTTAAAGATTGTATTAATGAAGAAAAAAATTGTTTTTCAATAGGCCAGTTTTTAAATAATTTTCTTGATATTCACAGAGCAACTTGAGCTAACAATTCAAAGTTTTCTAGCTTAGGAAGTACTTCTATCTTGATGTAACTTAAACAAAACATTAAATAAAATAAGAAGGAATTGATTTCATATTTGATGATGCAAGCTAAGTTCTAGAAAGGTATTTCAGAAAACAAAATCTCTTTACTGTGAACCAAACACAGAATTGATTAGTGGAGTCAGTCATGAACTCCAGTGTGCTGGTTCCAACCAGGACAGGGCTAACTTTTGCAGCAGACAGAAGGAGCATAGCCAGGGTTTTCTGTGCCACCACACTCCACACACAGGGGTCTCTTCATTTTCTGGTTAGCTCCAGTGTACAGCTGGATGGTGCCGGACTCTGCATGGGGAGTGCTCACGTGTGAATCATTTCTATGTCTTGTACACTCTGGTATTAATATTGCTGCTACTGTTAATTTTTCTCATTTCATTGCTCTTTCCAGTAACTTTTTTTCATCCATGGTCTTTGCCTTTTGTGCCCCCAATTCTCCTCTCTATCCTGACATAGGGGTAGTCAGGCGGAGAGTGAATGAGTGGCATGAGGTCTGGAGTGTTTTCAGTGGGAATATTGAATTATAGAATACCATTCCTAAACTATGACAACCTGTCTCTTTATCTTGCCAATGACCTCACAATCTGGCCCCTTGCTTGAGGTGTGGAAAATGTCAAAGTAACATCACTGTAATTGAAGTCAATAAGAGCATTTCTCAATCTTGCCCTAGAAGAGTGCTCAGAAGAGGATATTTTCTTATTTGTCATTGCCACACTGCTTTTTATATCTCACGTACAATTAGTCTACAGGACAAAAAGCTCTTGAACATGGTGTTTGCTTCCAGATTATTCCCACAGATTTTCTCTCTGCAGCTACCTGCAAGACCATTGCTGCCTGTTGCCACTTGTTCACAGAAGTGTCCCTGCAGCCTAGATCCCTGTAATCATTCTCTTTTTGATATTCTGTCTATTTTGCATCGTGCACATTAAGCTAGTGACATACTCTTTTCAGAATATCACATATTAGAGTCCCAACCACTTTGTAATAAAAATGTTGACAATTTTGATTTAGCCATAGTTGCACCTTGAGTAGAATACAGAAACTTGAAGGGAGAGGGTCTTGTGCAATTACATTTTGTGTAATTAAAGCAGTAAATGCTAACAATTTAACCAAGAAGTGAGAGCCCACTTGGAGTACTGCATTCAGTTCTGGGCTTCTCAGTGCAAGGAGGATACGCATCTACTAGAGAGAGCCCAGTGAAGAACCACTACAATGTTAAAGGGGTGAGAATATTTCCCACATAAGGAAAAGCTGAAGGAAACAATTTTTTCACTGTGGGCTGACTGAACACTGGCACAAGTTACCCACAGAAGTTGTGGAATCTCCATCTCTGGGTGTATTTAAAAGCTGTCTGGACATGGTCCTTCAATTTACTTCCTCTCTAAGTAGCAAATAGATAGCAAGACAAGATGATTTCCAGAGGTACCCATACAGCCTAAACAATTCTGTGGTTCTGTGATTCTGAGAAAAGCAAAGAACTGTATTTTAACTACACAAAATTCCTCAAAAGTTATTTAGGAAATAATCCAATTAAAAAGGAAATACAAAGGAGCATGTTTGAATTAACTATTGAAAGCCTGAAAAGTGAATCAAAACTTGAATAGCATATTGACTGCCAAGTGGGTTAGAAAGGCAACAGAATGAATATATCTTGAGGCTGTCTCTCTTTATGCCCTCCCATCTGAGTGCATCTGTGCACTAACTCTCTGTGACTGCTTTGTGGCAGAGCGAAAGAGTAATTGACATTCTAGTTAACATAGGCTGAAAAACGACCTTGATTCGTCACTTTGTCCCTGGCTTAGCAGGGTATCAGGGTTAAAGAAGGTCACTTGATACAAAATCTGCAGATATTTTATCCTAGCAGACACTAACAAAACGACTGCAATACTTTAATTATTACATTGTTTACTAGATAATTAATTGAGGGAATTCATAGTCCAATGTTAAAAGAATTAGGTCTTTTTTAACACATTCTTGGCATGTTTTTATAAAGCAAATTTAACATTATATATTTTCAAATATCTATTCTGGACAATGCTCTGAAAAAAACCCCATGATGGCAAGATGCCTAGTTTTTATGTTGCTGTGGTGTGACAGACTGGCATTTCTCTGTCAGTGTTATTTATATCTGAAAAAGGAGTGGGTTTTGAGTGAAACATGGAAATGAAAAATAGCATCTGTAGAATAGACCTGGTTTTATTTTTGCTAGGATTGAATTCAAGTTACTATGTGTTTTCCAGACTTTAGTATCCAGAGAACATTTATCACATGAAAATACTGAAAGAGGTAGAAATACACTGTTCATTGTGTAGGTTTCTAGTGAGACTTCACATAACCGGGAAATCCAGTTAAATATGAGAAGTTGAATGTTTTTGCTAGTACAGCCACAATACAGAAAAGCAGCAATACAGCAATATTGACCTTTAAATTGTGGCGATTAGAAAATCTGTGCTCATTTTGGTGTATCATCTTTCATTTGTTGAATATACTGTATATATCCAACAGTGAAAGGGAAAAACCTCCGAGTTTCTAACAGAGGTAGTCATTCTGACACAAAACTTTGCAACAAGAAAGAGGACTTCAAAGCATCTTCTGCTGTCGAACTGTGTTGAAAATGTTAAACAAATTAAGAAACATACAAAAAAACCCCACTTAGAACATATTCTTATACACATAATACTTTTTTCTATGGCTTATAAAATTGGAAGAAATACTGTATTTTGTGAAGGGAGCTGCATATGACAATGTGACTGGCTTCAGAAAAAAAAAGGAAAATGTAGTCACACAGAGATTGTTACATGTGAACCTTGCAGAAGAAAAAACAGAAGTTTGTCAGTTACTAGGAGGGAAATATAAGCTACCAGAGAAACAAAAGGAGACCATTGAAAATATCTAAATCTTGAGATTTCATACAATAGATGATATAGAAAAGTAATGTGGTAAGGAAATGGTTTGAAAATAAGTTTCTAGAGTTAAAGTTGAAAAACTAACAAGTCTATATATAGCCATGGTAGTTAAAAGAAGTGACACTTCTTAACATGACTTGACAGCACTGAACAACCAGAGAAAATATTGGAATCAGTCTCCGAATACTGGCTTTGCATCAAATCAGGCACACTGGGAAGACCCAGAGGTAAGAAGTATTGAATGGAATCGACTGGAGAAATGGAAGAGGAGGATGTTTTCTGCATTTGCTGTTTCGAGTGCATGATTAGCATAATTAATTTATATTTTCTGCACTGACACAGTGAGGGAATGATTCTTTGATGCACCTGGTGAATAGAGGGATTAAGCAAACTAAAGGACATAATTGCTAATGCAGCTACATTATAGCCTTTTTGAGCAGCAAGCAGGTGCTTTCAACTCATCATAGCTGCCTACAACTCTGGGAAAAGACAGGAATGTGATTTGAGTGCTTATGGCCTGACCCATGTCCTGGAGAGCTCATAGATGGGAATGCAATGACTGCAAAAGTGAAGTGGCTGACTGATGGAAAAACTGGTGGAAAATAGTAGCTGATCAGTGTCTTTCTGCAGAAGCAAGTTTTACTGCTCCTGGGCATGACGGAATCTATCAGTTCAGCCTTTCCCTGCTTCTTCTTTCTTTCATCTTCTTTCATTTTAAAAGAAATCTCTCTAAAGAACTTCAGGTGGCATTGCACATTAAAAGCCAAGGATTTTAATTTTAAATACCAATGTCTAAGCAAACACACATGAAAGTGAGCAGTACTGAAAGCTCCTGAAGAGACTGCATTGAAAGGCTACTCCTTTACAATATTGTGTCCTTAATACACGTGAAGAACTAAAAAATCCTATTTGGTGTGTAACCTCAGGGAAACATCTATTTTATGATTTTCAAAAACAAGAAACAAATTACAAAACTAAATGATTTAAAGTGACATTTTTCAAGAATATAAATTTTTATGTGTTTAGGTTGGCTCTTTTTGTTTCACTTTGGTTTGTTGAGACACTTAGTTGTAGTGAACATGGAAGAACATTTTTGAATTTCCATTGTAGAATTTTCAAAATTACAAATAGCAGTAAGAAAGGAGGGGGGTGGGGAGGAGAAGTAAATTCCTCAGTGCAACTAGCTATTAGTTTACCTTCTCGAACTTGGAAGCTTATGTACACATGGAAGGAAAGGAGGAAGGGTAACATTGCCAAAGAAATAGCGAATAAAACAAAGACATTCCTTTAAAGTTTCATTAAAAGACAGTAGTTGAAATACATGTCCAATTCATGAAGAACAAAGTTAGCTACTGAAGCAATGTATAGTTGGTGGTTGTAACATTTTGATTGACTGATTTTGATAAATTGCAGAATTAGTTTAGTGGTATTTGTATGCTACTTCACTGTGTATGTGTTTAGAGAACAAGCTACAAAAAATAAGGAAAGTTTAAGGGAAGACGAAAAGTGAGAGGCAGGCAATTTGGACACGAAATATTCAATTTTATGTACATTAATTCATTAATTTATGCATTTGTTTTCCTCCATTGCCTCTTGCTCTTTTTAATGATATGATAGAAAATTTATGTAATGCATGTTAATATGAAGAGATATTTTAGAAAAATTAAAATTTTGATATGGCACTAGCATAGGCTATAATGAAAAAAAAAGAATATTAACTGATAATATGCTGAAGAATGAAAAAGAAAGAGCACTCTGATGACTTAAAGAAGGACCAGCAATTGCTCTTGGACTTGGGAGGTGACACAGGTATGTACTAACAGAGCATTTATTATTTCATACATATAACTCACTATGTCTCCCCAGACCTTTTCTTTTGTTCCTAGTATCTTATATCCCATAGAAAATTTTGCACCTTCTCGTGGAAAAAGAATATACTATTCATATATTCCTGTCATTTCTTCCTTTATTTTAAAGGATTACATTTCTTAAGCAAGTGATAAGATTTTAGGAATTGCACTCTGGTATGAATAGCTGTCAAACACATTGTAGTTCCTGCAACTCTTTTACATTGCCAAAAAAAAAAAAAAAAAAAAAAAAAAAAAAAAAAAAAAAATTATGTGCATGTTAATTACATAGTAAAAAGTCAGGGTAGAGCTTCCAGCCTATGAATACTGTAGTTATACGCCCACAGCATTGTGACATAATTGATCAAAATAATGCTTAGGGTCCTGTCATTGCACATTCATTTGGTATTCATTAGAGTATCACTGATCATAATGATTTCATTTGGTATTCAGAAATGCCATATGTTTCGCCATAGGTATTCATGGACACTTAAAATAGATTGCTTCTTCCCTCTGTTTAACTCTCTGATGACATGCTGATGCAAAATACATTTGCACTGACAGAGCCCCTCCCTGCCTACCTGGCAACAGAAGGACAGCTCTTCTGTAACATCTGAATTAGTAAAGATTAGAAAGATTCTTTCCCTCATGAATAAATGTTGTCCTATTTAAAAAACAAAAAATAAAATAAAAATAAGAATTATTTTCTTTTTCCATTTAAATAATGAAGGGGTGAAAGAATTTTTGATTTTGACACAGACATAGAAAATACTCACTTTCCTTTATTTTCTTTTTATATTAAGAAATAATCAAATGTTATATAGGTAAGACATGCTACAAAAGAGGGTTTTGGATTAAGCAAAAACCCAAACAGAATCAGGATTTGGGACTTTAGACTTGCTTTTGACTCAGCAAAAATCTATTTTCAGAAGCCAAAGGACTCCTGACAGACATAAAGTGGACTTCAGTACCTACACATACATTCCTGCCTGCTTCTCTCCTGAGTTTATACAGGTCTTAGGTAGAATGAGCAGAGTTTGATTACTGAATGAAGGCTAATCTATTAGAAACAGATTTCTCTGTCAGAATGCTGAATATTCCTGTTTGTATTGCCTTGCCATAGTTGATGCTAGATTTCCCAGGCTGGACAGATGACAAAAATGTTGCCTTTTTTTTCTGGTTGATTCTGGTTTGAGAAAGTAAAATGAAATTGTTTTTTGCTTCCGATATTTCCAGAGTAAGAATGAAAAATAATTGATTAGACTCAGTATTTTTATCCTCTTATGTTTAGCAAAATTGCCTGAAACTGTTGAACACTTTCCTGTACTTCCAAAACGCTTGAGGATTATGTCCCTAATGAGTTTCATGTAATCATGCTTCCTTGCTCTAAAAGTAGCTGGACCAGGATCTTCTTCCTTAAGGTAGACTGAACATTGAACATGATTAAACTTCTCTTAAATGCTTCAGTGTATAAAAGCTAAATTCACTTTCATTTTCATAGTTTAACTTATTAAAAATAAAACTGTACCTAGATTGTTAATGATACAAACTGAAACACAAAGCTCAGGAGGCATATGCTTAAGTCAAAAGGGAATGGCTTTGTAAAACTACAATTTTTTCCTTAACATTTCAATTACTTCTTTTTTTTCAGCCTCAAGTGGCTTCAAATCAAGTTCAGGCTACATTTTCTGTTTCTTAATACAATGACCATATCTATTATCAAATACATATTATTGAAACAGGGTTTTTTAGTTGGACATAGAAATATTTCCTTTCCTCTGCCACTACAAATAAAAACAAAATGGTGGCATATAGGAAATGTGTTTTCCCTGGAGTGAAGAAGAATTTTGCAATTTCTTGCATGTCCTGCAGAAGTCATTCTTGGACTGCAAGGTATAATTAAAATACACTTTCAAATCTAGTTGTTAGACATTGCTGAATTAACAGGAAATAGGAAAGTCCTTTGTGAATCTCAAGTGTCTCACTAGATCTTCCTTATTTCCCCATGGTATCCTGAATACGCCTTCTGCCTGCCTTTTCTTTCCCCTAAAATGAAATGTCACGAGTTATGTTCTTATGTCCATGTTCAAATGAATAAAGCTGATTCATTAATAAAAGTACTGAATGATGAGCACCATCATTAATTTAAATATATTTATCATATATCAGTCTTAATCTTTGGAAATTTTGAATTCTTTCTGAAAAAGCTGTCTATGAAAGGAGCATCCCTAGTACTAAATTTTTACTTCTACATGAACGTTAAGTTTTCTGAGGCACTTCAGTTATTAAACAAAGCTCTAGTATCTCTTTCTCCAAATGGGGGTGATCTTGGACACTTTAGAGTGAAGCGAAATACAAGATAATGGTTTCAATTTTTTTTTATTTTTTTTTTAAATTTGTATCCTCTTAATGATTAACATGTTCCCCAAAAGCAGATAAAGAATGTTAGGTGAGAGAGGACATCCAAAGATCATTTGGTATAACTTGGATCAAGGCCAGCTGAAATCTAGTTTTTCAGGACCCAACCTAACTGAGAATAAAATAACCAGAAAAATCTTCATGAACACATAGGATTTTATGGAGTGCATTTCTCTACATCAGCTGTCCTAAAACAAAGCTGTGATATATTTGAACTATAAAATATGTTCTCACACTAATGTGATGCTGTGACGTCACGGAGAGACGCAACAGAGATGACAAAGTCGGAGAGAGAGGAGAAAGAGAGAGTTATTTTTTTGACTTTACCTTATATACCTTTCATAGAAAGGGACCACATTGGAAGATAGAGGTTCAACCTCTTCAATTCCACTGGTCTTAGAAAATATCTATCAATTGTCCTTCCTAACTGGAAGGAATGTCAACAATAATATTGTTTATAGAAAATCATGAGAAACTGACTCCCAAATATGTAAACAATAAGAATGCTATAATGAACAGCAAAAGAACAAGGTGGCACTAATGCTTTTACAGATATTTTACTAGAAATAGAAAATTTCTATTGAAATAGAAAAAAGATTGAAAAACATAACCAGCACAAATTCAAAGGTATCAAAAAACGCTGGCAAGCACTCAAAGGCAGCCCATTTCTGACAAATAATTAAAACACGGGAAGGTTTTCTTTACTATTGGGATCACCTTCTCCCCTTCCTCCCTTCACACAGATTTAGCCCATGTAGCAGCATAGGCTGAGGGCTGACCTGCTGGAGAGCAGCCCTGCAATGAAGAACCTGAGGGTCCTGCTGGACAACAAGCTGTCCACAATCCAGCAACGCAGCCCAGTGGCCAGGAAGGCAAATGATATCCTGGGGTGCATTAGGAAGAGCATTGCCAGCAGGACAAGGAATCCTGTCCCTGACGAGGTTTTTCTGGAGTGTTGTGCCCAGTTTTTGGCTCCTCAGTTTCAAGAGAAACATGGAGCTCAGCATTGCTTTTATATACCAGCTTGGTGCAACAATATTTTAACTGCAAAGGCCTTAAATAAATTTTTTTACTTTTTTTTTTTTATTTCATCTTTTCAAAATTTATTTTTCCTGGTCCAAGCTCATACATTTTGAGTGATAATTTGCCTGAAGGTGTCTATTGTTGTTAAACCTGAAGGTTCTTAAAAGTAAGCCTGATGCAGAGACACCATATTTGTTTACTGAAGTTTGCTGTTGTCTGGCACCTGGGAAACAGAACATAACATCATTTCATATATTATGCTAAATTTACAAAAGAATTCTAAATTCTAAATTCTCTTCTGATGTTTTTTGCACAGATCTGAAATTGACAATATCAAATTAGTGACTTGAGTAAAAAATCAGGAGTAATAGATGAAAATTAATGGTAGAATGAGAAGCTGTTTAATGAATTCTAAAATAAGCAAGCTGCAGCAATTTTGCTTCCTGTATCCTGGTGAATATTGCTTAAAACTGTGGGAGAGAAAAATTCCCTATGGGATCATTCCCCCACCTCAGACACAGAACTCCCCTGAGCTCAGAAATCCCACAAATATAATTTCTTTGAATAAGAGGAGAAGAAATAGGGAGAGTCCTAAGGCAGTATTGCATTGCCTCTTCACACTGAGGACAGAAAGAGAACATCAAGTCTGATCTGAAGAATGTAGAAAGTCAGAGACTGAACTAGAATCTGAATTACCATCTGTGATGTTTTGTCTTCTCTGATATTTCAGCCAGATCATCTTAATTATACAGAGAGTCATTTGTTCTACTCACTCTGCTGCCATCCTCACCACACTTCATTGGGATAATGTCCTGATTGCAGTAGCCAAGAGGGGCCATGGATAGAACATGGAGGTTATTCTGTACCACCACCTCACACCGTAGTCAGAGGTGGAGTGAAAGGAATCTCTTAAAGTCTGGGTAGCAGAGCAGTGGTCATGTTGGGTAGGGCTCTGCAGTGAGCATTTTACATGTGAATCACTATCTGTCTTTTGTAGACTTCTGCTATTAATATTGTTACTATTAATCTTCTTATCCCATTGCTATTCCCAGTAAATATCCCAGTTCCCATGACCTTTATCTTTTGTGCCTTCAATTCTCCCCATCCTGCTGCAGGGGAAGGGTAGGGAGCAAGGAAGCGCCAACATGGTTTGGAAAGTTTTAGTGGGAGCCAGCGTTGCCATAAAGCAAAGTAAGGTCAAAGGACATGTCCAGGAAATTCAGTTTCTAGGAGTAAAAAGGCAAGATGGACACTGTCAGATTCCAACGGACGTGGTCAACAAAATAGCAGCTATGTCCCCATCAACTAACAAGGACATTCTTTCCTAGTGTTGGTTTCCTAGGTGTTGCACCTTTTTGGAGGATGCACACTCCAGATTACAGTCAGATTGCAACCCTCTCTATCAAGTGACAGGGAAGAATAATGGGATATGAAAGAACATGGTAACAACAGGCAGGTGATCAGGCTGCCAAGTGTCTCAGGTGGATCTGACTGGCAACATAAAGGTGAATTGTTTCTGACTTGGTTGGCCTATGACAACTCAGCTCATCAGGGAAGAGATGAAATATAAAGATGGGCTCATGATTCAGGTGTGTTCTTACCTCCACCCACAATCTTTCCCTTTTTGTCCCTGATTCTCCACTCCATCCCACCACTGGGGAAGAGGGGGAAACAAGCAAGCAGCATGTGGTTTGAAGAGTCTCAGTGGGAGCACTTAACTGGGACATGCCATTCCTAAACCACAGTATAAAAAGAACACTAAAATCAAAGAGTGGCATGTACACAAAAAGATTCCTTAGTTGTCCTACTTAAAGCTCATGTAATACACATCAGCAATAACTACTGGTTGACCACAGTGTCACCACAAGGCCTACTGGAGAACAAAGTGTTGTTTTGTTAACTCTGCTCATTATTTCTCCCTGTTATGACTCCAATGACAACTGCAGTTATACATTACTCCATTCTGGCATAAACACAACTACTCTGTTACTTACAATCAGTAATTTTACTCCCTTTTTCTCTGTAATGCCATGAGCCTACATGCTCCAAAACCTCATGGAAGTCCCGGAATTGATGGTTCACCTCCTAAAATTTTTTTGACTCTTCCAGAAATCATTACTTAAAGAGAGGTGAACACATAGGCAAAAACAAAGCAAGCTCAAAGGTGTTTAGTTTTTCTTTAATTAAAGTCCTTAGGTCATTGATGCTCAACCTATTCACCCAGCGGGAAGAAACTAAAAAACAGTTTGGAGTTATTATTGCTAAATATTGTCAAGCTGGTACTTCAGTCTGCATGTGAGTTTAAATGTGCGTATCACTTAGAATACAAACGTTTTCAGCTCTCATCTTTCTGAATAGCTAAGTGCATATTTATCCTCTCTGATTTACTACAGAGGCTGTATGTTGTGGTTATACTTTATCTTCTTCACTGTTCATGGAGAAACTACTTAGTATTATATACAAAAAAAGCTGATATGTAAATACAAATACAATTCACAGAACTGCCTCCTGTCTACAGTACTTCTGAAACACCCACTGAAGGGATAGTAAAGGCAATTTATCAGTGTGGTCAAACCATTCCAGCCTCCAGAGCTAATGTGATGCTTGCCTATCAGACCATATATTAATAAAAATCAGTAGTTTGTATATTTCATAAGAAATATTGGTGCAATTTCTTTCAATAAGAAATATCAGTGTCTGACATTACTTATGCTAGAGTTCAATGATTTTAATAATTATTATCATATAAGCACAACAATGCATTCACAGTGGTCTAAGCAAGAGCCACATATCAATTGAAGATTTTCTACTCCAAGGAAATGGTCAGGCACTTATTTGCTCTGTTCTAGCTTGTGTTGCTATGTCATTATCAGAAATGTCTTTATAAAACATGTTTGTTAAAATTTTGTTTGTTTGTTGGGGTTTTTGTGGGGCTGGTTTGGTTTTTCTTTTAATGCATAGGTCAATGAAAATTTGCTTTAGCAAAACACTGGTTAAGGGTTTGAAGCCTGATCAATCATTTAGAGAGGAAGAGTTCTTTCTACAAACATTTATATAGGATGTAGTTTATGAGTGCTGGAAGTACAAATGCTTCCCTAATAATGAAATCTAGCTTTGTGGGACAAAAGATACTACCTTCACTTAGTATTAATTTGCTGGAATTCCCTGAAACAGATGATCAAATCTATATCCTTCCTCATCTGTCTTCCTAACCTTGTAACTAACTGAACCATTACAGACAGAATAGGAAAGGCAAGAAGCCTAAAGCTGCTGCAAGGTCAAGGTTCAAGTAAGAAGGAGCAGCTTGTTCACAGCATTCTCAAAGGGAAAGAAGTCACTAAGAAATTAATTGTGCACCCATGAATTAGATACACATGGTTTGTACACCTCTATTTGTCAAAGACACTAAAAACTGCACCAGTAATATTGATGTAGGTGACTGTGAAAGAACAATAGTAACAAAGGTTAGAACAGCTTTGGCATACTCAGTCCTTTGTTGCAATTTTCTCTCTGGAAATGACTTGTCTGTATGACCACAACATGCCAGAAAGTGGCTGAGGTAATAAATATCAGTGAAATACTCTCAGTCGTGAATCAGAACCAGATTTTGTTTCTTTCAAGTCTTGGTGTCTTGCTCCACAGGTACCACAGGAGCACTTACACTCCAGTCTGTTCTGGGAATAGATCTATGAGCAAAACAAGCTACAATGCAAAAATCCAGTCTACTGCTTCCTAAATTGCAGGGGATATTTTCAGACAGACCAAAGGTCTTTTTTTTTATTGTTCCACACAACTTGTGAGGACATGCATGCTACATACCTTTATAAATACTGAATTTGGTGCAGGAATAGAGGGTGTATATATCTAATCCCTTCTTTGAAAATAGAAATTTTTAGCATTGTCTAGGACTAAGAGTAAAGATAATTTAATTTTTTTTTTTCATCTTCTGTGGACCTGTATCCTAATATATTTGTCTTGTGCTTTTGACGCATATCTACTGTCTGAAGTGAGTGGCTGAGGAATTAGCTGCATTGCTAGCATTCTACTGGAGCTGTGATATTTTAAATCGCTGCAGGGCTGGTCAAACAGATGAAGATATGTGCCTGTGCAAACACATATGCATGCAATGGGAAATGCTCTTTTTGGTGGGTGAGACAACAGAGAGAAAGGCATATGGTCCCTGACCATGCCATCTTATGCTAATTAGCTCATTACTGCACAAACATAAAATGATTACCAAAATAATTTTACAAAAACATGTTCCCTTTTGAATTTCTGGTTTGTCACCTTTTCTTGTATCATATGTAACTACTCCCCCATTAATTCATGTGGGATCTGTGAAACACCTACATGAAACACCAATCTGCGTTTCTTTTAGCATATGACTAATTAGAATATTTATCTTTACTTTCCTTACTAAAAAAAAATTACATTTATGTTAGTTAACCTATATTTAGAAAATACTAAGTGCTTTTTCCAACAAAGTTTCTTGACTGCTCAGTAATAAATTTTGATAAGGGCTAATGACAATCTATGACTAAAAGAGGGAAATGATTTGTGCAAAAAGCATAAAAAATTCCTTTTGCTTTCATTCTAAAATCCAGAACTGACTATGCACAATTTTTCCCTATGTAATTATTCACTCAGAGGCTTTTGTCCCTTAAATAGGAATTGTATTGGCAAACCCAGACCTTCGTTAGCATCAGTAAGCACTTTACAATTTTGTTTTAAACCAGCATGCTATTTTTTTCTAAGAATTTCTTCAAAGAGTGCTTTAACAAGTATTCATCTCTGTTTACTGGATAGAAGGAAAATTCCCTTTTGGCCTGTATGTATGTGTGTGAATGTGAGTGCAATTTGTAAGTGTCAGATTCCATGTTTTGAAACAGATAAAAGATTCTAGATCTCTTGCTGTGCTAGACATGCTGGCCTATGGGAACAGGAAAAATCCCATGGGATATGTGCATGTACAGCTGTGTTCAGCGGGTTTGTTTTACACTCAAAAAACACAATCTGTGTCTTCTTTAGCTGGGTTGGGACAACATTTACCTGGAGCAAGGTATGCTGAGGAGAGAGGAGCAAAAGTTGTGAGTATATTCCAAACTCAGAAGATTGCCTTCAGAATAGCAGATGAATTGAGACTGAGGAATATGCAAAGGTTTTGCTCAGGACAGAATATTTCCAAATTGTCATTCTCAGGTAAAATTCCTTATATCAGCAATATTAGTGGAGGATCATATGATGTGGTCTACTCCGCAGGCAGGAATAAAATAAGACTGTCAAACATTTACAGGAAGGGCACTTTCCTAGACATGATGGGTCCAAAAAGTCCATCTGCTCCTACACTTCAAATAACTGCCCAAGGTGTTTGGAAGTACAACACAGAAAAACGTTGTGGTTCAAAGACAGCAATAGTGGTACCAATTGTCCCTAAGATGTAAGGTAAAAAATGGGTATATAGCATTTCTGCCTTAAGAAAGAAGAAGAAATTTCTGCCTTCTATATTTTGTGTGTAGATTCAGTGTGAAATTCATTTCCTCAAAGAGAGATCCAGGAAACAAAGCAAAAATAAGTGAAGCAGGCTGATAAGAAAGTTTCAAACCATAGGACAAGAAATGGGTCCCACATCCTGTAAAATATACAGACTTTGGAGAGAAAAAAAAAAAAAAAAAAAAAAAAAAAAAGCCAGACCAAAACATATATGCTTGCATTTAACCCTAAAGGTTAGAGAAGACTATAATAAGAATTTTTCAGGTTTGTTGTTCTTTTTTTTTTTTTTTTTTGGGGGGGGGAGGTGTTTGGGTTTTTTTTTGTTTTTTTTGGTTTTGTTCGGTTTTTTTGCTAGTTTGATTGGGTTCTTTAATGGAGAAAAAGATAGAGCAATACAGAATGCATAGGGTTTACTAGCATTGCATACTAATGCTCAGGGAGTGTCTTCAAACTGGTATGCTTTCATGGAATTCCACTGCTCCATTAAGATGCACTCATAGAATTGCTCCATCTTTAATGTATGCTGGTGCATAGAAGAGGAATAATCTCTTAACAGAAGATGATTTGGACATGGTGTGGATGAGATTTTAGAAGAAAATTACATTAATTGGGTGGAGTAGATAAATGATGTACCAACAGTTCCCAAACAAGCTCTTGAACTGTTCTATGGAGAAGAGGTGGCTGCTGTGTTTGATTAGAATTTCTACTGCTTACTTATAATTACAAATACCACATTGCTACAAATGATGATGCTAGTGCAACATATTTTCCCAATAAAGTTACAATGCAAAAAGAAATCTAACTTCATGCAAGATAAATTGCATTGATGAAAGCTCAAAACAATTCTTCAGTGACACTGAATGCTTGTTCAAAATAATGCATTTTGTGTAAATGGAATATTAGTAAATGAAACCAATCAGGAGATGAATTTTGGTGAATTGAAAAGCAGATTCCTCACATGTTCCTATTCCTCATGCATTAATTTCTTCATTTGAGTGGTTTTTCGGTTTTAGAACATTCCCTATTTTTGACAGTCCATTTGTCAGTAGTATAACTATATTTTTTAAAACGATAATAATTTTTAATAAATATAATTTGATACTTGCAAGCTTGCAAATCTCTTCTACATCATGCATAGGTATAAGTTGACAAGAGTCAGAAGAGATTGAATGAAAGCTGAAAAATATCACCAAGTCTTATTGCACTCAAGTTAGTTTGAATTACAAAAATTTAATTAAAGGTCAGAAATTAAACTTTGCCTTTAATCTTTTTAGTTCCACAGTGTTGATTCTTGTAAACCAGTTAGCAGAACTGAGGTAACCCAGCACACTGGCATATTTAAAACTAGGCTGCACTAGAAAATGTGATTGTAAGAAGCACAATTCAGAGGTGACTTGTTTAAGCTAATGGAGCACTTGTCTTCCTTTCTCACTTTCATCTGCAATTCTGTGAATTCAAGATAAAAGTCAACAGCATTGGGGAGGGTTTCATTCTCAAAAATGGCTTTTGCCCTGACTGTTAGTCTATTATAACACATTATTGTGTTATAGTGGAGTGTAACCACTAAGCGAATCCACTTTTGTCTTACAGGACGTAGAATCCACTCATCTAAAAGTAGTGGGAGGCCTTTGATAGATTTCTGGATACTTTATACATGAGACTATAATCAGAAATTTCACCAAGGCAGGTCTTACATTTATTTCTCACTAAAAGCAAAAGGAGGCATAAATGTCTGGAGAGAGGAATATTTCCTCTCCTTACTTTTATAAGCATTTCAGGACACCAAATGTTTGAACAACTTTCCTCTCTGCAAAGAGTGGAAGGTAAGGTATCCAGTCCTCTCATATAAATATAAATATAAATATAAATATAAATATAAATAGAAATATAAATAGAAATAGAAATAGAAATAGAAATAGAAATAGAAATAGAAATAGAAATAGAAATAGAAATAGATATGTATGTATACATATTTATATGTGTATATATATATTAATGGGATCTTAAGGAAAAAAATATTTTAAAAAAAAAGCTGGGATATATTAGGGACTGACTTGACAATGTTCAGCAAACAATTACAGCTTTTCAAATACAGGCTGAGTTCAAAGTTTCATGGAGGGTACTATATTCACACTAAATTTCAGAACAACTGAAAAATTATCTACAGCATTGTTAAATCTTAGCTTGTTAAATGCTCTTTATGAACGTCCTCAGCTGAATAGGCAAGTAATGCAAATGCCCATCTTAATAAGGATAAACTGTCAAGTGGAAGTGCAACATTCTGTAAAGGAAGACAATGCAAAAAAGGCTACTTCTACATATGTAAATAAGGATCAGAGGAATCTTAATTACCATAAAAACAATTTTTATTATTTATTTTCATTTTAAGAAATAGCAGAGATTAGATTATACTTGAAAGCAAGAACAATATTTAACCAGCATTTACAATTAAATTAAGATCCCAGAGCAAATTTCTGAGATCAGTGAATTCCAGAATGAAAGTAGGTGAAGAACTGCCAGATGAAGAAAACTCCCCTTTTAGTAAGATCAGAAATATTTTTATTTGTATTTTCTCTACTGTGGTAGAATGAGAATTTACAGCTGTTTTTTCTTACCTGTAGAACTACAGAAGAAAGATCAATCACAACTTAACTATGACAAGGTTTATTACATGACAGATAGAAGCCAATAAAATCGCAAAAGAAGAATGCAAAGTCTGCTCTGACTCAGCTATGCTAGAGGCAATATCCTTTCCCCAGAGAACAAGTCTGTCTCTGCACTTACCTACAATATTATCCTGTTTATAACAGAATAATGAGATTGGAATGTACATCCTGATGTGATCTAGTCCAACCTCTCATCCTTTTCCAAGAAAATTATTGACAGAGAAAATGTTGCAGATAAAATCATGGCATATTAAATAATAATAACAATAATAATAACAATAATATAACAACAACAATAATAATAATTTATCCTTTTTGTATTATATTCACTGAAAAGTCTACTCAAAGTGATAAGATGTATTTGATTTCTCTTGATTTTTTTAAATAAAATGTCCATTTTACTCAGCAGAAATTTCATTTTGGTTACAATTTTACCTAAATAATGTCAAGATGGTTTTGTTTAAATAATAAAATATATATTTTTTCATATTATGGATCTATAACATAATGTATATTTTTGATTGGTGATTATATGCTTAGTTTTTATCTTTTTTATCAGTAGAAATGTGGTTGAAATTTAATCTGAAATGCCAATAAAATTCATTAGCTTTGACTCTTTATAGTCTCCCTCTTCCCTTGAAATATGATCTTGGAAAGATTCTGGTTTCTTCCAAAACTACATTTTTGATGTTAGCTGCTGGTTGTCGAACATGGACCTTACATCTAAGGCATTTAAATGCAATAATAATAAAAAAAAAGAAAGTAATTTTTTTTGTTATTTGTGATTTTTCGTCTGTATTTCCCCCATTGAGACTAAGCTGCTCTATCTCTGTCTATGGGCTTGTTTATATCCCATTTACCAAATAGTTATTATTATTATTTTATAATTTGAAGCAGATGAAACATATTCACCAGCAAAAAATTCTTAAGATAACCTCCTTGAAGATATTTTTTAAATTAGAAAAATGAGCTGCTTCTTAAGGAAAGTGAATTTGCATCTCATTGCACTAAACATTTTAAAAGGTAGGTACAAACCCTCTGAAGCCTGAAAGACACTGGTAGGATACTTGTATGATGCAGCACAAATTATCACCAAAAGAAGATTAGTGGTCAAATTCTGGTAAGCTGCAGTATTATGAGAGCAAAGATTCACTAAAGAGACATCACAAAACAGAGAAGATGAAATAGCTGCAAGATGTTTTATTTTTAAAGGAGTTACACTTGAATGAAAATATCCTCCACAAAGAGTGACTTCTAGGAAGGGCAGAGATACTGGGAACTGGCATTATACTCCTTGTAACTCTCATGATCTATAGGGCACTTTGGAAGGAGACTTCAGTCATATGAAAGTTGCATATGTCTTAATATATATTAATATCCATTATCAAAGTCTTGAAATTTGCCCTAGAACTAGTACAGGTACATGAATGGCAGTTTATTGTTTTAGGTGGGAGGGAAAGAAAGTATGCAGAAAATTTAAGGAAAAAAGATAGGATATGGCGCCATTCCAGGAGTAAGAACACATGAGGATGTTAAAAAATTTTGTATAATAATGTGGATGAAAGTTATATATAACATGAAAGCTATGCTTTTTTCCTGCTTTTCTTCCCCTCTTAATTTCTTTGATTGAAATGTAATATCACTTCTTTGTAAGAAGGTGTCACATGTTTTTGATAAATTTTAACATTGGCTAGTTTTTAAATTTAAATTAAAACTAAATTTTAACAAAAGCTAGTATTTTTAAAGACTCACAAGTGTAATACCCCAACAGGGACAAGGATGCTACAGCTCCAGGACACATTGTACAACACAATATAAGTCTAAGACAACACAGGAACATATCTACAAACATTATCAATCATGAAGTAAACATAAACAAGTACTTAAATGTTTGTTCTGAAGATGTTGCTGAATGTCATTAGACATTGGCAATTTTGCTAAAAAAAATTTGGACTCTGAGTACTACTTGGAAGTTTCAGAGAGGGAAATTGTAAAATATATTACCTTTTACAGAAAAAAACTATTTGGGCTTCACTCCTCAGAATGTACACAATAAAGCCTTTTTATATTTTGATTTGTTGGTTTACAATGTTGGATAGTAAGATGTGCATAAACTAATGGAAAATATTTTGAGAAGAAACTTCTGAGGTTTGACTCATTCCATAAATATTTTGAAGTAGCTTTTTGAGAATGGGGCCACTTTTAGGTCTTAACTAATGGAAGAATAATGATATTGCCAACATGAAGACAGTGTAAAAGACTTGCTCTTAATATAATAAAACCCAAGTAAACTCACTTTACTCCATTCAGTCAGATAACCTGGGTACTAAATAAGCATGTTTGAGGAACAGGTTTTTCCTTCTAGTAGTAATTTTGGAAAATTTATTGTCATATAATCTTACTCAGGAAACCTCAGCTTGTGACTGTGCCTTGAAGCACACCTATAACAACCTTACTGTGATTGGTTGGAAATTATTTTAGCAATTTTATGCAGGCAAGGTAAGTTGATTGATTCAGCTGATCTGGTTGATTTGATTTGCAGCAGTTGAATTTAGAATATTGTTTGAAGTATTTCTAAATCTTGGTTTACTCTATGGGATTTACTGAGCTGTCTGTAAATGGGATTTCGGTATAATTAAACTAATGAAAGTGCAGGAGGATTCATGTCTCTTGTTTACAAAATTTTTTCAAAATCTTGTATGGAAATTAAATAGTATGGAAAAAGATGGTCATGTTAGTGTGTGGTGGTTTAAACACAGCCAAGAATTAAACTCCAAATAAACGTCTTCACTTTGTTCCACTCTGCTCTGGTGAGAGAGGGACAGAGACTACAGGTTGAGCTAACAATCTACTGAAAATAAACAGCAATGTTAAGAGAAATACACAGAAACAGCAGCAATATCAGTAAAAAAAATATACAAATGAGAACATGCTTTACATGCAAAAGGTGTTCACACCTCAACTCAGTTCTGCACAGCCAACAAGACAAGGACAAGGAGGTGGAGGCTCTCCCCAGCCGGTGTTTCCCATCCCTGAGCCAACAAAACCAAGATGGAATTTTACACATTGTGTCACCCACTTTTCAGACTGCTGAGCTCAGCTGTGGCCAGCAGAACTCAGCTCAGCTCAGCTCCTCTCCACTTGGCTTGGGCTCAGCTGGGCTTGGTCTTTCTCCACTCAGTGGCTCCTCACTGCAGCAGTGCCCTGGCACACGTGTACTTCCCTGGGCTCAGCTGAGTTTGGGATTTTCAGTTGTGCTCTACCCAAGGGACAGGAAGGGATGGGCAGTGGCGGGAGAGAGACAAAATCTATGGCGTTGGTCCTGCCAACTTCCCCAAGAGGGAAATGGAACAAAGTGGTGCTGTTTCCAGGGAGCACTCCCCTCAAAGTCCTCCCCTGTGAAGAAATGCTTGGTATAGAATAGTAACCTAGCTACACCCACACAGCTCTAGGCTCCTCCCCCCACAGCACCTCCCAAGAAAACTAGGACATAGAGTGATTTGGCTTTAATAGGTTTTGCAGAATTAAATAATTAGGTTTGATAAAGTCACATTTTGCAGGTGTCGAATCTTCTCTAAAGGAAAAGTAGATAAAGTTGATATATGTCATAATGCTGGCTACTTCTATTTTGAACATTTGAAAAGGATTAATTTTTAAAAAATCCCTGTAGACATGTGTTTGTCTCAATTCCTTTTAATAATAAACTTGTATTACTTATGTGGATTAATATTCAGAAGGTACTGCTCAGACCTGATTTTCAATTCAGATGTAATTGCAGTTGGCTGAAGAATGTAAGAAAATTATTTTAACATAGCTGTGATCATGATTAAAACTGGTTTACAGACACTAAAAAGTTCTACATAACACAAATGATAAAATTAAATATTAATATGGAATTTATATACTATGAAGTCCTTAATTTCATGGGTTTATCAGTGTAACAATTATATTCTATCTACATAGGTTTCTTAATGAGAAGTCAACTCCAAACAAAATACCAACAAAAGGATGAAACACTGTCTAATGCTCACAGTTAAAATTCCTATGTAATTACAATGAAAAAAAAAAACCCTGTATACTTTGTTTTTATTTTATTTTTTCGCCACCATGTCAGAGGTTACAAAAAGGTCATTAACCTTTTTTCATAGAGTTTGGACCACTTCATTGCTCTTCTGATCTGAGAATCTTGAAACAAATGATCTTTTGTACTTGCATCCTAGCATTTGTTATGCTCATTTATTAAGGACCATTCATTATAAAGGCAAAAGGAAAAAACCAAGCAAGACATTTCAGTCTGGGGTCAACAAAAGTTAATCAACTGGGCAGTTTAAAAAAACTGTATTGATTTCTACCATGTTGTCTAGCATGAGGCCTCCAAATGGGAGAAGTTAAAGCAATCTAAGGACATGTAGGATAGTTTTGCAGAGCACGAGTCCAAATTTTAACATAACGATTTAGCTTATTTCACACTGTATGGAAAACATTTTTGATATACTTATGTCTTGCAGCTAAGCTTCTACATTTTAAATATTCATGTTTAAAATTTCATTTCAGCAAAACTATTTTTAGGTAATATTTTAGGGTCATTTAAATTTTAAATTTATGGGTTTTTTACCAATTTTATGGAAGTGTAATAGGCTGGTCCATGTCATATGTAACACAACTGTGTTCTCTTGGTTGAAGGACTAGGCAAGAATGAGGACTGACATATTTATAGATACTAATAACACATTTACAGGTGGGACCAATCTCGTAAGAATGAATGTGAAGGAGCTCTTTGATTAAATGTGAAGGAATTTTAGAGTTTTAATAGATAAGTTTTATTCTATTTCTCACAGAAACTGCTCTGACTGTGTTCTCTCTTCTCCTATGAATAAGCATCTGCATTAGTCAGCTTTGCAGTCTCATGTACTCACTACCTTAAAGCTTCCCAAGGCAATTATTTGTCTATACCACAACTGATATTCCCGAGAAGTTTGATATCTGATCTACATCGAAATGACTACAGTAAACATATCTGAGGAAAAGTTTTCATTTTACTAAGGCAACAACATCGTACCATTTTGGTAAATCAGATATGTGCTATTGTTAAAAGAGCTGTTTTCCATTTCGTATCTTACGATTCTGTGGAGGAAGCCATGCATAAAGGGATGTGAGTGAATTACAGTAAGAGGAGCTACATAATCTACAAACATCACCTCTCAGAAATCTACTTTCTAACCTATTCAATCTTAATTTTTGTACATAAAAAACAGTCTGAGACACAAATATGAGTCAAAATCTGGAATCATGGAATCACAGAATGATTTGGGGTGATTTCGGGATTAAAGATTATCTAGCTCCAAGACCCCTGCTGGGGCTGGGGGCACTTTCCACTAGACCAGATTGCTTAAACCCCATCCAACATGGCCTTGAACACTTACAGGGATGGGGCATTGACAGTATCTCTGAGCAACCTGTGCCAGTGCCTCACTGACCTCACAGTAAATAATTTCTGCCTAATATCTAATCTGAACCTACTCTTTCTCAGTTTGAAGCCACTACAACTTTTCCATCACTACATGTATATACCCCTCCCTAAATCTCTCATGGCCAACCTCTTTCAGTACTAGAAAACTTCTGTAAGGTCCCCCCAGAGTCTTCTGTTTCCTGTCTGAGAAGCTCAAACTCACTCAGCCTGTCTTTGTATGAGATGCTCCAGTTCTCTCATTATTTCCACAGCCTCCTCTGGACTCTTTCCAATAGATCTTCTCATGCTGAGAACCCCAGAGCTGGATGCAGCACTCCAGGTGGGACCTCAGGAGACCTGAGTAGCAGTGGAGAATCACTTCCTTGTGCCCCCATTTCTTTTGAGGTTTTCTGTGCTGCAGGTGTCCATTTCCAGGAGATGGTGGATGCTTCTTGTCTACCAGCATCCCTGGTCTTTCTCCCCAGGGCTGCACTCAATCCATTCTCTGCTCACCAAATAATTTTTGGGGGATTTCCCTGACCCATGTGCAGAGCCTTGCACTCGGACTTGTTGAACTCCATGATATTTGCATCGACCCACATCCCAAGCCTGTCAAAGTCCATATGGATGGCATCCCTTCCCTTCAACATGTGAACTGCACTATATAGCTTGGTGTCAACATCCTCAAAACTTTTTGAGGATACACTCAGTCCCACGGTTCATGTTTCTGAAAAAGACATTAAACAGCATCAGACCCAATACCAACCCCTGAGGGACACTGCTTTTCACTGATTTCACCCAGACTTCCAGCCATTGATCACACGTCCCTTGAGTGTGACCATACAGCCCATTCAATACCCACTGAGTGGTCCATCTGTCAAATCAATGTCTCTCCAGCTGACAGACAAGGATTCTGTGTATCAAATACTTTGACTTGAAACTCTTTTTGAAGCTGCCAAAAGCCAGCCTTCCGTTATTCTGGTGTTACACAAACAGATTTTTCTAATTCCAATGTCATTACTGTAATTGGCTAGCATGAAACCTCTGGCCATAAATTTAAATATATTTATTTATTGGACTTGACCCAGGTGGAGTTTTGGTTGATTTGGTTTTGTTTATGGTGGTGTTTTTGAGGTTTGTTTGTTTTTTTTAATGACAGAAATACATCTGTTCACACAATTTTAGCTGTGCAGCATCCATCCATCCCCCAGCAGTGACATGAATTTCTGAACAGGAAATAAATTTATCTTGGGGATATAAAGTGTTATTTTGGAAGAACATAGGCAGCTATAAATGGTAAAGATGCATTGAGTCCACTGGATTATTCAGTTACAAGTACATCCTCTTGTCAACTGTGAACAAAATCAGTGCTTGCAACATTCTGATACTTAATATACTCTGTTTTATGAAAACCATCACTGTTTTATGGAATAAATAGATTTTCAGAAGGAAATTACAAGAAGAAGAACTTATGATATCATTAACCAGGGGTTTGTCTAGACTGATAGGAAGGGCAATGGAAGGGAAGAAGCTGTCATGGAAAATGTTTTGACAACGTAGGAGGAAATTAAGACAGAAGCAACAGTTTTAGAATGAGCAGACACTCATTCTGAGAAGGAGACAGGTCAGAATCACTAGAAATAATAAAAAAAAAAAACATAATATAAAAGAGAGGAGGATTTTGACAACACAGTCTAGGACTGGTTACACACTAAAGAAAAAATGGGCTAAGGAACAGAATAGGAAGCGTTGCATACTGGTGAGCAGAGGAGAAAAAAATGAAACCTTTTAGTAGGCAGATAAAGAAAAGTTAAGAAGTAGCAATTTGTACTCATTTTTGTCTTCAGAGTGAAGAAAAGAAGCTGTAGATGTAACTTGCATTTTTTAACTCCATAGTATGAACATAATAACATCTGAAAACTACCTGCTACCAACCAACATGTGTTGTTTATTCCTTCATCATTAGGTAAATAAAATCCAGGAGAAGAAACAGCCAGACTTGTAGAAAGAAAACATATCCTGGAAAAGAATGTTGAACTAAGTTTAACTCAACATCCTTCTGGGTTTTTAGTGGCTTCCAAGTAGAAAATTGAGGAAAATAATTTAAATTAAATTTAACTTGCATAAGAAAATAGACCTGAATCAGCCATACACTTAATACATAGAGTAGAATTATTTCATACAAGTAAAGGACTCTCACTTAAGAAACATCTGTGTGAGAGCAATGGCTAAATAGCAGACACATGGGTCATGAAAGAAAAGGTCTGACAGATGATTCTGGTGCAAGCAGATGTCTCCACCATATACTGCACTCTTAAAGACCAGTCTTTAACTTTGTACAGTGGATGTGTTATGGAGTCTACTAAGGCTGCTGACACACTCATTGTGTTACAGCTACTTCAAATCTGGACACCTATGCT
This sequence comes from Sitta carolinensis, assembly GCA_032173965.1. Lineage (NCBI taxonomy): Eukaryota > Metazoa > Chordata > Aves > Passeriformes > Sittidae > Sitta > Sitta carolinensis. The sequence continues at coordinate 63,070,044 of CM063313.1, forward strand.
GGAGCAGGCACTACACTGCACTGTTTGTGACTCTATAGGCTCACGAGGACAGGGGAGGAAAGGACAGATTTGTCTAGGTAGTCAGGTACCCAGATTCTGTTTAAATCAGTTCTTATAATATTCTAACAGTGATCTTCTCTGCAAATCAACTGCCCTGTTGTTAGAGGGAATGTAGATGAAATTATGTTATCAGGTGTTAAAATGAGAATGGAGCTGTGGTTATGTTCCCTTTTTATTGACTACAATGAGCATGCACTACAGTGGGACAAGGTTGGGGAGCAGGAAATTGGAAGAGAGGGAATACAAGTAGGACTACTGTTGTTACAAGCTTCATGTTCAGATAATCTCTATAAACTGGGTGATAATTAGCAGCTTTGTGCTAAAATCTAAGTTAAGATTATGTTCACTTTAGGTATGTGACACAGATTTGTTCCATTACTTTCTGTGGCCCTTTAAAATACAACTGCACTAGGGGATTTGCTGTGAGTTTTGGCACCATCTATCTTTTTCCCCTTTCTTTTTGTTGTTAATTACAGAAAGTCAGGCAATGAAATCTGAAAATTATCCTTTCTGGCATTTGGCTGTGACACTTTTTTTTTTTTGTCAGCTTCATGTTTGCCTCTAGCTGTGACAAACTGAGATGCTGCTTCTGGTTTACTGCTAGCTTACATTCCCTTTGATTCTGTCAAGGTTTTCAGCATATTGGTGGATTTTAGATTTTCCAAGGACTGTTATAATCAGAATCAACTCCTCAATTACCTGAGAAAAATTCGACTTGTTTGTGAATCTATTCCTTTAAATTTGCATTTATAAAAATATTTTTGTTTTTACATGTTTGTTTCTTGGAAAGTAGATAGTAGACTTTAATTGCTATTCCATAAAAGTCTTGTATTTGGAAAATATAACACACAAACAAAAACCCAAACAAAATTACAGGTCGCAAATTTTGTACCCAGATTAGAATTCAAGACTTCTGTTACTATAAGGCTGTCAAAACTCTGGCTTTGATTTTAGATTATCCTTGGATCTGAAGTTAAAGATCAGTTTTACTGAACTTCTTGACATCTGTCTTCCTCTTGAATGTAGTGTAAGGATAAAAATATCTTATTTTAATAATTATTAAGGAATCCTCCATCTAAGGCAGAAAAATGGTACGTATAAGGAAATTCAAATAATCTATTCCTTATCATATATTGTATGTTTTCACTTTATATTTCAGAGTCATGAAAGGTTTTTGAAAGGCTTGCATTTATGAAAGTAATATGTTTACAGAGGATATAGACAAATATGAAAAGGCAGTTTCTCACAATGTGCCCAAGTAACCCATCAGTGTCAGTCACACACTAGTATCAATAGTCAAATAAACATCTGCAAGTGAGAAAATAGAGTGCTAATAAGTTCATATTCCAAGACCACTAATGTCTACATTGGCTGACATACTCTTAATATATTTAAGGAGTATATTACAGTCTATCAAATTGCCCAGCCCTACAGTTTATAAATTTGAGCTCATCACATTAATCTTCCAATTTTAATATTGCTTACAATACTTCTTTGAATTAATTGTAGAGATTCATGCACTAACTTTTTAGAAATACTAACAATGACATTACATTACAAACAATGCCTATTAGTTTGATTAATTTGTCAAAGTTTCACATTAGGTCATTATGACTATTTTATGTAGAAGTTAACACACATAAAAAATGAACACTAATCCCTTCTATGACAGAAATTTCTCTTCTATTTATTTTGTAATAAGGGAATTGGTTGATAAAATTAATGAAAATTTTACATTTCTGTATATGTGAGCTTGCTACATGACAAATAAAAAAGTGCTTGCTTTGGGATTTTACGATGCAGTTGTACCATTGAAACACAACTGTATTGGTACCCAGAAGTGGAATCATAACACTTAAGAAATTAAATATGATTAATCATCCAGTTAATTCAAGCAGAGATAAATGGCAATTACTGTAGTTTAGGGTACATTTTCAAAGCTGGGAAGAGGTTTAGCCTCCAGGTTCCCAGAGATTTTAATGGGAGTTGCATAGTGCAGTCCCTCTACATCGCTTTGAAAGATTGCCTCTTGGTCTAATGCGTTGCCATTAAAACTATCAAGAAAAACTCACAGGACATGAAAGCTGCTTCATCTTTTTGACACATTTCTCTATGGAAAAAGCAAGGACTGGCAGGGGAGAAAACCAACCAATTCCAACAAGAAAGCCCCTTTTAATTCAAACATTGTTGCTTTCTGAAAATGAAAGATTCATGCTTACTTTTACTACATACTATGTAATTTTTTAAATACTTATCCCATTATTTGGGGTTATTCTAATTGCAACCAATTTGTGGATTTTCTGATGAGATTTTCTTAATATGGATGAGTCCCAGGAGTATACTAAGTGTGTGGTGAATCTTAGGAAACATCTTTATTGAAACAGAATGCCAGTTATATTAAAATCTTCCAGCAGATCTTTCAATCAGAAACCTCAGTTACAGACAGAACACTGCCAAGACACCTTGCAACTTTGAGACTTGGGTTCCTGGGACTTCAGCTTTGCTCCTAGCAAGCCTTAAATCACCTACTCTCTCCTCAGGAATTTTTAGCTCCTGATGTCTTGAAACAGTTTCTCCACTACCTGTCTGGTTTCGAAACCAATGTTAAAAAACACTGTAAATCTAAATTCTGAGGATCCTCCAGTTTCCTCCCTGCCTTGCTTTGAAAGAGAAAAGTCATATGCACAGAATTAATCGCAAGTAAATTTCTGATTAAATTAATTAATTTTAGTTCCTAATTTTTTTTTTTTTTAATGCAGTATGTTCTACTTAGGGTTTTGTGGTGCTTATGCTTTTAAACCATCTATGTGACAATAGAGATTTCATCCAGTTTTGTGGAGCTGCCAGCTGGAATGAGATAACAATGTTCAGAATAAGTGACAACTGTACTAGAGACTGTAATGTAGTTATATATGGGGTTAAAGGAGAGTGTCCGCATCCTGTAGTTCTGATAAACATTGACAGCAGCTCAGATGGAATAAAACTTGAAGGACAAGCATTAATTTGACTCTGCTGCCTTCTTGTGATAACACTGCTCATCAGAGATGGGCTAAGCAGAATAGATTACACAGTGGTGAGATTTAAGGGTGACTGTCTGAAGAGACTCTTGTAATGCTTTATCTTCAAAGAATTTCCCATCCTACTATTTTCTTGTGAGATGTCAGTTTACCCCACAATTAAAATGCGTAAAGCTTGCATGTGTCTGGGAAGTGGGAGGGTGTGAAAAGATACAAGAAGCAAACAGAATTCAAGCACCTAAAATGCTAGAAATAATCCAGAAAAAATGAATCAGAATGACTAAACCAAAATTCATTCCTCCCTCCTGAAGCTTGTTATTCCACTAAATAATGATAATTATAGCAAAGATAACAATAATAAAATCAAACTTGTGAAAGAAAACCTATCACTGGACAACCCTAGGACATGATGGCAGAGCCCTCATGAGCTATTACAAGTCATTTTGCAGAAGGCATTTAACTTTCTCTTCTCATGAGAGGAGAGATGGGTTCTCAGCTGGCTACCTAAGGCGTCCTTCTGCTAGTAGCACTGAAAAAAGTATTAAGGATAAGCATCTATTACATGTGTCTCACTCTCTTCCAGCCTGTAAGGAAATTCCTGTGGAGATACTAAAAAAATTCTGAGCTATCATTCCACATACTATCATAGTAAAAATTGAAAATAGTCATGAATTTGCCACTAAGGCAGACAATTTACAAAATCATGGTTCTAATTTTGGTAAGGAATTAAAATAATCTGCTTGTCTTGAGATGATTAATTGGTTATCTGGAAAAATAAGTAATTTTGTGGAAAGGGTATACTTGAATATGCATGAAAAATGTACATTATTTAACCATTATCTCAGCCACTAAGCAGTATAATGAATACTTGTACAGTTTACACTTTAAGTACTGAAAAAAATTTGAATCAGTAAGTGACTATTAGGAATAAAAAAGCCTTGAAGAATTTGCATAGTATGCAAGAACAATTCACTGTTTAGGAAGGTGTAAATGTAAAGTAAAGATGTAGCTGTAAGAAAAGTACTTCTGAAATATATTCATGAAGAACACAACTTACACTCTCAAACTCTGCAAAACTCATTTGAGCTCTTATGTGAACACCATTTGGATGCTTCCCTATTTTACTTTCTTTTGTATGCTGGGACTAAGATCAGTAGCTGTACATAAAATAATTTATATTTAAATAAATTTTACCAAATCATGCATGCCTTTTCAGTCATATACATATTTTCCTTTGGGTTAAGCTGAAGTTTGAGAACCGAAAACTGGGATAGGGACAAGGCAGGGTGTCCTGGTTTAGCACTGATCCATTTTCTGGTATGGGATAGTTCTCTGTTTGAAGATTGTTAGCTTCCTGTGGACGTAACAGAGAACCAATCAGTAGCTAATTTTAGATATTGGCACATGATGAAACCCATAAAAAGAGTGGATACACCTTTGCGAACACACATTTTAGGATGGAGAGGCCTGGGAATAGCTCTCTTGGATTCTGGCTTTCAAGGAGGTGGTGGGCTGAGTCCAGGGCCAACCCGCTGGGCCCTGGTGGCCGTGCCCAGCCCAGCCCCGCTCCGCCTGGCCAGGATTCCCTTTCCCCAGAGGGGCGGTGAGAGGCTGCCGAGCCCTCACTGGGGAGCCCGCAGGGCTCTGCCACTTCTTTTTTCCAGAAGAGCCACCAGGCCATGTCAGCCAGATGCTGTATCGGCACCGGGAGCGTCTGTGCGGTGGGGACCAGCACTAGGAGTGTCCCCACGGTGAGTGCTGAGGGTGGCCCTGAGGCCAGGAGCAGCCTCGCTGCTGCCACCACTCCAGACCAGGAGTGATATTCCAGTGGCTGGGATCGGAGCGGCCAGGGTGGTCCTACACAGCCGCGGCCACCTCGGCATGGCTCGCAATGAACTTTCTTTGCTCAGCCGCTTTGAGCCAGCTTTGCTGCCGACAGAAGGACAAAAGCGTCGGCAGCAGCTTTTCCTGTTTTCAGGGCCTTGCAGAGTCGGGCTGGGCACGGCTCTCACGGTGTCAGTGGGGACCATGTGGCCAACAGAGGCACGGCGAGCCATGCTCCCGATGCAGAGCTTGGACCACATTAACCTTTCAGCATTGCAGGACTCTAGAGAAACTGTTTCAATTCATAAAGCTTGAGAACAAATGACCTAATGAACACCAACTCTCTCCTGAACCAGAAAAAAAGGTAAAGCTACATATAGACAATAACATGGGACTCTGAGGTCAGTGAAGGAGTCAAATTCTAGATGGAAAGGGATTGAAGAGATTGCCTTAGGCTTGGGCTGAAATTCTTTTGTAAGGCTATGGTAAAGATATATTTGATATATCAGACTTTGTTGGGGTTTTTTCTCTGTAAATTCATGGAATGCTTTAGGGGGATGTAGCATTCTATCTACAATTAGAGCAGAGGCACCAATGTTACAGCAAGCAGATGTTGAAGTAGCTGCAATCCAATGAGAAGCCTGAACAGTAAAGAGAAAGCTGAGAAACCTTGCCCCAGGAATAAAAGGGGAAGACCTCTGTTCCCAGAGATAGATGGAAAGAACTTTTGTTTTATGCTAGAACAGCTCATCCTTAAAATAGCAACCCAATAAATTGACATGGCCTGTGACAGCAATTGTAAGAAGTCTGCAAGGCATGGGAAGGACTTTCACACTGTAACAGATTTTCCTTTCCCAGGCGGCTGATTTGTTAAGACATTGAAGCCATGAGTGAACTGTTTGCTTGTAGAGAATTCTCCATAACATGACAAGAGATACTCTTCTCCCTAAGTAAATTGAAGAAAGACTATTCTAGAGGAAGAGCGCTGACTGAGAATTCTAGGTGTTTCTGTGTGTTTTCAGTGGGAGACAGGGGGAGGTTAAAGAGGACAGGTGTTCTGAAGGTTTTATTCTGATTTTTGTTATTCTTCTTTCACTTCTGTTAATAAAGTTTTTTTTTATACCCTTTCTTGTTTGGGCCTGCTTTGTTTTTTCTCCTAATCCTATCTCACAGAAGAAAATAGACCCACCACAGCACGGGTATTTAACGCATTCTTTACATTTGTCTTCAACGCAGATGATGAACCAAGGAGGTGGTTCATCTGAACCACCTGACCTGAAGGACCATGACTGCGAGAATGATCAATTCCCAGCAGACCCTGATGTAATATGTGATCTGCTGCTCCAATTGGATGCATATCAATCTATGGGGTCTCATAGCACTCATCAAAAAATCCTCAAAGAGTTAGCAGATGTCATCACAAAATCATTACCAATGATTTTTGAGCAGTCTTAGGAACCCTCAAAGGTCCTAGCTGACAGGGAACTGCTGACCATTGTTCTGATTTCCAAGAAGAGCAAGAAGGATCCCAGAAACTATAGGCCTGTCAGTCTTACTTCAGTGCCTGGTAAGGTTACACACAAGATTACTCTGGGAGGTTTAGAAAAACACCTGGAAGACAATGCAGTCATTGGACACAGCCAGCACAGCTTCATGAGAAGAAAGTACTGCTATCCTTCATGACAAAGTAACACACCTTATGGGTTTTCTTGCTCAAGGGAAGCCAGTGGATGCACTCTTTTTGGATTTCAGAAAAGCTTTCGATTGTGTCTCCCCCAGTATCCTTCTGGAAAAATTGTGCAGCACACAGCTGGATAAACACATCACAGAGTTGGTGAGCAATTGGCTCATGGTTTAGGCACAAAGGGTGACAGTGAATGGGGTGACATCCGACTGGGGACCTGTCATCTGCGGGGTTCTGCAGGACTCCATCTTAGCCCTGTGTTCTTCAACATTGACATAAATTACTTGAACTCAGGAGTGGAAGGGATACTAATCCAGTCTGCAAACAATACAAATTTGGGAGGAGCTCTTTACTCCCTCAAAGACAGGGTGACACTGCAGATTGGAGGACCGGGCAATCACCAACTGTATGAAGTTCAATGAGGGAAAGTGCTGGATTCTGCACCCGGGATAGGACAACCCTGGGCAACAAGAGGCTGGAGAACAGTGCTTTGGAAAGTAACCACAGAACGAAATGAAGTAGCATTCATTTGTTGAAAAAAAGAACAGCAAAGTAGAGTAATGAAAAGGAAAAATAAAGTACTGTTTAATTATTTTGGAAACATGCTAAAATTTTAGGTTTTGACCTTTGATGTACAAAGTCATGTCCCATGAGAATAGATTTGGACTTCAGATAGTGTGTTGACACTTATAGGACCAATGAGAAGGTGAGAGTCAGAGATGGAGTACACATTTCTATCCAAAAGTTCATAAGTGAATTTTCTTGAACATTAGAAAGTCTTAAAAATTTAAAACTTAAAATTTCAGTCTTATTTTAAATTGAATTTGGTGATACTCTTTTGACCGGTGACTTTATTAAGTCAAGATTTAAAATGAACATAAGCTTTACAAGTAGAGTGCAAATTCATTTCTTCTTTTATTCAGACTCTTGGAAATGTTGAAAGCAAAACACATCTGTTATGAAAGAGAAAAGAGGCTGAAGAACTTTATGAGATTATCTCCATCAAGGTCATCTAAGCTGAATGATCCATAGGCTCCTTGTCAAATCACCGATATATTAAGGTGGGGCACATTAGAGCAAAGACACAAGCTTATGTCTTTCCTGAGTGTTTACCACTGGTCATTATCAGAGCCAGGATACTGTGACAGAGGAATATTTCGTCTGATTCCATAGTGTTGCTTTCCTGTAAAAAGTGGACAGAAGTAAAATACATAAAGATATGTTACTTAAAGAATATAATTATTAAAACTCCTCTGAGAAAACGACCAGACCTAAACTTTACCTGCTAATAAGATCTGCTGTACTCTCCTCTGAGATTTTCAGAGCCAGATTTTACAGAAACTGTAACTGGAATACCAGATATAAAATATTTCTCTGAAGCTACATATGTCTGTATACTAAATACATTTGTAAATTTGTAGCTGTCACCTTAGAGACTCTGACCTAGAGAGAGTATGCCCTGAGAAAATGTAACAATCTTCTCTTTTGCACAGTGTATTTGTTACTTTCTTTTTGATCTGAAATTCAATCAAATTAATCACTAAGTAGAACAGACAGAAAAATGGAGCTGATGAACTGAAACATGAGCAAGGCACAAACGCATTTTTAATTGCTTAACTTTTATTTCTCCAATGTCTATGTCTATAGGTGATTGTGTGACAGGTCTGCCCTGTGCTTTTATCTTGAATAGGTATTTGGTGTAATCCTACCAACGCATTGTGCCATGATATCAAAAGCAACAGGTTTGATCATCTCACCCTAAGCTCCCATCCTGCCAAAATTTCAATCAATTTTTCATCATGGGACTGGAAATCATTAAATCAAGAATTACACCAAGAATTCTCATAATACAGGTGGTTTTGAACTTCTTTCGAAAAAGCACTTTGTGAAAACTATAAGCAACTAAATAGACATTAAAAAAAAATTTAGAAGGTTAATGAATCTCAGTGTCTTCATCTTGGTATACAGTAGTGTTGAAAAGTTTAACTCCTGTATTAAAGGAAATGCAGGTAACCTCCAGTGACTTCCAGGTTATCCCTACTGTCATCCAAAAAGTTGGTATTGATACAGCAAATATGGTAGAGTGAATTACACTACTTTATAAAATTTGCTGTGAAGAGCAGCTGTCACCACCAACTCCGGGAAAAAGAGAAGAAAAGAGTGAAGGCAACAGGCAACTAACTGTTTAAATGGCACTAAGATGAACTCTGCACTAAGCCCTGAGCAGAGTACTCAAATGCACAAATTAGACCTCCCAACCTCCTGACATTTCCTTCCTTCCGCCCTTCCTTCCTTCCTTCCGCCCTTCCTTCCGCCCTTCTCCGCCCTTCCTTCCGCCCTTCCTTCCGCCCTTCCTTCCTTCCGCCCCTTCCTTCCTTCCCCTTCCTTCCTCCCTTCCGCCTTCCTTCCGCCCTTCCGCCCTTCCTTCCCCCTTCTGCCTTCCTTCCGCCCTTCCTTCCTTCCTTCCGCCCTTCCTTCCTTCCTTCCGCCCTTCCTCCCTTCCTTCCGCCCTTCCGCCCTTCCTTCCTTCCTTCCCTTCGCCCTTCCTTCCTTCCGCCCTTCCTTCCCCTTCTGCCCTTCCTTCCTTCCGCCCTTCCTTCTGCCTTCCCACTCCTCCTTCCTTCCTTCCGCCCTTCCTTCCTTCCGCCTTCCTTCCTTCCTGCCCTTCCTTCCGCCTTCCTTCCTTCCGCCCTTCCTTCCTTCCTTCCCCCTTCCTTCCTTCCCCCTTCTCCCTCCGCCCTTCCTTCCGCCCTTCCGCCTTCCTTCCCCTTCCTTCCTTCGCCCTTCCTTCCTTCCGCCCTTCCTCCTTCCTTCGCCCTTCTGCCCTTCCTTCCTTCCGCCCTTCTTCCTTCCTTCCTTCTTCCCTTCCTTCCTTCCCCTTCCTTCCGCCCTTCCTTCCCTTCCGCCCTTTCCTTCCTGCCCTTCCTTCCTTCCTTCTTCGCCCTTCCTTCCTTCGCCTTCCCTTCCCCTTCTGCCCTTCCTTCCCCTTCTCCTTCCTTCCATCCACCCTTCCTTCCTTCTCCTTCCGCCCTTCCTTCCTTCCGCCCTTCTCGCCCTTCCTTCCCCTCCCTTCCTTCCGCCTTCCTTCCTTCCATCCGCCCTTCCTTCCTTCCCCTTCTGCCCTTTCGCCCTTCCTTCCCTTCCGCCCTTCCTTTCCTTCCGCCTTCCTTCCTTCCTTCCTCCCCTTCCTTCCTTGCCCTTCCTTCCTTCCTTCCCTCCCTCCTTCCTTCCGCCCTTCCCTTCCTTCCTTCTCTGCCCTTCCTTCCTTCCGCTTCCTCCTTCCATTCCACCTTCCTCCTTCCACCCCTTCCGCCTTCCGCCTTCCTTCCTTCCTTCCTTCTGCCCTTCCTTCTGCCCTTCCGCCCTTCCTTCCTTTATTCCATCCGCCCTTCCTTCCGCCCTTCTGCCCTTCCTCCTTCTGCCCTTTCTTCCGCCCTTCCTTCCGCCCTTCCTTCCTTCCGCCCTTCCTTCCTTCCGCCATTCCGCCCTTCCTTCCACCCTTCCTTCCTTCCTTCCGCCTTCTTTCCTTCCGCCCTTCCTTCCACCCTTCCTTGCGCCCTTCCTTCCACCCTTCCGCCTTCTTTCCTTCCACCCTTCCTTCCTTCCTTCCGCCCTTCCTTCCTTCCTTCTGCCCTTCCTTCTGCCCTTCCTTCTGCCCTTCCTTCTGACACTTCCTTCCTCCCTCCTCTTTTCCTTCCTCCCTCCCTCCTGCCTCTCTGCCTTCTGCTCTTCCTTCCTGCCATCTTTCCTGCTTGTCTGCCTGCCTGACTTCCTTCCCTTCCTCCCTCCTGCTTTGGCACATCCTCTGTATTTGCTCATCTCTTCATTTCAACTATTTCTGTTTTCGGCTTGACTGATTATCTAAATAAAATGTGTAAACCTAATTGAATGAACCAAAAAATCATTGACTACTCCATATCTTCTCTATGCCAACCTGCCCAAGGTTATTACCATGCTTTCTCATTAAAACCTGACACCTGACTTGTGTGTTTTGGCCCAAGTTCATGGAGAGATGGTGCACTGTGTCTCTATAAAAATAGGGAATGCACATGTTCAAGCCCTCTTTTGTTTCTCTCCAGCCTTGGAGGAGGTTTCCTGGTTGAGGTCTCACAGTAGCAACCCAAGAAGTTGTATTTCAAAATCCGCTACTCTTTCATAGGTAATTTTGCAATACCTTTCCACAGGCCCCCATGTCAAGCTGAGACTGGGGAGGGCCAGGGCCACCACTGTTTGGTGCTCAGCAGAATGGTTTATTTCCCCCCGTATTGGGGCATGTCCTGGTGTAAGGCAAATTTGGGAAGGAACTTCTAAATAGGTCCCTCCAGAAAACCAATCCAATGGCCCCTGCCTCCAACTGGTCCAGGAAAGGAAAAGAGGGAAAAAAAAAAAGTTCCTTAGAGGAAAGTGGAAAAAATGTGTTTATTTAACAGGGCAAGCACAACAAATGAACACCAAGGAACAGAACCTCCCGCCGCTCCGCAGAGGTGCCCGATCCAGCCAGGCTGTGCCGGGGGTGCAGCTCGGCTCCCTCAGTCCGTGTCAGTCCCTGGCACTGGGAATGCTGGGCACAGGCCAGGCCTGGGGGGACACAGGGGTGAGCTCCGGTGCTCTGCTGGGGGTTAGTCCAGAGCAGGTTCAAACAGTTCCAAGGAAAAAGAAAAAACCCCTCACAGTCCGGAGAACTTCTGTGCTTCAGCTAGCCACAAACTAACCGAAAGCAAAGGAGAGCTCTCTCCTGCTGTCCACACTGCAGACAGCACTCGCCGTGTGTCCAGGAAAGCTGAAAACTCTGATCTTGATGTTTTGAAAACATCCACCTCAGACATTCCACTGCTTCTCCTGCACTCTCAGATCCAGTTTTAAAGGTGCAGAACTTATTTTTGATTTAAACAGATGAATGGGGATACAATTCAGCATTAACCCAGGACAGGGCAGCAACCCAAGACAGCAGTACCAACACCAGCAGGCTCCAGCAGGCAGCAGGAGGAGGCCGTGTCAACACTGACCTCACACACAGCACGGACACGGGACTGCCAGGTCTGGTGCTGTGTTCTCTTAGTGCTCAATGGGACCATTTCCTCCCCCTGCAACACAGTTGTGTCCAGCCAGGAGGCTGGGAAAGCAGGGAAACTGGCTTGCGCATCCAGAGCTGCCCCTCGCAACACCGGCATCCCCCATCTGCCCCTGGAATTGTGACATAAGCTCCTGCCTTCCCAGTTGTTTGCTCTGGAGGGAAGGACCAGACAAGCACCTTATCTGCCATACTGCCTTAGTTTTCTAGCCCACGCAGTCTGTTATGGCAGCTGCCATCTTGGGAGGAGGGCCTTCTCTGCCATCTTGTTTTCTTCATTCCCAGGGCATCCACGGGATTCAGCATATTTTTGTCCACTGGTTATTGACATGTTGGTTGTTGCTAGCTTGTTTTTTAGTAAACTGTTGCTTTTTCACTTAAAATCTTTTTCATTCATCCTTTTTTTGGTGAAAGGGGAGGGGTTAGAAGTAAAGGGGAGGTAGCTCATTTGGGAGACTTTGCTCTGTATCTTGTCTTAAACTAAGACAAAATGCTAACATTTTAATTAATGACACTTCGCTTAGACCCATTTTTTCCATGTTCTGGTTTGTGTAACAAATTTGTATTTATGAATTCCCACAGAGCAAGGGAAGACATTTTTGGTTACTGTGGTAAGAGCATGCAGTTTTTTTGTGAATTCTTGCATAACCTAGAAAGCATTTGAAAATAGTAGAGATTCAAAATGCTTGAATAACTGAAGACTGAGAAGGTTGTACAGTCCCAATTTGTCACAGGCAGTAAAATCCCTTGAGCTATCTTTGTATTTTACATTTTGCTGAAAGGAGCTGTAACAAAACATTTACAACACTGATCCTGCTCATACATATTTTTTTGTACAAGGCTGCAAGACAAACGTTTCTGGTGGAACTGCTTCCACTTTAACTTATCAACCCTTTGCATCATGAACGATAAAAATTGTGGATCAGAACCTAATAAAACTTGGGATACATCTAACACATGAAATTTGTATGCTGCTATCCTGTGATAGGATTTTAGGTCTGCTGCCTGTTTCATTTCAGATACCTTAAGTTTTTTACATGCCTCCATAACCTTTACCAAAGCTCCTATGTTCAAAATTCTGTTGTTCTACCTCAGGAAGATCAATATCCTTGATTAAATAAATTAGCTTAGTGATCCAGCTCCTACATCGTGTTAAAACTCAGGTTGCCAGCAATTATTCTTTTTGACAAAGAAAAATTTATTTATTGATGTCTGCATGTAACACCATTCAGATAAATCTGTTTCTAAGTGAAGTGTCTTATTTACTGCCTGAGACTATCTGAAAAACATGACCATTCAATCCAATCTCAGATTTACACCTCAGTTCAAAATACACTCAAGTGGGTCAAGCTGCCTGTAGCCCTGACTGATAATGAACTGATCTGTGATTTGACATTAAACTCAATTATTGGAAAAGGAAAAAAAATTGCATATTTCAAATACATTAGCAAAGTTGTCACTAGATTTTATCTTCTGATACATCAAAGATACATCAGGATAGTTTTTCTCAGGTTTTATTGTTAAAATACTTTAATTAGAAAAGGTCTGCAATTTTCTGAATTGTTGATGGGAACCAGGCGCAAAAGTTTGAATTTGCATATGAAAGCAAAACCCCTATGATATCTAGCTGTCAGCATTTTTTTTTCAAATGGGATATAAACCTGTCAAAGACTCTTTAATGTTATAGCACATACTAGAGTCTTACTTCAGACTAAACTGCATAAAAAAATAAACGTAGTTTACTCTGCCCTAGTTGCCTTCCAAGAACTTAAGATAGAAGTTTTTCAGCCTAGATATTTTTTGACTTGAACATAGCAACTCTTAAAGCGTTCAAGGTAAGCTATTTAAATGCAATTGATGTCTTTCACTATATTTTAATGTGGGCCTTTTTGCTTTCATTTTTTACAAAAGCATGTGTGATTACAATGAATTTTTATGTCTCTACCCTCTAGATACATGCCTAATCCATGTAGTCACATTTAACCCTATTAATTCAGGCATGGATAACATGGTTAAGCTTATATATATTGCTGTACATATATTGCAGGACAGACTCTCCCTGATACAAGCAAACGACTTCCCTACTAATCCCATTGACTTACATGGAAGTATGGAAAATGATGTTGGTTTCATAACCATTCATCTGGGCTCACCTGCACTGTATGCATACAAGACTTGTTGTTTGTTGGACTACACATTTTTCACCCTACCCTTCTTCAAATAAAATTTTAAATATGCCTTTTGTTCATTATATCCTAGGCAGATAAATGTTGCTGAGAGGAATGTTGGGGTTTGTTGGTTTTTTCCCTTAATGTAAACTTTTGCTAGTACCAGCTTGTATTCATAAGGACACCATGTCCTTGCATTAAAGTTTCTTCTCCAGTATTGTAATTGAATGAAGGTGTGCATCTTTTCCTCTAGAGCTGATGGCTGCATATGTGTACAATCAATTGCCCCTCCTTCCCCCAGTGTGATTTTGCCCTCTCCCTCTAATTGCTTCAGACATTTCCTGAGTCTTGCACACCACTACCCACTCACTGATCCTGCTCTACCTGAGCACCAACTCAGAGGAGCTGGACCAGAGGTCTCTTCCATTCTTCTGCCTGAAGGAAGAAACGTGACGTGAACAATTCTTCCTTACTGAAGTGCTAAATATATAGGTAATGATATCTAAATGAGTAAGTAAATAAAAACATAATTCAAGCATTAAGTGTTGTCAGCTTCAAGTGTATCTAAAAGTGCTTGTTTAACAGTAGTTTTGATTAGATTGTGGGTTATCTCTGAGAACTCTCAATTTTACCTTTCTTGAACCTATTTAGGGATTAAGAGGTTCTAGGACACTAAAAACCATATCAAACAACCGAATAACTTTTATTTAATTATTCTGAGGTCAGAACTTTCACTTACCTACCCCCTATATTAATTTCTTTTGTGCTTTTTCTTCCTTGGATATTTTCAAGGTCAGCAACGTGCTGACTATTTTTAGTTAACTGCTAACAGATGTACTCTATTAAGTACCTCTTACTTCCTGTCCTGAAATTTAAAAACTCAAACCAGCTTTAACACTTCTAAATATAATATCTGTTTTATAGCTGCTAATCTGCTGAGTTTCACAACAGGGTAGCTTTTTCATTAATTCTTTGCCTTAAACCATTCTTCATCTATAATTCTGTTTTACTTTACAGTGTTTAAAAGAGTACCTCGGCATTGCATGGACTTTGCATAAACTGAATCTCATGTGTTTCAAGTACAGATTACTTTTTAATGTTGATTAGTTTCTTTCTACCACTAATTGCTTTTTTTTTTTTTTGCCTCTAAAATTTACTAACTTTGATTCTCTATTTACCCTTAATCATAGATAATTCACACTTCCACATAAAAAATTACCAAAACAAACAAACAAACAAAACCACCGCCAACAACAAAAATTTAATGGGAAGTATACAGATAAAAATAAGTCTATTGTAACAGGTGAAACTCCAGAACAAGAAAGTAGACCTATTTTCTTTTATTTGAAGAATATTTTCTTTTCTCATATCGATAAGGGCAGAAGAATTAGAACAGAACAGCCTTGGAGAAATAAATAAAGGATGTAATTTAGGCAAAGAGAAATTGTGCAGAATGCAAGTAGGATGCTAGCTCAGCTCTGCAAAACTGAAAAGGTAGAAGCTATGCAAAATAATGATATTACTCGAAAGTGGGAGTCAAGGAACAGCCACCTACAAAAGACACCAGACATTGAAGACCACTCAAAAGGACCCCAAAGAACCATGTAAGGAGTTCTGGTAGGAGTACAACAATGTAAGATAAAGTAATGCATCAAGTAATCAGGGATAGCTGATGAATATGTAATCAGGGCATATGACAAAAACTCTCTTTACCTGATGCTGAGGGCACTCAATTAGAGGAAGGATGCTCCAAGTGATAAGCATGCTGCAATAAAGAATGACATACTTCTAATACTCAAAACTGTGTTAGAAAGTTTCTGTCTGGCCAATATCTGTATCAAGGTATTCTATATATGAGAATTATTATCTTAGGGAATCTGAGGAGAAAGACACCAGAATATTAAATATACATTTACCATAGCACCTGTAACAGAGACCCCTGAGGTAGTTTTTGAGGTACTACACTAATGTGCACTCCAAGTGTCTTGGCTTAAGACAATTTAAGTCTAAGAGACAGTTTAAAGGACATCCTAGAATGGGTTACCTCCTTTATAGTTTAACCCATTCCTTTCCACCAATAAGGAGAAATGAACACAAGTAGATATAAGTGAAAAAATAAGTTTATTAAAAACAAAATAGCAACAGGCAAAAAATAACAGTAATAGTCACTAGCTACCTAAGGGAACCAGGATATCCTTCTGACTGTCCTGGGAAGATTTATAAGTTACAAGAATTTAGACGAATGATAATTAGCATGTCACAGGGTGAAAAAGTAGAATTTTTGGATTTTAGAATGTGGGATCAGGGGACAAAGATGGAGAAAATGGGGTGTGTCCCTGTCCTTCTTCTTCATCTTCTTGTTCTCCTTCTGTGGTGGTGTGGCACATTTTGGTTGGTCAAGAACAAAAATACACTGTTCAATATAGTTAATAGATATTGGAGTATTATCATAAATAAAGCATACATAATTTTTAGTATAAAAGATAACACTGTCCCAAGAGCTGGAGAGTTCAGCACAACCTGGCTGGCAGAGAAGACTGCAGCAGGCCAGGGCCATGAATATGAGATAACAAAGAATAAACAAATTACTGAGCACAGGAACAGATCTCAACCTCTTCTTCAGACACAGGGCTAGGGGAAAACAGAAAGCCCTCACAGAAAGACAGAGACAGAGACATGTTAAGTCAGGTGGAAGCCAAGCTTATAGAAGCTCACAAGCCTCAGAAACCTCAGAGAAAAGAAAAAAAAACAAAACAACAAAAAAAAAAAAGTATTTTTATTTTTATATATTTATATTTTAAAAACCTGACAGCTACCAAGTTGCTGAAATCTCACCAATCCTTGTGAACAAGAATAAAATTTAATTGGCAGAATAATGCCTCCCTGGATGATGGCCCCCATTGCCAATTAGTGTAGCGAGACAAGGGTAAAAATGGCTTCTTCCCACTGCCACTTTCCAATCCAAATCTCTCCAGCAGTGGCCGCCGCTCCGCTGGCAAATGCAGCGACACACTCTGGCAGCTGGTATTCGGTCAGGGGCTACAACTTGTGGAGGGCCTTCACCTTCCTCTCAGCAGGAGATAGCAAGGCAGGCAGCTGGGGCAACTGCTACTTGGTGCCTTCTTGCCTCGACCAGGTGCTGCCAGTGGGCTGGGACCACTCGGACTGGAGCAGGACCACTCTGCTTTTCAGTGTGGTGCTACGGCTGCAGACAGGCACTCCAGTTTGCCTGGAGGTAGTCCAGGGCAGTGAAACCACCCTCTCAATAAAAAACACTTGGAGCAATGTTACTGTGACGCACAGAGGTAACACAGCAACACACAGACAACAGGTGTCCAGAGCACAGAAGAAGAAAAGAACTCGAGTTTATTGAAACCTCAGATATTTAACATTTTCAGGATACTGACCAGGGATTGGGTAATGAGGTATCAACCTCTCCAATCCTACTCATCAGATGAGAAGTCCTTCACATCATATCTTTAACAAAGGAATGTAAACTATTTTGTTTATCTTACAATTTCATGACAACACTGACTCCATCCTACAGAAACAAGTCAGAAGGCTTATTTTCAGGGACAACAGAGCAACACCCCTGGAAAAAAGAAACAACCTTGTTGGTCATCTCTCCATAGGTTTGCAATACAAATTTGACCTCTTATGAATATAATCAAAATTTGACTTGAGATGTCACCTGTGAAAACAGAGGGAGGTTTTCTCCCATTTTTTACAAACACAGTAATTAACTAGCGATGTTAAGCTCATCTTTTTAAACCATTACGCCAAACCACTTCACTATTGACTCTTCTTGAAATGAATCAGCTGTAAGAACACTTATATCCTTCTGTCTAGATTGTTTTTATCTGCACAGATGAAATATTCCTACATGATCTCCTACTAGGACTTCCAGCTAAATTTCACAATAATGTGTTGTTTTGTTCTTCTTCCCTGCTTATACAATTTAGTTAAAACCAAAGCCATGAATGAAATTAATCAAATCTTCCAATTGTCGATTATTCCATGTAAATAGAAAGCAGACGATGTTTAGATGCATGTCGTTTTTATATATGTTTACATTTATCTTAAATGTATAATATGAAGTTATCAGTCTTCTGATAAGCTTGTTTGCTTATCCTTATAACAAAAAAATCTGTAATGATGCCAGACTGAATTACCATTTCATATGATGAACATCTACCTTTCATGACCTGTTTGACCAAGGTTTTTTTCTGATATTAACTACAGCTATCAAGCAGAGGAAAAAACTCAACAAATTCCTCTCCCCAAACTATGACTCCCTGAGTTCTAAACAACCCAGAAGAAAATTCAGCAGAGCTTGCTCAGTTCTTGGTGAGACATATGCTTTCAGACAAGAATGATAGCTGCACATGAGCGTTTGGGACAAGCAAATTATAGTGAAATGACCAGTAGCAACATAGTGAGTGCAGGAGTCACTTTATCAGTATTTAGGGGAATTATATTTAGCCTGTAGAATTTAAAGTTTTCCCAAAGTTACTCAGTCTTTCAGCTACCCCACTGCTTGACTGTGACCAACAACAGCTCATATGCTATTGTCATGTGTTGATATAAACTAGTTAACAAAAATTCTAAGCTTTCCTGTCTTATTCATTATTTTCATTAATAACACAGAAAAAGGTCTCAAGTGCACCTCAGCAAGTCTGCAGATGACACCAAGCTGAGCGGTGCAGTTGACTCACCTGAAGGATGAGATGCCATCCAGAAGGACCCAGACCAGCTCAAAAAGCAGGGCCATGAAATCTCCTGAGGTTTAAAAAGACCAAGTGCTGCAACTTGGTTGGGGAAACATCCATTAAATCCCAATATAAGATGGGGGATGAACAGATTTGGAGCAGCCTTTTGGAGGACTTGGGGTGCTGGTGGATGAGAGGTTGGACAAGCATGCAAAGCAGCATGGTCAGCAGGGTGAGGGAAGAGGTTCTGCCCCTCTTCTCCACTCTGAGACCCCACCTCAATATTATGTCTAGCTGTTGGTTCCCCAGTAGACACAGGACATTAACCTGTTGGAGCAAGTCTAGAGGGAGGCCATCAAGATGATCAGAGGAATGGAGCACATTGCCTCTGAGGAAAAGCCAAGAGAATTCGGACTGTGAAGCCTGGAAAAGAGAAAGCCTCAGGGTGACTTGATTGCAGCCTTCCAGTACCTTAGGGGAGCTTACAAAAAAGATGGGGAGATACTATTTACAAGGGCATGTAGTGATAGGACAATGGGAAATGGTTCAAAACTGAGAGTGGGTCTAGATAAGGTATTAGAAAGAAATTCTTTACTGTAAGGGTGGTGAGGTACTGGAACAGGTGACTCAAGAAAGCTGTGGATACCCCATCCTTGAGGCATTTAAGGACAGGTTGGATGAGACTATGAGTAATCTGCGAAGGTGTCCCTGCCCATGGCAGGGGTGTTGGAGCTAGTTGATCTGTAAGGTCCCTTCTAACCCAGACCATTCTATGATTCTGTGGTTCTCTGTATGTTGACTATTTTCCAAATATGCCCACAAAGTCCTCTAGCCCTTAGATTATTCAGTATCAGAGTACAGTAGTTTAAGTTCATGTTCTATTTTGCCCTGTCATTAGAAGATGAGGAATATGTAAAGACACATCTTGAGATCAAAACACTGTGGCCTCACAGTTCAGGGACTTGGGGCCCTAAAGCATTTATCTACAGAATACTAATTATTTCTTTGTCATCAGTCCTCTTTCACCAAATAAGCACTGATTGGATGTGTTTTCCCAAGATAAATTTTTATACTGAACATCTGCTGCTGCACAACATATGCTTGTCCTTAAGAAGCTCCAATTAATTATAATCAACAGCTAAAATGAGTAAGGTGGAAAAGCCATTTCCATATCTGTGTCTAGCAGGTAGTCATCCTGTCGTACCCCTGAATAACAAGGGGTATCTCTCAAGAAACAGGGTCACCAGTACCAAAATTATTCTTCTTGTAATGCAAGTATTCATCATAAAATAATTTCCCTAATAATAGATGAACAATTAAGTAACTGTAAAAGCTGATTCCTCCTCAGCGCCTGATAGAGACATAACTGATGCGAATGGAAGGAGCCACAGGCTTTTAGGGAAGCTGGGCCTGGCTCTGAGATGACCCAGATCTTGATTCTCCAGTGTAATGGACTGTAGTAACTGAAAATAAAATGATTACTTGGAAATATTGAGAAATGTGAAGGCAATGTAAAAAGGACGAAAAAACTGATGATGAAAAAATGTCAGAACTTATTTTCTTAGTCCATCAAGAAAATAACAGGTGCCTTAGGAGAGAAACATATAAATATTTGTAATGCAGAACAACAATCTTCAGCACTTCCCGAAGAACATTCTGAATTGGAAGGGACCCACAAGGATTGTTGAGTCCTGGTCTTGATTGAAAGGCCTGTGCAGGGATCAAACCCACTACCTCTGTGTTATTAGCACTATAAGCACAGCTTAAGTTCCTGCTGCTGGATAATTTGGAATCTCTTCTGTACCCTACCTTTTTAATCACACACTGGAATGAAGCAAAAATACAAAGTATTGCCATTTTGAACAAGGTAAAACCCCCTGATTTTGGTGAAAGAAATACTGCACAAAAATATGGGGAAAAAAAGACTGAGAACTTTCCCAGTAAAATATATTTTACCATGATCTCCATGGAACAATAACATTTATCTTTTTGGAGGAATTGCAGTGGGCCAATTGGATGGTCATTTTCCAAGGCATTTTCTTGCTTCCTTATTATACTTGCAACAATTCTCAAAAGCCAGAAATTGCTTGTATAGTGTCATACTGTTTTTAATTGTTAGCCCATGACACTTGCTGAAGGGAGGGAATGCTACATTGATATCTCACAATATGTTCAAATATGCATTGTAACCACGTTTGATAGACATGAAAGAAGCTTAGTACATTTTACACATTATTTATTATTCATGTTTCCTTACATTTCCTGGTGTTCAGAGTCCATACTTGATTATTAAAATACGTGCTCTAATCAAAGTCTCTGGCTGATTCAAAGGAAAATATTGGATCAAGTAAATAAAACACATTTGTTGCAGATATTATAAAAATTACAGAAAGGGAATGGCACATTAGTCCAGACTGCTGTCAGTACACAATTATTCCTTACATTATATTTTCCAATACTTTCTGTAATAAAACTGTAAAACTGATAGTATTCTTAGAGATGGAGTATTTTTCTACCAGTTCTCAAGGGAGATTATTTTATAGCCAAATAGTACTTAATGTCTAGTTTGATTTTTATATTTGCTTGAATTTTCAAAATACATATTTGCACATTTTTATTGATCTTTTTAGGAGAACATAGCAATAGTAGCATTTCAACATACATTTTAAGGAAAAAAACCAGAAATATATAGTCTGTTTCTACACTTAAAAACAGGATGTGAATTACTCTGTTTACTGCACTGAAGAATCTCTGCTCTTCTGTTTATACTCAAAAATAATAAATAAAAGCAAGGAAAAGGAAGCAAATTTTTGAAGTTCTTCTGCCTTCACCTTTATTATCTTCAGAATTTCATACTTGCTTTCAATTACTTAAGTTGATGCAGAATTTTTGTCTTAGCTTGTGGTAATCTTAGCTGATTTTTAAGAAATAATGTGAGTAAAATCTTTTATCAGTTTCATTAAATAAAAAATAATTAATGATCCTAGTATTCTTTTTCAGCTATTATTTCTATTTTTATTTTCAAATATCTAATATTTTGATTTCTGCCAATGTTGCTGACAATAAAAATACAAGGCAAGGTAGGAGTATTAAACATAATTTCTCAGTTTTGGGATTGGGGATTTTTTTGGAACAAATAGCTGTTTCCACTCATATTTTCAACCAGATAGTCTGTATTTTTTAGAGTAACCTTAGCAAGGGTCACAGTAGAGGAAGAAAGAGACTTTATTTTATTCCACAAGACCTCTCATTTTCCCTTTGAGACAATATAAAATAGATAAAAAACCAAAACGTCTTCAAATTATAACCACACTTTTCTTCAGTAGGAGACATAGAATTGGTAAGATCCACTGCAAAATAAGAAGAATTTCCATGTATTTTAAATTAAAATTTTGCAGGTCTTTTTTTCTGTGTCATGTCAAATGATGTTCTTGTAACAGCTGAAAGATCCCAGCTAAACCTATGAACTTCTGACAATATGTGAGACATTTGAGGAATCTGCCATTTAAATCCTACTCTTAAACTACATCATAACTTTTGCATTCACTTACACTATTCCTGGATTTACTTGCTGCTCAGGATTACAAAGAACATTCAGTGCAAATACTGAAACTCTTGTGTTTTCTTTGTCTTTTTCCTACTTTGGAAAGAAAATAGCCACTGATTATTAAATTAAAAAAAAAAAAAAAAAAACCACACACAAATATGGGAAACCTTGCATATGTGTGGTGTTCTCTCTTCTGAGGTAGGCATAAACATAATCTCATTTCTATGGGTTTCTAATTTTGCCATGGAAAATAGTAACTATATTCTCACCAACAAACTTCGTTTAACATTAGAAGTATGTTCAAACAGCCCTCTTCTTCTCTTGGGAATAGTGGCCAAAACGGATAGTAACAAGGACCTCTCATATTTGTCTGTTCTAAGCTGAAAATTTCTCCACAACAATTGAGTTGCATAGAACACTGAGGCACAGAACACCAGTGTAGTACACCAAAGGGCTCCTATTGCAAAGAATTAATCCAGGCAAATAGAAAATTTTTAAAAATCTCAAAAGGTAATCCAGCAGTCAGGATGGTTTGAAGCCATAATCCTGTCTCTGCCAGCCAGTGTGCTGCATCAAGTTTCTTTATTCCACAATTTATAAGATCCTTATTATCAAAACACAAATTCAATACACAAAAAAATCTATCAATACACAAGTACACTTTACCTAGAACAGGTATATGAAACGAAGACACCTACAGTCCCTTCTGTAGGTTAATTTTTCTTTTTTATGCCATATATATGTCTTGTTCAGGATAGATTATTGATTAGTCTCCTCTTTCTTTTGAGAATCTGTGACAGTTCCTGGAGCTGAGAAGGTGTGACTGTATTAACGCATTCTAACTATAGAGCAGCAGTGTACTGCTAAACACTGCAATAACTCCAGATCATTTGTGCTCCTGCATAGCATATCAAGATGAACATGTAGATAGTTAAGTGAAAGCATTGACATCTGAAGGATAAATGCAGATGGAGAAGATATCAAATTATTTCAGTGAGATAGAATCAAAGGTGGTCTAGGAGCAACACGATAAGGTGGTGTTTGGGTGGAAGATGAAGAAAGATCAGACTGTCCAAGTGAAGTGATAATAAGCACACAAGAGAAAAGACTAAAAGACAAGCAGTAACATCTTCAGGTAAAATGCAAGCAGGACAAATCAAAAACTGCTGGTGGAATTGCTTTCATCATATAAAGCAAGTTATCTGATAACTACTACTCAGTTTAGTGTGAGCTCAGCAGGTTTTCCAATCTCCTGCTTCCCTAAGAAACTTCTGTGGATAAATTACCTGGTTATAAATGGGTCCAAAACTTTGGTGGTGAACCTGTGCACAATACAGTCCTTCCCTCTGCTACAAACTAAACGCAGGTTTGCTACTTCTCCTGAGGTCACACTGGAGTTGTTTGTACAGAAGATGTTTTTGAGAATCTTCCACAACCTGTCAACATTCACTTTTAGGAACTAAGAGAGATTAGGGCTCTTAGACAAGCAAATGTTATATGATATATAATTTATAGCATCACTTCTTTCCAAGGTCAGTTGGTGCAGGAGTTCATAACTAAGTTAAATGAAACTGTGGAATATGCCAATGAAGTAGTCTATAGATAGCCTTGCAAGATACTTTTTTTTCTTTTCTTTTAATTTATTTTTAAATTTTATTTTTATTTTTCATTCCTCCTAAACCTAGAGGTGCCACAGCTGCCAGTTGCCTCCTTTTGACAGCTCATCACTCCTGAAAAATGTTTTGGATAATTTCCAGTTCATTCTTGCAGGAAATGAGGATTTGCTTCCTCACTTGGGATACCTGCTGCTAGGTTTATTCACTAATAAGCACGATAAATGTTTTAGCCTTTGATCATTGTTAAATTAACAAGTAAGCTCCACAGAAAAAAAGGTCTTTGAGGCTCAGAGGCTCAGGACAGTGAATGTGTTGAAAATATGATTGATTGTCTTGCTGTGAGAAATTTCCATAAAAAAAACTTTCATCATGCTGTTATGTTCTGAACAATTAAATCAAAAATGAAAGATATCTAGCCTCCAAAGAAGACAAGAGGAAGGAAGAAACAGAATATACTTCACATGACTTTGTTTCAGTCTATATAGACTGATTTTCCTGGAATGGTTTTTAGGTCTTTCTTTTATTTTTTTTTTCATCTGTTTTACTTGAAGTATTATTTTCCTACCCTGGCAAATTATTTTTACTTACTTTTCTTTTTTTTTTTTTTTTTTTTTTTTTTTTTTTTTTTTTTTCCCATTTTAGTGGGTCTACCAGGGATTAAATTAGTTTTCCTTATAATATTTCATGTGGTGCTCTGCTTTAGATTTGTGACCAGACCAGCGCTGATAATTCAAGAATGTATTAGCTGTTGTTGAACCCTGCTTGCACAGTATCAAGACATTACATGCTTTTTATTCTGCTTCTCCCAGACTATAGGCTGAAGGCATGCAAGAGAAATTCTGTAACTGCCTTACTTAAGAATTTCATACTATTGTGACTGCAGTGTAATATTCACTTATATCAGAAAGCTTTAACATATCCAGCTTTGATACAGATAACAATATATTAATCACAGTAGGAGATTTAAATTGAATTGAAAAATATTTCCTGAAAAGCAAAACTTTAAAGGTGACCTTAGGCTAACATTTTTGGGAAGTATGACCCACTCCTTTTCAAGGTGTGGCAGTGTGCCCAGAGAATGCCCAGATAGCCTTCATGGAAGATTAATCAAAGGTTAATCTATCAAACATACATACAGAAATGAGTTTGTGAAATGGTCTAAGGCACCAAAAACTGGCTCGATAAGCCTCTTAAAAGGGCTTACAGTTTTATGTACTCTAAGTTAAAACACAAAGAAGAAATTCTCAAGACGTCGGGACAGCAAAAAAATTTACTGGCAACTTCAGAAAATCGGAGAAATTTGGCAAAAGTTTAGACCAGCATTCAATCACCATAAAACCCTCCACAAGGAGTTAACCTAGCCCATTCAACTTAGCTAACTCCACGCCCATCCGATTTTAAGTTAATCAAAACTCTGAGAAGAGAAAATTAGATGGAGAAAGAAGGAAAGACAGAAAATATATAGAAAAGAACCAGTATAGCTGCGAATCCTGGTTTCAGCAGTGTTCAGTTGAGAGAAATTCCAAGAGAAGGTAGGGCCAAGACCTGTGTTTGCCTCTTTCCCAGGGTTAAGCACCCTTTGGCTTTCCTGGCCCCTTCCCCAGGTGGGAGTTCCAGTCATCTGGCCACTCTGGGGCTGCACTGGGGCTCCAGGGGCAGGGTGTGGAGCATTGCCTGCAATGTGCCAGGGGCTGGCGGCCACTGTGGGGCTGGGATACAGGCTCTGGGGGTGGGAAATGTGGAGCACGACATTGCCTCACAATGAACAAGGCAGAGTCTGCCCCTTTGCCACACACCCCCAAAATGTTGTGAGCCAGGAATCTCTTGGAGTATCTCACAAATGGTAGACCCAGTTTCCTGTATTTCAGAGGTGTTTCTGAATCTTTTTTTCACCTGTTTATATATAATGTCCAGTAACCTTGTCATTCATTAAAGTAATCCTAATTTCACTTTTTTTTTTTTTTTTTTTTTTTAAACAAAATGCGAGATGCTACCATCCCTGTTTTAACTGGTGCCATTCAAAAAGTTTACAGTGCATGTCATAGATCACAGTCTGTTTCCACATATTTATGAATGGGTCATTGGACTGACAGTATGAAGTACCTGGCCAAAAATAATGCTGTATTACAAAATTACCTTCCCTTGAGGCCAGCTGTCAGATTGTTACTGTGGGAGGCATCTGGTAGCACGCAAATGAGCATACCTATTGGCTCATACTTTCTTATTAAAATGTAAAGATTTCTTCTTAAGAACAGAAATATTTATTACTTTCTTCCAGTCTCTGTAAACATTTGTCCTTTCTTTCAAGTCTTTGATGTACCTTTGTTAACATAAAGGAGGAAAATATCATCTTTCCCTGACCTTGGCAGAAAGCTTAAGAGAATTTTAATGTAAATTTTTAGATTCACCATGGTATGAATCTGTCCATCCATTTTGCTTTTTTATACTGTAAACAAAATAGTGTTTGCCTTATTTTTTTTTTCATTCTGCAAAATCTTTTATAGGAGAAAACAAATCTGGTTTTTCCCATAATCTCATTTTGTACCTTAGTCTTTATACTGCAGTCTTTGGAACTCACAACACAGCAAGTTTCATGGTCTGCCTTAATTCATGATTTTATATTATATATTGTACAGTGGAATATGGAATATTTGTGAAAACCCTGGGACAGGCCTCAGAAATTATTCCTATTTTCTTCACAGTCTCTTTGGAAAATAATTATTTTTCACATTTGCAATGATAGGAGGAGAAATATCCTGCAGCACTACTCTCTCACCATGAAAATCTGTCTTACCAATGCCCTTCCTGAAGTGAAGTATAGTTTTGCACCAGAAGATAATTCAGATTTTTACAAGAATTAACCACAGAAATACTCAGTTTTAAATTGAAGATTGCCAGCTCGCAGTGCTATTGACTCAGTATTGAAATGTGCTGACAGAAAAAAAGAGAGGAACAAGAGAGGACATGTAGGAAAAAAAGCAGGGAATGAAAAATCAGGGACTGGAAACACCAGACACCAGGTCTGCTTCTTAAACCTAGACCACTTGTGGAGACATGCACCACAGGTCAGATATTCAGCAGGTTACGTCAATATAATCTCATGAATAATAATGAATAATTTAAAAAATTTATTTCTTTTCCTCCACTGTCCCAAACCCAGTTTTTTTTAATACTGAAGCTGTTTTCTTATAAACAACTTAAGTGCCCACCTTACACAGTATCACAACTGTCTATTCAATTCCTTTAGGTAGAATTACACAGACTTTGAAGAAATAGAATCAATACTCTTTTCATTGAACCTTGGTATATGAAGCAGAAGGAGATATGACTACTGCATTTGTTTTTTGCAGAAGGGCTAACTGTGATTCACAAACCCTCCCAGAGTCATATTCCCGGAGTGGGAATATCACAACTTTGTACTGAAGTCCAAGAGATGAGATAATTTTAGTATAAACACCTCTTAATCTATTTGTAGCAGCTAGTTTAGGCATATGCCAGTTCAGCTTTGCTTTATTGAGTTATTTGTTTCATGTGAATCCTGCTTTTGCCAAGCATTCTACTTAGAGACCACATATAGGAAAAATATACTATGTGGAAATATACTTTTTGCTGTGCTCAACCTGTTAATATTTCAGCAGTCTGTGGATTTACTCATTCCCCAGAATCTCAAATCCAGAACCTTCAAGGTTTTTTCAGTTATTATCATTATCATTTTTAGCATAGACTAATTAGTCATAACCCAATTAGTTATTCCAGTGTCAGTGTGCACACAGTGATTTTTATCAAGTCATGTATGATGATTACAGCTATAAAGAAGGGTAGGTTTTTGTCTGTGGAAAATGGGAAAATAGTTCCTCCATGGAAAGCAACACCAGCTGTACTACAAAGATGACAATGTTTAGATGAATCTTAGATAAATCTCAGGTGTACCTTTTATTTTCTGTGGATATACTAGTCTTGCCAGATGAAAAACTGTCTACACCTGGTGAGCTATAACAGTGCTTATTCTTCAAAGCCCACTGGCCCATGGAACTGCAAAATGCCTATTGTGTAAGAAGGAGAACTGGAAGGTACCCAGCCTGTGTCTGCAGTTCATCAGCTGACAGTCAGTAAGCTCTTTTTGGGTCCCTGACCACTAGGGACCACAAAACAGACCCCCAGGGCAGAATAACACACATATAAAGGAGAGGGAAAATCTGTTCATGATTTCAGGAAAATTATTATATGTATGTTTATTCTGGGACAATCTATGTATGGGTATGTTAAGTACAGTATATAAAGAGAATTTTTCCTGTATACAGTATGCAAAATATTTTTGAGGAAATATCCCCTCATGCATTGGGCTCAATAAAGAATGACTGTTTCTTAATGCCACATTGGTGTTGAGGAGTTTTTTACCTTTTACTGAATTTTTGGCAACATTAGCACCACTCAGACTTGAAGAGACCATTGTTGTCCAAGAAGGCTCTATGACATATAAAAAACATAGTAAGCTAGGAAGAGCAAGAGATGTGTGTCAAATCCATTGCCCTTGGTTTCATTCCTGATGTCAGAAGACAAGGCAAGTGAGATGTACCTAGCCAGGTTCAGATGGAAATTAGGGTGTTTAGATTTGAAAACTCCTTGTGGGCATACTAGAAGATAAAAGGGAGAAAGTAGTACCCATCAATGTTGAATTAATTTTATGAAACAGCATTAGTAGACTTAATAAGGCCAGAAACTTCCCTGCAAAATAATAGCAGGTACTTGGAAGCATTAAAGTGATATTTGTATGATCTATTATGCTTTCACCTTGAGACCCATATGTTCCTGACAATAGCAGTAGAATCTGTCACATGGAAAGAAAATTTACAATGCACAGTTTGAAAATACAGTGTTAACAACCTACAAATGCTAATGCCAATTATTTCTCTTTCCTAAGTCAATATGCACTGTGGAATGTCTCTATCTTACATCACAAAGTTATATTATTTGTTATATTTATTTGGAACTATTGGATTGTCTTTGCTGAATACTGAATATTGAAAAACATTGAAAAGAAAATGGAGCTTGTATGGCATCACTCATCTTCAGACACTGGTATTAAATTCTGGAAGTGGGGATTGGAGATTTTTTCAGTGAATGGATCTTTTAGTTTATATATCACCATTTCCCATCTTATTCTGAGTAGTTTGTCATATATGCTTGTCTATATGATTGAGATATACCAATTTATCAGAGATGTATAAATATGCATCTGTGAAAGGAACAAACCATTGCAGATGTGTTAATGGGCAACTAGACTGTGGTGATTAATTCTTCCTGATCAAGATTTATTAAATGATGCTAAATATAATCTATGCATTATCTTTTTTGAACAGTTTTATGATGAGATAATTGGTCAATAACTTCACAGATAGCCCAAGGAAATTAACTTTCAATGCAATAAAGAACACTAAAGACCACAGGAAAAAACTGCATTCTTTAATTTAAAAGAATATAGACTATGAGGGATTTGTATAAATTTGTGTTTATTGTTTCTATGAGAATGAAATACAGTAATACTTCTCCTTCTGTTTTATTGTCATCCAAGATGCCCAATAACAGAAAACTATGAGATTTAGCAAATACCAAGTTGCAGATTATCAGATAAATTCTATGCTCTTCTGACTGCTATTTGGATGACTTCTTCATTCAGAAATTGTAGTCAGATTGGCTTCTTTGTAATGAAACTATAGGATGACAGCACACAATAAATCATGTCTAGCAACATGCTGAAAAACTGGCAAGAGACAGCTTGTACAGTGACAAATACAGCTGACAAAAAAACATATACACCTGTTTGGTAGAATCTATGAGAAAAGAGTACAAACAAGGAAAAGGGACTTAGCTTTACAACAGACATCTGAAAGTCTTATTTCTTACTAATAGCAAAAATGCAACAACTACAAAAATTGAGGCTAGTAAATAATTCTTCTTTAAACACAACTGGCTCATGAATAGAAAATGTAGATTAATGTTTTGGTCATCAGCCTTTTCTTACTCAAATCTCAGATGAATTAATAAAAAAGTGACTCTAATGTACACTGATTAAAGGATAGCATGATGTGGCTATTTTTAGCTCACACATTTTGAATCTTGCCTCCAAAACTAGGAGTAAAAGCATCAGAAGAGTTCATCCATTATTCTTTGACACAAAATAAAGTATCAAGCCATTATTTCACTTAAAAAACCCGTATTTTATTATAAGAAATGACCTTGCAAGAAAAGTCATCAGATTCCAACTCTGTCATAATTACTACTCAGTTATTTAAGTGAAATAATCAAGGTGCTGGCATAAAAGCTATCATGGCTAATTCTACTGAAATCATTAGGACTTGGTATTTTGTATTGAAAACTACGAATGGTTTTGGTAAAGGTTAGCTCTTCTGTAAGTTAATTCTTTTTAGTCAAAATAAATGTGTTAGATAAAATTCTATTTCATGTTTATGGTATAAAAATTATCACTGAAACTAATAAATGTGTTATGTGTTACCTCTCCAAACAGCTGAAGTGTATTGTAAAGGATAGAAATGAAAAAGAACTAAAAAAATTAAAAATTCAAGAAGTTCCCACAGGTAAATGAACACGTGTTTACTCTGTTTTGAGAGAAAGACATGAAAAAATAAATATACTTAAGTTAATGTTTAATTAAACTTTAGCTCATAACTACAAGACTTCCCTGAGGAAAATAGTTCTGATAGATATACAAAGATGCTTGAGGATTGCAGTGATAAATTAGAATTTTCATAGTATATTTAGAATAGAGAATCATGCAGAAGGGATTAAAAGCACTAGTTCTGCCAGTTTAAGATGAAGTTGTTATGGACTGCTATCTTCAAAGATTTTGGAGTCATTATTGGAAAGAGCATTGTAGTGGGTTCAATTTGAAACTGGGCAGAAACACCAATTTCTGTTCTGGTTTGAGTTTGTCAATTTCAAAGTTTCCAATCAAGAGAAAGCAAGCTTAAGCTTAAAAGTCATAAGACTTTATTAACACTAAAAGAAAGAAAAACAACAAGAATGAGGATGAAACCTCCAAAACACTCTTCCTCCCTCCCCAACCCTCCTTTCTCCCCAACTGACAATGTAAAGAAAAACAACACTCAGAAATCTCAGTCAGTTTTCCACCTCTAAAACAGTCTTTTTCAGTTCACTTAGGGAGGGAAGCACCTCTCATTCGCTATGGTCAATTCCCCCACAAGAAAACAGTTCTCTTGTAAATCCATTCTTCATGAACAGCAACCTCCGGATCCTTTTGTGTTCATGAAACTCCTTCCATGTTCACAGTTGTGTCTCTGGCCACATCGATGTATGGGGTCTTATTTTAAAGATAACTGTTCAAAACAAAGGTTGTCTTTATTTGTCTTCACCACCTTCACCTCCAAGGAGCAGAGATTCACTTCTTTGAGGGGAAAGAGTCTTTATCACTTCATCTCTCTGTTCAACTTCTCATGAAATCAACAGTTCCCTCAACATTTCATTCCTTTGCTCAGGTTTACAATTTGAACTCTTTTATCTTCCCCATACTTCTTTATGGTTTAAAGGAAACATTTCAATATGTTTTAACCAACCACCATAGCTTGCAAGAGTCTTTTACAGCTCAAAAGCAACTTCCCACCCTCCTTCCACTTGGACTTGCACTCTTTCTTGACTGACTTTGATACCTCATATGGTATTTACACATCTGTATTCTAATTTTCTCTCACTGGAGAGAGGATGGAGGCTTTCCAGGTCCCATCTGTGCACTGAGATGCTGAAAGAGTCAGCAAGAGACAGTGTCCAGCCTGGCCCACAGTGCCGGGGCTGTGCCAGGATCTCGGCCAGGCTGTGCGGTTCATGGTGTCACATTTCAAAGCCGTGCTGGGGGTGGGGGGGGCAGCTCACAGAAGGTTCAGGACCCAGGTCCAAAGTGCAGCCGCTTCGTAGTCATTTGCAGCTAGGAGGGAAAGTTGGACAGATTCCCAAATTCCTTTTCCACCCCTTGGTCTCATCAGGTGTTCTGGCCTGCATCATTGTGTTTCCCCCCTCTCTCACCAGGTGCAGCAGAGGCAGGTTCAGCTCGGGCCAGCAGCAGAGCAAATTCCATGCTAGCAGATGTTTCCCAAATCAGCTGGCCTTCCCCTCCCCCCCCACTCGGCCCAGAGCCGAGAGAGGGGTGAGATGCTTTCTCCCCAACAGCCAGAAGGTAAGAGAACTTCCTGGGCTTCTTTCAAAGGTAATAAGAACTAGAAAATGCTTTCCCATTGGTCCAATAAAATGCCAATCTCAAACCCAGACAGCTCAATTCCATGGGCTGATCAAACCACAACAAGGATCCTACTAATAAAATTACCCATATATATATCTTTCTCCAGATATGAAATTTCCTCTGATTTTATAACTCCTAGGCAAAAGTTCAGCTAGGTAAGGAAAGTGATCTAGTGCCTGCAAAAACCCCCAAACACATCCCTTCAAGAATATCTCTTCTGTATATGGTTTAGGACTGTGGATTGGTTTACTGTGAAAGCTTCATGCTTGGCAGAAGCTTTCCCCAAGTGTGGGAAGACTGCAATCCTGTGCTTCTGCTTGTCATGTTGCAAAAATATGATTTTCTCAAAAACTGTTTATATATTTGCATTTTTTTTAGAACTTCTGAAAGACAGAGATAGTTTTATCAAAGACACTGATGGTGTACTATGCCTGAATAATAAAGAACATTTCACTTGTGGTTTAGAAGTTCCAGCTGTGCAATCCAGAAAATCCAACACCTTCTTAATGCTGAAAACATTAGGCCTAAGTTCATTATAGCACAAAGTTTGCAAAAGATGATTTAAAAGATAACGGGATAAAATGAGACACCTCATGTAGTCTGGAAGAGCCTCCGTTTTGTGGAGGTGAGGAAGGAAGACTGTTCTTCTCAATTGTCTTCAGTTACAGATCTGTATTAAGCCTTATCACTCTTCTCATTACACATGCATTATGACTTCCTCCAGGATTTTACAATATAGGCAAAATAGCCAAATATTAAATATAGTTAATTATTTGTGTTTAATTATTTGGACTAATCTCTAAAATATGTAGTTTGCAACTTGGTAATGAAAAAACAATATAAAATTCCCAGGCAAATGTTCACGTTCCCAACAATCGTTCTTTTTAATTTTCAATCACATAATAAAAGAATCTTATCTTCGTTTGACATTTGCATCTAATCTGAGACTGAAAATCTGATGCACTTATTGCAAATTTAAAAACAAATGAAAAATTATATAAACAGTGCTTGTTTCTTTAAAATTTCATGAAACTCATGGAAATTTTCTTTACTCACAAATGCAAATATCTTGGAAATAATTTTTTCCATCCTTGTCAAATCAAATAATATGTCTCTATTCTTGCAGATATTCAAAATACAACTGGACAAGACTCTAATGTAAGTTACTCCTGCTTTGAGCAAAGGACAGGAACAAAGGAAAACCTTTAAACTTTCTGAAACTAAGCTATTCTGTGATTCTAGATTGCTTATGGGCTGCCACTTAACCATTCATGAGTCATTCATATTACAACACCATGGTTTACAACACCATGGTTTGGATTAGGGTTTTGGGGTTTCTTTGGCTACAAATAAGGTGAAATAATATATTTCTCTTCCCTTGCATAGGATCACTTTCTGTGGAATATTTTCAAATTCCTCACAATACTTCTCAGGTTTTTTTTTTGATTTTGTTTTGTTTTTTTACAGAGAATGGATAGATATAAAAGGATAACATTTATTTCTTTTGGATCATTTTGGCAATCATTAAAATAAAAACCAGGTAGTTCTTAAGTACATACTAACAAATGAAGGAAAATACTAATAAAATATGTCTGTGCAATTTTTGGCATAACTCTCATTTATTTAATTTGTCCTAACTTGATCTCTTCCATCATTTAAGTTTTGACTTTTCAGATAATAAGATTTTAGGGTAAATATATAGTTACTGCAGGAGTCCTCTCTGCAGATCATTTAGATTTTTTGGATCATCTGTGTTCGTGAGTATGCAGGTCATTAACAGGATATGCTTTTCAGAGCAAATATGTAGAAACACCATGACTCATGAAATTTAGTGTAA
Source organism: Sitta carolinensis (assembly GCA_032173965.1). NCBI lineage: Eukaryota > Metazoa > Chordata > Aves > Passeriformes > Sittidae > Sitta > Sitta carolinensis. Next base: position 63,103,846 of record CM063313.1, read on the forward strand.
ACAATTAAAAACTCCAATGCGTATTTCTTCAATTTGTTGATGTGAGGAGTTCATGAAGAAAATCTCTCCAGAAGGATTGCTGCAGTTTCTGACACTGTGCATCTGGCACCTGTACAGCTGGCCACCTGCTGAAAGTCTTGAATACCTTTCAATGGTCCTAGGAGACCAATAGAAGTCACCATGATTGCTTCAAATCCCTCAACAATCAGCAGTACTTCAGATGAAAGAGCACTACTATCGGCTTGCCTTTGTCTCCTACCATCTGACTTTTTCTGCTCTTCCTAGTGCATACTAGTGCAACCCTAGCAGTCTGAATTCTCAGCTGCTGTGGCTCAAGACATACTCCTTCAATACAGGCTGAGATAAATTTCTAGATTTGAATTAGGCTAGTTCCTTGTGGTTCACTGAAAGAAAGTCAGTGTACAGTGGTACATTTTTATAGTTTGTCTTGGAACAAATGCTGTCTCAATGTCTTTAATGGACAATTAAAAACATTATATTTGTCAGGAAAGCTATACTGAGAAAAAGTTCAAAACTCCTCCTGGCCTGTATTACCAAATTCAGTTCTTTACCTTCCACTGTTGTTTCTGTGCAAATCCATTTCAGTAGTATTTGGCCGAGAAGCATGCAATGGAAACAGCAGTTAGTACTGTTAGTAGGTTTTGAAAGATATACCTAGATTACAAAGCTGTTCATTATAATATTTTATATGAATTGTCATTGCAAAGAAAGTAGTTGTTCTTGAATGCTGGCCTATGCACTTCCTTTTCCTTTCTCAATATACAGGAAACCTCAAAACCCTATAAATCTGCATCTGTTTTCATCTTGATTAAGTTTAGACCATCTGACTAAAGGAATTGCATTGAAGTAAACTACAGTAAGTTTCAAATGTGGTTCAGTATTCTGGGAAAACCTTGAACAATTTGTGGTTGTAGTTGGCTTGGGAATAAAAATGCTGTCAGAGCAAGACTTTTAATTCATTGAAACAGAATTAAACAAAACAACTTCTAATACCTCCCTTAAGACCTTTGTCTGTCCTTGGCCTACTGAAATACATAAAACCACAAACTGGCCTTTATCATCAAATATATGTACTGGAACATTCAAAGAAATATAGCTGTATCAGTGTCTTTTGTTACTGTAGCTCTGATGAAATAAGGGGACATTCAAGGACTACTCAACATCATCTTTTCTAGCAGTCAACAAAGAGAACCTTTACAAAGTCTTTCCTCCTGGTCATGTCTTAGATCTAAGAAATCATTGTGGCCTTCAGACTGATAAATGTGTTTTTTTAATGTATCTGTCCTCCTAAAACATTCTTCCTTTAATATGTGATAATATTTTTTGTATTAAAGACGTATCATAGTTAGAAACATGTATTTCTAACTAATCAGCATGAGAATGCTAAATGATGATTCAGCTCTCTGTCACTTATAAAGGTCAAACAACATTGTAAAACAAAATCTTTTTTTTATAATATTGTTATTCATGTCATTTTTGACTGAAAGGTATGTGCAATAAATTTATTTTTTGCTGTACATTATGTTACAGAATCAACAGAATGGTTAGGTTTAAAATGGGCCTCTGAAGATCATCTATTCTGAACCTCCTTCTCAAACTAGATCACTAGAGAAGGTTGTATACAATTGCATCCATTTTGGTACCTCCAGAGAATGAGACTCCACAGCCTCTTTGAGAAAGCTATTCTAGTGCTTTGTCACCCCAAAGTAAAGTTTTTTTTCTCATATTTGGATGGAACTGTGTTTTGGTTTGTGCCTATTGGCCCTTGTCCTACTACTAGAATCCCCTAGAGAGAGCTTGACCCCATTCTCTTCATATTCACCTTTAAGATTTTGCATTGGTAAGATTCCCTTTCTGTCTTTTTTCTTGAGGCTAAACAGGCCCAACTCCCTCAGCTTTTCCTTGTAAGTGAGATGCTTTTGTCCCTAAATCATCTTTGTAACTCTCCAGTGAACCCCTTCCAATAATTCTTTGTCTTTCCTGAACTGGGGAGCCCTGAACTGGACACAACACTCATCACCTGGGCAGAGTAGAGGGGAAGGATCACTTCCTTCAACACACTGACCCCTTTCTTCCCAATGCATCCCAGGATACCATTGGCTTTCCTGGTGTCAAAGGTTTGACGTTGGTACAAGGCCAGTGTCTCTATAACGATATACTGTTTCTGGTATCTGTTGTGAGATGTGACTAAAAACAGAGTAAAAAAGTGTCTAATTTAGAAAGCAAAAGAAAAAAACTTTATTATTTATAATAGGTAAAGAAGACACATACAGAAGAACATGGAAACTTTAAAAAAACACTCTTCCTCCCCCCCCACCAGTTCTCAATTTAACAAAACAAACTGAAAATTCTCCATCACGTTACCACCTTTTAGATAATTAATCTTCAGTCTATTACTACCTTTCCGATAATCAGTACTCAGTTCGTTGAGGAGAGATAGGAGTCTTTCTTGTACTACATCGTGGCTTCTTCCTCTATGTCTAGTGCTCTCACTACTGTGCATGGACTAGAGCTGTTTTTAGGGTTTCTCTTTTTAAAGATGCTTTGGTTAGTTCCAAGAAACGACAGTTTCTCAATTTTGGGACACTAGTCCCTCCCAATATTATCCCCTGGGGCCGAGGGGCTTTGAGAACAGAGTTCTTCTTCTCATCTCTGTTCACACTACTGTCTATTCTTGGCTCTAAGCCAATGCTTCTCTCTAGATACAGTTTCTATGTTACAGGAAAAAATGAGTTTGTCTATGGCTATACAAAAGAGTCTAGCCAAAGGCCACTCTATCATCTCTTCCCACTTAGGATTCTTTTCAGTGTTCTCTGACAATCTTCTACTTACACAAACTTTTATCATCTTTGCTTAGTTCTTTCTATCTTTCTTCTTCAAATTCAGGAGGATTAGTATTTATAAAGTTTCCATCATCTACAAAAAGGGTTAAAATCTTGGGTTTTGTTTTTCCAGAACTCTCACGGTATCTTTGTTGTTGGGCACTCTTCTCGTGCCACCTTCTTCATACTCCTTTGGCCGTGCTGTTTAGTTGTTGATATCAAATTTCAAGGTGACGAAGATCACAGACACAGTTTCTCAGTCTCTCTCTCCGGGGGGGGGGGGGGGGGGGGGAAGGGAAAAGAAGGCTGTCTGACGCCTCTCAACGTTCTTGTACTTTTTCTACCTTTCCATCCTGCAGGATTTTCTTCTCTTTCTCTGTGCCTGAGGTTCTAAGCTTACTTCACCCAGGCCGCATGGCTTCCTTTCCCCCGCCTAGCCAGCCGTTGGGCAGGGGAGATCTCTCCGTCCTCAGGGACCGGAACTAAGAGAGAGCTTTCCGGGGAGCCCTCTGCTTTTAACTCCTTGTGTTCTCAGAGGCGGATCCTTGTCTTCAGTGGCCACACCAGGTGCCAGTTTTTAAACCTGAGCACTCATTGGTTTGACCACTGAAGTTCAGAAAAACTCATTTTTTCCAAACTACGACATCTGGTAACAAGGACACACTGCTGGTTCGTGGACAACTACTTGTCTACCACTACCCCCACATCCTTCTCTGCAGAGCTACTTTCCAGCAGGTCAGTCCAGCCTGTACTGGGCATGGAGTCACTCCTTGTAAAGTGCAGGACATGGCATTTGCCCTTGTTGAACTTCATCAGGTTCCTCTGAACCCAGCCCTCCAGTCTGTACTGATTGACAGCGCAGCACTCTGGTGCATCAGTCACTCCTGCCAGTTCTGTATCATCAGAGAACTTGCAGAGGATACACTATGTCCCTTCATCCATCTCCCTGATGAATATGCTGACTAAGACTTGGCCCAGTACCAATCCCTGGGAAACACCACTTGCTACAGACCCCGTGATGCTGAACACAACTCTCTGAGCTGTGCCATCCACCTCAGTGTCCACTCATCCAGTCCATACTTCCTGACTTCTAAGAGACAGTGAGATACACGTTGCTAAAGTTGAGGTAGATAACACTGCTCTCCCCTCAACCAGGCAGTAATATCATGACAGGAGACCATCAAATCTGATTCAACACTGAATATGGTTTCCCTTTGGTGAATTCATGACATTCATCATGGCTACTGATAATCTTCTTTTCTTCCACATGCTTAGAATTGTTAGCTGCATTACTGATTCCAAATTAAAGGCTTCTAGCATACAGCACAGGGACATATTCCCTTTGAATACAGAAATTTACTGCTGTTTGGGCTACTTAATGATCTCTGCTCATTTCACTGCTGAGGGAAAGCAGATTCAACCAAGAGAAAGAAAAGGTGTTAGATTCTTTCTTCAACTGGAAAAAAAGTTTGGCATGGAATACATGATTCAGGTTTACCTGTCGGAGCCCCTCTTTAAGAAAACAAAAATAACAGTAAAAGTGCTTGCAATGGGTAGAGCCCAGGAAGTAGCAGGTATTAGTTAATTAGTAAAAACATTTATCATCTGATCTACCGCCACAGAGTCAATAGTATTTTTTCAAGGAAACTGTAGATTTTCTGCTACTATGTTGTTTGGGGGGTGAAGAGTGTTAATGGTGTTGGGGTCAGTTTAAACAATGAGGGAAGCTTCAATCTGAAGCCATGGGAGAACCCTCTATGAGTCAGGCAGAATCTATTACAGCTGTAACTGTAATATTTCAAATCACCCGTTCCTATTTGATCCATTGTTCAAACCCCGCCTTATCCCCTCCCCTCCCTGAAATTTATATATACCCCTGTAGACCCCGGACCCGGGGCTTTTTCTGGTTCGTTCCTATACGGTGTACGCAGTTCAGTTTGTTGTTTTATTATTACACTAAACTTGTTTTTCGGGACAACTGGATCAAGTGGTCTCTCTCATCACAGTCGCCATATTCGGTTCCTGGAGAAGCCTCCGGCACCATCCAGGCTAAAACCAAGGGGCTTCACGTGGTGCCCAATCAGGGACCCCTGATATTCAGGGGGCCTGCCGGGAACCTGCCCTGCCTCCAGGAGTGGGTTGTAGGACTTTTCCCTTCTCATCAGAGCGAAGTTTGAGGAGAACTTCGCTGGATAAGGAGCAAGGAGGACGCTGCCTCGTCATCAGCCTTCTGTGGAAGGTAGGAGAAGGGCAGCACCTGCCCAATTTGCTATTTTACCCTTTGTTAGTTTTTTTCCACATTGTTTAAAATGGGAGCACGGATGTCTGTAGTGGAGAGAGACACCTATCAATTGTTTAAGTTAAAGCTGGCAAACCGGGGAAAGAAATTTGAAAAAAAGGAGCTGTGAAAATTGGTCAGATGAGTTCTTAAGAATGCTGTAGAAATCACTGAATCTAAGTTAAATTCTACTAACTACTGGGACCTGATTGGTAAGGATATTTATAATTCGGCTGCTAATCGGAACCGCTCTGCACAAAAATTAATTCCTATTTTTCAAAAAATGTATGATGTAGTCCAATTGGAAGAAAAAAAAAGAAAGAAGCTGTGTGGGGAAGAGAAAAAATCAGATAATTCAGACAAACCTGGACACGCCAACCCTGCTTTCTCCCTTAAACTTCATCCCTTCACTGACCCAGAGGACAGACATGTGGCCAAGATGGCAGATATCTGTGCCCATAGCTGGCCCAGGGAGAAATGCAGCTTAGCTGGTGACTCCACCACCCTGTGCCCATCGTCACCAGACCCTCCACCTGAGACCCACAGCAGCAGTGCGCAGGCTACCTTGGATCTCTCCCACTCCATCCCACCAGTTCCCTCATGTTCTCCTCACCCTGCTGCTTCAACTAACTCTAAAGATGCCAATAGCTGTGGCACCACTGAATTCCACCTAACACTGGCAGCCATTTTGAAAACCCCTCTAATAACTCTGGTCGATGCCCCAGTTCGTCAGGAAACCCCGCCCACCGTCCTGCCCATAACAGTCCAGGGCACACCCAACACCCCAGGGAAACCCCTCCTCCTGCTAACACCAGAAGCCTGCCTAAGAGTTACCACCCCCCACACCCCCGAACCCGGAACTATGCCAGCAGGGATCCTGGAAGGACCCGCTAATGTCAGCTCCGCCGGGAAGGGGCCTGAGAGGTATCAGGCCAGGATAGCCGGGTCTACCCCAGAGAGGTACTCTCCTCAGGGAATGCCTTCCAGGGAGCCAGCGGCTTTCCCTCGCTAGCCTAGGGGTGCCTTAGCAGGGTAGTAGCCACGGGCGGGCTATAGTGAATTCAGCTCAGTGAGTTCAGCTCAGTGATTTCAGCTCAGTGATCCTGCAAGGCAGCCCCTTCACAGCCGGCACGGGGAGAGAGAGATGAGGGACTCGTATGGCCATTCCACAGGGGGTAACTTTATTGCAAAGTACCCAAGCGAAGGGGAAGCCAGTGACGAGAAATCCCTAAAGTCTGGGGAAAAGTACAGAGGTTTTTATAAGGGTACATAGGTGGGTGTGGGGGTTTACAAACCAATGGGTTCCAACAGATCTACATAAAATCCCTCAAAGAATTGTGGGTCTCCGTAACCAAAAAGTGTTCTCCTTATCTAGGGGGTCTGGACTTTGTTATTGTGTAATGCTCCTTATCTTTTCAGGAGGCCCGCCTCCCCATCCCAAGGGCCTCCCTCCACGGCAGCGCCGCAGCGGGCCCGCCAGATCCCACAACCCACTTCCGAAATGGCGGCACCCAGGACACTGAAGCCTACCGTGAGGTTAGAGGGGGGGGGGTTATTACTCTTCCCTATCTAATTCGTCCCCCTTCTCTCCCTTTTCATCAGAAGAGGACCTCCACTGGTCAGTGTCTGGAAACAGTGCCTGGGAAAAGATTAAAAGAGAAGCAATAAAGGAGGGTGACTGGGAGATAGCAAACAAATTAGATAGATGCCAGTGCAATATAAGAGGAGGGACAACCCCACTTGGGAAGCTCTAGCATTCAGTGAAATTAAAGAATTGAGCAAAGCTGCTCAAGAGCATGGGAGAAATTCACCATATTTCTCTAATCTTCTTGCTGCTACGTGTACTTGCAGACATTATGAAAGATTAATCCTGCCGTATAAAAGATTTATTAAAGGAGAGGAAGATAAGCCACTGCCTTCAGTGAAACCTCGAAAACAGGATAACAGTTCCCAGGAGGGTGAAGGAAAACCAAAAGTGTCTAGAACAAAACACATCAAAAATGAAAACCAAAAGAGCAAGAAAAGAAAAGATAATTAACAGAAGCCCCAAGATGCATCTGAAGTTTCATCAGAACAAGAGAAGGATCAAGAATCAGCAGACCAGAAGAATTTCCCTGAACATCCTACAGTGGGAGAGGTGAAACAACCTGTGCAAAGCCCTCCATCTCCTTTACCAGAGACAGCTCAGAGATTGCCTTTGGAGAAGACAGATATGACAGAAAACAACATCAACAGTGAGAAAACCAAAGAGGAGGTTCAGCACTCGTCCTTTCTCAAATGTATCCGTGCTTGCAGAAGAAGACACTGTGCTGGCTGCCACTGTTGCAAAATGATTACACCCTCCAACAGATGCCCTGGAAGACACAAAGCCTGAACAAAGACTACACAAAGCTTTTACTGAATAGCCTAGAAAGTGAACCTCCAGAAATGCCCTTCACAGCTTTCACAGTCCATCTGTCCATACAGGGTGACATAGAAGACGAGAAACTTTCAGGGATGGCCAATTACATTGCAAAGTGCACAATGAAAGTGGATCAGCTGGGAAATGAAGATATCCACAATACACTAAAGCAAACGCCCAAGGTACTGGTAGTGCAGGACTTTGACATGTTTAAGGAAAAGGAACTCAGCTCCATGAACGATGACTCCACTTTCAGTTACACACTACTGCTGTACTCAAAAAGTAATCCAGGCATCATGTCACCCCTGACAAAGAAGAAGCTGCTGTCACAGGTCAGAGGGGCCACACTCTTGTTTAACTATCCTTATAGTTCTCCTCCACCTTTGATCAGCAAAAAGAAACTCAACAGCAGAGATGAAGTGACCTCAGGCATATCACAAAGTCCCCATGCCCCTAATTCTGATCCCATTGCAATTAATAGGCCCTCAGTGATACAGCACATACAGAATTTTAAAACCAAGAAGAAAAAGAAGTCAATTAATGATGTTTATAAACATGACATGCTAAGTAAACCAGATTCTCAGCGCTGTGATTTTTCAAAACATCACCACAGTTCTCTTGCTGAGTCATACCTACCAAAGTTGGATACCCAGGACTGCAAAGATAAAATGAGTGAGAAAAGAGCACTGCAGCACTCCCATGTGCCCACTTTCTTAACAGATTTCTATTCATCACCTCATCTTCAGCCTTACAGAACCGCCAAGCCAATCAATACAACCCGGATTTACCTTTTTTGTAAATATTAGGAGAAAGTCTACATTTGTATGATCTAATTTTTCAATGGAACAAAAATCTGTTTGACCCTTTATTAATTTTAGAATGTTTTTTTTTTTTTACTTTACCAAATGTCCAAGACTATAACTACAATTCCTGAAATCCTAACTCAGTTAATAATGAAAGCTTGATCTCGAGTTTTATGCCTCTCAGGAAGAGACCTTGCTGTTATGTTTATACCTGTTACCTTTGTATATTTAGGATGGCTTATTCAACAGTCTGATATCTTCCAAATTACGTTGGCAGGTTTTTCAGGACAGATCTCAATTCATTTTCCAAAACATAAGTTCATTACACCTTTCTTTTAATCTAATTCCTAAACCTCTGAAAAGCCATATCCCTCTTAACGCTCTCACCATTTTTACAGATGGTTCTGGAAAATCACATAACTCAGTAATCACGTAGAGGAATCCTCACAACGGCAGCTGGGAGTCAGATATAGAAACTGTAGAAGGATCACTGCAGATTGTGGAGCTCACTGTGGTAGTTTGCGCTTCCTCCAAATTTCTTATTCCTTTTAATTTAATTACTGACTCCTTTTATGTTGCAGGTGTGGTGGAAAGAGCAGAGGGTTCCCTTCTTAAGTTTGTTTCTAATGACAATCTATATAAGTTACTTAAAACATTAATCCTTTTTCTTTGTCAAAGAAAACAGCCTTATTTTGTCACACACATCCGTTCTCATAGTACTTTACCTGGATTTATGGCCAAAGGTAATGCCCATGGTGACTACCTCACAATGCCCATTCAAACTACCCTCCCAAATTTATTTCATCAAGCTGTTTAAGCCATTCCTTTTTTCATCAAAATGCTTCAGCTTTTATAAGATCATTTAATTTAACAAAAGATCAAGCACAGATGATTATTAGCTCCTGCCCTAACTGCCAATGTCAATCTATTCCCTCAGTGGGAAGTGGAGTCAACCCTAGGGGACTAAATAGTTTACAAATCTGGCAGTCAGATATAACACAGTATCCATCTTTTGGTTGATTCAAATACATACATGTTTCAGTGGATACTTTTTCAGGAGCTCTATTTGCTACTTCACACACAGGAGAGAAAGCTCAAGATATCATCAAACACTTTTTACAAGCTTTCTCAGCCTTAGGAATTTCTCAAAAAATAAAAACAGATAATGGGCATGGATAGATTTCACATAAGGTACAACAATTTTTCAGTTTATGGGGGATAAAACATGTCACAGGTATTCCCCATTCCTCCACAAGACAGTAAATAATTGAAAGAACACATAGGTCTTTGAAAGACCTTTTAGAAAAACAAAAAGGGGGAATGGAGGCCTTATCAATGGTAGAAAGGCTATCTAAGGCTGTATATGTTTTTAATTTTCTTAATAATTCATTTATGGAACCATTGCCACCAATTTTTCAACATACCTGAAATTTCACCTTGGCCAAGTTGAAGGAGAGACCCCCAGTTTTAATAGAAGACCCAGAGACTTAACAAATCTCTCGACCCTTTCCGTTAATTACATGGGGCAGTGTGTACACTTGTGTATCTACAGGTGCAGGACCCAGGTGGATCCCTGCCAAAAACATCAAGCCGTATCTACAGCCATTGGCAGAAACATCAATGGAGCCAGAAGACCGACACAAAGAAAAAGAAGAAACGGGAGGAAAAGGAGTTCCCACAACACAATAAAAACCTGGATCTCCTTCTTTGTCTGCTACAATGTTCTTCTTTGTAGTGATACTTGGATAGTCCTGCGACCTAAACAAAATGTTTGGGTAACACTTGCTAACATCACAAATCAAGAGACCATGTGCCTTTCAGCTGCTACCCCAGTAACCCCTTTTCTATATGTTTAGTGGGGTTACCTACAGATGTGTGGCCAATCACTGGTGGATACTATATGTACACTAAAAATTCAAGGACATAAGACTAAAGTAATAAAACCTAATCCAGTAGATGATTTGGACCATTGGGTCAAAAAGTAACCACTTACCACTGTGGGATCTGGCAGGCCCACCGCGGTGCTGCCGTGGAGGGAGGCCCCTGGATGGGGAGGCGGGCCGCCTGAAGAGATAAGGAGCATTACACAATAACGAAGTCCAGACCCCTAGATAAGGAGAACACTTTTTGGTTACGGAGACCCACAATTCTTTGAGGGATTTTATGTAGATCTGTTGGAACCCATTGGTTTGTAACCCCCCACACCCACCTATGTACCCTTATAAAAACCTCTGTACTTTTCCCCAGACTTTGGGGATTTCTCGTCACTGGCTCCCCTTCGCTTGGGTACTTGGCAATAAAGTTACCCCTGTGGAATGGCCATACGAGTCCCTCATCTCTCTCTCCCTTGCCGGCTGTGAAGGGGTTGCCTTGCAGGATCACTGAGCTGAAACTCACTGAGCTGAACTCACTGAGCTGAATTCACTATAGCCCGCTGTGGCTACTACCCTGCTAAGGCACCCCTAGGCTAGCCGAGGGAAAGCCGCTGGCTCCCTGGAAGGCATTCCTGAGGAGAGTACCTCTCTGGGGCAGACCCTGCTATCCTGGCCTGATCCTCTCAGGCCCCTTCCGGCGGAGCTGACATACCACTAATGAACCCCAAGAATTAGAGCTATTTGGATAAGTAAAAATGGATTATTGCATTAAGTTTTGGTTTATGAGCAATTGGAGAGATGTTTCATCAAACAATAGGCTATATTGAAATGAAACCCTGTGGTGTAATTATACCACTTATGCTTGGTCCAAGACATACCCAATTCAACTGCCACCAGGCATGTTTTTTATTTGTGGAGATAGGGCTTAGCCAGCCATACCATCTAAGATAGGAGGTGGCCCTTGTCGCTTAGCATGTCTTACTATGTTGGCACCAAATATCACCATGGCGCACAAATTGGCTTGAGCTAAAAGATCTACTCTCCACTTTGAAAAGGATTGCAATGACAAAATTGAGTATTGGACAAGAACTACAGAAATCGTTATGTCTTCATTACTACCATGGGTAGCTGCTGCGAAAGCTTTAAAACAGTTAGATGGTATTGGGTGCTGGCTAAGTAAACAGACTAGCGCTACCTCGATTGCCCTTAGTGAGCTACTAACCGATGTCAATGCTGTGTGACATGCCACTTTGCAAAACAGGGCAGCAGTCTATTTTCATCTTTTGGCACATGGGCATGGCTGTCAACACTTTGACGGATTGTGTAATATGAATTTATTTGACCATAGTGACTTTACTGTAGCATAAGCCTTTTGAAAGCAGGAGTAGACAAACATAAATTGAACAGGCAAGCGATTGGATTAATAATCTTTTTAAAGGGTGGAACCTATCATCCTATGCTATCTCTCTTATAAAGACTGGACTGCTAGTTTTGTTTGTATTAATGTTCATGATACTTGTTTCCTCTTGTATTTTCAAGTTGATATTCAAAACCTCAGAAAAAACAGTGTATCTCTCTGTCTTAGAAAAATAAAAAGGGGGAGATGTTTGGGTCAGTTTAAACAATGAGGGAAGCTTCAATCTGAAGCCATGGGAGAACCCTTTATGAGTCAGGCAGAATCTATTACCCAGGGTTCTCCACTTCTGCCATTCAAAAATGGTTACTGGAAAGTTCCACGTTCTCTATATTCTCGTTGGATAGTTTATACTGTAATATTTCAAATCACCCCTTCCTATTTGATCCATTGTTCAAACCCCGCCTTATCCCCTCCCCTCCCTGAAATTTATATATACCGAGGGGCTTCATAATGGTTTGGGGTTTTAACAAAAAAGAAAAAAAGCTACTCTGACTTCATCTAAACTTCATGCTTGGGTGTGTTCTGATGTTCCTGTTGCACAGAAAAGAAAGTAAGTTACTGCAGTGTCTTTCACAGGTGGTGTAGCTCCAGTATTCTGTTTATAGAGGTGGAATGATGAGAAAGACAGCTTCTGAAACAGCTCCAGTATTCTGTTTATAGAGGTGGAATGATGAGAAAGACAGCTTCTGAAACAGAGTTCATATGTTGATAGAGTCATAATTTCTATTAAAGCTTTGAAGATTTTCTATATGGTAATAGAGAATTATCTATGGAAGAAATAATAGTAGAAATGTGAGGTCTGTGTAAAAATCCAAAAGACTTTTGGGTTTCCTCTCTAACAGACTTCTTCTGAAGGTCTCTTTGTATCAGGGAGGGGGAAAATAAAAGCAAAAATAAACACAAAAAAGCACCTGTGCAAGGCAATAAGTTCATTGGAGCTTTGCATCGTGTTGCTGTTACCATGATTGTGGAATTGCAAAACATTTACTGTATGCAATAACTAAACAAGTCAAAGTCAAAACCTTGAGTCAAAGAAGAATGACTAAACAGAGCAAACCTTCCCAGTCTGAAACAGAGTTGGAATTTTAGATCTTTTACTGACTTTCTTCCTACTGCCTTTCTCTTTCATCTTTTTTATTTCAGTTAAAAATGGGTAAGAGATCCCATCTGAAGAGATGGGGACTGAAGTCAGTAAACAATGGTAGAGGGGTTCTGCACATGTTCAAAACATGAGTTTTGGGCCCTTCACTGCAAAAGAAGACATTGAGGTGCTGGAACATGTCCAGGAAAGGGCTGCAGAGCTGGTGAAGGGTCTGGAGCACAAGACTGATGAGAAACAGCTGAGGGAGCTGAAGAAGAGGAGGCTTGGCATTTTAGGTTCTCTACAATTACCTAAAAGATGGCTCACACCGCCCTATTTTTAGAAGATAAATAATGAACAGTTGTTCTGTACATCAGACACTTCAGATGGTAAAATATACTATAATATGAAAGTATGCAGCAAATTTGCTACTTGAGGTGGTATATTTTGAAAATGACACCACTGAAAGTGTACTTCATGGTACTGGAGTAGTTTGGTCTCCGGCAGTATAGGATTTGGTGAGGCATAGGTTCTTAACTTGGAATTTATTTTTGTTTTTAAATATGTTTTTTATGAACAGGAAAAGCTTTCTGTGCTGCAAAGCTAGAGAAAGGTCAGGTGCTGCTGCAGAGGTCTTTGCTGCAGCAGAACAATCCAAATAGGCTACAGGACTGCCTGTGTGTCATACTCCCACCCTGGCCTCTGTGGGAACTGTCATAGCAAGAAAGAGGAGAAAGTGGAGGACAGTGAAGGGAAGGAGAAAAAGAAACAATGATAGAGAATTTTGCAAAGAAAACGAAAAAATGGTCTGTCAGGGAATGCAAAACAGAATGCCACCTGAGTCTTCCAGCCTGCACACATTTCTCACAGTTCACGTAGCAGCAGTTCCCACACAAGATCAGAGGGAGAGTGTAAGGTCAAGGGAGCCATGTGCTTTGCAGGCAGCAAAAGTGCTGCAGAGTGCCAAATAAGTGCATCACAGCTGCTGGGGAAATGTGCTGTCATCTCCAGATCTGTCATCTTTTTATAAGCCTAAATCTGTTTTCAGTTGCACATCACTAAATAGTTTGAAAACAACAACAAAAAAAAATTACCGCCAGCTTAGTACTGCATATGTAATTTAAACATGGCTTTGTTTAGACTGCTATCTGTTCCCACAATGGCTCTTGCCTTTCCACTCTGCTTCATTGTATGTTGTATTGAGGGATGATGGTTAGAAAGGTAGAACTTAGCTTTACATATATAGCTATAGCTATAGCTAGAAAGAGAGAGAGAGAGAGAGAGAGAGAGAGAGAGATGCGTTAATAAACTCAAGAGTCCAGGAATCAAAGTAGTAGCATCCCTTTCAGTAAATATTCCAGGCTGCAAAATATGCCCTACTGCTGCATGTGGATAGTGGACAAAAAATTCCCCACCCTTCAGGGCAATCCAGAAATCCATGGACAGTACATTTCAAACAAAATTAAGGAGAGGATTCTAACAGATTTCAAGTAAATTTTTGTGAAAATAGTGCTCACTGACTTGCTCCTATTTATGGCATTCCTCTGTGATTTTGCATGAACTGCCTGTTCTGTAGGTCATTCAAATGACAGGAAAATGTTAAAGTGACATGAAGTGCTTCTAGCTACAGTTTGCTAGTAATTTCAACTCTGTGACATTCCTTAGTCACTACGTTGTGTATTCTGTATTCATAAACACACACCTGAATATTGTTGCCTACATTAGACTGATATTGTACCTTGACTTTGACACCTCAGTATATGAAGAGGCTTTATGAAAGGCTGTCCAGGTAGGAAGCACCTTTACTTATTCACTGCCAACTTCCCTAATAAAATATTTATGATACAAGAAAACTCAGAGGGAAATACCTTGATTTCTCCTCACAAAACAACTGTGGTGAAAAGAATGCAATAAAGTTGGTAGAATCATGAGCATGTTGTAATACCAATTTTGTCTGGCCTGTTGATTTCAAAATGTTTTTATTGCTAGGAATGGCACTGTTATAACCAGAAGAACTTCGTGACGATGCAATAAAGTTAAAACATATTAATTCATCTATGTTTAAAAATGTGCAGTATTAGCCATCGCTGAATTTGAGCCCTGTCTGGTGGCTTGAAGAAAGGTAAGATATAATGAAATGCCTGACCTATAATAAGCACTATTTGTCTTTGGTTTGTTGGATTTTGTGTGTTTGTTTTATTGAAAGATGATGTCATTTTTACATCTCTTTATTTTCAAAAGGGTTAAGAAATAAGAATTCCGTAGATAGGTCTTAGGACATACTAAGCTGAAGAACAGGTTACTCACTAATCTCTCAGCAGAACAAAATTCCAACCACAGGATCTGCTGACTTTGATCTTCTCTAGCTATTGAAGTCTTGAATGCTGCCAGCCCTGCCCTCACACCTAACGTCATTGACAGCCCTCAGCAATAAGCTTGGTATGTTAAACTGCATGGTTTGAAGCAAGTCCAAAAGGAATATTTTGCTACTGCCTAGTGCTTTTGCCCATCTACCTTGAAATGGAAGAAAAAAGAGAAGGGCAAAGACAGGAAAAGAAAATATGCATTTGTTTCATTTATTGCTTCTGACAGTAGTCTTCAGATTCCCCTGGCTCAGTAAGGTCATTTGTTTTGCACTCCTAATCAAAGTATGTAAAAGTCTTGCAAGTATGAGATAAGTTACATCTCCCAACACAGAGGCCAGAGAACCTGTGAGGTCTGTTGTGAGTCTTGTTCACACTGGCTTTCTTGCTGAAAAGGCAAATTTTCTAAAAGATTTGTTTTGCCAATAGCTCTTTTTCTGCATTTCTGAGGATGTGATCTGTTCCTGCATAATTTTCGCAATGTCACCTGGATAATCCTCTACAGTGATACCTTTCATTGAATAGGAGCTGTAAGAGGTGAAGCAGCCCTTGGTCCAAGAATTAAGTAATTCTTTTTGCTTTTGCTCAACTGCATTGAAGCTGCTTGCCTCAGTGACTCTGCATCAAAGTTACAAAAATTTATTTTGAAGCTTGCATTTTTTCTCCACTTCAACAATTCTCTTCCTTGTAATCTTTAAAACAGACATTTACAAGGTATTCTGTGCCCAGACACCACTTATTTGTACATTGCAATACATATTTATGTCCCATAGACTGCAGGGTGCAGAGTAAGATCATGTTTTATTATCTTTATTCTTCCTAAAATAAGATATAAATTCAGTGAGCTGTTTTAAAACAAAGCTGAAGTAATTTATATGTGCAAACATAACATATATTCATTAAAACTATATTGTTTACATTTATTCAGTATATCTAGTGGTCTAATATAAAATGGTCCTAGGCAGAAAGAGATACTTATTTTTAAAGAAAGGTGGTAATGCATGGCACATACAAAACACCTTTCTTTTGTTTACACATAACAGATTATTTGTTTATTCAACAAAAGGTAGAGTAACTGAGATTGAATATGTTGCACCCTGAGGGTTTAATATACTATCAGGAAGAAAATTTGAAGAAATGTAAGTGTATTCTCATTAAACACAATAGCACAGATTCCAATACTAGGCTGAATCATTCTGATCCAGTTGTATTGGAGTGACCTTGCCATGACTTGGGCATTCCTGTCAGAGAAAATATTTCCAGGATGAAGCCCTCTACAGGTGGCATGCAGAAAATTGCTGTTTGCTCTTGTCTGAGCACTGTAATCTCTGCAGTTAAAAAGACATTCTTAAAAACTCAAGGTTGGCCTCCTTCGTGACAAGGGCTGGGAGCACACAAATATGCTCAGAAGCTAAGGCAAAAGGTTCAGTAGAGCACTGGACATGCACCTGCACTTCAACAGCAGAGGTGCAGAAAACATGGCAGGGTGATCCTCAGCACCCTTGCACTACTCCCTGCCCCTGTGCTGTGTCAGCTGTGGGCAAGGAGTACTGCTGTGTTCTTCTCTGCCCATTGCTCTCCAGGGCATCTCCAGCAGCAAGGTGATGGCGAGCCCCAGAACAATCCTGAAAGTGAAAACTGGGGACATATGTTTTGGTCTTATTGATCAATTATCAATATTTGACCTTATTGACAGAGAACACTGTGACTGTACTGTACAAAATACACCTACTACTGCTTTCCCCAGAGCACAAAATTTTATGGGGGCAGGGCCATATACAGGATTAATTTGTCAATCAAACTTGATTCATATGTAAATACCATATAGTATACATGTATCTATAAACTTGTAGAGACCTAAATATTAATTTAGGTCAGCTGAGCTGATAACTCTTTGTCGCCAACAGGGAGATAAAGTTCTTTTCCCCTTTCTCAGGATACTCAGTGGTCATGATATCCTTTAGACCCTACTGTGAACAGATTCATTTCATCAAACCAGCAGAAAAATAAGCCACTAGAAAAGGAATAACAGTTTTCTGACCATTCACTGTATACTATTATCCAGTCATGCATAGGTCTGAAAAATTAAAACATATATTGGAAAAGAGGAAAAAATATAGGGGAAAAAATTTTAAAAATCTGAGAGTGAGGTGATGACTCAGTAAAAACATGCAGTCTACAGAATATTCACAGGGCAATTACTAACAATCCATCTATGGGACATTTAATTCTTTGAATTTTTGAGTTTAAAATCTAATTTCTGTTGTGAATATTAATCTCTAGTTGCAAGGGTCACTTTTGTAAATTCACAGAAATAATCCTATGAGTAGCTGAAATGAAGATATCTGCATCCATTTGGACATCAGCGTTCTAAAATAACAGGCTGGAAAATTTGCCTAACAATATTTTGGAAGTATATAGTGTTGGCCAGCCAATTACAAAAATAACTTTCTGTATATCTTTCTTACATCTAATTTTGAACTAAATCACATTTAGAAGTATGTGTAATTGTAAATACTGAGCTAGGTGCCAAGGTAGTACTGTTATTTCATACCTGCCGTACACTGCAATGGCACGCTTTGAGGTGCTTCTGAAAGCAGATTTGTAAAAAAAAGGGGTGAGAACCTTACATGGTTGTCTATCCACATAGCTCCAAGCCTAGACTAAGGACCTCTGTACATTTCTCACAACTCCCATTTACAATAATTTTCCGTTGCAGGTTTTTCCCCAAAATAAAGCTTTCTATGGCAAGTGACAGACAGAAGGTAATACTTTCAGAAACAATTGAGTGACTGACATTTTCAAGGGTGCTGTATGCATGCATATATGAATCCTGAGGGCCAAAAAGCTCGAGCTGACTTGTTACTGTGACGTAGATAGAAATACACAGTAACACACACAATAGGTGTTTAGGTAGAGAAGAAGAAAGGAAGAAGATCTTAGTTTATTGTTGATTTCGTATATATAAGTGTCTGGATAGTGATCAGAGATTGGACAGAGAAGTTCCCACCTCTCCATCTTCACTGGTCACTTGAGAAGTCCATCAGGTGATATCTTTTACAAAGGAATGCAAACATGATTCTTGTTTATCTTACAATTCATGAGAACTGACTCCACTATACTAAAACAAATCAGAAGACTTATTTTCAAAGACAACACTGGCTGGTCTTTGTTACAGGGCTGTGCTTATGGATTGCACCGGGGGAAGGCAGCAGCAGAGAATTCATAGACCTGTCCAGTGCCTGCTGGGAGGGCTCACAATTCTGACGCTTGTTAAGGGAGAGGGCTCAGCCTCGCAGTCTACTGTAATTCAATGCAGTGCTTCTTGTAGTAACACTCCCAGTCACTCAAACACTGAAAGTTATCTGTTTTCCCTTGATGTTATACATAGGAACATTTTTCATGGTATGCATTTCACTAAACCTATAACTTCTATTTTTAATTTAGATCCTTGTTGAAATTAAGACTGCATTCAGATAAAAAGAATGGATGACAAAACACATATTTTGGCTGAAATCTTTTGATCTAATGATTCCAATATTTTTAACTTTATACAACATAAAAAAGTCCACTGTTTATTTTTATGCTACTTTGGTCACTCCAAGTAGGTTCTGCCACAATAAACAGCCAAAGGAAACACTTTCCAAATGAAAACTGACATATCCTCCAGTTCCCTCTAACATAAAACTGCTCAGACAATTTCTGGCTATGCTTTTGTAAAACTCTGTCCATATGCTGCAGAGGTGGCCAGTGTGTGAATTTTGAGCTATATGTAGCTGATGCATGGTTCAAGAAAGGTTGCTGAACAGGTGCTCTTTGATGAGCCTGGTGACATCTCTGATGCGTCACTGTGATGGTTGAACAAACTCTTGTAGAGGACAGGGGCTTGAGACTTGAGAGCCTGACATTAGCCTGAGAATGTCCTATTCATCCAGCCTAACTCTACCATTCAGATGAGCCTATCTCTACCAGTAAAAATTTAATATTTTCTCTTCCTGTGATTTTTTTTTCTCAAAATGTATCTGTTGCCTGAATGAGGATCAGAGGTTTCAAGCCCCATGCAATTAAGATCATTAGGTGTTCAATAAGTATAAGATCATACATGCTAATATGTTACCCCACTGCCTAGAATCGTAGAATGGTTAGTGTTGGAAGAGACCTTAAAGATCATTCACTAGTTCCAACTCGCTGTCTTGGCAGGAACATCTTCTACTAGATGAGATTGCTCAGATCTCCATCTAACCTGGCCTGTAACATTGCGAGGGATGGGGCATACCCAGCTTCTCTGGGCAACCTCTGCCAGTGCCTCACAGTAAATTGCATCCTTGTCTAAATCCACCCTCTCCCAGCTTAGAGACATTGTTCTGTCACTTCATGTCCTTGTAAAAAGTTCCTCTCCAGCTGTCTTGTAGGCACCCTTTAGGTATTAAAAGCCTGAGCAAACCAAACTCTCCCAGTCTTTCTTCAAAGGAAGGGTGGTCCATCCATCTAACCCTCTTGGTGGTCCCTTCACTAGGCTTACTCCAACAGACCAAAATCCTACCTGTGCTAGAGACCCAAGAGCTGGATGCAGCTCTCCAGGTGAGGTCTCAAGAGAGTGGAGGGGCAGAATCACCTCCCTTGACCTTTGGCCATGCTGCTTTTGATGCAGGCCAGAATAGGGCTGGCTTTTGGGGCTGCAATAGCCCATTGGTGGATCTTGTCCAGCCTCTCATCCAGCAAAACCCCAACTCTTTCTCAGCAGAACTACTCATGATCTATTCATCCCCCAGCCTGTGTTCAAATCACATGTGAACACATCTAGGGGCATCATTATGACTATTTCTGTTATTTTTCTGTTAGCTAGCAAGATTTTCATAAATGTCTTGATCTTGCTACTTGCACAGATGGATACTGAGTACTTCAAAGCAGAGTTTCAAACTAAAACAGATAAAGATTCCAAGACAAAGATGGCAAATTTCGATCAGTTGATAAGACTGAGTCTCCTGTCTGAGTTTCTGTTATAACAGCCATACTTATTTGTAATAAATGAAATAAGTCTGGGAACACCATCACATGATGGTCAAGATTTAAAAGGGCTCTGTAGAGGTCATTTTTCCAAACCACATGTCCAAACTATGTTGTCTGGAGCCAATTACAGATGACAAGAGTGAGACAGCTCCCTACAATATGTGATTGTTTAATCTTAAGACACCTCAGCTGTGAAAACTGTGAACACATCTTCCAAAATAATATGTCCAGGCAGCTTTCGAACATTTCCAAAGATGAAGGCGTCAGAACAACCTTGAGCAACAAGTTCTAACATTTGCTCACATTCACTGTGAAAAGGTGTCCTGATGTTCAGAGGGAACCTCTTATGTTTCAGTTTATGCCCATTTACCCTGATCCTGTCACTAGACACTGCTAGAAGGAGCCTGGTTTAATCCTCTGTGTTCCCTTCCTTCAGGTATTCATACACATGAGAAGATTTCTCCCAAGCCTTCTCTTTCAAAGCTGAATAAAATCAGCTCTCACAGCTTTTCCTCATATCTTTTGATGCTCGAGTTCTTTAATATCTCCATGTGTCAGAGTTGGAAGGTTATAGTTTATGGCTCAAACATTTTCAGGAAGGAATTTCTCCTGTTGTAGCAAGACTGTATAATAGAAGCTGAAGACCACCACACCCTGAATGTGGCCCTGACAAAGGCCCCGCACTGATGGAGATAAGCAAAAATGACTCAGGCCTGGGCCTGGGACAGAATACACTCACAGAGGGATCAAGCCTAGCACCTTTGGGGTGGAGACCACAGCCCCAGGACTATCACTTGCCAGGCTCTCACAGACCCTCTGTCAACCAAAGGGTCAGGGGAAGAGAGGTTTTGGGTGTGTGGGGAAAAAGCCTCTGGTCAGAGGCAGTTAACACCCTTCCTCTGCTCAGCTGTGAGGCACTTCAACCCAGGAAAAGCCATCTTCACCAGGTTCATGAAGGACAGCAGAGGGGGTGTTATGGCCCGTCAAAGCCTCCCCACTAAGGGATACCCAGACCCTGTGCCAGAGCACTATCTCTCTTTCTATCTTTCTCTTTCTTTCCTTCCTTCCTTCCCTTCCTTCCTTCCTTCCTTCCCTTCCTTCCTTCCTTCCTTCCTTCCTTCCTTCCTTCCTTCCTTCCTTCCTTCCTTCCTTCCTTCCTTCCTTCCTTCCTTCCTTCCTTCCTTCCTTCCTTCCTTCCGCCCTTCCTTCCGCCCTTCCTTCCGCCCTTCCTTCCGCCCTTCCTTCCTTCCGCCCTTCCTTCCGCCCGCCCTTCCTTCCGCCCGCCCTTCCTTCCTTCCTTCCTTCCTTCCGCCCTTCCTTCCTTCCGCCCTTCCTTCCTTCCTTCTTTCCTTCCTTCCGCCCTTCCTTCCGCCCTTCCTTCCGCCCTTCCTTCCGCCTTCCTTCCTTCCTTCCGCCCTTTCTTCCTTCCTTCCTTCCGCCCTTCCTTCCTTCCTTCCGCCCTTCCTTCCTTGCCCTTCCGCCCTTCCTTCCGCCCTTCCTTCCTTCCTTCCGCCCTTCCCTTCCTTCCGCCCTTCCTTCCTTCCTTCCGCCCTTCCTTCCGCCCTTCCTTCCTTCCTTCCGCCCTTCCTTCCTTCCGCCCTTCCTTCCTTCCGCTCCTTCCTTCCTTCCGCCTCCTCCCTTCCTTCCTTCCTTCCGCCCTTCCTTCCCCTTCCTTCCGCCCCTTCCTTCCGCCCTTCCTTCCCTTCCTCCCTCCGCCCTTCCTTCCTTCCGCCTTCCTTCCCCCTTCCTTCCGCCCTTCCTTCCGCCCTTCCTTCCCTCCTTCCTTCCGCCCTTCCTTCCTTCCGTCCCTTCCTTCCTTCCTCCTTCCTTCCGCCCCCTTCCTTCCTCCTTCCTTCCTTCCCCTTCCTTCCTTCCGCCCTTCCTTCCGCCCTTCCTTCTTCCTTCCTTCCGCCCTTCCTTCCGCCCTTCGCCCTTCCTTCCTTCCTCCTTCCTTCCGCCCTTCCTTCCCTCCTCTTCCCTCCCTTCTCCTTCCGCCCTTCCTTCCGCCCTTCCTTCCGCCCTTCCTTTCCCCCTTCCTTCCTTCCGCCCTTCCACCCTTCCTTCCACCCTTCCTTCCTTCCACCCTTCCACCCTTCCTCCCTCCCTCCCTCCTTCCAACACTTCCTTCCGACACTTCCTTCCTTCTTTTTTCTCTTTGCCTCTTTTACCATTAAATAAAATATCTCTCTGTTTTGTTTTCTTTAATCAACATCTAATCGCATTTAGTTTTGATGAAGTTTTGGGTTATATTTTGAACCTTTCTGGGTTCAATCCATTTTATTCACAGAAACTTAGTTTTCCTTGCTTTTCTATGGTCAAACCAGTTCGCAATACCATGGTCTTTCACTGCACTATCTTTAGTATGCATGTGTCTATTTTGCACTGGGGAGCCCAGAACTGGCCTAAGGACTGACTCCATGTGTGACCTCATCATTGCTGAGGAGAGGTGAAGAATCCTCCTCCATGCCTCCTAATGCAGCCCAGAATATTGTTGGCCTTGTTCTTTAAACAAGGACACATTTCTGGGTCATGCTCAACTTGACATCTGCCAGGAGCCCAAGGGTCTTTGCTGTGAAACTGCTTTCAAGAAACTTGGTCTTTAGGGTGTATGGTGTTATTCTCCCTCAGGTATGAATTTCCAACTTCACTTTTCTGACCTTCATGAGAATCCTACTAAACCATTTTTCCAGCATGCTGAGGTCTCTCTGGATTGCAGCATGACCCTCTGGTGCATCAGGTGCTCCTCTTGGTTTTGTGTTAGCAGCAAACTTGCTTAGGCTACACTCAGCCCCATCATCTAGATTATCAATAGACCTAGTATTGACCTGATTTTCAATCCATCTCACTGTCTGCTCATTCCACACATTCTCTTTTAACTGCTCTACAGTGATCTACTAGGAGAGAGTGTCAAAAGCCTTACTGAAGTCACACTGGGCAACATGAGCTGCTCTCCTCTCACCAAGCCAGTCACTGCAGAATGTTACCAGGTTGATGGAGTATGAATTTATCTTCATGAATCCATGCTGACTACTCCTGATTACCCTTATGTGTTTGATAACTCTGGAAATGGTTTCCATGTTTAGCTGTTCCCCCCATCACATTCACGGGGAACTGAGGTGAGCCAGACCAGTTTATAGGGTCCTCCTCCTGGAGCTTTTTAAAGACAGAAGCATTTGCCTTCCTGCAGCTCTCAGATATCACTCCCAATTACCTTGATCATTGAAAGATTGCCAAAAGTGCCCTTGCAACAATGTCTGCTAGCTTTATCAATGCTCAGGTGCATTACATCAATGTCCATGGGCTTATGTATGCCAAATTTACTCAAGTATTATTCCATGACTTGATCCTCTTCTACCAAGAGGAAGTCTTCATTGCTCCAGACTTCCCACACACACTCCACTCCAGTTTCAGCAACTTTCAGGATTTGAAGACTGATCTTTCTATTAAGGCAAAGAAGACATGTAGGAGCTCATTCTTCTCCATGTTTTGCATGAACAATGCCCCTGACCCATTCAGTAAATGGGCACATATGTTGTCTACTCTCCTTTTTATTATGTATGCTTGTATATGCCTTTCTTGTTGCCGTTGCCATCACACTAAGGATAAGCTTTGCTTTTCCTAATCATATAATAATTTTTGCATCGTATGATCTGAATCTATGTGTTACTCTCAGATTTCCCATGCATGCTTCTATATTCTGTATACTTTCTTTTTACAGAAAAAGAGAAAATATCCTTAAGATCATCCATTCCAACCATTTACTTTAAACTACCTATTCTACCACTAAAGCACGTCCCTTAGCAGCACACCCACAGATATTTTAAAGCCTCCAGGAATGGTGATTCAATCCGTCCCCTGGACATCCTGTTCCAATGCTTGACAACCCCTTTGATAAAGATCCAATCCAAATCCCCTGGCACAATTTATGGCCATTTCTTCTTATGCTGTTGCATGCTGCTGGGGAGAAGAGGCTGACTCCCCACTCACCACCACCTCCTTTCAAGCGGTTGTAGAGAGCAACAAGATCCTCCTTGAACCTCCTCTTCTCCACTAAACTCAGGAGTACTAAACCCCGCTTCTTCTCATAAGATTTGTGCTCCAAACACTTCCCCTGCTCCAATGACCTTCTCTGGACACAGTCCAGCACCTCAGTGACTGTGTAGTTGTGAGAAGCCTAATCTGGATACAGGAGTCAAAGTGTAGCCTCACTGGTGATTAGCACAGGAGGAAAATCACTGCCCCAGTTCTGCTGGCCATGTTATGGCTGATGCAAACAAAGGGTATTTTTGACCCATACCCCCAGGGACTTTTTCCTGGGATGCTTTCCAGACACTAATCCCTAAGATGCATGGGTTGCTGTGGCCCAAGAGCAGAAGCCAGAACTTCTCTTTGTTCCACCTCATACCATTGACTTTGGACCATCTACGCAGCCTGTCCAGATGCTTCTGCAGAGCCTTCCTACCCTTCAGAAGAACAACATTCCCTTTTCTCTCATTTCATGATTATGAATTCCCCTATCTCATGGTCGCTGCAAACAAGGCTGCCTCTGACATCTGCATCTCCAGCATGGCTCCAACAAGGTCCAGCCAAGTACTGATTAGGAATTTGACACCAGGAAACTTCTGGACTGGTTATGGACTGCTGTGTTTTTCTTACAGCACATATCAAGTAGTTCTAAGTCCCCCTCGAGAATCAAGTCCTGTGAATATGAGGCTACTTGGAAATAATTTTTAAGGTGTTACCCACCAATTCTTCCTGTTCAAGTGGCCTACAACTTAATTACTGTATAGGTTACCATGCTGGTCTGCTTTTAATCTTTACCTAATAATGTTTCAGTTGGTTCATCATCAATGCCTAGAAAACTGTTCTTTCACATAAAGGGTGACTCTACATCCACATCTTCCTACCTGCTCCTTCCTAAAAATCTTGTGTCCCTGCTCTGAAGCACCCTAGTAATGTGAACCTATCCCCACCTCCACAGTCCCAGTAAAATCAAAGCTCACAATAGCACACAGATCTCTAATGCTTCCTATGTGTTTTCCATGGCATCCTTGATACCTAATGTGACAGCCCATTCCTCTGTCCCTGGAGCCTCTACATCACCAGAGTTGTATGCACACTCCTTAATGGTAATGTTCCTTGCAGTACGTTAAACTGAGTGCAACATCCAGCAGGAGCAAGGAGTACTTGTGGGCAAAAGACAAAGCACAGTACTGACTAATCTGGGAGTTTAGTATAGATAATGCTATTTCTGGGTACTCTCTTAACTTATTAATATAGACATAGCCTCAGATTAACCTTAATCTAAATGATGCAAAAGGGAAATTCCTGATTATTATTTTAATTGTTGCTTTAAAAGACAATCAAGAGCACAATTGGTCTTATTGCTCTGAAGAAGACCAACAGTAATACAACTTTGCATTTCAGGCACTAATTATACACAATCTCAGACCGTGTGCTGTCTAACCCTGAGGACAACACAATCCCTTGCTTTGCATAAAGGTAACAATATTGTGATGAAGAAATTCTTTTCCAGGGATAGTATTCACTTTAAAGATCAGTGTTTCTTTTAAGGTAAAGAGGGAAGTCAGAACTGTGGGAAAGTAAAAGTTTGGCAGCGATGTAGATTTATAATTCAGTAGTTTTTCTCAGGTCTTTTTATGTATGCAAACTTTTTCTTCCCTGTCTAATGGGATTTGAGAGGCATAGTCTTCTCTCTGTCCATTACTTGGAAATAATACTAACTTATTTTCAAGACAATTTAGAGGAGCCTTTTATGGTTACACTGCTAATAAAATTCCATTACTTACGGCATAGAGTTAGCAGCTAGCTGTGTAGGACACAAAGCTACAAGCTTACACAAAGCTACACTTTGGCCTGTACCAGAGCTCTAGTAAGCCCTTGGTTGCAGATTGGGATATAAGAGGTTTCTCTTCATTCAGGTCTCTGTCTTAAGGCTAGACATCTCCCTTCTTTTCTTTTAATCTCTTCTTTCTTCTAACTGAAACCTGAAACTTTCAAAACATATGTTTTTTTATCCTGCTGAGAGGCTTTGAATGTCCCATACAGTGTTTATCCATTTATAAACTGAGGGAACAGTACAGTTATTCTGCCACCTGTGGACATAGTTCAATATGGATTATAAAAAATAATGGGAAAAAATTAAATTCTGTGTCATTGTACACCTGAGGATCCGTAGCATCATTAGCCAAATGATCTAGTGTAAATTGAATTCATAAGAATTTAGCACAGCCTTTGTTTAATTACCTGACTCAAAAAAAAGGCAGAACTAGAGATCCTGATTACATCCATGACACTTAGGTTATGTGCCAAGTTGAGCACTGTTTTACATTGGTGGCCTACATTAGGGAGAGCGTGTCATTGCAAGAGTCATGGTTTCTGAATCAAACGTGGGGTGAAACATCCTCTGTCTCTTGGTGTGTTAGAGGTACCTGCATATATGTCCAACAGCAGAAGTGTGAACATTCTGTGGAATTTTGAGTCTAAAATGGTCTCAGGTGCTCTTCTAGCTAATTACAGAGCCAAGTGAATCATTGGGGTGGACTAGGGCCTGGATTGCACAGTAGACCCTGAATTCTGCTTGTAGGCCTTGTTGGAAACAAAAGCAGTTTATGTTTCACTTCTATGCCCCATCACACATAAAGATTCCATAGCTTTTAAAGAAGAAATAGGGCTGCCTAATCTATTACCATTCCTCCCATTTTTATGCTTCATAACATGAGAGACAGAGTAAGAAATTATTTTCTTACTTTTTACTGGGACTGATTAAGAAGCCTTATCTACTGACAGCACTGAGTCACATGTCACCTAGAATTTTAATGTCCTGATACACACCATGGTGCCGGAGAACCTCTAAGACAGATACTGTCAGTTGAAGTGCTCTACTAAGCAATCCCTGGTTTTAAATGCAAGAAGCAAGGGATTGCCTCCAACAAGGCCCTTCAAGGTGGAATACACTTTTCAGCTGCTGTGATACAGAGTTCAGTGGTATTCACAGAGTGACCCACTCAGAGTCTAGCATTTATTTGGGACCTAACAGGGTAAAGGAAAGCAATACGGATAATTTAGTTGCATAGAAAAAGTGATCTTTTCCTTTCTAAAAAAACCCTTAGCTATCACAAATATTTCTGAATGATAAAATAACATTTATCCACTATGAGCTACAGAAGGGACCATACAATAGTCCAGGCACCCAACATAGTACTTTTCAATTGAGATTTTTACATGAGGTCCTTTTCTCTAAAGTAAAATGCTAACATAAACTGACAGTATCTTGCTTACGGCAAGCTGTTTCTAGTTCTATAATACAAACATCAACATTACAGAGTAAACACCTAAAGCTACCTAAGAGGAAGAGAAATTCTAATAACAGGAAGATTTTGTATATTCAAAGGAATTTTATTTTTTTTTTCTGTGAGTATGAAATTTTTGTTTGTTTTCCTTCCTACCTGCAACCTTTAGCTGTTTCTAAAAAGGGAACCAGGAAGACAAGAGTGTCACAGCTCCCTACAATATGAGATTGTTTAACCTTAAGTCACCTCAGCTGTAAAAACTGTGGATGCAACTTTGAAAAATGTTTTGAATGTGACAGCAAAATTATTTTGCAATGTTTATACATTTTTAATGATTCTCCTTCCAGCAGAACTGATATTTCTCACAGCCACAGAATAATGACACAGCTGTTAAAAGGATGCAGTTTTGCTTGTGTTGTTTTCTCTGTCTAGTTAGCTAAGAGAGTATGGTGTATCTTAACGCAACAGAATAATTACAGTGATGGTTTAGGAAGTCTCAAAAAACAGAGGTACTTCTCCTTTTACATGGCTGCTTTTGGGGAGGAGGGCACGTGTCCATGTGTGAGGGAGCACAGCAGCATGATGGCAGATGGAAATAGAGTAAGACAGCCAAGAGAGGACTTGGACAATGTTCCACAGAGCTCAATAAATCTATATGGTCCCTTTATGCTCTGCAAGGTCATAGATGACACTGACACTGGTTTCCTAGCAACCCACTCTACTAACCTACTTTTGTCCCAATCACTGGAGAATGACTTTAATGCTCTGAGCTGCGTTTCAACATGTGGAGGAAAGAATCAAATTGACGCTGGTTAACTGCTGATGTGCAAAATGCCAAAAAGTGTTTTACTGGTCCATCTCCCCTCTATACGTCTTGCACACAGAAGGCTTTTTAAATAAAGAATAGCATTAAAGAACTCCTAAATTTCACAGGAATATTAATTTAATTTAAAAACGTATACATATAAAGTGAAAAGACACGTGTTAGTTAAGCAGGCGTGTAGTACCAGATCCCAGTGGAAAAGGATTTACCCAAACAGGAGATGCTTATGATATTAAAAAAACCAAATACATTAAAAAAGAAAAAAAAAAGTAGAAACCAAAAAAATAGGAAATTGCAAAGTACTTCAAATTATTAACATGGGTTTATTAAGGCATAGATAATGTAGTCAATTAGTTAAAAACCCTTAGTGTGCCACAGTAATTATTAAAAAAAATATAAATTTCATATATCTGCCATAAAAAGCTTACATATTACATAGAGAAAACAGGTTTTAAGCAACAATAATAACTCACTGGCATAACCATATTGAATGTAGTCTCCTTCTGTAGCTTATAAGTAATATGCATATGGTGAATAGGGCACAGCTATACCTTGTCAAAGTAATGATGTATTTGTGTTTTCCTCTTCAAGAAATTTTACATAACTGTATTCCAAAACAGATGTCAAATGACACAGCAGAGTAAATCATGCAAAGCAAAAAATTCATTCAATGAATTCTGCCTTTTTCTCTGCTTGAGTAATGCTCCAAATTCTAACTAATCATAATTTAGATTTATGTGATCACTTCTTATAATTTTATTATTCAGATTTCCAATTCATGACTCACAATATTCATTCTTCACTGGGTAAGTGCAAATATTTATTAGAATCAGATGAAAAGGCTCTTCTGTGCTTTGGAAATAAGTGTTCTCATCCAGCTATATGATGTAAAACTTGAAAAAGAACCACTTTTTTAACATATAGCAAATTAATAATTTCAGAACACATGTACTGTATAAACCTCAGCTCTGATTTATATTGGAAGGATCCTTATTTCACAGAGACAGCAACAGAGCTGTGCTGGGGAAAGAATCAGAATGGTAAATGCCAGTAAAATCCAGAGAAGTCATGGGCTGAGATAAAGACAGTTTAATAGGGAAAGAAAAAGTCACACATGCAAGAAAGCCAAAATAAGGAATTAATTCACTGCTCCCCACAGGCAGGCAGGTATTCAGCCATCTCCATAATGGTGACTTGTGAAGAAAGACAGCTTCAGCCCAAATGTCTCCCCAGTTTCCTATTTTTCCCCCCACTTTTTATTCTGAGCATGATGCCATATGGTATGGAATATCCCTTGGGTCAGTTTGGGTCACCTGTTCCGGCTGTGTCTTGCCCCAGGTTTCCAAGTACCCCTCCCTTACCACCGTGGCACCACAAACAGCAGAAAAGGCCTTTGCTCTATGTAACCTCTGCTCAGAAATAACAATAATTTCTGTATTATCAACCCTGTGTTCAGCACAAATCCAAAATGCAACCCCATACTAGCTACTGTGAAGAAATTTAACTGTATCCCAGTCAAAAGCAGCACAAATAGGCATGGGAGGTAGGTCCTTGGTTCCCTACACTTAACAAAACTTGCAGTTTTGCTGTCTAAAAAACCTCATGCTAACATTTTCCTGGCCCACTACCAGAAAAACACACTGGATGTATCACTGGATCCAAAATTACTGAATATTGTGGTGATCTATATGAGGGGCACTTACGGAGCTGATATCTCCTCCATGACAGGTATTATCATTAACAGGAGAGAACGAGTTCTTTAGTGTCAAACACAGTAATTGCCTAAACCTTGGCTATCACCCATCAGCACACACAGAAGACTACAGTTACAAGTAGTGGGAATTAAAAGATTACAGGATCATAAACCACATATGTAGTGTCCTGCCCCCTGACTGAATTGCATGTCATGAAGATTCTCCTAAACTGTTTCAACCGTGAGTGGCATTGTGAGGCCATTACAAAAGCAAGGATCACCAACCAGTAGGAAAATCCACTAATAGCTGTTCCCCACCTCGGATTTGGAGTGGAGAAACATGCAGATTGCCAGTACAGTAACTCCATCACAGTGGGATTGCCCCTCAGGATTACTTTGCCTCAGTTACACAGGTTGGTCCTTAGGTGAGAAGAGTCTGAGCTCACACAAAAGTAACTTCTGTCACTCTCATTTTTACCCCAGAGTGCATTTGTAACAGAGGTTGCTGATGTGGATTGAGGTGCTTTTTCTGGTTTTTCCAGCTGTCATTTATAATCTCAGAATAATGGCATTATGTAGATTGAAGGGAAGATTTGGAAGTTTCTAGCCTAGTCTCCTCAGAGCAGGAAAGATGAGGAGTGGATTTTTCAAGGTTTTGTCAAATCAGTATCTTAGTATCCTATCCCAAAAGACTAATATTTCGTAATCTCTCTAGAAGCCTCTTCCAGTGTTTGATAATCCTCATGATGATTTTCCCCCCCCCCCTTAAAACTAACAGAATTTTCACCATATTACAATTCTTTGGAAAAGTCTCAGTTCATGAAGAGGAATGAAGAGTCATTCGTCTTCAAGAAATTTTCTAGGAATGACAGCTAAATTAATGCAGGCTATACCTGTGGATGTGCTTGTTTAATGATAATAGAAAAATGTTAAATGAAAAGCTGAACCTGAGCACAGCTAAATTATGTTGACTAAAATGTTTCCCAATTAACAAAGGGAGATTTGAGGGGATTGTTGTCTCTGTACATGGTTAAAAACAAACAAACAAACCCCAAAACAAAACAAGAAAGAAACAAACAAAAAAGAAGAACAAAAATTTTAAAAACACACCAGTAAATATTCTACAGAAGCCTGCAGAAAACAAGCAAAAAACTAATCCAGAGGGAGATGCAGATCAAAGTGCAACCTGAGAAAAAGCAAAGAAGGATTCTGAACACAAAACCTTAAAACCTCTATTTTCTCTATGTAATATGTAAGCCTTGATGAAATCTCCTCACACTAAATTCTAGAAAATAAAATCCCTTAGACACAGCTAAGCAAACAGACTATATGAAAATATGCATCCATTCTCATCCTCAGTCTCTTCTATATGATTCTGGTCCCATCTCCTTATACCTCAAAGGGCTGTATGAATAGCCTTTGTTTAAGACAGTTTGGTGATATTAAAATACTTTCCATGGCTATACCATTTTCTTGCTTTCACTGTTTTTTCAGCTTCTAAAAGCCATATTTTCAGTCCTACAGGCATTTGACTTGGCTTCTTTAGATTTATTTTCAAATGATACAATTGTTTGGACTAATCATATCTGTGTATTAGCTAACCGTGCACTTCTGAAAGTGTTCAGGAAAACAGCTGTCTTTTGAAACCCAAAAGAGTGAAAGTAAGGAAGTTTCACTTACTTTCAGCTTAGTTACTTTGCAGATTTATATCATCAGTAAAGTCTAGCTGCACGGTGTGGTAATACATATCTTGACTCTTTTCACACACACCAGCCCTTTCTAAACTGCTGTGGCTGACAAGGTGGCACAACTGTAAATTTGTAACCTTGAGATAATAGAACATATAATGAAATTCGCTGGGAAGAAGTGTCTTTCTGTAGGATCATATCAATGTAGACTGAAATAGTATTTTAAACAACCTATGGAAATTTTTGACTAAACCCAACCTCATCTGCCAATTTTTCAACAATTCTTGTATTCATTTGCATACACTGGATAAATACAAACTGATTATGGCTCTCTGAGTATAATTTTGATTCCAGCAGAACTGAATAACATGCAGAATTAACTCCTTAGGCCTCCCTAGTGTAATTGATATCAAAATCTATGTGTGTTAAAATATATTAATGTTTTCTGTCTGTAGAATCGACGCTTGCATAAATAATAAGCAATACTAATAAGAATAGACATAACTAATACAAGATGCAATAATCTTACCAAGAGCAAGGAGTGAAAGAAAATCTTTTAAAATGTTTTTGATATATGTTTGCTTCAGGTATGTATACATTTCTGTAAATGTACCTTTATATAACATAAAAAACCAAACAGGTATGTGTATCTATATGATCTATCTCCCACTTCTCTGTAGATCAACAGTAGATCAAATGGCAGACAAGCAAACATTTTTTTTCAGAGAAAACAGGATAAACTATCTCCATTTATCTCACTTTACATTTGCAATAAGCAAAAAGCATAGACTTACATAGCTACAGGTCAGCTGGACTGTTAATTTATGCTTTGGTAACTTGTACAAATCTAAGCCAGATACAGATGGACTCACAGAAAAACACTGAACACACTTGGTTTGTGTGTTAATGGGCAGAAGAGTTAAATTCCACCCAAAAAATCATGTAAAGCTGGCCTAGTTTGACCAGCCCAGGGAAGTGGGCTGGCTGGGTTTGAGATTGGCATTTTATTGGAGCAGTGGAAAGCATTTTCTCGTTGTTATTCCCTCTGAACAAGCCCGGGCCGGTCTCTCTCCCCCGGCCGTGGGCAGCGCACCCCTCTGCCCTGCCGGCGCTGCCCGGGCTGTGCGGAGGCGGCGGCGGGCCGGGGGCGGCCGGGCCCGCTCGGCCCGGGGGCGGAACCGGGCTGGAACCGCTCGGCCCGGCCGGGATTCTCCGCTCCTGGAGGGGCGGGAGCGGCTGCCGAGCCCTCCCCGAGGAACCCAGCGGGCCCGGCCCGGCAGGGGCAAAGGAGCCGGCAGAGCCTGCAGAGCTTTTGTGCCACTCGAACCGGGCTGGCCTGAGGCTGTGTCGGCATCGGGAGCGGCTGAGCATGGGGACAGCGCCTGTACGGGCACCAAAGGAGCTGAGCATGGGGACAGCACCTGTACGGGCACCAAAGGAGCTGAGCATGGGGACAGCACCTGTACGGGCACCAAAGGAGCTGAGCATGGGGACAGCACCTGTACGGGCACCAAAGGAGCTGAGCATGGGGACAGCACCTGTACGGGCACCAAAGGAGCTGAGCATGGCACCAGCACCAGTGCCCCCCGTGGTTCGTGCTAAAGGCAGCCCCGAAGCCAGGAGCAGCCCTGAGCCCCGTTCCAGACTGAGAGCAGCCGGCACAGCTCACATGGAGTCGGCAAAAAGAGCACATGGGCAGCAGAAAGAAGCAGAGAGAGAGAGAGAGCTTGTTTCTACTACAGGACTTGGACAAAATACAAATAATTGACTTTTTTCAACGTTACAAGACTTTGTACTTGAAGAACACTAATTCTCTTTTAGGCTAAGAAGGAAAAATAAAAAAGGGAGGCGAAACTTTGTAGGAACAACCACATGAAATTGAAATCGGTAGGGAAATAGATTTTAGATTGAAGGGATTTTGAAAAGTTTGTCTTAAGCTTAGGCTGTAAAATTCTATGGTAAAAAAGCTCTGGTACAGATATACTTGCTATATCAGACTTTGGGTTTTCCCCAGTAAGTTCATGGAATGCTTTGGGGGGTGGTAGCGTTCTAGCCACAATCATGAGCAGAGGCACCAGTGTTAGAAGTTTCATGAGAAACCTCGGCCCCGGGGATAAAAGGGGAAGACCTCTGTTCCAGAGATGAGTGAAGGATGTTCGAATGTCTCATCCTTAAAATGCACCCCAATAAGTTGATATGGACCAAAAGCACAGTTGTGAGAAAAAACTGTGAAAGATGGAAAAACTTCACAAAGGCAGCTGGGGTTTGTGAGAAAATGAAGCCACAAAAGTTCTTTTCATGTGGGAAGCTTTCCATAGTATTAGCAAAGAATACTTTTCTCTCTAAATTAACTAAAACCAGACAATTTGTAGAGGTGAAAAATTGACTGAGATTTCTGAGTGTTGTTGTCTTTACATTGTTGGTTAAGAGAAAAGAAAAGGTGTGGTGAGAGAGGAAGAGTGTTTTGAAGGTTCAATCCTCATTCTTGTTATTTTTCATTCTTTTAGTGTTAGTTAATAAAG
Organism: Sitta carolinensis; assembly: GCA_032173965.1. Lineage (NCBI taxonomy): Eukaryota > Metazoa > Chordata > Aves > Passeriformes > Sittidae > Sitta > Sitta carolinensis. The sequence goes on from CM063313.1 coordinate 63,137,955, forward strand.
TCTTATTACTTTTAAGCTTAAGCCTGCTTTGCTCTTGATTGGAAACTTTGAAATTGGCAAAATCAAACCAGAACAGAAATTGGTGTTTCCGCCCGGTTTCAAATTGAAACCATAACAAAAGCATGAACTGTTTTTATGGCTGCCATGCCTTGCCTTTAGATTCACAAACTGTCAGTGCTAAAATGAGAAAAAAACTGCTACCATCACTTATAAAACTTTGGTACACTTCTTGATCATCAGGGAAGACAACAGATCTTGCATCAGATTTTACTTCTTCTGAGACTCAGAAGAGGAATCCAGTTTCTAGTTTCTAAAGGAATTAAGTAGCTGGTGCCAGATATAACCAACCCTTGGAAAAGCCCTTCAAATTGTTTATTATGCCTTTGGCAGCTGTGAAAGCAATCCTCCTCAGAAGCATTGAGTATGGTTCCTTTATCTAGTATTGGCAACAGCTTAAATAATCTTTCTCCCATTTGATTTTACTTTTCTCTTTTCATCACCTGAGCTCTAATACTGTAGGCATCACTGCCTAGATATTTCATCTGTGATGGGAGGAGTAATGCAAATAAAGTAAGAATCAAACACATCTGCAGCTGTTTTTGGAATCCAAAATTTCCCTACAGAGCTGAAAATCTAAAAGTGTTCTGTAAATATAAGCTAAAATTAAAACCAACCTTCTACTGTGTTTATTTTATATCCTTTTTTTTTTCTTTTTTTTTGGTTTGGTTTTGGTTTTTTTGGTGTTTATTTTTTTGTTTAAAGTTAGAGAGAATAGTTTCTCTGGGAAGAACATCTATGAAGAAAAACTAAAATAAATATTAGAGATATTTTCTTAAACTAAATTGGGGTTTTTCAATCACTGTCCCTGCATTGAATAATGAGCTTAAAAATTCTTAACCGTGTTTGAACAAATACAGCATATTATCAATGATGGAGAATTACATATAACCATGTTGCTTTTTTTAAAATATAAAACTTAAATGTAAGATATTTTATTGTATTTGTACTTGCCAAACAAATAGGTAAATAGTAATTGATTTAACCTTCCTACATTGTCAATAGTTCTTAAAATATAGTTCAACACTAAGTCAATCCAGGGCATGTTTTTAGTTAAATTCTGTGAGAACTTTTAGTAAAACCAATTATGCTTCTCCACCCATGAAGTAAAACCAGAAATCCATCCTTCCAATCAGCAGCACTGAACTTAATTTGAAAGTCTCACAGAATAACCCCATAATACTGTAAACATACATTACTAGAACATTATATTTAAAGATATACTGAAATTAGCACCTTTATCTAAAATTCCATCTAGCAGCAGAGCATGGATCAAAATTCCTTTTACCCAATTATCTCTTACATCATGTCTGACCAAGAACAACACACACGTGTGAACATATGCACAGCTCCCTACAAATATACATGACTACATAAACACACACATTATGCAGAACATATGGAAAGAATGTTTATCGACACAATTATGCACTCATGTCAGTAAGAATCTTTACCCAGAAAGAAGTTCACACACACAGAAGTGCTCCTGTGCATACTGCACCAGCAGATACTTATTAAAATTGTTCCCACTTCGGATAGTTAGTCCATTAAGAAATTATGTGGTACAATTACTTTTTACAGGCATATTGTAATAATATCTGACTGTAAAGTGAGAATAATGGCATTCAGTTAATATGAATATACTTAGAACAATACAAATACTTGAAATACAGTAAGCCCCAAAATTTTTGGTGACAGGGGGCAAGGGAGGTAGCTTATCTGTGTAAGAAGGGCACAATCAAATTGACAGTCCACAGAGTGTGCACATATGCACACAGCAAGTTTAGCTTCATTTTTATATATAACAGCGAATCAACCCTGAGGGATGCTAATTATTTTTCTACTCTTCACAGGAGTGTCCAATAGAAATAAAGGTCTACATAAGTAAGCACAAAACCTGGATTTCACTCATCTGCTAAAGCACTGTGGTTCAGGATTGACATTCTCCAGTGTCCCCAGTGAAACACTCCAAACCATGTGCTGCTCCCTCACTCTTCTGCCCCCTCCCCATGCAGCCTTCTGGAAAGTAGAATGGGAGGCACAAAAGTTAAAGATCATGTGTCAAGATAAGAAATATTTTTTGAAACATATGGTAAGATAAGAGACACTATCTGCAGCAATACAAATTAGGGATACTACAAGAAAGAGGCTAAGGACTCACAGCAATGGAGCCTGGTATTATGTGACCTGCTGCCGGGGTTCCCCACCCAGAACAGACACTCTGCCCCTCCAGGGCCAGCACTGATGAGAGGGTGCAGAAAAACTGCCCTTCCTGGCTACTGCAAAAATCAGCCCGGTCCTGGCTGGAATAGGGAAAACTGTCTACAGGTAGAATGCATGGCAAGAAGACAACAGATTCTGATTAGAACCTCATTTTAGATGATCACTATGCCAAAAATTGGATATTATTTGCTCTAACTACTGAGAGAATGGAGATTCTCTTGGTGCTATGAGAACTAACGATTGATGTATAAATATGATTTGTTTGTTCCTTTTGTTTTGCAATAAGCCTGTTGACTTAGATGTGTAAAATTATGTCTTGGACTGAGTTTTTACTCACTTGAACAACATCCATATAAAGTAGGGTTAAAGCTGAATGATATATGCTTATTTTGAGTTGGTTTAACAGATGATTTAAAATCATATTCTTAGTCAAGACAACAATAAATCCTGAATTAATTATCTATTGACTACGTTTTCCATGTATTTACTGATGCTGCTTCTTGTTTTTAGTGTTCCTAAATCTTCACAAATACCTCATTTTTGACTAAATGATAAATAGGCAGTAAATCTAGAATAATAACAAATGAAAGAACTGTAATTTTAAGATAGATCATTTCCATTGACAACAATTGATACATGTATATATCCATCTTAAATATTCAGAAAATTTTTCAAAAGCACCCCACATATAATGTCTAAATTCTGACATGTCTACAGATAGTATTTTGGCCCCTTAGGAAAACCCAGGATTTCTACTGAGTTATGTTGGACTTGCATTTTTTTCCAGCCATTCCTATGACAGTTAAAAGGAATTAGCTCTTGGAGCTGCCTTCTGCATGAACAATCTATTGTGGATGGTTACTCCATAGCTCTTCTCATTGTAATAATTACTTCATAGCAGCCCGCAAAACATTTGAAACTAAACCAAAAGAAGTTTTTACAATGAAAACCACTAGAAACTTTTGTCTGTAAAAATTTGGGTTTCAGTTGAGATCTTGTCGATTTTCCTTTCAACAATATGTCATTGTCCTCAAGCAATCACTAAGCAATGTGTAAGGAAGTAAGGGTCAATTCAAGCAAGGCAAGTAGCACTGCAGGATCCTCCACATGGTCTTCAGCCAGCTCAGTCCCTCCATGGAAAGGCATGAATTTGGTTCATGAATCTGTTAGCCATCACGTTGGGCTGGTCTGAACTCAAATGTGCCTCTTTGGAGCTGGCCTTCATCTTTCTGACAGATCACACATTGCAGACATATGTTATGTGAATTGCTAATTTTCAGTTTGAAAGAATTAAATGCAGAACACTAATTAAAGCTGTAGTAATATATCTGCTGAATTCAAGAGGATATAGCTAACGGTACCCTTTTAACCTAAATATCTGGCAATTCATATACTAATTATTTCTTGAAGCAAGAGCCTTTCCTGAATGCCATTCTAGGTAATACCTAAATCAGAGATTTTAATATGTCAAACATGCTATTGGTAATACACAGGAATGAAAATATACAGTTTAACAATACACACAGTACAAAATGTCACATCTCAATGTGACTTGGAACAGAAACTCAAAATGCCCTTGACAACTGAACCCCCTAGTATTTGGTGCCAAGTCAGACACAATTTCGGTTGTGGATTCTAGTCAGACACTTCAAAGCAATAATGAATTAGATGTCAAACTACATTACATATGAGATCAATGCATAGAAACTGACTCTTAGATGAAGACAATCAAAATGGTTCAGTAGGTTTGCTAGTTTTTAAATACCATTTTTCTAGATTGTTTACAAATTCAAAGCAGTACTGCTATTACATCTCACATCACATGGGAGAAAAAAAAAGAAAAGATATTTAAGGAATTTGGCATTCTAAATGTACACCTTTTTCATGCAGAAATTCATCTTGATTTTATTGTAAGTCTAAAAACACCACAAAGTTACACAAAAGCCTTTGTATATCCCAAATTTATTGTTTCACATATGTGTTTTCCTGAGATGAACAAGAGGAGGGAATTAACTTCAATTGGCATATTACTTTTTTTCTGACATTTCCACTTCCAAACAGAAAATTAAATATCTGCATAATTACTCCAGGCTGATACTTTTCTTTGCTCTTCTACATGTATTTTTATATGAATAAAAAAGGTTTGATTTGTATGATGATGTTTAAATCTTTAAAGAATTGATTGCCTTTAGTGATTTTTAAGGATAATTCAATGGTGATGATAAATAGAGGGAACACGAGAAGACTCATCAAGTGTTGAATACAATTTAACTTTATTCTTTAAAAAAACTCACCTTTCTGGACCTTAGAGAATTTTTTTTTTTTTTTTTTGTTTAGGGAAAACTGTATTGTTACCACATGTTTCAAAGTTGTCTCAAAAGATGAGACAACAGATAATCTTACTGAGAATTGGAAATAAAAACAGGGTTTTAGAACAAATACCTACTTAGTATTATATAGGGGTAAAAATTAATTTGCTATTGAGCCTTTTCTTCTTGTAACTGATTTTACACTAATTAGTCCCCATGAAAATAACTTAGGTGTATATTTAAGAATGCTTTTCATGTTTAAAATGCTTAGGAGTTTTTTCTTGATTAGGTAGAGGTCTGAATTTTATCAAATTAAGATAAAATGAGGCAAAATAAAAATGGTCAGAAAAGAGTTTAATTAAGTTAAGTTAAAAACAGATTTAAAGCTACCTCAAAACAGACATAAAAAACACAGGTAAATTTAAAGCCACTGCATACCAGACTTGTAAACAGAGGGGTTCCTGTCCTGAATAGGTTATTGATTACCATTTGGGCATATACATGTTGCCCAATATTCTGGGTGATACCTTACCCCAAAAGTTTCATAACATATTCTCCCTGTTTGCAGAAGCTATTTGTGTTTATTTGTGTTTTGCACAGGGGTTCTGCATTTTAAATGTCAGTACGGCATTAAGTTTCCATAACAAAGCAATTGTTCTAGGGCTGCCAAAGAGTTGCATCTAAGGTCTACAATAATCAATGGAAGCCTTTGCCTACACTTCCAGGATACTGCAGATCAATCTTCAGCTGAAGGCAGAAAGAAAAAAAAATTCTCCTTCTGAATGACTGATGAGATATAAGATAAGTTTGGACAGGGTTTTTCTGTTTTTGAAGAAAAAAACCAAAACTGTAAGTTGAATAAAAAACCCCAAACAATCTTCTCAAACTTTTGGGAAATCTTTAGATAAAAAAATATGTTTTTAGTACATTACTGACACTGAAGTATACTGAGCAAACAATTTTTCTACATAGCTATGTTTCTTTCTATTATGTCATAAACATTTTCGCTGCATTTTCTTTTGTCAGAGGCATCTTTCATTAGTCATGTCTAAACATGTGTTGACAGACCATGCGAGTTATTTGAACCAGCTGAGGACTGATGTAGACTTTGACCTCAAATGCTGGTTTGCAGGCAATAGAAGGGCAGTAGAACAGAATAGCTTTTTACTCTGAAAAGGACAAGTAGAACAGAACAGGACAATCTTGAAGAAGTAGGTAAAGAATGTAATTTAGGCAAAAGAGTCATGAAAACAGCAAGCAGGATTCAGCTCTGTTAGGCTGACAAAGCAGAAGCCATGCAAAACAATAATATTTTGCTTACTCACAATCATAGGTCCAGGAGCAACTGCACAGAAAGGACACAGGACATTGAGGAGAGACCCCAAAGAACCATGCAAGGACTTCCAATAAAGGTGCAGCCACGTGTGCTAGTTTGACCAACCCACAGAAGTGAGCTGCTGGATTTGAGACTATCACCTTGTTGGACCAATTGGAGGGCATTTTTTCTCTGTGAATATTGCATTTGGAGACGAAACAAAGCCCAGGAAATTTCTTTTCATTTCAGTGTTCAGAGAATGAAGACCTCCTCCCCTCAGCCTTGGGCTGAGCTGGAGTGGGAAGGGGAGGCCACACAGGTGGAGCTGGGCTATGTTTGATAGCATCTGCTGACACAGAGTTCAGTTCTGCTGTCTTGCCGGCCCAAGCCAGGCTCTGCCACTGCTGCAGCCCTGGCAGACTCAGCTGATGGCTCCCCGGGCAGTGCGGGAGGAGAAGCCAAGCCGAACCCACTCCAATTAGACCGAGGGGTATAGAAAAAAGTCCATCAAACCTCCCCCAGCCACAAGAAACCAGCTTCCTTTCAGCTCAGGCCTCCTGAGACCTTGGCCCCCCAGAACAGCTTTGAACTATGACACCATGAACTTCTCTACAGCCAAGTAAGAGTAAGAAGAAACCAAATGAGATGTGAAGATACACAGCATGAGACCTAATGTGAGGAGAGTGAGAGAAGAATCCTAGGTTAGAAGGAAAATTGAAGGAGTTGCCTTGTTTTAGGCTGGACTTCTCTCATAAGGCTGTAGAGAATGAACTAAATATCCCTGTAACACATGGAATGCTTTTAGGGGGACACAAAGCTCTAGTCATTGCTGTGAGTTGATGTAACTGATCTAGTGGAGACAGTGAGAGAAGATGACCTATGTTTTTGAGATGAAGATGAGAAAGATGAAAAGAGCTCTTGTTTTATACCAGAAGAAGCATCCTTAAACTGTTCCCTAATAAGCTGATGTGGACCAAGAGCAGCAGTGGAAGGCTGTCTCATGAGAGGGGCTTCAGGGATCCAAACTGGTTTTGGTGCTTCTTAAAAATTTCATAATGCCATGGACAGTGGGATTGAGTGCACCCACAGCAAGTCTGCAGTTGGCACCAAGCTGAGTGGTGCTGTTGAAACACCTGAAGGTTGGGATGCCATCTAGAGGGACCCAGACAAGCTCAAGAAGAGAACACATGGGAACCTCATGTGGTTCAGCAATGGAAGTTGCTACACCTGGGTAAGGGCAGTACCATTATCAACACTGGGGGTAAAAACAGATTGAAAGCAGCTCTTTGGAAAAGGCCCTGGGGATTATGAGTGATAAAAGGCTGTAAAAGAGTCAGTACTGTGTGTTTGCAGCCCAGAAAAACAATTGCATCCTGAGCTGCATCCAAAGCAGCGCAGGCAACAGGGCCAGGGAGCAAATTCTCCCCCTCTCCACTTCCAGGAGACCCCACTTGCAGTCCTGCATCCAGCTCTGGGGTCGCCAGCATGGGAAGGACATCAACCTGTTGGGAAGAGTCCAGAGGGAGCCCCCAGGACGATGAGAGGGTTGGTGCACCTCTCCTGCAAGGACACGCTAAGAGAATTGGGACTGTGAAGTCTGGAGAAGAGGCTACCCTACTGCAGACTTTTTAGTATCTGAAGGGAGCCTAAAAAAAAGCTGGAGAAACACTTTTTACAGGGGCCCACAGTGATAAGGGGCAATGGTTTTGAACTGAAAGACAGTCGGTTTAGATTAGATAATAGAATGAAATTCTTTGCTGTGAGTTAAGTAAGGCACTGGAGCAGGTTGCCTAGAGCAGCTGTGGATGCCCCATCCCTGGTTTAAGGCCAGGCTGGATGAAGCTCTGAGAAACCTGGTGTAGTGAAAAGTCTTCCTGCCCACAGTGGAGAGGTTAGAACTAGATAATCTTTGCAGTCTCTTCCAACCATAACCATTGTAAGATTCTGTGCTTCTCCACAAGCTTCAAAGAAATCTTTGCTTTGGCAGGAACAACTCTGGAATCATTTTCTTCCCTCCTCCTCCTCTGTCCTGGTGTCTGTAGGGCGGTTTTCCCAGTATTTCTCTCATGACTTCCATGCAGCATCTTTCAATCTTTTTTTAATCTAATATCAGAGAGGCAACATCACTTTGGGTGAGGGGCTCAGGTGTGTCTTACAGTGTGCCCACTGGATCTGACCGAAACCACCTGTGGGAAGCTCTTGGCCTCTCCTCGTAGAGGCCACCTCTGCAGCATGGCTCCTACCCATCAAATACCTGGGCACTAACACACAATAGAGATAGGTTTTACATGATGCAATATCTCAGCATACTGGAAAGCAAATAGAATAAATTGAATTCTTGAGAGCTATAGCTAACCATTGGAATATTTTGCTTTTTGGCATTACAAGTAGTTGATTTGCTGAAACTATGAAGGCATATTTTGCTGCATATCAGAGAATTCAGCTTCACTACCACAAATGATTAACTTTTTTTTTTTTTTTTTTTTTTTTTTTTTTTTTTTTTTTTAAGCCAGCAGTAATGGTTTTATTGTTTTTCTAGCCTGAAAATAAGTGTGCTGAATATTTGCTATTTCTGGGAGAGTTTATTGTAGGACCAGTTACACTAGTTATTAAATTGTGGATAAGTAGCAATTACAATTGTGTCTCATATCAGCAAGGTACCATTTTGTGCAAACAGCTTTCAGCAGTGGAGTTTTGTTGCTAATAGTACTTTCTCAACAGGTCAAGTGACACACTGACCATGGTCAACTTGAGCTACACAGTTTCCGTAGCACTTAAGTCTCACCTTAACCAACGGTGATTGCAAATGATTCTGAAAGTCCAACAACAGAATATCCTTTAGGCAATGAATTTTGATTGTTCTGCTCATAAGAGACCACAAAATATATGAAAAGAGGAACTTTAAATGTCCCCTGATCCTATTAGAGGGTCATTATTCCAGGTCATAAATGCATTGTGCTGTTAATGTACTATAATAAATGCTGACAACTGTAAAGTACCAGTTATGAAGAGAGGCAAACAACCACCTAGGTTATACGCTAAACGATTCATCTACAAAATAGTGCAGGAAAAGCTGGTTATCTTTTTGTTCATGTCTTGAATACAAGTTTAGATCTTGACTAATTAAAAGGAACCTTCTGTAGAGTTTTGGGTATTATTTTTTTTTTGCACATCTTTTGGCAAAGGAGCGGTCCTAACAACAGCAGGTCAAAAACTGTTAGCTTTTTTTAAGCCAGTATCTAGGCTTTCCTTTCTAATGTTATTACTTCACAAAAAGAAATATTTTTCTTTTTATAAAGCTAATTTCCCAGTCAGATTAATGTGTTAAAAAGACTGGTTATACCAAACAGTTGGATGGAAGTTATCTTCCTTTTTATCATAGCTACATACTTCAAAAGTAGAGTTTTTTAAAACAGCACAGCTATTCATTCTAGTGTTTTGGTCTCAAAGACAGACATTTTAACCTATTTTTCTTCTTGGAACACTTTCTAATTTACTGACATTATCCTGAATTATGCTTTGAAAATGTTCCTCATTTCTTATTAGTTGTTGAAAGTAAAACCAGATGTATTAGAAACAGGCCTTTTTCTGGGCTTTCCCACTAACAAAACAAAACAGGAAAATATTGATAATAGAATTAGGAGTTGAAATTCAAGGGTGTATTCTAATTGTTGAACAACCATGCCTTTGCTTCTAGTTACGATGACAGCCAAAATCCATGTAAATTAAACGTAGCCCTCAAATTGTCCGTTATTTAACTGGATGAGGTCAGAATAAAACCTATTTCCTTCAAAGGCCTTACAGTAGAGTGCAGATATGACTCCAGAGATGTGTGTGTTTTCAGATAATATTTTGCTTTAGGAAATAGTAAGAAACAATACACATCTTACTTACAATGGATGAATATTTCATTGTTTTCTTATTTTGATTTTTTAACCCTCAAATCAGTGCAAAAAGCTCCTTCTCTCTGACACTCCAAGATGAGTTTTGCAAAGAAATTAAATTTGCCTCTTGCTTTATCATGCTACATCAGATTGGGGTGGAACTTCATTTCTGTCATCTAGTTCGTCATGAAAGGCCTCTAATTGTAATTTCACCTACCATCTATGTCAGTTTGTGTCAGGTTTTTTTTAAAAAAATGTTTTTTGTTGTTGACCTTAACGTGAATTTGTGAAGTCTCTGTTTTCCTCCAGCCCTGTGTCTGAAGAAGAGCCCGGGATGGTCTGTTCTCTTGATCAAGGGTAGTTTACTGTCCTTGTTATCTTGTTACATTCGTGGCTCTGACCTGCAGAGATCTTTCTTGCAGGCCAGGTAACACACCCTTACGAGGGCACCCTTGGGGCGGTGTTTACTTCTTATACTAAAAATTATGTACACTTTATTTACAATTGTTCTCCAATACTTATCAACTATATTAAACAGTGTACCTTTGAACAGTGTACTCTAAACCAATTAAAAAGTGCCACCACCACAGCAGCAGATGGAGGACAAAAGACCAAGAAGAAGAGCAGGGACATGCCCTAAATTCTCTATCTTTTTCCCCTAAATTCACATTCTAAAATCCCCAAATTCTACTTTTTCACTCTGTGATATGTTAGCTATCATTCTACTTAAATACTTATAACTTATAAATTTTCCAAGACAGTCAGAGGGATGTCCTGGGTTCCCACAAGTGTGAAGTCTTTTCTTGAGTCAGCTTGATAAACATATTTTTGGAGGATTAATTTGGAGGATAAAAAGTATCTCCATCATTGTTATTTTGTACAAAAACACCCAGAAAACTTGCTTTCAAGGATCAAGTCTAATAAATGACACTAATAAATGTATAGCAAGTGTACTTCTAGAGCTCATAGGAAATGAGGAAACAAAATTGCAAGGTGTAATCAAAAATAGTATATGAAGAAAGGAACAATCGCTATCCAAAGTGAAACTCATCTTTGCAAATATCATTAAATGAGATGTGGACAGAAGTATCAATGAATTGTGATGCATATAGAGTTAGAAAGAGACAAAATATGGGTATCTGTTGGAAGTATGAAGATATCATGTGAAGATGACATGAGGTTCACAATATATTCATGAGGATTTGCAGGTTGTTTTCCTAAACTAGATCTAGCTTCAAAGACAAACTTTAGTTTAGTGTCTGACAGCATTTCAGATGTTGATGAATATGTGAATTATCTGGATAGGTAGAAAAGAGTTATGCAGGAAAGCAGTCAGCTGCAGGGTTGTTACAGTTTGGCTGTGAGGAGAAACATGGGGTAAATAAGGAAAACATTGCAAACTACCAGAACCTTTACTTTTTCCCTGTGATATTTTTTCTGAACTTATTTTTAAAGGGAGACATGAATTTTGGAAAGGCTTTCTTTTTCTTTCTCTCTTGTGGCAACACAAGAGAGAAGCAGTGGAAAAATTAATTTCAATTTCCAACTTAAGATCAGCTGTACCCAAGAGGAATCAGGTGAGGCATAAAGGTAACATATGGTCTTTCTCCCAGATGCCTCATTCTCTGCTTCTTTCCCACAGATGTTTTATTTTCTTTTCAACTATCACCTGTGAGAAAATAAATATTTAAAAATTGCAACTATTCTCCCTCCTGTGATTCAAGCACTAGAAAGATGTTCAGAGTGGCATTCAAAAAATGAAGTCAGATATGTGCCTGTATTGAAATTTGTTTGATACTTTTGTCTGGCTTACAATGATTAAAGGCTTATTCACCTAGAATAAAAAACAAATAAAACATATAAAAGTGGAAAAATTAGTCAGCAAGTAAGCAGTCATGTTGTCGTATTGTTGAAAACTGGAAAACAAACTCACCAAACAATTTATGAGGTTAGAAAGCCAACATTATTTTTTTAGCAGCAGCGGAAGCACTGCTAAACAGGGAATTACCCTAAAGCATTCATAAGGAACAACCTAATAGACAACATTATAACCATGAAGCTAAAACATATTCATCACATTTCTGTTATATAGTGTTAAACATTTCCTGAATATGTACATATATGGTAATTATTTCCATGAACTTGTTTGTATATGAGTAAGGGTCTTTTGAGGGTCTTTGGTGGTCATTTGGGAACATCCCATTCCTCAAATTTTCCTTTTACATTCCCAGACCTTCTGATGAATCTTCTCTCCTTGGGAGTTTTTCAAATACATGGTCAAGTAAGGATGCACTTCTCTTGTCATTCCTTAGACTGGCACTCTACCTCTGTTCTCAAAATCAAGGCATCCACTAGTACATATTAGTTACTGATATACGTAAATAAGCTGACACAGACTATGAGTCACAGACGTAGGGAGTCAGCACAACGCCACAGTAACCTCTGGTATTTATACTAAGCACTCTATGGTACAAAACTAAGCATTACTCTCAAATATAGATATCATAACTATTGTGCTAAAATTAAAGGAATTTTCTAACCTCTCCCCTCAACTATGCATGGATTTCTTCTTAAAGAAATATAACCTATTTGGTTAGAAGGGGGGTTTTGGGTTATTTAAACTTATTTTCTTTGAGAAAATTTACTCTCTAGTACTAGGTTTTGACCAGCAATAATAATTCTGATGCTGAGCAAACTTGATTAAACATGCTAGAGATTACTAACTGTACAGTCCCTCTAGCATTTGTATCTTTAAAGAGAATGCTATAATTTAAATATCTGTTTTGCTGATCTCTTTCAACTTGCCCTATTCAACCCTATTAATTTTGTTCAGCAATTTCTGAACAGGAACATACAGTGCAGACAGTGCAGTGCATCCGAATACATCAGTTCAATTGTATATATGATAAACCATTGGATCATGCTTGGACAGTAAGACCAACAGATCCAGAATGCATGACATTTATTACAAACTTGCTGGCATCTGTGCTTTCTCAAAAAGTTTGTAAGGGATTGCTCATTCATGTAGCAACTGGATCTGATGTTCCTCTCAGAAAAAAAATAAAAGAGGATGTGGTCAATTTCCTCAAGGGATCAACCAGGACTTTAGGATAAATATCTCTTGATCTTCTGTAGAACAGAAGTTCACCATGAGATGGTCATAATAAAAGCAGTGCTCGAAAGAAAAGAGGTCCTTTTAAATTAAATTTCAGTCACACCTCCTGTGAATCTAGCAGTTGAACTAGCAACTGAGTTCATTGGCTAGATGCATGAGAGTAAAATTATGTCACTTCAATTCTGTATTTACTTTGAGTTTCTCTTTAGGGTCTTTGTGCTCCAAACAACACAGGGCCAAATATCACACCTGTTGCCGAGTGGTGTGTGCTGACAGTAACCTGTAGTATTCTTGGCCAGCAGTGAGACTGAAGCTGCATGCTGCAATCTAGCCTCGTTTGATTTGTGCTTAAAAGGGGTATTAGTGAGTAGAAGGTGTCAAGCATATCTGATGGTAATGGTGAAACATAGCAGAGACCCCTGTCACACATGCAGCACATGCAGTCGCATACACTACACCACACTCAGCTCACTTGTTCCTCATCTAGTATCTTGTTCAGTTGCAATAAAAGATAATGTACAAACTCATGAAACCCTCATTCTATTTTTCAGTGTTCTTTTATGGTGAGTTTCTGATTACTGTTTCTATGAGGCACTTTGGGAGACAGCACAGGAAGCAAATATCAGAATGAACTTGTGTATGTTCCTTACATTGACTTCAGTTCAAATGAATATGACTCAAGCACAAATGCTCTCTTGCTACTGAACATGAAGACAATGTCTCCCTCTTGGCCTTCTTTCTCTGAGAAGAGAGAGGATCCAGACATGTCAGTGCAATTCATCACTCATCCTTGCTGTCCTATATTGGTGATGCCTGCTTTCTCTAGGCTACTGCTGCAGGCTATGTCTTTCAACACTGCAGAAAAAAAACCCTTTCTGAACCATAATAAAAGGGATAACAGCACAAAAGAATCTGCTAATGGCCAAACCTTTCTGTCAGTCCACTTCCCATAGGCTGCTCTGCTGGGTTTGAATTGTAAAGACAGCTAACAGAGATGTGCAAGTCAGTGCTGGTGTCATGGTTATTGCTTGCTTGGTACCTCAAGTACTATCCTGCAAAATGACTGCCTAAAGGTAAGCATAATGGTTACCGACCTGCAAATGCCAATCCCATGGTGTGACAAGCCATGCTGCTTCCTTTCTCTGATTTCCTTGGCAATGTTAAAGCACACAGCACGGGTAGAAATACAGAGTATTGACTATTCTGACTGTCCCCAGGCACTCTAACTCCTTTTCTGGTCTTATTAATTTATTTACTGGTGGGCTGAATAAAGAATAAGGGCACAAAGCTTGGGCTATCCAGTGTTGTGGACAGTGAAACTGCTGAGAAGGAGGAATACATTTATTTCCAGGGCATCAAAGCTATGGTTCCACTGTTCTTTGTCAGAACCCAACAGTGTTTTATATATGAATACTGAGTGATCTTTCCTTTAAAACCTAACACCTTTGCACAGCCATTTGGTGTACATGACACAGCTGATCCATCTGTAGTTCAGGGCATTACCACAGGGCATTTGTACTATGAAGAATTAATTTGTAGTGGGATCCATTAGAGTCTAAAAGCAATACTTCAATAAGTTACATTATTATTTCTTCTATGCTTTTATCTTCTCTCCAACCAATCCTCATGCTTCAGGGCATATTCTGATTAGCAGCTGAGAAAGGGGAAAAAAGAGATTCCCAGTTGTGTAGATTTATATTATTAGATGATTTGTGAAATTGTGCAGTTTCCCTGAAATATCCAGCAGAACTAGGAAGAGGATGCTAGATTAGATGAGCAGCTGATGTGATTTTGCAAATCCTCTGGAATGGGTTCTAACCCTGAAAATAGTTTGCTCTGGTTATTAAGAACAACTTGTCTGGATCTATTGAATAGAAACAACTGGAAGTTTCCCTCTGGGTTTTGTTGTTCGCTTGCTTTTTTTTTTTAATTAGGTATTGCTCTGTTGGCTCTCTCCAAGTTATTCAGATGGGGTAGGCACACTCTGATGATTACCAACACAACTCTTTAGCCTGTGGTCTTTCCCAAAAGCAGAAAAGCTGGCAGGAGGCAGCAATGGTGGCTTGAATCTATTCATTGATTTTAAAGGGCTTTGGATCTGGCCAGTAGGCATGGATCTGTCAGGATTCTAATTTAACTGACATGTACCATTACAAAAGGCTTCATCACTGGAGAGAAGTGGATGAGACCACAGTTAGGTGCATTGGAGAATAGATAAGATGTGATTTGATATCCTTCCATGCAAGCAGTAGTTATAAGGCCTTGCACAAGCTTCAGAGATTCCTTGATCTTCAGTGTAAAGTAGGATGGAATTTTCCCCCTCCTATTGCTCCTTTCCCTGTTTTATAATAAAGTGGCAACATTAAGGAGGAAAGCAAAAATATGGTATGAGATTTTTTTGAGAGAGCATGAAAGGAATACATCTCTCAATTTCTGTCCTTGGCCATGCCTCTCTTCATATTCTACTAATGGCAAATCCTAACCCTGTTTAATATGGGATATGTTTAGAGAACAGAGATCTTGCCTCCACACTGATTTTCAGTCTGTGTTTTATGTGGCATCGCCAGTTAGATAACTCCCCAGTGAGACATGATAACACTGTTACAGTTCTCAAAAAACATTCAAATTGAATATTTGTGGGTAAATCTGCCAACAGTAAATCACTTTTGGTCATTTCAAGTGCAAACAAGATGTAATATTTTAGCTTTGGAACATATTTTTATAGTCCGTGTGGGCCTGAGTGACATGTCTGCTGAGTAATGTGGTTTTTTTTTTCAGTGAAGTACATGCTGTTTCTTCAACTATATACTCTTTCTGGCAGTGCACAATAGAAGCTCTTTAAGCAACTGATCTGCTATCAAAAGTGATGAAGGTCACTTGCTGGGAAGTACCAAAACCTTGTTAGAGTCAATATGTGCAAATAGCTAAGTGAAGTACATTTCCTGTGACAGCCACAGGCCCAGCAGAAACGCCCATGGAGAAAGTAATAGATCAACAAATATAGCTGCTTTATCTGACATTGGATACAGCTGAAGTTGTGGCGTGGAAGAAGGTGATGTTTAAGCCCTTATTGCAGGACTTTCCATCCCTGAGGTGAAGCTGTGATGGCTATGTGCAGAAGGAACAGAGACATCAAAGCCATTTGATGTTTCTTCTGTAACACCTAGTGAATTGTATGTTAAAACCAAGCTGCTGAGGGACAAATACAGATTTTCATTTCAAAGATATAAAAGACTCCTGTGCTGCTGATTCGAAGATTTCATGTTAGGGTTATTTTATGTTAATTTGTGTTAATGTTTACCAAATTTGTAAAGTAAATAGGAAAAAGTGGCTGTAGACTTTATGCTTATGGATTCCTTATATCTTCTGGTGAACATTTTCCCTGAAATAAGAAAAGACTGTCTGAAAGGCCAACCAATAAACTTTTCTTTTATCTCCAACTCATCCAGCATTCTGTTTACAGTAGATATATTTGTTTTGAAAAAGAAGTTCTTTCAGCAAATTCTTTAACCGCCATTGAGAACAAGTATTCAGAGTACTATTAACACTCTAGATAGGACCAATATTGGTACCAAAATATCAAAATATTTTTTGATTTGTTGGTGTTTTAGAGATTCATCTATATGGCTATCTGGCAAATGGCAAGAAATTTTGTAGGGACATTATCAAAATAGATTTGATATTTCTGAATTTCTATATATCTGATCACTGGGTTACTGTATATTTAATATCACCTACTTGCATAATATAAAATTTTCCTTTTAAAGTTACTTATTATGAAGTGCAACTAAAATTATTCCAAAACCAAAAAACCAGAGAATGCAAGCAACTGAATTTACTCAAACTCTATACATGCTTCTTCCAAATTAATTTTCTAATTATGTTCTAATTTTTATTTTCTAAAGTTTATTTATAGTTAAGTATCCAGCATTTAATATTTCTTTACCTTGGGCCTTCACCCTTTCACAGGACAGTCAAAAGGCATAGTTTTATCTTATATTTTATTGATGTTGCTCTGGCCTGTTTGCAGCCCTCTGATGAATAATAAGGAAATATGTAGTTTTCCTACGAACATATACCCCATAAAATGCAACCACTGACTTTTCTCTCAGATAGTACCAAACAAGTTATTGATGTCTTTGAAGAGACTGTAAATTTTCATGCCTTAATTTAGCATGTTTTCAGCAGTGTTGAGTGTTTAGCAAAAATAGTTACAAAAATATAATGCTTTTTCTCACATGCAAAAAATGTTAACCATTATGGTTGATCTAGTGTTAGGAAAACATACTAATGAGGGGGAAAATTTTAAAAATGCTTTGATTAAAACCTTTCTTTTTGCTTATTCGGTTTATATAAGAAAGCATCCTGCTTGTCAAACCTGATTTCCTTCTACAGCAGGATAACCCACCTAGTTAATCTTGCAATGTCAACAAAGCTCAGACTTCAGCAAAGCTTTTGAAGCAATCTCTCAGTATCCTTCTGGACAAATCTTCAGCATGCAGCTGAATAATTCAATGGGTGAGCAATTGGTCATGGGTTGGTCACAAAGTTATACTGAGTAGGGTGACATCAGACTGGGGTCCCCTCATGTGTAAGGTTCTGAAGGACTCCATCCTCAGCCCATTTCTCTTCAACCCCTTATTAATGGCTTGGAATCAGGACTTGAAGGAATACTAATTAAATTTGCCAACAGCACTAAATTGGGAGGAGCTATTGATTTCCTTAAGAGAGAGAGGACCAACAAAAAATCATCAACAAATTAGAGAGATGTACAATCCCTGATCATATGAACTTTAAAAGGACAAGTGACAGATTTTGGACCAGTGTTAAGATCCAGTTATTGAAGTTATTAGAAAGCGGACTCTGCCTAAATTAAGGTGCAAATGACGCTATATGCCAGAGTCAATAGTATGAGTTTTATTAAACAGTAAGTATGTGAGAGAGAAGAGAAATAGAAAGAAATAGAAAAGGGGTGGGGGAGAGAGAAAGATATTTACAGAGAGACAGATAAAACACAAAATAATCCCACTCTGGGCATCGCAACAGCATACTTTTGATCCTTTTCTTCTAGTCTTTTCCATGGTGGGAGTCCTGCAAAACATAGGGTTAAGTGGATTAATATGTATTCAGGCCAGATAGGAATGCCCAGGTGCCTTCCCTGGAGGAAGCAAGTTTGACACAGTCTCTTCCAACAGACTCTGGATCCATTGCATTATTTTGCAACACTTGCATCATATTTTCAGGACAGCTGCTGGGTTTGGCATTCCTGTAGATACATTCTTCTCCCTGAACCTTGTTTACTTCTCCCTAGACCCAAGGTAACTGAACAATAGTGTCATCTTTATCTCGTCTCAGGTCCCCACTAGGTAGCTTAACTCTCAGTCCCTAATTCCAGTCAGAAGGCACATTGAGGGAGGGGTGGACTTTGGTGGTTGCAGCTTCTTTATACAGGTTTACCATAATGGGCAAAAAAATCCTCCATAATGATGTTTAAACCATTAAACCCAACATTTCAGTCTCTCACAACCTGGTAGCAGAAGAGGTCACTTGGTTTGTTCAGCCTGGAGAAGTCTGAGGGGTGGCCTTATTGTGGTCTTCAACATCCTCCTGCAGTGAAGTGGAGGGGCAGGTGCAGATCACTTCACTCATAACCAGTGACAAGATTCAAGGAAACAGCATGAAGCTGAGTCAGGAGAAGTTTGGGTGAGATATCAGGAAAACATTTTTCATCCGAAGGGTGGATGAGCCCTGGAATATGCTCCCAGGAAATTGGTCACAACACCAAGCCTGTCTGAGTTCCAGAAGTGTTTGGACAATGTTCTCAGGCACATGGTGTGATTCTGGGGGTGTCCAGCACAGGGCCTGGAGTTGGACTCTATAATCCTGTTGAGTTCCTTTTAGCTCAACATATTCTACAATTCTACAGTTCTTGATATTGTTTTACTAATCTTCTTGTGACCACTAGGATAGCCAGCCTGAGCAAGTTTGTTTGATTCTTTTTTTGATTTATTTAGAATGTAAACAACTCATGTCAGAGAACTGTTTTCTTAGTTCATAGAAATCCATATTTTTCTTTCTTTATTATGCAGCGGTACATGAATATTCCAGCAAACGACAATGGAAAAAAAAAGCATTACTCCCAAACATATTTGACTTAAAATCTGATGGTTTTTTACTGATCTTCCCTTAAAACTTCCATAACAGCTACCCCGCAGAAGAGCAGCCAACACAGTTCCAATACTGTATAAACTAGAAATGGATACAAACAATATACAAAGAATATCTCCTGTAAAATATCCATTATCTTTCTCCTTGGTGCCATACTGCATAAAATCTTCAAGAAGCATTTAACTAAATGTAGAAGTACTCCAACATAAATGTAGACAGGCAGAAATCATCAGATATTTGCTATGATCCACTACAAAGGGAGACTGCAAAATTGCTATAATTGAAGCCAGGCAAGGCCAGACTTGACATACATCTATTAAGATCAATTAGGAATAATTAAATCATGATGCATGGTGGAGTAGATTAACTCTTCCAACCAGGTGATAATAACATCATTTCCCCTTTAGCCCAAACAGCCAATATTGTGGATCTGTTTTCATTAGGAAAGAAAATTGATTATGTAGACCTACAATATTCTTTGATGTACTTCAAGTTTATTTGAAGAACAGTCAGTCTTGTTGGTATGAAAAAACAGAAATAAAAAATGGCAGTTTTCTTGCATGCAAATCTCCAAGTCTGCCTTTGGTCATGTTTGGGGTGTTTTTTAACAAAGCAAAGGTGCACGCATTCCTCCCTCTTGCCAGCACAGACACACAGAGTGGTTTGTTGTATTTCAGGTGTCCTTAAACACACTTAGAGTTTATCAGCTATTCCTCACCATGCCAGTTTAGACAATAAAATAGCCTTACATCCAAACAGCGGACCGCGGAGCAGAAGCATTCAGGCTGGTGAATCATCACAGTGCGGTGCAAAGTGACTGAACAAGGTTGTGCTGGCAGCACGGTCGTGTTCACTAGCAAACCATGGCTGGGTGTCTGAGACCTGTGCTTCACTTGCTGGGAAGTCTCTTGCAAAACTTCTTGGGTTTGGTTACATTTTATAAAGAGAATCCGCCTTCTTTGCGCTTGCAGGGAACATGGGGTGATCATGTGGGTTTTAATATACTCATCTTCTCTTCACAAGACAAAACCTTAATAATGTTAGCTATTAATGCCTAACATAATAAGAGTGAATAGAGAACCGCTTTGTTAAACAGAAATATTGATCCTAATGCTTGGTGGGTGGGGAGTAGTCTGAGATTCAGTAGTTACAGCTTCTGTTTCAGTCTCCAGAATAGACTCCAGCAAAATGAGAGCAAATTACTTTAATCTCTCTGAGTTTGAGTCTCCATAGATCAGACAAACAACAAAATCACACCTCTTGCAAAGATTGAACCTGTGGCTACTCTTAATTGGTATTTAGAATTAATCTGATTCAAGACTTAAGGAAATCAATCAAAAGATTTCTATTGACTTTCTCAATAAATTAATCATATTTTTATGCACCACGTAATTTTTTTTTTTTTTTTTCTGTGAGGGAGAGTAAATAGTGTGCTTTTTGCCAAATGACCTGAGGTGATAAATGCTGTACAGATCCAGTAAGAGGGGGCAGGGCAGCGCTTGGGAGGGTTGAAGAACACGAGGAAACACTGGCTAAAATATTAATTGTAAAAACCACCTTTTTAAATTAAATATTTTCAAAATCATATGAAGATGAATTAAAAGGCTAACATAACTGATTAGGAAAATATAATGGCCACATTGTCTTCTAAAGAGTGTAGATTGGTAAATAGATAAGCTTTGGGCAAAAAACATCCTTTCTCCTTGCTCTCACCCCAGCCTCCAGCAGTGTGTTCTGTACAGTTTGAACAACATGCTAACTTTTCTACATGTGCATAAAATGCACAAATGTTCCTCAGCTGATACTTAGCTGGGTCTTGTGAATGCTACCCAAATTACAAAAAGAATAAAATATAAAATATATTTTCCTATAAAATATACTGATTACAGTATTATGTAAAGTTCATTATAAGAGTAATCCTGCATATTTCATTAATGTAAAATTTAAGGATGCTTATTCAAATGTTTTTTTTTGCAGTATACCTAGTCTATAAAAACTAAGGTGAAATGTATTCAATCACCTCTGCATATGAACATTTTACTGAACAGGGCTTAATGTGCTCAGATTACTGTCATGCACAATTGTTTCCTGAATCAGAATATTGCCTCATACACAAAACATAGCTAATCAATTTTGAACAGTTCCTGACCATCAGCTGTCCTCAAAAGCCTGAGAGTGTTCTTTTGTGCCTTAAAAAGCATACAAAAAGCATGTGCTTTGAGTTTGAAGTTAATAAGGTCTTATTGTTCTGTAAAGCAGAAACAAGAGACTGAAGAAAAATCACACAGGGAAGATAATTTTTTTTTTTTTTTAAATTGCATGCAGAAACTCTGTGAATATCAAGCATACCAGTAATTCAGACTTTCTTATTTTTTTTCTCTTTCTAATTAATATCAACTACTTATATTCCAGAGGTTAGAAAGATGAAGAAAAGTCACATGAATTTCTTCAGAACTGTAAAATCAGTTGGAGATTGAGCAGTATGCTGCTGTCAGTGTTACTAGATAAAGCCTGGAACATAAGAACTGACAGAACAGTAGAAAATAGAGTGTTTCAATGTTGTTGACTTTCACCTTACAGGGAGTGACTAGAGGATATGTAATGCTCTCTGTGCATTCACCATTTATGTAAACTTGAGTCTGTATTAGACTGCCATGGAATATCCATGATAATTAGCTTTTCATAGACACTGAACCCATTTCCAAGTTGTGCATCTATTTTATTTAAGAAAAAATAATCTGGAAAATCTCTATAACCAAAATACATATTGTGTTAGTACCTTTTTGAAATTGAAGTATTTTACATTGTATTGGAGATGCAGGATAAGTAAACTACCATTTTATTATATGGAGAAGTGAAAGACTGAAAGCAGCTTTTTAAGATGCATAACCTTTTATTTCTTTCTCACATATTAATTACAGTAAGAATATGGCTAAGAATAATTCTGTGGCCTTCCTGTTAGTAAAACAGAAAGCAAAAGTAAATGGACCAGAGTTACTTCTGCTGGAGAGAGCTTGTCATCTGCTGGAGGCAAGCAGAAAGAAATAGTCTCATGCAACAGATGAATACTGCATTCAGATACCCTGATGATAGGGGATCTTATTCAAACAGGATTTTAAAACAGAACAAAAAAGAAATAAATAAAATTTGCTTCTGAAAGTCACAACAACTTTGGTCTCTTAACCTTACTGGGTAAAGTATTACTCCAGTGCTCATGAATACGTGTTTTGATTTCTATAAAGACTCCTGGAAGATTGAATCCTTTTAGAACATTGTTAGCTCATCTACCACTATTTCTTTTCAAGCTGAGAAACAGACTGAAGGAGAAATCTGCATGCATACACTGTTCTTTAACTGTGTACTCAGAGGCGGGGAAATCCTAGTGATCATACTCCCAAGAAGGAAATATTAGTCTGTGGATCATTTTGACTAAATTGGCATGATCAACAATGGTTTTGCCTGTCTTCAAAACACCCACAAATAAACATGATATAAACACTGTTAAATAAAAGACTGCTGCATTAAATAATATGACCTTGCTACCTTTTAGTCGCAGTGTTAGAGCACAAACTTATTTTAATTAGCAGTCAGCAACCAGACTGTAACTCCACTGAAGGAGCATTGAAGAATCACTGCCTATTAACAACCCAGCGGTAAGTAAGCCAGTACAAATACTTGTAACCAAATAGTGTACATTTCAGGAGTGGAGAGGATTAGCTATTGGGCACACAACACAGTGGAGGAAATTGCTTTATTCCCAGTACTGCTGGGTACCAGGAGGCAATCACTATGCCTCTAGCCCATTAACAGCATTCGGAGTGTTGCTTCCCATAGAAGGGGTTATTGGCTAACCACTGGGTGACCAATTAAAAGCTATGAATAAGTCCCAAACCAAACAGCATGGGGCCTGTTTGTGGCACAGTGGTATCATTACTAAAGTGAAAAACTTGATGAGAAAGGAGCATATTTAATTATAGAACTATACAAATGGCTAATTAGGACTATAAAGTGAAATGAATGACTTTCCAGTGGATTTTTGAATGTTACTGATAACTACTCAGCTTCTTTGGAGACCATGAAAGTGATCTACAGTGCTAGCCTGCATGTTACTGTAATGAATGGATCTTCATTACTGGGGACATGTTTGACCTGGTTGCTCAGGTAGCATGGGCAGTCCTCAATTCTGCTCCCTGCAAGGGTTCTGTGCAGTCCCTGGTCTGCTGTGAGCTTCACTTGCTTTCACCCCATTCTCACAGGTTTAGAGGCAAAAGCATTACCTGCAATTGAAAGCCCCTCTCACTTTGAAGTCAAGTGTTTCACTAATTTTGCAGAAGCTTAGACCCATGCTTAGATTTGGCCTTTAAAATCACTAATGGGTTAGAAAAAAATCTTTCCCCTTCATATCCCTCCCCAGGATCTTACAAACTCCTGCACCTGTACCAGTTATTTTAATCCTTACTGAACAAAGTAGAGATTCCTTTAAATTGCTTAGTCTAGCTTCCAAAAGAGACCCCAGAGCCCAATGATTTCTTAATGAGTAGTGAACTTTTCATTTCTTCGCTACATGTATCCTCAAAATGAGGAGAGGAATGTTTCTACTTCACAAAAATAAAGAGACCTGATTTTTTAACTGAGCTTTTTTCCAGCTGTGTAAGCACTCTGAGGACTAGAGAGGATGCTTATCCAGGCAAACAACCCATGCAATTATTTATTGACTCGATTAGTGGCAACAGGAAAAGGAGAGGTTGAATTTTAGTTAGCAGAGTGGGCATATTCTACAGCTCCTTAAATAATATGTGTTACAATATATCCATACCACAAAAAGAATTAAAGTCACAGCAAAGCCTGGCCATTGGAGCCCCTCAGTGTTGAGAAAAACCCTTGCAAATAATAGGGTTTAGCGGTACAAGAGGCATGCTACCAGTTGTTTAGACAGTGTCCCTGGATTCACTGATGATGGGAATCTTGCACATTCAACATACACAAAGACCATGGAAGGCCTGGAAGAAGTTTGTGAACATGCATCCCTAACCAGAAAGTGAACTCATTACTTCTTAGTTTTACTTTTGGTGAGCTTTGTCTGCATTTCTCAGTCTGCAAAAGAAGATTGTCTGTCCCTCCTTCCTGGTTACCAGTCTTTTACACCCTAAATGGTCAATGCTAAAGTCTTGAAAGATTTAACATCACTCTTAATGTTTTATGGCCTCACTTTCATTATATCCATTATCATATAAGCACACACCAACTTTTCTGTCCTAATATGCAGGAATTAATGCAGTTTCTTGTTGACAAATGGAAAAATCAGTTAATGTTTCCAATAAATAGCAATCTCAATTAGATGAACTTGCTTAAGTTGCCTTTCTGCCCCAATCAAGTCACAAGATTCTGAGTCCTGTTGTGATTTAACAATGTACTATGGAGATGACAAAATATTTCGCTGAGGCTTAATTTGAAGTTTGGCTAACCCATCCTTTGCATCTATTTCAAAGTGACATAAACCACTTTCTTAACCTTAGGAAATTTAAAAGCAAGTCAAGGCTATAATAATATCAGTTGGGGTTGGTGTTTTACTTTCTTGGAAAGTTGTTTTTCTTTTTTGGGTAGGGGGTTGGTTAGAGTTTTTTTGTTTTGCTTTTTCACCAAGACAAAGCTTGCCAACAGACAGTTGTGGATCTTCTGTTTTATAAGCCTATAAAAAAAAGCAATCTTAGCAACAGGAGACATTCTGGCTTTACCTACAGTGTCCAAAGCTCATGTCTCAAGAATTAAGAAACTTCTTGAAAGCAGCAGAAAATGAGCATCAGAAACCAAATGAAGCACATATTATTACAAACAGCAACTTCTAGGATATTTCACATTCTGATTTTTTTTCCCTGAAAAATCTACCATGTTGTTGTCTCCAAGGAAAAATAGAAAAACAGTGTTTATAGGGAGAGGATATAAACTATATATTTATTTGCAAATGTTATATGGAGTTAAAACCGTATAAAATATGATTTATATGGAGTTACCATAAAACTGGTACATGATTGATTAGTAATGATGACATTGTACAGAGAAGCACCAGAAAAAAATTGTTATGAATCTTTCAGTACTCTTCTGAAACTGAAGTTTGTCTACAGATGCCTATATTACAGATTATTATATTAATGAAAAGGTTCTTTTCATAGAATCAAGTTATTTTCTCCATGTTTTCTTTCTGAAGACAGAATAATGCTGAAAGAAAATTTTGCACACTAATCATAACTGTTATTTTTCTCTAAATCACACTGTGCAGCAGAAATCACTATAAATATTTTTTTTCTTTGACCTCAAACTGCAGCCAGAGATTCATTTTCAGGGCTAAAATATTGTTTACAAATACTTCTTCTATTGATTTAATTTATTAATTGATATGCAGTGAAAAGCAGACAATAAAGCTGTGAAGTAACTAAAATTCAGAAAAGGTGTGGGAATATTACACCTAATTAACACAGGAATCACTGTTTAGTAGTGTGACTGTGATTTAGGGAAGATGTGTACAAATGGTAAATTAGTAAAATATCAGCTCTTTAAAAATTACAATTCCAGCTATGGTGTGCAGAATACATTATTTCTTCAAGGACAGATCAAAACTTTGAGTTGTTTAAATGCTGTCATAAACTTCTCATTGTATGTCCAGTAGTTCCCTCAGACATTGATCAATGGTTGTATTCTGACATGGACTGTACCATTTCACACTATCTTTTATTTCATAGAAATCTTTCATTTTTATTATGAGAATAAAAAGCATTCCTTTTTATGTTGAACAACTGTAGTAGAGGACAGATTGTAGACAGCACAAATTCTCAAAAGCAGCAATGGCAGCAAGCATAGCAATATGATTTATCATTCCACACTAACCTGAACATCTAGACATAAATTATTGATGTGGTATCATGCACAGGTGAATGTACTAGAGAATTAAAGAGAATAAAATAATTAGAGAAATAAAGAGAATTAAAGCAAAAAACCTCCATTCAACACCCTAGTAAATGTCTCATTGTCTGGATAAGTTAAAGTTGGCTAAGTTAATTTAATTTAAGTTAATTTTCAAATAAAGGGTAGAAAGGTCTAAAGTCACCATCTATGGATCCAGTGATGAGACTGTTATTGCAACTTCAGTGATTGTTGGTCAAGACAATGTGGTCTTGGTCCACTGGGTCTGGGACAAACCCATGAGACACAAAGTTCAGTGGGTTGATTTATGCTCAGGCTGGGTGGGAACACCCAAATACCTCCCCTGGGGTGGGGAGTTCTACTCTGTATGATTTAATGCTGTGGGTCATGGGACGCTTCGAGTGTCTCTTACAGTTTATGACACCTTCTAAGGCATGACAGCAGCCTCTGACATCAGCATAGTTCACCAGATTATGCCCACTAGAAGAGATGAATACCTTGAGGCCGACTGTTAATGTGCCAGTACTTCCCAGAGGAAATTTTCACACCTGATTCAGTTACATAAGGGAGGACAGTGGCATGATACCAGTTTGTACCTCTGGTGTTGGGTGTGCAATTCCTCTGCACCAAAGCACTTGCATTGCCTGTCTCCAGAAAAGCACCCACTGCTTCTGCAAATGGCCAAGTGTTTTGAGTCATTGAGACATTCCGATGGCCTACATTTGCTACTCTCTTGTAATTGAAGAAGAACACCACGTTTGATAAAGGTTTTCTTGAAGAAAGGCTGATAGATCAAATTTGATCCTAACTTAGTAGAAGGTAGATTGCCACAAATTGTAAATTTTTGCCTTTGTTGTACCTAACTCCTTATGCATGTTCCTCTTGCTTCATATGATGAAAATATTTGCCAGCATAGTCCTATGCAGTTGAATAGCCCAATCTATACCCTAGTCTTCTAATTTACCATGTTTATCAATATTCTATTCTTTAATTAGAATGAAAGGGGTGGCAAATATGCAGTTTCTTTCTTAAGAACATTCATGGAAACTGAGCCTCCAGTGCTGAAATGGTGCAAGAAAAAATGTGGCTAAGCTGACTACAGTAAAAAAATGAAATTCCGTCTCCCCCAAAATGCAGTGTGGTGGGTTGGCCTTGGGTATATTCCAGGTGCACCACCAAGATACTTTATCAGTTCCTTCCTGGACAGAGGGAAATGAAGACAGGCTCTGGGATTGAGATCAGGACAGGGTGAGATCAAACACCAATTATTGTCATGGGCAAAACAGATTCAGCTTGAGGAAAATAATATAATTTATTGCTAATAAAATCAAGTTAGGAAAATAAGAAATAAGAATTAATATTATAGCACCTTTTCTCCACCCCTCCCTTCTTCCTGGGCTCATCTTCACTCCAAATTCTCTATTTCTTCACCCCCCAGTGCTACAGGGGGACATAGAAGAGGATATGCAGCCTCTTCATCATGTATTGTCTCTGCCACTCCTTCATTACTCTCTTGTCCTGACCAAGTGACAGGTTCCTCTCAGAGCAAATAGTCTTCCATGAACCTCTCTAATGTGAGTCCTTTCAGAGGCCACAGTTCTTCACAAACTTCCACAGCATGTGTCCCTTCCATGGGATTCAGGCATAGCCAGCTTGAGTGTGACTCCCGTGGGAGTCAAGTACTGCCAGCAAACATGCCCTCTGTGGGCTCCTTTCTCCACAGGACCACAGATCCTGACATGGGATTCCTTGCAGGGTCACAGCCTCCTTTAGGCATCCACCTGCCTTGGGGTCCTGTATGGGCTGTGGATGAATCTCTGCATCCCCAGGGACGTCCATGGGCTGCTGCACCACAGGCTGCAGGGGAATCTCTGCCTTGGCACCTGGAGCCCCTCCTGCCCCTCATTCTCCACCAACCTTGGTGTCTGAAGAGTACTCCTCTCACATGTTCTCCCTCCTTTTTCAGAGCTGCAGTTGTATAGCTCTTTTTTTTTCTTCTTAAGTACTTTATCCCAGAGATGTTACCGCTGCTGCTGACTAACTCAGCCTTGGCCAGTAGTGGGGTTGTCTTGGAGCCTGCTGGCACTAGTCCTCTCTGATATGAGGGGATGCTTCTGGCATCTTGTTACAGAAGCAAGGACCCTGTAGTTCCCCCCCATTACCTAAACTATGCACATAAACCAAATATGCAGAGTTCTTTTCAGCCACCTCAGACCAGTGGAGGTCATAATATTGAGGAGACTGGAGAGGCTTCTGGAAAGAGACATGAGTAAAACCTGTGTTTGCCAAATTTCTGTAGATAGGTTTAATTTGGGGGAATTAGAAAAAATGTTGCAATGCAAAACCCCAGTATCTATAGGAATCCATGTTGGTTTAAATATTGGAATGTTGGGAAGAAAATAAATAGACATCATCCTTAGAAACTTAGTTTACACAAGCATTTCTTGTGTGGGCATTTGCTGCCACATAGGTGGATGTTAGATAGGTGATAAAATAAATCAGTAAAGCACTAGACCTCAATGTCTGAGCCTGGATGAGAAGTGAGAAATACGAGCTTGAACACATTTAACATACTGATGCAACTAGATGTCTCCTAGACAGAAACAAGGCCAAGCCTGTACACCTTGAAGTGAAAGTTCACAACTCTCTCTTGGACAGTGTCAGCAAAACACTGAAGATTTCTGACATGTTTAAAATTTTGAAGTTATATCTTTGTCTGATGAGATTAACTCCCACAGAACAATGAAACAACTTGATTCTTAGCTAAATGGCTGCCTACCTATGACTTTTTGTCTGTGGTTTTGGGGTTTTTTTTGGACCTAAAATTATCCAAAATTACTTCAAGGAAGATGGTTAGCAGCAATTTTCTGTCCATAAATGAGCATTTAATAGAAGATATTTATGAAATGGTTTATACTTTTGAATTGATTACAAATGCTTTTTACCTATACCTGAGGCCTATTTAAAAAACATACATCATACTCACTGCCTTCATTATTGAGTTCCCTTTTCTCTTAATATGCTGAAGAATGAATTTTTATGCTGTTTCCAAAAATGTGCTCACAATAATAAAGGTGCAGACCAAAAGCTGAAACTTGCAGAGGAACTACAAAGTACAACTGTCTTTCATGTCAAGCTACTGTGGTTTTCATAAACATACTACTATGTGATAGTCAAAAGATTTCTTTCAAGCAAATTCAAATTATGATAATGAATTTTCAGTTGGGTCTTCAAGGTTTTCAGCATCTTTTTCTGTTGATTTTCTTTGGAGGTGTAGTTTTCTCATATGGTCCATTTCCTAACACCAGCCAGAAATCATCTTCAGTAGTCTGAGAGGGAGGAGTCTTCAAAGACAATCACAACACCTTTCCCCCCTTGTGTGTACACAAGCTCCTGCAAACTATGCTGTGATTGACATCTTCCGTTGCTTTCTATGGTATCTTGTCAAAAGTGATGGAAAACTGCTGTGTGGGTTTTTTTAATTCCCTTTGAAAATCTAATTTTGTCTTAAAATTGTAAGTAGCACAGTCAGCTTGGAATAGCCCATCTAATATAGTTACAGTGCAACCTGAGAGTAATGACTGTGACTTGTAAGGTAAACTGAATAGCAAGGGTGACAAAAGTGAGATTTTCATCAGTTTACTGTTGCCTCAATTTTGACAATGATTATATGAGAAATGCTTTTATTTTTGGCCCTTAAAATTATAAAAGATTCTTGTTTCCTATAGAGATAAATATGAAATATGTTACAACATTTAATATATTTTTGGAAAATATTTTTATGTCATTTCATGTCAAAGAAATTTTCATCTTGGTGTTGACATAGTTTTGTTTTCATGAAAGAGTAATTTTGACATATTGCCTTATTTTTTGGATAGTGGTGGGTGAAATGGTGGTGTTTCATTTCTTGGCACCAATGATAGGTGCAAATAAAAAAGTGTGTGTGTTTTGAAAAGTAAGGCACTTATACTTTAAAGAATAATTATTGTTCTGTCCAATTATCTCAGGAGTTACTTGCTTTGACCAATATTTCTGTTTTGACATTTCTGTCAAAATATTTGGTATTTGACAGCCAGAGTAAAAAGGACAGGGTATCATTTTCCCCTTAAACTTTCACTGAGGTACATTTATTTCAACATACATATTTATTTTAAACAGCAGATATGTGCCTAATATAGTGGTATTCCTTCAGTACATAGCCATGAAATAATGTTAATGGCCTAGCTAACTTTGGGATAACAACATAAAAGGAGGTAGCAGGGTGTTTGTTCTTTTTATGGCAACTTCAGGGACTGTGGTAACCTAAAACAAAGAAAAATTTACCTCCAGAAAAAGACAAGAGAATTTCAAGATACTGTGCCTGCTAAGGGAAGCTTAATGGCAGTCCATAACATTCACACTTCACAAAGAAATTTAATTTTCTGTGTCCTTAAATCAAGGCCAAAAGTTAGGTCCTCTGGCCTGGAAAATTGAGTTTTTCTAACTGTGAAAAAAACACCTTATCCCATGCAATATGGTGAGACTCTAATTTGCCTTCAAATGGCAAGAGTTATCTTCAATTCAGTGCAGAAAACAGTGTGGTCAGAAGAATTCCAGGTAGAGGAAACAAGACTGATCCCAAGGTGAGTCCTCAGTAATTCTGAGACTTGCAGGCATTATAAGAAATTTTCTTATATGGAGTTTGGTGTGTTAATTCAGGAATTTCATTCAAATTAAAGAAATCCACACTTCCTGTTTCCTAAAGCAAAAGTGAAGAAGCCAGGAGATTTCTATCTATTTTTGCTTTAAATAAGGTTGAAGAACTGTGGGGCAGGAATAGAGAACCAGAGAACAAAAGCAATGTGAGTACTTCTTGTTTTTACAAGACTTGGAATCTTCTGCTGATTCTGAAAAAACATTGGTATAAGTATTGTGGGGATAGTTTATTTACATTTAACACTCTGGTATACAAACTTTTCTGTAAAATCCATCTCAGTAGCAAGTTCCTCAGGCATCTGTAACAAGTATCAGCGAAGGTGCTGCCTGTATTTGAATCCATGCATTTGGGGATTACACTGGCTAATGATGGCCTAGGATGTAATGTGGACTATGTCAAAGGCATCTGCAACACTTCTTTCAGCCTGAACTCAAGGAGAAAGAATTTAATTTGTTTTATCAGCCAAGACTGGTTAAACTCATACTCTGTTTGCAGAGAGTAGAAGCAAGAGACAGGCAAAAGGTCAGTGCACAAGGCACGATATTTTCTCCAAAGTTGTGCGTGGAAACCATTCTAAACAAAAATGCCTCACCTGTGATTTTCCTCATGCTTAATGGCAATTGGACTTTGTATACAAATAGTAAAAGCCATAAACCAAAGCAAAACTAATGGACCTTCCTCAACTCATGGCAGTCTTCAGGATTATAATACTGGTTTCTTGGGAAATACATGACAAAAACAACACTTGTAGAATTGGGTTGTCAGGAAGCCAATTCACTTAGAACGCAGACATTTATTTACATCTGCAATTAGGGCAGTTAGTCACAGCAAATTTGACATAAGTCATTTTATCCCCTGAAAATATAAATTAGATGAAGGTCTGGAGTAGTACAACTATGTTGAGGTCTTCACATACATTCTGCAAGTAGATTCTGGCTAATGAGAAATGTATGTTGCTAGCAATTGAAAGATCGCATCATCATTTGTTTATTATTCCTGTCTGTCTTATTATTATTCTTGTCTGTCCTGTTCTGTTTGCCTGAACGTGAATGAAAAAGTAAGATATAAATCAAAGTAAAAATCATACAATGCCTAGCAAAAGGCATAAACACAAACAAAACAAATGTATTTGAAAGGCTTTATAGTTATGAAAATGAAGAAATACATTACTGCCCAGATGCAGCAGAAAACATATTAAATACTGTCATAAATGTGAATTAAGTTAGAAAATTTGCATGCATGATCATTTGTAAATTAACATGTATAAAAGTATAATGAACTCAGTTTTGAAAGCTGTGATTTTCATGTTAAGGGCTGGTATTCTATTCTAGAGCTACACTGAAAAACATCTTTGCAACAGTAGACTCAAAACAGGAGAGTGAAAGCTGGAGTCCAGAGAAATGTAGTTCGTATTTGGCAATATGGATGACCTATTCTTTTTATGAACTGCCTTAGATCCTCAGGAAGGACCTATTCTAGAATGTAAGAATTTTTTATTTGAGTTATTATGTTAATGGATGTGCCTAGGAAACAAATATACCAAGAAGTGGTATATGCTTCTTCTGACACTATCCCAAGGCTAAGGGATTAACTTTGCTGTAGTCATTAATTTCCATTTTGCTTGAGAAATAAATGATTACCAGATGGCACATGGCTATTTTTACATATTGTATGGCAAGATTCCAGCTGATAATTATGACATTACAGCAACACTATGTTTTGTGTTATGAATATTTGGCACTTAGCTTAGTAATCACTCCTTAGAATCATTTCTTCTCTTGCTCTCTTTCCTCCTCTGCCTTTCTCTCCTCTCTTCCCTTCTTTGCCTCTGTCATGTTCAGCTGAGGCAGAAATAAAGTTCAGGAAAGTAGCTGAGAAAACAGTAATTTTTTATGGAGTCAATACTTAAGACAGGAAAACCAGAAAACTTGCAACTAAAAATCTCTTCCATTAAACAATTCTCACTTCCAAAAACTGTGTGAGTTCTGGTTTTGTATTTTTCATTTCTGTTTTGATGTCTTAGACTCCATCAAGGGTAAGTCAGGAGAAATTGTCTCATGCATTGAACATCAGAAGAGCCACGTACTCACAGAGTAGTGAATTTGCTGCTTATGCTTTCAGGTCTGTCATATGACAACCATGTTACAGCATTCACTGGCCTTTTTTATTAGTTATTTTTTTAGAACCTCGCAGGGAGGCTGAGAGAATCTGAAAGCAAAGGTAATTGTAATTACAGCAATTTTGTACTGTTCTGTAGAAGTAATAAATCTAAAATATAATGTAACACTGGAGTAGAGATGAGTCGTTAAGAATACTGGAATTTTAAGAGCTGTACCTTGTCAATGAGCCAACTCACATGCATTGAAACAGGGAAAACATTATAGTATTGTTTTATTTCAAGTGTAGAAGTCTGTCTTGATTACTTTAACTCTTCTGAGGATCATGCACTTTACCTTGAATTTCTTAGAATTTCTCTGTCATTCATTTAACACTTTTCAAAACCTATTTTTAAGGAAATATATCCACAAATGCAATAAATATATTTGTATATAAAACATAAGCAAGACGGGAGAAGGAGAACATTACAAGAAAATGGAAAGTATTTTTTAGGATAGGTGATATAGAATGGCATTTTTTTAATTGTTACTCATGATTCATATACGTTTGTCAGTTTGTTTCTCAGTTTCTGCTATTTAAAAAAAGTGCTGTGCGGCTTAAATGAGAATAGTTCCCTGTGAATAAAGAAAGACTTGGTCAAAAGATGTGCTTTTACAAATTGTATTGCTCTCCCTAGACAATGTGATTTGGAATCATGTACAATTTGGTACTGTTTCTTTTCTATTTGTTTGCCTTTAGCACGTAATTTAGGCTAATTAATCGTGTAGAGTATCCTTTGCTATTCCCCACCCCAAATAAATTAACAAGTTGTTTTCTGGAAATGAAGCACTGTATATTTATCTGAGTGAATTGTACAAAGCAAAGTGAAACATAAAATAAGTGGCATTTGAAGATTGCTTACTTGTACTTTACTCAAAAACAAAAAATCAAAGTAACAAAACTCCACAATTCTCTTAAATTCCTGGTATTCTGAGGAGTCAGGGGAGCAGAGCAGGAGTGGAGCATCATCCAATAGCAAACTGAATATGCCCAATCCAGTTTGTAAATGCTTTGGCCAGACACAGAATAATTCTGAGGAGAATAGGGAGCTCTAGTCCTATTTCTTACAGAAAGCAGGAAAAAGCAAGTTTCAGAATGAGACAATCTTTTCAAACATTCAAAAGGAAAAAATCATAAGAATAATAGGAAGAAGCTATGCAGTCAGATTCCTTTCCTCGTTAAAACCAACCAAACAAAAAAAAAAAAAAAAAAAAAAAAAAAAAAAAAGAAAGAAAGAAAAAACCTGGTATCTGTACAAATTGAAGCTACAATGCAAGTATCTGCAGAAAATTGAGAGCTTTATTAACAACCTAATAAGAATAAAATGAAAATAATAGGCAAAATAAAATGACAGAACAATGATTCTAAATCCTTGTCCTAATGAAAATTTTTAAATAGAAGCATTTATACATGCTAGACATCTCATGTCAATGGACTCTGTTTTGCCTTTAATGATTGATCTCATTACAATTGAATCTGTCTTTAATCCCCTTGTCCTTTGCTGCACTGAATTTGAAGATTAGCATTCTGAGAGACTGAGTCATCAGGTTATTCTGAACAAGTTGCAATCATTGACTTTGAGACAAGTTCTGATCAGTGCAATACAAGGTTAAAGTAATACTTGCTCTTCTTGACATTTTGCCTCTCATTCTCAGTTAGAGAGACAATCGGCTGGCTGTGAAAGATTTCACAAGTGAAGGTGTTTTAAAGTATTTTCTAAAACCAAATTAATGGCACAAAATAATGGGGAACCAACCTATTATAAGGCCTAATTTAAACATATTTTGCCAAATTGAAGTGTAGCCTTTCACCTGTAGTGCTGAACATCCTATCCACATTTGTCTTTTCATTTAGTTTCTGCAGAACAGCTGAGTCTTCCGCTTCCAAAGCTGAAGACATGTAAGCCTGGTACCAGGCCATAAATCTTCTCTAGCAGCTTTCTACCTAACTGGAGAGCTGTGGTGGAAGTTCATGTTGTTTTAGTTTTCAAGATGAGAGAGATTTAAGTAGTGATGGTTTATGCTATATCCTTGCTTACCGGGATTTGTTTTCCAAATCAAAGGCTGTTCCTCATGCTGTTCCTCATTTAGAAGTTAAATCTACTTTTATACCTTAACACTAAGAAATTACTTTCAGGAATTTTTCATCTGTGGGCCTTGTTTTAGTCATCTTAATGTGTTTCACAAAATGCAGATTACTTCTGAGCATTGCTTCTTGTTGCATTTGCATCCTGATCCTTTGCCAGAGAGGTTTTGCAGGCTCCAATATTTTAAAATTTTTATCTTTTAGTTGATGACCCTGTTCTCTGTGTAGTTGATTGGTTGATTTCTCTCCTAGAAAAGACTTTCCATTTTCATGGTTCATGGCCAATTATTGTTCTCTCAGTTTTTCAATAAGTATCATAACTACACACCTATATGTTAACAATACACACATGCAGATAACTCTCTGCAAATTAATTCCTTAAGGAATGTCTATCATGGCATCATGATAGAAAAAAAAAAGATGTGTGTATTCATGCTACCAGTTCTTACTTGTAAGTAACCAGCTATTATTCAAAAAGAGGCCTCTTGAAAATAAAAACTACCCTAATTACATGTTTCCTATAGGAATATGCATCTACTGCTCTACAGAATCACACAAGAACATTACATATAAATGTGCTTTAAAGATTATTCTCCATATGAATATGTTCGCAAAACTATTTATGGATACATTGATTAGATAAAACACCAAAGACAAGCTTGAATAAAAATGGAATTTTACCACAAATTAGCCTCTTCAAAGCTTCAGATGTTTTTGTTTTTTTCACATTCTTGAGGTTTTTTTCCTAGTCTGATATCCAGCATTGGAAATTGGAAGATCTAGTGAAGAGTTAGGTACTGGCAATAATATCTTTATTTTACAGACTTTTCGTCTCCAGAATAGCAAAATTATTAACATTGTTTTAAAGGTTATTGAAGGGAAGAAAAATACTAACAGGTTAGTAAATAAAATTTTTAAAGATAATGCATTCTGCAAGAAAAACTCAATAGAAAAGAGTAGTGCAATATACACACAACTTATTTTATGTGCTCTATCTCTCAAGGATTTCTTATTACAAAAACTTCTTTGACAAATGTAATTTCAAAGCTCTTAACTGGAAAAACTGCTTTAAAATAATTTCTTAAGGTATTAAAAATCTTTAAAACTTCAAAAATATTTGCTTTTCATGGTTTTGGGCTTTGTTAAAACAGTCTCCTAGATTAGAACTAGATACTAATTATATTTTTAAAAGATAAAAATTAAAAAAAAAAAGCAAACAAACAAAAAAACCAAACAAATAAAAACCCACCAAAAAAAACAAAACAAACAAACAAACAAAAAAAAACCAAAAAAAAACCCCACAACAAAAAAAACAACTGAACTGGCTAAAAACATTGGGATTTTTAAAAATCAAACAAAGTTCTTTTCTTTTCTTTTCACTTACAAATTTCAGGTGTTCAAATTTTCAGCTGAACTGGAAAAGATTTTTAGGAAAATCTGCATAGCAGAAATCTTGGCTCCTTTATATCATACATCTGACTTTTTGCTGTGAGGATGTTCATAATGTTAAATTCACAGACACCGCCTCTCTGTTGTGATTGTCTATAACTGACTCAATTGTCATTGTCAACTCTGACAGTTGCAGCTGAGAGTGAGATACATCAGATATCTAAACAGAAAATATTGACTTCTAATAACAGTTTTGTTCTTCAGCATTTTTAGGATTGTCTTGCATATGATGCAGAACAAGACTTTTATGATGAAACCCCTATTCTTTTTGTCTTAGATAAGGAAAAGTTCTATATGATTTGGTGAGGCAGGTGCCTATGCTGTTGATTTTATTCAGATGGTATACTGGGCTTTTTTGATTGTCTCATCCAGAATTTTCTGTTTCTTGAAGCATCAGCTATGCTGACATCAGATAATTTCACAACAAAACAAGGAGCGTAATCAAGCAAAATATTAAATCCATATAAATGAGATATATGTATATTAACCTTTATATTGGTCATCTACTGTTCTATACTTTTCCACCTTTTATCATCCTGTTCTCTCTGTGACTAGTTGGTCAAATAGATTTTAATAATTTTTAATGGCATATGCTATTACACATACAATTATTTAACATCTTTTTCCCTGATTTCTGTGATCTTCTGTGTCAGAACACAATGTGTGAATGTCAGAGTCACATATATGATTGTCATTGTTTGAAACTTTTGCTTTGTTTGTGCACGAAGTCTTTTTGGTTTTTGCATTTTTATTCTCAATATTCATAAACCTGTTACAGAGCAGTTTGTGTGTGTGTGTGTGTACCTTCACATTTCACTCAAAACTGCAGTGGGGTTTCTATTGCTGTTAAGTGTTATCACATATACCGAAATGAATTAACTTTATGGCAAAAAACCTGGGCAGAGTACCACTCACATTTTAATATATCTGCTGCTAATTGTAAATTTCTAAATTGTCCTTTAACTGTCTTTGAAATGTGCTGTCCCTAGGAAAGATGGTTCAAGTTCTCATGTCCCTGCTGGTGCTCATGTGGGCGCTTCAGCTTAAAGGGCAGCATGTAGCAAGCATACTTTATTGTCAGCTGAGTCTGTAGAAAACCTACTTTATTGTCAGCTGAGTCTATAAAAATTCAAATTTTTTTGCATTTCTAGGACTGAGAATGGGAAAGCTTATGAAACAAACATTGCCAGTAAATCATACAAAATGCACCCCTTAAAAGCTAAGTAATTCATGAGTGTAATGAGGAGTGAGTTGTTTCTTATAGCCTGTACAGAGCCTAGTCTGGATAGTGTCTACAA
The DNA here is from genome assembly GCA_032173965.1 of Sitta carolinensis. NCBI lineage: Eukaryota > Metazoa > Chordata > Aves > Passeriformes > Sittidae > Sitta > Sitta carolinensis. The sequence continues at coordinate 63,175,629 of CM063313.1, forward strand.
AGGCATGCAAACACATGTAGGCTGAAATAGTATATGATTCTCATCACTTCCAGCTCTCTTTAAACATCTACATGGACAAGGTGTGTTATAATGCATAGCAAACCAAAGTTACTCTCATACAACTGTATATATATATATAATATTATGTGTGTATATATATATATATATATATATATACACACACACATTTTATATATATATATATATATAAAATTATGACTATGGAGAAGATTCTATTTCTGGCTGGCCTAGACGGAACAGGGAGAAAAGGGTATCTGTAAAGCAGATACTAAAGCCAAGACTGCTGCCAAGTGAATTTTTCCTGTTTTGTTAACAACGACTGAAATGAGATGGGGCTTTACTCCCAGCACCAGCCCAGCCAGCACTGTGCCAGAGGAGAAGTGTGAAGTCAGGTATCTGACTCGAGTCATGGTGACTTTCTAAACCTTGCCCCATACAGAAGGAAACACCTGAAAACTTAGTGCCAACCTGTTTTAATCTCTGGGGAAGGCTAAAAGACTCCTTTGAGTGAGCAGGACACATCATCACTGGAAATAAGAGAAGAAAGTGTCATGAAACTGGAAAAAGAGTGAATGAAAGGAGGAGAGCAAAAATGTAAGGTGGGTTTTGTGGTAAAATGAAGAGGGGAGAATACAGAAGAGATATTAACGGAAGTGATGAATATAAAGAAAAAAGTAACGTTTCAATATTTATTTGCTATTTATATCCCTGAATTTTGTAGATTTTCCCACTGTGAATTTATCACAGGCAACCTGCATATTAAGGCAAATACTTATGTACTTATGTATATAAATAAAGCCATAAGTAAATAAATTAATAATTTTTTAATTAGTTAATTAATTAATTCATCTATGCATCAATATCTCTATGTAAATATCTCTGTATGAGCATCTGTGTGTCTGTTTGTAACTCTGTGTATATAAAATTATGTGTGTAAGTGTATGTGTATAAAATATATGTATACCTATTTTTGTTTTCATTGATAAGGTTGACAATAATATTTGCTCTACTTTGCTTAAGGCTGTACCCATTCACAAGACTAACTGGAAAAGAATTACTAATTCTCTATATTAGAGTTTTATTCAGATTTTTACTTGCATGTTTGGTTTTTGATTTTTTGTAAAGCAGGCCAATACTTAACTCTTCTTTTCTTGCCCTCAGTTCTCCATGCAATCTGAGTGATCAGCTATTTCTTGTTACTCAAAATGTGGAAATATGACATGGACAAAAATGTTGTTACTATTAGGGCAGCTAGGTGAAATTCCCAGTGATCTGAATGAGGGAACAATCACATTTATTTTTGAAAGAGGTGAAAAGGAGGATGATAGAAACACTGATCAATCAGCATTCCCTCTGTGGCCAGTAAGATCATGAAACTAATCTTGCTGGAAGATATGTCAACACACATGAAAGACTGGGGATAGCTAGCATGGCTTCACCACAGGCTAATTGTGCCTGACTAATCAGGTGGCCTTCTACCTTGGAGTGTCTGCATTAGAGGACAACTGAACTCCTACAGATGTCACCTCCCTGGACTTCTGCTAGGCCTTGGACATGGTCCCTACCTCTGAACTGGAGAGATATGTGATGGACAGATGGCCACATACAAATTAAATATCCATATCTTAAGGTGGAAACCAATAAGGACTGGTGTCACTCAGGGATCAGGGGAACCTATAAATATTTTTACATAACCTGATCAATGACACAGAAAATGGTATTGAATGCATGTTCAGTGAGTTTGTGGATAACATCAAGCTGAGCAGGGCAGTTGATATGTTGGAGGGAAAGGATGTCCTCCAGAGGAACCATGAAATGTCCAAGAATGGGGCCCACATGACCCTCCTAAATCTTGACAAAACAAATTACAAGGTCCTGCACCTAGATGAGATCTGTCCCCAGTATCAGTAGAGACTCTGTGATGACTGGATTAAGAGTAGTCCTGCAGGGAAGGGCCTGGGGATATTGTTAGAGGAAAAATTAGATATAAGCCAGCAATGAATGCCTGTAGCCCAGAAAGCTGCAATATCCTATATAGATTTGATAGGTTTTGTAATAAATTAGAGAAATTATAACTGGATTTAGAAGGAAAATCGAACATTTTTAGAGCTGACATTTTATTCTAAGCGTTTTATGTTATCCATGTCTTTCCAGTGTGAGAAAAGTCTTTACAGAGTTTGCATCAGTATGCTGTTTTGTTTTGGAATGCATTCAACAACCTGGAAAGAGCTGTGTCTGTCCCATTTTAAAAAAAACAGAAGAAAAGTATATTCCTCATCGGAAGCAAAAGCTTACCAATCCAGCGGGGTCATGGGAGTACAACAGAGAATGACTGTATTTATTGAAAACAATTAATTTTAAGAATATATATATGGATTAAAAGCAAAATCATCTAAGGAAGAGAATTTGGGTATGAATTAAGGAAGAATTTAAAAGAATTTTTTCAAATTACTTCAGCACTATTCTCAAGAGCCATTCAAATTCTTTTGTGTTTCTAAAGAGCGTGTTTGGAAACGCAGAAAACTGTCTCTTTGTTTTGGATAAAGAGAGATAAAAGATACAAAAAAGCCCTAGTTATTGTTTTTCTGCTTTGTAAATGGACATGACATTTGACATGGTAGCTGGGAATCAGAGATATAAATCCTATGTAGAGATTGTCACCTCATTGTAATCTTCAAAAAAGGTGGTTTAGTTCCAGAGAGAGGTGAAGTTTCAAAAATAAGTCTTTATCATTCTTTCCTGATGGTTTATTTAGATGTTTCCTCCCTGAACATGCATATCTGGTTTTTAAATCAGTATTTTTACATACATAGTATGTGATGTAAATCCAAGTAATCCAAGTAATCCAGGTAATCCAAGTAATTAATTTTATTGTGGTAGGAAGAGGCCATGCATTAACTGCAATAATTGTGAAGACATCTACCATTTCTTGAGTGGTCCCTTTAAATTTATTGCCCTATTCATAAGGAAAAACTGACTTGTAGGAGGAGAAAATATTCCAGATTTCCATTCAGCATAAAGTAAGATCTGCTTCCTACTACTTACCTCTACAGTTGTAGACAGGGAACTAATAGCACTAAACACAACTCATAAATCACAGATAATTATAGAAGAATTATAATTTTTTAAATCAAACTCCAAGACTTTAGGATGTTTATTAACACATGCAAAAATTTGTTCTTATAAAATATTTTAACAATAACTTTTAGTAAAGTTTGAATGCCTGGAGACCCATGGGAAAAACCAATGGGAGTGGTATTTTCCTCCTATATTTAAAAAATAATCACTTGTATATTTAGATATTCAGCAGTTGCAAAACTGATTCTAAGTCGACCCAATTAAATGGGAAATTTATTTTTTTTAATCTATTGGAAAGGACCTAATCCTTTTGTTGCTGTAGTCACAGGGCTTTTCACTTTAGTGCAGGATCATGGCCTGTCTACCATGACCTGGTAGCAACAGATTAAGAGAAGGCTGATAATATATTTGCCTCAGTTTTCAATGACAATCTCTCAAGTGGATGGACAGCAGGACTGGGACTGGGGGAGCAAAGCCTATCCTACTGTAAGAGAAGACCAGGTTTGTGGCCATCAAGAACTTGAAAGTCCATGGTAACCAATGAGGTGCATCCCAGAGTCCTGAGGGAATTGGCTGATGTAGGAGCCAAAACAATCTCCATGGTATTTAAAACATCACGGCAGCCAGGTGAAGTCACAGGTGACTGGAAAAGGGGAAACATGCAGGGAAGAGAGGTCCAAAAGGGTTGGTCAGCATTAAAGATTCAGTTCTCTTAGGCCCAAGGATTATGCACTCCAGTGAGGAACAAATCAGGTGCGAGGGTTCAAGAAACTTCTGGGGATGAATAAAGAACTCCTGCATTACTCAAGTACAGACAAGAAATTCACAGGACAAAATGGAATCAGGCTACTTGGAGTATTAGACAGGTGGTGTAGTATTAGTTTGAAAGCGAACCAGCAAGAGACTCCAAGTAAAAAATACAATTTAATAGGGAAAAAATATAAATGCTATAGTACAAAAACCTGTCACCCTGTTGGTCAGGTGGCTCTGCTGAAGCAGTGATCCTGTTGAAGGGTGTAGTTTTCCTCTGAAGGTCCAGTAGCTGTGTAGATGGGTCTGGTCTTTCTCTGGGAATCCAGTAGAAAAAGGCTGGCTTGGTGTTCCAGATCTCAGATTTCCAGGTAGGAATGCTTGGCTCTTCCCCCTGGGTGGAGCCTCTCCCGATGGGATGATGTCATTTTATCAGTCATGCAGCGAGACTCCATGGCCCATTAACAGAAGATATCCCTCTGGCAGGGGGATGGGTCATGGGAGAGCTAAAGAACACTGCCTCAACTGGTTTTAACAGATGGTGATGCTTCTCGTTATGTCTTACATTGCAACCTAAGACAGGTAGACAGAATTACAATGTTGAGACTAAGGCCAAGGCATATCTAAAACAAAATCTGGCCAAGGATGTCAAGGAAAAAGAAAAGGGCTTTTTTAAATACACAAATAACAAAAGAAAAAGAAAAGATAATATTGACCCATTAGTAACAGAGATGGGAACCTCGCAACAGAGAATACAGAAAAGGCAGAGTTATTAAATGCATTTTTTTGCATCAGACTTTACAGATAAGACCACTCCTCAGAAATCTCTGGCCCAGGAAATCAGACTAAATGAATGCTGGGAGAAGACCTTTCTTTTATCAAGGAGGACAAACTCAGCATTCAAAAGTCCATGGACCCTGATGAGATACATCCATGAGGGCTAAGAAGCTGACAGACTTTGTAGCCAGGCCACTCACAATCATCTTTGAAGAGTTTTGGAGAGGTGCCTGAGGGCTGGAAGAAAGCAAATGTCACTCATGTCTCCAAAAAGGGCAAGCAGGAGGACCCAGGAAGCTTACCCTCCAGCCAGCCTTACCTCAGTCACTGGAAAGGTGACTGGAGGCCATCTCTACCAACACGGAACACATAAAGGTGATCGGGAGCAGTCAGCATGGGTTCACTAAAGGCAAGTCATATTTGACCAACCTAATTGCCTTCTACAATGAAACAACTACCCAGGTGGATGAAGGGACAACAGCAGGTATTGCAGTAGGCATTGTCTTTCTCGACTTCAGCAAGGCTTTCAACACTGTCTCATAGCATCCTCGTTAGCAAACTCGGGAAGCATGGGTTGGATGAGTGGACAGTGAGGACAACAAAGATCATTAAGGGATTGGAGCATTTCTTTTACAAGGAAAGGCTGAGGGAGCTAGGCCTGCTTCACCTCAAAAAGGGACAACTGAGAAAAGCTCATCAATATGTACAAATATCTAAAGTGGTGTGGTGCCAAGAAGATGGAGCCAGGCTCTTGGTGGTGCCAAGTAATAGGACAGGAGGCAATGGACAGAAACTGATGCACAGGAAATTCCAAAGAATATGAGGAAGAACTTTTTTACTACGAGAGAGACCAAACACTGAAACAGATTGCTGAGAGAAACTGAGCAGTTTCCCTCATTTGGGGTAGTCAAGAACCATCTGGATGCAATCCTATGTTATGTGGTCTAAGATGACCCTACTTCAGCAGTGAGATTGGAGCAGATGACCCACTGTAGTTCCTTCCAAGATGACTGATTACGTGGTACCAAATGCATAATTTCTGAAAAACAAAGGGATATTTTTTTTTCTTTAGTCATATACATGGGGTCTGTGGGGTGACAGCTGGATGCACACAGAAAGGGGCACAACAACTACCTGCAACTTTGGACAGCACAGCCTCATTCAGCACCAAGCAGCAAATCCATGTATGTGAGTCTGCTGAGCTGTGACCAAAGGCCACCCACGTACAGTACTGCAGCATTTTTTTCATTTTCTCCAATAAACAATACACAGGTTCTGTTCAGTTAGAGCTGGGGCTTCCTGATCTTAGTTTTCTCTAGATTATATCTCTTGGAATCTCTCAGTAAAGCATAGGGAATAAAATAATATCTACCTACATTATGCTTATTAAGCATGTACTTTACTTGACTTCTCACATTTGTATTCTAATTTTACTGTAATATTCCAGAAATTGAAACAATAGGGAGTTCACATAATTAATATTAAAAATTCAAGTTTTCATATCTGTTTAATAAAACCTAACTGCCATGAATCATACAGATTCAGTCTATCTGAACTTAGTTCATCTAAATTTTTGCCTTTGTGCATATTTTGTTATTTGTCTTGGGTGATATCTGAGTGACGTTTTCATCTACTTGATTACTTTTGCTTATTAGTCACTCACATGACATATACAACTAACAAGAAAAGCATACAGGTTGCAGTTAGAATGGATATGTGCATTTGGGGAATGTACAAGAAACACTCTGTGACTTTGCACAGGCATTCTCTGTGGAATTTCACAAGGTGTAGCTCACTGCTCCCCAGAGGATGGCAAAGGCATAGAAAAGCAGCCCCGAAGTATTAAAAACAGTAGCTATTAGTAGCAGCACATTAGTTTCCAAGAAGCAAAATTTAAGTGCTATAACCAGCTCTAAATATTTTATGCTGTCTGGAAACTGTTAACTCTCCCTGACTGCTGTCAGCAGCCAATGTGTTTCCACCTGCAGCCACGGATTCTGGCATGGTCTCATTCCTGCCACATGGGTATGCATAAGGTGGCTCAAAGCCTATAAGGAAGACTGATCTAGAGCTGCTTTGATTGTTGTTTGCATCAGTGGTGTGTTTGCAATTTTCCTCTCTTTCAGCTATTGATAGTTATGTATTCAGTATTCATGGGTGAGTGCATGCTGGAAGTGAAGTAACATGCCTTGAGAGACTACCTAGAACAGAGGCTAGGCAGTGTTAAAGGAATAAAGTAGGTATTTATTAAAAAGCTGTCAAAGGATACACCTTGGGCAGTACAAGAGCCTGGCTCTGGCTCCACCCAAGATGGACAACCGATCACGAGTTTTCACACTTTTTAAAGTTTTGATGCCTTTATATATTGGGATTAATTGTCCAGTTGTGGCTTCAGGTTATGAAGTCCCACCCTCCCAGATTGCTCTCCTCAATTTGCTGCTGTTTACACTTTTTGGGCCTGAAGCTATAACGTGTCCTTGGTTTTCAGGCTGGAAAAGGATTGTTAGTCTGACTAAACTGCGAGGAGAAGTTGCTAACACTTTGTATGAAGTCCAGAGTTATATACTAATGCAATACAGAATCTGGATAATATGAAAGCTAAAACTTAAGGCACCACACTTCCATTCCATTTCTATGCTTTTGGTCTCATGCAGCACTTTTTCTCCTCCCTGCATAGCTTTAATTATAGGTTTGTTTTTTGGGGTTTTTTTTTAATTTCACATGAATTACAGGCTTCCATTTTCAGTTCTGTATGCCTTGGTTTTTCTTTCCTTACACACTCTAAGGTAAGGCCTGCATTGCCATGCTTTTTTTAGCTGGAAGAATTAATCACAGCCATTTTGACAATGTATTTCTAATCCCACTGGTTCTCTTTTATCCTTCTTCACAACATATATCTTCATTTTTTATCAGAGATGTTAAGGATTTGCTAAGGACAGCTGTTTATGAATAGTTAGACTTTAGATTCCAACATTTTGATAAAATATCTGTAGAAGACTTGTTACACTGGAATTAAATAAATGGTTTACTCCAGAGGGTAATACTTCTCTTTCTTCAGGTTGCTTAGGGCAATGAAGACATATAGGACCTTCTTTTGTCAGTGGAAAATTTTTGTTTTTCTTAGCAAAATTGCTGAAGTATATGAAGTTCTGCCTCTAATCAGTGTCAGTCGAAAATACTGTTTATTGATATTCTTGTTTGCCTGTGTACTAGTGGGTTTAGTTTATTTTGTTGTTCCAGAAGAATTCTAGTCCCATAACTATAAACTAGCTTGTTTTGGTCTGCCTTTGTCTAGAGCACAGGAGGTTAAGGTCATGTGTAAAATCTGTGTGGAAGTATACAGTCCTTGTAGTTATCTAGTTTATCCCTTTGCTTTAGCTAAGTCATTATGTTTAATGAGTGTTTAAGCTAGACATTCATTTCTGTGATCACCTGAAATGGGGAAAAATACCGTATTATTACATAGTACATTTTCAAACTTTTGAGAAAGATAAAATATATGCCTAAACAAAGATGGCCCCAAATCATTATATACAAGTCTGAAACAACAGTGAAAGTCATGGTGTTAGTTTTCGTTAATTTGAAAAATTTTATTTCAGAGAGTAGTGCTGTAGACAAAATCTGTAACCATATAGAAGCAGACATGCTTTGTTGGTCTCCTGCCTTTCAGGAAAGATGTCGTGAACAGATGGTCTGGAAGAACAACAGAAAAAAAAAGGCTGAAGTAGGACAGAATAAAAGCAGTGGGCTGTACAGGTTTGTGAGTAAGATTAACTAGTGCTGATTTACTGAGCAGAACATTTCGTATAAAACCACAGAATCATAGAATCAATTAGGTTGGAATAGACCTCTACCGCCATTGGGTCCAACCATTAACCTAACACTGCCATATGAGTTGGAGGGGATACAGCCAGGAGAGCTGGCCCAAACTGGGCAACGTGGTGTATATGTCTGCTCAGAAAAAAAACAAAAAACAAAAAACAAACAAACAAAAAACAAAAAAAAAAAAAAAAAAACACACACACACAAACAAACAAAAAAAACCACAAACAAACAAAAAAAAAAGGTTAAGAGAAAGAAGGAGGAAGACATACAAATTTGTTATTTACAGTGTTTGTCTTCCAGCATCTGCTTCTCAGGAAGTGAGACCCTGCTGATGGAAAGTAAAGTATTAATATTTTGTTTTCCTTCTCTTCTACATGTGGCCTTTCCTTTTGCTCTATTAAATTGCCTTTATTTTGACCCACAAGGCTTTTTCCATCTTATTTTCTCCCCTCTATACTGCTAAGAAAAGGAGTAATACAGTTTGGTGGGCACCAACCAAGGTCGACCCACCACAGAAGTCAGTTTATATGGTAACTTCTGAGTCAATGGAAAACACTGTGGAGGCATGCAAGAACAATCTCTTTATTTGTTATTACTTGAGTTTGTGAGATACTTATTTTGTCCCTTGTTGATCAACACATTGACCTCTAACTTCAGACAGAAATAAACAACGTACAGCCTCATGGTCTGACATCACTTTGGTTTTCTTCAGTGACCACTCACACCAGGGAATCAAAGAGAGGTCAAGAAATTCTGCCCTCAATCACTGGGGAGGTGAGGCACTTTCCACTACAGAAAGCAGAGGCAAATCTATTTAAATACAAACAAAACGTAATTACATATCTGGTAATCAGTGTTGGTGCAGGTGTTGCTGGCATAAGATTCAAGCAGATTAATTATTTACGCAGATTATGTCTATGATTTGCAATGGACTTATGGGAGGCTTCCTGGCAAGGACTGAAGGAGGTTTGTTTGTGATTAACTTAAAAGCAAGGATAAAGCAATGCTATTACTAAGTAAATACTGCAGTCTGAATCAACATTTACTAACTGCTTGATAAGTCTTGCATGCTGATTTGTCTTCAGCAGGCAGCCTGAAGACAAGGCAGAAGAAGTATGGGTGGCAATAAGGGGCAGGAGAGAAATGCTGTGAGTATACTTAAATTCTGTGTTTGTGTTTTTGTACACACTGCCTAAGAATGACTGTCTAGCAGCAAGAGAGTGGGAATGAGTTAGAATTCTCTAAACACTGAGATTCTGTTGCCATAATGTGCTTATAGGTATTATAGTGGAAGTGAGTATCTGGGGGCAGATTGAAAGACTTGACCTAATGCCCTTATCTCTCAGTCCTCCAACTCTAATCTAATGAACATTTACCCACAATTACTTCTCAAATAGTTTTTATCTAATTTTAAAGGGGATAATTTATAGCACTTGTAGAAAAATGCTCTAAGTTTTATTAAAATGTTCAGCATTAGGAGAGCTTTGAGCAGAATATATTTCTTTACTGTTCTACAAAGTCATACATATTTATATTGAAAACTCTTCAATTGCTTTAATAATGTTTTGTTACTCAGATCTGAATACTAATGTTAATATATCTGCTGCATGTATTAGAAAGCTGTGCACAGATTAACATATTTTATATTTTCAAATTTTTTTTAATTTTTCTGATTTTTCATTTATTTACCTTTAATTAAAATGTGTTTCATGAAAAAAAAAAACCACATTGTAAGCAAGAAATAACATTGGGAAGAAAACTAATATTTCCTCAGCCTGGCAGCACTGAACATGTAGAGTAGAATCATAGACTCATTTAGGTTTGGAAAGACCTCTAATATCACAGAGTCCAAATGTAAACCAAGCACTGTCAATTCCAGCACTAAACCATGTCACTAAGTGCTACATCTGCACATATCTACAAATACCACCACAGATGGTGCCTCTCCCCCTTCCCTGGGTAGAATTTTCCAATGCCGTTCAAACAAAACTTTCAGTCCAGAAATTTTGTCTGTTATCCAGTCTCAACCTCCCCTGATGCAACTTGAGGCCATTTCCTCTTGACCTTGTTGCCTGGGAGATGACACCCAACACCCAAAGTGCCACAGCCTCCTTTCAGACAGTTGTAGAGAGCAGTAAGGTTTCCCCATGAGACTCCTTTCCAGGCTAAACAGCCCTGCCTCTGTCAGCCACTCCTTACAAGACTTGTGTTCCAGAACCTTCAGCTTCACTGGTGCAGTTCAGCCTGCTGCAAGTATCACTGCTGGCAGCGGAAGGTGCTCTGCACCAGGCAGGACCCAGCCTGGTATGGGTGGCATTGCAAACACCAATGCTCTCACCCAGGATAGATGTCCCTTCCTGTAGCAGCAGGCTTGGAAGAAGATGACAGTTAAAGGCCCATTCCAACCCAAACCATTCTATGATTCTGTTCTTCTAGAAACGTACCCAATGTAGTAATAAAGCAGAGATAATTTTTTTTCAAAATGATGATTTTCATACCTTTGCTCCTTCATACAGAAACAAAAAAAACCCCAAAGCTTCCAATGAGAAGAAAATTCTAAAATAGCTGGAAAACAACAAAAGTGAAACAACAATGGAACTGTGTCTAGTTAAGCATCTGGGAGAGCATCTCCTTGGTTTTCTTAGCATGTCAGCTACCTCAGCCCAGGAGGAGATAGGGTTTTACCTCCTGAGGGAGTGCCTGGGGAAAGTGATTACAGAAGCAGAGTTGTGCTGTGATTGGGGAGGGGTAGTTATGCTAAAGCTGCACTTAGAAAATACCACAGATGTACGTTTACCACCAATAAGTTCTGACCTTATCTTATCAATGAAATAAAAAACATACTGCTGTCCTTTTATGGGCGCAATAATTCTGCTGTTCATAATTGAAACAATGGATAGTACTCTATTTTCTTAGCTTCCCTAAAATGCTCTAGTCAACTAAGGCTGCAGTTGCTCAAGACCCATGATGTAGCTGTATAAAGTGTTTGGGCTAGCAGATAACATCCTAGATGACGATGTCAACTAGAGAAGAGAATGCCTAAGCAAGTATACATTTCTTCAATGACAGAAACTCATTAAATTCTAGGTTTAAAGCACACATTTTACCTTGCAGTACATTTGGAAACATTGCCTGCAGGCAGAAACTTGAGAAAATCCTGATTAAAAAAAAAAAAAAAAAAAAAAAAAAAAAAAAAAAAAAAAAAAAAAAAAAAAAAAAAATCATTGTATCAGCATGATTGTGTTTTGGTTAAAATCTCCTTCATGTCATTATGTATCTACTGGGATGTGAGAATGTGGTTGTGTCTCTGCTTAGGTAGGTGTTCTTACCACGTCTCTGGACATACAGACAAATGAAAGGTGGGAAAAAGGAATCTTGAAAATAGGATTTTTATTACCAAAAATGTTAAATATTTGTTAAGTGACTTATTTCAGTTTATTTTTTAACGACATAAGTCTACGATCTTTTGACAATGCTGTACAATGACTAAAATAAAAAATTGTGGACAGTATGAAATCAGAAAGAAAGATGATCTGGGTAGGATAATCCTTACAGAAAACAGAAAGTTAGAAGAAAAATTGTGTTACTTAGTTGTAGGCACCCAGGAATAAAAAGATATATTGCTTCACAAAGGGATTAAAGGAAACAAATCAGTCTAGCACAAATATAAAATATTATAGGATGATGAAAGTATAGACATCCCATGATGATATAAGTGTATGCCCACCCCTCATCCACCTATCTGTTTATTTAGACATGAACAGGGCACAATAAGTTTTAAAAATGCAGGAAGTTTTTAAAATGGGTAAAATACAATTATCTGAAAAAGATGACTCACCAGGGAAACATATACAAGTTTTAAAAAAAAAAATATATTAAAAAAAAAAGAAAATATACTTAGATTCACAGATAATATTACAAAAGGAATGCAAGGTCTGCACTGCAATTTTTTTTTCTTCTTCCACTACTTGTAAATATGAAATTATTGAGCAGCTTTAGACCTAGTCTCTTCTGGCAAAATTTGGAGGCTTGGTAGAAAACTGTTACTTTTGTTGTGAAATGTCAATTCAAGAGAATTAGGATTTTCTTAGAAGAGGAGAAACAACTAAGACTAATTTTTCAGATGGAGAAATTTTAAGTAGCATTTTCTCCAAATAGCTTTTCTAAAATGAAAAATGAGGATTTTATGACTTAAAAATGCATTAAACTACTGTATTTTAAATATTCAATCTAAAACTAGGAAAAATCTAAATGGAAAGCTTTGCAGATGTCCAGAAAGGAAAAGAAATGGCAAGCAATAAAATTGCTTTCTTAACATGTGCTAAACCTCCACAGTTTGTTTGTTTTGTTTTTTTTTTTTTCTGAAACAGTGTTAATAATAACAGCACATCTTCTGAATTTAATTCAGAAGTTTAGTTAGAAGTTCATTTACTTCAGGAAGTTTTTAGACTGACTTTTTGGGCTTCTTTAGACTCATATTTTTACAAGTACAAAAAATTACTTTTACTTACTCTCAGATTTTGTGTTGCTGTGATGGACCTGAGATTCCAAAAGTCGCTGGTTTTCCCAGCCCAGTGTCAGAAGAACAGTCCAAGATCTGTCCGTTCTGCTTTTCAAGGTTGATTATTCTCTGTTATCTAGTACATTGTGGCTCTGGCCTGCTGAGGTCTTTCTTGCAGGTCAGGTTGAGACAGACTCACATCCCTTGGGGTGGTGTTGTCTTTTATACTAAAGACTATGTATACTTTATTTACAATAATTCTCCAGTACCTATCAACTATGTTGGACAGTGTGTCTCTACTCTAAACCAATTAAAAAGTGCCACAATCACAGCAGAAGATGGAAGGCAAGAAAATGAAGAAGAAGAACTGGACACACCCAAATTCCTCCATCTTTGTCTCTCAAACTCCATTCTAAAATCCCAAAATTCTACTTTTTCACCCTGTGACAAGTTAACTATCAAACTCTTGTGACTTGTAAATTTTCCAGGGTAATCAGAGGAACGTCCTGGGTCAGGACAACTTACCTCTAACCTCCATTCGCTGTTGTGAAAAGACCAACTGCTATTAGTGTTAGAAAGAGAACCATGGAGGAGAAAACTAATATATAATAACAATGTACACTTATGGTGCAAGGTATTAACAAAAATCCTGCTATAGAAAGAAAGGGAGAATTTTTTGTTATGAGTTAATAGAAAATACATTTGCTGAAAAATCAAAATTTTGGGGGAAGACATGAGACATGTTTCTTCTGGGCAGGAGGTAGGGCATTTCCCTTTGGTTTCTTTCTCTTTTTCATCAACCCCAAGAACTTCATAAAAATACATCTCTCAAGCAGAAGTGCAGCATTATGGAAAAGTAAAATTTTGCAGATTACAAAGTCAAATTGACAAATCATTACGAATCCATTTTGAACATGGAATGTCAAATTAAGACATGATGTCTCTTTCTTTTTAAAATTATAGGAATTTTTCATCTTAATAAAAATAATTCAGTATTTTTGCAATCTCATGTTAGGACAAATTAAATGTTGAATATTGGTCAAAACTGATGGTTGCAATAAAGAATATGTCTATGGAGTATTAATGACAATTTATTTGTTTATTTAGATGGCAATTATCTTTGTCATTTAGAATTTAAAAAAAAAAAATGTAAATTTTTAAGAGCTTTATCTCAGGTATTCTATAAATAGATAGCAACATTATCACAGTCAGCATCGTGCAATTAATTACCACATCAGAACAAGCCCAAGATGATGCAACACTTTCCATAAAGATTCTCCATGTAGAATTTCTCAAGGAGAGGATAACTATAGATAGAAAAATGAAAAGTCAGTGTTTCATATATTTAAAGTGCATTACAAACTTTAAGTACTATGATAAAAGAGAAGACAGCATCAGCAGAGATTCCTGACAGTGTTCCTTACCTAGGAAAATCAGAAGCAGTAGAGCTGACCAAGTATAGCATTGATGTCCAATATTTTTAAAGAATTGCAGAAACTTTGGCTTTATGTAGATCATTCAGGTCTGTACATTTATCTCAAAGCAGCTTATGAAGTAATGATGAATCAAAACCAATATAATGCAGAATCTATTTGAGTAAACAAAGTCTTAGTGGGAACAAGATAAATATATAGAGGGATTTATGCAAGTAGGCACCCTATCAAGCTAACCTACTAATCCATATTTGTGTTGAGTGCTTAACTTACTTCTTTCATCCCCACCCCCATTCCATGCTCATTGTTTTGACATCTGGATACAGCACAAAAAACAAAAAGTGGTTAAAATAAAGGAGGACTATTCAGAAAACAGTAGAGCACTAAATTGCTACTTCCAATACTGCAGAAAGACGAAACTGTCCTAAAATCTTTATAGAGACCTGTTGATACTAACAGAGATGAAACCACGTACCTGCATTTCTGCCAGTTCACTAGAGCTGCGTAGTGGAGAACAGATGTTGCACATGAAGACTCCTAAAAATCTCCTTTTGTCATAACTTTATCAAGAGCAGCCAAGCCAGGAAGCTCCTTGTATGCTAAGATGTTTTGTCAAACATGAGGGTTTTTTCATATGTTTTGCTTTGCTGAACTGATGTAAACAAGAATCTGCCTCTGATTCTGGTATTGTGGTTTCATTGTCGGCGTTTTTTCCCTTTAACAGATGGGAAAGAAAAGGCACTCCTATTCGTTGGTGAAAGAAGTTAAAAATATCAGAATTCAGGCACACAGAGAGCATACATCTTAGCAGAATGAGGTCTTAATTAGGCCCATGTAAAATCCTGAAGGAAGAGAACCAGACTGCCACTAAGGCACTGTTTGAGATAATAATTTACACAAAACCAGAGATAATAGATAGATCTAAAAGAAAGGATTAATCTATAAGCAGTTCAGACAGAATTTCTTTTTGCAGAGGATTACTGAATAATGGAACAAATTGTCAAAGGCAGTGATAGAAGCAAGTGTGAATTATTCTGACATATTTCTGGATGAGAGAATTGGAAAGTGCAGTTGTGGGCTAGATTTCCAAGATAGATGATGATATAAGGATTGCTTGCATTTCGAGTTGGTGAGGCTAAGGGAGCCAGCCTGTATTTAAAAATCACAAGGTTAGTTATGGGAGATCTTAATGAGCCATGCTCTCCTCCTGATTCTCTTAAAAGCTCCTTTATGGTATTATTTAGGGAAAAGTTTTATCTAACTGGTAATGAAATGGCCTAGCTTGAAAGAGGAGAACAAGCTGCTTATTGATAAAGATAAGAAAGATTAATGGATCACAAAATATTGATTTGCTTTTCTTTGTATGAACTCTTTTGAATGAAAGGGATTTTTAGGTATGATTTGTCAACTTCAAAAACATGAACAATGAAATCTTGCATTAAAAATAAAAACTATAGTCAGTAAAGGCATTAAACTAATCTTTCAAACATAGCATGTGTGGTCATATGGTCACTTGTGTTGAAGTCCTTGACACAATCACTAATAGACTTGCAGGTGCTCTTAACACTATAAGACAGTGGGCACAAAAAGGCCTAGAACATTTAATTTCAAAAAAGAACACATTAATATTTAAAGCTAAAACAGAAGTACTGTGAGTTAATCACTTTCATACACAGACTGATGAAGGAGCCTAAAATGGGACAATAATTTGGCTCCTTTCCTCTGAAAGTACACATAATGAAAACTTTAGATGGAAGAAAATAAAAGCTTTGCTTTATTTTATTTAATATTTAATATTTATTTGTTTGCTATAAAAATAAATACTTTGATTAGAAATAAATAAAAATTTCACATGCACCTGGCAGAAAGTAACTGCCTTACTTCTCAGCCACCTACTTGAAATATTGCTTAATAGTAAAGTTCTGCTCAATAAAGACCTCCTATGATACATATATTGTATTAAACCAAGGAAAAAAAATGCTTCAGAAACAACTTGTTCATCTATTGTTATGCCTTCATAAAATAGTGCTAGTGTTGATTTTTTTCTTCGGGTATTTTTGGCATATAGATCCCATTATGGGAAGAAGATATATTAGCACAGACATGTCACTGCTACATTTTGTGTGAAAATAAGCATGATTTTAGTTGTATGACAGGTTTATGACTTTGGGTAATCCCAAGGTATTACTAAAACTCTAATGAAGTATTAGTGAGATAATGCATTCTTCTGTTGAATTTATATAAAATCCAGTATGGCCTAATTTCTCAATAGCAAATTAAAACCATGACTGAATTGAGGGATATAGATATGTATATATTTGCTGGTTCTTTTATTTGATTTACTAAAATGTCATAAAATGCTTTGAAATAAGCAACACAAATACACAACCAATCTATACTTAGTAAGAAATAAAATTGTTCACTAAATTTAGTGAAGTTAGATTTGGAGAATCCAGAAAACTGTCCTCCAAATTACTATGGGACCCTACTTTGTTTGATCAAAAAGAATGTGGAATAAGACTCACATCTAAGTGAACTAATGCACCCCAGACTACACAAGAAGCAGATTGCCCAAACCTCTGTCTGAACTGCCTCAAGAGCAATCTTCAATGATAGAGATAGGGAAAGTGGTCTTTGGAACTTCTATATGGTTTTGGACAGTGATCATTAAACAGCATTCTAAAGATTTAATTTTTTTCCCACCTAAATTTATTCAATTACTGAAAATATTTGCTTTTTAGTAGAATGTAGTTTTTTGTCCTAGAACTGTTTTCATAGCAGGTACTGCTGGATCACTTGACACAAGTTGAGATATTCTGGCTCCCTGAGGCTGACACAGCCACTACTGTCCCACACAAAGGCAAATTCCTAGAGGCTGCCTAACCCAACAGGCTGTCATGTTCAGGAGTCTGTTGGACAAGCACTAGTAAGGTGAAAGCAATCAACAAAAGATGAATAAAATGAGATATTGTGGGAAGTCATCTTCATTAAATGTTAACTGTGTCTCTTAATTATACTTGTGTTCTATTCACAAGAATTTGATATACAGAATTCCTACTACATTTTATTCTCTCCAGTACCTATGAAAGAAATAAAATTATCAGTTGCTCCTCTAATCTCATCAACTCCTAGGGGACATCCAGGTGACCTGAGTCAACTATTTGTCATCCTTATGGCCTGGCTTGGTGACAGCAACACCAAGGCTATGGGAAAGAAAACAGATTGAGGTTGCCCTTCTCTGAGCATCTTCACACAGGTTTTTGCTCTCTTCATGGAATTTATTTCCATATCCCAGTGAAACCCATTATATAGTCATTATTAATCATATCAAACATTCTTTTTTTATTTCTACTTCAATGGATTCTCTTTCTTTCTTTCCCCACACCCTCCACCCCTCCTCTCTGCTTTCTATAAAGTTATATAATCTTTAGGGAGAAGGGAAGTTGTTTACAGTTTGTAATCGTTGTACTAAAAAAGAAATAAAACCACAAATTCATTGCAGAGCGTTTGATCCTGAATATTGCTAGAAACATAATTAATAGCTGAAAGTATTTGAAACAAAAGTCCTCAACTTAGTAGTCAGATACACAGAAAAATACAAGCACTAAGCTTTTCAGGCTTTAAAGTTCAGATATTTTTTTTCATTTGGGTATTTGAAAAATTAATTTGGTGGATCATTTTTTTTAATGGAAAACAGAAATTACCCTCACTTTATAATCTCAAAACATTTTATTTGTTTAAGGGTTTTTGACAGTAGCTATGTTGAACTTCACTGAAGGCTCTCATTTTGTAACACCCACTCTTGTAATAGTCAGGGAGCTTTCAGACCTAGGAAACACAAAGGGAACAAACACAGGCTGGCATGACCCACAGAGCAGTGAGCTACATACCTAAACAGAGTTCAAATCACATTTTTAGAATCACCATTTTTAATGTGTTTATCTGGCTGGTGCAAAGCTGTGCAGGTCTGGAATTTTGCAGCACAGTGTCAACTTATGGGGGCTTGGAGCCTGGGAGAATACTTTTCTTCATGGTTTCCTTCCAAGTCTCTCCTTTGTGGGTTTCCACAGTTTTCGGCAAAATAATTAAATATTATGGACCATTAGGCTTCCTACTGTTTATCATTGGTCATCTATTCATACTCTGTTATTTTTACTGTTGGGTTTTTTTACTAATATTTTTCGGGTTTATTTTTGTTGGTTTTTTTTTTTTTTTCTTTTGTTTTGAATTCAGATATGCCCTGCAGACATAGAAGGTCTGTCTGTGGGGTTTTTTTTTCATATCCCTTCAGGATTATCTCTGTAGTATTGATATCAGCTCAGCATTTATCAAGAATTTTCAAATATTTGAAGTGTGAAATAAAAAAACAGAGGAGACGAGAGCTAGAAAAAATGTAAATGCTCTAAACAAATTTACTTTAGCTTTGAAATATATTCAATCATCTTTCTAGCTCATTTCCATTTCAGTTTATCTAAAAATTTCCCTTATACTGGGAGGATGTTGAACTTACCTTAATTAAGTATAATTTGTGAATTTTATCTTCTATAAACCATATAAACTTCAACCATCTCCTTTGCCGAGCATAACTAGTAAGTCTTAAAAAGCAGATCCCTCTTGTCTTTCTCAAAATGATTTATTTCAGTGCATCACAAATAAAGATGTCGTAGAAGTTCAAATTATAGTTAAAATTCAGTTTCCAGACAAGTTTTTTGTTTGATACAAATATGTTAATGATGATCTTGTGTGTGGAATTAATAATGAATCAAATGTTCCGTCAAGATTTTATGAAAACCTATGGCTGAATGGTCTTCTACTCATGCAGCAATCTGACGGGAAGTGCTCCTGTTTGTTATTAAAAACAAGCAGATATTGTTATACATTAAAGGCAGAAGTCAGGTTACTTTCTGCTGCTGCCTTTCACCACACATGAAAGAAGGAAAACAGCAAGTGCCTTCCAGCACCACTGTCTGTTAAACAGAAAAGCTAGAGTCTAAACATCCTGATGTCTCAGTGAGACACTAAGAAGCGCCTAAACCAATTAGCAGGAATGTCCAGCTGGTACCTTTACTAATTCTAGTCCAGACTCTGGCTGTCTGTACTGGAAGCACCAGAGAAAATCTCACAAGCCTGTTAAGTGCCTGCTTCAGAGATCAGCCACCCATCCCATACCATGCAGATATTTTGATGAGCTGTTACAATAAGTAAAAGACTATAGTTGACCACTATAGGGTTGAATATACATTGCTTAAATATAAATCCTCCTCTCATGGGACCCTGATGTCAATGGTGGAAGACTTTTTCACATGATTTTTATATAGGCAACCTTAATCACAACCTGAAAGAAACAATATGTCCTAGACCTTCCAGAGCTATGATTTACACCTGGTAAAAAGTTCCAGCTTGCTGGGGAAATTATTAATAAGGTGATGAACAAACTATTTTCTTGTCCTTTTTAAGACATTCCTTAGTGAGTATGTTTGGACTACTATTTGGCTCACAAAATCCCTGAGATCTAAGAGACATGGAAAAAGCATTTCCCATTTTTTACTAAATGTCAGTGTGTTATTCTTTCAGCACAGGTACTCATGTTACTGTAACTAGGTACTCTCCAGTGGTTGCTGTCTAGAGTACAACATGGAGGTGAGCTGGATGATTTGCCAAAGTACCCAAGACTGAACCAATTCTGTCCCCCTCATCCTTTTTCATTCTGCTTGCTTTCAATTACGGTTTGTGCATTTTCCATGGTGACCATTCAACCAGAAAGCACCAGCTATCTGACTTGTAAACAAAACACAAATTATGTGCAGCCAACTGCATGTTGGACCAACAACTTTTAATCTAAGAGGTTTGCAAGATGTATGGATATGATCAGTGTAAAAATGTTTTGCCAAAGTAGTTTTCAGCATGAGGGCTATTGGCCAGCCTTGGAAACCACTGTCTACCTGTCACTTCCATCACATCCAAATAATCCTGGGAACACTACAGATTTTCTATATTGATGATATTCAAAGCAGTGTTTCTTCTAGATGATTCCATTCCTTTTGCCAGAATGAGTATTTTCTCTATTTTTGACTCTGTGAGTCCAGTGTTTCTTCATTGGCTACCTCAGCTCCCTCATAATCTACCAAATCTTCTGTAAACTGACTGAGGCTGGAGTTAGGGGGAGGTCAGGGGGCAAACAGAGAGGCAGGAGAGTGGAACAATATGAAAATGGCATGCAAATATTGGGAAGTGTGTTTGCTTCCAGTATTTTCAATGAGAAATTTCTATCTACTCTGAGTCTTTATTTTAGCTTCTAATATATCAGGTATTCATATTCTTTGGTTCTGTAATCAGAAACAGATTTGTAAATTGCTGTATGTCCCACAAAGTTCTTGCAGGACTTTGTATGTATTATGAAGACATTACTTACCATTTAAGATGGGGCATTATGTTAACTCAAACAAAGAGCATTCAATAGTCTCAATCCTCCAAACAGGCATATGGTTTGGAATATTTTCCAGGAAAAAAATGCTTTATTTTTTTCGTTAAATAGTAATTGTAAGAGTTATGCTGATCTAAGTATAAACGGCATGAAAACTACATTCATTTTTTATTTACTTAAAATCTTTACCGCCAAAAACATTTTAAGGAATTTGTGATGAGAGCAATACCAGACCTTCAAAAGTACATGAAAGTTTTGAATCTTCTGCCTTTGAACAGAAATATGATCTTCAAAAACATTTCTCTAAGCTTTTCACCAGACACCTTCACAAGAAAATGATTACCATCCTACCTACAATTAAGTCTGTTTTTCCAGGTGCTTCATATTTTAGAAGGTCCACTATGCATTTTAGAGGGGAAAGAATGGAAGATGTGAAGTGCTTTACCCTGCAGAAAGATAAATAATTAATGAAAAGAAATACAGAGTATAGCTCCTCTGTGTCTTAAAAACACTAAGATCCTAAAGTGACTGATTTCATTGGATAAATGGAACTAAAGATAGCATTTACAAAGAAAAAATAATAACAGGACTGGATGATATACAGAACAAATGTTCCATGGTAATAACTAGGGAAGGAAGATTCTCAGATATGGCTGGATTTGAGGAGGTGTGTAAAATTTCCCTGTTCTAAAATATTTATTATGGAGGATATTGACACAAAAAAAAAATTCTCTCTTCTTTAAGGTTATATATCTATTATACCAAATTTGCAGCACTGATGGTTATAATTATATGAAGTTCTTCAGTGTGTTTAACTTGAAATTCTACCATGACTTAACAGCTTCACTGATAGCAGGCTGATAATTCTTTATGAAGCAGTTTTTACTAATGTTTTCATGTTTCTGATTTATGATGTCATTAAAGTCATCTTTTGTCATATTAGAAATAAAAATATTCTCAAAATAAACCAAGCAGCAATTTAGTATAGCTTTTAATGTCACCAGAAATTCCTGTATTGCAAAACTTACTCAAAATCTTAGTGTTGTTTGCATTGCCAAATATACATTTAATCTTAATAAGTAGGGCTTATCCCTAAGGCTAGCAAAAATGTTCATTGTCTGAAAGTCAGAGAAAATTCAGTTTTACTTTAGAAATGTGATTCTGGGTCACAATTCACTGAACAGGAAAATTATGAACTTGATGATAGTGGTGTAGATAAAGTAGATACCTATAAGAAAAGCTCAGATTTTTCAAAACACTCAGCACCTAACAGTTCTCTTGAGGATATTCAAATCAGGTCATGCAGTCTGAACTTGGAGCCAAATGTGCATTGTCATGATAGTCTGATCCGGTTTACAACTAATTTGAGAAAAAATAAAAGGCCTTAAAGAGCAGAATTAAAAAATTATTCCATGTTGGTTTGTTCTTAAAAGCTTATGAAAAGTTCTATTACTGTACCAGATGTTCATCTTTTTTCTATCAAGATACATGGGGCATCCCAGCTTTTATTTTAGTAGATATTATGTATAGTATCAATATTCTGTCTTCCATGTTGGAGTGATATCAGGAGGCTGATAATGTGTGGTGCATAACAAGATGATCTCATGCTTGAAGAAGAAATAGGTGTTGAGCAACAGTACCTGTTATTGCCAAAGTTGTTTGCTACACTGGTTTCATGAAAAAGAAATCCTTAAAAGCAGGCTGGATTATAATGTTGTCCTGACCTGGGGGAGGAAACATACAAGATGCAGACCTGTGGAAAGCAGGCTGGCACTGTACAAGGCACTGTACTCACCAATTATCAAGAGGTCAGCATGAAATAAACTGTGCCCTTAGTCTGCTTCTGCTGCAAGTGATGGGAATTCTGGCCTCAGTCCAACAGATCACTGAAGCACAAGAATAATTTTGAGATTGTGAGTAACCCACTGATTGCAATGACATTCTTAAGGACTCTTGGTGCATACCAGAGAAAATAAAAACCAGTGACATGGTAGCCACCACTAGATAACTATTCCTTGCAAAAAATCTGCCATATTGTCCGTCAAAATTGTTTTAAAAACCTTCAGTTGAGAAACAAGGACCTGCATAAATTAGCTGTACTTTAGCCAGAAGAAAACACTATTTTAAACCAGTGGAGCTTCCTTAGTGTTGTTTATGCAAGGAATTGCTCTAATAAACAGAAATAACGGCTTTCCCCAGAAGAAAAAAGGAGATCTCTCCCTTTTCATTTCAGACTCAACACATTGTGTTCTAGTTGAACCTGAAAATTTAAACAACATATTCTACAGTGAAGATATTATTAGGTGCTAAAATACCTTTAGTTTACAATGAAAATATGGTGGGGTAAAATCAACTCTAAAACTATAACACTAGAAAATACTTATGAGGAAAAAACCTAAAACTGTGTGCTTCTCCAGAATGTGATTCCAGCCCTGAAAAAACAGATGCTTTATCAGCACAACAGAAATGTAGAATTATAGTTGCTTGATTTAATTGTCAGCTGTCAAATATTTAATAGGAAAAAAAAGATCATACTGTACCAAAGACAGAGAAAATTTTTATTTTTCTTTTATTTCTATATGCATTATAGTAATTAAACTGTATTGTGATCCTGGAAGAAAGTTTAAAATCAGAAAACTGTATCTCACTCAAAAGATTCAATATATCCTAGAGTCTGTAATCTGTACAGTAACTTAGATTAAGGAGCTTGCTGTGTATTGGATGAGAAAAGTGTAAATAACCAGAAAGTACAACATCCTGCACCTTGTCATTCTCCTTTATACTATGTGGCATAGTTCAGTATTTTATGTTAACTTTTTATTAATAGTTTTTCTAACAGTTAAAGTAATTCCCAAATTTTATAGTGTTTTGGTGTTTTAAAAAAAGTATTAGCAAATATGTTTTATCCTCATTTCAAGTTTAAAAGGTTTCAGTGAACAGTACTAAAATCCAGCAACACCTCTCAGCTATTGATATTCCACAGTATTTGCACTACTTGCTTTTTACAGAACCATCTGCATCAAAGGAAATCTTTACATAAACTAAGTAGTTACCTCTAAGGTCATTCATGATTTAGAAAATACTTCTCATCTGTTTTTAGCATCATTTATGTCTTTATATAACATTTCATAAAGCCTCCACAGGACACCATTAAACATAAACTATAAATTTCACATGTACTCTATGTTAATTCTTGGTAATTATTCTTGAGTCCTCTTCCATATTCTTTTCTCTGAGCTTGAAAAATAGCACTTTATGACAAAGACTCTTCAGCTAATTTCTGTCATGACTAGGAATGTAGAAAGGCTTAGAGGAAAAAATTGTAGTAATATTATCAGATATGTAATATGTGTAATAGAACTTACAGTATCAGTTTACTTATAATGAAAAACTATCCTCTTCAGAAAAGATATATTGTCACAGAGGACTCCAATTTTACCTTACGAATTTTCACAAAATTATAGGTGAAGAAACTGCAATAATAATGAGAATCTGCAATCTGGGTATTGTTAAAAACACTATAGCATGAAAAGGGTAATGATTATCTAGGATAGAAATAAGGGATCAAAATTTAAACCAGGAGTAAGCTTTCTTCAGAATAAGCAACAATTGTTCAAGATGTTCTATTTCAGTTCAGACAGTAAAATCTGAATAGAGTGCATGAAAAACAAATCTTGGAAATTATTTTGCTGAATTTTTAAATAAAATTAAAAGGTAGATGTATCAAGGTATGTAGAAAGAACTGGATGATCTCGAGGGACATTATATATATATATATATATATATATATATATATATATATATATATATATATATATATATATTTACACATATGTATATATGTTGGTCATGAGAACCACTATTACAGATTGTTAGAACATTTTGACAAAGTAAGAGAAAGAGAAAAGTATTATCAGCTTTACAAGATTTTGTAGTAATTCTCCCAGGTAATGAAGCTGTGAAAGGTGAATGTGCTCAAGAAAGATGCATAGTTCAGTACACTCCCATCAGATTTAGTTTGTTTCACGGTGCAGAGACTGTGGTAGGCATCTTCAGAATAACTACTGTACAACTGCAGAAGATCCAGACATCAACAAAGACAAAAAGATGATTGAGAGTCCCACAAAGAGGACTTGAAGAATCAGGTTATGATATTCTAGAAATTGTAGACTAATTATGAAGTACACTGGCACATTATTAATAGATTTTTTTGAACAAATAATATGAAAGGAAAGCAAATATTTTGGACAATATATATGTGAATTTCATAACAATTTTTTTTTTTCTCTTGAAGTCACAGAAGTGAGGAATCAAAAAGATTCCTCTCTTACCAGAGGACTCCTGAAAGAGTTTTCCATTCAAGTTTCAGGATTACAAAAATTAAAAACTACATGTGTGTAGATATAGATATGGAAATAGATATAGATGATATAGATATATATAGATAGATAGATATTGATAGATACATACATATACATATACATATACAGACAGACACACACACACACACACACACACACACACACACACATATCTATCTATCTATCTATCTATCTATCTATCTATCTATCTATCTATCTATCTATCTATCTATCTATCTATATATCTGCAAGGCACAGAATCTTATGGACAAGGTAATATGCCTATAAAACAAAACCAAAGACACATTGTGGGATTTGGGGGAATAATTTCTTCTGTTGGTACATTCTTGGGAATGAAATTCCTTTACAAAAAAGAAAAATAAAAATAGCAGTTTAAAATGCTTTTCAATAAGCAAAATCAAACTACATCTTTTGATGTGTTTCTCCTCACCTTTTCAAAATCACAACTTTTTTGCAGGCATGCTGAATAAAACTTACACCAGTGATTGGAGATGCAGAAGTAATTCAAGTCATAGGCACATAGTCCTTTATGCATGTTTATGCTCACTGTTTCATCTAAACTCGAAGGGCTTGTGTGCAGAGATGCATTGCCTACCCAAATCTTTTCCTCTGTGTTATGTGCTCTGCAATCTGTGAAATCCATATGTGGTGCTCTTTGCTAAAGATTGTGATTCCTAATGTGTATTGCACATTAAATAATTTCTAATTCACTCTGTGATGGAGCTCAGAGAGGTTATCTGGAATCTTCTGAATTGTATGCACAGTTTAGAAATAGATTCCTTTGAATATGGGAAATAATTTTCATTAAACATCGAGCTATGATATGAGGTCATTAGAGTATATCTTGTAAACTCATCTCTTAAAGCTACCACTGGGAGATTGTGTATTTCTGTTCCAGCCTAAAAACTGAGTTAAAAATTGGCTGTCATCCAAAATGTGAAGTTGTTACATGTTGAGTTTTCTTACTCATTCAATATTTTTTAGCTCTCCTCATTATGGGGAAAAAAAAATGCTCTGGCATCTCTCAAGATGTTTTTCTATATACAAATAAAATGAGTTCAACTTAACCTAGGCTGGTGGAGACCTCTGTAAATGCATTTTGGGAATTCCACATATGTTACAAAGTCTTTTTCAAGTGTCATTTTCAAACTGAAAGTTACTCTGCCTTCTCATTCCTTTTATGACAACCTTTGAATAAATTCTCAAGTGCATGTTCAAGGTTTTTTGACACAATTGTTAAAATTAATACATATAAATATGACATAGTACACTAAGAAAAAGCTGTTTTGTATTAATATTTTGTATTTTGTGTAGTAATAGATGAAAAATGGGAACATTCTTCTGCTTTGATAGATAAAAATAATAGAAATGGCAATAGCAAGATGAGGCTAGCAAAGAAATAGAATAAATTAAAATGTTTCTTCTGCTGTCATCTCTAACTTGTTTCCTCTATGATTTTTCCCTGCAATCTCAAGAGAAATTGGTCACTGAACTTATTAGCAAAACAATCAATATATTTTCTGAAATGTGGACAGGTTTTGTAAGAAGTCATTGATTTATTTCAAAGGTCCCTTTGCTGCCAAGCACTGCTGCTAGTGGTCTAGAAAAAGAAGGAATCCTTTTTGCAATGCCAAGAGAGCAGGTGTCACAGCCAGCATACTGATGTGGGATAGAGGAGATGGGAACTCCAGAAGATGAAGTCAGACATGGAAATGAAGGCTAAGGAATCCATAGCTGTATAAATAAAGCATCTGCCTTGAGACATTTAGTTCCATATAATATAATCTCAAATTGTCTATTAAAATCAGAGAATAAAAGCAAGAGATGAGTGAGTGGTGCATGTATTGGGTCTTCAGTACCTCCTTAATCCAGCAGCCTGTGGAAGCTGAGGATTGGCTGATCTCTAAACAGCAAAAAATGTTACCTTTCATAACAAATTATTTGACTGCATTTCACTTCACTGGGCATAGAATACTTAACACATTAGTCAAAGTTAAGAGAAGAGATAGTAGAAAAATCTATCCATGATAAATAGAACACTTGAAACAAGGAGATAGATTTCTGTCATTTAATTTCTTTTTGCTCCTGCTGCTGCTGTGTAATTTGCAATATCCAGATCCATTTAAAAGTATTCAGCCTGCAGTCCCCTCTGTAGAGGACAGTCCTCAGACACAGAGCTATGCTGCTGAGCAGTGCAGAGGGGATGGCGGGCCCTGGACCGAAGCTCCTGTCTGCAGGAGTGGCTGTACTTGGTCAGAGGTGAAGTGTGGCTCTGCGTGAGTTCTGACATCCAATTCTGACATTCATTCTGACCTGGAACCTGTGAGTGAAAGCAGAGAGGCCTGAGCTCAGGTGCCGAGGCTCTGCCCGAAGCTCCTTGGGTCAGAAGGTGTCATCACTGAATGTCATCATAGGAACTGTGTGAGCACACTCAGGATATCTTTTATTTTATTTTTTTTCCAGCTTAAAAGGAGAATTATTTGTACGGTTAATGAGAAATCCTTTGCAGATTAACACTATGAATGCTACAATCCCTTTTGTTGTGTACAAACAGTCAATAATGGCTGCACTCAGATCAAAATCAAATGAAGTTATGTACTCCTTCCCCAGGGAGCTTGTGCTCCAGTTCAAACACAAAGTGTTTCAGGCACAGACGGTACATGGTATGCCAGTGCAAGGTGGTTTGAGGTAAAGTGGGAGCTGACCTGTTCTCCTTGTTCTAGCTATGATAGATGTTCTCTGTGTACTCTAATTTCCTCATTAGTACTGAAAGAGGCTCAAAGCAAAGATGGATGGGTAGTTCTTTTTTCTTTTTCTTTTTTTTTTCTTTTTTTTTTTTTTTTTTTTTTAATTAAAGAACCATAAGAAATATCTCAGTTGAAGAGAGAACATGAGGTGCTGCTGGTCAGCATGATGGTGTATCTAGCTGCAAAAAAAAGCAATGCATCCCTATGCAAACTTTCCTCAGTAAGTTCATGCAGATAGGTGCATGCCAGATTTCTAGTTGCAACAACTGAATGGTAGTTTTAAAGACAGGGTCAGTACATGGACAAAGTTCTTCATCTGGCTTTGGGAATTGTGACATCTCATTAAATCAGTAGAGATATCTAAGTTAAGATTAAATGTGGCAAGTGTATAGAACATTTAAATATAAGTATGTGCCTGGCACTCTTCTAATTTTTATAATTTCTCACATCCTTAATCTATTTTACTAATGAAACACTTAGAATGCTAGGATGGAAATTTTTTAAAAAGAGATGAATTGAGACTTAAGCATGGGGAAAGATAACACATCTTACAGAAACTTGGTTTCACCTAGAGGTCTCCAAAATGCCTAGCAAAAAAAGATAACACTGAAAATTAAAGACAACACTAACAAGAGTATTTATTTTTATCTAACCTGATATTATGGCTGATACTAGGATAAAGGTTTTGGTTATATCTTGAAAATGTACTTGTAACGACAAACTGTGACAAATCCTGTCATTTATTTGTTCAAATGTATTAATTTGTTTGAATAGAAACTTAGGGTAGCTTTATGAGTATGAGCTCTGGTCCTTCGATCACAACAAGGGAAACAAAATATGTCAGAGATGATAATAGTAAACTCTTTCCTTTATAGTTTGCATTTCTCCTTTTAGGAGGAGACATACATAGAATCTGTAAGCCCCTTTACAAGTGTACTTTCAATTGAGTCTTGATAGAACTTGTATTTATTTGTGAATGAATCCCAATGGGGAAAAGAGCAGTTCAGTAGATCTACTCTATTTATAAAACAGGAAAAAAAAAAAAAAAAAGAAACAAAACCAAGTAAAACAAGTTGCAGTTATACAACATATATTTTTGGCTAAAATGGTGTGAGGTGTGAATGCTGCTTCAATTACAGGCAGTAAAAAATAACTCAGTAAAATCACACAGGAAGCCCTTATTCAACACTTTGCTTTGCTCTTTCCATTTCTTTGAGCAAATCTGACATTATAAGCACAACTGACTCTCTAAGGAACTCTTAAATAATTTAAAGATGCTGAGCCTCATATTCTACAGGCAAAAGATGCTGACATTATTTTAAATTAGGTTTTTATACTTAAAATATATTGAAGTGCATTTTGGGGAAATGAAGTTTTGCTACCTGTGCTTTTTCTGAGAGCTACCATGTGCAGAACAATACTGACATTGTGGGTAGAAAAATGTTCACATGCACTTTTGTATATTCTGAAAAATACTATTAAGCCAAATACTCATTTTTCAGATATGAACTTAATATATCCACACAATCTTCTGGAAATGTACTAGGTCACATGGGGTTTTTTTACAAGTGATTGTACCCAATAAACACAGACAGTGTTTTTATCAAGTTTTGTTAAAAACTAAAAATTCACACCAGGTGAAATTGTATACTGGCCTTTTTGAGGGATGCTTTGACTTCAGTGAAAGTCCAATTCTGGCCTTTTTTGCCAATAGCTTGAAAACAGTAGCCTCATTGTTATTTTTACTTCAAACTTTTGATGCTTTAAGTTATTTGCCACAAGCAACTGGCTCTGTCTTACTCCCCCACATTGTTCTCAGATGTCCTTCAAGTCAAAAACCAAGTGAGAACATGTAGAAAAGAGACTCGTGGATAAACAATTTCATTTTTAAAATATGGGGAACACTGAGAGAAAGATTTCACACTTGTGTGACTTGTTTTGAATTTTATTTTTATCTTCTTATGGCTGTTGGGTAATACAAGTTTAACAAACAGAACCCAATAAACCCCTCACAATTCTCCTCAACCAAAACCAAAAGTGACCCCAAATTGTTCTGACTGTGCTGCTAAGACCTAATGCATGCTGGGATTAGGCATTTGCCAGTTAGCTTATTGATCATGTCTGATAGTTGCAGACGTGATCAATAATGCCAAAAGTCATGTATCTCCATATCAATTGCCATTGCATCATCTGTGAAGTCCTAGAGACGAAAGCATAGCACAAAAGCAGCATGCTCCCTCTCACTTTTGGCTTTCAGCATAAGAAGCTTTTAAAATCATAGCAAAGTCAGCATTACTGTATTTGCCATCTGATTTTGGATCCATTGGACTCTACCTGCTCTGCATTCAGCTGAAATGCAGAAACTTCAGCATCTAAAATTGTCTTTTCTTTCTTTATGAATTGGTACAACTCTCCTGTATTCACTCCCTGAATAGGAAAGACATCGGAAATAGGTCTGCCAGTCTGGTGTCCAACTTGCAGACATCCCAGGAGAGCGGAAGAACTGTTGTTCACCTGAATGCATCTGTTACATTATGAAATAACATAATTAGTTTCTTATTTGGTTACTTTCGGAAATTAAATTCAGAGAGTAGCAAAGACTTCTGCTGAGAAGTTAAGACGCTCTGCATCTCCAGCTACTGCTCAGCACTCCTCCAGCTACTGTCACTGATGGCCAGCCTTGGTACTGGCTATGACTAGCAGGAAAGGCAAACTGCCTGTGAGAGACAAGGAGATAAAGCTCAACATCATTCCAGAGGCTTTGATAATACCCTACCCATATTTCATCAGTTTGGTCACTTTTCTTGCACATGTCAGTGAAATCTGATTCCATATTTCTCAAGGGTGGTAAAGCACTCACAACCAAAGAACTTAGTACAACCCTGTTGATGAATTTGCCAGATAAGGTAATGGGATGTTTTTGTTCTTCATCTTTTGGATGCCCCAGACAAAAGGCATTTTTTCCCTAATGGTAATGGCAGCAAGTTTACAGAAAATATGATATGAATTCTCATATCAACCAATGACTTTGTGTTCAGTCAGGTCTAGATGACCTTAATGATGGCTGTCACTTATTAAAGAGTTTGGAAAAGGGAATTATTTCCATCATAGACACAAATATGCCACGCCTGCATGGCACATTTCCACACTGGTTAAACTTGGACTAAACAGACTAAAGAAGACCCAGGTTTGAAGATTGCAAGCTCAGTGAACTGTAAACGGCAGCTTTCTGAAATAATCCAAGAGTTTCTCCCACTCTGGTCAGTGCAGTAGAGCTGCAATTATAATGTCTTTTTTGTGGTAAATAGGCAAATACCTCACATACATGCTCACGCACAAATAGCATTATCAGAGGTAGACATTCATCCTGCATGCATCATCTGGTGAAATGGAATGGAAACCAATCAGGACTTTCACATAAGACTGAACTTATGGTGGAGACTGTCAAATCACGACATTATGCTGAAAATTTGGCTGAAATTGTTGGAAGTCCAGATAGGAAGGCCAACAAATAAATTACTGGACATTTTTGTCCTTTGTTAAAGTCAGTAGCAGAGGGGAAGTGAGGAAAAAAATTGTTGTTGCCTTAGGCATGCTTTCAGTGTACATTTATTTTGTTGTTGCTGCCTGGTTCATTGGGCTGGTTTGTCTTTAATGGTTCACTAAGCTTTGATTACTGTAGAGTCTACTGTAGAGATTATGGTAATTTATTTTACTGTAGTAGTGTCCTGGACTGGGGCATATGTTGGTGCTTTCAAAATACCAAATTGTGTAAGTATCAATAATGTAAAAAGTTTTCTTAGCTGAGGCTACTACTGGAGTCCAAAATGGCAACATTGTTAAATGGAAGATGCCAGTCCAGGAGGACAGGGGTTACAGTTTATTGGTTTGTTTTGAATATTTAGTGTTTCAGATTTGAGATTAAAGTCATGTAAAATGCAGAGATTTTTCTGAATTTTAATTAAAATGTAGAGAAAATGTTATTTGGAGCAACCAAACTCTCAAGCATTTAAAGCCAAACTATGTTCATAGACATTTCTCTTAGGTGTAGAAATACTAAGTGTTTAAAGGAAGTCCTGCTTCCAAAAAGGTTTTTAAGATAAAATTATTACAGTTATTAGAGATACACTTCTGTACAAATTAAGGTGCAAATGAGACCACATGTAGAAGTCAAATAGTGTGGACTTTATTTAATAGTAAATCTGAGATAGAGAGACAGCAAGGAACAGGAAAAATAGAGACACGGAAAGAACGAGAGTGACAGAGACCAATTAAGTAGAAAGATATCACCACCCCTGTGGATCCAGTGGTGTTCCATTAGTCCTTCTGGTTTCTGTTGGTGGGGGTCCCACAAAATACATAGTCCAGTGGGTAAATGTGTGTTCAGGTATAATGGAATCACCCGAGCATCTCCTCAGGGTGGGGGAAAGTGTTCCCCTGTCTCTTGTGGCAGACTGTGGATCTGTTGCAACACTTGGATCACACACAGTCCTCTGGTGAGAGGCCTCAGGGATGAGTCTGGGAGGCTCTTTGGGCTTCTCAGGTGGGTTAGAACACCTTCTAAGATGTGCCAACTGCCTCCTATGTGAATGTGACCTTCACAGGGTGGTTGTTTTATGACTGAGACATGTTTTTGTAAGGAATCTGGCATCTTAGAAAACACCATTCCATCTCCATAGTGCCTGCTTGTACCCTCCAGGGGTAGGTGTTCATCCCCTCTGTCTTACGCAGACCAGAGGCTCCACCACCCAAAATCTCTCCTCCCCAGCTCAGCTGTGGGGGAGTGTGTGTGCAAACCTGGTCTCTGCAAGAGTCTGTGAGCCATGGCCACCCCTGCCTGGATCCAGCTATATCTGGTTTTCAACACAGCTGCAGAGTTTGGCTTTTCTTGTGGATACATTCTTCTTCCCCAAGGATTTACATCAGCTTAGATACAAGAGAATTGGACAACAGTCCCACCTTCATTACATCTCAAATTTTCCCATGATTTAACTCCCAGTCCAGTTTCCTGAAATACAGAAGGCATTTTTGAGGGTGTGAACTTCAGTGATGCAGATGAGCACTTGCTTCTTTGCACATTTCGCTACAATGTACCTGCAACCAAACTGCCCAGAGTTGTTGCCGAGTCTACATCTCTGATACATATGAGATAGTAAAAATCACCTGGACATGGACCTGGACAGCCAGCTCTCGTTTTCCACTCCTGAACGGGGGGCTGGACCACGTGACTTAAAGAGATCCCTTCAGACCTCACCAATCCTATAATCCTTCTCTCTCTGCTCGGATGGGAAGGCTGGCAGAGAGATTCGAAAATGAATCAGATTGATGATTAAAACAAATCACTGAGGTGGTCCTGTGTATTGCCACCATGAAGAAATGACTTTTTCAAACACAGTCTGACTTGAAGGGCAGCAACAGACAAGACAATATGTTGAAACACTGTCAAGTTCTGTAATCTTTGGTTTCAGTCCAAGTAAGTCCAGAGGAATTCTTTCACACTTCAAAACTGAAAAATCTTACTGCCTCAAAAGTGGTAGTTTGGTGGGGTTAATTTCCATTAACATCACTAAAGATCTCATAGAGCAAGTAATTTAAATAAGATTACCTTCTGGTGATGGTATTTAAATAAGATTACCTTCTGAAATCATGGAGTAAGTGACACACAGAATTCCGGTATTCTTGAAGGTCCATCACATTTCTCATTCCACTTTAGCCAATTAACATATATGTAGTCTTAGTTCCATCTGATTAATTAATTACTATTTGGGGTTTTTTTTCATAATGATCATTATTATTCTTTCTTACAATGAGTAGAAGTTTTGTTTAATATTTTATATTGTGTGGATGTTTTGTTTGTACCCGACAGCTCTTCAGTATTCTAGGCCCACTGACTGCTTGTAGACTTCAATTTATACAAGCCATACATTTTTTTGTGCAGAAATTATCAAAATGAATAAGATTAATCACCTGAAAAGAGCTAATTTTTGTGTCATCCCTGCAAAGACATTAGCACATTTTTAATTTTCCATAAGCATTGAAATAAGTTTACTCTAAAATTAGTATGGTATTAAGTTCATTCTGTACAATAAAAAGATATAACTGGCAGATTACATCTCCTTGTTTTGAATTTAGAAGTACAGTTTTAAAACACTAGGCAGAAGAAATGAGTTTTGAAGTTGTAACAATGTTGATATTAGGTCCTCAGAGATGATCTTGAAAGATCTCCAAAATTAAATGCATTTAGGAGATAAATCAGTCTCTTTCTTTCTCTAAAGCATTCTTTTTTATTTTAAAGTCCAGATTTTGTTGGAAAGATTTAGTGTTCATTAATTAAATGATTTGTGCACTAGTTCATCCTTTCTGCCCAAATAGGACAGAATTTCAATACACCACAATCATGCAGACTTGCTGCTCTTTGTGTTCTTCAAGCCTACACTTAACATTCCAAATTAACAACCTCACTAACACACCTCAAGGGTGTATAACTGAAAAAGAAGGCAGAGTCAGCAAATACTTTGCATGACTTTTTTTTTTTTTTTTTTTTTTTTTTTTTTTTTTTTTTTTTTTTTCTTAAGAAACTCATGGAAAAGTTTTGAAAATTTTAGGAGTACAAATTATTCCTGACAAGGGCAGAAACAGTTTGTAGTCCTTTAAAACACTGACATGATTCTTAGTGCTTCTTTTCTTCCAGTAGAGATAACCACTTGGCTAATGCTTTGAAATGGTTGCCAATGCTATACACAAAGCTGTGTGTTGCTGTTCTTTCTCTTCACTGTTCCTTCTTTATATAATTTTTGATTTACACTGAGTCAAATTTTGGTGCTAGTGAGTTTTCACAGTGATTTAAATGCAATCAGATATTTTCCCACCTTTTTTTGATATATGATTTGGTGAAAGAAAACAACAACTAGTAAATGCCTCGGTACCCTATTCCAAGCCCTCTAGAGCAAATTTTCTCATTGGCTGCTTCAGGAACTGAACAAACCCATAGATTTGACTGCATCAAAGTCACAGACTCTAAACATATAGATTAGATACCTAAAGGCTAAAAGTACTTGCTCACAAAATAGTGCAAAGCAAAAGGCTCCAAGATTGGGAGGGAAAAATAAATAAACTATATCTAACAAAAAGTTTTTACTTCTTTGAAAAACAGCCTTTCATTCACAAAATTAATTAATAAATTTTGTAGTTCCTAGACTGAGTAGTGGAATCTATCCAGAGGCAAATTGAGTTCTCCACAACTTCTAAAGAAGGCTACAAATAGCACAAAGTTCTAATAAGACTACAGCACTACATGGAAAAATTTTTGTCTTCCAGTCATTACTAGTGGCAAAGTTTCAAAGTCAGCACTGGCTCCGAATAAATAAATCATGTCTTCTTACAAGGACCTCCTCTTTCACAGTTTGCATTTTCCTGGATTAGATGAGATAATATTTGACAAGTGATTCTCCATGGAAGATTCTGTCATGTTTATCATAAGCGTGGCAGCCCCAAAATGAAAAGAGAGGTGTTATACAGGTCCAACTGTATTTCTCCTTCTTTTTTTCCATCAGTTTTGTCTCTTCCAAACTTGTGACATGTAAAACAGGACTCACAGAAGGAGAGTCATTCCCTAGAACAGAAAAATAGTATAATTATGCTCACTGTTGTTTTTTTCTGTGTAGTATTCCAGTGGGGATGATTCCTGTACTCATCCTCAGTGCAAATGCCAAAGCAGTCTATAAGCTTTGTGTAACTTTAGCAGAGCACAGCCTATTTGCTGTATTAGAATACAGTTACCTGTCTCAAAACAGTGTCAAAGACACAGAAGGGACTTTCCATGAGGTAAAAGAATTCCCACTATGAGAACTTGAAGCAAATGTAGATGGCAAAACCAGGAAGATGCGTTTCTGGCCTGGTGAGGCAGATATGGATAACCTATCCTGACAAATATTTGCTCAGTGGCAAACTGTTGGGTAGAAAGCAAGTCCTTATACACATGCAGCCCAAGTTGTGGGAACAGCATCTACTCCCCATGGATACCTGGGAATTGCACTGTATAAATATGGTGCCTTCAAAAAAACAACTCTGGAAGCCCCATCATCGAGAAGACCTGAGTGAAGAAGGATTAGCTGGACACCGTGGGATTCATGTGGTGGTGACTATCTTTCTCCCTAGTCTCTCTCGCACCTCTCTTTCTCAGATCCCTGCACCTTTCTCCCTATTTCTTTCCATCTCTCTCTACATCTTTCATCTTTCATATCCTTCTGGATTAGAAAAGTTAATAGATCTAATTAGCTTCTGAACTGGTATGGTTAATCAGGAACACTGCTAGCTAGAATTTGTCCATTTTACTCAACAAAACTATTTAAATACATTGGAAGCAATGTGAGAAAATTTAAACAATAAACAATATTAAACCCATTAAACAATAGGTCTTATCAATCCATTTTTTTTTTGTACCTTAACGGTGAGACCTCTGTTTTGGTTTTGGCCAGAACAGCGTTAATTTTTGCAGTAGCCAAAGGCAGGAGGGGGTATGGCTAGGACACAGAGGTTGTTCTATTCCACCCCACAGCATTGCCAGAGGCAGGAAAGGGATCCTCCTGCTTCTTCCAGTCAGGTAAGCATAGTGGATAGAGCAGTCAGGGTAGCAGGTCCTGAGCAAGAGGGCTGGCATGGCTATGGTTGGGTCCAGATCAGCGAGCATTTTTGTAGGAATCACTGTCTCTTTTGTACATTTTTGTTATTAATATGGTTGTTTTCACTGTTTGTTTTCTTATCTCACTGCTGTTTCCAGTAAATTGTTCTTAACATGTGATTGTTGCTGTTTGAACAAAAATGTGGAGAACCATTTTTAAACCAAGGCAATCTCCCAGTGTAACAGGAATAAAACTCTCTTCCCCCTACACACATACACACACAGAGGCATACAGACACATATATATATTTTAGCAAGAAGCTGTTAGAGTTCTAATTTTTAAAAAAATTAGCTTTTCAGCAAAGCAGAACAATCTTTCAAAAATCATCTAGATCTTACTTTTTTTCATCAGTGGTACTAAGGAATAAATTTCTTGGAGATCAAATGCATTCTACTACATGCATAAGATTGCGATATAAACTTATTGAGGCATTACATGAAAGACGTTGAGAAGTATTTCAATTCAAAAAGAGACAAGACACCAATTAACTCCTTGTTTCTGGTAGAGTGGAAGATGTAAATGTCAAGATGAATGTGACAAAATGTATACTTCCCCAACAAAGTTATTAGGGTGCAGAAAAATCTGGTGTCTTTTTCTCTCTTTTTGCATGAGATGAGCAAATACAAAGAAATTTTTAATGAATGCCAGTATTTTTACCATACAGCCATATGACCTGCACAGACCATTTCTGTCTCATTATTTATTCTAGTACCAGATACCATAAGCTCTGTACAAGCACATCCATGGCCTTGTTCAGACAGATGCTAAGCTTATTCTTGTCATGGTCCTGCATTCTGCAACAGTCAGTGTCCCCTACCCCACCTCAGGGGCATGCCCTCACACTGGAAAACATTAGCCCTCTACACATGTTGCTCAGTTTGAGGGTGAATATTGTTACAAATGACACTTAGCTAAAATACTTTATACCTCGCATTTATATGTGACCGGATTTTAGCAATGTTTGCAACATGGACACAAAGGTGAACTTGATACTAAACCTGCTGCTTTAATTATTATTTGTTATTAAATTTAATCTAACAAAAAATATTCATGGAGTCATTAAGGTTGGAAAAGACCTTCAAGATCACCAAGTCCAATATTACAGACTATAATTTGTTTTCATGTTTTAGTTTTTCTCATTAACATTTTTCATTCTTTTAAGATAGCAGCTTGATTTAGCTGGTATTAGTAATCTAGTGGATCCCAGATAAACCAGTTTCAATAGTCCACTGTTTTATTGCTTCATAAATAAAAACAAAAAACAAAAAAAAAAAAGGATGAGATTTCTTAAATTGCTACAGTTCCTCTGCAACTTCTTGGTTGTGGAGCTCCACAGATTTCAGATTAATCATTTTTACAGTTATCAATTTTATTTTGTAAAACTAGGATAACCCACAGACTGCAGGGTCCAATGTTCCAAAAATTTAAATCAACAGGCTTGAGAGAAAACAGCCTATTTAAACAAAATCCTTACACAATTCAGTGGGAATATGTGATCATTCTTGAGAAATGGCCTCAGTCATTCCCTGTACCTATTTTTCATCTCTAAAATGGGGATTAGTTGCCTGTCCCCAACTCGCTACAGGTCTTCTATGGAGTAAATAATTTGAATGTGATAACACACAGTCACACCTCTGCTGTCTTCTTATCTCAGTACCCCTCCCCACAGAGTGAGGAAGTGTGAAGCTAGCTCTAAGGTGACTCAAAGAAAAGGGGAACGTGGCAGTAGTGGTGCATAGGAAACCTGTCCTTGGGTGCTAGAGTAAAGATATTCTTATCTGGGATGGAGCAGTGTAGGTTCTCACAATAGACTCTGTTTATAAAAAAGTAGAAAATGGAAAATTGCTAGAGACTGGGAAGTGTTTGATTGTCAATGACTGTTACAGTAAGTAACTTGAACCCAATGATTGCCAGAGTCCATAAAAAGCCGGATTAGATATACCTTGTGCATATATCTAGAATTAAATACTTGTATAAAGGTATTTAACCCTGTCTGGTTAAGCCATCAAACATAAGCCAAAAAGAATTTTTTGTCATCTTGCTTGTATTCCATAGTCATTGCATTAAACTAACTGCAGTTGTTCTGTTTGTGTGATGTCATTGGTTATGTAATTCTGTAGCGAACTCTTAAAACTTTCTTCAAAACTAGGACCACAAGAATCATTGCTAGCTTCTCTCTATCAGACCATGCATTTCCTGTGAACCATCGGGTTATTCAATCAGCTCAGCAAATAAGTAGTGTTCAGCAGTGTTGTCCCTCCTTGATTCCACAGTCAGCTTGCAACTCCTGGACCTTGCTAGACAGAGGGTACTACAATTAACAATGTGTCATGTTCCTAAACCCACAGCTTCCCATAAAGTACATGAGTACACACAATAAATTATAGCAGACAGTGGTACAGACAGCTCCATCATCTGAAAGCGCTTGCATCTAAACAAATTTTAGATAAAAATTTCCCATTTTAAAATGGCTTTTTTAATGTGAATTTTTGCACTATTAACTTGCTTTCTGGTGTTGTAGTTTCAGTTTGAAACTAGGCAGAAATACTATGTATAATGATCTAGGTTTGCCAATCTCAGACCTTTCCCAGCCTATGCACCAAAGAAATGTGGTGGGTATACCTTGCGCTGTGAGATAGGATTAGGAGAAAATAACAAAGCAAGCCTAAACTTGCTAAAAAGAAAAACTTTACTAACAGGAAAAAAAAACAAAACAAAACCAAAAAAACCCACAAATAGCAAGAAATCAGAATATAACTTTTAGAACCACTTTTTCCTTCTCTCCCCAAACTTCCTTTCTTTCCAACCAACAATATACTGAAGAAAACAACACTCAGAAATTTCAGTCAGTTTTCCACTTTTAAAATAGTCTTTCTTCAGTTCACGTAGAGAGGAAAGTATTTTTTGCTAATGCTATGGAGAGCTCTTCACAAGGAAAGAAGTTCTTGTGACTTCAATTTTCACAAATAACAATTACCCAGAATTTGTATTTGTGAGGTTCATCTTATCTTTCACAGTTTTTCTCACAACTGTGCTTCTGGTCCACGTCAGCTTACTGGGGTGTTATCTTTTAAGGATGAGCCATTCTAACATAAAATAAAAGTTCCTTTCATTCATCTCTGAGAACAGAAGTCTTCCCCTTTTATCCCCAGGGCTAGGTTTTCTTACTAAACTCATAATTGTAGTTAGAACACTACCTCTCCCCCAAAGCATTCCATGATTTACAGGAGGAAACCCACAGTCTGATATATCAAGTATATCTTTTCCAAAGCTTCACAAAAGAATTTCACAGCCCGAGCTTAAGGGAACTTTTTGATCTCTTCTATCTAGAATTTGACTTCTTCTTTACTGACTTCAAAAATCTTATGTTGTTTGAGATTTTTAAAGTTTACTTGAGTTAGCAAAATGAATTAAGCATCTAAATTTTAGCTTGTAAAATTATGTGTTGAATTTTAACCTTTTTACTAAAAAATCCTCTACCATGGAACAAAGGGCATAGGAAAATGCAAGTTTCTGAAGCTTCTTGCATAAAGAACAATATCAGAAGAATACCAAAGGATGCAAAGAACCCAGATAAAAGGCTCCTCTGTCTCCAATCTCATCAAGTCTGACAGACATACTCAGATAAGCACCAAGAGACCAAGAGCCCAGCGCAGAGGAGAAAAGTTCAAAAGTTCAATCATGAGGAAGACCAAAATCTTCAGCCCCAGAAGGCCACCAAAGACCCCCGTGCCACCACCACAGCAAACAATGCATGCCCAGAGGGCGTGGGTCTATTACCGTGCAAAGCGAGGGCAGGCGTGGTTGGGAGCTGAACATGCGTGGAAAGGTTGTGTAATGTATTGCATATGGAACACCTTTGTGAATAAAGATGTAGGTCAGAGAGAGACTCGGGACACAAGACTTTGAGAATTCTCTCGCTTGTCAGGCGCTCAATACATACTCACATCATAATTTTAACGAGTTGTGGAGTCTTTATTCCGTGCATTAATTGTCTCTATATAACTTTACCTTTTTCTTGGTTCAGAAGAGAGTTGGTGTTCATTGGGTACAGAGTCCTGCACTGCCAAAGAGTGAATTTAGTCTAAGCTTTGCATGAGGAACATGGCCCGCTCTGCTTCTCTCTGCTGGCACCGTGTGAGCCCTGTCGGTTGTTTCTGGTGTGGAGCGGGCTCAGGGCTGCTCCTGGCTTCGGGGCCGCCTTTAGCATGAACCACGGGGGGCACTGGTGCTGGTGCCCATGCTCAGCTCCTTTGGTGCCCGTACAGGTGCTGGTGCCCATGCTCAGCTCCTTTGGTGCCCGTACAGGTGCTGTCCCCATGCTCAGCTCCTTTGGTGCCCGTACAGGTGCTGTCCCCATGCTCAGCTCCTTTGGTGCCCGTGCAGGTGCTGTCCCCATGCTCAGCTCCTTTGGTGCCCGTACAGGTGCTGTCCCCATGCTCAGCTCCTTTGGTGCCCGTACAGGTGCTGTCCCCATGCTCAGCTCCTTTGGTGCCCGTACAGGTGCTGTCCCCATGCTCAGCTCCTTTGGTGCCCGTACAGGTGCTGTCCCCATGCTCAGCTCCTTTGGTGCCCGTACAGGTGCTGTCCCCATGCTCAGCTCCTTTGGTGCCCGTACAGGTGCTTGTCCCGCCCCGCACAGCCACTCCCGGTGCCGATACAGTCTCCGGCTGACATGGCTCGATTACTCTGATGGAAAAAATCCTGGCAGGTGCTGCCAGCACAAGGACCCAGCCCCCGCTGGGACAGGGCCCTGTGGGCTCCCCAGCGAGGGCTCGGCAGCGCTCACCTCCCCTCCGGGACAGGGAATCCCGCCCGGGCCAAGCGGAGCCGGGCCGAGCCCTGCCATGGGGGCTGAGCGGGGCCGGCCCGCACTCAGCCGCCACGTCCTTGAAGGTCGGAAGTAAAAAATATGCTTCTGGCCCTTCCTGTCCTTAAATGTGTATTTGGAAAGGTGTATCCACCCTTTTCATTGGTTTAATTCTGTGTCAATATCAGAAATTGGCCACTCAGTGCCAACCCACGACACCAGTCACACAGGTCTTTCACTAGAAATTGCCAAACTGTGATAACATTAGTGATCAAAAGTCAAGGCCAAAGAAAGAACATATTCTGAAAATAAAGCCATGTGTTGTAAGGATATTTCTGTTTTGCATCTCATATCTAACAAAATGTTGTTATCAGCTAGGCTAAAGTTCTCACCATCGGTATTCACAAACTCCAACCTCATACAGTGCAAATCAATTGAGATTTAAACTTCCAAACTACTTATCTGTACTACAGAATTATTCTCCTATGAATTTCACGATTCCTGCAACCAAATCTAGCCCAAAATATCACAGTGTGTTTTATTCACACCATGCATGTTGGTTTAAGTTAGGGCAGTGTGTGAGAGTCTGCTTTTTGCATTAGTCCTTATTAAAAGCTAGACAGTTTTCCATACAAATGATGATCCCACATAGGTTCAATCCAGTCTTGTAGTAAATGTACGCTGTGTTTACAGAATTGAAAAAGTTGCACAGAGGATATATGGTGTTCCTTGACTAGTTTCTACCCTGAAAAAACAAATAATTTAGCCATCAGCAAGAATCTGGCTGCCTTATTCTATGGTTGTCAAGGAAAGAAATGGTGAGACTAATTCTTCTCTTGATTATTTCAGGTCGACTGAAGAATCTACCATTGAATGCTATAAATAAAAACACTGAAGTAAGGAAGAAATGAGATGTATATTTTTCTCTCTACAAATTGTGCATAGATACATACATACTTGTATATTAAAGTCTGATATTTATGGGTTCAGTTCTAGGAGTTTCACTTTTCTGTACAAATGATCATTTCAATAAAATTTATTACATTTTTTCACTGGCTTTTCTTTAAGGATCATTTTAAGGACCACACATAAGTTGTTTGAGAAGATGAAAACATTAGTAATATGGAAGATGGAATACACAAGTGACTAAGTAGCACAAAAAGAGAGCTAATTTCATCCCTGACTATCCCAGTGATATATTGAGTGTATTTGGCTCCACAGAGCTAAGGATCAAGGAGACGTGATGAAAAAAATATCTAATACTAACTAGATGCAAATTTTTAACAATACTACAGACTGTCAGTGCTTTTGTGAATGCCACAATTTCAATACTGCATTCCCAGGAATAAAACTGAGGTGTTTAAAAAAACCCCTACAATATTTTATCAAACTTCTTGCCAATGTATGACGCTGAAAGTAAATCAAACTCTCACCTCATTCCTTTCATATTAGCTTCTGTGCTGTACAGCAAAAAAATCTCTTAATGGCATTATCTGCAAATTACTACAAATTTTCTCATTTTTATATATTCCAAGATCCTCTCTACATGTAAATATTTTTCAATATTTGTTATTGATTACGCATATATTCAATTTGTCATTGATTACTCAATATTTCAATTGATTACTTATAATAACAACTATACCGTACCTGGAATAAATGTTGTCAGTTGCTTGCTTTATCTTTAGTAGTGGACAGTATTTCTTCCCCAAAATCATGCAGTTTCACACTGATGATAAGAAACAGTCTTTCTTTCTGAGGAAAGAAAATTATCTGACCCAGAAACTTATTGAATGTTGTAATAAAACCACTATATTATAAATTTTCTGAAGGGTGGCATTGTACAAATTTGATTGCTGACCG
Organism: Sitta carolinensis; assembly: GCA_032173965.1. NCBI lineage: Eukaryota > Metazoa > Chordata > Aves > Passeriformes > Sittidae > Sitta > Sitta carolinensis. Next base: position 63,218,921 of record CM063313.1, read on the forward strand.
ACAATTGCTGACTGTGTCTAGATAGGTAGTCTTATATTCATAGATGTTGTGCCGTGTCTTGGTATTGACCAAAGAATAGTATAGATGAGAAAAGCCCCATATTAAAATGAAGTACCACAGAAATAATTCTGAATGTGTTTGAGATACTTAAATAAAGTTGTGAATACAACATGGAAATGCACCCAGCAAAAAACACCTTTCCAGTATTGTCTTCTTCTAAGCTGCAGAAGCAGCTTAACTAGAAATGAATTCAGATTTCCATGAAGCTGTTGAACTAAGATCTCTGTGTCTGCAAAAGTCGTTCACTTTGGAGAGCATAGAGGTGTGCAAGCTACAAAATTTTTCAAATACTTGTTTTCCCTTTATATTCTTATTTGGATGTGTTTTCTGATGTTTGTTTTAGACAAACAGAGCAATCTTCAAGAGTGTTATGTTCTGCTATAGTTCTTCAACACTACTGTAGAAAATGCACCAAAGGCTGGAGATACCACAAGTAAAAACAACTTCTAGCTATGTTAAGTCAAGTTTTACCACTGAAGTACCATAATTGCTTGTAAATAATGACAGGCAGCAAATAGAAAATCAGGCAAGGATGTGTTCTCACAACTGCTGAGGGAAAGATGCAAGCCTTGGACTCATACAGATATTTATTAATTACAACAGAACAGCATTACGGGAGAAAGAAAATAAAACAATGAAAAGTGCTAGAGAAGTGCATGTGCACTATTAATTTGTTCATATTGGGTTTGCATGATTTTGGTTCTGGGGGGCTGAAAAGGGTGGCTTTTTTGAATAGATACCAGAAGCTTTCCCCATATTCTATAGAGACAGTACCAGAGGGCTCCAAGGTGAACCACTACTGAACTGCTTGTGCCCATCATAACCAGTAGCACTAACTCTGGGATAATGTATTTATGGAGAAAAAATTGGAGCAGAGGAGAGGAGAGTGAGAAACAGGCCTGCATATACTAAGGTCAGTGGAGAAGGACCGGCAGGAGGTGCTCCAGGTGCTGGGGCAGAGACTCCCCTGCAAGCCTTGGTGAAGACTGGAGCGTGGCAGTCTGTATCCCTGCAGCCCCTGAAAGCCAAAGAAAGAGGAAGCAGAGCTCCACTTGGAGGAATGCATGCCAGAGCAGGTGTCTGCCTGACAGAGGCTGTGACGCTATGGAAATCTATCCTGTGGTAGGTTCCTGGCAAGACCTGCAGAACCATGGAGATAGGAGCCCGTGCTGGAGCAGGTTTGGTGCCCTACAGGAAAACCATGCCGGGGCAGTTTGTGAACTTACAGCCCTTAAGGAGGACACACATTGGACAAGTCCATAAAGAACTATCTCCCACACTGGAGCAGGGAAGGAGTGTGAGGAATCTTCCACAAAAGGAGGAAGCAGCAGCAGAGACAGAGATACAGCATGGGTTTATTTCTCATTACTCTTCTCTGATTTGATAATAAATTTTAAATTAATTTCCTCAAGTCCTATTTGTTTGTCCCATGGTGGCAGTCAGTGAGTGCACTTTCCCTGTCCTTTTCTCAACCTATTAGCCTATTGCTTTATCTTTTCTGCCCTGGTGAGTTGAGGAGTGATCAAGAGGCATTGGTGGGCACCTGGCATTCAGACAGGGTCAACCCACCAGGTTACCCCTCATGTGCATACCTTAATTACACAGTCGGATGATACATATTTTCTTCTCAAACCCCAGCTTCATTCAGAACTTATGGCTTAGCTAAAAACTCTCTATTGACTGTTGTCAAACTGAAGAATTTTTTTTTTTTAAATATGTTTTGCTTTCACTGTATGTGAAAACATGTTTTCCCTGTGTCCTGAAAAATTTGAGACTTTGGCACAAAGTGTGTAGTTCCCTATCTATCATCTTTCTTGGCCCAGTATTAAAGATGGAATTCCTATATGGTTTGTTTTTTAATAGCTGACAGTCTATTCTTAATTCGAGTGAAGACATAAACTTGTCCTTTGATAAATTGTGCTGAAGCAAGTATAATTTGTTCTTAGTATAAAAAAGAAAGAAATTAAACACTTCAGCCCGAATTGCTAACATGTAGCAAATTCAGAAGCATTTACAAACCAATCATGAAAGAGCACTAATAAACTTAATTGCTGTCAGCAATTTCAGCTGTATGATAATCTACTGTAAAACATGTAGAATTGAGCATAAACCTTTTCAAGGGCAGTAAACCTGTGGAACAGTATTGTGAATACAAGAAGTATACACAGGCTTCACAGAGAGTGGACAAATACTTGGAAAATGCATCCTTTGAGATCTGTTAAACAGGTAAAATATAAAAAAAACCCATCTAGATTAAAAATAACTTGGTTCTTTCCAGGTGTCTACTTCAGGCACATACACATTTGACTTTCATGCGCTTCAGTCTAGACTTGTCCACATTTTGCTTTGTGGCTGTGTTACCCTGGGCAACAGCATTACCTGTATATTGGGTAAAGCACACACCAGAGCGGTTGTGACTTGCACCCAAAGATGATCCAGGCCATTATTAGGAATGGCACACTGCTGATGCCACGTCTCACCTCTGGATTCCAGCCTGTCCCCAGACATGTTCCCTCCAGCTGGAGATTATCTCTCTTTAGATACTTAGTCATGGTAAATGCTTACAGCTTTCCTTACAATTCATTTCCTAGTGTGATCAGGATCTCAGTCCCTGCAGATCAAGTGGTGGGTATGAGTCACAAGAAGGCGAACACGGCTAGGAGAAACTCTTAAACCTCACCTCATCACCATGTCTCAATTCCTTTTATATAATAGCTGGTCTGTATGGAGTATTCACCTGAACTAGGAGAGTTATTGTGTTGCTGGTAGAAGAGACTGCCTTAATAGACTTAAAGAAGACTCTTCCAGGGAAATGGCCAGAACAGCCCAGCAGGAATTGTGCAGGGAAGAAAAGGCAAGACAAGTAATATTCACATGTGGACAGAAAAGAGTGTTATGGCCTTTCCGTTCAGATTTCTACCATCAGATGTAAAACAAAAGTTTTTCCTAAGATCTGAGGCAAGAGTACAGCCACCTGAGTGGTCTGCTGCTTTTCTGAGTGCTTCTGACCACTTTCACATATTTTAATTCCAAGATAATTTAATGTTGGACAGAACACCTCAGCCATTCCAAAACAGATTAGATGCTCAGCTATGCTTTAATGTGAAAAAACTCACAGCAAAAAATTGATGTATTTTGACTACACATACAGGAATATTCATAGAGAAAATAATTCTAAATACCTTACAGTGGCTATAGATCTCTAGTTACAGTACTTGCTATATGAAGGGAATTTTGAGAAGAACATATTGAAGATCCGCAGAAAAAAAAAAAAAAAGAAAAAAAAAAGAGGAGGGTTACAAGAAAGAATTCACAAACTGCTTGTATATAGCTTGACAGAATAAGTGCCAAATGATAAAAAAAAACCCAAACCATTTATGATCAATTGATGTTGTAACTACTCACAGACCTGAGATTGTTACTCACAGGTGTTGAAACATAACTAATGTAAGGGTATTAGAATAAAGCTAGGAGAAGGATCGGGATCAGGAACACTACTCTGGACATTACATCAGCTGAATTTCAAGTCTCCCAAGAGTATAGGAGAGTTTTCAACATATAAATAATTTAATATTATACTGGCGAAGTGCTCAAGAATATTGTCATCTTGTATTAGCACAGACAAAGGCTGGATAAATCTTAAAGAGCTTTTTTCACTATGCTAATGTAGGATGATGTAGGATTATTTTTTTAGATACACCTTGAAGAATATTCCATTGGGAAATGATGGCTATGTAACTCCCCTTTTGAACCAATCTCTTAGCAAATAAGTCTCTGTTTAAAGTTCAGTCTTGTATGTTAAATTTCACCCACCTATGTACTACATATAATTATTCTTCCAATGTTGTAACAAAACCTCTGTTCAATGTCGTTTAACAAATTCATCACATTTCAAGAGTAAAGCTTACACAGCATACAAGATTCTGTATGTGTTCTATCTCAAAGACACCAGAACTATATGATGACGACAGGAAAAACAAAAAGATAATACAATGAACATGACATTTCTTTAGAATTCATCTCTGATAACAAGAGAAAGCTTGACTTTATTGCAGAAGAAATTACTGCTCTTGTCTGTCTCTTGTGTGATTAGCCACAATTTGAATTGACCACAAGGTCCAAATCAAAGCTAGCTTGCAACAGTATTTTACGAGTCAACCATGGTCAGATTTCACTAAGACAGAGCAGACCCTGCACTTGGCAGCTAGCACACCTTTCCTGAACTTTTTTCTTAATGCCCGCAGCTGGACACTTACTGCCACTGAATCTGTACAGTAGAGAATGTTCCAGAACAGGTAGTATTTAAGGGCCTTTGCAGTTTTGTAGCTGCTTTTTCTGTGAAAAAGTAGTGTTAGCTTTAGCACCCTGAAAGGTAAATCCAGTGCAATAAGTAAATACTGCTAGCTTTGTGAGACAGACTTTTCATGTTAAATCACCATTTTTTTCAATAGTTTCCTTTTAGGATGTTTTGTCAAGGTAGGGAGGTTTTAGGCTTTCTATTTTAAGAACTTGTGAGAAAAAGTCCTCAACACAATGAAGCAGAAATTACATCATGACATTTGATTGAATTCTTTTAAAAATTGTATGCAGCATGCAGATGTAGGGATGGTCTTGGGTGAAGTAGATGTTCATGCTAGGATACTCAAAGCATAGAATCCCTACTTGTGCTCAATAGTCCCAAGACATCTCTGGATACAACTAGTCCAGGTTTCCATACATGCACTTTTGACATTAGATTTTTTTTGGGAGGGGGAGGTGTTAACATCTGACATTGCTGTACATTTCAGCCATGTCATGGCGCTTGGTACCAGCACTTCTGAAGAGCTTTACAGTGATGTGGATAGAAATTTTCATAGACTGTGATGTTTCCTCTTTTTCCCACACAGATGTGCATACTGTGTGGCTGCTTTTCTCTCTTTGAAAGAATACCGTCAGGTTGAAGTTGTCTTCAAAAAAGGGAATATATTAAAGAGTGTGTCAAAGGTACAAAACACAAATGGGTCAATATCTAATGTTCCAGATGAAGCAACTCCATTACAGGGTCAGTGAGATCAGTGCATTGATTTTGAAGCTTGCAGTCCCTGCAAAAGTGGTCAACACCAGCTGGTGTGACAGTGTTAGGATTCTACATCTGAATTCTTGTTTGATTTTTTTACACACATTTCAAATTAATTAGCTAACGCTTCTGCTGCTTATAATGAATGAGACTTGGACTGTGAAGTGCTCCTTACAAGCTGAAACTTGTGAATAATGACCTGTCTCAAGGTTACTTTTGTTCTGCCCTTCGTTCTTCATCTGCTATTTTGCTCGGGTACTGTCAGACAGACAGAGAAAGGGAGTTATTTGTGAGAGAGTCCCTGAGTACGGTTGTATTGCACTTGTAGAGCATGCAGAACTGTGAATGTTGCATAGCCATGCACAATTTGCTGTAAACAAAACATTTTTGTTAACATTTTTGTTAACATTTTAGTTAAGAGTGCCTGTGGACATTTCTCCCTGCAACAGCAGAGTGTGTGGTGGACTACTCCAAATATATGCAGCTTATGTGATCTGTAAATCTCCATGTGTTCATCAAAGCTATGCCAATTCAGTTGACACAGAAAGGAGTCCTAAAAGTTTGGAGAGTTTGCCCTACTAATTTCGTGGTCAAAAGACTCATTGATTCTACCCTGTAGCTAAAGAAATAGAAACTGCTTTTAAGCACACACCTCATCTTGCATTAGCCACCATTGCCTTTGCATGAATACAGTTTGGAGAAGGTCAAAGCTATTCCAGAGTGTGTATGTTTCCTGGGAAAGGGCATTCCAGCAATGCATTAATACATAGTCTGATTCATGCTGAATCAATGAAGTAATTTCACTATTGTGAGCCTGCACAATAGTGAAATTAGTGGGCCAATGATACATAAATCAACAGATGGGGCCTCAAAACATTCATGCTCATACTCTGTCAACATGATCTCTACTGAATTTCCCTTACTTATTGTCATCTTTTTCAGGACTGTTTGATGGTTTGTCTAGTGTAACTAACCAGAAAGCATTTTGCCTGAAGTCCTCTCCAGACAACAACACAGCACATCATCAGTTTCTGACTGAGAAAATATGGGCATTCATAAGTTACAGTTTGTTGATTTTAGCCACTCAGTGGTGGTTTGGCAATTGGTTGTCAGCACTGAAAGGTCTGAGGTACAGAGTGCTGTGCAACTTCTTTCAAGCTGTGTCTTGATGAGATGAATTCTAATGAATCCCTCCTCTACACGCTGAAGCTTAATCCCTATTCAGAAGGGATTAGTATTCAAATTTATCATAGAATCAAGACTGATTAGCGGTCTAACACAAACAATATGTCATGGAACATTCACTGGAAAGCTTGTGACATTTTTTGTTTATTTCTCAATTTTTATGATATTCTTACTGTTTGCAGGGTGGCCTTTCTCTCTGTTGTCATTTGCCATTAGAAATTATTGATTAAAATGCTGCAAGAAGCTGATGGGGGAAACTTCAAGACTGCACTGTGCGACACTTTGCAGCTGTATGCAAATTACAAGGAAAGTTCTCCGTTTCCTGGGGGAAGGTCAGTATGAAATCTGGTTGGGTGCATTGGCTCAGGAGTTGTAGTTTTGATCCTGCCTGCCTAAAGAAGTTTCTACTGGAACATTTGATCACAGTCATGGACTACAGTGGCAGGCTTGTAATGGAGCATTTGACTGAAGAAGTCTTGCAGATGGAGGGCATGGATTGTTAATCAAAGTGCAATCTTAAAATTCTTTTCCTAATAAAATGGAGCTAGGTTACTCCCAAAACTTAGATAAGCCTGAGTCATCTGAAAAATTATATAGAAATAGCTGGAAGAAAACAGGAAAAGTAATACAGCTAGGAATGTGCACCACCAATCAGTTCGAATTGGCAGTGGTTGCTGCTGTGAATCAAATAGCTCCTGAGATCAGATTAACACTTTTTAAGCAAGATTTCATCACAGGGGCCTGTGTTTGCTAATGACTTGGTAATGGGCTCCAGGATTTCAGATGTGAATTTCAAAAGAATCTTTCTGTCTCCCTTTTCCTTCACAGTCACCATAAAAGAAAGAGTAGGGAAAATGTTCTTGATTATCTCAGGGAGATCAGGGTTATGAAACATAAATAAGAGCAACATTTCTTCCCATCTCTATTAAAATTTAAATGTATACTGTTTTATTACATACTTGTGATTTTTTTTCTTTTAGTTCTGTTGAAAGTCTTCTGAAATTGATGAAAATCTTCCTTCGATCTGGGTGTTGTGTGGGTCTTCATGTTTAGGAATGTTGAACGAGAAGCAGAAGAATGGAGAAGGTTTTCAGGCCAGAAAATAAATGACAAAGTACCTGATTAGTGTATATGTTGCTGGATTAAAAAAAAATGGTATTGTCAGTATATGAAACAACAGCACAGTATTTATTACTTGCTTATTGATACTATCAAGCAATTGCAACTCCATTCATTCTGCTGCTGTACCATTATGTAGATAACCAGTACTTTACAGATGTATGAAATATTTGATACAAACAAAAAGTTGAGCAAGGGACAGTATGGAAGGGCATAGGAGCATAAATTGTTGTGCCCACTTCAGCTGGAAGTTTTGATCTGTCAGTAAAGAGATGCTACATTGCAATATTTATACATAGCTTTCAGTGTTGTGATCTTTTCTAATCTCAGATGCTAGGTAAATATGAATTCTTTGTCACTCATCATCACATTTTTTAAAGGTTTCTGTCATGTTTGCACTGTGCTTATAGGAGCAGTAAGAAATTAACTTAAAACTTAAGTTGTCCAATGTGTCACATAAGTACCTTCAAAATTTGGTTTGCAATACATACTTAATTCTTACTGATTCTTAAATTAGATGTAAGTCATGGTCAAAGTGAACTACAAGTTTATGTACAGAAAAGGAAATCAGGTTCTTAGGAAGGTACTAGCTTCTTGCAATGAGTTTCAGCCCATTTTATGATCTCACTGTTTATTATCAGTGCTCTGAGGGCAACGCAGTGCTAAGCATCAGACTAATGATGTAAATTAATTTACATCAGCCAAGTGTCAGTATCATTGGCTGGCAATACCACCTCTGCAAACAGCTGATTATACTGAAGGAAACAGGGCAGCCAAGAAAATCAGGAAGCCATAAAAAGGATGAGGAAAATTCTGGAAGCTGTGACATTCCTGTTATAACAAATTGTACTGTATCAACTCACTGGCCACACCAAATCAAAGGTAAATGAGTGAGGACTAGGCATGTCCCCTCCCCCTGTACAGTCTCCTGTTGCAGTCTCATTCTAAAGTGTTGAGTTAAAAAAGAAATATTGTACAGCGTAAGTCAGAGATGGGGAGCTCAAAAATTCATTTCATACCTCAGAGCATGGAATCAGATTACATTACTTCCTCAGTTTCCTGAATGCTGAATTTAGGTTCTAAAACTCCTCCTGAAAATCAGCTGAGAGAAGGGTATTTCAAACTAAGGTTTCATTTATGGTGATGCCTTTTTCTCTGATCCTAGAATTATGAGCCAGACATGGTAAAGGGGATAAAATGGGTTTTTCCTCATGTAATAAGGATCCTTATGGTGAACTACTCAACAAATTGGAAAACACCGAAAATGCAGTACGTGATGCATGTACAATTTGTATAGACTTTGCAAATTAACATATCTGACAAAGATTCCACAATGAGAAGCTTAATAGATAGAGTAATGTACCCTTATTCTGGCAACATCCAGAATGTTCCCCCCTCAGATGAGGCGCATATTCTGTTTATAAAAAAATGTCCTAGAGAGCTGATTCCAGCGTTGGTTCCTATGGAGAACCAAGAAAACATAAGGCTTCAGGCCTTCAACAGGGAAACTTTTAGAAGAATTTGTCCTTTAGGGACAATATCTAGAACTAAGTTACAGTATCAGGCTACAAATTTGTAAGCTAAGTATACAGAGAATATATGAAAGGTATATAAAAGAAATGGCAAAAAATCACTACAGCATCAGTGGAAGATTCCTGCAAAAAAAAAAAAAATAAAAAATGAGGAAACAAGGAATGCAGAGGATCTAGAAGAGAGAGGATAATGAGGAAGAGCTACAAATGGCTTGGAAGACACTGAAGAGATATGGAAAAGAGCATTTTACTGCAAACACTGATCTTCAAGAGTAATAGTTTCAATAAGCCTCAGAAAAGAAACAAAGGCCTAAATCACTTACAGAGACTGGTATTACTATGGAAAATTACATAGGGCAGCTATCCAGAGAAGGTGAGCTTCATCTTTGCTGTTAGAAAATACAGTTCAAAAAAAGTCAGTGTGGTCCACGCTTGTTAATTGCACACATCTCCACAAACCCTAGCAGGAGTAATTATGCTGACCCATCTCACCATACACATTACTTAAAAGAATGGGTTTTTCAAGGGAATGGACAAGAAGCCTTAACAAATAGGAATGATGAGAACAGGCATACAATAATAGCAAGATGTGGGTAAACAACTGGTAACTATGAGGTAATGTATGGTGAAAAAAAGGAGTTCTATGGCTCCATTTTGAAAACTGCTTTTTGTCTACAGTCTATGAACTTGGTTAAAACTACGCCACTCCTGACTAATTAGATCACTCAGCAGCTTCATCCCTTTCACTGGAAGTTCATTCATGGCAAAATATCTTCTAAATGCCTGCACTATTGATGTTTAGTGAAAAAAAAACCAGCAAAAACTATATGCTGTCCTGTATGTCCTCAGAGCATCCTTCTGCAAGCAAAGTGTGTCAGGAATCACAAAACAGCCGGATGTTCTGAGTTGGAAGGGACCTATCAGGATCATCCAGTCCGACTCCTGACCCTGTGCAAGACACGACAGGAATCACAGTATGTGACGGAGAGTGTTGTCCAAACACTTCTTGAATTCAGACAGGCTTGGTGCTGTGACCATTTCCCTGGGGAGCCTGATCCAGTGCTCAACAGCACTCTGAAGAAAAAGATTTATCCTGACATCCAGCCTAAACCTCCCCAGACTTGGCTTCACGCTGTTTACTCAAGTTCCATCACTGGTCATGAGAGTGAAGAGACCATTGCTGCCCCTCCACTTCTCCTCATGAAGATGTTGAAGACCACAATGAGGTCTCCCCTTAGTATCCTCTTCAGGTTGGACAAACCAAGGGATCTCAGCCACTCCTCAAAAGATTTCCTCTCCAGATATTTTACCATCCTCTGGGCCCCCCTTTGGGTGCTCTCTAACAGGTTAATGTCTGTTTTAAAAACTGTCCCCAGCACTGGAGGTGAGGCTGCCCCAGTGTGGAGCAGAGCAGGAAAATCCCCTCTTCTCCTGACTGGCTATGCTGTCCCTGATGTTACTGATGTCCCTGCTGTCCTGCTGTCCCAGGACAAGGTTGGCCCTCCTGGCTGCCAGGGCACTGCTGACTCATGTTCAGCTTGCCACTGACCAGGACCCCCCGGTCCCCTTCTGCACTCCTTCTCTCCAGCCTCTCATTCCCCAGGGTGTCTGTACATCCAGGGTTGCCTCAACCCAGGTGCAGAATCCAGTCCTTGTCCTTACTAAACTTTATTAGGTGATTGCTCAGCTCTCTAGAGTGTCCAGGTCACTCTGAAGGGCCTCTCTGCCTTTGAAGGATTGGACAGTTCCTCACAATTTAGAGTCATCAGCAAACTTAATATTAGTTCCAGTTTTGTGTCCAAGTTGTTTTTGAAGTTGTTGATGAGTACTGGCCCTAGGACAGAGCCCTGCAGAACCCCACTAGTGAAGTTCATCTGCTCTGTTGCAGTGGTTTTATTCTCATTTCAAGTGCTTCTGTGTGCATAAGCCTGCAATCGAATAAGTGTACAATGATTTAACTAAATCTCTTTTCTGGGTAATTGTTGATTAATCTTCGTAGTTTGAAGTCAGTATAGCTACAAAAGGGCAATAAAAGCTTGTAGAAAAGTTTCATTTATTTTTCTTTTAGAATTTAAATTGAGAAAAAGAAAAAATTGTAATTGTGTATTGCATCAGTTCAGAGAATTAAAATAGCTTCTCTGAGTCAGACTATGAAGTGGGGACTGGGAAATTTTGTGTATTAAACTCTGCTATACTCATTACCATACAATCAGAAAGTTTACTACAACATTGTTTTCTGTTCTCTTATATTCACATGGTTTAAATGATAATCTTGTTCATTGCATAAGTGATACAGCTTCCCTCACAGATACCTCATAATATTTGGAGTATGTTAGCTAGGTCTTGGTTCCATTCCAGACTCATAGTGCTACAACTGGTTTGCTATGGAATACACTGTCTCACTCTCCTGAGCGGGTTTTCACAGAATTTTCTCAGTAACCCACACCTGATTAATGAGATGAGAATATAAAATACTCTACCTGCCACAGCAGCCACAAAAACTGAATTAATGTGTAAGGAAAAAAAAGTGAAAACTACTCTCAAGGTTTCAGTGTACAGAACAAGCAAGATCTGCTGCTTATTTGCCTCAGCTCCTAATGATGCTGTTTGTGAATGAGTTAGTTGATTCCTCATTTAGTCCACTAGCAGACAGTCATTCCAGGAAAAATTATGCATTACTATAATGAATACAGTATGACATAAAAAACATCTTATCTGTCTTTAAGACTGTGATAGTCAGGAAAAATTCCTCACATTCATTATTCTCTATGTATTATTTAAGAGCAATAAACTGCCTGTTGAGATACAGCGGGGAATAAATGCATTGAGGAGAGTTTTTATTGGCTGTAGAGAATGCGCATTGGATATAACTGACATACGTCCGGATTTTTTTGCAAAAAAAGAATGAAAAATATTTTTTTATTTTATTTTATATTAAACTATTTACTTTTACAACTGTAAACTTGGGTCCAAACTGTGTGACTCTTGCAATACATTAAGAAAATTTCGCAATATTTATTTCAAATACGTTAGTAATCTTTACTTGAAAGATATTATATGCAAACAATCACATCTTGGTTTAAAAATAGATCCATTCATTTCCCTGTTGTGTATAAAATTTTAGCAATTCATAGCTAAATAGAACCCATGAATGCTTTGCTAAACCAATAAGAAACTATGTGCTTCCTTTAAGTGGGGAAGACTCACACACAGCAAAGTAATCTTTGCACAACAGTACAAAGTGTACTTTGCACACTCAGCAAAGTAATCAACTCAAACTATTGAGCCAAAGGGAAATCCAGAAGATAGTAGCTGAAAATGTAGTCACTGCTTTTTTTGCTTATAAAAGGAATGTGTCTCAGCAGCCAGGTGGATGGAAACCTACACTTTTACATTTTAAATGCTCTCATTTTAAAACTAGTTTATCAACCTTTTTTTTAAAATCCACATAGTTTTGAAGACATCATTTGCAGCTGATTTTTTAAACCAACACTTGCAGTTTTCAGCGAAGAGTGCGGAACTGACATCTGCAAGCGAGAGTTCTCACACTCAGCTACTGACTGCCAGCAGTCTTTCCACTTTCATTTCCATGGAAACTGGGCAAGAAAAGGTTGTATTTCTTATCTTTTTTTTTTTTTTTTTTTTTTTTTTTTTTTTTTTTTTTTTTTTTTAATTTTTATTTTTATTCATCCAACCACTTAACTTGCAAGGATGGGAATTAGCCCAGAGCATCTAGGGGAGTTTATATGTGACTGGTCCTTTTAGGAGATGTAGTCTAAAGCTGCCACCAGACCTTAAAGTTCATTGACTGGAGACACTTGTTGTGAAATTTTTTACCTTTTTTGGTTTTGCTTTCTGGTAAGTCTCAAAAGCTCTGATGTGTCAGTAGCAGTTTTGCTCCTTAGGTGCATACCAAGTAGAGGGCTGATGGAAATATGTAGATTTCTTCTGTAGAGCTTTATATGCAATTTCTAGACTTCAACCACTGTATAGCTCTGAATCTATACTTGTTCCCCTATCTATAGCTGAACACCACTGAAGATGAGTCCTGATTCTGAATTAATTTATTTCTTATTCAGCTTGTGCAGTCATATATCTTCGCTGAGTTTAATTAACTAATCCCACATTTACCTGAAAACTAGATTTAGATCAATTCAAGAAATGTGAATGTCAGCCAGTACTTTGGAAACCACTTCAATTGGTAGTTGACTCAATGACAATACTGAAAAATAATATTCTGCAAGTTCTAGAAACCTATCTGTTATAACCAAATTTGCCACTGTGAATCTTGTACAAGAGCATTTACAAAAGGAAATATTTCTAAAAAAGAAACATTATGCACTTTATCTCACAGCCTTCATAGCAGTGCTGGATATCATTAGTTTACTGGTTTTGTGGCCTAAGATATTAAAAATTTCAGAAGTGACTGGATAAATCAGGTGTCATTGAATAAGATGAGTAATGAAAAAAGAAACCAAGAACCTATGAAAGTATTCTGATGATTGGTAAGGAAAAGTTCAGGAATTATTTGGTGATATTGTGAATAATTAAAAAAAAATGGAAATTTATTCCAGAAAAATGTCAAAAAATGTGTTATGCATAATTCATAATGAATAATTCACCCATCTCTACACTATATAGAAATGTTCTTGGCATTCTGCACATACATTTTATACCATTACTTTAAAGCTTCACTTCCAGTGGCTTCAAGCAGTGTTCAGCAACTGAATAAATTCAGGACATCAGCAACTTTTCCATGCAAAGCAGAAGACCAAATAAACAATGCTTGCTCATGACAGCCCAACTGACACTTTCACCATGCTAGTCCATACTGATCAGGGGTGCACAGGAGCTGTTCAATCTGCTCCCTGTTCAGTGCTGGTTGTTGGACTCCCCAGGGTGAGCTTCAGGCACAACTAATCATTAGATTTGTGAGGCTGCATGCCCTGCTCACACACAGAAGCATTTCCAAGACACCATTCTCCCCAGCTTTGACCTGCAGGGTTGTTATTCTGTCCCTGGGAGAGATCTCACTCTGTATCATTCAGAATTCAAAAGCTTGTTGTTATACACACCGCCTTATCTTTGAGTTGCTCCTGGAAACCCACAGGCCAGAAGTCCACACGCAATACAGGAGCATGCTGAATGCAGAGTTTTCAAATATGGGTCTCCCACTAGCTACTGAGGCCCAGAATACTTTTCTTTGCTACAGCAGACTGTGGGCTTCCACATATCCATTAGCTGTATTTTCTTTAAAAAGAAAATATTTCAAAGTTGCTTTACAATTGCTAGAGCTTCCACAGCTCCCCCATCTCCCATTCTTGGGAAGCTGTAACTTGAATGTCTCTTTTGACAACAGCTCAAAGTACACTAAAAACTGGTTTTACTTCAGCCCATTTTTTTTCATTACTATTGCTAACCTACACACAAAGCTGCCTAAGTACAGTAGTGTAAAACATCATGAACATTTTCTTTACAAGGAAATATCTCGGTTAATGCATGTAGCGCGTGCAGAAACTCTTTCCTAGGTGCAAAACAACAGAAAACAAAAGCACACAAATACTTCCCTTCTGCACCAGTTTTGATGTTTCAATGATTGTTTGGTGATTTGAATAATTATATTTTAGCAAGAAAAAAGTCTGGTCATTTTTATTTCCTTTTTCAAAAATGTGAACTGCAATAGTGTTGCTCTCTATCAGATTTCCCTTTTATGTAATTTTGTAAGTTTATTGTGATAGCATTCAAAAGGCTGTGCCTGAAAAGTTCTATAACATATGGCATATATTTAACATTGCTTGTGAATTAAAAATAACAGCCTGCCATCTGCCTTTCTGAGCAGATTTTATCAAAGTCTAAATGAAAAGCTCAACGATGTGAATGTTGTCAATTAAAATATGAAACACTTAGGTTCATGACAGGGTAAAAATGTTTAGACTTACCTTACTTGAACCTGAGTTACTAACCATATTTGAGTAGTCACATTATAGAGGAATAAAACATCATAGTGAGAATCAAGAGCAAGTCTTGTTTTAAGAAAATACAAGCTTCAGAAGTCAGCCTATTGTCTGTTGGTTCGTCACGGCTGAACTGTTTGAAAAAGTGTGATTTTGGTAATTTTCACTTATGCTAACTATTTAAATTAACATTTCTATAAAATCTCATTAAAGCTTTTTCAGCAACAATTAACTGATGGGTTTGTAGATTTTACTATACTAGAGCAGTATCAGCTATACCTACCCCCAGTTTTCTCCAGTTATTGAAATTAGAATTATTGTTTGATCACTGGCTCATGTTTAGCTTCAGGGTTATTTGTTGGGGTTTTATCCCAAGCATGTAGGTGTTTTTTTTTTTCCTTTTTTTAAAATGAGGTAAATGAAAATACATTTTAAAATAGAAAGCAAAATAATTTAATTTTTAAAATGTCAACAAGAGATAGGGACTTTTGAAAGAAATCTCTCACTCCCTCAATCTCACTAAATTTTTAAGCTAAAATTATATACTAACTTGTCAAAAGATGTAATGGTAGCCTGTCTGACACTGTCTGCCCATAATCTATATTTTTGTGATCTTCTGACTTTATTATTGCAAGTTTTTATTACTTTCAACTGGTGTACCACCACCTGACAAGGGTTACAGGGTTTTGTCCTCATCACCACCTGTTAAACCTAGAACAGGCCTCCAAATACAGACTAATAGCACATCATAAACAGGACAAAAATTTTGTAGCCTCTACCAGCTCTACTCTGAGTATGCTTTCTGTTATATGTAAATACTTTTCCATTTTCCCATTCACTTTTTAAAATATTTACTCATTTTTAAACTGATTAGGTTTTTTAATAAATTAGGAAGAGAGGAAGGAAGCAGCAAATTTTATTTGTACTTTCCATACAGAACAGGACCTCAGGTGTCAGTAAATCTGTACAGTATATAAAACAGTTTGTAACACCCATAAGGTGTGTCAATGGAATAAACTAAATCACATACACAGGTGGTGTGGAACCAGGTTTTGCCACCTTTAATTGCCCTGAACTGATGTAGGCTCTCTAAAAGAGGAATTCAAGAACAATGTCTGGAATCTTGACTACTGCACAAAAGTGTCTACTATTGGGAAATCCAGCACTTCCTTCGAGAGATCATTTTAAAAGGCTGATGATTCTCATTATGAAATAAATTTTCCTTTTGTGTCCAATCAGAATCTCCCCAGGAGTAATTTGTACCCATTACTTCTCAGCTTTTCTATGTGACTCCTTTTTAAAAGGGACTCTAGATAAGTTATTAAATCAGTAATTTGAATTCAGCACTCAGTTTGCTTTCAGCATGTTTAGTAAAACTTCAGTGACTTCAAAGAATGTGATAAAACTAGGTTAATATAAAACAAGTGTAAGCAAGTTACAGTTTTTACACTGAAAAGTCAAGTTACCTTTTGAGCAGCACCATGAAGTAAGGGAGTATCAGGTTGCAGGCAACATACGACCTAGTCAACCTAGATACCTTAAACAGGTCAAAATAGATTTGATTAAATTTCACTAGGAAATTCTTGGAGCAATTGTTATGATTTATTTAGCTTAGAGAAAAGACAAGCCTTATAATCTTATTCTCTGAAATATGTAGAGTCGAGAGCACAACACCAAAAACGTATTGTTAGGGAAAAATACAACTTCTTCATGAAAATGAGCTTTCCCTTTGTGAAGGTGGATTGGCATCAGTAAGTGTCTGGCGATGAACATCTTGGAATCCACAAGTCAGGGGGAAAAAAGGCTTCTTTACAAAATGAAGAAACAACTCAATGAAGAGATGAATAAATAAAATCTTACACTAGGCACTCCAGAAAGCTCATAAAGCTGCAGGAATTGTTATTCCTCACTTTCGTATTGTTTTGGGGTACGTTTTGATAAATACACTGGATCAAATGCATTAAAATTTCACAGCCCGCCAAGTTCAGTCTGTAAGTGTGCTCTCAGAAACAATTAATTTGTCTAGCTGCAAACATTCAACAGCTTCTCTGTAGAACAGCCTGAATTTTTGGAGTGTTACCATTTCTCTGTCTTAGTCTTGTTTGATCATATATCATTGTCTTGTTCCATTTAACCAACTAAGTAAATAAACAAAAGCAGAAGGAAAGCAGAATTATGCAATTTTTCTTCATGGACATAGTGAAGCTTTTGTGTAACTTCCTGAGCAAGTGATAGAACAATGATTTGAGGCAAAGAGGAGGTTTGTAGTTAAAGCATAAGAGTAATAGTAAGGACATGGTCTTCCTTACTCGGTTGCCATGGATGTTCCACGTGATCACAAAACTGCATATTGATACTTACTTAGACTTAGCATTGATTTGGATAGAAATAGAAGCAGACTCATAATCTTATTTATCATCTGAAAAATGAGCATCCTCTTTGATCCCATTGAAAAGTCTGTGATCCTCATAAATAAACTTGAAGGGCTCCTGGGAAGAACAAAACCATTTGTGATGACAAGAAGGTAGTTGATATTAATAAGATTATATAAATGTTGCACCTACACATATATAATCTAATTCATTCTGTACAGACCTAAGTAGATAACAAACTTTGGAGAAAAAATGTGCTACATTTACCTCCTAATTATCCTTTCTAATCATCTTTTCCACATTTGCCTTCAAATAAAACACTTGGTTTATTTCTCTATTTTTTTTATTTGACTATATTGAGAATATATGCTAGACTGTAAGAAGCAGTTTTGATATTTATTTCCAAGTCACTTTCACCAGAAAAAAACAAAAAACAAACACAAAACCAGTTGTAAATCAGGTTTTACTTGGAAGTTATCTCCTTCCTTTTCGTATTTCTTATGATTTGCTGGGAAACTGGAAAAATAAAATCTTAGGTTTCACTGCATGTTTCCTTCATCCACTTCACAGAACCACTGAACCACAGCATTGTTATGGTTGGAAGGGATCTCTAGAGTTCACCTACTCCAACACCCCTGCCAAGACAGAGTCATGTAGAGCAGGTTACACAGGAGTCCATCCCAGTGGGTGTTGAATGTCCCGAGTGAGAGAGAATCCAAAACTTCTCTCAGCAGCCTGTACCAGTGCTCTGCCACCCTCAACATAAAGCAGTTCTTTCTCATGTTGAACTTCATGTGTTTCAGTTTATGGCCTTTGCTCTTTGTCCTGTCACTGGGCCCCACTGGAAAGAGTCCTGACACCTACCTTGGAGATACTTAAATGCATTAATGTGGTCCCCTCTCATTTTCCTCTTCTCCAGACTAAGCAGGCCCAGCTTCCACAGTCTCTTCTCACAAGAGAGATGCTCCAGACCCTTCACCATCTCCATGGCCTCACCAGACTTTCTTCAGTAGTTGCTTGTCTTCCTTGCACTGAGGAGGCAGAACTGAACACAGTACTCCAGAACACAGTACTCCTCACTAGGGCTGAGTAAAAGGGGGAGGATCTCCTCCCCTGACCTGCTGGCCACACTCTTCCCCATGCACCCCAGGTTACCATTTGCCATCCTGTTCATAAGGGCACACTGCTGGTTCATATCAGCTTGTCATCCACAAAGCCTCCCTGGTCCTTCTCTGCAGAGCTGCTCTCCAGCAGGTCAGCCCCTGACCTGTGCTGGTACTGGGGGTTATTCCTCCCCAGGTGTAGCACTCTATATTTGCCCTTGTTGAACCTCACTGGGATTCTCTCCACCCAAGCCTGCAGCCTGTGAAGGTCCTGCTGAATGTCAGAAGAGCCCTCAGGTGGATCAGCCACTGCCCCTGTTCTGTATTGTCAGCAAACCTGCTGAGGGCACGTTTGATCTCTTCATCCAGGGGTGAACATGACAACACTCGAGACTTAACAAAATCTGTTGTCCTCTTCATTTCAATATATACTTTCGATATGGTGATTTAAAAGGCCGTATCAGCTGGAACAACCTTTTCCACACTGGGCTTCATGGAGAAAGTTTCAGTGGTAAAGGTTCTGGAGTAATGAACCTGTGTAAATCAGCAGCAACAGTTGTATGCTGTAATAGGTCCTCACAACTGGGAGCTATGAGTGGTCTATTTTCTTGGTTACTTCCAAAAGTAAAGATAAATATTCCATCTCTAAGGTATTTTTTTAAAGGGGGGGGGGGGGGTGGAGTGTAATTTTTTTTCATCTTTGTTCTTTATTCAGAATGTTGCTACATTTCAAAGTCCTCTGCCATAAGATGGAAAAGGAATGATCCACAGTCATGTTTTTTGAATCACACTGAAATTTAAATATACTTAATAATTATTTCTAGTTGCTTTTTAGTTAGGATTTAGAGAAAGAAGAGAAAAAATTCACAGAGGGAATCCTAAATGAAAATGCAGCTATGGGCAAAAGAATGAAAGTAGCTATTTTTAAAAAACAAAATATAGAAAACACAAACACACAAACAAAAGCCTCCAACCAAATAACCCAGCTCTGACAATCAGAAACAAAAGGTCTAATTTTCACCCCAGTAGTTTCTGGGAACATATCTATAAAAAAAAAAAAAAAAAAAAAAAATTAGCAAATTCATGTGGCCTTGGATCATCAGTAAGAACTTGTTTCAGGTTCCAACAATTCTCAAACTCTCTGCTAACAGCTCTTTCCCTTCTTCATGTCAAGTGTGTCAACTTTAGAACACCATGGAGAAGTGGGTCTCAAGGGGCCCCTGCTGAAAATTCCAGCCTAGTATCTCTGGTGAAAACAATAAGTGGTTAAACCAGAAAATCCTTTCCATATCTATGCTGAATTTAACTCAATTGCCTATTAACAGAAACAAGTTGAGATAGCTATATTCCTCATAATTCTAGAAGTGAATAATTTGGAGAAAAGAAAGAGCTCAGAGAATGACTCATCAATAGGTAGCATTTGTTCTCAGTCTATCCAGAGGCTACTACTATTAAAAATTACATATGAATATTGAAGTTAAAAACTAGATCCTAAAAAATAACCCAGAACATAAAACCAAGAGATTGAACAGATAACACATAAATTCATGTATAATGAAAGATCTATATAGTCCTTCTCACCTTCCTTCTATAAATATCTGTTCTTCCTTAGAAGAATGCTTAGAATTTTTCAGGAAAAGGATTTTTGCATTTCTCTGAAATGAAGATGTTAGCATCCACTGACCATGACTCTTTCTTTAGCTAGCCACTGAAAAAGAGAAATGACAACATATCATTTAATCAGTGCAAGGGCATAAAATCAGTTTCCTGAAGCTGCAAGTAGTGGTCATGGAGAGTTCAATGAGTATGGCCTCCTACTTACTCTGGCTCTGCCAAGCACAAGAAGTCAGTTTGACTGCTGCTGCTACTGGGAGAGCAGCTGGAGGTGCCATGTACCACAGGCCAATCCCATTCCCACCCATCTGTTTTCCTGGTGATGCCTCTGATTTCTTTATAGCAAGAGTAGCTCCAACCAGTTCCTTTGTTTGAGTTGGCAGAATTCATGTCTCCAGAACTGAAAAACCCTGCACTTACCATGAATCTCAGTCACCAAACACATCACATTTCAAGTATTTAAATGTAGTAGGTAATGCCAGCTAATTCATACATTATGAAACCAGTGATTATTTTTTAAATGTTATAATTTTTTTACTTTTTTTGCTGTCATGGTCTCATTTTTGTAGCATCAAGTGTGTTCTTAGAAAAATGTGTCATTTTTATTATTTAACTAAATTACATTTTAGAGGAGGAAATGCTGACGAAAAGAAACCTCACCAAATCCTAGTAGCACACAACAAAAGACTTTGGGTTCGATAACAAACAAGCAAAGATCAACTCCCTGTGTAAGTAAAAGTAGCAAGCTTCAAAAGCAGAAAATTTCTGTTTAAGGCAAGACATTGTTTATTACTACCATAATTTTGTCAAGACAAGCCTATGTTGCCAGTGCTAATGATTGCCAGTTGCAACAATGAGGTTTCTTTACGGCACTCATTTTACATATTTGGGAAAATGAAAGCAATTCCTTTCATTCCAATTTTCTTTGCCTTTATAGGCAAGAGTATTAATATGAATATTGATGTCTTCTGTTGGAGAATGAATTCTTTTCTACAATTCCTGCTTTCCAATGTAAGTAACTCCTGATGGTTCTAGTAACCTGTGCAGGAGGCAGAGGCCTCCTGGACACATGGTGCAATTACTGTGCCTTATTAGAAGCACAGCCTAGTGGCAGTCAGTGGCTCATTTACAGGTCCATGGTCCTGCAATATTTTGCAGTGTCAGGTGTGCTGTGCCTGAGAACCTCTGTAACCACACCGAAAATGTGGAGATAGTGGCACATGACAGCTGGGTCACTCCAAAATGAGAAAGGGAAGGGATTTAGTTAGGGACAACTGGGTAGTCACACCCTGGTCTCCACTGAAGGAATGAAGAAGCAAAGCAGTGTGACCTGGGATGCAATCAGGATTTGGCAATTAAGACAACTTATCTCTTTCCTTTCATCTTTAAATATGCCTGTGGGGTCCTAGCACATTACTGAAGCCAGAGAGACCTGCCAAACATTACTGACAAACGGCTTCCAAAACTGCAGATTCCTATGCAGCAGCACCCATCCCACATGCCTGCAGCTACCCCTGCCAAGCAAATGATAATCCAGCCTCCAAACAGGGAACCAAGAAGCCAGAAATGCACAGCTTTACGACTGTGGGCAGAAAGCAAGTGCCAGCAATCTGAGATGGAAATAATAAAACATCTGGAGCTCAAGCCTTGAGTCAAACTGCAAGAAAAAGGAAGGAAAGAAAAAATAATCCAAATGACACAGTAAATCCTACTGGAAGACAAAGATATGAAGAAATGTCATAACTCCTATAGAGAAAGAGTTGCAGAAAACACTGTGTCACCACCTACTCTGGGTGTCATGTGCTATTTGCTATAGGGCACAGCCTACTTATGCTGTGCCTGTTCTCTGTAATTTACCTAGACAAAAAAAAAAGAGATTTTTTTAATCTGCATAAAGTTGCATTGTAAAGGGACTTCTCAGAATATTTGCATTGTTTTAAACCCTGTAGCTGTCCTGAAACAAATAGTTTGTGACTAAGAATCAGTCACTAGCAATAGTGACAGACATTGGGGTTTGACTGCGTAAAGTGCTCTTCTTTTTAAAACAAAATTTACATTAAAAGATACATCTAAATTTATCTACCCCCAAACCTTACAGTAGTAACAGGTAATTAGATTTTAGGAAGAATTTTTGCCTGTATTTAATTTCCACAAAGATCTGCTCAAATTATTTTTTCCTTTGCACTGGCTGAAAATGCTATGTTGATCAGGAACACATCTTTTTGAAGGGGAAAAAAAAAAAAAAACTTTTCTCTGAGTAGTTTTAAATATAATTCAGTTTTCTCTACTGTTTAACAGTGATGAGCTTTCTACATGTTGCACTAATGGAAATGCAAACCAAGGGTTTTGAACAAGTTTAGGAAGAGTTAATGATTTCCCTTTTGAGCATCTACTGCAAAATCTAAAGGACTGGCATAAGTAATTTCTGTTTTATGCAGTATGTTCAAAGTTCAAAGACACAGAAATCTATGGCAGGGTTTAGCAGAAGTTGTGCACTCCTTTGCTGTTATTCAGTATAGGTGTTGTGTGTTGCAAGATGACGGGCATATTAGGGTTTGCCCTGGGCACTAAAAAATTACTGGGCTTGTTATCCATCTAAACAAGTCTGCGATATAAAATGACAAAAATAACTCTTGTTAGATACATGTGAGAAAAATGCAAATTCCTTTCAAAAAAGCATTTGTTAAGGCTTTGTAATGTAATGTTGCATAGAGGTAAATGCAACACATATTGGTGGTGCCGGAAGAAAGGAAATTAGATCCTAAGTCTCCTTAACTGCTCCTTAACTGTTAAATTCAATTTGAGTTTACACTATATTTATCCTCCTAGAAGTACTAAAAGAAGTCATTTTTTTATTATTGTTTAATTCCTACACAAAACTTTCTGTAAATATTAATTGAAAGAATCATCAGCCAGCAGGTTTAAATCAATTAGTAAGTGTTTTTCCTAGAAATAGTATTTACTTATTTAGTGCTGCTGGTGACCAGAGACAGGCAGAATCTAAACCACAGAAATTATGTTGAGGTATCCTACAGTAAGAAATTGTACAGTAATTCCACAGTGACAGCACTAATTCCAGATTCTGTTGCTAGTTTGTTGTACAGGTGATGTACACTGCATTTCTCTTTCCTTCCTGACATAATCTTCATAATCCTATAGCTCTCAATTATTTTACGTGCCCTAGCAAGGAGTAACAGGTGAACTTGCAGTGCTATCAGTCACATTGAAAATATAAGGAAAAACATCACATGCAAATATATGCCTTCTTTACAAGAAGACAGATTGAAACACAAACATAATACATTTGAAGAACAAAATTTATTACATTTGCTCAAGAAATTAAGCATGAAACTGTTACACAACCACTGTGTTGGCATACATTTAAAATTCAGCAATGTTTCCCTGCAGATGAGCACAGACCAAGAGAAAGTTTTAAAAAGAAATATCCACCATGGGCTTTACTAATGTTATTTAAGAGTGGCAGTACAATAACCCTATGATCTGTGATTGGTATCTGACTTCAAGTTATATATAATATATAATGGACATGACAGAAAAAATACAGTGCATTTCAGTCGTCACTATGTAGCATTGCTTTATCACAGAACTCAGAAATAATCTCACTGGTTAAGGTTCAGATAAGATTCATAATGGACACTTGAGGCTTTTGAATCTGTTTTTCTGTGCTAAATAGCTCCTGTGATGAGAAGGAAGTATGTCTGATCTAAAGGGGAAAATGAAAGTGATCTCTTTTGACATTTATCTGAGTATGTCTCTTTTGTAAGACAGTGACATTTTGGTATTTAAAAAAAAATAAAAATCCAATAATCACAGAAATCTTAGTATCGTAGAACATCCACATTTGAAAAGGAACCACAAGGATCATCAAAGTCCACATCCTGGCCCAGAATAGGACAGTCCCAAAAATCACACCATTTGCCTGAGAGTGTAGGCCAAGTGTTTCTGAACTCTGGCAGGCTTGGTGATATGACCACTTCTCTGGGGAGCTTGTTCAGTCTTCAAACATGCTCTGGGTAAAGAATCTTTTTCTAATATCCAACCAAATGCACTCAACACAGCTTCATGCTGTTCTCTCAAAACCTATCACTGATAGGAAAACCTATCACTGGTGACCTGAGAGAAGGGATTGATCCCTGTCAGTCCACTTCCCCTCATGAAGAAGCTGACGATTGTGATGAGGTCTCCCCTCATTCCCCTCTTCTCCAGGTTGGAAAAACCAAGGGATATTTGCTGCTCCTCATACAGCTTCCCCTCCAGACCCTTCACAGTCCTTGTTTAGGTGTTAACAGTTCAATATCTGTTTTATATTGTATCCCCCAGCCCTGTCCCCAGCGCTGTCGGTGAGGCTGCCCCAGTGCAGAGCAGAGCAGGACAATCCCCTCCCTTGCCCGCTGGCCGTGCTGTCCCTGATGCCCCAGGACACGCTTGGCCCTCCTGGCTGCCAGGGCACTGCTGGCTCACCTTCAGCTTGACACTGACCAGGAACCCCAGGTCCCTTTCCATGGTGCTGCTCTCCAGCATCTCATTCCCCAGTCTATACACACCTCCAGGGCTGCCTCATCTCAGGTGCAGAATCCAGTACTTGTCTTTGTTAAACTTTGTACCATTGGTGATTATCAAGGTACATAATTTGTTGAGGTCTCTCTGCAGGACCTCCCAATTTATTGTCCTCAGCAAGTTTACTCAGTATACTTTGGAGTCCTATATCCAAGTTGTTCATGAAGATGTGGAAAGAGAACTGGGGCTAGGATGAAGCCCTAAGGAGTCCCAAGTGACCAGTCAACAACCACCTGGAGTGGCAAATCCCACACAAGTTCAGGAGTAACTGGGTGTTCATCATTCTCACAGCCTCAGCACAGGACATATTCCCTCATACTCTCACATCCTCCACTTCAGTGCTGGGATTCCCACAATCCATCTTTAGTTTTGAGGATTGAAGTAAAGAGAGTAATAAATATCTCTGCCTTGTCCCTGTTTGTGAAGTCACCACCCTCATCCTCCTCAAACAGGACAGAGTCATTACTGAACTGCCTTTTGCTATCGTCTTATTTTAAAAAGCACTTTCTTTTGTCCTCTAGAGTACTGGTTAACTTCAACACCAGATGAGCTTTGTATGCACAGAGTTTCTCCCTACAGTGGCAGGCAGCATCTCTGTATTCCTTCCATGTCACCCGGCCTTGCCATACACTCTAATTTCTTACTTTGGCTCCAGAAGAAGATGCCTGCTCATCCAAGCCATCTTTCTGCCTTGTCTGCTTGACTTTTGACACTTTGAAATTTCCTGCTCCTGTGCTCTTAGGATGTGGGGTTTAAAAAGTGACCAGCACTGATGTAAGCATTTTCCCAGAGGACCTCAAGTAGTTCCCTGAATAATCTTAAGTCTGCTCTCCTCACATCCAGAGCTGAAGTTCTTCCAGCACTTTTCCTGTTGCCACCACATGTAAACATGATTGCTTCATGATATCTGTGGCCAGGACAGCCACCAATAATCACTTCAGACTCAAGACCTTCTCTGTTAATTTAATATGTTAACAAGTTAAATCAAAGCAACAAATCAAGGAGTACACTTTTCCTAGTTGGTTCCTTTTGTACCTGTTCCATGAGCTTATCATCCAAGTGTTTAGGAATCTTCTAGGAAATCTGGATCTGCTCATGGTCCTAGAGACATTATACAGGCAAACCACAATCTTGCACCCTATCCATCTCCCTTGTTAGCATGCCAGTCTATGGCAGTGAAAGCCCAAGATGGAAAATAAGGAAATACACAATACTCAGCTGAAACTATAAAGGAAATTTAGGTATCAAAACATCTGAATAGGCATTTTTCCATAACACTTAATATGATGTCTCAGTTTCTTGGATAAGATTTGAATGCTTTTGAATGTTGACTTGTACAATGAGAACAGTACAGTTGATATCCACCAGTGTAAATACAGGGTATCTTCATCACAGACAATGGAAGCACTTTTCAAGAGGATAAAAGAGTAGCATTTTACATAGCAATTCTATAAATCTTTTTAATACAGAAAAACTTTTAAAAAGCAAGATTTTACTCATGCTTTGCAAAAGCTTTTGACCATGTCCAGAAAAATTCATTCCCTCCCTGAAGGTAATGTGCTGCTGTTGGGCAGCTATGTGGAGACATGAGGAAGGAACCAAGTATATCCAGCAGGAAGGGTAGACTGACCAGAAAGTAAAGAACATTTAACAAGGTTAGAGGGACATCACTGGTAGTTATTTTAATTTGGACATTCTCCAAGATGAAGGAAGTAATCAAGCTCTCTTATTTAGTGTAAAAATGTGTAATCTAAGCTCATGTAATATATTCCTTCTTTTCAAGAGCTCATGATTTCATACAGAAATAAGAGAAACATCCTGTCCCTTAAACAAATACTTCCCACAACATTACCTCACTCAGTGTGAAACCAGTCAGGGGAGGTACCTGGATATTCCACCTGAACCTGAGCCCTCTGTCCAGTGGATTCCCTTTACCACTTTGACAGGGCTTCCCCCATCCCTGACAGAACAAGACAGCAGCCACCAGACACAGAAATTGCAACATCAAGCCCTATTGAGGGATCCAACGTGTGGTGCCTATATACTTTTGGACTTTCAATCCTTCTTTTGATTTTCCCTATTTCTTTCTATGTCCCTCTACCTCACATCTATGTTAAACAAAAATCCATGCTATTTTCTTCAGCATATGGTCATCTTTGCACCTCATTTTGGGCAGATGTATCTCTCTAATAATTTTAATATTTGGATCATAATAGTATTAAAGTTATTTTAGTAGAAATAACCACAGATTTTTTTACTATCATTTTACAAAATTATTTTTGATAAGAGAAAACAAGTAAGAAACTTCATCATTTTATTGTATCTAATCTGCAACTCAACAATTAAGGACTAAGAGGATACAACTGCCCAAGCTGTGTGTCCTACTCTGCCTCTGAAAAAAACTAAAAGTCTTCTGTAAAGCTTCAGAGTGCATTTAATGGCAACGGAAAGCTTACCAACAAAAACAAAAGACCTGATTTAAAATCACTTCTTTACATTCACTCTCAGTTGTGGTCCCTTCCCGCCTCTTTGGCTGCACTCCAAAGTTTAGGTACAGTAAGTATTGATCTTACTGCAAATTTAGGAATGGCAATTTGTAGTCATATAATGATTTTAATTTCTCTTTTAATTTTTTTATGGTTTTAACTGATTTTTTCCCATGACATTAAAAAAGCCTCCTTTAGGGCTTTTTGTGTTTCCTCTGGCAAATGCAAAAATCAAATTTTCAGTCAAAATTATTTGTGTACCCATGGACTTATTTCATGCCATTTTCATGAGCATTTTTCTCTGATCCCTTGTTTTCCTAATGCAGACACCTTGACAACATCAGTAGTGACAGTGTAGATGACCATAAGGAATTCCTAAATTTTGTGACAATAATTTGTTCCTGTTGTGACAATATAATCCCTGTAGAGAAAGTAGAGAGCATAGTAAATTTATAATGGTATCAAGTAATTTATAGGGATATATATTTGATATCTAGAAAACTGTAACAAACCTTCGACTGAAAAGACAGGTCTTTTTCCTGTCATGTGCTAATATGTGACTTTAGATATGTAGATTGCTAAATCAGAAGTTTACTGTGGTGAGTTTTTTCCTTTTTATCAGGATTTTTAGCATTGTGGAGAACTCTTTATCAATGACTCTAGCCTCTGTATTGTAGCATACCTCTCAAAGTACTTGCATGTCAGTATCAAGAAAACACAGCGTTAGGCCAAAAACTGGTATGGCAAAGTGTTGAATACACAGCTCTGCTCTTTAAAGCAGAATTCACACTTTTTAAATGGACATGAATTCTTCTGTTCTTGTGGTGCCCTCATGGTTTCATACCTCTTGGTGTAAGGGTTATGCATTTTTACTAACACAGTAGCACATTACACTGTGCTCACCCTTTTGTGCCTGAGCCCCTGAGTGCTTCACTGGCTTTATCTGGGAAGGTTCTCATGAGAGGTTGTGTGCAAAGGTTCATAATGAGACCTCCAACGAATGCCAGAAAAATTTTAAGTGACAGAATTGTGACTGAAACGGGCATAGTGTGTTCAAAATTGTAGCAGAATACTGGCATTTTTCGAAGGGAAATACAGGGAAATCAAAGTTGCTTTCTCTGCTTCTAGGCCACTGGATTTTATTTGCCATTGAATTCAGCTAAGCAAGTTC
Source organism: Sitta carolinensis (assembly GCA_032173965.1). Lineage (NCBI taxonomy): Eukaryota > Metazoa > Chordata > Aves > Passeriformes > Sittidae > Sitta > Sitta carolinensis. Next base: position 63,247,151 of record CM063313.1, read on the forward strand.
ACATAACTGGGCTAATAATCACACTTCAATTATGCTTGTTTTTCTGCTAGTTCTGATGACTTAAGTCACCAGTACAACAAAAAGAGGTCTTCATTGAAGTCAAGTGCCACTGTACATAGTATTTGTAGGAATTGGTGGTAGCAATTCAACCACATTTGTGTTCTTACAAAGTACAAAGTTTTGGCTAAAGTGCTCTCTGTGCTTGTTATAAAGCAGAAAAACTTATTCAACAAGTATGATAACAGAAAGCAAACTGAATTTATTGCTTTACATGTTGAATATATCTGAGCACCATGAAATATTAAATATTAAATTTGAAATTTAAAAATTATATCAAAAATTAAACAGTTGTGCTACTTTATGAGAATTTAAAACTCAATAAATATAATTTTTTTTTTTACAGTGTTTTGTCCAGCCACATTCACATATTCCTGGAGAGTCTAGCATATAAAAACATCTAATATTTACTAAGGACATTTTCAACAAATGTACAGAAGGCATATCTTATCCTGCAAATACACGGACTATTCAATATAATTCAATATATTCAATAAAAGGGCGGGTTTTTGGAAAGCCTTGTAACATTGTATTGTTGCAAATACAACAATAAGACACCACTAACAAAAGACTCATCCCTAAACATTAATTTAATACAAAGTCTATTTTTCCAGAGACATGAATATCTTTAAACAAAACTAAACTCTCTTACAGGGTTCTCCTTCTTTCAGGAACACTTCAAAGCAGGGGACTAACCTGGGCACTTTAGGTACTTTCCCTGCAGGAAGTCATTTATCCCTCCAACAGAGTGGAAGACAAATAGGAGGAAAATTGCCACTTGTAGGTCCATGTTGGTCATAACTGTCCTTAAGGTTTCAAAAGACTTGCCTCTAAGACTAGCTAAGATAGTTTATATGAAAGAAATAATGAGTAAAGAAACAGGGAAAACATTTACTGTTATAAATGTGATCTAACAGACAATTTGGAATACTGGTGAGATGAAAGCAGAAATTAAATCTGTTACTTCACTAAAGAAAGGATCCCTTCAGAGAAAAGAGCTTCAGAATACAAGAAATATTCAATGTCATAGATGTTTTCAAGCAGTATAGTTACCTAGCTGCTAAGCAATTGATTTTATCATAAAATGTTCCTGACACATAGAAGACACAAAGAAAGCCATGTCAACAATTCCATCTCCACCTGAGATGTTTCTTGTATGAGAGTTCAGGGATTTTCAATTTATGATTTCAAGCCCTTTTTTAAATGCTTTCCCAAATGCTCCAGTTTCAGTTTTCTAATTGAGATTTTCATGTATAAACTGGGCTTTTTCATTTTAATGGTTTTGAGCTGTAAAGACAACAAACCAGGCAAATACTAGGGTGAATATTTTCAAATTACTTGGGGGATTTCTTTTTCCTCATTTAACCTCTTTTCTTTATGCAAGGTTTTAAGTCAATATTTAGCCATAAATAAAATGCTTGATGTAGCTATCAGCACAATATATCACCGAGTTTATTAGGAACTGACGAGATTTATCGAAAGTGTGACAGAATAAGTTCAGTTACATGCCAAGTTCTGGTGCCTAGATATGTGGTTATTTTTTGATCTCAGGTCTCCAGCAAAAAGAAATGCTTCTCCTAAGCTAAACTGGCAAAAAATGCAGGCTGCTAACAGTTTGAAAACTTTGTTGCTTCAAAAGCACCACCAAAAAATCCTCTCTGGGTTAAAACAATATTGAATACTGTATTTGGTTTGATGACATACAATTAGTACAGTAAATGTGTATACATATACATGTACTTTTGTCACTAGGAAATAAAGTGCATCAGATTTGTCTTTTCAGCATTGCAATTTAATGCTGTCAAATAGTCAAAAAAACTTGCAGCAGTATGTTAAATAAAAACTGGTGTTTAAAAGACTGGGTAAATAGCAAGATAAGAAAAGAAGATGCTTATGTACATACCTCCCGCTATTTCTTTATACAAACATTTATGACATGCCAGTTAATTCACCAGCTGAGAGAAATTCACTTGAAGAGCAATGTTGTTTTGTTGGGGTTTTTTTCTAAAACCATTGACTCACTGTCTTAGCTATGTGGCCAAACAGATTTGAGGGAGCCATGCGCAGGAGAGAAGTGAAGTTTTTACCTCCTTTACTATACATCAGAAGAAAAGATGTGATGACAATTTCTTAAGAATTGAAGCATGAAAACATAAAAAAGGAATTTCAGACAGACAGTTAAGTACTTAGGTTAAAAGTCAATTGTTGTTTCATTGAAATTTGGAACTGCATCAGACCAAAAGCAGTTATAGAATGATTCCTAATTTATGCTGTGAAAATGGGCAATAAAACAGTTTTCATGCCTTTTCTTAACCTGGGTATGATGTGAGATGTTCAGTGCTTATCAGGTTTTGCTCTACTGCAAAATTTCAGTCAAACTTGACAGGTCACAAAGACAATTTTCTCTGAATACAGACAAAATCACTGATTGGTTGGACACTAACACCCTATCTGAGCATAAGTTGGATGAAAATCAGATGTTGCTTCTCAATTTTCGCCTTACTTTCAGGCTAGCCAGGCAAAACAAATATAACATTGGCAATTCACCCAGCATCGCAAGTCACTTGGGTCTTTGGCACTCTCAGAAAAGATAGCAGGCTGCAAAGGACTGAAATACTGTAATAGAAACAGGGATACAACAGTAGAAGGGCACAAAGTATGTGAAAATTTTATACACTGATGTTCTTTATTATGTGTCTTGGGCACAGAGACAAGGGTGATGAGGGTTTCAGTGCTGTCTGTTGAAGAACCACTCATATTACAACCATTTTGTCAGGTGTGGCTTTGGCAGGGAAAAAGTCATGGCCATAACTGGAAAGGGGTCCATTTGTCTGGCTCACTGAAGTGAAGGGCAGACCCTGGCACCACATTTGTGCACACCCTGCACTAAAAGCAGGTCTTTTCACATTTCCAAGCCTTTCAGGGACACTTCTGCACTACAAGGCAGTGAGAAGAGGCAGCAGGGCCATTCCCAAGCCAGACAGTGCTGAAGTGACAGCTCCAGAACTGTAGTTAGTTCTAGCGGGGCAAGGGGAGCTGTTCTTCAGTGACCAGCGAGTCCAGTTTCTTCCCACCTACCCCAGCCAAACCATCAGAGCAGTGGCCCAAGACTGCACTGACACCAACTGAGCCCAGTGGGTGGCAGGAGGAGGCAGCATGTGGCAACAATGACCACACACACACACATGCCACCATGGTTGCTGAGAGGAAGCAGGGCTGACACCAATAAGGACAGTAGAACTAGAACAGAAAAGCATAGCCTTGGAGAAATAGATAAAAGATGTAACTCAGGAAAATATGAGTTGGGCAAAATGCAAGCAGGATGACAGCTCAGCTCCGCAAGGCTGACAAAGCAGAAGTTATCCAAAACAATGATATCAGAATTACTCAAAAGTGGGGATCAAGGAACAGCCACCTAAAAAGAACACCAAACATTGAGGATAGACCCCCAAAGAATCACATAAGGGCTTTGATAAGGGGAGCGGCTATGTAAAATAAAACAATACATCAAGTAAGTGGGGATAGCTGATGAGTATGCAATCACTGTTTATGACAAAAGCTCTGTTTACCTCATGCTGGAGGCACTCAATTAGAGGAAAGATACTATGGGTGATGAATGTGCTTTAATAAAGAATGTTGATTCCTAATATTCAAAATTGTGTTAGAAACTTTCTATCTGGCAGATTTTGGTACCAACACCACAGAGCCGAAGCTTCCCGGACAAGGACAGCAATTCCCATCTGCTCCCTAAAGTCCTTTTTGTTCCAGAGGAACAATGAACTAAGAGGTGTTTCTCCACCATATTTGCCTTCTGGTCTACATGATCTGTCAAGGTGGCCACCATGGGAGGAGGGTCATCTGCTCCATCTTGTTTTCTTAGTTCCCAGGGGTCCAGGCGACTGAGCCCCTTTGTAACTAGTGATTAAAACTAAAGGGGGCATATGAGAGGTCTTTGCCTCTTGTAATTGTCTTAGACTGAGAACCACGTAACAGGTTATTAAACTACTATGGTAAGGAAAAATTTTCTGTTTCATGTAGGGGAGAATCCCACCAGGAATTATGTGCTGCTCGATCTCATCCTAACAAAGAGGGAAGGTCTTGTTGGAGAATCAGAGATTATTCTGAGTGGGAAGGGACCTACAAGGATCATCAAGTCCCACTCATAAGTAAATGGTCTGTACAGCGACTGAACCCACAGCCTCGGCGTTATTGGCAGTGTGCTCCAACCAACTGAACTCATCTCAGTGTTTGGTGAAGGCTGGAGGCAGGCATGGCTGAAAGGACTATAAGAATGCAGAGTTCAGGATCAGATGAGCAGAAAGCAGGGCAGCATGTGAGATTGTAACCACAGACTTCAGGAGAGCTAACCTCTTCAGGAATCTTCTTAGAACCATTCTATGGGAAGAGCAATCTGCAGCTGACAGGGGTCGAAAAGTGTTGGTTGATATTCAAGGATAACTTCCTGGAGACTCAAGAACAGTGCATCCCAATCAAACAAAGGGGTAAGGGGCGTACATGGATGAACACAGAACTCCTGTCATTACTCAAGCATAAACAGAAAACACAGAGAAGATGGAAGCAGGGTGAACACTCTTGGAATGAGTATAGAGAGGTTGAAAGAGTAAGTAGAAACATGACAATGAAGGCCAAGGCCCACCTGAAATTAAATCTAGCCAAGGATATAAAGGACAAGAAGTGCTTTTCCAAGTACAACAATAGTAAAAGGAAAACAAAGGATAATGTGGGCCCATTACTAGCGGAGGAAGCCTGGTAAGAAAGGATGAAGTGGAGGCAAACCTACTGAATGCTTTCTTTCCATCAACATTCACTGACAAGATCATTCCTCAGAAAACTCTAACCCAGGAGTAAAGGAAACTTGGAAAAAAGACAGACTCTAACCCAATTCTGCTTGACTCCTGGTCAAGGAGACTCAGGTTAGAACCATCTAGGCAAACTTGACATCCATGAGTCCATGGGTCCTGGCAGGATGCACCTGTGAGAGCTGAGAGAGCCAGTGGAAATCACAGCGAGAAAGTTTACCAACATTTTTGAAAGGTCGTGGAGTTTGGAGAGGTGCCTGAGGACTGGAAGAAAGCCAATGTCACTGGTCTTCAAAAAGGGCAAGAAGGAGTGCAGAGTGACCTACCACTTCAATTCCTGGAAAGGCAAAGGAGCTCCTCGTTTTGGAGGCCATCTCTATCCATGTGGACAGAAGGTGATCAGGAGCAGTCAGAACGGAGTCACTAAAGGCAAATCACACTCAACCATCCTGATAGCTTTCTATGATGAAACAAGTACCTGGACAATGAGGAGAGAGCAATGGATATTGTCTACCTTTAGGAATGCTTTCAGCACTGTCTCTCACAAAATCCTCATACACAAATTCAGGCAGCGTGAATTGGATGAGTGGGCAGTGGACAACTGTCTGAACATCAAATTCTATAGTGTTCAGATCATTGTCTTAGGGTCTATTTGGAAGCCTGTCACTAGAGTTGGCCCTCAATATTCAACACTGCACCCAGTGTTGTTTTATTTATGTGTTATTCACTTCGATGAAGGGGAAGATGCCTTCTGAGCAAGTTCACTCATGATACAAAGCTGGGAGGTGTGGCCGACACCAGAGAGCGTTGTGCAGCCCTTCAGAAGGACCTTGACAGGTTGAAGAAATGTCAGAGAAAAACTCCCTGAAGTTCTAGAAAGGCAGGTGCAGGGTGTGGGGAACTCCTTTGCTTTTCTTGGTTTTTCTTTTTAGGATCAGAATTAAAATCACAAGAGGCAGTATTCTTGTTCAGACTTCAGATGTCTATTCTTTCTTCTCTGAGTTATAGCCTCACTGACCATGAGTGCTTCTACATGCTAAATTAACAAGGCAAAATGGAGTACAGAGAGAAACTTCAAGGTCCTTTTAAGCCTAAGCTTTCCAATTGTGAGATGCCAACAAATTTATTGTAACTTCTAACCCAATAACCACTCGCCCATGTCCTGCACTGAAGATTTTTCAAACTAATCATACAAAATCACCTGAACTTGTGAAGAAGAAGGAGAAGATTGCATTTTAAAACCTTCATCTTGTAACATATATATTATTTTAACTAGCCACTTTAAATACTAAATTTATCACCCTGTAATATAACACACTCTTATTCCACTACACACACAGAGATTCAATTCCAAACTCAGTTTTGGAAGCATTTCCCAGGGCTTCAGGTCAAATGCAGTGTATCTTTGTGGATCATTTTCAGACAGCACAGAAAGCCTGAAATTCTCTGTGTCTAGGGTTCCATCATAGGGTTCTACAAATGGGGAAGGATAACCACAGGCTCCAGTATCATCTGGGGGCTGACCTGCTGGAGAACATCTCTGCAGAGAAGGACCTGAGGGTCCTGGTGGACAACAAACTGTCCATAACAACTGCCTATGCCCAGCAACAGGCCCCTGTAACCAAGAAAGCAAATGATATCCTGGGGTGCGCTAGAAAGAGTTGCCGTCAGGTTGAGGGAGGTGATCCTTCCCCTCTAGTCAGCCTAGTAGAAGGGTTGCTCCAGAGGCCACATCTGGAGTACTGTGTCCCGTTCTGGGCTCTTCAGTACAAGAGAGACATGGAGCTCCTGGAGGTCTAAAGGGCTACAGAGATGATTAAGGGACTGGATCATGTCTCTTGTGAAGAAAGGCTGAGAAAGTTGTGCCTGTCCAGCCTCAAGAAGAGACAGCTGAGAGGGGATCTCATCAAAGTAAACATTTGAAGGGAGGATGTCAAGAGGATGAACCCAGGCTCTGCTCAGTGGTATGAAGCAATAGGACAAGAGGCAATGGGCAGAAAATGATGCACAGGAAGTCCCATCTGAATATGAGGACAAACCTTTTCACTGTGCAGTCACTGTACACTAGATGTCTAGAGAGAGTGCCAAGTCTTCCTCACTGGAGATGTTCCAGAGCCTGCTGTACACAATTTCATGCTATGTCCTCTAGGATGACCTTGCTTGAACAGGGAGGTTGGAGAAGATGCAACAGGGAGGTTGGACCCAGTAGTCCCTACCAACCTTACCCATTCTGTGATACTATGATTCTGTGAAATGATTTGCATGATAAATATCTTACTGAAGATATTGAATGTTACTGAATGGACATTTGAATGGATATTTGAATGGGGGAGGTCAATGAAGGGAATTAAATCTGTAAATATGTCAAAAGGTGGGACAGAATATGGTGGTGTCTTAGGAAAATAGATTAAATAATATAGTACCTGAGCACAAGACAAATGGTGTGGAATTGTATATGGCATAAATAGCAATACCATGAAGTTTATTTTCTTCACAGCATCCCAAGTGGTGCTGTGGCCTATGTGACAGAAACTGTTGATACCCATGGATGTTCCAGTTATTGATGTTTTAGTTGTTGCTGAACAGTACCTGCACAGCGTCATGACCATCTCCATTGACCTCTTTGTCCTCTCAGTGAAAAGGCAGGCTAGAAGAGGACATAGCCAAGACAGCTGAATTGCCTTAATCAGAGAGCTATACCATGCCCTAGAATGTCATGTTCAGCAATAAAGAATGGAGGGGTGTGGAAAATCTTCCAAAGTCTCTTTTGCTTGGCTACTGGCTGGGCATTGATATTCTGGTAGTGACAGCGTGGGATTTTGCAAAATTTGGAGGGGGTTTTCCTTTTTTCCCTTGTTTAAGTGGCCTTACCCCAACCCACAAGCACTCTCATTTTTGCCCTTTGGACTCTCTCCCACATGTGGGAGGGTAATGGAGTATGCAGCCGTGTGGTCCTTAAGTAGTTTGCAACTGAAGGCACACATCTAAAGGAAGTCTTGGACTCTAAATCCTTATTGGCTTATTTTATAAAAATATTCATGTTGCAAACTTATATTCTGTGGAAAAAGGATGCTCTCTGCATGCTCTGTGTAGCCATCATTGCTTAACACCTAATAGGTGTTCACTGGAGAAGGTATGGAACAGCAGGTTCCATCACCTAAGGAGAGGAATTTTCAGCAATGAGATTTTTAATAGTTATCTTTTCTTTAAGTCAAATAAAAAACCAAACTTTTTTATAAAAAGTAGAAGTTTTAGCAAATTATTTATAGTTAGAATTATAACAAATCAAGCTCAAATCTTTGCCTTGACAGAAAGACTAAAATTTGTATTCTGGACATATATTTTGTTAGGGCTGAAGAATTAACCTGTTGGGATTTAGATAGCAATAATAATCTTCTCTTTACTTACGAAGTGTCCTTTCCTTTACACTTGTGAGAATTATTCAGATTTAGTTTGAACAATATTTCAATTGCCAAAATAACAAAAAACAACAACAGAAGATGTTGGTTAGGCATTAAGCCAAAAAGTCCATTATTTATAAAACTTTCTTTTTGAGAGAAAAGGATTCAAAAGAAGAACTCTGTAATGAAGAAATTGTCTTTACTGGATAAAATAATGCCAAAATTATGGGAAAATAATAAATCATAGTTTGAGAATTTAAAATTGCATAAGAAATGGTTAAAGTAATAAATTACTAAAATAAAGTCCTATCACTCTCTAAAGGCAAATCAACACACACAGACACATACATATATGTTTATTTATATAAATTCAATTAAGACAGGAAATTCTCATGAAGATATGCTGAGCTTGCCATACCAAGGGTTTCTACCGAACACAGGTACGGATCAGCCTGCTGGTAAAAATAGATTTGCTAAATTAAAATAAATAGCTAAATGACTAGTTGGCTCATTCTCTACATACACTGAAGTTCCTGGCTTCACAGACAGTCTACATACACAGACAGTTCCCGAACACCCAATGTAGTGTTTGGCCTAACTGACAGCTACCCAAATAAGCATATTACTTCCATTTGTTGTATGCTGTTTAGCAACTGGAGGAAAGTTCAGTGTCTGTGGGGTTTTTATCATATGATAAGATGGGCAGACACTTAAGAATGACTTCTGTAAATGTTCTTTCAGTCTCTTATAGCCTTTTTCCAGAGCTGGAAAGGGAATAAAAAACCCAAACTCTTCTCTAAAAAAGAGAAGTTGCTTATTCTTTTATGAGACTCCCATTTGAAGCACACTTGAATTTTCAGCATAAATAAGCGTAGAAACAGCAAAGTTCTTTACCTTCAAATTTGAAACTGGAAAATAAAAGAGATTATCTCTCAGATACATTTCACTTGTGGGTTTTAAAAACAACCCATGCAAAATCTGATTTTTAAAGATTAACTAGTGCAGGGATTCTATTTGAATATGCTAATTATGAGAAAACTGTGAAGCAAAAATATTCAATTTTATCATGAAGAAGATGCACAGTTTAGTCTCACTGAAATACTGCAATTATGATCTTCATAATTTAATAATTTTGTATTTGTATTATGTTTTAAATAAAACACTGTCACATATCATACCACTCACAGCAAGTGGACTGGATCTCTGTGAGGTGAATAAGAGTCCTAGTAACAGTCTAGAAACAGAAGACCAGAGAACTGCAACAGGTACTACGTAAAAAGGGAATAAAGAACATGCATTATTTCATTTAGCAGCTATAGAAATGCTTTAAAGGAAAATAAGATACTCGAGCAAGTAAGAGTCAGAGGCCTGACTGTTAGCAAATCTCCAGACCTATGCAGGGAGGACCATTCCTATACCAATGAGTTGCTAGAGAAAAGAATGCCACCTTGAAAACAATGTCATTTGAAATATCTTCCAAATTTCAAATAGAATATAATATTTTTCATGGAAAATTACTTCACAAACACAGAAATTTTGGTAGGAAAATTGGGATAAAAAATGTTTCAGGGAAGTCAGTGTTGAATTGGAGTTGACATGATCCTGTCAGAGAAGCAAGTGGTGGCCAAATACCTGAACTCTGTCTCATCCTTTCCACAAGCAGCTGTTGAGATCAGTGGACAGGAAAAAGACACTCAAATTTATTCTTTTTTCCCATCTCCAGCTAGCATAGCTGCAGACTGTTAGTGTGTTCCCAGTAGCAGGGGAAGGTGCAGCAAGGAATGGGATTTGCTCTCCATAATTAAAGTGTTTTGGGGTTTTTTTAGGAGCACATATCCAGAACAATGGGGGGAAGGCATTTCCAGTTTATGAGACCTCCACCATCTGTGAATGTCATACTTCTGGAAGGTGATACAGATGCAGGAGCATCTCTGAGGTATTGAAAGTGAATGATTTCAGCGCAATAGCAGAATGTAAGAAAAGGTGTGGTGGTCTGATCCACCATCTGGTCTCTAGAAATAATATGACTAACAAGAACCACTTCCCTTGTCCAAACAATCTAATGTATACACATAAATGGTCATTATTTTAATACTTTTTCTTTCATTACCCTAAAACCCAAACACTTTCACTCATGGCATATGTAAGTTAGATTAAGAAGAGGCCTGTGTGTTTTTAGACCAAGGAAATTTAGATATAGGGCATCCTATCCTCACATTAGCCTAAATAATTAATACCATCTCTAACTGTGAGTTTCCGTATTCCATTCGATGGATTCACATGGTCAGTGGGTGTCTAGTCCTTTGAAACTGAAAAATATAAAGCTCTGATTAACTAGCTCCTCCAAAACCAAAACAAACCAGAAAATATGGTGTATGTGTATCTCTCAGATTATTTAATTGTGATAAATAATGAGAGGGAGGTTGTCTGGGTTTTTCTTTCTCTTCTACCTTTAGCAGAACATATTTTTTTTTTACCTGAGAGCCTATGAAGGAGCTTAAGCTTTATAACATCATTTTTCTCTGATGAAAAGGCTTGATGCCTTCCTCACTGACCCCTGTACACCCCACACAATACTTGCTTAGAAGCTTTGATTCAGGTTTAACAAAGTAAAGGGACATCTTACTCTTAACTGACCTAGGTGTGATATTTCCAGCCCATTCATCTATAAAAAGTGAAGAAAAAGGCATTGCTTAGAATGAAAGATACATATTATCACCTCTTACTTAAGTATGGCTCACTTATTTAGCACTCCTCTTCTCTTCTCTTCTCTTCTCTTCTCTTCTCTTCTTCTTTCTCTTCTCTTCTCTTCTCTTCTTCTCTTCTCTTCTCTTCTCTTCTCTTCTCTTCTCTTCTCTTCTCTTCTCTTCTCTTCTCTTCTCTTCTTCTCTTTCTTCTTTCTCTTCTCTTCTCTCTACTCTTCTCCACCTTTTCTTCTCATTCTATTTTTCTTCATGTTATGAGCATGATGTCTTTTCAATATATATGTAGTTTATTATTGTGCTGAAAACACATTCAGCAGAATTCTTGTGTAATACAATACAAGTGCTCCAAAACAGACTACTTGTATATCAGCATATACAAGCATATCAGATAGTTTCTCAGATAGTATCTGGTGTTATAGGAGTACAGTATAATAAGAAAAATGTGCCAAAAGAAGCTGTTTTCTTTTGGATGCACGTTTAAGGAGTCATTATCAAAGTGACTGGAGTTATTTGACAACTTATTCAGGTCTGTGTGAAAAGTGAATGTGCCAGTACTTTAATTAAGCTCTTGTTTCTAAAGTCAAAATGGACTATATTTCCTTCTTGCCATATTTCATTCTACTCAGTGACAGGCAATAAATCTGTCATTGTGTGTGTGGAATATGGAAAGCTCCAATGAGAACCAGACAAAACCAGATATAACTCTATTGATCCTGTGTAAAATTGGAGCCTAGTTTTGGAAAGTAGCCTATGCCAGAAAGGAGGATCACATGGATTTCAGAACAACAAAAGTCCATTTCATCTCATTCTTCACCTATTAATTTTGGCTTTGATGGTGTATCTCAACTGAATTTTGCAGAGTTATACTAATCCAAGCCAGTAGGGAATTTGTACCAGTGATTTTAAGAGCCTTCTTACTCATGTAAGCAAGACAATTAGATTTACATATCTATCCAGAGGTTTGCTATAACCCAACAAATTAATATCTTAGGGAAGTTTTCCCTTTAAAGAGAATAACTGCTGGAATTTGCATTCAAATTTTGGGGAATAATATTCTAAAAAACAGTCAAATGTCTCAAATTCAATTAAACTCCTTCTGATATCTGTGTATTCAGAATATTTTTTTTCTGTGTTGGAGTTCCGTGTTTAAAGGTACTGGTCTTTACATATGATACTTACAGAAAATAAGTTTTAAAAGCATAGTGAATTCTCTGATCTGCCTGTCTAGCAACTAGAGACAGCAGAGAGGCTCTAGGACCTTGGAGGTAGATAATGGCATGTCTTCCACTCCCACTCACATCAGAAAGCTGGTCCCTTTAACACAGTTGTGCACACCCTGCCATTTATGTCATCACAGTTCACAAAATAGTATTCAGAAGTTTGAAGCTGTTAATTATCTGCCTGAAGCATATATTTACCACAAACTTAAACATCACAGGGATTTAAGAATATGTTCAGTTGTCAGTTACACTGATCTAAACCCAGAATAATTTCTGTGAAGTCTCTGAAATTAACCCAAAAGAAAGTATGTGACAGCAAAACATTTCCTATCACAACTAGTCTGTTAAACACTATCCCGCCCAGCTTGGAATTTTTCAGGATAAACTTTAATGGCACATGAAGATATTCAGCATTATGGTTGCACAATTTAATCACCTTCTGACAGTAGGAAATTATTCCAAAACTTTGCAATGTTTGGAAATCTCAGGCTGGCCCAAGGGTCTGCTTTGGGAATTTATGGTCTTCCTTATCTAGAGAATCTTTGACTTACACCTGTTCAAAATCAATCCCTTTATCTTATTTAAGATCAGTTTTTCCAAATCCATGCAGCTACCACGGCTGGATGAAGAAAACGAGGATATTGTTGGAAAGTTTAAAGGTGCACAATTAAATTTGGCTCTGGTACACAAAGCCTCCTGTAGCCCTAGCCACCCATTATTTCATCATTTTCCCTTCTATACGTGCCACTGATAGCGCGAGCCATTATTTTGGTTATATGATAGGTGGTATGATATAATACTTCAGAAGTAACACTAACTTCCTCTTTTCCTTGGGGTAAATAATGATGATTTAGAGGTGTTTAAAAACCCACCTTTAGACAGGAATTTAGGACTGGAAAACAAGAACAAAGGTTCTGCTGATTAAGCTAATTTTGCTTTTTAACACCTCTTGCTGATTAGTGTTATGAGGGGTGTTATGGTGAGTGATAAAAGTGGCACATTTATCACATGTTTATTCTAACTGGATGAAAGGAGATGAAGGCTCTAAATGCCTTCCTAAGTAAATAACATTGTGTTTATCCAGATTCCTTTATAGAAAACCCAGCCTATAGGGAAATAATACATAAAATCCAGCTGAAGATGCTACCTTTGAAGATAGTGGAATGAAATGTGAACAATAAGCCTATACATTTTTCTCTTTGACACAGAATTTTTAAATTATAACATATTGGTTTGAGTTGAATAAGGAAAGCTTTGAGGAGGATCACATTTAAGTTCAAGTCAAAAAATTGTTGTAGTTAAAACACTTTTGAAGATCAAAAAAAGATGACATCTACCATGACTGTTAGGTATCTGCTGAGTGAATTACTAGTGTTCTTTTCATTAGCATGTCATTTTCTCCACTGAATTGATATTCCAGAATATTTTGGTTTTAAATAGCTACCTGAAAAAGTAAAAATAAAGGCTACTAGAACAGTGAGAGGCTATTGTTCAATTATAGGATGGAATTAAATAACCCACATAAAAATGTTGAAATTCAGCAGCTGTAGGCTATCAATTGTGTCTTTTTAATATAAAAATGTAACATAATGTTAAGCATACAGTGTGGGCCTGTGTGTTTGCCTGGAAAGGTGTCTAATGCTACATGCTGTAATTGCAAAATGCAGTACACTCTTCAGTGAAATTGCCAAACATAGGTGAAAAATCGAATAGAATTTTCTTACAGTTCTCTGTCGTTAAGATCTTCTGGGCTCAAAATCATTGTAATATTTTACATATTCATGGAAATGTATTAAAAAAAAATTGTCCTAGGGTGACACTATGATGCTTGTATTCCCATTCGTGTGTTCTATCCCCATTCGTGTTATTCTGAGGTTCTGTGCCTTTGAGATTGGCTCTGAAGAGCGAATGTTTTGTTTTGGTTCTGTTATCAGCTTGCTCCCCCTTGACTGGTGGACACAGAGACGGGGCAGTACATGGTGTGGCTTTTGTTTCTTTTGCTTCTTTTGCTTGGCTTTTTTGCTTTAGCTCTTACTCCGGCTCCTGCTTTTGCTCCTGCTTTGCTGTTGCTTTCTTTGCTTCTGCTCATTAGTTAGTTTAGCTAAGCAGTCTGGATTTTTCCCTGGACTGTTTCTTCTCTATCCCTTTTTTTTCTTGGAACTACTCAAACCTGCTCCAGATTGAGACCTGGGAAACACCGAGAGTTTGCGCCTTGTGGCCGGTGCAGCCATCCCCAGTGCTCAAGAGACTAATAACAGAGTGACCACCCCCAAGAGAGACTCGCTGAATTTGTCATCTTTCTCAGAGCGGTGCAAGAGTGTTGTCATCTGGTATTGTTCATTTTGTGTGCTGGGGGTGCTGTGCCTGTTAAATAAACAGGTTCTTTCCACTTCTCTCGGAGGAATTATTCCCAAACCGGCCGGGGGGAGGGACCGTGTGGGTTTGCTCTCGGGAGGGATCCCCCTTTGGAGGTTTTCTCCCAGATTTGTCCTAAACCAGGACAAAATCTCAGAGTTGGAAATCAGTGTAAAAGAAATGTAAGAATTATTTACTGCAATATGAATACCGATATTATTTTTTGCCTGACAAAAAATTCACTATCTGAGTGAAATTCAGGTTTTGTGTATAAAAGTCTTATTATCTTTCATTATGAAATAGAAATAATGTTGCCATCCAAGAGCATTTTTTTGAGTTAGAATATGGTGAAGATTTAGCTACTTCTAGGAAAACTGCTTTAAAACAGCATCCAAGGGATAAGGAAAAAATATCCTAATCATGTATGCTATGCTTTCCACAATTTTTCTTATTCAGAAACACAGAGAGGAAAAAGAAACCTTAAATAAGAAAAAAAAATCTCTTTCATCTGACTATATAAAATCTAAAGTGTGATTATCTGTCCATATGCTTCCGTGAGGTACATACAGAAGAGCATGCAGACATATTCTTTATAAAGTATCTTCTGTAAATAATGTGTAAATCTCTACTCATATATTTGGTGTATTTCAACATAAGAAAATGTCGTAGTTTGGAAAAAATGAGTTTTTCTGAACTTCAGTGGTCAAACCAATGAGTGCTCAGGTTTAAAGACTGGCACCTGGTGTGGCCACTGAGGACAAGGATCCGCCTGTGAGAACACAGGGGGTTAAAAGCAGAGGGCTCCCCGGAAAGCTCTCTCTTGGTTCCGGTCCCTGAGGACGGAGGGATCTCCCCTGCCCAGCGGCTGGCTGGGCGGGGAGGGGAAGCCATGCGGCCTGGGTGAGGTAGGCCTGGAACCTCGGGCACAGAGGGGGAGAGGAAAATCCTGCAGGATGGAAGGGTGGAGAGAGTACAAGAACTTTGAGAGGCATCAGACAGCCTTCTTTTCCCTTCCCCCCCCCCACCCTTTCCCCGGAGAGAGAAACTGAGAAACCGTGTCTGTGATCTCCGTCACCTTGAAATTTGATATCAACAACTAGACAGCACGGCCGAAGGAGTATGGGGGGGTGGCGCGAGAAGAGTGCCCAACAGCAAAGATACTGTGAGAGTTCTGGGGAAACAAAGCCCAAGATTTTAACCCTTTTTGTAAATGATGGAAACTTTATAAATGCTAATCCTCCTGAAATTGAAGAAGAAAGATAGAAAGAATTAAGCAAAGATGATGAAAGTTTGTGCAAGTAGAAGATTGTCAGAGAATGTTGAAAAGAATCCTAGGTGGGAGGAGATGATGGAGTGGCTTTGGCTGGACTCTTTTGTATAGCCATGGACGGACTCATTTTTTTCCTGTAACACAGAGACTGCATCTGGGGAGAGGCATTGGCTTGGAGCCAAGAGTGGACAGTAGTGTGAACAGAGATGAGAGGAAGAGCTCTGTTCTCAAGGCCCCTCGGCCCCAGGGGGTAATATTGGGGGGGACTGGTGTCCCAAAATTTAATAAGCTGTCGTTTCTTGGAACGGACCAAAGCATCTTCAAAAAGAAAAACCCTAGAAGCAGCTCTGGTCCATGCACAGTGGTGAGAGCACTGGACATAGAGGAAGAGGCCACGATGTGGTGCAAGAAGGACTCCTATCTCTCCTCAACGAACTGAGTACTGATTATCGGAAGGGTGGTAATAGACTAAAGATTAATTATCTAAAAGGTGGTAACGTGATGAGGAATTTTCAGTTTGTTTTGTTAGGTTAAGAACTGGTGGGGGGGGGAGGAAGAGTGGTTTTTTTTAAAGTTTCCATATTCTTCTGTATGTATCTTCTTTGCCTATTATAAGTAATAAAGTTTTTTCTTTTGCTTTCTAAATTAGACACTGTTTTACTCTGTTTTTGGTCACATCTCACAACAGATACCAGGGACAGTATATCGTCATAGGGGCACTGGCCTTGTGCCAACGTCAAACCTTTGACAGAAACCTTGCAAAGAAAATCCATTAAGAAGGACTACATAAAAGCAATTTTTAAAGTCATTCTTCAGAGAAGAAGTAAAAAAGAGAAAAAGCATAGGCCAGGGCATGAAAGATTACATTTTACCACTGTTGAAATAAATGCCAATATTGGACTCCACATCACAAGAGGTTAAAAAGTGATGTTGCCAGTTTGCAGACTGTTTAACTAGAAAATATTTACAAAATATGCTTCTTCAATTTTCCAGCTCATAGTAATATATAATGATAGTGACAAAATTAATACAACTAAATGTATAACTTTCATGTAGAACACATAATACAAAGTCTGTAACCCCATGTCTTAAACTCTGTATACTCTTGTTAGATTGCTATATCCTAGCAATCCAATAAAATGAGACATATTTTACTGCATTTACCTTGGCTGATAGACTGCCATAAATGGTGTTTAAGAGTACTCAACAATGATTAAATGAACGTCACAGTGTCTTTAGACTCTTTTCTTACTAGGTCTGGATTCTAATTCATATTGAAATATTTGCCTATTTCCTAATGGAAGTAGCAGAACTTTATCTGTCTTCATTAGTAATGGCTTTTGGGACACTGAAAATTTAGCAAAATACTATATTTATCAATTATGTTCATTAAGTTGCAGCATTTTAAGGGAGAAAAATTCAGAAGCCTAGTCTGTGCTGGAGCATCATGTTGCAAGGGAGAAATAACAAAGCTGTGTGTGATGACAGGGAGGTGACACCAAGCCAACTGCCTCCACATTGCTGTGGACAGCTGGAGTTCATGGGACAAGCTCATGCTGACAAGTTTCTGTCTGCCAGAGGGAACAGGCACATGGTGGTACAGCTGAGGGAAGAGGAAAGCTTGGTGCAGGGTTGCAGATCTCACATAAGAGTCAATGGAAAGTTGTTGTGGCTGCATCAGAGAATGGTGGTCCTGCCTGCAAAGGTTTGTGATGCTGAGAATGTAGAGGAAAGCCACGGAACATTCAATTGTACCCCATGCAGTGCTATTTTCTATAGTTAATCTTTGTGTGTCTTTCTCTTCTCCCATGCAAACGCACACAAAAAATTCAGATGCCATGCTGACTAACATCTTTTCAGTCTTTTGGGAAAAAGATGTGCTTTTAAAGCCTGTGATTTTTTTCTTTCCCTCCTTTTAACCCTTAGTCTTAGTTGGGACCCTTGATTTATGATCCTGTAGATTTATAAGCAGGGTGCAGCACATCGTCACTTGACTTATATTTTGTCCCTAGTTCGCCTTGGAACAAAATCCAAACGGAAAAAAAAAAAAAAAAAAAAAAAAAAAAAAAAAGAAGAAAGAAAATCCACTTAGACTTCTAGCTTACCACTCTTAAAATGTGCTTGTCCTACTTGAAACATTTTTTTTTCCATTTTTTTTTGATAAATAAAATAAAAAATGTATTTGCTATTGTATGCAGCTACCTATCGCCATTATTACCCTTGCTCTCTTAAAACTCTCAGTCTTTTTTTTTCCTTTTAACTGTACTCTACCTTTACTTGTTATGAGCATTTTGCAATAGCTGTATTATTTAGAGAATGGTGGCAACATGGTGTCAATTTGTTATAATAATTGCTGAAAATAGCCCTTCTATCACTGTTCTCAAATAATCCCTGTTAAAGTATTTGTTTTGATCCTTTCCTGTGTTCATTCCCCTGGGAATTCCTATAGCTATAGCTATCCTGAAGGCAAGAATCTGCTGTCTGTAGTGAAAAGGTGGCAGTTATTTTCTGAGCTGTTGTTCTCATAAGAGGCCAACTCACCAATGTTATGGTTTGTTAGTCACTTAAATATCTTGCTCTTCCAACCAGACTGAGATAAATACAAAATAGGCATTCCCTGCAAGCTGAGTTCAGCTTTTGAAGAGTAAACAAACATTTCATTAAAATGGTCTCACTAAAGGCGGGCAGAGAGATCTGAACTGAGCTGTCACCTTGTATTAGTCACACTCATAAATTCTGCCACGTTACAGTGCTCACTTGTAGTATCCCAGAGAGCCTGGAAGAGGCAATTCTCTCTCTTTCTTTTGGAGTTTTGTCTGGGGGAGGTTATCCTTGCATTTCTTGCAATGTCCAGTATGTTTGCATCAGGAATGCCCCACTCGCTTTGTGAACATGTACTCAAATACTGACCCTGACAGCAATAATTTGCATTTGGCTGGTGCAAATATGTATTTCTTTTAGGAAGACTGTTTTTTCTCTGTCAGCTCCTCTCAGGTCTGAGGCACAGAAATTCTGATGTTGATGGTTTTCTGGTCTTTTGGATTCTTTTTCCTTCAATAGCAGTGATAGTGAATTCAGTCCTCATCTTCCTTTGACATTCTGACAACTGATATCACTATGGCACAGCTAGGAGTAGTTTATTACTCTTAGTAGGGTTTATTTAATCAACCTCACAGTCTACAGGAGTGGAGAAAAATATTTAACTCTAAATTCTTGCTTTAGACCTTTTAGTATTAAAAAAATTGGTTATGAGGAATATGGATAGAGGACAGAAAAGCAACGGTTTGAAATACATGTAATGTGAACATAATTATTAAATGCAATGAGTCATGGAAGTGGGCTTGGTAAAATGTTATGAAGCAAAAAATTTGAGGAAAAAGAATAGCAATAGGCCTTGTAATGTATGTGATAAGAAATTAATAAAACCCCTTGTGTCCAAGATATTATTGGAATATTGGATGGATGTTTTCTTTCAAAGTACAGCATCCAAAAATGAAATATAAGTTGAGTCTAGATGAATAATTCTGGAAAGTTGTCTTTCTGACAAAAAAATCCACTACAAACAGGTTTTTTATTCAATAAATATTACTGTGCTTTCCATGCAATGTTGTATAATTTTTAAAATTAATAAGGGGAGGAAAAAAACCCGTTGTTTAAAAAAATAGATAAAAGAAGGGAAGGAATAAATTGAGTTTTGAGTAGATTACATCTATGAGGCCTTGTTAAAGATTGTGTAAACAATGAAACTATAATAGCTGTCTATTGCACTCCAGTATTCAAGATTCAGGTACCATTCCCAACCTAGTACCTCTGATTGATCAGGAATTTCCCCCTCTAACCTGGACCATCAGAAAGCAATCTGTTTCTTTCACACAAACTCAGGTCACAAAAAAGGGAGATCTTCGATGCTGGCTTTAACTGCTCATGGTAAAATTAATTTATTCATGAAAACAAAACACAGGAAAAACAAATGGAATGGAAATAGTTGAACATAATTATAAAATATGCTAATCTCTACCTTTTACATAATTAGCTTTGGAGGACTTCTATTTTTTTTCCCTGCAAAGGTTTTGTTGAACTAGTGAACCTTGCATGTCATGGTAACACGGACTATCAACTTTCCTTGCTATTTCATTTGGGTTTCATTTCATTTCATTTTGGCACATGGATCATCCAATCTGCTGAGAAAGTGAGCATTGATTAGTAAAAAATCAGAGCAGCTTCCTAGCCCACTAAGGAAGTAGAATGTTCTTTCCCTGCAGGGCTGAGAACTGCTTCACATCCACAGATAATCCTTTCATGTTTATGAAGTTGATGTTTTTTCCTACTAATAAGCAACTTGATGAACAAAGCAAATAGTTATCTAAATGGGATATGCAGCGTCTCCTTGAAAGTCAAACGTGATGGCAAGCAATAACCTCAAATAATAATGGTTGCTAGAAAAAATTATTCCCATGACTGCCTGTCAAGGATGCTGAAAAATAATGTGGGATTGCCAAAATATAGACATTTTGATATTCCATTCTTTCCAGATTAATATCTGCACTGAACTTAGCACCAGTCAGTGAGGTGGCAGCAGTGGCAGGAGCAGTGGCTGAGGGAAGCCCAGAGGTGATAGTGGGATCACACTGTACAGAGGAGTTCCTGGGCTCAGGGACACACCATCAGCAGCTCAGAGCCCCAGTGTGGATCTGGAAGACCTCAGGAGACAATCAGTCATGGAGGGGGGGTTGCCAGGAGCACCTGTGGGAGATTTAAATGGTTCCAGGGAGAGGGTGACAGGGTGTACCACCTCAGACAGGGCGTGACACTGCGGTGTGCACAGCAGCTCACAAGGGTGGGACACAGCTCCCCAGCTGTACCTGAGGAGAATTTAATTTGGGGAATGAGTCATCACCCAACTACAAGGAAATTAACTGTGGTTTCCACTCAATTAAAAGCTACTGTCAGAACCTGGTGGCCCAGACTGACCTCAGGCATCAACATGCAGTTGTCCAGGTCGCCAGCTGCAATTGGTGCCTGAGCTTGATGGACAAGGACATGCTTGAGGGCAGCAGAGATAACAATTCTCTGTGGTGTGAACAGGGGGATGAACTGCTTACTGGCACTGCTGAAAGAGGAAGTAGAGAGGTCAGGAAGTGTCAGGGAGTGTGAGAGGGACAGTTCACTGAACTCTAACAGGTATGCCCTGGTGGACGACCTCCAGCAACAGATGGTCAAGCTGCAGGAGGCCGTCTAAAGACTGAAGGATATATCAGGGAAGTTCAGAGGGAGTTGTTCCAAGCCCTGATAGTGGGAGAAAACACAGCCCACTGAGGAGAGGCCAAAAATTCATCCACTGACACTCATGGATGGGAGAGAAGGCATTAACACAAGGGGTTGGGAAGTAGTGAAAAAAACTCCTCAAACATATAAAAACAAAAGGAAAAGGAAAGGAACTAATAAAATGAAAGGGCTTACTTCAAAACCAGATATTCCCACCCATCTGAACATCACCAACCAGACCTACTTTATAGTTCTGCAGACTAATGAGGCAACACTCAGCGCACTGGAAGAATATCCAGAGATAACTGGAGCAGCCCAGTCTTCTCCACAAATCAAGAAATTAACAACTAGTTCACCCAAGAAAAGGTGGTGGGTAATAGTAGTAGCTGAGTCTACTCTAAGAGGCATGGAGACACATCTGTCAGCCTGACCCATTTTCAAGTCTGGATCAGGGATGTTACTGACAAGCTGCCAAGCCTAGCTAAACCAAATTATTATTACTCATTATTAGTGCTCCATGTGTGTTGCTGTTTCAGATAAGACATGACACGGACTCTGTGATCAGAAGGCTAAGAAAAATTACTCTTTTATTAGGGATTGTTCTCCTTTATATACTTTTTTACACAGACTGATGTGATTGGTGAAAGAAAGGTAAACTTCTTCAACCACATTGGTCAAACCAAAAGGACATCAAGAAAAAGTTCCTCCTTCCAGAAGGGAGGAATATCATAAATATTATTACAAAATCATTCCATCATGTTTATCACACTTTCTTGGGAAAGAACATGAGAAAACCAAAACATTAGGTCTGAAACCAGACTTCATATGTGGGCACAGGTGACAATAGCAAACAGCTGGCTGTGAAGCATTAAGATGCACTAGAGAGTCCTGAGATAGGTGGTAAATGGCTCTGGAGGTCAACTAATTTTTTCATCAATTCTCCAGGTCAAAGGAGAGGTATTCAAAATGGCCAGGTGAGTTTGGCAAGTCAGCAAGTGGTCAGAACAATGACCATTTAGTAGGTCACTCAGACCATGGGATTTGCTTTGCCAAGCCTGGCCTACAGGGGCTGATGGGGTCCATCTGACAAAGAAGGGGAAAAGTATATTTGAACACAGATTTGCCAAACTGGTGAAGGGGGCTTCAAAACCAGATTTGTTAACGGATAGGGGCATCTATCCATCCCAGTCCTGCCATTTGGCAACAAATACCTGCAATGGTTGCCTGGAAGAGTGCAAAGGCATTCCAGACACTCCAACCTGTGAGCTGGCTTTATCTGGGGCCTTCATCTGGTTCAGATGCCTCTACACAAAAGCACATGATATGGGGAACATGCACGATGAGCTAGAGACATGCACAGTCTGCATCAGTGTGGTATCACTGGCATCCCAGAGACATGGTGAGATGGCTCCCATGACTGCAGCATTGGAATGGGAGGTTTTAGGCTTTTTAGGGGAGATAGTCTCAGGAGACAAAGGTGGGGCATAGCCCCTATGTCATTGACCAGCTGGACCGTATGGAAATCTGCCTGGGGAAGGATGCAGACCCAACCAAGAGCTTGTGGTTCAAGATTAAAGGGAGGGCAGGGATGGTGGGCACTATAATGGGGGGTCTGATACAGGCCACCCAGCTGTGAGGATGGTGATGATGAATGAAGCCCTCGCTAGGAATACAGGACCTCTGGTCCTCAACTACCACAACAGCTGTTGGAGGGACAACACGGTATTAATTGGGACAACAAGTAATCCCAGGGGTTCCTTGAATGTGTCAATGTCAACTTCCTTATAGAATAGGAGGAATATAATGTTAGAGGAGTCAACAGAAGAGTTGCCATGCTGGACTTTGTGCTCACCAGCAGGGAGGAGCTGATGGGGATTGTAGCGATCCAAGACAATCTTGGCTGCAGTGACCACAAGACAGTGTTGAGGTCCTCACGGCAGTAATGAGGAAGTGAAGCAAGCTCACTGCCCTGGACTACAGGAGAGCACATTTTGGCCTCTTCAGGGACATACTCAGGATTGAGCCCTGGAGGGCAGAATGGCACAAGAATGCTAGCTGGTATTTGAGGATTACATCCTCCAAGTTCAAGAGCAATGCATCTGAACAAGGAGGAAATTAGGCAAAAATGTCAGGAGGCCTCCACAAATGAATAAGGAGCTGATGAGCAAACTCAGAGTGAAAACAAAGAAGCTTTCAGATGGTAGAAATGAGGACAGGTAGCCTGGGAGGAATACAGTGAAATTGTACAGGATTCTAGGGTTAAGGTTAAGGAAGCCAAAGCCCAGTTAGAATTGAGTATGCCCAGGGATAACAAGAATAACAGAAAGAGCTTCTATAAGTATGTTGCAAACAAAAGAAAGTTTAGGGATAATGTGGCACCTCTGAAGCAGGAAATGGGAGACCTGATTGCCCTGGACAGAAAGAAGGATGAGGCTCTCAATGAGTTCTATATCTCAGTCTTCAACAGGATAACACTACCCAAGCTGAGAATTCAAATTCAGGAACTGGAATAATAAGAAGACCCTAAGCCCACTATGGGAAAGGATCAGGTTTGAGACCACCTGAGGAACCTGAATATCTAAAGTCCATGGGAGGACCTGGTGAGATTCATCCAAGGGTCCCAAGGGAGCTGTCATAGTTGTTAAACCATTTTCCATCAATTTTGAAAAATTGTGGCAGGCAGGTGAAGTCCTCAACGACTGGAAAAAGTAAAATACAACTCCCATTTATAAAAGGGAGAGAGCAGAAGAGCCATGGAACCACTGACTGGTCAGTCTCATCTTAGTGCCAGGCAGGATCATGGAGCAGATTCTCCTGGAAACTTTGCTAAGGCACATGGAAAACCAAGAAGTACTTGGTAACAGCCAAGATGGTTTCACAAAGGTGAAATCATGTCTGACAAACAGAGTGATCTTCTGTGATGGGGATACAGCACTGGATAGGGGCAGAGAAACTGACATCATATACCTGGATTTGTGCAAAGCATTGACATTGTCCCACATGATATTCTTGTCTCCAAATTGGAGAGACATGGGTTTGATGGATGGATGACTCAGTGGAAAAAGAACTGGCTGGATGGCCACACACAAAGAGTTGTGGTCAATGTCTCATTGTACATGTGGAGGCCAGCAATAAGTGGTGTCCCTCAGGGATCAGTATTGGCACCATACTGTTCAACGTCTTCATGACCAATGTGGATCGTGGCATTGAGTGCAGACTCAGCAAATTCACTGACAACAGCACACTGCATGGTGAAGGAATCACACTGGAGGAAGGGATGCCACCCAGAGAGACCGTGTTATGCTTTGGCTGACACTAACCTCATGAACTTCAACAAAGTGAAGTGCAAACTCCATGGTTAGCAATGTTGTTCTCCAATTTAGTGTTCCCACTGAAGCACTTCAAACCATGAGCCTCTCAACTACTCACATTTTGCCCTCCCCCAAAAAGGATGGAGAGCAGAATTGGAGGCACAAAAGGTAAAGATCACAGTTTGAGATAAGAATTTACTGAAAACAGCAATGAGATAAGAAAACTAACAGTAATAACAACAGAGTCTACAGGACCGGCGAATGACCCACATGCAAGTGCTCACCATGCAGAACCTGGTGCTGTCCTGACCACTTGCTTCATCACTGGTCTGACTGAAGGGGAGCCCTTGCCCCTTCATCATCTCCTGTAGGTGAGGTGAGGAAGTATAGAATAACCTCAAGGTCCTGGGCATGGCCCCCCTGGCTACAGCAAAAATTACAGGTTGGGTGGACAAGTGATTGAGTAGTTCAGTGGAGAAGAACTTGGAAGAGATGGTTGATGAAAAACTCAATATGAGCTGGCAGTGTAATTTGCAGCCTAGAAAGCCATCCTGGGCTGCATCAAGAGGAGTGTGGCCAGCAGGCTGAAGGGGATGGTTCTGCCCTCTACTCTAGTCTTGTGGGAACCTAACTGGAGTGCTGCATACAGTCCTGGTGTCCCCAGTGTAAGGACATGGAACTGTTGCAGAGCCATGAGATTGGTGAGAGAACTGGAGCATGTGCCCTACAAAGACAGGTTGAGAAAATTGGGACCATTCAGCCCAGAGAAGAGGAGGTTACACAGAGACTTCAGAGCAGCCTTCCAGTATCTGAAGGAGGGCTGCAGGGAACCTGCGGAAGGATTTTTCATCAGGAACTGTACAGATAGTAAAAGGAGTAATGGTTACAAACCAAAAGAGAGAAAATCTAGACTAGATATTTATGTGAGACTGAAATATTTACAGTTAATGACTCAAACTATCATCTATTTGCAAAATGGCAGGGTGCTTTGCTAAGGCCAGCTTTGCATTTCCCAGCAAAAGGGGAGGAGAAGATGGATGTGTGGATTGGGTGTGCAGTGGCTAAGTGTCTCATCTGAATAAGAACAGCCCAGGTGCAGAGGGAGTGAGCACGCACCACCAGAGGATGACAAACCAACATTTATTTAGAAACGAGCTGTTTGCTGTTCCTTGAACCAGATAAAGGAAAAGGCTAGTAATAAACAGATCCTGTGGAGATAGGATAATACTTTATCATACACAATTGTCTCGGTGAAAACCTCTTGGAGGGAGGTATGGGGACAGTCTCATGTAGACCTGAAGGTATTCATCCCCTCTGACACGGCATAAGTGGCTTAACCATGCTGATGAGAAAAACAGAGGTCATGTCTTAGAAGGGACCATAAACCATCTAAGACCACCCCTGACTGACTTCTGGGGCCTTCCATCACAGGACTGAACCAGTGTTGGAACAGACAGTGTAAAACTCCCCCATCAGGGGAGGAGGTGCCTGAGTGTTCTCACCTGAATCTAAACCTGTATTAACCCTTTGAAGTCTATGTTACAGAGGCTTCCCCCACCCCCAAGGCTCCAGTCTGCAACTATCACTTTGATCAGCAGACACCTAAATTGCAACAATCAAGTCATGTTGCTGGATCTTCTGGTCATGGTATCTTCTCTCGCCGCTATAACAGAGGCATCCAAAGGGGGGCTGGGCACTGAAACAGGCTCCCCAGGGAAGTGGTCACAGCTCCAAGCCTGACAGAGTTCAGGAAATGTTTGGACAATACTCTCAGGTACATAGTCTGTGCAGGGCTAGGAGTTGGACTCAGTGTTCCTTGTCAGTCCCTTCCAACTCAGAATACTCTGTGACATATATATATATATATGTATATATGCACATATAAATGCTGGTCATTCAGTGTCACTTCACTCAAATCTGCCCCAAGCAACTGATTAACCAGTGTTGGAACCAGGACATTCCTCTGATTGTCCTGGAAAATTTAAATGCAGCAAGAGTTTAAGTAGAGTGATAGTTAACTTGTCACAGAATGAAAAAGTAGAATTTTGGAATTTTAGAATGGAGTTTGAGAGACAAAGATGAAGGGATCTGGGCATGTCCTGCTCTTTCTTCTTCGTGTTCTTGCCCTCCATCTTCTGCTGTGATGGTGGCACTTTTTAATTTGTTTAGAGTAGAGACACACCATTCAACATAGTTGATAGATATTGGAGAACTATTGTAAATAAAGTATACGTAGTTTTTAGTATAAAATTAACACCACCCCAAGGGAGATGAGTCTGTCTCAACCTGACCTGCAAGAAAGACCTCAGCAGGCCAGAGCCACAATGTACTAGATAACAGAGAATAATCAACCTTGAAAAGCAGAACAGACAGATCTTGGACTGTTCTTCTGACACTGGGCTGGGAAAACCAGAGACATTTGGAATCTCGGGTCACAACAGTAAAACAAAAACCTGACAGAGCAGAACCTCAGGTATCCTGTATTCAGGGGTGGATTGTAACAATAATAGGAAGAGATTCTTTATTTTGAGGGTGGTGAGACACTGGAAGTACTTCAGTACACTGGGAACCAATAATGTGCCCTACAATGGTGAAAAAACAGCTGCAGGATTAAAAAGACAACATTTGAGTTGCATAAGAACAGCACAGGTACAGGGGAAACTTCAACTTTTGCCTCCCCCCTTGAAAAGAAAATGGCCTGATAATGACCAATAAATACATCCAAAAAGGGAAGGGAAGTTCAGGGGAGGGGAGGGGAGGGAGGGGAGGGAGGGAGGGGAGGGGAGGGGAGGGGAGGGGAGGGGAGGGGAGGGGAGGGGAGAGGGAGGGCAGGGCAGGGCAGGGCAGGGAAGGGCAGGGAAGGGCAGGGAAGGGAAGGGCAGGGCAGGGCAGGGAAGGGAAGGGAAGGGAAGGGAAGGGAAGGGAAGGGAAGGGAAGGGAAGGGAAGGGAAGGGAAGGGAAGGGAAGGGAAGGGAAGGGAAGGGAAGGAAGGGAAGGGAAGGGAAGGGAAGGGAAGGGAAGGGAAGGGAAGGGAAGGGAAGGGAAGGGAAGGGAAGGGAAGGGAAGGGAAGGGAAGGGAAGGAAGGGAAGGAAGGGAAGGGAAGGGAAGGGAAGGGAAGGGAAGGGAAGGGAAGGAGGGAAGGGAAGGGAAGGGAAGGGAAGGGAAGGGACTATATATATAAATAAATAAAACTAGAGTGTTTAGGACTTATCTACCTTTCAAAAAATAAAGAGTTCCTTTTAGGGGGTAGAATTCGGTCTACAAAATATGATTTGGATGCTGTTTGACGCTTTGCTATTACCAAAGTCATAGCATGTGCTTATGTAACTTCAGTGTACCAGAAGAAGGGTTTAAAAGGGTAAATGTTGAATCGTGTGAATTACTACCAAATTATTTTTACTTGCTACAGTAGCAAATGAGAAACTTCAAAGACTACCATAATTCAATGTACATTTTCTTCATTTAATTGCACACATTTTAGAATAAGTGTAGTTCTTTGAGCTTAGCTGAGACTTGGAATGTGTGTGTCTTCCCAACACAATAATTTTAAAATCTACTTCTACTATCAATCTCACTTGACAGATAGTATTTGAAAGTGATGATGATTAAAATTGGTAGATCAATGGGCAAAGCAGACTATAAGGCCTATGTGAGAAAGAGGTCTACAGGTCATAAAGGTGAAAAGAAAATACTTTTGACAAATAAATTAGATTTATGGAAGTCACTCCTTTCAAGCCAGATCAACATACCACAAGAAACAAGTTGATAAAATACAATCTCTAGGTTTCAGAGAAGTGCTTACAACTTTTTTGTTTGTTATGCAAAATTAATGGGATATGGGGACATGCACCAACAAGAGAAAAAAGAAAAGAACCTTCAGACTTACTAAAATTTTGTTCTCTCTTATACAACAGGTGTCTTCAGAGGGGAGGGGAGAAGCAAAGCACTACTTGAAAACATTCTCTACATTCATTTCGCAAACAGTTGACAGTTTTTTATCAAATTTGGCACAATTATTAAAGCATTTAGTCCCTGAAAGTACATGCTGATATCATGATTCCTTAATTAAGGCATTATTAAATCAACTCTCTAATATGACACCATATAATTACAGGAGCATTAACTTAAATGCCTTATTCAAGGCTGTAGAACAGTTTCAACGGATCCATGTTTCATAAAATGGACTAACAACTGTGAAAAATCCACCACCTGGGCAAAAATGTTTTGTGCTGAGTCACTAGGTAAAGACCCTAATTGTTAATTTTTTAATTTGGAGAAAAGTCACATACCATGCAGTTAGATATTGTGGTGTTGTAAACGGTCCATGGAATATAACAAAAAGAAAGGACTTCTAAAATTCATAATAATAGGACTATTAGACTGTCTAATTACATCAGCTTTTCATCATCTAAGGAGGCTGTATGATATCAGGAGAATCATCACATAAATCCATATGTGGCACTCTTTCTTACCCACTCTTCTTTACAGCTGAGGTGCATATGAACAAACAAATTAGATAAGTGTTTCTATTCTCCAGTTGTGACTTAAATAACACAAATAACAAATAAAAGTTGTTCCACAAATTGGAAAACTGAGTTTCTTCTAAATGCCTAGGAACCTAAGATTTATATATGATCAAGAAATAAAATTACTGCACTGGAATTCAAGAATGATGAGATAAAAGCCTTCCTCTAGCTAATCATGCATGTGCCACTTGGGTCAGTATTTTTAAGCACATAAAGGCACCTGCATCTGCTATGAGAAAGAAATGTACTTAATTCAAACTCCTGGTTTACATTTCTGGATGGTAAGTTTTTTATTTGTTTTGATTTTGAGGTTTTTTTGCTTCTAATCCCTCATCTAGTCTTTTAAGATTTCTTAGTTGTTTGACATGTCCCATTCTCTTCTGTTTTCTTAACTATTTCTTTTACATTTACCTCTCAATAAGAAAGTCAGAGGATATTTTGATTTGGTGGAAATCCTGAGTTTAGTGGTTTTCATTGATTTTTGCAGTGTTGGATTGTATAAACAGGTCTCTCTTTCATTTTTTAGTGCCTTTGGGACAGCTTCCTTCTCCTCAGCAGTGCTCCCCAGACAGGCATGCTGGCACTCCCACCACGTCATGTTGCTCCAGTGAGGGAGCAGGATGTGCCCAGGAGCTCACCATGCACCATATCTTTTACAGGAAGCAAAAGGGTCATTATTGTACTGATTTTTAGAGAGTGAAATGCATGAAACAAAGTCCCCAGAATTATTTATTTGTATCAGTACATGCTATAATTTCAAAATTAATTTCATTTAAAGATTTTTTGTCTCAAATGAGAACTAAAATTTTAAATAAGAAAGTCAGCTGTCTGCTCTTTGACAAGGAGAACCTCCATACAGTTTGTAATAAGACTCTAGATCCTAAAATCAGGGTGGATTAGCATTGATCTCCTCAGTTAAAAAAGGGGATCAATGGAATGCCTTTCCTAGAGGTAGCAGATGTGAACTGTAGAAAAGAATGATCAAGCCACATCCTAAGGAAGGCAGGTTTTGGAGACTTTATTTACTAAACTCTTGTAAATATTAACTTAGCCAGGTGATAACTTTGGCTTCAGAAAGATTCATGATTTTACCAACTAAGATGAATTTTTATGAAGACAGCAAGTGTTAACCCTTGGGAGGAAAGGGCTCAATCCATAAAATTCTGGCTTTTCCTAACTCTGACGTTTCTCTGTACCTCTGTACTGCTTCAAGCTAACTTGAAAGGTAGTGGCAAACAAAAGGAAGTAATTCAAAACTTTGTGGGTTTCAGATCCTTCTTAATTCACTAGACTATGAGATTATGACACCTTCCAGATTTCTTCATCTCTTTTGGCATCAGAAATGATATTGTAAAATTTTTCCCATGTGATCTAAATTAAACCAATGCCATACAGCTTTAAAGATGCATTCACAATGAACAATGAACTTTTAAAGATTATTTAAGGTGATTACCCATTTTTGGGATTTGCTTTTTTTCACATAATTTTTTCTCCTTCTCTTTGACATCCCAGCCTAAAGTAAGTATTCTTTAGCTAAATCTGGGACAAAATGTGGGCAATAATCTAATAAGGATAACAATAGCCTATTCTCCAAAAAATAATTCCCCCTAAAGAAATTGAAATCAATTCTGGTACCCCATGCCAACAAAGGTACCTTTTTTTTTTTAGAAACCAAGAAATTTTGGGGTTTTTTTATTGACATTTCTAAGTTTAATAACAAGAACAAAATTTCAGATTTCTCTTTCCTATTGCACATCAAGACATTTTCCCAACATTTTTTAATGCAGATTAGCATATGGGAAGCTATAAGGAGCTTTCTACATGTCCTGGTTGATGCTGAATTTTATCCCCATTCGTCTGTTTAAATCAAATATAAGTTCTGCACCTTTAAAACTGGATTTGAGAGTGCAGGAGAAGCAGTGGAATGTCTGAGGTGGATGTTTTCAAAACATCAAGGTCAGAGTTTTCAGCTTTCCTGGACACACGGCGAGTGCTGTCTGCAGTGTGGACAGCAGGAGAGAGCTCTCCTTTGCTTTCGCTTAGTTTGTGGCTAGCTGAAGCACAGAAGTTCTCCGGACTGTGAAGGTTTTTTTTCTTTTTCCTTGGAACTGTTTGAACCTGCTCTGGACTAACCCCCAGCAGAGCACCCGGAGCTCATCCCTGTGTCCCCCCAGGCCTGGCCTGTGCCCGGCATTCCCAGTGCCAGGGACTGGCACGGACTGAGGGAGCCGAGCTGCACCCCCGGCACAGCCTGGCTGGATCGGGCACCTCTGCGGAGCGGCGGGAGGTTCTGTTCCTTGGTGTTCATTTGTTGTGCTTGGCCTGTTAAATAAACACATTTTTTCCACTTTCCTCTAAGGAAAAATCTTTCCTGAACCAGATGGGGGAGGGGACGTTTGGATTTGCTTTCTGGAGGGACCCATTCAGAAATTTCTTCCCAAATTTGCCTTAAACCAGGACACTACACTACTCTTCTGAAGTCACATATAAATAATCTGACCCATCTCTAATATGTAGTTGGCAATATCACTCTGCATAATTTCATCTCTATCTATTTTTCCATAAAGCCAGTGTAATAGGCACTATCTGAAAAAATATGAATCATGATTTAGGATGTCCTCTTAGACTAGAAAGTATTTTCTCTTCCTTGTTTGGTGCAACAGCTACATGGAAGTGATCTGTTTAGATTTATTGTTTCCTAGTGATTTTCACTTCTTCCAACCCCCCCCAAAAAAATAACTGAAAAATCCTTAAAATGAAACAAAAAAGTTCGAAGTTTTTAATTCAACTGTTTAATTTCTAATATGTGGGAAGGAAATCAAGCTAGTGCAGAATTACATTTTAGTAGTTATGCCATCTTAAGCAAGAACCTTCAGTTGCTGTTCCACCAGCTTGCTTGTGTGCCAGCACAGTGGATCAGGGAACCAATACAGCTGGGAAATAACCATTCAAATCATTACTCCACACCATTCTGTGTTCCTGAGAACCAAGGGGATCCAGAGTTTTCCAGCTTTCAGAAGGGCATTCTAGTCTATGAAGCTCTACTGCCTCCTGATTTTAATCCCATTAGGGCAATTAAATTCCAAACAAGCCACTCCCTTCCCCAGTCCCTTCTGGTAAGGAAGGGACAAATGAAAAATTATGAGTTGAAATAAACATTTACTAAAACCACAATAACAGCAGCAGTTTTAATAACAAGAGTACAAAAAAGGCAATTTACACACAAAAGGGTATTAACCACTGGGACTAAAGGAAAAAAAATGTTTCGCAAAGATGGTGCTCACTGACACTAGGTATTTGGGAAACAAAGGTAATATGGTGAGGAGATCTCCTGCAGCTTAATATTCCCCCTCTAGCACCCAGCCCAAAAACAATGGAAAGCAGGGACAAACAAACCCTGGAAGTTAGCTCATCCAAACAGGGATCGTGCAGCCACTGGCTGAGCTCAGTTGCTTGTTCAGCCACCTCCAGATCTCTGCAACATATGTGTGTGTGTCTGCATGTCCGTGTGTGTGTGTGTGAGTCTGTTTGTCTGTCTGTCTGTGAAACACCTCTGCCAGGTGCCGGGCCCACTGGCTCAGACCTGCCTCAGAGCTGTCCCTTTCAGCACCATTAGTGTGCAGTCCTGCTCCAGAGGAAAGACAGACAGCGGGGAGACAGCTGACAGAGGAAGGAACCAAGTTCACCAGGGTTTTAAGGCAACGGTCCACTCTGCTCCAGCAAGCCTGGTAAGAAGAACTTCTGGTTTCTGTGCCCAGCTTGTCCTGCTGAAAGCAGTGAAGATGTTGGTGGTACGGAATGAACACCATGATCACACACACTCCGCTAAAAACATCCACCCCCCATCTCTGCAACCAGGCCACATTCTCTTCCTCTGGTAGAAAAATACTGTATTGTATACCATAAAGTGGATCAGAAACAGCTAAGAGAGTCTAAAAATATACATGAGCACCCATTATATGTTAAATCTCCACTGGCTAAGTTTTCTGAGGCACCTGAGAGACAGGGCAAATCTTAGTTTTCTTACTGAAAAAAAATTTTTGTATTATTAATTCTTCTTGTGTGGGTTAAGAGCAGTTTATGCTTTTATATGTACCCAACCAAGAACCTTGATTACAATGGATTAAGGTTCTGTGAAGTACATCAAATAATGAATAAATAATCTTCACTACTTTTACACTCTCCTCAAAAAGTGAGAGAAATCTGTTTCTACCACCTTGATTTAGGTGTAATAAAGCTTTTGAGCTTTTGTCCTTTGTAGTATAAGGATTCTTTGAACTTCCATTGCATTTACCAGCATAGCAAAGACTGAAACTGAAATTTTACTAAAAAAAAATCACATAAATATAATAAATTCTAGTAGTCTGTATGGTGTTCTGATAAAAACATACCCCAAATAATCTTTCTAGATCTTTTAATTCAGGCAGTTCAGATGCTAAAAATATCCTTTCCAGAAGATATATGAAAAATGTCAACTTAAAAAAAAACAACTCTAAATTTGTTTGAAATGCAACTTTGAGATCCATTGTCAGTCACTTTTGGCTACTGGTTTGTTTTGGTTTGGGTTTTTTTTTGAAGAATGACAAGTCAGGTGATAAAAGAACAAGACTTTATTTCAGATAAAAGTAAATGAATGAATGAATGAATGAATGAATGAATGAATGAATGAATGAATGAATGAATGAATGAATGAATGAATATTACAGGCACCATAAGTCACAAAAACTGTTGTGTTACAGTCAAATTTTGCCACCATGTCTACATGAATGTCAAGCCGTTTAACCACTTTGACTTTCAGTGCTTTTACAAAACAGTTTTTTGTCCCATAGCAAGACCCAATTCTCATTTCTGTTTCAAGGGTTGATCTGTGGGAGAAAAAACAAAACCAAAAAATGTCTGTGCAAAGGGCTTTGCAGCTCCCAGCTCTCAGACCCACTGCACATTGATTAATGCACAAAAACCAGCAGCCTCTCCTTGCAGCACAACAGCTGGAGCATGTTCTGGTGATAGGACAGGGAGACAGCAGAGATGCTTATTATATAAAAATTTGAGGCTGACCCTGACAAATAGCAGCTAACTATGTTTGTTCTGAGGCTGCAAAGCAGGCGAAAAAGTAAATGGAATAAAACTAACTACACCTCCAATACAAGGAGAAACATGAAACAAATATTTAAGCCAAGATGCTTACAATTTACCCACTATTAGTCGCCACAGTTTATAATATAAATTTAATAGTATCAACTAGTTAGTTAAACCAGCAACATATTTTATCTTGCTGAATCGAGAATGAAAGCTTTTATTTATTTTATTTTTTTCTTTTTGAAACACATATATGTTCCATTTTAAAACAGAGCTCACATTCAAGAAAATGCCTCATGTCTTTTTAAAATCTTTAATATTTTTATTAAAATGGTGGTTTGAAAAATATCTTTAGTGTTGTACTGCTAAACCCAGGAAAATGAAGATGATTTTCACTGAACAGTATTTTCCGCTGGGGACTCCACTGGCATTCAGTTGTCTCATTTAATTATCACTTTCCTGATTCAACCATTATTCATGAGCTTCCTTGTGTTCTTAAAAGCTCTGAGCTGTGCTTGCCAATGTTATGGCACATTATGAAGCACAGTTATGCAGCAAGAGGGAGGGGGTGATAATTCATTGGTCTATACTGCTGGCATATTTTCTGTTTGATCTCCTCAGCTGCCAGTGGAACGCAGAGCTCTTTATTCAAAATCTACTGCTGTATCTTAAGCATTGTGCTGGTAGTACAATCCCTTGCATTGCTTCAGTGAAATAGAGAAATGTTGAAATTGTATTAATTGTTTGCGTGGACTTTACACTAGTTTCCGTTTGACTGCATTTCTCTTTTGTAAGAGTGGGGAAAGAAAAGCATGGAGAGAAAAGTTCCTAACAGATGCAGGGAAAATACTCCTGGGTAGGTTGGAGATGAATTTTAATCGCCATCAGTTCTACCCATATTGAAGCTGGTGTATATGTCATCTCAGATCTTTGTGCCCTCTCTGCCTAATTTTAATGCTTAGATTTTTAGCTGAATTATATGCTACCAGTTTACTAGTTTAGGATTTTTAATGAAATTACATAGTCCAAGGTACTTAGGCTAAAGATAAAGACTGAAAGTTTAAATTAAAAACAGCTCTCTCCCAAATATGCTGCAAATCATGCTACAGCTTATTTAAAGGTAGGCAGTGCAACTGAAATTATAAAATTTCTGTTCTAAACCATCAAATTTAGTTTCTAATAGGAATAATCTCGAGGAAATCAGTCATTAATGAAGTTAACAACCAGTTTGCTAGAGTGTTGTCTGTCCTTGGCTTCATCCTAGGATATTATGTCAAACCCCATAACTTTTTAATAAAGATAAATTTTTAATTTATTTTGTTAATGCTAAATAATGGATTGGCACATATCTAAATTTCAGAATACAGTTAAGGTGGAATATCTATTTACTGAGAATACAGAAACACTGCTATCACTTCTTATTTTCAGATATGGAAAGCAAAAGCCAGAAAAAAATATCTCAGCATTTTTTTTAGCAGTCTGGCATCAAGTATATATGAGAGTAAAAGCTGATTCTCCTAAACTCGTGCTTGGGTGAAAGGAAATACCTACTAACACTTTTTACACAGCATGGCTGAAACATTTATTATTCCAAATTCCCCTCTGAAGCATGCAGAGCTTTAAATAAAACTGAGGCAGTTTGAAACAAGACGCGGTTCCAATAAATTCATCACAGTTGCTTTACTTCAGTGTCAAACAAGTTTCAATTTCATAACAAATTATACTCTAACTGGATATTTACAAGTTCTAAAGTCTTCTCTGAGTCAAATATTTTCCATCATTTAAGTGGAGACAGTAATATTACACGAGTGGAAGTTGTTTGAATGAACATTAATTTCATATCTAAAGACATTACCTGTTGGAATCCAAAAATACAGAGAACTCTCAAAATATTGAGCCTGCAGGCCAAAGCTAAAAATTAAATACAAGGTTCGATTTGAGATCTTAGAAAAGGCTTCCAAAAGCAGATATTAGAAGCAAAAATGTAGATTTGTAGTTTAAATAGAAACATGTTAAGCTACATAGAAAAAAATTTAGAGTTTAGAATTTACTATATATAAGTAGTAATAAAAATAATAGGAAGTTTTAAAATGTAATATTATAGGTTTGTGTGTCATTAGATGATTGGTTAAAAAATTCTGCACTGCGGCAAAATGTATAAAACATAATAACTAACTCTTGGGTCAAAAATGTAAATATTCTTGGTGGTGGTATATTATTGGTCAATAGATCCTTAAGGTCCTGTAACTAGAGGTCTTATGACCTTCTGAACCACGAGGTAGAATTGTGAGCCGAACCCACCTTCTCTGTCTGTGTAGAGGATAAGAAGAAAATTAACTGCACCATTTAAAGCAACTCAGAAGGTTCCATCTCTGATTTATAAAATTCATTAAATTCCACAATAAGTAACACCAGTATGAGCCACGAATGAATAAAATAGGCCAGCATCTATTCAGAATTGTGTCAGTATAACCAAGAACTTTGCAGGCTTGGCTGGGGCTATGCTTGCTATGAGTAGTCTGTGAATCGGAAAAGCTGCGGCAACCAGGATGTGCCAATGGAACCAGAGCTGGAGCTGCTGCACCACCTCTGCTCCAAGGACTCCTGGACTCATGGACAAAGCCACTAGCACAAAACCTGTATTTCACCCAGTGAGGACTAACTTCCATGCTACAGACCATTTCCAGCTCTGCAAGCTGTTTTATAGAGCAAGATATTCAGCAAGCCACACTAAGAACAAATGACAGCAATAAAAAGGGTAAGTTTTAAAGATAAGCCCAAACAAATTCACATGGTGTGACCCTAGTTTGGAGACATTAACTTAGATTTCTAACAAGATAAGCAAAAACTGGTGCTACTGCTACTTTAGAAAAGGACAAATAAACTGCTCACTGCTGTCCAAATTCAAATTCATTATGCTTTGTCTAAAAATTACACCTTAATTCAAACGAGTCCCTGTGAAAACCCTATGGATTTAATTATAAGTAAGTGTAATGATCCTTTCTTTCTGTATACTTCATAAATATGTTTTTCTGCAGATCTTTTCATCACAGCTACTGAATCATGATTCCATTCTTTTGTTCCTAATTTTTGAAGAGAAAAATTTTGGTGTATTTTGCTTTATTTTTGCTGTCAACTAGTCAAATGTGACTGACTCAGCGATTTTTTTATTAGTCTTCTTATTTTGATAAACAGCTTTTGTTAATGTTTAATGTGGCTTTAGGATCTGTATTATATTCAGAAGTTGATTTTCAGGATCAGATTTTCTTCTTTTTTAAAAAATATATTTAACAGGAAGAACAGCAACCCCAGAACTCCTTGGTATAACAGTTTTTGTTTTCAGTATTCACATTTTTTTTTTTTTTAAATGCAGGATATGAAGTTCAATATAACCAGTACATGGCATTGCTTCAATTCAGGTTTGATATGTAAACTAAATCTTGTCAAGTATACCAAACTCCTACATCTTCTGTTCTCTAACTTTTATTTGATCACACTTAAAAGGCAGTAAGAGGCATGGATGGTGCAAAGAATTACAGAAAAATTACACAAGCAATAATTTCATAGGCTGCAAGTACCAAGGAAATTGGTACCTTATTTCCAAATTGCACACAAAATTCTTTCCTCCAGGCATTGTACTTTCTTTCACTTATCAGTTTATGTCATTTAGAACTTTTCTTCTGAGACACTACATTTTAATTATTAATTCTCAGTTTCACCAATTAATATTTGTTTCTCTGGGACCTTAATTTAAAGTGCGATCAGGAGAAGATCTGGGATGACGACTGCAAAAATCCTCAAATCTCACTAAGGTAACAAAAATTACACTTTTCTCCAATATTGGTAATTCACATTTTTTCTCTGCCAAGTATAAATACAGGTTTCTAACACATCACTTAACTGTTTAGCTTTGCAAGTGCCTACACAGCTTGACCATACCACACATAGTTTTCATTTTTCATTTCATTCTGTTACTTCTCTTCATCTTTTCCTTTCCTGTCATTCTGTCATTTCCTTTCATTCTGTTAAAGAACCACTGCTATATGCAGATATTTCTCAGTGACATAACAATCTGACTATGCAAACAGAGCATACTAATTCAAAATTATATTTCTATAGCATGGATAAAGAAAATTACACTTCCTGAAATACACAATTTCACAGTATTTACTATGTATTTAGAAAACTATTTTTCAGATCCTATAGAATGAGATAGCTGATGGAAATGGTTAACCAAAATATTCTTTACAGAGTAAAGAACTGGGAAGATGGAAGGAGGAGGAGTATTGGTGTTAATACAATATAGCTACAGGCATAGAAAAATTGAAAATTCAGAAAATGTTTCACAGGAAACAAAATTTTTTATGGTACTCTTTGATAGAGAAATGAATTTCAAGCTCAAGACCAGTCCATAGTCTTCATCTTCCACCAAATTATGCTTATCATATAAAGTCCTGCTGTGTAAAAGAACACATGCACCATTCCACAGGTTTAAGTAGCCTCCTCAGTATCTGGGACCATCTAAAAATATAAGGAAAGAGTCATTGAATCAAATTAAAAAATCTACATGACACCAGGGCAAAGTCCCTCTGTTTGTGGTACCTGTGCCACTAAGGGAATATAGCAGCTGGCTAAGTTGGAGTTTCCTACTCGTCAGTGATTTCACATCCAGCTCTGTTTTGGGTTGTAGTTCAGTCACAGGAAGTCATTCTTCTGGCAGAACTGGAAGGAATTTCCTAGATACAAAGACATTATTGACTACTATTTTAACTGATATTTTTGGCCTGAGTGTAGCATCAGCAAGAACACAGCAACAGTCATACCCTGCACACAAACTAATGTTCACTTTCAGAACTCTGGGGAAGGACTGTCCATAAGAAATAATTTTCTCTGCTATTTCCAGGTAGGACTGGGCTTTGACTGGTTTTGACCAGCTCAT
Source organism: Sitta carolinensis (assembly GCA_032173965.1). Classification (NCBI taxonomy): domain Eukaryota; kingdom Metazoa; phylum Chordata; class Aves; order Passeriformes; family Sittidae; genus Sitta; species Sitta carolinensis. The sequence goes on from CM063313.1 coordinate 63,286,100, forward strand.
TCCTTCCCAGCCAGGCTGGAGGTCATAATAAGATGAAGGACAGCTAGAGCTGAACATCATGTAACCTGCTGCCAGCACTTGGGCACTCCTCTGGTGGTTTACATGAATTATGTAGGGAGCTGAAGGGAAACAAAACTGATCCTTGTGCAGGGCAAGTTTATAAGTCAGGCATCATCTAACAGAGATGCAGTTTCACAGGCAAGACAAAGGCATGAATGAATAGCTCTAAAATGCTGCAGAAAGACCTAACAGATTGAGAAGAGATTTAGTGGAGCAAGAGGGTGACGTCCATGGACAAAACAGTATTTATCAGTGTTGAATTCTGATCTTGCTCTGAAACAAAGTGGTTGAAGACTGAAATTGAAATCTGTTCCTTGGCTTTCTCTGCACCAGTATATTTGGGAATGAAAGATTTGATTCGGCATAGTACCTGTTCCAAAAGTGACATACAATCTGGGTGGCCAGGGGAAGGTGCAGAGAGGAGTGATTTGATTTGGTTTTTTGTTTGGTGTTTTATCCCTTACATTTGGAAAAGTGTCTGCTTCTTTAAAGATATCTGTTTCAATAACATAGTTCATGACACTAGGGAAACAATGAAAATGGGTTTTTAATTTTGGACTTGGGTGTGTATATATGTTTGGTTTGTTTTGGTGTGGATTTTTTTAGAACAAACTGAAATGATTGTCATTTGAATAATCTTTCCACAGTTGTCATTTGAATATTGTTTGCATTATTCTTTCAACACTTTCTGTAATTTTGAAGAGGTTTAGAAGCGTTTGACATTAATTTATTTTATTTCTTTTTAGTGGACTCTCTTGCTTTAGTATCTTCCCAATCTAAAAGAAACATTGAACATGACAGTCTAAAAACATCTGTAATGTATTACAATTACATAACTGATGTTGACAATACACTACTAAAGTTTTCTAACATAACACTTTTTCTCCCAAAAATAAAGATTTTTTTAAATTATTTTGACATATACAGTCATACATGCATAGTACTTGTACATTCTATTGAACATTTACAAGTATTATCATACATCATCATACAATGATTTAAGGCAATACTTCTTCTCCAAAAAATTGCAAGCACTGTACTTTTTATTTGCAAATAAATAAAAATTTCAACAGCTTATAGACTTAATCAAGAGCTGAAAGAAAAAGCTTTAAGATCTTTTCCCAAATATTTTCAGCCTTCAAAAAAATCACCAGTTCTGCAGATTCCAAGCATTTTCAGTGTGGTCAGACTACTGTCATTGCACAGAGCAGAAAGAACTTGTGTGACATGTGCAAGTTTTTTCTAAAACCCAAAAGATTTACAGGAAGATTTACGTAGCCTCCCACCCCCTCAGTATTCCCTCTCTCTGGACTTATCACAGCAATGTGTGCAGTGTCCTGGGCAGAGGTTACCAAAAAACATGTTATACAAAACATGATGTAATGCGGTAGCAAGTGAGGCAACAAGGTGCTTTTAAGGATATTTCTTAATTTAATTTGGTTTTAATTTCTGTTCCTGTGTCTGTTAGTACTTACCTTCCTCATTGTTATCTACTGTTCTTCTTGTAAATAAGTGATGTTAATAAAAATGCTGAAATATTACATGCAATAGATAGCAATATGATTCTCTATCCCACATAAGGTAAATTGCTTACTTTGTGTAGCTAAAATGGCTGCATTTATGAATTGGTAGACATTTGGAAAGATAACAGGAGAATAAACATCACATTAATTTCAATTTGTTATGGTTAACAAGGCAATTATTTTTGCACTTTTCTGTTTCCCTATGTAATTCTAATCTTTGCTTATAATCCCTAATTTGTGAATACAGGCAGTTTAACCTATTCTTTATTTCTTATTTTTGCTGCATTGAAAATTATGTCCCTACTGCTGTTACATGAATATTTTCCAAGTGTTTCAACATCCTGTCTGTTAATTGAACTTACTATCATGCTTTCATACTCCTTAATCACCTAATACCCCCTTGTACAGTCGTTCCTTTCCCACCTGCCAAGAAAGTTAATGCTTTCTGACACATCAGCTATCTCCCTGCAATGCAGTGGCAATCTACCACGGGCCTGGGGGACCCAGGATCTTGTTGTTGTCACTGGCATTAACAGCAAAGAAAGAGATATTTGCTGGTTTTTTACTGTGTCCTATTAGCAGCAGCAGCAGTCTTCAAGTTGTTCATTTCATCTGAGAATCTCGCATTAACTGCAGGTGCTTGGAAATCTACTCCTCATTTGCATGTGTCCCACCATAAGTAGTATTCTTCAGAAATGCCTCATTTCTTTCATGTCATGTGAAGGTTGTTTTTCCTGACAAACAGAGCATGCACCTCAAGACCAGCAACATTTTACTCAGGAAAGTTCTGAGTAAGGGGGAAGTTGTATAAGGAATAGGCAAAAGTTATTAGAATAAACTGTATTTATAGTTTTATAGTGTATAATATACCTTATTACATGTTTAATGTGTATTACATATATTCTGGTACAGTGTAGTTCTAGCCCACTGAAGTATTTTTGCCAGGTGCCTCTGCTCTATTGGATACATTTTGCATGGCAGGTATTATGCAAAATATTGCATAGCAGCCACCTCACAATAGCATGAAGTGCAGAACAGGCTGCTAAACATGCCCATGCAGCAGAACAAACTTATTGCACAGAGTAAGCTTTCTGCTATCACAGCTTGACTTTATTTAAAACACTGTATTTAAAACTGGCTTGCGTCTTTATGCTACACTGTGTCCTAGTAGGCTTTTACATTTTCCTGCTCCTGGGATTTAAACCGAAGATACCAGCGGATAACATTTGCAGTTTGTCATGTGCAAGCAGCCATCCTGGAGAACTGAGGTTTAAAGGAGTATTAGCTCTTTGGTCTAGCTTATTTGTGTCCAACCTGTGCATTTATCAACCTATGAGGCAGCTATGGCTGAAGGTACCAACATCTTTACTAGCTGAAACATCTTTAATAGTTGATTATTTAAGTATTTTCTACTTTTATGCTGTAGTGACACACAGTAACAATAGTGTGGGGTGGTGTATGTGCGAAGAACTCAATTTATACCAGAATTTATCAGTTTCAAATGTATCTTATGAGAACTCATCTGAGCACATCTCTCCACAAATACCAGTGGTTCAGAGTTTTTGTATCACTCTATCATTGTATCACAAGTTTTCTCTTGGTCTCAGTCATAGTCTTATCACAACAAGCAGCATGAAAATACTTTTGAAAATAAGATGCAAAATGTTTATTAGCTAATTTATGTCTCTGGTGCAAATATTTATATATTCAATGCATCATCATAAATGTATAAAACAAAAGAAACACACAAAACAATGCCACTTTCTGTATTAGGTCAGCCAACACAAGATTTTCTTAATAACAGAATTGTAGCTAAATAAGCATTCTGACACAGATTGTAATTCAAAAAAAAGTACAAAACCACATGTTTAATCCTAAGCATTTGCATTACTACTTTCTCAGATCAAGTCTTGCTAAATCTGCCTGCCTTATATAAGGGATAGAGCTGGGGCCATTTTTTCCCTCTTGGGATTGGCCTATGAACTGGATGGAAAAATTAACTGCATAAATTAAAGCGGTGCTAGTAGCTTTGTAAGAGAAAGAGCTCTTTTAAATGAAAAGGGAGCATCGACAGTAATTTCTGCTTGTGGGATTGTTTTTGTTATCTGAGGTAATGATCTTGTTTGCTTTGCACTGGCTTGTAAAGGTATCATGCCAAAAATAGGGGTAAGCAATATGTAAGCTCTTTTATTCTCTTCAAAATTATACTTTAACATTTAAAAAAATCTGCTTTTTTGTATGTGTATTTTTAAAAACATGATTCTATTCTCATCTGTTTCAAAAACTAGGCCAACAATAGGCATTTTGAATATTACCAGCCTGATTGTGTTTAAGCATATTTTTTCCAACTATCTGAAATGTATTTTGGGATACTAATTTTAAAGCTAGCTATGCTGAAAGCAATTTTAATTTTTTGTTATAAAAGAAGAGGTAACTGATGTATACAAAACACAAAGTATTTGGAGTATCTACAATGCAAATAGGCAACAGGTATTCCCTATAGGTTTTTATATCGATTTGGTGTAGTTATTTAAAAACATAGCAGGGGGAAAAAAAAGAAAACCTGTATATAAGTCAGGAATACTGTCATGGAGTAGGTGCAGATTCTGTGATGGAAAAGTTTCTTCAATTTCTTTTATGGGACAGAGAGAGGGAGGAAGAAGTGTAGGAAGGAAGAGTCAGAAGGAAGTGTGGAAGTGTGGAAGTGTGGAAGGAAGGAAGTGTGGAAGGAAGTGTGGAAGTGTGGAACTGTGGAAGGAAGGAAGGAAGGGCGGAATGAAGGAAGGGCGGAAGGAAGGAAGGAAGGAAGGGCGGAAGGAAGGAAGGAAGGGTGGAAGGAAAGGCGGAAGGAAGGAAGGAAGGAAGGAAGGAAGGAAGGAAGGAAGGAAGGAAGGAAGGAAGGAAGGAAGGAAGGAAGGAAGGAAGGAAGGAAGGAAGGAAGGAAGGAAGGAAGGAAGGAAGGAAGGAAGGAAGGAAGGAAGGAAGGAAGGAAGGAAGGAAGGAAGGAAGGAAGGAAGGAAGGAAGGGCGGACAGGCGGAAGGAAGGGCGGAAGGAAGGGCGGAAGGAAGGAAGGGCGGAAGGAAGGGCGGAAGGAAGGGCGGAAGGAAGGGCGGGAAAGGGCGGAAGGAAGGGCGGAAGGAAGGGCGGAAGGAAGGGCGGGAAGGAAGGGCGGAAGGAAGGAAGGGCGGAAGGAAGGAAGGGCGGAAGGAAGGAAGGGCGGAAGGAAGGGCGGAAGGAAGGCGGGAAGGAAGGGCGGGAAGGGGCGGAAGGAAGGGCGGAAGGAAGGGGCGGAAGGAAGGGCGGAAGGAAGGGCGGAAGGAAGGAAGGGCGAAGGAAGGAAGGAAGGGCGGAAGGAAGGAAGGGCGGAAGGGCGGAAGGGCGGAAGGGCGGAAGGGCGGGAAAGGCGGAAGGGCGGAAGGAAGGAAGGAAGGAAGGAAGGAAGGAAGGAAGGAAGGAAGGAAGGAAGGAAGGAGCGGAAGGAAGGAAGGGCGGAAGGAAGGAAGGGCGGAAGGGCGGAAGAAAGGAAGGAAGGGCGGAAGGAAGGAAGGAAGGGCGGAAGGAAGGGCGGAAGGAAGGAAGGGCGGAAGGGCGGAAGGGCGGAAGGAAGGGCGGAAGGAAGGAAGGGCGGAAGGAAGGAGGGCGGAAGGGCGGAAGGCGGAAGGGCGGAAGGGCGGAAGGGCGGAAGGAAGGAAGGAAGGAAGGAAGGGCGGAAGGGAGGAAGGAAGGAAGGAAAAGGCACTTTCGAAGAGATGCCCTTAAGCATCCTTGACTTTGACCATTGCTATGAGCTACAGCTAAAGCTCTGGTGTGTAGCAGTGGACTCAATGTGTGCATGAGATAAGTCAAAACAGAACACCAGATATGAATGCCCCAAAAGCTGAAAGAAGGGCAACATACCGAAATCTAAGTATTTCTCAGTTGAGTCAAAATTAGAAAAACATATTTTTCAGTTCAAAACCATGTAATACAGCCATTTTAAAGTTGCTTAGTCCAAATAAACCTTTTATCACCAGGCTATCCTTGTCCTGCAGCTTATTTTGAAATAATAATAAATAACTGAATGATCAAGAGAAGTTATGGATTACTCAGTCAATATGCTTCATAGCTCCTGTAAAGTCCAAAATGTTAGACTCTCTAAATTTTTCTGTTTCATTTTCCTGTTTTCCACTGCATCCAAGATTCCAGTTTCAGTGATATTCTGTTTTGAAATGATACACAATATTTCTTTTTGTCTTTATTTTACCTCTTTTAGAAGATAATTACTAACATGCATATGCTTTTACATGCTACTCATAGAAAAGGATACATTTTTTAAAAACTGCGTAAACAGCTGTGATATACTATATACTATAATTTTCTAACCAGATATTTGCTTAGAAATAATAGTGATCTATTTTGCATACAATGAAAAAAATTTAGAATAAAGGTTTTGAACTTCTCTGATTTTAAAAACTGTAAGACTGTAGTGCATAAGTAAGAACAGGAATCCTGAGATTCCACCAGAAAATTAATTCATTTCCTGATGAATAACTGGATTCTGCGTTTGCATTTTTCCAGTGAAACAGTATTAAAAATTTGAAAAATCAGGCTGTTTCCATAAGGCCAAATGAATGGTTAGCTGGAGGGTCAGTATCCATTTAAAGGGATAAATTTTTTCTTGTGATACATCCTCACATTTAAACGTTAAACTACTTCATGAGAGCAATATATATTTGAAAACACTCAGTCTCATTCCCAGGCTATAGTGTCTAGTGTCTCAGAGGCTGCCAGGAGGATTCGAAGCACTGATCTGAAGGCTGGTCTTCTGCCCCATGCTTCTTTCCCACACCACTTTATTTTGCCCATCTATTCCTCCCAACTCTTATCTTTCTACCTCCTTCACTGAAGTCCATTCTTCGTCTTGGATTGCCTCAAAATAGCTTAGGAACCCTTGGACCCCCCCAAGGACAGAGAATGTGGACACAGATCCTGGAAGGTTATTGCCTCTTGGCAGGCTTTTTGCTGCAGGGAGAGAGTCTTTCACAGCTGCCTCCTCTCTCATCAATATTCGAATATGCTGTAGTTTCTCAGAGCACACTTGGGCATAGGCACTACTGTCAAATTTAGCTCCTTCCTTGGGTAGGTTTTAGAATCCAAAAGACAATTTCAAAGTATTGGTGTTCTACGTTAAATGCAGAAACTACATCCTCAACAGACAGTTTCTTCAGGTGCTGAACACTTAGTTGGGGGGTGAGGTGGTGATGGTATCCAGTACTTCAGCTAGTATCCACTCCTGTCCCAAGATACATTTAATTAGAACATTTTATAACATGATCCAGTCATTGACACTGCATGTAGAGCAGGGGAAGTCACAATACAACTTCTGCCATTAAGACAGGGGACAAAACAAAATACAGAACAAAACAGATACCATGAAGTATTTACAGGAGTTGAGATTCCTTATTTGTGGCTAGGGATAGCTCTTCATTTTACAAAATGAAGGAAAACGTCAAGCATGGTTTTTCATTTTATTTTTTCAAGTTTCTGGTTATCCTGTCATGCATAATATATTAAATTCTTAGCTTCTAAAACTAAATCAGCATAATTAAAGATTTTTCAGTTGCTAAATGTTGTTTCTTATTGTGTCAGGATTTTCTAAGGCTGCTTTTAAAATAATTTTACTAGTTTTGGAAAAAAGATGCACAGTTCTGAAATGAATAATAATCTGTGGAAACAATTTGAAATTGCATAATGGTTATATGTCTCTATAGGAGACAAAGACAATATAGTGCATGTGCATGTTTTTAGATTGCAGGATTGAGATAGGAAGAGTTTCAGAAAGTTAATCTAAAGTGAAGAATGCATGAGAGAAGTTCATATTCCTGAGTCTGTCAATAACTTTTTGCAAAAGTAATAAAATGAAAAATTAGAAAATCTTTCTTATTACTTACATAAAGTTAGGAATGTCTGGCAATGAAGCTGGAGACAGATAAGATGGAAGAAAATTTTGACCAATGCTACTCCTATTGAATATAAGAAAGAAATTTGGACTATGGGATACCTCTGGCTTCCTTTCATGCCAACAGAAATAAGCCATTGATATCCAGGGGAATGAAATGGGACCTGCTTGATACAGTTTGTTTTGACAATTCATTCAGTACTTTATAATGATGCAACTAAATTAGGCATAACTTGCTACAGCTCTAATGACCATATTGCAAATTATTAAAAATATAAAGCATGTGGCCTTAATATTGTCTTAGTAGATTGTGATCCAAAGAGCCTTGGAAAGGTGCTAATGCAAGTGAATGTTCTAAAAAGACATTCATCACTGTTATTTTGCAGTGAAAATATAATAGCAATAATACAGTTCTTTAGCTGTAAAATATTTGTTCATATTTTGAAGCAAAAGAAATTATTTGTTGTATTTTAATTTAAGACACATATTTGTCTGACGTTTTCTAAACTTCTTCTCTGAAGCAGTCACCTGAAATGAGAAAAAACTGAAAACCCTCTCTTTCAAACCTAGGATAACTAACATCTTTCAAAAATAGTGGGCTACATTGTACTACTCAGTTTATTGAACTATTGAAGATATGTGTTCAGTTTTTAAATATTTATAAATTTCTGTATGACTTCAGATCATGTGGCTTTCTTGTGTGTTGTTTACCTGCTTCAACATATAACAGTTTCAAGCATCGCTGTATTTTTAAATAAAGTACTTATAATTTGTCTGGCTTGCACTGAAGTTCACATATTTTATAACATGCTTGATTCTTTCACCACCATTACTAGTACTTGAAAGACAATATTTCATCTTAAATATTAAAAATCAAATTTAACAACTTCCTTTCTCTAGTGAAGAAGTACCTCAGACATCATTGTACATACACCATATTCGAACAAGAAAGCTGAATAAACTGAAAGTCTAACAGGGCTCCTGAAAATGGATAAATAAAAATTAAAAAAAAAAAAAAAAAAAAAAAAAAAAAAAAAGAGCACTTTTGTGGGTTTTTTATATCAAAATAAAGTGAAGAAAGAATAATGTTTGGTTTTTTTTCTCCACTGTCTAAAGTACCATTCAAATCCCACATAAAGATGACCCAGAACCCACTGTAATAGTGTAAGGTATTTTGAAGGCACAGCATATAGATAGCTTGTTATTTACCTAAAAAAGTTTTAATTGGTGTTAAGAGATCAAGATGTCTTGACAATATGAAAAGAGAATGTGTGCCTCCTCTTGAAATTCACCTGTCTTTTGTTCCTGCTGCTCAATGAATCTCCAGTAGGGAAAAAAAAAAAAAAGTGTTCTCGTTCCAACACAACCAATAGATGGAATCTCTGTTCTCTCTCCTAATTTCTTCTGTCAGAGCCATAAGCACTATTCATTAAATTCCATATAAGATACCAGGTAAACTATATCTATTATGAGATACGACTTCCTACCATGCTTTGCAAAGCGATGTTTGAGAGTTTTTTTATTGCAATTACCTCAGAAACTTTTGAACATGGGGAACAGATTGAAGAGATGGTTTGTGGGAAAATCCATAGAAGAGAATCCTGGAGGCAAGCCTAACTGCCGCCAACCACATCTGCTAAAATCCCAATTAAAAAGAAAATATGCCAATGTAAATTCCATGTCTTATGAAGTGAAAAGATGGAGAGCATGTAACTGTTACTGAAAGGTGTGCTGATATAAATAGAGTAAAAGCCAACTATTTGGTAAAAGTTTCTGGATGAGATCCCACATGAGTATTAAAAACTTTGCATGCAGTATATAAATTGCATAAATACAATGATCAAGAATACAAATCCCGTCTAGTATCTTAGGAATTAAGGAGATTTTTTTTTTTAACCGACCCTGTCTTCACCATAGTGAAAGCAGTTAAAATTCACCATGGTCAAGTAAATCTAGACATTTTCAGTACTGTCAGAGTTGATTCTTTCATGTCTTTGTCAGTTGCAATTCAAGCAGGTGTTTTGAAAGAGGCTAACCACAAGAACTGCTTCCTCTAAACCCTGTAACCTTGTTCCCCAAGAATAAAGCTTTGACAGTTTGCACTAGCAGTGGGCACTTCACTTTGTATCTTTCCTATAATAAATCGTAAGACAGCAAAAGAGATCATACCTATGATCTCTTGCAAAACAGACCTAATAGTCTGATAATTCATGTAGTAACAAAACAAACTATTTTTCAATGTCCATATTTAATTTAACAGTAGCAAATATATATTTCCCATTTTGATTTATGAGGTTGATATAGTAACTTTGTATGGATATATTTTCGTTAAATCAGAGGCTTTATTTTTCATTTCAGGCTTGGAGCTTGGTGCTGTAAACCTTGATAATAGGAGCTTGTTTTCAAGACGTCTTACTGAGGTCCGGTTGTGTCCCACGATCAGGAAAAAAACCAAAACAAAACAGTAACTGAAAAGATCCCCAAGTATTTTTGTTTGTTTGGGTGGGCTTTGTTGCCTTTTTTTGTTTCTTTTGTTTGTTTGCGGGTTTGTTTATTTGGGTTTTTTGGTTTGTTTTTTTTTTTTTTTTTTTTCAGGGACAAACATTAGTTTGTCTATCAGTTAATCAGAGGGAGAGCTGTGAGTCGTGAAAATCCTGCTGCAGGTCGCAGAACACACCGGTTTCTGCAGAACCTTCTGCTAGTCTTACACCGGAAAGCAAATTGCTTTCCACGTCCAGATTCACTCTTTAATGAGAAAATGACTCACCACCAAACTTTCCCATTCCCGTCGGAAAATGCAGTTTCGCGATGATGGTCACGCCGAGGTGACCGAGCGCTTTCGCCTTTCCCCCGGAGACACCGCCTCCTCACTAACAACGCCACCCGGGGTGATTCTCCGCACCCGCCGCCGTTCTCCGCCGGCTCCAGGGCTCCGCACGGCAGTCCCATTCCCGCACCACCACGCCCAGCCTAGCACGCCGCGCTGGACCCTCGGCGCTCCCGGGGCGGCACAAGGCAAGGCGCGGAGGGCGCGGAGCCCGCGGAGGGCGCGGAGCCCGCGCTGCCGTGCCGTGCCGTGCCGTTCCGGGCCGGGCCGGGCCGTGCCGTGCCGTGCCGTGCCGTGCCGTGCCGTGCCGTTCCGGGCCGGGCCGGGCCGGGCCGGGCCGTGCCGTGCCGAGCCGTTCCGGGCCGTGCCGTGCCGGGCCGTTCCGGGCCGGGCCGTGCCGTGCCGTTCCGGGCCGGGCCGGGCCGTGCCGGGCCGGGCCGTGCCGGGCCGGGCCGTGCCGTGCCGTTCCGGGCCGGGCCGGGCAGGGCCGTGCCGTGCCGTGCCGTGCCGCGCCGGGCCGCGCAGGGCCGTGCCGTGCCGTGCCGGGCCGTGCCGGGCCGTTCCGAGCCGTGCCGTTCCGGGCCGGGCCGGGCCGGGCCGGGCCGGGCCGCGCTGGGCCGCGCCGGGCCGCGCCGGGCCGTGCCGGGCCGTTCCGGGCCGGGCGGCGGCGCACCCGGGGCCACCCGCGGCGGCGGAGCCGTGCGGGCCGCGGCGATTGGCGGCGGCGCTGACAGCGGGCGGGGCGGCGGCGGCGGCACCGCCCACCCCCCGCTATAAGCCTCTTTGCCGCTTTCTCACTGGGTCTCATTTTCGCTCCGTGCGTTGCTGTGGCTGCGCAGTGGAAATACGCACCGGGGAGCTGCTGAGGGGCGCCGTTGTCATGTGAAAGCGCACATGCTCTGCCATCCACGCGGCACCCCCCTCTCTTCTGCCTCCGCGTGTTTTTCCTTTTTTTTTCTAACGTAACTCCTTTCCTCCTCCTCCCCTGCTCAGCCCCTCGCCGCCGCTCGGCCGCCCAGGCGCCCCCCGCAGAGGCTCTGCCGCGGGCAGTCGCGGGGCGGCCGCCCCGGAGCAGCGCGCCCGGCGGCGGGGAGCCCGCGGAGCCGCGCCCCGCGGAGCCGCCCCGGAGGTATGGTTTTCCCGGCGGAGCGGAGCTGCGGCGGCCGCCACCTTCGCGGGTGTTGAGACGGGATTTGTGCGGTGCGGTTCCTGGGCTCCTAGCTTCATGACTGCGCGGAGCGGGGAACCAACACCATGCGAGGTAAGCGGGCCGGGGGTCGGCTCTCTTTTGGGAAAGCTACTGGGGAACAGGCTGGAGAAGAGGTTTCGTACTAAGGGAGGGGGTCCGGGGGAGAAAGTTGATGGGTCGTGCCCGCCCGCCGGCGTGGCTGCTGACGGTGTGATTCCTGCCCCGCGGGGGCCGCGGCCCGGACCGAGGAAGCGGCAGTGGCGGATGGCGGGCTGGCGCCCCTCGCGTACCTGTCCTGGGCAGCCCCGCGCCGCCCCGCCCCGGGGCCGGCGGGCAAGGGGAGGCTCCGGTGGCTGGCAGTGTCCGTGCCGTGGAGTCCGCACCTGCAGAGGCCCGCGGGGCGCGGCAGGTGTCCCGTACGGCCGAACCTGGTGCCGCTTGGTCTCCGGGTCGCTGCCAGCATGGAGAGGGGCTCCCCTTTTCTCCTCAAAAGTTACCTGGACTTTGTTTCCCAACCGGCACGTAGCCTGGAGACCCCCGTTCCCCATGGGCTGCTAATCGGGCGGGAAGGGTTGCGCTGCCGGGGAACCCCTCCCCGTGCCCGCAGTTCTCTTCGGGCCCCCGAGCCCGTGCTGCCTGCGCAGCCCTGTCGTGGAGGGCAGTGAGAGACTCCTCCAGGACTTGCAGCCGCACCCGGCGAGGGTCCCGCCGGAGAACGGAGTGTGGTCACCGGCGGGACACCCTCAGGCTCGGAGAGCTGCTTGTCCGGTGGGGCTGGAGAGAGGCTGCGTGCTGGCACAACGGGCACCCAGGTGGGTGTGGAGGGCTGCGGAGGACGTGGGAATGCATTGTTTCCCTGTCTCCCAGGACCAGACTCCCCTGGGCCCCATCTCAGGGCCAGGCGAACACTGGCACCGGGGCAAGAGCAACCCCGGCCGGCCCCGGGCGTCCGCGGGGGTTAACGCAGTTCCTCCGCCCCCCATCTCCCGCGTTGCCCTTTATCACACAGTTTGGCAGAGCAGTTGCTTGCCTCACCTATGACTTGGTATAAGGGACCAAAAGTAGTTTCTGCCAGGGTATTGGGACGGAGCAGAAGGGCTTATGGGGAGTGGAACGCACTCGGGCTTGACAGCAACAGTGCCTGCAGATTTCCTGTTCTTCCCCGTAAGGACGGGACGCTCACACACTAGAAGGAACTTCTAGCTAGGATTTCAGCTCGTTCGATGTCAGCTCCTGTAACAGCACGTGTTAACAGCACTAACAAATCATAACGCGTGTAATTCGCTTTAAAGGAATTGTAACTATGACATTTGCGCAGATCGACTTAAAAAGACTTTCCCCCAGCGGTCTTTGTTAGGATCTTTGTGGGGCATCTGGCACGAACTTGCTAAACAGTGTTTGTTTTTCTTAAGAGCAACAGGAAACAGGGAGAAAACACTCAGTTCTGTAAAGTGGCCCCTGTTGCAGCTTTGCATATTGGGTTGGAGGTTTTCTGTTTCAGTTTTTGTGGGTTTTGTTTTTGTTTGTGTTTCTGTCTTTCTCTGCGCACCAGAGTGCCCCTAATTTGCGTAAAGCCGGTCATTGTCTCAGAGGTTGTTTTTCAAAACGTGCCCATCCAGTGACCCCTGGTCAGGAGCCCCAGCTCTCCTTTTTGTGGGCAGGTCATCCACTCAAGCCGTGGCTCCCAAGCCTCTCCTCCCCTGCCCTGGGGTGGCCTGTGCAAGGGTGAAGAGAAATGTTCTTCTTCTAAGCAAGGCCCCGGGTGGTCTAGCTGCTCTGGGCAGGGAGAGGAAGGCAGATCTGGCTGCGCATCTGGCGGCATCTCTTGAAGGATCTGCCCCAACTCCGTAGCCAGCTCTGCCACCCGTTTATAGCTGTGCTGTCAGCTACTGTGAAGAAGTGCAGCTCTGCCCCTAGAATGCAAATTAGTATTTGTATTGTATTTGTGCTTACTCAGTAGGGAATTTACAGGTGGGGGGAAAAAGGGCTGGGATGGATGGAGAAGAAAAACGGGCAACTTTCATGCTTGTTCAAAACTCAAGTGCAAGAGGTCAGTAGAGTGAGGTCTTACAACAGGTGTGTGTCAAGGCAAGAGCAGTGCTTCACACCGCCTCAATTAAAAAGGAACGTTACAGCGTTAATCAAGCATCTGTCTTTGCGGCTTTCCAAATAATAGAAATAAATGAGTGTCACAGTTCACAGATTGTAAGCTCCCATGAATTCGTGCTTTTAGAGAGCTGTAAGCCTTCTTGTAAAGGTGTAGTTGTTTTCAACCTTATTTGCAGTTGTTTTAAAGGAGGAAGCACGAAGTCCTGAACATGTGAGCAGTTCCCCCAAACTTTCCCAGCTGAGCTGTGATCCTTCCAAGCTGCAGTTGGCACAGTTAGCACAATATGCCTGGGATGTGCAGGGGCTACTGTGGTTCATTACTGCTCCACATTGGAGATGGAGGCCAACAAGTGCCTGAAAATGCACAACCTGTGTTACAGCCTGCTGAATCCCAAAGCACTGGACAGCCACAAAGGCTGTCAGTCGTCCCATCCTATGGAAGCCAAGCTAGTATTTTCAGCAGTTGTGACAGTGTTTCAGTCACTGGTCATGTTCTATGCAAAATAATAATTTTCTCCGCCTCAAACCTTGATTTCGATCCCATTAAGCATATGTAGCCCTACTGACTTATACCAGAACAGTGTACTGGAGACTGAGCATTTGTTGTTATGGTAGGTCCAGATAGCTCCCTCTGAATGGAAAATGGTATTTTTTTTAAGTCAGTGACTTTTATTCCAGCATTTTATAGAGGCAGTCATAGGTATAAAAGAAATTTACAGTCGACGTTCATCACAGGCTTCCTTCCATCTGTCCCACTCCTGGCAACATCCTGTGAGGGAGTTAAGAACATAGAATGCATACTTCAGTATATTTTTTTTAGAAAAAGAGAACAGAAAAAGCCGTAAAATGATTGTGCTCTTTAACTGAAAAAGAAAACTTACATTTTTCCTTGTAGTTTATTTCTTACTAAAATGATTTGTAAAGTTTAAAGCTTTTAAAAGTTAGTCAATTCTGTATATAATGCAGCTGTTACGCAGACATGAAAGGCTGACTATGGCAAAAAGAGAGTGTCAAAATAGCTACTTTTACTCTGGGAACATGCTACTCATGCACATACAGAGGTCAATTTTGTGATTGTAACTATTTGAGTTGTGAAAGTAACATTAGTAACCCAGTACTCCACTTATTATGAAAGTAATATTTAAGCTTTAGTTTAAAATCTTACTAAAAGTTTTTCTGTTACATTTTAAAAGGATTACCACAACTCCCTGAAGCCAAGTTATTTAAGTGAATTTTCTGTAGTTTCTTCTTGTTGGTGTCAGGACTGAGGAATAACACATGTTGCATGATGTTATGTAGTTTATTTAGCATGACTGAAATATTTGTAAGAAGTTAGAAAAGTAATGAAACAAATTCTATCTCCAGTATTTCTAAGTAAGCTTATTAAGTATCATGTACAAATAGACTGTCTAACTTAGGAGTTCTCCTTAATTGAGTAAATGAGTGCAGGGAATCTTTATAGACTCATTAACTTCAAAGAAAAATTATTTTGCAGTTTATTCCAGTAAATATGCCTCTATTTGTAATGCGTAACATTAATATTCTAAAACACATCAGTTGCATTGGTTATTTAAAGAAAGGACCCTACCCCACCATTGTAAAACCAATTTGTCCTCACAGTGTACTGCATCTATCAACTCCTTAACTGAGTAATGTTACTTGACTTCACTGGGGCTCCTTGATATGTGATAAAGCACAGGTTTCTGGTGTTAGGTGTTTGCAGCTAAAATCTAATAAATGTCAGTAAATGCTTTGAAAATTATGACAGTAACGCACTGTCTCACATAATGAAAAATACAGATGTGTATAGTCAGTGTCACCTCTCTAGAATGAACAAAAGTAAAAGGCAAAGCATTTGTACCTTGGCAATACTTTTACTTTGTGTTGGATCGAACTTATGTTCTGTACAGTATCCTCCACTTTAATTGTAATATGCTACAGAATTGGGCGTCAAAGGAGAGTACATAATGAAAGTTCATCAATAGATAACTATATGACTTAATAAAAAGCTATATGATGCAAAAAATGTGATGTCTATAAGATACTGTTACATTTGTTTTTCATAGATGTAAATCTGGTGACACTTAATTTAAAAACTACAAAAATACCACATGCATATATGGCTGGAAATAATTTCTCTTCTGTAGTATGGAAATTAGCCGACTTCCACCGTTGGTCTTTTACAAATCCAGTGACAAGCAGTAAGCTGGTATAATTTTTCTAATTTGACAGTACGCTAGTAGAAATCATCTAAATTGTGTATAATAGTTAAAAACTGGTTTGGGCATTTGAGGAATAAATCTATCAGGAAAAAAATAATATTCTGAATTCTGGAAATCCTAATTCCTGAGTCAGATGTAGTTGTGGTCATTTGTGGAAAGGCTTTAGGGTGCTGTGGAATGTATTGCTGTATGTCATAGTGACATTTGCCTCCTCAGAAACGTGTGGGTAAGGTATGCCTTCAACAGTACTGAGTTTTGTTAAACAGTTCCAGGACCCAGGGTCTGCCGTAGCGTGCACACTGGTTACCTGATACAGGAAGACAATTCAAGGGGTGAAAGATTGCCAAGTTATCCAAGAAATTCCTACCATTCAAGTGGTGCAGTGAATTCCCAGAAAATAATGTCTACCCTGTGATACTGAAGTATGTATGCTTTTTAGCTGAAGATGCACATAGGAGTAAATATTGATTGAACTAATCGTCTGGTGAATAGAAATGAGCTTTATCAGTACAGCCCTATAATTGCTTATGTTAACTAGCTCTTTTATAGTTCCTACCCTGCCCTCTCAACCCATGACCCTGTCAATTTTGCTTTTAATGAGGGAAGTCACAGGTGTTACATTTATGGTAAATTGGGCTAAATTTAATAGTTGTTCCACAGGACAAAAATGAAATAATTAAAAAGAAAAGGGATAAGAAAGTCTGAGCATTGCTGCACAAGCATGAAGTAACAGTAGTGTGTTAGTGATGGTACATTGTTTTGCAGTTCTGAGATGCTGTCTTAGATCACTTGCTGTTGAGTTTAGTAATAAACTTGTTACATCAACTTAAATCAAGGTGTAAATTTTAAAAAAACGATACATTTGAATTTAAGTTCCGTTTCTTTAAATAGTAATTTTAACAGCTTTGTACATTTAGCACAGTTGGGGCTTTCATTAATGACTTTCACAGACTAGCTGTAGATATCAAAATGTTGTTCTTTGTGCTCCATGTTTAAAAAAGTTCAATGTTGTTTTTTCTTCCGATTCTGAATGCAGTCTGGCAAAGTCTGCACTGCAGCTTGGAGAAGAAGACATCGCACAGTGTCACTGGGGGTGGCAGACAGAAGGTGCTTTTGGATTCTGCTATTTCCCTCTTTCTAATACTGGCTTCATGAGCATATTAAAAATTCTAATTTATGCACAGGATTGATAATACAGTACAGCTATGATGGCCTGGTCCTTGTTTGACTGAACAATGCTAACTCACTTGAGTGGTCCTATTAATGAGATGTTTGGCCCTCTGTATTTTTGCAGTCTTGGAACTATTTTTTATGAAGCAGAAATGTTCGTGCTTAACTTTGCCAGACACATTCTGCTGGAAGTTTATGCAAACAGAATAACAGCTGTTTCTGCCTCTGCTACAAGTATATACGCTAATTTAGCTTGATATAAATGTTGTTACTTTGCTGTTAATTGTGAATTATTTTGATGAATTGCCAATTAAAATGCATGTACATAATTTTTATGGAGGATCTACGCTCTTACTGCTGCACAAAAATGCAATAATGTTTTTAAATCTTAATGTTTATCTGGATCGTGGCCATTTAAAACCACATACTTATTAAAGAGTAAACATCAAGTAATTATGTTTGCTTGACAGACACACTCATTTATAAGGAGTTGTCATGGGCCTTGTATATTTGAGTAGTTCAGTTTGATTTTATGGGACTATTCACAGATATAAGGCAAGCTGAATTTAGGACTGCTTGTTCTGTGCCCCTGGAAACCCACTGGTTTGAGATTTGTAAGTAGCATGAATGATAATAAAGGCCACAGGGAATCTACATCATAAGAAGCATGTCAAATTAAAACAAAGTCTTTTTGCTTGGAAATTTCAGTAAAATCACCTTCCACTCCTTACTGTTTGCTACTCTTCAGTGTTTGAATGCAGCTGTTTGCTATATAAATATTTGCTGGAATAAAGTGTTTGTAAATATGCTACATGCTTTCTCTGCTGAGGCTGGCGCAAAAAAGTATTCAAACATTGTTCTTCTACCAATTACAATAAAATATGTTGTTTAATTGTTATGCTTATGCTCATTGCTGTGTTGTTGCGAGTAAATAGTGGCCAAATCAATCTTCAGGTAAAAATTAGGAAGATACATACATTTGTAATGTATTTATGCATGAATATGCTACACAGCATAACAAGTATTTTAGTGTGGCTAAAAGGCAGTATAATTTTAAGGGCAATTTCGATGATTATTACAAGTCTGTAGATTATTTACAGTCTATAAAGCAGTCTGTCTACTTACAGATGTTCTTGAGGTGATTTCACATTTAACTGATTTGGTTTTGTTACCCATGGTCACTTAGGTTTCTTGAATAAGCAAACCCTTTCCATAAAAAATTATTCTTTTTTAAGAGTCACATTTATTCTTCATTAAATAATGGTCTTCATAAGTGAGGTTAGCCCTTCAGAGTGACACTTTTAAACAACACATCCATTCCCATTATATTTAATTTTTCCCCACTCTGAAGCAATCCCTTAGAGGAAAATTGTCTTTACTTTTACAAGCAATCCATTTGTTACAAGTTTCAGTTGTTGGTGTTTTTTCATTTTTGTTTCCTCTTTGTTTCGTGGGGGTTTTTTTGTTGTTTTTTTTTAGAATAAAGACATTGATGGGGGAAAAACAGATCAAAAGAAGGCAAAAAAATTAAATTGCAGTTTGGTCTACTGTCAAAATAATGAGCTGTCAAGTGGGTAGCATATTATATTTTGTTGGTCTCAGGTGAAATTATGGCTCTCCTAAAATAAACTTCAAATGTAAAAAGTAAAGACAAAGTTGCTTATAAAGAAGCAAGTTTTAAATTATTATTCCCACTACAACAGGAGGTAGTGTGATAGGGTTTATGCACTTGAATAGTTTGCAGAGGTTAGATTATTTAGTGTGCATTACACATTGAAAGCTTACACTTGTTTCAGAGATATTTGGAAGCTATAGACTCAGTCCACAAGTTGCTGGCATGTATCTGTTATCTAGAATACTGGAGAAAATAATTTCCCTGTAGATTTATTGGAAATAAGGATCCTTTGGAGAAGGACAGTTGAGTGATTTTACTATGGGTGAACTGTATAAAACTGAATTTGACCAAATTAAGGACCATATTTTCATTAAAACTGCTGTTTAGAGACATCGATGTGTGTTGTCTTCTCTTTCCTTCTTGGAAATATGTCTAGTTTTACTAGGTGAGGGTAAATTTCTGCCAGTCAGCTTTTTTGGTTTGAGAGCCTGCTACACAAGTGCATTTTGGAAATCTTAAGACTTCCCTGCTAGCACATTTTTCCTTGATCCTTTGTACATGTCAGCAATGCTGCACTGATTTTACTTTTCAAAAGGAGATGGAAAAATGAGAATAAATATTACATTTCAGGTCCTGTCTGAGAAGTGAAATAGGTGCCCTGGGTTTTTTTTTTTCATAGTCGTCTAGAAAAAGCATGAAGCAACAGCTGGCTGTGAACAGCATTTCTTACTTCAGTGCACGTTGTTTGGAGGATTTTGTACAATATTTGTACAATAAACTGTGTTTGGTAATTAATTGGAATGAACTGAAAGTAACTGGAATAAATTGGAAGGAGGGACCATGTACAAGAATTGAGTCTGGATACTCAAATGCAGTGGCGGCACAACTCTAAACAAATGCAGCACAGTCTAGTGGCACAGAGAAGTAATGGCATTAGAGAAGACAGGCACAATGCCACATGTTGATATCATATTTGTGAAGAAAAGAAACTTTTCTTTTGGCAGGAGTTCCACTGATGGCCAAGGAGGAATTAATTTAGATTGTTTAGGAAGTTATATTAAACCTGTTACTGTTTTCTTTCAGTGCATTATAAACCTGTAGAAGTACCAGTCATTGAAAGCATCTGTCAACAAGCCAGATTTCTCCTTTTAATAACATCAACCACTCTGTAGAAATACATATGGAAATGGAAAGGTGATGCAAGAAATATTAGGTTTACTGTTCTGTTTACTGTATGGGAACGTATAATAAATATTGTACTATAGGCCATATGTATACAGTACTGCACCAGAAATCTTTTATTAGATGTACCTACTAGAATACTGGGACATTAACACTTAACATTAATGTTGCATTGAAAAAAGTAAAGAATTAGCAACTTTTTCACAGGATTTTCTCATTCAAAAATTAAGTATTTTATTTAGAATACTAGTTTCCTTGTAACCATTGCCAATTTTGGAAAATTCAGTTTATATTAATCTTTCACATGGGTAATTGGAATAAAGAGGAAGATTAAAACAATGATGACAGTGGAGGCAAAATATGGTTGAATAACATCCATTCAGAGTAGTTTAAACTACAAATTATTCCTTGGCTTGAAGAATGTCAACTTCATGTTCTACTACAATTTGTAAAGCAATTCTACATGCTTATGAAAATATATTCCTTATTGAGACCTGGTTAAGGAAAAAGGCATTACCAGTGCTGTAGCAGCTGTTACAGTATTAAAGATAAAACTTCAAAAGTATCTAGTAATCTCCATAACTTAGGTATAAATTAATAATTAATATATTATTAAAAGAACAGAAAGAAAGGTACTGCATGCAGTATCCGCTCTGACATTTAGAGAAGCAACAATAATCGCACAAAGAGGGTTTTTTTTTTGAGAAACTCTTTCTATGTGATTGTGATAGTATTTCAAGCAAATGTATACAACAGTAACTTACATCACTGAGTGAAGTCTTTTTGCAGAGCTGTGTATCTTTGAGACAGAATTCCTTATAGACTTTGCAGGCATGTCCTATGTAAAAATCATGGTACAGTATGTTCTCATTGGTTGTTTACAGCCTACTGATTTTTAGGAAATGTGAGAGCTAATCAGTTTTGAGTTCAGTGGACAAGAGGGGAGAGAACTTGTGCTGTCCTAGTTCAGGTGCCAATGCAAAAGTCACTTTCTTCATTTATCATTGATTTGCATTTACCAAAATTTCAATATTTATTTTTTAAAATAATGACGGGCCGAGATCTAAATCAGCAATTCCTACAAACTCTAGTGGAAGTGCCATGAAAACGAGCACTAAGTAAGACCTTTTGCAGCAAGCTATTTTCAGGCTTCAGTAGAATTGAGAAGAAAAAGATACTACCAGCTGCATGATAAAACTGATGGAGAGAAATGTATGCTTTCAAGAGGGAATTTAATCAGGAGCAAGAGAAAATGAGGAGGTAAAAAAGGGTGGTAAATTCATGTAAACAACAAACTGAATAGAAAGAGTCCTGTTTTGAAGTAGACTTATGTTCAAGAAGAAAGTGGAAATGTAAAGGAAAAGATCAATATAAAACAGAAGAGTGAGGAGCTGGAAGGGGTTTTGACCTGAACAGTCCTGTACTACAGAGTGCTGGACTTTTCAATTTCCACACATTGCAGGTGGAGTTAACAGCTGGCCTGTTGTTGGAAATGAGAAAGGAAGCGAGAAGTGTAAGTAACAGAAAAAGAGAAGAAAAATAAAGAAAAGAACATAAATACCATATGAATGTATTCATTGTGCTGCTTTCTATTACTTGGTTGTAGCATGTGAATTTGTTGTAATGGGACTTCAAATTATGTGGTATTCAGCTAAATGCTAACATTAGACATCCACTTCCATTCATTTCACTGTGTATATCCAGAGCTCTGCTGCTCAGGAATGCTGCAAGTTGGGGCATCACATACACAGTTATGTAAGCTTGGCATTCACTGCATTTCATCCAAATTACTTATTTGTGAAATTGAAATGTCATTTGCAAAATACATCCAGACCTGATATTTTTAAACTCCGGGTCAAATCAAATTAGGTTTGGTTGGATTTTTCCCTATCTTTCTATTACTTTTTCTGTTCTTCTTTCTTTCTTTCTCTGAACTTTTTCAGTCACTTTTGTTGAAAAGCTGTACCCTGAGAAAAGTACTTGAAATTGAAATTCATTCACTTGTTGGAAAATGTGTAATTGGTTCCTTAAACTATATGTCATACATCCCTGTGTTTTACAGAGAGGTTTGGTTTTTTTTTTCCGGCCTTTTCTTTCTTTTGGTTTGCTTTGCTTGGGATATGCTGCTACGAAGAAATAAGCAGTTTGTTAGATCTTGGCTGGGTTAAATCTCCATGAGGTACCTCTATTACATTTTATGCTTGTAGCCTTGGAATAGATGAGGTGGTTGAGAGTTGAATCTCTGTTTCCCTTTTGCTTCTTGTTTGCCAGCATCTGCTCTTTTCTCCTTTCTGGTGAAAGAATTTGCTGGTATCTTTCCATTTGTTCGTTGGGGTTTTTTTGTTTTGTTTTGTTTGTTCTATTTGTGTGGCCTTTTCGGGGTGGGTTAGGGTTTTTTGGGTTGGGATTTTTGTTTGTTTGTTTGTTATTGTTATTTGGTTGGGGGGGTGTTTAGTTGGTGTCTTTGATTGTTTTGTGGGGTTTTGGGTGGTTGGTTTGGTTGGTTTTTTGTTGTTATTTTAAAAAAACCCAAAACTGATTTTTTACATAGATTTTAGTTTTTGGAGATGGCGGAAATACATGGCAATAAAGGAATAGTGTCCTGTGTGTTTGCAGCATTATATTTTTTTGTAAGACAGAAAAAACATCTTTAGATCTTCTCTCCATGATCAGTAAAAAAAAGAGAAATGGAAAATACTCTTACAGTGCTCTCCATTTCTCCAAGACCAGTGTGATTTTCATGTATACCCTTGAATAATTTTTCTTTCTATAGCAGCCCCACAGAGCTTATTACAGAACCAAGCAATTGCAGAACTCTCCATGACCAAAAAGAAAAAGATCCCAATTTTAAGAAATCTACACCGAAATTGTAGGAGGTACATTTATATGAAATCTCTTGATTTCCCACATCCCTCCTGGAATTTTCTCTAAGTCCTAAGCATAAAATAGGCAGAGAGCCAAGCTGTCATCTGTTAACATCTTTCATCTTTTCGTAGGATCAGTTGAGCTAGAGGAGGATATATGTCTCAGAGTCTTTGTGATATTACTGAAATGTTTAGGAATGCATCTGATTTTGAGCCAGTCTTACCCTGCATTATCTTTTGGGCACAAATGAGCAGCAGTTTAAAATAATTTCAGGAAACAAATACTATCAAATGCATATTGTGATTTTTCATAATGTCCAAAATAGCATTTTTTATACATGTTTCACTGTGGAACCAAGACAAAGGATGAACTCTTAGTTTATTATCAGGAATAATATGAGTTGTTTAGGAGTTAAATTTCACTTCAGGATTAAGGCTATTTTTGTTTGTGCTTAGAGCCTGACTGTTCATATGTTAAGGAGCACTAAACGACTAATATTTTACATGCTGCTTAAGAGATAAACTGAAAAGGCTTTGGATTTTAGATGTGTGTATAGAAATGTTTCTTATTTGTGAGGGGATAGGTGATATTTTGATGTATTTATGTGTTGAACAGTCTCTTAAAAATTCAGTGGTGTTATTTTCCCATGATGTGAATTCAACAAAACATTTACAGTAAGAGATGTATGCACAGCCAAGTATACAAACTTCCCTTTAATAGCTGTGTATTTTTCTAGTTTATAATGAAGATAGAAAAGTGGAAATAAAATGCCATGTTCCAATCCTGTGTGTGTATCAGATTTTTTTCTCTTAGAGCTAACCAGTTGTTACGATGTATGTTTATTAGTTTGGGGTTTTTATGGCAGTTAACCTTTTAGGGTTTTTGCATTGCATTCGTTTCTATTCCCATCTCCACTGCTCTCTGATTAATGACTGCTTCTCAGTACATTTTATATTCTTCTGGTATTTGTTGTTAATTTTGTGACCTGCTTCTGTAACAGGCATACTGGCATGCTCAATAGAAGTGTTGAACTATTGAGGTGTTACAGGTGATCTTTGAACGTGATCCTTCCACACTGTTCATTAGAGTGATTAGAAAGGCAGATTGAAGAAGAGTCTCCATACCAGAGTAATCCATTGCTAAACACACACATTAATGCTTTCTGTAGTGGCATTTAGCAACTATTTGTATACAGGAAAACCAAGAATGCAGACTGAGGTATGTTGTTAAATTTGCTTTGTTCTGCATGATGGTTTCTACCTATGTGACAGACGATAGTTCCCGTTCTGTTGCAGATTCAGTCAGCATCTTGTGCCTTAAGGAAAACAGGCAGAAGCCTTTTGTGCAATGAAATTTTGTGTCAGTTAAATTGGAACAATTGGAACTTTCCTATGCGTTTTGCTCTAAAGTACCTTCACTATGTTGTCACTAAAGAATGCTCTATTCTTTAACTGAGAAAGGTACCAGATTGATACCGCTTCTGTGCCCTGCAGAGGTTTAGGATCTGTTCCTGACATGCAGACTTGGGGTTTGTGACATGCAGATACTTGCATGGGTGGGGTGACTGATGTGCCAAGTCCTTGTCAGGCTGATCAGGTTTGGTGCAGACCTAGTGGAGGTCAGGGAGCCGGACTGCCCATGGCACCAGAGCTCGCTCTCTCCCATGCCACTTCCCATTGTTCCTCGGGAGTGACCTCGAAGGACCCTTCTCCTGTGGCTGTTGTAACCCTGGCCTGGCCACTGACAGTGACAACAGGGGTGCCAATTAGTGCTGTGTGGCGGGGTTTGTTTTTCCTTCATAATGAACGAAGTCCATTGAGGGCTGGATTGACACCACCAGCTTACTTCATGCAAGCCACCAAGTGCCATGGCATTTTTATTTTGCTCAGTCACTACTGACCTGGTGTTGAACCTTCATGTGTAATCTGTATACAGTCTCTGTGTCTACTATTAATTTTAAATTGTTGTACTGAGTAGAAGAGGTTTATTTCTGAAGGAAGGTTTGTGACTAAACCATAGTATTATGTAACAAACACATAAAATATCTTAATTTACTTCTTGTGGTTAGATGCTGAATTTGACTCTGCTCTTACAAAATTCACAAATTTAAGAAAATTCTGGAGAGCTAACCAGATGTACAAAAAGGGAACAGCAGGAATGACAGGAGCATTAGAATTTTGCAAAAAGTAAAGAGAATCTTGTTTGTTACATTAAGTTGTGCGAACTAATACAGAAACACGAAAATCTCTGTTCTGTTATGTACGTCTCATAAGTGAGCTTAAGACATTTTTAGTTTACCAGGACTTTTCTGTCAAAAGTATTTAAGCATATTCAGACACATCACAAACTTTTAAGCTTTCAGATGTAGAAAGCTGAGCTGAAGAATGAAGTTGTTCTTTAGCTTTATGTGGAGCCCAGGATTTCTGTCAGATGAAAAGTTACTTTATTTCTTTTTTTTTTTTAAATATGCATGAACAAGCTTTTCTTAGTGTTCAATAGAAGTGGTATCTGCTAGTGAGTGTGTATTACAATCTGTAATGCCAAATTTCAAGTGACATATGAGGGTGTGTACTAGACTTGTCAGCTCAATCCAACAGTCTTGACTTTTTGCTTTTGCAGTATTTTTCATATTTTAAAATTTTAAATTATTTGCTTGTTTTCATAAATGAGAAGGAAATAGATTTTACAGTTCAGGTTTTGGTTGGGTTTTGTTTTGTTTTTCTTTTACCACCTAGTAAAAGCTGTGATCCTATACAGTGAGGTGTATTACAAGTGTGTCTGCAATTTGAAATCATGTGCTAGTGAAGCTAAAGTTGAGGAGATACTAGAACTTTGTTATTGCTAACAGTAGCAGTCAAGTAAGCACATGGAGAGCAGAACTGGGTTGTTACTAAATCATAATAGGGCTGAGATTGGACTTTGGATATATCCTGTTCATATAGCTGTCTCAGTGCTGAAAAAAATAGGTATTTGAAAAGAATTATTTTCAATGCATCTATAAAAGCATCATGTAAATGTTGAAGTAGCTTAGCAAAGTCTGCCAAAAGAAAATTTACTCCAGTTCAGTAGATTCATGTGGCTAGATATCTGAGAAAGAGATAAGACTAGAAGCAGGAGTGGCAAGTGTATGACTAAGTGTGAGTGACATTGTGAAGTGGGGTAAAGAGTTCTGTGCAAAAATGAGAGAATTTGGGAAAGACACGTTAGCCTCTCAGTACATCTTCCTGAGTAGGTTTACTTCCATCACAATGGGCTAGAATAGATCTTTGTTTAGTAGTGCAAGGCATCTAAGACCTAATTTAGCTTTTGTAGCAAATTCAAAAAGAGAGTGGGCAAGAGAGAGCAGAACAAAGATGCAAGTTTGCACCACAAATAATTGTATTGTAGTTGCTTCTGTAAATCCTTTGAAAGAAATGCTCCTGATTTGGACTTCCTGCTAAAGGAGGGCTGAACTTTAAAGATGTACATTGTTTCATTATCCAGTTGTGATAATGAGGAGATGGTATAAATGTGTATTGTAGGGGAGCAGCACCTTTATTATTCTTAAAAAACGAGTAGAAAGCCATTAAAGACAAGTGTAGCAAGTGTTTATCTTTGGCCCCCTGGATTTATGTTGTGATGTTTCCTGTAGTTTGCATGTTTTCATCATGAATGAAGTTGTATTGTGTGTTCTTGTTACCCCCACGATTCTTAGCCAGCACGACCCTTTACCCCCTGAGTATTGACATCAGCTATCAATTTTAGCATTCTAGAAATGTGCCTTGTGGCTATTTCAGAAGTAGAACATGAAACATTCAGATGTGGGGGAGGTTTGCTTTGGAGTAATGTAGCACTCAGCTATCAACACAGAAATATGGCTTTGATGTTCAGAGTTACAGACGGATGCAAGGATACTTTTTGGTTAATATTAGATTAATTAAATCTCTCATTAGTTGATTTAACTTGAGGTTTTATTGGTGCTTTTACGGCTGATCCCGTTGTCCTGCAGGTTTATATCTTACATTAACATTTCTGTTAAAGTGTATTTGATAAATAAAACATAGGTTTGTCAATTACATATGGAAAGCTGATTTGAGTCAGCTCAAAAACAGGCATTTAAAAATGCATATTACTAATAAAGTCTTATTTATACTTTATATATCATCTCATTTTGACTTGCTTCTTCCTTCTTGTTCCTTGTCTGAAGAGGTCTCAGTAGTAAATACACTGCTTCAACAAACTTGTGCCCACAAAGGCTGACTTGGGTTGTGTCATCCTGCCTTGCTGAACTTGTTTCTGCAGTTGCTAGGCAGCCCATTTGAACCAGCGGAAAGCACAGAGCAATCCCCCTCAGCAGCAGATTTCAATTAAAGATCTGGTCATACAGCTGGTTTCTTTGGCTGGTCAGCTCCAGTAGTAAAAGGAAAGACTTCAAAAGCCGTGCTGTGCAACAGCTTGATTCCTTAGGGTTTTCTGTAGTAAATTCACTCTGGGTACTTTAAAAAAATATTTAAACAAATAATTGAGCTGTTTCTGTTCTCTCTTGTATACATCAGCTTGCAAGGGAAGCTAGTGTTTGCATTTATTGGTTTTTTCCCTCCATTTTCAAAACAGATTTTATCCCCTCTGTGGCTGGTTGAGAAAAACAACTGACCTTGAATCAACAGAAAATCCCATCTTAGTCTACAGTATGATTAGGAATCCCTCAAAGACACTGTGCCAATACTCTCTTCCACCAAAGAAGGAAGGGTATTAGACATTTTCAAAAATACTTTCCGATCTGGTTGGCGGTATTATATCTTAAGCAAACATTGAGAATAATCAAGAAGCCTCAGGATTAACATATACCTTGCCATTCTAAAATAATTTTTTTAAAAGCCTTTTTTTTGTGTGTGTGTTTAGGAGTTAGCTGGGAACTCAAAATCTATGAAGAGGAAATTGTATTAGAAATACATGTGCTGTGTCATGGCTGGAAAAAAAGGTGAAAAAACAGGTTTTGGTATGGTGTCATTCAGTAAAAGTCTGGGTTATTTGTGCTAGCTTAACCAAGTTACATTAGTTACACCATCTGAAGCAGAGATTGAAGGAGCACTTTTGTCAACATGCAGCTGTCTTACAGTATCAAAGTGTAAATACTTCACTATTGCACATCATGCTTATGGGCAGGTGGAACAGAATTTAGCCATTTACGTCATGTTTAGAAATATGTTTCTTGTTCTGTTCCTCAAGACTCTCTTAATATATATTTTTCTCCCAAAGGTGATACAGAACTTGCTTGTCAGAATTACACTGCACTAGTGTTTTCATCCAAAGTCTGATAAGGGACAAGCCTAATCTGTTTTGTCTTTCTATGGAGAAACATTACTGAAGAAAGAAGCAGTAAGATCATAGAGAGTGAGCAGTACATTTTACAAGGTTTCCCACAGCAGTGCAGTAAAATTTATTGCAGTTTGTATTCTGATGTCTGTTGCCAGAATGCAGTTCTGTAGTTTCCCTTAATTTGCCAGCGTTACTGTAGAGATTTTCTGTAGAGTATTTTGTTTTGTTATAAATGTGTCCAAGGTCTTGTTTTTTCACCGAGTTCTGTCCAAATGCAAAGAATGTTCTTTCATTCAGCAGAGAAGGAGATGGATGCTGTGTGTCCATTTTCAGGTAACCATGTCTAAATAGTTTTAGTTTCCCCTAAAGAATTCCTGAGGTTTGTTCTCTTCCTCTCTTTCTAGTTGCTAGAGGTGGTCTCCAAGCACCATCAGGCTGTTTACTCAATTCACAGTCTTTCCAAGCATGTCTGTTGAGATCATCACAGTGCTACCCAAAGCTGGTGCTCCCTGCAAGTCCCCATGACCCATATTGTGTCTCTGCTGTCTCATTTAATGCCATTGTCCATCCATTAGAAGATTCCTCCATTGTCTTCTTGCCCCCCCCGCCCCGGACTTCACAGAACCCTTTGGGTGTCAATGAAACTCAGTAGTACCAAAGGGATTTGTCACAGAGCAGTAGGATAATGCATTTACTACTTAATACTCAAAAAGGGCCAATAAAATTTATTATTGACAAGGATCAAGTACTTTGTTTCTCCTTGTTCAGGTTGTAGGTAAAGACTCGCTACAACTCCTCTCATCCTCAGAAAAGGAGAAGCTAAACAAAAAACTGCTTTTCCTTAGATGTCTGTTTTGGTTTTGCTGTTTTGGCGGTTTTTTTCTGAAAGCTGCTCAAAGTATTGGATAAGGGATATATTTGTAGCATATTGTGTAATGCTGTGATGTTCAGCACTTGAGAAATGAGACTGAAGCCACCAAGACCATAAGGTGAGAAATAGACAGTAGCAGAAAATGGACAGTAGCAAAATAAACATCTTCCACTATGGTCTTCTGTGAGAAGACTGTTAAATTAATTGTATCTCTCTGTACACCTAAGTTAATACTAAAAATACCCTGATGTCATCAAATAAAGATGTATCTCGCTTCAGTTTAAGAATAATGGTTTCTTTTCCAGGCACTAAGTCTGGATGAAGAAAACACTGGACAGGTGAGAAAAACCACCAGGACAATTCCCTGCCAAAAAAGCAGTACATGCTAATTCTTCTAATGACTTAAAGGGTTATTGCAGTGTTTCCAGCCTACATGTTTATTGTCTAGCTCGTCACCAAACCAGTTGTATTAGAGAAATATTTTAAAGGTTGTGTTGGTCATATCTTAGGAAGATCCTTGTCTGGAATATAATCATGCCAAATACCATCTTTCCTCTATTTACACCCAGACAGGAGGAAAGGATGGACATCTTCTTTCTTCTGTGATAGCAGGCCAAATTATGATGAACTTAACATGTACTAGGCTAGGACAGGCTGCTGTAATGGTCAGACCAATAAAGTTTTGTGGATTGGCTATTTGCTTATTCAGAAAAGATGGAGGAGAAGAGGAAAGAGAAAGGTAGAGAAGAAGGTCAGGAGTGGGGTCAGATTGGGTGCTGTAGCTACAAATGACTCACAGAACTTTTGAATGTATCTGTTCAGCCTGTTGTTAATATTCTGTGATATGCTCTGAGAGAGAGCCTGAGAGGAGGAAGGCTTTAAAATGCATTGTGACTTTCTCTTATCTTTTAAGTGAGATATTCTCTGTATCATTTCTATCCCTGAACAGTCAATTTTTTTGAGGGTATCCAGCATCTTTCCATCTCTGAGGTTAAGAACTTCACAAAAAAATTGCTGCTATATTCTTTGCAGAAATGGTATGATATCTTATGGTCCATGTTTTGTAGCAATTGTGGACATCAAATGGATACTGCTGACTTGATTTTTTGGCCTCTGGTAATCATCTTGGAGGGAGGAAGTGATATAAAGTCTATGGCCCATGCCCAGCTTTCAGCTTTCTCCTCATGACACATTTCAGCAAGTCTATCTGAATTAACCTCATCTGGAAGTTGTGTTCAGTTTTATAAGAAGCCTGCTGTAGATAGGCCAGGGAAGACTTAACTGTGGTAGAAATAGAAATGTTTTTTGAGCATCACTCTGGGGTGTTTCTGTGGAGCTGCTGTCTGTGGCAAGCATTTTGCTTTGAAGACTGCTCCTTGCCAGGCTTAGGGATGCTGAGGTAGTGATACTTCCAGGTATGGCCCAAAGACAAAGACGGTACACACAATAAATTTTGCCCAGAGGAAGTTTCCCAGCTGTGTTCTCTCAGGACAATGTAGATGCAGATTAGAAATATTATGGGTGATTTAGCTTTTTCACCACACTGCTATATAATATCTTAGATTCTCTTAAATTTGCAAACTAAGTAGAACATGTTAGGGAGAGCCACAGGACACTTGTAGAATAAACTGTGATTGACAGAGATGCTCTGACCATCTAAAGACAAATAGGCAGTGTGAAAACAGTGTGTCAGAACCCTGATAACAGACGTAGATATTATTTTAATGCTGACCTTCATGTAGTTGCATGATATAAATTCTGCTCGTTTTTCTTTCATGTGTGTAGATCAGTCAAGCACTTACAAGGTTGAAGAAGCAAAATTAGGGTTCATACTGAAGGCAGTTGCACTGAAAAACATTACATTCACCTGCTCAGTAAAACACAAAAAACAAACTGGGAGATCAGGAGGTAATTCTGTGAGTCTACTGTCTATAAGAAATATTCACCTAATGTTTTTCAGAATTTAAAATTCAAGACAGAGTCTGGCACTCTGGCAACAATGAGTAGGTGTCATTAGGAGGCTTCTCACTATCTTATGATGATTTTGTGATACCTATTCTAACCAGAAAAAGTTAAGAGGAACAGATGTATTAAAAGTTTTTGAAGTGTACACTTGGAAGGCATAGCCTGAAGTCAAGCAGGATGTCCTTGTTCCAGATTTTCACTCTCTTCTGTGACTCTTCTGGGAATATAACTTTCTGCTGAAGTTAAGTCATTAGCTGGTGTGTCTGAGGACTCCTTCCCAACCCTAAATTTGTAGGAACAAGGTGAAAAGGAAAATATAGGGCCAAAATATTTTCTTGACAACCCCGATAAAGCATTCCAGCCATCTGTTCCAGCTTTCCTTCTACTTTTACTTGTATTCCTCTTTTACTAGTCTCTTTCTTTCATCTGATGTTTCTACATTCTTCTCCGCTTTCAGCTACTTTTCCCTCTTCAGTCTTCAGATGTCAGCTTTTCTCCTTTTACATGGATTATTCCTTCTCTATAACTCTAGCCCTTAAAAACACAACTTTTCACTAGTCACAGCCTTTATGGTCATGTTCTCTAAACCCCTGATTCCCCAAAGGTTATGCATGCAGTCCAGGCTTTCTAATGAGATTAAGTTAGTTTGTTTAATGTTTTCATGGTTGAGGGTGTGTCTGCAAATTTACTCAGTGTTGTCTTGGACGTTCGTAGCTCTTCGGTGGGTTTACACAGCTCATATTGTCTCCATAAAGGTTAAATATCTTAAATTATTGATTTCACTGTAATGCTACTGATTTTGAAGGTAAGTTTGTGCTGGTGCAAGTACACCAGTATTTTTCTGATAAAGCCATAAAAGCTTAGATTATTATCCACCAAATCATTATAAATTCAGTTTGGCACCCATGATAGGTGGTCAACTAAAAATTACGACTCTAAAAGCCTCCTTTTAGCTGCAGAATCCTTAGGCTTTGTGAGCCCCTTTGTTTTCTACACTTCTGCAGAATTTAAAGGTTCCTATTTTCTGCTCCCTTTGTTTGTATCTCTCAGTATAGTCCATACAGCTAAGAGAGTGTTCTCTGCACTTGTGCTCTTTTGAGGGTCAAATCCATAAATACATAGATATACTTAACAGAGCAAGCTATATAATGACCACTGATGCACTCCTCATTTATAATACTTCTTAAGATTCACTGAGTTAGAAATAGGGCAAGTATGATCCTTTAGCCCAGAGAAAAAGCCTGAACATCCAGGTTGCCTATTCAAACTTTGGATCTATTTTTCAGATTGGAAACTTACTGGATATTGTAGCTACTGAGTCTGGAACTGAACCCAGGATCTTCTGCCTAAGGAGACTTGGTGACAGTACTAAACAACTGTCTCTCCTTGATCTACACCTTACTTCCCCCTTTTACTAAATAACAGGTAGTCCAAAATTGAACAGTGATATGAGAAAAACCTAAGAATATTAATAATGGTCATGATGTGTTTGAAACCTCTGCGAGTTCATAAAGGTGAATATTATAGTGTCATTATTCCTCAACGTGTATAGGCTTTAGCTGCCATACCATGTGGCAGTAAAATAATTGTCTGGATTTTCAACTTCTGTTAATCATCACTATTCTGTTGTAAGTGCTGAAGTTGTGATAATTTTCTCCAGCTGATAATTAGTATGAATGGGTGAGTTGTATTAATATATTTTAAAACAATAATTAAGACATCTGTGTCAAAATAAAAAGTCATTATTCACTTTTAATGGAATGATGAGGGTGTCTTCTAAATATACAGCATCAAGTGCCTAAAATTAAACTGGGATGTTAAACAATTATCAAAGTCCCCAAAAATGAAGCTGGATAAGGATGTCTTGTTTTGTTACTACAGGGTTGTTTTTTTCTGTGCACTGTAACAAGACAGAGAATCTTAGTTCTCAGTTACATAAGGTGTGTGTTCCACATGATCGCAAAGTTCACAAACTCAGACTTGGTACAGGTTTTCTCCTAAGTGGCGTGGGTCAGCTGTAGCTCCTGCATCATGGGACAGTGCTGTCCCCAGAGGGTGCTTCTGTCACTAGCATCAGGGCAGCCATGGGCAGTGGTTCAGCAGAAGAACAGCAGGATTGGAATCTCAGTCACTTGTCCTACCACATCACCAAAGTACTGCTGAGCATAATCAAGTTAATGTACCCTTTATGGCACAATTTATGTGCCATCCTGAGTGGCAGGTCGTTCTTCAGACAGTCCCCATTGAATTCATTGGAGACAATAGAGCAAGTGTTACTGAATATGAGGTTTATTTTTCATCTCAAAGTATCTGTTATTTCTGTCTCTCATTTTGTTGCCTGTATACGATAAAGATATTTCACAGAATTTCAAGGGGATTTATTGTGATTTCTTGTAAAATGTTAGGTAGCCAATTGAATAACTTATTCTTTTACATAAACTAAACTTGATCCTCCTGGCTGACTTCTAAGTAAATTCGCTCAGTCTATTTCAGTTTGCTCATTGTAAGACAAAGACGGAGGGTATCCAGATTTTTTGTTTAAAATTCTGCTTCTGAAAGAAATAAGACCTGGCTCCTGGCAATCAACTGGTATTCTTTTTGTTGTTGTTTTCCCCCTTTTTCTTTTAATACTCAGAGCAAGGTCTGCATGCAGGAATGAGCAATGCAGCATAGAATTCTGCTTGTGTATTCCTTACAGTTTCTTTTCTTATCTCTGAATATCTCTCTAAACACTTTTCCTTGCATTACCAAGTTGTTTCAGTGAGTCTCACTATTTTAGGTCCTTTCCCAGCAACCTTCTTGTCTTTTCTGCTGTAATTTGGGTGTTCCCAGATGTTTCTGACATTGTACTTCGTTGAAGTTTGATAAAAAATGGAATCCAAGCATTTTTATTCTGCCAGTGATACCTCTTTCTTGGGAAGCATGTACAGCGTGTGCTGCACAGCCTGTGTATAGACATCACTTCTCTGCTGTTACTTAGGTAATGTTTGAGGAAAGTCTGCTTTCCTTTGCTCAAGACTGTTTTTTGGGTTATGCACAGCTGGGGTGATGCATGCAAACCCGGCTCTGTGTTTTGGGTTGCCCCCACCCCTTCAGCACAGCACAGACAGTGCAAGCCTGTAACTGTTCTCTAAGTCCCCTTTCCTCAGTACACTTCACCTACCATTTCAGACAATAGGACTGTACTTAACCATGTAGTAATTACTTTGCTGTGTGTAAACCTTTTACAGAATGTGTTCTGCTAGGCCTGTAGTCTGTTTCTTTTGATCTTTCCTCTAGGTTAGCAGCAGCTACCTCTGTTTCTTCTCTTATCCAGACGTGCTTTTCTGATGGACCTGTTGGAAACTGTATCCTAGTTGTCTCTCTTCAGCTATGATGATACATGGTCTATCAGATAATATCTCTTTCTGTATGTTGGCAACATTTACTAAATAAATCACAAGAAATTTAATGAACTGCATGCCCAGCTAGCTCTAGTCTTTGTTACTTTTGAAAGGTATTCTGTAATGTTGGTTTCCTTTTGGGAAAATACAGCTAAACAATCAAAACACAATCAGACATGTAACGGTAGAAATACAGACTTTTTGACCAAAAGAGATGTATTAAATGTTCCAAATTCTGGTGCCACTACATGAAATAGTAACATCATGACGTCTCTCGTAGCCTGAAGTATTTGAATGATAAAATTTTCTGTTCCGTACCCTTTGTAAGAAGCTCCAGTCTGGAAAACATCAATTTTCTGTAGGGTTTTGTAACAATAATGTATTAATGGTTCTCTTGCCTCTTTGCCCTTGCTTCTGTTTCTAAACTTCCTTTTGGTGTTTTGTTTTAATGAGTATTTTGCTGCTTCTTAAGTTTGCTGTATTCACTTGTGTACTTGAACTGCACTTGGTAAGAAGGCTATCTTTGCTGCTAGTTCTCCACAAAGAAATAACTCGTAAATTTACTTGTCTCAAGTTAGAAACATGGTTGAAATTTGAAAAAGTCGGTTTCCAAGTCCATTGAATGCACATAGCATGTAGAATATGTAACATAGTTAAGATGTGAGTTTAGAGTCTGTCAAGGCTTACTTAATGTTGTCTCTTAAATCAGAAATAATGTGAGCCTTGACAGTCTCTAAACTGGACAGATTCTAAAGGTAAGGCTGGCAATGAAGTTTTTAATCCCCAGTAGCTATGAATATTAAAAAAGCAATGGATTTTTCTTTTGTATTTTTGTAATTTTTAAAATAATTGTGTTTAACTTAAGTGACGATCAGTTCAGTGTGTTGGAATTACAGAAACATCATCATGTAGTTCACATAGTTGGAAAAAATAGTGGAGACAAAACCAAATAAATTACCGCATTATATGGATTGTTAAAAACCCAGTGAAATGGAAGACAAGCATTACAAAAATTGCGTGGCTTACTGGTTTTTTGGATAAAGGTTTGCTTACAGCCGAAAAACTGGGAGCAAATAGTAATGGCTATGAAATCCTTTTGTGGAAAACAACAGAAGCAGGAGCACCCATCTGCCCTCATTCTCTGGTTTGTGTGGTGTGTACAGATAGTGATGCAAGACTTTTTAGATTCCAGTGTTCAGGACCTGGGTGGAAATGTTTGGTGTATGTAATTAGGTCTACAGAATCCAGTCAAACTATCCTTTTTTAAGAAATTTCTTATGTATTCTCAAGCACCAAAATGGGTCTGCAGTTTCCTTCAATTATTCAAGTTTAGTTGCTGAATTTCCTCCATAAATAATGTAAAATCTCTAGAGTGCATTAGGTTTGTCTTTTCCAATATTTGATATTTAAAATTCCAGGTGGTCTCATTCTCTTTCTAGAATCTGACATGTTTTTTTACTAATGAGTGTTACTCTAACAAGTGACTTCCTAGTGTAAGTATTCCTAAATTCAGAATCCCTTAAGATTCTTTCATATTTCTTTAAAATCAGTTCTTTTATGGTAGTTAGTTGGGTTTTTTTCCCTAAAATATTTTTGAAAAGTGCGTGTGAGGTACATGAAGGAACTTAAATATGTGTTTGGGGTTTTTTTCTGAAAGTATTTCTAGGTATTTGTCAATACTGTATCTATGTAAAACCCTCTCACAAAGATAGTACACAAAGAAAAGAAAAGGAAATTAATTCAAGCAATAACTCCAGTGTTCTAGTGCTGTACTACAGTGGTACAAGGGTACCATAGTGGTCATGAGGAGTTGTTTCTGTGACCTGATGCTGTGGTACATGAGCTTGCTTAGTGCCTCTAAGGGGATTGATCAGCACCTTTCAATATTAGACCCCTTAAATTTAGTTCTGGACTTATCAACCTTTCGTTTAATTGAACAGTTGTTTGCTTATTTTTTCAGTTATGATCAAAGGTGCTGTATCAAACTATTTCTGGAACCAGCAGTGATTGCTGGGTTGCTGATTTTATAACAAAAATAAAAAAAAATTAATAAACAAGCAAACAGAATAAAAACTGTTCTCTTCTAATCTTGATGCACAGACTTGATGCCATGCTCATTTTGAGCACATACAAGATTGCTGTTCTGGAGAACTTGAGGGCAGCAGTTGGAAAGCTGCTTCAAATCTTGTTTCACTGGCAGAGATGACTTAGTGCCCAGATACCTGTTGCAGTCTTTTACAATTTCGTGTGAATTTTGCAGAACCATCTGTGTTGCTGTATAGTCTTACTCTAAGTGTGGGCTTCTAATTTCCATAGAGGTGTACCACAGAATTCTCAAAGGGCATAAGCACCCACCATGCTGCTTTATGCATATTTGTATTTAGAAATCTTCCTGGTCCATACAGATGCCTAATTTTTAGAAGAAAAAAAGAAAAATGACAGTTTCCAAGTTTCCATGGGAATTTCCATGAATTTAACTGTGCAGCTTTCTGCCTCACAGGTTACAAAGGTGTTGATGTAGTAGTCAGACCTATGGATGGTAGTCAGATCTCGTTGAAACCTCATTTGGAAATGTATGTCCTAGAGTTCTGATTGCCAGTGCTCTGTTTTCAGACCATTGTGACTGTGTGTTGTTTTTGCTGGCTTGTAAGTAATTTCTGACACTTGCATATTCCCAAGAGCATTTTTTCTGGTAGCTTTATTATCTAAATGAGATTATTATTAAAAATTGAACAGACATTGTTTGGTTTCCCTTTGAATAAAAGAACAGCTCTCTTGAGACAGTTATTAAACTTTACTTCAGGCATTGTATTTCAAATAACAAGAAATCTGTCAGTCATGAGAAACAAACAAAGAAAACAACTACAAAACCCCAAATGAAAGCCCACAAATACTTTTGGTTGACTTAGAGTGTGCAGCTACAAATGAAGACACAAAAAAAGCCTTCTGTCAATAGGTTAGATGCAGACTGCCTGGGTGTCCAGACTTCCCACCTAGAACAAGGCTGGAAGCATCCATTCTTGAATGTATTGTACCAGATCCTCCTTATCAGGAGAGGCAGGCATTTTAAGAAGAAATGTTTTCCTTGAATAGCTTATTTATGTACGAAGGACTTTTAGCCTATGTGGCACCCAGTTCTGCTGCCTGTGCCTGGCACTATATGGGGTGTGTTACGTAGCACCTTTGCCTTACTGGTCCTCTTGGGTTAGATGCAGGGCCTGACTTTCTCCTCTTCAAGCCCATGGCATGAGGGAGAAATTAGGTGTCAGTCAGATAGACACGTGTCTTCTTCTCCTGCATCTGAATATTGCTCTTGAGTTGTGTTTAGTCACTGAGGCATTGATTGTCAGATGAGTTTTGCTACGAAGCTAAAGGGGGGAAAAAAATCAGAACTAAACCCCTAAACTCAAGTGACCTTGCTGACATCTTAATGTGTTTATAAAGGTTTCCTATTTAGATGCTTCCCACTAAGTTTTGATTCTTTCATAAGGGAGATTTTACTGATTATGCTTGTTATTTCTCAACCATTTCTGTTTTCAGACGTCTGTTATTCTTCAGGTTACTGAGGTTCACTTTATCCAGTAGAATCTAGTTCTATTACCCTGTAACTGAACTTATGTTGGTCAGCATTAAAGGACAATTTGGTTTTCTCTATCCTCTGTTAAGCGTTGGTTTTTACCCTCCAAAAGTATTGTCAGTGACCTCAAAAACATAATGTAGAATACAATCTCTATCATATGCACAGACGATGTGTAATGAATATTAAAAGAATAACAATAAAGATTATAATCTGCCATGAATCTGTGGAGTCTACATATGTAATGCTAGGATGAAAAGTTACTATATAGTAACATTAAATAGTTACTGTAAAATGCAGAACATGACCATTTTCCAAAGTGAGTATTGCAATATTAAATATTTGTAATACTGGATGCACTATAGTAATGCTATAATGTGTGACAGTACTTTAATACTGGCCATGCTCAAAGACCTGCCAGTTTGCAATTAATAATTTACCTGAGTCGTTTCAGTATTATCATCACTACTTCCCTCCTCTTGCTTCAGGGAAAACATGGAATAGTTAAAATAATGCTGTATAATTACCTCTGACATTATTATTCAGTAAGACTATATAAGTTTTTGCCATTATAATGCATGTTTTGTGACTCAATAACTAACTAAACAAAAAAATGCTCTAAAAATATAGCACTTGGCACTTAATTCTGTGGTCCAGATTCATGTAGTTTGATCTTCCCATACAAGTAAACTTTCGACTGCAAAGGATCCAGGATGATGCTGCGGTAGGAGGGGAGATATCTAAAAAGTATTTTGACAGCTTGTCAGTATTTTGACAGCAAGACTACTCCAGGCAGGGTAGGACTCAAAATAGTGGGAGGAGAATTAATAAGAAACTGTTCATGGTAAAATTAGTTCAAAAGATGGACGTTGCTGAAAGAAGGAGAAAAAAACCCTGAACAACAACAAAATAAGTGCTAGAGGGAGAGGAGACAGATTAAGTCTGAAAACTTGCTTCTCAAAATTACTTATGATAGCAGTGCTATATGAGAGGCTTAAATAAACCCTATAATCATCTCTTGAATACAAAAAATTCTTGTCTTTGCCAGACTGATAGTATTTCACTGATACAAGAAAATATTTTTGTAAGGAATTACAAACTACTGATTCAAGGAGCTAAAGAATAACAGGGAGATCTAGGTAGAATAGGTCTGTGTTGACACGGTAACAGAGGTTGTCTGTGAGGTCTGTGCTTGCATTTACAGGTATGTACCCAAAGTTTATGCAACTTTTCAGGCTACATGTAAAGTGAATTCAATATACATCTGCACAGTGCTTTTGCAGCACAATAGTGCTTTTAGCATGAACAAAAAGCCTGGCTACAGAGGAGCCCTGAATATCTTGATGGAAAAAAGACGGCTAATTCACCCCAGTAATTATCAATACCACCCGGATAAGGTGGCCCTGAGAAACAAGAAAGGGAAGGAAAGAGATTTGCCTCTATGCAAAGATGGGAAAAGTTTTTACCATGTTAAAAGGAAAATTACGAACCTCCTTACTGATTGTGTTGAAGGTAAACCAAACATTGGCCATTCCTCATTTAACAGATTGTGTGGATACATTCCTAGAGTATCCTCTTATTAATAGTGAAATATTTCCCAGCTGTTGCATGGACTATAAGTTTCAAGTGCCCCCCTGACAGATTGTGTAGGCATATGTAGCTATGTCAATCTGTCACTTCTATGTGGAGGAGGATGAGCCACTGAATTTCAGTGTCTGGGTGTGTAAATCCAGGTCCTAGCCCTCCGTCTTGTTCATGCAGAAACACAGATGCATGGTGTGTATCATGCAATCTGAACTACAGAAACCAATGTTTGCTTCTAAGTCAGACTTCCACATGGCAGAACAGTATCACAAAAGTACCACAGAAGCTTATAGTAGTAATTATTTTCAACCCTGTTTTGAAACAAGTGTGGTGTTGCATTCTTTTTCTTCTGCTAGGATTGAGGCAGTACACTAGCCAGAAACTGAAACAATCTTTGGAAAAAATCCATGAGAAAGGGTTTGGGCACGTTTATTCTCCATATTTCTTACAGTCTTATATAAGAAGTGGGGGAAATTTCCAGTTCTTAATTGATATGGGGATGTATTAGAAAAGAAGTTTTAGTTGATTCATGACCCATGTTACTGTTGTAAATAATTGGATTGTTTCACGTAGCGCATCAGCTTTGGTGAATGTGATATGGTTGTTACTAGCTAACACTAAAATATGTGATATTTTGTGGACTTGGTTTGTTTGGTTGCTTTTCTAAATAATGGTCAATGGAGATGTCATGGAATAAGTAAAAAGAACACATTTTTTGCTGTTGGGTCCTTTGCTGTCATTATTTAATTTTTCCACCTTGTCCTTCTTTAGAGTTTTTAACCTTTCTTTTCAGAAAATAAGATATAAGTGATGGCAGGAGTACATTGTTGCTCTTGTTTTATAGGAAGATTCATAGTAAACAAGACTTAAATATTAGATATCAAGTAATATGATTTTTATTTAAAAAGAATGTAAAATTAAATTTTCCATTAACAAATACATCATATTAAAATGTCATTACAGTGTTGCTGCAAATAATTTCTTTTGCATGACATTAAGAATGATATGGTGGTGAAGTCAGTAGTCTCAGTCCCTCTCATAATAGTCCATAAAAGCTCTAAGATCCCACCATTTCAATAGATAAACCTTACATGAACTAGATCAGACATGATGCTGAACCCTCTGCAGGTTCCTGGTACACACAGTGGCTGTATTGCGAGATGTCTGACTCATAAAGGGTATCTTACATAAAGCATACTATATAAAGTCGCTCTTCACCCGATGGCATACATTCAGGACTTCCGAAGATTCAGGAAATCTCCCGAAATTTGGATGTGTCACCATGTTTGAGTCTGCCTGTGCACGTAAACATGAGATTTTATAAATGCATATGCACTGATCTTCTCCTAGTGCAGGTGAGGAAGCAGTCAGTAAGGAAAGAGAAGCCTGCCTGTTGGAAAATTTGGCAAATACTTTTGCCAAATATATCAGTGCAGCTTGAGTATCTGCAACAGAGCAAGTAAGAATTTAGCCTGTGAATGAGAGATATTTTGTAGTGAACTGTCTGAAATGGAACAGGAGTCTTCCTCCATATGCTAGTACAAAACAGTTAATCATTCTGTATATGATGATTAATAGTTATTAATTTTTTATTTAATTTTTAAATTGCCAATGTGCTGAAATGTGCAATAGGAATTATATGCCAGCCTACAAGCACATCTTGTTCAGCTCATCTTTGCTTTACAGCTTACAGGGTCTCAGCCCATTAATCACAAGGTGACACTCCTAAGTGTTAAACCTGATGATACATATTAATATTTATGGGTTTGCTATAGTGTACTCTTGCATTTGCTGTACTGGGAAAGAGCAGTTCTGTCTATCAGTATGAGCTAACACCTCTTTAAAGCTGTAAACTGACAAGCAGCACACTGGCATTTTTTCTAATTATTTTACCAAGCTGATGACAACTAATCAAACTGAACTGCTTAGTGGTTGCACTGCTTGCTTTCAGTACCTGCTTTGGGTTTTGGGAGTTTTCTTCCTCACCCTATATGGCATATAGAATATAAAGTATAGATATGGAATATAGCATACTTCTTGAATGCCGATTGGTTTACCAATCTTCAAAGAATAACAACTGTAAGGTCAGCCCCAAATGTTTCTGGTTTCAGACACTCTTTTATTTAACCTAAACAAGCATTTTCAGTGGAAGATACAGGGCCATTTGGAAATTAGGGCAAGCACCCAGGTATATGAATAAATACATATATATATGTGGAGAGAGAGTGTGTGTGTGTATATATATATATATATATATATATATATATATATATATATATATATATATATATATATATATATATACATATAAAATACTTCCATTATAATAGTGCTTTTCAATATAATATTTCAGTATAGTAATATTTTGCTTATAGTTAGATGCCAATCCTGCAAACGTTTTGAAGGGAAAACTTTTCAAGTACGCATGAGATGAATTGTTTTGAAATACAGAGGTGTATTCTGTGTTTGGTTTGGGTATGTTTTTTAAAGAAATTTTACATTTTCGGGTATGGCCAGATTGCTTAGCTATGGTTCTCTGCTATTTCTGTGGAAAATAGAACTGTTAGAAATCACAAACTTTTCACATCAAAAGTTATTACACTTGAAAAGTAGAAGGGGTTTTTTCAGTGGTCTGAGGATCTCCCACTCCCCTCATACGCACAGTCCATGAGACTCAATCTGTAAGTCACATGGCCAGGGTGAGCCAGTTGTGTGCTGAAACAGTCTACCTTGAAAATACTGGCTTAGCTCATGTTGGGGTTCATGAGTTTAGAGATTTTAGGTAACCCTTAAACTCTTCTAAAGCTAGCACTCCATAAAGAAATCGTGTGACCTTCCTTAGCCAAGCTGGCATATTGTTTCTTTAGCTGAAAAATTGATCCAGTGTGCTGAAACCAGATTCCAGGCTGTGCATTCTGTCATGGCTGCTTTTCTTCAGGCAGCTCTCTCTACTGTTTGTCAAGTCTTAAAAAAACCCTGTACAGTGCAGTAGATAGTAATGCATCTACTGATGTTAATTTGTGCAAATGGCTGAAAGCTGAAGTGGGAATATTCTCTATTGCTAATATCTAATCACTAAATTATAGTGTAAATTGAAGGTTCAGAGAAAATCCGTCACCGTACTAGAAAGGCCTACTTGAAACTATATGTGTGTGTATCTCTGTCTGTCTATCTATCTATGTAATCTATTTATCAATCTGTCTGTCTGTCTCTCTGTCTATCTATCTGTATATAGTCATAACATATGTAATGTGTATTCAAGTATGTATGAATGTATACCCAGTGAGGTACATGTCTTTCTAGAGCCACATCTCAGGTCATGTTTTGTCTGTGTTTCCTCACCTTTCTCTCTGAACCGTTAATTAGTGATTCATTCTTTTATATCAAAACCAAAATAATGGAAGTTTTTCATTAATCACAACTACTATAGATTTGAGGTTGGCGTTCTTTTTTAAGTTGTGTGATCGTACATGTGCAGCATTTGTGGAAAACCATATCATGTTCCCTTAGGGTGCATATGTGTATTTATACACAAATCTTTTCGCTGAACCTATTCTTGTGTGTTG
Organism: Sitta carolinensis; assembly: GCA_032173965.1. Lineage (NCBI taxonomy): Eukaryota > Metazoa > Chordata > Aves > Passeriformes > Sittidae > Sitta > Sitta carolinensis. The sequence goes on from CM063313.1 coordinate 63,329,045, forward strand.
ACTCAGTAAGTTCTGGTTAAATATGGCACTGTGTGCCAGTTGTAATATTCAGAAAGAATAAGTTTCTGTGACAGCCATTTTGCATGTCAAGCACAGTGTTCAGTTTTGTATGAAAGAAAATAAGAAAGTACTGCAGCAGCACCAACAGTGACTTGGTCTTCTTGATGTACGCACTTCCTGCCACCTTGGTTTTTATCATACTGCAATACACAGAAAGATTAGGCCTGCACTGTGTATGGAGTTTGCCCTTGATGAATCCAGTCATTTGAGCTTTCACAAAGAACAAGCCTCTCTAAAACCAGAGTGGAATTGTAAAGTATTTATTAAGCTTTAAAACCCAGCATAACAGGCATAATTAAATAGACACCAGTGAAAACCAGACATTTCTGTAAGGCACAGCACAACACATAACAATAACTGTTCACAAGCTTACTGTTTGTTGTGCTGTTCACAAGTTTGCTGTTACTTGCTGCTGCTTTCAGGGGAACTGGAAAAGTGCAGTATTTTTTTCTTTCAGGATTTGTTGGAGGACTAGGAGAGACCTGTTTATGGTTTGTTTCGGGAGTTTTGCTAATTTTATTACAACCAGTGTTCTCTCTACTTTCAGTGGAACCCCAAATAAAAAGCCTCTTGTGAGCAGTGTTTCAGGTGTGAAGGCAGTGGTTATTTCACTCTGTGGCAACAGAGAGTTACTTTGCTTTTCAGCTGTACCATGGTGCTGGTGAGTGACTGATCCACTTAATTTTCCTCCAGTAATGTACAAACCATCTTGCAAACCAGTGACCAAGTTTGTGCACTATGTTTGCAGCAAGGGCTCTCCTCTGAAGGCTAGCAGGGACAGTCAGGCAGTGGGAAGCATTCCAGCTGTGCTGAGTGTGCTCCTGGAGCCCTAGCACAGTTGTCCATGTGGATGATGTGGTAAATGCCTTGCTGAAGAACAAGACTCAAGTCAGAATCTAGCCTGAAAATACCATTGAGGAACAGTGGTTCTTTGTCCGTCTTTACAAACAGCTACAAAAAAGTTACATAACCTGTAGAAATGAAGATTAATATTGCTACTGTTACACAGTGGGGAAAAAAGGAAAAATATATTCTACTGCTATTCCTTTGATGAGTGGTAAGGGACACGATGTTCTGAATGGAGTGTTCTGTCCATCAGTAAAAAAGCAGCTTTAAGCAGTATGATTAAATACACGTGATAGAGTGAATACTATCTTTCTAAAGATATTCCTTTATTTTTAACTTAAAAAGTAATAATTGAGTCTATAAAGCAGCACCACAAATAGGAGACTAGCTGCCAAATTGCACAGAAAGGCATAGACAACATTGTCTAAAAGCCCTGAAGAGGGTCAGACATTGACCTACATTAGGCTAGTGTTCTCAGGTGTGTCTTTAGGAAGAAGCACTTCCTAAAGCACTTTCTTTAGTGTTGGGAAAGGCTTCTGTAACTCTCATGTGCCTTTCTCCTCACTTTATATTTTATTTCCACAACAGTTCTATTGAAATAGATCTCATCCTGCAAGATAATTGTGATTTTGATGTGCTTTTTTTGTTGAAGTATTTAAGTTTACTCTTCAGCTTTTAGGTCTAATCGGTCTATGGTCAAGAGTTCTGACAAAGCACATATTGGGAAGATTGCAGTGGAGAGAGTCACAGGACCAGTTGCAAAAGAGAGAACAGATAGGAGGATACAGGACAGGAATAGAGCATTACATATGCAGGCACCCAGCATATCCCTCTTTGTACTGTTATCCCTTCTTTCACTCCTGTGTGGTTTTATTTTTGACTTTGAGTGGATGCTGCGTGTGGTTTTCTGTAAGCTGTAACCCTCATCCTTAGTAGAGACATCACAGCATCTCCTCAGGGTAGGGTAGATTTGGAGAAACAAGAAGGGCTTTTTTTCTTGCAGGTCACATGAGGTCCTGCCTGGGGAGTCAGATTTGAGCAGAGACTGATTTTCTTTCATTCTTGCTGCTACCTGAACTCTCTTCTGTGGAAGGCATAAGCTGCCTCAGTCCACTGGGTTATGCTGGTATATGGCAGTGCTTGTTAAAAAGTCAGTGTCATCCAAGCATGTGATTGCAGGTTGAATACCCCACTAACAGTGCTTCTAGACAGGGGTGGTTTTGTCTGAGTAGCCCACTCAGGTCTTGCTTTCTTGCAGCAATGGCTCTGAAGTTTTAAGGCAAGTCTTAAAAAAAATCACGTGGACCATTGTTCACTACTTCAAACAGCATGAAGGCTCTCCATCTCCAGGTTCTCCCTTACAGTGTCATGCTACTGTTTTGTGTGTTTTGGTAGTGACACATTTAGTTGTACAAAATATCTTCATTACTGACAGCCCCAGGAGAGGTAGCTAGCTGCTTCCACATTGTGCTGTGCTGGACTGTGTAGTGAGTGAACTGCAGGGGCAGGAGGAGACGATGGAATGACTCCAGGATCACTGTGGCTGCCCTAGAAGATAGAGCACAGAACTGCAGAGGTTTTAGGAGGTTTTTTCTACAGAAAGTTTGTGTCAGGACATCCCTATCTCTTTTTCCTGTTTTTTCAATCACAAAACTAGACTCAGAATTTGATTTGGCAGCCACTGAGCCAACATAATATAGCAGCATATGAACCTAGGCAAAGAAAGATCTATCACTATATCTGACTGATCTCTCTACTTATACACAGTGACAAATTCTCACCTCTCCATATAGATCAGCAAGTTCTGTAACCAGTCAGTCACGCATAAGTTGTGACAGCACATCACAAGCTTGGCAATTTGGAAGCCCAGAGTACAAGGTAAAACATTCAGGGTTTTTTACACGAAAACAGCAGCCTTTTCCTTTCCAGTACTTTATACCTAATGCCCTTAATTCCCTCAAAACATTCTTTCTCAAGAAGATGCCATATACTTGTATATCTCACAGTAGGAAGACGCCAAACCAGGAAGTAATGAAAACAAACCTTTCAATATAAATTTTCTGTAACATTTATTTATTTTTCTGTAACATATTCTTTTTCTCTCAGCTCCAGACTGTTTAAAAAAAGAAATTCTTACTATATTAACTTTAATATACAAATCTGAAAACCACTGTCTTGAGATTTAGGTATGTGAATCAATAGATAGTCATGAGAAGGGTAGTATAGATATGATAAGTACCATCACCTGTCTTTGACACGGAAATACATGGTTTAGTTAGAAGCTAGTGACATGGATAAGAGATGCTTTTAAAGCAGCTTTAGAGGTGACATTGGTTGTCTGTAGAATTTGAATTATTGAAATGTTTGGATATGCCAGAAAACCCATCCCAGTAAAAGGCATTGTCTCTCACTTAGAGGCAGTTGACCAGACACTCTAGAAACGAAATTTCAAAGAGCTTTTGAAGAGCATATGAATTTTGTGTGTTTTGATGTTGAATGAAGCCATTAGTAATCATAGAAGCAGGGATATGGAATTGAAATGTATAAAACAAGTTAAAATAAGTATAAAAATTAAGTAGTTTTTCAAGCATTTTTATTGTTAACAAAAGCTGTGGGCACAAACGAATATTCTCTGTAATATGAGACTATTGAAAATACTGAAAACTACTTGTGTCAGTCTTATGGTCTCTTCTGAAAATGTTAATTAAAATAAATCAGTTGTCAGTTTAGAAATCTGAAAGGAGATGTAGAGAAAGACAGATTAATAAATAAGGTTATAAAACTTAAAAGTTTAACTTCCATGTTAATTTGTTCTGTTTTCTGTCATGTGACACAAATGTAATGGAGATCTGCACATGGCATTGCAGCATGGGACTATCAAGCATGTTAATGACATTGCATTTCATTAGATAGTTCTCAGACTTTTGCTGGTCACTGTACCTAAATGAGACTCAGATTTTTTCATACATCGCTCTTCAGCCCTAGCCTTTTAGTTTAAAACTCTATTTAAATGAAAATATAGTGGTAGACATCTTTGGAGCAGCTGAAGGCTGTTTAGCATAAACTTAAAGACCACCAGTAAATCTGGAAATACCAGTGTTGAAACTGAACTTGATGGGCTAATATGAAGATAATTTTTAACATTTTTATAGTTTGTATGTAATTATCTGGGCTTAGCTAGTTTCCTACAGTGTCATCCACTGTCTGAAAATGCTGTTTAATTGTTGGTGGAGATCACAGTTGGACATGAAACAACTTTATCTGCTCAAGAGGCAGTTGCTGCCTTCTGAAGTGCCAGGATGCAGGATTTCTGAAAATGGCACTGTGCAGTAGCAGCCTGTGCAGTGAGTGACTCATAAAAGAGCACATCACAGTCTTGGTCACTTAGACTGGCATGGAATCCAGGCAGACTTTTGGTATTAGAAAATTCAGGTTCAAATGGCAGCTTTGAAAATCTGGATCCCTGGTTTGCTAGGCCTGAAATGGCCTTGGTTGTAATGATGGTCTGGGCTATCAGTGAAGCAAGGAGATCTTATACTTGCAATGGCTTACTTTGTTCAAGAGAGGGTAAAGCCCCAAAGATTTCATATTTTTAGTGAATGTGACAGATGGAAATACCTAGTTCATCAACCTAATTTGGTATATATCTAATTCTGGAGTTTTGATAGAAATGAAACAATCTTTTTAATTTATTTGAAATAGGACATAAACTCAAGAATTATTGCTGATCTCTCTGTGGGGAGAAAAAATATGCATTTTGGAGCACTGTAAATTCTGGAGTGATGTGACGACATTCAAAATGTCCATGTGCCGGGGTTCCAAGAGGCAGATCATAAGGGATAACTCTGAGGGCAGTCAAATTAAAGCCGTAGGGTTTCCAGAGTGCAAACTGTCCACAATTTATCTTGTCTCCGTAACCATTTTAATGCATAAATTTCAAATTTTTTTTTATTTTTTTTTTAAGTTGCAGTGGGAAGGCATTGTTCAGTTATGTAGGACTTGGGAGAACCCCAGGGATGTGTAATTCAGCCACTAGTGGGGATAGCAATTGAAAGAAAATAAGCAGGTTCCAGCCTCCAGAGGTGTTACAGGATATTTGTAGAATTACCCCTCCTGTTCTCCTCAGTTCATGAGGATGACCTGCTTTGAGCAGGTGAAGGAATAAAGTGAGCCCAAACTGAAGAAAAAGGTACAGGGCTTCAAATACTTCTACGTAAGCCAAAGAAACCCTATTTTGAGGAGAGACCTAGGGTTCATTGCATGCCAGTGCTTTCAGAAAACATGGGGTAGCATGTGAGAGAATGGAGATCTAATGATCACAGAGTTTGTTCCTTTCAAAGGTTCCATGGTATTTCTGGTGTGACTCACAGTGAAGCCATTTTTCATAAACAATTAAATAATTTCTTGAGAACCTGGCATAACAGGTTCTCAAGACCTGCATTTTAATCTTGACTGCATGTTACTTAGCCAGCTGCCCTGTCCATGATCAGTTTTACTTGCCTTCCTTGTGGTGTTCCATATTGAAAGAGTTGGAAAGTAAGTTGTGTATTAATACTGTATAGCTTTGGTTGGTAGATACGCACATGCCCTGCTCTTTTACATTTTGTGGGGCAAAGTGGACACAATTCAGCAAAAGCAACATTCAGAATCATAAAACTGAGTCAAAAGTACATCTTAGTCTTTCATATCACAATTGTTAAGGTAAACAAAATAGTATTTTCTTAGTCTGCAAGAGTTTCATTCCAAAAGATGGGAGTAATTCCATGAGATAATTTTTCTTCAGGTTACTCCTTAGTTTTGGATGGTAAGCATGTATTCAAAGTGTTCTTATCTTCAGGTGTTTGGGTGGTTAAAACCCCTTCCTTAACTGCTTCACCTTTAATTGATGAAGGATATTCTATAGTATTTTAAATTTCTACATTTCACTGGGATTTTTGCAGTTTCTTGCACTTACCTTAGCAACTTCCGCATCTATTCTTTTCTTCAGGGAGGGGGAAAATGCTGTCGCAGTGCTCTCTGTTGCACTGAGGGCAGTGCAAAGACTGAGAAACACAGAGTTGCTTCAGCACTCTGAAGGTCGCTGTGGCAGTTGGATTATTTACCTTGTGCTAAGTTTGTGACTCACAGCCGTCCAAACAGTGTTCAGGAAAGAAAGGCACCAGTTCTGCCTGGCATCCAGGCACAGCTCTGCTAAGGAAGGCAAGGTATGGTAACAAATGCTAGAGTCCACTGTAGGGTTCTGGTCAGGATCTAAAACTTGAGTAGCTGCTCCAGAACTGTCCAAAAAATAACCTTCTCAGGGAGATGCCTGGGCAAAATCTGAATCTTGAAGAACGTGAAATTCTGGGGAAAGAGGCAGTGTTCCTGTTGCCAGTGATCTTGTAAGTCATTGTGCAAATCTGTGGGAACATTCTACAAAGATTTAGTTAAAACTAATGACTACCCTCTGTAATAGCAGGTACCCAATCAAACAGTCATTGGATATGTGCTAGGTAGAACGTAAATTGTTTATAAAAGATTTCTTTTTCCATTCAATTTGAAATGCCTCTTGTCCTTGATCCCTTGCTAAAGTATCCATTTCTTGTTAAGCTTTTGCAGGGAACAGAAAGCTTTACTTAGGAGAATATCTTCAGTTCCCTTTCATTTGAGTAAGTGAATGAATAGTTGGTAATAGAAATCCCTAAGTTAAAAAAAAAGAAATCAAGTTAGTACTGTGCTTAGAAATGCCTTATGGTTTGTATTAGGGAAGGGGAGGGGAAGTCAAGGTGCTATAAAATTCTTTATAATTTCAAACTAATTCCACTGAAACCACAGATGGAAGTGGGTTTGTAAATGGATACAACTGAATGTCTGATTTATATATACGCTGCTAAAAACATGAATTAGGAAATTATCCCAAACTTCTTTTTCTACATTGAGGAAATCAGTTTATACTGGCATAAGGTACAAGGGAATCAGGTCTTCTGTCTTTGTTATTCTGCAGTCATCCACTTGTTAAATTAAGTTTTGATGGCCTTTAATAAGATAGGACCTCTTTTTAGCTCCTTTCTGTCTTGCAGATAAGAACAATAATTTGGGGGAAAAGTAACAAGACCACAACTTTCCAGAATCTTGTAGAGCTGAAATGCTTTCCAAGATGAAATAATGAGATTCAAACAGTCAAAGTTCAAGCAATGAAATGATCTGTAGAAGCCTTTAAGTACATTATATCGTGCCAGGAGCTGAGGTTTGCTGATGGAGATAAACTGTCCATCATTCATAGATAAAAGGAGAGGTCAGCCTAAACCTGTGTTAAGATAGTAGTGCCTGATAGTGGGACATTTTGTGTCCAAAAATATTGATATCTCATATGTGTGCATTACAGGAAGCCATCAGAAAAGCTCTGTGTTCTTTTACCAGCCCAGTGATGCTGAGTCAGGAAGGCATTGTTCAGTTTGCTGTTAAAGCAGGAGGTCAGACAGGATGACTCCAGAGCTCCCTTTTGGCCTGAATGATTCTGTGGTTCTGCCAGCTCTGCAACTAAGGCTGAGATCTGTGAAATTTGGGATGCTTTTACATTGCCCTAAAGAATTAGGACTGTACTGTAAGGAAGGAGGATATCAAGCATGTTGGTTTCTCTACTCTGATCTAGCATGATGTATCCTACTTTCCTAAGTGTAATACAGTTTAACTTATTTTAAATGTAATGCATAACTTATTTTTAAACAATTTGCTGTCATTCAGCCAGCGAAGTGTGTCTTCGAAAGATGAAGTCCTTTTTATTGCCATGTGTAATGCAGGCACAAGGAAGCAGGCTTGGATGTGATCAGAGGAAATTATGTACTGTGAAAAGATGTGAGTACAGTGTCATTTGCAGGTTTATGCCTGTCTCTTTAAGAAATTTCTTTCTACATCCAGATATGCATCAAAAAGTTGTTCTAGTGAGATGCAAGAGAGAATAGGATTTTGCATAATGTTTTAGTCAAAATCTGCATGCAGCTTCCCAAATAATTTTCCAAAGTCTAGATATTTTTGAAACTGCGATTTAGAGTGTGGTCCAACTTCACTATAAATGCATTTAAACAAATATTATAATTTTATATGGGGGCTGAAAATAAGCTACTTCTGTAAACAACCTAAACTAATTTTTATGCTAGATATGTAAAATGTGGTGATGCCTGGAGTAAGCATAAACAACTCAAACTACTAAAAAGTTGCCATTAACTTAATAAATGTCACCATTTTAGGAGGTAAATTAAGACCTTCATGTACCATTTTGGACTGATACTTTGACAGCCATGACACTTTTGACAGCACAGTGATATATCAGCTACCAGCCTCAATCTAGAAGTCATTTATATGAGAGAAATTAATGCAAAACTGTAAAACTTAACAACATTTCTTTTAAAATCATATGTATTCTTAAGAACAGTCCATACATTCTCTACATCAAGCTCACTGATTATACTTGTAGTATAAAAGACTATATGGGTCAGACTATATTCTATATGATGTTTTTTGGTTTGTCATATCCAGTATGCATCTAAGTATTTTAATTTTTTTCTGTAAGTTGTCTTCTTTTTCTTAAATGTTCATGGTGGTAGTCACAGCTTCACCTAGGTGGTGTAATTTTGAATCCTTCCTTTCCAGAAATCCTTAGTAAATGGAAGGACAAAACATGCTGCTACCTGAGATTTAATTTCATGGAAAATTGTGTTCAATATCTTTAAGAATTAAACATCAGGCTATTATTCCTTTTTACAGAATCCTTATCTGACTGAAACTTTTAGATAAGTTCCCTTTTTGTTAAAGAATTAATTAAAGTAGATAGTTCCAGAAGAAACAGAAAGTAGTTGAAAAACTAACCTGCCTGTTCTGATGATCCAAAGTACTTAAGCGACAAGAGGTTGGGTGACATTTTCCCCAGGCAGTTTGGGTTAAATTGTGCTAAACAAAATCTTATTTGTAGTTTATGTTGCCATGTTAAAAGCTAAAAAAATGCCATTTAATGCTCTAAGGAACACATAAATTGAGAAAAGCTGAAGCTGAGAACATTATGTAGGACAACAACAAAATCAGGTTGAACCTTCCTTTCTTTCCCAGTTCCCCTTTTCCTCTTTGTTTGATTTCCTGATGTGCTGAAGATAGAACACAGTCTGCCTCCTGAGCAAGTCTGAAATCGGAGCTGGCATGTGATTTCTTTCAGCCCATCAAAGAGGCAGTATGCTATATTCTATTCAACAGTGCTGCTCAATACAGCATATGACTGGCTGTCTTCCTTCTACAAACCCTGCAGTAGAGACCTTTGTCCCTTGTGATGAACCAGATTTTGTTCAGCTGTGAAAGGACTCAGGTCAGGAGCTGTTTCAGGAGGAACTTATCTAGTCCAGGGAGAATGCAGAGAGAAGGTAAAACTCCATTACTAGACAAAACCATCAAACAACAGCAACAACAAAACACAGCACCCCATACAATCAAACAAAACTCACAGAGAAATAGAAACAGATGAAAATCTATGTTTATTTCACTATTACTTCAAAAATACTAAGCAGATGTTGCTTACAAAATTAGAGTCTAGAGCTAGTAACTGTAGGCATAACTATGAAAGTCATTGTGGTCAAGAAGGCATTTTATTCAGTAACTTTGCTTTTTAATTCCTGAAAGTTTTTACTGTTTTTAGTACTACACTGTGCCAGAACTTGGACAAATTATTTTTCTAAGTAACTGTAAACAAGAGTCAATAATGCCATGTTTAGATCCTTCTGAATGTGGGTTTGATGTGGCAGCTTCTCTATGTCAGAAAGAAAGAAGGAATTAGTATCAGTAAGCCTACCAGAATTTCTGTGGAAGACACAAATCAAACCAACAGTGCTGAATACACAGTTTAGGCACTTAAAAATACATATTTAATCCTGAAAGTCCTGTCAGTTACTTTATTCGTATTGCCAAGATTATGTAGACTCCACTGAAATCATGTATTGTATTGCTACTCAGTGTCATCTGTCTTCTACCTATATGTCATTTTAACCTAGATTTCTGAGGAAAGCATTTTGGAAGACCTAAACCATGGAGTTAACCAATTCTACACTGAATATGTGAGCCATTAAGAAATTCCATATGTATTAGTTAGAAAATATTGTGCCAAGGTCTTTATCATTCTTAATGCCAAAATTTCCCTAGAAGCGCAGGATAGATTTCCTGATCTCTGCAGACTGATACGGCTTAGCTGACCAATGTAACATTTGCTCCTCCTTACAGTATGTAAGCTGCAAATATAAATGGTTAGGAAACTGCTGATGTTGCTATTGATCCATAGCATGCATAGGTCAATAAATTATTCTGCAGACAGCTAGGATAAACATGCAGTGCAGCAAAGTTCCCATTTATACACAAATAGTCTGAATACAGATTTAGTTAGGAATATTAATCAAAGAAAAGTTTTGCTCATTTGTACAGTGAAAACAAAATAAAGCCTTGGGATGGTTAAAAGCATGTTCAGAGAAGCCACAGGGACTAAGACAAACCCATCAGTTCTCTAAACACAAATGCTCCAATAAGCATAAAATGCAAATGAATGTGATGAAACAACAATGAATGAAGAGTTTTCTCTTGGTTGTTTATTAATTTTTCTGTGAAACTGTGAAAATGCAGGGAAGTCTGTTTTGTGTATGCTTACATGTTTATATGCATGGCAGAGGTTTGGGGCTTTTTTCTGTTACAAATAAATATAAAGGAAAAATGGTGGAAAAACTGTAGTTCGTGGGTGAGAGGCTGTGAAAACAGAAAATTTACGGGATTATTAAAATCAGTGTTGTTTGCTCAATAGCTGGGGTTAAAACACGTGCTGTTTTATAAATTGATGAATAACGTTTGCACAAGCTTAAACGAAAATATACATTAGAATGCAACATTTGGGAAATGTTGAAATTCTTACCATATTTTAGGGTTCATTTCTTTATATAATCGTCTGAAGTGAAGTTAATTTCAGATTATCCCTCTACAGTGCTTGAATTTATATAAACACTCAGCTCTCCCCTGCCTACTCATCTTGTTATTTGTGGGCTTTATGCAGAGATGGGAATTACACTCATACTGGGATAATTGTATAAATTTTTCACAGAAAAAATTTATTACAATGCGTACCTGTGTTTCATACTGGATATTTTTGTTACTAATGTTAACTCATTATGACACTAAATATTTGGGGTTTTCTAAGTTTAAGTGCATGTCCAAGTAAGAGTGTAGTGTTTAATTACAATTTACAAGCTTTAGTGTGAGTTGTTTTCACTCAGGGAGCTTAATGTTCACCTCTTTGTGACTAGATAATGTTGCCATCAAGCAGTAAAAATTATTCTATGACAGAAAGTACCACAAAGGAATGAGATGTTTGCATTACAATGCTGAATACAATGTTTCCCAGGAAGGTGGGAGTGAGGAAAAAAGGAGTTGCATGATTTTATTAGGTATGTCATGTTAAATAAAGCCGGCTAGACAATATCAACACAATTAATACCTTGACCTAAATTTGCATATTTCAGTTTTTCCAACAGAAACTGAAATTTCTTACCAGTTTATACTTTTCAGTAAAAATCACTGGTTAAAGACTGAGCACCAACCCACTTTCCTGTGTATGTATATTTGTGTTTGTGGGTGTTTGCATGTACATTAATACAGAAAAAGCAAGGGATCTGCCTTATTCAGAGGTTTCCTAATGGCACAGTGATAATGATCAGCCTTAGCTGGCCTGTACGTTGGAATCTCTGCAAGATTACTCACTGTAATGACAGAAAAATATGAATTTGTTTTGAAGTAAGAAAAAACATGAAAAGAACTTATTAATAAACAGAAAGTTCTGAAAACTTCTAAATACTTAGGGGTTTTTTTTAACTGAAATTTTTTTTTCTCCTTCCTTTTTTTTTTTTTCTTTAAAATAGTACTTGGTCTTGAATTTACCTTCTGCACACCACCTTGTTTTAGTCATCTAAAATGTTTTACAGAATCTGTGATAATTTTAAATTACTAAAGATTCCTGTGCGTCTATTATTTCTGCTTCTTTTGTTGTAATTATGTAATCAAATAGTTGTCATATAATTGGGGTAAAAATGTATAATCCCAGAAATATTTGGGCCATGTAAAATTTGCTGAATATAATCAAAACAGTTAGGAATGATATATTAAAGGAGTGCTTTGATAGAGAATTTAATCTACACTTGTACATTTTTGTACTTAGCTGTACTGTTAAGCAATTTCGGATTTTGTGATTATCAAGAAAAAAAAATCTAAGCTAACACGAAAAAAAAGAAGGGTAGGCAAAAATACAGCATAATTTTCAAGCTGCATCTTGAGTCTTTTGTGAATTTTGTAGAACTACAAAGTGCAAAAACTTATTTCTTTTTCCTCCCACAAATTTTTTTTCTAGGAGCAAGCCTGAGGAAAGCCTTAGTATATCAGGTCCCTAGTTTTAACTAAATCAATCCATTTGAAGACGTTAAACTTGAAAGTAACTGCTGAAAATGTACACAGTGGGGCATACTCACAATTTTATATAATGCCCAAATCACTCCTGCTCACAGGAATGCAGAAATTGATATTACTTCCTGGTGTGAAAGTAGAAGATATCTAGAGGAAGTGTTGCATTTGGTAACAGGCTCTGAACTCCTAACAGATCTATTTACCAATTTTTTTATTTTTTTTTTTTTTTAATAATGCAGGAACAATTTTTGCTGTTCACAGAATGCAAAAATTGGAAAGGTATGTTGTACAATAGGCCTCATATCCCTAATGAATTTGTGCTTTTATAAAAGCTTGGTGCCTTTATAAAAATCTGTCATCATGGTTAAGGTTGGCAGATTAGTATCAGCCAACAGTTCTTCCTCCTGCTTCAATCAGATGTATATTTGAATTTCTCTTTGGGTTTTTTCCCCCACTTCCCCCTTTTTGACCACGTTGTGTAACATTTCAGCTACCCATTAAAATATCTTGTGCAATAGGACCGTATTTTATGTGCAAGGACCGAAAGCAGTTTTTTGGCTGATCTGCTGTAGAGGATACCTGATTACGTGTCTGCTAATAGAAGGCTTTCAGAATTTTTTGAATGAGTGATTCCTATTTTGGCTCTTAAAAGTTCTGTAGCTGCACTGTATGTGGTACTTTGGAAAACAATTTATGATGTTTCAGTGGTAAAAACCACTAATCCTTTTGATAAATATCAGTAAGCTCCATTGTCCTCCCCTAGAAACATGTGTCAAAATTCAGTCTGCAGTTATGATATTGAATATGTATGACAGGGTAGAATGCAAAATTAAATACAATTCAGCACAGACAGCATTTTTTGAAAAACTAGTGAATCAGATAAAAACTGCTTCATTTCTATGTGTGACTGCAACATTAATTTACATTAATTTTACAGAAATTAAAGTCCATCTGATTGTGATGATGATGATGATAATATTTCTTATTTTATCTAGTGATACAAGAAAGTGACAGAATGAATGTATCTATAAACACAAATATCACTTCTTCTCCAGAAGATTCAATTAGAACTTAACGGATTTCTTTTCATGATAAGTAACCTGTAGCTTTCAATCTTCATAATTTAAAGCAAAACCAAAAAAAGGCAAATTAGAAATGTTCTGCTCTTTAACGTCCTGGGATTTTTTAAATACAAAATACTACTTCAAGTCATCAAGAAAAATAAATATATTGCAAGCATTTCTAAACTTACAATGTTCTGGAATTTATGCTGTGGATCCAAACAATGAAATTCATTAGTCTCAACTCAACTGAAAAAATCAGAAAAAAAGCACATATTGCTCTGTACACACAAGCTGTCACTGTCATCTTTTGAACCTTGCAAAAGTGCTTTATGGTAAATGTTTGCAGGGAAGGTGCGTTGGTCATCAGAGACGTTTTTAAAAATTATACTTGTACAGCTGGTATGCTGAAAGAGGGGGACTGTATTCATAAATAGCTGATATATATCAAGTGGAACTCACAAGTAATCTAACAAATTGTGCAAGATTTTGTTAATACTGTCTATACCAGTTAAAAAAAAAAATTACAGATGACATTTTTAATCTTGTAATTCTCAAATGTGAAGTCGTAGAAGCAAACATGGCCAGGCGAGTTAGTAGCTCCATTAAGGTCAGTATAATATTAATGTACTACAAGTACGAATCTGAAGCGTGGAGTTTTACTTGGCATGGATTTTGCAGGTCAGGCACCTTTGGGGTACACACAGCTGGGTGGTGACAGGCCTCACTGTCACAGGCAAGTATTGGAAGGTGCTCCACACGTAGGGAATGCTTACAAGCAGGGCAGTGTACACCTGAGAAGGCCAAGAGCACCCCTGACTACCCTCACCCACTGCAGTGATTGGTATCTCTTGCAACTGAGCAGTGTAAGAGTATACACAGGTACATGCTCACCTCCTACCTAATGTAAACACATAGATTTGCATTATCTAATTAATATTCTGTCTTTTTTTACCTAAATTACCATAGTCTTTTAATAATTACAATGCAAGCACAAGAAGTCTTAAGAAAGGACCTTTATGAAAATGTTCCTATTGTTTCCTGCCAGTGGTGTCCTTGTCATTTGAAAAGTATTAATTAGTCTCAAACTGTCACTAGAGTGGGGTAGGGAACCCAATTCTTCAGAAACTATTTATTGTGGATCTAAGCTCGGTCTCCAGAGATCCTAAGTAATTTTTTGCTTTCTCATACGTTGTTGTGAGTTATTTAGCCTAGATTTGGATACATTTAGCCAGTTCTTAATGATTTATTCAGTTATGGCTAGATATGTTAATTAGTGTATGATCAGTAATGTTTTATAAGCATTTAAATTACAAGCAAGTCAAGTAACTTCCACTAGATGGAACCAGATTGGCTCTGGCTTGCTTCTCCATCAATATAAAGCATTTAAACTACTGTAGTAAACCAAGTCAAGTGAACCTCGTTGGACATTTATTAAGTTATTCATTAATAATAGATGACCTCTCATTCCATGGTTTTAGCCTTCTGCAAGAGTATTTGTGGAAAATAAATTTTAAGTTAGGTTAATTCGTTTCAAGTTGCAGACAGATTAATAAATTAATAATACGCGGTGGAATCAGCAAATCAATAATCACACTGATCTGTAGTCTTAGAGCAGCCAAGGATTTTTTGGCTAGTACACAGGTACTAGTGTTAGTACTTGGTTGGAGACAGTCATCCCATTGGGTAGATTCAGTTGGTGGCATATGCTTTGTGTTACAATAGCTGCAGGCATCTTGGCGATTTCTGGTTGCCAAAGTGTAAGAGAAAGAGAATCCCACAACTTCATTTCAGAAAGACTGCAAAAAAACAAAAACAAAAAAACTGAAAAGAAAACAAAAAAATCAAAGTCATCTTCCACCAAAAGTCAGAGAATCAATTGAAAAGTCATAGAATCAACAAATACAATTCTTTTGTGTATGAGAAGACATAAAGTTATAACTAGACAACGTATTTCCAGTGAATTAGACTGTAAATAAAGGAATTACATCCAGATTATTTTTTACACGCTATTTTGTAAATTTCACATTTAGGATTGTGTAAATACCCATGACACCATTCAGCTGATAGTGATTCAGTGGTTTATCGTACAGCTGATAACTTCATCCAGCTGGTGTAATAAATTCATGAGTACATTAAAATGGGCACATTCTATTCAACTTGATACCCAATCTGTGAAAAAATACTTCTGACTGAGCCTTAACATTGTAAGTTTCTAATTAGAGCCTAATTTTCCTGTCTTTTAAATTTTTTAAGGGTTTGCCCCAGTGTTTTTCTTGCTTTCTTGTAACACCAGGAGAAAGACAGGGAGTGGATTTTTGATTTGTCATAGTATTAAGATAGAATGTGTGAATGATCCACACTTTTCTTAAGGCTTATGGTGCATGATAGTTTATTAGACAATTAACAGAAACACTATAGCCTAAAGAAATCAGAGATGTTTTCTGAAATAACTGTGATGTATTATTAATTAAGTAACTGGATATGCCTGGGCTTCTCTCCAAGCTCTGAGAGTGCCCAAGGAAAGAGGGTTAGTGTCAGTGCTGGAATTAAGCTGGGACCCACCACAAAAGCATTCTCGTCACTCAGAGAACTTAGTTTTAAAGCAGGAAATTAGAGCAAATGGAAAACTGTAAACCGCGTTTTCTGCAGTGTAAGTCACCTAGTAACTTGTGGGGTCAGACAGAACCACCAGACAGTGATTAGAAACTGTGCTGATAAACACTGGGTTAGGAGCCAAAACTGTTTGTCTGAGTGGCCAAATCTAGTTGTGGTACTATTAGGTATCGTCATTGAAGTGATACTAAACCCAAGTAGAAAAAGTACTTTGAAGTCTGAGGGAGTAAGAGAACCTTTGCCTTATGTTCCTCTAAATTAGTTTAATGGACCTCTAGGTCCTCAGTTTTATCATATTTTATAACCAAATCTGGGACATGATGCTATGAAATAAGGTAGTAGTATTTCAGTGAAATAGACTGTACTGAAATTACTTTTCCAGCACCAGTGTCATTATTGGTTAAGTTTGACAGCTGTAATTTTGAAAAGCAATTGATGTTGTTTAGGTTGACATTCCTAAATTTTTGAGTTGATGACACATATCCTGTGATTTTTGGATTTTTTTTCAATCTAAAAATATTTAATATTCAAAATCAAAATTGTCTATGGGAACAGGCATGCCACATTTACAAGAAGAAAATACTAGGATGTGAACAAAAGCCCTGAAGACAGAAAGTGAGAACTAGCAAAACCTTCTCCTGTGGCAAACAATGTTTGCTGGAGGGTAAACAAGCCAAATGGACTTCTGGCGTAAAGTAGTTTGTCTTTACTGCAAGAAGTATTTCAATATTAGTTCAAGGTAGCATAAACCTAAATGGGAGAGAAAAGCCAGTGGATGAATAGCGAGGAGGTGATCTTCATTACAAGAGGGCAGATTTTATCTTTTCTTGGAAGAAGCAGGACAGAGAATTAAATTTTGTTGCATTCGTATAAGTTATTTGCCCAAGTCCTGAGCTATTCTAAAGCTGATATATCTGACATATTTTTCTTGGACTACATCTAAAGAGACCTTGAATTTAATACACAGAGTAGCTCGGTTGTTTGGAGCATGGTGCTAATTAACACCAAGGTTTCAGGTTTGATCCCTGCATGGATCATTCACTGAAGAGCTGTACTTGATGTTCCCTGTGGGTCCCTTCCAGCTCAGATGATTCTTTGAGGTAATTTCCTATTACAGGATGAGAAGACCTGTGAAATGCCCAGAATTTCTGCAGTGTGAAATTCCCACCACATCTAAAACAACTTCAGCCATCCTTTGCAGTCAGTGGATTGCAATAGCTGCAGCCAGGTACCTGGCCAGGCATGATTGAGATCGTCTTCTTGTGTGACTTGACTTGTCAGTTCAGTTGGCAGTTCCAAGATTCTGTACATGGGTTTGGATGTCTGCTCCCCACTTTAGAACAGATATATTTATATGATGCTTGCCAGATCTAGAGAGATGAAGCCATATGTTTTTATTTGCGTTTTTGTGATTTTTTGAATCTAAGCAGGTATTTCTGTAAATCAATCTGTCATTCCAGGCTCTTTCCGCTTTCTTCAAACTTCACAAGCTGTATACCACAACTTCCAGCTGTGCTGAAAAGTTTGTCATGGTGAGAACTATGTTGTGAGCAGTTCACCATATAAATAGTTTCAGGAATATTTTTAATACAAAGTTTCTTATGGCAGTGCCTTACTGCACTTCTGACTTTGTCTTGGGTTTTTGTCATGTTGAAATACAGAGGTCTTATTGAGACAATAACAAAAATGTATGCATAAATACCTGACCTCCTTTACTTACAAAAACGTTTTAGTGCAGTAAACATTTAATGCAAAATTTTTTCAGATCAGGAGATCTATATTAAATAGTCCTATTATGGTGTTTTCATAATCTTCCTTCTGAAAATAGAGAGAACTTATCTCAGTTAGTGCATGGTGCTTGTAACATCAGGGTTGTGGGTTCAGTCCCTGTATGGGCATTCACTTAAGAGCTGGGCTTGGTCCTTGTGGGTCCCTTTCAGCTCAGAATCTTCTGTGATCCATTCTGACCCTTTAGAAAATATCAGTGTATGTATGTTTAGGAAGAGCAGAAGAAAAGGGTGTTTATTTTCTGTCAAAGTTCTTTGAAAGACATTTCTAGTGAAAAAATCTAGGCCGTGTACTATTTTTAATCAGTAAATGTAGCAAAGTATTTTCTACTTATAAACTTTAGTGCCATACCAGCAGTTGTAATCCCCCAGTGTAAAGATAATTCAATCATTAGGTGTAAAAATCTTAGAAACATCAGAAAACATCAAAATAAGGACTAACAGCTGCCTTTTTTCAAATAGCTTTGTTTATCTTAACCCAAGTCTTTGTATCCCTCCATTGCAAATGGCAATTAGGTC
Organism: Sitta carolinensis; assembly: GCA_032173965.1. Classification (NCBI taxonomy): domain Eukaryota; kingdom Metazoa; phylum Chordata; class Aves; order Passeriformes; family Sittidae; genus Sitta; species Sitta carolinensis. Next base: position 63,347,385 of record CM063313.1, read on the forward strand.
CTCTGGCCAGACGATAGGGATGATAGTGCAGAACTTAAAACAGCAAAATTATACTGTGGAATTTGGTTTCTTCTTGTAATTAGTCATGCCTTATGTAAGTGGTTGGATTTCAGCAGCTTAAAAATGGACATCTTTTTATACTTCATGTAGTTGTTGCTAACTGGAATGACACAAAGTTGCACAATTTAAAAATAGATACTAGACAACTGAGACGTCTGGTCTGTTTCTTTTACATAAGGACTAGATTTTTTCACAGAATAGTCTAGACGGTGGCAAGAATGAAGTGAGGCAGCAGCCCACACGCAGTTTGGGGAGCAAATGCTTAAAACAGGTTTCTGAGTTCTTCTCCCACCCAGCGATTTGGATGTGGAAAAGAGAAAAAATTCAGAAGCATCTTGAGTCTCCCTATGCACAAGGTAGGATAAGGAGGAAAGATAACAAGCCATCAATCACATTATTCTGACCTTGGATAGTAAGAGCACACTTTGGTGGACTCAAGGTGGAGCAGAGGGAAAAGGGAACACAAGAGAGTGCTGTCTGGTAAGTTTCTACAAGCCAGTTCTGGAGGAGTGACAGCAATTTGTCATGAAATCCTTGATAAGGAAGGATGTTCTCAAAGACACAGAATAAGGGTCCATAGAATTCAAGAAAGAGGAGGGAAATGGCCAGCCTGGGTGAAAACAATCTGTAAGCAGCACAGTATTGCCTCTTATCACAGCTGAATCATTTCCAGCCCAGCGGGGAAGAAGGGAGTTTGGAATCTGATAGACGAGACTAAGAACTGTCCAACAGACAAGTTATTGTACTTACTGCCTGTCTGGAAATGACAGACTGTAGGATTGTCAGAATAAGGATTTAGACTGAAGAAGACTAGCATGTTCCTAGGATGTGGGTTCTGCATTAAAAAAAAAAAAAAAAAAAAAAAAAAAAAAAACCCACACACACAAGAGCATTTTAACATCAACAAAAGAAAAGAAATTTTAAGCCAATCTCAAAGATTTTGAGTTGCAAGACAGAAGAGCATGCGTATCACTCAGGCATTGTTTTGCTCTGGTTTTCTGCAAGATGAAGTATATATATATACTATGTTAGACCAGCAGTATATATTTTTAGAAAAACTTAATGTAATTCAGCTTTTGAATGGACTGCCCTCTGAATATCAAAATATTCCTGAATACTTCACAGCACTATTCTTATGACCAAAGCTTTTGAAAAAGTGAGGCTGTAACTTGCCAGAGGCAGTTCTACACAATTGAAAATTGTTCAGTGTATGTGACACCAATGAGCAGTGATGTTAGAAAGGAAACTTGCAAAAATCAGTCAGTTATCTTTTCATAATGGAGACATTTAGGCTATGTCCAGGCTGCACAGACCAGTGCCGGATTAGAACTCCACAAGAGCTCAGCTTAAAGCCAAATTGCATGTGTGGGTGTGGCAGAGTACATCTGTGGGGAGACCTGGTTGGCCTCCACCTCTTCACAGGAAGCTCTCGATAAGTCCTGAGAGTGTATTCTTGTGAGAGAAATGTTTCCCTGAAATCATTTAGCATTTTTTAAGTTAATTTTAAGTGTCTGATAAGTATCACTCAAAACGCAAGTAGACAATAAACAGGCAGTTATCAGTGGAAAAACTGGATTCATCTAGATTATGAACTTGGATTTATTTCGTCTCAGGGTTTCGGTATTCCACGTAAGACAAAGTGATATATTGCTTATGGTAATGGGTTGAATAAAATAATTTTTCTAGGAGAATTTCACATCAGTTTCTGTGCTGATATTATTGAATATTTCTGTTAATGACTATGGCGTGATTATTAGTGTACTGACACAGCAAAAGTGAGAAGCTTTATTAATCTGTAGAATGTTTAGGATCTACTATAGGGAAAACAGATATGGCTGTAATAGGAATAAAAATTGGGTGAAATTCTGTAATACAAATTTTATAGTCTATAATTGAGTGTATACTGACTGAATTTCTGTAATGCAGGAACTCAGCTGTGGAAAATGACAAAGAGCAGGATCAACATAAAGTGGTAAATAATCCTATCTTAGTATTTCCCTTCCTCTTTCCTCCAGAGAGAGAAGAAACTCTGCCTTATATAAGTGACTAAATACTCACTAGTCTTAAAAAGGAAGAATGTATTTCCTTAGGCTAGTGATGGGCCAAAGTAGAAAGTCATCTTGGACAGTCAGTCCCATGAATAATTCTTCACTACTCTGAGTAGAACCTTCAGTCTTTGAATATTTTCCTTCAGGTTTCATTAAGGGTTAGAATCTAAACAATATTTGTTCTTAGGATTTATCTTTTCTTTTGCTTCATTTTATTGCTAGTAATGGTATTATTGTTTACCAAAAGCCCCTAGATAGAGTATTTGAAAAAAATTTTTGCTGCTTATCTATTTGATTTGGACAAAGAGCCAAAAAAAACAAAAAAAAAAAAAAAAAAAAAGAAAAGAAAATTTAGCCTAAATCTACCAGCAAGCTCAAGATATTAAAAAATCTGTACTTACCAGTGACATACTTTGAATCTGTCTTTTCCTTCCATATTTTTGTTATGTTTATTTGAAAGGAGATTTATATGGGGAAAAAAAAATCCAGTCATTTTCCTGGCACACTCATTCTTTCAAATCTCTGTTGGTCTATAAGGTTTTGTGTTTTGAAGAGGATAAATGAGATCAGAAATGGAAGAAGCAGCCAACAGCAGCATTTATTAATTTAATTTTAACTAATGAATTTCTCTATTAATCTTATATTTTAGGTGGTAGCTTTGTCACTTTTTATGTATTTCACATAGCAACTGAAATGAAGAGCCCCTGTGAGTCTGATCTGACAACCTTCACCACAAAGGCAGTGCTTCTGTTTGACAATGGGACTTAATGATCACAGCAAGCAGGATTGAAATTTTAGTGGTGTGCTTCTGTGTGATTGTGACAGTGTTGACACTAAATCAAATTCAATTAGCAAGGGCTTGTTAATGAGTTACAATGCTTTGCAAAGTAGAAAGGACAAAGCTTTTTGCAATCTCCAGCCTGCAGACTAGTTACTCCCAATGTTAATGGAGCGATAGCTTAAAGAACCACTGCTCGATTTTTTCCTCTAGATTTATGTTAAAGAGCGCTTTGCTAATGAATCCCTGAACAAATGTGTTGTGTATTTCTGGAATGGGGGAGACAGGAGAAAAAATGCAAGCTTTTTTTGTCCTCAAGTGCTCTTGAAGTGGTTTATAAAACGACTCTGCAGCATAATGAGCAGTGGGAACTGCAGCAGCGAATGACAACATGCTGAACTAAGTGTGGCATTGGGTAGTACGTCCCGTGAGCCCCCAGACCCAGTGGCACTGCCCCTAGTGCTGAGCTGGTGGGTGTTGCTCACTCCAGGAGCATGCAGGTGGCAGCTGCCCACATGCCTGGTCCAGCATTGGGTGCTTAGCTGCCACACAGCAGAATACTGGGGTAGCTTGGAGGCTGAGGGCAGGGGTCATGGAGCCTCGGTGGCCAGGAGCTTTGGCCAGGATGCAGCATCATCCTCTGCTAGGGCTGGGCTCTGTCCAGTGAGCAGGTAAACACACTCAGCAGATCTCCTCATGAGGCACCCACCAGGGCGAGGTGGAAAGTGTGTGATGTCTGCCTCAGCTGCCTTTGGAACCTGTGTTCCATTTACTGGTCACTTTGTACACCTGTCTGTGTAGGTGAGGTCTTTTGGGGGAGGAACATGGTAAAATCTACTTCATAATGCATGAATGAATACCTGGTCCCCATTTAAATTGCAGAATGACAAGAAAACAGTAATAATGACAGTAATAATTTCCCCTTTAAGGTAGGCTGACAAATCCAACAGTAATTCTCCAGCAAATTGTATATGCATCATCCAAACAGAATTGTTTCCTTATAGTCCTCTACCAACATATCAATATTAACTTACAGTGATAATTTAATGTTTTAAAATACTTGTATTCATAGTGGCTGTGATGCCTCTCATTTGTTGCACAAGCACACTTTGCATTAATGTATATATATAAAAGCAGTGTTATGTCCTGATATCATAGGACTCCAATTACAACCCATGATAGCTTTGTAAAATTTGAATAATTAGACCAGTTTTCTTTCCCCAAAACTCAAAATTTCCATATCAATAAGTGCTCCTGGAAAATTTTAGTAAAGGATTTCACTTACAGAATGAAGGTTTGAGAATAGTACATTATATTGTCCAAATATAATTATATTGTCCAGTCATTACCAAAACTAACCTGTGTTTCTGCTAACCCCAGTAACCAAGCTCTTTAGATTTACTCTGGTTTGCCCCAAGCGTAGATATGCCTGTCATGTTAGCAGGTGCATGAAACACATGGTTTATGGCAGCTAGAAGGGGTTCCAAAGTAAATCTGGAACCAAATCCAGTAACTTACAGTTTCAGTCTTCTCAGCTGACTTTTTCTTCTAAGTCTTAGCTGATCAAGACATTCATAACTCCATACTGCAATTCACTCTGTCCTGACTTGCTCAGTAAGAACTGTTCTGTACACTAAGTTGTCCAAATTATCAGACATATAATAAGGGTAAGAGGAGGAAATGCCTTTTAACCTTTAGCATCATCTTTTGGAGCAAACTGCACTGCACTGGTGCAGCCTTACCCTAAGTACTGTGTAAAGGTGCCTCGTTCCTAAGGGACATCTGACTCCTTGAGCGTGTCCGGACAAGAGTAGCTGAGAGAGTGGAAGGCTTGGAGGGCCAGACACATGAGAAGCGGCTGGGGTCACTTTTGTTCCCTTGGGGAAGGGGGTTGAGGGTGACCCCATCACCATCCACCTCTTTGTAGGGCAGGTAAAAGGCAGGCACTTGTCTTCTCTCTCTGGGGCCCAGCCACAGGACACAAGGCAAAGGAATGAAACTGAGTCAGGGGAAGTTCAGATGGGATGTGAATAAAAGGTTCTTCACTGAGACCATGATCAGGTGCTGGAACAGGGCACCAAGACTGCCAGAGTTCATGGAGCAGGACTCTTAGCTGTGTGGCTTCCAGAAGCAGGCTGCTGGGCTCGATGATCCTTTCAGGTAGGTCCCTTCCAGCTTGAGATACTCTGTAAAACACTGATGGTTTGATAGATCTTCCAGTATCATGGAGGTTCTCCCCAAGGGCAGTATATTTTGCACATGTGCAGAGACAACTTTTTCATGGCTGGTAGATGGCTAGTTCCTTGGAATTTTTGATCAGCAGTTGATGTTGCCTGCCTGTTGCTGCCTGAGGTCTGTGAGAGACTTGAAACATTCACTTCCTTTGTTTAACTCAGAGTTGTTCTTCCCTGGTAGTGAGCTTTTCTGTAGCTTTTGATGGTCAGGAAATGGCAAATATCTTAAAATTAACACATCCTTCAGGTTTCATCAAAATTGTTTTCAAAAACAGCTGACAAATGAACATCTTAGAAGGTAAACCATCTGATTAAGGGAACTTCTGAAGAAGTTTACTTCTTTTACTTTAGTCTCCCTATTTCTCAGCTGCTGCTTTCTAAAATTGACCTATGCTTTTCTAATTAATATACTGAAAAATAAGTATATTCATAATTTTAAATATTAAAAAAAACAGTGAATATTTTTTAAAGGACCAGAAAGGCTGATGAGAAAATTAAGAATTCTCATTTTAGAGCAGTATCATGTAGTATGTATATTAAATAAGACTCCAGGCCAAGCATTGAACAACTAGCAGAAAACAAGCTATTGATTCATTGTTTTTCAATGAACACCACTCACCTTGTGTATTATGTGAGGTAGAATTCTGTGGAGAGCAATAACTGAGTCTTGTAATTCACAGCCGTATCATAATGCATGCACACCAGAGAGGAAAATTGTTTCTGGAGATTTCTGTCTTCAGATAGCTTGAACCTTCTTACGTGTTATGCACATTTTGTAGCATGAATGATGGCGCTATCAGACCGAGATGGTTCAATGTGATCCAAATGTCATCAGGAACACTTTGAAAATATATTAGTTTGCTTCATCAGTGAATCAGATTATATTCTGCATTTTCCATTAATGACAAATAATGTAAGAAGAAACTGGACCTGCAGAGATTGATTCCTTCTCTGCTGTTTTGTATTCATGATTGCCTTTAGAAGAGCCACTTCATCAGTCTCTGATCTTGGTTATGCTGGTAAGCCTGAAGTAATTCAATCCAAAACAAAGGAGTTGAACTCAATTTATATGACCACAACAGACCAACGTCTGTCTCTGAAAGTGAAGTGTGAGAGCTAGAGGAGGTATAAATATTATTTATTGTTGTATTGAAAATATCAACTTTTTACTTCCCTCACACAATTTCTCTAATTATTTTTAAGTTTTAACATTTATTTCTTTCCTATACCTTCTACAAGATGGCAAAATGAATGGTTTTGGAGATGGGAGTATTTGCCTTCCTGTTGCAACAGTTTTTCAAAGTTAATAAGATCTTTCAAATAAGATCTGTTCCACTGAGAGAGTTTTTTTGTGGTATGTGGAATTGCTGTATTGAAAACAATTAAATCATGGCATCCTGCCATCCTTGAACATACTGTATTGGAGCCCAAGTTCTGCATTTTGTTTTCACATAGTGATCACTTTAGACTTTGTGGAAAGGTGCACTCTAACCTGGGATTGTGCTCTGCATGTGGTGGAGCCTTCCATCTGTGAAAGGGCTGCGACAAGTCCCGTGGTTTCCTTGAAGGAGTAAAATACATCTAAATGATAATTACACTTAAAATGATGTAACCCTTCAAGTGGAAAAGCACTCCGTGTTTTGGCTTTCTGTTTCCAGATCTAGTTGCATCACTTTCCCAATGGAGATAAAAGGTCCAGAGAATAAATTAATTAAATCATGAATTACGAGCCTTTTGTAGCCACGCTGTTTAAAACAGCAACAGGTATGTACAAAGTTTATGACCCTACAGACTTTGAGTGAGTCTAAAGCTATAATAATGTGAGAGAAGGCAGAAAGAGGTGGAGCAATTAATGTGATTGCAAGCATGCCCATGGTTAAGAGGTGGAAATTCCTTCTTCGGTAAGCGTATTGGAGCCATTTATAGAGGTAAGAAATTAGAGAGAAATTTTATCAATGTTAAATCCTCTTACATTGAAGGTTTAAGTTAGTAGTAGTGATCTTAGGTAGGCAGCAGTGTGAATACCAGTAATAAAGCAATTTTTCTTTCCTTACCCAGAACTAAAGTGAAAGTGGGGTTTCATACTAGCCATGTAATCCTTTTTCCTTATCTGCTTTGCTTCTCTTTATATAAAATGCTAGTAACAAGTAGACACCTATTGTGAAACAAATCCAAAGTAACAGGTTTGTTCATAATGAGGTAGAATTGACAAACTATCAAGAGGGTGTTGCTTAGGTGAAAACACTTTCAAAGTTTTTCTTTATTATGACCAGTCCCTGAGGAAAATCACTTACTCAGACTTGGTCCATATTCCAAAATGGAATTTTAACTTGTTGACTTCACTGTTAAGTATTTTGAGATGTTAATCTGTTTCTATTAGCTACCTGACCTGCTTTTCTATGGAAGAAAAGTTGCATCTCTAAATAAAGACTTTGGTATATGAGCACTGTGAGTGGGGAGCTGTGGAAGTATTTAAAATTCATTGGTCAACAGATTTGTTTTATTAGTACTGGTGATGACAGGCACTCGAATTTGCTTTTTTATGGTTGATTCCACACAAGACTGTAAATGGGAAGGGGATACTTCCCGCTGAGACTGCACACCTGAATACCAATATAGCATGGGGTCTGGAGGGAAGATAGGGCAGGAGGCTCTCTCCAGGCAGTTGCAGCTGAGGCAATCTACTGAGGTGTAGTAAAAATAAGTAGGTAAATTACGACTGTGTCATGGTAGAGGAAAGATGAAACAGCAGATCTCCTAGGCTCTGTCTTGTATGACAGTTGTGCTAGGCCTGTGGGGTGGACCAGATTAGACCTTTCTTCTCAGTTATCAAGCTCTGCCACGTGCTTTAGGCACTCCAAATATTACTCTGTATTCAAAATCAATACTGGCACGAGGAGAGAGATTTTAGATGCTGCCTGTTCCACAGTTTTTACGTCCACTTGTTTAGTTACCATTGGGAAGACCATTATGACTACAATGCCACTTACAGGTCTTGAAAACCTGATACACCAGATTCCTGAACACTTAGCAAAAAATTGCCAAGAGATTGGGAGTGCTCCTAGAGCTAGGGATGAATCTAGAGTGCTCTCTCCTTCCTGTACAGGAGATCCCTGTTAGGAAAGAGGTGTTTAGTGAACATGACTATCAAATTCATATTTACTGGCCTTTTCAAATTCAGAGTATCCTTCCTTAGCTAGAAAAAAAGCAAGTTAAGCAGCATCTTGAGGTGCATTAAAACTGAACCTGAGTTGAGGAAGTCAAACGTGACAAAATGTGGAATGGCAGCTTGACCTCATTTGTCTACTACAGTAGGCATGACTGAGCCCACCCTCTGGTAAGTGTTCAGTGCCATCATGTCTCTGGGAGTTATTAAAATTTATCACCTATAAAATATTAATTGTACAAATACTATGAATCCTCAAATCTTAGAGTGGGTCTGGGAGTATTTTTTCTGCAGAATGACAGAAAGCCCTGGATGTTGTGAACTCTCCTTAAAATTAAATGTGTTGCTCACTAAGTTGTTCTTAAATCTTTTTTCTTAAGACACTGAAAATGTGGTAAGAACTGTTCAAAAGTGAGCTGTATGGACCTCTGTTCTTTATGAAATGCAGGGTCTGAATTTTTCTTCTGAATGATACGAGTGAGAAATACTGTTAAGCAATATTGGATGGATTGAAATATCCCAAATAATCAGTGATATACTACATCATTATCATCCTTTTCTCCTACTTCTTTCTTAAATATATTTCTGCTTTGGATAACTTTTATTTATGAAGTTATTTGTATGTGTTAATCCCTCAAAGCAATAATTTATTAAATTGTTGTGCTCAGTCACTGTGTCAGTTCAAAATAAAGTGGGTTCAGTGTTTGGAAAATTTCATTCTGTTTGTATTACCTGATGGTACTCAGTGAATTACTAAAATAAACAGGTGATGATCTGTTTTACATGTGAAACTGTAGTTCAGAAAGTGAAAGGTGTACCTGAGGGTCCATAGGTCAGGCAGATAAAGATCCTTTTTGCATCCCACCACCCTTTCATCTGATTTAATAGAAACAGGCCTCTTTTTCATGATATTTTAATAAAAACTTTTCAGAACTTGGCCAGCAGACAAGTAATGAATCTGTAAGAGTTATGTGTGTGTGTGTGTATATATATATATATATATATATATATACCTAATATTTAAGTTTAAAGAATTGAGCCTGCCACCTAATTTCGTTTTCCAAATTCATTCTGCCTGCATGGTAGCAGAGGTAACAACCATGCGAAGAAATAATCATTGGATTATTTACCAATAATCATTGGTTGCTGGAACTGAATTTGTGGTCACGGGGATATACAGACAAAACACTGTGTATTTACACTTTTATACATACAGATGTACCCTGTGTAAGGGAGGGAACTTGGGTACAAGTGGAAATCCTGTATCATTGGGGGATGGCTTCTGCATCACTGGGGTTCAATATACAATCTGATAGCAACTCACCAACAAGTGTATGATTCATGGTCGTGGCTTGCAGATTTTGTAGGAAGATAATCTCTTACAGTACCTCTAACTGATTGCAAGAAATAAAAATGCATGTGTCCTTGGGTAGCTGGCATTCTACCATTTAGTTAAATGACTTCTGCTTTTAACATTGAATTAGCTGTTTTTCTGTAATAGGCATAAGATAATTTTATTTTTTTTTAGATATGTGATTTGACCTTGTTTCAGAAGGAAGTAAATAAAAAATTATCTATATTTGAAAAACTGAGTCTACAAACATCTTAACGTCTTTTAAATTCTCCATACGACATAATAATGCATGAAAAAAATCCAAATTTTATCCTTTAGTGCTTTAAGTACTCATTGTGATGTATTTTTTACAAAAATCAGATTATGCCACCAAGCTAGAGTCTTCTGCTATGCACTGTGAGTTTTAATGAGGTCTCTGCTCATTGTAAACCTAGGGACAAACTGGTAAAAAAGCAACCATCTAGTGGGAACTGAGGAGATGTAGAAAAGGCTATTCTAGTTGTCACTGCTGTTGCTGAATTTCAAAATTCCAGAGTTTATTTTTGTCACTGCTCAAATGCAAGGCTTTTTGTTAGCAAGTGCTACAGCTACAGTTTTTAAAGAAAAAAATTTCTTCCCAGAGATAAGAGCAGAATTGCTTATATAGTTCTAGCCACATTTCACCTGCCTGACCGAAAACTGTGTCACATTCTGCAACTGACGCTTAAAATTCTTTTGTTAAAAACTACACTGATGGTCAAACCTGCAGTTGTTACCAAGAAAAATGTGAGAGCTAGATACTGAGTGGCTGATTTCATTAACTGGAGGACAGTTTCTTGATCTCTGTGTGTCACCTATATAAGTATTGAGAATGTCATGCCATGGGCTGGACACAACGAGATGAGGGAGGGTGTTGGACATATGATATGACTGTAATAGAAGATGTTACCAGGCTTTAAAAGCTCCTACTTTTAAAAGCTCCTGTTTTAAAGGCTCTGTCCAGGTTATAGTACACAATGCAAAAAGGACTCACTGAGACACTGTGGGTGTTCATGTTTACAAAGCTAAAACTGATGATCAAACTCACTTCTTTCAGTTTAAACTGAGTGCACCTAGAATGGTGATTATTGTGAGACGTGCATGTGGAGCTTCACAATGTATCTTTAGTGATCTTTTGCGGAGAAAAGCTGAACTTTAAGGAGTTTTATATGTGAAGACTGGCAAGTGTGGCCAATGCTGCTAAGGTCTGTTGAGAACAGAAGATTAAGGAAGTAGCAAAGTAAGGCATGCTGAATAGTAGATTATGTACAGATTGCTTCTTGTTATGGCACAGGTTTATGGGTGGAAGGGAGGATAAGGCAGCTCACCGTTAACGTTTCGCAGAACAAAATTTTCCTCATTCCCCTCATTCCTCATTCCTCATTCCTCATTTCCTCATTACCTGTCATGAAATAGCTAAACAATAGACAATAAAGGTGGTTGCATTTTGCTCTCCAGGTGATTAATGTATCCACTGTTGTGCAGTCCAAGCCAGTCAGTTAAAATTCTTTAATAAGCTATTTTAGCTATTCTAGTGAAGTTCAGGTCCCTTAAATTTGGCCTCACAGTAACCTACAATATGGGCCACTTGTAAATGTTTATGTTTGCACAATCAGAACTGCTCCTTTGCTACCCATTCTGAAGGCAGTAATCCGTTACTGCACTGGGGAAACAATTCTGCTAAGCAGAATTTCATTGATACAGTGATTAAAACCAGTGTCAGTTTCACGCTGTAGTTATAAAGAAAATATTTACGTCCTGTGATTATTTTCATTGGAAGAAAACATAAAGGAGAAAACGTTACTTAAAATATATGGGGATGACATTTATCCATGAATGAATATCATAGCTGAGAGCCAAGTTCATAACAGAAAAATATTGTAGGCAGATATGCCACACCAAGCAGAGAAAAAAGAAAATACTTTCTAAAATGCCTTGATGTGACTAGGAGTAGTGTTTATTCTTGACTAGTACTTAAGGTTGCCTAAAACATTGTAGGGAATGGCATCAATATACACTCTGAAAGGATCTCATCAAAATCACGTTGAATGTGACTGCAGCAGCAAGAGAATAGACATTATCAAACACGGAATATAAATGAAGGTGGTATTTTGTAATTTAACATTTGATCAGTGCAGTCCTGTAAGGTTATCTAAAACTGTCAAAGTATAAAGCTAGTCTAGAATATATTTTGTTGTCGCTATCATTTTATTCACATTTTGCTATATTTCTCTTCCTGGAGTACTGACACTTGGAAGAAAATTTTAAAATGCATAAGGTTGTTCAGTCAACCTTCACTTGTGACCTGTGTTCAACTTCCATTGCCCCTTTGGTTTTGCACTAGGGTAAATAAATACCATGCGCAATTAATGTGTTTCCATGTGGTCTTGTCAGTGGACTGGATTTTTCTCTGCTATATAATTTTGAAGATATCTATGCATTTTAAATACATTTAAACAATAAAATCAGAGCACACTTTTGAATTTCAAAGCTGAAAGGGAATTAAATTGGTTGAGCAGGATTCTCTTTGTAAACCCATGCTGACTGTGGCCAATGACTGCATTGTGTCTCAAGTGAATTCATAGAATCACAGAGTTGGGTTGGAAGGGACCCCAAAGATCGTAAGTTCCACACCCCCACCACCACAGGCAGGGACCCCTTCCACCAGACCAGGACTCTCAGTACTCCATCCAGCCTGGCCTTGAACAATTCCAGGGATGGGGCATCTGCTCTGGGCAGCTCTTTTTAGCAGGCACTGGTAGTACATAATTCTCATGTCTTGCATACATACACACATACTATAGTGTAATGTTTCAATATCTATATTGAAATACATGTTTTTGTTTGCTTGCTGCAGAAATATGTTTGCTCTAGCTTTTTGAGAAGTAGCTGGGACAGAATTTTATTATTAAGGTAGCATTGATAATAAACAGCTGCATTTGTTCCTAAATAGCATTTTAATAGCAGCTTTGCAAAGGTCCTATTTTTCTCAGAAGTCTTTTGGAATAAACAGCATGAATATATTTGTAGATTATATCAAACCAGAGTAAATTGTTTACCAGAGTAAATTGTGTGAGCCTTTTCTTGAATCTTTTTTTGATTTTTCTATTTAACTCAAAGAAAGTCTCTAGTAGTTAGAAGTCATTTCCTTGGGATTGAAATCTCACAGACTATTGTGTTTTTAAATGGAAGGGTCTTTTTAGTTCATTTTCGTGTGGATTATGGATGATAATTTTTTATAAGAATGTTCTTCATCAAATTCCCTGCTGTGGATTTTGTAGCATTTCTTCCTCATCTACTAGATTATTCTTCAAAACTCTTAAGCTTCTTTTCACAATAATATTTCTCTGTGAAATATCTGTTTTATTCAAAATAAGATTTGATTCAAAATCACAGAAAACTAAATTATTATTAGATTATTTAGATAGCATTTCAGATCAACTTACAATAGCCCACTTATGCTTGGAGAAGCATCCACTGTCAATGAAACCTTGTAAGAGGTTCTTCGAAAAAAATAGTTCAAAAAGACATTTGATGTGTTTCCTCTGCTGTTCAGCTGTGTTGAACTTTCTGATTTTTTCAAAGTTTCTAAGTAGAGTGGCTAAACACCACCAGGAGGGCTTTTCTTGACATTTGTATAGCTATAGGGTAAAAGAAAATTTATATATATAATTAATGTAATTTTTAATATATTTCACTTGAGCCTTTTCTTAAGACAAAATTAATAAACCACAGTCTGTTTCAGGTCATCATTAGCATGAACTTTTCAATCTCTCCCTGACAAACTGATTTTATGCAGTGATGGTTTTAATTACCATTTTTTCTCTTTTGCTCTTTCAGATCAATCTATTTCGCTTTGGGCCAGCTTCAGCTGATGAATATTTCAGAATCTGTGCAGTTACTATTACTACTCTGTATAACTATACTGTGAGATTTTTTGGCTTCGTTTGGTTTGGTTTTTATCATGAAGAGTACCGTTGTTGCTTTTGCCGTTGTTGCAACAAAATGGCAAAGCAAAGTAAAGAAGATTATTTTTTAATACCTGAGGGGGAAAGATAAAATATGCCCACTCACATGGGTTCTGTCAAGGTATCTTATTCAAGTTGGATAACCTATTACTTTATCCGTATTCCCTGCAAATCAAGTTTTGTCACTAGTCACCTGTTCTTTGGGAAGACGGTTCATTTGTGAAGTCTGTCCATAAGGGTGGAGGTTGAAATAAGCCATGCAGGACCAGTTAAGTAGATAACTCTGCATGATGTTGTTAAAAACATTCATGCTAGGTACATTGTATTGGTAGCTATACATGCGTATTTCTAAAACCCAGACTTGCCAGCTTTGTGTAACACCAATCCCAGTCACACAATGCTGTTGTTTCTCCCTTGATAAAGCATCTCTGTGGACTTGCTCCCTCAGGGTCAATTTTTCATATTGGTCCAATGCCAGGTTGCCATGGTAAACATTGGGCACATATTCCTTGCGAAAATGCTGTTCATTTACACTTCATCTGAGTACCCTGGTGTTGAGCAGACCACCCCAGCACAATTTTTTTAAAAATTGCTATTAGTATTTCCCTTTGCTCTGTTGTTTTGTCTAAGAAAAACAGCTGAAACATTTACACAGTGCTGTTCCTCCTGTTTTAGTCTTGGTCACTGCTCACCAACAAACTTACGTCACAGTCTTTGCTTAAAGAAAAAAGTGAACTAGCTGGGTCATAGCTATTTCTTGGCATGGGATGCATACATTTATCATACAGTATATCATATTGAGTGATGAATTTGCCTCACCCCCTAACAATATCAATGAAAATTTCTCCTGGTTCTGGCCAGGACAGGATTGAATTTTGCAGTGGCCAGGAGAGGACCTGGCTTGGACATGGAGGTTATTCTGAACCACTTCACAGCATTTCAAGGGGCTGGGGGAAGGGACTGTCTCACAAGAAGGGGCTTCTTCCAGACAAATAAACATGGCAGAGAGCCATCCCCTACTGTCACGAGGGGATTCTTGTGAAAAGTTACTTTTCATGTACCCTCTGTCATTGGTATTGTTGCAGCTACAGTTTGTTTTCTTATCTCATTGCTGTTTCCAGTAAATTGTTACCTCAGCCCACAGTCCTTACCTTTTCTGCCTCCAATTCCTTGCTCAGGTGCACCTGGCAGGGAGGGAAGGGGAGAAGGGGAGCAGCATGTGGTTTTAGTATGTTTGCTAAATTGGACAATACCATTTCAAAAGAACAACACAAGTTACTGTCTAAATGCACAAGGTGTTTATTCCAAAATGCTTGGAAGAAAAACGTAACTGTCCAGGTACATAGAGATGAAAGATTATCCTATGAATATAATTATTATTTGTTCTCAGCTTGTGCAAACAGTCCTTAAGATGCATGTTATTTCAGTTCCTCCTATCATACAGGACTGATAAATTTTAGCAAAGTGAATACATAATTCAAGTAGAAGTACATTATTTTAGTGTGACACCACGACCTTCAAACCATATACTTGTTTCACCTTTATATCTTGGGTTTTTTCATGAGTTGTGTACTCAAAAAAATTACAGTGTGTAAGCTTGACATTCTGTCTGATTGAGAATTTTACACTTAGGTTGTCCAGAGACATAAGCTGTACCTGTTGATGCTAAATAAAAGTACATCAGAAGGTGTAATTTTCCATGTGTAATGTTTCTGATTTACAGAAGTTACCCACATTGGGCACTAGTTGAATTACCTCTTTGAAGTTGCCCATCTCTGTATGTCAAGGATGATAAACTGCTTACAGATCTGAACATATGGCATTCATCCGTCTTTGAGTCCAAAGATCTTTGGATGCTCACAAACCAGCATTGCATCTTGGAGCAGTGAATTTTGTATTTGTGTCTCCTCAATGGATGGAGAATGCATGCCGTCTGATCATACATAGCCAGGAGGAGTGGCTGATACAGCCGAAGGCTGTGCTGCCATTCAGCAGGACCTCGATAGGCTGGAAAATTGCCTGGGGAGAAACCTAGTACGCTTAAACAAGGGCAAATGAGGACAAACAAAAGGGCAAGTGCTGCACCTGGGGAAAAATAACCCCAAGTACCTGTACAGATCAGGGGCTGACCTGTTGGAAAACAGCTCTGCAGAAAGACACAGGAGTTTTGGTGGGTGACAAGTTGACTATGAGCCAGCAGTGTGCCTTGCAGCCAGGAGGGACAGTGGTATCTTGGGGTGTATTGGAAAGAGTGTGGCCAGCAGGTTGAGGGAGGCGGTCATCCCCCTCAGCCCTAGTGAGATCTGGACTACTGCACATCTGGAGTCCAGTCCTGGGCTCCTCAGTAGCTAAGGAGACAAGGAGCTATTGGACCGGGTCCAGCGGAGGACTGCAAAGATGATGGTAGGTCTAGAGTATCTCTCCTGGGAGGAGGACTGCAGCAGCTGGGTCTGTTTTGCCTGAGGAATCATAGAATGTTAAGGGGTTGGAAAGGACCTTAAAGATCAACTAGTCCCAATTCCCCCTGCCGTGGGCAGCAACGACTCCCACTGGAACTAGAACTTTAGAGACCAGGGAAGAGGAGACAGTAGTGAAAACTTACCTGTCACAAGGAGTGTCCAGCCTTGCACATAATTGGTACCTGATTTGCTAATGCCAGCTTTTGGCTGTAACTTCCGGGAGTGACACTGGATAAACTGTTACCAGGGTTGTATTGCTCAAATTAAGCTTTTGGGCTTGATGTGTGCCTTAGGAACTTAAACAGATCTTGAATCCTTCTCAAGGTAAATGGACAATACAATAAAACTGAAAAAAGCCCACTGATGGACTGACATCTGCCTCTAGTAATCAAAATAATCATCAGTGCTTTTCAGCACTGTTAATCAGTGTTATGGGAGGGATATATTTTAAGAAAACTAAGACATTAACCTGGGATTTGCTACTTCTAAACCATGTGTTTTAGAAAGATCAACTTGCTCCTGAAACAGAAAACACACTTTTTAAATTGTGGTTGTATAAATTATTTCATAGTTGTATCAAGATCAACACAGACAATTGGTTTACTCAGCAGGCTAAATCTAGAGATTTAAATAAAATTTACCTTTGGTTCACAGTAGCTAAAAAGAGAATAGCATAGATCTGGGTAATGTATGAAGCTAGGTGAACTTTTTACAGGTTTGAGAGGTACCCATTTGTGTTCAAAATTTTCATTTCTCATTCTTGTAATAAACTCTTCATTGTAATTTTTTGGTTTGTTTATAGTACCATTTTATTGAAGCCTCTGTAATAAAAACTTCAGACTGAAATTCATGTATGCAAATTTTATAGTAACTTCAGTCCAAGAGGAATGTTTAGTTTGAAATGTTTAAAGCCGTTATACTTTTGCTGGACTTCTAAGTTCCAAACCAAGTGAGAGGGGGTTAACTATATTCTGCTAGTTTTTATGTTTCAGCAGGTTGATTGTTAAATTTCAAATAGTTACAGCCACTCAAGTAAGGAGTTTGCACTTTCTGTGTCACCAAAGACTAACCACAAGATAGTGGTGCCAGAAATAAAGGGGTTTTTTTAAGATAAATGTACTATTTATGGAATAGAAAATAATCTGCTGGATTCTCAGGTAACACGATTTCAGGACCTACAATTAGAAGAAATGAAAGCAAAAGTCCTCTTGCAATGAACAAAGAAAGGGAATTTTTAATGCAAGGTTTGGGGGCTTTTCTCCAGTTTCATAAGGCCTTTTTAATGGCCATATAATGTACTAACTCTAAATATTCCCACCATCCTACAACTAGTCTTCCCTCCTTCATTCCGTTGGTCGGGACACAGTTCAGAACATTACACTGTTTCTAATGGTTTCCTGTTCATTTTAAGTTCGCAACTCTGTTGTCTTTCTGAAGTCATCCTCTGGGGTAAAATAAATAGAAATACCAGCAACAGATCTAAGGAGTTATCTTTCTGGTTGGGATCTGTACACATATATTCCATAGATTTGAAGCCACAAATAATATTTTTCCGTTAATCCCACAGAAGGATTTCTCACAGTTCTTGCTACTTGCCCTGCTAAGCTTCCCAGTGAGCCATGGCCAGCAAAGGAGTGATAGGGCTCACACAGAGCCATAGCTCCTGACAAGCTTACCTGTAAATCAGGTTCATAGAAGGCTCTGTTAATGGAGTGCATGTTAAAGGAAAAGCTGAACAATGGCTTCATGTGGAGATCAATGGAATATAATCCAGAAAGATTAGAAAGAAAAGTATGTCTGAATAAGATATTTTCTCAGGAGAAATGTTTATTCTTGTGTATTAGCATCATCTCAAAAATAAAATCCTGTCCTTCATCTACCAACTACCACCTTTCTACTCTCCAGGGACCTTATCCCTCGTAACTTCATTCTGAATACTCATGTCAGAAAGAGCTCAGTCTCCTTAGCTTTCTCTAATTCTCTGTTTAAGGACAACAGTAACAATTTAGGCTGATTTTCTAAAATCTCTGAATGAGCTAGTTCTTTGTTAACGTCAAAATGGCTAAACTTAGCAATGTTCTTTTCAAAAAAAAAAAAAAAACAAAAAAAGACCTTTCCCTAAATTTTCAAAACCGAAGCATTGTCTGAACTCTGACTGCAAGTTCTTCTCTTTCAGCATATGGAGTGCAGGACTCAAGCACATGATTCCTCTGTACCCACATTGACTGACTTGCCAAGGGCACTCTGCACTCAAGGGCAGTCCATCATACTAGGTTCTGTATTTGCATCTTCTGAATTGAAATTTCCTTAGGGAAAATACAAGTAAATGACTGTTTTGCCCCTGGTGGATTTGGTCATGTGAAATCTCTCATATACTGTAAAATTCCCAGGTCCTGGAATAGAAGAAAGTTTTTTCAGCTCCAGAATTTATACATTTCAGTTCTGAGACAGAAATCCTGTTTTAGACTTTTCTGGCATTTTAAGTAGTTTAAGAAAGAGATGTGCCTTCAAATCCCTTAGGCAACAAGAAATACTTAGCCTGCCACAGTCATTAACTGCTCTGTTGGGTAAAAGAAAGTGTCAGCATCTCCATTTCCCTGCTGATTCTGCATTCAGATCCATAAACAGTTTGTCCTAAGAGGAAATAATTGTTTATGGTTCCAGAACAGGTCTCTTATAGTAAACAAGCACCTAGGAAACACGAACCCCGGAGTAGAAGAGATCGCATTTTGTTCATTTAATGAAAAGCTAGTACTTCTAGTACTGCTAGTAATATTGTTTTAATTATGTACCAGGGAAAGTAGTCTAAACTGCAAACTCTTTAGACCTCAGTACTCTCCTTTCTGTAATAGGTTTGCTTTTCTACAGCCCAAACGTCTTTATCAGAACATACATGTTTTACATTACCTCAACAAACTTCAGACACACACGGAGTTGAAATAGAGTGATTACATGACAATTTCAGGTGCTCATGAGTCAGGATATTTTTCTTGAATGTGTTGGTAACTGCTGCTTAAATACCCCATAAATATAATTCTGCTCTAAAAGGGTTATTCAGTTGATTGATTTGCATTGTTTTGAAGTTTCTATAAAGAAAAGCTATAACTAATGTGTTAGCTTTAGACAAGAAATCCTCTTAGGTACTTACAGCCAACAAAAACATAATTATCAAGAGTAAATGTAATGATTTTGATTGCTGCTTCAAAATCCCTAGTAAACTCTTTATTTGAGTGTGTGTAACAAGATAATGTCTTTTAGGTGATTGATGAAAATTGTCTTTCACAACACATGACATTTATACCTTTTTTGCACTTTATGTGCTTTTCGTTATTAATTTTGATTCAAAATAAATTGTGTTTGAAGTTGAAGCAATTTTGTTGTAGAGGGATTATTTACAAGCATCTCTAATATATTTTGACTACTAAAGCACCATGGGTGGATGCTAATAATTTTGCAATTCTGACATCTTCCTATAGCCTGTTTTTTTTCTTCTAACTGTCTGTGGCTGGGTAATTTTAATTTAAAATACTTACCAAGGACTCTTTCTGTGCCAGTTCCTCCACGTGGCGAGATCTGGACCCTGATACTGCAGCAATTTGCTGTGCACAAATAGATACTGCAACTTACAGAACTTTTTGAAACACTTGAAAAAGGTACAGCACAAGTCCCATTGTGCAATGTAGGGTGCATGCAAAGAATGACCAGTGCAGGGCAGGTGAAGGAGTCGTTGGCACTGTGGTGGGCAGGCAGTCAGGGCATCCTTGCAGCAAAATCCTACCATCCTCATCTAAAGTGCACGTTGTACATGGAGCCAGAGGTGGCAGTGACAAGGCAAAGAGAGATAGTCTCCCATTTGTTTATCAAGGCTCTAGGAAAAAAAGAGGAAACTGAAAGAAAGAACTCATACATGCAACTTCTACTGGAAAGCAGGGGGGAACTGTGTTATTAAAATGGCTGTGTAAAAATCCATGAGTACTTTCAGGAAAGAAGTTAGCAAGTAGGATTTGAGCATAAGTGTTGGGAAGCTAGCAGGGAGACAGCTTAACCCAGTGTTTGGGAAAGGAGACTGAACACCAAGCAACAGTTCTGATTTCACATCTGAAGAAGAGAAAGAAAAAGCAAAAGGAACCCCAAATACCGTTTTCCAGATGCTTGTAGCTACCCTGATAGAAGAAAATACTCAAATTCACCATCAACCTAAATTGGAGAAACATATAAACCATCCCTTTTTGGAAAAGTTAAGTGGTAAAAGGTTATCTTTCGTAATACCCAGTACGTTGTAACTTAGATGCAGGCACCCTGCTAGGAGTAAGACTAGAGGCCTGTAAAAAAAGATAATAATGCTCATAATAGCTGTTCTCAGGTAATTGTTTTATGAGCTCAGTGTCTGTGATCCTATCAAGAATATATTTCAGTGCATTACTTACACTAAGGACTCGGATGCTGTGTCTTCACAGATAATCCAAATTTGCTCAAGTAAATGTACCACTGTGGACCAGAATCATCTGTCTTTCTTACACAGAATGGAGATGAGTGTTTGCTGTTGAGTAATTCTTATACCTGGGATGATAGAAGGTAAAAGTTTTAAGTGGAAATTAGTCAAAGTTAAATGTGAATAGGTAATATTTCCTAGAATCCTTACAGTATCACATGTTGCTAAGAAAAATTAGCTGTTATCTGACACTGAGCTACAGAATTTCTTAGATTTTGATGTGCCTCTGAGGTTATTGAATCTAGCCTTTAAATTATTACCACCTTGTCATCTAGACCACAACACTAAATGCCACATAGAGTAATTTCTTGAACATTTCCAGGGATAGTGACTCCACCCACTCCCAGGAAAGTCCGTTCTAATGTTTAGCAACCCTTTGCATAGAGAAGTTCCTCCAGATGTCCAGCCTGAGTGCACCTTGTCCTGTCATCCTTTCAGTGGCTGCCTGGGGAAGAGGATGACTCACACCTGACTACAGTGGTGGGTGCAGAAAGAAGGTTTTGGGTTCCTGTCTTGCCCCCTCTATAGACACCTTCTCTGATGTTGAGTCTGTTAGGCGACATCCAGTTGAAGTAGTGTACATGTCAAAAGGACAAGTGATGCTACAAAAACAGCAAATATGGGAAATTAGGAAATTGCATCACTCAGGAACTGTGACACAAGCCATCTAAAATTCCTTTTTTTGTTTGTTTCTTTATAGTGATATAGTTGCATTTCAGCAGAATATTTAATGTATCAGTGAAAATATGCAGTTGCATAGTACATATTGTTGAGGCTTCAATCAGTCTTTTATGTCTCTTGTGGGGCATTTTCTCAGAGATAATAGCAATTCTTTCTGCAGAAAAGATAATCTTAAAACTTGTGCAGTGAAGACTTGTTCTTTCATAGCTAGTTACTGATATTTGGATTTGATGAGAGGAAGTTGTACATAGTTGTATATTAACTGTCAGCATCATCCACATGTGAGAAACCCTTAAGCAAAGAACCTGCTGTTGCATGTAATAGCCCTGACTACTTTTTGGGAAAAGAGCATGAGTCACTTGAAGAGAGGAGATTCATATTTTCTCCTAGACATGTTGTTTAAAGACCGAACTGTGTAAAATAGGATTGGCATTGTATAATTACTTGCATCTTACACGGTGATATCTCAACTTGCTTTTCATTTCTAGGTATTTAAAAGACTGTTATTTTTCCATCAGACTTTACTGTCTGCCAGGTAAAGCTTTAGACCTATGATGTGGAGAGAAAAATTTGTTACAGAATATTTCATGTTGAAAACATCTTGTTTGAATTGCTTTTCTTACCATTTTTTAATGTTTATGACTTTCAGCAGATAAAACAATCTTCATGAGATTTTTAGTAATGCTTTTTCAGCATTTTTCTGCAAAGCAAAACAATTTAGTTTGAAGTCCAGATTTGCTTAGTAATGCTTGCTAAGACAGTATGAGGAAGACCTCCAAATACTGCAGAAATTTGTTTCTTTTGCTTTCTTGGCACTAACTAAAGCTGCAGTGAGTAAGATGTTAGCATAGCACTTATGGCATATATCCCTGGCTTTTTGTTTCCCCCATTACTAGGTAGGCAGTTCTCAAGTGGGACCAGTATTACAGTTTTGCTCAGATTTCCTGAGTCATGTGATCAGAAGTAATTAGTGTCCAAGGGAACATGAGGTAAGGTTGGTTAATAATTGAGTGTGGAACCACCTGAATTGAAAATACTAATGCTATCCATACTTATTCAATGTCATCTTAAGTAATAAGAGCTATATTAGAAAGGACTGTCTCTTGTACAGTAATTTGAGTTAGGGTCATTTTCTTTCCCTGTGTATTTATGGGAAATAAATACACTTTTGAGGTGCAGAAAATCGTAGGAATTACATTATGCATGACACCCGTGTGAAGGGTAGATGATACTTTCCCCATAAATAGCATTTGTGGGGAGAAGAAAAATGAGAAGGAAGGTGATTATAGGCAGACCTAACATACAGTACCTTTAAGGCTTTTTTAATAGCAGTCCCATTTCTGGAATCTGTAACACAACTTTACTTCCTTTTTTCAGAATGCAACAAAGAGTATCCTCATACATAACAAATATGGTTGTTCTGCTGTACCATTTGTTTAACTTTAAAGCAAATTAAGTTCTCTGTCTCAGCACAGAGTGGGAAATCTTTCACTTTGAAATAGATATGTCTTGTCTGGATACATATCAGAATAAAAAATGCCAATAAAAATATTTTTATTGTACTTTTTTTTTCCACTGGATTCTTAGATTTCATCAACTAGTCTACCTCTTTAGGAAGTTATATCTTGTATTGTTTCCAAGAACAGTCTATATAAACCAGTGAAAAAGGGCTATATTTCATGGCCTAGGAAACCATGAGTCAAATCCTTTTGCTGTACACTTTTATGTTTTATGAAGGTGACTAATACTGCTAATCAATTAGATTTTGTCCTTAGCTTTGATTATTTTGAGGGGTTTTTCGAATCTAAGAGGTAGATGATAAAAGTTTATATTTCACTTCTCTAAATTCATTGGCAGCTCCTGGAAGGGGAAGCCAGACAAGTATACCCAACATAATGAGGGAGTAGTGTGACAGCGATAAAAAGTTACAGTAACACCACTGTTCTCCTAGTGGTCTCTTCTCTTCTTACAGCTTGTTCTCATTTCTTTTAAAATGTCTGGATGAAAGGCTTCTGACAAGAACGTTTTATTTCACTAGCATGGCAGGAAGCTGTATTTGTGATTCATTTGATATTACTCCTCCTCTTTGTTCCATAGCTAGTGATAGGCTTTATCAGTTGATGAAAGGGAGGCTCTTATTGAGGCCTCTCACCATATCCTGTGAAAGTGTGCTGGTACATTGCTCCTACTGCACCAGTACACATTTGCCTAATTACCTAAGTGTCCCTGAAGTTCTATGTGGCTCGAACATTTTGCAGTTCTTGTTCTAGGGCCTACAAGCCACAGTGCTTTGCCTTGGATGTGGCAGCATCCCAGAGGCTGCGAGATACGGGTTTACAAACCGGTTATTCTTTGCCCTGTAGCAATACCAAACCAAATTAATGAAACCCCACACAGCATGTTTTTTTTACAGCTAGGAATACAAAGCTGTGTTCCATTTAGCCTTAATGTAGTTACAGTTAAAGAATTATTAGCCTTAATTTCAGTTACAGCTGAAAGTTATGTCAGAAAAAAAATGTCAGGTACTTTGGGCAAAGGGGCAGAAATATCACTGTAAGCAAATGCTTACTCTTGGTGTATCTAATGATTGTATAAAAATAGCTCATTCATTATTTTCCCCATATGCTAATGTCACTAGTACAGTTCTATTAGTTACTTGCTGTTGAGAAGGAAATTAGGCAAATTTTCAAAATTAATTATATCCCTAGATATGTTGCCTAAGGCACCTAAGATACTGTCTTTTTTTTCCAGAATATATATGTGTTAGCAGTTCACAAGCCCAGACCCAATGGCAAATCACTGGATTGCCTATACCCTGCAGAAACATTCAAGCACAGAGGGGTTTATTAATCCCACTTTAAGTGCCTCAAGAGACAGATGTCCGAGTAGTGAATTCTCAGGGGTCTCTATTCTTTGGGTTTTTTTTTTTTGTTCTGACCCTAATGTATCTCAGTGTGGATGAATGTCTTTTTCATGTCACCAGTCTGAATAAAGCTGTCATACTGAGTGGAGTTTCTCTCCATTTCATGCCTTCATGGAGGACTTCGAAGGACAATGCCACAAGCTTTGTCCTGTGCTTAAAGGTTCTGTTGAACACAATGACTAAAATAGCAGCACAGTATATTGAGGGGTTCATGCTAACTCTATCACCTGTCTTCTGCCTGCAGTGATGATCTTTAGTTAATAATTATTGTTTTTCACTATTTTAAAATTCGTTAAATTCTGCATCTGTTGTTCACATGCTGTGCTTGGAAACAAGCCTCTGGTAGTATTTAGAAGAGTGACTTAAAAGCACTCACTCTTTCTGTCAAAGGCACAATATGTGTCTTCAGGAGTGCAGAGAAATGCTGGCAGAGATACTACAACAAAGCTCTGGGCTTGTTGTTTTAGAGGGTTTGATGTTCTTTTGTGTATTATTAATGAGCATGAGATTCATGATTAGAAACCCAGCAGTGATGCTTTCTTTGTGACTGGCCTTATAATATGGCAGGCAGTGTTCTTGTTCATGAAAACTACCTGAGTCTTACATGAGACACAAGCTTCCCATTCTCCTCCCAGCTACTGGGAGCAGAAATTCGTTAGGTTCAGGATGCCCACTGAAATATTTCTGATGTGTTTGTCATTTCACCTCTCGATTTCTAGTGTGTGTGTGCTTTGCAGAGTGAAGGGACAGGATACGAGAACAGTTCAGAAGCAGCATTGCTGCCAATCAAATACCATTTGCTAATGCATATAATGAAGAGGTCCCAGAGAGAATTTATTGTTTCCTTACAGTAAAGTGGAAATATAGAGGTCTCACACTGAATTATGCATAGGGATTGTCGTCATTGACAGATAAATTGTCCCCCTTTATTAGGTTTTCAACAAGACATTATGGTTACAGGGAGTTTAGAGTTTAAATTGGAACACATTATAGGAAGCAGAGTGTGGTTACAGTAGTTTATAGATTTCATTTCATATTTTGGTTATAGTATAAATGAGTAAGGATTACATTGAGATATTAGTAAACTCCTGAAAAAGCTTTCATTTATTATAATTTATTTAATTTCCTAATTTGTATAAGTCCATCTAGTTTGGTTTTTATTTTCAATGTGTAGTCACTACTCTCCTTGACAGATCACTTCAGTAACTGTAGAAAAATATTCAGGTTGGTGATTTTTCTGGTTTATAAAAAACAGTAGAACACCATTCACTCTTGCTTAAAGGAAAAAAAAAAATGCTGCCTTAGATATATCTCTGCTTCTTTTGTGAGACTTAAGTCTGTGTAAAGCACAGCTTTCTCTAACAGGTTAGACCAAGTGCTCAGGAGACAATGGTTCTCTTGCTGCAGAAAGCTGAAACTTATTATCAACACGCAAAAGAAAGAGCTATATCAAAATAATTTCCATTACTGTTCAGAATTTGGGGCATGTAGCTATTCATCTTGTGCAGGCAAATAAATGTACTTCTACATGTCCAAACTGTGGCGTTTATATTCAGACTATCAAACAGAAAGTGTTTAATATAGATCAGTGCTTTCAACTTGGGAGCAGCTATCAAAATATTCCTTCTCAGAAAGCGACTCACAATTAAAAAATTTACTGACTTTTTAAATTGTAGTAAAAATATCAGTAAATTGGGCAAGATTGGAGCAAAGCGTATTGGCCACTAGAAGAACTAAACTGACCTACAGAAATAATCAATAGTTTCCCAGGCAATAGCCAATTACAAACAATTTCCTGCAATACTGTCATCCAGTAGCAAGATACTGACACACACAAGGTTTGAAATAATGAAAACAGGAACAATTTTTTTTGGAAACTCATTGGTTTCCTACAGAAGAAGTTAGTAGCCTAATTGGGTGATGTGTGAACATCTGGACTGTAGGAGTCTAAACCTGTTTCGCTCCTGTATGCGTTTAGCTGTGAATTTCTCTTTGCACATGTCAGGGACCTGTGTCATCCCTTTTAGGGAAAGATGTTTTTACCAAGACCTGTCAGTCACACCTTGGGAAGTAAAACAATAAGTAAGTGGTGAGACAAAAAGTCAGTCCAAAGAAGTCACATAGATTTTGCAAGTTTAAATGGGGAAGTATAATTTTAGACCTCCCTATTACTTGCTCTCCATTTCCAGTGCAGTTCAAAAATAATAATTTGTACATGTCCATAATTTCCTTTCCAGTTTTTCCATGGATCATACTCTGGTCCCTAGTTCTTAATGCTCATTCAGTGTTTTTCAAAGACCTGAAGAGTTCATATCAACAGAGGAAGCCTGTCACCTCAATGTTATAAGGTTGTCCAAAGATACTTATTTTCTGTACATAGAGGTATGGCCTCTCTTATCATTTCTGAAGTCTTTTAACTTAAAATGTACTGCACAGTGGACTAATAGACCTTTAGAGCATGCTGTCTTTTATTCATGGCTCCCCTTCATGCAGTCTGCTGGGATCACTTTTCACCAGAAAAAATAAAATAGAATAAAAAAAGAGCTGACAGAAAATCCTGCTACCAATTTCATGTGCTGACCCTTTTGCTGTGATTGGGGGAGTCACATATATATTATGCCATCTATATTCTATTATACATAGCATCTCTGATTAAAGCACCAGCATTCTTGATAAGTTTCTATTGATTTTTCTTTAAACTAGAAAGTAGCATCACCATTTTTGTATCTTTAGCTTGCAAGTGGAATAGAACTTGATTCACATTGTTGAAATGTCCCTAGGGCTGCAGATACTTAGATTTACAGATCACAAGGATTTCAGGATACAGTAAGACTTTTCTTTCTGTTCTGTTATCTGCAAAGGAGGAAGGCCAACATCCGAAAGGGCACTGGCAAGGTTGATCAGAGCTTGCATGGCTGAAGAATATACAAAGCAAAAGACAGAGCGAGGTTCTTCTGATCACATTCCCCAAGGACAATACCTACTTCCTAAAATAAATTAACAGAAGCACCTTCTTCATAATTGTGCAGGGCCACAGTCTAGGGGCCGCTGCTCAATTTTCTACAGTTCTGGCAGTTAAGACCAGTTATATCCCAAGGGGGATATATCATAGGCAGCTTTCAGAAGGAGAATCACACAATTACTTACAGTCTTTTTATAACACTCTATTTTTCACCTATTGTGTGACATCAGAATAAATGAAAAGAGGAGCTGACCCACAGTCAATATAATTAATATAATTTGGAACAGCTTCACTGACTTTGGCAACCCCGCATCAGTCCATACCAAATGAGGTTCTGAACCAGTAGTCTTGCCTGTGCACAGATAAACACAATTTTTTTTTTTTTTCCCTTCATTTCTCTCACTCCCTAGACAGCTATCCAGACACCTGGATACTCTTTTATAAAACTACCAAGAACAGCCAAAGAAAGAGTTCTATGAATGTGTGTGGCATGGTTTAGGAATGGTACTTCCCAATTTAGTGCACTGAAACTCTGCTTGTGCCACTCACTCTCCCCCCACTCCCGTTGCAGAATGGAGAGGAGAATTGAAGGCACAAAAAGTAAAGATCACAGGTTAAGATAAGAATAATTTATTGGAAACAGCAATGTGATAAGCAAATGAACAGCAACAATAATAACAACAAAGTGCAAAAAACAAGTGTAAAGGGCAAACAATTCACACATTAATGCACATGTTCAGGATGCACGTTTCCCACCCATTCTCGGCCTTCAGAACTAGAATTACAGGTCCACTCCCTCTACCCTATTTACCTGACTGGTAGGATAGCAATCTTCCCAGAAGAGACTTCCTTTATCCTGCCCCTGGCAGTGACTTGAGGTGGTGTAGAGTAACTTCTGGATGCTACCCATGGCCCCTCCTAGCTACTGCAAATAATGAACCCTGTCCTGACTGTAACTAAGACATTATGCAGCCCTTATCCTAGACCATAGATATCATACCTTGATCCTACACCTTCCAACTATATACATGTAGAGAGAGATATATACACGGCCACAATTCCCGTGGTCAATATCTGTCCCTCCAAGATGTCTGTGGAGTTCACTGAGTCTGTGACTGTGAGTTCTGTCTGCTCTGGATGTCTTCCAGGGCAGCAGGGCTGGTTTGCTGTCAGGTGGTTCCAGGCTGCATCACAAGCTCCTGACCAGTGTACCTGGAGCAGGCCATACTCACTGTCCATGGCAGTTACGGCATTCAGTTACTAATACTATACAGAGAAACCTTACAGACTGCTCTCATCTAAAAATTAAATCTCCTTCATGGATACATTGTGTTTCCCCATCCAACTTCATTAGACACTAACTACACGGAGGTCCTTGAGCAGAAATAATCCCACAGAGGGCTTTGCCTTTGCTTAAAGCAGGACTAATCCAAACTGTTCCCTAACACGAGTCAGATGCACCACCCGGGGACTTTATTGCTTCTGTGGTCTGCGAAGGTTTAGATTGGGCCAGCTCCACTCAATTGGTGGAGGCTCTAGTGATAACTAACCAGGTGGCCTTTGCTAAATGAAGGTCCCAGTGTGTGTGAAGGTGCCCCCACCCATTGCTTTCAATGTGGTTTTTAGCAATCCATTATATTTTTCAACTTTCCCATAGATTGGTTTATGATAAGGTTTATGATACACCCATTCAATACTATGCTCTTTTCCTTTTATCTAACCTAAACCTAAACGTTAGCTTCGTGCTGTTTCCTTGAGTCCTCTCTCTGGCCACAAGAGTGAAGAGATCAGTTCCTGTCCCTCCACTTCCTCTCACGAGGATGTTGAAGATTGCAATGATGTCTCCCTTCAATCTCCTCCGGACTGAACAAACCAAGGCAGCTCAGCTGCTCCTCATCCAGCTTCCCCTCAAGGCCTTTTACCATCCTTGTGCCCTTCTTTGGATGCTCTCTAACAGCTTAATGCCCAAAACTGCACACAATACTTAGAGTGAGGCTGCCTCAATGCAGAGCGGAGCAGCATAAGAGCAATTTACTGGAAAGAGCAATGAGGTCAATACTAGTAACAAAGTTTGTAAGATAGGCAAAGAATTCCACACCTTATTGCTTGGCAACAGTGTTTCCCAATTGCATGCTCCAGTTTAGAGCCAGCATTTCCTGACTGCTCCTCCTGCCACACTTGCCCAACCCTTCTTCCCAGACAAGACTCCCTTTCCTCCTCCCCCAGCAACAATGTGAGGTGGTAGGGAGTAACCCCCATGGTCTACCAATGGCCCGTCCTGTCTATTGAAAATATTAACAATCTGGCCAGAACCAAGACAGGGTGCATCTTGTGTCTGCTCTTAGGTGGAAGTGAATTCCACTGTACATCCATCCTGCTCTCCACATTTATTATCTCTAAAGTAATGACCAGGTTTGCTTTGCTTTAGCTAAATAATTTTTATCTCAGCTATCAAGCAAACCAGATCTTATCTACAAGAAGCTGAAGGACTCCCTGAGCTATAGAATTACACAGGGTGGCGTCAGTAGACCATGTTGTTGAGTATTTGTAGGTTTAAAAAAAACAAACAAAAAAAAAAAAACAAAACAAAACAAAAAAAAAAAACCACACAAAAAAAAGAAAACAAACAAAAAAAGTAATACTAAATCAGCTTTTGAATTGCAATATATTTGTCTTTCAGGAGAATGCTATTCATTTTGTGGGAGTTTTTTACTGTACTTTGATAATCAGTTTCTGTGCAAAAATTTCTGTTCTTCATTTTCTTTCTAAATTACTGGGATAAATTGTTTACATTCCTCATTTCCATAGTTCATTCTGTGATTGTGGGTGTTTTAAGATGCTATTAACTGCTCAGCAAATTAGACTGATGAGAGAATTAACACATTTAGGAATAAGGCTATATTGCAAAGTGTTCAGTGGTGTCAAATTCCTTCCTTTCTTAATGTTCTAGTTTAAAACACAGCAGGAAAATTAAACCCACTCAAGCTACTCCCTTTCCCCCACCCTCTTCCCACAGTGGAGGAAAGATTATAAACTGGAGTCCCACTTAAGTGAAAAATCACAATAACCACAAAAATATTAATAAAAAAGCATAGAAAAGAGAGAGTGTTTTGCACAAAAAATGTTCTTCATCACTGAACAAACAAAAACACTTCCCGAAGACATTGTCCAATGTGTTTTCCCAGGCAAAAGCAAGAATGGTGACCGGTCCTGGTTTTTGGGAGAACAAAGGCAGCATGTTGTCAGGGAGAGTCACAGCTTAACTTCCCTCACCCAGCATGAAAACACTGGAAGAACAGGGACAAGACAAAACCTGGTGAGACCTGAGAGGGCTGTGAGGCAGGTGAGGGGGCCCTTCTCTGGGCTGACTCAGTGGGAGCAGCAGTGGAGCGCTCTGCAGGTCTGGCTGCAGCTGTGGTCCCTGTTGCAGCTGCTGTGGCTGCAGCTCAGGTCCCGTGCAGCTGGGTTGGGCTCCGCTCCACACTGCTGCTGCTCTCTTTCTTTTTTGTCTTTTAGCACCAAACCTGAAAAGATGCAGCTCAGAAGAATGGGGAAAAGATTGCCAGTGGCAGAGAGGGGCTGGCTGTGCCAGGCTGATCCCAAAACTTGCATACCTTCTCCCTCGAGCCCATGAAAAGATGACAGCCCTGCTGCTGCTGGCCCTGGCTCCCTCCCCCATTAGATAGGGGTAGTACAAAACTAGAAACTTCACCCTATTTCTCTATAACCCCTTACGTCAAAGATATTTATCATATAAAAAAAGAAATCTCTTCCCTGTTGAACACGATGGGGCAATATTTTGTCATGAATGTGCAAATAGGACTTTTCTATGATCATTGCAGGAAGGCTGGAACTAGATGACCTTTGAAGATCCCTTCCAGCCCAAACTATTCTATGATTCTATGATCTCTTTGTGTTCAAACAGTTAAAAAGAACGCTGGGTGCATGGTGTTGCCTTTTATTGTCTGTTGGTTCAGGCTATTAAGCCGGCTCATAGGACAGCTTCATGGTCAAAAGGGAGCTTATAATGTATGAATTTCAGAGCTACAACCTGTGCTGTAGATGAGTGGAGTATTCGTTTTGTATTTGTTTGGCTCTTGAAATTATTTTTCAACACAGCATCTTTTTTCAGCTGAGAGTCAGTGGGGTACATTTCTAGAAATACAAAATGAAAATTATGTTGTATCATATTTCTGCAAGAGTTAAAATACTTCCATTTTCTTCTGGAACTCAGGTCTCATTTCAAAAAGTAAATATTGCATAGATGGCTGCACTCAAGTTCTACCTGCTCTGTCTTAGCATCCAATTGTTAAGAGATGCCTCTGCATGAATTAAGGTGCAAACAAGACCACACACCAAATTCAGTAGTACAGATTTTATTTAATTGTAAATATGAGGTAGAGTCAGGAATAGGAATAGAAGGGAGAGGGGGATAACAAAGTGAGTGAGAGATTCAGCAAAAGATGCCACCACGTGGATTCCTCTGGCATCCTGCTTGTTCTTCTTCACACTTGTTTGCTCAGTGCTGGAGTTCTCAAAGTGTTCTGGAGGTACCACTCTTTTCCAGGCCCAGGTCTCCACTATCCATGAGGCAGAGATGCTCTTCCCATGGCTTGGAATGGCATGTGTGTAAGCAGCTGTTTCCTTTCTCACAGTTTGCCATGGTGGGGATTTTTGTCTGGCTAGGTTACCCAGATCTGCCTCACCTGGCCGGGCATCTTCATTTTGTTGCCATCTGCACTCTTCCCACAGTCTGCACAGTGGAATTTGTCCAATGTGCTGATTCCAAACTTTCACCTCCATTTAGGTCTGGTATTAATGCCTCCCTGTTTGCCACTGTGCTTTTCTTAAGTTCCTGTTGTGGTGGTTTATTTTATGAGAACTTCCTTCTCTGACAGTGTTTGAGGCAGTTCATTGTGCTCTTGGAGTCCTTATCCTAATCCCTGTAGAGGCAGAGCATCTCCAGCAGGACATACAGTGGGGTTTATTAGGCTACTACTAGTCAGTGATAGTTCTTGATTTGAAAGCTGGTGTGTCTGCAGTCATTGCTCAGTACCAGTTTGATACAAAATCATGCATCAGAAAGATATGCAGTATTTGGCAGCAGTCTATTGACTTCTTTCTGACTAATGCAGAACAAATTTTCAGTTACACAAATTACAGTGGAAAAAGGGGGGGGGGGGGGGGAACCCACTTAAATATTGTTCATTTCTTTTGGCCATTTCTTTGAGCCATGTTTTTTATCTGAGAGGAAACCAGTGTGTCTAATGGGAAACTCTGATATTTTATGAAACAGTAAGACTTAAAGATCTTCTTAGGCAATCGGTACTTCAGCAGAATGAAACACTCTTGCAACAGAAGGAAAATTATACACCAATTATTTACCCAGTCAGGAAAAATTATGCTGCATAACATCAAAGGGCTTCAATTAATGAAATAATAGAGAGTGAACTGGTTTTTACCAAGCCAGGAAATGTTTATTCATCAAAATGCCACAGGCCAAGAGTTTGAGACTGTATTTAAGATTATAAACCCAGAGCAACACATGTATGTGACTATATGTGACTGGTTCTAGGAACAGACATGAAAAAAATAGCTGTGTAATGTTTATGCAGATTTAAATGAGTTTTTGAAAATAATTAACTCATACTTATTATCCTTCAAGTAATGTTTTCTGTACTTTTGGGAAAATATTTTTTCAGCTTGGCTATTCCCAGTTTATGTATTTGTTTGTTTTCTTTACTTTTCCCAATCTCCAATAATTCCACTTATTTTCAAAAATTTCAGAACTCTCCCCTAGTATTTCCTCTTGCATGGGTTTCTTTCTTTGAAAATTCCTCAACCATTTTATCTAAACCAAGCAAGAATTCAAAGCGAAGATGGTTGAGATGGCAATTTTGGATGGTTATTTTTTCTCAGTAGTACATATGATTAACAGTGTTCTGTATGTATCAGGCTAACTGAATCATGGAAGTTAAGTTCTCTCTGTTTTATCTTTGGCATGAATTCCAAGGAAATTAATATGCAGGGTTAGCAAGACAGAACTGTTAAAATCTGAATCATCCATTATTCCAGCAACTTCTTTATGCAAAAGGTTAGGGCACGAGAAAATGGATTAGAAAGGAAAGGTTACCTGGTGCTGAAGTAACAATGCTACAGAAAAGCCTGGGAATATGTAATGGAGAGGTGAGAGGAATTCTTTCATAGCACAGGAAATCCCCAAAGGCTCAAAAGGGAGAAGGGAATTAGTAGGAGTCAATGCGTGTAATGTATTAGCTGTCTTGTAGAAATGCTCTCTTCTTATGAAGTTTTTTGGTTTGTTTTATTTTTGACTGAAAGTCTGTGTAAATCTTGCTTTGTGTTCGGCTGCACCACATTTGGTACATAGCAGCCACTGTATGCCTTTGGAAGTGTAACCTGTGAAACAGGATGCAATTCTAAACATTATGGATGCCTTGGGGCAGGGGGGGAGATACAGTAGTTCCAGGCTCTGAGCAGCCCTTTTACAGATTCACAGAGAGCTTACCTCTAAGTTCCCCTTTTCTGTACAACCTACGGGCAACTGGGATTCAGTTATTATTCCTTTAATGTAATGGATGTTCAACAGGGGCAATTCAGACAGGTCTGCTACATGACATCTAAAAACACTGGAAGAAAACTTACTTTTTTAGCTCTGGCTGAAAGTAGGCAAGGTGTAGGTGACATTTCACAACATGGGCATTTTATCTGTTATAATTTGGCATTTTACATCTGCCACTCTAATCTTCCATGTCGTGTATATATCTGAAACAAAAACTGATGACAAAGGAAAGCTGAGATTTATTCAGAATTTCCAGGGGAAAAAAAAAATTTAAATCATTGGACTGAAATAGGAAATGCATACATTAATAGAGTATCAAAGGAAAATATTGTTTCATTACTTAGTGCCTCCAGCAGTCTTCTTCCCTTCTTTAATGACATGGAACAGTCTGTGCCTTATTACTTCTTCCATTTAATCTTGTTAATGCAGTCTGTTAAGACTCCACTTTTGCAACAGCACAGGTGTATCCGTGAATAAGTAGGCTAGTAGGAAGACTACTGTTCTGCTCCTGGAAATCTTACTTATCTACAACAAAATGTGTGATATTCAAACCAAAATAAAAACTGATGCAACTGGTGAGTTGAAATATTTTTATTCTTCATTTCTTTAACAATATGGGACATTACAGAGAAAAATAAAGAGGGAATTATTAAACGTTGTACAAGTCTACCCTTGAGACAACTGTACTTCAAGTTTTATTAAGATTAATTCTTCCTACTCTCTTTAAAAGATAGCAGATTAAATTGGTAAGTAGACAGCTGGTAAGTACAACATTTCTTCAAACAGCAACAGATGCAAATCCAAGAATATCTCCAGCTGATTTAAATGCTTTTCAAAAGATGGAGCAGAGATTTAAATAGGAATGTGCAAAAGTGAAAATCTATAGTGATAATCAAAAATATGAAGAAATATGAAGAAGTTAAAGTTTTACAAAAGCAACATCAGAATGATTTCAGAGTCATTTCAGGTTGAAATCATTTTGTTGGGTTTTTTTATTGCCTGTGTCTCCCATAATTTTGCTTTGTAGGAGTTATATTGTGTCTAAAGTAAGGTATTGCAAGAAAAATGGTCCAGGAAAGTGGATTGGAAATTGTTCCTTTGACTGATGGTAGTCACACAAAGTCCCAGATAATGCAAGTTGGACCCTCATTTTGCTGCAGTGCTATAATCTAGCAGTGCAACAGTTCTCATTTCCCTTGAAGATTTTGCATGGCATAGACTTCTGGGTTTGAGTGTTACTGAAAGTACAGGAATTTGTGGACATTCAAATGAATCTGGGCAGGGGAGGAGAGGAGGGATGCAGAGATTGTCAGAGTGCTGCAGCTGCAGTCCAGTAGCAAAGAGCTGGAGAAGAAGGTGCTGCTTCAGACAGAGCTAAGAATAACCACTACACCCTCCTTCCACTATGAGATGAATTAAGTTTTAAGTTCATTTCCATCCCACTCCAGCAAGCAGTAACACTTGGCTGGATGTGAGGAAAGATAAGGTTGTGTGTGATCCCACGCCTGGAAACAGGTCTTCATGGCATGTTCCTGCAGTATCTTTCTCTGTGTTGATCAGATTTGTAACTGTACAGCAGACATGTGTGCATATCTAACACAAAGAATTAACTTTCAGGTCCTGACTACTGAGTGACCATTTCAGCCAGCTTCGACAGACAAAATGGACTGTAAATATTTGTCATGGTATCTGAACTCTTCCTTTGCAGAGTTCATTAGTCGATTTATTCAGAAGGGAAAAGAATGCAGCTGTGTATTGTTGTCTTCAGGAAACAGTCGATCAGGGATACCTACACACTCTAAGTAGCCATCTGAGTAAGGAGAAGTAAGGAGGGAAAATAATGTGTCCTGCTAAATGCCTGATATATTATAAAATATTTTAAGTTAAACATCTAAGAATTGCAACATTTTGGTAGAGTGAATACTAAGTGTATTTCTCATAGGAAATAACTTTGCATATACAGTGTATTTTCTGTAAAAGCTGCTATTTTTTGACCAAGTGCACTTTCCCTGTTTTAGAGTGTAGTGTGAACACATGGTCACCACTACTCAGTCATCCTGACCAGCTTCTATAAACATTAGCTAAAGCTGCTAGAGATTATTTCTAGAACATTGGATCTGATGAGGTCAAATATAGGATCGCTTGGGTAGTATAATATTTGGGATTAGCATAATAATCTCTTTATGGAAAGTGTGCAGTATCAGCAGATCCATTGCTTGAGACTTTGAGGGCGGCAGAAAATATACAGTAATAATTCAGCTTTTATTATATACTTAAATCTTTCCCTATGAATAGGGCAAGTTTCTGAGCTCTTCAGGGGGCCCAGAATAAGGCCTTGATCATTTAGTTAAATAACTGTAATTTAACTCACATGTGGAGCCCAGGTCATCAGTTTGGCAACATGGTTTTGTTGTGTAATAACTTGTGTTACTGTAGTACCATCCTTTGAAGTTACACACATAATTTCCTTGAATTTGAGTTACTGGGGAAAAGAATTCATAGATTAATACTGAGAAGTCCACATTGTGAAGCAGTGAAAATGCTTCTGTATAGATTTACAGAGGGCTAGGTGAGCCATCAGAGTTTACTGACTATGACCTCTATAAGCACAGACTTTCAGGGCTCTCATTTTGAGAGATATAGCTTCTGACAAGGCTCCTGAGTCCTGTCTTTTGGGATCTGGACAATGGGCTGGATTAGTGTGTTAGTCATCACCACCCAGCAGAGGATACAGGCAGTTCTGCTTCTCTTCTGCTGTCTTCCTTGCCTGTGAACCATTCCAAAAAATCTGGGAAAGCCCTGAACACTTGTGCTCGTTATGCTCTTCCGACACTCTGTTTTGTCTCCATTAAAGAAACAAACAACCTTCTAGATAGCAGTTTGTGTACCTTTGTCAGATTCCTAATCTCTTGGTGTTTCACTCAGTGCAAGACTGACATTCTTTGGCAACAAAGCTGTACAGGATTTTACTGGAGTCCAGGAAATTAGAATAGGCATGCAATAAAAGCCAGAGTTGATCTGTAAGGAGAACTGGTATACAATTCAGCGTGTTTTGGTTTGCTTTTGTTTGGTTTGCTTTCATTCGGTTTGTTTTGCTTTGTTTTGAGGTTTTTCTTGTTCATTTTTTCCCCACTGGTAAATCATGAAAGAGGAAGGGGTAAAAGAAAACTTAGTACCATATAACCTTCCAAGTGACATTGGTTATAAGCTATAAGAACTTAAGCTAAGAGTGTGAGACAATGAAAGAAATCACACACAACAATTGCATGCATTTATGGGAAAAAAACTTCCTTTTTTGCACTACTGTTCCTGATTTCTGTTTTGAGCAATGTTTCTCAATATCCAAATTCTAGAGCTATTGCTTGCCTTGATATTTGTGACGTGTTTTTATAGATCATGTACAGATGACATCTAATATCTCTGCCCAGTGAGACACTGAGATATACAAGAACTGTTGCTTCTTGAGATTTGTATATCTGTGCTCATGAGATTAGGAGTGGCTTATTTGAGAACCATCAGCTTTGCAAAGGGTCTTTGTTTCTGTAACAAGTCCAGGGGCCAGACCCACAGTCAGAGTTTAATGTATCTCTGTGCAAAAGTGCTAAGATTTTATGAAAACATTACTTTTCCAAGTGAACTGCACCTTATATTGGTTTGCTCTAATGGCTCATTTCAGGTGTGATTGGCAGCTAATGTATTACAGATATTAATTAACATTATCTGGAATTAATTAACTTGCTGAGATAGTGCTAACTATATAGGTCTCACTGCATGAGGTGTGACAGAGACTGTAAACGTAAGTAGTATCCTCAGCTGTGTATTTTCAGATTATTAAATGCAAAGCACCTGAAGTCTTGCTGGGAAGCTAGAGGACATCTATTCCAGCAGCAAAGGGGATGCCAAGATCTCCTTGGCAGCCTAACTTACAATGGAAACTTCTGCTGACAGTAACATGCAAGGAAAAAAGCTGCTTTCCTGCTCACAGAGGTCAGGATAAAAAAGGCAGAGTTGGCAAGTAGATAAAAATGCTGAATGTACTTAATTTGAAATCAGTTAGGAATAGAAACATGAAAGCAAACTAGGCCAATCTACCAGCAGTTTTCAAGGAACTCCAACAAAAGGATG
This sequence comes from Sitta carolinensis, assembly GCA_032173965.1. Lineage (NCBI taxonomy): Eukaryota > Metazoa > Chordata > Aves > Passeriformes > Sittidae > Sitta > Sitta carolinensis. The sequence continues at coordinate 63,385,233 of CM063313.1, forward strand.
ATGGAAATTCCTGAAAGGAAGCAACTGGGTTTTTTTCACTTTATTATCATTTTTTGATCAAGAACTAAATACTGAAAGCTCAAGGGGTTTTTTCCCCCCTTAAGCCAAAGCTACAGGTCTGTGAGATTATAATCCTGTATTTCCCAAATGAAGTTCTTGAGATATTAAACTGAAACTATATAAAAAATGAGCTTTGTTTTTCTCTGTTAGGCATCATATGCATGAGTGATAATCCTCACAAATACACATCAGACACATTAGCTGCCTTGTTGATGCTTACCTTTCTTTCAAGAGGAATTCCAAAAATTAACTCTCCCATTACAGATACCTTCCTAATTTCACCCGTATAACAACTTTCAAAACCTGATTATTGTCCTGGCTTTTTGATAATGAATTTTGAGCCCATGTGTAAATGTTCTATTGGTGGGAAAATAAAAAGGAAGCTCAGTGTACTTTTGATTTTTCTTAGGGCACATTTCAGCTAATGTTTTGTTTGGAGATGTTTATAATTCTATTTGTTTATATGTAAGTGCTCATTTCAAATATGTGAGACAATTTTGGATTTGCTCCCTTGATAGAATTCCACCCTACTTTCTGTCGTCATGAGAGAATGAATTAGATTCCAGGTGGTTATCCCATCATCTGTAGATTATAATAACTATTCATATGTAATTAATTAATTTCCATTGTGGCATTAAAATTTGTAGACTGTCCCATAGAACTGGAGGCAGTTTCCTGTCCTAAAGAACTTTCAACTTAAGTGTAAAATAAGAGATGAATACTGCAGAGACATGACCCTGTGGTACTGAGGAAAGACACTGCAGCTGGCGGTAGGGAGGCAATCACTGTGCAGCATATATCCAAACATTATGAATGTTTTCTTAGACATCAGGGTGATAGCAGTTTTGCAGGCTTTTAGTGAGTGGTACATCTCATGTGTTTACTGAAAAATTGGACAAGTGGGCTCAAGTTGAGGCTTGCTTGAAAAGAGGCAGAAGCCATTTTCTTGCTCATAGTATCAGAGTAAAACTGGGTGAGAAGGCAAGTGGAAAGACTTTTGAAGTGGAGCTAAGTAGTTTTGCTCTAGTTCCTTCCTCATGTTCACTACATTGGGAGAAAATAAGTTCTGTTCCTGTGCTGGTGAAAGTTATCATCATGGCAACTCCAGTATCGTTTGTTCATTCAATTTTTGCCTCAGTACTTAGAAACATTGACTTGGTCAATGTTTTTAAGGAGTTTAGGAGAAAGATACTTATTTTATAATAGCTGTAAAGAGTGTTGGATGCACAGCTCCCTGAGCTGTTCGTTGGTCTAATAGGCGAAGGGAGTAAGAAAAACAGTGTAAGATCATAGCTGGACAAATAAAAACAGAATGTACAAAAAGTGTGGTACCCTGCGACAACTGATAATACCAAGGCTTTGTGTTTGTTCAATCCCCATACAGCCCACTCACTTAAGAGCTGAACTTCTTGGTTCTTGTGGGTCCCTTTCAACTCAGAATATTCTGTAATCTGTGACCTGTGATTACATCTGCAAAAGAAACATGGTACACCCTACTTTTCTCAGTATCTCAAGACCTTTCTGGAAAAACACTGTTTGGGTTTTTTATCTGGCCTGTACAATCAAGATTTCTGTTAGGAATCCTGAAATTGTTTTGCAAAAAAAAATGCCTGGGGTCAGTAGCAAAGTACACTTTTCCAAAGTTATTCAGATGCCTTCTCTGTCCTAAGGATGTTCTTTCTGTGAGTTCTCTTTAAGGAGATATGGTAACAATTTCCTAGACATATCTGCATTTACTGATTTATAGAATGGTTATTTTTGAGTAAAGGTTTGAATTAACGGAAGTGGTAAGTCTCAAATATTTTTTACATATTAATTGAAACCCACAGCTGTAGCATTTAGGCACTTGATCTACAAATACCAGGAATTTAGAGCTTATAATTGAAACTCATGCATGAAATTATCGTTTGCTTACAATAAAAAGTACTGTGCTAAATGCAGTCACTCCCACAGGATCAATTCTCCTGTCTCTGTTCCTATCCAAGTTACAAATGGTATATGTAAGTCACATAAAAAGTACCTTGAAGTTTTTGTTGTGGTGGGTTTTTTTCTCTGTCTTGTCTTTTTCTGCAAATTTCTTTCCATTCACATTGTAATTCCTACCTCTAACATTGACATATGTCTTTGAAACATAAAGCAGCACATGGTCCCAGAGCTGAGACTTTCTCTATCCACATGACTCTCAAGCAGAGACCTTGAGCAGTTACTCAGAGTGGCCTCACAAACAGCAGTGCCTGGAGGCACATGTTTGAATGTTTCTGTTATCCCAGTGGGCATAAGATGTAGGGATTTTTAAACAGCATTAACTTGGAAAAATTTCCATACTGCAGGTGTTTCTCTGTTAAGGAGTTCCCTCTATACAACATGGATTAAGAGCAGTTTTAAAAGTGGTTTGCTTGCCTGAGCAATGCCTAAAATCATGCTAGATCAGAAGGAGTATGTCAGGAAAATGAGTTCACAGTGGGGAACTGAACGTCTCTTCAGCCACCCATGTTAAGTTCCTCTTGCCTGGGTCCCTTGGGACATGCTGTCCAAAGAGAGTAGTTAATTGACTTTCCAAAGTAGAGGGCCTGCTAGTGTTCAACTCATGGAGTTTACCCCGTAAGTCTCTACACTGAAAAGGAGGATAATGGAGTAGGGTATGCAATGCCCCTTTTAGTGGGAAGTGTGGAGGTGGCTCGCTAGGACACAGTACTGAGTTTTGATTTTTTAACTGCAAGATGGTGGGAAAAAGGAAGTGGTGGGAAGGAAACTTCTGACTCTTGCTAAAAGAGGCAAATGATAATTATAAGTAGAAATGGGGCATAATCCAGGCTATATGATTATATTTTCACAGTATCCACTATGAAAGCATATTTAGTGCTTAACTTACAATGTGCAGTCATTTTTAAGCATGGGTTTTTTCCAGCTTTTTTAATCTTTTCAACAGCCCACAGGTTTGAAATGGGATGCTCTTTTTAGGATTAGCATCTGAACAATAATCTTGTTTCCCTGTCTCAATCCATTTTAGAGTTAAATGTGCCTTGTTGGGGTACTAACAGTTACCTGTCCTTGTGCTTGGGCTGGCTTTACTAAGAAAGCTTTTCTACTCAAGGGTTTGATGGGTGACTTGAGTTGCAGAGAACTGCTGCTGTTTCTGCCCTGAGCATGGAGAAACATCTGCCAGGACTTCTCTCCAAATGTCATGCTGCTTCCAAGTAAGAGGAGAATAGCAGGGAGGCATGCATCCTACACAGAACAAATGAAAGGGAGAGAAAATACGTTTAACATTTTTTCTCAGTTCATCTGACTAAAATAAAGGCACAGTTCTTCTTTATGTGTCTAAGTATGTACTCTTACAGCATCATCAAAGGAAAGGTGTGGGATTTTAAATAATTGAGAGAATCAAACAGCTGCGTTAGCAAAAAAAATGTATGGAAGATAATGAAATGTATTTTCCTTCTAGAATCAGATGACCACTATGTTTATAAAAGGATCTGAAGCACATCCGTACTTAAACATTTTTGGACTGTACCTGACTCTCCTAGTACACAACCACTGGCTACCTGAACTCCGTCTGTGGGCCTTGCCTGCAAATGACCCAGTGTTAAAACAAATAGTTTGAATAGATGGGAAGATTAAGCAAGCTTTTACCAGCCTGTCTCTGACAGTGGTATTAGTATCTTCGTGTCTTGAGTGTAATTTGAAGAAAGTGAAAATTTCATCATCCCTACTCTGCTTTAGAAAGGGCATCAAAATACACCATGTATTTCTACCTCAGAAAAATGGAAAGTTGCAAATATTTGAAGTATGTAGAAAAGGAAAATCCAGATTATTGTTTAGAACCCCTAATGTCATTAGCAATAATAATTATAAAATTAACCAGTAAATAAAAAAACTCCTTAAGAAAAGGAATATGAGAAAAAACTTACTGATTATGAGACATTTTAAAATATTGAAGAGTTTTGTGGGATGTGGCAGAAACTACATAATGTAAAGCATTTAAAATTTTCCAAACCAAAGCATTCAGAAAGAGACATAACAATACAAAGCATTTTTGTATTGTTGGGGTTCTACTGGTTATCTACTCTCTATTTCTAAAGATCTCCTTTTCAGAAAAAAAGAAATTAAATACAATTATATACCCAAAATATCTGTCTTGTTTTCTTTTTCAGCACAAATTGAAGTGATACCATGCAAAATTTGTGGTGATAAATCCTCTGGAATACACTATGGAGTCATCACATGTGAAGGCTGCAAGGTATGAGATTTTAGTACAGCATAGTCATCATCATTTGCATTAGCCTCAGGCACCTGTGTACGATGTTACACTCTTACAAGCTTTCAAACAAGTGGTGCCAAAGGCTGTAAAGCCGACTGCTGATAAAGATGCATTTCACGCCTAATTTTCCTAGTTGCTTTCCATTTTATCAAATAGTCTTTAGAGCTGCCTCCTTGTTTGAAACATGAATTAATTATATCTGATGCAGTGTAAGTGCCGACACCAACAGAGGCTGGCAGCTGTAAGTCACACCTGTTCTACCTTAAACCAGCTTTGAAAGAGGTGGATTTCTTATCTTGTTTCCTGTATAACCCATGTAGCATTACAGTTGGCATGTTACTTCTGGTCAGCCTATTTTAAGAGCTTACAGGTGTGAGTTTGGTCCTTTTTTTGTCTCCTTTTGCACAATCTTTTGCAGACCGAATTGTAATCTCTAAAAGAAAGAATGCCTTACATTATGAGCAGTGTAAAAGGATCCTTTGTCTTCTTCCTTATAGTCTTCAGTGCAGGGACAATTGCTGGGAATTGGAGGTTAAAAAAAAAGGGTGGAGGGGGGAGATGCATAGATTTGCTGCTTAGACATATCAACATATGTCAGGCATTAATTCAAATAACACCAATCAGATGCAAATCACAAAGCAAAGAGAAGAAAGGCATCAATTTTCAATTTAAAAAATTATCTGTGATTTTATTATCTAAGGAATTGCATTATTACTCATGACAAACCAGAATTTCATACTTCATGTTGGTATTTCAGTTTTAATTGTAAATGGGAAATTGCAAAGATAGGGAGGCAGCATCTGTGATTTCTTGTACATGGAAATGCACAAATTGGGACGTTTGAAAATGGATGCCTATTTGCAGATTAAAATCACAAGTATGTACCTAATGCTTTATAAAGTACTAGAACAGCTGAAAAATCTGAAAATTTGGGTGCACCCATTTGCAAAAGAAATATTTTTATGCCAGTAAATTGAGAACCAATCTACTGATTGCAGGGTAAAGATTGCAGGGTTTTCAGGACCATTAACAATTGTAACCAGAACAAATTGCAGTTTCTTTGTCTTACTGTAATAAATAAGCATCTTCTTATGACAATCACATGAAAGAGGATCAAACTAATTGATCTGATACTTCAAAATTGGCACAAAATCTACAGAAGCAAATTACTTTAAGCAAAAAAAGAGCATCTTCTCTTAGTACTCAGAGCCCACAGACTGTCTAGGGGTGTAGCGTCCCGTAGAAGTAATTAGGGTTAATGCTGGCCCTTGTGTGTGCCTCAAGAGATGATACCACTGTGCTCTGTGAGTAGACTGTTTATTGAGATAAAGAGATTCTCTTCCACTTATAATAGTTTTAACCCTGTTGGGTTTGTGCCAGTTTTGTGTATCAGATCAATTAGTCTAATCTTGTTTTGTGAGGCTGTGTGAAAAAAAGGTGCCAGTTTTTCACATCAGTTCCACTGGGAGGCATCTCAGTCTGTCAGAGCTCCCTGTTAAGGTAAGCACTGTTTCTGGCAGTGCAGCTCTGCTATCCATTTAAGCGCCCAGCATTTAAATAGCTATTCACTCAGCCTGCATACTGGTCATTTCTGGTTCTTTTTGTCTCAGTTTGCTGGAAACCTGAAATGATTAAGAATGGAGGCTGTGTGTGGAAGAAAAAGGGTAGAATCACTCCACAAGTATGAACACATGTTAAGCCAGGCACCAGGCAGCCACAGCATTTCAGGATACAGCACCCAAGAATTACAGTGCCAGTGGCAATGCTACAAACTTCAAGGAACAGAAAATCCTTTAACTCAGTGTCCCTACATTAGCTATGTTGCTGCAAATCCATATTCTAAGTGCTTAAGGGTGGTCTGAAATATTGCTGTTGGTTTGTATGCAAGCCTGCCTTGTGCTGAATGTGCACATGCAGTTCACCTGCTGGACCTATAAAGTTTGCAGCTCTGACACTGTTCCTACTGAGAGGGTGGAACCTGAAGGCGGGTTTGCATCACATCTGTCTCTGTGGCTGCTTCTTCACTAAGAAGCATTTTATCATTTAGTATGCCCAGCCCCAAGGCAAAGTATTTTCTACCACTGTTTTGTCATGAGTTAGAGAAAGCAGTTCATCCAGCGATTTCCTTTCTCAGACTGGCTGTGGGTGGTGGGTGAAGTGATTTGTTCAAGGTGCCGAAAGACTTCTTGTCCATGTTGGAAGTATTAGAAAATCTGCCTTTAACTCTTCAGCTCCTCAGTAATGAAATACATCTTCCTTCACACAAAATGGAATTATTCTGATGTAGAATAATGTAGCCAAATCTATATAAAGATACCATAAAAATAAAATGAAAGGATTATCTCTACTTTAGAAGACAACATTTAGATATTATGCAGGAAAATGAGAACATAAAATTCTCCTCTGAAAAAATCAATTACCTGCTGTAAATTAATTTTCTTATGTAACCCTTGATGCATAATATGGTCCTTTTTTTCCTAAAGAGGGCAAAGACGAAATAAATTCCTCTGAGATGAGATCAACATTAAAGCGAACAAAGTATTGCAGGAGAAGGCACTGTCAATGCTAAATAGTTGTGTGTGGGTTTTTAACATTACTAAATTAATTTGTTCTCTGAAATCCATTGATGCTGCTAAAATCTAAAACTGAAAGTCAAGACCACGACTTCACAACTCAAAACCAAGATTGGCTATAAACTTCAGCAAAGACGTGTGCAATTAGCATCCATTTAGTCTTAAATTAAAGACACCTCTACCATATCAGGAAAGTTTTGGTCAGCTAAGATCAGTTAAGTTACCACCAGAATATTTCTGAGAGTTCCCCCTAAGGACATCTATTTTCTGAATAGTACAAATCATAAAATTTAATTTATATTTTAGATCCACTGTAATCACCGATAGAACAATGTCAAGCCAGTTCAAGGGGTTCTCTGTGCTTGACTTCAAGAACTAGCACTGCCAGTGCCCTTGGTGGAGCACCATGCCTGTCACTCTTACTGTCACCCCACACCCCCCTCATTCACCTTGCAGCTTTGTCCATTGCTCACTATAAACATCCATGAACCTATGCAGAGATACACTATTTTTCCTGATAAATGAAGTCAGCTGTTACTTTCTGGCTTCATTCCAAGGTGTTTGCAAGCCACCCCGGAAAGGCACAAGCACTTTGGTGTCACTTCTGGTGACTGGTGTAACTGCAGTAATGATATTTCTGCTGTTTTATTACTCATAGCCTCCTGCAGTGGACAGGCTATCCTTCACCTTTGCCACTGCAACCTGCACCTGTTTGCATTTAAAGCTGCCAGACTGGTTAGGGAACTTCTCTGCTTTGGTATTTTTGGTGTTTTTTCCCTCCGGACTTGCAGATACTCCTGACCTTTATTTTTACTTCCTTATTTATGTATTTGTTTGTTTAGTATGGCTTTATTTATTTTTGTTTCTCTTCACCCTTTGGTTTCATTCCTCTTGTGTCCTCAGCTGCTTCATGTCACTGCTACCATAACAGTACTTTTTGGTTCCTCTTTTGGCACCACCTCATGGCAGCTGGAAGCTCATAAGGACTTAGGTATATATACTTCCCCTCTAGCCCTCAGATCTCTAGACAAACAGCCCATGGATAGTGCCATTACATTCTCATGGTAGTATATAAAGGTGTTACTTTCTCCTTTGTGTGTTGGCTTTACTTGATACAGTCATTATATCCTAGTGCTTTTGTGAAGACTGAATTTTAATTACTTCACTCCTGAATCATATGCCTCTCCAGATCAGATCAACATTTGCCAAGTTAAAGTGAACAGCAGACTTCAGCTTCTCATGCGATGTGTACCCAGTAACAGTTACCAGTATCTTCATTAAAGGGAGAAATGTCAAAACAAATACTTTGAAGTCATCTCTTACAAATGCTGAAAAGTTTTTCCTTTATTAGGAGCAAGTATTAGATGATACAGGGTCATATTGCACAATAAAAGTGCATTCTGTAACATTATTTAGGTTTTAACAAAGTAGTTTTTATTATTTAGGTAGTTTTTAGAATTTAGGTTTTAACAAAGTATGTTCTTTACAGAATGATACACAGTTCTCCTTATTATAAGTAAATATTATTTAATACACTACCACCATATCTGCACAGCCACAGCATGAGTATCAGTGCACTAAATAAGAGTTTACTGTAGTTGTTTGCGTGGTCTGCCTGCGTGCACACACACATAAATATGCTCGTGGTAATACTTGGTCTTTCCTGCTCCCTTTTCCCAAGGGGTTCTTTCGGAGAAGTCAGCAGAACAATGCATCCTACTCCTGTCCAAGACAGAGAAACTGTTTAATTGACAGAACCAACAGAAATCGTTGCCAACACTGCCGACTGCAGAAATGTCTTGCCCTGGGAATGTCTCGAGATGGTAAGGAGTCAAATTCATGCTTCACATCTAAGCCCTTTGAAACTTTTCTTCACTGCTGACTTACTTACACTCCTGTAGATTTCTGCAAAAAGAGAGAGGAGAAGCTCTGTGCTTTGTATTGCATGCACTGTGAGAAGATCTTTGCCACCCGGTTAACAAAGAAGGCTATTTTCATGGAGAGGGGTGGGAATAATCACAAAATGGAGAGCAATTTTAGTTTAGAACAGAGTCAGAAGTGAAATACCTTATTTTAATCAAAAGCACAGAGCACAAAAAAAGGTTGCCTCTGAAAGGTAGTTTTATATTAAGATTTACATTAAACATCAGCATCTATCTTAGCATTTGGTATTGATGTGCAAAAGCATCCATTTCCCTGAGATCTCTAAAGGTCTGGTAGTAAGGAGGTGCAAACAAATTTACACCTTGATAACATTAGGGATTTTTGTTTGTTTTATTCAGAGCACTTAACCAAATATTTTGCAGTGGAAGAAACCCCATTTCTTTTACCTGCACATTGCCTCCTGACCCTATCGGGTCTGTAGAAGAACATTTCCTAATTTAGTTGTGAAAATGGATCCTATGCCAGAGGAAAGCTCCATAGTCTATGCCATCTCAGGATCCTGTGGTCCTTGTAGAGCTCTGGTCCAGCTTCCAAACTGTGGTGTGTCAGCCAAGATCAGCAGGCTGAGAACGTGCATCACTCCAAAACGGCAGACAATGGGAGGCATGGGCAAGGCTGCCCACAGCTGACATGCCCTGGGCACTACTCCTCGTGCAGGGAGTTCCCAGCTCAAAAACATGTTTTGTATAGTGAGAAAGTATTAGAAGAAAATGTTCTAATTTGTAAAAGCAGTTTATATTAATTTCATTTTCCTGGAAGCAGTTTTCTCTCTTAAAAGGTTTACACAAAATGTGTATTTTGAAATTAAGTTATTGATGGAGAAGTTACTAAAAGAGTTATTTATTTAGACTGTCCACAAACTATAAACTTGCTTAATATTCAGGCTGTAATAGTTCTTCTACCTTAGTGCATCCTGTGTCTCACTGAAATTACTTGTTTACCAGTCTTACCAATCTGGGAAGGGCCTTGCAATCTGGCCTTTAAACCATGAATTATTTTTGGTCCTAGCATCCAGTTTACTTGACACCTTAGCTCCTATTTCTTCATAGTTATTAAAGAAATAACATTTCAGCAATTTAACAGCACATGCTTGCCTCCTGAAAGTAGTATCTTCCAGTGATTTAAGGTATCACAGGGGCATTTTAATGTGACTGACAGTGACATCTTCCCAACCACTAATTCAGAGACCACTGCAGAGAGACAACATGAGTGATTCTTCCAACAGCATCACTTCATTCTCTCATAGTTTATGTAAGGGTCTTTATGATTCTTTAGGATTAAGAATATTAAGAGCTCCTGCAAATTTAAAATTGGCTGTGTGAATTTTTTGACAGAAAACTTTAATTTGATTTTTACCTCTCAGCCATGTAATAAATTCATTTTTATCATGCAGAGGCAGGATGCTAATTGACAGCAGCTGGAGAATCCAGTTATGAATATATAATGAGGATAAACAGTGGATATTTGGGTTTATTACTGAGGCCCTAAATTTGAAGAAAATATACAGCTGTACTACTCAAAATTATTTAAAACACAGTCATTGTTATATTGTCCATAAGGGTATGCAGCATACCGTGCACTGATTCCAGGGGCAGGCTGAGTTTGTGAAAGGTAGCTTGTAGGGCTACAACTAGGGCTAGTTAGTGTAGGGCTGCAACTAAACTGAGGATGGCAATAAGGGAAAAAACAACCTCTTGGTGTAAAAAAAAGAGAAACAAAAAAAAAAGTTAAATCAAAGCAGCAGTCACCTTGTTGTTGTGGCACTGTATTTTCGTATTATGCTCTGCTTCTTCTGTTCTTTTTCTCATTGAAGAAGTTCACATTTTTCCACTTACAGGTTCAAACTCTTCTCAAGGGCTAAATGAGAGTCCTGTGCTAATAAATATAATTCTGAATTGATCCAAATTTCAGATGAACCAGAAATACACAGTATAGGAAATGCACCTCCTAATACATAGACATCTGTATTTCTGGAGCTGTGTCCCCTTACCTGTTTTGATAAATTCTGCTGAATGTAACTCTCATTTGTTTTACAGCACAGTCAACAACTGTCTCTGCTCTAAGATCCCAAGGTCTAGGCCAGTAAAAGACCAGAATTTATGGAGAGATGGGGGTAGAGAGTGATAATCAGCTGAGATCTACTGTTTTTACAGGCTGTGAATTTACTCCTTCTAGTTCCACAGCAATCAGCCTGTCACCTTTGAAAATTTCGATCTCAGTGTAATGAACCCTGTTTCTGGGGAAAATGGTTTTCCCTCTTTTATTTTCCTCCCTTTCTCATCAGAAGGAGTGCATGGATTTGTGCATGGCGATTATTAAAATGGAGATTGCCTAAATCCCTAAGACTTTCCTCAGTGGAAAAGATGACATTCATTTGTGCTGTTTACCTTCAAATCTGTTATTTTCCTCTAGGTTCTAACCCGGAAGATTATTTTTTTTAAGTAGGAAGATAACACCCCATTGAAAGGATGTGATAATAAGTCTTTAGGGCTTATTTTCACCCAGAATACTAATCTCGTTAGTGTACTGTGTAAAGGTTTGTGGAAAGTTAGTAAAGGGATACGAATTTACAGACTATACATTTCATACAGCTTTGGGTTGTTGTTCAGTGAACACAGAGATATAAAAGGATTCATGGTCTTTTTAATGCTCAGAGTGGGAAGTGAATTGCTTGACTGAGGCCCTTCTGTCAAATAGGAATCGTTGTCACCTGATAAATTCAAGTACGCAGTAGTTTTTCCTTTATTAGATGTATGTGATGTAAAGGTTTGCATCCTTTCTCATTTCCACAGGAAAAGATATTTCCGCAGTAAAATTAGCCTTGAAAGTTAATATCTAAAGAGTGGTGGGGTTGGGGGAAATCGAGAAAAATTTAAAGACAGCAATGGTTTGCATTGTGCTTTTCTTTTCAGCTGTGAAATTTGGAAGAATGTCCAAAAAGCAGAGGGATAGCTTGTATGCTGAAGTGCAGAAGCACCAGCAGCGACTGCAGGAGCAGCGGCAGCAGCAGAGTGGTGAGGCAGAAGCCCTCGCCAGGGTTTACAGCAGCAGCATCAGCAATGGCTTGAACAATCTGAATAATGACACTGGCAGCACCTACTCCAATGGGCACATCATCGATCTGCCGAAGTCTGAGGGCTATTACAACGTGGATTCTGCCCAGCCCTCTCCAGACCAGTCTGGGTTAGATATGACTGGAATCAAACAGATAAAGCAGGAACCTATCTATGACCTCACCTCTGTACCAAACTTGTTTACCTATAGCTCTTTCAACAATGGGCAATTAGCTCCAGGGATATCCATGAGTGAAATCGGTAAGGAAAATTCTTATTCCTGTAGTGCAATGTGTATGTACCAGCTAAGCTCCAGAGCTGTCATCATTAAAATGTCATACATACATTCCATACACAGGTTCTCAGTGGTGTGTACATTTTCACACATGTGTGTGCACGCACATACAAACAGTAAAGGAAAAAAAATCAGTCTGGAACTAAATAACATAATATTAAGGCAGCTCTGTTTTTACTAAAAATTATGCAGTCCTTAAACCCAGCAGTTCATTTCTGTTTATTAAATAGGAGCATCAAAGCAGGTGATGAATCAATCATAACCAAGTGATAATTAGGAAGGGGCTTGTTTCAAATGAGCTCATTACTGGCAGGGTTAAATGATCTCTTCAGCCAACCATCCATATTCTTGTCAACACCCAGAATCCCATCAGCTAATTCTAGGGTACTTACTGTGAAAAAGTACCAGTTCGTATACTTTGGCTGCACGGATGTCAATGCAGAGCAAGCTCACTAAATTCATAACGTGCACAAACACTGAATGTATTTCTGTGGATATCCCTGCTTCTCTGCCTGAAGGCCTTGGTGAGCCTGTCCCTCGCTTTCGCCTTTGGCAAGTGACAGAGTCTCTAAGGCGAGACTGTTAGAAACGCAAGGACCGGTGGTGATTTTTGTCTAAGGAGGATTTCTGTTCATCTAATACTTCTAGTTGTGTTTCAACAAAGCCACTGGAAGTACTACTTCTATTACAAAGAAATAACACAAAAAAAGATTGGCATCCTAATTAGGTACCTCAAGAAGTGAATTATGCTGAATCAGTTGTGGCTGAGAACTTAATCAAAGGGTAACACTTTGTAAATGTAATTTAATTAAAAAGAGAGAAGAAGGAAAAAAAGTCATCTTTGAGAGCACTCCTAACAAATTAATTCATTTCAAATAATGAAAAAAACTCTGTAGTTCTGGCCTAACTTTGCTGTCTCATGTAATGGATGTACACTGAGATCAAGTGTGTGTGTGTGCTTAGACCTACTGAGGAACCTGGAGATGTGGTCTCCACTCAATATTGATTGCAGTAGTGGCATATATAGTAGTTACTGTCTGGTAAAAAAATGAAGCTGCAGCTAAAATTGATAGTATATTTTCTGCCCATGCATGCTCTCATGCTCATGTGTAGGGGGCTCTATAACACATTGTGTGCTGTAGTTGCAAATTGTCCAGGAGAAAGTTAAACCTTTCCAGCACTCTGTTTATTAAGACATGTTTTATTATCACATTTGGCTTGGGCCACTGTCCAGGAAAACTACACACCCACATTGTAGGATTAGGGGTGAATATTTGCTCCAGCTTCCCTCTCAGCTCTCATGGCCATATGAAGATTACTCACATGTGGCTTGTCCATTCCTCAATCCTGCAACAGTGGATGACACTACTAACAAACCAGCTGAGAGGAAATTTAAATAGTCCTTAAGAGCTGTTTCGCTGCAGACCCAGTACCAAAGGAAAGTGTTTCCAGAGACACTTGGGAGGTGTCTCCTGCAGAAATGCAGGAGTTCTGGTAGTCCATGCATTCAAATTTGTGCTCAGTTACAGAAATGAGTGCAAAGGCAGAATGTGGACATGGGACTATATCCTTAGTGCCCAGAGTCAATGGGACTTCTGACTTCAGAGAATCAAAAGTTAATCTTTTTAATTTAAATGAATTTAAGTTTTATCTCTTGCAGGTTCACATAGAAGTAATTCATCATTCTTAGTTTTTCACCCATTTTTTTTTTCTCTACTATCTCTAAACCATCCAGCCCTAAATCCACCCCACATTTCCAAGTTTTTCATCCTCTTCTGAAGCACACAAAGCAGGAAAAAACCCAGAGCAGAGGGAGTGCTATATAGCAAATAGCCTGTCTCTGAGCTGACAGCAAAATTCAGAGGCTCTGGGATTTACATTTCTTCCTTTTGAAACTGCAGCTAGGGCTCCTAAATTGCTACAATTTTGTACAAGTACTGCCCTCTGTCATTTGTGGCACCTACAGCAGAGAGGTAAGGGTGACAGTGAGAGATAATGTAGTATAACAAATCAGCTGGCACGTAAAAGATGCACCATAAAATATTTGGATTAATGCACAGGCAAATGGCATTTTCAGTTTTAAAAAGAAGTAGAAAATGCCTCTTAATGCTGCAGCGGATTGTTGGACCATCTGTAGAGCTGCAGTCCTGCAGTCTTGGGATGTACTGATTTCATATTATAGTATGCTTAAATTTCATTGCAGAATTGCATCTCACTCCAGTGACATTTAGGAATAAGCTCATAATAATATTTACTATTATTACAAAATACTTACTGCTTGTAACTGTTAGATGAAGTCATACAGAATATATAGGAGATAGAAAACGTACACTGCATTCATCCTTGTGTCTGACAGAAATTTCTTTGTACCAACATGTCTAGTGATCTAGTGAACCACTAATTTTTTTCTGATCATCATAGTTCTTTTCTGCACTGATTATTTTCTACCAGGTAGAATTTTCCAGTCTTAGCTTTCTTCTGGCCCTTACATTCTTCAAATAAATATGTGTATATAAGCATGGTCTCAACTGCCACTTGCCTGATCTTAGGTGCGACCGTCTTCTTTTCCTCATCAGTGAATGTGTGGGAACTTTTTCCATCCTTGAGTTCCTAGAAGTTGCTGTAAGCTCTCCAAGAAGCAGACTTCTTCACAAGCACTCAGAACAAAAGTAGTCTATGCAGTTTCTGCATTACATGTCAACGAAAATCTAATTCATTTACTCCTTTGGTGTTAATGCTTTGCTTGTTTCAAACGCACTTCTCTCCTGTGTAGGACATTTTTTATTAAGATATAGTTGACTGTACATTTCCAAGTTTGAATCTCATTTTCTCTTTCTTATTTTTCTAATCTTTTCAATCCTGTCACATTATGTCTCAGTCTTCATTGATGCTTTGTGATTTCTTCCAGTTTAGAATTCTCTCCTAACTTAATTAGCATGCAATGAACCTTCGCTTTCAGTTTATTATGAAAATGTTAAATGCTTATAAAAGCTGCTGTACCTGACTAAAATACTTGGTGCAGTTGAATGTATTACTTTAGTATTTACATTTGGCTTGCTATCCAACAGTAAGGTCTCTGTAAAACACAAGTAACAAGTCTTCCTTTCCCTGTCAGTTTGATTCAGTTACAAAAATAATATTTTCTAAGATACTCTATGAAATACTTTACACATCATTTACATGCTCTTCTTCACATGTTAATTTCCTAGTTCCACCAAAAAGTAATCTAAATGGTTAGAGCTACTTTGATCTTTAACAGTTCTATCCTTTAATTTGAACGTGAAAGTGTTCTTTTTCATGAACATACATTCATCTACAGAAGACTTTGTAGTGGAAATGGAAATTGTTCAACTTAACAGTTTTGAAATGCAGAATTTTTACACAGCCACAGTTTTGACGCATAGTATTAGAATGGAACAGCAAGGAAAATATAGTTTATCTTGTATTGCATGCGTACTGGTATCTATATACCGTGCTAGCAGATAGGTGCATAAAACAGGCTGACAGATTAAAGTTATATAGGGCTCTGTTGCACATACTTAGTATTATTATATTTCCCTAAATGAGTTAATTAGATCAGGATACAACTGCACATTATATGGTCTCTTTGAGAAACAGGATAGCAATGCCTCCTATGAAAGAGAGGGTTAAGTGTAGCAAAAAGCTTTTTCAGATACAGTCACAAATTTCTCATGTAACTGTCAGAGCTTATGATGGAGAGAAGTTGTACAAAGTCAGGTAGTTCTCCATTAGGCACAGCCTTCATCAATATTCCACTTCCTGTGGCACAAAAAAAAAGGTCAAAGCATAAAGACATCACTCCAGAATTCATAAATACACATACAGAAGAACCTCAACTTGGCATCAAGTGCATTTCCAGTCCAGATCTCTTTTCTTTAAAGGGATGTATTTTTGTCTTTAACTCAGCATTTTGTTGGACACTTGATATGGATTGGGTGGGCAGAACACAAAACAGGCAGGGTGCAGTGAACAGATGAGTTAGACAGGCTCTGTCACTGCCTGTCCTGCTGTCCAGGGACTTGGCAGCATGATCCTGTTTCTCTGTGACCACTTTGCCATCTAAACCTCTGGAAAGACAGAAATTATGCAGAGGGAGCTCAAAACATAGGGTGAAATCTGCTTGCCATGTCAAAAGCAAGAATTTGTTCATTTGCAGAATGGCTTTCTCCTCACGCAGCAAACCACAGAGGTCAGCTGGTGGGTGGGAAATTCTGAAATGAAAAGGGAGCTCCAGTTCCTGATGGCAGTGCTTGCTCCCAAGTGAGGTTTTAAATTAGGAGGCATTAAAGGCTTATTTTTAGACTTGGTGAAATTAAAATACTATCTTGTTTAAATATATGTGCATAATATTATCTGCCACTGAGCTGAACATTGCATTTTCCCCACTAAATATGTCGCTCCAATCTTGGTCTGTAAAAGTTAATGGAAAAGCTTCCTTGCCTTGCAGTTGAGATTGCCAGCCTATGATTTCTTAAGGACAAAATAAAATTATTTGCCAACACTGTTGTGGAGAAAACAGATTGGTTAAGCATTCACTGTAAGTCAATCTGACGGGTGCCCAGTAGCTGTGTATATGTAGGTAGTCAGTAAGACACCTCTAGAGTGTACAGGAGATCACATAGCCCAGCCTCTATAATTACAGATGAAAGTGTTGTTTACATATATTTACATGATACTTCTTCAACATCAGACCTGTGTGAAGGCACCCAATGGCTTGGAGAGCTTACATTTCTGCCAAAATTAAAGTAAGGTTGGTGAGCTTAGGTTTGACTTTCCCATTCCCCAGTCCTTCTAAGCCTGCCCTGCTATGTGTATCTTAGGGTGGGCAATAACTCCCTAGGACAGATGCCTAATGTGGATTGGAGGAGGCATCACCTGTCTTATATTGTAAGGCACAGCTCTTTTGACCTGGACACATAGTCTGACAAATCATAATAAAGGAAAAACTTTTTTTTTTTTTTTTTTAACTTACTCAAGATAGGTCTGTAAAAGAAAAGTTCTCTTGGTGTCCACAAATGTGTATTTGTAATTTATTATTATTCTGTGTATTTGTAATTTAGTCTTAATTTAGCTGGGTTCATACATTCATCACAGGACCACAGTGAACAACTTTATACTCTGCAAAGTTATTTAATTTCCATTGCTGCAATATTGTACAAGCAGAAATTATTTCACTCTCTCTCCTTGAAGGGAGATCTTCACTTGTAAACAATCTGAGGTCTTCTGCAGAAGATCTGTTTGAAAGCCAGTCCCATACCTTTCTCCTTTCAGCAGAAATCTTCTCATTAGCTTTAGAAGAATTTGGTTTATTCCTCTATGTCTGTATTCTTCAGGGATGTCTACAAGACTTAATGTTGGATATGCAATATATAAATATGTATCAGCATCAGACTGATACCTTTAAAAGTCCACTGTGCTTTGGTTTTGAAAGCACTTCTCCATGTGATAAGCACTTCTCTTTGCAAAAGCACTTCAATGTGATAAACATTTCTGATTCCTCAACACCCTTCTCTTTATCTCCAGGGTTTGTTCCCTGTGTCAGATCAAGTGTTAACAGACAACTTACTGAACATGTGTTGATCAATTAGATGCTGTTTAAAGGGACACTCCAAACCACATTCGAAATGCAGTGAGCTCCCTAATTAAAGCCCATTCCTAAGGTAACAATAGCATCTATGTTTATGTTCCCTTTACAAAGCCACCACCCACACTGCAGTGAAACAGAAATTATGTTTTTCTAGTCCTGTTTAATGTCCTTCTGCTTCTTTTTCTAGGCCAATATTCCTTCTACCAACATGACTGTCTACACCCTAGAAGCTGTATTTAATAGAACCAATGTTGCCATCTAGTGAGCATTTAAAACATAAAACATGTTCCTGTGCATTTTATGCACATATTATCAGGGCACTGTATCTTACCGTCATAACCTGTTTAAAGATGACAATCAGAATATCTTCATATTTCAATTTTGTACTCAGTTCACATGTCAACACTTAGAACTTTAGCTTGTTTTACAAATGAGCTAAAATTATGCATAGAATATTAAAAACAACCTTGTCTATAGTCTACGTTTTTAAGCATCATAATATAGTTCTTTAAAGAGATCAAATTGATAATCCTTTAAGTATATAAAATTACTCCCTCTCTCCAAAGATGAGAATGTTTTCTTCCATGACCAAACTTGGTAAAATATGTTCATTCTATTGAGAGTCCAGATAAAAGCACATAGAAGCCAACCATTTGTAGCAGTCATAATACATCCCATATATTACCATATATCATGGCAGTCTTCTTGGGAATAGCATTGTGCTGTGCTGTGAATATTGTGAGATTACAAATCACACAGAAAGATCAATGTAAATCCAATGGTGTGATAAGTACTGAGGTACACTGTTCCTGCCAGTTGTAAGAATAGACTTTTGGCTAGTTCCTTGTCAAATGCTTTGGAGCAGCAGTGTCAACAGCAAGAAGAAATGGCTTTCTGCAAGTAATGTTTAAAAAAAAAAAAAAGGACTGGAGCAGGTGTCAGAGCACAGAGGGCCTGGGATGTGTGAAAGAAGAATGTTGTTTTCCAGGGTTGTGACTCACACACAGCCCACCAAGGGGCAAACTGCAGATGAGAATCGAGAGGTCAAGGCAGTGACGCTTTAGGAATCACAGTAGTATGTGGAAGTGGCATACCAAAGTGTCTGCCAAAATTGCTATGGTTTGAATTCGTGTTTATTTGCTGCTTTCATCCTCATCCTTCATGGACTTAGTGTCATCTTTCCCACTAGTGTTTTTGTCAGGTGTTTCTGGGCAGGCAGCCCCAAAAATTACAAGGTAATTGTACTTTCTGAGAACTTAACCTGGGGTCCCTGTTACATTTCTTTGTCATCTTGGGCAGCACTGGTTGATCATTCCTTACTGCTAAGACACAAGAAAGGCATCAGAAGTTTGAGTTTACATTGTTTTTTCTTTCCCAGTACACGTGCAGCATCCTAATCTTGCCTTTCTGAGACTACAAGTCCAGTTTTTCACACTGCGTGCCTTCTGTCTGCTAGCTTTCATCACTCACTTCATGCATGTCACTGCTTTCTACTTTATTCCTGAGAATAAGGTAATTCTGCGTGTTTTGCATTTTCTGATGCTGTTTCCAGCTTCATAGGTAGTGATGTCTTTCATCAGTCCATTCAGCTTTTGATATTTTATTTCACAGAACAGCAGCAATTCCTTCATACGAGAATGAAAAGATAGGAGAATTCAAGTGAAATGCACGAGAGAGGAGCATAGATGTTCGCAGTGGAAAAATTCAGTGTGACAAGACACGGTTCAGAGAGAGACAAGTGCTGAAACTGATTATCAGAACACAGATTTTATAGTGCAGTAATCTTCAAGGAATGAAAGTCACATGTTAATGGAAATAGTTAACACAAGATACTAAGTCATGGATCCCTGTCTTGTGTTCCTTTTTCCTGTGACTGCATGGATGACTCTTCTTTTGATCAGTGAAGATTCTGTCATTGATTATGGTACCCAAGTTATTGCACTTTCTGTTGCTATACACTAACATCACTTTCATCCAACTCATTTGCCACACTACAAGGAAAATAGAACCATTGTAGAATGTTTTGTCATTACTTTTTAACATGTTTCTGTAGATAGATTGCTTAAAATCTTTATATAAAGCTAATTTAAAGACTCTGACAGTGAAACAAGTGCTAAAAGATATGTTAATATAGCTTTTTGCAGGCTATGGCAGGGCAAACCCTCACAAATACGGTTTAAAACCACTAATATTCTAATTATTCCATATATATTTCTCAGTTTAATAGAGAAAAATGTTCACTTCAGGTAATGAATGCTTAATTGTAAAAAAATGAAATCACCTTCTTGTTTCAGAACAGTCTCATTTTAATATAAACTTCTATTTGTGCAACCTATGCTCGAAGATGCTAAAAAACAGCTCATCTCAATAAATTTGTGGTAATTATATGGTGCCTTTAGAGTCCATTTGAACTCCAGCTATTTCCTTGGTTAGTGCTTTTGCAGCCAGTTAAATGATTTCTAGTTTTTGCTAAATTGGCTGAGTCCCAGGAGAAATTTTACTAAGTAGAGACCATTAAGCATTTATAAAAATCCTCTAGGATCTAACAGAATTCTGGGTCCATCCTCTAGGTTCCTTAAGATAAGGACTTAATTCCATTGTTTTGTTTCTATTAATTTATTAGCATTTTTTAGAAAGGCAAATGAAGCACTGATTTATTTTGAAGGAGAGAGAGGAAATAGAGAATTCACACACATAGCGTTTACTCTTTTTGCACTCTGTTAATGGCGTTAAGTTTTCAAAACTTAAACATAAGGAAAGGTAATTCCTAAACTAAATTCTAGCTCTTCTAGTCTCATGTGAGTGTTTTTATGTTTCATACTATCATCCTAGGCTGCATGTTACGTAGTGTTACAAATTTATTAAACAAATAGGGGTTATAAAAGTAGCTTGTTTTTTAAAGGGAAATAGTTTTTGCATTATGGCAAAAATATAAGAATGCCAGATGACAAGTGGAATGAGCTTTTTGCAACTCCTTTCAGGAAAAAATGTTCCTGTTCTTTTGAAAAAAAAAAAAAAATCAGACTTTTCATCCAGTTCAGGTAAAAAATTGAGACCTATTATTCATGTTGTCACGCAGCAACACAGGTGTTTTTACTTTAGTAGCTGTGTCACTGTCTCTACAACTGTCAAAGAATTGAAGAATAATCTCAATTCAATGAATACAATTATTCCATTTTCAAAAATTTTCATTTTGTAGTCAAAATACCCTTGAATTAGCATACAAAAAAGTGTTGATCCAATGCTATCTTGCCAAGGTTTTAGGTCCTAGAACAGAGATTTTTTTAGAATGCCTGGATGGAGTTCTGCTATGTATGGCTTACAGAAGCCAGCCAAAGCTGTGATGTTACTGCAGCATTAATTCAAAGTGGATCCCTCCCTGCAAGAGCTCAACTTAGGATATAAGCTGAGATAAGCTCTTAGCTACCCAACTGGATCCTAAGGGTAAGTGGCAAATTAAAGATTCATTATTCATTTTAATTGAAGATTATCAGTGTTTTAGGAGGCACACTTCAAAGTTTTTCTGTTCCCTGTGCAAAAGAAGTGAATGCAGAGAAAAACTGGAGTCTCTCCTGAGAAATGAGAAACAAATGAGAGAACTAAGGAGCCTGTAGGAAACAAATGCTGCTGTGGATGATTTTCACTTAACAGGCAAAAGTCACAGCTGGTGAATGTTGCCTGCACTCCATGGATTATATCCATCCCCACCAGCGTTGTACTTGACCTCAAGTTGGAGTTTTTCCTCAGTATTGTAGCTGGAGGTCCCTGAATATTGCAAGGAAGTGCCTGAAAAAGGCAGGAATGATTTATCAGTTGATGGTAGACCCCTGTGGATCTGTGGAATGCTGATTTTGGTTGCTATCTAGGTTGCAGTGTTCAGTTTTCTGTACATACTTGTATTTAAGCAATTCCTACTCTAATAATGCAATAAATGTTTGAGCAATTGCAGTCTTTGGAGGGTGCCTTTTGTGAGGTAACTCTTGAAATCTAAAGTGAAAAAAAATACAGCAGGAGAAAAACAAAAAGAAAGGGAGGGGTGGGGGGGTGGGAAGAGCCTGCCAGAGCGAACAAAACTGGAAACAGAAAGGATCATTCTGGAAGCGGCAAACTGTAGTCCCAAGTTTATGCGCTGTTGCTCTTCTCTTGCAACATATACTTTTTGCCTGTTTTATTGATGAAATAGAGCTTTTCCAGTCTTTCTTTCTCCCCAGTCCTTCTGTCAAGGATGTTGACAGATGTTTCTCTAGTTATTCTCCAGCTCCAAAGAAATGAAGCAGCAGTCTCAGACACTTGAGTTCCTACAAGTTTTGGATAAGTGACTGCTCAGTTGGCAAAGGAGACAGACAACTTTAGGGAAAGGCAGAAGCCACAACCCAGTCCCATGTTCCCCCTGAAGGCAGTGACTGATGACCAGTCAAACTGAGCAGACTGGTCCCTCATGCACACACATGTTGCCTGTTACCCACCCAGACACTGGGGTTGGAAGGTCAGAGGGGAGTGGCAAGTGGTGTTTAACGCATCTGTAGGGATCCACGTTTGTTTCACTAACCGCTGTATAGCCGACTTCACAGGGCAATCCTCACAGAATTGCGTCTCTTGGTTCTGTCTTATGTTTTAGGTAGGCCAGGACAAATGTAAAAACGAGTTCCTTCCCTGAAATAGCATTGATCTCTTGTGGTCCTCTTCAGCTTCCTGATGTAGAGTTTTCATTTTCTTCTGGACATCTGCTGTGCCATTAAACTTTTATAGTTTTTTAACTGCTGCATTGAAAGTTCCAATTAAATTATCTGCCCATTGGTCTGGCTTCTCTCAAGGCCTCATCAGGCCCTGCTGCAAGAAGGGCAGCATGCCCTGTGCTGCACAGAGTGGGGACCAGCCTGACCTCTCAAGTTTCTGCTCTTTCTCCATGCCAACAAGCACCACTGGATTTCCTTGTCCTCTAAGAACAGATGAGTCTCTACAGCTAGAATAGTGGGCCATTATAGAAAGCCAGTCAGAGACATGCAGGGCAATAATGAAATGTAAGTAGACCCCCCGTGATGTATTTTGTTTGAGCGTTTCTGGTTTTTGAAATCATTGGTTACAATTATTGACAGTTTCCTTGATTGAGTATGTTGTTTCTGATTTATCTCTCTGGAAGCAAGTATTTCTTTCTAGATTTTTTTTTAATGAAGCACAGAACATCTGTAGAAAAAGTTTCAAGGTAGCAATACTAAGAAAACCTCAAATTTAAAGTCAAGCTGCCTAATGTGAATGCTTCCACATCCCAGTCTATTCCAGAGTTTGGATATTGGCAGCATTATTTTCTGTGGACCACATTTCCCAGACGGAGTCAATCTGCCAGGATATGCTGTGATTTTCTTGTATCAAGTGATAAAGATAGGAGATATAGCTCTAATGTAATAAACCCAGTATGTAGACAAAGCAGGAGGAGTAAAGCACCTAGTCTACATTTGTGTTTACATTCTGTGAGAGATAGATAAGCTTTACAAATCTTTCAGTTTACAGGCTGGTGGTGTACTGTCATCCAAGCTCAGGAATTCTTTCACTTGCAATTAATTTTCATTCAATAGTTGGAGCAGTTGGTCCTTAGAAATTAAAATGTTGCAGACTTCAATTCTCACACTTGTGTGGCTAGAATAATTTCTTTTGTTTTCATACAGCAAGTCTGCTGTAACTTATGTAAAATGGGAGCTGACAATATTTCAAATTGAAATGCAATTCACAGTGAAATCACAAAAGCAGTTGTCTTTTGTGGTCCTTGGAGTCCGAACAAACAGGTTTTCTAGTTGTGTACATGCAGTTACCCAGTGATAGGGGACCCTTGAAATCTATGGCCCAAGATTTTTGAAAACAAAATCAACTGAAAGTCAAGACTTGATATGTGAAGTAGTTGTAGTGGACTCCTCTTCTGGAGAAGAGGAGGAACATAGCTACTAGATTATCACCCCTGCAGGGTACCTCCATAGGCTTTGGGCCTCTCCATCAAGACAGTATCTCTCTTCCTGTTGTGTGTAGATGTTTTCTTCCTTCCCCCATTGTCCATTTTTTTCTAGTTCTAATAAAAGAACTAATCTGTTGAACTTGCTGGTCGTGTATTTCAGAGCTGACAGGTCTCACAGAAATTCATGTATTTTTGGTACCAGACTGTACCTGTGATAGGACAGGTTTACATTAAATGGCATTTATATTGTTGTCGTTCTCCTTGGGATTTGCCAAGATGTGGACTGACTCCAACTTCATTAACAAAAAGACACTAAAATCTGAAAATGTCGGAGGGAAAAAAAAGGCTCATGATCTGGGAAACCCTTTAAAAGTGACATTGTTTTCTCTGATTGCATTGGATCTTCTGTTGCTGGACCATCTTGAGAAGCCAATACGGATGTGTACTTCTTTTACTTTTTGCATCGTGTCAGCTCAGCCACTGAGCTGTAGGCTGTATTTACATAAAGCTCCTTCCAGGGATTCCAGCACAGAATGTAAGCAAGGAGGCTCCTCTGCTGAATGAGCAGTTCCCTTCTCCTCAGAGACTCAGTGTACCCTTTCCGTGGCACACTCAGCCTTGCCTAGCCCGCGGCACAAGAGTTTCAAGTCTGTCTTGCACCTGATTCCTCTTTGGATGTCAGCATTCAGAGCTGCTGCTTGCTGTGATTGCCCCAGGCCTTTGCACATCTAAATTGGTTTTAATGTCAGCTCAACATAAGCATAAGTAGGTAGGGAAAAGATGCATGGGGTAAAACACAGGATGCCATCCCTAGAAAGCCCTGGAGAGTTTCTCAGCACTTTGTTCCTCAGGTAAATACATAAATGCTAGGAAAAGGAGGGGAGCTGAGGAGCTTTTCAGTAGTGTAGAACTGCTAATCAAGTATATTTTGAGGTCAGTGAAATCAAAAAGTCTTGTTTTCAGATTGTTGACATCAGATCACTTTGATTAGAAATCTGTCTGTGCAATAATATGAAATTATGGAATATGAGACATTTATTGTAAGAGAGATGTCCATTTATCTTCAAGATTTTTATTATAAAATGCAACACCTTACCATCAAAGGTAAAGACTTCCATCTAACCTTCCATAAGAGAACAGTGGGTAGATCACTTTATTAATATACATTCTTAGTTATCTTTAGGTTTTACTTTTCTTATAAAAACCTGCAACTTTATTATCTTCAGTGCCTTTCTACTGAGTATCACTTAATAAACTGTGAGAGTAGCACAGGCATCTGTCCTTCAAATAGCACTCCTCTAACAGTGTTTACAGGGAACATATATGTCTACATCCTTTTTTTCAGCTTTCCTTCTTGCTGCTGTTTCTAAGTTTAGTCAGTATTTGGACAAAGAAACAGACTTATTTTGGAACTCCTGGCTTCAGATCCTTACAGTCTATGCAAACTGTTGAGAATCTGAAGAGTTAACAATGGCATACCTAGTTCTTTCTACTTCCCATGCTCAGATTTGGCCAATGCACTGTCAGTGTCTTTTTCCCTTTTTCTTCTGCACAATGCTGGTTCTGCTGCAAGTGCTTCAGTTCACTTCTGTTCACTTTGTTCCTTTGTTTGTCTTAGGCAAATTTTTCAGGCTGAAGCAATAAGCTTAATTAGATGTGTATATCCCAAAGCTGTAAAATAGGGAATGGTCAGTTTTCTGTAACATGTTTTATCACATTTCAACTCCTGATTCTAATGAATTCATGTTGAAAGTTTTTGTGGGTTTTTTTTTTTAATCCACTCAAGTGGCTTTTAGGGCAAAGGTCTGCTTTAAAATACTTGTCTAAGAAGTTTACTCATAGTTTCAATGGGTTTCCAGGGCAACATTGAATGCTTCCTTTTCTGCTTGCTTCCTGCATTCCATGTTGTGAAGTAGTTTCTAAGGCTGCAATTTCAGGACAACTTTAAGGTAGCTTATTGCTGTGTGTGAGATTTATGTCCTTTATCTCTCCTTCTAAACCCAAGATACTAGTTTTAGCCTTCACCCCTTGCTAAAACCAGTCTCCATGTTCTTACTCATCAAATTCAATCAGAAAATGATCCAGCTTTAAACTAACTTGAGAAAAAGATACCTGTTTCCTCTTCTTTTATGAGTCACACCAAGGTGATGCAAATGTTCATGGCAAGTTCAAGCAGTCAGTCAATTTCTGAGACACCTGGCAGCTCTGAAACGTGCAGACCACTGAGTTCAGCAGATTAGTTCTTTTAGAACTAGAAAGAAATGGACAATGAGAAAAGAAAGCAAACACCTACTCACAGCAGGAGAGGAGATACTGCCTTCACACTGGGATTGTAGCCTAAAGCCTGAAGAGCTACCCTGCTGGGGTGATAATCAACAGCAACGTTCCTTCTGTTCTCCAGGCTAGATGAGTCTACCAGTTACTGCATAGGTTTGGGGCAGACAAAAGCAATTGGGTAAACAGGATCTCCAAATGAAATTTATTTAGACATATTAAATCACTTTCTGAATGTAGATTCTGTATAGTTTCACAAAAATCATTGTTATTTTCATCTGCAGTTCCACTGTTTATCAAGATCATTTGGATTTGGGTTGAATACTGAAACATTTTGCAATAATGAACTTCCAAACTAAAAACAAATGAGAAAGGTAGCATTGGAAAAAAAAGATTCATTTTCTTAAATGTGCATTTTCCAACAACTTCAATGTTTTCAGCATTTTGCTGTTCACTGTTCCATGCAAGCTATTTTTTACTCTTCTTCTCACAGATCGAATTGCACAGAATATCATTAAATCTCATTTGGAGACATGTCAATATACAATGGAGGAATTACATCAGCTAGCATGGCAGACCCACACATATGAAGAAATAAAGGTTTACCAGAGCAAGGTAATATGTTTTATTCTTCTGTAATATAGTTTTTCTTCTGCTTGAAATTGTTAACAGAGTAATTTGCTTGTCAAGAATACACTGATGAGTTTCATCTAGGTCAAAATACACTTTTCAGTATCTCTGGTTACTGAAAGCAAAGCAGTGACACTTCATAAAAAGACGCAGCAGCTTTCCAGCATACTGGGCTGTTTGCTAATGTTAAAGCTTAGGTATGGTCATGGAATTCAGTTTTCTGTGCTTGTTATTACAGATATAAACCTCATACACAAATTCAATTAACTTCAGTGTGATTATGATTGGATCTTCTCCTGTAAGAATTTTAAGAAAATAAGACAACATAACCCTGATCCCTTATGATTTTGAAAACACAACTGCTTTTTATGTGAATAACAAATACCTATCACTTACAACAGTAGAAAATAACAAACTAAAAGTACTCCTTGAATTGAAGCTATTCAATATTGGGTGGAAAAATTATCTCATTACACTACATTTTTGTTCTGCTTCTGCAATTCTCAGGTCAAGTTCAGTCTATTTTCCACTGGCACCTCTTCAGATGTAGTCCAGTCAACACAAACCTCTGTGCCTCTTGCACTGGTTTCATTAGCGATGAGTCTTCAGTCAGATTTAAGTTAGCACATTAGCTGGTCATGTAAGACACAGGAGAGACTCCAGCTCGTTTTTTGAAATCTGAGGGGCTATGCAGTATCAGCAGGAACAAAAACACACCGCAGTTTGCAGAGCTGTGGCATGAAACCAAGAACATACATTTACATTTTCACACGTGTATGCAAGGAAAATGATTATCAGGGAGTTATGTAATCTGTGCTCAGATACTTCAGTTATATATTTTAAGTTTCAAACTAATAGCATTGCGCCATTTCTTGCCTAAGAATGCTAGTGGAATGTGTGCATTTTTTGTGCTACTATTAGTCTGTCCTGCACAAAAGCCAACATTGGAACCATTCTGCTCCTTTGAAGAGGCAATGCCAGGGTTCAGATGAGTGGGGCAATGGCTTGTGAAAAAAGGCTCCTGATGAGAAGTGTTGGGTACCTAGAGAAAAAGAGACTCTGCCAGCTCTGCCTGGGCATGGAGATGGAGTCTGGGGAGCCCTGCTGTCTGCAAGGCCACCTGAAGAACTTAATGCACGGGTGTACCTGTTTGCTCACCGCTTTGCTTTTCCCTGTGTGTTTTCCCGGAAGACAAGAGAAGCTCTGTGGCAGCAGTGTGCCATTCAGATCACCCATGCCATCCAGTACGTGGTGGAGTTTGCAAAGCGCATAACAGGCTTCATGGAGCTCTGCCAGAATGACCAAATTCTCCTTCTTAAGTCAGGTGGGTAAACACCAGAGGCTTGAGACTGATTTAGCACCCAGCATCCTAGAAATGTACTCTCCTGTCTTTTTCTGCTAATCATTTTAATTTTGGAGGTGCCTTAATTTCTGTCTGTTACGTTAAGAACATTAACCTTCCTGTATTTTTCCAATTCAAGATGTTACTGCCTTCTGATCCCCTTCCCTCTACAGTCAGTTGTGATTATTAAGTACACACACACACACATAAAACCATTGCAAAAACTGCAGTCTCCAACATGACATGTGGTGGAAAGAGCCTGCAAATTGAGCTGGTCGAATCAGTCATCTGCCGTCCTGTAAAATCCCCACTTGTCATTAATGAAACGAAGGCAGGCTCACCGGGGCCTGCCTCTGTGGTCATCTTTAATCTTTTTAATGAGACTAAAGAAATACTCTACAGCCAATGCACAGGAGGGAAAATTCCTGCTGGTGCCAGTCGGTTTCAGAATAAATGAGAGTTGTGTGCTCCAGCCTTACTCTCTCTGCGTGCCAGGTTTGCATGTGTGTGCATAAGGGCAAAGGGGAAAAGGCTTTCCTTTCTTTTATCAAGGGACTCAGTAATTTCTGTCCTCCAGAAGAATCCTGACAAGATTTATCATGACTATACAGTAACACTGCCAAGCTCAGGAGGACAAAATGGCATGACTAAGTGAACCACAAGAACCATGACTGGTAATTAACTACATTTACCCTGTCATATCAGTTTCTTGCTCTCTCCATGTGTAAAAGGTAGGGTGCTGTGTGAGGCAGCTTGTTAAAACTAAAGTGCTTCTATTTGAAGAGAGATCTCTCCACTAAGGCTGAAAGCCTGTGTGGTTCAGCACTCCATACACAGAAATCACTGACTATTCTGAGTTGGAAGGGACCCACTGGGGTCATCACGTTCAGTTTTTCAGTGAAGGGCTGAATGAAGATGAAACTCACAACCCTGGCATTATTAGCATGATGCTCCCACCAACAGAGCTGACCTCAGTGGCAAAACCAGAATCACTGACTATTCTCAGGTGTAAGCGATCCCACAAGGATTATCCACTCCAACTCTGAAGTGGCCCACAAGGGAGTCAAACCCACAGCCTTGACATTATGAGCACCATGACTGTCTTGGTGAGGGACTGGGCTCTGGTGATCGGCACAGTTGCAAAGAGAAGTGGTAAAGAGACATGGAGTGCACAGGAAACCTACTACAAAAAGGGATTTACAGCACAAAAAATATTTTTTAATTTCATACTAATTTTGAAAAATATGCTCCAATGCACCCCTAGGAGACTTCATTTGATGGAAAAGCTAACAAAACAACTGCACCTTCAGGAAAAGATTTATTTCACTCTACTATTGGAAAACATGGTTAAGCTATAGCATATAAAAATACGTCAGGTTTTATTTTCTGTTTTGCTGTTAGTACTGACCAGGAGTTAGAAAATGAGGACTTTTCTCTCAAAAGCATGCCTGTGGAAGAATCCTCAGATTCAGATTTCATCTTACAGGAGCTCTGGATTTAGTTAAGGGATCTTAAAATTTTTCCTTCCACTTTTCCAGCTGCATACTTTTGCAGTTAAGAAATAACATGCAAAGATAAGGATTAAAAAAGAAGTGTTTCTTTCTCTATACAACAACCAGTAAAAAAGAAAAAGGAGAAGAAAAAGAAAAAAACCCAAGAAGTAAAAGCTATTTTAGGGGTGCTCTTGGCAGTGTTTTTACTTGTACTATCTCTAAAAATGCTTTATGATGCTCTCCCTCTCCAGCCAAAATAAGCTGGGATTTTTTATATGCCTTGAATGAAACTGGTTTTTGTTATTTAAAAAAAAAATACAATTACTGAAAAGGAGTTTCAATAAATGTCTGTTTTTCAGGGTAAAGTATTTCAAACTGAAATTATTTTCCCTAGATCTAAATTCAGATTCAGTTCAGGCTGCTAGTTTTCTGCAAAGGGTGAAAAAGTCAACCTATAGAAAAGGTGCTTAGACTGCACTAGAAATGACCACTTTCTATACTCAAAGCAGACAGAAATATTTTTTCTCACATTCATAGATTTATAATCTAGATATCTTCAAAGAGTGTCTGTCCCTTCTGATGTTTCCGATGACTGATGGCTTCGTAAAGATCTTGACATTTCCTGTACTCTGATGTTAGGCAATAATACCTGGTACCTCTGCTCTTTTTTCTGTCTGCTAGGCTGCTTGGAAGTGGTTTTGGTGAGAATGTGCCGTGCCTTCAACCCACTTAACAATACTGTTCTGTTTGAAGGAAAGTATGGAGGGATGCAAATGTTTAAAGCTTTGGGTATGTTGCTCTTCTTTTTTCCAACCAACTGCATTGAGCCACATAGCAAAAAATCTGTCATTATGAGAATAGTGACCCACAGTGTAAATCTCCAGTAAAGGTTGAATCCCCAAGTCTCCAAATGTCTAGGCTGGAATAGAAGGGAAAAAAAATGTGACTCTATTAGCTGCTAGCAATGATAAGTGTTTTTCTCTAATAAAAAAGAGCAGCAAGAGTTTTTTTCAAATAGATTTCTTGCCTTCTGAAGTTTTGAGGAACCATGAGTTTATGGCAGGAGCCAAGGTGTTTATCTTTACTGTTCAGTTGCTTTTGATGTATCAAATCCCTCCCACTAATTTTGTCTGCAGAAGGCAATTTTAGCCCCAGCAATGAGGAGGCTAAAATAATGAGCTGGTACAACTTGATAAAAATACTGTTTTGCCTAAAACTTTTAAGTAAGCTCATATAGATTAATGTACTGAAAAAATTACTTTGTTTCTCAACATGATATTGAGTGCTGCCTGAAATGTTAATAGTGAAATGTTTGTGTTTTGTATATCTATCAGGCTAATACTATAAGAAATCGATTCAGGCCCAAGCTGAAAGAGAGATAACAGCCTTCAAATGTATATATATATCTTTTTTTTTTTTCTTAGTGTGTATCATAAACATACTACTTCTTTACAAGTTTAAAGCATTTTTGAATGTGTGTTGGTTGATTTTTTTTTTCTTTACAATGCTTTTGCAAATTTTCATAAACATTTGTACTGTTAATTAGTAAAATTATATATGAAAGTTTTCTATGGCTAGTCCTTCCTCCTCCCTTGGTTTAATATCTGTTCAGAAGTACCAATTCTTGCCTCATTGGGAAAGGAGTGCTCTCTTCTAAGATATCTGTGCAATTTTTCTACTTGACCCTGATTGTTGATATTTTTTTCACTTCTGTGTACATTTTAGTGCCATTTTCGGGTTAGGTGGAAAAAGCACTTGCTTTAGCAGAACAGAAATTTGGGAGCATCTTCTTCTGACACCAAAACTATCCCTGCAGGTTGAAGAGCTGATTTCTAGCATTGGTTTTGTCCTCTTTGGTCTGCAGGTTCTGATGATCTGGTAAATGAAGCATTTGACTTTGCAAAGAATTTATGTTCCTTACAGCTGACTGAAGAGGAGATTGCCTTGTTTTCATCTGCTGTTCTGATATCACCAGGTAATTTTTCATTCCAAACACTGATTTTTTTCTCTCTTTATCCACCCCTATTTCTACATACTTAAATAGCTGTTTAAGCTGCATCAAATAATGTTAATCAATGTATTAAGCAGTGGAAGAATACCTGAATTACCCAAATATACATATATTGGAAGTAGATCAAAAGTGTAACAAACATGGAGCAGGATTGTGTGGACAAGAAGTGCAGGCTGGCCTTCCTCCAGGCCATGTGAGGAGAAGCACATTACTCAAGATGTGCATGTTCCTCCTAGCTTTCTCAGGGAGCACAAAACTCGCCACCCTGACCAGGTTATATAGTCCATTACTATGATGGGCTTTTTTCTTGGGAATGAGAACACAAGCAGTAAAAACTGGTCTGTGGTCCTGTCTGAACTGAGTTCCAGGTGAGAGGTAGTGATTAGAAGTGCAGAAATGCTCTTTTTCATGTACTCATATACCATAGCTCTACACAGGCAAGCATGGATTTAATGGAGGGAATGATGGCTGGCTGAACACAGAGGAGACTTATGATGAAGTTGACTCAAAAAATGGATCAAGTATACAAGCTCACAGTTTAGTGTGAGATTTTTAAATATGCCTCAGGGAATGTAGACACACAGTTTCATCTAAGGGTAACATCTTAAATAGCCTTACAAAAAAGCCACTCCATGAATTATTTTTCCAACTTTTTCTACTGAAGTCTTTTAGGTCACCTTGCAGTTTTGCACATCTGTGTTGGAGATTATGTTAGTCAGAATTAGGCTGTCACAGATGGTCTCAACACATTAATTCTCATCATAAAAACACTGACTGAAAGGACTCTACTCCTTTTTTTGTTTACTTTGAGCAGTTCTTGCTATTGTCTGCACAGAAGACGTCCTGACTTTCTCTGGGACAGCAGACTTGCAATGCCCCAATGGGTTTCTGTCCATCATTCCTCTCTCAGTCCGAAAAGACCTAAGCTAGGTGTGTGGCAGAGTGGCTAGCTGCTGGAAAAATTAGATGGAATCAAAATTCTGATTAATTTCTGCAGTTCTTAGTTTGCAAGCCAGAGGATACATGCAGTGTCTCCTATTGCTTTAGCTTAAAAAAAAAAAAATTAAAAGGAACAGAAGTGTTTGGTGCATGCAGACAGCTTATTTCTGTAGTCTGTATGCATGTGTAACTAGCCCTAAAACACAACAAGAAGGAATAATGGGCTGCAGCAGCATGTGCATGAGTGAAAGCAATCTTTCTTCCATTAAAAAACTGTGTAAATTCGGATTGTCTAAATAACTTCTGTTTCAGCTGGGCTGCTGAGTTTGAGGGTAGGAAGACAGAGAAAATAAACCAGAATGAACTGATACTGAAATGTGCCATTTATTTTCTTAAAATAACAGTAAACAACAGAGAAAGAAATATTTCCTTCCACCCTTGATGTTCAGGTTCCTTCACAATAAAGAGTTTTCATCATGGCAGCAAATTAAAAAATTTAAAAATCAAGCACTGCTTCACAGAAGTCCCTGTACCAGTCCTTTCATCAACTAACACAAACTTACAAAGATTCCATGTAGGAAGTACTCATATTCAGGTTTCTTTTCTACAGAAGTCACCACCTGAAAGATGATTCTTGCAGCCTTGATCTCAGTGTTTAGGCAGCTTACAGAAACCAGAGCAGTCCACTGGGAGTAAGGGGACCTGAGAACATTCATGAGTAACATCCCTCAGTGGTTTTGCAAAGGCCAGCATCACATCCATTTTCTGTCTAATTCAGAGTACAAATCTATATTTTCCATTTCATGATGGACATAACCACACTGCTTGAAGGTGATTCTCTAGCTTGATTTGTGATTTCAAAAGCTGAAATGTTGTATAAATCCAGTAAAGGCTGCAGAGACATCTCCACCTGCAAACATACAAGAGAGGCATGTGGTTAAGACAGGAGCATGGCTGCTCCCTTGTGCCAGTCCCTATCCTGGAATTTTGACTTGCCATGTTCCT
The DNA here is from genome assembly GCA_032173965.1 of Sitta carolinensis. Classification (NCBI taxonomy): domain Eukaryota; kingdom Metazoa; phylum Chordata; class Aves; order Passeriformes; family Sittidae; genus Sitta; species Sitta carolinensis. The sequence continues at coordinate 63,418,665 of CM063313.1, forward strand.
TCTTCCCATCTTCCTTTTTGCAAAAGCACATCTTGTCTGTTTCTGAGCTGTCTCTCATCTTCTTTCCTACACTATTCTCTAGCCCAGTGGACTGTGTACTCTTGGAAGATGGACAAGTTCAAAACCCAAGGAAAAGTACACTAGTTATCCAGTGCTTCTTCTGTCCCTTAAAGAAGGACAGTGACACAAGTCACTATTGACTTTTCCCTGCTTTTCTGTGAATATAGCCAGAGTTACCTGTGAAATACCAGCCAAATTTGCAGATGGTGTTCAGGTGGCAGAAACCACGTTTTGGGAGACAAACTTAGCATCCATTAAAAAGGTTTACCTAGCTCTTGTCATGAATTTAAGAACTCTTGTTCATGCTTCATGACAGGTGAGTGATGAACCTGTCCTTCAACCACCTTGGTCTATTTTTAAGATTATTCTTGTGACAGAAAGGTAAACCTCTAGGGATTGGTCTCTGTGGTAAATCTTTCTAGATCCAGTCTGCCACAATGGGCATTAATTTAACCCTATTTAAAGACCAGGTTCTGCAATAGCATAAAGTTTGACAACCTAACATGTGAAGTCTAAACATTACTGTGTGCTTATTTTGTAGAAAGGGTGTGTGTTCTCAGCTAATTCTGTTTCTATGGCCACTGATGGCACAGGAACCATTGGCTGATCTTCAGGAGACACAGTTCTCTAACATTTACAAAATACTGTTCTCTTTTCCTGATCATCTGTTAAGTAGCTTAGGTTTGTTTTTGTCTCTTTTCTCAGTACTTGACAAACAACTCTCTTCATACACCCCTCCCCAGAAACAGTCAGACAAATGGCATAATTGTGCTATTCCTGTGATGAAATGTTGCTCAGTTCTAGCCTGTGTGTATGTGTGCTCATTGAAGTCGTTAACTTAATTTATTTCTGTGACTTTAGTGATGAGGAATGGGTGAAAGAAAAGTGAAAAGTTTTTTTCCTGAATTTTTTAATTTGTACATTAGGATTCATGCCTGTGATAAGAGAAGTTTTCTTATTTCCCATATGAAAGCTAAAATCTATACCCAAGAATTGGTCTAGATTCAGGGAGAAAAAAACAATTTGCAGTATGGGAAAACAGAAGGTTCAGTGGTGCTGAAAGAATGCTGCATTAATGGGTTTGGATTGTCTTGGGGTCTGCTACATCTCTTTCTGTGTGTTTGTCTCCTGAACCTCTGACTTGTGAGAATATAGACCAAAAGGACAACCACCAGCACGTCGGGTTTGAGTCCAGTAGAAGCCATATAGGTTTTAAAACAACTGTGTAGCTGTTATTCTACCAGATAATCTTGTATTTTGTGTTGTTTAAAAAGAGAATATTTTTAAATAATAAGAAACTTACAGTTTGCAATTCTTTTGAATTATTAAAGAAATTCTCTTGAAGAAAGCAATTTCTTTTTATTTAGAATATATTTTTCTCAAAATGTTACCCTAGTAAATAATGAGACATATTAATGTTTGAATAATTATGTTCTTTTGTTTTCAAAGATCTGTTTTCATCAGTAGGTTTATTATTTATGTATTAAGACACTGAGATATCATGACATGTTTATTATCTAGCCAGTATGAAATTACAACACTGATTGTACCAACAGAGAATAACAAAATATTGAGCCATATTTCATTTCTGTTCCATCTTTATGCCTAGGATCCTGTTTTAAACAAAGAGATGCAGAGCCAGAACTGTGTTCTTGTATGTTTTGTTAATTAAGTGCTCAGGTGATCCTTTAATGGATTAAGACACTTTGTCTCTGAAACCATGTCTTTAATTACCATACAGTCCTTCCTCCTGAGAATTATGATTCCTGTGGATACTTGCCAGCACAGTACTCTGTGAACACCATGAGCATGCCCCACATCTGTGCATTCTTTAACTTTTGTTTCCCTTTTTCTCAGATCGAGCCTGGTTATTAGAGCCAAGGAAGGTCCAGAAGCTTCAGGAGAAGATTTACTTTGCACTTCAACATGTTATTCAGAAGAACCACCTCGATGAGGAGACGTTGACAAAGGTAAGTTGTTTAAGCAAAATGCCAAGCAGTCCTCAAGCGTGATCCTTCTCTTTCCACAGCCATTTCTGTATGTTTGGCCACATTAATGTAAGCTAAAAGAAATGCACCATGTGCTTGCCATATGTAGAAGATAGGCTCATTTGACTCCTCTCCCTGTTGCCTCTTACTCCATTTTTTGTTCAATATACCAGCAATTTCAATTCATACCCTTTATATAAAGAATGTGACTGCCTTACAAAAGTGCTCATTGAAGCTGTTCCTTGTTAAATGCATTTTGGACCCTTGTCTAAAATTTTAGGTGCAGCTGTTTCTAGGCTCTTAAAGTAAGAACAAAGTCTAGTCCTTTGGGTAGGTCTTGATGTAGCTTAGAGTATCACTTTCTGTTACTCAGCAAGACACTAACACAGTTCATTTTGGAAAATATAATTTATACAAAACATGCTTCCACCTTCTTCCTTCTTTGTTTTTGTTTCAATGTCTTACAGTTAATAGCCAAGATACCAACAATTACTGCACTTTGCAACTTGCATGGAGAGAAACTGCAGGTATTTAAGCAATCTCATCCAGACATAGTGAACACACTGTTTCCTCCATTATACAAGGAGCTTTTCAATCCAGACTCAACCACTGGCTGCAAGTGAAGGGATAATAGAATTTTCACGTAGTCATGGAATGCATCACTAGTAAGACAAAAAGAAATGTTTTCATGAAGAAATTATTAAAAATGTCACTACTGCAACACTAGGAATGTCCTGCACTTAATAGAATTATTTTTCACCGCTACAGTTTGAAGAATGTAAATATGCAACTCTGAGTGGGGATGTCTTTTTTCTCTTTTGTTTACTCTTTTTTTTTTTTTTTTTTTTTTTCTTTTTTTAATTTTTGAACTGACAATGAATATACAAATATAGGACACTGGGTGTTAGCTTTTTTTAAATTTACTTTTATTGGGGGATGTTTTGGGAGACAACTGTTCCTAGAATTTTATTGTAGATATACATGATAATAGAGCAGTACTTTGCAGTATTACTCTTGCTGTTTATTGTTCAAATATAATTTAAGAAAATTCCACTTATTAGACTGCCTAGTTCTATGTTTTTAGATAGTTTAATGCATGTGGAGATTTGTAGCTGTCTTGGAAATTATGGTGCATATATGGAAGACACACACACACACACACACACATATATATATGTATGTATGTGTGTATATATATATATATATATGTATGTATGTATGTATGTATGCATTATATGCATACATGCTGTAACTTAAAATCACATGCCTACATTTAAAGAATGCTCAACCCAGCTGTCATGTATTTCTTACTTTCCAAGTAATATATGAGATTTACTTTGGGCAATCAAGATTTGCTTTGCCAGAGTTAAATTGTCAGCTGCCAATGTGTAATGGCAGGATCACTTCTGAGATGTATGTATAATGTAGTGCATGTGTGCTGTGTGTAAATCAAACATCAGGAATGTATCAATGGTGCAAAAGCCTTGTCTGGATGGTTTTAGTGAAAAGAGGAGTAGGATTGGGTTTTTTCTTATTTTCTCACTGTTACAGAGATAGAACATATATAAAAGTGAACATAATAAGACCTGATCTCAGTAAAGTATATGAAACATGGAGTAAAAATGTAGACAATCCCATATGTACATTTTTCTGATTTCACACATGATTTTGTTTTATATATACTGCTTTGAAAAGTAGCTTCAAGTCTTGGTTTGTGTTTTGTTGAACTCGTTAGAAAGATAGGTAGCAAGCTCAGTGAAAACCATAGCAAGCCTAAAATGTATCTCTGAAGAGGAAGGAAAGAAGAAGGAGGAAAGTCAAAAGTGTCCGTGGTTACAAAGGACAGTATAATTGTCACTGTTTCTGACAGTCATCATCTAGATGGGACTGATGGATTCCATTACACTCATACATCTGTGTATGTTTTAAACACATGCATATATGTATGTATATATCTGTATGTATATAACTGTATATATATATGCATATAGGATTTATTTTAGATGCATTTCAGGAGTGGAGCAAAGGATTGGAGCTTTCTTTTTGTCTGTCTCTGAACTGACTGTATGTGCATTTACTTGCAAAACCAAAGGCAAACAGAGGGGAGTGGAAGGCTGCCATGGACTTCATCTTGTGGATTAATTACATTTAATCAGCAGTCATTATTAATGGGTCTGCATACTGCCAGTAGTACAAAACACAGATGTTTTAGCTATGAAAGAGGGATTCAGTTTCTGCTACATCTCTCTTTGCCACTTTTACCCATTGTGAACTCTTCCAGAGCAGTCTCCTCCTGGGATGACAGCAGAGGGCATAGAGCAGAAATAAGAAGAAGCAAGCAGTAGAGAAGACAGGAAGTGAGGGCAGGATCACAAGCAGATGCGTTTCTTTATTTCAAACCACGCAGAAGCCAATGCAATCTGAGGCAAGGCAAGGGAGGCACAAAGGACCTGCCCATTTGCGAGGCTTATGGAGGGGGGCAGCGTTGCAGGGAGCCCACAGGGACACAGGTGGGCCCTGGGGTGGGTGAAGAAAATCAGTCTGTTGTAGTGATAACTTAATGCCCTGTGCAGCCCTGGTCTCAAGTTTCTCTTTTCTGCATGAGCAGAAAATTCACAGGCTGTTTCAAGTACTTCGTGGAGTTCTCCCTTGCCTTCCATCAGTCAGTTTGCAAGTTTGCATATTTATTTTGTGGCAGAATCGCATCTAGAGAATATCACAACTTGTTTGTTCTGTTTTAGCAATGCCAGAACAGATACAGTAGTTACAAACTCTCAGCAAATAAATGTTTCAGTGCAGGTCCATTACAACTTAGAAAAAAAGAAAAATTTCTGTCCAGCAAATTTAGTTGTGAAAATTTTCTTGCAAATGTGACCTACTCTTTAAAATTGCTTAATCCTATAGAACAGCAGTTACTAAAGTTACCTTTTTTACTCCCAATTCAGAACACATTTCTCTAGTGATTACCTTGAAATATCTTCAGTTAACATAACAAAGCATTGCTCTTGATGCTTCTTTATACCACTCTGTTAGACTGACAATCCTTTATAAGGTTATTTACCTGTTTGCAGCCCTTTTTGTATGGCAAATCCAAAAAAATTATCCCAAATTTCAAGTATGAGTATATCAAAACTTAATATCTACTTTGTACTGTTTGTGTAGATTTATTGGGGAAAAAAAATTGAGCCATACTGAACTCTGGAACTGTTTTAATTGTAGGGGATTCATGTTTTCCATGATTTCCTAATACAAGACCACACACATACTGTTTGAAATATTTTATAAATTCATTTTCAGTATATCAAAAGTATATATTTAGCCAACCCATATAAATATAGAATAAGTGATAAATACTACTGTTCATAGTGCTGCTTAATAAAGGGGTTTGTCATGTTTATAAATAGTCCTTCACAATTGCGTGTTACATCTTGAAAATGTTGTTTTCTTCTCAAATAAGATAATCACTCCTTGGGATTTTTGAATTACTTCTCAGGCAAGATAACTAAATGGAGGTCATCAGTGAAAATTATGCTAATTATCCACAGGGCCTCTAATCCTTAAAGCACTGTTCTTATATCACTACAATGTCATGACTTTTCCAATCAGTAATGGTTATGATCGCATTTTAAAGATATGGAAATGAAAGATAAAAGGTTAAGTGACTTTTCAGAGACCAAAAAGGTAGAAATATCCAGTTTAGAAATAAAAGTGAATTCTTGGCTTTTGTCCTAAACCTTACAGTATTCTGGCATACAAGATCTTCATTGTCATTCTTAGGCAGTAACCTCTACCAAGAATTTCAAATATTGCCAAACAAACTTCGTTACTATTAGTACAGGATTTGAGCAAATAGCATTGTTGTTTATTTGGAAAATGAAAACTCATCTTCAAACACTGTTTATGTATGGAACTGTACTGTGGTAAATGCAATCAGATTTTATTTAATTTCTGTCATTTGGGTTTGGCCTCTATAGTACCTCTTTTGCCCTTCATTGACAGAGTGTGGAACATATAACGATCACATGCCACAGGCTTGGATTTTTGTGGTTTGTTTTGCTGACATAGTCACTTGCACTCAAAATTTCAAATTCTTGATAATGGATTTCACATATTCAAGTTTTCCATGGACTTTTAAGAATAAAATAGCATGAATTTCAGTAAATAACTTCATAATTCACAATTCCTCATTTTAGTTTGTTTTAGCTTTCAGTAGTCCATGGTAGAACCTGAAGCTTTTCAAGTAAGTGTCTAAAACTAAAATTTGTCACATCTTCTTTCTCTAGTAACTGCATATGTTTGTTGATTTTTTTTTTTAGTGAAAAGCATTTCAAATGAGACTCATTTTTTAATGATTGATTTACCTGGGACCTGTAACAAAAGGATATTTAAAGCATATATTTAAAGCATGTTCTGAATCTACCACTTCTAGCACTGATCTCCAGTAATTCAACCATCTTATGCTAAATTACCCTTTGCATTGAAGAAGCAGATGTACAGTGTTCATTTTACTACCACAAAGACTTTATTTTACTGTAAATATTACTCTTGCCTGCTCTTTTTATAAAAAGAATTAATTCCAAGATTTGTATTTCCTTCTAATGGAAATTGCTAGAAAAGAAACATGGTAGTAGAACGCACCTCAGTTGAGGAAACTTGTTTCCAAAAGCAGCATATGGTTTTTGATTGGCTTGTGATAGACAGTATTAAGGAATTGATTCTGCAAGTTGTCAGACACTTAGCTCTAACTAGAGTCACTAAAAATTGAGGCATTCCAGCAAAGAAGGTGCTCAGCCAATTGCAGGATTGGAGCCCCTTGGCATTAAGAGGTCCCTCTTGGGCTTTGTTGAGCAGAAGACAGGTGTTACTCTCATAAATGCTTTGGCTTCATGCTCTGTGGTGTTTATTTGAGCCCAGTTTCACAGGGGTCAGTTTATTCTCCTGTTGTACCTTGGGCACCAGTGCTGTTTCAGTACCTATGCCAGGTTTTGGTGCTGAGGTGGAGCAGCTACTGGACCTGCCCATGAGGATGAGCTTTGTTAAGTGATTTTCTTTGTTCAGTTTCACGGTGGCAGCTTGCACAGGGATATGTTTCCCTTTTGGGACAGTTTGCAAGATTTCTCATGTAGCAGCTTCTACACAGAAGATGCAAAGCTGCCTCTGTGTGCTAGCCTCTTGGCCTCCCACCACCAGGCTGTACGAGCTTCTCTAAGATTGCAGGCATCTTAATTAGAGATGTGCAGCTGTTGGCTCCTTTCCCTGTTAACTTTTCCACCCCTCTGAAGCTGTGCTTCAAACATCATTTGAAAGATGTTCAGGCTCCCCCACTCCTCCTCTCTCCTGACTCTGCGTTGATTGTGCTGTTTCCAGAAGAGCTAAGGTCCAGACTGGAAGGTGGTTCCTATTTTCAGTCATTGTATTTTGGACATCCCTGGAATATAGTAAATACGATCAAACTGAAACACGGAAGATTTATTTTTGTCCAGTTCATTATGTCTAAGGATGTATGAAATGGAACCCTGACACAGAACAGCTTGCTTTTCCCTGACCATAAAATAGTAGTGTATTTACCAGCCTGTCCCAGCACCTTCTGCCTCCACTCTAGAAACTAAATCCTATCTCTGGCATCCATTAGGAACAGTGGGCTGGCGGCCCTATCCTCTTCTTTACTCTTCAAGTTTCACGCTTCGTAAATGACAATCACTGCTTGATGCAAACGTTGCACTCTATGCCACTCAGGGATGTTTCATTACTAAAAATAGCTCTATAAATATAACAGTGATAATACAGAAGAGAATGTCAGAGGCTTCAAAGGGCACGGGTTGAAGAGCTGCCCAAGTGAACATGACCCAGACAAGGCTTTCAAGCCAATGATTTGAAGTAACATTGGTATAAATTGAATTCACTGTCAGCATTTCCTCAGCTTATCTGTCAGACTTTGCCTGTTGTTTCACAGTCAGCAGTCCTGCTGACCCATCTGCTTGTGATAAGCTAAGGTCCTTTTGGGAACAAAATGCAAGCGAGCTTTGTATGAATTACTGAATTTAGACAACCGACAAAGTTTCAAAGTACTCAGTTTATGTACCATTAATGTGAGCTCATATTCAGACTTGCTGCAGGCATGTAAGAGGAAAGGTTAAGACATGGAATAAGCGATAGTACGTCAGCCATGACAAGAGCACCGAGCTAGGAAATGGAGAAGTGACTGTGAAGAACAAGTAGACATGAGCAAGTGGCTAACAGCTACCATTTTCTCAGGGATGCACAAAATCATAGCTAGCCCATGACTCCGTAGCAATACTTCTCCATGGTATGATTAGTCCCTTTCTCACACCAAGAAAACACTACCACATTTTTTACTGTGCTAGTGAAAAGTACTCCCACTTCTAGAGTTTTGAAATGTGCTTATCCCTAGCTTTACACCACAGATTTTTTATTGTTTCAAGAACACACACAGAAGGATAAACTGCAGTGGATTGTATTGCCAGTCATTAAGTTAATTCCATGTCTTTAACCAAGAGGTATTCCTCAGCTCTGAATATGATCATTGCTCCTGTTATCACAGTGAGTATGTGTGGGTTTTGACTCTCTCCATCCTCTGAACTCCCTCCACCTAGAAGACTGATGGACAGCTTCAGAAGGTGGAGAGGCCAGCATCCCTATGCATCAGGATTTTCACCATCATATTCTTTGCCAACGGTCCAGTTGCAATTTTTATTTTAATCCTTCAGGTTGCTAAGAGCCACTTCCAAGTGACTGAAGTTCTTGATAGCTTCCCATTAAAAAGCTCAGTCTTATGGTCAGAGGACCTTGCCTCTCTTTCCTTTTCCTTTTACTCCCAGCTCCTAGTGAATGAGGTTTGGAGTGGAAGTGACTCATCTTCACCTTTCTCAGAAATCTGTACTTGCAACCTGCAAGGGAGGCTCCACCCAGATGGTAGGAAGCAAGCTCCCTCCTCTTCTTTCACACTCTCACTCAGCTGTATTGTCCCTGCATGCATTGTCCCTGCACGTGTTGTCCCTGCATGACTGACAATGAGCCAAACACCTCAGTAAGTTATCATCCCAGGAGCTATTTGCAGCTCTAAAAAACCACTTGTGTATAAATTCTGCAGACAACAGTCATTGTGAAAAGAGACCTAAAACTTTCACAGTGGTAGCTCACAGATCAGTAACTCTGATAAAAAGGCCGAATGTCCAGTGGGGCTGTGTCTGTGTCCTCCAAATGACCCTTGCAGTGCATTTCTGTTGAGAGGATAAGGCAATGAACAAAACGCTCTGGGAAAGGAGAAGTATTTCCTGGGTGTTGCTGCAAGCAGCAAGGATAATACTGCTCACAGTGAGTTCAGTAACATGATGTACTACATTTGCATAATTCCATCATCTTCACAATTCAAGCACAGCACATAGGAAAGGTGAAAGAAAACAGCATTGGATATAGCAGCAATAAGTAAATTGTAAGTGTTTATTTGTAACTGTACTTGCAGAAATTGTTTGCTTTGCACGTGGTATTCTGTACAATAACATAAAGAAAAAAAATCAATGTAGATATCACAGTGATTTTGCATATTTTTTTTATTTGTTGGATATAGCTGCTAATTTTTGAATGAAGATACTGCTGTTGAGAAATTTTTTGTGCTTCAAGAAAATGCTGAGGTCCTTGTTTATGACTATACATTGACAGCAGTAAAGTATGTTCAATATAAGACTCTGTCTGGAGAGAATTTTAAAAAATGGCTCCTAGTTTTCAATATTAGGAACACATTGGCCCCTTATTTGGGCAACAGGAATGCAACTGCATTGAAACACAAGCAGGAGCAGATGGTTAACCACCAAGAACATGAAAGAACAGGCAACTGTTGTTCTTGACAACTGTTTCAGATAAAACCAGCTTATTAAAAAAAAAAAAAAAAAAAAAAAAAAAAAAAAAAAAAAAAAAAGCACTTATACTTGTCTTGATTAGACACACAGCTTAATAAGTCAAAGAAACTACATTAGGCTGTTGACTTTGGGGATTCAGATTCAGATGCACTACATTTGTGGTTTTTTTAATGTGTCACTTCAATGTCAGAATCAGGCAAAAAAAAAGGTGTTTTGTTGTTAGTAAAAAAAGCTAATGATCATTTAACCCTACGGAGTGTGGACCACACATTCTCATGCAGTATATGGGGATTTATTTGTGCACTTATTTTTAAAAAGCCACTGAGTAGCATAGCCAGTGAACTAGCCATGATAGTCTCTGCCTCTTGTGTGACTGCCATGTGACCTCTAGAACACTTTGGAGAGTGGCTCTGTGATTGTACTTGTGGCAACAAATGAAGCACAACTGAGCTCTAAGCTGTTACCAACACTCAGCTAAGTCAAATACATTGGGTATTTTGAGATTTGTGCTAATCACTATGAGATAATTCCCATGTAAAACTAATTACATCAGTTGTAATGAATGGACCATATAAAGAATATAGGAATCATAATAGCAACAAAATCCCTTATTTTACAGCTGCACTCTGCCTCATTTGATTAACACTAAAGAAGTTACTTAAAAACTAAACAAACAAAACAAGAAGAAAGAAACCTGAAAATGTATTGTAGAAATGTAGAAGACAAATAAAATATTTTTTCATATGTAATTACTTTTAATATATGCTTGTGGAAGGTCCAATACTATGTATGCTGTCTCTGTAATTTTTGCTGTAAATAACTTGGGACAGTGAATACACTGATTTTTCTATGTCTCTGTTTAAACATAAGACTTTGTAATGGTTTGATTTTTTTTTTTTTTAAAGAGGAAAAACATCAAAGAGCAAATTATGTACTTGCTTCCTGTAAGTGTAATGTACTCTTCAGTTTTTATGGAAACTGATTGTAATAGATAAAGCCTTTTGACCAGCCGTTGATATTTAGTGTATGCTTCTGTTCATAATTGGGAAAAAAAATATGGGATTGTCAGTGAAACGTGAACCCAGCAAGTCTGTACAGTGACTACTATGATAATTCCTGCTGACTGCATTTGACTGATTTGAAGAAAAGTTGTTCAAGCAAATAATGCTTCCTTATAGCATATGGCTTTTATGAATCCTTCTGACATGACTTATATTAATAGAAACATTTCTCTCTTTCCAATGAGCAAAATATTTTTGTATGCCTTTAATTTCTTATTCAGATTTGAGGTCAGGTCACTCATTAGCTGTAATCTGAAGCCATACTGATTTTCACCAAATGCACATTTTAAAGATCATAATGGAAAAAAGAAACTATGTCCAGTTTATCAACAGCTGTAATGTAATACAGGCAGGAGCATAAATACTGAGCAAAGTATTTAGATGCTTTTCTGGCATCCAAATGTGACTTTAATGGCTAGTATTTTGTGATTACCAATTTATAAAAAAAATAAAACATAATTAAGATAGATATTTAGATTTAAATGAAGCTTTCTAATATTTTTGAAATATCCCTGAAAATGCTTTTAGGATTATGAGAAGAAATGATTTTTCATATACGTCCCACTTTCAAATATGTAATGTTTTTATCCTATTTCCAGTTCATTTTGTTAGAGTGAAATGAGATGTTAAGACCCAGGATCCAAGCTATTTGGTGCTTGGCTGTAGTTATATTGTTGTAAATCAATTTAATTTGAATTTTAGGGGTGTGTTGTTTTTTATTTGGTAAGCATGTTTACCACTGTTGGTAACACATAAGAGTTGCATTGCCTGTCAAGAAGTGTAATAATAAACAATCTAATAAAATAATGAGTAACACTCAAAATTAATCACTCTCAAAAGACAAATAAAAGTTCTTTTCTAAAATCAAATGCCTCATAGAGTCAACAGTGTTTTGGGGTTTTTTTATAGGCTTAATTGTGTAATAACTGTGATGTATCTTAACTGGCTTGTAGATGCAAGAAAGCAGAACTGCAAATGAATGATGACATACTGGGTAAAATCTGGCTCCATTGAAACCAGCGGCAAACCCTTCATTGATTTCAACAGTGCCAGGAGCTCATCCAGAATTTTTATATCTCCAATTTTTTTCTGATCATTCTCCGTTGTTTAATATAATTGACCTAATTTATGTGTACATGAGTAAAAAGACAGCCCGATTCATTTAGAAAGTGACCATTGAGGGTTTTTTAATCATGAATCTTATAGGACCAGCATCCTTGTCAAATGAAGAGGTTCTATATTACTTTATTAGAATGTAATAGATCTTTTTCTTATTTTATGACCTGTAAATTATTAAACACTGTTAGCATTTCATAATAATGCACACATGATTTTGAATGTTTTCTGTAAATGACAATCAATGTTGATGAAGTTCCTTTCTTTAATGCAAAATTAAAAAAAAACAAACTATAAGAAAATAAATTCTGTTATGGGTTTTGGTTTGGGCTTTTTTTTTTTTTTTTTCTGTCCCTTTAAATTATCTGTATGTGTCAGGAAAAGGTAGTGTGTGCATTTTCAAAAGAGAAAATAATCCTTAACATCATGTGTCCCTACCCACAGCAGGGGAGTTTTAACTAGATAAACTTTGAGGTCTCCTTCCAGCCATAACTATTCTAAGATTCTGTGATCACATACCTGTCCATAATTTCAAGGTGTTTTTCCTAACCAGAAGAATTTAAGTATATAGCATGTTGTGACATCAAAATGCTATCACTGTTACTTATAGTAACAGTGGCTTTGTTTTGCATTTTAAGTTACAGCTGTGACTTCTGAATTTGGAAATTGCTATACTTACTAATTTCTTTCACTGTTTATTTGGGGAAAGCTTCAGCTAGTAGAAAAGCAAAACAACAGAAGTAATTGTGTGACAGCAAACTGCACAGTAGTGTGACAAAAGGCTACTTTGTTTAAAAGAAGATACTGCATTTAAAATTGTAAATATGTCAAATATTTTTAAAGTATGTGTAAGTCTAGCTGTCAAGGCTGTAAGCAGTACCTTTTAATGATACTCACTTTAAATTTTTGGGACCCTAAATTTAAATCAGAAGTAAATTTAAAAACAACAATATCAAAAGGTCTCATTTTGCAAAGTGTTAGGCACATGTTTATTAGTGTACTGACCTCAGCAGGCTTAATGCAGCACTTAAGTGTTTTTCACATCTGTGAGAAAACGACTGAGTATAAAGATAACCATACAGAAATTATGGGGGAAAATACAGTTGCTACTGCCAGGTGGAAGGCAGTCAGCATACCCGACCTCCCAGACTCAACACAATCTGTGGGGTCTAAACGGAGGGGAGAGGAGACACCAGGGCCAGGCTTTGTCAAAGCCCTTGGGAAGAGGGAACTCAGTGTCCCTTCCAGCTGAAAACCCCCCCAGCAGCCTGAAACCAAGAGAGGGAGGGAGATGTCCTGCTTGTGAGCCAGCAGCTGTGGGGAAATCTCTGACACAGGTCCCCACGGGGGGTTATCTGAGACCCCTGCCCCGAGGGTCCAGGCGCAGCCCCCTGATGGCGTGGGACAGGCAGGAATGGGCAGAGGAGTGGAGCTGCAGGAGGGCAGTGACCCTGTGGTCCCTGAGCTGCTCAGGAAGGGTGCCCACAGCAGGAGGCACGAGGGCTGAGGCTTTCCTGGACACCCACAGATAATAACATAGCCAGGGTTTGGGGAAATCAACCCATTCCACTTGAGAGCATCACAATACGGGTAAGCAAGTTTGAGTTATAAGATGCTGCAAGTGCAGCTTAGCTTGATTAGTTTTTCAAGTTCCAGATATTTAAGGCTCGTTTGGAAGTTTCACATCAATTTGAAAAAATTTCAGACAAGTGTAATGGGAAGTTCATACATAAACATTTATATTTCAGTTATGATGAAGCTGAAGAGTTTACTAGCCATACGAAATAAATGGAGTGCTGCATTTACACATTATTTTGAGACACAAATTTTATAAAAGTCTTACAGGACATAACTTACTACACTGTTGTTCAGGTTAAATGTCATTTAATACGTCGGTGTGTGCAGGCCCACAACAGATCTCCTCCTACAAGAATGAACTATTGTTGTATACATTTTTCACACTGCACGTTATTGAAGGTCGGTGGATGAATTCAGGCTTTCTAGAAAGACAGTGGTGAAATGCATTACACAAAACAACATTAAATATTAATAGTTGTCAGTCTGAGAAAAATTACATACTTGCAGGTTTTCAATTAGTTACAACCCATGCAAATGCAGCCTTCTCAATCATGATATATCATAGATGTAACTTACCATGCACGTCAGGCAACATCTTTGTAACAGAAACTGTCTCATGATGTGTGATCAATATCCTAGAAACAGTCCAGCATTTGTATTCAGTAAATCAAAATCTGCCTAAACAATTTTTCTGCCTTTCTTCCTTCTTACTTCTTTCTTGTTCATCTCACTTCCCATCCTTATACTCAGTACATCTTGAAAAAGTCATTTGGGTTGCAGATTGCTTTGGAGGACAAACTGACTTGTTCTGGGTCAGGCATGGCTATAATGCTGGTGTTAAAAGCCGTACTTTTGTTTCTGAAAAATGTCTGTTTACCTTCCTTATGCATGGAGGAGTTTTATTGTGGTTCTAATGGTCTGCATATATGGGAGAAGTGAAAGTTACAGGAGAGCTTCAGTTAGTCCAGATGAAGGGACTCGTCCCAGAAAGCTTCTATTCCAATTAAGTGGGCAGTCTAATAAAAATATTACCTCCCCCTATAGATGTGCCCTAGAGGCATGCTGTGATCTTGGCAAGTCCTTCTCCTACACGTTCTACCTGTAAGAGCTCAATTCAGTTTGCCAGAGAGGTGCATTGGTCCAGTTGGAATCCAAAGAAGCAGAGAGCTCTCACAATATTTGGCCAAAGCTTGAAATTAAGTACAGGGTTTAATTTGAGACCTAAGAAGAGGCTCCCAAATTTAGATACTTGAAGCAACAATGTAGATTTGTAGTTTAAGTAGAAACATGTTCAACTAAGTAGAAAGTTCAGAGTTTAGAGTTTAAAATATAGAAAAAATAGAAGTAGATATAAAGGTAATAAGTTTTAGAATGTAGTATTGTAAGTCTATGTGTAACTTTCTGATTGGCTAAGAAAATCCACATTGCAGCAAAATGTATAAAACATAATAACTATTGGGTTAAAAACAAAAACAGTCTTTATGTTAGTATTTTATAGGTTAATAAATCTTTAAAAGGTCTTGTAACTAGAGGTCTTGTGACTTTCTTTACCATGTGATAGAGATGTGAGCCAAACTCGGCCTTCCTGTCTATGTTGAAGTTAAGAAAAAATAAATTCCACCATCTAAAGCAACTCAGAAGTTTTGTCTGGATTTGCAGGATTCATTAATATTCCAAACCAAAGTTTTGGGAATTTTGCCCTGTAATTTTGCATTGCTCTTGGTTGTCTTGCATGACTTTTTCCTGCTGTTCCTCATAGCTTTCTTCAGTACATGGGCATTTGGAGTAACGTATGGCAACTCCAGTGTTGCTGTGCGCTGGTGTTCAGATGTCCATAGAAAGTTAAGGTGTGCAACATCCATATTTAATA
Source organism: Sitta carolinensis (assembly GCA_032173965.1). Taxonomy (NCBI): domain Eukaryota; kingdom Metazoa; phylum Chordata; class Aves; order Passeriformes; family Sittidae; genus Sitta; species Sitta carolinensis. The sequence goes on from CM063313.1 coordinate 63,434,215, forward strand.
TGAACACCTGGAATTTTGGGTTGGACACTATCAGTGATTTAGAAATAATTTCTGTGATTTGCCTTCAAATTCCTCACAATGGTAACTGCATTACAGAGCTTAAGAAAGCACTTCCGTAATCAGTAGATTCAGTCCAGTCCTAATAAAGTGTCATATAACATGTTTCCAGTTCCACCAATTAATCAATAGCAGATTTGAGCAAATGCTGAATTAGTCTGGAGTTTCCTCAGACTAATAAAAGAAGCCTTATCAGAGGACTTTAAAAATTGCATCCTCTGTCCTGGTGGTTTTGTTGTATTTTGGCATTCAAAAATGCATTCACTTACAAAGACAGCATTACTAAAATTGCAGTTGATCAGATTTGTGTGGTTCCTCTAAATGACTCAGTGACTGACAAGGCAAGGTTTAGTATAGCCTTTGCTGCTTTGTGACAGCATATCACACATGTAACACTATAAAGTTTTAACAAATACATGCTGGTATTCCACTCTTACAAATGAAAATTTTCTGTTGGCTTAAAAGTTAGGTTAGTCATTTACTAGGCTTGTACTTTCTACCCCTCTCTGAATTTTTCTTGCAGCATTTAGGAGCACTGTTACTTCAAATGGAAGGCCATCAAATGACGTCCTGGAAAGTCAGTGGTGTTAGCTTGCGTGTGCTTTTTGAACTCATACCATATAAAAAGAAATCACTGTCTCCTCCATGAAAACAAATATGTGTGCTTAAGTAATTGTCTGAGTGTAGCTACCCATGCACCTTCATCAGGTGTGGAACATTTTAGCAGCCAAAAGTTATGTGGAAAAATGCTGCCTTAAGGAATTTATATTTTATGTCCAAAAGCTAAATAAAAATACCTTTCTATAGATAATAGAGAATAGATATATCTATATAGATAGTACAGATAATTGAGAGGCCTACTAGGAAATGACAACACCACCAAGTTTAAATACTGTATTTTAGGGATGCTGTCTCTGATCACAGATTACTCATTTCTAGGCAAACAGATAATTTGACATCTGTCTATATATTTAGCTATTTCTTGTGAACTTCACGGAATAAGCACTGATTTTATGTTTATTGTAAGATTTTGAGGCGTTACCCCATAAACACCTATTGTCTTGTCAATTTCTACCTCATTCGTTTGCTTCCACCTGGATTGTTAATGAAATCCACTCTTCTCTCTGGGGACAGTGGTTGTTCCAGTGTCTCAGAGTGACTTGTTTCATGCAGGTTTGTCAGAACTGTAACAACATTTACATCCCTAAGGGAAAATTCAGCAATCCTGTGATTTTCCTGAAACAATATGCTGAGAACTGTGGCTCTTCACAACTCAGGATTTAAAGTCCTCACTCCTAACCTTCAATGCTGCATGCTGTCCAGCTGTTCTAAAACATTCACCATTGACACTTTCTCCAAATGCCAGCAAAGCAGAGATATAATGCATTTTGCACACTAGTGAACCAAATCAATAGAATTAAAAATCTGTGTGAAATAGGAAATATAAATTTGTTAATTTTCTTTTAATTTGATAACATTCAGTGAGTGCAATAGAAATGAACTTTGCACTTTTGGAGGTTTTGAATCTTAAGACCCCTAAGCAAGACATCCACCAAAAAGCTCCTAAGAGCATTTGTGACTGAAGCTAGTAAAAGTGTATACAGTCAAAAGATTAAAAAAAATGCCATTAGTATTGGACCTAGTGTTCAAAATTCTGTGGCCTCACTTTTCCTATGAGCAATAGTGCCTTGGAAAGTAAAAGAAAATTATAAAAATATAATGCATTATTTTGATAAATTTAAAAGTAAAACAGTATGGAACAGTATTCCTTTTATAGAAGGAATCAGCACACATGACAGAAGACAAATAAAAGAAGTTCTGTTTAAACTTCTTCAGTCATTCGATGACTGCATGCAACTCATTATTTACTACTCAGTGTGAACCAAAATGCACCCATCAAGTACCTGCTCCAAAGCACAGACAGTAACTCTCATTCTGTTTTCAGTTTACATAGTCAAGCCACTTGATCTAATGCCTGGTCTCTGCTAGCTGAGTGTGGAGCATTAAAAGCTTTTGCCAGTATCTTTTAAGGCTGTTTTCCAAGAGATTCTGTTTCCAGTATGATGTTTAACTGTGATTTCTGAGCTGCTGTTCCTTTCAATGTGGAGAAGCATTTCTACATAGAAGGTTTCTGACATGTTACTCTCAATTCATAGTAAAAATCTGTATTTCATCCTGCGTCCAGCAAAACAGTGGAGGTAAGAGTGCTTCACATTGAACAGATCCATTCTATTCCATAACAAATTGTGGTTTTCCAGCATTCACATGTAGCCTGAAGGTATTCATCCCTACTAATGAGCTACAGTTGACTCAATTGACTTTTCTGGTGCAAGAGGCAGCTGTAACATCTTTGAAGATGTCATAAACCATCAAAGGTTCCTGAAGTATCCCATGATCCAAAATATTAACATCATCTAGTGTAAAACTCCCTGCCCCACAGCAGGCACCTGGACTTTTTCACCTGACTGTGAAAAAATATAAACCTGGTGGACTCTCTGTTTCTTGGGCTTTCCCCAACCCCAATGGATCAAGACTTACATCATCAGGATCCACAGTGGCAACTTACTCTGTCACTGCTTCTCTCCCCCTGCCCTCTCTTTTTCTTTCTACATCTCCCTCTCTTACATTTGTTGCTAAATATAAATCCTATTGACTTCAGCATATGGTCTCGTTTGCACTTTAATTCAGGCAGAGACATCTCTCTAATAATTTTAATACCTGGACGTTAACCTATGGTTCGTGGGCTGACAAATAAAGCCCTCATCATCTCTCACACCAAGATTTTTTAGGAAAGACCAGCTTTTAGGTTGCACTGTGCCAAGAGAGGCCCCTCCTAGAGTGTATAATGTCCTTGCAGATGCCCCAGTGAGCCAATGAGCAGTAGTTCTGCTAAAATCCAGGGCATAGTAACTGGTTCCTGTGGGTCGAAACAATGGCCTCTTCAGAACACAACATCTGTGGAGGAAGTTGATGCCTTTGTTGAAAGCCTTGAGTCTGAGAATGGCCAAATCATAATAAAGACTCTGAAACTGCTATTCTGCTTCCTATTCATCACATTTCCTAGATTCTTTCCAAGTCAGAGAGTCAGAAGCAGATAACATGACAGGGCCCTGGAAAATGGCTAGGAAGTAAGGTAGGCAACAATAGTATTTGGAAAGCTGAGGACTCTTAATTTGTTCTCCCAGTTGTGACATGGACAGGTTCACTGACCAACTCTAATTTCTTTGCCTTTCACTGCTAGGGAAAGAAAATTATCCTCCCACTGCACCTTCATTAGAGGGGAACAAATGCCTCCAAGTTTAATGCAGTTTGTATTCAAGTCTGCCTGGAGAAAGAAGGGCGTAGGTGATTTAGGCTGATGCTATTGGTGAGGAGGGGGTGTGAAATCACAGCCTTTTTTAGGCATAAGCTTACAATTAATAAAGAAATAAATATGTCTGGATGACTACCACCTTCAAAAGCCTTGCAAGAAAATAGGTTGCATTCATAGTGGTATTAATCATGCTCAATCTATTTCCCCTCTCACTGCAAATCAGTGCAGTTTTCAGCTAACAAGAATGGGTGCCCTACTTGAGCAGGTAGGAGAGGCACTTAGCATGGCATTACCATCATTACATCCCAAGGTTAAAGGCAATGAAACTCCAGGAGCAGCAAAGTCAAATCAGTTCAATTGTATGATTGTTCATACTCATGAAGTGGTGAGGCTGGCAGGGGATCCAGCATAAAACTTAGGGCTTTCCAGAGGAGCTCCTTTAAGGTAATTCATTGCCCTCTACAGCAGCTTAAATCAGAAGGGCTAGAATGGTCACAGGAAATGTGGCTCCTGACATTTCTAAAGAGCAGTATTAGTGATAGCCAGCTGCTAGTCCAGATGTCAAAGATGCATTAAGAGCACTTGATTTTGATCTAACTCATTCCCAAGAAACAGAATGGATTTGGCTTTGAGCGATGTGGTAAAAGATAGATTGTGATTAATGAAGCAATACAATTTAACCACTAAGTTGACTCCCACTTCCTTTTCTCCAGTATTTTCACTGTCCAACAGCAGTTCTTTTGCTTACCAGCCTTACAAGAGACATGTAAATTGTTAATTATCAATCTGTGAGCCATTAAAGAAGTTGCTTTTGCTTTCTCAGCTTGAAAACCAAGGGGGAAGGATAATAGGTTTGGTAAACAGAGCTGTTCAGATAATGGAGAAATTCAAAGAAAAGCTATCATAGAGTCAGCATGGGAGCTCAGTGCTATAATACTTTTACTAACCTGACTTGATCATATAGGTGGGGACTGGAATTCAGGACCGAGATAAAGGAAAAAGAGTATCTTCCATGTGATGTTCCAATTCAGCATGGTCTAGAACATCAAGAGATGGAAATATATTTTACCTTTTATCTAATCATTTGAACAGAGGTCACAGTGCTAGAAATAACTAGTTAGTATCTGCATTTTATGATTTCACACTAGGTAATAGAGAGCATGGAATTGCAAATACAAGACAGAAAAATAAATAGACCACAGTACCTAATAAATGGTGCATATGTATAACTAGAAGTGATCATCTAGACTTGTTACATGGATTCAAAGAGCATCATGCATAGGAAACATTTTTGTATAAGCTTGAGCCCAGAAAATTGAAGAGACTGACAATATTTAGTACAGGCTTCATGCAGTTGCATAAGCCATTTTGCAATCTGCAGGGAAATTCTGATCTTCCAAGGAGAGGAAAGGGGTGTAATAATTCCAAGCATCAAGAATTACTGAGAGGCAGATGCTAAGCTGTGACAGTCAGAGGCCCTGGAGGATACAACCAAAATCAAGAAGGCTGTCAAAATCTCAGTTCTGGGACCTCAGGCTGGATTCAAACTGCAGGCATGTCCTCACAGGGCATCTAAACTTGCCTTAACTATTGTGTCTGAGTCACCAGCTGCAGGCATTCTCTAGTAACAAATGTAGTTCAGAAAAAGAAAAGAAAATAGACTTTTCAGACCTACCAGCTGCTCTTTAAAAGGGATTTATTTTGTGCATTATACATCACATTTCAGAGCTCACTAGCCACGCAATAAACTTCAGTTGCTCTAAAAAATTACACCTCTCTGGCCCCATTTGAAGGCTGCTGCAATAATCTGAAAATATGAACACATGATTCCTTAAGCCATTACAGAAATTTTGTCACCACATCATGAGACCTACTTTAGCATGTCCCTGTATGAAACAGCAGACTTACAGGATAAGAAGGGTTTGGACTCAGGTGGAGTTAGCTGTGCTTCCTAATGATGCAGGGTTGGAAATAAAAGATCTTCACCTTTCTCCTTCCCACACACTTCACTTTCTTAATATTTCCTTTTTTGTTTGTTTGGTTTTGTCTTTTCCTCAATTGGATAGTAAACATCTAAATATCTATAGGGACTTTTGGAGTTGTCCTGGTTTTGAGGCTTGGGTGCAGGTGGTATTCTGTGGGGTTTTGTTTGGTTTTCCTTCTTTTTTATTAACATATATACTTGTTAAAAGTAGGTGATTTTATAATATCTTAATTGGAAAGCTGGCACCTGCTCAGTATATCATTTCTTCATCTTTATGGACCCTGCATGATGTAATTGGATGTCACTTCTGTAACCTTTACCTACATTTTCAGAGGGGAAGAGAGTTAGGATCTCCTTGTAAACTCCTATTTCTCTTTCCACTGTTTCCACAAGCCCTTGGGCCACAGATTTTCTTACTATGCATTGATTAATCCCTGAGGAAGAGCTTTGTACTCAAATGTAGCAGAACAGAGGTGCCAAATTTGCTGTTTATAATCAAATTTCCTAATCTAACCTAACAATCATAAGAGTCTTCAAAAAACAATTGTGACAGGATTTTTTTCTGGTTTTTTTGTTTCTTTTTTCTTTTTTCTGTGCCATTGAGTCTGCTTATTTATAAGAAAACAAAAAAAGAATCTAAACTTATGGCACTGGAATATCTGTGCAAATAGTGCTGGGTGGATGTGGTGCCAAGAAGCTATAAGATATGAGATTTGCAAAAAAAAGAAAAAAAGTAATCCAGTTTTCTCATAGTTCATGTCCAACCTCACATATTTGGAAACCAAGTGCAACCACTGTGCAAGTTATGTGCCCTATCCTGAAAAAACAGAACAAAGAGGCTTAGCAATCAAATAAACAGAGGTCAAATGAAGAAGTTAAGCTTTGCCAGATGCTATTAATATTAATATAAATATCAGTATAGTTTTCTTATTGTAAATGTGGATTTTTGCCCTCTGTATTATTTCAGTATAGAGGTGACTATTTAGCCTGTCTACCTTTACAGAACAGAGATACCAACAGAAGACAATCTAATCACTTTGTCCTACCATAAGTGTCTGAGTGTAGCAATTTCCTCCCTCAGCATTGAAATGCAACCTGTGATGAAGAGCTTGTCAGATTTTCAGTATTTTTCAGCAGCAAGCAAAGAGCACTATTAATTACTCCTGTTTTACATGCAGAAAGAGCCCAGCATGATCCTTAGGTCTTATTTACAACAATTTTAGAGTAGGAAAGATGACAAAAAAAAAAGAAAGAAGGAATGAGATGTGGCAAACAAGCATGTGGGAGGTTCATGAAAATATTGAAGTATGGGAACTCCACTGTTTATTGCTGGGATGTTTGTTTAATTAATTAAATCAGATTCCTTGGAGAGTGAAGGTTACCCTCACACTCTGGAAGGAACTGTGTGTGCTGCTCCTTTAAGATTTAAGGGGTCTGTAGTGATTTAAAACCCATCTGGAAGATTAAACCCCACTCAAGCTGTTTCCTTTCCCCTGTCCTTTCTGGTGAAGGAGGGACACTAGGTGAGATTATAAATCAAAACAACAATTTACTGAAAATCACAATACCCACAGCAGTACTAACAGCTAAAAAACCCAACAACAGTATACAAAAGAGAGAGGGTGTTTTATCCTCAAAAGCATGTTTGCCACCAAACCTTTCCCCCGTTTGGGGGGAAAAAAGAATCAAATAACTAGGACAAAACTACCCCCTTGGGAGCTGAGATTATCTGTGCCATGCTGCCCACTGTGTGCTCCAGCCCATTCTGCTCAGCTGTGTTCAGCAGTGTCCACTCAGCTGCTTCTGCTCCAGCAGGGTTTTTGGGTCCCTCTGGGGCTCTCCTGGTGTAGTGGCTCTCTCCCAGTGCTGAGGGCAGTCCGAGTTCTCCTAGCAGGTCTCTGCAGTAGGAGCAGCAGTGCCTTGGACTCTCCAGGGCTGGCACAGGACACTCCTACAGCAGCTCTCCTGGTGCTGAGCAGCCCTGTGGTCCTGGCCCTGTCCCACACTCGCCAGAGTGAGCCAGGAAAACCAACAGTTTTTGAGTTTTTTGCCTTGTCTTTGTCCTGCCAAAACCACACCACCTGCAATGATGTGTGTGCTACTGAACAGACAGTACTGGAAGATTCTCCCCCTGTTTTCTGTAGCCAGGACTGGGTTTGACAAAATGAAGGTCACATAGGCAAACCTACCAGGGGTAAAGATTTTGTTCGAGATACATCATTCCATAAAGGACAGAGAGAATGTTTGATATTTGCTAAAGTGAAGTATTCATTCATGTGTCGTTTAGTATTTTGCCATTTGGAACATTGAATAGAGGGATTTTCTTTTCTATAATAGATGATTCTCTGTTTTATAGGAGCCAATGGTTCATTCTGCCACTGCCCCTGAGAGAGAGTTTAAGTTTAGTTTGGTCAAGAAAGCAGTAACAATCTTCTTGTAATGGGAATTATAGCATTTTTGACAGCTATTGATGGGAAAATAGCAATCCCAGTGAAACAGCTGAGAAAAATTTTGAGGGAGAGTTCAGGAGAGACAAAGGAAATCATGCTGCCTGCTCCTGTTGAGACCTGGACACCAAGAATATTGAATTTACAAAATACAAAGACATGTCACAGAAACCAGTGATGAAGAAGAGACCAACAATTACTGAGACTCTCCCTATCCAAGAAAAAGATAAGACTGAAGAGGTGGACTAATGGTCATGAGAAGTGAGAAATCAATAAGCAATAGAAGATAGAATACTAATTAATGAAGAGAACAGCATAACCTGTTAGCCAGTGAACACCAATTCCTTTGTTTGCTAAAAAGTATTAATAGTTAAATATTTTGATAACTGATGTACATGTTTTGTGGAGTGATTCCCACATACTCCAACTTTGAATATTGTCAACTTTCCAACCTAACAAACTGGTAAGAGAGTTTATTTTGTCAGTTTTGGTGACAAGATCCATGCTGTCATTGTCCAAACTAGCAACTGAGCCCCACAGAATCACCCATTCCTCCCACTAGTGGAATGAGGGATAGAATTGGAAAAGTAAGTTAGAAAACTCATGGCTGAAATAGAGACAGGGAAATAATAGGAAAAGCATAAGGCACACATTTAAGGAAAGCAAAACAAGGAATTAATTTGCTGCTTCCCATGGGCAGGCACATCACACTCAGGAAAGCAGGGCTCCATCACAGGTAACAGTTACTTGGGGTGACAAATCTTGCAGCTCCAAACATTCCTGCCTTCTTTCTTTTTCCCCCTCCACTTTACATACTGAGTGTAATGTCATAGGGAATGGAACATCCCTGTGGTCAATAAGGGTCACCTGTCCCAGCTGTGTCTCATCCCGACTTCCCATGCATCTCTCTAGCCAGTATGACAGTACAAGAAGCAGGAAAGGCTCTGCATAAGCCCTGCTTAGCAATGACATCTCCATATTATCAACACTGTGTTCAGCACATATCCAAAACAAAACCCCATACTCACCACTCTAAAGAAAATTGAACTAAATAGGGCCAAAATCAACATATACTCCCAGCAGGAGTGCTGTCTTTCTACTTAATTCTTAAATAGAATCTAGGAAAGAATGCCACACCAATTTACTGGTGAGAGGTTCTCTCAGTTTAAGTGCTGTCCGTATTTTGTTGGCCCAAAGTAAACTACTGTCCTCAGTTTGATACACTCTAGACCTTTGCAGAAAACAACTCCCTATTTTTGTTGCTCAGGGTTTGTTTGAATTCACCTGTAGCCCCAGTTTGCCTCAGGTCCATAGGTCCCATCCCAGCCACATGGCCTAAACTCACATCACTGAGGGACTGTGTAAATTGGGATCTAGAGCTGTTAGCAAATGTGTCAAAAAAATGTGAAATTAGAGATAGATGATAATCATGATTGGGCAAAAGTGTGCTCTTACCCAGTTAATGAATGATAAATCAGGATAAACAGACGATGCATCAGCTATTTGACACAGACAGGATGGAAAAGGAGCATTGCAAAGTGAGACAAAAGCAAAGTCCTGTGCATAGGATGGATGGACTTAACTCCATGCAGCTGTACACGCAGGAGGCCAGCAGGAAGAGAAGCAACTTTGCAGGAAATCACCTGATGTTTTTAGTGAAAAAAAAAGGATCTGTGATTCTATTTTTTAGTCAAAAAACAAATATAGTCCTGGGTGTCATTTGATCTACAAGGACCATCTGAGGTAATGAGAAATGTAATTAGTAGCACAAAGGTCATTGAAGGTCAGCTCATTCCCACTGCCTAAGCAGGGGTCATCTCAGGTCAAATTCAGGGACAATAATCCATGCAAGAAGTCATGTAAGGTCAATCACAATCCCTATTTTTTGCCTAGCATCTAAAGCTAGTCAATCCAGTGAATTTCACTGGGGTAGTCTGAGGTCCACCTGATTATCTATTCAACAGGAAAATATCCCATATATTTCCCCCAGGGTCATCTGACATTAATTTGATATACAAATAGTCCACAAGGGGATCATTTGAAGTTAACAAAGTCCTTGTGTGGTGCATGGAGTCAATTGAAGTGAACCTGAGATCCATTCAGATCACTAGAGGTAATTTCAGGCTTTTGCAACCTGAGGCAAATTGACATCTGCATGAGAGACGCTATTTGGAAGTGTTATGATCCAACTAGTGAGAGATGACTTTGCTCAAATTAAGGTACAAACTAGACCAAATGCTGTTTTAACACCACCAACTTTATTTTGTAATATTAAGTGAATAGGGGAAGAGAGAAAGGGAGAGAGAGGGAAAAGGAGAGAGATGGTGCAAGCAGAATATAGTCACCATCTGTGGGTCCAGCAGTGCCCCATTGGTCCACCTTCACCCCCAGCTTCTCAGTCGTGGAGCAGGAGACCCAGTTTGTTCTTCTGTTGGTATGTTCTGTGCAGGAAGGGATGCTGGGTATACTAGTTCTGCCAAGGATTGTCAAATGTTTTCACTATTTACACATTTTAGCAAACAAAGGAATTAATCCTTATTGACTGCAAGGTACACAGTTCTCATATTAAATAGTATTCTATCTTCTATTGATTAAATTATTCCCTTGTTTCTTATGCTAATTAGTCCACATGCTCAGTCTTTCTATTCTTTGAGCCAGTGGGTTTCTTGGGTTGGTGTTCTGTGAGCCAGTGGTTGCAGACCCCCCTCCAGGAATTTCCTTTAACCCAGTGGGAGCTGATTCAGCACAGTTGCTGAGTTGGCTTTGTTAGTTTCTTCCTTATCTTGGGAGTTTTGACAAATGTCTTGTGGCCCACTAATGTTGTATTTTTTATATCCACTGTCATCCTTCTTCTCAAGCTTTGCTGGCCTCCCCCTAGGACCTAACACCCAGACAGCAGTACCACCTCCATACAGCCCAAGTTCCAGGATCCACAGAAGCATACCTGGGGAGCTTTGGTGGTGGTTGCAAATGGCATCTGTCCTATAACCTGTCCCAAACATGATCTTTCTTTGATCAGTGACATGATCACATATGAACAGTTGCTTTTTTTCACATAGTCTGTCACTGTGAGGAAAATTTGTCTGGTTGCATTAACCAGGATATGCTACTGCTGGGCCTGGAAGTAGCACCTTTCTGTGCTGCAAATTCCTTCTTTCTGTGGCCTTAACAGTGTTTGAGATAGGTAACTGTGCTCTTTAACTTCCAAGAGAAGGTCATGTAGGCAAATTATCAGCCCCATTTCCACATAAGAGGTCATTGGAAATCAATTTGTGGTACAATTAGAGGCTCTAAATATCATTTGAGATGAACATGAGATCCAAGTGACTGCTTGGGGTCAGTAGAGGTAAAATGAAAATCAATTAACTGGCCTCATCTCAGGAAGGCCATTTGAGAGCAACTTGTGAGCTAAATAACTTCTGTAGGGTCATCTGAGGTAAGCCTGAGGGGTCAATTAACCTGCCAAATAGGGCTTATCTGGCACCATCATGACACCTGGGCAAGATATGGTTTGAGGTCAGCCAGGCTCTTGTTTGGAGCCTAGGATCATCTGAGGTCAACCTGACATAAAGAGACCTTGACAGACTTGACATACACTTGGTCCTTTGAAGTCACCACTCTTCTCCTTTGGAGGAGGGCCAAATCTGTTTGGCATCCAATTAAGTGGTCAGGATTCATTTGAGGTCAACGGAGAGCCTGTTAGGGTTCACGTGAGGTCACTGCAGCCTTTGCTCAGAGCCCAGAAGTCATTCGAGGTACACCTCAGATCCAATTAATCATTTGGTTTGTCATTTGACATCAGACTGCTCCTCATTTGGTGCAAATAGGTCAGTCACAGTCCTTGACTCCTCTATGAGGTCATCTGATTTCAACTGAAGATGCAGCTCCCAGTGCAGGGTCATCCGAGGTCAATTCTCACAGTCATGGCACAGGTCAGTTCAAGTAAACATGAGTTTAAATAATTTATGGGAGTCACTGCAAGGTGACTTCATTTTTATCTCAAAAGTTGACCTCATCTGAGGTCAAGAGGCTAGCAAATTAGATAAAAGAGGTCACCTTGGGGCAATATGATGATGATGATGATGACGGTGATCTGCTTGGGGTCATCTAAGGTCAATGCCTAGGGTCAGCTTTACACCCAGTAAATTGCCCAGGGCCACACTGGTCCTTGTCTTCATTCCACAAGTTATTTGGAGTCCTATTCAGGACAAATTTACCTGCAGATGTGTCATCTGATATCAACCTTAATTCCAGTTATCTATACCCAGTAACCACTGAGGGTCAGCCTGGACTCCTTTAGTGTGTGGTGGTCACCTGAAGTTAATTCAGCCCACGTTTCCTTACGGCCACCTGAGGCCAACCTTAAATCCATTTAGTAGAACTGGAGGAACGTGGGGCCATTCCTAGCTGACTCCACTGGACCTCTCTTGCTCTCCTTAATCAGCTGCTGACCCAACTCCTGCCCAGACATTTTCTGAGGGCACATTAACACTCAAAATTGAGGTAAATTGAAGTAAAATTAAAGATTTACCTACATCTTTGACATGAAGAACACAACCAGACTTCCTTTAGGCAACAAAGTTACTTCTTCCGTGCAGAACTCTTCTCTGATTTTAGTTCTTGAACCTTAAGTGTTTTTATCACAACTGAATATTAACATCTAAATGTACCCAGAGTATTTTAAAACACTGGTTTGTTTTCTGTTCTGCAAACAGAACCAATGCTGTGGAGGCAAATGGACAGAGCACTACAACTGTTTATACACTCTTCAATGTCAAATTATTCTCTGTTACTTTCACCTGTTTCCCTTAGTTAGCTCAGAAACATTATTTAATTTTACACCTATCAGGAACAGAAACATTGTGAAAATGTTCTTTTATTCTTTAAAAATAATATGAAATAGACTGACAAACTACAACAAATACAAATCCATTTCTACAAACACATGTATAATATCCCTTTTGATTTTATTGCACTAACAATAAATGAATAACCCCAAAAACACCACAACTATGAATAAAAGAACAAAAACGAAAAACAAAAAAAAGAAAAAAAAAAAACAAAAAACAAAAAAAAAAAAAAAAAAAAACACCACAAAAACCCAACTTTCCTGAGCATGAGATTTTCAATTTCTGAATTTTTTTCTTATGTTCAAGCTACATCTCCAATGCAGCAGATGTCAAAAAAACATCTTGCTGTGGATAATCCCAACTGAATTCTTAAGTAAGCTTCTTTTAAGGTCATATTAAACAGAGAGCTTATAAATATTCTGGTGGATTTTTTGTTCTGTTTTGGTCTTTCAGAACTTTACTGCCTGACTTATTTGAACAAAGTAAACAGGGTGGGGGTTTTTTTCCAGAACCCACCGGAATTATAAAGAAATCCCTGCATGTGCTTTTCAGCATAAACAAATATTGAAGCTAATAATCAGAAACCCCTATGGTTTGGTTTCATACACGATTTCCTCTTCCACTCTAGTTGTCAAGCAGTTGGAAAAAGAACCTGACTTCCACGTATTTCATTTCACATGAACCCCAATTTTAGTGTGAGAAGGGCTTACTGCTGTCCCCATTAAAGGCTGTTGGGGTTTGTTTTATGTGTTCAGGCATGTGCTTCAATCCAAGGTCAGTATTTAGAAATCAAAAGACAATTTAAGGAATGTACAACATTTGTGGTAAGAATGACAACAGGATCTCAAAAGAAATAAATTCTTTTTAATTATTTTCAATATAATTTACTGAACCATGAAAAGAGAGGGAAGAAAGGTCTTTAATCAAATACTGAAATTTACAGTTTAGTGAAATGTGAATCAGCACTCCCAAAAAATGCAAAAAGAAAGGTGAGACGTAATTTATCAGCCAACAGAATTACTGGACGTCTTCAACTTAGTCTTTCCACACATGGGAAAATTAGTGCAAGGATGAGAATATACAGTGGAACAATTTGAAATGCCTCTTTTTCTTTTTTCATTCACTTAATATTTCACTCTGAACAAAACTAAATAGCTACAGAATTAAACAAAATACATTTTAACACAGAGTAGTATCTTGCAAGGATCCCCAATTTCATACTGTAATGTCGTATTTACCTTGACAGATACTGACACGAAGGAATGAGATTAAACTACACTGAGCTAGCTCTACATCATAAGAATTCTCACAAGTGCTGCTGTAAGTGCAGGGGCCACCCACTCTTGCAGGGAAAAGGAGCATTGTCAAGAAAAGATCATCTGAAGAATGATTTGTGTATACCTCCAAAACATGTAAGGAAATAAAAGGTGCTCAGGCCCAGCCTGGTCCAGAGTGTATTTTTCATGCATAATATATATGTGTTCTGAATTTATTGCAACATTTGAGGAAAACAACACTATCAGAGCAGGAGCTACATTGTGTTTGACATTTATGACATATTTATGTGTTATTTAACTTAACTGAATTTAAAGGCATACAAATAGTTAGAGGTCCTTGAGAGAAAGATCTTTCTTTAAAGTATATATGTATTTGTGTAAACACATATCTCCCTAAAGTCACGTTATAAAATGATAACCACAGGAAACAGAATTCTACCTTACAAGCATATGGGCCAAAATTCACCCTCAGTATGCAGAGATGCAATGCAACTACCTCTTTCACAGACAAGTTAAGTTTCCTGGTATATCGACTTGCTTGCAAAGAAAAGAGCCAGAGGAAAATATGTATTTTGTAAAGTGAGAAGTATAATCTGATGGGGAAAATATGGGGGGGGGGGGGGGGGTTCTATCAAATTATGCTGAAAAGCAAAAATCCAATAGGAACCTCTTCTGAATGCTCTCAGAAACTGAAGGCATCTCAGCTTAAACACTTTGTAGATGATTGCTTCAATGACTGTTTACAATGCTGATTACTTCAACATCAGTATCATAATCAATATAATAATTGGGAGCACATAACTTCCAAGACCTATGTATATGTAGACACTTACTAAATATACCAAAAAAAATCACAGATCATAACCCCTTACACTTTAAAATCTACTTTCTGCTGCAGTGGAAATAAGTTTTTTTTTTTTGTTTTTTTTTTAATTCAAGTATAAAGTTTTCTAGTGACTGACATTTGAACATTAGGGTTTTTTACTCAATACCAAAATACAAAGCTGCTTTAATGGTGAGACCTGTATTGGAACACCAGTTGTGTTAGAAATACTTCTGTTGAGAATGTCTTTTCAGTCTTTACAAAAATCATATTGCACAGATCTATTTTTCAGTTTTCTGAATTTCAACTGTAATCAGAGGACATCAACAGAAAAAAATGTGAATGCTAGCTAATATAATTGCAGCACTGTTAGACAACAGTTCCACATTCAGCTGACATTGACAAGTTAAATGCCAAATCAAACATACTGCTCTTTGTGACTTCTGAAATCTTTCTCCCAACTGCAACTTTAAAACATTCAGAAGCTAAAGAATTAGAAAGACAGGCAAGTCCTTAAAGTCAAATGATTCAAGATATTTGTATTAAAGACCACAGTATATTCAACTCAAAATGAGAAAAATTGATGCTTGTAGGTCTAATAATCCCCTGCTTTATGCTGCAACTTTCTCTTGGTATGTGAAAAGAATTGAAGAAAAAGTTCCTACAAAATTTTTAAGTCTGCCATGACTACTGTTTAAACCAAAAATTCATTGCACATATATTCTTGGTTTGTCTCTGCATCAAAATCAATGATAAAGATACTATTGCTGCAGTTTTGGAGAGCCTTTTATGCTCAAGAAAAGTGAGCACAGGGCTGAGTGGGCTCTGACTGAAAATGAAGGGTTTGCACGTGTATACATTCACTGATTTACTAAAGAGCAGAAAGAGAAACAAAAGCTACTGCCACTTGGAAATAAACTTGTTATGTGCATTTTCCATAAGAAAATGCAATTTGGAATCATGATCAACATTATTAAGAAAAAGGCACTAATGGGACAGTTCATCCAGGTAAGGGGTGACCTGCTCCTGGCAATTTATTAATCTGTACAAGAAAGACCAGCACAAGAGCATGGAAGGGGAGTAAATAAAGCTAATATTTTTCATTCCTTGTCAGAAGTGGCAGACAGATGCTGCACTCAGTCACCTGTATTTTGTGATTTTGGACAAACCCTTGGCAGTGATAAGAGACAGGTTTTGAAGCACACAAACACGTGGACTCTCTTCTTCACAGCTGTGTGTCATAATCAGAAGGCTCATCTGCATCATCAGCTTCTTTGGTGCTTGTTTCCATTTCTATTCCAAAGGCTGGATGAGCAGTTTCCAATGTGTAGTCACTTCTCAAATCTATGGCAAGGAAACAAATTCAATAACACAGCCAAGTAAATGTTTGAAAAGCAAAACATCTCAAGCAGTGTTCAACTCAGTAACTGATGGCAGTTTGTGTGATGTTTCCAGGAGGAAAAAAATCTGGAGCATGGCAAATAATAACCAGGGGATTGAGAGCCCTGGGGAACTCAGTGGTGTGAGCCCATATGAACGAACCTTCCCTGACTGTATTCATTCAGCTGATTTTCCCCTCTATTATCTCCATCTGCCATAGACAAAATATAATCAAACCAATAACACTGCAGTTTCTGTTTCAGAATCAAACAGCAATTATTGCTCCATGTAGGCAATGAAGGGAAGGAGCTTTCTCTACAGAAAAAAAATTGGTGACTGAAAAGTCATCCTGAAAGCAACCTATTTTGGCTTTCAGTCTTTAAAATCTGCCACGCATCAAAGACAAGTACATTCTACCCCATACAACATGAACAACAGGCAATACAACTAAGCATAAGTAGGGGCTTCAGCAGGGCCAGAAAACCTCCAGTGAGTTTTTCCCCAGCTCATTAATGCATTGCAAATTTTCTATTGTTACCCTTTCTTATTCTAAAAATTATTGCAGATGTTATCTGTAGTGATGACCCTGGGAAAATGGGCTCCCATTTAGCAAAGAAAGGGAAACAATTCAATGGGAAGAAGCTTTCATGATGAATGCCAACATCTGGTTGATGAGCTCCCACTCCTACATGGAAGTTAGGCAAAAGAGCAGTATTCCCAAATCTGCCTTTGCTCAGGAAGACTCTACCAGAGTCTTTCAGCTCAATAAAAGTTCAGTTCTTGACTTTATAGCACATTGAGGACTTTACTTTGTTGCACTTATAAAATTATACATAGATTAAAAATTAATCTTTACTTTGCATACCAGGAAGTTTCAGCTTTCTGCAGCAAGAATTACAACGATGCTTTGCAATGAAGTTTCTTATTGCGTCTTCTCCCAGGTTTGCTGGTCCAAATACCATCTTTCCAGACCTAAAAGAAATATTCTTACAAAATCAGTGAATCTAGAATTAAGCAGTTATAGGGCAGGGATATTATGTAATTTTTAATTTTTTTTTAATAATTTAGCACTTCTTTTCAAGACAATCAAAGTTTAATACACATTACAAGTTTCTCAGATATGAGACAAAAAACTGTCAGTTCCAGTAAAATATTAGCCTACATATATCCCACACTACTTTTCTTTTTCTCTAAAAACAGACAGGACAGACCCATCAGTCCCTACTAAAAAGGAAATCTGGGCACAGTGACATTCTGGTAACATTTGCCACAATCTGTGCGATTCTCCTGCAGCCACCACTCATTCCCACCAAACAAGTCATTTGGTTCCAATTCTGATGGTAGGCATGTGAGAACAAAACAGAGCTTAAGTCACAAGGACTTATTTTCTCTTCAATTAAAACCAGAAAGGCAAAGTCTAGCAGAACCCTAGTAACAAAAACATGCAGCATAAAAAAATGAGGAAAAAAATATTAAAACCCCACATTATGCTGCTGACAAGCAAGGTTTTAAAATATATTGTCTTATTCCTGTGCTCATTTCCATGTGTCTGTTCTCTGACATCAATGAGGCTAGGGGATCCATTTGTGGAAGTGTATTGCATATTCTGAAAGAAACTGCCACAATCACAATCAGAAACCACCTATATCCACACATGTATTGGAAGTACCACAAAATTACAAAGAAATTCCTAAGGTAGTCTGAAAGCTCAGTGCTAATTAATTTTAGTATGGCTGCACCTTTACTCTGAAGAATTTGACAGTCTAGACACTATGGAACACAACATACAAGAAACACTTCCAAAGAAACTTTACAAATGCTAGTATTTGATTTTATGATATGCAGAGTGGAAACAGCACGTTTTAAAATCTGAAATCAATTACAGCTCTGAGAAGCTATAGAAAAATATTTGAATTTCCTCAAATCTCTGTAATTCAACTAACAAAACTATTCTCTCTAAGGAAAGCAGTGTTCAAATATGAAACTCTTCCCTTTCACACAAGACAACAGCAATGATTAGCCAAAACTACTACACAAAATTTAGTATCTTTCTAATTTTTTGCAGACCCTAGTGATTATGTGTCTCCTGGATCTTGTGAAGGATTAATCTAATCATCTTTTATTGCAAATTAATACATCAAAGAAGGGAAAAGGCGAATTATCAATCAAGGGCCATATATACACTTTAAATAACATGATGTAATACAGTCATTTCTATCCTTTGCTGGAATCTGATGAAATGCCATAGAAATAGAATGTACCTAAGTATTTGCTTAAGTAGGTATAGGAAATGAGGAAGACTTCATTAATTTCAAGGCCACACAACCACTCTGATACTTCCTGTAATCTAACCATTACTCTGTGCAAGGTGAAGCAGTAAGACAGAATTATATTTTCTCACACTGTTTTGAGATGAAAAAGCGTACTCTCTGTAATATATATGAAGCAACCTTTCCTCTCTACCCAGTACTGGCAACGGTTCAAGAGGAATACTGCATTTAAATTTGTAAAATTATTTCAAGAAATTTTGGGATAAATTGGAAATTATCATTAGCCTAGAAACCATAACACATAAAGATTAAGGAGTAGTTTAACATGAAAAAAAGATTGAAGGAGAAAACCGTTGAAGTTTTTTTATCTGTGTTGTCAGTAGGCAGCACCAGAAAGAAACATTTCAATTAAAAAAAAAAAAAAAAAAAAAAAAAAAAAAAAAAAAAAAAGAAAATCTTTCAGGCATTGATAGTATCAAACTATTGGAAACAAATGCTCTGTATCAGTTCTTTTCAGTCTGAAACTCAGAACACTCTTCCTCATCTCAGAATCTGGACCTAATATACCTGAAAACTTTACCCTAATTAACTTTGTTGTGGCCAAGTAGCGCATGTTACAAAAAGCACAGACAATACTGCTTTTGAGGCAATTCTTATCAATGTTTGGGCAGGACAGGAGTCTGCAAGGACTGTGTTAAAATCCTGCAGCTGTGCCTCAATTACGTCTGTTTTAAAGGAAATCTTCTTGTGAATGTTGTACCGGTACCATTTTATCCCGTCATACATTCTATGCAGTGCATGTGGCCAGATCTTACACTGATTTGCATCAGTTCAGGATCTGTCTGAGATCTCACACCATTAGGCATACTTTACAAACAGATCTATTACATTTGTCTTGATCTGGATTTAAAACCAAGACATAAAGCACTATCACAGACCTGCAGGTCACACATTGCCATCTCAAAGTCCTTTCCAAAACACAATGTGGGATGCATAAAATAAAAGACTTACATGACACATGACCGGATAATGACATGAGAAACATAAATTGATGGAGTTAAAAAAGCAAAACATAAATAATTTAACTATAAGTAAAGCTAAAATTTCAATCAGCCCCATCAGTCAGGTGCCATCTATTTTATCCTAGGTTTCCAAGAGAACATGATCTCAAAGTATCTTTTGAGATGGGTTTTGATCTTATCTAAGTATCTTACCTACAAAAGAAAACTTAAAACATATCTTGCCTCTGTCAGAAATGTTCCTCCTGTGAGCAAATGAAGGTTAGAGCAAAACAGTGCTTTTGCATTGCAATTCTTATTACTCTTTTTGAAAGTGTTTCTTAGAATTGGGTACCTGTTTATAGAAAACACCACAATTTCACTGCCTTATTCCTTTAGAACCCTAAATCAAACAATACAGTTTCACTAGCTGCTGTTCTGAAGATTTCCCTGAATATAAGAAAATCAATCTGGGTTTGATTAATTAATCAACACTTGCTCTCTAACTAAGACTAACTATTTTGCAGATGATAAACAATAAAAAACTTCTAAAAATACAAACTGTATGATCAAATTTTATTAATTAATTAAACAAAAGTATATAATAGTAAAAACAATAGAGAGGAACACTAATAAAAATAAATTTTATGGTAATGATGTAGATAAATATCATCCCTATTTTAAAGAGGATAAGCTGACTTATCTTGTGAACTATTTCAGCCAGTGCCTCTCTACTGTTTACAGCAATAACTGTCCCTTGTGTGTGACCGCCGATATAAAAAAATCTACTTGAACAGTAGCAAATCAGAATTTCATGCATCTGTAGTAATACCTTAAAAGGATTTGATAAAATCTAGAGAACAACTACATAACTGACTTCTCTACATCTCTAACTTGAGTTATCTATGTGCTTCTGTTATGAACCTCTGGCCTACTTAGGGCAAACACTTTGTCATTGGGAAGCACTCAGCATATCTTTGCTCTCTTATCTTTGTCTTTTCCAAAATAAATATTATATGTACAATACACATACAGTCATATTTAAACATTAAGGCAGTTGTTTATTACTTATCTTTTTGAAATATTAATTATGGTCCCAGGAGTAAGAACTTGCTTACAAAACTAACTTGGATTTCCAAATTGGAGGCAAGTCATCTGATATTTCTATAGTTAATTGCCCTTTTTATTAGACTATTTACTTTTGCATCTTCCCGCCTTCCAAACACGAGACATCTCTTCAATCAAGTGGCATGAGCTGAGCAAGGGGCAGTCAAGATGAATACCAGCTAGGGGAGGGTCAGGGAAGATCTGGAGAGGTGTGTGGGTTTAGGAAGAGTAGGAGAGCTGTAGGGGAGGAGCCATCAACAGCCCTGCTTCTGCTCTTACTATAGGAAACAGCATTGAAGAGCAAGGTCACAGAACAGGAGAGCAGCCATGGCTCTGATTCTGAAATTTGATTGACAAAGGCAGACTGCTATTTCTGTGTGTCTAGTCTATCCAGTTTTTGTAAGCTTCCATTCATGATTTACCATCTTCACATCACGACTCTGAAATCATGCTGCTTGCTTTAATGCAACACTAAAACCTATTGGAGAGGTTAAAGAGCTGGGGGGCCTCTCTTCATCCTCTTAAGCCATTGTGGCCCTATATATTCCATGAAAAGTCAGGGGAAACTGGACTTCCACACTCATATCCTCTGTACAATTCTGTGAAGAGACTATTCCCAGCACAGCAACACAGACTCTCCCACCCTTCATACCCCTCTTACCACACGTTGAGAGCTGGGACACTTAGAGCCCTCCAAAGCAAAGGAGAAGATGTAATCTCTCCACTGCCATCATACTGTCATTTAACCCAAACGCCATGTGATAAAAAAATTAAAACCTCCTCACAAAATATAAAAAACCATCCTAAATATACAGACTATTGGTAGAGAGTCTGAAATTAATGATAATTTCAACAGAAAGAAACCTACTTTTTGTCTTCAGGTTTAATCACAGATGGATCCGTAAGGTTTTCCCCAACACCTACAACAAATAAACATTGTGTGTATTACAGAGGAAGGTAGTCATGATTTCATAATCTGGCACTTAAAAAAAGATGTAATTAACCATTTTCTTGGTACATAATAATGTACCAATCATAATTAAAGTGGTCATGAGATAGAATGAAAATGCTCTGTGTATAAAAATCTGCGAAGTACTGGCAATATAGATCTTTTTACAGTTCTGACTTCAGCTGCTTTGAGGTTAATCTGTGTGTAGATGGGAAGTGTAAGCAAATACAATAAATATTATATCAAGGCTCAACTAACTGAAATGTGACCAACCAAAATATTGTTATTTTACTTGGAGTAAAGGTACTAATCATATATGAATTTTACCAATATCAGTAGAGCTACTTTCAGACACACATTCTCTTCAAGACAACAAACACAAGAAGCCACAACTTCATGATGTGCAAATATTTGGATCTATTATCCCTGTCTCCATTTAGGTGGCCAAGGAAGCATATTAAAGAAATAATTACATTATGATATCTGAATGTTGATACCTATGTTGTAGTTCTCACCAAACTGATTAAAGTATGAAAATTGTCTTTTCTTACATCCAAGAAAGTTGCTGTGCTTTTACACTAATGAAAAATCTATGGTCATATGACCATGTGATATGTAAATATTTTTATTTAACATGATAAATTTATGTTCTGCAACAAAAATAAAGATTCTGGAGACAGCATAATGTGACTGAAATACGCCCAGATTGCAATGCAGGCCATTTCAGTTGATGTAAATTAGGCAAAACGTGTGTGTGTGTGTGTGTGTGTGTGTGTGTGGTGTGTGTGTGTGTGTGTTATGCATGCGTGTGCGTGCATGTGTGTGCAGGTGTGTGTGTGCAGGTGTGTGTGTGTGTGTGTAGATGGCCCTGGTGTTAAATAGTAAATGGTCATCTAGATTCATCCTAGTACAACTCCAAAGAGAGCAGCCCTTGCACTTTCCCTCAGTTTCAGATTAGAGAATTAAGCATAAGGCCAAAACTAGAGCTGATCTCAGTTTGTTTAAGATTAAAACTGAGATTTGCATAGATATTTATATCCTCCATTTTTGAGCCAATACCACTGCTCTGGAGTTATGCAATAAACCTGAGCAAACTTCATACAAATTCTCATAAGCTATGGCAAAGACACACTTATCTCTTTCTGTATCTTTTTTTTGTTTTGTTTTGTTTTTATGTACAGCTAAAGCAAATCAGCAAGGATGGAATTATAGGCTTATTTTGCATAATAAGTAGGTCTTTTTGTAACTTACAGCTTCTGGATGCTGTAAAATATAAATATGTTAAGTCTCTGGCTACCCATAGACTGTTCCCTTGAGAAAATGAAAAGTAATAGTGTTTATACTGTTTGATGGGTGATATTCATCTGAACATTGTCAACTGCTTTATCTCCTCGAAATATGCCATCTTCCCACTTACATATGTACAGTGAAATGACTGCATGCTCTTTGAAGGAGTCCACTAGACTTTGTGAATAGCATTCAGACTTACAGCTTATTTAAACTGCATACAGATTTATTAATATGAACAATAAAAAAATACAGATAGTTCACACATTTTTGACAGATTTACGTACACATTAAGTGTGCATATATACATGAGTACATTTGAATCTCTGTCTTATTTATATACTTATGAAAAATAAAAATACCTTAACTGTTGAGCAGCTTTTTTGGAGCTGGATGAAATGTTCCTGCAGTTTGTCTAACTGCTCTTTTGGTCTTTCAGCCTAGAGGCATTTGAAGCAATATTACTTTCCCATTACACCTACATTAACCTAGATTACTTCTGTGGATTCTCATTTATTGGCAACACACAACAGATATCCTGTTAAGCTTTGCATTTTCTCATCTGAGAATTCAGCCCATTCCTCTCAACTACTAAATTCTCTTTTAAGGTGATTATTTTTCATCTGGTTTTGAATAGCAATCCTGCACTGGCAGTCACCTTGCAAATCCAGGACAAGGAGCTCCCCACGGGTGTAGACATAGGTCCAGTGAGAGAAGGCCAGCATCAGCTCTTCCAGCAAGCTGATGGGAGTAATCTCATCTCCGTTGTTGTTGTTGTACTTCCGAAATTCACCGGTCATGTACTTCTCGATGGTCAACCACTGGTTTGCTGAATGGCTGTAGATGAGGAAGACTTCCAGGAACCTGCAGATACAAATACTGTCTGTCAGCAGCTGGCAAGGTAATAAGCATCCTCACAGTCAGCAACCAGCAAGATGCAGAGCAAATATACCAAAAAAGGAGGACATGTCTTCTTTAGCTGGAGCATCTTCAACAGCAGTAGGTACCAAAGGGTAGAGAGAACAAAGACTTTCTTGGTCTGGCAACTCTCAAAAAAAGCACCTGCTCAGTATACTTATACTTTATGAACAAACAACATAATCTGATTTACCCACTGTAAATGAGCTACATCAAATTGTTTTAGTTAATTATATAAAAGGCAATTCTTGCTTAAGTCTAAGGAACGGAATGTTTATTTTGCCTTTACATGTAGCTATAAAGTGAAACTTCAAAGCTGCCTGCCTTTCCTCTTAAAAGTTTATTAGCTATCCTTAGACATTATCATTACCACTGCATTATCATTGCAACCCACAAATGGAAAAGGAGGCTGAAAAGAGAAACTCTTTCACCTAGTACTTAAAGACATTGAATTTACCTTGGAGTATAGGGAATAGAATGAGGCTTCACTTGGTTGAAGGTATAGATTAATTTCTGGGCAACCCTTTGCTGTTGAATCTCCTAAAAAAAAGATGTTGTAAACATTATATCATATACATATCTCTTCATTTTTACGAAGAAAGGTGTCAACACCTATCCAAAGGTAGACAAACACACACACACACACATACCACGATTATCTAATTTTTACAAATGGTAGATACATTGTCCTCAAAACATTTTCTCTTACCAAAACATAACATCAAAACACGTCAACCTTGTTGAAGACATAAACAAGTAAGCAGTCTAACATCAGGCTAGGCCAGTCAGTGTTCCTTCAGGTCTGAACTCACCCTCAGACAGAGATGCAGTACTGTGCCATGGTGAAAGATCTTTTGCCAAGTTTGAACCACCTCTGGCAGGAAAGACTTCAAAATAAATACTTGTCCCAACTTTAATACATCCCTCTCAGACCAAGTACAAATGACCTTCATGGCCCTCCGCAGACCCCCATCCATCTCCTCCCGTGACAGGACTTGGATCATTGCAGTTGTGCCACACTGGGACCAGGAAGACATGCTTTTATCAAGGTTCATAGGTGAACTTTCTTCTAGCTGATAGACTGTCACTTCCTCTCCAGCTTAAATAAAAAGGAGTTTTGTTAGCAAAAGTCGTTTGTAGAAACAGGAGAGAACAGCATTTTCATTTGGTGTCTTTAAATAATATACCTCTTTACACACCTAAGCCACACCTTTTTTTAAAAGACAGCCTTTTTATCATAACTGCTCAGCTTTCTGAAAAATTCCCCAGCCTAAACTTACACAGTTTAGTACATTCCTTCTTCTACTATGATAACGGGTGGTCCAAAGAGCTTGTATTAAGCCTCTAAACAAAGATAAATTCAAGGTCTCCTGGATTCTTCCACATGAACAAAGCTCACTGATACTCTAGAGCATTACTATCTGATAGTATATAGCTGTCATCCAAAAGAATATATTTTTAAATGATCACACTTTTTATCTCCAGTGTATGACCTCTAAATATCCTGTGTGCAAATCCCTCTCTTCATGCACTTATGTGGAAGGGGAATTTTTAGTAAGACTTAAGTTAATCATAATCTGTGGAATACTCCCTGTATTTTTCTATTATCTTTGTGTTTCACAAAGTAAACCCCAAAAAACAACAAACACACAAACAAACCTGCAGGACCAGAACATCTGAATTCAAATCCTAGTCTACAAACAGTTAAAATAATAGTTTAAAACAATAGTTAAAAATAAATCTAGAGAAAAAATCATGACAAGGAAAACCATTTGTATTAGTTATTGAGTATTAAAGATTAAAGGGATTTAATCTTGTAGTTGATACAATATTGTCTGTAGTCAAGTCTTTTGCCACGGTCAGAGAGCTGAGTTGTTTCAAAAGTGGTGACTTGGCCATGATGTGATGAACCAAGGAAATTAGACTGAAAAGGAGAACAAGCTAAAGCAAATTATCAGGAAGCTTACAGTTTTGGTATTTTAAATTAAAATTTTGATATTTTCTAGAAATTCCCATATTGTTTGCAGTGGTGAAATGTTTAAGATGTTCTGCTCCTGCTAGTAACATTTTTTTCTGCAAACAGAACCTAGTCAGCTTTAATTCAGTCGAGCTTTGTTTCCACCTGGAGAGTTGTAGTGGCATTCCTCTCTTGCAGCAGAATCAACAACGTTTTACTGTTGCCACCAGTTGTAAACTGACAGCAAAGTGGACTGATTTTTATTTTTTAATTTCTGGCTTTCCTTCCTACAACTCATTATTTGTAATGTTAATTAATAAGAAACAGGTTTTCACTAGCAGGTGTGACAAGGTAACTAAATTGCCAAGATGGCAAAGACTGTCATAAGGAATCACAAACTGGATTCAGACTGGTAGATTTCCTCCCCACTCTTAAGCTCGCCTTTCACCAATTAGCACAAATGCAGATGTGTTGAATCCAGCAATTTTAATTGAAAATAAAGCAACTGGAAAAGTCAGTACCTTACATAAAAGACAGATGCTTGAATAAAGATAGTATAACTATACATATTTTTTATCTTACATTAAATCTTCATTTTATTATCTTTTGACAGCTTAATACCTAAAAGGTATAACCTAGGAGTTTCAAAGATTAGAATGCTCAGTATAGCCATACCTATATTAATTATCTGCAGCAATCAGATCATTAGAAATCCTATGATGCTGCAAGTATCAGCAATTAGTTGCTGGGAGACAAAATATTTACCCATTGAGAAGGCAGCACTCGGATATCAAGATCCTGTGCAGAGCTTCTGCTGCTTTAAGCCAGTACTGCACACTATTTTCAGAACTCTTCCCAAAAATTTATGGATTGTGCTCTACCACTCTTCAGTTACAGAAACGTTTTCCCTTGACACTGAAGACACTTAAAATTTTCTGTGCCAGATAAAGGAATAGTGCTGTTTAAATCGCTATCTGGTTTTCTTCTTGGTGGCATATCCTATACATAGAGTTACATGTGTGTCTATATTTGTGTCTGTGTGTGTGAAAGAGAAACAGAAAGAATGAAGTTATCAAGGTTAAGGGGAAACTTCTGGCTGTCTTCAGCTATCCTAAGGATGGATACATAAAAGATAGAGTTAGATTCATCTCTGAGGCTGACAGCAAACACCTGAATACTAACAGATAGAAGCTGCAGCAAGGGAAACCCCAACAAATACAGGGAAAACACTAGATTCATCATTAGATCAATCAAACACTGGAAGAGGTTGCCCAATGAAAACGAGAAATCTCCATTTATAGACATAATCAAAATTAAATTCAACAGTGCCTCAGCAATCTGATCTGAATTGACCATGGAAAAAGTTGGACAAGGTGACCTCCAAAAGTCCCTGAACTACTGCACTACTACAATACTATCATATTTTGTCTCTTTTAGAAAATAAGATTTGTTTAAATAAATCCAAGAAAATTTCTAAAATACAGTTTTAGATAATACACCAACTATTTGAACATGTAAGAAAGAAGCTGGTACTCACCAAAGAGCTGGACTGGTGTAAATGGTATGGTCTGAGCAAGTCTCATTAAGTTGTTTCTTTCAACAGCTGCAAAGAACATAGATTTCACTGCTTGATAGAATAAACAAGCAGGCAAAGCTTTAAAAACACTTGGCTGCAGTTTACTGTAGTGTATAAAGCCAAGGAAGAGGCAGCACTGTGATACTGTGTCACATCTGATCACCATTTGTTTTACACAGACAGCAACTCCCCTTTGCACACTGTTGTGTTTCAGGAATTAAATTCCTCTGTTTGGTGGTCCCATTGAAACCTGTCAAACCACATACCCTTAGCTCCTCCTCTTCCTCCTCCCCCTGCCCTTCCCCTGTTGGGGCTGGAGAGGAGAGCTGGAGGCACAAAAGGTAAAGATCATGGGTTGATCACAGTTTCTGGAAACAGCTAAGAGATAAGGAAAGGAACAGTAACAACAAACCGATGACAAAGGGCACAAAAAAATGAAGGATTCACACAGAAAGCCCCTGACAATAGACAAGAACACACTACCTTGGTCCAGCAGGGACCTCTCCCTGCCAGAAGAGATTCCCTTCTCCCCAAGCCTTGGCAATGACCTGACAAGGTAGAGAACAACCTCTGAGGCCCAGCCAGGCCCTGGCTGGCTGCTGCAAAATATGAACACTGTCCTAGGCAGAAACAGGACAGAAAGATACCAGAAACTCAGTTAGCATTAAAGCTTTGCATCTGGAATGACAACCAGGATTCCAAACTCAATTACTCTCACTCAGGCTTTAACAGGTTTCAGTCTCTCCTACAGGATTAACTTCAGTGTAATTTATAGTGACAGCTGACAATCCAGGTCTCTTTTAGACATTTCAGAAATTAATATACTGAGGAGATGGAGATAAATTCTTCACTTTTCCTCTTTTCAGAAACCAGATCTCCTTCAACAACCCAAAGGCAACAACTGCCTCAGGCCTCAGCTGTACTGCTTGTCCATTTAGGGCAGGTTAGATGCAGACACCTGCAGACTCTGGAGATGTGCATTCTAAAAGAGAGAGTTTCCAGGGGAGATGAGAGAGAACAAACTGCTGACCAAGAAACAGGTTTTTTAAAACCAACCAACCAAAACCAAACCCCAAAACAACCTGAAGGAAATGCAGGAGGCAAACTGCTTTTGCAAGGCACTTCTTGATACCCAGGAGCCATGAAATTCAGTCTGCATTCCATTTTTCAACCCAGGCAAATGTTTATTCAGTGCTCTGCAAAAGCAAACTGGAGAAGGAAGCCCCCTACATTCTTGAGGAACAAATAATGAAACAGTTTTAGTCAGTAGAGAATTAAATAGTTGTGTCAGACTGACAGTGTAGAAAAGACTTCAGTTCTATTGTCACAAGCATGATAATGGTTAGCTAAAACTCAGAAAGCATTGGGGATAATCAGAAGTGCACAAATTTTTCCCAAAATAATCGAAAACAAATTAGCTAATCTATATCACCTATACCTTTCCTGTAGCTGAGACAAATAGGATTTCACAAAACTCCAGACACTAGCCATAAAGAATATACCCTCTTCTTCTGTACCATGTCCTTCATGCCCAAGTCATACACCTTCCAACTACATACATAGATACAGATATAGATGTGCAGGTACTCAAGCACTGGTATCCCTTCCATCATCAAAGGCCATCCCTCCAAGATGTCTGTGGAGTTCACTGAGTCTGTGACTGTGAGTTCTGTCTGCTCTGGATGTCTTCCAGGGCAGCAGGGCTGGTTTGCTGTCAGGTGGTTCCAGGCTGCATCACAAGCTCCTGACCAGTGTACCTGGAGCAGGCCATACTCACTGTCCATGGCAGTTATGGCATTCAGTTATTAATATTATACAGAGAAACATTACAGACTACTCTCACCTAAAAATTAAATCTCCTTCATGGACACATTGTGTTTCCCCATCCAACTGCATTACTCACCTACTGCATCCAGCTATTGAGCAAAAATAATCCCACAGATGGGTTTGCCTTTGCTTGAGACAGGACTAATCCAAATTGTCTTCCCTAACACATTCCTAATAAGCACCACAGGAACTTTTTCCCCTTCTATAGTATGTGGGGAGTTTTGATTGAGCTCAATTGGTGGAGCCTCTAGTTTTACTAACCATGTGGTTTCTGCTAAATGTAGAGCCCAGTATTTGAAGATCCCACCAATGTGGTTTTAGCTATCCATTTTATTGTTCAACATTCCTAGAGGCTGGTGCAAGACAGGGAATATTATACCCACTTCAATACTGTGCTCTCTGATCCAGGGTTCTATGAAGCTATTTTTTAAATGGATCCTGTTGTCTAAGAGACCTCTTTCTGGGGTGCCACATCACCACAGCACTTGCTTTTCAAGACCCAAGACAGTGTTCTGGGCGGTGGGGTAAGACACTCGGTACAACTCCAGCCATCCTGTGTTTTTTTCATTGTACCTTCATAGAGCTTTTGTGCTCTATGTGCTCCTGGCACATTTGCAATATAATCAATCTGCCAGGTCTTCCCATACTAAATTTTAACCATCACCCCTCACACCACAGAGACTTTACATTTTTTTCATTTCAGCACATTTCAGAGTTATAAATAGTGTCCATGGTTAAGTCCACCCCCCCTGTCATGAGCCCATCTGTATTGTTGCATCTCTTCCCTGATAACCTGAGGTGTCATGAGCCCAGTGAACCAGAAATAATTCACCTTTGTGTTGTCAGTCCAGGTCCACGTGAGACACATTAATCTCGGCAGCCCAATCCACCTGTCCGTTGTTGTGATGTTCTTCAGCAGCCCAGGACACAGTGAGTGTGCCCACATGACATGCCTTTGCAGACTACTTCTCTACATAGGCAGCAATGTCTTTCCACACGTCAGCAGCCCAATGGGTTTACCTCTGCATTGACTATTTATCCTTTTCCACACTCGAGTCACCCCTACAGAGCATTTGCTACCCTCCACAAGACAGCATCGAGGTAGAGTACTGGCCACTTCTCAGCAACTTCTAAAGCCAGCTGGATGGCTTTCAGCTCTGCAACCTTTCTGGATGCACCTTGTTCCTCCATAGCTTCTGTGATTTGCCATGTAGGACTCCATACAGCAGCTTCCCATTTTTTGTATATCCCTGCAATACAGCAGGAAGCATCAGTGAAGAGAGCATATCACTTTTCATTTTCTGCTAACAGATTTTATGGTGGAACCTCCTCAGCACAAGTCATTTTTCCCTCCTCTTCTTCCAATGATATTCCAAAATTTTCACCTTTGAGCCAGTTTGTGATGACTTACGAAGTTGTCCCTGAAAATAAGCCTTCTGATTTGTTTTAGTAGAGTCAGTTCTCATGAATTGTAAAATAAACAAGAATCATGTTTGCATTCCTTTGTAAAAGATATCACCTGATGGATTTCTCAAGTGACCAGTGGAGATGGAGAGGTGGGAACTTCTCTGTCCAATCTCTGGTCACTGTCCAGAAACTTATATATACAAGGTCAACAATAAAGTAGAGTTTTTTCTTCTTTTCTGCCTGAACACCTGTTGTGTGTGTTGCTGTGTGTTTCTATCTGCATCACAGTAACATTCCAAGATCCCTGGGTGATTGAGACTACTACTGAAGCTTGTTGTGTGTCTGATTGATCCACTTATACCATGTGTCATCAGTGGCATGGTATGTGGCAGGGACTTTCCCTTTGAACATCCAGTGAGAACTGGCATTTGAGGTGCCAGGAGGAGCTGTGCTTTGATTCCCATCACTTCTCAAGAAGCTTGACCCCCTTCATAAGCTGCCAGGATCTTTTTCAGTTGGGGTGGAGCAGGCTTCGAGTCTTTGTATTCCTGACTCCAGAGCCCCAGGGATCATCCTTGAGTCTCCATGGGTGTGTTGTGTCACAAACTCCAGGAAGGACTATTCTCCCAGTCTGCAGTGTAGAGCAGTTTTCACATCTTGTACAGTACTAACTGGCCCGGGGCCTACTGCTTCAAATTAATTTCCTGTTTAATTTGCTAAAAAGCTTGTTGTTCAGGATCCCACTTTGCAATCATTCTTCTCATGAGTCACAAGATAGAGAGAACACACAATCTGACTGTAATCTGGACTATGCATTCTCCAAAAAGTCACAGTGTGTAGGACAGCCTGTGTTGCTGGTTGGTGTGTACATAACTGTTATTTTGTTGACCACATCCATTGGAATCTGACAATGTCCATCCTGCAATTTTACTTCTGAACACTTAATTTCCTGGGCAGGTCTCTAAAACTTACTTTGCTTTATGGCAGTATTGGACTTCAGGACAATTTTAATTATCTCTTCCCCTTTCTCAAAAGCTTCCTCTGCTGTCTTGTCTCACAAGTTGATGTCATTAATGTATTGTAAACGTTCTGGAGCCTTTTCCTGGATCAGACCAACACAAATACTGTGGCTGTATTTCCATGTCTTGGGCAGCTAGTTGCAGGTGAACTGGACATTCCTCCAAGAGAGAGCAAACTGTGGTCTGCACTCTGCTGCTAAAGGAATAAAGATAAACACATTTGCAATATTGATGGTGGCACCACACTGCTGTCCTGGACTCCTGTTTGTACTGAAGTTCCAGCCAGCCTGGCACAGCAGCACTCAGTGGTGGTGTGACTTCCTTCAGGCCACTGACAGTCTATTGTCAGTCTCTACTCTCCACTGGACTGACACACTGGCCACATAGGGCCACTAAAGGGTGAGTGAGTCTTGCTGGTCACTCCTGGTTCTTCAGGTCAGGAATCACCTCAGGGATGGGGCTCACGGAGTCCTGGCTGGTGCAATACTGCTGACACTGCACTGTTGTGGTAGCCATCAGTACCTGTTATTCTTTGGTCCAGCCATGGACTGGTAAGGCATGGAAAATTTCCTCTTTAGCTTGCTTGATGGGATACTAAGCAAGTTCACAGATGATACAAAACTGGAAGGAGCTGTTGACCCCCTGCAGAGACAATGTGCAGGACAGTAGGGAGGAAAAAAAAGATGATCTTTAAATTGCCAGAGTTGGGGAGTCACCATTCTCTCCTACTTGACAGGAGTCACCTCTGAGAGTTTCTATTCTTTTCTCACTCGTTTGTCAATGCTCACATCCTGGGACAGGGATCCCAGCTGCTTGGTTGCAC
This sequence comes from Sitta carolinensis, assembly GCA_032173965.1. Lineage (NCBI taxonomy): Eukaryota > Metazoa > Chordata > Aves > Passeriformes > Sittidae > Sitta > Sitta carolinensis. Next base: position 63,466,484 of record CM063313.1, read on the forward strand.
TGCCATATAGTTTCATATTATGGGCTGTGATATCCCAACATCAGAGCTCCCAGGTCAGCAGGGACTCTCCTGACTGGTGGCTGAAAAATTTTTCACATACCTTGCAGCTCACCTAGGGGGTGGTTTTCTCTGGTCCTGCTTCCCATTCTGAGAGCCCAGCTTCCTCTTCATTATGCAAACTGATTTGAGCTTGAATTTCTTCTTCTGTATAGGAGCAACTGGTACCAGCATGGGTTGCTCCTGTGGTTCAGCTGCAGTCTGAGTGGCCCCAGTGCCTGTTGTTCTGCTTTCCTCCTCTTCCCCTGAGGGTGCCATCTAGTATTGTGAGCAATATCTGATGAATAGTAACCAGGGCCCTGCACACTGCACTTTGTGTTTCTCTGGAGCTGCCACAGCATTTTTCTTTCAAATATTCTACCACTTTAACAGGGTTCTGTAGTTGTTCAGGGGTGAACTTCCAAACCATTGAAGCAGAATAATCCTTCAAAAGCTGGCCCATTTTCTCCCACATTACAGGCCAATCATGACTATCCACCCCCAGGGTAGATCTCTGAAAGATCCTCCTAAGAATCCCTCTTTCTAATCAGCCTGTAAGACTGCACCGAAGAGACCTGGCAGACTAAGCAACAAAAGCATGCTTTCCTTAATATCCAGAGGAAATTCAAAATCCTCCAAAGCAGTTGCAACAGGCCTCAAGGAGGAAAAAGGAGGGAAAAGCTGGGGAAAATAATCCTTCCCTATTCTGCTCTCAGAATGGCTACAATTATTACAGAAACGCAGAATCATAGAATATACTGAGGGACCCATGTGGAAGCACACCCATAAGGATCATCAAGTCCAACTCCTGGCCCTGTGCCTGGGAGTCACACTGTGTCCCTAAGAGTGGTACCCAAATGCTTTGTGAACTCTGTCAGGCTTGGTGCTGTGACTGCTTCCTTGGGAGCCAATTCCAGTGCCCAAACACTCCCCAGGGGAAAAACCTTTTCCTGTGATCCAAACCTGAGTAACTAACCTCTGACTCGGCTTCATGCCATTTCCTCAAATCCTGTCACTGGTCCCAAGAGAGAAGAGATCAGTGCTTGCTCCTCTGCTACCCCTTGTGAGGATGTTGGAGACTGCAATGAGGTCTCCCCTCAGTGTCCTCTTCTCCAGGATGAGCAGACCAAGTGGCCTCAGCAGCTCCTGACCAGGCTTCTACTCCAGACCTCATGGCCCTCTTTTGGATGCTCTGTAATGTCTGTTTTACATTGTGGTGCCCAAACTGCACACAGTACTCATGGTGAGACCACACCAATGCAGACCAGAGCAGGACAGCCATGTCCCTTGGCCAGCTGGAAATGCTGTGCCCAATGAAGCCCAGGACAGTGGTTTCCCAAAGGCAGAGCCTGAGGTAAGGGTAGAAGACCAACACTGAATACACATCACAAATGACCTTCACTGCCCTTGAGGTTATCATTTTGTAAGCTGACATCACACAGTTCAGCAACAAAGCAATCCTGATCTCTCTGCTGCTCTGAAAAGGAGCACCTCAGTGGGCACATAGTGCCTATACTAAAAGACACAGGGTTAGCTTACAACACTGTGACATACCTCAAACAACAAACACTTGTTTCCCACCCACTCTTACCAGATCGGTTGTTATCTCAGCTCTTCCTGTTTCATGAGGAACACAAATAAGGTTGCTGTGGTTTAGGAATGGTGTTCCCCAGTTTAATATTCCCACTGAGACATTCCAGATCATGCACTGCTTTTTCACTTCCACCCTCACCTCTCTCACCTCCCAGCTGCAGAATGGAGAGGACTGGCGACACAACAGGTAAAGATCATGGGTTTAGATAAGATGAATTTACTGGAAACAGGAATGAAATAGGAAAATTAAAGTAACAGCAGCAGTATTAATAACAGAGGGTACATGAGAGGCAAACAAATCACATGTGAATACTCACTACATGGAAACCAGCAACAAGCAAACCTCCAGTACACCACCTTGGAAGGCACCCCTTCTCCATCACCAGGAAATTATGTAAATTGTACAGAATAACCTCCAGGTCTTAGCCTTGTCCCCTCCTGGCTATAACCAGGATATCAATCCATCATATCTCACCCTCTTCGTGAATTCCCTCCTTGCAAAGAAATGAGCTCTCTGGGAAAGCCCCTTGCACCCTGTTTAGAAGGACTTCTGCTATCTCCTTATCTTCCTCCTTTCTCAAAGGGCTGTTTCTGCACCCTGCTCCTGCCAACTCCAGTGCACTCACACTGTGCTGGTGAGATGACTTGACCCCAACCACCTTTGTTGCCTGCCTTGTCAGGGTTAGAAGCACCTGGAGATTTAGCAAGGTACGACAGGAAAATCCAAACTTCCCCTGCACAAAGTACTGTTTCTTCATTCATGCTTCTTGCCAAAAAACATCAGTAACATTATTATATCTCCCTAACTTGCAGCTTATTTCTCATGCAAACACCTTCAAAACTTCAGAGAGTCAGCCAAATATTTATGGATTTGTCTTCACATTGACTGAGTTATCAGGAAGGGGGAGAGAACTGTAAAATAAGGCACTCCTAGAACTAGGAGGCAACTTGAATGCTACAGTTCTGACTGTCTAATTTCCCTATTCAATGGTAGAAGGCAAAACCACCTTCCAAAGCAGAGAGTGAACCGAAGCAGAGTCAGCCACAGCAGAGCTGTGTTTCTCTGCAGAGTAACAAAATAGCCATGGTAACAAACTCTGGAGCTTACAGAACTTACGGAGTTTGGATATTGTCTATCCCTCTTTTAATATTACTTCTTTGAGCAAAATTTAATTGGAGATTACTGGGTCCAGAAGGGCAGAGCAAAGGGCACCCATGCCACATCCACCCAGTAAAGTGGGACCCTCATTTGTGAAGACCTGCACTTCATACTCCAGTTCAAGGTTCTTTACATATAACAAATTCAACAGGACTGGTTACTATGTCTGAACATGGTGTTCAGAACAGTGTTGGAGTATGGATGGAAAAACAAGATCGTCCTTTGGTGCTGCACTAAGAGCACACTGATCATTAAATCAGTGCACAGCAGGAAGAAGGATGTGAACAAAGGAGCTGCTAAAATCTATACCATCTGTCGGACCCTGCCAGCAGCTGCTCTAGGACTTTGAGAAGCCATGTGACATGGACTTGCAGCGGTTGCCAAACCTGGGACAAAGATCTAGCTCTTTTGGGTATGCAGAGAGGCAGGATTATATTTGCTTGCTCAAATTGATAGCAAGAATAACACTAAAGCAGTATATGGTACAGAATTCTAGTGCAGGATTTTTGGGCTTAGTTGGGTCCTAATCTTCCTAAGGAAAGAAAACCTACACTGAGACCGTCTGAAGACATTTTTCTACTAATAAGGGAAACCACTTCCATCTGTGCTAAAAAGTCCATCATTGCCTCAAACAGTGTGTCTGACAAGCAGCAAATCAGTAAGTGCAACAATGCCACCATGCCAGAGAAATTATGTCTGTACCATTGATTGCAAGCCAGGAGATGCTACTCCCAGTGAAAACTGTGTAAATGTTTAATTTAAGAATGTTGCTAAATAGTTCTGGTTCATTCCAGCCCTGCCCATAACAGAGGCCAAGTCCTGTGGGCAATGATGACATCTACTGGAAATTTCTGCTCCTGGAAAAACTGACATCCAGGCCTTGTGGGAAAATCTGTGCACACTCAGCTCAGGGAAAGGCAGCACTGGAGGCAATTAGCATTCAAAGGATTTATTCCCTGCCAGATTTTCAGAAGTTTGTAGATATACAAACACAGATTAAGTAGTACAGGACCAATTAACTGAAGAAAAGAATTCCAGAAAGTACAAAGGAGGGTTTGGGAGGTGTGAGGGGACTGACAGCTATAAACAAACGAGTGCCTCTTCTGCCCCCTCAGGAATCTGACCTGTATTCATGATTTCCACTGATATTTTGAAAGTGATTATCTACATTCTGCCCTGGATTTGCCATAAATACCCAGAATGAAGCAATTATCAACAGAAAAAAAATCAATAATTCTTTCATTGAAGTGTTGGACATGAATTAACACAGAACCTTCTTGGCAGTGGGCAGTTGTGCAAGTCCTCAAAATGAAAATCACAGTGGATGACAAAGAGAGAACTAATATTCTTTTTAATTTCTTAAATTCCTCATCTGTCATTGTTGTGCTTCCTGCTTACCTGAGTAGTGAAGATGCATATCTTGAGATGTTTTCAAGCAGGAGAAGGTATCTGAAATAATGTTTAAAGAATCATTGTATTAACTACGATAGCAGACACAAATGCATGGTTTTTCAATTCCTTCCATCACAGAGTTTGTCACAAAGCAGATTGTCAGAATTGCTGGCTCATCATTCTAAAGAGGAGAATTACTTAGGGGCTTTAACTACATTATCAGGTACTGTATATTGGCAAATTTCAGTCATCAGTGTAATATAGCCAGATGACTTACTTGTTCAAGGAAATGGTGAGGAAAATGAGATATTAACCTCAAGGACATGTTAAGCCGTCTTAACTCCTGGAATATCAAAAGCACTTTGCTATCCACTTATGCTTCATGGCCTCCCAAAGACATGAGTTTTTCCAACTCCATCCTCAGACATTAAGCATTCCATTAACTGTACTATTGCATCCAAGTTATAATAAAACTGTCCCATTAACCCACAGTACCAAAAGTGCTGTTGAAATATAAGCAGAGAAACTTTTTTGGTGGATACATATTTAACAGGCTCAGACAGATCAAATTTGGTCCAAAAATCTTTGCTTTACAAAAAAGCCTTTTTAATACAGCCAAGAATAATGAACACATTTTCATTAACTAGATGAAATAATTGTGTTCTCCTGGAAAACCATCCTTTAAAATGCCAGATTTCAGTACATATATATTGTACTACTAATAATTCTCAAAAACTTACATAATCAAAACAATGTTCACAAAAATTTTTGGACTTTACACTTTTCTTCTTGGTGTATTCTATTTGCTTTTAGCCCCTTATCTAGTGAAAGAGATCTTACATGAGAGCATCTATGGATATTGGGGAAAGGGTCAGCATTCTTCACTCCCCTTAGTGATTCAAAGTCCCTTGTGTTTTTTTTTCTTGCTGGACCCATCTTCTTTTGCAGCATTTTGTATGTTGCAAAAGAACAAAACATGAAGAGGAGCCTTTTAAGAATGGGAAATCTGGATTTTAATCAAAACGATGGTGTGCTCTAGAGAGCAGCCCTACAGCTTACTCTGCTTGCGGCAGAGTGCTCCAGCACTGCAGCGTTTTGTGCACAGATGGACCCACAACGAGCAGCCTTGAAGTGCAGATAAGACCAGCAGCAACTCATTCCTGCACCACAGCTAATCTCAGAGAAACATGCCCAGCTGCTCAGCCTCTTACAGCTACGAGTCATGCCAGGAAAGCTGGGAGATGGACTGAAACACAACAAATACCAGTGGAGTTCACTAGCACTTGTTTTTTTGAGGAACAAAGTGATCCTCACTAAAACCTTGAATTTCTTCATTGGACATTTTGTAATAATTTCTGTCTTTCACAGATTTCAGAATTCCAGGTAAACAACACAGAGATATTACTTATTAATTGCAATTTGAAAAATGAAGCGTACATTAAAAATCTTATAATCTATCTTCAGACATACACCCTGGTTTAATCCAAGAGATCACTTGAACTGTCAGGGATCAAAGGAGCACCATCATAAAAAAAAATTCTTCCTGCTGAAAGGACAACATTACTGGGCAGACTAGAGTAAAAATAAATTCTTTTCTTTTAAGATTATGCCATTGTTATGAGAAAAACATGTTTCTCATAAAAAAATCTTTCACTTTAAAGAACAAATTGGTTACTAATACATGAAACAATATCTGCTGTACTATAATCCTCACTATACTATATACTAAACTATAATCCTCAACTACAGTAAATTAATTTTCTTCTGGATTTTGTACTTTAGAATTGCCAGCATGAGAATTGCAGACAGGAATTAAAATGAGTGACAAGCAATGAAAAACTTACTGTCAGTTTCCTCTGGAGTTCTCAATCTGTTTAAAAGCAAATATTTGATATTTTAATCCAACATTTCTGTCATTAAGCTGACCCTGCTACACATGGATCACATGTAAAGAGATATGACTCAGCAATCATAAAGCAAAATAACCCTCAGTGCAATTTTGTTCAACAAACTATCAGCAAACAATCTTCAGGTACTGAAGAACTGACACATTTTTCTACATATTTCTTTCTCTGCTTGAGAAAGTTGTTGTTGAACTGCTCTTGAGTCTGCACTGCTATTCACATCTTTTACACTGCAATAACAGTATCAGTTACAGAGCTTTCAATCACATACAAAACTTCATTTTTAAGTCAATGCTGAGATGTATCAATAGTTACTTATGTCATTACCATTACTCGTACAAAAACGTACTTTTTAAATTGGTGATTATTTGGATTAACAAGTCTGGTTGCAGAAAGACTACTACATTAAAGCAGTCTTTGTTACAGAACACAGAAGATCTGATTCACCTCACAGACCAGAGATACCCCACTGAAGACAACAGGCTAAGAGACAGATTCAGGCCACTCAACATCCTGCTGGTAAGTGTGCAGTTTGCTTACTGTGGGTAAATGATGGGATGTGAAAAAAAAAAAACAAAACAAAACCTACAACATCAGAACACCCACTCCAGGAAAACACCCATCCCACCCCCTACCTCCCAAACACACAGAATATGCATATATCCATTAAACCCCCAAAAACAGAGTAACATTTTTCCTCCTCTCCCCATGGTGAAATCACATAGGATGTGACAGCTTTTTAGAATCTTCTACTTATTACCTGTGCAGTGCTGGGGAAAAAAAAACAAAACAAACAAACAAACAACCCACCCACCCACCCCCCCCCAAAAAAAAAAAAAAACCACAAAAAAGAGCTCTAGAAGAAATGGATGAAAATAGGAAAGAAAAGGAAAAGGAACATAAAGACAGCACTGCATGTAGCAAAAATACTACTAGTATTATGATAATGATTAATCAATCTGGGGAAAAAAATTAAAAACCTCACAAGAAAATGGAAACAACTTGTGAAACCAGTATACTTTCACTAAGTGTAATCAAAGCTTACTAACTTCTGAAAATACATTCACAAATGTACAAAAGAGATGAATCAGTCAATGGGAAAAGTTTTCAGGAGATGCTAGCATTGTAATTATTAAAAAATAAAACATGCAATGCACAGCAAAAGCAAATACAACTTTTCATGCTGACTAGATTGGAAAAATGTCTAATTAAAGATACTATGGTCACAGAATCACCACAGAATCATAGAATTATTAAGGTTGGAAAAGACCTTGTAAATCATCAAATGCAACTGTTATCTTAGTGACTGAATTAGAAAATTCAATTATTGTTAGAATTAGAAAGGGTGTCTATTCCACCTAAAATCATACACTTTGTTTAAATGGATCTCCTTAATCTCCATGAATAAGATTTCCTTGAAAGAAACTTAAACAAACTGAATGGCCTTAACTTTCCATTTCTCAGGAATTTGTCATCCTAAGTATGTTGCAGAACTGAAATGGAAAGCTGCAGATACTACAGGTATCTACTTCTGAAAAACCTGTGATGAGTATCTTAACATATTAATAATACATACGAGGAGTTCCTGTTCAGATTACTTTTCTTGGTGTTTCCAAATACGCTATTACTGAAATCCTAAAAAAAGAGAGAGACTTTTACTGGTAAAATATATGTCTTTGTCATACACACATTGCACAGCTTGAGAAGGTATAATCTTGAAAACAGTTGTTGATATGGTTATTGTTAACATGAATAATGACCCTGACAGGCAGGTGAATCATAGTACTGCCATACCTACACGAAAATGGAACTAATTTGCCCACATTGTAATTTTCCATGTTGTCTCCAGACATTTGAATTAAATACTCAGTTCACCACCTATATCTCAATACACTCACTCAGCTTGTTAAAGGTCTTCTAATAAGGACAACATTAGAGAATTTTCTTTATGCTGGAAAATTCCAGTGTATAACCTCTACAGTTGCTGAAAATAAATTCACTCAAAAGTCCTGAAACAGAGGAACATAGCACACTGAGCAGCTTTCCAGGGATATTAAGATCACATATTTTCCAGGTCTTATATTTAAAGAAATACTCAATAATCTTTTAAACTTCAAGCCATATTAGGAAAAAATGGGCCAGCCAGGTACTCCTAATGTAGTAGTAAGAAATGGAATTTTTCTTCTGAATAGTGGTCAGAACAATTGCAATCCTCAAAACAAACATATACACAAACACACACACACACAGAAGTACAAGGACAACCAAGTTTAAACATGAATCAACTAATATTCAGCTTTTAACGTAACATGAGACTTAAATTTTAATTATTTTTTAATAATTCTCTCATATTTTGAACTTGTAGCTTACTTTGAAGATGAAAAAGTCTTTAACAAAAGCTTCCTACACTTTTCTACACTTACACTTCCTACCCCTTGCTTTGCTCCCTGCTATTACCAAGAGGGATTTCTGAACCCCTGGCATGCCATGAGTGACAAGCTTCACTTTAGGAAAGATATGTATCTTTAAACTATATCATTCTCCAAGTGGATGCAGCAACTTTGTTACATCTCAGTGGTAAATACAAGATTTTATAGTCCACAGATGCACAACAATTCAGGGGGTACTGGAGACTGTACTTTGGAAGAATAAATAATTTGGAGTTGGTGTTTCAGAAATGACTGATTTTAGTGTAACTCAAATACCACTATTAATCAGCAGAATGGATTTTTACAATTTAAAAAATATCACACTTGAGTTTTGTCTGAATATATCTCAATATAAGTTTTGAATTACTTTGTTACCTCACACAGTTTTCCTGACTTTATTTTGCCTGGCTGATCCTGTGATTCACATTTCAAAGACTTTTTGATTTAGAGTCCAAGTTTCAGTTTTACAGAATAAAAAATCAGTAAATTTATTTCTGTTTCTCTCTTTCATCCCTTTTTCATACAAACCTCACTATTTTTTTAAATAAAACATTAAAACTCTTGTCTCTGGTATTTGGGATTCAAGTCCTACAGCACACAGAACAGCATAACTGAAATTACCTGGTTCATTTTTTTAAAAAAAATTTAAAAAATAATTAAAAAAAAAAAAATATTTATACCATTTTCAGTGAAAAATAAGCTAGTCTTTGAAAGACCTCCATTTTAATAAACAAAAGTCCCATAAGTAAAATCAACAAGAAAGGGTGCTTTGGTGCTCCTGAAAAGAAAGAGAAAAGGATTCTCTCATATTTCCTTTTCTTAATTTATTCTTTGGTAATTTCCTTTCATATCTCTGAGATACTCCTCTAAAATTTAAGGAATGGTACATTTTCTTCTATTAGCTATTCCATTTTTTTCTATTAGCTACAGAATTTTAAAACAAATAACAGTTTCCACAATCTAGATTCCTATTCAAGTCTTCAGGAATTATAAATTGGCCTATCTCTATCAAATTCAGGAAGAGGACCTATAGATTAAAGAGCTGCAGATTAATTCTGGCAAATAATAAAATACAATGTTTATAAGACAATGGTTAAAAAAATCCATGCTTTGCAATTATTATTAATATTTATCTACCCCTTTGCAATAAATATGTGATGAAGTGAATGCTATGTAGCTAATTTTCCAACATTTTCTTGTAGTCCATTCTGCCCACAATTTCAAGACCACATTGTGTGCTTATTACCTAATGAAACATCAACATATGTCATTTGTGACTAAGTTCATATTCAGAACCACTCTAAGATTAAATAATTCAATGTCCTATTTCAATAATCTTAGTAGAGTGTTAGCAGCTGTTAAATTATTCATTTACTTCCACACATACGCTGTGCCAGCAAACAGTCTCTCATCTCTCAAAGAGACATGCCATGACAAAGAAACTCTATTGGCAAATCCTGGGATGACTGTAGAGCTACTCTGGGCTCATCCCAGCCAAAATTAGGGACTAGAATCCTAGGTCTTACCTCTTGAGAATGCCTCAGGTAATCACAGAATGGTATGGTATGCCTACCAATGTCTCGATTTTTAATTTTCTGGTGCTTGTAATGGAGACGTTCCAAACCTAGTCCAAAGAGAAATTGTCAGCTGTTTCTAGAGGGTGAATGAACAGCTCTATCACTACAAACCAGGTAGCTATGCAGTGTCATAAAATAAACACCAATATATCATATTGTCCCAGTAAATGTGTAATGGGTTAAAAAAAAAATGACAGAATTTCATAGGGTTAAACAGATTATTTCCACACTTTTCAGCAGACTTTGGCGTACAGCCCTCCTCAGACCACGTGGTACTGAGTCACAGCACTGTCTGGTACTTCTCCCAGCAGCTTGCAGGATGAAACCAGTGAGCCACATCACAGCAAAGTTGAAAGAATAGATGAATAATGCTTAGAATTTCTGAGAATAAAAGAGATGGAGAATTACTAAGCAAAGAGTAAGAATGTCATTCCCTTTCACTCCAAAAAGAGACAATACAGAATTCACTTCTTCCCTTTGGAGGATGTGTTTCTGAGCAATGAGAAATGAAAATGAGAAATCACAGCACTGCCCGTGAGGGTGAATGTCCTGAAAAATCATGAGTTTATTTTTTGCAATTAGCCAGGATGCCACTTCAGATGTCACTTTAGAACACACTTCAGGAGAGGAGACAAAGACATCATCCTCCTTGCTTCCTACATACTCCTGAGGATTAGCACTCAACTATCTCCCATGAAAGCCAGATAGTGGTCCCAAAAAATTCACCTGATCTTCCATCCAACCTACGACTCTTTTGCCTCTTCAGTCTTACATCAAATAACCAAGACAAACAAAGTCTAATTTCGTAAGAATTATGCCATGAGGTGAAAGTGATGCATAACATTTTGATCTTTTGAATTCTATTTACTGCTTCTTTATAAAAGCTGTTCTAATTCACTGTTTGCAGCATGTAACATACTTAGCTGACTGAAATTAGACACAGTGAGCCAATTCTTGCTGAGTTTCTCTTGCTCATCCCAGACATTGATCTCTGCAGGCTCTGAGTTCACTTGAGTGTTCTGGGGACAACCATCCACTCTAATCACCTGCCAAGACACAGACAAAACAATACTGAATTTACAGGATGACTAGCATCTCCACAGCTCCTCTGACAGCATATGATGTGGCCTTTTAGAGCATCTCTGAAATGCCAATGAATGAATGCACTCCCAACTGAGAAACAGGCTTTCCCAGTTTTGTTACAAACTGCAGAGGACATGTTGCTTTTGTCTAGCAAGTACTACAGATGAAAGGTCTCACACTATCTGAAGGTATTTCAACTTTGAGACTTAATACCTTCAGAGATACTAGTTTCAAAGTTCAAGTCCAAGATCCTTTGCTGACCTGGGTATCTAATGTAAACATACCAGTCTTCAGTATTCATCTCATTAAACAGTGATAATTCTTTCCAGATAATGAAGACCCTAGAAATTTCTCTGTAACTCTAGAAACAGATTTTTATTCATGGACACACAAGCACAATTGCAAAAGTAGCTGCATACATATACACAATCAATATACTTTCTGCAATGTGCTAAATGTTTGCAGGATTCAGAGAAAGGTCTATGGGACTCTTGCAGGCAGGAGACAACATTATGAGGCCTAACATGCTTGAGAATTGTTGTACACCTGCTGGATATGGTCCCTGCTTCTATCCTAGATCACATGAAGGCTCCATAAGTTCTCCTGACAGCTGAAATGCAAGGACTGATCTATGCTTGTGACCAACCACAAAATCAGTATCATCACAGTATACCAAAATCCCTGGATGTCACAAAGTTCAAAACAGAAATCCCACACATCCAAAAAAAAGTAAAATTGAACCAAAAAGTAAAACTGAACACAAAGGAGATGCTGCAGTTGGTGTGAAGCATTTTAAATGTACACGTTTTCAATTAAACCACACTGCAGAACTTCTCTTAAGGAATGAAAACAACAGTTTTGAGATACACAATTATCTTGCATCTGCCCATACCGGCACCTGAAGAGGTTTTTGATTCCTCTTTTCTCTCCCAGACTTTCTGTCTCTGTTTTGCTGTTTTGCTTTTGTTGACTCACTGTGGTGTAGCTCACAGGATCCTAAAGATTCTGCAGGAAAGAGTCAAAAAACACCTTTAAGCTACAGAGTTTCCATTTACTAATCGAAAATCTGATAGGACTGAGAACTGGCAGATGTCTAAAGCAATCTGAGAAAGAATTGTGGCATCCAAACTCAGTACTCAAGCAGTTCCGTGCAAAGATGTGCACCATCACAAGATATAAAACAACTAATGTTATCCATCTTCTCATACTACTCATAATTAAAACTGGAATCTGATGGATTTTAGCCCTTGGTAAGCTAACTTGATGGTGGACGGGGATATATTTAAACTGACTACAGAAATGTATGCCTTTCCATGCACCCATCTCTGATACTGCTATTGTATCTCTGCAGGATCATGTAATATAGTTTGGTTACTGCAACTCTGTCTTTGCATCCCCAGGGCAAGAGACTTCCCCAGAGTGAGCACAATCCTTCTGCCACCTGTCTATTTAGCCACATACATGGAGATTACATGAGGTGGGCAGACCAGGGTGGCTGACACATAGGTGTGTTGCAGCTTGGATACCAAGCACACTGCAGATATTCCCAACAGCCAGACTCACACAACAAAAGTGGAAGAGTAACTCTAGACTCTCTGCTACTACCCTCCACTGCATCTAATACCTTCTGGGTGCAAATGAATCATTTTAGTAATGTCTCAGACTCTCCATAAAAGATACTGTACAAGTTTAATGTTTTATAATTACCGCCTACAGCCTTGCAGATTTTCCCTGATCTCTCTTTCTTAGCGGATGGTAAGCTGTTGCTTCTGCAGAAACTCGAGTCCCTCCAGAGAGGGCTGATCCAGAAGGAGATGCTTCGCTTCAACCTGTTCTGAGAGATGTTCCTGCTGTGACACGACTTGACAGAGCTGTAGGAGAAGGACTTTGAATCACTTAACTGGACATGCCTGGTGGGATTATTCTGGCAATTGTTATCCCTGTCATAGGAAGAATGGGCTTTCTTCTTTGAATCTGGGATGAAAACTCCTTTTTCATCACCTTCAGAGAATCCCCAGTTCACATAGCCACCCTCATTTCCTTCCCTGTCATTGCAGGGGGATGCTGCACTTTCTTCAATATCCAGCGGTAGCTGGAGATCAAGAGGATGAGCAGCTTCTTCTGCAGCATTAGTCTTTTCTGATGGTAAATCAATAGCAAAGTCTCTCTGGCTCCATTGATAACCTTCTGCCTCTTTTCCAAGGAAGCTGATACCTGGAAAGTTTTGCTGAACCTCAATGCTACTTTGCAGGTCACCTCTGAATGCTTCATCCTTGTACTTGGCAGCAGTGTTCAAAAAGGACAAATTTAAGGTGACGTCCTCAGAAAAAGACCCTCCCTGATGGTCAGGGGGCACCAGCAAAAACTGCCCATACCTAGGAGTCAACTTAGCCTCAGAGGATACTCCTGAAGTGAGTGTGTCTGTTTCTATTTCTACCTTTTGAGAGGAGTCTTCTACCACCTTGTTACTCTCAGACTTCAAGAGTTTGCGCTCTGAAGGAGACTGAGTCCTTACCAAGCTCCGTAAGAGGGAAGGTGGCATGCTGTAATAGTGGTATTTCTTGTCACACAGGCCCTCCAGACTGCTCAAGGTCTTGGAATAGAATGCATTGCTCCAGCTATGGGGCAGCTTCCTACAGGTTTGATGTTTTGTGTCTGCCAGTAAGGCTTCTTCCACCTTCAGGGTGTCTACAGCTGAAAGCACTTTCAGGATGTCCACTGTCAGGGCAGACAGGTCTTGCAAATGTCCTAGCTGGCTGTCCAGGGAGAGTAAAGACTCCTTGATATAAAATACCTTCTCATGCACCTCTTTAAGTTGTTGAAACATCTCTTCCACTCTAGGTAGAAAAAGAAAACATAACTAAAATACCAACACATAAATCTTTACAGCTGTTTGTGAGATGAGGAAAGAAACAATTAACACATTTCAAAAAGTCAGTGTTTCAAATGGGCATTTTTTGTTTTAATGGTGACTTTCATTCCCAGTAATATCTGCATTTGACAAAAACCAGCCAAACAGCAAATGGGTTTCTTAGGGAAACAGACTTTTTGCTCAAATAGGTTTTTTTTTTTAAATTGTTGTTTCCTACTAATTCCCATTCATTGCCATAGAATTACTAAACCATTAATGTCAGATTACATTGGCTATGGCTGCAAATCAAGCGTACTTCTGTTAGCTGGACATCCTGCATTTTACATTTCTTGTGAAAGCATCAGAAAGGTAAGGCTCACAAACCACCAGGCACTCTTTAATCCTGCATATTTCAAATACTAAAGACTGCTGAGAAAACAGATCTTCCCAAGAACATATTTGGCCTCCAGGAGCAGATTCTATGCATCTTATGCCATTGGTTTTCTTCAAGTAAAATACAACTGCCCCAAAAAACAAAGCCTTTTTTATTATCCACAAATCCTCAGTGAAAAGTGAAGGAACTTCTTGGCCTGAAATTACATAATTTTAACCAAATCATTATCTTTATTTCCTGAACATACTCTCTGGTACCTTATCACTAAGACAATGATAAGCTAGCTGCAGGCAGTATGCAGTAGTCATTTCTTTGTCACAGAGTAACTAAAATATGTAGTGTTAAGCCATTGCTGAATAAAATCAAGGACCAATGTTCCAGAACATTTTATTCATCTAAATTAATTTCTTGCATTGATATCATGCAATGTTTTGAAGTGTTTCACTTGCACTCAGAAAAAATTCCTTATCCAGTAAATAAAACCTTCTTGAAGTAATGAATTCTGCAGTTTCTGAACAAAGCTACTTATTTAATTTCTTTTAGAGGGGATGTTTATTTTGCTTCCGTGTTTAATTTTAACATGCTGAAAATAAGATTATGCTTTCTCTAGGCAAATGTGTTAGATCAAATCAGTGTTGGCGTTCAGTAAGACTTTTTATAGTGTTAATTTTTTTTAAACTCTTCCCATTAAACTAAATGGCAGATTTACCATTGATTTTAATAGAAAGCTAAATTAGGCCAATACTGATTGTTTTGAAACCCTGTTGGTAGTAGCACATTGACATTGTGTAAATTAAGACACTACATTGCAAACAAGGCTACAATGGTTTTCTGGTTGTTTCTGTAAACAGCAATTATACTCATTCACTCTCACAGTGTACCTACATTGCTAAGCTTTTTAATAAAATTAAAAATTAATAAAATGCTGTTCTCTGTCTTGCTTTTGTAGTGCTACCTGATCTGCACAAGTAAACCTGAGCAACATGTCACTGTTGCTCATGTACTGTACACACTGCACACATCTGGGGGTGCAATTCTGTCAGCAGGGCTTCCCAGACAGGTCTGACATATGCCTCAAACAGATGCAGATACATAAACCGACACACTTCCATCAAATTAACAAGGTCTATGCATGTTCACATTGGCCATAACCAGCTTCAAAAGCATAAACTTATCAAAGTCTTTTTATATGACAAATTTACACAAAGAATGTAAATATGCATCAAAACACACCTTTCTGTGGTCAAACGGATCCTTTCACTGCCACTGGAACTCAGATTTTCATTCTTTTCATGAAAATATTCTTCTACACACTGTTCTTCAAAGTCATGGAGTTTCTTTAACTCCTCATCACTCAGGTAGAGCTCTGAACAAAGGAGGTAGGAATCAGTATGAAGCATGTTAATAATTGCAATCATTTATAAGTATGAATGAGGGAAAAAAAAAAAAAGAAAAAAAGAAGTCAACAAATTTGTTTACACTCCCTCCCTTGATGAGAATGAATCAGGCCTAACTGCATGAATTTGGGCTTGAATATAAAGACTCAGATACATGAAAATGTGGGATTACCACACAGACAAAAATTAAAGTACACTCCCCTTTAAAGCCTCAGAAGTAGCCTGAGAATATCTGAATGGCTGCTCACAAAGATGCATTTTCTCATAATTTTATCCCTTTATTTTGTTATACAAATGTCTCTCAAAAGACCGAGATATGAATATGTAACCTTACAAAAATTTCACTCCAGTTTGGCCCAGGCATTCATCTAGAGCCAGTCACCTATAATTACCATTCAGGTGCTCAAAGTTTTGTTGGGATTTTTTCACCTAATTGGTTAATAAGCTCATATGTATAAAACATTCAGACACCCTTAATAAAATTTCATATGTATAAAACATTAAGATCTTCCACCCCAAGATTATTGGGGGAAAAAATGATTCAGAAGTTTAAAACTCCATAACTTGAGCTGCTCATGGTGCTATTGTTCTAGCACACCAAGGCTTCTGAGAGAGCAGCTCCATTACAAGGCAGTACAAAGAAATGCATATGGTGGAAAGCTGCTTCTCTGGTTCAAACTCCACATTTTCCAAGCTCCTTTTTTTGGTCCTTTTTTTATGTACCAAAGTCCTCACTGTACTTGCTAGAGAGGTGCCTGTTCCAAGCAACAAGGCGGTGTTTGTACAAGGATGTAGCACTCAGCTGCATCACGCAGCTCAGCAGTGAAGATCCCTGCAGTGTTCTGGGGTTCCCTCTCCCACTTCAAATAAGATTTGATCACCTTCCAGGCACTTTTATCCCCAGTTTGACCTGTGTTCCTTCCTCCAAAATTTTGCTCTGTATCTTGGTATTGATTCTCCACAGGGTGGCCCTGGATACTTGTTGTGAAAAGCAGTTAAATATAACAACACCAAAACTAAAGTAAGAGAAAGCTATCAAGCCTAAGTGTATAGAAAAGGCACCCAGAGGTGCCTAAACAGAAAAAAATTCTCCTTCTGAGAGAAATGTAAGGAAGGCATGAGCCCTGCTCTGTGCAAGAATTTTTTAGATGTGATAAGCAGGGTTTCAGTTTTCCTTTAGCCTAATGCTCCTTACAAGACACCCTCTATGCTACACCACTGACTTATGCTGTGCTTGCACATAAAATAAGCAACAGCACTTGAAAGGCAGGCTGGTCTATCCAGTCGTGATGGGGGAGCTGAACTAGAGAGCAGCAGTACAGCAGTTCAGCATTTTCTGAGCTCTGTAACTACCTGTGAGCATGCCAGATATCTTCAGGGATTCATGTTCAGCAGAGAAAATTCCAAGTGAAGTATAACCCACGCAGGGTCTGCCCACCTCTATTATAAGGCATCAAGGGTGTATGTCGCATCAAAAAGGATGAGGCTGTAGAAAACTGTATACCAATGGTTCCCAATGTTTTTTTGACATGGTTACAGTCACCTCTTCCCCATTTCCCTGGTTCACACCCACCACCAAGTCCCACTACTGAGTATTGATTTCCATCCCAGCATCTCAAGATCCTCTTCCCACAACAGCTTGGGCTGCTCCTGGCAGAGCTGGTGACAGTGGGACAGGGAACTGGCATCGCCTTAAGGAGGCATTAGGAAAGACCTGGCATGAAAAAGTCCAGGCTGGGAAAAGTGAAAAACATAAGGTGCAGAGTTAAGCCAGTGCACAAAGGGATGGAAGCAGCAAGGGGATGGGAAACCCCTATAACCTCTCTTCATTAGCCATCACTTGATCTCCTTTACCCTTGAGCTCTGCAGCTGCTTTCCCCAGGTAATGATAAAGAAATTATTGTTCTTTGCATGACAAACAGAAATTTATACCTTTGGCATTGCTTAATTTCTTTTAAAATAAGAAAATATTTTAAATAATTATTGACGACAACAGAATAAGTTGTTGTCACTTTATTTCAGCTCAGAGTTGTGAGGTATCATGGTCTGTAGCACAGCAACAGCTAAATACAAAGCAAAATATTCCCCTATCTTTTATTCTTTGGAACTGAACTCCGCAGTGATGGGAATGATGATGAACTTTTGGTTCCCAGCTTACTTAGTCCAACATCGCCTTCCTCTTGGTCCAACTCGCTGAGGGGCTGGTGGTGGAAGATGCATTTTATCAGAAGGCCAATGTGGCTGAGGAGGATGAATGGTGGAGGCAGCCATGGTTTCTCATGGTAGGTCATGATGTAGCGGTAGCGGTTGTACTTCCAGAGCTTGTTCGAGATGGATTTCAAATCAAAATAAACATTACTGAACAGAGAGCCACAGAGGAAGAGAGGAAGGAGGGTAAAACAGTCATGTGAGGAATACTCCTAGTGTACCGCAAGACACTTGTCTACAGATCTAACCTGACTCTGGTCCATTCCTCCAGTGAGGTAAATCAGCTTAGCAACTCTCATTTACCAAAGCAGCAGCATGTGCCTGCAGCTAGTGCACTGAGAATGAGATCTTCAAAGCCACCTAGTAGATTTGGAGAGCCAATTCCCATTCGCAGTAATGGGAGCTGGGCAAAAGATGCCACTGATGTGGCTTTGAAATCCCAGTCATCGTATTTAAATTTTAATATACAGCTAACTGAGAATTCAGCATTGTTTGCCTCTTTGGACTGAAAGTAGGTATCAGGCTAAGGGAAGACTGTAACAAAATAATTTCGTGCACTCCCTCTAAAAATATATTAGCTGCAGTACATGAGCCATTCTTCTGCAGAACACTCATTGGAGCTGTGAAATTATTAAACATGGCTGCACCGAATAGTTCTCTATATCTACTAAGATCGACCCAAGCACAGGAAAGAAGTGTTGTGGCTCCAAGCACTGTCATTTCACATGCACTGTCATTCTACACACCCAGCATATAAGCCCAAAAACATCAACTTTCCTTCTGTGAGCATAGTTAAATATATTCCTCATACCCACCCATTTCTGATCCCACTTCTGGAACAATCAAATCACTATGTAGAAGATTTACCCTAACACCGTTACTAAAAGTTTAATCACAGAAATAATTCAAATAACAATTTCACACATGCAAAATAATACAGAGTGTATAAAAAAATAGCTTGATACCTTTACACAATTTCAGGAAAGGGATTTCTTATTGGAAGTGGAAATAGAATGAGTTTTCATTGTTCAGGTTTTTTGTTTATTAATGACTTCTTTAATTAATTTGAATTTTTTTAACCTACAGCTGACTTTTTTCTTCCCCAGAAATGCTAGAACTATAGTAAAAAAAAAAAAATAACTGTTTGGGTTAGGCTGGTCTTTACTAATATTTTATAGAATTTGAGCCACTACAAGGGGTCCATGTTAAAATGTGAAGGCTTAGAATTCCTACACAGACACTGATGAATTACTATAGGATTACTATGAATTACTATAGAATTACTATAAAGACCCTTTCTACTGTGGCAGCACACATTTAAAGGCAAATTGTTGGAAACACAACAGTTAGATTTCAGTCTAGAACATATGAGATTTCATTGAGTGAGTAAGAATGTCCAAATCATTTCCTAAAGGAAAACATACTCCTACAGTCATTATCCTCTTCTCCTGCACACCTTCCACTTATCCTCCAGTTTAAAACTTGGCCTACCTTATGATAAATGTTATATAGGCTTTTAGCACAACAAATACAACTTTTAGGAAGGGAAAATTGCTTCAGAGATTAATTAATGTTGGGGGTTTTGCCAATTGCAATGGTCTGATCTCACAGAGTCAGATCTTTTTAAGTGGCAAAAGAGTTTATGTGCCTTCTCACTATCCCTTTTCTTACGCCATCTTGCTGGCACCATTCTTTCCTTTATTTGACTTACCCCCATAGCAGATCTGCCCATCAACATGCCTTTTCTGGGGCATTTTTGGTGAAAAGCTTTTAATAAGTGCTGGCAGAACATGCATTAATTCCTTTGGCAACAATATACCAAGGTACCTACTTAAAGAATGCAATGAGCAAGTTGACCATGATGATGTACTGCACAAAGAGGTAGACAGCTTGCAGAAGCGGTGTAAGAAAGGATCCAGGAGGACAGTCTTCACTGTTTTCACAAACTGGAAATGAAGGACATAGAGAACATGGGGAGCACAGAAACCAGAGTAGAGCACAGCAATGGACTGTGCTTCTCATTTGTCCCAGCAAGAAACAGAATAGTCCTCACTTATTTCACAGAGATACATCTCTATTGCCAAATTAAAGGTCATCCTCCACCTAGAGAACTGAGACCTCTTCATGCTACTACCAGCCTAGTTGACACCACTCAGAAGATGCAGACACCACTTCATATATATCAGTTCTTATGCCAGTCATTCCACTTTTTGTTAAGGGGAAATGTGATGCAGCTGAAATGTATTTGGGAGGCAGATTTTACCCAAGTAAGCTGAAATCCAAATCTTTGACCCTTAAGGCAGGAGCATCACCGACTCTGCTGTGAAAAGGATACGGTTCAAAATACTGCTTTATCAGCACTGGAGTATAGAGCCTCACACACAACAGCACATTAACTCATGTGCAAAAGGATATATGGCTATGAACATCCATGATGTAAAGCAACAAATAGCAGAAATTAGGGGATTCCTTTTGATATTTTTAAATTGTCAAAATAAATACTTTCCAATCTTTTTTAATTTCTAATTAAAATTAACTCTTTTGAGAAAACTTTGAAACATACTTATAAAGCAGCAGCCCTAAATTCAGGACATAATCTGCAGGATAAAGAGTCACAAGAGAAATCATAACTCTATTTGGGAAGTGTCGCATTTCTAAAGGTTTAGAATTATTAAGTGATCAAATGGATTAAACTGGGAAACTTAAGAGTGTGCTTTCTTTAAAAGAATTTTGATTTATATAACCAAAATACATGTGACTGTTTCAGCAGTAATAATGGATGCAGCACAGTAGATGCTTTTAATGAAGTTGGTCTATGTTGAACTATGTACTTTAAATATATATTTCTATTTGTGCACCTAATTTTCTATTTTAAGGACTGTTTTACTTATACCTTCAGTCAGTAGCATGAGATTGCCTTACATCTGTAATGCTTAAATACCTCTGGAGTGCCTGGTTCCTCTCTCTTACTGAAGCACAGTCAAAGCCATAATCAAGATAGATGATTTTTCCTATTTACATTGACTGATTCTATTTCTCCTACGCGCACATGCTTTATCTGTTTAAGAATGGTGCCATGTAACTTATTTCTCGCTTTCTTTTACTCCTTTATTCTTTCCTCCTTAAAGGAAGCTTTATAGTCTTTTCTCCAAGAGATCAGCAGCTTTGGATTCACTTACTAGGAAATTTGTTTCACTGGAAGATTCCCTGACCAGGAAATAGCTTAGTATTAGTTCCTATGTGCTTTGCCCTGATATTTGCAGTGAATTTAATTTGAAACACTAAATTTGAAGGGTCTAGGGTTTAATGTTTATTTTTAACAAAGAAACTCGTACTTTCACTTTATTCCTGCAGTATTACCCATTACGGACAAACATATACTGGAATCACAATAGTTGAAGTAAGAACAGACTCATCAGGTAGTCAAAACTCAAGAGACCAAAGTAGACATGCTTCTGCACATATTTAATTTAAGCTGTTGATCTATATTCTGAAAATTACCTACCATCTATTTCTCCAGCATAGACCTCACCAAACATCATCCAGTAGGGCTGAAATACAATATCTCGTGCTAGTGTCCAAGAAGGAGGCTCCTCAGGTGAAAGAATTGCCTTTCGTGACACCCCAAAACTCAGCAGGACTATGGCCATCATGATCACAATATAGAACATGTTTCCTGTCTGGAAGACATATTTGTGTAAAAGAATTAGTTGTGCTAATTATATGTAAAAGAGACATTCATTTTAGGGAAGAGTATCAATCACTGTTTTTACAAATCAGAATATAAAACCGGGTTAATAATCTAATATGCCGGAGCAAATAAAAATATTTTATTTCTATGACTTGGCCTACAGAATTTTATAGATGTTGAAATCATCCTAGACTAAAAAAGCCACAAGTCCTACTTGCTTCACATGTCCCTCTTGGATCTTAAGCAAGACATAAAAATTGCAGAAACCTTACAATAGTGATTTTGCTAAGTGGTGCTTCTTTCAAGCTTAGAGCTAGGAACAGCAGTGAAAATTATTTTGCCTTCTAAACAATTACCATGAAAGACAGAATATAAAAGTATTGAGATGAGAGTTCTCACTAACAGTGTCAAATTACAGTAGGAATCTTCACATATTCCCCAAGACTAGACAGTAGTTCAGCAGCAGTTCTTACAGCAAAACAGAAACAAAATTATCTTTGTTTTCACTGAAATTTTGCCAGATAAACTGGTATATAATTATTTAAATCAAAAAGTAAAATAATAATGAAACAGTTTCCAAGAGTTAGGGGAATAACCTGTCACAGTGAGCGCATCTCCAAGAGGCAGTGACTTTTCTTTCTCCTGTTACCAAGCTAGATCGACAAACTAATTCAAATGCAACCCCTCTCTGACGAATGAAGTTAAAATGGCTTTCGTAAATAAATTAATGTAGTCAGAAAACTTTTAAAAAGTTTAATCTGATTATGGTCAACTCGCAAACAGGAAAAAAGTCATGGTGTTTTCAAGTAATATATTCACTGTGAATTATTGGACAACTTTTTTTTTTCCTTTTCTGTCACTTTTGAGCTTTACATATTCCTGAAGGTAAATGCCTTAACTACAGAAATATTGCTACAAAGCACAGTACTTACCATTTTCCCAATCATTGTCAGGTATGGGCCAGCATGTTGATTCACAGCAAAAAGATCAAGGAGCCGAGTATACCAAAATATAATATCCAAGCAGTAAAGGAGTCTCCCTGCAGTTCGAACAGGGGGGTTGGACCAGCGCAAACAAAAACCAATCATAAACAGGATGATAGCTACAGAATCAGTAAAATTCCAGTATTCATAAATCCACACCTTCACCTTTTGGCAGAATTTTCCAGGTTCTGAGATAAATACCTGGGTAGAATGGTAGGAAAAAACACCATAAAATGCCATTAAAATCACATATACTTTATTTAACCTTTTCTGTCTGAATTATTTCATTATATTTGGGAACGTATAATTTCCTCCTTTCTACTTTTTTCCTTTTGTCTTAGACCTGTTATTTTGTCTAAGACACTGCATATTGCTATTCACCATCAACTGAGGTTTTTACTTAATCTATTGTGTCATATTGCTCAAATATGCCACATTAAAATAGGATATCTCTTCCTGAAGAAAAAATGGATCCTGAACTTGAATCCATTCACTGAAGGGCACGTACCTCAGCAGAAGAGAGCAGCCAGTAAAGAATTTTTATGCACACGTATTATTAGAAATTAGCAAGCATTTTCTAGAGGGATGGTCATGACCTGCAAAAGCCTTTTCATCAACCCCTAAGCCATGGAAAGTACCAGCCTAACCTTGCCACCGGGAAAATAATTAATGTCTCTAATTTCAGACCAAAAATATAAAGAAAGATCCTTCTATTCAGCCAAGGACACGTTAAAAAACAGGAGTGCTGGCAACTAGCAATGTAAAGAACGAATTGTTCACTCCTTGAACTGTAAGGTGCCCCAAAGGGATTTTAGGCTTCACTGAGCAAGCCTGTGAAGTGGAATCCTTGGGAGGAGGCAAATAAAACGTTTGCACATTACCACAAGTGAGGCAAATTATGCAGTGCTATGTGAGATCACACTGATAAGTACCAAGCAAAGGAGAGATTTTGAAACCTTATGCCCTGATCTGGGAAGAATTTATGCATATGAACACGTTGTTGTAAACAAGTGATCTAGACTAGCTCACGTGAGTAACTGGTTGCAGGGCCTAAGGCTTTAACAATTATTTGATACCATCTAGAGAAGCAGAGGTTTGCAGCTATATATAGCAAGGCCCTCAGCAGTTAAGCAACTGCATGGCTAAACAAAGTGTTCTACAACGTCTTTGTCAACAGACCAGAACTAGAACATGGATAAAGGAAATCAAGTAAAGACATTGCAATTTTTTACAGTTTCAAAGTGTCCATACACTAGAAAGAAGAGCTGCTGTTTCTGCTTCCCACCATCAAGATGGTGCAAGAGCACAACAGTGATTTCAAAAGTGCTTGCTATTTTATATTTTAATATTTTTCTCAGTTAGGAAATCTTGGTGTAGATTTTTTCAGTCCTATCTCATGCTGACGCAAAACTTGCAAGTCCATCCAAGCTTTGATATACTCCCAATATTTTTACTGTCCCTTGAAATCCTTCACCTCTCTCATACTGATTTCACAGTCTTCTAAGTGATCTGTTTTTGCAGCATCCTTTGCCCAGAACTGTGTCCGGCTTTTTGTGGCTAGCTTTATTCCTCTGAAAGTACAGTCTTTTAAAAGTTATACAAAAGACAATTCACATTACTATTATTTACTATGTGCTGATTCTATAGTGAAGGCATGTCAGAGCAACTACAATAATTGAGAAAATACATAGCTGCATGTATGTGAGCCCCAAACTCAGTTTTGGAGTACAAGTTGTGTTCAGAAGCTTGGGTCAAATCAACCACAAATAATCACAATAATTTTGACTGGAATATCTTTTTTTTGTGCTCAATAAATCCAGCATTAAAAGCACATTGTGGGTTTTTTTCCAGGTGCATTTATAGAAGGTTGGTTAGACTTGAGGGGGAGCCACAGATTGTACTGTGCAAAATATTTATTAATTCATATCAAGTTCTCACTCAGATTAAATATCTAAAGACAAATTTTATTACCAGAAGTCTAGTGGTCCAGTCAAGAAAATTAAGGACCAGGTGCCTACATCAAGGTTCCAAATCTCAATTCAGCAGTCACCTACACATTACCTACCAGCTCTACACAAAAAAGTAGAGAATTCAGGCCAAAATTTAAGATGCATTTTCAAGGCCCAAGAACTGGTCTTCTTATAAAAGACTTCTAATAAATAAATTCCCTGTATAATTCTCTATAAAAATAATGCAGGATTTAGCATTCTTCCAAGAGGTATTCCATCGTTTATAACAGAGATGAGAAGTGTGAATCGAAAAACTTACCTCCCTGACTTTTTCAACAGCAGTAGCAAAAATATAAGTGATAACAAGCCACTCTTGCACACTTGGTCTTGGTTCCATCTTCACCAACACAGTGTAAGTAAAGAGCATGAGGAATGCCAAGTATGACATCTGCAAAACACATGGTGTATAATCCATGCACACAAAAACCAGAAAAAATTCTACAAACATAACAGATGATTGGCCCACTATGGGTACTCAAACTACTGGGACACTGCCACATTTTTGAGCCCAAAATCTTTATTCCAGTTCTCCAAAATTTTGTTTTGCTTTTTTTTATGGAAATGTCCTCAAACTTCATTGGAAATTGGTACCTTAGTGCTGAAAAAATAGGTAGGAACAGAAGACAAACAACCGCAGTGTATATTCATACCCAAAAAAGAGACAGACTATTTTATCCTGAATGTTGGACTGGATGGTCTCCAGAGGTCCCTTACAACACTAACCATTCTCTGATTCCCTTCTGTGATCTACACACTGTTCCTTGAATGCAAGGGCAGTCGTGCTTTTATCCCAGCATTCTCTAGGGACAAGTAACAATTCTCAAAGTTATATAAGTCACTGCTGGTTAATCAGTGCCTTCCAAAACACAAGAACAATATCAGGTGAAAAATACATATTTTAGATGTATCTAACATAATAGATTACAACCTATAAACCACTTAAACACATCTAGTTAAAAGAATAAAAGTTTATGTGCATGGTGATCTGACCAAATGAACAGCCTAATCTTAAACATCCTGAGCTCTACCAACACGGGGTACTGAGTTAATAAATGCACTTTTTCTATAGCAAATGATCACCTACAGATAAATATTTACTTTTCCAGAGAGAGTTCTTAAAGAAAGGAATCACAAATATCAGTGAAATATTAAAGGCACAGAAGGCCACCTTCAAATCTATCTCAATCTTTGCAACTGACCTCTGTAAAACCTGTGCTTGAGTTCTTTAGTTCTTTATAATTGGTTTTTTGGGGTTTTGGGTTTAAGGTTATGTTTTTTAGTTCAGTTACATGATTTTAACAGACAATCTTTACATTTAATTGTCAGAGAAACATTCAAATAACTTCCCATCTACACCCACCACTGACTGCAAATCCACGTAAAAAGTAAAAGTAGGATTAAGTGGCATTTGAAGGACCAAAGGAGGGGTTTTTCAATCCAAGTTCTAGAATGATGACTAACCGTGTGAAACCAGAACTTGACAATTGGTGCATTGTAGAACTCATAGATTTTTCTAGTTCCAGTCAGGCTTCCCTTTCCACCATCTACTTGGCTTTCATCAGATTTCTGAACAGCCTTTTCCACATCATAACCCTTCTTTAAAAAAAAAAAAACAAAAAACCAGCATTTTTTAAGTAAGAAACAATGGTGTATAAATGCAAAGTTCGTGTTGTTTCAGAGAGAAGACAGACACAATTGTCTAAACTTTGTTCTGAATACACCAATCTTTACTGTAGCTTAGTTTTCTCTGGTTACAACCACCTCATTTGCAATAATCAAAATGTACTGTGTGAAAGATGCTCTATTTGGCACCGCTACACTGTCTGTAAATTTTTTTATAGTATTTTGTATAAGAGTATATCAGGAATATCAATATTATAAGGTATATTAAGGAATATTGAAAGTTTTCATTAAGCAGAACCTGTGTGAGCACTTTTCTTAGTTGCCTCAGGTAGGGCTGCTCCCCTCCTGCACTAGCAATCTGAGTGAGGTTGGGAAGGATTTTCTCATTATGGTCTGCACAGAAGTGCCAGATGAAGTAACTTGTACCAAGTCACTTAAGCCCTTATCCAAACTGGGACCTAACCCACTCTTCTGGAGAGAACTGTCTTCCAGTCATTTTAATTCCACCAGATGAGCATCTTCTCACTCCTCAGAACTGCACTGACAGACTTAGTCAAACAGACTCTGGCACATAAATGTCTGATCCTCAGAGACTAACCAAAGTGTCTTTAGAGCTGGTTGGGCTCTGTTCCCCATGATACCATAACTGGTGGAAGTCTTGAGACTGAGGCACATGAGACATTTCTGCCTTGCTTTTAAACTCCAGCATCAGGATGGTGGGAGGCAGGAGAATACTCATAATGACCTAAAAGAGAGACAAAAGATTAATTAAGCAGTGACAGTGACAAGCCAGTCAGCTGTGCCTGGTGCCAGCACAAACCCAGTGCAATTCCACTGGCTGGGGAAGGAGTCACTGGTGTTGGGAATCTGTATCACAGTCTGACAGCCTCTGAAGATTTGTGTTGTTCTTGGCTGATTTGTGGCTTTGAAGAGTATCTGTATCTGGGGAATTGTATCTGGGAAAGCTCTCAATACTCCTCCCTGTGTCTGGAAAGCACTCTTCCCACCAGCAGCTCTGCCAAGGAACAGGCAATGTGGGGAAGCAAGAGTATGTGAGAAAGGACTGAAAAGTGCTGAGAGAGTAAGAGCGACAAGAAACTCCTTCCCCCTAATGTTATCCCACACATGCTTTTTCAAAGAAATAAAACAGAAGTGAGTACTGTTTTCACTCCCTCCCTTGCTTTTGTTTCCCAGATGTTCACATTCACATTCAAATATGCTTAAGCACAGGTGTCTGAAGCTGCATTAGCCATGTTCATAACCAAAAAAAACCCCACATTTTTTAAGCCTAAATGCTCAAAAAAGAGCAGAGCAATGCTACCTTAAACCAGGAGTTCTTCCTCATCTTCAGGCGTCCCATCCACATGTCAGTCAGCAGCATCTGTGTACAAGTGTGGGACACAAAGGGACGCAGCCCCACAGACACTGCCAGCTTCAAGCAAGTTGAGTTGCTCCAGTTTTTCAGTTCGTAGGTCAGCAGCTTCATGGCCATCTGTTCATTTTGTTTGAATGCTTTGTCCAGCACGTCTAAGGCAAGCTGCCCAAATTCCCTAAAGTGGAAAGGAATTAACAGTCAATATAACAGGGATCAGTCCAAACTCAGAGTTACTGCTGAAAAGAAGTTGTTGTGAATACTCTGGTAACTAAAGTTCAGCTATCAATCTCAGTAAGCATGACTTCTCCCATTTTTCTCATTGCTTTATCAATATACCTACTGAAAAACAATTTGGGGCATTAACCTAATTATTTAGTCCTAATCACAATGTTTAGGACCATCCTGTTTTGTCATTTTTATTTGTTTTGTTTTTAATCAAACTCAGTGATCAAAATGGACCCTACAAAGTACTTTGTATTTGCTGCAACCAATGGATTCATCACCATTGTGGGCAAGCATTGCAGCCAACTGCAAAAGTCACTTCTTTTGGCCTGACTTTAAAACACCTCTGCAGAGAAGTCTCTTAAAGGGAGGTACATGCCCTCCCCTTCAAATTAAGATTTGAAGCTACATACAAAAGAACAAAGTACATTTTATTGCACCTGAATTTTAAGTACGAAACCTACATAGCAGAAAATATCTTACTAACAATAAAAACTACTAGAAAACATTAAACAGAAATTACAACCTCAAAGAAAATTCTCAGTCTACTTCCTTTTGTCGTTTAATCAGGTGTTTCACTTTCCACTTAGTCTTACACAGAGCAGGATTTGAGAGCTGCTCTTGGTTTGCATATTACTACTCATCATAGATTTGAACTGTCCATCTATATGCCATATGGCTTTTCAATAAATTGACCTGGAAGAGAAGTCGAAGGTAAATTTCAGCTTGTCACTTGACCCTTAGCAGATAATGAGCTACACATTGCTCACCTATATTTTCAAAAATGCATCGAGGTAGTATGCAAATGTCTTTCTTTTAACTCTCTGCCACATTACACTACACACCAGTACATAAATGCATTACATAGTACCAATAGGGAGTATCTGAAAGTAATTTTTTTATAGTACATAATCCATGGCATCACTAACTTTACTAACCCTTGGCAGATTAGGGTTAAGCCTAAACCTAATCCTAACCATGCTCAGTGCCAGAGAACTTTAACTGAAACGGAGAACTCATACTTTGAATACTTCTTGAGTTCTTCGGAAGTGTCATCCACCATGTTGCTCTGTTTTGCTTCATGTGCCATTGCTCTGTAGAGTTTACAAGCAACAACAGCTTTGACCATGGCTTCCTCTCCATGCTGCCAGAAGAACATAGCCATCTTCTGTCTTTTCATTAATACTGCCCACACCAGGAGGTCATTATAGGGGTAGATGAAGCCAGTTGACTCATAATTCTCTGTGTGGTTTATATCCTCTTTTGATTTCTTCTTATACTTTGGGAAAGGGCTGGATCTTTCCTGTAAATTTGTAAAGAAAAAAAAAAAAAAAAAAAAAGGAAAAATAAAAGGGAAAAAAAAAAAAGAAAAATAAAAACAAAATAACAAAATCGCAGTAAATGGTTGAGGTTCAGATTCATGAAAATAAAAATGCACGCAAATCTGAATTGCAAGTAGCAAACTATTTGATAGCTATATACATTTAAGATACATTTAAGTCATAAACCACAGCTAGGATCATGTTCAGATTGCCAGTGCTAAGGCACCGGTAACATTAATTAATTAATTAAGGAAAAATACACTTTGCTCTGCAACCATGCTTTTGTAACTTCCCTTTCCATAGTGTTGGGCACTCTTCAAACGCCACAATACCTCATGGTTTTACTCCCTTTTTTATATGTGTCATGATAGAAGAAAAAATAAACAGTAGACTGAAATGAACACTTTAGATACTTAAAAATTATTTTTGCTGTCTGTCACACTTGTAAAGTAAACTTGCTATACATGCATAGGTGGGTATTTCTTGGTGAAAAGTACAGGGAAAAGTGTCTTACTGATATAAGTGAGGAATTCTCAGTGCTATCATGGTTTCATTTTGGCTCTTACTAATTCAAACACAGACATTTAAATTAATTTTAGATTATGTTTAGTCAGACAGATAGACAAATACATAGATAGATAGAAAGATAGATAGACAGATAGATAGACAATCTATTGATAGATAGATAATCTATTGATAGATACATACGAATGCAAATCTTTGCTCTTCTGTCATTCTTTCTCTGAAAGTACCTCTTCTTACTCTAACACTTTGATAAGCAATCATAAGAAAGCATAAGGAAAGTCAGAGAACTCCTATTTCTTCCAAATTCAGAAGAGTTTTCACACATGCTTGATAATCAGAAATCTGATGATACTACTTTTCAGTGAATTAAACCCCTTAGCAACTAAAGGATGGAAGTTAAAAAGCTATCATGGAGTCTGAGCTTGATTTCACCAACAGAATTGCAAGACTTGTACTTTATGAGCAGTAAACCATGTTTTCCACTGCAATTTAAGTAGCATTATTAAATCTAAGAGCGTGACCAACATGCCAAAAATTTGTCAATAAAATTATTATCAGCCTGATATGTCCTAAACAAAGTCTAGAATAAGCAATTATATTACCTTGTATTTGTAAGGCTGCGCAGTTCTGAAGAACTGAGAATGCAAGGTACTTTCAGTGGATCCCATTCCACTATCCATCTGATTACTCTGATGAAAGGAATGGGACAGGCTTTGAGGCAAGCTGGAGACCACTCTCTAGATCCGAAAGGCAAACCACGAAACATGAAGAGATACAAATTGGAAATAAAGTTTGTTGGTATTTGCTGACTGCAATAGTGCATGTAGAAACTATTATCCAAAAACTAGTGGGTCAAAAATCACCATAACTACCACTGAAGTTTATACCATCAAAGAAAAATAATGGCTTGTTTCACATCTCAGTTAACATATATTTTTCTTAGTCTCCAAATTCAAAATAATGATTTTCCACGCATAGCATCCACAAATTGCAACAAATAGGGTCATAACAGATGGAATTATCCAGTCCAGAGTGGAAGCTCTTCTGAGTGCCAACATTTGTAAAATGTGCTGTAAGCCTGTTCAAAGATAGAACTCTCTCAACTTTTTGCTGATAATTTGCTCTGAAGGATGGCACATCCAGCATCTGTAAGTTTTTTTCCCGTGTTGGCTAAGGGGGAAGAATGTTAACAGTTGAATCACTAATGCTCTTCCAAACAATTCCTAGTTATATGGTTTTGTGGTTTCACCTATTCCTGTTAAGGTCATATTTCATTAAGAAAGAGCAAAAAGTGTTAGAACTGCTTATATAATTTTTAAGCATTGTGTTAAAAACTAGTGACACATAGAAAGATTTGTCT
The DNA here is from genome assembly GCA_032173965.1 of Sitta carolinensis. Taxonomy (NCBI): domain Eukaryota; kingdom Metazoa; phylum Chordata; class Aves; order Passeriformes; family Sittidae; genus Sitta; species Sitta carolinensis. The sequence goes on from CM063313.1 coordinate 63,497,617, forward strand.
CCCTGTTTCTACTCACTCCAAGTTACAGGCTTTAATATTTCTTCTCATTTTCCCCAATCATTATGAGGTTCTTCCCTTAATCATGGAAGCATTTCATGGGGATGAGAGGGGTTTTTTGTTTGTTTTTTAACATATGGAAGTACTTAAAAGTCCAGTTCTACTCCAAAAACTGTGAATTATTCTTAAGCACTTAATCTGCTCTTTCTGTAATATTGGAAATTACTTTCAGCTAATTTATTGAGAAGTTTAGGCTGTTTTTAAGTTACTGAATTTGGGAAACCAATAGGGAGAATACTGACATGCCCTAAGTCTACTTCAAGGCATATGGAATTTAGTATTTCTGTGAGATGGTTCAAGCTGCAAGAAGGAACTACGTAACTGTTTCAAAAAAGGGAAAATGGTGGTTGGCACAATCTTGTCATTCCATATTGATGGATAATAGACCATCATGCAACCAGATGCTGGACACAATGGTAAATTTACTGAACTAATAAATAATTTAACAACCACCAACAGTCTTAGGGATTTGTCTTTTATTTGCAATCTCTCCACAGTTTTCAAACAGACAAGCATGGCATACATTTAAATGATGCTCTTCAGACAAACCAGGATGACAACCTGAGCTATTTATTTTGGCTTTTCTTGATGACCAGTGTTTTGGAAGAAGCTACCTTGTGTTTTCTGTAGAGATTATTGTAGAGAATGCGGAAATGCTTCCTTGTGTAGCTGCTCTGATAAGCTTCACCAAGGAGGTACTCTATCACAAGTCCAATGTCAATCAGTGATATCTTGTAATCCAAGGAAAGGCTATTCTGAAACACCAAATGTCACAAACATTTCATGATGGTGTTATATGCAACATTCACCCCTGTCATAGCCCTCCTGTTATAAGGGAAAATCTGGAAAAATGTGCATCTGTCAGGAAACTGTTCACATTCATGACACACATGGAACTCTTCCAGAAAAGAGGGGAAAATGTGATGCTGCAGTTCACTGTTCCCACATCGCATATTCTGCAATGTTCACAAGAACATCTACACCCCAAAGGGAGGGTAATTGTTCTTCAGGACAAGCACCAATTGCAGAGATAAAAACCTTCTCATAACAAGAGAAAACTAGCATGGTACAATTAAGTTAACTTTGGTTAACTAAAACTGAAGTAGTAGCTGAAGTATGTATCTAAGATGAAGCAGAGTAATTCCTAGAGACTGGAAATATCTTGTTGAGGCTCAAGACTGTCTTGACAACTTTGACAACAGTAGTACATGCTTTAGCTCTACATTTTGAGTATCTCATCTCTTCTGCTTAAAGCATCATTGATCATTTTACCTCCACTGTCCTTCCAAAGCCTAAGGTTTGTGACAAATTCTCTGAAGAATAGATTCTCTTCCATGCAGATTTTAATTATTGATAAAACCTTGAATTGCAACTCTTGGAAGTGAAAAATGGGTCTGTATATAAATGGGATCAGAGATGTTATGTATTCCTAGCAGTGTATATCTTTCAGACTGTGAAAAGTCCTTTTCTTCATTGGACTGAGGGTGTTTTTTCAATAGACTTCAGCAGCAAGCCTCATTACAGTTAGATAAGGCCACTCAGCCCAGGTCACTGAGAGTTAGGCAAGTGATTTTAACTATCTAAGCTTGTAAATACTTCTCTCTGCACTAATCCCCATCTTTTATGCCATCAGAGCAGACTGCAATGTATCCTCATTCAAACAGAGCTGCATCAAAGCTGGTCACAATAACAGAGAAAATACTCTGAAATCCAGGGCCACATCACTTTGTTGACTGTCCCAACTACACCGTCACCATATTTAATCAGACTGCAACTGCACAACCCATTCACAGAGCACTTATATGAATTTACAGAAGCTCAGGTGAAAAAGGCTTTTGAGCATTTAGATCTGTTTGCAGATCCCAAGTTTAGCTTACACAAAGACAGAGAAAGTTTTTAAATGTGTAGACATTTTTTACATTAATTCCATCACTGTAGATTAAGTGAAAAAATCATCTCTTTAGATCATGCACTGGGTTTTCCCAAAGTGTCCTGAGGTATATAAAGACAAATATATATATATATATATATATATATATGAATTTTAGGGAAGCAGTCATATCAATACTTTCAGTGAGGAAGAGAGTTTTCTCAGCCTGGAAAAGCTCAGTATTTTTCAAGATTCAGACCTTTCGACATATAGATTTCCAGATGTATAATTTAAATTAGATCTTGAATATGTTCATCAGTATGGAAAAACACTGAAAAGAGTTTGTTACAGAGACCAGGATACTCTACACCTATCTAAAAAACCGTAAATGGGATTGACATGAAAGTCACCCACAATAACAAAACAATACCACAAATCTGACAGAACTCTGCAAACAGTCAGAATTACCATTTCATTTTATCTTAGCAGTCACGGCCTGGAAAGAATTAGCCAATTAGTCTAGATTTGGATCTCAGAATCTCCTGTGTTGAAGTCTAGATGCATAAAGAACAGCTCATCCTTTCCTGGCTAAGCAGTGCTGTTAAATAAATTAATGATGTATCTGAATAACAAGGCTGATACTAAATCACTAATGGAACCAGTTCTCTATGCAGTAGTCATCCACTGCCACCTTCTGTTCTCCTAGGATATGCAGCACATCCAAATATTATCTCTTGTCACAGTATCTTTTCATTACTGCTCTAACAAGGAAAGACTTCTTTAACTTTTGAGAAAGACTAGAAAACCTTAAAGCAATGAGCATAATTACTGTACTAATTCACTAAGCCTCTTGTACAATCACTTCAAAATGTCAATTTAGTAATGGGAGAGTGATCTGGATGAACTGCTTGGCTTTGAAATTAAGGTACAGGACCCTTGGGAGTCTCAGCAGCAGTATTTTGGTTAATTGCTTAGGGGGTCAGTGAATTTAAGATTAAACCATTTAGAAGATATAAGACTGTAGTAATGAAGCTGTCACTTGTATTATCAAAATTCCCCCATATTATCTAACAGCAGCTTGCCAGTGGACACTGAAGTACTAATCTAGATTTTTTGTTCCCAGCCTTTCCTGTTTCCATTACCTGTTTCACATCTCGAACTAGATGGTGTAAAAGTAGATTTGATGGTCCTTGTTTCTGTGGTGTAAATAGAAAAGACATTAAACAAACATGTCACTCTACACTAGAAAATCAATACAGTCTATACTAGAAAATCAATACAGTACAAGAAAGCAGCTTAAACAAATCTACAGAATAAACAACTGTGATTCAAACTATCTCCACTCTATCCAGAAATACTTTCAAAAAGATTTCAACACCAATCTGCAACACCTCTACTACTTAAATCTTGACTTATTCTAGAAAGAAGATGATATAGCTTTGGTCTAAACAATATATCATTTTCAGCAAGGTAATGTACTACATATCAGATTAAAATCCGAACGTATTTCTCATTAGCTTCCAATGAATACTCAATCTAGTTCATGACAGTGAATCAAAAATAACAACATGGTACACGATTCCCAAACCCCCACATTGCAATTAAAAATAACCAAACCCATTTACTTTCCTTTTTTTTTTTTTTTTTCCCAAAAAATCCTTCATAAAAACGTGGCCTAATCACCATACCCCTTAAACAAAACAGTATTGTTTCCAGGCTTTCATATCTAAAGTGATACACTGGGATTTCAAATACTCACTGTATTGTAGAGTTCTTCCAAACGAGATATGGTAAGAAAACGGTGCATGTTCACTCCGTGTTCTATTAATAGTTTAACAAAATCCACACAATCCATGACTAAAGCATCCAGCATTGCCTGTTCCAAGGCACCAACCTCCAAACGGACAGAGTTGAAGGAAAATATTAGAAAAGTACTTTTGGAAATAAATAAAACATTCATGGAGCTAGTAATCTCTCCACCACAATGACTTGTCTCTATGTATATTTAAAGTAAAAAAGAAAAATACGCTGGAGGAAACTTTGTGTAAAAAGCCAATAGAGGGGAAGGAAAACAGTTTCCATAAACCCAACATCTGTAGAGACTTCTACAAATGTTATTTTACAACTGAACTCTTACATTCTCTACATTCTCTAATCCGTAATTCACTTCAGAAGATAAAGTATGGTAATGCAGGGCATGGAGGGAAGGCTTTCTTTTTTTTTGTTGACACATGACAAAAGTTATTTCAAAGTACTGTAGAGAAATCTCTATAGAACTTCAAGTTCTTTAAAGAAAACTTTTTTTCTAATATGATAGAGAATGTATGTTAGAATAAACTTCCTCAAAGGAAGCACAAAGCAGAGATCTACATAAAAGCAGTGTCCAAATGCTGGGAGCACTCTACTCTTGGCATTTGCACAGAGCTCAGCAGGGCTTATACATGCAAAATGGCACAGGAGTTAGACATGTGAAGGTTCATATAAATCCATATAAAGTTTTTCTACAGAGCAAATATGAACAGGAAATGCAGTGGGGTGAGCAGAATGAGGAGGCTGGAACACTAATGGGGCAGGTGCTAGTGCTAGTGCTGATTTGAAAATAGTAGACTCCATGTCTATTGAGGTTTGACAGAAATTATGTTAAAAGATAACCAATATATGCTACAGAATTCTTGCACATAAAAAGAAAACTGTTTCTGTGACACAGATAGAAACACACAGTAACACACACAAACAGGTGTTCAGGCAAAGAAGAAAGGAAGCCTCTAGTTTATTGTTGACCTCGTATATATAAGTTTCTGGACAGTGATCAGAGATTGGACAGAGAAGTTCCCACCTCTCCATCTCCACTGGTCACTTGAGAAGTCCATCAGGTGATATCTTTTACAAAGGAATGCAAATATGATTCTTGTTTATCTCACAATTTGTGAGAACTGGCTCCACTATGCTAAAACAAATCAGAAAGCTGATTTTCAGGGACAACAGAAAACTTTTGCATTGATCCTGAATTATTGGATTTTCTTCCATATATATCTGATATTTCTTCCAGAAATATCTGAGTGACTGGCCATTCTTGCATTAAATTGCTTCCAACAGTCCTTGAGCTGACAGTGTGTCTGAAGAGGTCAGCAGCTATTTGGTAACTATTAGAATGGTATTCTTTGGTATTTGAGGTAGAGTTGACATTTAAACAGAAACACAGCCACAGCTGGTTATAACCTTTACCTTCTAAGACCAGAGTTCTAAAAAGAAATGGTCACAAAATGTGCATAACTGTACATTTCCTTGAAATACTTAAATAGACAGAAATAATACAAGAGTGTACAGATAATCACCAAGAGTTTCCAGAGAACTGAAGTACAGCTGAAATCAGACCCTTTAGCATCAACATCATAGACAGTAGATATGAAATATGCAAATTGTTTTAAAAAACAATTTGTCAAAATATGACATATCAATACAGATAGAACTTTGCAAGAACAAATATGACAGAAGTACAATAACAACAACATGAAAAAATACAGCAGAATAAGTGGAAGCAGACTGAAGTGCAGACTGAAATCAGAACTCTACCAGAATTTTGGCAATGACAGTCAGAGAAAAGTTTTAATGGACCTACTTCTGCAATCATGAAAATGAACTGGATATAAGTTAGAAACATATTTTTATAAAAGCATACAGCCTATTAGAATTTAGCCTTAGGTTAGTACAGTAAAATTATGGGTTTTCACAAAATACCTAAATAAGAATATTGAGTGCTAATCTACCTATCCCAAAAGACGACTTCTGCATCTGAAAATTCAAGTAGACAGAAGAACAGAAAATATTGTCAAAAATATGGAAAAACTGAATTGATATTCACCTTGGAAAAGCTAGTAGTAAAGAGGCTGAACTGCTCAATAGTTCCCTAAATCCTGCTGTGTTGAAGAACTGGGGATCAGAAAATTGTTGTTATTTTCCCCACACACAGAATCATAGAATCACTTAGTTGGGAAAATCAAGATCATCAAGTCAATCAGTAAAGCTGACACTGACAAGTCCACCAGTAAACCCTGTCCCTAAGTGCCACATCTATATCTTTTATGTAGTTCTGTGGTTGGTTACTTAACACATCTCTGAGGAAGCTGTTCCCACCATTGATAAACCTTCTCATAAATAATTTTTTCCCAATATCCAATCTTTAATTTATGGATGTTCAATTGTAGATATCCCAGTCATAGTTCTCCATATATTCAGCCTTATGCTCCACAGAAAATTTGGGATGGTGATTATAAAAAATCAGGTCGCTCGTTGTGGCAAACAACTAGCTATGGCCACTCAAATATATATATAACTGCCCATTCTTCAAAATTTACATTTCAAAGAAGAAAACACACTTGGGACTGAAAAAATCAACCTTGTAGTTCTTGGCAGGGAACTGAAGGGTACTTCTGGGACCATTTTATTTCTTGAAGAAAATATTAATTCATATAACAAATGGGAAAAATGTGTTGAGGCACATAGAGTTTTATATTTGTCATCTAAAAAAATCTTATGTAGACCAAAAATTCACTTATGGAGGGTTATACTTAGACGCTGGATTACCGATGAAAACTTGAAAACCATAATTTAAATATAATTAATTAATTAAATTTAATTATTTAATTGCTGCTGTATGTTTTTTCACACATTGGTAGCTAATGCTGGTCTAAATCACGGCTTGCCATCCATAAGGACCTAAAAAATGCACTTAGCTGTCCCAAAACACTGTCCTGATAAAATAAGCCAGCACAACAGAACCTGAGATAAGCACAGATGGCACAGCAAGAAAGAGTTAATTCCAGGCCTAATGGAGGTAAAGGTTTGGTTAGCATTTGAACAAAAATTCCCACTGTGGCAAAGTGTGAGAAAGAAACCAACTGCTTATCCACATACCAGCTGAAGTTATGGGAATGAGGTTTCCCATATGGGAGCAGCAAATCCTGTGAGTACCCAGGACTTAGACTGTATAAAAGTGGAACCTCCAGAATAGCAACTCAGGGACCTCACCTCTGAAGACCAGGGTGAAGAAGAACCAACCAGACACTGCAGGAATCCAGTGTGGTATCTTTTGTTTAATCTCACTCTCTGACTCTCTTTCTCTCCCCTTCTCATACCTTGTATTTACTCTTAAAAAAATCTCTACTATTGACTTCACATATGGTCTCTTTTACACCTTAAGTTGAGCAGAGACCTCTCTTATAATTGGATCATAACTCCCTCATTGCAGCTATTCCTAACAATATCTAAAACAATGATGTTACTTTTTTTTTTTTATGCCTGGTGAATTACACTGGGATTTCTATATTTCTGTCTAGAGCTGAGAAAACAGATGCAACACCCCTTTGGGGTTTATAACTTTGGAGAAAAGAGAATTCTAAGCTACAATGAAATATCTCTAACCACCACTGATTGCCAACATAGGCTTCAAAGATACATATCCAGAAGTATCACTGATACTATTTTGAAAAACTCACAGCAAAACCAACAGAAATTTCAGATATCATCTCTTCTCTGGAAAAAGAGATGTGATCTGATGCATTGTGCAGTTGAATACTTCACTATTTTAAGGATAATGCCCCTCCGAAGTCAAAGCAGATTACAGAAGACTGAGTGCAACCATCAGACTATTCCTTAATTTAAGCCTGACAAATAAAAATCATGAATAATTAATGATCAAAATAAAGTGTGAAGACACAGTGAGAATGAACAAACAATAGTACCTTCCAGTGTTGTCCATAAACAAGTATGTGTTTCTTGGCAATATCTAGCTGGTTCCAGGCCAGTGCCAAATCCAGCTGATCTGAAGCAGACATTTTGGTACCTAGGAGGCAGGTAAGGGATCTATCACTCTTCCCACCCATATGTTACTCCCTTACTTTGAAAAGATAAGTTGGTGAGGCTGTATGCCAGATAAAAACAGGCCGTATTTTTCAGTACCTTTCAAAAGTGCAGTCAGAATTGCCAAATCAATGTCCTGCTCATCTTCTGACTCCGCATCAAACACGGTTATCTGTTAGAATTGCAGAAGTACACTATTTGAGGTGAGGCAGAGAAGTCTGTAGTTATTTCTTCTTTGTATGGGCTGCAGTAGATTAAATCATACACATTTCAACACAAACAATGGCAAGGGTCCAGACACAAATTCCTTTGTGTCAGACAGAAAGTGCACCATGTTGGTTTTTAATGCAATGGCACCCCAGGAAAACTGGAATAAAACCTACTGCATGAGTCTACATGACTGTTTCTTTTTAATTAACCTTTAAACCTGAGAAATGTAAAAATACACATTGTTGATATTCACTCAGTTTTCAACTAGAAAACGCACACTCAAATAAATTAAAACAAAAAAAAACCACGAAAAATGTATTGGGTAGTTTTCATTTCAGTGATTATTAGTGCAATTATCATTACTTGTGTATATACTGGGAACTCCATCATATTTGAGAAGTTGTGGCAGATTGCCAAAGTAACTGGAAAAGGGGAAACTAACATTTTTTAAAAGGCTACAAAAGAAAGACATGGGAAACTACAGGCCAATCAGTTTCAGCACGATCACGGAGCAGATCCTCCTGGAAAATACATTAAGGCACATGGAAAACAAGCAGGTGATTGGTGACAGCCAGTGGTTTTACTCAAGTGCATGGCCAGCAGCTGGAAGGAGGGAGGGTATTTCCAGTTACTAGTGATGTTTCAGAGACAAGTTCTAGCACAATCCTGCTGTAAATAGAAGAATGGAAGGAAACCTTTCTAAATTATAAATAAGACTGTACTAGAGAAACAAAATTATAGGAATTACTCAATCTTTCTTGTGAAAACAAAGAAATTTGGTCTTTTACTTAAAATCAGAAATGCTCTCATTTCATAAACAATGGCTGAAACTGAAACCTGAGAAGTTAACAAAACAGGCTCTGTAGAGCTACTCAATACAGAAAATGGCACGGACACGTTTGTGCTATCTTTATATTAGATATAACACCTGTGCACATGCCAACCCACCAGAGAAAGAGCAAAAAAAGTAACAGGAAATTAAGACTTCCTAAACTCAGCACATGAACCCTACTCACAGACTCTCTGTATTTCATGCATTCCATCAAAACATGAAATAGATGACTGGACTGTTTCTGTTCCAATCTAAATATGTTCTGAATCATCATTAAGATGTCCTCCTTCACCTGAGGGCACAGATCCCTGGAAAACAGACATATAATCAATGACAATTATATTTTAGATACTTCTTACTCACCCAAATAACACTTCAGAAAAGATGAAACATAGGAGAAATTTTTTTTCCTACTTCTCTGTTGACTTAATCCTTCTTGCAACACAAAGCAAAGCTATCCCATAACATAAATTACTAATCACATATGCATTTGTTCTGATGTACATATTTACTATTGAAAATACAACATGTGAATAAGATAACAATTTTCAAAGGATTTTCTGTGAACATAGAGCTAAAAATCACTGGAAGTCATTTTTCTGTCTTTCAATAAAGAAAGAAAAATAGACATAAAATGAAATTCCTTTCTCTTTGCTCATTAGGCTTCATATCTCTCCCATTTTTTCTCTTTTTTGTCTTTCTGTTAACCTTTCTATTCATATTTTCCTTTTTTTTTTTTTTAAATTGAAGGATTTTTTTAATATCATAAATATAGGGGGAAAAGCAAGAGAAGAAAAATGTTCTCAAACTACACACCAGGGGCAAACACCACATATCCAAAAGTATATTCAGAAAAGACAATAAGTAAACAATTAGGATATAAAATTTTTTGAATAGTTCATTTTCTTAAATGGGAGTGAACCCAGAGCTCTCCTTTAAAATTCAATCTTCTATCTAAAAAGCTCTTTGACTTTGAAAACTTTCACATATAACATTAATTGGCTATAAAAACATATATTTTTATGTCCCATTTGGATGCAAAATTTTCACCAGGGTAAGTTCAATAGAGCCTGAAACTGAGACTGGACTGGTGGTGACACAGACTCCTTGACAAGGAAGACAAATCTGGGCTACCACTGAGTAACCCAAAGACAAGGAAACTGCCTTCTTTCTGCAGCAGCCTGAGGCTCCTATAGCAGTGAACCCCAGCTCTAGACCCAAAAGTTTTGTACAATCCAAATCCAAGCCCAGATACAGAATACTGATAGCTGGAGACATGGCTGAGCTGGAAAAATAGCAAATATTCTGGGATCATCCATGAGTGTGTCCCCCAGAGGTGAGAAACTTCATAACTCAGACTAGCTACATGCAGTTTTCCCTCTTCAAAAAAGCCATAGTAAATTTGGCAGAATAATTATGCCAGCACTAGTTTGAGGCAGGAAAGGAAAAAACTCCATTCTCCCATCACAGAAGTTAAAGCTGGCAAAAGACCAGAGCAGCATTATTACTGGGAGCGTTAGAAATTACCTCAGCAGTTTTGAGGTAGGGGTTTGCAGGTGCCTGCCAGCATGACAGACCCAGGAGGAGGAGCATGATGCCACCACTCACCCCGCACCACCCGTGTGTTTGTGGGCGAATGCCAGGATATCCGCAGCCCTGCCGGTGCCCTCGTAGACCACCACTGGGACAGCCGGGCTGGCCCTCACGTACTCCCACACCATCAGGATCACACTGGGGCCTCCTTCCAGCACCAGCCCCACTGTGGGCACTCCTTGGCCCATTCCTGTTTCAGAACAGGACCAGTTACACTCACAAAAATGAAAACATCTGGGAAATAAATACTTATATGTTGTTCAATGGAGAAGAAATCATTCCTTCACCATCTGTAATTTGATTTACATCTTGCAAGACTTTCAGAATGCTTCTTCAACCAGATCAAAAAAGCCATGGAAAACTACTGAAAAAACTGTAAACATTGTGTAAAACCCCATCCTTCTAAATATCCCTCTTTCCTTTATAATAGTTGTCATAAGGAGGGACATTCGAAACATGTTCAATATCCACATATTTACCTACACACACAGAAAAGCAATCAGGAATTTTTTCAGAGACTCTTTCAAGTGTTACAGCAGCAGGGCAGGTATTGAAATGAATTTCAATAAACCAGAAATGAATTTCAAGTACAATACAATGGAAATGAGAGTGAAACCCTGACTTGCAAAGGCTCATACTAAGAAAATATAAGAGTCAGAGTAAAAAGCTCTATAAATGAACACGTTAAAAATTGGGTTGTTTTCTAAGTTTGTCAATTCTATAATGTGAGCAGATGAAGGAAGCAACATCAACATCATAATACTAATACCTTTTTAGCATATCTCAAGATTTGAATGACCAGGTAAAAGTGAACTTTCACAAACAATTTGTACAATCTAGTGCATAAAAAGAAATAATTGTCCATGTAATAAATATGTATTTAATTATTTGAATGACTAAGTAAAAGTGCACTTTCACAAATAATTTGTACAATCTAGTGCATGAAAGGAAATAATTGTCTGTGTAATAAATATTTATTTAATTATTTCCTTACTATAACTCATTTACTCTATACATAAATGGTGGAAGTTATGCAATCTGTCAAACATTGGCTAAAGGTTTTATTTTTGCAACCACTCTTTGTTGCTGTACTTGAGGAGGTCACAGGCTTGCAATAGAGAAGAGTGATGATGGCAAAAGTAGATAACATGGTAAAAAGGATTTTAATTCCACTAAATGTAACAATCTCACAAAATGCTGGGGAAGTATCTAGTGGTGAAATAGCAACCACATAAAACTGTGAAGTGAGCAAATGCTCAATATTTATTAAAAAATCTGTGTCCTTTAGATGTCCCTGCAACTGAGAAACCCATATGCCAGTTCATCTGCATAATGCTTTATAAAAATGCTGCCCTTTTCATTTTCCTGAGTTTTAGAGTTCAAGACACATGTAGTTAATAACATTTGACCTCAGTGAAATCTATGGCAAATCAAGATCTACAATATGTAACAAGAAATGTCAAGTACCAATTTCCCCATCATTTAGGATAGGTTTTTTTCTGTTATAAAGCTGACCACAGAAATACTCACTGTGTGTACTTTTTGAAGTGATATGTGCTTCTCCAAATTCCTCCTGAGCATCATTTCATTCCCATACTTGCCTACTGTCCCATCATCTGCCATTAGAAAATGAGAATGCATGCTGTTGAGCGTACTCAGCTTGCTGAGTGGGTTACCAAGAGTCTGGTACAGGCAAACTACCTGAGAAAACCAAAATAAAAATGTCCTCAAAGAAACCAACAAAATACCATCACCATTTATGTTCCCTCACTTGTATGTATTTCTTCATCACAGTGTGGCTGTTCAAAATTCTCCGCCATGTTTTTTGAGCTACTCAAACATTTGATTCTTAACAGCAACAAACCCATAATTAATACCTCAGAAAATGCTTCTGATTAGATTTGAAATCTCAGAGTCACTTCGTGACATTCTTTGCAACAGTTGGAACACAATGGCACAGTTTCCCTGGGTTGTATTCCCATTAATAATACGTGAGCTAACATTTACCAGGAATGATTTCACCTTACTACTTAAGTGCTTTTAGGCACTTGAGTAGATTATGCCCTCACATAAACCCATAGTCTGTGAATAAAAAATAGACTGTGAATAAAATAATACACATATTAATATCTTATTTGTGTACACTCTAACCTGACTGTTCATTCTGAATCTTAATATAGACAAACATAATTTACAACCCAAGAGTTGCTTATATAATTACAAAATTTAAAATAGGAATGGCAATTTCCTGTAAGAAATATTTTAAAGCCACTCATTTATACAAAAAAAAAAAAAAAAAAAAACAAAATACAATGCCTCAACATGCCACAAAATTCTGTAGTGGAGTAAAATCTAGGGCTCTAATATAATGAAAAAGAATATCAAACTAGTGAAGTTAATCCAGAGGAAAACCAAGTATGCAAGAAAACTCTAACATCCCATGAACATGAAGGCTTTTATTATTAAAATGCATACAACTCACATCTTTTCCAATGAGATCCCTCTGATTCTCAATGATACCCCACGGAGGAATCCCAATAGCACAGATCTTTCTCAGGTGTGGTGAGGCACGGCCTTTCAGTGCATCCCCCACATGCCTAGACACTCCTAAAAGATAACCAAATGATAATATTTCTTCTGTATTCAGAGACCTGCTATAGGACACCAAGAAAGATTTTTCAACACTTAATATATACTGTAGTTATGTGTCAATCAAAGCCAAAACATCATACCAAACTTGTGTATTTGAGGTATGCTTCACAGCTCAAGTGTAATGTACCACTGCTTCAAACTCAGCACATGTTTCTAAATAATAATACTCTTACATGCTGCTAATGGTATTTTTCACATCCATAAAACTTAATGAGTTACATAAACGCCCAGGACAGTTCTTCTGTAAGATCATCAGACTGAATAACACCTAAAGAAGTAAAACTTTTAGTTCCACAGATTACTGACCCCTTTCAGTTTTTGAGTAGTCTAAAGGGATTTTCAGCTATTAATATGCTAATTAATGGGTTATCCTGATTCAAAACTTTATCAATTATAAAACACCAGTTAAATTGAGCTTTGAAAATTGTTTCAAAAATACTAGTCATAGTCCACAGAATTTAAATTATTTAATGAAGGAGATAAATTTATTGCAAATAAGTTCTGGCTGTATGCAGTGTTTCTTATTACATGCAGAATACTCTGCTCTTTAATTAAATATTGAGAATACCTGCCCACAGTAAAGAAACATGATCCTACTCTTTGAATTTTGCACTGCTCCTAGTATAAAAATAGCATTTTGTATAAACATATCACAAATTTTTTAAAAATTCACTCTATTTGACCTAGATGTACATGTTGTTATGCAGAGATAAAACACCAAAAGGAAAAGTGAAACAAAGAAAAATAATGTTGTAGTTCCAGTTTGAAACTAAGTAGAAATACCAATTATGTATAGGGAATTTAGGTTTGCCAGTTTTAGACTCCTGCTGCCTGGCTTGTCAAAATATGTAGTGAGTCTATTCTCTACTGTGAGATAGGATTAGGAGAAAATAACAAAGCAGGCCTAAACTTCAGAGGATACAAAGAACAACTTTATTAACAGGGCAACACAAAAAAAGGAATAACCAGAAACTAGAACACCTTTTTTCTTCTCTCCCCCACACCTTTTTCTCTTTTCAATGATGTACAGAACAACAACTCAGAAAAAATCTTAGTCAGTTCTTCACTTCTTTCTACAAATAGTCTTTCATTAGTTCATGTAGAGAGAAAAGTATTCTTTGCTAATGTTGTGGAAAACTCCCTACAAGAAAAGAACTCTTGTGGCTTCATTTCTCACAAACCTCAGCTGCCTGAGATCTGCCTTTGTGAAGTCTTTCCCATCTTTCACAGTTTTTCCTCACAACTGTGCTCTCGATCCATATTAGCTTATTGGGGTGCATTTTTTTTAAGGATGAGCCATTCTAGCATCCTTTCACTCATCTCTGGAACAGGGTCTTCCCCTTTTATCCCCGAGGCCGAGGTTTCTCATAAACTTCTAACACTGGTGCCTCTGCTCATGATTGTGGCTAGAACACTACCACCCCCCCAAAGCATTCCGTGAACTTACTGGGGAAAACCCAAAGTCTGATATAGCAAGGATATCTGTACCAGAGCTTCACAAAAGAATTTTACCTAATTCTTTACAAAAGAATTTTAGCCTAAGCTTAAGACAAACTTTTCAAAATCCCTTCAATCTAAAATTTAACTATTTTCTTATCAACTTCAATTTCATGTGGTTTGTTCTTACAAAGTTTCACCTCCTTTTTTTCCTTCTTAGCTCAAGAGAGAATTAGTGTTCTTTGAGTCCAAAGTCTTGTAACACTGAAGCAAGTCAATTTAGTCTAAGTCCTGTACTACAAACAAGCTCTCTATCCTTCTTTCTGCTAAATGTACATGCCGTTATGCAGGGATAAAACACCAAAAGGAAAAGTGAAACAAAAAAATTAATTATACTACCGCTGTTGATGCCTTCTGTAATTATCCATGCTCCTGTAGACTCAGCTGCCTTCACCAGCCCTTTGCTGAAAACCTGCTTGACCTTTGAGGGAAGCTTGAAATTTTGAATGCCTCCATGAACAGAGATCACTAGCTTTGGCAATTCCATCTGCCATTGTTTAACCATCAGGTGCAATAGCTGATCCAAATTGCTATCATAAGAAAGTCTAATATACTGGAAAAGAAAACAATGGGTAAAATAAACATCTTGTAAATACTTCAGGAGAAGAAACTGCAACACTTAATGAAGTTCTAAGCATTAATGTCCTGCAGATCCTGTGAAGGATTAGAGCTGTCATACTACCCTATCATGATAGCACAAAAACGCATGTGAGCAATACAGACAGCATATCCCTAATCACAATGAAATTCAACATAAAATTATACACACATTTTAATCTGGTTTACTTTAAGATTCCCCTGCCCTCTTAAAACAATCAATCTCGTATTCACCCAATACAATTCTTGCCTTTCTTATGGTGAAATTACAAAAATAAGTCAGACATATAAAGACAGTCCCTATTACCTTGGCATGGTAAGTGTGGTCTCCATCTTGAAAATTGATTGTTCCAAATGCATCTGTTGGACTCATCTTTGTGTGCTTTTGCACAGACCATTCTCCACCATCACTCTGTGAGCCAGCCTGATAAACAGACCAGCTGCATTCTGTTCCTGGGTGCTCTCCAATTAGCCGTCCACAGCAACACCTCATATTGAAAATACAGAAATTATTTTATATCAAACCCACTTGCATACAACTTTAAGATCTACATGTGAGTAGCCCAAATAACTTCCTGCAAAGATAAATATTGCAGTTATCTCACATGTAATGCAGTGAAAATTAACCATGTTGAAAAAAATTGCAACAATAGCAAAATAACATTGAATTCTATCATAATTATGTTTCATTTGGTATAGAATTTGTTCTCTACCTGAGGAACACTAATAACATTTGGGGGGGGTGGACTAGATAGTCTTAAAAGGTCTCTTCCAAACCATGTTGGATTTCTGTGTGATTCCTTAACAGTTCAAGAGTCCCATACAGAAATTCTGACCTGAGCAATGCAGCTTGGATTTACTGGTCATACTCCAATTATTACAATTCCAATTATTATTGGTCTTACATTCCAATTCAGAGGAATGTTGTAGGACACTGAGTTTTGCTATGAGTATTACCACCATTATTCTGAGTACTAAAGAAAGATCTAGGAGTTATTCTCAACAATCAGGAGGAGAATTTCAGGCTAACTTTTATATTAACACTTGGGAGCCAGCAAACTGCATATACCAAATACATGGACTGAAGTGCAGTATTGAGGGACATTGTCATGTTTTGGGTATGGTAGTCCTCAGCTTAATGCTCCCACTGAGACTCTCCAAACCACACACCACTCTCTTGCTCACCCCTTTGCCTTCCCTTCTCCCTGCAGTGCACTGGAGAGAAGAATTGGAGGCACTAAAGGTAAAGATCACAGAATGAGATAAGAACAATTTACCGGAAACACCAATGAGATAAGAGAACAAACAGTTACAGCAATAATACTGATAACAGATGGCACAAGAAATGAACAGTTCACACAGAAACCCATCAACAATTGACAATACCTAACCACTCCCTCAGTCACTCTGTGCCAGCCCAGAAGGGACCCTTTCCATACATGGCATGACTCTTGGTAACAGTCCTGTTAGGGCCAGCAGTTGGACTCAATGCTCCCTCTGGATCCCTTCCAACTCAGCATATTCTGTGAATCTCCCTGAAAGAGATTCCCTTTCCCTTACTCACAGTGATGTGAGGTGGCAGAGAATAACCCCTAGGTCCTAGCCATGTCCCCTCCTGGCTACTGCAAAAAATAACCCTGTCCTGGCTGGAATGAGGACATTTTTCATCCCTTATTCTATATCATCTACCTCATGACAAAATCATACACCTTCCAATATATACATACATACATACATACATACATACATATATACATATACACATATATATACACACAATATACACCTTCCAACTATAACATACATACATACATACATATACATATACATACATACATACATATATATATATATATATATATATATATATTATATATAATATATATGTACACACACACACACTCACACACAAGCTTAGGTACCATAATCAATGATACCTAACCAATTAACATAATCAATGACCATCCCTCCAAGATATCTGTGGAATTCTTTGAGTCCATGATGGGGTTCTGTCTGCTCTGGATGTGTTCCAGGGCAGCAGGGCTGGTTTACTGTCAGGTGGTTCCAGGCTGCATCATGAGCTCATGACCAGTGTATCTGGAGCAGTCCAAACTCACTGTCCATTGAAGATATGGCTCATGATGTTGGTGTCATTCAGCAAACAACATTACATACACAGTTTGACATTACAGACTGTTCCCACTCAAAAATCAAATCCCCTTCCAGGTACACATCATGTTTCACAGTCCCTCTGTGTATCCACCAAGCATACCCAAGTCACTGAACAAAAACAAAGGTGGGTTTGCCTCTGATTAGACAGGACTAATCCAAACTGATTTCCCAAACATATTCCTCATATCCATCATATGGGACTTTATCCTTTTTTCCCCTTCTACAGTACCTGAAGGTTTTGATTGAGCAGGGCAAGCTCAATTGGCAGAGTCTCTGGTATTAGCCAACCAGATGACCTTCCAAACTGTACAACCTCATGTATGAAGTTCAACTACCCATTGCTTTCAATGTGGCTTTTAATAGTCCATTGTCCCATTCAGTTTTCCTAGAGGCTGGTGCATGACAGGGAACATGATACCCACTCAATACCAGGCTCTCTGGACCAGGAGTCAATGGAATCGATCTGCCAGGCCCCCCCATATTTATATTTAATCATCATCTCCCATACCACAGAGGCTTTACCCAGTCAGCCTGCTTGATCACAGTGCACAGTTTCACAGTATGGATCACCTGGGAAATAGTGTCCAAGGTTAAGTCCACCTCCCCTGTCATGAGCCCATCTGTATTGTTGCATCTCTTCCCTGATAACCTGAGGTGTCATGAGCCCAGTGAACCAGAAATAATTCACCTTTGTGTTGTCAGTCCAGGTCCACGTGAGACACATTAATCTCGGCAGCCCAATCCACCTGTCCGTTGTTGTGATGTTCTTCAGCAGCCCAGGACACAGTGAGTGTGCCCACATGACATGCCTTTGCAGACTACTTCTCTACATAGGCAGCAATGTCTTTCCACACGTCAGCAGCCCAATGGGTTTACCTCTGCATTGACTATTTATCCTTTTCCACACTCGAGTCACCCCTACAGAGCATTTGCTACCACTCATGAGTCAATATAGAGGTAGAGTACTGGCCATCTCTTTTTGTTCAGTGAAAGCTGGATTTCAGCTCTGCAACCTGACTGGATGCATCCTGTCCCTCAACAGCTTCTGCAATTTGCCACATAGGAATCTATACAGTAGCTTCCCATTTTTTATGTGCTCCTCCAATACTGCAGGAAGCAGCAGTGAAGAGAGTGTATCGCTTTTCATTTTCTGGTAGCTGATTATATGGTGATACCTCCTCAGGACAATTCACCTCCTCTTTGTCCTTTTCTGAGAAAAATCCATACTTTTTGTCTTTGAGCCAGTTCCTGCTTCCTGGATAAGTGGGGTTTCCTCTTCAAGCCTGTTATGTCATCAGCACACTCCATTTACTCTATAAAGCATCAGTGGCATTATGTGCAGCAGAAACTTTCCTTCTGAACATCCAGCCCAGCAGTGGCAGTCAGATTGCCACGAGGAGCTGTGCTTTGGTGCCCATTACTTCTGAAGCAGCTTGAACCCTGTCATAAGCCGTCAGGATCTCTTTTTCAGTTGGGGTGTAGGAAGCCTTGTATCCTTTGTATCCCTGTCCCACTTTTGTCCAGTTCAGGGTTAGCTTCTTGCACTAGCTGGGATGGGGCATGGCCAGGCCCAGATGTTACTCTGTCCCACCTCACATCATTGCTGGAGGCAGAGGTAAGGGTGTCTCTCTCTCGTGGGGAGAAGAGATTATTTCTCGTTGAATGAGTGTAGTGGAGGGAGCTGGTTTCAACCCAGAGACAGGTTCAGGTGGTGCCAGTCCCAAGAGGGACAGAGCAGTGAGGCTGGCCCTGCTTGGGTTATGAGCTCCGCAGTGAACATTTTTGCATGATGGCTCTTTTTATTTATTTTTTTTATTAACATTTTTGCTGTTACTGATGGCTTTTTTCTTACCACATTGCTGTTTCCAGTAAATTGCTCTTATCTCAAACCATGATCTTTTGCCTTTTGTGTCTCTAATTCTCAGCTTCACCCCTCTGCAGTGGAAAGGGGAAGGGGAAGACAGTGGGAGAGAGGGGCATGTTGTTCTGGAGAATCATGGTGGTGGCACTGAACCGGGGAGTACCATTCCTCAACCAAGAATATCCCTGACTCCAGAACCCCAGGGGTCATCCTTGAGCCTTCCCAGACACATTTTGCCAGGGACTCCAGAAAGGACCATTCTCCCCAACTGCAACACAAAGCATATTTTTCACATCTCGTCTTGTCATGACTGGCCCAGGAGAAATTGTATGATCACCCTCCAGTTTGATTTGTTCAGAAGCTTGTTGTTCAGGATGCCGCTTAAAATCATTCTTCTTCCAGATCACTTGATTGAGAGGACTTTCAATCCGTCTGTAATCCTAAACACAGACCCTTCAAAAACCCACAATGCCTAGGAAAGCCTATGTTTCTTTTTTGCTGGTTGGCTGGGATCACAGCTACTAATGTGTTGGCCACATCCATTGGAATCTGCCAACATCCATCCTGTCATTTTACTTCTAAAAACTGAATTTCCTGGGCAGGTCCCTTGACCTTACTTTTGTTTATGGAAAAAGCAGTCTTCAAGAGAATTTTCTGTCTCACTTCCACATGTCCTCTCCATGGTCACACAACAGAAACCACAGGTTACCTCATTGTATGTACTTTCTCTCTTGAAGAGGGACACAATGCCAATAGCAGAGAATTCAGTCTATAGTAGTGGGAAATGGGACATTTCCTCTCTACCTTACTCGAGCCTTTGGAATCTGTCTGCAGTCTTGGGCAGTCTTTCCACAGCCAAGAAGCAAGTCAGTAGGGAAACAAAAAAATCATCTTCATATTGCTGGACTCCAGTAGTTACTTGAAGCACTGTTTGTTCTCCTTCTTTCATGGACATCAGTGCCAATGAGTTGGTGTACAAAGACCATGTGTTCCATACAAACTTCTGCCATGTGGACTGTGCACACTGCACCTCATCCAGATCTACAGGGGATACTCATTATTTGCTCATTATTTGAATCCCTAGAGACTACCTCCAGCACAGCCAGTTCTCAGGCACTGGGTACCTTTCTCCATGGTGTCCCACCTGCCTGGCTGCACTACTAGCTCAACTTTGAGAGAGTGCCCTTCTCTCACACTTGACAGGAGTCATCTCCAAAGGCTGAGAGTTCCTGTCCTCTTCCCAATCCCCTTGTCAATGCTGCTGTCCTGGGGCTGCTTGGTCTCATGACCATCTAGTTTCATATAATGGGCCATAGCATCTGAACATCAGAGCAGCCAGGTCACCTGACTGGCAGCTGAAATCTTTTCACATATCTCACAGCTCACCCAGGAATAGGGATCAGCGGATCTGGCCCTCCCTCTTCCTCCTGTCATGAAGACCCTACTTCCTCTTCAACCCTTACTAAGCGAACTGATTTGGTCTTGGATTTCCTCATTTGTAGAAGTCACTGCTGCTGGCACTGGCTGTTCCTTTGGTTCAACTGCAGTTGAGTGGCCACAGTGCCTCTTGCTTTGCTTTCCTTGTCCTCCCCCTGAGGGCACTCTCTAGCACTGAACAGTGTTCGATAAAGAGCAGTCAGAGCTCAGTACATTGCGTAACTTCACACCTCTCTGGAACCGGCACAGTATTTTTCCATGATATATTTTATCATTTTAACAGGATCCCATGAATCTTCCAAACCACTGGAGAAGTATTCCTAATACTGGCCCATGTCCTTCCACATTGCATTCCACTCACGACTGTCAACCTTTGGGCAGAACTCTGAATAACCCCCCAAGAAATCTTTTCCTTGAATCTAACCATGGTGTGGACCAGACTGGGCAACCTGGCAGAGTTAGCAACAAGAACATGGTTTCCTCAATATTCAAATGAAATTCAAAATTCTCCAAAGTTGTTGTAACAGGCCTGAAGGAGAAAAAGGGGATGAAAAGCTGGAGAAAATCATCTGCCCCTGTTCTCCCCATGAACTTGATACAGTTATTAATGGACTCTCAAAGATAGCACCCAAGAGGAGGTTAGGAGAGCTAATACATATCACAAATACAAATAATCGAATACGTATCACAAATGACCTTCACTGCCCTTGATGCCACAAGCTGATATCACACAGTACAGCAACAAAGAAATCTTGATTCTTCCCCCTACTTAAAGAAAGAGCATTGAAAGGAGCATATATGGTAACATATACAGCATTGGGTGCCACAGCTGCAGGAACAGACCAAGGAACATTATGACCAGTGGCTACATACGTGCTGAAACAAATACCCAGATCAAATTTGTTTCTAACTGTCTCTGGCCTGATCAGTTGTTATCTCAGCTCCTCCTGCCACATTAGGTGCCAAATAAGGTTGTCATGTTTTAGGAATGGTATTCTATGGTTTAAGAAGAACATTGAGACACTTGGGCCCATCCAGAGGAGGCAACGAGGCTGGTGAGGGGTGGGGAATACAAGCCCTGTGATGAACACCTCAGGGAGCTGGGGGTGTTTAGCCTGCAGAAAAGGAGACTCAGAGGTGACCTCATCACCATCTACAACTGCCTGAAAGGTGCTGTAGTCAGGTGGGGCTTGGTCTCTTTCACCAGGCAGCGACTGACAGAATGAGAGGACAGTCTCAAGCTGGTCCAAAAGCTCCAAAAGCTGGATATTAGGAAGAAGTTTTT
Organism: Sitta carolinensis; assembly: GCA_032173965.1. Taxonomy (NCBI): domain Eukaryota; kingdom Metazoa; phylum Chordata; class Aves; order Passeriformes; family Sittidae; genus Sitta; species Sitta carolinensis. Next base: position 63,519,539 of record CM063313.1, read on the forward strand.
ATGGAAAGTAATAAAGTACTGGAATTGTCTGCCTGGGGAGATGGTGGAGTCACCATCCCTGGATGTGTTTTAAAAAAATGGATGTGGCACTTGGTGTTGTGGTGTTAAGGCATGGGCTAGACTCTATGATCTTCCATCCTAGTGATTCTGTGATTTAATGTTCCCATTGAAACCTGTCAAACCACATACCCTTAGCTCCTCCTCTTCCTCCTCCCCCTGCCCTTCCCCTGTTGGGGCTGGAGAGGAGAGCTGGAGGCACAAAAGGTAAAGATCATGGGTTGATCACAGTTTGCTGGAAACAGCTAAGAGATAAGGAAAGGAACAGTAACAACAAACCGATGACAAAGGGCACAAAAAAATGAAGGATTCACACAGAAAGCCCCTGACAATAGACAAGAACACACTACCTTGGTCCAGCAGGGACCTCTCCCTGCCAGAAGAGATTCCCTTCTCCCCAAGCCTTGGCAATGACCTGACAAGGTAGAGAACAACCTCTGAGGCCCAGCCAGGCCCTGGCTGGCTGCTGCAAAATATGAACACTGTCCTAGGCAGAAACAGGACAGAAAGATACCAGAAACTCAGTTAGCATTAAAGCTTTGCATCTGGAATGACAACCAGGATTCCAAACTCAATTACTCTCACTCAGGCTTTAACAGGTTTCAGTCTCTCCTACAGGATTAACTTCAGTGTAATTTATAGTGACAGCTGACAATCCAGGTCTCTTTTAGACATTTCAGAAATTAATATACTGAGGAGATGGAGATAAATTCTTCACTTTTCCTCTTTTCAGAAACCAGATCTCCTTCAACAACCCAAAGGCAACAACTGCCTCAGGCCTCAGCTGTACTGCTTGTCCATTTAGGGCAGGTTAGATGCAGACACCTGCAGACTCTGGAGATGTGCATTCTAAAAGAGAGAGTTTCCAGGGGAGATGAGAGAGAACAAACTGCTGACCAAGAAACAGGTTTTTTAAAACCAACCAACCAAAACCAAACCCCAAAACAACCTGAAGGAAATGCAGGAGGCAAACTGCTTTTGCAAGGCACTTCTTGATACCCAGGAGCCATGAAATTCAGTCTGCATTCCATTTTTCAACCCAGGCAAATGTTTATTCAGTGCTCTGCAAAAGCAAACTGGAGAAGGAAGTCTCCTACACTCTGGGAGACAAGGCGCAAGGTAGAGTGGCACTAGCAGGCTGAGATGATGTTTGAGCCAGAATAGCTCAGGAGCACTTGTTTCACACACATGTCAGACTGTACCCCAGGGTGCTGATGCCCTTTTGCAGTCAGATTCTAAGGCTGTGGAGATCAGAGTGTCCACAACAACTGGAGAAAGGCAAAGGTTATGCATGCCTTCAAAAACCTGCAAAAGCCACCCTGGGGAACAACAGGTTGGCCATCTGGCCATTAGTCTAAGGTAAAATTAAGGAGCAAGACCTCGTGGAGCCCACATCTTGGCACATGAACGAGCTGACAGTGACAGGAAACAGTCAGCAAGGATTTACCACGGGTCAGTCATGCCTGACCCACCTCACTGCCTTCTACAACATAATTATGGGGATGAGAGGAGAGCACCTACCATTGCTATAGCCAGGCCTCTCTAGCTGGACTGCGGCATTACAGTGTGGGAGGGATGACAGGCTGGCAGGTAAGGACCTGGCTGGGTGGTGGGCCAGTATCAAGAAGGGTTCCTTAGGGTCTGTACAGGGCCACTCCTGTTCTGCCTGTCCACCTGCAGCATGGAAAAGGGGATGGAGGGAATGTGCATCCTTAGGGGTGGGGCAGCTCTGGGACACGGTCCTGGGCGTTGGTGGGTTGATACAGGGTCATCCCCGTGCCTGGGCAGCAATGAGGGCCAGAGATGTCTGGGTGGTGTGAACAGGACATGGCCCAAGAGACAGGGGACAACAGGGTCTGTCGCCTCTGCTTGGTGCCCCTGTCTGCTGGGTACCACCTCTGATTTTGGTCCACAACACAGAGAGACACCAGTAAACTGGAGCAGAGTGACTATTCTGGGGACAGAGGGTGGGGCTGGAGCCCTTGGTCTCTGAGAAGAGGCTTTTGGGCAGGGAGGGGATGGTTCTACTGGGATGAGAGATGGCTTCAGGAGCTCCAGCAAAACACCCAGCACTGAAGGGATGGGGTACAGAAGATGTAGATAGGCTCTTCAGTGATGCATAGCAGAAGGTGAGAGGCAGCAGCACAGCTGAAATATGGGAATCTGAGGCTGCAAATAAGAAGCAGCCTTTTTTCCAGGAGGACAATCCAGCAGTGGAGTCAGGACCTGGGGAGGGTGGGTCATCTCCATCCTTGGGGGTTTCACACAGCTGTGTGAAGCATCCTTGTCTGAACCCCTGGCAGAGCGTACTGGAGACCATGTCCCTGACAGCCTAAGCTACTCTGTGATCCTATGGATATAGGGATGTGCATTGATACAAAGCATCTTTGCAATGATTTTGCCTCTTTTGCCTCAAAAGCTCACCAAGCTACTGGACAAGGTGGGGACATCATCAGTAACATAAAAGCAGACTACTAATTAAGTCACACTTTGAGTAACAAGGGAAAACCCAAAGGGTCAACACTGAAGAAAAAGTAACTGCAGGGGTCAGACTACAATATCCAGTGCCCTAACAGGCAGTGATTCAGAAGCTGTGTCTAGAGCGTTTGCCTTAATACTGAGATGTGCAGACAAGTTGCGAGAACATCCGAGATGTATAAGGATGCAGGAAATTGACACCTCACTTCTGAATGCTCTTGTAGTGACTCCATTCTTACTGATGTCTGGGATGTTTTTGTGAGTACTGCACAGAAGAGTAGATGGTCACCCATTGCAGCTCACCAGGGGAGCTTGAACAAAGGTACTGGTAAGTTACTCAAATTTGATTAGCAACTTCTAAATGGAGTAATTCTACTTAGAATTAGAAAATTAGTTGCATAATCCATTCACAAACTGTTTCAATTCACAAACTGCTTAAAAAGTTTGGAAGTTCTCTACAAAAGAAATCATTAAGAGATTTTATTTACCCACAATACTAGGTCAAATTATAGTAGACATCAAGTATATCCACATGATTTTTTTACTGTTGTGGGAAACTACAGAACTCAGGTGGCCCAAAACCTGTTTCATTGCTGATCTAATGAATACAATATAACCAGTCATAACAATCATATGGAAATTATTTTTCCCTGTTAGGAACAAAAAAAATTCTCCTAAAACAAAGCTCTCTGTACATCTTGAGATATTCAAGAAGACAAGAACAGTTAACATTTGGGAAATACACTTGCAAGATAAGGGCTGACTGAAATGTGCATTAGACACCCACAAACATTCTTCAAACATAGACAGACCAACAAACTGGGTTTTTATTAATCTAAACAGTAGGAAAATGCTCAGCAAAAACTGAAAGAAACAATTACAGGACAAAAGACACACAAAGATACAGAACATTCGGACAGAGAAAGGCAAAAGAAAAAACAAATTCTTCCACTTCAGTTCACATTTCCTATTCTCTTCCTCCCTCTCCTACTGTTGTATTCACATTTATACAGCTAAACTGTGCTTGACTAGGAGGCTGATTTGGTGAAAGCTAGTCTTGGTTTGCTTTTCCACTTCTGTGGGTTAATTGTTGTCCTACTGATCTTCCAAGACCAATCAACAACATGGTCACTCTGAGGAGGGAGATGGGGAGAACCACAGAACTGCTGTAGTCTTGATTGAAATGAAATTAAACTACTATATTTTGAAGGACAATGTAACTTTCATTCCAATACTCAGCTGACTATCTGCAGGTTAGCAGGAAACATTAAAATGTCTCCTGCATTTCTTCTCTCAGAAAACCTGCAAAAACCTGTGAGTATCTATTCTTCTGCTCTAAAGTAAGATATACATGAGACCATTCTCTTAGAAGGAGCTCACTCTTTCTGAACAGAAACACAAATCTGTTGTCTTACAATTGCACCATTCTGCATATCAGCCCTTTACAGCGATCTTATTTCAGGAGTAATTTATTTACTCGCTGTAAAACATGACTTTTGTAAAACTTGGAAGCAAAATGAAATGCGAAGCATAATGAAAAGGCAGATAATCATGTTTATACAGAATATGGGACTATTTGACACCAGCTTGCTAGCCACCAGTTTTTGCCTCAGCCATCAGATGCCTTTAGCACAAAACAAATTAAAGTTGATTTTTTTTTTCCCAACAACTGATAATGTATTATCATAAATATACAGTATCAAAATGTGCTTGGTAATACCATCTGAATGACAAATATTGGATTGAAAACAACTAATTAATACAAAATACAATTTCCTTTTAAAAAACTGCCATTTAAGAGCACCAAAGCAATAACATTTTTGTTGTTTGTCTTCCCAAAAGCAAGTACTCAGAATCCTCACTGCAGAGATGATGAAAAATCTTTTAAAAACCCTGTTATCATGGATGTTTCTTTTACCCTTTTTCTTCTTCCTTAATATTCGTTTTCTTTCCATAATTCTCACTGTTTTCTACTGCTATAGACTCTCCTTCATATAATCTGGGTTATAGCTGGAACTGACTTTCATTTAATGACACATTTCTGCCTTTCATTCCTCAGGAGGAAATTAAAACAAAATCATGCACACAAGGTATTTGGGTAGAATTTTCTATTGCAAATAAATCAAATGTTATCATACAATTTATTCTACTTATATTTATGCTAAGCATGCCCCAGCACATCCCTAGAAATGCTGCTCTGGCCATAAAACAAGAAGGATATTTGTCTTGTCATTGTTTCCTTGACTAGGACTGCCTATTACTAGTTCATTATAAAATAGTACATATATATTTATGCACTCTTACCTGATTAAATTCTGGCACACCTGGCATCCTGCAGGACATCTGTCATAAAAGGTGGATAATTAATATATGCTTGTGTAAAATAAGACAGCTTTAATGTTATTCTTACAGTATCAATTCAACAGTGGAAGAACCACTCATCAAAAACAAAACAACTGTCATCTCCACCACTAACCCCTGGAAAACGTACTGGAAAACTTCAGTGATTTGCTTGGCATTTCACAGCTCAGATCTGCATTTCATATATGAGTTTCTCTCTTATGTATGCTACACTATCCATGTGTTCAAAACTATTTGATCAAAATTACAAGTTTACATTCTCAGAACATGAATTCTTCAAATTTATCTAGGCCACACCATCCATTAGATATGTAGTATAGAATGCCAAGTTATGTTTGCTTCCTCAGGTTCCAAGGCACAGGTTGAGGATTTGATCTCTTCCTTACTTTTTTCCTACTCTACAACAGTATGACCAGAAACTTCTGTATCAGAAGACTGTGATCAGCAACAGTAATTATTCTGAGGAAGGGTAAAAATGGTGCAGCAGTAAGTTCACGTAAATCAGTCTCTTAACTGGATACCATACCTGTTTTTGTTACCAGACTGAGAGCAACAAGTCTGAGAAGCATAGTAAGGTTAATTGCTGCCAACTTCTAATTCAAATAAACCGTTTCATTTAAAACAGGCTGGTGATGGGATCCATGAAAACCCACAGAAAAGCAATCATTGACTGAGACACTAAAAAACACCATCCAAACAAAACACAATGTCCATAAAAATTATTCTGACTCTTTTTAAAAAGAAAAAAATAGAAATTCCTTGCTTTACCTGTGTGGATCTTTTGAGCTGGGAATAATGTGTGCACATTCTCTTTTACTGAAGACTTCTTCGATCCAAGATTTAGGGGCTAAAAAGATTCATATTTCAAATATAAATACATTCCTGAACTTTGGAACATGATGTCAAAAATCACACCGTAATGACAATATGGCTGCATATAGATAACTCAGAACTATTCCCATTGTGTTACATGTAAGACTATAAGCTGAAACTACACCTCTGGACAGTCCAAGCCTTCACCACCAAGCTTTACAGAATTCCCCAAGAATATCAATATTTAAATTTATTGCCACCATGAAAATTATTTAGATGTTCTGTCAATAGAGAATGTCATGTACAATAGAGAAAGTGGCAAGGATTAATCAAAATTGCTTTAAGAACTGTACTCTCCTTCTGCCAGAAGACTAGCAAACCGCAGTCTTACTAAAGCTGTGCCAAAAAAGACAAGAGATGGTTGACCCCATCTGTAACTATTCTTCACATAGTCAAGAACAGACGCATTCTGGTTATATTTTGCTGAACTAGGTCTAGAGTGAAAGGCAAAAGCAGGGACCTAGACCTAGCATTCAGGGTGAATGACAGGTGGGCTTTCTCCACTGCCTTCCGGTATGCTGTGTCAGTGATGCCTCTTGCAGCTCAGCAAACTGAACAGCCACTATGGCACACAGATTTTTTTTCAAAGAATCTCACTGGAAATATTTGAACCTTTCTCTATCAGGATCAAATTCCCTGAAAGGAACAGTAAATGCTGGATGCAGATCTTCGATATCTCTGGAACTTACCTAAGTAATTAATTTTTACAGGTAAAGTCTTCACTTAGTATGTAAAATCTACAGCAGAACCTTAGCAATAGTCTCTTAATCTAAGGTGTTACTTAGGTTTTAGACTGATTGCATCATCAGGAAAAGGGGTTTGGAGCTTCATGCTTTTTTGCAATCATCCATCACTTCAGGGCTGGGCAAGTAGAGCTAAAAGGAGGAGACTGCAGAACTGCAGACTTTTCTAGCCTTTTCAAGTTTTTTCTAGCCCTTGGTTCCAAGTTTTGTAAAAGACTTCTGTTGCATGTACATCTCCTTCCACAATACTCTGACTAATATTCCAAAACTGTAATAATTTAATTAAATTTCAACGACAAATTAAAATGTTTCCCATCACTACAGTGACATATATATACCTCAACCATCATCAACATGTATCCTTTTCACCACCATATCCTAAAGGAGATAAAAATACAACTACGTATTCCTTCTGACTGGAAGATTTCTGCTCTGATATACCAAAGACCTGAAGCCAAGTTTATATTGCAGCCTTCCTCCTGATTTTTCTCTAAGGAAGTCCTGAGACATTTGTCTGGGAGTTTTGGCTTCTCTTTTCTCACCAGTCTGAGGATTAGGTTTACTGCTTATAATTCCATGCCACAGAAGAGGCTTTTGAGATTTCTAGACTGATTTAGTCAATGGGGTGGCAAGAGTTTGGCTCTAAAATTTAAGGCACATGAGTAGTTTTTAGAAAATTGCTTTTAATCACTTTTCCAATATCTTTAATGTCTGAGATCCTTGCATAATGTGGTATTAAAGGGACATTGTCAGGTCAAAATGTTCAAAACTTAAGGTTTCCCAAAGTAAAGAAAGAGATCAGAATGCAAAATATAGGGAAACATATGCACCACCCATTTCTTTCAAATTCTTTCTGTTAAGCAGTGAGAGCAAACAAAACTTAAAAACCCAGCCCAGCACAGAGGTCCTTCAAAATGCAGGAGCGCTATCAGCAAGGAGAGTGACTGTGGTACCAACCCACTGGGGTGACTGGGCAGGTGAGCAGAGCTCTGCTCACCAGCCCCCAGGGACAGGGCCCTCACTGATTTCACCACCCACCCAGTCAGCAAAAACACATGAATCTTTCAGTTTTTTCTTCTGCTTTCTGCTGCCTCAGCCCACACACCCCTCCACCACCATCCCTGCAAAGGCTTGCCAAAGTCCAGGCCTGCAGATGCATTGTGACAAATAAACACTGCTAGGCATGGGCTAAATGTACACTCTTCCTGCTCTGAAATTACCTTTACTAAACCACGAGCTGCAAAAAACATTCAGCTCCTTCAAGACCAGACAAGCACTGTTCACTGGTCAAGTATCAAACTCAGGGAAACTAGGTTACACTGTCAATATGAAACAATCTTTTAGTATCCTTAGCTGTACTTTTGCCTGGTTGAGGCAGATACACGTATTTTCTAATGAAACACCATGCTGCTCTGGACTCTCTTCAATTCCCTGCAAAAGAAAATTAAAAGGCACACATCTCTGTAGCAGAATAATTTCATCCATTATTGAAACACCATCAATTTTTGGAAGAAACAACAGCAATCGCTTTTAATGACACATTGTAGCTCCAGACAGGTGCAGATAATTAGAAATCACACAATGACTAGTCAGCTTATGTAACAGGTTAGTTCATTTAGGCAAAGTACAGTTATGCTGGAAACTAAGCAGAACAATCGAGTTTAAGTAGCTTACTGAAACTGCAACAAATTTGTACTGATAACAGAAAAACACAGTGTCTTAGCCAAAACAGTACTTCAGGAGCTGAAAAGTTCTGTCAAGCACCATACCTCAGTTCTTGTCACTTCCAAAGAACTGGGGTCTTCTAAAAGATCTTAACTATTAGGGACAGTATTTCTTCATTGTTGAACAGATTTGTCAAAATTTTAGCAAAAAAAAAAAAAATTATGCATCATATGGAACTTTTATACAACCCTTTCTTACCCTCGAAATTATTACATGAAAGCAAACACTCTTTTAAAAAGCAGCAGATGATCATGGTGCTAATAGAATTGACTCCGTACTCAAGCATACAATACCTGTAAAGAACCTTACTGATGATGCCAGTAATCAGAAATACCTGAGAGATCCAAACTGCTTTTTAGTGCCTGTGAAGGGGGGGGATACTATTTTCAGGTGTCTGTGAAAAGTCAGCATGGTGCAGTCTGTGACCAACCTTTATTCAAATGCATCAGAGGAGGGAAAGAACTTCCCCTCATTACAGGTAGTGCAAGAGTCCACTGCAAGCTGAGTATCCTAAAATATCTTAAACCCTTTCAAAATTAACTTCATATATAGCAAGACACTTGCAGTAACATTGGATACCTGAAATGCAGCCAGAGTTCCTGTAAGCTAGGACTCAAGACTATTTCACAAGAGTTCAGAGCTTAAGCACACTGGTATCTCTTGAACCCTTCCATACCCCTGGAAACTCTACATGGCTTCATTACCAACTCGTTAAATTACTGCCAGCATTAAAAGGATTTCCAGCTTAACAGGCTGGCTGTCTCATAAGCTTTTCAGAGCAGGAACTTTGTGGTTCAGCATCCACTCCATGCATGCTTATGGTATAAAGTAATATAGCAACTGATTGCTAAACAAAGAACACCTCTCTGGATCCACATAGGACAGAAGAACATTGCAAAACTCCAGGGTCACGTGCAGTAAAAAATTAACTTCATGAGAGGTTTTCAATGGTCTCTGAGGTCTTCTAGAGTTTCCCTGTGCTCAGGCTACTCTGCCAAAGGACAATCACCTGGCTCTGTAACACAGACATGCTGTGGTTCCTCTGCTCTCCATTACTACAGTACATTGGTACATCTGTTAATAACTGGCAGCTTTTACTTTTCCAGTCTTTTTTACCTACTTCTTTGCCCCAGTGTACAAGATTCTGCACATCAGTGGAAATATACAATTATAAGCAATTGAATTCACTAGAAAACTTTCCTCACTAAAACTCAGTAAGATTTGAAAAATACTGTGTAAATAATTTCATTTGAATGCTTCCACTGTTCACCTGTCCACCGTGACCAGTCAGAAAACAACTATCAGCTAATCTAAAACTGCTTTTGCAGGCAGACTGCAGATTCAGTAGCACTGAGAAGCTTTCACATTTTTCCCTTTTAAAGACAGTATATAATTTCAAGTCACAGCAGAATTTCTCTGATTTCCTAGTAACCAATTCAAACTCATCCACTGGAAACATACTCTTAGGTGTTCACAAGTACAATACAAACACTAATAGAATTCACCTGTGCCTGCAGGATAAATGCAGAACCAAGTCAGAGAAGGATAACAGAATTTCTTATAACTTGTCAGTCATTCTGAAGAGAGATTTTAGGGGTTTTTTCCACAGAACAAAAGTTGTGTGTTAGCTTTTCAGAAATATACAAATTCAATCTTCACTCCACAGACTGCTATAGCATTTTCTTTCACAGTTAATCAACTGTACTTAAAAGATAAGTAGGTATGCTTAAGTGATTTTCTGGATTAAGGTCTTGCATCAAAGGCTCATAAAACTGTTTCCACTATTTTGAACCCAAGCTTAGCCAAAAGAACAAAAACCCTTTGACTTTAATGGGCTTTCCGATGTGGTACTTCTGATCCAGAGCAGACCACACAACACAACAAGCACCAACATGTATACCAAATGACAACAAAAGGCAGGAAATGCTAAAACCAAAACCCTCCTTGTGAAAAAAGCTCCAGCTTAACTCCTGGGTCACAGAGAACATCGAACCGATGGAAATCTTAGCTTAGTCTGGAATATTAGACCTTTAATTAGTTTATTACTTTCTACTTTTTAAGTTTATTAACCAATCAAGTAAGCCTTTCTGCTGTCCCTTAACATGCAATGTCTTAGAAAAACACATCTGCTGCAAGAGCACACCCAGCTCAGTATGCAAGTGCTTGTGGAGGAACTCCTTGTTTGCAGATGCAGGGGCTGAAAAAAAAAAAAAAAAAAAAAAAAAGCAAACACAAGAAATATGAAATCACAATTTATATTCCTCAGCTCTACCCTTGAAACAGTTCTTAGAAACATTGCTAGAAACCTCATACTGGCAGGAGATATGGAGATATCTGCAAATTGCTTGGAAACAGGTTTCCCCAACTGAAAATGCAAAAAGCCTCTGTGATAGGAGACATAATTGAGCCTTCCACCTAGAGCAGGCCACCCAAAGCCCACTGTTCTAGAAGCATGGTGAATGTTGACACAGTTTGGATCTGTCTGCTTCATCACTGTGGCCCATATACACAATAAAAAAACCTGTGTTAACGGCTGATGGCAGCTACCTTGCCAAAAGCTGACATTTGGTTTACTTTGGCATTGTATATGGTATAATACTGTATGTCATTTCTTATAAAACAAGTTCAATAAGCAGCACAAAATATGGATTATTGAACACATTAGTCATACATAAAGATAGAGAAATAAGTCTTCTAAAGATTTTAATTGACCAAAAACAGTCCAAATTGCAAAATAATTATAGGAGATGCCTAAAACTTGCAGCAAATAAGAGCAGGCACCAGAAATGGAGGAAGGAATGGCAAATTAATCCAAACTATATTTGAAAATTATTATAAATTTCTAAATAAAACCATGTCTTATTTTACTGTGTCTCTATTGGTGACAAAATTTTGACAGTTTTTTTAATGGACTTTCATACCTGTCTTACTCACAATATTTTGGAAGTCAGTCCCAAAGAAAATCAGGCATTAAGTGGGGTTTTTTTATTAATTAATACCATATAATCAGAAAATTATAAATATTCAAAGCAAGTTACATATCCCATATGAAATAATCTTCCTGTAAATAATTTTAAAGGGAAAATCCAGAAAACATAAGAAAATGATGTTTCCAATGTATTATTCAGAGCATCAGTACAATGCTCCAAGTCTCATTCAGATTTCTACTTTGAAAGCCAATGATAGAGGAGCGGTTCTTGTTACTTGACCTTAGCAAAGAGCTAATCAACTTGCTCTTTTTAAAACTGGGTCTCACATACCTAGCACTGAGCAATTACAGATGTCAACCACCTATTGCTGTGACAAATGTGTTCCTTCATCAAAGGATTCAAAATCATAGAGCACAAAGGTCTTTCTAGTTTAAACCAGGAGGAGGAAGAGATAAAAATTATCTGATAGTAAATATCAGAGCTTTTGCTTGTTTTGTGTTTTCCTGACACAGGGTTTAATGTTGGATAGAGAGGTGACTCTCTAAAGGTCAGATATATCTAAGGTATCTGGTGTGAAAAGCAAATGCAGGTTGCAAAATTCAGCTGGAGAAAGCATGAAGGGCCCCAGGAAGTCACACTTTGTTAAAAATCTGCTCTGGATAAAGGTGGCAGGTAGGTTGGAACTAAATGATCTTTAAGGTCACTTCCAACCCAAATTATTCTGTGCTTCTATGATACCATGATGCAAGCAATCCATACAGCTCACCTCTGGGGCCACATGACTGTTTACTGTCATTTCTATCAGAATTATTCTTTTTGCCCCATTGCTTGTCTCACATAGTAACAAAATCTTCTTGGGCTTGACAGCTGCATACAGTGGCCCTTGCACACACTACAGGACTGGTCACAGAACTGAAATTGCATTTTCCAAAGAAAGAGGAAATATATATTAGATGATTTCTAAAGATGCTGAAGGTACGGTCAGTCCTGCTTCTGCATTTCTTACCTGGACGTGTTTCACGTCTCTCCTTGGCTCTACCCTCCATACCACCTTCCAAAGAGAAAGCTTTCCTTTTCCATGCCAGCTCACAGTTAAATATGTCACATCATCAACCCATCAAACATTGTAGACCCACAGACTTGCTGGAGGAGGAGCCAGCCATGGCCTGGGAGCAGTCACTGGGGCCTGCGGGGATATCTTTATGCCTCTTTGCCCCAGAGACCAACAGGACATGCCCTCAAGCTCTCCACCAGGTCTTTCTGCACCTTCAGCCTCATGTCCAATACATATTCCACCACGCCAGGTTTATCCCCTTGTTTATTCACTGGGGGTTGCAACAGTAGCCAAAGTGACTCCCAAAGGCTTGGGTTTCCCCGGGGCCAGGCAGAAAGGAGCAGCTGTGATCGCAGGTTAATCCAGGCTGCACAGAATGACTTGGCAGCTATCAGCACTGCCTTCCTGGCACAAAGCTGGGCTGTGGCTCCAGACTCCCAGCAGGTGGGCTATGTTCCAAGGCATGCTCCCCTGTCTGTGCCACCCTGATGACAACTACTCTCCTCTGAGAGGCAGCTCCAAATGACACCCAGCCTTCTGGCAGCACTCTCTGCTCACCAGGATGCCTGCATGTGTGTTCGGATGGTCTCATGAGATGTGGTGGAAAAAGTGTTAAGGTCCACAGCAGGGACAAGGAGTGTGCTGTAAGGAGATGGATAGGACTAGCTAACTGTGAGGACTGAGGTTGCCCAGCACTGACACCCAGCCTTTCTGAAACACTGGCTGGCCAGCAGGCAGAGAGGTGGATGTATTTCATAACCATTTGGGATGTACAGAAGATCTGCTATGCCTCTTTGGGGGTTAAATTGCACCAATACAAGGTAATCACATGCACTGGTTTATAGGACTGATTGGACTAGGACTGATCAAACTTGGGATCATCCCACCCCAGCCAGGCTGGTAAAAAATTTATTTCCACAGCTGACTTCAACAATGCAGTTGAAAGTGACACTACAGTCACAACAGGCTGCCAACCCATCAGAGATATGACTGAGTCCCAGTCACCAATGTGCATCTCTAGCATCACACACTAGGAAAACACTTCCACAGTGAAGACATTAATTTTCTCACATCACAGGGCTGATGCCAAGGTGCAGCCAAGGTGCTTACCAAGCTCCAGACCACTATACCTGAAACCACCGAAGGCTGGCAGGCAGGCATCTGCCTCGATGCCATTCTTCTGTAGAACTTTCCACTACTGATATTACTGAAGAGGGTTGACCTCCACTCCCATCTCTAAGACTTAATAATTATGAAAAACCAGAAGCACCAATTTTATTAGCAACCAAAGGACTTGTGATTTGGAAACTGAGACAACAATATATCACATCACCAAGGGGTTTTTAAAACCTTTTCTCTGACTAGCATTTATCGAAGTACATCATAACAGAACCCACCTTCTGTCCTGGTAAAAAGAACACCAAGAAACCTCAGAAACTGTTTTTAGGTGCCTCATTCTGTCCCTATATGATGGACAGACTGGTACTGTACAACTTAGAACAGCATGTACCAGCAACTGCATCATGGCAGAGATGCAAAGGAATGGCAACCCTAAGGAAAGGATGAAGACAAGTGTTTAATGCAACCTGCCTTTTTTGAGACTTCAGCAGCTATGGCCCCTGAAAGGGCCTCTATTCTTTTAACTGGGAGGAGAACGTATGACCACCTCAAAAACTGAGGGAAAGTGTTAGATATGAGAATGTAAAGCAAAAGAACTGGTAATTCAAGTCATACAGAGTGGATCACAAGGCTTCACCTTGAATGTATGTTACACAGTAATAAGTTTCAAGGAAGAATCAAAGAAGATTTACACAGCACTTGATACAGCCTGTCTGAAAGGAACATGGAGGGCAGATCAAAATTTGCAGAACTGGGGCCACCTCAGCTTCTTGTTGTCCTGTGTAGCACCTTATGAGTCTCAAACTCATTAGTGCAATTCTCAAAAAATTGGATTACTCTGCTTGAACCTAACAACTGGCTGGAGAACACAGAAAAACCTATAGATCAGCCTGCTGGAGGACACAGGTGCAGGGACCCGCCTTTACACTTTTTACTTAGTGCTACTAAGCAAAAAATAAACTTAAAATAATCTGAACCACAAAAAGGAGGGATGAAGGAGTTATTTACATAGGAAAATAGGTATGAAGAGTAATGCAAGAGTTCACATAGATTTTTCCTCCTGGAATAGTTCCATTTAGCTTCCACAGACCAGATTACAGCCACACTGTCAGACATTGTAGATGGGATACAGCAGTCCAGCACAGTCTGTGCAATCCTGTTTGTAACAGCAGTCACATTCAGCAGAGTGCCGACAGCAACATGAAGGGACTGATGTTCCCTTCTTGCTGCTGCAGATTCCTTGTGACATGCCATCCTGAACTGCAATCCCACTTTAAAGACAATGTTATGAATATAGTGCAGTTCTGGCTTCATGGCCATTGAAAGCTGTTTTCTATTATTCAGAACACCTCCCAGCATGGCTATGAAGAGGTAAACAAGAACTCCTGGGGAGAATGGAGGAATGACACCCTGCAGTTCCCAGAGGCTCTTCACAAAGCAAATCTACATGTACACAAAGTTTCACTAGCACCATAGGGACCTGTGCTGTTAGGTGCCAACACCAATTTTGAAAACTGAAACCCGGACACATAAATAATTTACCCACACAGCCAGACTGGAGTACTGTCTGCACTGCATAATCCATGTATGCCTGGACAGACATGTTTATTGAAATAACATTTTCCTTTGTGAGCTGTAGACATTTCAAACTCACCTACATTTTGCTCTTTTAAAGCTTTATGCAGCGTTATGCCTTTCACTAGGGGGTCACAAGGGGCAGAGGGCGAAAGCAGGAACGAGTAACAATTATCTGCTCCCTGTTCCTACAATATAAAACCAAAAAAGGGTAACAAAAAAGGGTGACAACCTCAAAGAGAAATGTCCTTTGCTGGTATAGTTCTGGATGATTCTGATGTTTCCTTCCTGATTCTGGTTACTACTAAAAACAACGTACTTCAACACATTCGCTACTGGTGGGTCACTGTGCCCTGACCTTGTAACGGTCGCAAAATCTTCATTTTTTTCTTATCAAGCCACAAAATAATTAAGGAAATTTGTTCAAACACAACATATTTGCTGCTTATTGTAGGTTTTAATACTACTATATAAGCTTGCTACTACTTTAAATAAGGTTGTTATGGTATAAGATAAACTTGGCAAAAATGAAAATTGATTTCACAACTTCACAACATGGTTCAGAGACAAAGAAAACTATGATAAAAACTTAAACTCGTTTTAGGCTCATATCAGTATCCACTGATTCTTGTAGGCAACATTACAATTCCCCTGGCAGGTCCAAAAGACATGAATCTCTAAAAATTGGCCACTCCAGTGTTTTAGTAACGAATTTTGTGGTTTAACTTCAGGTCTTCACAACTCAAAACACTAGCTCATTTTTTTACTTAGTTTACAAGCAGATATTTTGTATTTTTATAAAATTATGTTCATAAAGAGACATATAAAGAATATTCCACTGTAAGCATGGTTCTTTTATCAGCAAGTATATCAGAAAAAGATACAGAAGATACTTTGCTATGGCAATGTTGCTACAGCATGATCTGTGTGAAATATCATCCGGGTTTATAATGTTATATATAGTGGAAGAGTTCTCTTTTTAAACGCCAAACATCTGAATCACAAACGTTTGAGCTTTAAATTTAAAGGAAAAAAAAAAAAAAAAAAAAAAAAAAAAAAAAAAAAAAAAAAAAAAAAGGAAAAAATAATCCAAAACCACAAACAAACAAGCAAACAAACAAACGAACAAAAGCATCATAGTAGAAAGACGTGACAATTTACTAAAGCTGGAGGCACTTCTCTGACACGTTACACCTTACCTCATGGGTATTTGGAATAGCACTACCGCAAAACTGCTGCGCTTTGTCCTGCCCGTAGCATGGGCAGTCTTGTTTTGCTAAAAGCCTTTCAACGACTATGAGAATACAAGCAGATCTATGTGCTTGTATGAAATTACTCAAGTCCCCGTCTGCAGAAACACAGAGAGCTGAACAGCACCTGCCCCAGAACGCCAAATCCCTGGTAAAACAGCCCCCAGAAGCCCAGGGGTTTCTCTTTGCCGTCAGCTAACACTGATCTCCCCTCCAAGCCCTCTGGACTTTCGCTCGGAGCCCGATGCCGGTTGCGGGCTGTCTCCCACATCCCTCGCGGCGCGGCGAGCGCCGGGCACGGACGGGCGAGCGTTCTGTCCGGAGCCGCAGCCATGGGGCCGTCGAGGGCGGGGGCACCGGCACAGCCCCCGCGCCTCGGCGGGACACGGCACCGCCCGTGCTGCGGGACAGCGGGGTCACCGCCGTGCGCGCCGCCCTCACCTGCGGGTCCCGGCGGCCGCGGCGCGGGGCCGGCCAGCCGAGTCCCCAGACGGAGCCCAGCGGCGACAGCAGCAGGTCCCGCCACGCCGCCATGGCCCCCGCGATCCTCGGGGCGGGCGGGGCCCGCCGTCCTTTACCCTGACTCGGCGCCGAACCGGGTGCTGTCCGCCCCAGCCCCGGGAGCCGCACGCCGCCGCCGGGGACACGCTGTTCCAGGCGGGGCGGGCGAGCACCCGGGTGCTCTGCCTTGGCGGCCCGGGGAGCCTCGACGGCCGGGCCGAGCAGATCTCCGCTCCCACGCTTCACCTGCCCGGCCCAGCTGCGATCTTCCACCCTGCCAAATTATCTCCCGCATCGGGAGACCGGATCACAGGCACCCCGACCTCAGCATATACTTTTTGACTGGTTTAATCCGCATCTCGGCCCCCCTCCTAACACCTCGGTCATTTTTCAAGGGGCTGTAAAAGTAAATTCATGGTATAAGTTATAATAAAAGTAACAAGAAGGTCCAAGAGGAAATTAGTAATTCTCTTGAATTACGAAATATGAAGACTTGAATCTCAGGTAATCAAGACATTATTGAAGGCAAAAGGTAAAATAGGAACAGTAGCAGCATTACAGCTCATGGCGATGAACACAACCAATAAATAAGAAAGCAGTATGTGACAGGTGTATTAATTGAAATCTTCATAAAGTGTTGAAATTTGGATATAAAACAAAATTTCAACACTTTAAACACAACTTTTTGAACACTCTTGATCTTCCTAGTCATCTTCACATACCTTCTGTATCACTTTTTCAACACTGACAAAACTTAAAGGAACTTCAACAGCCCCTCAGCAGTTACCACTGTCCCCTGCAGGACTGGAGCCCTTGAATGTCCCAAGGAGCACAGCCATCAAACCAAAGTCCCTTCAATAACTATACCTGGTTATGCTTAGTGTCAACTAATACACTACACTAACAAGGCATATAGCATTGCTCTTCATCCTAAATTTATTTCCAGTTTTTGTTTTCTTCAACTTGTTTCTCAAACCGTACTTTTCATTCAATCTCCATTTCCTCTTATCTCAAACTTACCCTCTTCCTATAATAAATCCCAGGCTCCAGTTCTTTGGTTTCTCAGCGCTGCTCTCTCTCTCATCTTCTTCTTGCCTACTGTTTCTTTTATTTTGTTGGTTTCTGGCTGCTGCATTGACTGTGAGCTCCAATGTCCATCTGATTCTGGATGTTATCTATATTTCCTATACACTTGCTCTTTCTCGATGTTTCTCCCATTTTCTGGTCTCTCAATTTCTAATTTTCCTGCTCAGCCAAATCTTATCTTTCTCTGTTGTGCTCAGCTCTCCCTCCCTACAGGAAGGGCTTACCTTCAGACTATGCTGTTCTATCGCCAGAGCCTGAGCAGAACCTCAGTGCACTGGTGCACTGAGCACCAGTGAGAAGATAGTTCATACACACATTCTCAGCAGCACCCCAAAAACCAGAATCTGTTTTGGCATGCCTCAGGGTCTTTTGAAATACTGGCTGTCAAACTTAGCAGTGGTTTCACATCAACTATTATTACAAAGACAGAGATGATAATAAAACCATTTCCAGCCCCCTGCCAAATATGGTTTTCTGCTTCTTGTATTTCTTCTATTTTGTATTTAGATTTTTATTATTGCATTTCCCACATAGTAGGCCTTAAGAAAATGCTACAGCTTCTAATAACAGGATGGACTTCTAGAAATTTTAAAAGGTGTTGAACATCATGTTCATTCTTTACCTAGCTACACCTTTTTTTTAAGGTATTACATTATTATCAATTAATTTTTCTCAATTAAGTCATCCTGAGTCAGCATAGAAGCTCTTATCTCAATTTGCTGGTATCATCAATGTTTATAAATGAAGAAAATAAACATTTTAATAAGATGTATCTGTTACCATGTCCACTCTTCATATGAATCTGAACTCCTTAAGGAACTTGAAACACAAGTGTCCCAGCACATGCAGATGCATTCTGGGTCACTTAGGTACCCATTATATACATAGCTATATGTACCTATTCCACTGATTGCAAGTATTTTCTTAATTCCAAGTTTCTGCCATTTCTTTCTAACTTGTGAAGAGTCTTTCAGACATAAGAAACTCTCAGTCTTCCCTGAAATCAGGTCTTGCCATTTCTTACCTAGTACGAAAACTTAAAAATCTGCTGTGAAAAGCCACATAAGCCAACTTATGTTGCAAATTCCCACACCCAATTCCTCAGCACTTCACTGATATGAAAAGACATGTGGTATGTTTTATAACAGCCACTTTAGTAGTTCAAAGTCCACATGTACTCTCCTGTGTTCTCTAGAAATCAGAACTGCTGAGAAGTTTCCTCCTTATCAGTCTTATTTCTACAAACTTACCTTAAGACCAGTGCTATCTTGCTTGTCCATCCTTTAAGCTTCTTTTTTGTTAGTCCTTTATTTCCACTGTCTAAGCTGTCACCTCAACAGCAGTGCAGACAGCTCAGTTCTTGGACGCTCATTAGGAACAGTGCATCACATCTCCTGCTTTTCATGTCCTAAGTAAGTTAAATGTATGCTTGTCAAAGTGTGACTGCATTAATTCTGAATCACCTTGCATTTTTTCCAAGTGTACCAAAAAACAACCTCAAAGGAGGACAATATGCTTTACAGAAACACTTAGCGAAGAGGAATGGGTTTGTTTCTGTACTTTCCATGGGTGGCCTGAAAAGGAATAAACATCCACATACCCACTCTGTTCTCTAAGATCTGTTATGTCATACCTCATTTCCAGCAAAGTACACTGAAATGTTTTTGGGTTTTTTCCATCCATCGTGTTTAATCAGGCAGAATCTACTAGATATTCATACAGACTTTGGAATGAAAAAGCCTAGACTAATTAACATCTCATGCACTAATCTGTTTTGGAGGGAACTCCCAGTTTCATTGTTTCATCATGTACAAGCATACTGAAGATACCAAGTTTCATGAGACTATATACACACCTTTACCTTTGCCTTAGTGCTCTAGCAGAACTGATGATGCAGCAAAAAGAGGAGCAAGGAATAAAAGTGGTTGACTGCTTCTAGATTTCTCCCCATTCATATCATTATCAACAAATCAGCCTGCCTTCAGGCTTTTTTATCCTTATCTAACAAAACTAAAGAAGTAGCATAAGTAATCCAAGACCAAATGCTGGCAGCAGATCTATTGAATACACTCATCAGATGACGGTTTCAGCCTCTGCTTTAGCATGCTGTGGAAAGGCATTGTGGCAGAATGTTGTTCATTATAGCACAAAATATAAATATTGCTTTACCATGCAGATTCTGAACTACAACAGGAACAGAATTTTCTGCTTTGGTCGTCACCTTTGCCTTCAACATGCACTGTGTGAAGGCAAACTCCTGGCATGGGAGCTTAAGTCATGCTTTATTGATTATTTCATAGTATGTATATATACAGTGATTGTTCCAGATCTGATCATAGTAAATCTTCCCTCTGCCTGCCCAATGCACACTGATATTAGAAACTGATCAGCCAACAAAGGAGAACATTACTTCCGTCATCACAAACATATTTTTTTTTTTAATTTAAAGATGACAGAACCCAGACAGGCATATAAATGTCAATCATCTACTTGTTCACATGATAAAACTGCTTCAACAGAAGGCAAGAAGGAAGAGAATTTTGAATATGAATTACATACACACAGGATGTCTTCTTTTTTTAGGCATGTCACCCACGCAACACGTAGTTACTGATATCTTACTATGGCTCAAAATCCCTCAACATAGTTCTGACACTGGTTTTTTGAAAGCAATGAAGAATTAAAGTCAAGTGGACAGAGAAAAATTGTTTTCATAACTTCAGAGATTCTAAGTTTCCAGGAATGCAGAGGGATAAGTTTTCTCAACTTGATTGTCACAATCACAAATAACCAACCACAATTCTCTTGGAATGCATTCCGAAATATTCTTGGTATAAACCCAAACAACAAAAATGATAGGACGTTTTAATCTTGTTACAACCACAAATAGCTTCTGTGCTTGAAGTGATGGTCCCATGGAAACCAGCACACTGCTTCCTACAGCAGGACATCACAGTCCAGAATGGAGAAACAACACTCTACATGGTGTCTCTAGTCTCTGATACTAAATTTTCTTGACAGAAAATTAGCAAAACAGAAATTTAGTGGAGGCATTCTAAGAGGACTTGGTGTAGAAATGTGTTTGGCAGCTTTAAGGTGCAGTAAGCTCCATCTCATGTGGATAAATGATTTATTGTTATAGAGAAGCACAATGTACTTTTGCAGGGTAACAATTATAGATCCATAGAACCATTTAGATTGGAAAAGACCTCTAAGATCAACCAACCATTAACCTAGCACTGCCAACTCCATCACTAAACAATGTCATTTATTGCCGCATCTACACATTATTTAAAAACCTCCAGGGATGGTGATTCTATCATTTCTCTGAGCAGCCTGTCCTAATGCCTGGCAACATTTCCAGTGAAGAAAGTTACCCTAATATTCAATCTAAGCCTCCCTGGCACAACTTGAGGGTATTTCCTCTTGTTCTCTTATTAATTGGGACAAAACCCCAGCATCTGCTTCACTACAACCTCCTTTCAGGTAGCGAGACAAACACAAGGAAGATGAAGGAAGAAAGGGTAATTGTGGTTTTTACCTCAACATTCAGATGGTATGTGTAACTCAACAGTATGACCTTTACAATTTTCCAAGTTTCTGGGGAGCCTTTATTGACTAGTAACGCAATTCCTACTTCTAAGAATAAACAATCTTGAAGGATTTTTAGAACAGTCCTCAGGGAACACTGCCTCTCTTCTGTTTGCTCTCTCATTCCTGGTCTCCCTCAGAGTGGTCAACAGATTTTTCACAAGTATCACCTTTCAAAGTACTCCTAGAAGGTAAGAATTCTGTCTGACTTAGCTTCCTGGACTGTGTCAAATGACAGGCATATGGATTCTTCAGAGAAATTTCCTCCAGACATTACCCCAGAGCTCTCAAATCCTCATTTTAAAACAATTTTCAAAATCTGTATTTGTTTCACACCTGTTTTTTTTGATACTAGGCACAAGGTGGGGTTGGTATGGGGCTGATACTCTTCAACATCGTTATTGATGACATGGACACTGGGAGCAAGAGCACTGTTTGCATGTTTGCCATGACACCAAGCTGAGTGGTGCAGTCAAACATGCTGGAGGGAAGGGATGCCATCCAGAGGGACCTTGAGAGGTGAGCCAATGCAAACCTCATAAAGTTCAACAAACCTAAGTGCAAGGTCCTACACCTGGCTCAGGGCAATCCCAGACACACCCATAGGTGGGGCAGGGAAGTAACTGACAGCAGCACTATGGACAAAGATTTGGGGTTGATAGTAGATGAAAAACGGGAGCCAGCAGTGTGTACTTACAGCCCAGAAAGCCAAAGGCATTCCAGGCTACATCCGAAGGAATGCGGCCAGTAGATTAAAGGGCGTAATTCTGTCCCTCTGCTCCACTCTTGTGAGACCCACCTGGAGCCACCCATCCTGTGTACAGTTCTGGTGTCCCCTACATAAGAATGACATAAAACCTTTGGAACAAGTCCAGAGGAGGGCCATGAGGTTGGTAAGAGGACTGGAACATGCCCACTACAGAGACAGGATGAGAATGTTGGGACTGTGCACCCTGAAGAAAAGCCCTCATAGCAACCTTCCAGTATCTGAAAGGGCCTCCAGGGAAGATGGAGATTTCCCAGCTCTGGCAGTGTTCTAGGCCAGGTTGGATAAGGCCTTGAGCAACTTGGTCTAGTGGGAGGTGCCCCATTCCATGGCAGCAGGGATTGGGACTAGATTCTAAATCCCTTCAAAGTGATTTTAAGGCCCTTCCAAACCCTTAACATTCCAGGGTTTTATGGTATCTTTCTCACAGGGGCTATACAGAAGTTAGAATTGGGAAGATGGAGGTTTGTGTTAATATTCATATTCAAAAATGTGCCAAAGCAAATGTTTTGAGCTTTAGAAGAGACAAACAAAAATTTTGTTCTTAAGACTGAAAAAAGAGTCTTATCCACGACTGATCTCTTTAATTTGAACTAACTGAAAATTATTTATCTAAAAATCAAGTATCACCAAAAAAAAAAAAAGGAAATTACCTAAAAATCAAATACTTGAAAATAAAGGGTTAAACAATGACAAATGTACATGGAGCAGCATGCTTCACTAAGGAAGAAGGAACTCTGTCCTTTAGTGACCTATGGCTGGAGGCAAGAGAAAAACCTGAATTTACTAGGATGTCTGTGAAATACACTGAGCACATTCTCAGAGTGGAACACAAGACATAAAGCAATGCCAGATTATATACAGTGCAAGAAGATGGGCAGTTTCATGAGAAATAATACTGTCTAATGCCTGTGCCAGTCTTCCAAAGGATGAAGACACATCCACGTTCATGTGACATGTCTGTTTAATAACTGCTGACTGCTCTGCAGGCAAGAAACACACACTTGACTGTTGGCCTTCACAGGCCACCCTAGCAATTGTGGGGTCTGGGAAAGGGTTCCCCATCAGGTACAGCCTGATAGCCAAGCCATGACAGAAAAGTCAGGGAACCACTTAGATCCAGCCTATAAGCTGTACCTGGCCTGCAGGGCACGGCTTTGAGTACCCTCTGCTGAAAGCAGCAGGCAGCTACCAGGAGATGCTGGAGTCAGCTAGGCAGAGCACTGTTGTAACTATGGCTTTAAATAGTGTTTTGAATACTTATCCCATACTATATAATAGAAATATACCATAACAGGAACAGTCAAACTGATTAACTTGACTGTTTGTTCTTGCTGCTCTAATTTCACTTTTAGGTACCTAGATTTCTCAAAGGAAAGCAAAGTAAATTTAAGCTTACCTCTATTCAAGAAATAGGAAGTTTATTCTTTCCTTGCAGCAATCACCCATTTCTAAAGCAACATTCTTCTCTTATAACCCAGTGTCTTAGTCCTTGCATAATTTTTATACCAATGTGTTTGCTAATTGCTATAGTGTGTTTTCTAAATTGTTTTTATTATCACAGGTATCAGCATAAAGCGATGTTTTAATTAATACTCTTAAATTTCTTCCTCATACGAAAAAGTCTTAAGTATTTTTCTTTTCTGAGGAAAAACTGACTAGCCTAGGAGAAGAAATGAGTATAGTTCCATCCTTGGGAAAAATCATACCAAAGTAGTATGACCGACTTTTATTTTCATACTGTATTTCACAATCATACTTTAGAATTATGAGTTAAATTTCCACAATTAAAAGCTGTCTTTGGTGTCTCTGTATTTACACATTACACATTTGGAAATATAGCGGTTTGTCTGAAGCAGATTTCCTTCTTTTCAATCAGAGGTATCTCCAATTTCATAAACATAAAAGAAGAAAAACTATTATAGCATGTACAGATGCAATCTTTTGTGATTATTTTTTTTTTTTAAATTATAGTTTTCAACTGATGATCATGAAACCAAAAAATTTTGGTAGCTTACTTTATGCCAAAGGAGTTCTTACATAATTATTATGTAATCAGAAACAAAATAAGGTGTTTGTTTAGTTGTTTGGGGTTTTTTTTTTAAATTTCAGGAATTAAAAGAAACTGAAAGCAGTTTTCATACTCTACAAGTTGAAGCATCAAAAGAAAATATCCAGCATGTAGTATCACGCTTGAGAGGTATTTGACACTGCATAGATCCAATATAATTAATTAGTGTGTTTCAATTTAGATAGGAGAGCATCTGTGTACTACTACTCAAAGGATGTTGCAAATTCACCTGCGCAAGAGAACAAGGAACGGCTCATTTCCATTCATAGCTCTGTGCGAAAGGCTTTTCTCTATCTTAAACCTCACTGCAGATAGTACAATGCTATTTTGTTTAATTTTCTCAATGTCATACTTGGTAAGTCACTTAATTCATCATATTACAATCCAAATATGAATTGCAAGCACATTCACATATAAGAAAAGTGAAAAAAAAAAATTAACGCTTAGGTAGTCCATATCCCTTCTTTCAAAAATTCATTATTGTAAAATAAGACAAAACAAAAGCAAGAAAACAATCATCCACTATAATATTTTTAAAAACGAAGTAAACATACAAACAAAAATTTACTTTGTCTCCATCCTGCTTTCACACTTTTTCCCCTGGGAATGTTAATGTACCACTAAAAAGAAAACTATTTTTTTTCCTTCAGTAGGGGAAAAAGTTATTATCTGTATGGCTTTAAGGGAAGAAAGAACAATATTTTTTTAAATCCTTAGAAGTGACTAAGAAGTCATGAATACAAGAATACTTCACCAAGAACATTAAACACATAAACTACTAATGACTACAACTATTAATTGCAAATACAATAGTAATTAAAATATACTGTTAAAACATACTATACATCACAAATTCTCTAATACAAAAAGTATGATGCAGGAATTTTAATCAGGAAATAGAAAAATAAGTATCTCCCTTCTCTAATGTTATTCACACACTACAAATAGTTACCTGTACACAAATATTTAAATACTTTATGAGTTAGTTTCTCATGAATTAGCACTTACCTTTTTCTTCCTCATATTATCATTAGACACTCTAAGTAGCCTTCAGCCACCAAATATGTTTCCATCCAACACACAATCCGATAAAGCTTGTTCCCTGATTGTAACTAAAGGAAACAGGGATACAAAGCAGTGACAACAAAATCCCATGTATTAAATTGATAATAGGGTTTGGTTGGCTGCTTTTTGGGTTGTTTTTTCTTTGGGAGATGAGGAGATTTGGAGATAATTAAGAGATTAATCAAAACTCCTTGACACAAAGTTTTCACTGAAAACCTTGGGTCACCTTATGACCAGGAACTTATGAGTTGACCTGCCCTTATTTATGTAGCAGAGTAAGGAAATGATTAGCATTCATGATGTCACTGCTTGAATTTTCAGTAGCAGTCTGGAATAAAAGCATACTCAAAACGTTTCCCAGATTCATGGTAACTTACTATGAATGTGTATCGCCACCTAGAGTGTCAAAGTTATAACTGTAGGCACGGAAGCAATTAAGCCAGCCCAGGCACATTAGTTATTACGAAATGCTTCTTTGAGCACAAGTTTTGTTGCAGAAACCATCTGCACAGTCTAACCCCTCTTACCACAGTTGTGGCCACATGCTTTCACAAAAGAATACATGAATTTCCCTAAAATGAATCTACTATTCTGGTTAGAACATGCTGGTAGATGCTGGATAGTAATTAACTTTGGTTTCACCCGGTAACATACACATTTGCACACTTTTATCTTCTTTATGAAGGACCCTATATATTTTCCAAGTACCTATATACAAGCATGCTTTTTTAAGATCCACTAAATTCTTGACCAACAGGAAAAGATCAACCAGTAACTGTCAAAACACTGAGAAACCTATTGCATTTAGTTGATATCCATATTCGAATTTCTGTAATGTTGCTGTGCTGAAGATGGAGCTAATGCTGAAAATATTCCTGTCATTGATCTGCTGGTCAACTATATCTCCACTCAGAGGCTGAGTTACTTTGTGATCACCTGCTTTCCATCCCCCCCTATTTTTTCCCTTTCTTTCTACCACAGTCTACTTACCCAAAACACGTTCACCTGTGCAGCCTGTTTTTCACAGTAGTTCTTCACTGAGCTTTAATCTCTTCCCAGAGGATTATCTATCTTAGGAACCAGAAACATAATGCAAGCCTTCAATAACTCAAATCAGACAACGTAAAACAGGCCTTTAGTTTAGAATAGTGCAAAAAAATTACTAAATGTTGGTGATGCTACTTTGCTGTTTAAATCTGCTTTGAAATACATTTAACTCCCACATCTGTCTTACTATTATGTCTGTACCCTCACTGTGCAACTTGGTGATGCAGCACCTGACCAACCAGGGTGGTATCTAGATGTGGTTACCCCTTTTAAGTTCTTAAGCTTTTGACACTGTTTTTTCCTTTTAGAAAGAAATAGTTTAGAGAATACTAAACTGCCAGTTAAAGACAGAAAATATAATTTTTTCCCTCTGAAATTTAAAACCGTATCAAATTAAAACTGTCAATCAGCGTGCAGCTAGCGAATTGTCCCAAGATGCATGATGGCATTTCCTTCTCTTAAAAGAACATTTTCTTCTCACTGGATATTAATGCACATGCAAATTAAAACATCTTAAGCTTACATATAGTTTATAGGCAGCTTTTGAATGAAAAGTCTCTAGAAAAATAGAGTCAGAAGTCAAGACCAGCAATTTGGTAGTTCAGTGTTACATGGCATCTGGAGACACCAGACACAGAAATGCAATTTCTTATCATACCTTTTGTCAGCTCAAATGCAAAATTTATGTAATCTACCATCACTCCACCTTACTGGCCCAGCCTTTTGTATATCCCAGACCCTCGAGTAATTTCAAGTACTTTTCCAAGGCTTTTAAATTTACCTCCATTTGCAAAGAGATGAATGGAAAAAAATAATCAGCTCAGGGAATGCTCTAAAAGTAGCCATAACATTCCAGCCCATAACAGAGTCCACAACTGGAACAAACTAAGAGGAAAAGTGCTTGCCTACAGCACAATTGCAAATGAAGTAAAAACATGGCTTACAGTACACTGCAAGCTTAAACTGTTGTACAGGACTTAGTTATCTTGTTATGGGATAGTTCAAACATATATTTGAAAGACAGTAATAGAACATCTTCTATTCCATGAACAGAGTGGAATGACAGATTTTAATAATAAAATGTAGGCTATTGCTATGACATTATCTACTGTTAGTGAAGCACCAAGCATATCTTAAATGAGCAGAGCATGTTGCAAAGATACTAGCTAATATTGCATAATACTGGATCCTGAGAACACTGGATGGTGTGAAATATTATAAAACTCACAAATAAAGGGACACATGTACTACCTAGGGTCAAAACACCCTAGATCACATAACCAATCCAAACACCTTAACAAATTAATAGATCTATTTTTTTCAATAATTTATTTTGTAGTAAACATGAAATAGCAGTTTTATAGCCTTCTTGCCAGAAACGGAGATTTTTTTTTTAAAAAATTTTGATGTACCTCCTAAGATGAGTTGGTGTATTTGGACTTAAACAAAATGTTAGAAGTGTCTGAGAAAAACACATATTGTCCAAATATGTATCCAGCTAATCTGAGAGAAGGTAGAAGGATATATAAAGAGGCAAAGTGAACTGCTTAAGTCACTAAGCCACCTCCTTTCTTCCAAAGGTATTCAGGGACCTTAACAAGCTAAATGACTAAACAATACAGATACCTATGCAGCACAAATACCAGAAAAAGTTTCCAAGTGTTTACCATGAAAGCTGACAAGTTCATTATTTTAAGCAAAAAGACCTAATACATCAATAAAGACACAGAAGAAACAATCTTATGAAATACAGTCAAGAACTTCACACAGTAATAGTGCCAGTTTTCACATATACACAGGCAAAAGTTTATTGTCCTTTAGCAAACACATTATTAGAAAAAAATAAAATTCAAAAGTTGCTTTTTTCCATAACAATTACAGAAAAAATACGATGTTTTCTACCCTTAAAAACAAATTATATTTGTAAAATCTAAGTCCTCCCATAAAACTTCGGTTTATTATTAAAGACACGTCTTTCCAATTGTACTTCAATTTGTAAATAAATTGTAAATCACAAACATTAAGTTCATATTTCACAGCAAAAACCCACTATTTGAACGAACTTCTGCAAAAACTTTTCGGCAAGACTCACAGTCTCTGCGAAAACTACACCTCATTCAGTAAAGTCTGAAAGAGTGTGTGTGGTCATTTTATATTGCACTAACTTTTCTTGACATATCTGCCCAAACCTGTCATTTAGATGTTATCAACTGGTTCAGAGCAACATCACAAAGACTAAGAATAGCAGTAACTTTAAAACAAGCCAAAAACAAAAAAACTGGGCGCCCACTGCTGTGCGTAATGTGAAAAAGGTGAAAAAACTTTTTCACAATGAGAATGTGAAAACCTTTCAGAACAGCAGCAGCTTTCAGCAGAAAGCAGTTCCTCTTCCTTCCCCTCCTCTGCCCGACTTGGTTTTTGGTTTGCATAGAAAAGGGAATGTTTTATCCAATTTTTATGGACTCATTATTTTTTGGTTTAGCTATTATACATAAAAACCAAAAGAAAAATAAGAAATCACTAGAATTTGAGGGCTTTGTGACAATTTTATTTACATGTTAAATATTTCACTTTCAGGTACCACATGGGCTTTTTTTAGGACAGACAAAATGATTTTGCATTTCCTTTCAACATGTAACATATCCCCCTGTTTCTTTTAATTGTATCCCCAAGTTCTAATTTTCAGTATTCTTTTAGTTTGCCTCCATGTTTTCAAGTATTCTTGTTAGACACTGTAGGCTCCTCCTTAATGCACACCTTCAGACAGCTTACTGTTAAGTACCCTTTACCGTTTATCCCATCCACTAAGGCAACTCAGATTTGCTTTTAAGGACTGCCACAGCAGTTTCTCCAAGACAACATAAGCGTGCTTATTATTCACCCAAGGACAAAACCTGATTCTCAGAGGAAACAAGGTTCCTGTGCATTCACAGATGCACAGCTATGAAACAACTGATCAGGTTTCCATCTCAGTCTCTGAGGTATCAGTCCTTGCAGCAGTTTTAGTGCCCGATGGAGTCTCTTCATCTAGGTTCTGAATATCAGACAAATCAATAGCAGGCAGTGGTGCTCTCCAGTACAGGAATGAGTTATACTGACAGAATTCTTCTTGCTTTAAAAAGAGACAAATAAATAAAAAGTTAACAAAACATTAATGGGCATACCAGCAGCAGAAAACTAAAAAAAGGAATTTCTTATATAAGAAACTGAAACTAGGAAGAGTTACTCAGCTATTCTATATTAATAATTATTTTAATGTTATGATTCTCAACTAGATCATTATTTATTTCTGCCTTTTTTAATATTCCTGCAAAGGATTATGTAACAGCTTCCATAATTCCATAAATTTCTTCAACTTAACAACTTTTGCACAGAAAGAAAGGTGTAAAACTTGTGCAGTTACTGGACTTTGCATACAAAACCAGGTAATTGCTTTTTCTTTTCATAACAGTATACAATTTTCATGCACACTTAAAAACTGGTATTCAAATGAATGTATTTAGCCACTTAAGAGCAACTCAGATGATACATACATAACAAAGCTTTTTACAGTGTTTAAACAACATTCTATTTCTTCTTTTCTGTATCCAAATTTTGTATTCAAGAGAGGAAAGCTTGAGAATCACAGAATATTCTGAGCTGCAGGGGACATACAAAGATCAGCAAGTGCAGCTTTTAAATGAACAGCCCATATGGGGAGCAAACCCACAACCCTGGCATTATGAGCACAGTGCTCAAAACTATCTAACCAGATAGTTTCTCAAAAAACCTTGGAGAAACACATCCGCCTCTACTCATTTAATATGGCATCACAATTTTAATTTTTTTAAAATGTCTATGAGAAAACACATTGTCTGTTTATAAACATATCACAGTTATCAACAGTGGCCAAGCTGTGCATGTTTCTATGGAGATGATACAACTACATGCTTAAGTCATATGCATGTATTTTCTTCTGGTACATAAAAACAATGTATGCTGATACAAACCTAAAATAATGTATTTCTATATTATATTAGGTTTGCATTTTCCTAACATTCAATTGGAATTTTAAAATATTTTACTTCACTGTCTCACCTGTAACAGATGCTGAACAGAAGTATTTTTAACAAATAAACTAGTATAATTGTTTTAGTATTTGTCAAATACCAAAGTGCAGCCTGTAGCAGGGTGAAAGCACCACCATAATCCACACTGTGACTAAGTCAACTTCAATGGGCCTCTACAGTGTGGCTCTTGAAAAAATTAATCACCTGTCCATTGGTTTTGCAACAGAATAATTAAAAAAAAAAAGTAGTATAATCCCTACACCTTTTCAAATGCTGAAAAATTATGCTTTCCCCACTAACCAAAAGAGAGAAGTACATAAAATCACCATACTTCTCATTTAAAGAATACATTTTTCTATTTGTTACCAGCAGATCTCTCCTGAACTATAATCTATTGTACTATGCAATATCTTTCTGCTGCAAAACCCCTGCAGGATTTAAAACCTGTAATAATTAAGAGAGGACAAGAGGTGTAGACATTTCATAGCAGTAAGATGGCTCCTTGCCTGTAGAATACTACTAATGTGAATTTCCTCATTGGGAAAGTCTGTCTTCAGAAAACATAAAAGAACAAAATTTCCCATTAATTGAGACCAAAACCAATTAAATGACACTGTGACACAGGAACAAAGGATAGATTATACTGAAACTGGAAGAAAGCCAAACCAAAAGTAATTGCCTATTCTTGTAAACTGGATGTTTTGTACTGCACAACATTAACAACAATTGACAAGTGCAGAAGGGATGATTTTTTAGTCTGCATTTCAGCCTAGGCAGCATCACTCACACAGAACTGTGCAGGGCAGGTGCTAACAAGTTCTTTGAAAGAAACCTCAGGCAGCGCAGTTTGAGAAACTGTAAACCACTTTTAGAAATTCTCCCCTGAACAATTTGAACTCCCCAGACATTTTAGTAAGTTTTTGCTCACTCTGAGAGCTAAGTACTTAAATCAGAAACCTGATGCTTTGTATACATAAAGTGAATGACAGGACCCTCGTTTCAAAATTATCAGTCTTAAGAGTTCATAAATGCATACTCAATTCTAGACTAAGAATTCATGTATAATTAATCTCAAGAGCTTCCAGGTCCACAGATCAGCAGTATTTCCGTGTGAAAACAAAAAAAAGGCATCAAGTACAAAAGACAGGCACAAACATTACACATTCATACCTAGAAGGCAAAATAAAACACCAGATAATCACTTTCAACTAAGTAAGTTTCCAGATAGGTTTTGAGTAGAAACTCTAACAAGGTAGGCAACACGTAGAAGATCAGAGATATAAAAGCACAGTTTCTACAGACTAAGCTGTCTTTTCCCACTCCAGTTGCAAAAAGTGTACTAGGAAATAAAAGTAAAATAAATCATTCTTCTCTGGCCAACTGTAATCTAATGCTCCAAACTTAAACAAAAACACTGTGAAATTAACAGTATCCTGATCATACTCACTAATGTAATGAAATACACAAGCCATGAATAGCAGAGAACAACGCCAACCTAGAGATTGTATTTTCAGAAAGGTGTAAAAATCATAATCAGAAATATAACTATAAAATATCCAAAATATACAGGCAGAACACACAAAAATCGGAAGAAATATCTCTAGCCTGAGGTGTTAACCAAGCTTTATTTGAAAATTAAAACACTGTTTATTCATTACAGTACTGAGAAAAACAACGTGTTAAAAATACACTCCCAGAAAAATATTTTATATAGATAACTAATCTCTACTGTGTGGAAATTCAAGGGGCTGTGAATTCAATTGTGGTTTTCTGATCACTGCTAAAGCTTACAAAATTATGCCAAATAACGCCAAGAGCAAGTAAAAGTTCAGCGTTATACCTGTGATGGGAGTCAAACTGTTCTGTAGAGGTTTGTTCAATTTGTTTAATTATTATGCTTATGAATACACGTTCTCTCTTCAAAAACGAAAAGGATGATTGTGTTTGAAATGGCTGTATAGTATTCATATGACGTAGACTTTTTACTGCCTCTATCATCAATAAAACCCATAAACAAATCAATCAATCACGAAAACACAAAAAGGCAGAGCTTGAATAAGAAACGCCACTGTTTTCTCACAGATCATAAGTGGGTGTTGTACTATGAAGGGCACCAAATTCTCAAAATTAGAGTCTACGACTCCCATTCAAAGCCCATCTAACCTGATCAGAATTTCTGCCACTTTCATATCACTGAATCTAATAGCTTGGTCTTACAAGCTATTAGATGCAGGTGGGAGGAAAAGTCAGTTTAACATGTATCCAACTGCTGTGTTTTAAACATGTGAAATTTCATCACGATTTGTTTTGATTGTGTGGGGGTTTGGAGGGTTTTTTAATTAAAATTTTCTCTGTATATACCAAATTTTGTTTTGTGAACTATTCTGTACAGTCAAGGCCAGGATGTAAAAACGTATATTGTTCAAAGCTAACTAGAAAAGTCGTTTCAATGTACTCTACTCTTTACGACACTGACGCTCTTCCTCAGACCACCGACTCTGCTAAATGTTTTGGTTAAAAAGCAGTTCTGACACTACTATTAAATGTCCAAACACGGAGTTTAGGAAGCTGACGCTGTCATGAGCCTAACCCTCACCCTCACAGTACAGAGGCGACACCAGAATAACCTCTGCAAGCTTCCACCGCACTGCTGGACGGGGATGAAGCTGAGCATAACCTCAGGCAAGGTGGACAGGCTGTTACCCATCCATTTCATGGATGGGGAGCGGGGGAGGCACCGGTAAAGCTGGATGATACTTCTCTTGCCTCGAGGAAGACAAAAACGAAAGGAGCTTTAAGAGTCCCGAGGCCAGGAGGCGCCGATGGCGCTGAGCGGCACGGAGCGCAGCGCCGTGCCCGGCCAAAGCCCGCCAGCACCCCCGGCGGACACCCGCGTCCTGTTCAGCCGCCACCGGCACCGCCCCTCACCTTCCTCCCGCGAACGAGCGACCCGGGCCCGTCCCGCTCAGTTACCTCGGCGGCGGCGGCGGCGGCCCGCTCTTTGCCCCGGTCGGCCGCGCGTCCCTCTGCCGCCGGCGCGTCCTGGGGCGCCGCGATCCCGCCGCGCCGCCGCCGCCCGCCGCCCGCGTCCGCCGGCGGCGCGCGGGGGGCACCGGGCCCGGGCCGCTTCCCCGGCGGCGCCTCCGCCTCCTCCAGCGGGCGCTTGGGC
The DNA here is from genome assembly GCA_032173965.1 of Sitta carolinensis. Taxonomy (NCBI): domain Eukaryota; kingdom Metazoa; phylum Chordata; class Aves; order Passeriformes; family Sittidae; genus Sitta; species Sitta carolinensis. Next base: position 63,553,049 of record CM063313.1, read on the forward strand.
GCGGCCGGGCCCGCGCAGCCCGGCTCGGCGCGGGGGCGCCGCTCGCCCGCGCGGGACGGCGCCGGCTCGCGCAGCACCCGCTTCACGGGCACGTGACACAGCAGCGGCTCCGCGCGCCGCTTGGCCATGGGGCGCCCACGCGCCGGCGCTCCGCGCGGCTCCGGGCCCGCCGGCGCTGCGCACGAGCGCGCGCCGCGTCGCCGACGTGCGCCACGCTCCGAGGCGCCGGCCGAGGCGGGGCTGCCCGCCGCAATGCCTGACGGAGCAGCGGCAGGAAGGGCCCCCGCCGGCAAGCCGCAGGGCCAGGCGGGGGCGCGGAGAGCACCGGAGAGCCGGGCCGGCAGGCCGGGCCGCAGGCTGAGCCGCAGAGCCGGGCCGGCAGGCCGGAGCCGCAGGCCGGGGCCGCAGGGCCGGGCCGCAGAGCCGGGCCGCAGAGCCGGGCGGCAGGCTGGAGCCGCAGAGCCGGCCGCAGGGTCGGGGCCGCAGGGCCGGGCCGCAGAGCCGGGCCGGCAGGCCGGGCCGGCAGGCCGGGCCGAAGAGCCGGGGCCGAAGAGCCGGCGGCAGGGCCGGGCCGCAGAGCCGGAGCCGCAGAGCCGGCCGGCAGGGCGGAGCCGCAAGCCGGGCCGGCAGGGCCGGGGCCGCAGGGCCGAGCCGCAGAGCCGGGCGCAGCGCCGGGCGCAGGGCCGGGCCGCAGAGCCGGCCGCAGCGCCGGGGCCGGCAGGGCCGGGGCCGAAGAGCCGGGCGAAGAGCGGGCCGGCAGGGCCGGGGCCGCAGGGCCGGAGCCGCAGGCCGGGCCGCAGCGCCGGGGCCGCAGAGCCGGAGCCGCAGAGCCGGGGCCGCAGAGCCGGGGCCGGCAGGGCGAGCCGGCAGGGCCGGGCCGCAGGGCCGGGCCGCAGAGCCGGGCCGCAGAGCCGGGCCGGCAGGGCTGGAGCCGCAGAGCCGGGCCGGCAGGGCCGGGCCGGCAGAGCCGGGCCGGCAGGGCCGGGCCGCAGGCCGGGCCGCAGGGCCGGTCGGCAGGGCCGGGTCGGCAGGGTCGGGGCCGCAGAGCGGGGCCGGCAGAGCCGGGCCGGCAGGGCCGGGCCGCAGCGCCGGGCCGGCAGGGCCGGGGTCGGCAGGGCCGGGGTCGGCAGGGTCGGGGCCGCAGAGCCGGGGCCGCAGCGCCGGGGCCGGCAGAGCCGGAGCCGCAGAGCCGCGCCCGCAGAACCGGGCCGGCAGCCGGCCACGGAGCACGGACACAAACACGCGAGACACCAAGCCTTAGAGCAACCTTTAATATCCAAAAAACCCAGCCCGCTACACGCACTGAAAACTGCGGGAAATGCACGCAGAGACATGGAACTTCCCATTCTTACCATCTTTGCAATCAATTTCAGAATATAGCACATTAAAAAAAATACAGGACGTTGTACATTTATCAAACTCCATACAAAGAAGTTTTACACTGAAGATTATGCAGCATTTTATTTCACATCTGTTACCATGAATAGTTTAATAGTGACCTAAAATAAACAGTCTCAGCTGACAAACACCTTGAGCATTTCCCCCTGTATAAAAAACCAAATAAGACAATGATCACATTCTATAATATACCATTATCCCTTTGCATTACAGTAAAAGTGGCAAATTCTAAGAACTCATTAATGGACCTGCGGGAAAAACACTATTAACAGCTCATTCACAAGATTATTTTGCTTCCAACTCTTAGTACATTGCAATTTAAAAGCAGAATCAAAAGCTCTGGGTAAAAACTCAGCATTTTCTAGATCAGAAATAAAAGCACATGATTTTATTATACCATATGTAAAAATATTTTCAGAGAACATAAAAAAATGGCACCTGTGACAACACCAAGTGGCATTGGAAAAAACCACCAGAACACAGGGTATTGAGACTCAACCATAAATAAAAAAGTTCACTTTTGAGAAACCAAACTCCACATTTCCATTTACAGACTGCATAAGGGGCAGCAACTGGGTAGTATTACAGAGATATGCTACTTGGCATCAGCTTAATTGACATTCACCTAACATCTGTGTTATTTCAAGAAGCTTGAAAATCAAGTAAATTACTAATCATATTCTACCTAAGAGAAGAAAAGCAGTCTGAAAGCAGAGAATCACAAATTTCCTGAAAAATTAAATGATACAATATGGAAATTAAAGAATGTGGTTTTCTACTTTTAGCCACACAAGGACTTTAATTTTTAAATTATTTGCTGAATAGCAGCATTTAATCTTTAAACACACCTTCCTTGGAACAGGGTAGAACTTGGACAGTTCATGCACTTTTAGAAATAAAAACATTCAAAGTAGTTTAAGCCAAATTAAAAAACTTCTGTAGACCAGAGGTCTCTGTTCTCTATCTGGATTCTGAGCAGAAAGGGGCACAATACTGAAACATATACAAGAATGTGCTCTCTTACACGGTGTTGAAAACAATTTTTTTTAAAGTTTGTTTTCCCTCCTTGCAGATTTTCAATTTAGGAATAAAGGCACAGATTTCCGGCCTTGATTAGAAAAACTGAAAAGCCAGCTACAGATCTATTAAATAGATGTGATTAGGACATCACCATGATGTACGGGACAAAAAATAATTGGAAACAAGCTACTGACCAATGTCCTTACACCCAAATAGTAAAAAAAAAAAAAAATCCAGCCCTCATCATAATGGTTTTATATTTTAAACATATTTTTGAAAATGCATCCAAATGGCACTTAAGGTAATCAACATATTACAAAAACAAAATAGCTAACATGACACCCATCTCAGACTAGTAACTGTTACTTAAGCTTTTTCTCATGTACATAACTTCAATGTGACATGAGATTGTATGTGATATGACAGCCTCTTGTATAGTATCATGACTTGTAGATTAAATATTCACCTAAGCCACATCTATAAGAAAAAAAAAAAAAAAACAACAAAAAACCACACTACTAGGAGGAACCAAGAAGTCACAAGGGAAATGTCTGAAGTTAGAAGAAAACTGTTTACCCTTTGGCCTGCATATCCTGACTCAGGTGGAAGTAATTAAGTTATAGCACATATGTACATGTAACTTCACTGCTGCAACAGGTATTTTTATGTTGTACTACCTACGCACGCATGGCATGGATAGCTCATCTATGTTTATCAACTTTAAAAGTTCTGGCTTAGTAAGAAGATGATTCAGTGTATCTCAAGAAGGGAAAGCATCTAACACATTTCAGTTTCAACACTAAGATCAATCAGGACTGCTGTTTTCCTTAACTGAGGTTAACATACTGCTTCTCTGTGATATTCTGCTTTTCCTTCACTCAGTATTCTGCTTTCATGTAGTATTTCATATTTCCTAGAGGTTCTGGTTTTTGATTAAACCTTTAAGAGTGGTACAGCCAAAGATAAGATTTTGTATAATACCCGATTTCACTTTAGTTCCACAGAAAATCTAACATTTCTGATGACTATTTTATCTGTCAAGAATAATTTTACCACTTCCCAACCACTTCAGACTTCATAATTTAAGTATACATTTACAAATACTTCTCTAAAAGTGACACAGCTAGTACAGTAAGCACCTCCATGCATTCCTAATGTCATCAATTAGGAAAAAAAAAGCACTATAAACCTATGAAAAATGAGGAAACATTAGCGGAGAATTAACCTAGTTATGGCAAATATTAATTTTTTTTCTCAAGAAAACACTTTTGCTTTTATATTCAATGCATTCCAAAGCACAAAGACAGTGCATGTGAACATTTAATCTCTCACAAGTGTATTATGAATATGCATGGCAGAGTATATGTCTGAATAGCAACAGAGATATTAAGAAAATAGACACTATCTATATCCTTTTAGGAACAAGAAGGCACCACTGATTTGAGGTTGTGTCCATATACCACCAGATGATTTTCTTCTCATTTCTAGCTTTCAAGCCAACATTATTTTCCTCATTAACCTATTCAGACCACTACTGTTCTGGTTTTCTCACCACAAACAACACACATTCATAGTAGTATTTCATCATGGAGAGTTCATTCACAGTGTAAGTTGACAGCACAGATTCTTTCTCTACCTGAAAACAAAGCAGCAGTTTTCAAGACAGCTTCTGTACAGGAACTATAAAAAAAATGCTATATGGTTATTAAAGTATGAGGGTCATCTATACATGTCTTATAAAATGAAAAAAATCAGGTAATTTTAAGATAGATAATACTCCTAAAAGTCATTAATATATGCCATTACATTGAATGAAATTTATGGTGGTTTATTCAAAGCAGTTTGTCTGATTTATAACAATGCTGCTTATTGTAAACTACAGCATCTTCTTACCTCTATATGGAATCCATATTGCAGGATAACATTTTTTATATCCTCATAGCTTAATTCTATAGAAAGTTCATTTCCCAAGTTTTCAAAATGGTAAAGGAGAGGACCTAAAGTACAAAGATACAACAGAAATGGCTACCAAAAAGACAAAATATTAATAAAAAAATCTAAAGTACATATTGATAGTGCAACAAACACTTATATCCAGATTCACATACTCAAAAATATGGAAGGTTCCCTGACTAGGGCAGGAGGATTGGAACTAGATCATATTTAAGATCTCTTGCAAGCCAAACCATTCTATGATTCTATAAATACTGACAAAAGAAAATACTGCTGTGACTTGAATATGATTCTTAAAAGGAATTTCAGAATGTTGTAGTTTCCGTTTGAAACTAGGCAAAACAGGACACAGAATCAATGCAAAATGCAAACTAATTACTTTAGCTCTTATTCAACAATTCACAACATTTCCTAACAGATTTTTTCAGTATGTTAAAATTTCTTCAGACAAGCATCACTGCTGTACCTATAGCTCAGAATATAAACGTCTGCCTAGGAGTTCTACTGGCACTCTGACTGGCTGGACTGGGAGAGTGACCAATTGACCAGTTTTTACTATGCATACTGTTTAATGCCTGTCTTGTCTAACATTCCATCGCCATGGAAGACTCCAATCAAATCTCATTCTCAAAACTTCTGCTTTGAAGCAGCATTCCAATCGGACATTGGAAAAAAACCAAAAAAAGCAAGGATGCATTTTAAAATTCTGTTTTCTTAGAAAAACAGGAAAAAACAACACAGAATACTACATTTGTGAAAAAACAAACATTTGATGCATGAATGCAAAACTTGCCACTGGCAAGATTTCCTTGCCTATTTAAAAATCACACCATGTTGACTCGATTGTAACTGGCAAACATATGAACATATTTTGAACATTTCTGAGAAAATTTCCAAGACTTGTAATTTTTCTAGCTGTACTATTTGCTGCATAGACACAATTATTTACACACACTTTTCAAGTATACTACCAAAAGTAAGTCAAAAAGAGCAGCTGGTCGCACTTGCCTACATTTATCCATATTCCTCCAGGCTTTAGTATTTTCCATATAGTATCAATATAATCAATAACATTATGAGCTGTATCTATGAAAAAGCAAGTTGCTACGCAGTCCCACGTATCTGCACAAAAAGAGCAAAATATACAGAGATTAGTTTCAATGCTTTTAACCCTGTAAAAGTTTATGATTTAACCCTAGTATTTGTTGATATCCTCAGAATCACCTTCAACTAACAGCAGCTGAAGGCTTGTAATTTTGGTTGCAAGTAAATGAAGTATTTTGGTTTACATCAGAAACTCTTAACTTTGGGTTCATTTGACCGGTATTCGTATGTGAATATGTACACATACACACACCACAATATAACATATACTTACTACTTATCCACTTAACAAAACTGTTCATACATTACATAAAATTATATATATTATATACTGTAAAATGTAAATGTTATAACATGTTTTATATAAATGAAGGCTCAAGTGTGCTATTTACTCACCTGTCCTATGAATTTCATTATAACTGTTAAAAATGCAACTGCAAAATATCCAGTCATTTTAGGCCTCCCTAATTGGTATCTAGAGTAGTAATTAGTAAAGTATACTTTCACAAGTCACTTAGGTTTAAAGCATTTTACTCAGTATTTGAATATCTCCCCAGCTGTTTTTAACTAGCCAATTCAACAAGCAGGAATATTCAAAATCTACCTTTTAAAGCATGAGTCTCCCTGTTTTTCTCTAAACAGGTATTCTTGAAATAGCAAAAGTTTTAAGTTCTGTAAATAAAAAATATTACAAGTCTTAATTTATGCCAGTCTTGGATGGTCTACTATTAAAGACAGAATCTTAAAAAATAAGCAGCTGCGGGGAATGCTCCTGTAAGATTGGTTACACAAAGAGGTGTCCACATTTTCTGTAACTAGGAAGAACAGAGATGCTGATTTGGAGTAAAAAATAGACCTACTGATACAGCTGGAGAAATATTCTGAGTAAGAGACTCTTGCTACAGCTTCTTTATACTTAATACTGGTATACACTTCCATTCTCTTTATAATCTGCCCCAAATACTCTGAAAGTATGTAAAGTTACATGGATTGCCTAGAAGCTTGCATTTACTCACTGCACTCAGAATAAATTTCCTGAAAATCCCCTGCTGTCATAGAGAAGTTTGAACCAGAAGGAAGACTGTGAGGATCAACATCTGGGAAATAAATTGGTCGTATCTGATCAGCAGATCTTCTGTTATTGCTAAATTGATGAATCCAGGGATAAAGCTTACATGAATTAATTTGAGAGCATCTGCAAAATATGAAAACCAGCAAAATTTGTTTCAACTAATTGCTTGTCTATAATCTCGAAATATAAGAGTCAAAATCCTTGTAACAGCTCCACATTTGCCAGAAGACTTAATCTAGTTCACAACACTTTGGACCACCCATAATAACAAACTGATCAAAAAACTCATTTTAATCTGACACAAAATCACTACCACAAAGTAACTGCCTTTTTTAGTTTTAGAATTTTCTTTTATTACTTCTTATAATTTTCTCCAACTTATTTCTCTGCTGAGAAGAAAACAAATATATTTTGTAAGATTAATGAAATTTATGGTTTGCTATATTCCGTAAAGCTGAGATTTGCTGGATCATCTCTCTTCCTATTAAAAAAAACAACCAACAACAAAAAGCCAAAAACAACAAAGAAAAACGAGTAACATTAGTTCCCCTTTTTTTTTTTTTTTTGGAAACGTTTGTTATCATTCTAGACTCTTCTGAACCATCATCATAGGAAGTTTTGAAGCACAGCTAAACAGAAGCATTTTTCAAATACTAACTGAAAAGATGCTTTAAAAATTAGAAATATAAATAAGTACCATTTTGCAAAGCACAACAGTAGTAACTTAAAGTTTGTAGTCATTTTAAGTTTGTAACACCTGGATCTTTGTAATCATGCTAAGTAAAGAGTTTTCTGGATTGACATGACTAACTAAATCAACTCATATTTTAAAAAGTGTAAAACACAGCATTTATAACAGGAAGCTTTTCCAATCATCCTGTAAAATTAGCTTGTAACTAAAAAATGAAAAAACATTTTCTTTCAAAGACAACAGAGATCATATCTGTCCCACAAAATACGTATCATCAAGTATTTAATAAACTGCAATCTGTTTGCTTACAGAAAGTGCACTCTTTTGGCTGATGATTAGAATATATTTGTGATAAAGTGTTTGAAATAATATTTTTTACCTTCTCCATGTCATATCTCTATTTCATTTTATCAGTTAAAAACCAAAACTTGAGCAGCAGTATACAGCACTCAACAACTTTCTTCATATAGAAGTATCAGACATATACAGCTGGTTAAAAAAAGCAAACCCAAAAACAAACAACAAAAAAACCCCTAACCACTACAACAGCAATTTAAAAAAATTTTAGAAAGGAGTTCATGTTCACATAGACTTTGAAACAGTTCCAATTTAATACAATATAGCAATCTCTTTTCATATACAAGCTTGAAAAACCTCCAATTCCAGTTTCAATAATTTTTACTTCAAAAGTAAGTACTCCAGTCCTTGGTAATTCAATTCTTAAAACAAAAGATGTATAATATATGTTTTACTACAAAAATCTAACATAGTTAAATGTGACACACTTCATTATTTTCCATAGGGGTGGGGTATTCACTGTCCTACATTCAGCTGAAAAGACAGTTTTGGAAAAAACGGGTAGCTCAAATCTCACTTCTCACCACTGGTATCCAGATAAAAATATAACTTAATTTTTTTCATCCTAAGGCATTCATGGACATGCAACAAACACAACTTAGTAGCCTCCTCCAAGTGTCAAAATTTATCTACAATTATATTCTTTCCAGAAAGTAAAGAAAAAAAAACCCACACCATGTAAGAACTTGGAGCCACTGCAGCTTAACTAGGCTAGGGTTACTTTATTTCCAAAATTAGAGCCGCCTCTGCAGAATTACAAACTCTAAATAAATTTCAGATATTTACAGTGTGACACACACTCTGCAACTTTATCCACTGTAACAAAAGATCACAATTCCAGATAAGACAGGGTTTTTTTAAAATGTGTGAAAATCAGCAAATAACACTTTGCACACAGAAACATTAAGCCAGTGTACCACATCTAGGAGCCTACTGTAGCAATGCTTAACATTCAAAACAGTACTTTGTCTTCCTAAATATAAACCACCATGAGAGAAAGAAGGTAAAGCTGTAAGCTGTGAAACTGTTAGCACGTTTGAGCAAAATCCTCGTGTTTTTATCAACTAAAAAGAAGTATCAATTAAATTGAGACTAGAGGTAAAAACTAGTTTCCAAATTCTTTTTTTTGATCACTCTTCTTCAGGTGTTATCTTCAGCTTATAATTGATCATTGCTGTTTCTTCCAGTTTCAGAAAAGCAAATGTGCATTTCAGGCGGCTAACCATGAACAGCCACTTAACAATAAACTGAAAAAATATTCAAGTCCCTAAAACCTTCAAAACAGACACATCAAACCCACAATTACATCTGGCAGAAAAGAATGCTTGGTCTTCAACTGAACGGACTGCTGCTCAGTCATGCTAGCAGTATTCCATGCTAACAATATAAGTGATTACTTGTCCAACAAAGATGAAGATTACAGCAGTTGCACAACATTCCATTTTGCTCTCCAAAATCTCATACTGCTAACAAGTTTCATGCATATAGACATCTTTGCTAAATAACCTGCATAAACAGGAAATGTTACATGAGCATTAGATGCTAAAATTACTACTGCTAGTAAAGCACGAATCTTTAGGATAATTTCACATATAGGCAAAGACTATTTAAGGAAGTATGCCATCACAGAGCAGGGGTGATGTTAACTAAACTCTGTAACAGCAGACCAGTGCTACAAAATGGGAAATGAATGCTTTTATGTTGAAGTTACAAAGCATGAGAGAAATAATGCTTCTTTTCGTAGGTAAAAGGCATCAGTCACATCAACTACAATACACAATTTCACCACCAAATGAGTCACTTGAGAATAATGCAGGAAAAAAAGAACAAATGAACCTCCAGTAAACACCTGTTATCATACAGAGCACTACTGCTATATGAAGATATGCAGCAGGCACCACGCTGTGTTTTCCCCTTGTTTCAGACCAGTAAGCTGTATGATGCAGGAACATCACAGTGTGCTGTGGACAATCAGTCTATAAAACTCTACAAAACAACATGGTAATACAGAAAAAAAAGCCAATAGTTTAGGTATTTTCAGCTAAGGTGTATGATTTCGGACTGATGAATGAACTGTCAAATTCTGCCTCAGTGAACTTGGCACTAACCACCACTCCCCTGCCCCCCAAAAAACCAACATCCAGATCTCTTTCAATACTTGTCCACCTGTAGCCTTCCTACTCTCTTTCTAAAAAGAACTGTTACATGTGCTGCCTTTTTTCTTCACTAACCAAGGTCATTTTGAAAACAGTAATTCCAATGCAAGTGTCAGAATACCAAACACAGAAATGTCATTTTAAGTAAAACCTGTAACATGAAATTTACTACTTAAATGTATTACCTGAGCATATCTCTTAGCCTCTTGCACACTCCAATGATTGTTTTTCTTGTCAAAACAGTGCCTAAAATTTTAATATGGAACGTGATACTTTTTTTTAACAGGTATCCTCTGTTAATAATCACCACCACTGAATACCATGGATGTATTTACTAACTCATATTTAGCAATAGTAAGATAGGTATCCATTTTAGAGAAACAGATGTGAAATAAATCATAAAACCTAATCAAAATTTTGCAGAAAATCTGTTTTACAATTCAGAGATTTTAAATCTCACAACTTGAAAGCCACGTTTCCTGTAATTTTAATGACTCAGATACAATACTTCCTTCCCCATTTATCCCTAAGACTTTTTTTCCTTAAAGCATTCTAAAAAGTGAGTATGTCTGCCTTGTAGTACAACTTACAAATCCGTTCTTGTGAAATGTGTATATTCAAACTTCTCTCATTTATAATTTTGCCTCTCTACGTTTTATTCAGCAAGTAAAACATAAGCTATATACCTGTTGAGTACAAAGTTAGAAGAAAAGAGCATAAAGAGGCTCCATTCATTTCCTTGGCAAGCATAACCGAGCATAGCTATCTCCCACGCCAATCTACCTAGCCCAGCACCAGGTACCAGGATATTAACTTTGGAGAAATCCCTGCAACAGAACAAAAATAATAGTTAAATCTTTATCTAATACCCCTTAACACAACTTAGAGGTCCAGCCACACATTTTTCCCACCATTTACTTAGATACTGTATTATGTTTCCTGTATGACTTCACTTTTAAATGGAAACTGAGCCTGTTCTGATCAGACTGGTTAATTGTACAGTCAAAATAATTCACAGAAATTACTCAAAAGAACATATACAACCCTCAGTCAGAATACAGAGCATAATTGCTACACAGAATTTGTTTTCCTTACAAGTTCTACAGTTACCCAGCCAAAAATTTCTCAAGCAAACTGAATATTATCATATAGCACAAAGTATTTTTCTATAAGCCCCACGGATAATCAGAAAGCATTCTAGACATATTTTTGTTACCTTGCAAGAAAAAAAACCACAAAACCCCAAGTATTTTGACATGAGAAATGAAAACATAAAATCTCCACAATCTGACAAACAATTCAGAATGTAAAAACCTTAAAGTAGTGACTGTTCCAGCAATGGTGGGTTCTTCATATGCTGCCCACTGGTTTCCCCAAAGTACTCTAAGTGACATGTTTCCTAAATCAGAGTACATTGCAGCTCTCTAACCGTCTATCCACAACTAGGCAGCAATTTGAAGACAATTAGAATACATCCAGCAGTGTGTTCAATGAAGTACTTGCAAAAATCTCTCCAAGTGCAGTAACTAACAAAGAGAACTAAGAATCTCAAAATTCACTCCTCTTTGAGGCAAAAAAGGCAATACATACATATTTAAACCATCACCCCTCCGCCACAATGCAAACCTTGACTTATAAAACAGAAACCACTCCCATGCCAAACTGAAGATACTTAATCTAAAAACATTTTTTCAGTCTCCAGTCATAAACAAGACTTGAAGAGTTCAAGATTTCATACACCAAAGTATGAATATTCATACACCTCCCCACACTGTTTTGCATATTACCTTCAAAGACAAAAAATATATCTACCAATTTATATGCAACTACATGAAGGAGACCACAATCAGCAGTTCCAAAGGATAAAAGGCACCAAAACATAAAACCTTTAACTGCTTAAAAATTCAGACTGCCAAAAAGGGTTTAAAAGAGTAAGGATCTGCACAAGCATTAAGATGACTAAAGGAGTTATGTAAATCCTAAAAGCTGTACATTTATGAACACTATTACCCAAAACCAAAATGAAGTAGTATTCTTTTTTTAAAGGCCACACAATCTAACAAAGCAGTTTTAACAGTGCCTTTTGAGTTTTGATTTCATCATCTAGTTAGTGAAGTTTCTGAAATGGAAAATTATTCCATTCATCTCCATTAGATGTCCAGGCTCTTTTCCTTAAACAAGAAACTTAACAAGAAGCTGGAAATCAAGACTGTTATTGCTTAAGAGCACTCCTGTGAAGCAATGGTTCTCATTACCTCTCTTCTACAGGAGAAACCAGAAGAAAGCTAGCACAAAGTCCTACTGAAAAAAAAAGTGCTTCAGGAGAAAACTACATACTCAATATGAAATTACTGAAAATAGGGAACCAGGAGCAGGAAGAAAAAAATGTGCATTCTGGTAGAAGCTAGAAAAGCTTCTACTTTACAGCTTTTCTTATTCATAATGGTGTACCATTATTCCAAATGGATTTTCTAACCTAATCCATTTCTCCATTTCCTTGCAATTTTGCTTTATTTATGAAATATTTAGACTAGCTCTACACAGATTTTACCATGCCCATGTGGACACTTCTATAATAAATGGGATGATGAGCCATAAATCACTCTGAAAATTACAACACATTGGTTAGAGGGAAAGTCTTTTCTTAAAGCAAGTTTCTTATTTTCTGGTAGCTAATAGATATGCAGGTATATTCACATTTTGAAATCTGCACCTTTATGCACCCTTAAACAAGATAAAACCACTAACAGTCAAGTGAATTTTTTTAATTGCCTGTAGTTGTCTTGTATCTTTTCATTCAAATATAAAGTTTTTTGTATTTTTAAACTGATTTTCCCAATTCTCTTTTAAAAAATAATTTTCTATTCTGTTTTTCTAGTGCAGACTTAATTACACTTTCATTTGCACCTTTATTAAGGGATTAAAGTCTGGAAATTTGTTAGCAATATTATTTCTATCACCAGTCTTCATATCAGTTGCTCGAGAATGCTCCTGGCCACCAATTTCATTTCAGCAACTGAGTACAGCTAATAAAATATAATATAATCAAAACTCAGCCCACTAACATTGACACTAAACTTCCAAGAGCATATTTTTGAATTTATAGTCTGAGAAATTATGTATGTGGCAAACTTACTGCATAACAAGTAATGACTGTTGATAACATCTCCTTATTAGAGAAAAAAAGTCTAATGCCTGTTTCAATACTTAAAATGGAACTGTATGTGACAAACTGTTAATGAATTACACTGAATTTTGAATCCTTATAGTAGCTAAAAATCTTTAATTGCATAGAAACTGCTTTTTTTAACGGTTATTAAAAAAAGAGGCCAGAAAAACAGCTTTTCTCTGGTGGTGATAACAGCAGTTACAAAATTAACTAAAAAAAAAAACCCAAAAAAAACCAAACCAACAACTGTGGTAACATAATAACCCAAGAGTAATGCACAAGAAAACTAGCCTTCAAACACCCAGCAAGGACAGGATTTTTATGACTCACTTTTAGCAGCAGTTAGGAACATAAATGAGTATCCCACAAACAACCACTGAATACCTGTGGGCCAAGTGGATCAGCCTATTAATCTGACAGGTGGGGAAAGATACTGGCCAAGCAGCAGAGAAGAGGGCTGCATGGTACTTTTCAGCCCAACTACTAAAACTTGCAGAACTCTCTCGAACAGAGACAGTGGAGAAATACCAGAAACAGATCTTTCATGCCTTTTTCACACTGCATGTTACAGCACAATGTATTTTCAGCTTTTAGAAGACTATTAATATTAATGAAGATTTAAGCTTTTTTTAAAGCTTAAGCTTTGTCCTTTTCAAAGGGGGGAAATAACACATGATAAAAATGGAGGCTTATTTCATGTCTGTTGTGTTGTAATAAAAAGTAATGGTGCTGAAGGGGTAAACATTCTCAGCAACAGAAAAATGAGACTAATCAAATGCAAACTAAACACTGCAGTTCAATTTATCAAATTAAGTAATAAATACATATCTCACACTGAAATGGGCTTCTGATAAGTGGAAATATGAGTATGGGCACACACTGTGGGACTTCTTTCCTAATGTTTACAAGGTCTGTAAATTTAGATCGTAAAGATCCAATTCTTAGGATCCCATATTTTGTTATTTTACTTCAATCATATTATCGGTAACTGATTTTTAATGACAAATGCTAAAACGGCACAATCATTTGAAGAGCAATTCTTCTCCAAACTTGGCAGCTGAGTTTTATATACATTCATTTAAAGACCTACAAAGCACTCAGTGATGGAGTAACACTGACAATATATTTCTTCTTAAATCCATTGTTTAAAGCAAAGTTCAGGCTAAATACAAAGACTTGCAAGAACAGATGTATTTCATATAAAGTCAAACAAAATTTTAAAAAAGCAGAAATTTGAACTCCACTATAAATGTGACAGAACACGCTCAAGAAGTCTAGTCAAACTTGGGCTCAGGGCTAAGCTGTTTTTCATATTAAAAGGAAACTAAGCTCTGGTGATTTCTTTTGGGCTGTTCTGTCAGCATCCAGGAAAACACATTTGATTGCTGGACAGCACAACACAGATGAATTTCAAGTTACAGTTCATTCCAGAGACTTGGTTTACGAGAAAACTGGGAAAAATACCTAACTATATTGATTTTGGCCATGGAATGATAATGAACAAAAACGTTAATTATTTCAGATTTCTTTTGGACAAGAAGCTGATGATCTTGATATCATTTCACCTAAACAAGAAAAGCAACACTAGAAATGAAAATAAACCAGGATGACTGAAAAAAAGGGGAATCAAAAATAAAATGAGTATGCTTATTTAGATTTTCAACTTAATACTTCCCTATAAAAATGCTTCAATAAATACACTAATAAAGAAATAAAAATGTATCTATGTTTCACTATTTTCTCCTACAGCAAGTAGGTTCATTCTAATCCAAGAAATCCAAGACATTTAAATATTACAGAGCTCTTGCGAGCTGAAACACAAATTCCAACATGAATAATGCAAGAAATCTATCAGTTCTTCAAGAAGACTTGATCTCATGGGATTTACTTAAAACTGCTTTGTTGACTCTGTTAACAGATTCTTTGTTAAGGTGCTAAGCAGAAAATGGCTAAGCAGAAGCAGCTTTGGCCATTTAATTTATTTTTAGATGACAGCCTAATCAGAAGACTAGACAAACACATGATAACACATAAGTAACATCTACTAAATAACTATTCTGATTTACATTGCTTGTACTACTCCTACTTCCCCCAAAGAGCAATCATTTAAAACACTTCACTGCTTTTCCTGTTTACATACCAACTGAATCCCTACTTGTCAATGTTGCAATTTGCAAGAGTGAAACACACCTGAATAGTTTCAAAAATTTAAACTCCATTTTCACATGATTCCAAAGGAATTATGGAACTAATAACATCAACAAATTATGATCACTAGAAACTGAATGCACCATATAATGGAGTACTGAATACTCCATTGAGTATTACAAATTTAATGAGTACTGCAGTTCCTTTTACAAAGAAAAAGGTGAGTGGATCTGACAGTTTCAAATTTAAATATTTACAATTTTCAACACAAAATACATTTAGAAAAAGTCATTTTCATCACCCAGCACAGTTTTTCTCTAGCACTTTCATTTCATCCTTTCAGGAGACTTTAGTGCCCTGTGCTACAAAAGGAAACTCGAAAGCAATGCAAAGCTGCATTCTGAGGCTCATCTACAGACCGTTTTCTTTCACACGCTGGAGTCCTTGGTCAGTCCTCTCCCACTATAAAAAACTGACAGAATAACTCACTGTGGTCAGTTCAGGCCCCATCAATCCCTTCAAACTGAAACAACTTCTCCACTCCCAAATCTCTGAATCATAGAATATGCTGAGCTAGACCCTGAGCTAAGCCTGTCAGGGTTAACAAGAGTCCAGCTCCTGGCCCTACACAGGACACTTCGAGTCACACAACGTGCCTAAAAATATTGTCCAAACACTTCCAGAACTCAGACAGTTTGGGGGCTGTGATCACCTCCCTGAAGAGCCTGTTCCAGGGCCTAACCAGCCTCCAGGTGAAGAACTTCACCCTGATATCTAACTTAAATCCCCCCTGATGCAGCTGCATGACATTCCCTCAGATCCTGTCACTGGAGAGTGAAGAGTTTGTATAAAATTTGCATATAAAACCCAGACTGACCAGCTAGTAAACCCTGCCAAGGAAGTTACTTCTTGCACAAGGGTGAAGCAACACTGCCAGTTAATCCTGATGATGACTTCTTAGCTCAAAAAGGCAAGTTCACCTAACCAGGAGAGCCTCCAGTCACTGGGAAAAGTGAGTGAGCTGACGTAGTACGTGTGTTTATGTTCATAGTATGAGAACAGAGAAGAGGTTTCACCTAAGTGCTAGAACAGCTCCACATTGATAATTTAAATAATATACATTTTAGAAATTAAAAAAATTGCTGTTTGACAAACTCAGACTTGTAGTAGAGATATTTCATCTGTGATTTGATGTAGAGATTTCAGCAGAGACAAAATAAAACTCAAATGGTACTTCAGAGCTACAACAGGGATCAATGTTCTGCCACATTAGTTTTGTCTGATAACAACCACAAGAATTCCCTGTAAAGAAGCACAAAGCTGTCAACTGCAGATTCACCCCATCTGTTACCACATACTGCTTCCAAATATCAACTGAAGGTTTTGAAATAGAGTTCACTGATGACAAATGTAAAAGTCAAGACTTTCCAGACTCAGTCATGAATCTCTTATGATTTGACATAAGCTACCTCTCCCATAATCAAAATCCATTAACAGCTACCATAGAAGAGAAAAATTTGAATTTCTTCTTTGGAGAATAGAACAATTTCCTGCAAAACTAACAATGAATTTTCCTACAGAGCTACACATCAGAAGTATACCTGCAGTATTTAATTAATTTTTTATCTTATGTAGGGCACTACTAGCACTAAACATAAAGTCTAAAATTTTTAAAGTTTTAAAAGATAAAACATTTTTAAAGGCATATGTATCTTTAGCTAAGTCAGTTCTAGGCAAAATAGAAACCATCTACACTGCATGATCTCCCACCACAAATGGTCTTTACTAATAAAACTAAATGATGGCTAGTGGAAGAGACATTTCAAATTCATACAAGAGCATTATTAACAATTCTGAGAGAGAAAAAACACCACAATAATACCCTGCTATATCAAACCTAAGTAGCAGCCTGTTACCTTTATAAATAAAAATTCTCAGATTTTCCCACTGCATGACTACTAAGTTTAAAATGCACTTTAAGATGACTGGGTTGATTAATTGACAAAACCAATAAACATGGAATTCCTATAGCACTATAACCATCTGAGACTTTACCACTATGCTTCTACCTAAATTACCTAAAACCCCTGCATCAATGACTATTTTGGCAGTATTAACAGGCCAATACTTAAAAAATTACCTTCACAGGTACAACTAAGCTTTTTTAAGAATCGTCTTAGAACAGCTGTTGGAAACCAAGGTTAGGATTTACTATTTTTAGAGTAAATTCTTAGTGCAATTATGTGCAACTGCACTAGAGGTTAAGTCTTCCTCCTTTCTTCCACAATGAAGAGCCAAAGCCTTACTTCCTGCTGCCTGGAGACCTTCCTTTCACCTGCAGTAGACACACTCAGAATTTGCTAATATGCAAACCTTACCTTACTCAGCACAACCGAGTTAACTTTCTGAAGTCTCTCACTTGAAAGATTTACATGTATTTTTACACCCAGCTGCAGAATAACAACAGACAATTATTACTAGTTTACCTGATATTACTTTGTGAAGGTTATGATTATACTCTTTTCCAACATCTTGCATTAGAAATAAAAACTTTCTTGATTGAAAAATAAATTCCACTGAGTTCATAAAAAATTCTCTACTTTTGAAACAAAGCTTTTCATTACTCCATAAATTCTGGTTTAGACTTGTGCAACAGTGTAAGTCCACTTAAATATAAGCTTTAAGACACTATTACCATCTTTCTTTTGGAAAGTTCTTTATAATTTCACTAATAATTGGCTGGTAGCAGGAATCCCTCTCAGACTTTCCCTCTTCACTCCAGTCTCTCACAAATTGTTTCAATGTGGACTTTAATTTATCCATGTCAAATGTTGAAGCTGGTGTAATCTTCCCAGTTCCCTGAACAAAGTGGAGAGAAAAAAAAAGTTAGTGGAAAATATACCAAGTCTCTGGAGTCTTGGGGGGGGGGAAGCAAATTATGAAGAGGAAAACAAAGCCATGCTGCAAGAACTGCTGGGAGTATCAGCTGACAAAGCACTTCCCTTTCACTCCTTGGACCTGGGCTTACATGCCACATAATATCCTGTTCAAACTGAGTTTGATGGCCTCTCTTTGGCATTCAAAACTCCAGTTTCCACATCAAAAAAAAATACACAACGAAGCATAATTGGTAGTCCTTATTCAGGAAAGGACCAGGGCTTAGCCAGTGCAGAGGCTGAACTGCTCACCCTGAAAAAAGGATCCCTTTAGATACTGATAAGAAAACACTGAGAGGCTTACATTAGAGCTGCCCATTACTGTATCTTGCCTGTATCCAAGGAGGACCTCTGTTTCCATCTCTGTCAGTCCTTTAAGTCTTGGTGTTGTTTGTTTGATATTTTTTAGATAGAAAATAGGTCAAGTAGTAAAAAAAAATTTACAAATAACAACATTAAAAATACTTACAATCTAGATTGCAACCAATTTACAATGTTGTGACATAAAAGAACCTACAGTAAGACAGCCAATATCACTTATATTCTATATAGTTAACAGAAAAAAAAAACTTTTTAATGGAACCAGGGCAAAACTAGAATTCTGGAGTGAAAACAATGATTTGCCAGATTCACAGTTAGTTTTCATAAGTGTAACTAAAAGAACTAACAACAAACAGCTTCATTAAGCATCAGCTCTTCAAAATGTGAAAGACAAGAGCAAGAAAAGTATGAGCAACAGGAAACAATAAAAAAGGAAAGACAAAAGAAAAGAAAAGTGGAGGTTTGAAGTATTAAAAACAAATGTAGAAAATCCCAAAGCATACAGAATTTAGTTTTGGTGCAAGAAAAAAGTCCATTTTAACATACATCTTCTCCATATTCCTTATTTTCAAACATATGAACACAGTCATTCACAATGGTTTGTAGTATTTCTTGATTATGATCAATGCACTTCCGAATCTTGTCAAGGTGAGGAAGAAATTGAGGAAGAAGACTCTGTTGGTTAGCTGGGAGAGACTTAAACTGCCTCTCTGTTCTGTTCACTCGTTCATGCATATTCGTTCTAAAAAGCAAAAGTTTTAAATATTTAGAAGCCATATACACACATGTAAGTAATTCACTCTAAGCTGTTCCAATTACAATTATTCATTTTTTTATACACAGAAAGTGACCAGACCTTGTAGTTCCTCACCAGAGAACAAGTTTTATAGGATTTTTCAGGCATAAATTTTTTAAGCTCTAGTTCTACATTACCAGTCTATTTAACACATTTCAGTTTAAGGGGACTCTTCTTTCATGCTTACCAATTTGTCATCAGTCATCATTTCCAGAGCAGGCAACATGCTCTGGATCCACAGAATTTAACAACCAACCATCTCCCGAGTTTGTTTCAAAAATCAAATTTAAACTGAACTAATTTGAATGCAGTGGTAAGCTTTGGTTACAGAAATAACAAGATGTGGAGTGGAAATTGGGATCCTCAAAATCCATTGCTTTCAGGAGAACTGTAAAATTCTCAGCTGAACCATACCAGAATTCTGGCAGCCACGCTAGGACACTAAGCTACCTCCTTTTATCCTATGAGCATATTCCTCGTAAGTACTGTGAACATGATCATGTGACTGATGCAAGATAAAAATAATTTCCCACTTTCCCAGGACAAAAGTTTCATAAAAGTGGTGACTCTTCTGAGATTTTGCTAGATTTGATTTCTGTCTAAACTGGCATAGCTGCTAAGCACAGTCATGATGACTCTAGAGAGAGAATTCAGTAGGAGATAACTGACCCTTTTGACCACCAAATTATTTTAGCTGGTCAAGTCATACTGAAGTTGCCCAAGTCTTGTGTCAGCACACAGCAGCACAAAGCTGAAAAAACTAGCTATTATGAGAGACAGCTGCAATTGCTGGCATTTTAGTTACAACCTCATTCTAGAAATTTGACCAGGTAATATCTCATTCACTTGTTACTGAGAAGGACTTGTTCACTGCAACAGCTACACTGGTTTAAAGTTACATTTAAAGACAAGAAACAGAAAAAAAAGCAAGCAAAAAAATAAATTGATGCTCTACACATACATAAAACACATCAGCTTACCTCAAGAACATCTTCCTGAAAATTTTATAAGCAAAAAATACCTTTGAACTTAATTCTCCACTCTTTTATACTAAGTTACAATCACCTAGAAGAATAATTCACTGAAATCAGTAAAACTACAAATAACAAAGTTATCTCTGCTTATATCTAGAAGACAAGAACAAGATCTAGACTCATCTGAAAATGTGTTACTATCTTATTCATACAGATGTTTCCAAATCAACAGGAAACATTCATATGAGCAAACAAAAATTCCATTTATTAAGTACCAAGACATATAATTTCACCTAAATTTCGAATTATTTCTTTGAGACAGAGGCAATTTCATTGAATTTCTGTACTGGAAATTTGAGTCACATCCTTTTCTTATGTTTTTACTGAAACAAGCATTCAAAAGTAACCCAAAGCCACAATTCAACAGAAGGGTGAGAAAGATATTCCCAGCTTCTAAGGCCTGAGGGTAGAATTACACCACTAATATAAATAAATTACGGGTCAGAATTGCATTAGTAGCAATTGGTATTAGATACTTTTAACTAACTGGGTCTTTATCTGTCCAAATGGAATTAAGAGAATTGATTTTGGAAGAGGCATCGAAGAATCATTCAGACCAACCTCCTGCTGAAACACTTGTACTGGAACACAAAGGAAATTTAAGTGGAAAAACCTCAAACAAAAAACTATATCACCCACTCCTACCAAGAACCTCACTATCAACGTACATACTATGTTTGTGCTACATTGATCAAAAAGGGTCCAGCACGTAGCAACGAACCAAATGATGGGGCTTTGTTAGCTGAAGTACAAACCTGCTTTCCAAACTGAGACACAGGAAACGGTTTACCGAAACACTGAAGATGAGTGGACTTTGCAAGCCAGGCTCCTCTACTTTGCAATGCGAGTAATTTACTTCCTCGTCTACTAAACGGATTCAGTCCTAAAACTAGGTGTCCCCACCACCGCTGGCTCATTCCTATGGAGTCAGCAAACCGTCTTCTGACTCAACAATAATAAAAACCGCATCCATTACCCCTAACAATAGTTCTTACCTCTTCTGCAAAGTAAAATGTCCCTTAAGAATTTACACCCGTAATCGAAACACCATTTTGCATTTCTCTGCCAGCAGGAGATACTGTTGTTTTGAAGGCTTTAGGTGTCTTAGGGCATTTTACCTCCTAAGACACCACAAGACAGCCTTTTCACGTTTGGTGCTTCTTTTCATGCTCTCGCACTGACAGACATCAAGGCGCCTGTGCGCGTCCCCCGACAGGACGGCGGTGCATGAGGCCTTTGCCGATTCGGCACCGCGCAGCGCACGGGGCGCAGGCGGCCGCTCCGGGAGCGCCCTGCTCCGGGGCCCGGGGCAGCTGCGAGACCGGCGGAGGCCGCTCGGCGACCGCAGACAGCCCGCGGGGAACGCCTCAATTACCCGTAATATCGGAACGCGTTGATGATCCTCCGAAAATGTTCCCGCTCCAGACGCTCCTCCTCCTCTACCGCCCTGGCCGACGCCCTGGTCGGCGCCCTCGGCTCTAGCGGCTGCCGCCTCCGCCGCTCGTCGCTCAGCGGTGCCTCCCGCTCCGCCTCGGCCGCCGCGCCCATACCGCTCGCGCTGTCTCCGGGCCACGGCAGCTGCTCCCGCTCCTCCTCGCGGCCCCGCCGCAGACCCCTGCGCATCACCTTGGCGGGCGGCTCCCTCTCGCCCTGGGGACGCGGCCTTGGCAGCGGCGCTTTCCGGGACACGGCGCACGTGGCCGACATTCCCCGCGCCCTCCTGCGCCCGAGGCCGCGGCCGGCGCGCACGCGCACCGCCGCCCTTCCGGCGCGCGCCGCCCGCCCCGCGCGGGAGGGTCTCGCGAGAGGGGGCGGTGCCGGGGAGCGGCGGCTGCGCGCTCGAAGCGCGCCCGTCCGCCCCGCGGGCGGCCATAGGCCGCGGTCAGCTCTGCGGCCGGGCCTCTGTGCTCACACTCTGCGCCAGACGGAAGAGGCAAGCTGCTGCTTTGGGAGGATGGGCAAGGACTAACTGTGGGGAGGGAAAACAACGATGTCTGACCATACATGTTTCCTCCCACAACAAACTGGCTTGGATGATGGGCACATCAGCAAATAAACTTGTTTGACCAGGTACAGACAGCACGTCATGCAGCAAGTCACACCCCACACCCTTCCACTGTGCTTTGAGAAGATGTGGCTGATAAAAAACTACCCCACTTGTAAGGGCCCGTCCCCTCAATCTTAAAAGCTGAAGAGCACTACCATACCTTCTGCCTGCCTAAAGACGAGGGCAGTCATTTAGTAATCCAAGTAATGCAACAGGAAGAGGAAAGGGTTTTTTGCACACTAACTTCTCTGTGAAGTAGGAACAGCAGCTTCCTAAAATAAACACTTTCACTTTACTCTCCTGCTCTCTTGTATCTACAGCAACTGACCAAGCAGTGAATGGACACTGAACACTGTGTTCAGTGGCAATGCCAGAGAGAAACCAAATACATTGAATATCCAGTTCAAAGGACAGAAGAGTCATGGTTCCCAAGTGGCTTTGTAAATTAGGAAACACCTTGTGTGTGACAAAACCAACATCTGAATCAATGATAAATAAACAGAACTTCAGCTTTTAGCCTTTGAAGGTTAGAATGGGAACCATAAGCTCTGAGAGACAAAAAGTTTGTTCCTACTACATCAGTGTTTATGGCTTGTCAAGTTGTTATTTTAACATCAGAAAATCACCTACTAAATATCAAACAAATAATGTACTTGTATTTCTGTCCTTATATAAAAGCTATTATCATGTTATAGAACACCACTACCTCTATCGCTCCACATTTCTGAATATATGCAAGACACTTAGCAAAGCTTCCTTTCATCTGTGACAGCCTGAAATTGCTGCCAGCAAATCACACCACTTCCAGAAAGCTACCTAATCTTCACTAAAGAACCACAGGCTTCCATCCTGCAGCTCTCCTCAACCACTTCACCAGAGTTAGCACAGCTCTGGCAATTCACCAAAAGGCATTCAACAAGAGTAAACTAGAAAAAAAAGACTTTTATCTGTCAAGGGCTGTATCACCTTCAATCCAAAACCATTCTGCCAACATACCAAGTTACAGGCCAGCTCTGTAAGGCACCTGAAATACTTTACCTACCAAACACTCTCAGAAGAGTTCATTATCTTTTGTGGCTGAGTTGCTTCAGCAACTGGAAAGAGCACACAATTTAGGCACTCCAGGTGAGCCTGGTCAGTTTCTACAGTCCATCTATTATACAGCACTGCCTGCTTCTTTTACTGCTTCTTATGGGTGAAGTGTCAATAAATCTTCTGGACCTCTTTTGAACTTGCTGGTACTGTCTTGACACCTTTGGCATTACATCTCAGAAAGTCAGTGTCTGCTGCATAACGTATCATCTCTATCTGTGTGAAATATCACTTTAATATAAATTGGCCAATTTGTTTCAAATGACGAAGTGCCCCCCAGACTAGTATTTGTAAAATTTGGTGAATATTAGCTCTGCATCCACTTGACTCACAGCTTTCAAGATGTTGAAAACCATGGGCCATTTTTCCCTTGGTCGACTTCTCTCCACAGTAACTGGTCCCAGCAGCTTCTCCATTCCCTTGACAATTAGTTGCCCTGCTTTTAACTTTGCTATGCATTTCCTCTAAATGTAGACACCAGAACTGCCAGCTCTGAAAACCTGGGTCCACTTGTCTTACACAGGAACCAAGTAAGACCACCTGTTTTGTTTGGGAAAAAAAAAAAAACAAACTTGATGCTGCTCTAAACTGTGGTATCTAATAAATATTTACACCATGAATTCATAGATCTGTATGTGGAGCTCATCTACCATTCTTCCCTATAGAAGATCTGACAAAATTGAGCTTCCTACCAGAGCACCAATGTTGGACTACTTGAGAATAAAGTCAGGTGGTAACATTGTTCATTCCATTCCCTCTTCTGAATCACCACACAGAGCATGTGGAAGACTGTCCCTGTGGGAGGACCCCACTTTGGAGCTGCAGAAGAGGAAGGAGCAGCAAAATCCCCATCCACCTGTGCTGCTGAGAGACAGGAGTTAGTGAATTTGTGCAGGAAGTCACGCCCAGAAGGAAGGGAGGAGTGGGGGGAAGGTGTTTCATGATTTGTTTTTAATCCTCATTACTTCTGATTTTATTGGCAGTAAATTAAGATAATTTCCCCAAACCGCGTCTGTTTTGACTGTGAGTAACTGCTGAGTGATCTTTCTGTCCTTATCTTAAGGCATGAGTCAAGATGCATGTCCATTGCATTTCTTCCCCTCTCCTGTTGAGGAGGGGAAAGTAATAGAGCAGTTTTGGTGGGTAGCCAGGGTCAGCCCACCACAACTATTCCATGCATTAGATGATCTCTTGCAGTTGCACCCTTTCCAAAGGGAAATAAGAACAAAAATACAGCTTAAAGTCAGACAGCCCATCACACCGTATGAGCAAATTCCAGATGAAGTATTTTTAGTGCAAAATAATAATACAAAATTGTATTTGGAAGCACTTTGTTTTAAAACAGCTAAACACAGCTGTAATCTGATAACATCTTTTATTTATGTATAGATTTAGACTTTTACAATAAAGTACTACATTTCAATCGCTGACCTGTTCAGTTGTCACATATCAAGTAATATAATCCGTCTCTTGTTTTCCATGTCTGTAATTTTATTTTTTTCTAGCTGATAAAAATGTAACCTACTATCTACAAAACAGAAGAGTTAACACATTAATTATTCATCAACAAAATATGACCCAATTTCACAATTTCTTAGTTTGCGTAAATATATATACACAAATTCTATAACAAAACTTTCACATTTGTTTGGCATTTCTGCTTTCTGAACATTCACAACGTTTCAGTTTCATTTCACTTTCCATGTGAGTTATGAATATTAATAACAATTATTTCTTCCTTCTTTCTCCCTGAAGCATGGATTTATTGTCTAGTTTGTGCCATCCCAGTCAATCTCTGCACAATATATGTACTACGTCCTGTTAATGATGCATCTCCATTCTCTGCATCTTATTTCCCCATTTTTTTCCAACAATCTTGAGTCCTCTTCAGGTTTGTTTCCATTTTCTTAACATCTATTCCAAACTGCTCTAAACAATACACAACACAAAAATTACTGTGCAAACACCAGAGAGGTATTTGGCAAGTCTAAACAGGGTAAGCTGTGACATAGTCAATCAGTTATTGAATAAGCAGCACAACAACTTACATAAACTTACACAGCTAGCTCCTCTAGGCATGTTTATCAGTGACAATAAACTCCCAAAAATATTAGAGGCAATCACTGTCATTCCCATATGATCATTTCAAATTGCAATCATCCATGTTTCATATATGCTTATTAATCCAACAGAAGTGCATCTTTATGGTTTAGTTTTGTGCACAAAAATCTTCATGTTCTTTAAAACATTCAATCAGATTTAAAGCTCAGCCAAATCAGGACTGACTAAAAGACTTTTAAAGAACACACTGTTCATACTCCTAAGCGGAGTATCTGTCACCACACTCAAGAGAGAGTTAATAATTACTTACAAAAACTTTTGTGTTACATGAAGTAGAGTTACAGTCATACACACAGCATTTGCTCAGTGGGTTGGCTTGCCATGCATGGCAGTCTTGGTGTTTTCAATTCATATCAAAGGGAACCCATGCTTTCTATGTTATGCTGTGACCTGCTGATCTAAAATAAATACGAAGTACATATCTAAACTGTAATGTTTGCAAGTGATATCACTGTATATTAGAAAGTAATTCCAACAACACATTTGTTTTCATTGATATTTTATCCCATATTACTTCTCTTCCCCGTTTTTTGTAATTATTTTATCATTAAGTAACAGTGGGTTCAACTATGACCTTAGAATATAATTTTTCAAGGAAATAACAGTTTTAACTTAAAATGACTCAGAGTAATGAGCAAACATGGTGCTGTAGCACATAAAGAAATACAGATCTATATAATTCTTGCAATATTTTCAAATAAAAGTGTTAGCTTCTTGTTAACACAGAATGTGATACATAGATTCAATTTACAGTAGCATTACTTACTTTCTTCCCTCAGCTTGTTTAATTCCTGTATTATATCACTATACACATAGGATAAAAGCTCCTCTTGGGATTTTGTTCCATCCAAATAATCTGAGGAAGAAAATATAAGAAGTGTTCGTGAGTTCTATGCCAGCTATCTGTAATGGCAATTGGCAAAGTTTTCAGTATTCCTATAGATGCCATCATAAGAGAAAAAACCCCAAAACAACCAAGAACAGCACCTTCCCTCTTCTTCCCCAAACTTGTTTTACATGTTAAAAAAAACAATATAATGGAAAAGTATTCTAGTTAATAATTCATTTACAGCTTTTTGTGGTCTCCATAAAGTCTCTGTAAGTATAATGGTAATTATGTGAGGACAGCGGAGCAAGGAATAATTTGGCAAAAAGGTGTCTGCACAGCAGATAATTTCAGGTTCTTCAGTTTCAGCCTTTGAGCAAGTTCTGGAGGAGGAGCACTGCAGTTCTCATTCTTAGTGCACAACAAGAAGCAGTGTGCTAGTGCTGAATCAGCCACCCAACTTCCCCTCCCTCTGGCCCCCACTCCAGAAGCAGGTACCCAAGAGCTGTGTGTGACCATCACACCAATGTGTGGCACTGCCCCAACACCTAGCCCAGCTCTGACACTTCTCATGCAAAACTGGAGAATGTAGTGTGGACAGTCAGCACCTCAAAAGTATCTTCAGCTTATTACAAGACTTAACAAGGATTTAAGTTTTGTTCTGAAGAACTCTGCCAGTGCATCAGCTATTGTCTCAGAAGCTTCCATGTGTTATCTTAACTAGTTATCTTGTTAAATGGATTTAATTAGTGATCAAAATATTTCTATTTTTTAACTACCCAATTTTCATTATTAAATAACAAAATCCCTATAGGCTTGAAATACAAACCAACAGAAATATCAACATCTACTAAGTGCCACAAAAACCTTTAAAGTAAACTTCGTCCCATTTAAAAAAATCCCACAATTCAACAAAAACTGCACAAGTGCCACACTTTAAAATTTTATAAGTTTAAAATTAAGGATACCATACCAACTTGCATACTTGCATTCTCTTCCAATTCATTTTTATATTTCAAATACATAGGCCACACATGTCCATCGAAGTACCCTGGTGTATCTGCTGGCTGATAGACTCTGGTGCTATACAAAAATACATACACATTCCCATATAAGTTTTATATTTTCCACTAGTGTCAGCTGGTTAAATAACAGCTTTTAACCCAAATAAAAACGGAAAGGCTGGCTGTATTTTGATTGGAGCCAAGGAGGCTCCTTTGTTTTAATTCAATCTGTGATACAAACTTCTACTGTCTTTTGCTATTTTACTTATTTCTGCCAATCAAACCACATTTAAAATAAGGTACAATTTGGGGGTTTTAATTTCAAAAGGTATTAGAAATAAATTAAACTGTATTGATACTACTACCAAAATGAGCTCCTTTTTCTCTTTTTATTTGATATACAGATTTCTCAAGCTTTAAATGACTAGTTGTTTAGTCTAGACTCTTCCATTCTGGACACTAAAGTCTTAGGTGAGTCTAGTGAGAAATCAAGAAAGTGGTATCAACCAAAGCCAAATGAATAGAGGATCTATTCACTCAGTCAGCAGATTTTAACTGTGTACATATATTATTGAAAGCACACAGTATTGCTCCAAATTTAGAGTCAAGTCAGACACTTGCTCAATAACCTAGTTTAGATCCACGGTACAATTAATGGACAGAATAAAATCATACACTAAACCCACACATGAACATCATTACTCTAAGAACATTCATCGATTAACTGTATTTAACCAAGAATAAGAGTGCTTAGTATTTTTTAACCATTTCTCATTTTAAACATGGTTTTACTCAAATATGCAATCAATCAGTCATTAAATAATTTGTCAGAACAAATTCTCTTTTTAGTGCTTTTTTAAAGCACTTAATACTTTAATAACTATGTGCTCTAAAATAAAAACCAAACCAAGAAGACATCAAACTAACAGAGGACAGATGATCATAATAGCTTACATTTTGCAAGCACTGAAGAAAAGCTAGTACAAAAGGACCACTTCAGTTCAGGGGGTACAGTGACTCTTCTTAAACAATAGGTCAATTATCTTACCTCCTTCTCCTTTTGCACTCTTCATAAGGAAGGGTCAAAAAATATCTTCTATTCCATAGTTCATTAAGTGGCCTAAGACAATAACATATTTAGTTCCCCTTCCATTTTAGGGTAGCTTTTAATTTACCAGGTTACATATTACTGCTTACTCATAATTGTAAAGGAGAAAGCCTTCAACAATCAAGATATAAACATCTTTCAGACTGTCACACGCATTCTCTTCTGTCACAACACCTGAGCTTGCTGGGCTTTTTATCCAATTGTGAATACTTGTCACCATTTCATCCATATAGAGGGCATCAAGTACTAGATGAAAACAAAGTTAAACATCCCTTAAAAACAAAGAATAAAAGGAAAAAAAGGAACCCTTAAGTATCCCTATGTGAATAAGTAAGAATCAAATAATCTACATACAAATTTAAATGAAGGAGAACAAGATTATATCCGTAGTTCTGTGTTTGATCATTTCCTGAAACCAAATATTGCAGCAGGATTGGGGTATTTCTATTGGGTGTAGTCTCTCTGAACTTTATGGCATCTAATATTGTCTGAACTGAATTCACTTAATTACAGAAACTCCAGGGAATACTCTCCACTTTCACAAAACTTGTAAAAATTTACTAACTCTGAGACCTCCATCCTTCTGTCAACTGTCAGAGAGGGGTGTGGATGCACAAAATTTTTTGCTTTGGGTTTTTATAAAGTTCATTGGGTGGGCATAGAGAGAGTTAAAGGAGCATGGTGTACAAAGCAAAATAGCACAATGTAACACCTGTTTTTGTCTCTAGACACACATGAATATATTGAGGAAGTACTGAAAGGTAGAAAGAAGGCAGCTTTTGGATACCATAATAGCAAACACACTTTTAAAGAGCTTTTAAGAGTGGCATTAAACCTGGATATTTGAATGAGGATGTCCATTTTATCCCTCCAGTTTCACATTCTGTTCACATGAAGTCTAGAAGTTGAACCAAAGACTGCATAGCTGGTAATCACCAGTTTGCTGGTGCAGCTGAAGGGTCTGACCAATATTCTCAGCAATATATTTTGTGATCACAAAGTATCAACAGAGATTAACTACTAACCAAGCAACCATTTACAAGTAGATACGACCTGACGCAAAACACTGGCCTAAAGTGGATCTGTATCTAGACATCTCTAAGAATAAACTGA
Source organism: Sitta carolinensis (assembly GCA_032173965.1). Taxonomy (NCBI): domain Eukaryota; kingdom Metazoa; phylum Chordata; class Aves; order Passeriformes; family Sittidae; genus Sitta; species Sitta carolinensis. The sequence continues at coordinate 63,582,515 of CM063313.1, forward strand.
GCACTAATAATGAACTTTAAAAATATATGTTTATGTGAGATCTGACATAAAATAAAGGTGTTAGGATAGACCCAAATTTTGACTGACTTGGAAAAACCAATAGTGATATCCCATGAGTTCACTAGCAAAAGTGGAAAAAAAAAGAGCCATTACCAAGAGATCAGATTAAGTTTATGCCAGTACTGCAAGCCAAAACTTTTAACTGAACAGTGTAATTTGCTACTAAACCAGACACAAGCAAAGAAACAGAGGAAAGGATTAAAAAGAGAAAAGGAAAGGTCAAGCACTAGCTTGAGCTACTTACTAGTTAAGCAAGCTTTCTTAAATATCTCAGTGAGCTGAACGAAATTAAGAGAAGGAGTGCTCTGAAACAACCACTTGTTTACTGCCTTGCTTGGAAGGGAAGAGAGCAGGGGGATGGGGTGGAAGAAGTGTTGAAGCTCAGCACAAGGATTTCAGTACAATGTTCAAAAGCAGTGCATCAGAGTTACTGACCATCATATAGCTTAAATCCACGTTCATCTGTTTCTACTTCAGACTCTGGCTGAAGGGGGAAAAAAATTTAAATTTTTCAAGGTTGCTTTTATGACCACACTGACAGATATATACTCTGGTTATAAACATAAGGGTTATACACTTTTTGTATCTAACTAGTTAAATTTATCTTCAACATTAAACTGATGTAAACAACTGTTAAAATACACTACAAAAAACTTTATTTAATCTAGAACAACAAACACTCCAAATTGTATGACTTAAATTCATTAGAAACCTGAGAAACAAGAGCTCCTTCACCCTCTTTAACAAACATCTGCAACATCAACACACAAGCTGTTTTTCTGTTCTGACTTGGGAGACAAACTTACTGTTGTATGGGTGTAGGCTTAAGACAGTATTGTTAAACTCATTAGCACAAAGGATCTTGAAAAATGCATCCACCATACACCCATGCCTTATTTTAAGAGTGGCAAAGAAGACAGGAAATCATATGGCTGAGTATATTCAGTGGTTTGGCCACTTCAATTTCAATTCCCCCAGAGCTCATTTTATGATTCTTATGAAATTAGCATTACTTTAAGCAGCACCAATTTTAAAAGTTCATCAATAGAAGAACTGAAAAAAGAACTGAAATCTACTCAAGTCTATTTTTACCCACCAGGTTTTTCCATTAAAACTGTTACCTTAAAGAAGTCATCTTGAGAGATTATATCACAGTTGGGAAGCATATTCTTAAGTTTTTTGCTAGCGTTGTTTTCCCTCCATTTGTTACTCTGTTAGACAACATTGTAAAAAGTTCACCAAGGCAAAAAATTAACCTTTTAAATATATGTACAAGCTCACATGTATATTTCTATGTTTATATGCAAAGAAACAATACAACTTCCCCAGATTTTAGTCACATTAAACACTCTCTACCTCTAGAAATTTTCTGGCATGTTCCAAGAGTTTTCAACAATCAGTACAGTAAATCAAGCAGTGCCAAGAAAGATGCTACAGATACCTGCACCTGAGGTCCCCAAAAGACACAGAACAATTTCTTAGGAGATACATGCTATAAAACTATACAATTATATGTTGCATTTGTAATCCAGTTTCCAAAAAAATATGTATTCAGAAATAGAAATTATATCACATCATTCTGAGAAGCTGTAGAGGAAATGTAATTTTGTATAACTTACCCCCCAAGGCCAACAACCAATACCTTCATAGTTTGTTTTCTCCTCAGTTCTTCCTTTTTACTGTAAAAAACAATAGCCAGTGAAAAATCTTAATTCATGAACAAAAAGACAACTATGAAACTAAGAAATATCAATAATACAGATGATTTATTTTCTCTTCTGTTGTCCATCATTTTTCTTTTTGCAAACATACAGTCAGAATCTCAGCTGCTTGTTCTAATGCTAACAAAAAACCTGCAATATATTTGCCCCTTTATAAATTCCAATGTACTTTATTTTTGACAGTATTTTAATAATTTGAAAGGAACTCTAGGAGACTTGGTTCTAATGATATTAATATCATACAAGTTCTGAAAGAAAAGCTTTCACTAGCTCAATCATCAACAATATTAAAAAGACTAGGTAAGCAGAAGCTGTGGTGGCAAAACAAAATCATTAAGAAAGAAATAAGTGACATACTGAGGAGAAAGATGTTTTAAAATTTCATGAAGACTTGTAACAAGGAGTATGTTCATAAATTCTTCTATGAACCTGGTCTCAGCAACGTTATCATTCACTGTGTAATTCACCACTCTCTTTCTGAGGGTATTAACAGCACAGACCACAAAAATCCTCCTCCTCTGCTCGACCACAGATTAATCTGGAAGCATAAAAACTACTGTAAGGGTATTTTAAGCTATCCTAGCTGACTTAGCATTGAGGACTAGGTAGCACCTGTTTTTCCCCTGAAAACACTGAAGAGTAAACTCTAAAGGTTAGTTTGTCCACCATAACCCTGTTGCTGCCACCATTTCCCACCAGCTCTGAGGCTCTGGCTGCCTGAACACCTTCAGCAGTCAGAGCTGCCAGAAGACACAATTCTGCCTTGTCCCAGCTCTTTCCCCTTAACTTTCTTCTGGAATGTGTGTTTGCAGAGTACATAGTGACCTATCCTGAAAAAATACTGTAGCTGAAAAACAGTTCTGCAAAGAAGAGAGGAAACGATGTTCGTTTTCAGTTTCACACATGAATTTATAACTATTTAACCACATGAAAACACTCTTTTTTCACCTGCTCTATCCTCCTAGGTCACACTTAGGAATGTAAGACCTATGACACCTAAAAGACCTGAAAGGACTGAGCTGGTAAAACTCTCCCTGCCTCCGACAAACCAGTGTCTGTACTGTACCAGACAAAAAGACTTACAGGCTGTCAGTATGAAAACAAAACCATTCTGCTTCTGTGAAAGTAAGCTTTAGACACATGCGGAGCCTGAAATAATAATATTCTTTTGCATATGGTGCAATAACAGGAAGCTCCACTGTTTCACATGCCTGTGATATGATCTTCACATGGTTTTTAATGTATGGTTATGTTAAAAAAAACAAAACCAAAAAACATATCGACTAGTGCAAGCCATGACCCTTATGACAGCCATTGGTTTGCAACGGTGTTGCCTATCTACAGTAGTTGGCACCTGGCAGTTTTTTAAGTTAGTACACATTGGTTTTCTAAGAATATTATAATTTTCAAATTCAGTAATGCATTGAATACTTATCGTACTGGCTATCAGGGCAAAGAGGGAAGACAGATAATTTATTCTTAAGAAGTGATGATATTGAGGCTACTTAAAATATACAATAAAAAACTCTATTCTAAAAATCGTCAGTAAGGTTTGTGTTGCAGAGGCTACCCTTTGTCCCACAAAGGACGTTATGCAACAAACCAGACAAACAGGTTTACCTTTGGACTTTTAATTTGGTCATTGTCTATATGCAAATTAATCCCAGTCTTTGGCAAAAAATACCATAATAAAAAATCACACCAACTCTCCTGCCGCTTGGAGTGATGTGTAAAACAAGTTCAAAAAGCATATTTGTCACAAATGCTGCAACACGGAAATTTTAGACTAGTCTACCTTGGGTCAATCCGGCTCTTTAAACTGAGCACAAACCCATGACAACGCTAGCCCATCATGCTGCCACCCCATTTCTAAGGGCATACGCGGCAGAGCTCCCACGCACAGGACACCCGAAGGTGCACCGCACCCGGACCGGGACCGGGACCGTCTCTCACAGGTATGGGCCGTACAGCGCGGCTGCCGAGGCTCCCGACAGCAGCCCCAACACTCCCGCGCCTCCGCAGCTCGCACTCCACTCTAGCACGCCGCAGTGGGGTTAGGAGCACCATCCTCCCGCAGCGCGGCTCCGCGCAGGCGAGCGCCCGCCCCCGCTCTGTCACCGAGTGCCGGGGCGCGCCCCCGCCTGCTGGATTCCCGGGAGCCGCGCCCTCGCAGCGCAGGGGCCGCCCCCGCCCTCGAGCCGCCCAGCCCGGCCCGGCCCGGGCGCCCCTGCGGCCCGGGACAGCGCCGAGAGGGAAGCGGCGGGGCCGCGGGCCACCCTGCGCCGCCTCCGCGGGACCCGCCCGCCTCCCGCCGGGGACCGCCTCCCGCCGGGACCCGCCTCCCGCCGGGACCCGCCTCCCGCCGGGACCCGCCTCCCGCCGGGACCCGCCTCCCGCCGGGACCCGCCTCCCGCCGGGACCCGCCTCCCGCCGGGACCCGCCTCCCGCCGGGACCCGCCTCCCGCCGGGACCCGCCTCCCGCCGGGACCCGCCTCCCGCCGGGACCCGCCTCCCGCCGGGACCCGCCTCCCGCCGGGACCCGCCCTGCGCCCGCCTCCTGCCGGGAGCCGCCCTCCGCCCCGGCTTCCGACTGCTGGCGCTTGCACCACCGCCGCCTTTACCGCCGGCCCGTGCCCGGGTAGCCCACCGTCGTCGCGTCGTCCGTGCTTAGGCCGGCTGCAGCCATGTCTAAGCCGCCACCTAAACCGGCCAAGCCAGGTGAGGGAAGGACAGAGCGGCCTGGCCCGTGCTTTCAGCAGCCCGCTGCCTGCTGACAGTGAACGGCTTGGGTTTCGTGTCCGCTCTCTCAAACGGAGCCCGGGCGAGGGTGGGAGCGGGACACAGCCGCCCTTCCCTTCCGGACCGCGCCCTGCCGCCATGAGCCTCAGCACCGACACTTGGTGTCGGCGGGCAGCGCTGTCCCTCCCGTGGCTGGAAGGCACAGCGGGCTGTGCTCGGGCATCGCGTCTGGGCCGGACCCCGCGCCCGCTCCAGCTCGGGAGGAGGTTGGCGAGTGCCCGCAGGTCGGAGCCATGGCCCGGGCACAGGCTCCCCGTGCCGCGGGCTCGGCAGAGCGCACACGCCCCGGCCTTCCGCGACTAGCGCTGGCACTTGGAGGCGTGGCGTGCCTGGCCGGCAGCGGCTTGCGTAGCCTGAAAAGCGCCGGAAAACTTTTGAGAATCAGCGCTGAAAAGCTCTGAGGTTTGCCTCGCGATTGCACGGACTTACAATATATTAACGCATAAGATCAGTCTTGTAGTATAGTCGCGCTCAACATTCTTTGTCTTCAAAGATGGAATCCACTGTTTCCTCGTGTAGGACTCATAACAGCCAAACACTGAATGTGCTCTTTGAAATTCAGGTGTCAGTGTGCACATCGCCCTTTCTAGTGCATGCAGTCATCGATGTTGTACGGTTTTGCTCCTGTGTTTTTTTTCAGAAAAATTTACTGCAAAGCTGGTTTTCTAAAAAAGTTAATAGCAGCCATAGCTTCTAAAATATATTGAAAAGCCACTGGAAGTTGCACAGTTTTAAATCTTAGAATAGAAGTGGCTTCTTTCAGGTAAATATACATTCTTCTGTCAATAATGTAACCGTGTGCTTTAAGGTTTAGGGTTTTTTAAAGTAAGGAATTGATCTGGAAAATTTAATGGCTTTTTATCATGTTTGTGTACATCAGTCAGTGTAAAAGCTTAAATTCTTACTTAGAAATTAAAAAAAACCACTGTGATTTTAATTAAATAGATAAGATTAGTTAATGTCTCCCAAAACAGGATTATCTGGTCACTAAGTACATCTGAATTTCAGGTTTTTTTGCACTTGCAATACTATTTGAAATGCCGATGTAAAAAAAAGTAATTTAATGCTTAGCCTAATTGAGTATTTTAACAAGACACATATAAAACAAGTGCAGAAACAGTTCAGGCCATTTAAACCATCAGTCATCCTGCCTGCAGAAGCAAAATCTGCTAAAGCTCTCTGTCTGTAATTTCATCCTCAGAAGAATTTCCTCTGCCTGTAGTTTGCTAAGCTTCTTTGAAACAGCTTACTTTAAATGAAAAAGAGAATAATTAAAACACTGTGGTGCTGGACACTTACTGAATACAATCAGTACTGAGGAAATCTGCAGGCTTCTGAAAGGCAGCTAAAAATGTGTGAAAAATGGGATTTTCCAATGAAGCTGATAGTTCAGTTTTCTGTTTTTGAAGAAGATTAACTTAATTTAACATAGGATTCTTGAGGAGTTAAAGAGTAGCTTACCCTGCCTAACTTTCAGGAGCTCTCAGACTGACTCAGACCTGTTCTGTCTAATACTAGCTGTCTCTCCCTAGTTTGGTGGGGTGCAGTTCGTGGTGTGCTTGATCTCATAAAATATGGACTGTCATCGAAAGGACAGATTCCCTACCCCCACCATCCCTTTCCATTCCATGTAGTTACGTGACAAGCCGGTGGTGCTTTAACTTTTTTATGTAAGGTTATTTTTATGTCTATGTAAGGTTATTTTTATGTATGATGAACTTGCTGAGCTGGTTTACCAGCATGAGTGCTTTACACAGCAGAAAGAAATTTGTAGCAGAAGGAAGACAAAGAAAATAAGATGGTCTTACTAATGACTTTCAGAGCTGATTAAGGGTAACAAGATTAATTTTTCCAAATCCCTAACTTTTGAGGAGAGAAAATTTTATGGCATCTGCTGTGTCAGATTTTTTTTTTAATTTTCTGAGAGGGATTGCCTTCTAGCATGCTTCAAAATATCTCTGTAGTTGCATGTCTGACTACCATATGTTAATACAGAAAATACACCTTTGATACTTTAATGGAATTTCTTAGGGTTATAGATAGATGTTTCAAGACATAAATGTAGGAACTGTATGTGGTGATATAGTTTCTACAGCAGTGTAAGGCTGTCTCTTGGTGGCATTTTGACTGCAATTGCTAGAATGTCTTGGTGCCTTTGCTCAAGCTGTTTTGATTTTTCTTCATAATCATTATTACCTGTCGCGTCTATAAGCTCTGTCAGGAAATATTTTGGTGGTGGGGAAGTGAAAATAGATAGTTAAATTAGTATCCTTTTTAAAACAGTGACTCTTCACTGCTCCACTCAAGGATTTTGGACATCACAGTAGGACATTGCTTTAAAAACGTGGGGAAAAAAGAGATGTGATGGGGGGAAACCAACTAGCTGTGGCACTGTCATTTTCTTAAGTACGTGAGAGCATTTTTTCTGACAGATTGCTTTGCTGTAACTCCTTTGACATGCATAGCACATAAGGATTTCAGTTACAGAGAGATGGTTTTCATCAACCTGTGTTAGGCAATTGTGTTTGTGAACACTTGAGCTAGTCTTTTGGGTCTGTAGTCAGCCCTTGGGTAAGGAGACAAGATTGTTTATAGAGGCTCAAAAGGTCTTTTAACTTACAGTGTTTTGAGGCCTTTTTTTTAAGTGCTTTGCTTTTCTTGTGTAGCTCTTTAATGTTACAGTTTTCTAGCTGTAGTTTTTATTTAGACTCACTATCAAAAATAAAAGGGAACGTAGTGGATGTAGAAAATGACAGAAACATACTTTTTTGTCAGCATTATGCAAGACTAAGGTTTCCCCTCCATCTTTTACGAAATCTCTTGTCTCAAACTCCATTCTTTGCAGAGTTCATATCATGTTGGATATTAGTCCTGTTTATGAAAGTTATGTATTAAGTCCTTTAGATTTGACAAGCTTTAATGGCTTTTGCTTAGTTATCTACTACTTAGGCAGTGTCTTCTTGAAAAGTGCTAACTGCCTGGTGATATCTTTTCGATTACAGTCTTATATAGTGAGTGGCAACAGCTTTTGGGGAGATGAAAGGGGTGTATTGATATTTTTAAAAAAGCTTACTTTCTTGTTCACAAGTAAGGTTTGTTGATCCTGGCCTGGAGTTGACACAACACTTATATTTTATGAAGAGAGACCAGCCTTTTTACCAAGGAAATTAGAGTTTTAAATTACTCAAGTGAAGAGGGAGGTAGGAGGAAACATAAAGATTTAACATAAAGGACTGCTACCACAAATCAACTTTATTGACTTTTCTCCCACTAGTAGCCATCAGAGTTAAAAGTAGGGTTCTAGACATAAATACTTAGTTTGAATCACAAACTAGTTCATCTCAGTTCTAAGGTGAAGTAGGAGCTGTGATGGCATTCACAAGAGCAGAGCACTCACATTGAGTCACATGCCTAAGGCCTTGGCAGTAGGCTTAAATTTGACATAAGTGATGGTGGTTTGGGTTTCTTCTATACTCAGAGAAAGGTTTCTGTTAGCTAGGAAGGTGTGAAGCTGTGAATGTGGAGAGTTACACTGCAGTCATCAGGTCTGAGGGGAGAAAAGCATCAGAGAAACAATTAAACAGTTCCCAGTCTGCTTTCAATATGAATTATAAGCTTTCATTTCTGACCTCAAACCTCTTGCTACTGCAAGTTGCTAGGACCTCCAGCAAGCTTCCTGCAAGTGAAGGCATGCTGATATTCATAAAAATAGAACTGATAAGAAATAGAAGATTTCAGCATGCGGCTATGACTGTGTCATTGGGTTCACTTGTATCTCTGTGAGAATATTTTTACTTCTGATTTTTTGTAACAAAATGACGTTTGTTCCTTTTATTGCAGATACTCATTAGTTATTGTGCAGTCCATGATTGTTCCTGGATACCCTAGTTTGTCATCTAAGCCAACCAGTCTGTCCTTTGCATTCTTTTTAATATGTCCCTAAACAAATTCCTAGGCTTGCTTTCTTGTTTTTTTAATATGCTCTCCCCCCTCCCCCTACATGTATTTCTCTGTGTTCACTTCCCCTTTCTAATAAGCATTACTTAGAAGTTGAAGATGGTTCTCTAAACACTGGGGACTCCACCTTTTTCTGTTTCAGTTGTGGCAATCCTTAAATGCTGTGTTGAAGTCTGCTGTGTCTGTGAGCAAAATGCCAAAGTGCAAATGGTGCTTCTGTGAAAAGTATTTCCAATACTTTTGTACCTGTTTGGAGGCCTGCGTGCAAAGCACCTTGTTTTCCAATTCTGAGTGCTACAGGCTTGGGGACAAAGAGGCTGGGAAGCTTCCTGGAGTGAAAGGACCTGGAGGGGCTGTTTGACAGTCGGCTTGTTTCCAGTTCTGTGCCTTTCGCTATTAAAAAGACATTGAGGTGCTGCAATGAGAAGTCCAGAGAAGGGCAGCAGAGCTTGTGAAGGGTGTGGAAAGTAGGTGGAGAGGAGAGGCTGTGGGAGCTGGGGGTGTTTATCCACGAGGAAAGGAGGCCTGGGGAGATCTTATTGCTTTGTAGGGTTGTCTGAAGGGAGGTTGTAGCATGGTCCCTAGTGATAAGTGATAGGACAAGAGAAAATGGCCTCAAGTAATACTGTGGAAGTTTAGGAAATTAAGGAAAATTTCTTCACTGAAAGTGTTTGTGAGATATTGGAACAGGCTTTGCATATTTTCTTCTTTTGTACCATTTGTGACAGGTAGGGGTTCAGAGTAGTTGTTTTCAGTAAGTTGGTGCTGGAGTAACTGATTCTGATCTGTTTCTGTGCAGTGTTATGGCAGCAAGGAGAAAGGTGGCTGATGAGAGTCCAGAATCAACTTGAACTAAGCTTCATAACTAACAGTTAGTTAATTTTTTAACTAATTGTAGATTAGTACCATAGTCAATTCTGATTTGAAGCACAGAGATTATCCTTCTGTGTACTGTAGGCACTGACAGTGCTTTTTGATACGTAGTGAGTAGGTTCATCTTGAGTTACTTATTCTGATTTTGTGAGTAGTCTTCAGCTACTCAATCTTAACATCGCTAATGAAAAGATGCTGCATCAGGATCAATATCTGATTAGTAGCATCTTGTTCAAGTCAGTGAGATTTGATTATGGCTTTCTGTGGCAGATGCTAACAAAAGACTCGTATCAGTGCAGTGCAGCCAAGCCTTGGTTGTTCCTGTGAACATTGGCTTACTGCTGTCATAATTTTGTTTAAAATACATGTATTTTGAACCAAGGACAATGTTGGGGTGATTTTCTGTTTGAGGACATAATATTATTTGACAGCTAATGAAATTTCATTAACTCCTCTTTGGTGCTGAAATTTCAACCTAACACAAATACCTAAGTAAGTAATTCCATGAAGGTATAGGTCGATTTTTTGGGTTTTTTCTTTTTTGTTTTTTAGCTTTTCATTAGGGCGGTTGAAAGCAAGCAAGAAAGAGTGGAGACTGTTTTAGCGGTAGAGGAGATTTTTAATGCTAATGTCTGTGGCGATTTAGAGAAGCCAGAGTAAGAGAGCAGAAAGGAAGTGAGAAAAAAAAGTCACTCTGAGAGAAACAGTAACTCCTTGTTGTGGTGCTCCTTAATTAGCACTCTCTTGGAAGCAATCTTCTGTTAGTGATACTGCAATTGATTAAAAACAAACCTCAAAGTTGCAAGAAGAAAAAATCTTACAGTCTTTTTAGAAAATGGTGTTTTGGTTTTGTAAGGTCTTTTTATTACTTAGCATTATGAAACACAGCAGGTATCTCTCTTCAGTGCAGATCAGAAGCTGCATTTTTAAGCTGTCGTAACTATTTAGTTTCTCCATTTCATTTATTTGGTGCACTTAGCAGGGAAAATATCATCTTAGAATTATGAGTTGCATGTTTTCCTTCCTCAGAAAATCTGGGGAAGTTTAGAGATAAGTTATTCAAAATAAACTAAACAGTGTGGGGCCGGCCACACTAGTTTTATGTTGCTAGTTACCCAGAATATTTAGGTTGACTACTTTACCATGGTGCATTGCTGAAGGAAGGGTTTGACAAGTTGTGACTTGGGAGGTTTGTATGTTAAGAGTATTTGTATCTATTTAGTATGTATAATAAGTTACCTCTTATCACATAGTTGTTTTGCACATGTTTAATGCTATTCCTTAGGAAGGGAGAACACAGTCTTATGACTAAAGTTTGAGGTTTGTGAGACTGAAATATTACTGCTAAATGTTGCAAATTTGCAAAAGCAGGGTTTTTCTTTGCTGTTAATGTGGAAGATGACAGTCCAGGTGGAGAGAGGGTGAGCACCAGATGTTTTCACACTCATGACCACAACAAACCAACCCATGTTTATCAAGAAGCTGGGATTGGAGCCAAATAAGGGAAGAGCCCTATAAGAAGTCTTTTATCATGTCTTCCCTTACTCAGCTGGCTCAGGTGTGAAAACTCCCTTCTGCGGGGTCATTCGCACTAAAGCTGAAGATATTCATCCCTGCTCCTGGCGTATAACTAGCTCAACTATGCTGACTTGAAAGGCAGCTGTCATGTCTTAGGAAGGTGCCATAAACCATCCAAAACCCCAACCCCAGACCAATATCTGAGGCCTTCCACCAGAGGAATGCAGATGATCCCCAGTGTTATATCAGGGAGTATTAATTGCCACTCCCTGCCCCTCCTCCCAGAGGTACCTGGGCATTTCTACCTGAACCTGAGCATGTGTTAACACATTTAACTTTGTGTTTCATATTTTTTTCCTATGGATCAAGGTTGTGACCATCACTTTGATGTGGATACCACGTGGACATCAAAATTGTTCCATGGGTGGTGATAATCCTTCTATTCTTATCCTTCTTTTCTCTCTTTCTTCTCCTGACTTCTTCTGGAAATATACTGTAAACCAGACAAAAAAATTCTAGTCAAAGCTTTAGTAAATGTCCTGTATCTGGTTAAATTAAAGCTCTCTAAGTAAGAGTTTCTAAATTGCCTTAGTTTGTCTGGATTTTGCTTTAAAATTTGCCAAGTACCTAATTCTACCTTAATGTTATGAAAGTTTGCATGTAAAGGTTTGTTAATGAAGACTTTTGTTGTTTGTCCTGAACACTAAATTACTCAAACTGCTTTTTTCTAAACCCACCAAGCAGACCAGGGCATAACAGACTGAAAAGAAGAACCCTTCAAATCTGTCCCTGTGCTTAGAAAAAGGTTTGTTGTGGCATATCACTGCCCTGTGCCTCCATGTACTTCACTTCTAAAAGGGATACTCCTCTCATTAATCATGCTGAAAATAAAGTAATTTATGTGTGCCTGGTGCCTTGAATTTTTAAAAAAGTACATGTGTGACCTGTGTTCTAGTTACTTTGTTCTTTAAAAGTATGTGTTGGGGAGGTGCAGTCGCTCAGCTTTTGATAAGTTCAAATCAATGCTAATGAGTGGTTCACCGTCCTACAGGAATCTTGAAACATGATTTGTACTAGAGAGTTGGTAGTAAGTTGAAGCAGAGGAAGACATTGGGTGCTTTCTAACTTTTTGTGTCTTACAAAGCAAAAATTATTGCCAGTCAAGCTCTGTCTGCATACCTAGAGATAGGTATTGCTAGATAAAAGTATTTCCAGTGATTACAGGTACCCATGTGCCTAATAAAATACAATTTCTCTCTGTTTACAGAACTGGGATTCAAGTCTAATGTGCCCTTTGCATGCTAACATTTTGTTATTTTTATCTTCTAGACTGAATTTTTTGCATTAGAATTTGGTACCAAAACATCTATTACAGATGCTAAAGTCCCCCTGCTCTAAGCTCTTAAATGAAGAAAAGTAAATAGGCTTAATATCTCTTTATCAAGAAAATTTTAAAAGATTGGTGCCAGTAATGAGTAGTGTTTAACTTCAATATAAGGTACTATGAAATTTACGGTAGCCAAACCTGTAGTTCTATAGATGCAGATCCGTACTTTGTATTTCATCACAGAATGTATTAGCACGTGTTGGTCAGTCTGTAACACTACAGTTGGGCATTTGGGGAAGTAACTCCCTGTTTCAGGTTTACAGAATTAAAAAAAAAAAAACACAAACAAACAAACAATGAATTGCCTTTTGTTTAAGCAGCTGTCAGCTGTACTGTCATCAGCATCACTATTTCCAGTCTTCTTTATCTCCGCAGGTGTGATAGCTTTAGAAAATCTGTTAGCACATATGCAGTACACTAGTATGAAAGACACATGCAACACACAAATTCATATTTCTTCCTTTTCCCTGTCTTCTGCCATCTTTTCATTTCTCCTTTTAATATTTCTTGCTCTTCCCTTTTGTTGTCCATTTCCTCCTCTGCCTTGCAGTAAGCACTGAAAATTGGTGCATGGTGGTTGCAGTCTCCAGTTGTTAGTGTGCTGTTCTGTCTTTTGTTTTTGAGTCTTTTGTGTGAGAAAGCCAAGGAGAAAGGTCAGTACTCCTGTCTTCAATCCTGTTACGTCATCTCTTGTTCTTTTTTCTTTTCTTTTTTTTTTCTTCCTTTATATTTCGTCATTGTTGCTTAGCTTCTCCACAGCTGCAGTTCATGTTTCATGCTGGAGTTCTGTGGTCCAAGATGCATTACTGTGTGCTGTCCTTGTTCATCATCTCTGTACAGGTAGTAAACATCGCTCAGGTTTCATTGTTTTTAGCAGTTGCCACAGTTGGAAGTATTTTGTTTCTGGGGCAAAGGTTTTAGAAGTGTTGGACCTTTTATGTCTAGGAAATGGCTGCTGTGTGAAAGAGAACCAACCAATAAAGCCAAATTGAATTTCTGTTATTAAAAATTAGGAACTGAGAGGAGCAATTTTACATACTGGAAAAAAAATATGTACAGTATCTACATGCACTTGACGATGTGTCTATACAGATTTAGTTTATGTTTGTAGTTTTACATACACTTAGTCACAGAAAAGCCTGAGAAGAGAGAACTACAGAAATGTTTTGCTTAGTAGTTATGCCGTGGCAAGTATGCCTTGGCATTGCTGTTGCTAGGGAATATCCAGAGGCATTTGAAAATAAGCCACCCCAAGGGAAGCTGCAAAATGGCATCTGGGTTCCATCCTCCTTTCTCAAGGTGGTCAGCATATTCACCTCCAGAATGTAATTTCTAAATCCCTTAAGTTAACTATGTAAAATGATCACGTCTGTGGGTAAGATTTTAGATACTGGGATAATAAAGACTATATCTAGCAGGAAAAAAAAAAGACAAAAGAAATTCTAGAGATGATGGTTCTTAATTAAAAATGTCAAGGCCTATTCTTGAGACCTACTCTGTCTTTACTTGCTTAGCTCCATTTAATAAACGACACAAAACATTGGGTGTGCACACTTTATTGTACAGTATAGCCTTTTGGTAGTAAGTTCATCAGTTTCTCTGAGTACACAAAATAGCCTGGACCTCGTGTTACCTAAGTAACACATTCTCCTGATGGATCCAGCGCTGCTTTAGTCACAAGTTAACCTGTATAAACACATATAAGTGTAAGAACTGGTGTGTCACCTACTCTTGCAAGCTTAGAACATTTAAAAGTAAATAAACCTACATGCTTAAGGCTTCTGATACCTGAAAGTAAACAATACAGAACAATATGCATAATACATTCCTCCAGTAAGTCCAATGGACTTCAGCAGTTTGGCTAATTAAATTTTGTAACATATGTATTACTTCTGTAGTTGTACTTTCTGTTCATGCTCTTGAAATGTACCTTTTGAATTTTTAAGAAAAGTTTGTAGGGAAGCTGCTTTTATTGCTGTTTATGCAATTTAGTTTTAACCTCTCTGCATTAAGGTTATTTTTTTCTTGGCTTGAATGCTACTGACAGTGTCTTCCAAAGTGTCCTATTAAAACATCTGTTAGCCACGTATTGAAATTGCGAACTCTATGCCTTATTTTAAGCATCTGAATAGTTGCTTAAATCAGTTGTACATTAAATAGGACTTTGTGACCATTTGTCATTTTCCTTTATGAGTTCTGTGTTAACTGCATTATTTTCCTAATAATGACTGTAGGGAAGTATAAGAAGATGTTGGTGACATTGGTCATGGGTTTGTTTCTTTCTTCTTTACTTAATTCTTTGTCATTTGACAGATTTGATGTTAGTAATAAAAGTACATACTGCATGTATGAGTGTGTGAAGGTATATATAAGTGAAATTACTATTTTCCTCAGAAATCAATGACAACACTTCTGTTGCCTGATGAGCTATAAAGACTATGTTAAGTGTGCAGAAGAGGCTACTTACGTGTAACTGATCAGGTGGCCAGTTTCCATCATAACCCTTTGTTGCTGGGTGTTTTAACTCAGGCTTCTGAGTCTTTTCATCATGATTTTCTTTGATAGAGACATAGCACAAATTCATTCAGCAGCCAGCATTAAGCTTGAAGGAAAGGAATGTATTTGGATTTAAGGGCTGCATATAAAGGCATGGTACTGGTACTGATTTTTTAACTGGGTTTTTTGCTTTGTTTTTTGTTTTTTAGGGCAGGTTAAAGTATTCAGGGCCCTGTATACGTTTGAGCCCAGAACAGTAAGTACATCCAGACTTCAGTAGTTTGAAAATCTTATTTTTAACCTTGTCTATAATATTTCTCCAGTTCTGCTATTATCATCATATTAGACTTATTGTACAAAATTTTTTATAAATTGTTGATGGATAGTCATTCTTAATGTGAATAAAACTGTCTGATTAATCATTAGTCTCTTTTAAGAACAGCTCCGTTTAAAAACAGCATGCTTTCTTCTGTAGTATCAGTTATCTGCAATCGAAGATCAGAAATCTTAAAATAATTTCTTTTTTCTTCCAAAGACAACAATGATAGTTGAGACCTGAGACATCTGGAGAACTGGGATGAGCCAAAAAGGGGATGAAGTTAACAAACAGAAGATATATTTCACTGTTTCCTTTGCACAGTCCTTTGTTGTAAAGGCCACAGTCTTCCTGTGTTATTGGAAAGTAAGGAAAGTTACTGATCCAGAAAGTTAGCTGTAAGCAAGTCAAACTATGGATTGTCAGGCTTTTGTCTAGGTGATAAGAGAATTTGAGTTATTCTTTTGAATGAACAGGTGAATGCATTCTGACCTATCCAGGCATTTGTTTTTCTTACATACACACATTCAGATATATTTGTTTACCTTTTTTTCTTTTTTTTAAAGCCAGATGAACTGTACTTTGAAGAAGGAGATATCATTTACATCTCGGACATGGTGAGTCTTAAGACCTCCCACACGGACTGAATACTTCTGAGATGCAATGTATCCCATCTAAAATATTTTACCTTTTTTTTCTACAGAGTGATACAAATTGGTGGAAAGGAACTTGCAAAGGGAGAACTGGACTAATTCCAAGCAACTATGGTAAAGTCTAGAATATTTTTATTTAGTAAGATCATTCACAATCAAAGGAAATCACTAAATAAAAAGACATCTTTTTTAAAAACAGACCACAATATTGGTACTTAACAGTACTCCACCATGTATTTCAGAATATATCCATCTGCAGTATCAGTTACCACTATACATCAGCAGTGGACAAGCTGTCTTGTGTTTTTATAACCTAGGGACAGCTTGAGTTTTCTGAGTGTTCATATGGCTTGTTATGCAGTTAGCAGATACTGAGATACTCTCAGTTTTGAGGGGGAGAACACTTGGATCTAAAGGATAGAGTTTTGTTTGCCTTTTGTTGTTTTTTGGTGAATATATTCTGCCACAGAAAACACTGGTTTCTTGGGGCTTGTACCACATTAAATATCCCATGTGTATTTGGACTGAATAGAAACTGCTTTTTCAGATTCAACTAAAATAACTTTTAAAAGCCATGAGTACAGACAACACAAAACAAGTCCTGCCAGGAATTGTAGCAGGGTCTCATGACAGATTGCATCACAATTGCCAGTGTGACTTAAGTTGATTCATGTTGTCCCTTCTTCAGTAGGGGACATTATGGTAGCAATGCTCTGTTTCCCTGCCCTACAGTCAGTAGAACTGTGATGTAGTCATTGAGGCTACATGTAATTTCACTTTAGTTTGTGACTTCCAAACTGACTCTGCTCTTGCTGTCTGCCAGAGATCAGAGGTCATGTGCTGTTAATATACGAGAAGACTAGTTTATACATTTTGCATATCTATGTTCAAATTTCTTTTGAATATTGAAGTGTGTTATATTTAAAATAAACCAAATGATCTCTTATTTCATATTCCCATTGAGATTATTTGTAAAGCTTCAATTATAGACCAGGCTAGGAGGGGTGGTGTCTGTCCACACATTTGCAAAAATTCCATATATAAGCAGAACAGAAGCTTTTGCAGACCTTAAGAACAAAAGAGTACTAGGAACATGTCTTCTGATTTAGACCAATTTTGCAATGTGATGCTGTTCAAAGTTTTCACAAGGTTTTGTCTGAATTAGTTTCCCATACACTGGAAATTAAAGTGCATTTCACTAGTCTGTCCCTCACAAGTCTCTTTTTGTTTTAGAATCAAATATGTTTTGTTTCCACACAGGTGTCAAGTACATGTTTCAGAAGTAGTTAGAATTTACTCTTTCATTTCAGTGGCAGAGCAAGCAGAGTCTATTGATAATCCACTGCATGAAGCTGCCAAACGAGGTATGTTAAAGGATGATTTGCTTGTTTTCTACTATAATAATAGTAATAATATAGTTAGAATGAAGATATTCTGCCTGTTTTGGTTGTCTTATTTCTTGAACAAGCTATCTAGTAAGTTTTACATCTTTGAAAAGGTGAGATAGTGCCTGGTAGAAATGCCGCTCTGTCTATACACAGAAAATGTGTGGTACCATCCATTTAATGCATAGGGATATAAAGGTGTTCTGGGAATGGAAGAAAAGGTGTTTGGTATGATTTAGTATGACTTTGTATGACTGGTTGTTCAATGAATATGACTTGGTATGACTGGTTGTTCAATGAATTATAGATGTTGCTGCTAATCGCTTCCTCTCTTCATGAGTTCATGGGTGGACTGACACCATTTAGAAAGGACTGTTTACCAGTAATGTTTCTTTTAACTTTCCAAAGAGAAAAAGATCACCAAAACTGGTTTTGTCTTTCAGGCAACCTGAGCTGGTTGAGAGAGTGTTTGGATAATCGAGTTGGTGTCAATGGCTTAGACAAAGCTGGAAACACAGCTCTGTATTGGGCATGCCATGGAGGCCATAAAGGTACCAGAGCATTAATTTGAAATTATTGTTCTCTGGTTTTCTTGATAGGCTGATTGATAAAATTGCAGTGCTGAATAATAAAGCCAGGGGGTTTTCAATGTCATTCTATTTTTTTTAATAAAATTGAGGCTAGGAGGGACATTCAGCTCCATCAAGTGCTGTGTGTTTTGTTGCTGCTGTTGAAGCAGGCATGCTTATTTAGTGTAACTTAGAGGCAGAGTGGAAGAAGGACAGATAAAAAAGAACTGTGGTATTATTTGGGGTATTTCATGCAGAAGCATTTTTTGTGACTAATTATTGTTTTTTCAATGTGGTCTGACTTACAGATTTTCATTAGCTGATTTGATTGGTCTGCCATTGAATCTTAATGACAATGAATGCAAAAATAGCATAATTCCTTTCCACTAAATTCTTCTCTTACCATCTCACCCTGTTTTCTGCAGATGTAGTAGATGTCCTGCTTACCCAGGCAAACCTAGAGTTAAACCAACAGGTAGGTTGAACCAATAGACCCTTAGAGTAGAGATGTGATGCTACTCACCCGTGGTAGAAGCTGAAAGGTTTTTTGCTGCGTTTTAATCTTGTCGCTTTTCCCTCTAACTCCACAGAACAAATTGGGAGACACAGCTTTGCATGCTGCTGCATGGAAAGGTTATGCAGATATTGTAGAGATGCTGCTGGAAAAGGGTAAAGATCTTCACCAAGGTTTCAACAGTCTGTGCAGACTAGATTCCTGAATGTTTGTTGTTTTATTTGTATTTTTTAATGTTTCCATATAACTGAGACGCAGTCATTAGCCAGCTCACCTGCCTGACTTCCAGGAAGACTGTTGCAGAAAATTCTGGCAGCTGTTTGGAAGGTAGACATCTCACCTGCTCAAGATAATTTCATCCTGCTTTACAGACAAAATTAGGCACTTAAACCCTAGAACAGCAATGACATCTGCTTCTTAAAAAGGAAGAGCAGCCAGTTCCCTAATCAACTGCAGCTTATCAAATCAAATGCAGCAAGAGCATCCATAACTTTTGGTCTGCTTTAGAGCAGTCAGTAGCTCAGATTCCCTTGTCCATTACTGTTCTACCCATTAGATTTCACTACATTAATGAAATTCATATCATAATGACATTGGTTGAGAAATAACTGGGAACATGATTCATGATGCAAATTTTCTTCATGAAGGGGCAAGAACAGATCTGAAAAACAATGAGAAGAAACTGGCTTTAGATATGGCAACGAACGCAGCTTGTGCTTCCTTCCTCAAGAAGAAACAGAGTGCAGGTATTTCTGATTTTGGTTTTCTGATAATTTTACTTTTGGAGAGTTAATATTTTAGCCAAATACCAATACAGTGATAGCCATAAAAACCATTTGGGAGGTACAGGGGCTAAGAATTGTGTTTGGAAGAGCTTGCTTGAGAGGGTTAGTTTAGGGCTATGATATGAAGATAGTTTTATATGCCACCTTTTGTCAGCAAGAGGCAAAGGAGTTCAGAAGGTGTGAAAATAGTAAGTGAAGAGATGAAAATAGAATACAGGCCCTTCATCCAGACTGAAAACAAGAATGGAAACTATTTTAAAAGGAGCATATCACAAGGGACAGGATACAAGAATAAAACAATGTGCTGTCTTCCATATGTTTGTCTGTTCCTCCAAACTTAAGCCAAACAAGCACCAACACATGATCCTCTTTTTCTTACTGCTAAATTTTTTTACTTTCTTATTTCTATGGGTCTCTGAGTGACTGTCTAACTGAGAAATAAAGAAAGAATATTTTCAGGCGTTAATCAAAATAGTCTCACTGCCTCCCACTGTGTTCATCTCTCCTAATAGCATCATGTCCACGTCCAAAAGAGATAAAGAGGCTATTTTAGAAAGCTGAACAACGACTGAATTGTTCAGTATTGTGTAACTACTATTGCCTGTAGCTTTCAGGAGGCTGAAGTTAGGGTGGAAGCTCTAAGTGAAACAAGAAATTGCTTAAAAGCACAGGCAGGGTTACAGTTGGTTTTTATGGGATTTGCAGTACAGCAATTGCATCATCACAGGACTAGTGTGAACAGAGGGAATGCTAACCTGTAGGAGCTTAGAGGTTATGGTAATTAAATGGAGGAATAGCTGACTGCAACTTGAGAAGGCCAGGAAGAGCAGTTGAGCAGTTGCAGCAAAAATATTGTCCTGCTCTTGGGTAGAGGTAAAATCAGGATTTCCAAGAAAACTGGCAAATTGTTTCTCCCAATCTTGGTTCTTAAGAAAGCAGTTGCAAAAAAAGGGCAGAAGTCTTTCTCTGTGTGTGTATGTACATATATATTCGTATATACATGTATATTTGTATATATAAATGCATCAATTTTATATATATGTAATTTTTTCCTAAAGTTACTTGATTACTGTTAGGAACACTTCATTCATCTTTGCATCTTGATTGTAGGCACCTGGTTACAGGTGTTTTCTCTGTTCTGATGTCCCAATAATTAAGTTTTATTTCCTGATACTAAGTAATTTTTCTGCATACTTAATCTACTTCATCACTCCCTTTAAATTAATTGTGTTTCAATGACTGACTGATTTTTTTGTCCTAGTCCCCTCATCTATCACCAGTCTCTGGTAATTTCACACCCTGTCTTTTTCTGCTTGCCTTAATATAACAGCTGATACTCTCAGAATAACTGCCGTCTCAGTATTAGCATCCTTGTTACTTTTTCTCTCAACCTGGCCTTTTATAATATCTCTAATACCACTGATCTGTATACTTTTCTTGCATTATGTATTTTCTTGGTTATTTTCAATAATTCCATTTTTTTCTCTCTTGAGTCTCCATTTAAATATTTCCAATGTCTGGAAGTGAAACATTGCTCTTTTTCAGAGATTCAGTTCTATGTCCGCTGTCTTCTCTTCCTTATTCCTGTCTACATAAGGCTTCTGTCATAGTCCATCTCTAAAACTGTTCAGATTTATGTTTTACATGTACAGACAGATACTCAGTTGTCAGTTACTGAAGTACATTCTAAAAAATTAAAATTATTAAAATCACATCACAGAAATGCAAATGTATTGTGTTAATTGTACTGCTAAACAAGGAATCAAAAGAAATGTACAGAAGAAATGTAGTTTGTACTTTTCTTGAATTATGGCCCCTTGAGCACATGGCTCTGAAATTTCTTTTCTTCCTGTTCTCCCTTTGTTGCTTCTCCTACTACAAAAGAGAAACATGATGTTTCTCAATTAGATTTCTTTTCTCAAGACAGTTGAGCATGTTCATTTTAAACTTACTCATTTTTCCTTGTTCAAGAAATCTAGGATAACATGGTTATCACTTCTTCGGATTATATCAGTCTTGTTTCCTCTGTGCCTGGTACTTTAGTAACCTTTTTCAATTTTGTTTCTTTCCAGGTACTGTCCGAACATTGAGTAATGCAGAGGAATACCTTGATGATGAAGACTCTGATTAGCTTTTTTAACTCAGTATGAAAAAGTATAACTTGCATTGTCTATGTCTTTTTCAAAATGTATCTTCACAACTGTAAAAATATCTCACTTAGGGTATCGCAGTACAGCACATAAATGAGAGGATGATATCTTGCTTTGCAAAAGAATAATCTTCATGTAGCCAGAAGATGTCACATTTTAAATCAGAGCTCCTTTTTGGAATTATCGCAGAGAAAGTGTGGCACACCCTTATCACTGAATGGGCAGAGGACCATCTTCTAAACTCACAGGTTTCATCTCAGGCCTTCCCAGCAAGTGCCTTGTATCTCTGGAATACAGAAAGTCCCTTGTGAGACAGCAAGACACCACTGCTAGCATTTCTCCACATCTCCCTGGATATCTTCCTTCATGCAGCTAATACTGACAGTCAGTACTGGCTGGCAGGCATAAATGGAGATGCTACTGTGGAGAGGGGCCATTGTTTACTCTCATGGGAGACAGTATATAAGGTTTGATTTTTAATTTTGGTAAAATTCTTTCCCTTCCTTCCTCTGTCCTTCTAAGTGAGGTGCAAAATGACCTGAGACAATCTCCCTCAGGAAGGCTTTGTCTTCTCTATTGCTGTGGGCCCAATCCTTGAAATGTTAACACAGGTGAAATGCTCATGTAAGTCAGGTTTGCTTTAGAAATTCACTGGGACTTTGTGGCTTGATTATTTTGCTTTTTGAAGTGTATTATGCTGAAACTATTTGTAGTGAAAGGAAGACAGAATATTTTTCTATTTATCCTACCTAAAATTTTTTAGTACTGATCTTTTGCCTTTATTTTTTGCAAGTGCTCTTATGTCTTGTCCTAAATTACCTCCAAGTTTAAGTGTGTTTGAAGTAGTGAGGGAAGATGTGCATCAAATGTGCCACAGGTATCTTTAGAAAAGACACCTGAAGCTGAATAAATGTTTTTAAAATGTATTGCTGCTTCATGTGAATTATAGAAAAATGGAAAATAAATTCAGCCACTTTCAAGCTTCTCTGCAGTTAAAAAATAGTGCTTCCTTCAGATTGCTCAAGTAGCTGTAGCTGAATATTGTACATTACTGAGAGATACTTTCTTATTGTGATGGTAAGTAATTGTTACAAGTATTTGAGATACAATCTCATTTTCAATTTTTTGTTGCTAACTTCTCTAATAGAGACTTCTAACATATTCATTCTAGCACAGCAGTCTGTGATACTGTAACAAAACCAGAAAAAAAGAAAAAAATAGAAAAAAACTGCTCTTGTGAAAGACTGGGGATAAATGAAAAGCTCTTGTGGAAGTCTGGGGATAAATGAAAATCACACTAAGTATTTAAGAGTTTTTAAAAAGTCTAGAGCACTCCTAATTTCTCCTTTTTAAAAGTACATTGAGCCAGATTTTTATCATCCTGGGAATACTAGATGCCAGTAAAGCTTGTTAAGCTCTTATCAAAGAAGACAGTGTTTGTTTGACCAGAACTGTTTAAGTGGGGACATTGCACAAGCAGTCATCTGCAGATGTAATTCTAGACTGTTTAAATGTTAAAACCATAGAACAAATGTTTTAGCCCTATGCAATATACTGCGGTTAAACGAACAGTGATATTTTATTTTGTGTGAACTTGAAGATCCTAGAGGGAAAGAAGAACCAAAGCCACC
Organism: Sitta carolinensis; assembly: GCA_032173965.1. Taxonomy (NCBI): domain Eukaryota; kingdom Metazoa; phylum Chordata; class Aves; order Passeriformes; family Sittidae; genus Sitta; species Sitta carolinensis. Next base: position 63,605,329 of record CM063313.1, read on the forward strand.
AATTTTTTCTCTGTAGCTTTCATTAGAACAGTTGTTGAACATAACTCATATTTAATACTGTTCTGCTTCACATTTAATCATCCAGCTCTTTTACTGGCTCAGCCTTTTATCATAGTTAAGCCACATGTTATGCTGCATACTGTTGATGAAAATGATGCAATTTCAACATGCAAGCTTTAAAGTCCTATAATGAGAGGCAAGAATGTTCTGGTATCTGTTACATGAATCTTTTTCCTGCATAAACAAAGTTCACAAACTTAAAATTCTTCAGTGTCACAGGACATGGAGAGAATGGATCAAGTAACTGTTTTTTTCTCTTGAGCTTTGGAGGCAGAGTCTGTATTCATAAATCTTAATGTAATGTCATCTGCTGCCATGGGTTCAGCAGCCTACAGGAAGATGTTATGCTCACGTCTGTGTAATTAAGAGTTGCAGAGGACCCTGTGTTCTGCAGACAGATCTAAGTGCTGCACAGGAATGGTGGCAGAAGCACAAGCTGAGCCCAAGAATTGCATCCAAAGTTCTGGCCGGAGTGTCCTGAAGGACGCTTTAATCCCAAGGCGCCTAGGGAGGGCTGTCATTTGTTTCCAGGACAAAAATTACTGCTTTTGGTTATTTTCCCCAACTTTGTTTTCTTTATGAAACTGTCTGTTCATCTTGTGAAATACAAATCACTGTGAAAGCTTTCAGGCAATAAATTACTTTTTGTCTAATTCCAGGAGTAAAGTTTTGATTTAAAAAAACAAAAACCAAAACAGAATAAACAACAACAACAAAACAAAACAAAAAAAAAAAAAAAAAAAACCACAAAACAAACAAAAAAACAAAACAAAACAAAACAAAAACACAAAAAAACCCACAAAAAAAACCCCAAAACACATGTCTCACAGCTAGAAGAAATTACAGCAGGATAATTAAGCTGATACATCTTACATGTTATGCAAACCTACTTGCTTCCCCAATTTCTTCAATGTTCGTGCCACTACAAGACTTACTTAAATTTAAGACTAAGATTGCTTAAAATAAGTTAGCCTGACCTTGAGGTCATTTCATTTACATTCTACGATGTCAGATGTTTGAGCATGCAGCACACATCAAAATTAAAAATTTATTTGCAGCCATTTCCACCTTCTAAGGAAACTATTGAAACACACCATGGAACAGAGTAACAAATAATGGGCTATCAGTCATCTGCTTCATGAGACAGATAAAGGATGATGTTACTAAACATGTTTCAGGACATTAGTCAACTGTACTTTGATCTTATCAGGAAAGACAAGCAGAAATGGTTTTGAAGAACTTTGTACAGAAATCTTTATAAGAAATTAATTTCATACAAAATCAATATCCTAATTTGCGAAATAATAAAAAGGCAACAGCTGGGTTGTTTGTGACTGGTTGCGCTTTTTTTGGATGCTTACATATTAAACCAACAGAAGCTAAAAATAAGACAATGCTACAAAAGCAATTCAGTAAGAAGTGACTTTACATCACAAGTTCTGGAACAGAATGTGGACTGGTGGTAGTGTCTGCCTGTGGGAGAAAAAAAAACTACCAAGTGCCCATGCCTGTTTCCCAGCTGAGAGTTGATGCTGAAGTGTCCAACCTGCAGCCTTTTCTAGAAAGCCATGTGTTAACTTAATCCTTCTACCAAGGTTAGTGGTCTTCCTTTGGGCTCTGTACAGCAATCCACAGAACACCAGAGAATTCTGGAAGAGATTCCTCTGTGGCATTGTGACATTGCTAAACCATTAGCAATGCCACTGGGAAAAATTGTGCAGTCCAGCCAATGTTCACACTCACAAAAACAGGGTTGTTTCCTGTGTTTGTGAACAACTCCTGATAGCAGAGGCTGAAGGAATCTCTTGCAGACAAAATGGCAATTTAGGTAGGAATTTTTTTTTTTTTTTTTTTTAGGTAAATGTGCAACAGCACAGAACTTGGCAGGGTACCAGCGCTCAGCTGTTAAACGTGTCAAGTTTATGCATCCAGAAAAGGTCCTTAACTTTCACTGTTCCCTTGCAAGTTACTCCTTTCCCTGAAATTCTGGAGCATACATTAGAGTAACTGTTCTGTTCTTTCTTCCTCTCTATCCAGAGATGGACTTCTAACTTTAAGGAAATTTAGTGAGATTTAATATAAAATGGGATGAAGACACAAAGTGCCACTAGAAAATTGAACATTTGGAGGTTTGATACAATCATATTTCTGATTTGAAATCTCAATCAAGTCTCTGGAATCCAGTGAAGATACATGGGCAATGGAGTTCCTCTGTTTTTAAGCTCACACAAAACTGTATTTGTTTTCTTGACTTACATTGTTTCATACAGTATTCTTTTGCTCACAGCTTTACTGCAGTCACACTACCAATTAACTTTATGTCTACAGGGACATAGTGAAATTAATCCTTAACCAACTTCATACGAGCTCAAAATTAGAATCAGATCCTCAAAATTTATATACAATTTTAATGAATCTTTCCTGTTCAGCAGACTTGTACAGCACAAGTAATTTCATAGCATTGGTAAATTACTCAGACTTCTTACTTGAAGGCTCTACTTTTATCTTTTTATATAATTTCCCATTTATGGTAAGATGTGGTACATTTCATAAAATCTGAAATCCGTAAAGAAGTAGTATATAATCTTAGTCTATCAATTTTTCACTTTTATGCTTTTCCCTAAGATTTCTATTTAAGCCATTTTGCTAGAAAATTACAGCTGCATAGCTGTGAGTTTGAAACAGAAGAACAATGAAGCAATACAATATGTTTGGCCTACATGCACTTGCACTGAAAGCAAAAAGCAATAAACATTCTGTTGACCAAAATGTCGTGTTAGAGGTAGATTGAGTAGTGGGCATTGTAATTAAGAGAAACTTTGATTAGAGCTGTGAGCTAGCATTTGTTTTAGCTTTAACAACTCCCATCTAATCAGAGAATGTGGCCAATTCTGTTACCATTGTGCGAGTACTTTTCTAAAAAATAGTTTCCACACAAAGCTGCAGCAGTGGAAAGTCATGGTGTAATGCAATTTTGACCAAATGTCATTCTTCTATAAGATTACAGAGTGCTCTCTAGTCAGGCAAGAATAATTCAAAAGTTCAAATCACTTCAGAGGCTTAACCACAGCGAACATTTTCTCATCTGTCGAACAATGTCAGAAGAATTTTCATAGGCTTCTTCCAACTAGTGCTGAAAGTGTTTGAATTACTTCCAGCAGGTGTGACAAGATCAAACTAAATGAGTTTGAAATGAAAAGCTGTTTTTACACAGAAGAAAATAGGTTGAAAGGATCTGGTGGTGCTTATATTTAATTAGGAGTCATTTCCGTTCATTTTTAACTGAAGCCAGCCTACACCAGACACAGCTTCAGCAGTTTTCTAGCCACTTAAAGATTCTGGTTTTATTCATGTTGCTTTAGGGAAACTCCAGTTTAGTTGTATGTTTCCATTTTATGGACTGTTAGCTGCTAATTAACTGAGCTCTGGCTTTGCACTTTTCCTGGTTACACCAGTTGCTGCAGCCTACAAGCTATTCTTTCAGTCTATTACTCAGAAAGTTTAAATTACATTTAATATTCTTGTGCTAGGCTTAGCTTTCAATTTTTTCAAACTGGATGGCTGACTGAAGTGCACTGTAGCCATATCCTTACTGTAGTTAAAAATTATCTTGAAATTTAAAGAAAAGGGAAAAAATAAATTAAAAACTTAAGCCTAGAGCATAGAAACTCATGAGTCAGATACAAAAAAGTGAGAGTGCAATATGGAATGTCTCGTTGGAAATACAATAGAAAGGTCCATTATTTAAGTACCTGCACATGAATATAACAACATTAATCGTGTAAATCCATACAGACAGCATGAAATTTTTCCTATCTAATTGTGTAATTATTCATATATCTATTTTGGCTTTCTTAAATTTAGTTTAATTTAGTTTCTTAAATTACCGTTTGTCTGAAGTTACTTAATGATTTTCAGGATGCATTTGCTTTGGCCTTAAGTTAGAAGAAAGAATTTCAGAATCATATGAGAGAAGTAAGAAATAGTTTTCATATACCTGGCATTTTTACATGCCTGTAACTTAATGCTTGGAGACATGAGTTGGAAAAAAACCTGCTTTGTGCTTATGTATTAAGACACAAGTTGAAAAATTCTGCTTTTTACAAAGTAACTTAAGAGCTGTTGAGCACTATAATATACTTCCCACTTCCCTGTGTGAGAAGACAGTTTGATCCAAACACCTGTATGATAATATATTACTGATTTTTGTTCCCAAATGTCAGAGCTTTGTTATTTAATCAATCATTTTTGGTTTATCTTAAACAAATTCATGCTTGCATGCTGCGCTCTGAAAATTTTTCACACATCTGGCTTGATCTATCCAAATGCATCACTTCCATTACCTTTTGAAGTGGACTTTGCTAATGAGCTAAATGGTTTCATATTTAGGTTTAAAGAGCAAAGATGAATTATTTTGCTTTGCATATCAAATCTGCAGACATCACTACATTCTCTATGCAATTCTGTTTTCTGAGTTGACCAGACCCTGATCAATGTGCTGCATAAACAAATTCACTTTTTGTGCATGGTGGCTACACAGACAGGCTTTGCAAAGTCCAGCTGCAGTCAAGGACATTGAAGCTAAAGACAGACATAATTTGTAGGCAGGACAGATCACTGCAATCTCTATTACCTTGATATTATTGACATATGCAACCACTTTACACAGTCCTAAAGCAGCAGACGCTTAATCGTGTTGAGTTCTGCACTAGAGTGGGTGGATTCTAACAGGACTAAGTGAGAAGGAGGGTTTGGCTGGTTTTTGTCAAGCATCAAAAATCTGATAAGGTGATTTGATCTTCTGCTCACCACCATCAGGACGATGCACACACGCATCCCCTTCCCATTATATAATGTGAAGCTCTGCTTCACTGCAGGTCTAGAAAAAAACCCATTATTTTCTGCTGCACTTTTCTTAAATACATGTTAATATTTGTGTTCTCATCCAGAGGTCCTTTGAGAAAGACTAGACAATGTCAAATATTAATTGTTCTAAGGAATTGTGGCAGGTACTAGAGTAAGATGCTGGAGAACCAAGAGAGCTACTCAAGGAAAAATGATAATATGAATATTAAGATGCATTGATTTTTGAAGCCATGTTGAAGTATTTTCCAACTCCCTAATGTGAAAGGCTATGAACATGCTTAGTGATGAACATTGAAAGCTTGAACATAATCCTGACCACTAGAAGATTCCAGGGAGATAGAAGTAATCTGAATACATAGGAAGCAAAAGCAGCACAGCTGTAGTAGGGCTGCAGAAATTTGATATAATGGAATTTTCCAGTAAAATGGAAAGTCTCATCGAATTGATGGCGCTATTTGTAAAGAGGACCTATTTTCAAAAACAGCATATCTATTTTCATATTACATATAACCTGATGTTGCATGATATTCAAATATAATTAAAGTGTAAGATATGTCTCACATCTCAGAAAAAGATCTATTTTGGGAATCTTTTAAATCCCAATAACTGCATAAAAACAACTTTTTTTTGAATTTACAATTGCTGTTGACCAGATCAGTGGCTGTAATAGCAAACTTGTGAAATAGTAAATTATGCTGCCATTTCTTATTAATAAAGATACATTCAAAGGAAGTGTTTTATAGGAAAGCAGAGGGCAAATTTATGGACTTAGGAAGGAGGAATGAAGAGATGGTGATTTTGCTCAGGCTCCCTTATATCGATTTCATCATCTGAGAAAGAATCTCTGTTCTTTTCCCAGTTCTTACCAGTCCTTGCTGTGTTTGAAGGGCAAGTTGGTCATCCCATGTCTTTGAGCACACAACAACTGAGGGCAACAAATTTGTCGTAGATTTGGGGGTTGTGTTTTTTTAGTTTAAGGGAAAGCTTATGTGCAAGTGTGGATGAGATATTATTCTGTTTTCACTAGATTATTGATTTTTAGCTAAAAAAAAAAAAGAGTATGTAATGTCACTGCAAAACCAGCACTGTACGTTCACTTTATAGAGTCTTTCTCCACAAATTCTAGACAACCTGTTGCAGTCCTCACAATTGGATTTTGTGACAGCATTTGGCTGATCTGCTGTGAAAGAATTCAGAAGTGAAATGAGAAATGGGTGTGATTATAAAGAAAAGGACAAAAATACCCCAAAACTTTCTGATTCCCTTTTACGGGTATTTAACTCTGCAAGACTGTAATACTTTATACATGGCCGTAGTCACATTTCATAGAGTGTCAAAGGCTCAGTCCTGAATGGTCTTAGCTGGATAGCTCTGACCACTGGAGTGAGTCTGACAGGATAAAAGAGGCGCTCAATTTTTCGACTGGGATTCAAACCCGGTGGTTTATTGCCAGATCATCTCCAGGGAGGAAAAAGAGACCCCAGCCACATGGTGGGGAGAATTTAAACTTAGGATAAAGGGGCATGGGGTAAAGGGGGATACAGTCAATGGGAGACATTCAGAGGAGGAAGGGTCAGTATAGGAAGACCACACCACGAGGTTAGGAAAAGGAGGGTATAGGATATACCATGTGCAGTATAATAAAATAATTACTAGTCACCCACTGTGAGTTTATAACAAATCAACTATTTAGTGCAATACAACACTAGAGGACATTCTTACGTGTGAGTCCATTTTACCAGTTCACTGAAACCTTTTCATAGTAATGTACAAATAAATCATAAGGGTCAAAACTGCAGTTTCTAACGTCATTTTAAAATAGGGTCGCAGTTTTCTTTAATTATGTGTTACTGCTTCTGCCAGGTCCATTTTTCTGCTAATTTTTATCTGGGAGCGTTTTTGCCCTCCAATACACTCTGATGTGTATTTCCACTGCAGTAATTTTTTTAAGCTGAAGCCAGTTCCCAGCTAAGAACCTTCTTTAAGACTTAAAAGCCCACTTAAGCTTTAGGAGTTCTCTTGGTCTTTTTTATTTTGTCTTGATCACATCTTTTCTCTATCACATGTTTTCTCTGTAAAATATTGAAAGCTTCTACAGACATGAAAAAATTCAGATCAGCTTTCATTCCCTCTGTAGATATCCATGGGTCACCATCCTTAAGCAAGCTAGTTCACACCTGAAGGTTAATAGACGAGATAGTTTTTTATGTCTCACCATATAGAAACTTCTAAATGACTCAACACACTTCCTGTAAACCTCTAGAGAAATACCATCATGCAAGCTTGCTGCCTGTTTTTTATGTGAGCAGCAGATCGCTGAAACCAGTGGATTTGAGAGCAGACGCCTCCAGCTCCTCTTTTTTGTGAAACCCAGCAATACAAAGTGTTATTTTGTACCATTTAATATGTTTGCAACACACATCCTTGGGCCTTTAGACAGCCTACTCTGAAATAACCCGATTTTTCTAGAATCCTGGACCAGATCTCCCTGTTCCATTTTTGGGCTGACACCTATGGCTGCCACACAGAATATTACAGAATATTACAGAATAGTACATGTCTCTGTGTCTTCCAGTATCAACTTTGGTTTTATCTGCTGCTCTACTTTGAGGTTCAACTGTTCTGCTAAGCAGCATCAGTAACATGCTGGGTGGCAACAGTCCTTCCTGACTTAGCTTCCAATATTTAACAGAACTTTTAACAACTTTACATTAGATGTCTTTTTCCATTTATCTGAGAGGTCGATGTCATCTGCTTGTCTGACTTGCCTTGGTAATGTTAATTACCATTTTTTTAAAGATGACAGAAACCACACAAACTCTCCTAATGTGTTGCTAGGCTCATTTGTCCTCTGAATCACCTAGTTTACCTCACATCTAGATTATCTGTAGTGAGGTGAGGTAGGAAATATCTGCAGGCTTTCATTTCCTCTTAATCCCTGATGTTGGAAGAATCTAAAGTTTGGTCCTCTTGGATTTTCTCAGTGATCTAGTGGAAGGTGTCCCTGACCAAGGCAGGGAGGTTGGATCCACAATTTCATTAAGCTCCCTTCCTAACCAAACCAGCCTGTGTTTCTATGATTTGAAACCTGTGGTTAAAATTCCCAAGGAAGTTTTCATCCTTGCTGCTAGGATGTCAGCAAAGTCATCTGTCCACAAGATGACTTTCCTATTCTGAGGTGACTGGTACATTTAAGAGTGACATGAATACCTTGGAAAACAAAATAGTTTAATTTCAAAATTTGGCCAGAACAATTAAAAGTTCTTTTCACACTCCTGGCTCACAGTTCTTCCTGTTTCCTAGTTCTCATCTTACACCTGCTCCATCCTCTGGAAAGCAAATGCTGATCCATGAGGAAGTTGTTTACTCTCTGATTTGGAATACTCTTTCCTTATTATACTTGCATTTTCCTGTATCACACTGTTCCTCTACCTCCAAAAGGTTCTATCAGCATTTAGATTTGCTAAGGAGAAACTAAAAAAAAACAGTTAAAAATACAGTCTGACTAAGTACATTTCCAATCTAGATCAGTTCAAGTCTGTCTAATGGCAATGCAGAAAGAATAGAGCACTGTGAACTTCACTGTCTACTCTCTTTGCCCCCAAGTCCACACATGAAATGGTGGTATGACTTTATAAAGATAACTTCCCATCCCAGGAGAAAACACAGTCTGGAAATGATTATTTTATTCGAGCAAGAAATAATGGCAATAATTGTTACTGAGTTTGATGTATATTCCTTGAAGAAATTCTTTGGGAACTTGTCATGAAAAGCTTGCCAAAAAAGACACAGGTCTATTGTGATCCTTTAGATCATATTTCCTGAAACTGCTTTGTAAAGATATTTGAAAGGAAAAACAGGAAAGCACAAGGTGTCTCCTTTGAATATCTGCAGCAGAGTGCCACTAGAAACCTGAACACAGCTGAAAGGTTGACAGTTGATAGCAGACAGGGTGTGGAAGACTTGCTGAAGTGTGGAAATGCTTCATAAGCCTTATGTTAGGAGACCATTCAGTGTTTAAAAAAAATGAAAAATAATCACAATTTAAAGATAAAGTGTGTGGAAACTGTTACATCATTCTTATGTCACTGCAGAAGAGGAAATCATATTTCCCTCCTGTAAAGCAGACATGAACAGAGCATGGAGAACTGCACATACTGACTGTGCTGAGGCTGAGCTTCGAAATACAAGTCACTCCCTGTCATATATGGAATCATGTATGGAATCTGAAGAAGAAAACAAGGAAAGATTTAAGCATTGCAAATAGCTTTTATAGTCTCATCAGTGTAGAAGATAATAATTAAAGAAAAAGGACAATAGCAGGTTTCCTGGTAAGGGACAGTAGAAATTCAGGCTTAGAAGGAAAAACAAAGTATATGCTGAATGGAATAGAAACACTCTGGAAGACTCCCTTAAACAATCTTTGATTCCTTCATGTACCTTAGATTGTTCTCATTTTTAAAGGTGCTTTATCTGAGTATGTTTCACCACAAGCTGGTCTTTATAGTCATTAGCTGTGCATTATCCTCTCCTTCTGTGCTTGTCCTACAACAATTTCATTACACCATTCTTGTAATTTAAAAATGCAGTGTTTAAGTATTTGACATTTTATACTTACTAATTTCTAGTCTTCCTTCTTTCTGATGTTCTGCTCACTATTAATCAGAAATTTTATTGTTCAGGTACTTACTGTTATCTCTGTTGAAAAACTGGAAAAAGAAAGCAGCAGTGAGATTTCCCATTTGTTCCCCACTTTTCTTTGTAAAAGCCAGAAGGAAATGACCCTGCTTAAAAGCACTAAGTAATCTTTAAGGAATCCATTTGAACAAATTCCTTTTGCAATGCAGAGATGTAGGTGCTGTTTGTCACTGGGTTAGGACTTGACTGTGTAATCCTTAGCCATATTTTTAACATTTCTTTGCAAATAAGTCTGGCAAAATATAAAAAAGTAAGCATGAACTGTGAGATGAACTCTTAAATTATAAATTGTTGTGTTGTTATGCAGCATCTGAAGCATGTCTCAGTTTATTTGTAGGTGTGTTTGAATGCATTATACTCTGCCTGGAGCTCTTTTGCTGCTGCATCAACCTCTTTTTAAGCATCATTCCTCTGACACAATCCTAAATCAAAGTAGAAGAACCAGGCTTGTAAATTATGAAAGCTGTAGAGACTTGAGATTCTTATCAGTTTAATATCTGATATGTCCTCAATGAGAAGACTTTATATTAAACAGATTTCTTTGGCCACAATGACCCCTGCAGGGTTACAGGCTGGGGTCGGTGTGGCTGGACAGTGCCCAGGCAGGAATGGGCCTGGGGGTGCTGACTGGCAGCTGGATGAACATGAGCCAGCAGGGTGCCCTGGTGGCCAAGAAGTCCAGTGGCCCCTGGCCTGTGTCAGGAATGGCGTGGCCAGCAGGAGCAGGGAGGTCATTCTGCCCCTGTACCGGGCACTGGTGAGGCCACACCTCGAGTGCTGTGTCCAGTTCTGGGCCCCTCAGTTTGGGAAGGACATGGAGATGCTCAAATGCATCCAGAGGAGGCTGGGAACACAAGGCCTGTGATGAACACCTCAGAGAGCTGGGGTGGTTTAGCCTGGAGAAAAGGAGACTCAGAGGTGACCTCATCACCATCTACAACTGCCTGAAAGGCGCTGTAGTCAGGTGGGGCTTGGTCTCTTTCACCAGGCAGCGACTGACAGAATGAGAGACAGAATACTCTCAAGCTGCATCGGAGGAAGTTTAGGTTAGACATTAGAAAAAAAATTCTTCCCTGAAAGAATTATCTGCCCAGTGAGGTGGTGAAGTCACTGTCCCTGGAGATGTTTAAAGAAAGGCTGGACACAGCACTGTGTCTCTAGAGGTCTCTAGACTCTAGTGGTCTAGTTGATGAGAAGGTTAGGTTAGGTCATAGGCTGGACCTGATGATCTCAAAACGTATTTTCTGATCTAGTTCATTCTGTGATTTAGCCAATATCAGTATCTCTTACAAAGGACAGCTCTCATTCTTGACTCTGGTAACATGGCAGTTCTCAATAAAACACAAAAGCAAACTCTGAGTCAAAAACCTAAATAAAGTTTAAGATAAGAGAAAAGCTGTTTAGGTTGAAGACGGTGTCTGAATGTAACAAGGGGACTAAGGGGAATTGAAAGGAAAAATCTGAAAAAAATTAAGAAGTATAATTTAATAAAGTTTTGATTCCCTTCTCATCACACAGCAGGGAGCCAAATGTAATCTTCTTGAGTTTGAGCATGTGATGACACCAACAGGGCTTGGTCTTGTGAATTGTATCATACCAAAATTTCTATTTCTAGGAAAATATTCATTTAAGATTATTAAAACAATAATCTTCCAGGAAAGGAATCAGCAGTCATTTCTTATGGGAAAAAAATGTGAAAGTGGAATAAAAGTTTTTTATCAGGAGAAACACTGACTCTCCCTAAATCCTTCCTTTAAAAATCTTTTAGGCAATCTTCATCTTTACAGATAAAAAAGAAAAGGAAAAAAATCTGCTTTCAGCATAACACATTTATAAAAGTAGATAAGAAGCACATACATCATTTTCTCCATAATATAAAACCAGCTGTGATTACATTTAAGGTAATTGATGAGGATCTTATGTGAAAAGATCAGAGGTCAGCAGTTTAAAAGCTACAGTGGAATTTATTTCCCCACAAAACCAAACCAAAGCAACAAAAACAACCCAAGGAGTGGATTTCAAGGTGTATCCTGACTGCTTGTGCTCTATAGTTTCCAGGACAGGTGTTTCTTTGTGTTTAATTCTTTGTTAAATCATTATTCTCTACCTTGTATGTTTTCCTTTATTTTCTTTTTTCTTCCTAGCTCTCTTTATTTCTTTCATCTTACATCACACTTCTTTGAAAGAGTTAAGTTCACAGATGGGAGATAATGGTCAATGAAAAATTGTAGCTCACCTCCATCAAATGTTGCTATTTTTATATTTTCCTTGGCATTTAAATTCTGCCTTCTTTCGTGATCTCACCTTCTTTTCAAGTAATTTTGATTCTTGCAGAATATGGAGAGAAGAGATGATTTGTTTCTGAAAGGCCTCCTTAATGGCAGAAGATGTTGATTTCTAAACCCCAGGCCCAACTGGTATAACCTTCTCTAGGATGGCACCTCACCATGTCTGAAAAGGCTGCAGTCAGTATCAGACTTGATCCTTTTGTGCAGGAATGAGTTTGCAGAGGGACTCACAGAAGAGCTGTTAATTGTTTTCTACATGTCCTTGTGGAGTATTGCAGAGCTGTCTGAGGTGAGTAGGCCTGGAAGTCCCCAAGATAATTACTTTGCTGACATTTGTGTCACAACAGTGCTGAGGCAGCTCAGAAGGGTCAGAAAGAATGAATCACAATCAAACCTCATGGATAATCACTTAAATACTGTCATGGGTTTATTTCTCACTATATCCTTCCAATAGTGCCTTTACTAAAGCAGTTTCTAAATATCACACCTCTTTCTCAGCTGTTTTTTACCAAAATGCAAACTGAACATACTCTAATTTGGATAGAGACTTGTATTTCCTGCAGAATATCTGTGGCACACAGATTAAAAAGCTGACTGGAGTTTTAGATTGTGTTAGGTAGCCACCTTCATACTCAGGAGTATTTTGCAATCTTTGTTCTCTACCCAACACATTAAACTAGGAAAAGGGAATAAAAGACCTTGGAGTTCCTTAAGCATTTGAGCATCTGCAATGACCTGCTTACCTCTAGGGACATTTTCCCACTGGGGACTTGAAAGTTCAACTCCCTGCATAAAAACAGAACGATAAAATCTATGCACACACACACACACACAAATCAATGAGGGATTATCCTCAGGAGAATATGTTTGAAATGATGCAACTTTTAAAATTCTTTTAAGTAATTTTAATCATGGGTTTGTTTGCCTTTGCCCAGGGGAGGCGAATTCAAGTTTTTCTGTTTTTCTTCAAAAGAATCTGTTCACTGAGGGTTTGAGGTTCACTGGGTGAGGCCTGATGGGCTTTAATGAATGAAAAGAAGATTCCTAGACTCTGAGAGTTTAACATCTATACGCTGAGACTAGCCAGAAGACACAGAGGAGATTAACAGACTTTACAAACATTACCCCCTGGTGCAGTTGGAGACACCTGGTCTGGGAAAAGATTGATAAGAGAACCAAAGAATGAAGACCAATTAGCATTGAAAGTGAAGGGATCAAAAACCAATAGGAGATTGAATGCTAAGAATTGTGTAATGTAGAATCAATAAATGAGCATTTTTTTTTTGGAGGGGTTGTATACAAATATGCAAAAATTCTGGTAAAGAACCATGCATGACTGAATGATTTCTACTGCACATCTTCAGGGGTGTGGATGGAATGATTTCCAGTATATATCCTGGCCAGTATAACATCCTGGCCAGAATAAAGTAATTCCTCATTATCTAAAACTTAAAAGATGTTATTGGAGAGTTTATTTTATTCCTGCAGTTTCACTGACAGATCTATGCTGCTGTAATTCTAACAGTATTTTGGATTTTTTAGGTTGACAAACTCTAGTACTGCAATAATCTATTATTTACACCAAGTTTTCACTAAAATCTGTCAGCTTTTCATGCAATTACACCCTGTGGATGACAGAATCTTTAGAGAACTCATACTAACGAAGAACTGAAATCTGTGCTCACTTTCTTACAGTTGCATACCTCTTAGAAGCTATACAGTATTCTATCACTAGATGGCTGTGTCGTTTTACAGCTATTATTCCATTCTGGTCCTTCTTTAGATTAAATGTTAAAAAGACAAAACATTACATCTGGCCCAATGTGATTGCTTTAGGCCGAAAGTTAATTTTAGAGGTAAAGGATTTCTAACTCTGCAGGGCATACAAAAAAAGGAACCTGCCAAAGCTCTTGTAGGTGTGCTTCATATCAAGTCAAGTGAGAAAAGTTAAAAAACTCTCCCTACAAACAGTTCCTACTTCTCCAACTGCAGGCCACTACATGCACTTCCCTTTGGTTAAAAGTATCATGCTGTATGAGTCTAAACCAAGGGACAGTAGGATCCTAAAACTAAAAATGGAAGGACTAACCCATTAATCACAGTTTTTCTGTCACAAGGCCTTCCTTCTTTTAAAGATTAGACAGGTTAAGTTTTTCTGTGTGCATTCAATGAATGTTAAATGTTAACTGTAACATTTCTGGAGGATAAGGTTATACCTAAATATTAATTTAAAAAGTCATGGTCAGGCATCAGTACAAGAGGACCACTAGCTACTTTAAGATTTTTGAAATTTATTAGAAATTCATCTAAAAAAAAAGAAAAATCAATTGTATCTAGAATTTATTTTGCTCTGAATTGTGCTGGTGAAAAGACAGAAAGCACTTCCTCAGACAAGTAAAATATCTGGTTGGTAATGTACTCAGCCACAATAGAGAGAGCTCTGATCTGAGGCCTTTGGTTCCTGCTGAAAACAGATTTTATCCCAGGCCCAGAAAACCTCCCTAGGACAACAGCAAATCTTGGAAAGCTTTTAATTAACATATCTGGATATACTGACTTTCTTACAAAAATATTTTGTTAAAAGTTTCTGGTTAGTGTCATGACCCACTGGTACATGGCGGGATGTCACTGCAAATTCTTGTCAGGCTGAACAGAAACATCAGACAGGTGTCAGAGACCTCTTGTGCTTTTATTGTATCACTGCTGTAACTCTGGCAGCCAGCTCACTCTTTAGAACAAAGGTGTTGGCTAACAAGCTCTGAAATTCTTAGAATACATTTTCTCAGAAGTAGTGGCTAGCAAGCCCTTAGTTCCGTACAGTACACTTCAATCTGTTCTCAACTCCCACAGCAAACTTCTCCAAGGTGCTGGCTACCAAGCCACAGCTCGTAAGCAAAGGTGCAGGCTCACAAGCCACATCTTCTTAAAGGTGCTGGTTACAAGCCACAACACACTTCCACAAGCTCCCCACTCTCACAGCAAACTTCAGTACCAAGGATGAGGAAAAACATGACAGCCATGTTTTGACTAGACAAAGAAAGAAAGGAGAGAAATAAAGGTGAGAAAGAGAGCAAAGAGTCCAGAGTTACCACATTTGTTCTGCCATGTGGATGGACCAGAGCTGGGGTAGACAATGAGTGTGAAAGAGAAAGAGAGGAAAATGAGAGCAAGGGGTCCTGATCTGCTGCATTTTATTTCTGACCAAGTGCATGACCCTTATGCAAACTTGACTTTTTGTGTTGTTTTGTTCATGCCTGCACAGACAGCCCCTTGAGCCCTCCCTCAGGGAGTCAGTCAAGGAGGAAGATTAAGCACAAGAGTCCAGGTGGAGCAGGAAGTTGGTTCAGAACAAGTGCTACCCCAGCCCTGCAGGACTGTGGCTTCAAATCACGTCTTTCCCATTGTAGCAGTCAAAATCTTTGAGACAAAACATGCTTATGCCTGATTCTCCACGGTTAATTCTGTACTTACATCCCATCACTACTTGTAAGTAATAGGTAAGCATCCCAAATTTTGTCCAATAATGCATATTCCTGGATAACAGAAATTAGGTCTTAATTTAGAATAAGTTTATCTAATTACAACATAACAGAATGTACTTTTCTACAAGATAAACACAGGGATGTTATCCTACAGTAAGCAGAGAAACATGTTAATAGAGTTTTGATTCTCTAAAAGGAGGAAATATTGAATGCAGCACTTAGCACCATGGTGTACTTTACATGGTGTTAGGTCATAGTCTGGGCTCAATGGTCTCAGAGGTCTTTTCCAACTTAATTGATTCTGTGATTCTCCACTGTTCCAAGAGCTCCATGTCCTTCCTATGCTGAGGACCCCAGAGCTGGATGCAGCACTGTAGGTGGGGACTCACCAGAGCAGAGTAGAGGGGCAGAGTCCCTTCCTTCAACCTGTTGGCCACGCTGCTCTGGATGCAGCCCAAGACATAATTGTTTTTCTGGGCTGGTAGATCAGCTGGCTTTTGTCCAGCCTCTCATCCACCAGCAACCCCAAGTCCTTCTTGGCACGGCTGCTCTCAGTCTGTTCATCCCTTTGTATTGCTACCACATTAGCTGAGGTGATTCTTCCCTCTACTTTCAGTGGAGCCATGTAAGCCACTTAAGCCATGGTGCACTGTGCACTTTGTTTAATGGGCTGACATTTTCAGAACATGTGGAATCACATCATGGCACATGGATCTGCCTTCTTGCTAGCTTGTCTGGGCTTCCAGCTGCCAAATGGTGACAGGTGAATACTCACAACAGATGTTTTTTAAGAACACAGAAAAGTAAATAAAGGAGTATCCTGGTTTCAGCCCAGGATATAGAGTAGCTAGTACAGTGCTGTGTTTTGGGTTCAGAATGGTTATTCCCATTCCAATTCCCATATTAATACCATGCTGATATTTTGGGGGTAGCTAAGTTGTGTTTATCCATATCAAGGACTGGTTTTTTGTGTCTTGTGCTGTGCCAGTGAGGAGGTACACAAAGGAAAAACTGTAAAGGAGCATAGGTGGGACAGGTGATCCACTCTGGCCAAAGGGATATTCTACACCATAGAATGCTGTGCTCAGTATATAAATTGGGGGATTTACTTGAAAACAGGGATTCTCTGAGTTTGTGATCAGGGTCAATCAGGGCATTATGAGCAACTCTATTGCGCATCACTTGATTGGTTTTCCCATTCCCTTTTAATTATCATTGCTATTTACTCTTACCATAATGTCTTTGTTTTCAAATATTAAACTGTTCTGATGTCAACCTACAAACTTACTTTAGGGCCTCCTCCCCAGTCACTGAGGTGAGAGGAAGGATTGAACAAGTGGCTGCATGGTGCTCAGTTGCCAGTTCACCTAAACAAGGACAAGGAGATAACTCCCTTAGAAGATTTTTCTAAGGTTTGCTGTATTACTACAAATAGCCACTAACAGATGTAACTTCTATTACAGATCTCTTTGGCAAGCTAACCCTATTTTCCACTCGGCTGTAACAGCTCCCTTCTGTCCCTGTAGGGATCACTGCTGTGATCCAGAAACACACTGGAAATCCAAGTTTAACAGCAACAGCAATAACCATTTTCTCACCCAGTCCCCCATGTGGCACAGCACATAATTTCTCTATAGCAAGATATACAATTCAACAGCAAAATACCATGAAAATGAGAGTGCCAAGGACTTCGGATATACTGCCTTGAATATAAGTCTGTTCAGGGAGAGTTATATGCCGTGCTAACAAAATCCAATGCATTGTTGAGGAGTCAACAGCATGACTCAAAAGGTGAAGGAAAAACAATTATCTAAAAGAGTCAGAAACCAAAGTTCATACACAATACTGGCACAGAACCATCAAGCTTCTGATACCAAAATCAGCAGAATAGAAAGTTTCTAACACAGTTTTGAGTATTAGAAAACAGGCATTCTTTATTGCAGTGCACTGTTCACTTGGAGGATCTTTCCTCTGATCGAGTATGCCAAGTGTTGGGTAAAGAGTTTTTACCTTGCACACTGATTACATATTCATTAGCTATTCATTAGTTATCCCCACTTACTTATATAGTATATGTATTACTTAATTTTACATAGTCACATCCCTTATCAGAAGTCCTCATCTGGTCCTTTGGCGTCTTCTTAGATGGCCTTCAATGTCCAGTCTCCCACAGTTTTTAGATGGATGTTACTTTACCACAGGTTTGAGAAAATGTAAATTTCTTCCTCGTTTTCCAGCTCATCTGTAATCAGAGATTCTTCCAGGAAAGAGGACTCTGGCCTCCCTCAGTCATCATGGGTGACAGCCACAAGAGGGGAGCTTTTATGTTTCAGCTGTGGACAATCCTTTTTTCCACTGCCCGTCTTTATCACAGTATGCACATTGATTTATACTAATTCTCCTGAGGGAATTTGAGGTCAGTTGCTAATGCCCTCATCCCCTTCCTTTCCCCAGGGGCACTATTCCTTTGGAAATTCCTTTCATAACCACAACTACTTTTTGTTTCATTATTCTCACTCTTTTTATCTGTGCTAATAAACTCCCCAAGCAACATCTAACAGCTTCCCTAACTCTTATTGCTCTTACTCCTGAGCCTTCTGTAGTTTCCTTCTAGTATCATCTGAGGATTGCCCCACACTTCTGGTGCCTAGTTATGTTTTTCCCTTCTCTTCTTCAGGACTAATATTAGTATATTTTTGATCTGTTTCTTTCAGATGACTTCAAAATTAGGTAGGTGACTCCTCCTGCTAAATTTCAAATGTTTTTCCCATATTAATAGCTTTTGGTGTGGCATGTCTAACTCCATATAGTATCCATTGTTGAGATCTATTTTCTCTCTCTCGAAACATGGGCACATTGGGGTCCCACTCAGGATCTGCAGTGCAAAAATGAATGTCCAATGTACCCAGATAATTACCTGACACAATTTGCTCTTCCACAAACCTCCTACAGGTATTAACAACCATCTCTCTTTCTGTACCATCAAACAACATTTCTAACATGGTGGCTATATCCCTCTGATCAGGATCCGGAGTTTTAATCATTTCAAAAGCTATTGCCATTTTGTCTGGGTCAGCTCAGTAGGTGCCAGCCATTGCCTCCCAGTTATTGAGGTCTGTTATTGAAAATGTCACTTTTACTGTGATTAAACTGTCTGTTCCTACTGCCTGATGGAGGTAGATACTACCACACCTCTGTCTTCAGTTATAGCTCTCCCAGCAATCAGATGAAAAACCTCTGCTCCTTGATACATCCTTTCCATCTCTATCTTCTCCTCTGCTCCTTGATACACTGTTATGTTGGGGTGGGGGAAGAAAAACATCCCCAAGCACTGAAGGGAAAAAAATTACAATCTGAGTAATAGTGGTCTTGAATTATGGACTATGTATGCATTCACAGATGAAGAGTAAGGAGAGAGAAAACAATAATAATTACCTATTAATAATTTCTTTACAGTAGAAGGGAAAGAAAAAGTATTTTTATTTTCATTAAAATTCAGCATACACCAAAGTTAAAAAATAGAGCATGTTTCTTCAATGCTGTAAGTGAAGAGAAATTAATTATTCAGAATATCGCTGTATGAAGCAAGGAGCCAGGCTAGGTAAAATATTTTCCTAATGCATAGAGACACACTTGAAAACCTCTAACAGGACTGTTATGAGATCATTTGGAAAGAAGATCACCATGAGCAAGACAGAAAACATTTAAATATCCTGTCACTGCAAAGGAGACATTTTCACTCTTCTGCAGCACGTAAGCGTCTTTCCTCTTTAACTCATAGGACTTTTGTCTTCATCTCTACTTTGAAAATTATTGTTGTTGTTGTATGAATTAACTACCAAATGCCTGGAGAAAAAAAAAGAATATTTGGAACTAGAAGACCAAGTCATCTTGGTCTAACTTCTAAAAATCTAACTTTTTCACATCACGTTCCCATGATTGTAGATGGGAAAAACTACTATGCAAGCTTTGTAATTATGGTACATGTTAAATATCTGAAGATAGATTTAAGTAAAAGATTAATACTTACATTTGTCTGCATTTGCCATTAGAACATTTTTACCTGGCAGGCCATTTTCTTCAATTATACCACATGAAGATCTGGATATTATGTCCGTAGTGTTTGCATGCAAGTATTTATTCTTTTAAGACAAGCTCATGTTAAATCTGTGTTATTTTTGGGGGAGTGGGGGGTGGGTGGGTGTTGTTTCCCACCAGTGCAAACCAAAGACCAGAAGCATACTTTAGTAGTGTGAGCAACACTGAAGTAGAGTATGTTTTTAGGGAAACACAGAATAAATCCATAGAAGTCCATATTTGATTCCATACTTCCAGCAGAGTAAACCAAAGCAGGTTTACTCCAGAGCCCAACTCCACTTTATCTTTTAACAGTGGGGTTATATCCACAAGGATCTGATGCAAATAAGAGGATCAAGACATTCAAAACAATGAACCACACCATGCATAAATACATCACTGCAGGGAATTTTAAATTGATGAAAGCAGTTATCAGTTTGGACATAAAGACAAACATTATTCCTAGCTAATAACTTCTTCCTTCCTCAGACTTCAGTGGTTTTTGTCACTGTCCATGAACTTTGATTCTAATTTAACCTCCAGGCCAGCTCTTCACTCAGTTTATCAGAGACATCAGTCTTCATAAACGTATTTTGTGAAGAAGCTATTTTTTCCTGCAAAGTCAGGGGCTTGCAGCCTACATCTCCCCAACAGTATTGAAAATTTTCCCCTTACTAGCAGATGAGAAAGATTAGTATTTTTCTTCTCTTAGATCTCATTTACAGATAAGGTGCTTTTGATTAGAACAAAAGACTGGACTGCACCGATAAACAGACAGATAATTAAAAATGAAGCATTTTCCTTTCTGCTTTATTGGACAGAATCTTCAGTTTAAACTTATTCCTCCTTGTTTATTTGCTCCAGAAGCTGGTGTGGAATACCACAGGCTTCACTACCATGAAACATTCAATGTAAAAAGTTCTAGGCACCACCTTGCCCTCATGCTCCCTTTAAAATTCACTAAATTAAGACATATTTCTTGGACATGGCAAACAGTTCTCCCTGCAAAGGGAAGTCATTGCTTTGTTTTAAACATAATTTCTGGTATTAACATCTTTATCTTTCTATAACTGAGGGACAGAGTGTTATTTTCTGTGCAAATGTGTTTGTTTGCATCAATAAATCAGGACTGACTTTGAGTTGACCCCATATTGTATCCCACAATGGAGATCTATGAAGGTATATTCATAATACCTGTGGACATCTTGCATTACACCAGTGGGATTTTTCATCATCAGTAGACGAATAAAAAAACATGGACAGAATAAAACATGGCAGATATATGAAAAAGGCAGATTGAACCTGATTTATTTAGCAGTCTCTTATTTACTATATCCACCCTCGGTCTTCCTCTTGGGTATGTGGAATGGAATTATTTCCTGTAACTGTAAAATTAAACTGGAAAAAGAAAGACACAAAATAAAATAATGAAGAAAAGGAGGAGAGACAACACTCTTCCTTCTATCACTTTGATAAAAAAGAGATTTTTTTCCCCCCACTAAAATTAGAGAAGATTATGAAGAATTGCTAGAGATAACATTTGGTTAGAAAATCAGAGGAGAGCAAAAGGGGGGAAAAAGGTACAACCGATAGTTTAATTAATCTGCCATTTATTTTAAAATATTAAATTTTTGCATTTAGGCACAACACGTTCAAAATTTGGGTCCCCCAAAAATAATTATTAGGGTAAAATTTTATAAGAGGCAGCCCTAACAATGAACAGGATTATACTTCTCAGAGTCTTCTCAGAGTCCAGACCAGAGATCACCGTGCGCATCCAAGTAGGAAAATTATTTCTTATAATATCTACCCCTGGTCTATAATAGAGGGGAAATGCAAGCGCCTCCCCAGACTACTTCTTCCCTGACAGTCTTCAAATACCTGATATTTTACTTCCAGAACTGGACAAATATATGGGACAGGGTTTCCAAAGCCACCTTTTTCCTAAAAGAAATGAATATGCAGTGCTACACACTGCTACCATCACTGTGTTGTGTGACACTCTTATTCCTGGATACCTTTTCTCTAAGCTATATAATCTACTATTCCCTTTGTCAGCTGTTGAAATACTGCAGGATTTATTGCACAGATGATTTTTAGAAAGTTAACCACCTGAGGTGATGTTTAGCCTGCTTCATCTTAATTTAAGCTGATAGAAAAATCCTGCCCAGCAGTGGATCATTTTCTCAACAGCTGAAACACACAATTATTATGACTAAGTTTAGTATTTTTTCTTGACCTAGAAGAGGATAAAAGACTCTCCTACATTATGTTCCACACAGTATCATTGATTAACCAGAAAAATGGAAAGAAATTGAAGTAGAAAAGAACTCAATGGTACATTTAATTTTCTTGATAAGGAAGATTACATTACTGGTCCTTCACTTATTTTGAAAAAAGTCATCTGAAGTTCAGTTATAACTATCCAAGCATGTTTTCAAATAGAAGTTATTTGATATTAATAGAATCATGAGCAGCTAAATGAATAAACCCAACCCTTTAAACCTTTAGTTTAAAATTGGAGATACACTGTGCAGATACAAGCCAAATTCAATGACATTTTCCAGAATGAGGAGTATGAAATTGCAGCCACCCTTAGGAGAGTGGAGTCACCATTGGTATTGGATTAAGATGGAAACCAACCCCAAGGTGCCATGAAACAACCTAGCAGTTCCAAATGTGCAGTTCTCCAAGTTATATTATGAAGGCCACACACTTGTTCACTGTTTAACAGATATATGTTTGGGCAGAGGTTTTCTGGGTTTTTTTTCATTTTCTTGCTTAGTTATTTCTTTTGGAAAAAATCCTCCCTGCAGACACATTTAGAAGGCAACATAATTCTCAAAATCACATTACTTTCTTGCTTTCAGAGAAAAAGTCACCAAGTGAGTCCTTCTAGATCCATCTCTTGGGAACCAGGGGACAGCTCACATCTCATGAGAAGGACAGGTCTGATTTCTGTAGCTTTGGGAGCAGAGCAAAGTCTCTGCCTAATATTCTTAGGAAGCACACGTGATCTTAGGTTGGCCTAATGTATTAGTGTGAATCACTGGCTGCCAGGCACAGGCAAGGAATTGGAAACTGGAGCCAAAAATTGCATGACATATTGGTAAGATTCAAAGAGTGAAAACAAAAATAGTATTTTGTTGTCTAGCTGCAAACCATAAAATGTTCAAGTAAAACACACTTGAAGAAGCATAGCTTTGAAGGAAAACTACATGCAGAAGATATAGACACAGTCTTCTATATATTATTACACAGTATATAAAATCCTAGAAATAAGGCAATCCTGTATTTTATTATGCACATTATTTTCCTGTATATTATCTCTTGTATGTTATTTGGCTAACTGGGTCGCCTAAGCTACATTTAGCCAATTAGCCTCTTATTGCTTACTGATGTTTAATTCCCAGCACTTTCTGTATATTTTTCAATAAAACTTTTGTAAAATAATCACAACAATAAACTTCATCTTTTTCTTTTGTTTAAGAAAAAACTGTCCCCTAAGGAGCAGACTGAGGAGTATGAAGGTTTTAGCAGTTAATAAAAAAGCCTTCTGTAAAATAAGCTGCAAAAATAATTTCAACTAATGTCAAATGAATTAAAAATAGAGTCTTTCATTCATAAATTTCTGCTTTGATGATGCAAGAGAAATTCTGAATATCTATAGATCCAGGAAAATTTGCTTTAAATGGGGAATGATCTTTAAACTCACCAATATAGTTTTTCTCTACTTTTCATTGAAAATAAAAGAAAAATCAAAGTATTCATGAGTTCAATACCACAGCAATAGAAGACATAGTATGTGTACAATATGGACATGTTTACCACAAACCTTATCTTTGAAGAAGATTGTATCTCCCCTGGTGTCTAAAATATACCCAAAAGGGAACAAAAGAACTTTCAATTCCAGTAGGGGACAAAAAAATTGAAGGAAATCCTTAGGTTAGGAGAAACAAGAAGGAGGAAATGTATAGTAAACACCATGGAAATATTTCCATTTACTTTTTCACTCCTCCTCTCAGACCATTTCTTTTGCCTCTGGTTAAACCCATAGAGTGTTTTTGCTCTGTTTGAATCTGGAAAGTCACCAGCGTCCCAGTCCATGCTCAGTAGATCCTGAAAAAATCCATTTTGGGCAAAGCCCAGCTAAGCTACTTTGTCCTGTTTCAGTTTGCTACTGAACTTCCTATTGCAAACAGACAACTCAATGAGGTTTGTACTGCAGTGCTGTTCCTGAGCTCACAATGTAAAACTAGGAGCTTTGTGAAAAGCTCCCTCAAAAGAAACAAATAAGGAAGAGGTTCCCTTTTGAAGGTGTTAGGTGATTCTTTGAACACAGGATCTACTGCACGGTAGCCAAAAAAAGGCCCACTTTAGGAAGTGGGGGTGAAAGGAAGGAATAAAAGAGAGAAATCAATTAAAATGGAATTCAGAATTCTGTGTAGATTAATGTTGTATGAAAATTTGGTTTAGGATAGACTAATGTATACTAAGCAAATAGTAGTCACAGAAAAAAATATTCTGAAATACAGTCTGCCTTGTTGCAAGTCAAACCTGATTTTACTGACATATGTGTCTAAGTCTGAGGTTATTATTTAAATTACAGGTGATATAGTGAAGGCTCTGTTCAGCCTTTAACTAGTAATGTGATTGTAAATGCTGTTCTAACTTATGCATTGGTACTGATGTTAATTAAGAAATAGCAGAGATTTTCTTCAAGTTTATGGAGCGTGATCAGTTCTCTTGTGTTCAGTAAATGCCATAGCTACAATGTGTGGCACTAATTTCACATTACAGTGGGAAATGGTGATTATTGCCAAATGTAATCATAATTCACAGCCAATTTTGATTATTAGAGTCAGGTTCAGTGCCTAGAGAAATTATTTAGTCCATAATAACTTTAAGAAGTCATAGCCAGGTATTTAAAAGTTATGCCTTTTCCACCTTAGCTACGTATTTTCTGTTCTAGACCTGCAAGTGATCCAGAGGTAACATTAGATACTTACACTTGTTATTCCAAGAACAATTCAATGTTATTTGGCTTTCTTGCATTTGTCAGGTATAGGAACTCACATTAAGGCACATTGTGGCCAATAACAAGCACAGGGGAAGTTCCCATTCATGGCAGAGGCTCACACTGAGTGGGTATTGCCTGGATTTTCCCAAAGCAGAACAAGTCCAAAGGAGCAGTAGGTTGGTGCTCTCCCCCCTTTCTCTACTCACTGCTGATGCCAGGCAGACAGTCCTTCTGGTAAGGCTATATAGGCCATTGTAAATGGCCTAATAGATGTTTTTTTTATTTTTAGAATGAATATATGTAGACATTCAAATTAACTTCTGGAATCCTATTAAAAACACCCACAGTCTACTGCCTTTTAATAAAGTAATTTTCTTTGATTTAGAAAGAACTCAGAACTGCAAATCATGGATGTTGTCTGGGTCATTAATATAAACAGCTTCACTTATTAACAGGTTTCCATCATAGCAAACACACTAAGTACTAAATAATTTAGTCCCAGGTCAAATTCTGTTTCCTGCAACACTATTTGCATCTTACTGTAGATGAAACAATGCTCACTCCTGTCCTGGTTTCAATTTGAAACTGGGCAGAAACACTAATTTCTGTTTTGGTTTCATTTTGCCAATTTCAAAGTTTCCAATCAAGAGCAAAGCAGGCTTAAGCTTAAAAGTAATAAGACTTTATTAACTAATACTAAAAGAAAAAAAAAAAACAACAAGAATGAGGATGGAACTTTCAAAACACTCTTCCTCTCTCCCCACACTTTCTTTTCTCTTAACCGACAATGTAAAGAAAACAACACTCAGAAATCGCAGTCAGTTTTCCACCTCTAAAACAGTCTTTTTCAGTTCATCTAGGGAGGGAAGCACCTCTCATTCACTGTGGTCAATTCCCCCACAAGAAAACAGTTCTCTTGTAAATCCATTCTTCAAGAACAGCAACCTCCGGATCCTTTTGTGTTCATGAAACTCCTCCCATGTTCACAATTGTGTCTCTGGGCCACATCGATGTATGGGGTTTTATTTTAAAGATAACTGTTCAAAACAAAGGTTCTCTTTGTCTTTGGGACCACCTTCACCTCCAAGGAACAGAGATTCACTTCTTCTTCGAGGGCAAAGAGTCTTTATCTCTTCATCTCTCTGTTCAACTTCTCATGAAATCAACAGTCCCCTCAACATTTCATTCCTTTGCTCAGGTCTACAATTTGAACTCTTTTATCTTCCCCATACTTCTTTATGGTTTAAAGGAAACATTTCAATATGCTATAATCAACTACCATAGCTTGCAAGAGTTTTTTATAGCTCAAAAGCAACATCCCACACTCCTTCCACCTGGACTTTCACTCTTTCTTGACTGACTTTGATACTTCATGTGGTCTTTACACATCTGCATTCTAATTTCTCTCCCTGGAGAGAGGATGGAGGTTTTCTAAGTTCCATCTGTGCACTGATGCACTGAAGGAGTTAACAAGAAGCAGCATCTGGCCACGGCAGTCCATGGTGTCACATTTCACAGCCGTGCTGAGGATTGCAGCTCTCAGAGGGTTCAGGCCCAAAGGCAGCCACTCGCTGGTCGTTTCCAGCCAGGGAGGAGAGTTGAACAGATTTCTGAAATTCTTTTCCACCCCTCGGTCTCATCAGGTGCTCTGTCCTGCCTTATCACGCCTCCCCTCTCTGCTCAGGCTCACAGAGGCAGGTTCAGCTGGGGCCAGCAGCAGAGCAGACTCTGTGCTGCAGATGTTCCCAAAATCAGCTGCCCCTGCCTGGCCCTGGGCCTCCCCCTGCTCCACTCAGCCAGGGCTGAGAGGGCAGAGGTGTGTGCTCTGACAGCCGGGAGGAGAGAGACCTGCCCGGGCTGCTTTCAAAGGGAATGACAACTAGAAAATGCTTTCCATTGGTCCAGTACAATGCCAGTCTCAAAACCAGCCAGCTCACTTCTCTAAGCTGGTCAAACTAAGACAACTCCAGACTGAGCAGACCTCATGCTTAAGCACTTTCAGATTACTTTGCAGCATCTGCTCTTTTCTATGAAGATCCACAGGTGGAATTTTCATGTCCATGAACTCACAAGAGCTCATTGATCATCACCTTCTCATCCACTTTACAGAAAACTAACCTATCACAGTATTTTATACCAAATATTTGACTTTAAAAGAAAGCAAAAAACCCCAAGAACACTCATGTTTGGTGAGTAACAGTAGATAAGTTTGGTTTATTACAGTTTCCATGTATTAGCAAGACAAACCTGTTGATATTAAACTTTGGGAACCCTATCAAGATCTTTGTCAAGAAGAGAGCTAGAAGTTTCAGAACTAAAGTACTGGTTCCAGCAAGCTAAAGACCAGGGAGTACAGCTATGTGTTCACAGAAAGGCATGACATTAATCCAGACTCATGGTCTCTGAACCATCAGAGCAGCCTCCAGCTGGGACTTGCAGTCTGTTCTGGACAGCCAGACTCTGTGTGTGCTCCACTTTGCATAGTCACAGTTACTTGACAGGCCTACTATGTTTCATCACATGGCTTTAATTTAGGTTGCCAACCCTTTCACTGCTCAAGTTTGTAAAATATACTGTTTTTTTCCCAGTATAATTCTAATCACAGAGCAGGGAGTTCTACTCACCATCGGTGTTCTCAAGTAAAATCAGCTTGTGGCAGAACTCTCCGCAGGTGATGGACACCAGTGATCCAGGAATAGCATAACTTTATGGCAAAATTCCCTCTCATGTGGAGAAATTTCCTTCCACCACACAGAGTTAACCAATATATTTAACAAAAGATAGATACACATGGAAGATAAACTATAATTCAATTAGTGGGTGTGCAAAAAGTCATATTTCACAACAATAATAGAAGAATGGAAATACATTTGCAATAAAATTTTATTGCTTCAAATGGTAGTAGTTATTTTCCAAAATTTCTCAAAAATATCTTATTTACCATTGCTGAGGACAAATTTTAATTTAGAAGACACAGTAGAAAAGAGGTTTCTAAAGATACTTGATAGTTCAATGTACAGATACTTATTTAGGAGAGAAACAATTGAAAGACACTTAGAAAATTCAGTGCAATATTCTCTCCTGTGTAGTGTTTATAGGAATAAAGACCCTTTTTAAACCTTTGAGTTTGCCCATCAACTTACTCTTCCACATGAGTGGAAATAGGTCACTCTAGTACCATTTGGAGACCTCTGAGTTTCTCCTTGGGAAGAAGACTGCCCCAAAACCTACTGAATGGTAGGAAAAGGTTTCTAGACACTGTTCAGAAAGATCATACTTGAAGTGGCTGATACTTGATAAAAGCCACAGGAAAGACTCACTTTAAGTAAAGAAAGTAAGAAGGAAACATTGAAAATATCATGGAGCAAAATTACTAGTTAAAGAGCAACCAGACTTTTTTTCTGAAAGAAGCTGTCAGAGTTGGGTCTGTTTTATTTTGGTTTGGTTTCGTTTGGTTTCATTTCATTTGGTTTGGTTTGCTTTGCTTTGGTTGCTCAGGTTTTTTGGTCACTGTCTTATTTTTAAATTTATTTGAATCTGTTAATGTAAAAGGAGCAACAGCCTAAGATTTTTCCAGAAAGCCTTTCAAAGTTAATTGATCTCACTGACTTACTGTCTGTGTGGTCAAATCCATTAATTACATGTACTGTGATGGAAGTTGCACATTAAGGTATGTGCAGATTAAAACACTTTACCACTTACATAGTTTTTTTTTTTTTTTTTTTTTTTTTTTTTTTTTTTTTTTTTGATACAGAATGAACTAAATTTGCAAAATGAGAAATTCACTATATGGGAAGAGTGGTTGCAGCTAAAAATATTCATGAGAACCTTGTAAAATAATGCTGACCACAGAACGAGAAAATTGTTCCTAATTGTTTTTATTTTTGCATGCAATAGACATATTTGTGCTGGAATAACAATGAATTTTCTGAACAGGGAAACACCAAATGTTTTGTGCTCTATCATATTTTACTAGATTTAGGCAGTTTCTCTATTCTTCTTGAATTGAAGCAGGTGAATTTATTTGAATTGCTTCTTCCCACACTAGACACTTTAGTGTCTGATGTCTTCTGAAACCTGAAGTGTGTTGCTTAGGGAAATATATGTAAAATTATGAGCAAGAAACATCGTAATAGCACTCAGGAGAAGATACTTGAAGTGGATGAAAATTCTGACAATAGGCATTCCTGACAAGACCCTGACAGTGCAAGAAAAGCAGATAAAGCAAGGGCTATAATTTTATGTCTCAATATTATAGACAACTCGCATTTCTCAAGTGTTTAATGGGGCCACATTATTGCAAATAAACTAGTGATCTTCCCAGTGAAGAGAGTATGACTTTATTGGGGAACTGCAGAGGAAGGTCAGTGCTGAAGTCTTTGCAGATCAAGTTTCAACACAAAACCCACATGAGTTCTGGAGAAGCAGAATTCAGAATTGCAGGATAACTTGCCTGGAGCTCTTATTAATTAGATTGCATGCACTAGCCATCATGGCCTTGTTTTGAAGAGAAAGAAATCCCTCGGTGGGAAAGGAAGTGAGGGTCAATAATAAAATCTACCTCTAAAAATAACATCAGCTTACAATAGGTCTTTTGCTTTTACACAGTTTATACAGGCAAATTACTTGGCAGACTTCTTTGACAGCAGAGAAGCAGCTTTAGTTTGCTATTTTTGAGCCACTTATTCATCGTAAGAGCTTTATCAAAAATTTCCATTTTCTGCAAAGAAATTTTAAAAATCTGGTATCTGAAGATAACAGTCATTCATTTTTGAAGCTGGCAGCACTGACTTGCATTATCTTTTTTTAGAGCAGACTTCTCATTGTACCCAGTGGAAATAATAAATATTGTATTAAAAAATTAAGTGTTTTGAAGGGAAGAGAAAGAAGACCATACAACCTAACTCAAGATCAGCACACGGAATTCTTCTATGCTGTGAAGAAGCCCAAGAGAGTGTAGGTAGTGCCTATCCACAGGCTATCCCTCCTATTCAGACCCAGCACCAGTTCCACTGCCTCTGCTTGGCAAAACATTGCTTTCTACAGACATGACAGGAGTCTTGGTTTCGGTTTTATTTTTTTTTTTTTTCCTTCACTCTGATGTTAAGGTTTAAATTTGACTCTTGAAATTAGAGAATCAGAATAATCATGGATCAGGGAAACATTAAAAGAAAGTTACAGCTACTTGAACAACTAATGCATTTATGCATTTCATTTCCTTCTAGTGTACTAACACAGCACCTCCATCAATACCTCAGACACAGAGTACAGGAAACTCCAATTTTCTCTTTCTTCCACAGCATGCCAGGGTAACACAAAACTCTTTGTTTAAATTCAATATAAAGGAAAAACAGACTTAAAAAAAAAAAAAAAAAAACCACTGAAGGGTCTTACTCCTTATCAGCAAGGAACAAAGGCTTGATTCTACAAACCAGCTTCAAGTTTTTCTTACCTGAGGTATAGAAAACAAAATTTAAGATCCATTAAAACTCTTTGACTACCTTAACTGAAAAATATTGACTACTTTGAAAAAAACAAGGCGTTATTCCCAGATGTCTGTTTAAAGGGACCATTGTCTTATCCCAGAAATTCTTCTGGATGGCACATGGTGTTGTAGAGGCAGATGATGAGGAGATAGTGAGACTGCAGGTGTTGGTATCTCCCAGCTGCAGGATGGAAGGCAGGGACCCATCTGTGCCATGGCTGCTTGTGGAGCTTGTTCTGCCAGGGCCCTTCACACTGGTTGCAGAGGGGACAGGAACAATGCCAATCTGAATGAATCCGAAGGTTTATCCTTCCCACAACATCCATAGTAAAAAGATGACACAGCAACGCACAAATATTAACAGAAAAGAAAATTCTTCATGCATGGTGCTCAAGTTCTGATTTAAGTTGATTTGTGAGTACAATCAGAGACAGAGAGGAAAGATTTGATTTATTAAAGCCTGGAAAATAGTGAGATGTTTTTCTGCTGCAAAAATGTAAATGCACGAAAGCATTGAGGCAATAGAAATTGCTTGAGCTTTGAAAAAATCATTAAAAAATGGTGGGACATATTGCCAACAGAAATTTTCCCAGTACCTTTCCAATTGCAATATTATCTCTACTCCTGGATATTTGTGATGGCCCTTTAGGCTCCACTGTAAGTGGAATTCAATTCCTATAGCCAACAAATAAACCTACATTAAGGCAAATTTTAAGGTTTATTGCTAAATAAATGCTTTTTGCATGTCCACAATTGGCTTCACAGAAATAATTTTTCCAAGGTTTGAAATAAGTGGATTCTGATATGAATGTTAAATAATTGATTACAAAATGTTCATTTGGTATTAAAAAATTCTCCAGTTTTTCATATAATCATCATTTATATTTCTTATTCAAGTGGATGAGCAGACCTTATCCAGTTGTTTGGTGTATGATAACTATTCTTTCACAAATTTACAGAGTATTTTGATTTGGAAGGGACCCACAAGGATCATTGAGTCCAACTCTTAAGTGAATGGCCCATACAGGAATTGATCACAGAACCCTGATTTTATTAACACCATGCTCTAACCAACTGAGCTCATCTCAAGGATGGGATCTGAGCCAAAATATTATTTTTCATTATTGATAGACTAGCAACTGAATTATCAATTTGTTGGATTTTCAGTTTTTCCAGTGCACTTTGGCTACTAAAAAATTGCAGTGGGTGTCTGCAGAAAAAAAACATTTTTATTTCAGGTTGTATCCTATATACTGTTAAAGACAGAACAAATCCCCTGAGTTTTTGCCCAGCCTTGGTTTAAACAAGGGTGTTTTAAATTGATCACAGAGAACATGTTTATGTGAAGAGGTGAAATCATACTTCAAGGAGACTCCTTGCCTTCCCAGATTCCTGGAAGAATAAGAGTACAGCTACTGCACTGGCTCTGATGAGGAGACTCAGAAAAGCAAGTGGGAGCTGGTGGCAGCCCAGCACAGAGCTGTTCAGAGCATGGTTTAACATTAGTGGTACAATGCCCACTAAATGAAACCTTTAAAGAGGACACTGAAGCCAGTGGGACAACATCCTCCTGTGCTAAGTCAGGCCTGCAATCCTGTGAAGAACTGCTCTTTCCCTAGACCCCCCTCAGGAGCTTAGATGACTGAGCAAATTCTTCCATTTACCTAAATGGAAGTATAATTCTAAAACTAAATAATGTTAACAGCAAAATTAGATCTTCAAAAGAAAAAAAAAACCTACCTAACTGACTGATTTCCCTCTGTTGGTAGTAATGTAATTTTCCTCACTTATTTTTAATTAGTTGTTTAAATTAATTGTAAGCAGTGCTCGCTTTCAACAATACTAGTACTAGTTAAATTTTTACAGAGACTCTTATTGTCATTTACAACATTAAATCGCCAAAACTGTAAGTTCGCTAAAGCTAACCCTGGAAAGCTTCAATAAACAGAGTCAAAGGGAGTTGAAGATTGAACATCTGGGAGCTTAAATTTATGGCCCTTCAAGGATGTTGGAATAACCAGAAGTTACGGAGAAGATTAAGGCCTGGAAAGTTGGATACTACCTGTCTGACAACAAGATGATAAAAAGACTAAAGAATGTGGACCAAATTAGCATTAAGAGGGAGAAATCAAAAACAAATAGAGCATAGAATACTAATTAATGAAAATAATTATGCAAATTAGGACCAGTGAGCATACATGTCTTAGTTTGTTAAAAATGTATAAATAAGCAAAGAAGTTTTGTATTGGCATCTGTGTGGAGGCCAGGACTTTGTCAGCCATACACACCTCTTGGCCAAGAATAAAATAATGCCTTACTCCCTAAGAATAACAAAGCAGTGTTTCAGAGTCTTTATTTATCCTGACAATTATGGAGGGTTTTGGTGAGACCCCTACCTGGAATGAAGTAGCATTTCTTATAATTCTGTAGGAGAAACTGTAATACTGTTGTGACCATAGAGATTCACAAATAAACAACTATACACATGGTAATTTTGGAAACCTCATCCCATCTGTTAATTCATCTCATTTACACATAAGGGAAGAACACCAATCAGGAACCTGGTTCCTTATCCCTGTCATGATTCTTTATGAAATGAGAGAGCAGATAAGGAAAGCATGCCTGTATGAACTGTGTAAAAGCAAAAGCCCTATTGTAAAGATGATGTTATTTTTAGAGGTAACACTATTCTGGATACAGGCCAGGATGCCGTTTGCCTTCTTGGCCACCTGGGCACACTGCTGGCTCGTGTTCAGCCCGCAGTTGACCAGCAATCCAAGGCCCTTTTAAGCAAGTCACTTTCCAGCCGCTGTTCCCCCAGCCTGTAGGGCTGCACGGGGTTGTCGT
Organism: Sitta carolinensis; assembly: GCA_032173965.1. Lineage (NCBI taxonomy): Eukaryota > Metazoa > Chordata > Aves > Passeriformes > Sittidae > Sitta > Sitta carolinensis. Next base: position 63,638,152 of record CM063313.1, read on the forward strand.
GGCCAAAGTGTAAAACCTGGCACTTGATCTTGCTGAACCTCATGCCATTGATGTCCATCAATCCAGCCTGCCCAGGTTCCTCTCCAGAGCCTTTATATTCTCCAGGAGATCAAGAAACTTGTTGTCATCCAGAAATTTGTTAATGAGACACTCAATCCCCTTAGAAGATCGTCAGTAAAGACACCAAACAGGACAGGGCCCAACACTGATCCCTGGGGGACACCACTGGTGTCTGGCTGCCAACTGGATGTGGCACCATTCACCCCCTGGCTCTGGGCCCAGCCTTCCAGCCGTTCTTAACCCAGTGAGGAGTGCCCCTGCACAAGCCATGGGCTGACAGCTTCTCCAGGAGAATGCTGTGGGAGACAGTGCCAGAGGCTCTGCTGCAGTCCAGGTAGACACATCCACAACTTTCCCCCCATCCACCGGGCAGGTCACCTTGCCATAAGAAGAGGTCAGGTTGGTCAGGTTGCCTTTCTCAAACATCTGCTGGCTGGGCCTGATCCCTTGATTGTCCTGCATATGCAGTGTGATTGCACTCAAGATGGTCTGTTCCACTGCCTTGCCAAGCACCAGGGTCAGGCAAAGGTAGAGTGATAAACTCACACTTGTCCAGAGCACATTCATAAGTAGAGCTGTGTATGTCTGATAATCAAGAGTATCAAATTAAAATTCATTATTTTGCATTGAGATGCATATCACAGTTTCTGATGAAGTTATGTCAGCTCCTCCTCTCACAACAGCCCTCAGCTTGCTGCCTTGAGTGTCAGACTCAGAAACACCTGTTGGTTTTCATTGTGACAAAACCTACAAAAATATCCCTGATCCACCAGAAGTAATCTAATGCAATTTTCCTTTTCTCTTAGCAATGCAAACAAAACTGCTTTCATCTCAGTCATGTCTCTTTTGTTTTCTTCTTTTCACCAATGGCAAGACAGCCAAACGTAATGTAAACACTCATCATCAGCCAGTAAAGGCTAGCTGGTTTAGCTAGAAGTTGGGTTCGTGAAATGAATTGATTGAATAGGATCTATATCCATATTTTTAAGCAGCCAGAATAAGTATGGTGGACTCAAAGTCAGACAGCCAAAATTTTTGCTATCTCTTCCTGACATAATGTAGCAATGAAAAGCATTGAGTTAACATGCACCATTTTCAGTGTCAGGTATTGCAGCAAAAAGATAGAGCACAATCTTTCAGTAACAAGGGTCCCTTCAAATCCTCATCATTAGGCATTATCAGGACCCAGAAAACTACTTGAAAAAAAGTTGTCCAGTGAATTAGCCTTTTTTTCTGGCCTGTTTCCAACAAACCTATTCACTATTTAAACATATTTGTTATTTCCCACAACCAACCTGGCAAAGGCAATCTAATAGCTCCCCCATAACTCATCTGGCTTCAGCTGGTCAGAAGATCCTTTGCTGGCCCTTCTGCAAACTATTTAACCACCAAATATCAGCTGCTGTTCTGCATGAACAAGGAAAGCCATCAGAGATTGTCCCTTTTCATCTGCAAAGTCAGAGTATGTGGCAAACTTATTTTGACTGCAGAAATTAATGATCCTGGTTATTAAAGGGAGGGGTTTATAACAGTAAGCTGCTATTGTTTTTAGTATGCAAGAGCTGTTTCAAGCACAGAAAAGAAGCCAGGTTCTTGGAGACTTTCATCTTAGCAGAACAACTTCCTTCTCCTTATAATCACAGAAATAAATCTATTTTCTCTACATCTCATCTGTGAACAGAGGACACAATTGCTGAGGCCTCCTCTTGAGGTGTCACACAACCCCTTTACACCTGTGTCATGATCTGGGTACTAAGGGCCTTAGAAAAAACCCTGCCCAAAGTAAGGTGCAAATGAGACCATATGCCAGTGACAATAGTGTGGGGTTTATTTGACAATAAATATGGGAGAGAAAATAAGAAATAGGAAATAGGTGGTGGGGACAGTAAGGGGTTGACAGAGACAGAATAGGGAAAAGATCACCACTCCATGGATGACAACGATGTTCCACTGATCCTCTCCAGCTGATCTTCTGGGTGGTGAAGGTCCCTCCCAAGAGCAGGAAATCTGATGGGTTAATAGGTGCTCAGGCCAGGAAAATCCAGGCACCTCCCTGGGGCAGGGGAGGTTTGCCACTGTCTCTTCCAGCAGACTCTGGATTTGTTGCACCACGTGCAGTGCTGTGGTGCAAGGCTTCAGGAACGACTCTGGGGGCACTTCAGAGGCCAAAGTTCACTTGTCTGTTTCAGGTGATTTTAGGATGGGTTTTCCCTTTATCAAATCTCAGCAGTTTGATTTTCAGTCCAAAGTGCCAGCCAGTTATCTTCAGGGAGGCTTCTTCAGTTGTAGCTTCTTTATATATTCTTTTATATAGCTTTTGTTATAATGAGCAGAACTTTGTGGCAATGTTTAAGGCATGAACTATTTCAGTCTCTGACAACCTGTAGTGAAGAAAATCTGTTCAATAATTGAGTACCAGAGTGTCTCCAAAAGCCACACAACTGTTGCGGCTCATGTTTGTTTTAGTTTAATTTAGTTGTTGTTAAGATTTAATGTTAATGGTTTATTCTCCTGTTCTCCCTCATGTTCACTCCCAAGTTTGTTCATTCCCAAAGTTGTGTCCTCCCACCAGTTTCCTTTTATGGCTTTTCCCCACCCTCTGTTCCAGTCCTTTCCCCATCACTCACTGTTATCTAACCCCTTGTTCCAGCTCCTTCCATGCCAATCCTCCCCAGAGCCAATCCCGTTCCTGTCCTTCCCCCTGGGTGTTCCGGGGTGTCACCCAAACCTCAATGTCCCATTGGTGCCCGTGACCCCTTCCCTCCTCCCATCTACCCTGATTTGTCCACAGACCCATGGCTCACTCCTTCAGCTCCAGCCCTGAGTTATCCCCGTTGGACAATGTGTTGTTCCCACCCCTGATTTGTGTCTGTATAAAATCCTGTGCACAGAGCTGCACAGGGCTCTTCTCGCCTGTTTCCCTTCAACCCCAATGAACCGTTTGGTTGGAACCTCAGACCTGGAGAGCCTCTCTCTTGCTTCTCTACCCAGACCCTGGACGTGGTGAGGCACTTTGTGCCTGGGAGCATCGGCTCTGAAGGTTCAGCTGAAGGCACAAACCCCACGCCTCAGCTCTTCCCCACACCTGGCGCGGTGCCGGTGTGCTTTGAGCTAGCCTGGGCTCGGTCAGCCGCATCACACAACTTGCTAGAAGATTTCCTTCCTTTCTTTGGGATAAGCTCCCTCAAAAGAAGGGGCAGACTTTTTTTCATTTTTCTCTTTCTTTTTTAGTACATTCAACACTCAGTCTTTGCAAACAGGGAGGGCAAACTGTCGAGTATAAGATCGTCAATGCACAAATAAAGAAACTTTATCAATGGAAAAGTGATGTTGTCTCAGTCTGTACAGGTGAGGGTTCACACAGGTTTTCCTTTGATATTACATGGCCTGAAATAGATGAGATGTCTAATCACTGACCTTATGATAATAATGACCTAAAACCTTGCACACTATCACAGCCAAAGAAATTATGACTGAGTACATGAGCTCCTGTTCAAAGGTGACAATGACAATAGAGGTACGCAGCTGAACTTCCACTGAAAATTGTGGGCCTGGAATAAAGAATAAAAATTACACTGACTTCCAAATAACTCCCATCTCCACAGCTACAGCCATTTCCCCTGTTTCTTTGCTTAAAAAACCTGTGCAAAATTCAGAGAAACAAAAGTATTTGTTATGAACAAATACTTTAATTTTTTCCTTTGTTTATCTCTTATGGCACTGTATTGTGCACTAGAACTGTGTTACGCAAGAAACTCTCTGTGAGAGTTACTGATATAAAAGCCAACAGAAGGTTCCTTATTTATTTAAATTCATTGTTTTACTCTTCATAGTTCAGTAGGATCCTCATTAATGTAACTGTTGGCAACTGGTTATCAGAGTAAAATAATTAATTAATATAGCTATTTAACATGTTCAGCTTTTTGCCCTGATGCTTAGAGCCAAAGCCTGCTCTCAGGCTCTCTGAGAATATCCCATAGATTTTGGTAGGATTCTATTGACTTTATATTCTTGTTAATAATGAAAAATTTTACTTTGCAGCTTGCTCATCTGAAGTATTTACTTCTTTTTCTGATGATTTTCTGACCATTTTGTGTAACTTCTTTAGTTAAGCTTGTTAGAAACACTCAGTAAGATTCACTCTGAATTTAAATAATGAATCATGCTTTCAGACTTTTCATGTAACAATTACTTCTTTTTAGGTCGTTCATGTGAGTAATCCTAGTAAAACAAATTAATCCCTGCAAGCCTGCAAGTCAATGCATCTGCCTCCATTCTGACCAGATTCTTTACATTCTTCAGTCTTCTAAAAAGAGATTGAGTTTTACTACACACTGGGATAAAGAAACATCTCCTACATACCCTGCAGTGCATAAAGGAAACAGGTGCTATTCAATATAAAGTTAGCAAAACTTTCCCTCCAAACTTTACAATTGAGCACTCTCTATCTGGTGTTCCTTGCATTTGTTTCTTGCTTTTTTTTTTTTTTTTTTTTTTTTTTTTTTTTTTTTTTTTTTTCCCTGAAAAAAATAAAATCTCTCTCTTATTTCTTGCTCTAGAAAGAAGCATTTTCCCAAGGCTCTTCATCCAAAACCGAAATTTGAGTGATCGCTGTGCATTAGACAGCTTCATGGACCCTGGCCTTTCACCTCTGACAGTAAAAGTGTAAAGTCTTTGTTGATCATGTTATAGCTGCAGGGAAGGCAGCTGTGATTTCTGGTCCATGCAATTAATTTCCTAATGATTTGTGTAGGTGGCTTGGAAAGCCTGATGCTGTGTTTATGTTAATGTGTATGGTGCATAGGTATGCATACAAGTGTGAGGAAGAAATGGATCCTTCCTGCTGGAATATCATTCAGCATTCCCTAAAAGCACTGCAGCAGCTATCAGGGAGTTATGTCAAATATCAGGGTTTGCCTAATAAAAAAATAAAATAGTGGATCATATTGTGGGGAGGTAGAAAAAGAATGTTTTAATCCAAGGTTAAAGAAATCTCAGCATCCATGAAGGGTAATCTTAGTTCAGTGTTGAAGAGGATGTTAGAGAGAAATATAATTAGTGAATGTCTTAATGTACTAAAAACATTGAAACTTCATTAAATTTAGAAAGAAGTTTTCCTTCACATTTAAAATCTAGGCCATATCTAAGGCAAATCTAAGCTCTCAATAGTTCAGTAGGAATAATGAATCTGCAAAGACCCTCTTCACACATCTGCTGCAAAGCTTGTTCTTCTTTGTATATACTCATTGTAACTGTCTTTTCTGACAAATAATAGGGACAAAACCTGATCCACACCAGCAAAATTATATTCTCTGCTGCCATCAACCTAATTCCCATATTTCATTAACATTCAGAAATTATTTGCAAATTAGTTGTGTTTTCTTATACAGAAAAGTGTTCTTGAGTTTATCTCTCAAATTAATCCCTAAGTATGCACCTGAGAGAAGCAATAGTCTTTGCAAATGGCCAGGAATTTGAACCTAGCCTCAAATTTCAATTGCTCATGTCTGTGTTGTCCTTAACTTGTGGTGTAAGACTTGAAAATAATCCAATTACATTTCTTCAGGAAATGTCACAGCATTATTTGGCTTCCTGAATGTGTGTGCATGTGTCTGTGTGTGTCTCTGTATGTGTGCACTCTCTAAAAAGCCAAAACAAACATTTCAAAGGAAGAGAAGATAGTATAAACAAAAGAAGCATATTTCTTGTCAGAAGTATACAGATTAGGCATATTGAAATCAAATAATATTTATTATAGCCTGGCCCATTGCAAAAAAAAGGTTCCATCATTGCTGCTGAACATTTTATTTTCTACAAATGTGCCCATAGTATTGAATGGCTGCTGGTCAAGGTGAGTAAGGTGAAATGTCTGTTTTGAGTTAATATCCACTGCCTTTCACCAACAAAAGTAAATTTGTTTCCACAGGACAGTCATTATTAATACTTTTATCCTTTCAAAGGATCTATGCAAATTTGTTTTACATATTGTTCACTGGAACATCAGTCTCAAAATAATTCACAAATATGAAAAAAGAAAAGAAGAAAAAAGAAAAAAATAAAGAAGAATCACATCAGGTTCCTTTCAAATATTTGACAACATCCTTGCCTTGCAAACTTTCTCAATGCCTTTTCTTTTCCCCAAAGAAACATCTTAAAACAAGACATAGATGAACCAGGATTATCTCTACTGTCAGCGAGAGTTTTACAGCCTATGATTATACCTGTGCCTGCAAATAGCAACAGGGGGAAAATTACTAATAAAGAGCTGCCTCCCCACACAAGCATTTTGGTTAAATAGCAGCAGATCTCACATGCACAAAAGAACTTTTTCCTTTTAGGTATTATCTATATACTTTCATTTTGATTATAGATGTGATCACTCAGTTGTAACAAAAAGCATTACACTGACCAAACACAAAACATTTTAATGGATAGACACAGTCATGGTAGATTTCATCTTGTCCCACTGGGGAAAAAGGAAGTGGGGTCAGGCTTTTCTAAGATTATTAATATTACTAGGAGGGAAGGCATTACTTCCTAAAAAGACACTTGTCAGGCATATCCTCACAGGCTTCTCACCCCTCTTTTGAAAGCAACGGTTGGTGGGACCTTCACACATTGGGACCTACATTTAGCAAAGGCTGTCTGGTTAGTTAACACCTGAGGCTCTCCAAACTAATCCTGGCCCCACCAACCAAAACTCCACAAACTGCAGAAGGTGAGGTGCTCCAGTGGGCATTGGGGGCCACAGACGCCATCTGTCCCATAACTTGGGGTAATATCTGTTTGACTGGAGATAGGCATATGTACAGCTGCTTCCTCTCACATGGTTTGCCACAGTGGGAATTTTTCTCTGGATGCACTAACCAGGATGTGGGAACCAGAGCTCCTCTCTGCCGGGCCTGGAGTGAGTGCCATCCTGGAACAAATTTCTTCCTTCTGTGTTTATCTCCAATTCCTACTGTGGTGGCTTATCTTACAGCAAGTTCCTACTGGGGCCTACTTGAGACAAGTAACTGTGTCCTTTACAAGTGGTTGCACTTCAGACTAAGAGGTTTACTTGTTCACAAGCACTTAATCTACTGTAAAAAAAAGCAGTCTCCATTTCTGATGTCGACAGTGCTTTTGGTATATTCTTTCTTGTCCCTATACTTCTTTCACCTTTGTCTCCAGGTCAAATCTTAAGCATCTGTTTAGAATTAAGTGCCCAGATTTTCTTTTTGATAACACCAATGTTACACTGCTGACTTCAGAGAAACTCTGTTTTTCCAGATGCCTTATCACTGACAGTGGCATGGTCCCAGCCTTCTGACCCTGGCCCATACACTATGAGGAACTTCCTGTGACAAAAACTTCCTCTCAGGAAACATTTCATACAATGGATCTCCATTTGTCCTGGTGCCATGCCATTTCCAGGGCATGCCACCAGGAAAAATATAAACCAGGGAAATATTCCTTGTGAGAAGACCAGAACTTTTCTGAGTTTTACCTAGAAACTGAAACCCTGATAGCCAAAAGGTGGTAGATAGATAGATAGATAGATAGATAGATAGATAGATAGATAGATAGATAGATAGATAGATAGATAGATAGATAGATAGATAGATACTTAGATACTTAGATACTTAGATACTTAGATACTTAGATAGATACATACCTAGATACATACATACAAAGATAAACCCAAAGTATTCCTTAAACTTTGCATCTGCAATCTTCACTAGCACACCAGAAAGTAAACCAGAAGGTAATCTTATTTCTCAGAAGCCATAGCTCTTTTATTTTCATTTAGTATTTTCTACAATTTTTTTCATCAAAGAATAGAGTCATGTAGAGAAGACAAGAAATGTGAGAGATATTTAAATTTCACACAAGAAAGAGCAAAAATGCCTGTAAAAGTATGTGAAAGGAAACAAAGAAAAGAGTTTATGGTGGTACAAATGATTGTAAACTGGTCCTGAAATTCCAAGATATTAACAGTCTGTGATTAGACATTATGTGATGATCATAATGACCCATGCCTGAATCAAAGTCCTCAGATCAAGGCTGCTCAGAGCAAGACCTGAAACAAATTAACTTCCATGTTAAAAACAATCCTGTCTAGTCTTAACTTGTATTAAATAAAGGACACAAAGTGCACTGCCCAGAATACCCAAGGCAGAAGTTCCAAAAATTTTAATATTAGTGTTACATTTGCTATGGCACCCAAGCTCAATATTGACACGCTAAGAAGCATGCAGGAAGAGAAATAGTCTCATCCTTCAAAAAAAAAATCTATTATACTTCAGTATTTTGCAGAAACCAGTTCTGTAAAGTAAATATGTTTTCACAAGTGGCATTACTGGCTCAAACTAACTCCTTGTATGAGTGTTGGATTTTGCAGATGGAGACTATGATCAGCTATGCCTGAATTTCTATTAATTTTAATTTGGACACTGGCCATCGATCCAGATGTGGTAAAACTATTCCAATAGTTTGCATACACACAGAGAAATGTCACAAGGAAAATGTGTTGTGAGGGAAAGAGATCAGAGCTTCCATTACCAACAACTTCCCTTTAAAAACATTGATAAATAGATTGGACAGAAACAAAACAAAAAAAACAAAACAACCAACCAAACAAAAAGCCCAGGAAAAAAACCTAAACAAAAAAACCACCATCCCCCCCCCCCAAAAGAAACCCCCACACTTCCCCCACCCTCCCACCCCAAAAAAATAAAAAAAGAAAACAAAACAACCAAAAGAACAAAGAGAACAACCCAAACTAGTAAAAACAGCACAGGTTGTAAATTACTGTCAGGTAAGCACTGATTTTTACAACTGTAGTGCACACTGCTTTCTGGACTTCAGATCTTGTAACCAGTTTCACCATCAGTGGAATTCAAAATTACAGGAATCATAATTCCCTTGTTCCTTTTCTTCTTCTACTCAAATAATTTATGTGGGCTTGACAAGATTGATCCTAACTGGGAGTGAAGCCTATTAAAATATAAGAACAGCTCACTCTTATAAGAAAACCCGGTACAGCCCAGGTCCAATGCCTTGTCTCCTACAGCAGCAATAAGCAGAGTAAAAGACTCAGCACCAATGTTATTTACCTCTGGTTATTCTGTTAGCCTCTTATTTCCAGTTCAGGGAACAGATCTGAAATGAATTGCCTTTTCTGCAAGCCCCTGCACATCTGCCTCCTGAAGACCCTATCCATTTTCTTCTGGAATGAAGGTGAATTGCTTGTATTTGCCTTGAGCAGCATTCTGATCTTGCACATGATGCATTGAAATGGGGATTTAATTGCATTGCTACTCTGGTGGAAGAATTCTACCTGCTTTCCTCATGTCACTTAATACCCTGTAGAGCATTCATGTGTAAGTGATCCAGACTTGGGTTTAGACAGTAACATATTTGAGCTATCCAGAATACTGCATTTTTTTTTTTACACCAATGAAAATAAATCCACTACCCTGTTCTTAGAAATTTTACATCTTGATTCTTCCTAAGTCAACAGAAAAGATTCAGTACTGAGCTACCTCTGCTGGAAGGATATTCTGTTTTGTCCATATCACGAGGGTAAAGACTTTTTGCTGCTGCACAGTAATTGAAGCATAACAATTTAATAGCTTTGATTTTAGTCCACCATGGACAGACTTTGATTGAAGCAGTAAAGAGAAACAAATTATGTTTGTGTGGTGTCTTTGGGTATGGGAGATTTAAGTTAATTTCTTATCTTTCTGCATCCCCTTGATAAAACCACTTAATCTCTCCGTGTATTAGTTTCTTCTCTATAAAAGGATGAACATCTGTCAGGCTTTACAGTCACAAACTGAAATAATATTTCAACAATATTACCAATAAAGGAAATTTATGCTGAATTAGACCTTATCTTTCTGTTGGTTATTTTTTGTGAGTTTGTGTGTGTATGTTTGTGGTTTTTTTGGTTTGGGTTGGGTTTTTAAGTCCTTCAGGAATCATTTGAAGAAGAAGGAATTTGGAACGATCAAAGTAAGTTTTGAGGTGAACGGAGACAAGCTCACTCTGTGGCCCTTGCCTCTCCCCAGGCTGTTCACCCTGTGTAACTTTTGTCTACCCATGTGATAAATGGACAAGGCACAACCCTTACTTAGACATTTGCTGAGTCTATTGAGGACTCTTGTTGACCAAATAACACCTCTATTTCTCTAATCAAGGCACCTGAAAGCTACCAGCATAAAATCAGACTACATGAATTGCCTTACAAAACAAAACAATCCAAAGCAACCGAAAGCCTCAAAAGACAACCCCAGAAACCTCAGCCCGTGGCACCTGCACTGCCCCAGCCAAATGGTGTTTGCAATGCTGCAATGGCCTTGCATAATGAAAGAGTTTCCTTCCAGCGGCAGGGACAGAGTCTGAATTATTAGTTACTCTATCAAACCTACATTTAAGGAGTAAATTAGCATCTTTTCTGCAGCTGGCACTTCCAGGCCATATTGAACATCCACGCTAAACAGAGAACCCATGCTGACAAAGAGATAGAAATTCAGAGCTGGCCAACAGTTCTGAATATGAGAGAGAGTTTCTTACTGAGAAACACTACATGCCAGGTTCTCACAAAGACATAAACTTCAATGGTTTGTGTTAACCTTATCATGACTCTTAATATTCACTTCCTCACATCACTTCCTGGCTTTTTCCACACAGATATTTATGCTACTGCTGTTTACTCCTGACACTTATACCCACTTACAAAGATGCCACAAGTCAACACAAACAATGCTGCAAATAAATCTTTCCATTTTCAGCAACTGTGTGTCTTCAGTGAGAAAGTGGGAATTTTGTTTCTTCCCAAAACTTCCTTTCAAAACCCCAAAACCCCAAGAAATTAAACATTTAAAAGGTGTTGAAAGAATCCACGTATCACAGAAAAACAAAATTCTAGAATCTTACTGGGCAATCAGTCTCAGTAGTCTTTTATCCATGACTTCAGAAAGTACTAAGATAATCTCTAGGCATTGACTTAACTACTGATCACACCTGTGAAACCTCTGGAGTTTAAGGGATATTTAAGAAAGGAAGACAGACAAGGTGAGCCACACAACTATTTTCTGTGATCCCAAAACCCCCAAATAATTTAAATAATTTCCTCAATCTAACATTACTGAACAAAATTGGATTTTCTTGGGGCTGACTTACCACGGCCACAGAGTGATGATCTAAAACTGGTCTACAAAATGAATTTCACTCCACTCATTTGAATTCAGGTATATTCTCCAGGAAAATGCATGTTCCCATTAACAACCAATTCCAGAAGAAAAAATAAACATCCTCAGCAATTGATACCTTTTGCATCACAGTAATTCATACTGCGGTAGAAATGGAGTTCAGCACTCTCAGTGTTGTAACTCCTCATGCTGCATGTCAATAGTCGAATGTAAAAGTGGAGGCTTGGAGTAGGTAGTCTCAAACAGAGACAAAGAAGAGTCGTGGATCTTAGACGGGAATATTCTGATGTATCCATGTATTGCCAGAAATAAAAAAAAAAAGATAAATATTCTTTCAACCGTGCCCTGTACAAGTTTTACTGCAAAAGAACTCTAGAGGGAGGCAATATTTAAACAGATCCAGAGCTGAGTTGGCCACAGGGGAAAGGAGCCTCCAAGTTGTAAACTCACTTATACAGATGCTGTCCAAGTCCACTTATCTAGATCCTGCGTTACAGATCCTTGCTAAACTGTATATTTTGTAATGCTATTTAAAAAGAAATCCAACTACAAGCCTTTTTTTATTCCCATAATTTATCATTTTTGTGTTTTAAAAAAGGCTTAATATAGTTAGTTTCCTTTGTTGAACTCCAATATAAATTTGTTTTCTTTATACTCAGGTATAAACTTCAACATAAGTGAGTTTTAACATAATCTCAAATAGTCATCAAATTACACACACAAAATCTTTTAGATAATCAGTATAATTCACATTGCTCTTTCCAAACAATTTTTTCTTAAAGTACTTGTGCAATTTCCTGAGCAGAAATGCAAAGGACTTCTGCTAGTATGATGTACTCCAGGCACCAAATTTTCATTGACATGAAAGGGATTTAGATACTTAACTTATTTGATAGACTTGGTTCTTCTTCATTTTAAAACAGTTTACAGGAGATAAAACTATTTTTGCTGCACACCTGTTAGTGCCAACTTCTGTAGACTGATTGAAAAATATTGACATCTTAAATATTATACACAGAAGGAGTACAATATACAATGATTCCAAATACACTGATTTTTGCATTTGGGAAACACTCCTGACCACAGTACGTTTGTCAATCTGTGTGTCTTAGAGCTTCAGTTCCTTCTGTTCTGTGTCAGGTAAGCACTTCTAGGAGTCCAGTCTGGTACTGATAGTATATGAGGCATGGATATTTTCTGAGCTTTATCAACAAAATGGCATACATAGATAGCACAAGTGCCTGCCTGCCTGCTTTTTCACACCTACTCCAGTAAGAGCTATTAGCCTTTAGCTTTAATGAGCAATTCAGCTCATTAAAACATATTAAAAAAAATCGAGGGAGGTTGCAAAATATCATGGTTCTGGCCAGATAAATGTGAAAGGGGCTAATTCTGTTATTTGATACCATCTTATGTCACAGGCAGGGGCAGGGAAAAGGGACTGTCTCTCACTCCCAAGAAGGGCATTCCTTTCCAGTTGGGAAAAATATGGTTCATCAGGTCAGGCTGGGCCCTGCAGTAAGCTTTCTTGAGTGTGAATCTTTCTCTCTTTTTGTATACTTTTGTTATTAATACTCTTGCTGTTACTGTTTGTTTTCTTATCTCAACCCACGATCTTTGTTTTGTGTGCTCCCAGTTCTTCTCTCCCACCACACTTCCAGGGCAGGGGGAGCAAGGAAGTGGCAGTTTGGTTTGGAAAATCTCAGTGGGAAAAGTAAATCAAGGAGTACCATTCCTAAATCACAACACAAAGGGGAGAAATTAAGATCGTAAGATAGATGAAGGGGATGAGGGGAAGAATTTACAATTTCTGAGTAAAGAAAGTGTCTCAGGCTGACATTCTGCAAAGACTTCCCAAGAAATTATTTAGTGCTGAGAATAATGTTGCCCCTGAATAATGAAGATGTTTGTTCGCAGAAATGCTGAAAGACTGACATCAGTCAAAGTTAACAGCAGCATCTCTGTTCATGCTTTGTACCCTGGAGGGATGCCAACCTGTGCCTCAGGTCTTCCTGATTTTGAATCCATAGAGGAATGTGATGATGACTGATGTGACACTTGTCTCAATGTTTGGCTTATGAAGGCATCTTTGGTATCGTCTCTCACCTACTTTTTTCTTTCCTTTGTAAATATCCTTTTATTTCTTAATTGGAGCCTAGTAAATATGAATATGTCATCAAATTTCATAAGCCAAATTTAACACTGAGGCTAATACTGATGGTATTCCCTTTTTCTCTGAGGTAGACCCTTTATTCCCTTGTTTATAGCCCCATATACCTCTTTTGGAGAGGTTAAGGAACCCCAGTAACTTTGAATCCTTCTTTAAAATGGAATAACCCCATATTCAGCTTTTGTGGAGCAAGAAAGGAATAAGAATCCCATTTCCTGATCACTACCCCCTTTACATTTGATTGCAGTTGTTGTAACACTAAGGCTAAATATATAAAAAATGCCCATACAGCAAAACTTCAGAAACTGCACATAATGTCCACAAAGTACTCACAGTTATTTATTACATCTTATTAGCTTGCTCTCAGGTCCCTAGGTCATGCCAAAGGTTAAAGAAAATCCCTAGCATTGGAGAGGATTAGTAGCCAATAGATAGAATAGAATACAATAGAACATTGTAGCCAAATGTTGTAGAAAGACTGTAAGAATTGCTGTAAAATGTAAGCTTCATTTATCTTTGGACACAGGATATGACGAGGTCCCCAGTGAATGCACCTCACTTGCAGTCTCAGCCTGCAGCAAGACCTCTCCTGCTGGGACACTCCACAGCCACCAAGTAAAGATTCATGGAAAATAAAAAGGAAAGAATTCAGCTTCTTCTTCTGTAGTGGACAAAAGAACAGTAATATAACCCTTGTAGTTCCTTGTCTTCTCTTCAATAAAATAGCATGTTAACATCACATAAACCTGACCCTAGTGTTTTGGTTCTCAAGTTGTTTTCCAATTGGATCCCATAAGAGAAAAAACCCCACATTTCTTTACCCTTAGGGTGCTTCTCTTTTCACCTTTCAAACACCTACTATAAAAAGTGGAATCAGCGTAACTTTGGAAAGGTACCAGGGGTCTTTTGTCAGAGGAGCTTTTAGGGATCACTATCAGCTTCTCTGTTATAATCACATACCTGTTAAACCAGTTAGAGGAGAAACAGTTACTGTTATCACAGGAATTCACATGATTTGACTCTCTTTAACATAAAAGGTACAATAAATACCTCAGAAAATATTCTTGCATGGCATTTGAGAACTTGGAATTACTGTCTTGAATTGCTTTGCATTTTTCTTGCCTTCTCTGTTAGAGTGGGACATAACTTTCCACATATAGGCTTATGTCTTTTTTTAATTCAGTGGCAGGGGGCAAATTAGCAAGCGACTGCATATGTGACACAAAATGTGTCTTTGGTATGGCACCACAGTATCAAGGGGTTAATTAGGAGATATCTTATGTCTCTTGCTTCGAGTTCAGACCCTCTGCTTCAAAAAGCTGCTTTTTATGTCTTCAATTTGAGCTTACATGTGGTGGTGAATTTTAAACTTGGATAAATGAGAGACTTGCTTTTCCTTCAAACAGTTGCAGGACCAATACATCCCCCAGGATGACTAGTACAGTCTAGCCGTAAACAGAGAAATTCAGCAAGTTCAGAAAGAGGTGCTTCTTGTCTCTCCACCTCAGTAAGTAGAAGTAATTCTACAATACTTCAGAGGAGTCCTCTGAAGATACACCAAGGAGAAGCAGAGGAGGACCTAGATAAGACACAGATCTGCTCCCCATGAATGCAGAACTATGAAATAAAGTGTGCAAGTGGTAAGCTGGAAGCTATGAGTTCTTTGTTTAACCAATGACAAACTGTTTCTCTAAGCTTTTGGATCAGCATTCCCTAATACAGCTGCCTTCTGCTGCTCACATGTCACAGACTGTCATGAGTGTGTGGCTGCACCTGAATGAGCTGACTTCTCAAATAAAATCACCGTCATTCACAATCCTCACAGTTACAGATCCCATTATTGTGATACAGGCTGAAGCAGCACATAGTTGGAGAGGCTACAAGTTACACAGAATCCTTACATTAAATTGTTTTTCATCATTTCTTTCTTCCACACTATTGCCTACCCCTTGCTGTGCTTCACTGGTACTGTCCAGTTCCACAAATTGATTTACAAATGCTGCAGAACACCTGTTCATTATGGAACTTACAACTGCAACAGTGAATAAAAAGCTGAGGAGCATTTCACAAGAAAATGCTGATATGAAACGTTGAGACAACTGCACAATGGGTAGAGACAGGTGAAACTCAAAGACTGACACAAATCTCAATTTAAACAGATGCAGAGATATTGAAAAATATACCACAGCCCAGAGGTCTTTGACTCTTCCTTTTCTTTCAAGTGAGTGCTTAACTCCAATTACATTGATAACTGTATGAAATCTACTTGAAATGGCATGGTTCCATGTTGGTTTTAATGAAACAAATTTTGACAAAAAAATGGTTATCACTTGGAATGAATAAGTTTTTCACTCTGAAAAAGGGTGGTAAAACCCCAGAAAAATAAACAATATGCTGCTGGGACAGTTTGGATACAAACACAGGAAATGGATAGAAACACTTGATAAATGGATATGGATATTAAAAATATAAATGGTCTGTCTATAAAACCAAATATGAGTGTTAAGAAAAAGACATCTTTATTTTCCTTCTACAGAGCTATGCTGGTGAACAAAATAGAAGTGACCAGGAGCAACAGAAGAAGTTTGAAAAAAATTCTAGGATTAAGGCATGTTTTCTTTGCTTACATGTAGCCAGATACAGCTGGTTCATCTTGACCTGTGCTTACGGAACGATCCATAGTCATGGATGAATTGAGAAATGAATGAATAAGCAGGTACTTCCTGCTTTGTCTCTTTCTGCTTCTTTTGCTAGCTATTCCTTCTATGAGTAAACATGGAAGGCTTCTCTAGATATGAGAAAGTATGAACCACTGCAAAATCACACAATCCATGTGGGTCTTTAGAGTGTGATGGAAGTAAATGTAAATTTCGGGTTTTTTTTTTTTTTTTTGTTTTGTTTTGTTTTGGTTTGTTTTGGTTTTTTGTTTGTTTTTTTTTGTTGTTTGTTTGTTTTGTTTTTGTTTGTTTTTTTTGTTTTTTTTTTTTTTTGTTTTTTTTTTTTGTTTTTTTGTTTTTGTTTTTTTTTTTTTTTTTTTCAGAAGCATGGTGTTTTCTAGAAAGCATGTCAGAAAATTTAAGGCAAAAGATTCTGCTGCAGCTCTTGGCCTAGGCAGTGTTCAGGAGCAATGTATGAGGAGAACTATACCATATGGTAGCCTGGATGACTTAGTTAAGGCCTCAGTCAGAATCACCAGCTTAAATCTTGTTAAATGTAATTTTTACAGATGAAAGCAACATGGAGCAAAAAATACATGGATTGCATTAAAAGGAGCTACAAACAAAGAAAAAGGGAGGAAAAAGAAGTGACAGAAGAACCAGGAAAAGATCAAAGGACAGTGAAAGCTGAGGGATTGAAATAGAAGAGTTTGTGAGAAACAGTGAAAGACTGAAAGAAATGTAGAAGAAAAAGTGTACATGACTTACCAAAACTGCTGCCTGATGGCATCAGCATCCTCTTCAGCCTCCCGAAAGCTTAGCCTAAGCTGGTCCTGCATGCTCACCTTCTCTGTTGCCCTCTGAGCCAAAGGGAACAGCTATGCCACATCTCATGTTCCAGTCAGCAGTGTGCTCTCACAGGTTCTCTACTTCTGTATAATCTAGAAGACATGACTAGAATTTAGGTTATGAGCCATCTAAGTGGATACAAGTTGTTCTTTTGTTTGGTTTTCTGCATACAGTTTGTGCTGTAGTTTGCAACTGTGCATCACTACAATTTAGTTCTGCATCAGTGGTATTATCTATGTTGAAGTAGTGTAGAACAGCACCATGTCCATGCTGCTGCTTTTGCTGGATTAAACTGTTTCATCCACTCTTTTCATTGAGGACTAATTTTAAATATAAATTTACTTTCTGTTCTTATACTGGGCTGTTCTTCCTACCCTCTGTCAATCCACTGTTCCTTGTGCCCTCAAAACAGCTATCAGGCAGAAAAGAGATCAGGAATAGCTAAATTAGTATGAACATACAGACTGCCTAAGGACATTAATTTGGATCTTTGTGCTTTTAAAAGTCAGTAATTGCCTTGAAACATTCAGCAGTACCACTCTCTTTGATGAGAACTGGCCAGTGAATGACAATTTTTTTCCCAGGGAATGAACAGCATTGCACAGGCATTATTTTGTTAGACAATCACATCAATAATCCTTATTAAGTTGCTTCTCCTGACTGTAACAGTATTGCTGAATGTGTGAAACAAGATAATGGACTGATACAAAATACTCCAAAACCAATGCCATAACCATTGATTGTTCCTGACTGTAATGACATTATTCATCCACACATGAGATTTGCACCCTGTTTTGTTAACATCTGGGTCATTTAATTCCTTACACCACTGACTCACAGGTGGCCCCAAAATAAAGGACAGAGAACAAAATTCTAACACTGCAGAGGAACATTTGTATCCAAATTTCCGGGTCAGCTCTTTATACAGAGGGCAGTTGGAGGAATTTAAATTTCCCCACCTCTAGAATGTTTAAGTAACCATACTTTTAAGTAACTCAAGTCCATCTCTGCATCTGCCACCTAACACAGGCAGTAAACTGTCTCCATGCAGTATACTTTTCCTTTCAAGACTTCCGTTCTGGGTAGAAATAATATCACATACTTTTTCTTTCAGTTAAAAAATGGCTTTTTCCTGTGAGTGGTAAGTTTTGTTTTGGAGGCAAATGATTATAGATCTGCCTTTACAAGCAGAGGAGAAAAACAAGATATAGACAGTTATAGATTAGAACAATAAATTGGGACAGAAAAGTAAAACAGGAAGCTGGAACTGCCTTCTTGCCTTCTGTTTCATAACTAGGCTGCCATATTAAATATCTGTGTGGACTAAACAGGGCAAAATAACCTCTTCCTATTGTACACTCTATTCAAACTCTGTTCAAACCTGATAAGATAAAGAGGAGAAAATGTGAGGATTTTGCCAACACTTTCATCAGGGAAGCAGCCATTCTACTATAACTTCACCAGAGACATTATGGTTTTGAGTTTACATTGCAATGATTTTATATTATTTTATTAATCAACACCATTAGAAATATGTGCAAACTACAGTTCTAATACAGAACAATATAAATGCAAAGTGTTTTTATTATCCTTCCATCTGGTAATCTTCAAGTGCTTTGCAGATGTTAGGAAGCCAAGCCCCATAATTCATGATGACATAATGTTTCAGAAAATCAAAACAAATTGCAATCCATGCTGCTTTTCTGGGTCAGATACTTGTTCAGGAGTTCACTGCATCACCAGGGCAGTTTAGTGAAATACACAGACCAGGACTGAGAGACGTTCTTCAAGAGGAAATGAGCCTTTTCTCTTAATCAAAAAATCTCCAATCTGTTTTAGAAATTATTTATATTGTCCTCAAATATACACTACCCAAGCAACAGAGAGTAAAAGGTAGATATGTCTCACTTTTCCAAGTTCAAAAGGTGCTTTTCAAAGATGGAAATAGAGGTAGAAATGTTAAGCAACTAGAATAATTTAAGAAGAAAAAAAATACTGCTGCTTCTAGACATACAAAAGGAGATCTCTGGCTTTTTCCTTTATTCAGATTTTTAATATGTTCCGTTCAGTTCTACTGCCTGAAAAGTGTCCACAATTCCTGGATTGTACTTAAAAGGAATCTGACCCACTGGCTCGTCAGGAAAACAAGAGAGTTTACCTTCCCATACAAACCACAAATATAACAAGGCTCTGTTAGAGATCCTGTGTATCACTGGTTTGTGAACAGAAAAAAACAGTTAGAACTTCTCCCCACTTTTAAAACAAGAACATTGCAACAAAAAGGGCTTCTCTTACCCCAGGAGATGCAAACTCAGAGGTAAGATGGTCATAGTGAGCAGACAGACTGTATCATATGAATGCTGCAAATTAGTCATTAGAAGGGTCTCATGATCCTTCTTGACTTCCCTTTCAATTCCTACCAAGATAAAATGCCATTCTTGGAAGAATGAAGCTTGATAAAGATGTGGATGTGCAGCAGTTGCAGCTGGATTTTAAACTCTTTGAAAGGTAAATGGTATAACTAACGGTTAAGACCCAAGTCTGCTCAGTGACTTTTAAAGAGGGATTTAGGTTTAGATTTACTCTGGTGATGCACGGGGGGAACAGCAAATTTCACAGGAGGCTGAACAAGAAACTTTCACTTGCAAACTTTAAAATCCATCCAACTTTAAGTTATCTACATTTTGAGAAGAGGAAGTTAGAGGAAGAAAGAGAAAAAGAAAGAAGAGATAATGATCGCTTTAGATCTAGCATAGTCTCAGCTGCTTGTAAATCCAAGGCAGTGGGGTGCATCAGTGTCACACCTGTGCCACTGCTTTTTATCTGCTCTGGTCTCCCAGGGCCCTCTCCCAGGCACCTGCCTGTGCTCTACTGTTCCCAGGGGCCCATGTGGCTAGACAGAGCCCTTTTGTGAGTTTTTTGTCTTGGCAGACAGTCTGGGATCAGACCAGAGGCTCAGGGGCAGGGTGTGCATCATTCCACCTGTACAGAACTCACCCTGCTTTGCCCCCTTCTTCCCCCACTTTTTCTACTTAGCTCTTCTGAGCCAGTAATCATTCCTTCAGTTTCTTAGTCTTCCATCTAACACTTAAGTTAGTTATAAAAGGCCACTGAGAATAGCATGTTGTGGAATGCAGAAATCTTATTAAGTTCACAGCATTTATTAACCCTAAGGTCTCTCTCTAGAACACTTGATAAGTTGAACAGAAGGTATATATCATTCTCAAACCTTTTATCCCTTTTGTCACTGTTATCTTTTCTGCTTATAAAAATTACCTCTGTCTGGATGTTCTTTAACATGAACATATGTAATGTTTTAAAATGAGCACTCAGAACAGACAGCATGGCTTCATAGCCACAGTATTTCCCATAGAGGGTGTTATTCCTATCAGAGATGGTATTACCAAAAACAAACTGCACTGGTTCTGTTGACAGATAGCCTAAGATAAAGTATTGAACAGAAAGTTTGGAAAAAGCTCGGCCTGCTTTTTGGGTTTTAGCTCGCTGAAGTGTTTTTGTTTAGTTTGTATGTGTTTATTGTAGACTACATGGTGCTCCATCAGGATCATTCCATCGGAACTGTTCTGCACAAACTACAGAAGCTGTTGTGCTGCTCCACAAACCTGTAGCTACTAATCCTCCTGCTTACCATTAAACATTGTGACAAGATCTGTAGACAAATGAACCTTCTTTCAAACCTATTTTCAAACAGGACAATTGCAACCACTTCACAACTTTGGCACAAATATTTCTTCTAAAAATGCCATTTGAAATTAAAAAAAAGAAATTCAGATGATAGTTTATAAGTATTTTCAGATCTATTTCTGCTCATAAACCTGGAAATAATGGAATTAAAGACATCTTTGAAAGCATGTGCATGTATTTGGACACAACATTCAAAATGCTTGTATTCCTGTATTATGATAAAATGTGTTACTACATCAAAAGCAAAACAGCATATTGAGGTTCACCTTTGCAAATCTCAAGAATCTGATCCTTCTGGATAGTATTCCCATTTATTCTTTAGATAATAACCAAAAAAGCCAGGATACACTGCTCATGTTTTGGGTATTCAATGTTTCTAAAGGAATTCCAAAGAGGCATGGAAGTAGAAGCTTACTATAGAAGAAACCAGCAAACAGTTAACAACTGAAAGAAGAGGAAAATGGAGCAGCCACTTATGCTCTGGCCTTGATACAACTGTACAAGTACTCTCAAATTCTCTTCTTCAGGAGGATTCACATTCAAAAATGAGCTGCTAGGTTCACTTCCTATTTTATTCATTTACATTCAACACTTAGTACACATATATCTTCTAATTTTCTATTATTTATATATCTCTATTTCTATGTAGCCTTTTTTCTTAAATAACATGTCTCTCATTATAATATCCATTAAAATTCTTAGAATTATTCACACTGTGACCTTTACCACTTCAGTGAATGTTTT
The DNA here is from genome assembly GCA_032173965.1 of Sitta carolinensis. Taxonomy (NCBI): domain Eukaryota; kingdom Metazoa; phylum Chordata; class Aves; order Passeriformes; family Sittidae; genus Sitta; species Sitta carolinensis. Next base: position 63,659,535 of record CM063313.1, read on the forward strand.
CTTGTGCCAGAAACCTGCATTCCTTTCTCACTACACAAATTCCACTGCCTGAGCAAGGATTGTTCACATTAAGTTCAAATCACAGGACTGAATCCTCCAAACCCTTCACATGCATAGTCATTCATAGGTCTCCCTTCTATGTAAGGTTTACACAGTCAGGTTTCCAGTTTATATGCAATGTTTTTCCATTGGAAGCATTTGGATTTCCATTTCTATCCTGGCTTTACCTCACTGACATTTCCAATTCCATTTCTTTGTACCCAGAAGATAGATTTATTGAAAAAAAAAGGTGTTTTTTTCACAATGAAAATGTATCTGTCAGTGTTAGACATATATGTATTTTGACTTCCCTGAGTTGAAATTTCATTAATATTTTTATTTGCATGAGTCTAGGGCGTAACTCAAATGATCCTACCAGGGTATCATTCTGAATTTATAATTTCTTTCTGCAGCTACTAGTTGAATAACTGTTATCGACCTAAATAACAAGTGGATTTTAAATGCTCATTTCCAGAGAAAGGGGTCAAATGTGTTCTTTTCAAACATCTGCAAGAGCAAAGGGAGTATGCATATTTTGAAATAGTGGCAGAATTTTGTGTTTACATTAGAAGGACATCAGTAATAGGCAATACAACATAGTAAAATCAAGAGGAAAATACTGATGATCAATTGACATTATCAGCTGTAAGATAACTGTTAATTAAAATAAAATAAAGGCATGACAGTGACAGTTCTATAAGCAGTGAAAGTTAAAAAATCCAAAGAAGAGGAAATAAAAGTGAGGGTTCTTTCAAGATGAAGAAATCAGTTTCAAAAATGAAATCCAGAGAACAAGGAGGAATACATGTAAAAAAGAAAGAGCTTAGGAGGAATGCTTTAAGGTGAAAGGAAGGACAAAGGCAAAGAAAGAAAAAGAGGAGACTGCCAGGTCGAGCAAAGGGAAAGGTTCCCGAGTGAAAGCAATGACTTTTTTCCCATCCTTTAAAAAGCCTGACAATGTCTTTGGCAGAAAATGCTTGGCAGAGGAGACAGGAATGGAGCAGGATGTTTTAGAGGAAATTCAGAAATAGGAAAGAATTGAAGGGACAAAGGTCATGCTAGTTTAAGAAAAAAGAAAAACCTCAGAATATTCTGAGTTGGAAGGGACCCACAAGAATCATTGGGTCCAATTCTTAAGTGGACGGCCCATATGGGGATTGAACACACGAACATGATGTAAAATAAAGATACTGGTTGAGGGACAAAGAAATGGATGAAAAAAAAATGAAAACTTTTTTGTTGAATTGGAAACTGCATGATGCTTACATTTTCCTCCTTCAGCAAGGCATGGTGACATTAAAGTAGGTTGAAATCAAAGAATAAAGGAATGCTAAAAAAATGCTAAGAAAGGTGCCTTTTAAAAGGATCCCAAGGAAGCAAAGGCAAGAGGAACAATGAAAGAGAGAAGATCAGGCAGGAGAGCTAACAAAATGGATGTAGAATAGATAAGAGGGTCAGAAGCAAAGAATTCAATGAAAAACTGCAGTAAGCAGAAATCAAAATGGCTGGCTTAGAGCATGGATCTGTCCAGGCAATGAGACCAAGAGACTGCAAGGGAGGGTAGGTGGGATACTATGGAGTGGCAAAGACCTTCACTGTGGAAGCCACAGTTCCCTCAGCATGACTAGAGAAGTGAGGAGAGAGGGAGAGCCAGGATTACTGAAGGAATAGGAAGGAGATCAAAAGAATGGCAGATGAGCACAGAGGAAGGAAAAATTAGATAAGACAGATCCCGTCTGCATTAATATGTCATGTTACTGCATGAGCAACTTTCAGTAGTACTGTGAAATGTTTGAAAAAAGGAAGATAAATTTAGGTTTTGCCTTTTAAAATATTCCTAAAACATTTTAAAAATCTTCCGGTGATCAAAGTCTATCTTGACTATAAACTAAGTTCACATTTCAGGTTTGAATGAAAACCCAAAGTTATCTGAAATAGTGCACACACATTGTAAGGAAAATATGGTTTCTTTAAGGTATTACCACAGGGATGATGTAAAAACATCTGATGAAAACTGTAGGGCACTTATAATTCTCGTTTGTTGGATTGCATATATATATAAAATCTCAAACACATCTTAAAAGGGAACTGCATGGTAACTAAAAATGCAAGAGATTTGACACTACACACCACATCTTAGTGCAGAAGAAATTACAAATGTTCATTATAATAAGAGATAATTGAAATCTACTATTTAGCTTTGTAAGACTACACAATAAGATATCACATATGCATTAAATCTCATTCTCTTTGTGGCTCAGAAAGCAACTAGCACACAATCAGTACACAACCTTTTCATTAAGCAAAGAACTCTTGGGGCGTTTTAGGAATTCAACTGTGGCTTGTCACATGATCTACATAAAGTGATATAGTAAGTGTTCTGTGAAAAGCACTGTTTCTTTTCTCTTTTATTCTTTGGTAGAAATAAAGGACACAAGCAGAAACCTGATGCTCTGTCACAAGCAGCCAGTGGTAAGCCTTTTTGTATCACAACTCCAGTACCATGTCTTCCATCTGCACTGAGATACATCCAAATAGACGGTTATTCTTGCATGAAGGGTCTGCATTTACTATCCATTAGCTGCTTGTTCCTTTCAGAATCTCTGAAAGAAAAGGAGAAGAAAACTGACTGGTTCATGAGCATTGCTGTATTTCACTGTTTATCGATACACTAAATATTTTGCTTTTTTTTTCCCCTGGGAAACCATTTTGGTAGTACAGTTTTGCTGGACAGTCCCCCTCTGAAAGAAACTAGCAAAGTCATTGAAGGCTCTGACTTAACCTTGACTCACGCTACTTCTGCTTGATGCTGCAAATTACCTTGCAAACTCCAGGGAGGCACTGCAGTCCACGATGGAGGTTGACTCCCCACTGCTGACCTCAGTCCTCATTCTACAAAAGACTGCTGGGTAATTAGTGATTGGGCATGAGCATCAAATAGGCCCACTTTTTTTGGTGTTAATTTATAAACAATAACTATTTAAGAAAAAACACAAATTCAGTTTCTAAGAGGCTTTTGAAGTGATACCAAAATTGGCCAGACAGAAAGTTTACAACATTTTCGAATATTATAAATCAGTAATTCTTTATTGCAGCACGCTGGTCACTTAGAGGATCCTTCCTCTAGTCAAGTGTCCCAACCATTGGGTAAACAGAGATTTTTATAATAAACAGTGATGACATATTCATCAGCTGTCCCTGATTACCTGATATACATGTATTACTTTATTTTATATGGTTGTACCCTTAATGGAAGTCCTTATGAGGTTCTTTGGCATCTGTTTTTAACATCCAGTGTCCTTTTTAGGTGGCTATTCCTCAACCCCTGCTTGTGAGTAAGTGCAATATCATTGTTAGCTTTGCAGAGCTAAGCTGGCATCCCGCTTGCGTTTGCATGAATTTGCACAACTCCTGTTTGCCTAAGTTACATCCTCTTACCTATTTCTTCAAGGCTGTGCTGTTCTGTTTGACTGTCCTTATAAGACTAAAATGCTGTTCTGTTCTGCTGCTTATCAAGTCCTCCCTTTTCTTGAGCCTAAGTTCCTTATGGGAATGAGTCTATTAATATCTGTATCTCATTTTTGAACATAAGGCACTACAACAGCTATAACACTGAATCATGATGCAAGACAAAACACGTAAGCAATTATTAATGGAGATCATTATAAACAAATGTTTTAACCAGGTCCAGATGGGTAATCATGATGTAAGTTTGGTCCTCCTGAGCTGTCTTCAAGAGCTTACACAGTGGCTTTACTTGCAACCCATAACTGCTGATCCACAGGTGACACCATCAGACCATCCTAAGAAATGCACACAACTCTCCTACCATTTGTAGTCATGGAAATTGGCCAATTGCTTCTTTTTGTTCCTGTCCCAGCCTCCTTTGTCCTTGGAGAATTTAAAATCCCAAGTAGGTTTATGTGGTATGGACTGCTTGTGCTTTCTCTTTGGATATTCTGGATCCACTTAGTCACAGAAAATTCAACAATGCAACACTCTGATCCCAACACTGCTGTTTAGTTTCAGTGGCTATCAGAATGTCATTTATATACTGTAACAAAACTCCACGAGGGTTCTGATTTTTCCATTCCTCCAGTTCTTTTGCTATTTGATTTCCAAACATAGTGGGGCTATTTTTAAATACCTCTCCTGTGGTAGTACCGTCCAAGTTGGATTCTTCTCCCTGTGTCTGGATTTTGACATTCAAAAGCAGAAAGCTCTTGACTTTCAGTACTCAAAGGGACATAGAGAAAGGCTTGTTTCAAATTTAATACTGTAAATTATTTTTATTTTTCACACAAACTTGTTAGCAAGGTACAAAGATTTGCTACTGCCAGGTGTGTATCTTCTACTATCTTATTTATGGCTCTAGGGTCCTGTATGAGCTGGTAATCCTCTCTGTTTGTCTTCTTAACTGGCAAAATAGAGGTATTAAATTTCGATTCAGAGTTCTTCAAGAGGTCATACTTTACGAATTTTTCTACAAGGGGAGATAACCCCTTATGACTTTTTATTTTCAAAGGAGATTGCTTTTGCCTTACCAATCTTGCTCCAGGTTTCAACTTCATCTTACAGATTCTGTTCTTTTGGATTGCCCAGTCACTTCTCCAGCCTAGACTATCAGAATCACTGCACCCTCAAGCAAGGCAGGAAGAAGGATCACATCCAATTTTGGAGACTAGTGCGAAAATAGAGGCTTCCACATAATGACGTTGTGGAATAATAATCTGTATTTTGACAATTTAAAATCTGATTTCAGCATTTAGTTTTTCCAATAAATCTCTCTCAAAGAGATGGTTTGGTGAATCAGGTAGATACTAAAAAGATGTGAGTTTGCTTTCCTAATTCAAAATCAATGGGATTGTAAAATGGCTGAGACTTGCAATTCCCTATAGCACCAATGATTGTTATAGAATCATTATTCGAGTTTCCTTTTCTATATTTAGCACAGAGTAACTAGCTCCTGTATCTACTAGAAGTTCTACCCCCTCATTTATCTCCTGATTTCCCAGCTTAGCTGTAAGCAGAGATTCTGCTAGGGAAGAATCCTCTGGTCTCCCTCAGTCATCACTGGTGATGGCCAGCCACGAGAGGGGAGCTTTTATGTTTCAGCTGCAAACATTCCTTTTTCCACTGCCTGTCTTTATTACAGTATGCACATTGATTTATACCAAGTCTCCTGGAGGGGGTTCAAGGTGCTCCCTTCCTTTCCCCAGGGGCGCCATTCCTTTGGAAATTCATCTATAACTGCAACCTTCTGTTTTTGTTTGGAGGATTTTTTGAGTTTTAGAAGGTAGGTACTAGTGACTGACTTCCAATTATTAAGGTCTGTTATTGAAAATGATGCTTTTACTGTGATTGGACCATTGGCACCTATTGTCCAAGGGAGGCAGCTACTGTCATATCTCTGTTTAGTTCTATTTCTCCCTGAAACCAGACTAAAAACCTCTGCTCTTGGATACATCCTCCCTATCTCCTCTGTCCTCTCATCTATATGTGCTAAATCTGCCTCTGCACACCAGCTCCCTCGTGATACCAGTCTTGGCAGCCTGATTACCTGTTCTCCTCTCAAAACTGCGATTAGGACTAACCATAAGATGTAAATCATCCTTGTTATTGGGGAGATGTTTACAACAAATTTGTTCTATGCTGCAAATAGAACAACATTTTAGGCGTTTTCCTTGACTCTCCTTTCCCAGAGCCAGCACAAAAACGTCTGAGGGAGTTGGATTCAAGCCACAATTTTTCTGCCATTCCATTTGATTCTGCAAAGTGAAGAATATATCAGCCTACATAACCTCATCCCATTTCTGTTCTCAAAACCAACATTAATAGTAACAATGTTCAAGGTTCCATTTTGTGGCCACTTTTTTCCCAGAGCATGGTTTGTACAATGGGCACTATTGATCACAATACTAAATTGAATTTTTCCTGGTAGTCAAAGTTTCCCCAGGGGGACCTCCAGTCTTTCTCCAATGTTGCAAAATGCAACCATGTGGTTCAGAATGGCCCCTTCAGATTGTCCACTACCCATTTTCAAATAGTAGACCCAAAATGTTACAGTACAGATACAAATAAAAATACAAATACAAACCAATTATCAGTTGAAAAAACCAAGTCAAACACCAAATTTAAGAACACCAAATTACCCACACACTGTTCTGGAAGATCCACACATCTTATATGGGCAGGATTCCCAAAAGAATGCCTTATTATTGAATGAGATCTTACCCATGTCCCAGACTGATCTGAGGTTCTTCTCCAGGAAAGTCCTGGTGCCAGCATTAAGATCCAGAGATCCCGTGGATCCACAGACAATCAGGGGAAGTGTCTCATCTGGAGTCACCAAAAAAAATACCAAAATTGGCTAGTCTCTCATTTTTTTAATGAAAAATGAAGGTTGAAAAATTAAATCCATCTGACAATCTTGAGACTAGAGAATTAGAATGAAGAACAGCCAAGAACTTAGCCCATTTCTTAAGCACTCAATATTTAACAAAATATAATTTAGGAATAAAAGGTGAGTGGGACCATGTAGAATCATGAAATCTTATTAAAGACACCACTGATCTGCAGTTTCTCTTACAAGGTCTGAGGACAGGTATTTTGGATGAGCAAATGTATCAGTAATCAGTACCAAATAAAACCCCAAGAAGTGGGAGCATCCAGAGGACAGTACAGGTGCAATACAAACAGCAGCAGCTCCATGTGACAATGAAACCTGTAAGCATGCTGATGGGGAAAGGGCTGGTGTCACATAGCCCTCTTCTCTCTCAGTGTGTACACTGTGTGTACAGTTGTTGAACTAGCAACAACTCTGCCATACTTCTGACCCTCTAGGAGCTACATTAGCTCACCAAGCCACAGCTCAGTTATTCATCCTCCAAAAATCACACAATTCCCAGGCACAGCAAACAGATCTGCCATAACAAATTGGACAAAAGGTTTTTCCAGCATATTCATTCTGTCTTCACTGATGGTCATATATAAGTGCCTAGAGAGAAAATACCTGAAATTCAGATTAAGAGTGGCATTCAGTCCACTGATTTATTTTAAGAAAGGAGACATCATTTATCCTCCATTATTTCAGCTAAACTAATGGATTTGCTTTTAATTCTCCAATTTCTCCTCCATGGAGAAATAAACATTCCGATCACAAAAAAATGAATAAAATCTCCCAATATTATGCTACTTTTAAGCAGGTGTGCCAGTTCAAAAGTAAACCAGCAGGAGAAATGAATCCCACACAAACACCTTGAGTGAGGTTTCAGGTTGGAATCACAATTTAATAGAAAGATTATGATAAACGCAATGATACAGAAAAACTGGCTTAAATCCACAGTCAGGAGTACAACCTGACACCCTGCTGGTCAGGGTGGTGGTTGCAGTCCGCTTAAGCAGTGGTCGCAGTGTTGTTGAAGTGTAGGTTGCAGTCTTGTTGAAAGCAGTAGTTCTGTAGAAGATTTAGTCCTCCCGTGGAAATTCGGTCCTCCTCTGGGCCCACTGAGTGGTGTTGGTGTCCCAAACCCCCAAACCTCATGAGTGTATGCAGTGGAGCTCAGGTGGCAGCTCTCCCAGGATGGGAGAGGTCACAATGGAATGATGTGGTCCTAGCACTTACGGGGTATTTTTGGAGTGCCTGATGGTCGTTTCAGCGGCCTGTTCTGCTTTTGTTTATTCTGATCATTACAGCCCATTAGCAGAGGTGAACCCCTCAGGATGGGCAGTGCTGCTGCTTACCCCGAGGGAGTTGCCATGGGCGGGGTCACAGTGAAGACAAATAAACGCTACCTCTCCTCGTAGGGTTTGCCTCTTCCCGTCTAACATGCAGGTTGTACCCTGAGGGATCGGATGTGCGCCAGGAGCTGCTGTGAACGACTCATTAACAGTCCATCAGAAATTATGTAGATCGGAGTAGAATACACAGTCATATTGGCACCCTTTTCCTGTAACCACGACAGGAGGCCGTACATAGGTATTCAGGACCGCTGAAAAATCTGTGGAGCAATCAGCAAGATCGCACCTATGCAGCACCTTTCTTCTCAAAGAAAACAAAAGGAAACAGATAACAGGAGTTGCCTGCCAAGCAAAACAATGAACCAAGTAGCTATGCGTGATCTGTATCACCACAGCTGCTTACCATTCATCACTACAAAGCCAGCTCCAGACCAGCCTGCTGAAAAAACAGAAGTTCTTGCAGAAACTTAAGCCCACATAGTAAAGATCAGAGCTCAGGCAGTTTAGAAAATGTTCCTGAGTTTTCTATATTCTTACTTTAGTAAACTAACCCTCTTACTTTCTGACCCCATCCAGTGCTTCCTTCCTTCTCTTAAGACTACAAGTTCTTTAGGAAGATGTGGGTAACATTTGTAGCAATCATTTAAGGGCTTAAGGTTCTTGGCAAAGGATCTGGTTTTATTTCTATTTGGTTTTAATTAGTTGCGCACAACAAAAAGTGCTTCACAGTCAACAACCCCTGTCTGGCAACTTCAGCCTTTAATGGTACAGTCCACACTGTCACAGCATTCTCGCGAAGCTAAAAAAGTAAAATTTTAAAATGTACACAATAAAAAGACAGACATCAATTTCATTAACAAATTGTTCTCTCTGTAATAGTTGCATGTTCTCGTCAGTCGTGTTTACACTTACTTAGCATCATCTTTGAACTAGTTTATCTGAGAACAACGTATCTGGATTAAACTAAGGCCATTTTAAGATAAGTATGTTAATTGACTGAAAAGTAACTCTGACAATGAAGTCAGAGTTTCTTTTCCTCTTATCATGGTTTACGAATAGTATGCCCCAATTTAGTACTCAAATAAAGCCAACCTGCTGGTCTCTCCCCTCTTCTTTTTCTCCCTTCCTACTGCTGGCGGCTGGACAGAAGAATCGGAGGTACAAAAGTTAGAGATCCTATGTTGAGATAGGAACAATTTACTGGAAACAGCAATGAGACAACAAAACAAACAGTAACAGCAACGATACTAATAAAGAAAGTGTACAAAAGAGAGAGTAATTCATGTGCAAAAAAGAGATGCTCACCACTGAGCCTGCAACAACGAACAATGCCGGACGGCTCTTCCTCCTGCCCTGCCGTTGTGTTTCAAAGCGGACAGAACACTCTCAGAAGTAAGAGTCCCCTTCCCTCCACTTCTCTCAATGCTGTGAGGTGATAATGTCCTAGCCAAATCTCTCAGCGATGCCTCCTCTGACTACGGAACCAGAATGCCTTTGCTCTGTATCTAGATGAAAGAGGCGCTTTAACTAGTTAAACTACACAGCAAAGTTACATAGTTTATATCAGCACAAGTCAATCGTAATGCCCCAAAAATGGGTCCTGACAATACAAACTTTTGTATTGTTCTGCAGTGAAATGGATTGGGAAAATAATCCGTGTTCAAATTAAGCAAAGTAAAAGAGAGAGAGAGAAAGTACAGCTTTAACACCTTTAGAAGGAGGAAGCGAAAAAACAAGGAAGAAAGCACAGACTGGTTTGGGATGTACTTTTAAGAGTACCAGTCCATGTTTGCTTACATTATTTATGTAATCTTGGAATTATGATATGAAATATGAAATGTTTCATGTCATAACACCACTTTAACTGTGGGATGCCCCAAGCAGGGCAGCTCTACACTGTCCACTTATGTTTCTTCCTTTTGTCTTGCTGGATCTTGCAAGACGTGTGGCTACGACATACAGCAGGTCATCTTTAGGAAGGTCAAAGCCTACCTGGAATTGTGTCTAGAAAATGGCAAGAAGGACTTCTGGAAGTGTATCAGAGGCAAAAGGAAAATGTATGGCCACTACTATAAATCAGATGGGTATCTTGGTAACAGAAAACACAAAGACAAAATTATGGGGGGGTTTCTTTGCCCCAGTCTTTACTGCTGAGGGTGGTTCTCAAGAGTTATAGACTTTGGACGCAAGAGAAGAATGCTGCAGAAGCAAAGACTTCCCCTTGGTCACGGAGGTTGGGTTAGACACTGTCTAGACAGATTAAACACCGATAAATCCATGGTGCATCCCATGGGTGCTGAGTGAGCTGGAAGATAATGTTGATCTGCCATTCTCTATCATCTTTGGAAGAAAGGGAAAGGTGCCTGATAATTGTAGGAAGTACAAGGTTACCCTCATCTTTGAAAAATGCAAGAAAGAGGAAAGTGGCTATGACTGCCATAACACTCCTGTAGATAAGCTTGGGAATTGGGGGTTGGATGAACAGACAGTGAGGCAGATTAAGAGTTGTTTGAATGGCAGAGCTCAGAGGACCATGATCAGTGAAGTAGAATCCAGTTGGAAGCCTGTAGTCAGTGGTATTCCCCAGGGATCAATACCAGGTTCAGTCTTGTTCATCTTGTTTTCCAGGATGAAGGGATCAAATGTACCCTCAGCAAGTCTTCTGACAATACCAAACTGGAGGAAGTGGCTGATACTCTTGAAGGCTGTACTGACATTCAGCTGGACCTTGACAGGCTGGAGGAATGGTTAAAGAGAAACCTAATGAATCCAACACAGCCAAGTCCAGGATCCTACACCTTGGGAGGAAGAACCCCAAAGTACCATTGCAGGTCTTATCTACTAGAAGGACCAGGATGTCTTCGTGGACAATGAGTTGATATAAGCCAGAAGAGTGCTCTTATGGCCAGGAGAATAAATAATATCTTGGGATGCATCAGCAAAAGTTGACCAGCAGGTCAAGTGAGGTGATCCTCCACCTTACTCAGCTCCAGGTCAGGAATATGGTCTCCAGCTCTGGGGTCTCAGTATAAGAAAGAAGACGAGCTAATGGAGATGGTCCAATGGAGGCCACAAAGAAAATGAGAGGTCTGAAGCACCTCTCCTATGAGAGACTATGGGAGCTGGGCCTCCCTAGTCTAGAGAAGGCTAAGAGAGGAATCTCATAAACAGATATGAATATCTCATTGGCTGGTACCGAAAGGATGGTGCCAGACTCTTTTCAGTGGTGCCCAGTGACAGGACAAGGTACTACACCCACAAACTAAAATACAAGAAGTTCCACCTCAACATGAGGAAGAACTTTACATTGAGGGTGTTAGAGCATCAGAACAGACTGCACAGGGAGGCTGTGGAATCTGCCTCTCCTGACATGTGTCACTCGCACATGGACACATTTCTCTGTGTTTTAGATGACCCTGCCTTGACTGGGGAGTTGGACTAGATGATCTCCTGCGGCCCCCTTTCAACTCTAACAATTCTGTGAATCTGTGATTTGTCTGACAAGCTTCAGGGAAAACTTTTGCCAAAAGTACACTGGCTGTCAGCTTTAGGATTCCTATCATGCCCTGCTTCTCCAGGAAAGGTTAACTTCTGGTTAAATCACTAAAAACCAAAAGCACAATTATAATTTTGGTGGTTCTTTTGTTTTCTGGAGTATAACTAGCAGTATAACATGCTGAAAGCATGTGCATTTATTCATTTTATCAATTGAACTTAAAACCTACCCTTACATTGACTTCAGTTTCCTGAAATATATTCAGGAACCTCAGAGTTTCCCTAAAATGCTAGCAATACTTCTGAGAGCACGTATGTGCTTGAGCAAAGCATCGGGGTTCTTAGCATGTGAAATATATTGCCTGTCTGGGCAAAATCTCAAATATGTTGTGTCTCCCATTCCAAAAGGGAAGAAAGAGAGTCCCACCTTCCTAGTGGTAAAGTATTAAATTTTATTTTCTACATATTTATTTCTTGGTAAATGAAATCTATACACAAGTGAAGGACATCCACATTTTTCCCCACGTCTTGTAGGCCTTTTGATTCCTCAGCCATGCTTTCACAAAATGAATGGATTAGAGCACATATGCTGGATTCAAAATATTGTGGATTCATAAGAAAAAATGGTTTGGCTACTTCAAACTCATTATGTGGATCCAAATTTGTTCAAAACAAAAGTTTAAAGGGTAACATTGTCCTGGCAGGTTTTCTGGCAGATCACATATCACCTGTCCTCCTGCAGTGACCATGAAGCCAGATTAAATACTGTACTGCGTGTTCTAGCTGATTTGACAGAAATGCAGTCACACGCTCAGGCTTGAGCCAGTTCAGATTTGTACTAGGAGGTGATCTGGTTGTGTACAGCTCTGGTGTTCCTGAACACTGAACCAGAGAAAATATAACTAGCTAAATCCTCTTTTAATCCTCCGCCTAAAGTTGCAGAGGATTTCTAGGAGTGTGAATCATGCAACGTGGATTGTTTTGTCTTTTCTCAGTTATGGTCAGAGCGTTTTGTATGAGGTACTCAAGTCTGTCCTCAGTTTTTCTGGGGTCTTCTACAGACAAGCTCCAGGGCTCACCATAGAGTACCACAGCAAATTCCTGCCTATCCAAACATTTTATTTCCCTGTGCCTGCAGTAAGGAGAAGCTTAGCAGTGAAAACCTACAGTTTAATTGTTTGCTTTCAGAGGTACTGTTTTTTGTCCAGGGTAAACAAAACTGCTTTTTATGTCTTTTGTTGCCAGAAACAATGTCCAAAGTAATTTAATAGATATTCTAATCATGGTCAAATTAATATTCTAATAATTTCCCATACTGCTTAACAGTCACACAGAAAATGCCCTAAATTAATGATGCTGTTGTTACCCTCAGTGTCTTGTATGCTCCATACGCAAACACTTAAGCACTAAAGCAAAAGCTTGCTAAATCCCAGCTCATACAGCCCATGCTGTTCTGCTGGGCTCTAAATCTGCACTACATGGAATCCTCTGTGTTTCTTCACATTTCATTTTGTGTAACATTTCTTCACATTTCTTTTTTGTTTTCATTTTCTCCATTTCACTGGAATAATGACTGCCTACCACAAATTTTCATCAGGATATGGGGAAATATCTTTAGTGATTTACAGGTATTTCCTCTGTCTTCTCTGGAGTACTCAGTATTCTGGAATGCTTGAAATTTGGCTTCCTCAGGGGACTCAGAATCTAAAATTTCTAAATCAATTCGACTCTGCCTCACAAGAAGAAATTGTGAAATTTCCTGTTATTTTACTTCCTGTCTGAATGCCCTACACCATCCATATGTTCTTTTCAATTTCTAGCAGAGTATATAATTTTTCAGATAGAATCAATATTCTCAATATTCTATTTTGCCCAAAGAAATTATTAAATTCAGAATTATTACACCCATCCATTCCTGGAGATAATGGGAACTTTCATCTTTGCTGTTCCTTTATTTTCAATCTAAAGAAAATTATATCTTCTTTGGTTATCCCCTTTGCTCACAGAAGAATTAAGGTGTGAACACTTTTTAAAGTTCGTTGCTTCCACTCAGTTGTTTTCCCAGATTTGTTTTCTTTGTGGTACATCCAGGTTTCAGTTTTCCCCAGGGGCAGCAGTTTTTGCATAACATCTGTTTTATTTGGTGTCCAGATTCAACTTAAAGTTCCAAATTAAAATGGAGGAGCATGCCAGCAGAAGGGGCCAGACAAGCAGCCACACTGAGCAAAACAAAGGATGGTAAATGTCATCAGCAGAAACAGAAAGGTAGAGTACAATCAAGCTTTATTCCGACTCAGCCTCTCAAGCCTGCAATTTATGGAGGCTGCAGCCTCATTCCTGAAGCTGGTCTCTTTGCCTGTCTTCCACAATCACTCATTTATTTAGGAGAACTGAGGAAGGATGTTGTAAGTAAGACAAACACCAATATATAGCTTTCAGTTTCACGGGTCAGGCTACCATAAGGGTGCATGTTAGTAAAACTGTGGGGAGGAAAGGTTAATATCACACACTATAAAATATTAACTGAGGGAAACAATACCCTATAATAGCTAGCATATTCTACATTCATTCTTATAGTAACATGACTCTACACCAGTATTCACAACCAAAAGCCACCCTGCTCCATAACTCTGATACCCCTGATCACTTGACCATGAAACAAAGCACACTGTTTCTGTGAAAAGGGACTGCACAGGCTCCAGTATGTACCCTATAGGCTAATAGGGAGCAGGAGCTAAAGGATGTAAAAAGGGATGTGATGACAGTCATGGAACAAGGCAAATTCAGTTGACATTTTGAACATGATTGCATACTAATGTATAGTCAGGAAGACTGGACAGGAAATGTTATTAGTATAGGCTTTCTTATGCCATTCACACTAATTCCCGTCTCCTCACAGTCCAGATATTTCACTACAGCAGTCTCTTAAGCTTTCTGTTATAGAAAGCCCAAAGAAGTAAAAAAATGCACAAAATAAAGGCATCAAAAATAATTACTTGGAAGTTTCCAATCTTTTAAAAAGATTGGATTTTAAATTTAAATATTTTTTTAAGATTTAAATTTAAAATAATTTAAAAGATTAAAAGGGTGGCACATACTGCATCTTGGGTATCACTTTATTTTAGAGTGACTTCTTTTATTTTACCCATCTTCAGTATAACAGACGGTCCTAAAGCACAAATCTCAAATGTGAATCTTAAATTTCCTAAATTTTGGGGTGTCTGAATTTAAGGATTTGATTCAGACTGGGTATAAATGTCCTCTGGTATGAATCTTACTTGTATGTCAGAGTATGAGGTGCCTGGAACTAAGCTTAGAGGATCTCAGTCCAATGTACACATATAGAAATAGAAGAAAACTCTAGAATTTTAGAAGGAACCCAAATGCCATTAAAAAAAATCCTTTAGATAATGCAACAGTGTAATGGGTCTGGCTGGGATGGAGTTAAATTTCTTCACAGTAGTTAGAATTATTTTTGTGACCAAAACACTGCTGTCAACTCACCCATATTTTAGCTACTACAGAGCAGTGCTTGCACAGCATTGAGGTCTTCTCTCTCACTCTGCTGCTGTGGGCAGAGGTCAGGGATTGGCAGGAGGCTGTGAGGGGACACAGCTGGGACAGCTGACCCAAGCAGACCAAAGGCATGTCCCGTGCCATCTAACATCATGCTTAGCAATAAAGACTTGTTAAAAGTACTTCCAAAGTTCTCACTGCTCAGAGATTGGCTCAGCATCAACCTGTTTTGGGGATGTAGTGAGCCACAGCGTTTTAACCATTTGGGTTTCACTTTTTTCCCCCTACTGTTTCCCCCTTCACTTATTAAGCCGTCTTTATGTTGACCTGTGAGGTTCTTCTCACATTTGCTTTTCCAATCCACTCCCCCTTATGGTGAAGAGGGAGTGAATGAGCAGCTGGTGGGTGCTTAATTGCTGATCAGGGTCAACCAACCACAAAGATTAAAGCATCTAATTTTTTGAGGAAAAGAAAGGAAATTGCAATAATTTCTGTGCTATATCTACCAAATAGAATTTGAAATGAAAGAAAAAAAAATTACTAATTTTTCAAACCAAAGTATCTTCAGGGGCCATACTCCATGCCCATAGAGGTGAGAAACATTTCTCTCAGGTGCTTCTCTTTTTATTACTAAACACGATATTTGGATAACCTTATTAGGTTTTCTCTCTGTAAAAATTGGCTTCCTAAATATGAACAGAATTTTTATCACAGCTCATGTTTCAAGAATAGATTTTGAAAGAAGCTTATAAATCTTTTGCTCCTCTACACCAAATGCATCTCCAGACACTAAGTTTAATAACACAAATATTAGACAGGTAATTGTGCTTTATTACCCCAATTTAAAGAAAGAGGGAAAGAGACATGGAGTGTCCCCTGCAAGGCCATAGTAAGCCCTAGAGTCAGGGCTGTCTAGCTTTCCTTTCTCTAAACCCTGTCGTCAGGTCTGTGGACAATTTTGCTTCTGACTACAGCCCACCTGGGTTTCCTTCTCTGTTTCTTTTCCTGAGATAGCAGAACTTTTGAAGTAGTCTATGTTCAATACAATGTTTTCTACAATTATGTTAAAAATCCCTCTGACCACTACCTCTCCCATGCATGACTGTATACCAATTTATGCAACTCAAAAAGGACAGAGAGGTGCATAGTTTAATTTTGTTTATTTATTCCTGCCAATTTAACCCTTTCTTCAATAATCAAACAATGGGACTATTTACCCTCCCTCTTAATTAGTCACTGGCTCTTTAAACAGAATGGTAATGATCATAAGAGTTTCTTTCTGTCTTTCATGTTATACTAAAGGACTCAGAGATATTTTTTTCTCCTAAGTCGTTGTTGAATTTGACATCAGCACTATTCATTGCAGAACTAGCTGCAATTAGAGCAATTATGCAGATCACATGTCTTTCCAGTTTAATAGCTGGCTTTTGTTTTCCTTCCTTTTTTCCCTTTTTTTTTTTCTTCTTTTTTTTTTTTTTTTTCTTTTTTTTTTTTCTTTTTTTTTTCTTTTATTTTTTTTAATTATTTTTCTCCTCTTACTGCAGCTTCTCTAAACCAAAGAGGCGGATAAGGAAAGACAGACAGACACTGAAGTGGACCACCTACTGACTAGCTCCCACCATGGAACTGGATAATTTGTTAAATACCTTTGTGCTGGAGGAAATTCCTACGGGGTGCTTTGCATCTCAGCTTGCCAAAGGTCATCATCACAACATCACCCCATGCTCTCTTTCTGCTTCCCAGGCAGGAAGGGGATGGCACACTCTGCAAATACTGATAAATGTCTGTTCTCTGCAAAGAAGCTTAGAGTGGGTAACTAAACCAAGCCATGAACCAGATGGGAAACACACACAGAGAAAAGCAAATATAAAGAAGCCTGCATTGTAAAAGCTGTAGAAGGAGAAGATCCTAATCTCAGGTACCTGTTTATCTAGCCCCTGCCTCACAAAGAAAAAACCCAGATCACTAAGCCATGCAGCACAATACAAGCTTACAGAGCACCTGTCAAAAATGCATCTACAGGCACACTAGATGCTTCTATGCATGTGAAATCCTGGTCTTCAAAGAAGTGTAAATAAATTTTAAAAGCTGCTATCCTGCATGGAATATGCACAAGCACAATTCTGTTCCTCGCCCTCCAAAAAAACCACAAAACCAAAAAAGCAAAGCAAACCAAAACCACAAAAACCCCTCAAAAGCCTGGGTGTTGTCTTCAAATGCTTAACTAAAAAGAAAATTAAGAGAATGCAACATGACTTATTTCCTGCTTTTTTCAGAATTTCTATAAAGAAAATATCTCATACTGCCTGTGAAGCAAACACTAGCATCACTTCCAGGCTTCAAAATTATACAGATAACTTTATAAACAAATAAGTAACTCTGACAAATTTTCTAACCACACTAAAAAAAATGGAGTCAGAAAATTGACTACCCCTACGAAGATCATGCAGTAAGATGGCTGACAAGAATTGTTGGCATACCAATTGCATTTTATAATTGCATCCAAACTTTCAAATACACCTAAACATATCCTTAAAGAAAATCTGATGGTACATGTATTTTACAATCTATTTGAACCGCTTGGCTGCATGTCAGAGCTCAAATTAGCAACAAACATTATGCACCAGTTGTAAAGTATTTTAGACAACAATTCCATATAATAAGAGCAGAACTTTGAAAAATTTGCCTTTTACATTTGTGTAATTTTGTCTGTAGACATCAGGTGAAGGTATTTATGAGCTTAAATAGGATTGGTTTTATTATTTGCTAGTTCTTGAAGGGCAGAAATATATCTAACATGTGTGTGCATGTTATGCAGCCTTTTATCTCCTCTGTCCTGCTGCCTGAATGGCTCACACACAGGGGATACAACCACATCTAAGTGTGAAAATAATATTATAAATATGAAGTTCTAACAATGAGCTGCTGCACTCACATACTCAGAACCTCCAGCACAGTCAGCCCTTTTGTATTGTCTCACTGGAAGAACAGACTTAAGAAGGTTCAAATTTCACTGCTCAATCTCCTGCTGAGAACGTAGTAAGAAATACATAATATTGACAGTTTTACATCTTAACAACTAGAGGACCTGCATCTGTCTTTAGAGAGAATTTGGAACTAGTATAAGATAATGTGGGGGGAAAATTGAGGAGATTTGCAGTAAAATCAATGGAGTTTAAAGGTGAGCAGCAAACTATCCTCTGTATGTCTCTGTATCTTCCTATTCTGTAAGCTATGCAGACCTACTGCATGAATAGGACTGAATTTATAGACAAATACATAACACATACATATACACACATATATAGGCTTTCTTAACTTGGCCTACAGCTGCATATGGCACTGATTTTAATGATCTTTAATATAACGACTCTCATTAATGTCACATGGCTTTTAATCAGATCCCTGATCAAACAGTTTGACACTAATGAGACTCATTACATTAAGGGCTTCCTAAAAGTTTGAGTTCAAATCTTGAGGTTATTTGATCAACAGCAAAATCCCATGCAAAATACATAGAACAATGATACAGCCTCTAGTTAGGCTTCAAATAATTTAAGCATTTTTGCTACTTTGACAGTCAATAAAGGACATCAATTTACCATAAACATTTTAAAAGGGCAGCGTAAACATTTGACTTGTCATGTCTAAAGCACAAGATGCTCTTCCATCTACTTGTACCCTCTATCTATTCAGGCAAACAAAATGAATAATGTTACCTGGAGCTTCCAGGTGTGTTACAACAAACAGAAGGTCTGCAGTATAAGGAAAATCTTAGTTATGTTTGCAATACAGAGTTTCACATAGGCAAGCATGAGAAGTGGCTCACAGGTTACAAGATGACCTCAAGTTACCCCTTGTCATTTCCAGGGTTTCTTAATGCACACAGGAGGGAAAGGACAAGAAGAAATGCAATAGCACACATCAAAAATGTCTTAGATTTAGCTGCATTGCCTCATTGAAGTATTATATGCTGCAGTTAGTATAAACCCAGTATAGTAATCTCTTTCTGTAAGTCACCATTTCCCAGTTGCTCCAGGGGCAGCATAGCAGTCTACTTTTCCTAAAAATGAGTTCATGGTAAAGCCAGAATTCTTCTCAGATAATGTCAGCAGTTTTTCACAGAACATCCAGCCCTGTTTCTGAATATAACTGTTTTCTGATTTTGTCTTAATTTGTTTTATGTGTTTTTTCAGGTTGTTTTTCAACATATTATGCAACTTGTTATCCCAGAAAACCCCAAAAAGTAAAAAAATTATTTGAACATCTGGAGATTAAAATCTGAATTAACAATCACATTTTCATCATGTTTAGAGTCTGTTGGCCTCTGATTTTCACTTTCTTTCCTTTCCAAGAATAAATCTGGTAATCTCTTCTGAGTTTTATTAAGTCACTCATGAATGGATTTCATTAACTAAGAACAAGTTTCCTTGAGACATTTAGTTGCTACAGCTGGCATCCATGTGTTAACGTCTCATCCCCACAACATCTCCATATGACATTAAGAGATGAAAAGCTTGCTGTTTGTGTTATACTGTTTCCCCTGTTTATGATTTGTGTTTTGTCCTCACCTGCGGTATTCCTGGTGCTAAACAAAGCATGTTGTGTTGGGCGACAAATTATTGTTTTCCTAGTGATTACAGCAGTATTCAAGCATCATTTCCTGTACCTGAGGCAACAGTAAAAATGTTATTCAGAAATGCTTGCAGCACCTTTGTCATCTTGAGACTGTCCTGCAGCAGTGTTAACAAAACATGTCTGTGCATCTAAAGACTAGGAATCAGGAATGAATACATTTGGACTCACTCCAGAGACAGTCAGCCAGCATCATAGTTATGTGACCTGAATCAGTGACCTCCCGCAGGTGTGCTGGGAACACGTCATCCTGATTCAGTGACCCAGATACTCTTCTTCACTATTATACTCGGGGAAAGGTAGATTATTTTTTCTGGTGACACCAGAGAGTGATATACAGCTGTGGAGCTGACCAGAAAACTGGCCAGAACTGGAACTGACCAAGCAACTCAGATCATAAAATTGACTAAGTGAGCACATGATGCTGTCTATTGCCTGCTGCTGTATTCCTCTGCCACGGTGAAAGTAACAAGATTGAGTTCCTTCTACTTTTTACTAAACGTCTACTAGAAATCGTAATTTCTTACTCATTTTTTTTAGTGCTAGGAGTGATGATATACTTTTTTGGTTTAGTTTACTTCATAGACAGATGGATAGATAGATAAACTAGAAAGTGAATTAAGTGACACAGGGTATAACAAAATCTATCTGTGCTGGCAAGTTCTAACTGATCCCATAAATTAGAGGGCATTGCTTCTCTCTCTGAGGTACAAATACGACTCTTCTGGTTAGAAGGCTCAGTCTTTTTTCTCTCTCAGGGAGATCTACCACAGATTTTAAGGTGCTATCTCTCAGGGTCACACAGACCTTGTCCAAGGCACATTCCCTCAAAACAAATTGATAATTACTGATGACTACAGAGGTTATTTCCTGGGTACAGCTTCAAAATTAGCTTTTAAATGTCACATTCATAGTGTGTGTATCTGTGAGCATGACTTGGTTGCATTTAGGAATTGCTCATGAAAGGCTAAGGGAACTTAATGAACTGGTATATTGGTATAAACTATATACTATACATACACTTCTTACGTGGTGAATATTCAAACTGAGAGCTGTGACTGCAGAACAAATAAAAATCCATTCACTTTCCAACATGCAAACATCAAATTCAGGGTGGCTCTCCACACATGCTCTTTCATTTTTAATGAAGATTTTTGAAGTGTTTTTTGGAACAGCTAAATAACAGAACTACAGATTCTGTACACTAAACAGGCCCCTGCACCATATTTGTTTCATGGAATAGTCTGAATTTTGCAGCATAAAGAGAAACAATGCAAATGCAAAGGGTCACGGAGAGGCATCAGGCTTTTAATAAATATATTGGCAAATATTCCCATTTGCACTGTTTGCTTTTGAGTTGCTCAGTTGCTGAATCAGAAATTTTAAAATACTAGTATGTGGCTCTGATTTATCTAACTGTGGAATCAACATGGAAGAGACAAAAAAGATCTAAGACTGATACAGAAGGAAAGAAAGAGGGGAGTGTTTATGTGTGCGGAAGAACTTGATGTAATTTAGAACCAGTGTTTCATATTTCTTCTAGAATGTATGAAAATTTTTCAGGGAGCGATCTAATCTCCTCATGAACTGTGTCAGTTTCATTTCCTAAGAGCAGAGAAAGACAGCAAAAACTGTCTTTTGCATCACTCACAATAAAATCCAAACCAAAATTACTTTAATTTTAAAAAACAGTTACATAGAAAATGCACTTTATTGTGAATATCACATCATTTACAAATGTGTGAGCATTTAACAGCAAGAAAATTAATACATAAAGAGACTGTGAATCATATATTACACACATAGTAAAGCTGTACAGTATTCTTATCAGTTATTTAAAAAATATCCATTTCAGTCTTAAGTTTGACAAGGGGCTAAACTTTTCTAGCTTTTTTTTTGCAATTAATTGTTTTTTAAAAATTAATTCCTTACCTTTTCTTTCTCATGTGCCTTTCTTTCTTACTCTTTTAATATAACACAATGTAACAGCATTGAAAGTCCATCTAAAAATGATCTGCAGATAAGCAACTAAGAATCTACCTACACCTGAGATGATGCTTTGTGGCTATAGATGTTCTAATTTCACTTGCTAGTTACCATCATTCTCCAGGCATTACGTTTCACACAATAAATGCACACACGAGCAGACCTGGACACATAGGAGTCTTATGTACAATATAACATTACCAGAACTTTCTCAGAGAAGTTAGTTGTCTGAATTAATGAGCAGCAAAACACATCCAGATCCTTCTACTTCCTCCCCCGTTACTTCCTCCAGTGCTGGTTTACACAGACATATCACTGTGCTGAAGACTCAGCAGTGCTGTAACTTCTGATCCAGAGTTACCATTAACCATTATGGTTGAACTATGCACTTTGAACATGGACTACCAGTTACAGAGTACTAGGTTGTTCTCTGTCAGGAAGATATGATACCTTAGTAAGCATTTCTCAGCAATGCTATATTACTCACCTTCACAGTCAATACCATCCATGAAAACTTTCAGCTACAGTGGCCCTTGTTTTTCATGGTTAACAGAAATGAACACAAAGAATAACATCCCATAAGTAATATGTACAGAATAGAAGTCTTGGGGCCAAAGAAGAGGAAAATTGATGTGCTAGACAAAAAGAGAAAAATCTTTCCAGCAAGAGAAAGACAAGCAGTGAAGTAAAGGCAGA
Source organism: Sitta carolinensis (assembly GCA_032173965.1). NCBI lineage: Eukaryota > Metazoa > Chordata > Aves > Passeriformes > Sittidae > Sitta > Sitta carolinensis. The sequence goes on from CM063313.1 coordinate 63,681,642, forward strand.
TTGATTGCATATATGAGGAAAAAAAAGAAAATTGAAGAAAAGGATATCAGTATATGAGGAAGAAAATTTGGAAAAGGAAAGCGCTCTCATCAAATAGATTACTCTGTCCTTTGCATTAAATCAAAGAACACAGAGAGGCCTTGACAGAAACCGTCAGTACACCTCCGCTCCATAGCACTCAGAGCAGAGGTATCAGCAAAGATGTGCATTTCCTCTATTCTTTTAAACAGAAGCACCAGAATTGTAAATTCCTTAGTAAATTGACCCAGTAAAATGAGATTGTGAGGTATGCAATCAGCATCATCCCCTTGGAAAGGAACACTTGCCACTCACAGTATCTTTTTAACTGTGCCATTTTTACTGGTGTCTATGTTTCTGCCCTCCATTTCCTTTCAGACTTAAAATCTGACAGTACATATTAGTTAAATATTTTCCATTTTGTTTTAAACTAATAAAAAATCAATGAGAACTTCCATTTTTGTATTGTTTTAATTACTATCACCACAGGGTAGAGCACACAGAGGTTTCCCTACTCTTCTGATTGGTAAGCCCTTTAAATTCTTCACTATTCAGGAGCAAGTAAGCTGGTGAATGGTATCTTATGAGAAAAGGCTATACCACGGGTCTGGCCTTGAACTCCCTGAAGAGAGAATTATGACTGAATTATAACAGAATTAATTAGTATTCAATCACCTAGAAACAGAGGCTGTAGCCCTAATGTACCTTTTCCCAAATGGTTCCTTGCCTGGAACACAGAGGAAAGAAACATGCCATACTTCCTAAATGATAGGCTGATGTTCCTCCAGCCTCCTTTCCCATTAATAACTCATCACTTCCAGGTCACATCTTCTGTTAGACACTGACTCTAGTAAACAAAATCTTTTTCGACTTAAGGACCAACAAATCACACCGAGCAAGTTTCATGCAAAGAAATGCAGGCATATAATCCAAAGGAGTTTTACTGGATGGACTGGAGAGTCCCAAGTTAAAAGGGATGCTCTTAAACTATTATTTCTACACATTTTTCTGTGGAAAAGGTCCTCAGGCTTTCTTTCAGATTAAAGACATGACCTCTGCCTCCTCTCCCAGGAAAGAAGAGGATAAAGAAGACTAAATATAATCCCACAGTCATCATGGACTTAGTTACTTGTGACAATAGGAGCTTCATGGAGCACCTGAACAAAGATAAGGGAACAAGGAATCAGAAGATAATTGCATATCTAAAGAAGCTATATACTAGCTGTACTAGTGAAGAGTCTGCAGTATTCTGTGAGAATGACTGGGGCACAAATGGAACCAGTCCAACTAGAGCTCATGAAATGAGAGTAGGCCATGATGGCATATGTGAGATGAAATTTTTTTCTTCAGGTAAGGACACTTAGCTACTATTCTTTAATTCTGTTTTTGAAACTGGGTTGCATTCTCACTTAACACTGGTCACTCTTTTTAGCGAGAATATTATCTCAGCTGTATGCTACCAACAACATATTGGTGTAAGAAAAGAATAGTGGTATTCGATGACTTCTATGATACTATAACAGGAAAGGAAAATCAAACTTCTATGATACTGTAACAGGAAAATTTACCTGTCCTGCCTCTTACCTTCTTTACATTCAGGACAAAAGGCCTTCCCCTCAGCATTCCCAGAAAGTTCATTAAAGTCTGCTGTCAATTATCATGTTCACTCCCATAGTGACCAAAGAGAAGTGGGAAGAGTAATAAGAAGTACATACCCTATAGCCTACACACTGGGAACAGTGAGAGATATCCTAGCTAGGGGAGTGAATAATCTCAACATATTGGCTGCTGAATGCAAAAAAAAAGTGTCTAATGTACAGGTGAAAACTCTTACTCAAAATTTAGATCTACATAGGTGGCTTTTCATGAGAACAGTGAAGTACTCAAAACATGTACCCTGCTTCAAAGGATAAAGAGACAGGTATTTAAGTAAAATAGAGATAAAGAGAGGAAAAAAACCTGCTAATATAAATGATCATATGTAAAACCAGTGTTTTATTAAAAATCAAATAAAAAACCCCAAAACTTAATTCTATATAAAAGCATTTGAAGTTAAAATACATAAAATCAGAGGCAAGCCTGAAGCACGGAAAACTGCAGATCAAAGAACTGTGTACCAGCAAATTGGATCGTATGGTGGCTGGTGTCAAGTGACCTAGCTGCACTGTTTATAAAAACCAGTAAAAACAGTTATGCTTGAACTAAGGAAATATAAATACTCCTTTGGATTCCAAAACTATCCATCTTTCTAAAGCAACCACTAAACAACTCCCTGACACAACCTCCACTCTTTGAAGGTTTCCTTTCTTTTATCTATTATGGCCCAGACTCTCCCTCTCCAAAGACTGATGAACATATATTCCCAGTTTATTCTTAAAATAGTCTGTGTTCTGGAATGTCTTCAGGGGCCAGCACATCTGCTTGCAGGACTTCTTCCCGGAAGACGCTGAGCTGCCACTTTCTTTGAATTTATATATCCTATGTGGTTTCCTCCTTAATTATGACCCTGGGGTGCCTAACACATCTCTGGAGCACTGATCTGTGAAACGTACAGGAGTGCTAGAAAGCTGACATGAAGCACAGCACAGTAAAAGGGCTGCCAGAGCTGGTCAGCCAGAGGGATTTTCAGGCTGAGAAAGAACCAGAAAGGAAAGAATAATTTCAGGACTAGGTAGGCAAAATAGCAAAACAAGCGGCAGTTAGATCAAATAGGAGGGAAGTGAGCACAGCCACGGAGGTCAGATTCTGGATCACTATCATTTAGGATTAACAATAGAGGAAGGATTCAGGGATTAGTATCAATAAGTAAAGGACAAGAGAGAGACGCTTAAGAGATCTGTGGAAATTTGCATTTTGAGCAGTCAGACAGATAATGACTTTTGTCATAGGAGAGAGGAAAGAAGAGGGTGGAGGGGTGTATGTGTCTGGAAACAAGAGGCCCTCGTGTGACAATAGTGATGAAATGGAGCAAATTACCGCCCTTGCCAAGAGGAGATAAGCGTTTTCTCTGTGGTGTGTACAGACAGACAAGCTATCTGGTCTCACACAGAGTTCAGAAGCAAGCCCAGCTACCATCTACGTACAGCCCAGATACAGCAGGTAAGCTGAATCAAACTCCCACACTGTTGCCAGTCACCTCAACAGTCTCTCCACTCCCTTGGTATATAGGTATACTTACTGCCGGGCTGTGTGAGAAAGAAATAGAATATGGCATGGCAGGAGTTCTCACATCTTTTTTTCTTTTTTTTTTTTTGGACGAGGTGTGGGGAAAGAAGTCCCCCTAAGGATTTTGCTATGATTAGGTATTCAGTAAAACTTTGGAGTACAGAGTTCATATTGAAACATAGTCAAATGCTTTACAACATAGCCAATGTCCAAATGCTCTCACACTACTTTAATTGCCATCTAACACAGTGGTCTCAGCAAAGAGGACTGTAAACACAAAAAAAACCAAAAACCAACCAAACAAACAAAAAACCCACAAAAACCAAAAAAACCCCACCAAAACCCCAAAAAACCCCAAAAAAAACCCCCAAAAAACCCCCACCAAAAACCAACCAAAAAATATATGTCTCTGGGGACTATATCCCTCCATTTGCAGACTATTTTTATGTAAAGTACAATTTTCACAACATTTTTATTAGGCTTTGCAATATGATGCAGCTTTATGAAAAGATACTTGGGGACAATGATGTAATTGTCAAACCAACTGATTCCTATGGCTTTGATGCTTGTGTATAAAATACTGTCAAGTGCGGTGAGTTGGATGTAAGTACACAACAGAATGGTTTTTTCTTTGTAGTGTGCACCTTTTGTTCATCATTTATAGTAAAAAATACAGCTGTCGAAACAATAGTAAAATTATCTGCGAAAAGACCAGAAAAGAGATTTTTAATTACTCTCTTCAGAAAAACAAAACTGGGGTACCATAAGATTAAGGTTTTGTGAACCATTGATTTCTGCTTACTTCTATAAGGTGGATATTCATGATTAAGCATACTTTAAACCCTACAGATATAGGATGAGAGCTGACTTGTGTAATTATCATTGAACCAAAGAATAAGGAGAGCTAATTGCCACAGGATATTTAATGCAATATTCACGGAATGTCTATTTATGAGTATTATCAACATGGTGTAACGATCTGGTCCTAACAGCTACAATCCATACAATCCAATGACAGTGTTGCCTGCAGTCACAATAGAAGAACAATTTGCCCAACAGTAAGCCAACATCTGTGAAATCCTAGGGAAGGCAAGCCATGAGGTCTTAAATCTACAACCAGAACTAGACAGTACATTGGAATATCCTGAAGAAATGATCGTGCAAACTACAGAAAAAAATACTAACAGAGAAGAGGCAATCATTGGCAAATAAATTCTCAGAGACATCAAACCAACAGGGAAGTAAAAAATATATTTTCCTCCTTTCTACTCTTTAAGAACAATTGAAACATGTGGGAAGAGGTTGATCCCCAACATAATACCCATGTGTAAGGGAAAAATTAATGAACCAAAAGCAGAGAATCACCTGACGTGTAAAACACGTCTTAGGCTTTAGTGTTTTACTATTTCTACTTTTCCAGGAAAACAGCTCCTTTAAAGGTAGGGACATAGGTTTTGGTGGAGGAAAAAATGAACTCCATGTTATTCTACGACCTTCTGTAAAGTATTTAATTTCTTATACTCCAGCAAAAAAAGAAGAGCGACACCTGCCTGACTTTCACCTACAAAGTCAGTCACCTTTGCCAACACCTACTTCTCAGAGAAAAAAATTCACGGATTTACATTCCTGTATTGCAATGGTACTTCTCATGTCCAAATTCCTTCAAAACCTTCAACAAATCACCCCAGTAGCTCTGTTGGACTGCTTATTTTAACTTTCAAGCAAAACAAAGTAGATCTACAAGTACTCCAAAGCTATTATGGCAGCTCAAACGCTTAGACCGTCAAACAAGAAGCTTGGGCTGGAGCGGACATGAGTTTTCTCCCACCCCAGCAAGGCACCTGGCAGTGCCTGAGACAGCTGCCGACGACCAGCCGCATCTTTTCTAGCCCCAGAGGTGCTTTCCTTATGGAAGCAGGCTGCAGAGCTGTGGCAACGCTGCACGGAGACATGGAAGAGGCAGCAGCGGGAACTCTGTCCTGTCTTTCTGGATCTGAACCACTGTTCCTCTGCCAAAGCGGCAGCCACCCACTTTTCCTTCTGAAGGTGGTGACCACGGGCAGGCGAGCCGCACTAAATGACCACCTGCAATGTATGTGAAGTGCGGCCAGCGAACGGGCACACAGTGGCCGGCGGAGAGGCAGCTGAGGGGCTGCTCCCGTCCTGCCTCGTCGCCTGGCAGTTTCTCCTGGGGCCGGCTGGCCGGGGCTCTCCCACGGCCCCTCCTCGCCCCGGGCGCCCCGCGGGCGCAGGGCCGGAGGCCGCCGCGGTGCCGAGCACGAGGCCTTTCCGCAGGCCTCGCACCTCGCCGCCTCGGCTGCAGCCCCGCCGGCGGGGCAGCGGCCTCCGGGCCCGGCGGGGGGGCACGGACAGCGCTCGGGAGCGGCGGCCGACGGGATCTGCTATAGCCCGGGGCCCAGGAGCGCGGAGAGCGAGGCAACCCGGCGCCTCCACGGCTGCCATTTCCCCTGGCCTTCGGCGCTGCGGGAGCGAGGGCGGGGAGAGGAGGCGGAGGAGAAGGAGGAGTGAGGGGAGAGGGAGGTGGTCGAGTCGGAGCGCACTGAGGCTCTGAGCTGCCAACACTCACACATCGCCTGCCGCCGCAGCCGCACTGCCCCGGATTCCGGAGAGAGGGAGCGAGTGGAGGCGAAGAAAAGCCAGACGCGGGAGAGGAGGCAGAAGACCGCTGGCAGGGGGAAGGAAGTCAGAGAGGAGGGAAACGTAGAGAGAGGGAGAAGGACCCCTCCTCCCCGCGGAGAGACGACTTCCCATGTAGCTAGGGATAGAGGGAGAAGCTGGCGCTCAGGAACAGTGAGAGAAGCTCTAACAAGCAAGTTACTTAATCCCCGGAGAGAGACGGGAAGAGGGCACAGCAGCAAGCACTGATCAGAACCACTATTTCCAACCCCTCATCATTTAACCCTCGGGCGGTTCAATGCACTACTCCAAGCTCTTCCTAGTTTCTTCCTCGGGCTAACTTTGGAGGACGTACTGCCGGAGCGGCCCGGAGGGGAGGAAAAGGGCCTCGGAAGAAGGAAGGAGAAGTTTTGTGGGGGTTGCGTGCGGAGGAGAAGATGGGCTGGAAGCGCCGCTGTTGCTGGGGAGGCGGAGGCGGCGGGGACCTTCTCTGCCGGCTCACCCTGGTGCTGGGGTTCCTGCTGCCCGCCTGCAGGACGCGCCTCTACACCAACCACTGGGCTGTGCGGATAACCGGGGGGCTCCCGGAGGCCAACAGGATAGCGAGCAAATACGGATACGTCAATATAGGACAGGTAACGCTACTCACAACTACTTCCTAGCGGGCACTGGCGCTGCGGCCGGCCGGCGGGCGAGCAGCGTCCGCTGCCGCCGCCCTGCGCCGCCGGGGCAGGGACAACGATGAGGGCAAGGGACGGGCGGCCCCGCCGCAGGCCCCGCCGCCGCCGCGGGCCGCGGGAGGTGATGCGCGGGGACAGGTATGCCGGAGAGCTTGGGGCCGTGGCCTTCCCCAGCGAAGCCAGGTGTGAAACGGGGCGCGGGCCAGGGAGCCGCCCGCGGGGCGGGAGGGGGAGGGCATCGCCGGGGGGCGTCCCGCCGCGGCTCTGCGCGCCGCCTCGCTGCCTTCGCGGCGGCTGAACTTTGCGCTCCGCGGCGGGCAGCCTCCTGTGTCTCCTTTCCGAGTTGAAGAGGGGTGGTGGTACAACACGAGCTCGTCCTGCAGCGAGCGCCGGTCTCCCCGGCAGCCAGGACGTGGCAGCCGCGGCCGGCGGCTCACCGCGGAGGGCGTCCCGACCCCGTGTCGGCGGGGCGTGCGGGAGGAGGAGATGGCAGGGCGTCCCGGGGAGGCTGCCAGGCGTTCCGTGGGGAAGGAGAGCGCTCTGGTGGGCTGGGGCCGCACCTGGGCTTGGCTAGATCTAGACATCACCACGTCAGAAAATTCATGGATCCAGTCAGGTTCAGAAACTGCAAGGGAGCAAACACCTGGTTCTCACTGGATCCCAGCACACTGAAAAATGCCCCCCTTTTACAGTTAGGCACAGTTCTTTTCAAAATGTCCTAAGATCACTTCTTCTTAAGGAGTTTATATTCAGTGTTCTAGGCTGTGTTCTAGTTGATCTCGAAATACGAGTTGCATATGTAGGGTTTACAAGGTGAGTGCCTAAAAATGTGAGTGCCTGTTGCATGCTTGGGTGCAAACATCCAAGTACATTCTTTCTAGACAGTAGTTTATTCTACATGAATTGAAAGGTTAGAAACGAGCATTTGCAGGTACAGAAGGCTTCCTTTTATACATGAGATTTACAAAAGCGCAGCTGTGTTTACACTCCAGGCTTTTCATATCAACCAAATCAAAGTAAGACCCGATTATTATTGTGTTTTATAATGAGTTCCCACTTACTACATCACTGAATCAAAAGTTTAAAGTACATCTCAATGTTCCCACTCATTGCAAGCTTCAATAAGACAGCTGTGTGGTCAATTAAGATAAATAATTTACATGAGAAAAGCTGGAAAAAATGTCACTGGAGTAGCACAAAACATGATGTGTTAAGATGCAGTTACTTAGAAAAACTGAGCACCAACTTCTCTCATGGAGTGCTTAAGCAGGCAGGTAGTGCTACTTCCAGCTGGAGGCACTAAAATTTGGGAGGAAGATTGCATGTCAAAACTGAAGTACTACTTTGGAACTACCATTTAGGAATCAAAATTTTTTTGCATTTGCTTTCTTTTTAGTCTTACACGTTTTTTGCTCAAGATGTTTGTATTCCTATCTGGGCCCTTATAGTGCCAAAATAAACAACTGTCTATTGTGGGATGCACCTTTGCTCATTCTTCCTTTTATCCGGCTGGCTGGTCAGCTCAGAGCCTGCCTTTTTATACTTTGCATATGCAGACCCTATCTTGAATTAAGGAAAGAATGTAGTAAGCATGTTTTTTCTTACGTGTCAGTGAAAGTGTCTGTATATATCTATGATGTACCAATAATGGATAAATTACAGATTAAGTACACAGATGAGAATGACAGAAAATAGAGACTATAAGTAATTAAAAACTGGAAAATACTTTACTAGGTATATGGATGAAAAAAGAGTAGACTGTGTGTCTAGGTAAAGATGGGTAAATGGAATAAGGTATTAATTTTGGAGAAAGGGAATCAGGAACAGTTTGGACAGATGACGTGGACTTGTCCATAGCAAGCTGTTTTCATAGATCTGGAAAAGCAGGAAAATATTTAACACAAAACAGGAAGTACAAAAAGAAGATAAGAATGGGGCAATAATCTGCTGGTTATTATTGAGAGACAACTGCAAGCAATTAAAAATTTTATTTTGTGTGAGATATTGAAAGATATTTTCTTAGCTGAATATGTTCTGAAAACAAGAGACACCAACAAGCAGAATTTTCTCAGAGAGTTACATAATAGGCATAATATTTTTGGTTACATTAAATTTATGAGCTCACCTTTAGAAAGAAAGTTCAAAAAGCTAAATTGACATTCTACTGTGGCTAGTCCAAAGAACCAACTTACAAATTATCCAGAAAGATAACCTATTTAAAATATTCAAGATAAGAAGCAATGAAACTGCATGTAAATGAAACTCAGGTAGTTGCAAACCTGGAGCATTCTGTCAACAGTAAATTGCATGATTAAAGCTGAAGGGAGCAGTGGAAAAGAGGGGTTCTGAAGGCCTTATTTCTACTGACCATTCTGTTAATTTTGTGTTTGTGGAAAAATGGCATTGAAAGGTACATCAAGTTGATCAGTGGAGACAAGGTGGTAGACCCAGGAAGGCTCTGAGTTGTTAATACTGGCCAACGTCCCTTCTCCCAGTTTTTGTTATTTAGTGCTTTCCTGGTAATGGGAAGAATTTAACTTACTGTTTTTTGATGCTTGTATGATTTGGAGAATATCCAGTTGAGTCTTAAAATACCTCTTAAAGTAATTTCCACTGCCATGGCAAACCTGCACAATCTTGTTAAATGGCTGGATAAGTCAATCAGAAATAGATGGCAGAAGGGTCTGTTAAAAGAGCCTTGAGATGAGCAATTGAGAACTCTTTCTCTCACAGCTTCTAGTAAGCTTTTGTTGCTCTCAGACTTCTGTGATCATCATGTCGTATTATGAAAACTCAAAGCTTCAGCTTCTCTGTTCATTGAAAAGAGGATTTTCCCATTAATTTTTAGGGAACACAGCACAACAGAGAAAGAATCGTCTTTATGTTTTTCCAGGCTATGTGTTCTGTTCCCTGTTTCCTACAATTTGCTCTGACATACTTCATCTTGTATTTCCTGTGTTACCAATGAGAGGTATGTCTTCTGTGTTTCCTTGGACTTTAAAATTGCATAAACATGTAATATCAGGACTTAAAGTTGACAACTTTCCCCCTTTTCCAATCTAGGCTTTCTTGACTTAACCCTTGAAGTGTAATTAGTATTTTCTCTAGCCAGAAAAAGCGTTGTATTGTTCTTCTTGCACAGGTCTTCTAGGACAGTGGTCTGGACTTGCAAGCCCTCTGGGACTGTGATAAAATAGCATAACATAAAGCAGCCAGGGAGTTGTTCCATGCTGGATGGAGCAATGTGGGGTATAGTGCATCCCCCAGCACCTCTTTGCTGGCTTGTTTTCTATTTTGCAGTGGCTAAAACAAAGCAGACCTTACCTTAGAGCCAAGTATCCGTCACTGATATTCAGGAACTTTTTTATTTTTGACTGTTGGCAGCTGTCAAGGGTTAAGCATGTTGTCTGTGTAACCTTTTGTGCAGTTGGTTTAAATATTGTGGCTATTTGCTGTCATCAGGTGCTGGAGTTTTTTTGTTCAGGGGGTGGGTTTTCCTTAAAGGTTCAGGAGCACAGGAGAAACAGTTGATACCCCAAAGGTGATGGAAGAATGGAAGAGATAAACATACCTGTAGTTGCAACAAGGGAAAGAAATGCTGCAATGGTTAACTTCATATCCTGCTCTTTTTCTTACTTAATTCTAGGCAAGAGCTGAGGATGGGTTAACACTTTCCCGCATCATATGTTTCTTCTACTGATAGTATTCTTCCAGGAATTTTACTTTTCTGATCCCTTTCAGAATTGAGTAGCCTATTCCCTGCCCTTTGCAAGTCACAGACCACCCTATTCTCTATAACCTTTTTCCTGCAAGGAATAGACACTTATAGCCAAAAGGCACCTAAGAGTGCTGAGCTTGAGCTGTGCCTCAGGAATCACAGATAAGATAAACAGATTTGATTTTCTAAATAATGTAAATGCTGATATCACTTGCCAGTAAGTTTTGTGGTGGGTTTGTTTGTTTGTTTGAATTGGGAGTATTGGTTTAAATCCAGAAGATCACACAAAGATTTAGTAAATAGTACTTCAAACCTGTTCATTTCAACAGTTTATTTCAAACCTGACATTCTGTTGATGTCACGGAGAAGATGTTCTGTAACCAGGTCAATTGATAGAAAGAATGGGAGGAATGGCTGTTTTTTATTTTCCAGATCTGTTCTTGATGGAAGGCAGAAGTAAATTTTGCAAACTAAGTAGTTCAAATTGCAGGACAAGGAAGCAGTTAAGGAAAAAAGGAACTTGTTTTGAGATAAAAAACCTAAACTAAGGTTGTTGTCTTCAGCAGAGGAAGGAGTTAGCTGCCAAAAGTCTTCACCACTTTACAAGGATGTCTCAGAAAAACAAGATGATAGATCTTTATGCAAAGAAGTTCAAGTATCCCATAATATAGATGGATAATAGAAGAAACATACCTCTTAGCCTATGTGCTTACAGCATTGAAATAGAGTATACCTTATTAAAATGTGACACCTGTAGTAAGTTTAATGAAGTCCTGAGTAGTAAGGATTCAAGTATCAGGACAATGGTATTAAAAGAATTAAAGCTAGGCGTACTCTTAAGTTGTAAGCATATGCAGATATATAAAGTTGATTTACACAAATACACCAAGGAAAACTGGATTTTCTCTTACACATGGGAGGAAAAAGATGCATTTAGAGAATAACCCCAGAAGACAAATATTTGGAAAATGTAAGTCCTGAAACAAAATTTTTGCAAATGCTTGGAATGCCACAGAACCAGTACACCTGAACATATTGGAGACTACAAACAGTATACCATGGCTATTTCTTCATATTTAGTGGTAGTTTTCTCATCTCTACAGTTAAAAGTGGGATGGAGGAGGAAGAGAGAACAGACCTTAGTACTAGTAAATGTGAGCTTTTCAGTAGGAACTGGATGAAGAAAAAAAATGGCTTCTGGTCATACAGGCAGTCTAGTAGTGTTTGTATGTTGTTACAAAATGAGGGAAGATGATAATCTTGTTTAACAGTAAAGTGGTCAAACTACAAATTGTGTGATTTTTTAAATTTAAAGCTCTTAGGCAAGCACAAACTAAATTACATTTTTCAGAATAACAAGTAGTTGCAAGCCTAATTTGCAAATGACAATATTTGTGTGAACTGCTTCTCTCAAAAAAAAAAAAAATGCAGACTAGGTTAAATGGAAAAACTAGAAGAAATCTGTAAAACATATTGAGGTAAATCCATAGTGCCTCTTGCCTCTGGTGTGACAGCAGTCATGTCTGGTATGACAGCCTCTGACTGACAATGGCTAATGTTGTAGAAGTAGTCCTCTAGAAGGGCAGGAGGGAAATCGCTACAGATTGGTTTGTGCATTGCAGTGCCTTTAAGGAAAACCAGCTATGCCCGCATGTTTCCTGGCAGATATATAACCAGATTTTGAAGGTCTCCAGTAAGGAAGTTCCACAGTGTCAATGGAGCTAGTGGTTTTAATGGTTTCTTACGCTCTTTGCCCTGGTGAAGTCAAAACTGTATTAGTCTTTCTGCAGTTCAGAGCTTGTGTATCCTTTCTTTTTTTTTGCTATGGATATAAAGAGTAGCAACATCAGAAAAGTTGTAGCATCTCCCTCTTCCAGTCTTTTATGTTTTCCATTCAAGTTCAGTCCTTTCCTTTGTTTTACATCAGTGAGGCTTTCACTAGTCAGTCTTCCTATTTGACTCTGGTCTTTCTAAGAGATCCTTATCTTGAGCAAGAAGCTGCCAGCACATTACAGCTGAGTACAGCATAACGAGTCCTTCTTCTGTGCTCAAGAAAGCACTCCTATTTATGTAACCCATTATGGCATTTGTCTGTCCTGTAGTCATATGACATTCTTGACACAGTTAGCCTGTGATCTGCTATGGTTCACAGATTGATTTCTGCCAAATTCCTAGCCAATTGTTCTCCAGTCTGAATTTATTCAGTAGGTAGCTATTTATTAGGTGTAGTACTTTGCGTTTGCCTTTGCTGAATGCTGTCCTGCCTTTCCAGACCATGTGTTATGCTGCCTGTTTGTTTTGAATCCTGTTCCTACCCCTCAATATACTAGCATATAATCTAAGAGTCTTTATGTATTTTATGTTTAGTGTCCTGTCTATGCCAGTATTCAGGTCACTAGTTGAAATATTGACCTAAAAAACTTCAAGAAGAACTCTGGCAGGTAATTGTTTGCTGCCCTGCTCTAACAAATAGATGAATCAGTCTTTCTTATAAGTTTTGACCTACTGTTCCTTAGTTTGATTCTGTGCTCTGCTTCAGGAATTTGGTACTATTACTCAAGTAGTACTTGATGATAGATAAAGTTTTTGATTTACAAAGTATCTGATCAAAATAAACACAAATAATATAATAACTGTAAAAATCTGAAGAATATTGGATTGGACTGAATCATGATGTGTACCTTAAGGTGTTCATGAGTGGATTTTTGACTCCAGTTTTAAACTAGTCTGAAATTAACCAGTTAAAAGTGATTTTTTTTTTTCAAACTTACAGACTAAATTTAGTCACGGCCAGTGTTATATATCTGCTATTGCGCTTAAATGTCTCATCTGTCTCTCTACGACATTTTCAGGGCCGGCCTTTATTTTGCTTCTGTACCTTCTGGTTTCCTATTAGAAGATAGAAGGTAGACTTGCCACTCCTACAGTCATCATAGTTGCTGCGTTTTGATTGACATCTGTTTTTCTTGACCAGAAATGATGTCTTGCTTGTACACAACCTTCCCACTCCTTTGTACAGTGCCATAAATAATGCTCACTGTCAGGCAAGACATTTCCAGTGTTGTAATTACATGTTTTCAGCTGTGTTCTGTGGTTCTGTGATTGACCAGTCCAGTATACCTTTCTCTTCTCCTCCAAACAATCAATTGTAAAATCAGCAAGTGGGGAAATACACATCAACCATATCATGTGGTACCCTTTGTCACCTGCCAAACACAGGAAAAGATATGATCAAACAGAATCCTGCTTGCCAAAGATACATACCTTAAGACAGTAAGTGTTTATTTGGCAACATACTGGGCCCAATTCAATTGATATTTGCAGAATGAAAAACCATTTGGAATGAAACATTGGCAAGTCCTGCAGTGTATGAGAACTACAGAATGAAGTCCTGCCAGAACAGCTTGTTGCAGACATTCTTGTGGATTACAAGTTGTTGCACAATGGAGGTGAGATTGTAAAAAGCATGTTAATCAGGCAAGATGGAATATACAGTTCTAAACAAATCAGAAAAGAAAAAATTGTATGCAGACTCTTCCAAATAGAAGGAACCTGATCCCAAGGGGGATTGCATAATTTTTAATAGGGGATAGCCATCAGCAAGGGCCCATCTTTGCTCAGGTTACATTTTTTATCCTCTTTGTTTTTTTTTTTTTTTTTTTTTTTTAGGATGTTTCTGTGCCAGCAGGGAACAGGCATCACTTAGGATTGTGTTCTGGGACAAGACTGGAGTTGAGATGCTGCAGGTCACAGTTAAAAGCTGTGCTATATATTTTATTCAAACTAGAATGAAACCAATGAATTTTGTGTAAGAGTGCTTAGAAGGAAGTGTTACAGAATAGTGTGTGTGTCTGAAAGTCAAGCCTAGAATTGGATAATGTTCTCCTTTTAGAAAGATATAGTGGTAGCATGTAGTGATACTGAAACCAGTTTGAAAGTAAACTTTCTAACACAATTTGAAGTATTAGAATGAAGGCATTCTTTATTACAGTGCTGGACACCTTCAGAGGATTTTTCCTCTAATCCAATGTGTATCATGAAACTTCACAACAGGGTATTTATTCCATCATGTTCATACATACTCATTATGTTGTACTTCCTAGCTAACACATAGATTTCACTCCTAGAACCAATTTACATGTCTCCACCCCTTACTAGAAGTATTTGATGGTCCTTGAGTGTTATCTAAAGGGGTCTTTAGTGGTCCTATTCACTGAGTGCCCCCAATATTGTAAACCTTGCCTGGAACGTCGGTGTTTCTTGTTACATAACTTTTCCATGAAACCTACTGTGATGAGGTTCCTCACTATCTTTTTATTCACTGCTTCTAGCAGTGTTTAGCATTCTGTATGCCTACTTTTACATTCTTTTGTCTAATTTGCTAGTTAGTCTTTAAGCTATGTTTTGCAACTTCAAGGGAACTGAAAATTTCCATTCTCTTGTGTTGTCTGTCTGTAGTTTCCCCTCTGGATAAACCTAGAGAGTATTTCCTTGTTTCTTTTATGGAGCCTTTCTTTTTAGAACATATTTACACAGTAATGTGATGTTTTAAAAACAGACAGGAAAGAAAACACATCCAGTGTTGCACCTTTAAAGCCAGTAGTATGACATCTAGGGCATGGAGAGGTACATCCTATAACATTTTTTTGTTCGCAGGAACAGCCCTTATTCAAATCCATCCAAAAGGATGGAATGCCATTCTAAGTCTGATAAAGGTTCTGTCTAGATGCCACTATTGTAGGCACAGGCACTGGTCTTAAGTTACTGTCCTGGGCAAGGAGGAACAAAACAAGCATCCAGTGCTTCTCTCTAACACTCCCTTCAGCTGTTTTCAGCTAAGGAGCCTGCCTGAGCTGGATGTGGTTTCTGCATACTTAGAAATTCTCAGTGTTTGCTTTGTCCAGATTCTGGTTCAGTCTTTGAAATAGAACTAAACCTTTAGCATCCACAATATTCTATGGCAAGGAATTTTAAAGTTTCCTACTGCGCTGTGTGAAGACACACCTCTCTTGCTTTTTACTTACTAGCTTTGTTAGCTATCTACTGAAAGAGATGGTGAAAAATTATTTTTATCCACTCTTATGCCATACATGATTTTTTAGACCTTGACTATTTTCCCCTCAGTTATGTTATATTTAGACTGAAGGCATTTGCTATTCCTCATACAAATTCTGTTGTACCATATCTTTGTCCTTTCTTCTTTGCCTACTTGGAAACTTTTTCAGGTCTATTATGTCCTCTTTGAATAGAGGGGACTAGAGCTACACAGTACTTGGTATGACAAAACCTTGCATTATTCTCATAATGCCACATACTCTGCTTCATTCTTCATATTATAACTGATGTGTAGTATGTCATTTACTGTGGGAGCTTCTGTTGAGCTGAGTTCCCCTGAATTAGTCTCCCATACCCTTGAGATTGTCACTCTTTAATGGTATGGTACTGAGCAGCTCTGAACAGTTCATTTTACTGTGATGTTTGGTTTGTACATAAGTTAATCTACTTTTGTCTGTAACGGATTTAATTTGATATTGTTGTCACTCAGTTTTGCAGGGTCCTTCTGCAGTTCATGCACAATCAGCTGTTGGAGTTCATACATGTGTCATGGCTGACATCTACTCCTCATTGCTAACTCTTTCTCCTGTGCATATTTTTATAATGCAATAGTGTAGGTTCCAAAAGAGGTTCTGCAATGGAACCTACCAGAACTCCATCTGGAACCTCCACTCATTGTAAGAAACTAATTGCTCTTTAATAAAAAAGTAACTAATTTCTGCTAAGCTTTGCTTTCAGTTTTTTTTTGTTTTGTTTTGTTTTCTTTTTTGTTTTGTTTTTGGTTTTTTGTTGTTTTGGTTTTGATTGCTTGTTTCTGCAAAGATCTTTTGCTCTGTGTTCTTAAATTCTTAAAACCTGTTGGTGAGGGACATTGTCAAAAACCATATGAAAGTTCAACCAGAGTGTATCTATTTACCTATCTTTATCTATATGCTTGGCCTCTTTTAAGAACAGTAATAAATTTGTAAGGCAGAATTTTCCTCTGTTTAACTATTTCCAAAGCAGTGATTTTTTTTAACCCAAGTGTCCATTAATCTTATTTCCTAGTTTCTATTAGTTTTCTAGTTGTGACTTGTAGTCTCATCTCATGTCTCCTTTTAAAAGTTGACATCACATTTGTCACGCAGCTGTTATGAAAAATGAAAACTGTTTTTAAAATGAGATTTTCAATTACTTCAATTTACTGAGTGTTTTTATTCAGTTATTCCACCCATATTCTCTCAACATTGTGAACTGCAGAATGTCAGCTATTGTATCTTGAGTAACTGATCAGAGCTTAACTGAAGCAAACAAATCAATCAAACACTAAACTAGGAAAAAAAACAGATGCTCTTGTGAGCGTGCTGCACTCCAATGAGCCAAGCATAAGTGAACAGATTTAAGCTGGGGAAGTTCCCCTGCCCCTCATGGAAATTAGCAGACCCCTTCCCTACAGGACTGGGCTGCAGAGTAAGCTATTTTCTCATGAGCAGCCAAGCCCCATCTTGCACTACTGGTAGTTTTACCAGTGGACCATAGAGTGAAACTAACGCAGATACATACAGAATGGTCTTACAGCTCAGATTAGCTTCTTTCATTTTAAAAGTATAAATACTCTATGAAGTATTCAGTAGCAGTTTATAAAAGTCTCAGCAGTATTTTAGTAACGACATTATAATGTTTTTGCATGTACCCTAGTTATATCAGTAAGGTTGACACACAAGATGTATCCTGTCACCACCCCAAGCTCCAGCCCTTGCTAGTATGGCAGTATTAATTGTGATATTCCATACAGTTTTCTTCCTTGCTCCTTTGTAAACAAAATAATTTGCTTTCCAAGAATTGAAAGCACATTAATAGGATTTTATTCCTATCTAATTGAAAACTCCCAGAGGATACATATATAACAATATTTGGAATTACTTTGATACTTCTGACATGTGCCCATCACTGCATCACTTTCTGCCTGTTTGATCAGGTTGGATGTTTGCTTCAGCCTGGAGTAGTTTAAATTTCCATTGTCAATGAACAGCACACCCCTACCCACAATGAATTTTAGGACAGTGCATGATGAGGGTGGCCAACTGACAAATCACTAAACCATCATCTGGAAAACTGATAGCTGGAATTAAGAGATTTGTAGAGCTTTGTTTTCTATATGGGTTAACTATTCTGTGACCCAAAGGACCCTGGATTGTGTTGGTATCAATAAATGTTTCTACCATCATAACAGACTGTTCTTTTAGAAGCTTTCTTGTATGTAAATGCCATTGCAATTGTGTGAAATTTGAGCAATTACCATTTCTTGCCTGGCAAATAGAAATACTAATCTGACAAACATTTGAATCTTCTAGCACTCTGAAAAATGGTACAGCAAGAGAGACATGTGTATATCTGAATTAATATCACTTTTGTGTCACTTTTTTTGTTTGTGTATTTCATTATTTTTGTGATTGCAAATAGCAACTTTACATGGAATATTGCAAGACTGTTATACATATTCTGTGCTGAAATAGAGTTCTTTGGTGTGCTGTAATATTTCTCAAATCCTTACTAAATGTTCATTATGATAATGTAGCTGTTTTAGTTCTTACTATGTTTGAATGCTACCAGTGAGACCAAATGGTTTTTTTTGTCTCATTTGCT
Source organism: Sitta carolinensis (assembly GCA_032173965.1). Lineage (NCBI taxonomy): Eukaryota > Metazoa > Chordata > Aves > Passeriformes > Sittidae > Sitta > Sitta carolinensis. The sequence goes on from CM063313.1 coordinate 63,699,540, forward strand.
CACTTACTTGTTTTTTCTTTTAGTCTATCTTTAAATGCTGTCAAAGAGAATTCTTTTGTTTTCATACTATTAAACTGTTACATGAATAGGTGTTGCTCTAGTTGTCTTATCAAAGTCAACAGGGTTACATACGGAGACATAAATAAAGAATACTGATAAACCTTACTTGTACACAAAAAGAAGTATAAACTTCTGTACAGCTCTAGCATTAACCAAGTAAAATACATTAATGTGTCATTAACTTGGGGTTCTGGAACAGTTGCATGCTTCTCTGTATTTGGTTGAACATGTTGTATAGAGTGGAAGATATCAGATTTCACCGGAGTACAAAGTTGAGGAAGTGTGATCTAGGTTAACTGTATTAAGAGGGTTGGATTTAATGCCTGCACACCCCACATAGATGAACTTAACTCAGTCTTAGATATTCCCATAAGTCACTTCTTTATAACTCTTTGGTAAATTATATTGGTAATAGAGGAGGAAATTGCTTAAATCAAGTCTCACGAGAAAGTCAGTTAAATGAAAACATTGTACTTCCTATGACCAGTAAGAGCTGAATTCAGATTTGTAAGACAAAGTATAGCATGAAAAGGTTTATTGCTGGCAATATAAAAGTTCGCTGTAAACAGTATGACTAGTGTAAGTCACCACATTAGTCATTTTGAATGGTATAAATTCCCTTGCTATTAATGTGCTTAGGAGTTTTATATTGATGTTTAAATAACTGGATGCAGATATAACAGTATTTCTACTGTTGTAGAAGAACTGCCTGGTTCTTAAATCTTTTATTCATACAAGTAACCCCATTAGATTTGACTGCTCTTGATTTATGCCTCTGAAATTCATTAGTTTCAACAGTTATTTCTGACTTGCAGTTTCGTAAGTGAGAAGGTACTTGATCCCATGGGACTGGGTAGATGTTTACAAGTTTTAGGATAGGGATAATGCTTATTAAATATTACAGAATCAAGATTTAAAAGGAAATGAATATGCACATTGTTTGCTGTGACACTTTTCTTGCACTACTTTGTTAAAAAATAAAACCTCTTAACTAACCTCTAAACTGTTTGCATGAATGAAGTAGCCTGGTCAAAACTTTGTCAAGCCTAGTTCTTATGCTTTATTATAATTATGTATATTACAGCACAGGTGAAGAAACATTACAAAGAAACAGTAGTCTTTAGAGCCTGGAGTACCTAATTCTGTATGGTATATGGCAGTTGTTTTGCTACTTCAACAAACATTCATGCCTCTGCATGAGTACTCATCCTCATTTTACATTTGTTTTGTGTTACAAAATAAAGTAGGATTGGAAGTCAGTAAAATAGAGACAAAGCTTGTTTTAGTTGGTGCAGTACATAGTTTAGACATTTTAAATTACAGATTATTGAGTCAGGAAAGGGAAAATACTTCAGAAAGCAGTGGCAATTTAGTTGATTCCTCAAAATTAAAGGTTAAAGGTATTTGTTTCCTTTTTGATGGCTTCATCAAAATGATGACTGTGGTACTGAAACAAACATTACCATATTGCTTAACAGCTTCCATGCAGATAAAAAATATGTTATGGCCTGAACTTGCAAATGCATGATGACTGCATTGAAGTCACTTTAAATACTGAAGAGGCTGCATTTGTTCAGCATAATATAAATACGCTTTCTTGCACTCATTTTTACTTGCAGAAACAAGGTGGTGACTCACAGGGCTTCACAAAAAGGGGCATAAACTACCAGTCCATATTATGCTGCTTTTTGTATTGAAAAGAAATAATAGAAAAGATGAATGAGAATTAAGTAATTTATTTTCTTTTGAACATTTTCGTGAAAAATGTAATGTTGCCCTGGAACTGCAAGCCCCTGGTCACCACTTGCTTGACATTTCATTAATTTATTTGAAATTTATTAATTAATTTATTTTCAAACTTTATTTGAAAGGGACATAAGCTTGTCAGTTGCTGCAGTGCTCACAAGGCAAAGCTCACAGTTGCAGTTATTAATGCTTGTAATTACTGTACTTGAATTTCAACATTTCACATGATAAATGTGGAAATGGCCTTCTTCACCATCACCCTCCAGATGTTTTAGGCTAAAGTATCTGTTGGAATCCTCACTTGATAAAAACTTCTCTACCACTGCCTCTCTAATAATTAAGGACCTGTATTCATTAATTTCTAGCTATTTTTTGAACATTGTTCTAATACTCACAACTTGTTTATCAGTTCTAGAGAAGAGGTGGATGAAACCCTTACTGAAATTTTTCAAGTACTCTTGGGCATTTTTTTTCAATTCAGTGCTTGAACAGTCATCACAGTGTTCAGATATCTTCAGCTTCTCACTTTTTATTCATTCTTAACATCACTGAGGGCATATTTGTATGCCCTCATCTATAGGGAAGTGGTTCCACATAGCAAGTGTTCAAAGGGTGCTAATACACAGCACAGCTCAGATACTATCCTCCTATAAAGACTGATGCATGTTCTTCTCAGAGCTGCAGCTGCAACAGAGAGGGGTAGGGGTCAAGCTCAAGCCCTGTTTCAGTCATAACTTTTGCAGGGAATATGTGTTTACTGTGGTCTCCTGTTACCTGTGGCATGTAAGGTTTCGCTTCTCATCCCTGTAGGACTCGAACATCATTTTCTCATGGTCTTTGTTCAGGCAGGTTTTCCTTTATTTACCTGATGGGTGTCTTTGGGATTTCTCCTTTTGTCATTTAGCTTCAGTATTCCTTGTTTTACCTGCACTTTTAGAAGTAGCACAATTTTTAATTAAATATGATCAAAATATATTTTTATTTAAGAAAAAATCAGTTAAACTCTCCCACTTTTCAGAACTCAGTAAGGCAGAGAGTTCATGATTTCAATAACAACAGGATTTACACAAACATATATTCTAAAAAAAATGCAACAGTCCTGTATGGAAGGATTGTTCCTCTTGTATAGTAGTGTAGATTCAGTTAATAAATCTTAAGATTTAAGCTAGTAAGATCTAGCTTGTATTAGAATTAAAGCTATGATACAGTTTGAATTTATTCTTTCTAATACCTAAATTAATCTTACCTGCTGATTTGTACTAAAACTTGTTTGTGATAGAAACTTCTTGTGGTTTTTCTAATGATGTAAAACACTTTATATTGCTATTTGGTTGTTAGGTTTTTTCTCTTTATTTTTCAAAGTAATTTCATGTGTTAAATAAGGTTACCAAGAGAGCACTAAAGTACTGTACTTTCAAAAAGCAGAATTTCATTTGACAATGTTTGTTTTAAAATACAACTGTACAAAGTAACCTTTGTGTAGGAAGTGTGATGTAGGAAGCTTTTTCCAATTCACTCAACTTTTAAAAGTTATGGATCAGTTAGGAGTCTCAGAGGAAGCATAATTCAGTTTATGTTGCTAAATGTATTTTATAATATATTTTCAGTAGAGTATTTCTCTATATAGAAATGTAGAACTTTGATTTTTAAAAATAGTTTAAATCTAACTAGGAAATTAGAATTCCATGTTTAAATGTATCTTTTAGTTTTAATTATATTTTAGTATTGAGATTATAAATATGCTTGAGTTCTATTCTGTAATGAAGTAGAAAGCCTGGAAAAGTAAAATTATGAGAAAAACTACTTTTATAGAGGTAATCCAAAATCGGATATACCCACTGTCTTGGTTTGAGGCAATTTAAAGAGGTGGGCACTCTGAGATGAGTAACACTGCCCTTGATTCCAACCAATCCCTTTCCACCAGTAAGGAAAAAGCTAGAATAGATACACGTGAAAAAAATACAGTTTAGTAGCAGAATATCAACAGGCAAGGGGAAAAAGAAGCAAGTAACTGCTAGATAGCAAACTGCTAAATCTCACAACTCCCAGTGAACAAAGAGAGGCCCCAGTGCCGGAAATGACTCCTTGCAAGACGTTGCCAGCTAGAGGCGGCCACATGGCTGGAGGACAAGGGGAAGATGATGTCACACCTTCCCTTCCAAGGTGGCGCCCTCCAGGACAATCGTGTCTTTCCCTTTGGAGCAGGAAGCCAACTTGCACTGGCTTGGCCAGCAGGCACCCCCAGAACTTGACCAAAGGCAGCTCAGAACTGCCAAATGCAGCCTCTCCAAGATGTGCAAAACCCCCAGAAATTAAAAGAGAGTCTGAGAAGGGCAGACAAAACCTTTGCCTGAGCAAAGACCAAACAGCCCGCAAAGCAAATACCACATGCAAAAGAACTGGATGCTGCCCATGAGGGAGGATTTTAAAAATGCCTGTGACAGCATTCCCAGACACACAAACAGCATAACCTGCCTGTAGGGTCTTACAGGAACAATTTTTGGGCACAGACAGCTATGGAATACAATAATGTAACTGTAAAAAAAAAATCTCAACTTTGATACTGAATTAGAATGATATAAAAAATTATAACCAACCTCGGATTATTGATATTTTTTAATCCTACTAACAAAGGCATATGAAAATCAGAAGGCTGGAGTTTATTTTTCAATTGAAAGAATTATTGTGTTTCTTTATTTTAAAACAAAATACAGCAGCATGTAAGCAAACAGCAGTGACAATGTCTTAAAGAACATAAGACCAAGCTACTTTATTTTAATGTCTGTTATTAATTTTTGGCATTAGCTATTTAAAAGGCCAGACTAGCTCAAGGCAAGTGCCCAGACAAAAATTCTCCACTCAAAGAACTGAAACACAAACGAAAAATAGAAAAGAAAGCTAAAATGTTGTGTTTTAATTCAGTAAGGTGATATGCTTTCCTCTCTATTTAAACTGAATGGGAAAGAATGCCCTGGTTAAATAGTAGAGTGTTGCATTCCCATCATGTTGAAGTGATGCAGTGTGATTTACTTCTATGGAATTGTGCTGAAACAGCCATGTGATTGTTTTTAACTTCGCTCTCTGTTTTCCAGTTTTCTTTATTTTTCATATGCAGGTGGTTCAAAAGGGAATCTTAATTTTTCCAGCTGAACTATCCTGTTCTCAGACTGAAGACTCAATAAAACTGTGCAAGAACTCCTGCTTTACAGTATAGGCTTTTTTCCATCTAGAAGACTCAAAAAAATTCTTAAGGAAGATGGGGTGTATTTAAGACCAAGCCCAACTTGTTCAAAGTGTTAGTATTCAGAAGCAGCAACACTTTGCAGACATAGTTCCCTTTAAAACAAACCTGGAGAAAAGGGAATATGGGAGAAGCAGATATGAACTGGCAAGTTAGGCTGTTCCTACCTTGAGAGCAAGGTTCCAACCTCTATCATATAGAGATATGACCACAGTATGGGCAGTTGAATTTCTGTATAAACAATAAAAAACCTTTCAACTTGATGTTATGTTTGGGAGAGACAGAGCCCTCATCTCAGTCTACAGCTCAAGATGTCTGGGCAGCTCTGCAGCTGCCCTTATGGTGATTGGTCGCCCAGCTCAGTATGGTGGAGATCTGTCTGTGCTGACCCAGCAGTGGGATTTTGGAGAAGAGAGCTGGAGGCTGAGAAAGTGTGGTCACTACTGTAGTATCTTACGGTAAAAAAACCCCATCCCAGTCCCCCAAAAGACTCCACTACATGGTTTTGTTTCTTGCAATACAAGTTAAATTTAGGTTCCAGGTCTGGAGTGAACATGACAGATATGGGTCCTTTAATTTGGGTGGATCAGTGAACAGCTAACAGCCTCTGCAGACCTTTCTTGCCCTTAAATGCTGAAACCAGAACCCTGGTTTTAAGATGCTTCAGTGGAGTGACTGGAAGTGACTCAAGAAGGAAAGGGAGTAGCAGTGTTCTGTAGTATCCTTGAACCTGTTTACACTGTGGATAGTAATGAGCCAACAGGGGTCAAAATTAAGGACTGTGGACTCACCTTGTGAGATTTCAGATTTACATTTGAAGTGCACTTTGCACCTGGTCTTGTTAAGCCTCAAAAGTTTCCTGTGGGCTCACTTTTCAAGCTTGTCTTGGTTCCTCTTAAAGTTATTGGATTTGTCTGCTGTGTCAGCTGCCCCACTCATCTTGGTGTCTTCCAGGCCATTCTGTGATTCTGTGATTTTATATGTGCTGGATTTAACAGTCAACAGGGAAATAAACTCCAAATAAGCCACTCTCTCCCACCCCTTCTGATAATGGAGGGACAATATGGAAAGATTATGTGATGAAAATAACAATTTACTAAAATCACAAAACCCACAGCAGTACCAATGGTAAAAAGTACACAAAAAGAAGGTGCCTTACCCACAAAAGAACATTCACCACCAGGAACAAAGGAGAACACTTCTCAAAGATAGCACCAGGTGTGGTCTCCAAACAAAGGCAATATGGTGAGGAGACCTTCCACAGCACAGTGTTATTCCCCACCCTCCCACCCAGCCCAAAAGGAGTGTAAATCAGGGCCAAAACAAAACCTGGAAGTTAGTTCATTTGAAGAAAATAATTGTGCAGTTGCTGGTGAAGCTGAGTCCTCTGCACTTGCTTGAACTACCGCTTCCAACTCTCTGCTGCTTGGAGCTGTCCACTTCAACACTGCAAGCACTCTGGAGGAAAAATGGGAGGAGGGAAAAAAACTGGTGGTCAGCAGAAGGCACCAAGTCCACTGTGTTTTAAGTGGATAGTCCACTCTGCTTTTGTGACCGAGGCAAGAAGTGGTGAATTCCCAGTTTCTGGCACTGGCTTTTTCCTGCTGGAGCTCTGTCCCCCAGCAATTATGTGTGTGGTATCGAATAAATAATGCTAAAAACTCCACCCCCTTTTCCCTTTGACGGGGACACTGTGAAAGTGTTTAAAATGTTGTCACATTTTACAGAGTATACCAGAAATTATATTTCAGAGACAAATGAAAATGCTTCAATCTGAAAAATTGTAGAAGTTTGAAATAGAGTTGATTTTGTTAAAATGAGTTGATAATAGAAACTTAATAAACTTTCTTCATCTCTCTGTTTCTGATATTTTCTTCTGCCAAGGACTTTAAAACTTTGGAAATTTTTTGCAGTTCTGAAAAATGGGAAATAGGATCCCTTTGCCTCCATGTGAAATAGGATCCTGTGCCTATTTATAATTATTTATATTCCAGTTCTGCACAGGGGTAGCAGATTTGTGCTTCTTTGGCTCTTCTGGTGTCTTACTGAGTTCAGAATCATATCTGTACCTGATCTGTCTTCCTTTCCAAATCCATTTAGGAACAAAGTTATTGAAGCCTGTGAGAAACAGGGACCCTTAAAAGGTATCCTCCAGTTCACCAAACCAGTCGCATATTGTTTTCTGTTCTGTCCTCTGAAAGAAGATCACTTTACACATAGATGTTTAGAAGATTAACCTCTTTAAAAAAAATACTGTTTACAAGCTAAGAAGCATCTCTTAGGTTTCTGCGCAGTAGCTGGAATGACTTCCCTAGTCTTCTACAGCTACATAGAAGTTTTAGTCAGTTAGTTTCAGAGCTTAGTCAGATAGGTCAATTTGGTGACCATATAAATATATTTCAAGTATGTTTAACAGTCATCTTTAGCTTTTGTATTTCCTTACAGAGTTCATGGGGACACAATGCACATGTAGATGAACTCATTCAGTAACTATGTCCTAAAACAAATTATCTTACTAATGACCTATAGACTATAAAACAACATATGGAAGAAATATTTTTCAAGAGCAAGCTTAGAACGTTTGGATTTTGTTTCATGTTATCTTCAAAATTAACACATTTTCTCAACTTTAAATAGAAAATAAGACCTGATAAATATAAATTTAATGTAAATACATGGATGCATTGGTTTTCAGGAACACCGCTGTGGTATTGTAGGATTGTTAGTTCCTGGGAACTGAAATAATTCCTGGGGCTTATTTCATGCTTGAACAAACATAGTATAGTACAACTAAAATGTATGTATAGATCTGTTGAAAATGTTTATCTACAAATACTACTTCTAAAGAGATTAGGTCTTCCTTACACCCACTGTCCATTCTTTTTCCTTTGGCCAAGCAATATTTCCCTATTTCTTTTTTTAAAGAAATCATGCCCTCTGCCGTAAAAAAAAAAAGGAGATTACAAAGATTTCCCAAGGATATATGAGTGAGACTGCCAGCAGTCTCTAACAGTAGTAGAGTAGTTAGCTCTGCTGTTTCTGTCTTTGCATTGCTTTTCTCTGAGAGTGTCTCTAGGACCTGGGAGTTAGAAGTATTAAAAACAATTTTAGAAGAACATATACAATGAGAAGTTCTATTGTGATATAGTTACATGGCTTAATTCTTCTTCCTAGTGGGCCAAGGAATTGGAAGGTCTAAGTAAATTCCCATTAAAGTAAAAGAAGGCAAAAAAGCTTTTTAGTAATGCTGGCATTACTTTGCTGTGAAAGGCACTGGCATTCAGTGAATATGAATTTAATTACACTTAAAAGATTTGAGCTCATTTCAATTCCTTGTCAGTTAATGAACTAAAGCTGTACCTCTCACAATTCTAAATAATCACTATTATTATCTGAAAACTAATGGTGTTTGGAAGACATTGCATTGCAATTACCATACATAATTCCAAGAACTTAATTCTGTCTCCTCAGCCCAAGTTCTCAGAGGGAGTAGATCTGACAAGGATTACAAAGCCTCGTGGTGTCCCCTTGGGCTGGAAGCATGCAGATGCCTCCTCTGCTAAACCGTAGAACCTCCAGGAGTCCAATTAGGTAATCTCCTAAATTTGATGATTAGGATGCCCTCAGAGTGGTCAGCTAGAGTTAATCTTTAGTAAATAACTACATAAATTAACACCTCAAACTAGTGCAAGACAAAACACTGAGGACTGGGTGATATTAAGACCTTTGTAGCATAAAACAGGATGGGTGCTTATTTTCCCTGTAATATGGCCTTTCTATTTAAACAGTTCTGTGAAGTTGTAAAATCTAGTTACCTTTCTGAGCTGAGCCTTTTCAGTAATTTGTATGCATTGGTAGACACACAGACAAATAACTGGGTTTCTAAAGCACTCTGAAGGCTGCAGGTCTGTAAAAGTTTAGTTACCTTTATAGGTTACTGGTGGGGTGAGCATGCACTTTATAGGTCTCTGAAGACTTACGAAGTAAGACTACATCACTTCCTAGCAGCTAGCACTTCGGTCGTATTTGAGGCTACTGGTGAGTGCAGGAAACATCCAGAAAATAACTGATTACATCTCTGTCTCAGGGAAGCATGCCATCACTTGCAGTTGTGCTAAGCTTGGCACCAAATTTCAGTGATTATTATAAATAATGGTAATGTAAAAAGAGTGCAGCAGTAACCTGATGCTACTGAACCGTGCTACAGGCTCTTAGAATAAATTTTAGTTGTTATAGTCAAAAGTAATGGAGTAGAACAGAGTAGAAGAGAATAGAATAGGATAAAATAGAATTGGAAGGGACCTACAGTGGTCATCTAGTTGGAAAATTCAGGGCTGACCAATGGTTACAGCACCTTATTACGGGCATTGTCCAAACGCCTCATAAATAGTGTCAGGCTCGGGGCATCGCAACCTCCCCAGGAAGAGATCAGCACTTCCATCTCCTTGTCCCTTCCTCAGGAAGCTGTAGAGAGCAATGAGGTTACCCTCAGCCTACCTTCTCCAAGCCAAAGTGCTCGTCCCCACTTCATTAGTCATGCCTTCCGGGCTATTCCCCAGCTTTGTTGGTGTCCTCTGGACACATTCAAGGACCAGCACATCCTTCTTAAATTGTGGGGCCCAGACCTGCACAGAGTATTCTAAATGAGGCTTACCAAAGCTGAGTATGGCAAGATAACCACCTCCTTTGTCTGACTAGTTATGTGTATTTGAGGTACTCCAGGATGCAGTTTGGCTTCATGGATGCCCATATACATGGCTGAATCACACTTAGCTTAATGTCAGCCAGCACCCACAGGTTGCTCTCTGCAGGGCTACTCTCCAGTCACTTCACTCCCATTTTATACTTGGGCCTGTTGTTACTTAGTCCCTAATGCAGAATCCAGCATTTCAACTTTTTAAATTTCATCCCATTAATTATAGACTAATGCTCTGATCTATCCAGATGCATCTGTAAGGCCTTTGGTCTCTCAGGAGGGTCAACAGCACCTCCCAGTTTGGTCTCATCAGCAAACATGCTAATGGAACACTTAAATCCTAAACCCAGATTGTTGTTAAATATATTGAACAGAGCTGGTCCTAGGACTGAGCCCTGAGGAGCAGCACTGTTGACTGGCCACCAGCCAGATGTAACCCAGTTCACTACAGCTGGACTCATCTGTGCTGTGGAGATGTGGCATTTCAGCTGGAATTGCCTGTCACAGAGAAGGCAGCATGAAAATTACTACTGATATACTTCCTTTAGTCTTAGACAAACCAGTTCATATTTAATTTATGATAAACTAAACTGATTTAACAATGTTTTGACATTTTTCTTACAGTAGATAAAAGTTACTCTTCCCAAAATGAAGGTATTGATGGACCACTCACACAGACTGGCGTTAATATCCTAGATCCAGCTTTCCCTGTTAGGCAAGTTAATTTAAATTGTTGCTGTTTTCTATGAATAGCAATATATTCTTTGTAGTCTACTTTCATATTTTCTCAAGATTTTTGTTTTCTAATATTCTGAATATTCTTGGAATTCGTGAGTGACTTATTTCCAGTTCTCTTCAAATCTTTACTGCTGAACTCTCCAGTTTCCTGCAAGTGTATTTTTATAGATGCAAATAAGGAAATCAGAGGGATTTTTTAAGGTGGAAATTTTCAAGTGTTGCTCTATCTTTGGTGATATCATTCAGCTCTATTTGGAAAACAAAGCCTGTTTATTGAGGTCACTTTGAGTTTTAACTTGAAATGACAGTAGGCTCAATTGCCCCTTTTTTGCTCATCATTGAGGAATTAGAAACTAAATTATTAAGTATCTTACAAGATTTGCAGTTCATTAGTAGATCAAATTCCAAATGAGTTGGACAGGCATTGTCCCAAAAACAAGGAGACTGAATGTTAGCTTGTAGGTGAGAAAAACTGAAATGTAAAGTTATAAATGAAAAATGAAAGCAGATGTATTGATGACTCTGCAAAGGAAGATTTGTTTTTTAAATTGTGAAGGCCATCTCACTTCAGTATTTATATTTCTATTGTGTATTTATATATCTGTTTCTTATCTGAAGGGATGAGTAAGAAGCATTTTTATTACACCTTTGTGAAATTTGCCATTTTGCATGAATTGATTTTGTACCTCAAATGAGTTATCCTATGAGGTTACCATTTCCATCTTTCTTCTACTTTTTGCTATCATTTGACAGAACAGGAAAACTATTCCTGGTGTATAGTCTGATGCTGTGAATGTCCTTTTTATAATTTAGTTATATAAATAACCAAGTCTAGCTGTTTTACAGTACATTTCCTTAAGCAAACTAGATGGAATGCTTTTTAATAGCCCTATAGCCATTTAATGATTTTTATGCTTGTCGTTTGAGGACAGTTTGGATAGCGATTGATATAGAATTACCTAAAGTACTGCATATAAATTAAACATTAAAAAGGTAGATACAGCCAGACTAAGCAGCTCAGTTATAATCTTTGGTTATGCGGTTACTGCCTCAAGGATACTTCATCTACTTCATATCATATATCCTCCTTTTGAAAGATGATCAGTGGGTTCAAGTAACATTTCAGCACAGAGGAAATTGCATAATTTATAGACTTTCCAAAATGAAAAACAGGAAACCAGTTTCATTAAATTAAGTCTTCCACTCTTTTTTTTCTTCTCTGCTCTTACAGATTGGAACATTGAAGGACTACTACCACTTCTACCATAGTAAAACAATTAAAAGGTCAGTTCTCTCAAGTAGAGGTACCCACAGCTTCATTTCAATGGAACCAAAGGTAAGAAAATCCATGCATGTATCTGAGGAAAAAGCCTTTGCATTTTTAATATGAAATACTATACCAGAGGACATTCACCTGAATGGCATATAGCATTACAAGAATTAACCTATCTGTTTTCTAGGTTTCTACTTCTCATTAAAACAAAGTGAAAAGGATACCATACTATTAAGTATGTGCTATTCTTGGAACATAAGGTCCACCATTATTCCTGGATGAGTACTTGAATTTGATAATGCACTAGTTACTGTGCTATGCTTCTATGCAAAACCACATATGTAAAATTTATGTCTGCAGATTCCTTCTGTGAAACAACCAGCTTTAAAAATGAAAATGGGCAATATGGGATGGTACAATGTCTAGAGGAAAGTTTCTCTTCCTTTATTTTCTTGTCTTCTTCTGGACTTGGTCTTCGAGGGATTAAAAAGTGTGCTCTTTTTTGTGGTCCTTTTGATAGTTTCACTGATCCTAATTTTAAGATCTGTGTAAAAAATGGTGCCATTTCTTTGTAGCATACACTATAATAGGTAACTGTCAACACAATTTAATTACTGGTTTGTAGTTAAGTATAATATCCTCTTGTATCCTACCCACGACACACTTCTCTTTGAGACCTCTAATTTCAATGATTAGTAGCTTATTCACTGACTGCCGAATTGGATTGCCTCTTGTTTTCATATATAAAAAAAAAAAAAAAAGTTTGGTGAAGATCCCATTAGCTTTTTTTGTGCTGTTCATGCAATGCAGCCTTGCCAACAAGCCCCCGGGCCCCTGGTGTGGTAATGACAGAGTCAAGCTTTTTTAAATTATTGGATGATTAATGTTCTCTGTGAAGGATTTGTCAGGTTTTACTTAACAAATAATTTATGAGAAGTAAAAGTTACTGGTGAAAAAGTTTGAACACTGTACAAATTGAGCATCATATTGGAATACTTCTGCCATCTGGAAAACTTTGTTTAGGTCTGAAGTTCCTCTTGAGGATGGGACAAGACTAGGAATGTACACAAAAAGCTGTGTTCAAGCCTCTGTTGATAAGGCTGAACTGCTTAACCCTTTGAGAGCACCACCAGTTCTGCTGAGCAGTGTATATATACATAATAGTTTATATATACATACATAAGTGTGTACTGGGGGTTAGTATAAAAGTGATCAGGGCCCAGATCTCTGTTCCTATGAGTGCTAAGACCCACCATTCAAACACACACTGCACAGAGAATAGGCAAAAATGCAAAAGAAAGGGAAAGTGTTCACATCTGCATCATTCCATGCTCTTTCTGTGTGTACAGAGGTGGAACAATTAACACACAAGTGCTCAGATTTGTGTGCATGTACCACTATAAACTGTGCTGTTACGCCCAGCTTCCAGATACCCCATCTGTACCTCTGGCAGGCAGTCCAGGCTACTTTGGCCAGAATAGTGAGAGACTGTAAGCCAGAACACAGCAGAAAATCAAAATTATCATTTCTTTATTGTGCTGTTTAGGTCTTGTCTCCAATCTGTGCTGCTGCTGGTTAAGAATTGCTAAATTTGTAACAATTGTTACTTATCACTTCGATATTGAGAAACTCTAGTGAGGGTTGCGCAAGGTGCCCAACCCTGTTTATGATTTGTACCTAAAGAGAAGCTGAGTGTCTAATACCTAGATCTGGCAAGAGTTTTTTGTATGCTTCACATTGAGACTGCTTCACCGAACCTGGGTTTGGGCATTCTTACATGGCTGCAGACTTGTCAGTAAATGGACATGTATTTGTAGCATAAGGACCACTTTGTCCTCAGTGTGTATAATTTTTAATGATTATTACAGCAGACTGGCAATTTAATTACTCTGTTAAGAGTTGGTTCTTTTAAACAAATAAGCTGGTTCTTTTAAAACAAGAGGTTTAATATTAAATAAGGCAAACTGCATTGCTGTGAGAATTTGAAAAGACCACACGCTAGTATGTTTATGAGTGGAATGGTATCTAATGCCAATATTTGCTGCAGATTAGTCAGTGTGGGTATTTGGGAACAAAGAAACACTGAGGTTTGTTTACTATCAAAATAATTCAATGGTAATTCACATAATGCTGAAAAAGCTCTCCCTGTTATGTGTACTTGGAATTAACTCATTCTGTGTTGCTTCAGACATGGATCACTAATCTGCTCCTTAGCAAAATTTTAAAGGATGGAATTCTGATTGAGTGGCAATTTGTTTCATGTAATGGAAGAAATTATGAAATTTGGTATTCTGAATTATTTTCATGGATAGTGTTTGATTTCATTGTGTGAATGCACAATGAAAGATGTAGAACTAATAAAAAAATCTTGTTATTGTGGATTTAAATTAATGATTTGCTTTAAAAATCTTGTTTGATTTTCTTCTTCTGGAAAAGCCTCAGCACTGTTATAAACAGTATGAATAGATGCAACAGGGAACATAATAACTAGGTGTGGAACTTAGTGCTGTGGTCTAGTTAACAAGATGGGGTTTGATCAAAGGTTGGACTTGATGATCTTTGAGTGTTTGTCATCCTTTTGTGATTCTGTGATAAACTGAAGAAACGTGGATTGCACATTTTGACACTTTGCCCAGCATTAGCTGGTATTGACCTCGTATCATCTGTATTTAGAGAAAAAGGTAAAGGATATGCAGTATAACACAGTTTTGTCAATTATTATCCACATCCTTACCTAGCAATGCTATCCGTTATTTAGCAAAGAAAAAGATTAAACAGTTTTAGGAAGAGATGCACAAGAAAGGCTGTAATTCCCTTAGCATAGATTGTAATGAAGAAAATTTGAAACATAGCTTTATTCACATCATCTTTCGTGGCCAGTGAATAGTTATGTGGTGTTTTGCATGTCCTAATGGGAAAACATAGAAGTGGAAGAAGTCTGTGGATTTAAAGCAGAAATCAAAGCCAACTGAATGATATCTCTTTACAGAGGTTTCTGGTCTCCCCAGCTGATGTGTTGTTTGTGGCTGGCCTTTGGCAGGTGTCAATGAGAGCACCACACCATGAATCAAGAGCTTTTTTTGGCTTCAGTGTTTGCTTTGAAAAGTTTTTTTTTTGGTGATACTACAATGCATGAAAAAATGGGAGTAGGAGCAAAAGAAGTGGGAAGATGTTCAGAGCGAGTCCATAGTTGAAAGGTATCATGAAGCTCTAATTCAACTATTAAATAGTTGAGTGTATTGATGGTAGACCGTCTGTTGAAACCAGACTATTGCAGCATTTCCAGGGCTGAGAAGAAAGAGCTGAGGTGTGCCTCTGGGTTTGCTGCAGTGGTGAAATGATGAGTCATAAAGTGGTAAACATCGCAGTCTGAAGGCCAGACTTTTCATCAATAAATACGATAAATCAGGTGGAGCTTTTTTACTATTAATTATTTTTTAGCTTTTCTATTATTAATAGATTACAAGTCAAATGAAATGTGAGAGTTGAAGTGCCTACGCATGACAATAGTACATGTAAATTAAATGGACAGCATGGCTGGAAAAACTCTTTTTATTTTGAACTGTTACATAAAATGAAAAATTTTTAGTGAAGAGCTGTGATAAAGAAATTTTTGACTCATATGGTAAAAAAATATCCCAAAGAATAGGTAGCATAAATAATCCTTTTAGTTCTTAAGGTAATAATGGGCAGATATAAGATTGGTAATATACTCAAACAGATGTACGGAAGTTTGTTTCATTTTCTCATGAGGTTCCCAGAATCTCCAATCACAACAGAGATCTGAAAAAGATATCTGGCCCACAGTGATGCTAAAAAACATGGAATTAATAATTTGTGTTCCTGTAAAGTGTAACATTAGCCAACTTTGGAGCATTAGCATTTCTTTATCAATATCCACTAAGATGGCATGTCACATTTTTCTAATTTTAATGAATTGTGTGTAGGTTTACTTGGGGATTGAATCCTGTTTGATGGGTCATAGAAACATAAAGATTACTTAAGATAGAAACAGATTTACAGTCTCATTGAAATAAAAAGTAAGGCTACGTTTACTTAAGGAGGATACTTTGCTTGAGCACAATTCTGCAGAAGTGTTATGCCTCTGTCAACTCTACTACAGGATCAGAATACCTGGGAATATATTACTCCAGACACTTGCATTTTACACAGCGTGATCTAACCACACAGAGTGTAGCAGTATGACAGAGGAGAAGGTTTTATCTTTGCCATATAAAGATGAACAGAACTCATGGTATCAGCATGTAAAATGCTGTCAAACATAGCTTTGATGACACCAAATGATATGGACTAGGGAAGAAATGCCAGAAGTCTGTCCTTCTTTACTGGTAGGACAATTGTGTTCATGAGAGGGCAGAGTGGAGCAGAATTGTAGTAGCCATGAGTAACCTGGGGCTTTTAAAGCCAGCACCATGGACTTAAAGCTTAGAGAAATTAGATGAGAATGTTATTATGGGTAAGGTGGTATTTAGTTGTTAAACCTTCGTGAACAAAAATATTTTGTTAGATATATAGGATAGCACAACAGTAAACAGTGGGACCAAGTTAGTTACTGATGTCTGGATGGTTGGCCATAAAATGTACAAGCCCACAGGGACCTAGAATCAATAAGCTACTTAGTTGCAAAATAATAGGAACTATTAGCTGTTTTCATGTTCATCAATAAGATACTACTTAGTTGCAAAATTACAGGAATGGTTATGCTGTTTTCATGTTCAGAGTTTGACTTGAGTTCTAAGTTAGTTATTAAATAATTCAATATTTGCCACCGTGGTCCCTTTAATTAATTACCTGAAAAAAGTTTTACAAGAGCAATCTTTACATCTTTAACTCAGTAAAAAATCAAGAATATGTTTTGCTATTTTCAAGGATCCTGTTACTGGGTGAGTTAGAACATGAACTGAATCACAATGAATGAGAGGGAATAGCTATATCTCTTTATGTCACCTTCCTCTGGAGTATTAATTAGTTTCACATAAACATGAGCAAATAGTCCTACAACTTGGATTTTTTTTCAGGGCTTTTTGAAATATGATGTTGCTGTTCACTCCAGTAGATCCTTCTGGCCTTAGTGTTATTCTAATTGTTCATTGTGCTGTAAATTTTGTACAAGTTGGTTGGTATTTTATTTGCTTAATGGTAATTGAAACCTGTATTTATAGGGGTGAATGTTATATTAGTTTTAGTTTAAACTATTATTAATCAGCAGCAAAGATCCCTGGGAAATATATGTTGCTTCAACAGGAATCAAGGATACGTTTTGCCTGATGAGGCTGCATCACACTTATTTTCATTCATCACTCAGTAATCACTATTCAGCAGTTCAGAAAGCACCTAGACCTGGAACAAAAACGGAGATAAATTCCAGTGAATACAGCAATAGAGTAGATGCATTTTGTATCAGGTTTTTCCCTTATCACAGAATTCTTATAATAGTTTGAGTTGGAAGAAAATTTTTGAAAGTCATCTAGTCCAACCTGCCTGTAATGAGCAGGGACATCTTCAACTAGATCAGGTTGCTCAGAGCTCTGTTTGTCCTGACCTTGAATGTTTCCAGGGAAGGGGCACCTACCTGTCCACTCCAGACAACTTAGTCCAGGGTCTCACCACTCTCATTGTAAACAATTTCTTCCTTATATCTAATCTGAATCAACCCTCTTTTAGTTTAAAACCATTCTCCTTGTCCTGTAGCAACAAGACCTGTTAAAAAGTTTGTCCCCATCCTAATCATCCCCTACAAATATTGAAAAGCCTCAATAAGGTCTCGTTGGAGCTGTCTCTTCTTGAGGACAAACAACCTCAACTCTCTGAGCCTTTCCAAACAGAAGAGGTGCTTCAGCCCACTATTTTGTGCTCTTCTCTGGACTCACTCCCAACAAGTCTTCCTGTATTGAGGATCCCAGAATTGGATGCAGAACTCCAGGTGGGTTCTGCACCAATCCAATACCTTCAGTGCTTCACCATTTTTCTGAAGGTTTTGCAGCATCACAGAAACAGTGATCCCAATGTTGGGCCACAGTGTTGTTTCTTTCTCAAAAAGAACCCTGGCCAAAATCCTGACACTTCTCATTGCCCTCCTGAGGATTTTCGGGTTCCTTGCTCATCTCTATCATCTGAAGAAAATAATGCTATGAAAATAGTTTAAGAATATAATCCTGAAAAATAATGTTGTGTTTTTTTCTGGTGGATGGGAGAGGAGGATTTAATTCCTCATTTGCTGTATTAATTAGGAAGTGAGCCAGTTAAAACCCCTCCAGCTATTTTGCAAAAGTTAACAATGAGATTGTCATTGCCAAATGTCTGTAAAATGATCTTGCAATTGAAAAACTGGAATCTAATCTAATATTTATTTTTAATGTACTTGAAATTAGATTTATTGAGGGGACAAATCTCTTCAATGCAGATGTCAACAACTGATGATATCATGATGAAATCATTTGAAATCATGATGAAAGGGGAATGTAAGTGTAGGTAACTGAATACAGTAATATATTCCAAGAAAAACTTCCATATTCCCCAATAATGAATATTTTCCTTTTCTAAAATTACATTACACTGAATTGCTACTGGTCGTTTTTCTGCTTCTAGTAGAAATCATCAATAGATAATTCCACTAGGATGCTTCAATGACTGTTCTTAGTTTCTTTAAGTACAATAGCAAATCAGCTATTAATTAGATATTATTAAAGCTTTTGTTCTTCAGAAATTAACCTGTCTCATTAGTCTTAAAATTAACTTCATTAAATGTTTCTACCTATTGCAAATAAATTAAGAGAAATTGCCATTATGTGACAAAATATGCTGATGGAAGAACAGATACTTCCTTTTACAGTAGCAGTACTATATAGAAGCAATGGATTTGGGCAGTAGAATAAAAAGGGAAGACCATATATATTTATGTGATACTGGCTTTTCCTTTTAGATTATAGTCACCCAGGGTTCATCCTTACACTGGTTTTATATCCTCCACAGACAGAACACAGTTCCCTGTGCAGAAAAGGAACACCAAATTTTAGGTTGCTGTTCTTCTTAATGAAGTGTTGGACTAGCTGTCAGATACCCCATTCCACGGGTCTCTAAGGATTGTGATAGAGCTGCTATTATGGTCTCTAGACTTCATGGTCAGTAAGAAAGTTGTTCGCTGACTCTAAAGTGGCAGGCAAGGACTCAGCAATCTCTCAGAGAAGTAACTAAAACTTTCGGGTTCCAAAATACTGGAAATTATGCAGATTTCATTTGTTTCTTTGACCTTGATGTATTTGGAGCCTTCTGGTTTTAGAGAGGCAAAAGCAAAAGACCCCACATATATGCATATGACCTGGGCCTTTGGAAGGCACTCATGCTATTAAGAGAAAAAAAAATGTATAAATAGTCTATTCTGAACTTTGTAGACCAACATTTGTCTTGTTATGATAATTAATGGTAATTAATGGTTACCATGAACATGGTTTTAATTTCTCAAAGAATTAAAAACATTGGTTGGATTGAGCTGGATTTTAGCTTAGAACTGTTTAAACCATGGGGGATTTTGCTTTTGAGAAATCATGTTCTTTGACCTCTCTGCACTTGGTAATATACCTCTTAAATTTCTAGGGTTTGGGGGCAAAGTGGGGAAAAGAGCCTTGTACTTTTCTCTTCACTGTCACTAGAAGAACCTCAACGAAAAGATATTTACGTATCTTAGGAACTAAATGTAGGGTTCATATGTGATAATAGTTAAAATTTTCTAGTGCAGACTGTTGGAGCTGCAGTGCTAATCCCAGTAAAAGAAAAATTCAGAAAAAAACATCTTACTAGACCTAACTGCATTTAGCATTTGATATCTTTCTTTCCTAAATAAAAGTACTTAAGATACAGATAATTAGTTATCAGTACTTCTTTTGGTTCCTTCCTTATATTCTATAAACATTAGAACAGTCTGGGATATCAGGTGTGCAAAGTTGGTAGTACATTAATGAAATAACAGAAACAAGGAGGAAAAGACTTTGTCCATTTGCTTCATCAGAGGACATGTTAGCATCACAATCATGGAGTTAAAGTTTGGAGAAGTTATTCGAGCAGCATGCACTCCAGTACAGTGCAGTACACTATGAAAGTCTTCAGCTATCAACCGATTTGAGCAGGGACTAGTAGAGGTCACAGCTGCTTTTGCTGAGAGTGCTAAAGTTACATGCAGAGTGCAGAACAGCTAACTTAATTAAAAATCATTCAGTCATGTTTTGGTTTTTGTTGGAAGGCACCTTAAGAGTCACCTCATTCCAGCTTCAGTTTATATGCTTTCTAAAGTCTCTCCATTCCGGGATAAGATTTTCTCTGCACTTCTCTGTCAGAATGCTTTCTTGCTTAATGTCACATCCATCTGGTTGGCTCTCCCTGTGCAAGCTGGGAATGCTCATCCTCACTCAAAGTGAGACCACTAATGGAGGGACCTACAATATGTGTGAAGGCAGATCACACAGACTTGTGCAGCCTTCTTTTGTAAGTGCAAATGCTATTTGAAAACAAACACATGTACAAGAAACCCAAGGAAAATCCATTTGGAGCCTAAAAAAGGAAAAGGGTGTTACATTCTTCACACAATTCAGGAAGCGCTAAAGGATTTTGCTCAGCCTTAATGATGACAAAAGCACTTTAGGTAAATATATGTGTGGGAAATTTACAGCCTTAAGAGGACAGTTTAATCGTAGGAGTTACAAATATGTAAAATCAGAGGGTTATAAAGGAAATTATAAAATCCTTAGTCCTTAGATGCTAGTAGGTGTTAATATTCGAGTTTCTTTAGAGTTCCAGTAAAGTAGTACTTGTTTTTTAGCAGCAAAGTGCATTTATAGGTGAAAAATGATAGGACAACTAAATGTTTCTTAAAAAAAAAGGAGAGTTAGTCCTCTAATTTTTAATCTGTATTCTAAGAGCTTGATAGTGAAGACAGCAGCTATGACAGCTGCAATGGTCTTGTGTTTCACTAAGTGTGCTTAAGCTGTTGTTAAAGTCAGTTTGCTTTGAGAGTGTTAAGAAAGACAACAACTTGGTGGTTTGGCTACTGGGCTGTAAAATTGCTGGATGTCAGAAAGTGTCAGAAGAGGAGGAACTGAAGAGATCCTAGTTTTGAACTATAGAAGGATGCAGCATTCTGGAAGCAGCTGATCCTGCAAGGCCAAATGTCAAAATATCAGCAGGGAGAGAGGGAGAAATTGAAGGAAAACACATTTTGCAAAGGCACATCTTAGAAATGTAACAGAACAGCTTCTACACACCATTTCCTGAGGAGATCCAGCTTCCTCTGATGTTGATGGTACTGGTGTATTGCAGGACATTCTTAGAAAAATGAATTAAAGTTCTTTTTTTTTCTCTCTTGCACTTGGAAAACCTTCTGGCAGCAATGTATGCTCCTGACATAATGGATCAAGATTTTTATGCATTTGTCTTCCTGCTTCTGACAGGCAAGACCATCATGTTTAATTCCAGTGGTTGTTATCTCACCCAAATATTTTAAATGGTAGACAACAAGAAATCATGAGACATAGAGATAGTTTGTCATGTCTGGGATTATTACCAGGTAACAGAAGGCAGGAAAAGGGAGCTGGAAAGACATCACTCCTCAAAACAGGGCAAAAAAAAAATCTCCCCACTACCCAACTTTTTGTGATCCTTTCTTTTAGGATCATTTTGAAAAGCCCATGTCACTGAAAAGTGACATTTTTCATCCACTCATCATCCTTGGCTGATCTGTTTTACTCATAGCATATTCTCACCAGCTTTAATGGTTCAGAGGAGGTGCCAGGCAGCTGTGTCCTGTTCACAGCTGTGCTGCTTGAATGTGTGCAGCCCTCATCATCCAACTTTGTTCCTTCCTGCTTCTGACTCCCCACCTGCAAAATGCAGACAAGGCTGGCAATTGAATACAAATTTCTGCAAGCAGCAAATGCACACCAAGTTCTATGTATTTTATTCTGTGGAATTGTGTTTCTCTTTGTGTCACACAGAACATTGTATGAATCCAAGCAATGTTTTATTATTCCAAATAATAACTTATTCCAAATCCATATAATCTACTTAAGGCAGTTGTACCCATTGGTGTGTTGACTGTCACTTACGTAACCTGTGTTTAACCTATGTTACTGTTTGACGTTATTTTTCCCATCTTTTAAAATTTATTTATTTTGAGGGAGAGTAAATACTGTCACTCTCATTAGTGCTGAAGTTACATATAAATATCGATAAAGGCCAGAATATTGGTTTTTTACTTTTATAATGATGCAGATGAAAAATTAAAGTAGGTATACTAAGCTGAGACTCAGTTCACTGTTTCATCTATAGTTGTTATAACAACTTTGTGTTATATATACATACATGCATACACACACTTTGTTTTTATATATATACTTTGTGTTTTACATATAACAGTTTTGCATTCCAACACCTTTGTATAACATAACCAGAATTTCTGCATTCCAAAGGTTTTTTGACTTCCAGGCTGTTCCTAAAAAACTAGTACTCAAGAATACAAATGTCAGTTGACTCAATCTGTGAGATCAAAAGGAAGTATTGTGATCATCCAGTCAAACCATCTTTTATTACATGTCATATGACATCAGAATTAATTTCTGTTTGATGCAGAGTGTAGGTTTTGGAAGTTTTCCAATTTCAATTAAAAATCTGCCAGCAATACAAAGTATCCAGAATTTTTTAAAAATGTTCTGCTTTTTTTTTTATGTACAGTTATTTGACTTCAACTTTCAGATATTTCACATTCCCGTAACTATTTGTGAGTTTGAAGAATAATACTGTACAGCAGTTTGGTGACCTGCATATGTGTTTGGACACTGTGACCTTCCCTCTCCTCAGCTAAGAAGACATCCCGATACCACTGCCTTATGGATCTGTTCTTCTCTTCATCATATTTGTGCTTCTTTCCTGGGTCCTTGCTATATTAACACACTTCCCTTGCCTTGCATGAAGGAAACTAGCTGTTAGATTTGCAGCCTTGATCAGTCCAAATGTTTGGTAAATTTTCTTTTCATTTCATGAACTGATTACTCTCTGAAGAGATAGTCTGAAGAAGGTGTTTTGATAATTGTTGCCATTGTGAGAGACTGAGATATCATCTCTTTCAACTTTCACACCATTTTGCACCATTCTGGCAAATAGTGGAAACACAGTCAGGTGATTTTTAAGCTGTTGTCTGATGCTAATATATGTTTATTTATGCTCTAAAGTCCAGTTTTGCATTTCAGCCTTTTCTATCAGCAGGTAAAGGAACTGGATGAATAAACAGAGATAAAGTAACAGTAGTAATAGGAAGATTTATGGAAACCATTGCAGTTTTTGAAACTTCTGAAATGCCTTCCCTAATGAGAGCAGACATCTTCTGCAGCACATCTGAAATTCTATCAAACAAAACTTAAGTTTGTGTATTTCAGAAGATACATGTTTCTACATTTGAAGTTAATCTTGGTTAGAAGAAAGTTGTTTTATTAGTACAGAGAGTATTCCTAGACTGTAATCATATGAAAAAAAAATCACATTTATATTAGACCACTTAAAGTCCTTTTATCCCAATGGAAGACAGTGTAGAAATAGCTATAGAGATTGCTATCAAAAGAAATAAACATAGGTGAAATAAATTTTGTGAAGACTGTAGAGACCACATTGCAACCCTGTAAGTCATGTGACTGGAAACCAAAAAGCTCTAGTATATGCAGTTAAAAATCTATCCCATAAATTATAGCCATGGACATAACAATCTTTATTTTCTTTTTCCCAATCTATAATATGACAAGTGTTGTGAATTATTAATCCATAATAGAGTGACCACTGTGGACACACTTCAATTGCCAGAATGTGCACAGGGACCATCCTAAAATAGCCAAAACAGAGATGTTATCCTTGGTTCAGCTGGTGCTTTAAAATAAATGAAAACAGCCAGTTTGTTAATCAAGCATCACTCCAGGCTTAATGTTATCTCATATGCAGATATTGAGAGATATGGCCTCATTTTAAGTGCTGTCAACATTTTGTGAGGTGTGCAGTTGAAAAAACATTTGACTTTCTTTGGTCTACTGACTGTTGGAAAAGAAATTTTAGTCCTTTTACATTTGCCTGAGAGTTGGAGTGCAATGTTTACTTAGGCTGGCTGCATATTCCTTTCACGGGTAGTTTCTGGCAGTTTATTTTGGGTGGTGGTATAAGATGTTTAAGAGGGGCAGTAATCAATCTTTCCATAGCAGTGAAGTTCACTGACAACTGTAAGACTGACTTTCAGGCCAGAAGAAGGCAGCTTGTTCCAAAGGTAACTGCTAACAATTCTCCTCTATTTACTTCAAGTGATAGATCAGAGACAAACACAGTGACCATGGAACAGTGGTGTTCCCCAGTGCTCAATGTCGGGATCAGTCCTGTTTAGTATCTTTGTGGACAACCTGAATGAGGGGATCAATACACCCTCAGCAAGTTCACAGATGACAGCAAGTTGGGTAGGAGTGTTGATCTGCTAGAGGGCAGGAGGGTCCTGCAGAGGGATCTGGACAGCTGAATCAGTCAATAGGTTGAGGCCAATTGTATGAGATTCCATAAGGTAAAGTGTTGGGTCCTGCCTTTGGGTCACAATGACCCAAAGTAGCACTACAGGCTGGGGGAGGAGTGGTTGGAAAGCTGCCTGGTGGGAAGGGATCTGGGGTTATGGGTTGACAGCAGGTGAACATCAGTCAGAAGTGTGCCCTTGGTGGCCGAGAAGGGCAGTGGCACCCTTGGCTTTTATCAAGAACAGTGTGGCCAGCAAGACAAGAGAAGCTGGTGAGGCCACACCCAAATCTTGTGTTCAGTTCTGCATCCTTCATTTTGTAGAGACACTGAGGTGCTGGATGTCCCAAGATGGGAAATGAAGTTGGTGAAGGCTCTGGAGAGTAGGTCGTATGAGGAGCAGGTGAGGGAGTTGGGGTTGTTTAGCCTGCAGAAAAGCAGACTAGAGAAGATATTTCTGTTTGTCGGAACCCAGAATGTTGCTCTGACTGCCCTGGGTGATCAGAGACCAGGGCAGGCGTCTCAAAGACCCTGGCCCGGAGTCAAAAACACCTGTGCATTTGACTTGAGCTCATGGAAAAAATTACCAACCTTATATGAAGAATTATAAGACACAAGAGTTTAAGCAGAGTGATAGTTTACTTGTCACAGGGTAAAAATGTCAAATTTTAGGAAGTTTTAAAATGGGGGTCTAAGGGGCAAAGATGCAGGATTTTGGGCATGTCCTTGGCCGCCTTCTTGATTCTTTAGCCTCCATCTTCTGCTGTGGTGGTGGCACATTTTGATTGGTTTAGAGTAAAGGTACACTGTCTAATAAACCTGATAGGCGACGTGGTTGACCGGAACCCAGGCTAGCTCTCGGCACACTGGCACCGTGCCAGGTGTGGGGAACAGGCATGGGGTTTGTGCACTCAGCTGAACCTTAGCAGAAAAGGTTCCTAAGCACGGACAGTCTCACTGCATCCAGGGCTCAGGCAAAGAAGAAAGAGAGGCTCCCAAAGGCTGAAGTTCCAACCAGGACAACTTACTAGGGTCGAAAGGGACAGACACAAAGAGACTCCTGTGCCGCTCTGTGCACAGGACTTTATACAGGTACAAAACAAGGGGCGGGTACAACACATCATCCAATGGGGTTAAGTCGGGGCAGAGTTGAAGGGTTGGGTCACGGGTCTTGGGATGAATCAGGGTAAGTGGGAGGAGGGAATGGGTCACGGGATTGGTTCTGGGGAGGATTGACAGAGAAGGAGCTGGAACAGAGGTGGAACGAGGGGTTGGGTAACTGGGATTGATAGGGAAGGAACTGGAACATCGGCGGGGAAAAGTCATAGAGGTAAACGGGGAGGACACAACTTTGGGAATAAACCAATTTGGGAATACACAAAGGGGCGCAGGCTCCGCCGGGCAGCAGGACGGCCAGGATGGCCGGCAGGGCACAGCCGCCCGCACACAGCACAGCACCGGCCTGCCCGGAGCTGGAGGGCACAGGAAGGCGGCGGCGCGGGCGGCGCGGGCGGCCGGCGGAGAGCAGCGCCGGCAGCAGCCGGAGCGCCGCGCACGGTGCCGGCGGGGCAGCGAGCCCGCGCCCCGCGCCACCCCTGCAGCCGCCGGGGCGGCCGCGGGACGGCCCGAAGCAGCGCCGCAGCGACAAACTCAGACAGACATATGTTGCAACAGATAGGTATTGGAAAATTATTGTAAATAAAGAATACATTTTAGTATAAAAGATAACACTGCCCAGAGGGTGTCAGTCTGCTTCGTTTTGATCTGCAAGACGGACCTTCGCAGTCCAGAGTCACGATGTTCTAGATAACAAACAATAAATAAGTCCTTGAACACGAGAACAGAGAGATCTTGGGCTGTTCTGCGCTTGGCTGTGAAAAACAGAGACTTTGAGCAATTCTCGGGTCACAGCAACACCACAAAACATGAGATCTGTTCTGTATAACAATGTAAAAGGAGTCTGAAGAAAACTGAGAGGCATTTTATCCCAGGTAACAAATAACAGGAGGAGAGGAAGTAGTCTCAAGTTATGCCAAGGGAGGTTTAAATTACATATTAAAAAAAAAAAAAAATATGGAAAGGTTTGTAAAGCACTGAAACAGATGGGCCCAGGGAAGTGTAGTCAACCATCCCTGGAGATGTCCATAAGCCCTATGGATATGGCACCAAAGGACAGGATTTAATGTTGAATGCAGTGGTAGTTCTGGCTTGATGGTTGGACTTGATTTCAAGGATCTCTTCCAACATTATGATTCTATGATTCTAAATAAGGGCAATAATCAAGTTGTGCTACAAAGGCATCTGAAATGCCAAGGAACCGGGGAAACAGGATGCTGTAAAATATGCCACTGGTACTTCCATAAAGTGTAAAATTCAACAAAACTCTAAAACTGAAGCTCAGTATAAGCACTCTGGCTCAATTCTGAGTTTTAAATATACTACATACTTCCAAGTATAAGATGTAAACAGGGTCAGCTAGGAAAAAAATGCTTTATCCTTTTTTTATGATTAAGGTTAGACAATGGGAAGACAGGCACAATCAAATAAACGCAAATAGGATAAAATTTTCCCGTGTTTAACATACTCTGATCACAAAACTGCTTAATTTGATTTTTAGTATGTGTTCTGTAACTAAATTTTTCCATGTCAGATTTATGTGAAAAATTTCTTTATTGACAGAATGACATTAAGTAAAAGTGCTGGAAATAGGCTGAATTATTTGTGATACTTTCTTACATTCTGTTAAGGGGGTTTTGGTCTGTGAAGAGTCTACTTGGAGATGTGTTTACTTTTATAAGTCTGGTATACCTCTGATGGATATTACATATCACTTATTTATGGAATACTTTTACTGTCTAATTCTCAGTGGATTTTCTAAATGGCAGTTGAAACCATGTGAAATGCTTGACTGAATCAACACTTTTGTAATTACACTGGTATTTTTGACATTTGAATTTGACCCTGTGGTAGATATTTGTCTTCCTAAGATGTCATTAAATGCGTTAAGGCCATCCTAAAATAGCACATGCAGTTGTCTGAAGTAAAATGATTAAATGATTTATGACATGAATTGAAGGACTAATCTAAGGAAAGAAAAATATTACATCAGAAATTTCTACAGGTTTTTTAATGTATTTTTTAATTTTAATGATTTTTAATTGCTGCAGTAATACAGACATGAAATTCAAGATAGTTCAGCTTCCAGATTCCAAAGCTAATGTAGTTTAGAGAGCTCAAAGTTATATCCTCTAGTGGACACTGGATCAGGCTTTTGGTTTGCTAAAAATATGCAATTTTAGGCCTGAGTTAGATGGAGTTGTGATGTGCAGGTTTACATTCGGAGGGATACTGACACTAATCCATCTGCTGTATTGAAATTCAAGAGGATTACATTTTTCCAAGACTAGGTAGTTCTAGATAATAACATTGTATTCACTGGTGTAAGCAGAGCTTTACGTACTGTACCAAGCAGACCTATCAATTAGAGGTCTCTTAAAATTGTGTTCAAAATTGTAGTTCTTGTGGCTCTTGAGTTGCTCCAAGGTGAGGTGTATGACCTGTGGCTAAAAGTTATAAACTACCTTGTATAAACATAGGAGTTGCTTTTAAGGTCATGCTGTAAAGACTTTTCCTCACTATTCCAAGGCTGAGTTATTTTAGAAACATCCAGGCTGGTTAGGCCACTTCAGATCTGAGGAAGGAAAAAACTCCCAACTGCTTTAGATGCTTGCTCTTTGCATACGGCATCTGGGGCTGGTGCTGCTGGAAGCCACTGGCCAGGAGCCCAGGCTCCCTGAAATTTGTTCTCAGCTCTCCCACAAAGCTGCTGTGTGATTTCAATCCTGTAATTTCAAACTGCTTTATCCTCAGCTGTGGTACAACACACAAGAAGGGCGGAGGTTGAGCAGTGGCTGTAGCCACGTTCACTCATCAGTTACTACAGCTGTGCCTGTGAGTAGAAAACCTGTCAAGACTTCCCCAAGGGGAGAGAATGTGAGTCTCTTAGCCTTTGATTGTTCCCTGGTTTTCCAGTCATACAGATATCCTGGCCAGTAATAGATAAAATTCTCCAGAATTTTAGTGTGGGGCTTTCATCCTTTCCAGCAGGTCTGGCTGCTATTAAACTGCCCTGGGAGAGAGCCTGTCTTCATCACTTGCCAGGTTGTTCCCTTTTCACAGTTTATTCCTCTACAGTGTTGTTCCTAAAGGAAGAAAACTTTTTTTTTGCCACACAGTTTTAGATTGATATGTATGAATTCATTTGAAGAGCTTGTAGCTGTAGGGGTGGGAAGGCTACAAGGGAATGTAAAGGACACTTCAGTTACATTAAAATGCATAGCTGTGGATTCTTGTAACTCATGGATGTGGAAGTATGGCTATACTGCTTCAGTTGATCACAAATATATAGCAAAGCAGATAGAAACCACTTAAGTCATACCAGGACTGACTGGCTTTTCTGTGGCTATGAGGTGGAAAAATTTGCATTGAATTTCAGCTTTGATCCATGGGAGACACTGCAGTAGCTTGGCCTGCTCTTCTGCAAGATGTGTTTCTTTGGGCTTAAGTGGTAGTTTTGAAGGATTATCTGCTGTCTTTTCTCCTCTGCTTTTCTGGTTTCTGCTCAGCCTGAATTAACATCTGTTTCATGTTTTATCTTGCTTTTTTTTTCAGAATCTGTAGCATAATTATGACAACTGCTTTGATTGTGGATTGTCCTTGATCCTTGCTGAAGAAACACTTTCTTAATCAGTAAGAATGCATCACATAGCACTGCAGGAGTCAATAACTTTTTATCCAGCTTTAGACCCCTACATTTGTGAAATGGTGTCTGCAATAATTTGCCATGGTCTTCACCTTTGTCAACATCTACTTTACCAACTGTCTTCATCTATTTTTACAGTGAAAAGTGGCTGTTGCTATTGCGAGTCAAAGAATAATAGGTTAATAAAATAGCTGGGGTTTTAATTATGATTAAAAAAAATGGTCACAAAATTCTTCTTAAGATGAGAAGTCCAATTTTGAGGGTCTCACTTTTATGACTGCACATAGTTTGCAAGAGATGTGTCAATAGGCTTCATCATTTCTCTTGCACTCCTGCGTCTCTTGTTCACAAACCTGGGTATGGCCCTTGTATATTAATAGGTCTTCCTCACTCTAACCCTAAAGCATTGACCTTTTGGTTTCATTAAAAGGTGAAATGCAAAACCAGAATGTTCTCAAATGATACACTTAAGTAGAGCTGATAGCACAGAAAACTTTATGATAGGACAACTGAAATGCTGGCTTGTTCAGTAAGAAACATAGAATTATAGAATCATTTGGTTTTGAAAGGATATTAAAGATCATCTTGTTCTAACTCTCCTGCCCTAGGCAGGGCCACCTTCCACTAGACCAGCCTGCTCAGAGACCCAATCCAACATGGCTGAGAACACTTGGCCACAGATGGGGGCATCCACAGCTTCTCTTGGCAACCTGTTCAGTGCCTCACTACCCTCAGAGTAAAGGACATTCACCTTACCTAATATCCCACCTAAACCTACTTTCTTTGTGATTAAAACCATTACCCCACATCCTAACACCAGACTGACTCCCTGATAATGAGACCTTCCCTATCCTTCCCGTAAGTCACCTTCAAGAACAGGAAGGTTGCCATAAGATCTCCCCAAAGATCTTCTCTAGACTAAACTGTCCCAACTGTCTCAGCGTTCCTAAGCAGAGGTTCTCCAGCCATTTGATTGTCTCTGTGGCCCTCTTCTCTGTTTCTTATGCAGGGGATCCCAGAGCTGGATGCAGCACTCCAGAGAGTAAAGTGTCTTTTGATATAGTCCAGCACACAGTTGGCTTTTTGGGATGCAAATGCACGTTTCTGGGTCATGTCCAGTTTTTCATCCATCCATATGCAGAGCTGCTCTCAATCTACTCATTAAACCTGTATTGAGGTTCAGGATTACCCTGACCCAGGTACAGGACCTTACACTTGGTCTTGATCATCTCACAAGTCTGTCAATGTCCCTCTGGGTAGCATTCCACTAAGAAAAGATCTGTTGGAGCAATTTTTTTCCTATGGCCTGTTCTGGGACATATTCTGTCTCAGAGTGTGCTAGCCTCATTTCTGTCCAGGTTACGGTTGCAGTTTCAGTTAGGAGTGGCACCTTCAGGATCTTTTCTTCAGACTGCAGACCCACACCTTCACAATGAATTTTGTCATGAATGTCATGGATTCTGGTATGAAAGTTATGATTTACTTCAGAGTTAGAAAATTTTTTCACCCCATGCATGTTTTTACTCAAAATGGAAAGAATTACACCTTCAGCTTGCCTGTAACTTCTGCTGTATATTAATGGCATTTTCACATATTGGAGTTGATGCATTTTTAATAATTTTGAAATGTTTATTCAAGCACACCCTCTCATGGTATATTTGAAAAAATTCTCTTTCACAACAGTGTTTGTATGTTAAAAATCATGCTGCTTTGTTAAATTGTTTTTCTTTTTTTCCCAGCATGTTTTCTTTCATTTATCATATTTTTTATTTTCACGGTTTATAACTCTGGAGAGGGAGATCTTACTGCAGTATACCTACATGGGGCTTTTTTCCCAAGAATTCTATTGAATTAATGAGGATGAAAATGGTAGAAAGTAGTTTTGATTCACACAGAGATAACATCTCATTTCATTTCAAATTCTGGCACTTAAAGGGAGCAAAAGAGTACTTGAATTAGCTCAGAGCAGCTTTATTGCCATAGCAGTATTCCATGCAGGTCTGTGGAGAACAGCTGTATCATGCACAAAACAATGCTGTGAGTCCTGAATTGAAGACACTGAAAGCGGTGATTTTTAAAAACAGTTTGGTCTCCAGTCTGGCTTGGCTTTGATTTCTAGACACTCAGGAAATTGAACTTTTGAGGCTGAGGTCAATGGGAAAATGTCTTTTGTTACATCTTAGTAAATGTGACTTTATGGAAATGTTAAAATGAACTTCATTGTTTGCGTAGACTCGCCTTTTGTTGGGAAATGAAAATTTGTATAATTAATTACTCCAGAAATATTCTTTTTATACACCTGAGCTCCTTTCATGCAGAATTAAACAAATCCAAAATATACCAGGCATTCTACCTGTAACTTGTAGATGAATACCCATAAAATACTCAAAGGTAGTTTGTGCTACAATACCAATACAACTTCCAAGTCTTGACCTTGTTTTCATTAATATAACCTTGTGATTGTACAATGTAGAGTAAATTGTTCCGTTTAAGTAGCAGTGATATTTCCTGAAACAAAATTGCGTGCATTGACTTATGAGATGGTTATATTGTCTTCCAGTGCTGTTTAAATTAAGTGCTGAAAGGTTGTATCTGTATAACCTCAGAATAAAAACAATTAATTAGCAGATCTCAACATAAGGGATTTGCTAAATGCCTTCCAGGCAAAGCTATAAGTAGAACTGTGATGAGGCATGTCAGGGTGTTTTAGGTTACTCTGCATCATCTCCCTCTAAGCAGTGCATGATCACTGACTGAGTTTGACTTCCCCTTTCATTGATGTGGTTACCTGTACTATATAAAATGAGTCCAAATGTTTTACACTGAATTTGTCTAGTTTGCAGAAGAGGAGACTGAGAAGTAACCTCATTGCCCTCTATGGATTCCTGAGGAGGGGATGGAAAGAGGGAGATGCTGCTCTTTTCTGCCTAGTATCCAGTGATGGTACATGTGGGAGTAGTTCAGAGTTCCACCACGGGAAGTTCACAATGAACTTCAGGAAGCATTTTCTTACCAAGAGGCTGGTCAAAGAGATAAAGTCTTCCTGGAGAGGTGCTTGATGCCCCCAGCCTGTCAGTGTTAAAGACGCATTTGGACAAGTCCCTTAATACTGTGCTTTAACTTTTGTTCATCCCTGAATTGATCAGCTGTTGGCCTAGATGATCATTGTAGCTCCCTTACAACTGAAATACTCTATATGAGTCTAGACTATTCTGTCTATACACTTGCATTCCATCATTAAAGAACTGTCTGCACTCTCTTCCCATATGCATACTTAGGCAAATGTGCCGTTTGCCCACATCTTTATGTGTATGAAATTAAATGGCTATTTTACTTGGAGAGATTCTATGCATGCATAAAATTATCATTAAGTCTTGTGGGAAGACAAGAAGTTATTTTTCTTTTACTGGGTTTGAGCCTGATCATGCAAGCTGTGCAGGCCTTCTGCGAAATTACTCTTTCATATGTTTTCTCTAATTTTGCTAGGGCTGAGAAAATAGGAATTATGTGCGACATCCAGCATGTAATAGGCGCATGCCCTGCAACAGAGAGTCTTTTGCTCAAGGGTAGAAGATAAGATACAAAAAAAATATTTACCTGTATCTCACTAAAATGTAACTATTATACTGCAGCTTTGCAGATCAGCTCAGATGGTACAAAGTCTTGTACAAACACATACATACACTGAAAATTCTTTATGTGCCAAATTATGTATATTCCAATAATCTGGAATCGTGCAGTGCTGCAGTGTTTATGATTGCTTGGACTAAATGACGGATAATATTGTCAGTAATACTGTCTGAAATAAAGGAAATGGGAAAAAAAAGTTAAAAAATCTTTTTGAGGCAGCAATGTATGCATGCATCAGTCTCCACCAGTACTATGCTGCGTTTATATTTAAATTTTTTTATTGATCAGGAGATAGTCATAGCTGAATAGGCAGTAATCAATGGAGACATGTCTCTGTGAATGAGTAGAGTTTGGCTAAGAGTTTGTCTAGTCTAGAAAACTTCTTTCATTTTGTCCATGTAGAAATGGTATTAGGTTTCTGAAGTTCTTCTTAAACTTGTGTGTTGTGCAATCTTCAGGAATATACTTCTTTGGCCCCATTTAAAAAAGAAAGGTGTTTTTGCAAAAAACCCTCACAGTTGCTAATTGTAGTTCCTATAGAAGCCTTGATGCAGAGGACTCCCTAATGCCAAATTAGATGCCCTGGGCCTCTGATTTATGGCTCCTCTAGGCAATAGTTTTCATTAATGTTCATGCAGCTAAACTAGAGGTAGCAGTGGCAGAAGATTTAGTCCTCTTCTGCTGAGTCTGTCTCCTTGGTTTGAATTGTGGACACTTCTGCAACACTGTCAGATCCTTAGATTATATTGGTGGTAGGCATGTTGAATTCCTCCCTGCAGACTTAAGATAGGAGTAAGTTATTAAGTAAGTAATTATTAAGGAGTAAGTGTCATGGTGTGCTGTGTGTGGTTTGGGCCTGTGAAGTGTTGAAATTTGTTTACTTACAGCTTTCTCACATGTGGTTAATACTCATATGGTTAATCCCTTTGGAAGAGGGTGAGTTACGGTAACAGTAAATATTCTTGCACCATAGACACTTGAGACCCATCAGTCAGTTGAACGTGTTTCTAGCACTGTGACCCAAATCTTATAAGACTTGGAAAGTGGATATGTATAAGCCCTGAAAGCCATGGTTACTTTTTCAGACCTGTTGAAGCTTTTTTTGTTAATGACTGCTAAACAGTAGTAATAGAAGAAGTGAGATTGCCATGGTCTATGGCAGTCCAGGCAAGTGGGGCATCAAGAGACCAAACAGTACACAGGATGCCAGTCTCTTGGTTTGTGATGTGTTGGGAGGTTCATGCTACCTGCAAGAAAAGAAGCTGTGAAGAATAACAAGCTTCTGTTGTGAGGGTCTGGAAAGGGAAGCATATGTTAGCAGCAAAAGTCAGGAGAACAGGGTTCATTATTCAGTTAAAAATCACTCTTTTTCATGGAGGAGAGCGCTAGTTAAGAGGCTTTTTGATCCCAGTTTAAAGCAGCCATTTGGTAGGCAGGCTTAGTGCTTACCAGAGTTTTTTGACTTTACTTTCTTTGGCCTGTGCCCAGACATGCTTTGTGTATCCTACAGGCCTCCTGACTTTGTTACATCAAATGGCCTGAGACCGATTAGCTGTCACCTCCTGCAGAGGATACCCGGATCCAGTCAGATCTGGAGGGAGCAATTAGCTCTTCTCATGTCGTGGGGTATTTCAAACTGTACTGGAAGAGGGCACAGTAAGCAAGAGAGAAAGGCACACATAAAATTTCTCCTTCTCATAGAACCAGAAAGCAACTAAGTTTCTAGAAGATTTAATAGAGAAATCGGTTTCAGTGTCAGCTCTACCTGCTAGTAGTAGTGTATTCTTAGCTGCATAATTTAGCCTCGAGGAGAATACTTTTGATCTTGAAGTTAGTTCTTGGGAAGGAGAAAATTTAATTTTTCCTTTATGAAAAAAACCATCAAAACCATCCAGCCTCTATAAGGACTGTCCTAGGAATCCTCTCTGGTAAAATTCAGAGATGTCTTTTTGCATTTTTTTCTGACCAAGAATTAGAGGCTTGAGTGCTATGGTATGTCTAGCTAAGGATTTGAAGTTGTGTTGTAAATGCAGAGTAGAGAGATTAGCTTGCTAAAGGAAAATATTAATACTGTCTCTGACCAGTGACAAACAAATATGTGAGCTGAAAGTAACTTCTTTGATATATTTGTATATTTGTGTGCATACACAGATATTTAAATAGCATAAATAAAAGGTACAGAGTTGGCTGCTAGAAGACGGCTGTCTTGCTTGGAGAGATGTGAAATGAATTTTTGTAGTTATATCCCTTGAAACAATTCAGCAGAAATATAAGCTAGATGTGTGTGAATATACCATGGGCTTTTTCTGTTGTTAGTTCATATAATTTACATTTATGGAAACTAATTCCCATTTTGAATAGTTAATACAGAAATAGATGCAGAGTCTTTTCTGATCTAAGGCTGATGTCACTTTTGGTGTCACCTTTCTTTGGATGCGTCATGAGTCTTTGAAGAAGTGTCAGACAAAAATAACTTTCAGAATTAGATTTTTAACCCTTATATTTCTTTTCCTGTTTCAAGCTCACTTCTGTGTTTGTTTTAATTAGTGCTCTCATTCAATATCCAGCTATTTCTCGCAGGGGAGTGCTTAGTATAAAATAAAATTATGGAGTGCCTCTCTGAGAAAATCTTGACAAGGAGTCACAGTACTTAAAATAAAGTTTAATTTTTGGTTTTGGTTTTTTTTTTTCTCTCCTAGTGGTGGAAGTGATTTACATATTGGTCAAAAAGCAAAAATTTTGAATATATTTTTTAATATTTTTGTTTTCCAGAAGAGAATGGTAAAAATAAAAACATACCCACCCTTTTAGAAATTCAGTTAATTCCTCACTCTAATATGCTGTTAGATTTTGTGCATGAGTTTTTATAAATTCAAAAGAAGAGTAAGTCTGATAAAGAAAAATCAGAAAATAATAGTATTTAAAAGGTAATATCCAATGAAGTTGTTCTAGTAGGGGCTTTAAGCAATTGTTCAGGTAGATTTGTAACACTAGCTAAACTGTATGTATTCTTTAGTCAACAGTATGTCAAGGTGATCTGCACAGTTTCTACTGCCAAAATGAATTCTTTAATACGAAATATGCCTTGGAGTATGGTAATGAGAACAATCCCATGCTTTTGCTCATTTCTTGATAATCTCCCAATAGAACCATAACATTCTCCATATGTTTTCCTGGTTGGCAGGTGGAGTGGATACAGCAGCAGGTGGTTAAAAGAAGGATAAAGAGGGATTATAAAACTGGTGGTACCCAATCCACTTATTTCAATGATCCAAGTGGCCAAGCATGTGGTACATGGTAAGTACATGCAGGGTCATTGACTCTGTTT
The DNA here is from genome assembly GCA_032173965.1 of Sitta carolinensis. Lineage (NCBI taxonomy): Eukaryota > Metazoa > Chordata > Aves > Passeriformes > Sittidae > Sitta > Sitta carolinensis. Next base: position 63,735,554 of record CM063313.1, read on the forward strand.
CATGCTAATATTTAGTTGTGTGGTTTGATACTATGAAAAGGGGCAGCAGAGTATGTTCAGAAAAAAGCAGATTTGGGGATTTTTATGTAACTAATAAAGGTCTGTAATCTCCTTAGAAGTATTACAAAGAATTTGTGCTGAGTCCTATAGTAGAAAGCATTTATTGATGCTTTCATTCATGAATTCTTCTTATTGCAAGATATCGTACTTATTTGAGGATAAACTCTCAGCAATGAGAATGTAAGGAACTTAGCCACAACTTGTGAGAACTTACTTGGGTTTAATACCTAATTCACTGTCCCCAACATAAATGTATTTTGTTGTGAAAGAGAAAGAAAGCCACCAACACTGACCATTCACTGTTATAATTACGCTGTTTTTAATAAAGAACAATTTCATGGCTGAAGTAAATGGATTCCTTATACCATTTCCTATCTGACAGAAGTTGTATTTTTTCTAAAAATCAAAATAAAACAATAAAATAACCCAATCAACTAAAAAAACCCAACCAAACAAAAAACAAACAAACAAAAAAAAAACAAAAACACACACAAAAAACCCGCAACAACAACAAAAAGAAGTATAATTATGGCCTGGTAATCAAAGTTAAAGCCTGGAGTGAAACTTTGTACTTGTGATGTGTTAAAAATACCCTCATTTTTGCAGGGTGAAAATCTTAGGATTACAGAATGGTTTGAGATGAAAGAGACCTTTAAAGGCCTTCTAGTCCCACCCACCTTTCAATGAACAGGAGCATCTAAAACTAGGTCAGGTTGCACAGATCCCCATTTGACCCGATCTTGAATGTTTCCAGGGATAGGGCACCTACCACATCTCTGGTCCAGCGTTTCACAACTCTCGTTGTAAACAATTTCTTCCTTATATCTGACCTCAATCAGCCCTCTTTTGATTTAAAGCCATTGCCCCTTGTCCTGTAGCAACAGGTGCTGCAAAAGAGTTTGTCCGCATTTTCCTTAATGATCCCCCTAAAATATTGAAAGGCTGCAGTAAGGTCTCCCTGGAACCTTCTCTTCTCCAGGATAAACAACCTCAATTCTCTCAGTCTTTCCTCATAGGAGAGGTGCTCTGACAGTAGATACTTAAAACAGTTGCCTCAAATTTTATCAGAAAGACAGCTATCTCTATTTAAAAATCAGTTGTGTTGTCTAGCCACGCTACCTCACAGCTGCTTGCATTTGCTAGTCTAACACAGAACAGACTTTTGAGCATCAAATGGGCTTCACTGTTTGTTTTGTACCATTTTCATAATTCCTCATTTCTGTCCCAGTGGAAAAAAATCCTCACTTTCAGACCCTCTGGGAAGGGACTGTTCCTGACTAGTTGCATTTGCATCCACTGATTAACTCCATTTGCAACATCATTAGTAATAGTGGTTTGATGACATTTTGTTGAAAGAGATCAGTAAAGCATTAGTGACCATGCTATTTCATCAGGGAGAATAGTTAAAAGTATGTGAATAGGTTGACTTCAGGACTGACTCGGGATGTAAAAGATATCCTCATATGACTGCGTTTGTCATTCTTACCATAGCTGCTTTTGTTAATCTTTTCTGGCTTTTTAAGGTGAAGGGAAAAAAATTAGTTCAAGGCTGATTAATGGTTTCAGTCATTGCTATACTGGAAGAGGTTTTTAGGTTGCCAGCTGCAGACATGTTGTTGAGAAAGTGGTAAGAGTAACAAGAAATTACTCTTGAGTAATTTATTGAGAAAGTAATAGGTAAACTATCGTATAGAGATTTGCATTTGGATTAATAAGTAACTTCTTTGTGGGTTAAGATTGATACCTTTGCCCATTGAACTGGCACAATTTCTAACAAGGCCATAAGTGAAGTTCAGATTTGTAGACAGAAGTCCTTTTATTTAAAGACTTTGTCAAGCCATATCTGATTAATGTTTTTCCTCTCCGAGGTTCTCCTTCACATGTACCATTTCTTGTAATTTTAATTTTCTAGGCTAGAAATAGTACATTTTTGTTTGTGTAATATCCATGGCAAGAAGTTACAAGAGAGAATCGGATATTCTTTCTCTTTTGATCCATCACATAATTTAAAAGAAAGAAAAGGTTATTTTCTTCTGACTTCCCTCCCCCAAAACAAGGAAACTTGGAAAACACCCAACTTCTTTAGTATAACTTCTGAATCTTGAGGCATCTGTGCTTAAGAGTAAAATAGAATATTTTTATATAATAATTAGCATATGAAGCTTTACCAATCTAACTGTTATTCAGTAATGACCTACAGAATCAGGTCCAGTTTGCTCAGAGCGAACTCATATCAAAGGAAGAAATCCCTAGGTAAAATCCTCTTCAGAATTTTGAGTCAGAAGATAAATTAAGGCTCATATACCATTCCCAGAGCTCATCTACTTTTGTACCATCATGTTAAATTTAATAAACTTCTTCTCTTCTACTGATGTTGACAAAATAACATATTAGCCAATAACTGGATGACTTATATACAATCAGTTTGCTAATTTTGGCTGAAAGAGGTTGAAGTCAACTGGTCTGTATTTTATTTTGCTTAACTTGGAGCTAACAATTAACAGCATCTTCAGAATGACTGTGGTGACTTTGTGCCAAATCACTTTCACTGTACCTGCCAGTTGTTTAAATTAGTTTCTTTATCTTGTCTGCATAGGAAACTATAGAAAATAAATATATTAAAATATTTTAAAAACAAGAGAAAGTAAATATATTAAAAAAATAGAAATATATACAAAGCTGTGGTTAATATAACCAACTTCAGTAAACTTCAATCAGAGTACTGTTGTTGTTGACCATGTCTTGTTGTTCCCCACTTCAAGAAGAGCTTCATAGTGGTAGGCTGAAACTGAAATCATGGAGGCATAGAGGAACACTTTCTGAAGTTGTAATTTACTTCTGCTGTGATGATGGAATCCACTGCATGGTTTTTTACATTTTTTAAAAATAAGAAAAATGTATTAGATAAGCACAATGAAAACAATAATTAAAAAAAAACAAACCAACTTCTGAAAACATGCTCGAATAGAAGTCAGTAAACCTAAGAAAACATACATATTGTGCTGTTTCGCCAGCAGGTTATGGGACCTAGTTCTGTGGGGTTTTCACAAAACTAGACTGAAAGGACAAGCTGGTCAACAAATGCCACATGTTTTAGGGCATTCAAGGTGGAAGAGGATTATAGCAGTGCCAGCAAGCCACAGTAAAACCATGTAACTGAGCCATAGAGGAAATGAACATTTACCATTTACTTGATGAATAATAATAAAGTAACTTCTTGGATTAAACAGCTATATAATATTGTTGCACAATTATAGATGTAGAGTGATGTACTGAGGTTTTTAGAAAGCTTTTGAAGGTAAAAGATTTGCTTAGAAGCCTCATCTATCAGTATGAGTCATCAATCATCACATTTGTTGGTATATTTGCACTGTAAGATTTCTGATATAAACAGGTGAAATGTAATTTATACTGCAATTGAAAGCAATCCACACAAGCTGGTGTGTGCTAAATTACTTGCATCTAGGGCTTGCTGCCTTAAACTCTGATGCTGAAACCAAAACCCAGGGAAAATTGCTTACTTTTCACTTTCAGTGAGGACTGTGAAGCAAGCATTACTTTGAGCTTGAATGAAGTGTCTGGTGAACCCAGCTTACTTAATTTTTTCAGAAAATTCCTCCAATACGCTACACAGTGCTCACCAGATACAGTTGTGAGTTCCCAGGTGAGCTACAGTAGTATTCACAGGGAGGGACAGACCCTTCTGCTCTGACACAGTATATATATAGCCTCTGGATGGCAGCCAGAATAGGACTAATAAACCTTTATCAGCACTGAGTAATGTGAGTTTCCAAAGGTCCCGTAGCCATGAAATAAGGTGGAGGTGACAAGTTAGACAGGTGAGTTGCCTCCCTTGTGCCACTGATGAGATCTATAGGGAGTTGGCTTTCCTTGTGCCTCTCCTCCCAACTCAAGCAAGTGGCAGGGCAGAGAAAAAGATTTTACATCCCTGACCTTGCCATTAATGAGGACAGCTATGGCGGGTGAGACTGTGAAAGGAGACAGAGGGACGAAGGAAGGAGTGAAAGGAGCCTGATGAGATGGGCTGGAATGAGGCGAAGGGAGTAGGAGAGGTCACAGTGGATCTGAGGGCTGGTCCAGGTATGGGGAGGCAGAATTCAAGAAAGAATTTCACCTGCCATATGCTAACATCACAGCAAATGAACACATGTCACTCGCCTTTTTGACCAAACAAAAAGTTTGTTTGACTGCTAAGAAAAAAACTAGGTCTCTTTTTATTGCCTTCCCAAGAACTGTCCTTTCATTTGTGCAGTGGAAGTAAAATGCTTGTTTGTTCTGTGGTGGCATGGCATGCTTGAAACTGTTTTGCATATTTTGTAACTTGGTTTGGTTATTGCATGCGTGTTCATATTTTTGGAGTTTATTGCATGAGAAGATCAAGCTATTGGTGTTCTACAAAGTTAAGAAGATGATCCATGACTTTCAGCAGAAGTGCTGCTAGAAGGAACCACTCTGCCTGCCAAACATTACCTTGCAAATCTGCATGTGGAAGCAAATATTTTTTAGTTCTCTGTGTACACAGCAGAACAATAACACAAGGTCAAGTATACACAATTTGACCTAAATTAATTTCCTTTTGGAAGACAACAGTGTACTTTAAGTAATCAAAAGCTTGTAGAAGTGGATTTATCCGTGCCTACTAAAAAGATTATTAATGCAGATAGTTTAGCAAGATTAGCAAGTAGTTTGGAGACAGATGGACTAGATAGGCTTCTTGGTCTGTTGCTTTGGGATATTCAGTTGTGGCTCCTAGATAAGCACACCTGGAAGTGCCCAAAAACGACAAAATGGAAGCCAGCACCATCTGGAGGTTGTGTTAGCATTTCACTGAAGCAAGAACAAGCAATAGCAAAATAATTTCCATGCTTACTTTGGGAGAACTTTTCCCGTTGTGTCAAAGATTTGGTAATAAATCATATAGCAAAAGCACACATTCCTCTTACTACTTACTACTGTGATTATGTCTTCAGAGGCAGAGTGTCCACTTTTATCTTTACAGAATTTATTTAAAATGAAATTTTTTTGGGGGGCAGCAACTGAATCACATTAAGAAACCATAGGTACTTGTCTGTATAATGTTCTTTGTGAAATACCATTTGTGTATAATACTGTGTTTTCCTGCACTGTCTTTTTCTGAATAGTTTTTACAGTTAGTAAGGAAATTATAATGCCTCAAAATCTTTGCTCAATTTAATGACATTTGATAAATATCTGCTTTTAGTTTTGGTGTGTTGTACGGGGGCACATTCTGATATATTTCAGTTTTAATCTTACATTGCTCTTCAGCAGGAAAACCAATGATGTACAAACAGAGATATGTAGTCTGAGGCTCCTGGGCCTGAAGTTTCTGAGTTTCTGGACTCAGTTTCTTCGTGGTGTTTTGGTTCAGGAAGACCTTGTGTTCTCACAGGCTTGGCATAAACATCGCAAGTGTTGTTGTAACAAGAGTGATGTTTTGGATTCCTCTCTGTGGGATGGACCTTCTCTCTGTCTTTCAGTTTTGGGCCAATGGGATGAAGAGTTCTGGCACTCTTCTGACCAGTGAGATGGCCTGCTCTAGAAGATATATAAAGGGGGTCAGTCTTTGAATAAAGTGGAGTCAGATGCAGTTTTTTATAACGAGGTCTCATGTCGTTTGTTCATCGCCCACAGCGACAGAGATATGTAATTACTTGGAAGTACATTTTTCCTCTTTACAAAGGAGAAGGAATCATTGCTTTCTAAGAGCAGTTTTCAAGAGCAGCTGCTTGGTTAACTATCCGCTTTTCAGATTTTTAAAAATCAAAATCAGGTAATGTCAAATAGCAAAACAATTTCATATGCTATGCAGTACTGAATACTCTATTAATTTACTGTGAAAAAAGGAGAGGTAATTTAATTAATAGAAAATATACTGATTTGTTTCAAACTTAATGTCTTGTTTTGCTGTTGTTTGCATACTAAAATTGCAGATACTTCAGGAAAGGTATATCTACTTTACAAATATTTTACACATTTTTTCACCTCAAGAACAAGCATCAGGAATACCAAATTTACCAAAAGTACACAGCCACAGTGCAGAAATAATTCTGAGGCTTGCCTGTCTTGCGGTCTGATTGATTAGAAATTAAATAGTATAACATATTAATTCACCCTCATCAGAGGCATACTCATAACCTATGAGACTTTTAGAAATTTCTGACACAAACAGTTACTATATTACTTCCCAGTCAGGAGGCAAAATTTGAGTGTAAGGCGATTTCCTAACCATTCAATACATAGGATCAAGGTAAGTCTGGATAATGCTTTTAGTCATATTATTTAGTTTTAGGTACTGTTGTGATGGGCAGGAAGTTGAATTTAATAATCCTTATGGGTTCCTTCCAACCTGAGATAATATGTGATTCTTTGAGGAGAGCTTGATCTGTGTCAAAGAAGAAACTGGAGAACAGTATTTAGCTCTAGGATGTTATGTTTTGTACTGGTTGTTAAAAATCAGTATGCCCCTTCTAACTGAAGACAGAATCCCTATAGACCCCATGGAATGATGTAATCAAAACTCCAGCTTTCCAGATTCCTGCATCTATGATGTTCAGTTTTGTCTTCCTGTCTATCACATGAGCAAATGTTGCAACTTAAATTACCAGTTTGCAGAGCATCTTAGTTCTTGCTGAGCCTTCTGCAACGTTAATTCATGTTCCTTTTTTGTCCATGTTTTAATAAAACCCACAAAGCACATGCAAACCATTCCCCCTCCCCCAGAAGAAGCAAATGCACTGAGGACAGAAACTTCAATAAAGTGCATTCTGCACTACTTTATTAAATGCAGGTCACCCTTGCCATTACTTTTAGATAATTCTGATGTAATGAAATCTCTGCTGTGCATTACATCTGCTGTTCAAGCCCTGTGGATAGGATTTTCTTCTCAACCAACAAGGAGCAGATAGCAGAGGACACTAACAGTACAGCAAACTCTATCAGTGCCATTTTGGAGAGAAGTCCAGCAGCTGTTGGCACATCTGCGTGACTTCTAAATACGTTTTGATGAAAATTAACCTAAGTAAATTAAGTGAGCATTTTGAACAGGAGACGCTGTCAGCGCAAGACCTTGAGTCTTCTAAAGGAGAGGCAGATAGAGCTTTTTGGAAAATATTGCAGTTCTAATGTGTGGAGCAATACAGGCAGTATCTGTGCTTGCTCTTCTGCTGAGAAGATTACTAATTCTGCAGAACTGGATGTTTCAAAATGAACAAATTTCCAGCTGACAGCAAAAAGAAGGTCAGGGAGAGCATGTGTGCAGGAGTGAAGAGCCTCAGATATCCCCAAGAGATGAAAGTGTGAATTGTTTAAGGTATCAGTACTACTTTTGTCTTACTGTTTCTGTACTGATAGAGTTCCTTAATCAAGAGTAGCATGCCATTTAAGCATTTTTCCTGTCTTCATAGATTTTTATATGAATTTCTAACAGAACAAAGTAAGTTATTTTCAGTTTTGAAAAGTTTGAAACTGTATTAAACCCGTGTAGGATAAGCTTATAAGTGGCTTAATGAGAGGCGGCAGATACCTGACAGACTAAACATGAGGTGTACAGCAGGGTTTTCCCTCTCCTGTGTCTTTCAGATGAGACAGTTTGTAATAAACAGTAAACTACTGCATGGGAGTAAAAAACTCCTGGTATGAGTTTTATGAATACCAGCTCCTAGTCATACAGTTATATTTGGAGCCAGAAATCCCATTTAGAAAAAAAAATAAGAGAGGTTAAGCAAAGAAGAAGAATTTCTGAAGTTACAAAAAACTCTTCCATCACCTGGTTTAAGTTTGAATCATTTTTTCTCATTGTAAGTCTGTCTGAAAAAGCTCTTGAGGACAGTTTGTTAAATGCAAGCTTTCACATGCTGTATTTAGATGGGCTTTATATGATATCAGCTGTTGAAGCACTGAAATCCTTATACCCTTTATTAACTAGGACCTCATCTACACATGAATGGAAATGCAGATTAAGAAATTCATATAGCCATATGAATTATGCATATGAATTATTACCATATTACATCTTGGTAAGGAGTCAGTCTGCTTACAGAAAACATGATTCTGTAAATAAAAATCCAAATTCTTATAGACCACTGAATTTGTGTTGAAGAATGAAAAACTTTTTCTGATGATGAAATTTCCCAAGTCAGCATTCAAGGTTGAGGTTCTACGCTCACATCATACCCCCCATACAGTATCTTTGCCCCTAGCTCCTCAATCCTGTCCCCATCCTTTGCATCGTCTCTTATGACTACCTGAACTACAGAGAAAAAACAACAACCAACCAAGGAAATTAAAAAACCTCCAACCAACTAAAGAAAAAACACCACCAAAAATCCTCAAAAGAGACTAAAGGAGGATGGATCTCAAAATTTTCACTAACCACGCTGAGGAGTTACATTGGTCCAGGTTTGTTGAGGATCTTGACCCTCAGTTTATGGTAGCTATCCTGTTTGTTTTGATTTAATTATTAGATGTATTTGCTACTCTCACATGGTTGTCCTTTTTAAAACATTGCCTCTTGCAATTTCCCTCTGCTCCCACTCCAGATTGGTGATGGAATACCACATAAGAGGATAAAAGTATTCTGGAAGTGAAAGCATTATTCTGCTTTGTGCCTGTCCTTTGAAAATGTTTGTCCAAACACACCATAACGTAGACTCATTGTCGTTGGTAGTGAACAGTGAGAGAAAACTTAAGTTCTGAAAGGTTCCTGCCTTTTGAAGTACTCACACTGGGCATGAGGTGTGGTCTGCTTTCACTGGCTGATGCTGCTTCACCAGTATTCAAAAGTTTCAAGTATTGACCTCACTGTGTGTAGCAGCTTTGATCTTGTTTGGTGCTTCAAACACAGTGATACCCAGAGACTATATTGTACTTTATATACACTATAACCACTGACACATTTTGAGGACTAATTCAGCATTTATTCTTCTGAATTAATCTACATGTGTGGCCAAACCCACTTTTTAAGTTTGGTTTGTTACTATGCCAAAGCTTAGAAAAAATTTTCAGCGGTCTCAATGTTTGATTGATTCACACACAAGATTTGTCCTGTGGTCTAAAAGGAGAAATCAAACAATGCCTGAGCCATGCATCTCTTCTAATCTCCTGGCATGCAGAAGTTCTATGTATGTGTGTGGGTGTGTAGGGAGCAGAGGTTATGACCCAGGTTGTCTCCAGGCAGGCACCAAGCAGCAGAAGTCTCCTGATGCAGTCACGTTCTATGGGGAAGGATGGGGACAATTTACATGTCTCTATATGCATTTGGATTTAGATAAAAATAAAAATAAGTCTAACTTACCAGTTACTCTAAGTTATTTTTCTTGTAGGCATTTGTCAGTAGGGCTACTACTAAAAAATGGATTCATATAAGAAAATTAAATTAGAAGGAATGCTTGCAATGACAGTATGAGGCAAATTTTCCCCATTTCTTCTTTTGGTGGCTAGGCTATCCTAATCACACTGCATGCAGTTGTTCATTTGATTCGTGTGTTGTGTTAGGAGAGGCAAGAAGTCCTTATTGTGGATTGAAAAGTTCTCACTTAGAATACCATATCCATGTTAAACCCTGGCATTCATAAGTTAAAGCATGATAGGTTAAAGTGGCTAAACAGGGGAAAAGTGACTAAATGGGGGAAAAGAACAGCTGTTTTGTCAGTTCATAAGAATAAAAAGAGAGATCTTCAATAATAAAGAGCTACCTGTAATGAAGCTGTTAATGAGATTATGTGCAACGAAGTATACAGGCATGGGATCAGATCCTATGCACCTTATTAGAAATAGACGTCCACCTGAATGCATTGCAGATTAAGGACAGATTTAAATATATTCCTTACCTTAATGTAAACTTCAAAATTCTGTTGATTTTTCTCAGTGTCTTCCAAGCCAACATTAATTGGCTGCTAATTGGCCCAAATTTTATGTGTTAATAAGCCTGTCATTACATTTGTTGGTTTTGTGGATTGTTTTATGTCAAATCCTCCGTCTCTAGAGGAATTGGTGAAGGAGTCTGTAACAAGATTGAAATGGATCTTCATTGAATTAATATGAAATAATAATATTTGTTATTATTTTATTTTTAATTTATTTTTATTGATGGGTAATATTATGTAACACCAAGGTTATAAAATGAAACCAACATTTTCTTGCCTTTTTTAGAAATATTTTTTTTCTTGGAAACTCATACCAATAGCAGAGCAACATCAGAAAGCCATATTTTTCTGTTTTAAAAAATCAGTATCTATTTAGTGATGCTTATCAACTAAAATTTCTAAAATTTTGCTCCAGAAGTAATTAAAAATATTTTTTCAAAATTTTATTCAACTTCTTTTCAAAAATGTTGTCTCCCACTCCTAAGTGTTTGCATTCACTCAGGCATAAGATAAACACCATTGCTTTCCAACTAGTCTTCATAAAGCAGAGGGGCTGGGTGTGGGCAGGTTTAATTTCTGATTAAAATCAATTGAACATCATAATTGTGGATGAGTTGAATAAGAACTTTGATGAGCAGATTCACAGACAGTGAAATTAATTGTTACAGGGCTGTAAATCTGGACTTCAACAGGAACTTTCACAAACATTGAGTCACCAATGGTGCAGTTTATTGGAGCAACAAATTATAGATTCTTTTAGATTGATGGTGATAAATTCACTAGACCTGCAAAATATAAGTGTACTTTGTACATGTACTACGTGTACAGTACTCTGTATAACTATTCCTGAGTATATTCCAACTCAGTTGGAGGTGCAAAACTCAGCCAAAGAAGTGCCCCTGCTTTTGGGAGATGAGGAAGCCCATTTACTTGTCTGCAAAGTTTGTCTCATCCTCTGTCCTAGAGGATTTCAAAGGTCAGTTTATACTTTCAGGAGTAGTGAAGGTGAGTCTAGTCAAATATTGTGTAATTTACATCATAAATGGTGGTGATGGGAAGCCACTTTATATGTAAATGAGATCTCCAGAGTAGCTCAGAGATTCCGGACTATGGGTCTTGTGCAAAGGTGGAGCAGAACAGGTGATGGCTTAGCATCTGTCCTTCTTCCAGCTGACTGATGGCAGCATTAGGGGTCATTCTCCACCTGGTAAACCATGACTCCATCATGACCTTAGCCACACTGCTCATGGCATAGCTCATAGCTGTAGACCTCATTCCTGCAAGCTGTCAAAAGTGGAAAAATACAAAACATGCGCTCATTTGAATGTTTCATGTCAATTCTGTGCTTAGATCTCCACAGCTACTCATCTGTGAACCGACTGGTTCATTTGAGTGGGCTGGTGTCTCTCCAAAGACATGGTGAAATTCTTGCTCATTGCAGAACAATTTGACTAGATGACCTTTCAAATCATCTAGTTGACATTTTTGCTTAGCATATTTGAGATTTAGTCATAGTAATTAATGTTTATGTGTGTATTTAGAGTGGAGTTATTCATGATATATTTATGCCAGCACCCAACTGCATAAACTGAGGCTTCCTCTCAATTATTTGAAGGCAGTTAAATAGCAGATAAAAAAACTTAGTTCTCCCCTATCATACTTCTTACAGAGTCTTCAGTGGAGTTCCTGACATAGAGCTGTGTTAGTCTCACAGAAATCAGCATCAGGATTTTAACTCCTTTGGTTAATTCTCCTTTGGTTTGATTGAGCATTGTCTTGATGATTAAAAATCTTACACCTTTTAGTTGCATGTTTACCTTGATCTGTACTTATCTTGTTTGGCCATTCTTTACTAGATTAAATAAATATTCCCCTTTCAACAATATAATCATGTTGAGTTACATGCATGCTGCAGTCTTGTCTTTGCCCTATCAGATAAAATATGTTCTTTAAGCTTGTTAAGAATCACTGAATATTGTGTTTACACCACTTATTTCAGACAAGAAGCAGCAAGAAAACAAGCAGCAATACACTGTTCATTCTCCAGTAATGCACTCTATAAAACTTCAATACTAGGCACATGCATGTATCATTCCAGAAATAATGTTGTTGCTGTCATTAAGAAAAGTGTCTTAACCCACTTTTTGCTACCCTACTGCATAACTATCAAAGAATAATGTGTAGCTTCATAGAGCATCTTTTTGAAGCTGTAGGTGACTGTCTGCCTTAGATTTTTTTTTAACTGATACTGGGTTTCTGTAGACTCACATTTTAAGCCTTACACTCTTAATTCTATAGGCATAATTTTTGTATGATTTTATGTAAAACTATATTACAAATACACTGCTTAAATAGGTTCACCTTCATAAGTGATCCAGGTCACTGTCTCTGTTGCTCTCTACTTTCCACTTCACTAACTTTTCTGTCATCAGATTTGAGAGTGTTCTATATAAGAACATAGTTTCAACTTTCCTGAGCTACAAGTGGAGCCTCTTAAGATTTGAGACTTAATGATTGCACTTGCTAAGTAATGTTTCCTTAAACAAACTGTGTGTTAAGGAATCATAATGGATTCAAAGTACAAACTGATATGCCAAATCTTCTGCCAGCTTCCTTATGAGTAGATATGTTATTAAGTGCTTACAGATTCATACCATGTCTCTAATGGACCCGAAGATCTCATTACAGTTTTTAAGGAAGCAAAAACATTTTTGTAGCATGGTTGTTTTCATGGTAGAACATGGAAAAATGTGGTTTACTGGAGGTACATTATATTTCCCTGATAATCCTCACTTTTACTTGGAAGAACCTTTCTAACTTTGTACCATATTTTTGGTCATTCATTTAAAAATTCTATTTGCAGTTAAACAGCAGACTCTGTAGGAGAAACAAAATAAAGAAGGAAAAGATGATCCATTCAGAGCTCAGATTTAAAAAAAGAGTAAGGTGAGATAAGAAGGCTAACTGACAGGAATCACAAGGTTGATGTTAGGAATGACAAGGGAAAATGCAGAGAATGTTACAACAAGTACAAAAAAATGTTTTGTAGCTGTAGTACCAGAAAAAGTGGTGGACAGAGAGGAATTGTCAACAACCGTAAAATTAAACTCTCACCTTTAGTTTACTTCTGGTTGTATATATTTCTTCTGATGATGCTCTGATCATAGCTTTCTGTAGTTCTTTGAGTGTTTTCTCTGCAGACTTCCTGGATTAGTAAGGATATCTGCAAATTCTGAAACTGTTATGATGAATGGATATAATTTCAGTGCAGAGACTGCCTTATACACAGTATAGTCATAAGGCAATAGTCATGAATGTGACTTTACTCATTTGTTGTTACACAAATTACATTTGATGTGCATGAAAGGTGCATACACTGAGGTTAATATATTCTCTTTATCTAGAGGAATACATTCCTATAGTATTAATTCAAACCTGCGTTCTCAGATTAGTTCCATATATTCAGTTGCTTTTATTTATAAAAGCTGTGAGAAGTTCCTTCATAGTACTGCTGAAATCAATGGAATCTACATGTTTTTAATGCTAAAGTCAAGATTTTGCTTAGCAGCAGCTCCCCAAGACCCATAAAGCTCAATAGATATCAATCTGTGTCCAGTTCTCCATAAAAACAGTGTTTCTGAATACACTGGACTTCTCCAGAACCTTTCTCCAATATCTGTATTTTCTGAGACAGCATGAATCCTGACACTGCTGAGATTTCCTGCAAGACCCTTTGCAATTTTGACAACATTTTTATATTCATTGTCTAATTTGCACAGTATATCTTGCACAGCTGTATCATAAATCTCTGGACTAACCTTCCTCAGCATTGCAGAGGAACTTCAGAATTTGATTGAGTCAAATTTCCTGAGAATATAAGAAGAAAATTGTGTGATACTTCTTTATTTTATGCAAAACGTTTTGGTGTTTCTTTGTTGGGGTTTTTTTGATGTTCTTGAGTAATCTTTCCTTTTCCTTCCCAGGCCTCCCTAGCTTCTCTGGGCCAGTTCTCTCATTTATGCCGTATGATCTCGCAAAATATAACTATCCACCCTCTCCAGTGGTTTGGCCTTATCTTCCTAGGTTTCAGTTACACTGCACAGTGGGTCTTGCTTTCATCAACCCGAGCACACTAAAATGATGAAAAGCCTGTTGATGCCTACAACACTTACTTCCCTGTATCTCGAGGGTTGCTTTGGTCAGGATTACCCCCAGATATATAAAAATCGCTGTCTCCGAACCCAGCTGTTGAATGAGTCGAAAGTCTTCAGCTGATGCTCTCAAGGTTGCTTTATTGTTTCTTATCTAAGATATTTTCTGTCTGGCCTGCCGTGGTCTGTTCAGCAGGGCAGCCCGAGGCACACATCCTGCCCCAGGGGCAGGCACTGACTTTTATACTACAGATTACATGTTAGTCATTTACAATTATGATCCAATGCCTATCACCTATGTTAGACAGTTACATTCTACTCTAATCCAATCCCCAAGTGCCAACATCACCAAGAAGATGGGGGTTGGGAAGAAGAAGGAAGGAGGACAGGACAACGCCCAAATCCCTCCATCTTGCCCCCTAAGCCTCTATGGTAAAATCCCTAGAAATTTCCATTTTCACTCTACAACTACTACTATCATGCTATCTAAACTTCTGTGACTTTTAGTTCTTCATTCAAAGGTGGTAATTTGTTCCATGGATCAAATTCAAAGCCGCAGGAGTCCCAGGCTGCATCCCAGGGTCTCCAACCCCTCTGCCAGGGCTTTGAAGCTCCTTGGCTGGAGCTTGGATCATCCAGGACTGTCAGAGAGACATGCTGGGTTCCAACACCTGTAGGCAAGCTAAAATAGCAGCCATTCACTTAGTCTTCATCTTGACCATTAATGGATTTTCACAGCATGCATTTCCAGTGTTAGATGAAACACTTTTTTATAAGGCTGTTTAAGGAGGGTATGAAGTGACTTCTGTACTTGTATCTCAAGAGAGTAGCTTCATGATTCTGAAGTTTGTCCTCTGGCAAGTTACAATCTCCTGTGGTACACCTGAACAATTAATCAACCAAGGCTACAATAATCTGATGGCTTTTATGGTTCCTAGGGAAAAGGCTGCTAGGTCTCTATCTATGTACTATCAAGTAGCAGAGATGTTTATTCGGGGTCTGAATACACTGTGAAACGGTTTCAGCCTGAGAAACACCACTTGCATTCTCCATTACTAGTAATGGAATATGGGGTTCTCTTCATATTCTACCTAAATGTGCCCTGTATTTCCTACCCTTTTGTTCCTTGAGAAAGAGTAGGACATATATCTTTCCTTCAGCCTCCTGATCACGTCCTGTTGTCTCACATCCCTCCCTCTCATTGTCCCTCTGTCCCTCTCTCCTCCCCCCAGGACATCCAGCCATTAAGAGCAGATGTCAGCAGGGTATTGCCTCATGGATCAGAGGGACCAGACCGCAACATAAAATAGAGGAAAAAGGACCGCAGCAGTGCAAGAGTCCTTAAAAGCTTTATACAAGAATTCAGAGTCAACATCTCTTCATCTTTTTCCTTGCAAGTCCTCTTATTCCTACAAGTTCATAACATTCCTACAAAAAAAAGTTTACTGATCCATCCTTTATCAGTTCCACACCCACCCCCAGCATCCCAAAATAGTATATTCTTCTTAAGCACCACTCTTTCCTTTTCACTGTAAAATGAAAAAAGAGGGGAAAGAGAAGGAAGTGGATTTGTGTAAGCCCCAGGCTCCTCCCCTCCATCAATCAGTCTCTTGGAAGGTTAGTGCTTAATTGAATCCATCTGCTCAGGACCTTCTTTCCATGCAGTTTTTTCAATTCTTTAACATGTGTTCAAAGTCTAGATAAAACCACCTTTCTCTTCCATGCTCCTTCGCAAATGGATGTAGAAGTAATGTTCTTTGAATTGAAAACAGCTTAAAGAGTAAGTTGTGAAGAATCTGTTGTAGTCTGGGTCTCCTAGGCCTGAAGTTTCTGAGTTTCTAGACTCAGCTTCTTCATGATGTTTTGGTTCAGGAAGACCTTGTTCTCACAGGCTTGACATAAACATTGCAAGTGTTGTTGTAACAAGAGTGATGTCTTGGATTCCTGTCTGTGGGATGGACCTTCTCTCTGTCTTTCGGTTTGGGCCAATGGGATGAGGAGTTCTGGCACTCTTCTGACCAGTGAGATGGCCTGCTCTAGAAGATATATAAAGGTTTTGAATAAAGATTGGAGTCAGATGAATTTGCCAAATGAGGTTCGTGTCATTTGTCATTCACCCACAGTGACAATCTGTCATCAGTAGTGTGGCAAGAATCTTTAGAAAATTATGAAAACTGTTTTAAAGCAATGTTTACCATCTCTCTCTTTAATTGTTTTCTTAGAAATAGTGAAAACATCAGGTCTAGCTTGAGAGAGGGAGAAATTTGATCTTACTAGAGAACTGCAACTGCATTTAAAAAAAGCATCTTTGGACTTCTTGTAAAACTGCCATATTTTTCTTTCTTTCTTGTGATTTAGAAGAGATCAAATAAAAAAAATGAGTCAAAGGCCATGTAAAATGAAAAGCATTATCTCTCTGAGGAGTCATTTGTCCTTTGTGACTACTGAATCCCCAGGGTTGATACTGAGGATTGAGCACCACTGAGGCTGTTCTTCTCACATATTCTGTCTAATTAGTAAAAGAAGTTCCATACTTTTTGCTTTTCATGCACAGGAGTTCGGACAAGGAAAAATGCATTAACTTTTGATCTCCTTCCTGGCCTTTTCATGCTAAGTAGGGTATTTACATGGTATTGATAGTATCAGTAGTAGCAGTAGCAGTAAGTCATTTCAATGCATTCTTCTCTCGTTCTGGCATTTTTTGGTAGTAACCACAATAAATTGTTTTTTCTCTCTCTCTGCCCAAAATGTTCTGCATGCTGTTCTTATATTTCTCCCAGTGCTTCCCAGGGAAGCAGTGACACATACCTCTTGTCCTTGAAGGAGCCTCTCCTGTTGCCACCGCATGGACAGGACTAGCAGCAGATGTCCTATTGGAGACACAGGTTATGGCCCATGGAGGAAAGGTGATATTAGAGGCAGCTGCAGCTAGGAGAGAAATTTTGCTGTCAGCAGATATAGAAGCAGGGGAGCTTCCCAGTCCTAAAAAGGGTGATCAGCCTGTGTGAAAGAGACATAAAAGGCTTCCCTAAATTAATTCCTCCTTAAGCCAGCACACAGTTTACAGAAAAAAATATGAGTATTGATTTTAAAAAGTGCCAGTGATGAAAAGGTCTTGAAGATGGACTTGTCTTGAATACAAATTTAACACATTATGAATTATTCTATTTTTGTTAAGAATAGCAGTTTGATCACAGCAAATAACAATAATTTTTATGAACTCCTTATTTTTCATTGCAGAAACCCATATATGTAGGTTTGTAAGTTATTCTTTTCTCTCTATAATCATCAGATGCTCTTATGAATATAAGAAGCCCTTTCATACTGATTTCCTGTTCTTCATTGCTTAAGGAGGCAAAATAATGTATGTCTGTGATTGTTTTATTGGCCTCTAAGTATATTCTTTGTTACTGAATCAGTGAAGCTTTAGAACCAAATTCATCTCTAAAGTAAATAAACTAAACCCTCTGAAGCTGCACAAGCAATAAATTAGAATTAAATATTTAATATGATAAGATCTTGTAATATTTTTTTTAATGCCGGTACAGATTTTAAAAAAGTAGCAATTCAGCAAAGCATGACTCCAGAAGCTGCATAGTACTTTATGCAAAATAATCTTGTATTTGAGATTAATCAGACTTTACATTATCTGCCTGCTCCTGCTAGATCTTAAAAATATAGTGTGCAGCAACAATCAGAAATTATTTAAAGATGTAACTCAGAAGGAAATACTTTTTCTATACAGTTAGCAAGTGCTGCTTATCATGTGTTAAATATCAGATTATGCCTGAGAAATTTTTTTTAAAAAAATCTGCAATCTTCTTCTAAAAATTCTTCATCGATCATCTTTCTTTTGTGATAAAATAATAAAAAACACTGAGAAATACTTTTTAAAATAAACTTTATTTTAATAGTCTGTTTAGAAAATGTAGCTTTCAAATGCTTTCTCTTGGCTTCTTGGAGAGGCCAGAAAGTCATTTCACTAGATCACATTGTCTTATGTCCATTTTAATAAAGACCCTAGCTTTCCAACTTTCTTGATTACTACCTTGCTTGCTTCTTTCGTTCCCCGTTTAAAATAGGATCAGCTTGAAAAGCATAATAAAAAAATACATTATTTTTCTTTTTTTTTGCAGGAAAAGAGAGAATAATTGGCAAGTTTTTTCTTAAAACACAGCACAAACCTGTATCTCAGAGACCTGAATGTAGCATTAGGATGTATCCTCCATTAAAAAGCTTGTGACCTTTGCTGCCTGTGCATTTGCCTGGGCCAAGAATCTAGGAGTGCCAAATGCCCCACATTACATTCCCTTGACGAAAGAGGGAGATAGTCACTTCTTTAACTGCACAGCTTGTCAGAATCAGCCCTGTGTGTCCCATTTCACTCTGCTTGTATTGATCAAGGTCAAGCCATAGGTCATTGACTGTCCTTCCTCTACGAATGATCTTGAGCAACTTCTGTCCCCTCCATGCTTTCAGGTTAGTACCTGACAAAACCCTCTGATGCAGAGAACGTGACTGTAATATTTTTGTTTCTGTCTCTGCCAAAGTCTATTTCACTACTACTCTAAGGAAACCAGACTTTGTTGTTGTTGCTGCTGTTGTTCTTCTCAATACCCAGAGTCTAGCTTTTCTAATCCCTGACTGGGGTCTGGTATTTCAAAGCTTTCTGTGATCAGAAGTATAGGTACTGTAACACTAAAGAAGATCCAGGACTTGTCAAAAGTCACAGCTGTTATTCAAAATTGTGTCATTCTGATTATCATGTTGTGTTTGTCTATAACCCCATGGATAAGGAATAGATCTTGCCAAAGAACTCCTTGTAACTCAAAAACTGCAAGAAACAAGTACAATGAAGACTTACAGAGGGCACAGTATGCCATTTCTGAAAAACTGCATGTCACAGAATTAGGAACTTCTGTTTCTACTCTATTTTTGTAGACTAATAGGCATTGCTAAGCAAATCAGAACAGAATTTTACAGTTATCATTCTTGTAATTTGATTTAAATTTCTGCAATTCCAAAATATTTTGATTATTGATATGTTCTTGATTTTTCTATTTAACTTTTCAGTTTTGTTCCTGATCCCTAACTGGGTATACCAAAACTCCAACTACAAAAATAAGTGAAACAGAGTCATTAAGATAATGATAATGACAATGACCATAAGTAGTTTTTAGAGACATTTTACAAAATAACCATGAGAATCCATGCCAATATGTGATGCTGACTGCAACATGCAAACTTCAGAAAATCTTTCTAATGTTATGTCTATTTGTTAACTGTGAAAAGGAAGGCTTCCAAAATGTTTGTCAAAGGTATATAGGATATATTTTGTCTTGTGACAATTTCGAGTATGGGAAAAGTTCAGTATTTGAAATTTTTCATACAATAGTCCTCCTTCTTCTTTGTGTACTTCAGACATTTTCCCACCTTGTACATGGTTTCTATTAAATACAATTGGTTGTATCATTAACACTTTCAAATTAAACAGTCCAAAGAAAAACATCATGCTTTGAATGCCCTTTTAAAATCTCAGTAAGATTACTCTAAATAACTGGGCAAGAGTTTGTTTATTCTTTTTGATGGTATTCTACAGACTATGGATGAATTCAATGTATGCTGAAGTAGTGCTGATTTAATGCAGTTGACTAGTTATAGCTGATCATGGCAAAAGTTGTTTTTTATCTAAGAAATTGTAATTAAAAAAAAAACCTAACAAGAAAGAATATGGAAAATAGATTGAAAATAAACCATAACATTCAGTATTTGCTCATTGGTACAAAATTCAGTCACTCTGGATCATGTAACTTTTATTATCACGATAGATGTGTAATAGTTTTTTATTTGGGTGTCATTGTAAGTTGAAAAAATGCTTCCAAATTAATTAAAACCAGCCCTCTGCAACAACCTGACAATTTGGATTGGTTGTAGAGAAGCAGCAGGTGGTTAAAGAAAAATTGTAGAATGGAGCCCAGGAAATTTCCTTGCAGGAAGTGTTTTTTTAAGGAAAGAGGAATTTTAACCCAATCCAGCCGCTAAGCAACACATAGCTGCTTACTCTCTCCCAGCAGTGGGACCAGGGAGAGAACCAGAAGGGTAAAAGCAAGGAAGTATATGTATTGTCATAAAAACAATTTAATTGGGAAAGCTTAAGCTGGCAAAACAAAACAGGGAATTCATTCACCATTTCCGAGGTGTTTAACCATCTCCAGGAAGCTGGGCTCCATTTTGTAAAAATGACTTGGGAAGACAAATGCCATCACTTGGAACATTTTCCCCTTCCTTCTCCCCATCACCAGCTCTAAGTACTGAGCATGACATCCTATGATCTAGTCAGTTGAGGTCACCTGTGTCCCAACTGTGTCCCCTCCCAACTTCCCCAGTCTCCTCACTGAGGGAGTGATGTGAAGACAAAAAAAGGCTTTGGCTCTGGTAAGCACTTCTAAGCAGTAACGAAAACATCCCTGTTTTATCCAAACTCTGTTAATCACAAATCCTAAACAGCCGTATACTAGCCACTGTGAAGAGGATTAACTCTGTCCCAGCCAAAACCAGTCCAAGGGGACAGGAAAATAATCCAAATAATAGCTGGCATATTTGATGCTGTTATATGTGGAGTGTCACATCTATACCATATGTACCATAAAAGATGGTACTTGAGGAGTAATTGCGCTCCAAGATTTAAAGTGTTCATGTTTAAAAACAGATTAGATTACTTGAAGAGGAAAATGCCCATTCTGATTTATCTGGAGAAAATCAGACACAAATATGAGGGAAAATCTAATTTGTGATTAAAATACAGGAATCTTAGATCAGAAGTTGAATTAAACAAAACTGTGGTTTCAGTGGTAAAAGACAGTACTGGAACAGAAAAATCAGGCTAGAAACAGGGCAGAGATTAAAAAACGCGTAAATAAGTAATCAAATAGAAGAAAAAAGAGAAGGGAGTGGAGGTGACAAAAACCAGATGCTCTTCTAAATAGCACATGAGAAGTTGTTTCTCACTGTAATGATAATAGCTGAGCCCTTCATCTGCTTTTGAACTACTTGCATTTGGATGCTTCTTTGCTGCCTTTATATTTTCTATCCGTATGTTAACATACGCTGTATACTAAAGTTACAAGTGGTCCCGCAGTTACAGGTGCTTTACCCTTGCTTAATCAATTTGACCTTACATGTCTCTTGAGAGAGTCATCAGAGCATACAGTGAGGCAAGAGATGTCTTTCATGTTTATCTCCACACATGTAGCAAAGGCCTGTTCAGTCACCACCACAAAAGCAAAATTCAAGTGAGGCAAGAGAGGGCAATGGACTCATTAAGGGAAGTACTGGTGACCTTCTGGCAGAGATCCAAAGAGCTTGCAAAGGAATGGGGATTAAAATATCTGTATGCTTGCTCAGCCTGTGTGGTCTGGCTGGCATGAAAGCAAAATAACAAGCTCATCCCCTAGGAACAGAGGACAAGACATTAAGCAAGGCAGCAGAGGGTCATTTGGCATTTCAGAAATAGGGATAAAGGCACAGTGTAGTGGTCCAGTAAATCTGACTGGAGGCCAGAGCCAGGAATCCTGATTGCCTGTTTTAGCTCACTCTTGGGTTTACCCTGTGGCTAAAGGCTGGTGGTTTCACCTTCCTGTCTCTTTGTCTTCACATCAGAAAATGGAGGATGATACTAAAATCTTTTGTGGGTATTTTCTGATACTTAATTTTGAAAAAGACAAACATACCTAGAAACATTGAATTTATTTAACCATCCTGTTTGTACATTAGAAATCTCATGCATACAACCATTACATTCAGACAGCAAAGCATGAGCATTTCCAAGCAGTACAGAGTACAAAAGCTACATCTTCCTTGGATCTGGTCCCTGAAGTCCTTTGTGTGGGGATGGATAGACAGAGAGAGACAGATACTTGTGGGCACAGTGGAAAGACCCTGAGAGAGACTTTGTCTTATGTTTAATAATATAACCTTGCCCCAATATTAACAAATGACCACTCTTAAATCCCCTGATTTGGGTGGTAAACTGGAGAAAAAGGAGGAGAAAGAAAATTATGATTTAATAGAACAGTTTGCACATAGGATTACTAATGATTCTTCAGTGTGCTGACTGGAGGAGACTAAGTCAAGGTGGAGTCCACCCCTCCAAGTTTGTTTACTCCTTACAAGTTGTAGAGTGACAAGACATGAGGCTGAAGTGGGGACATGAAATGGTGGGGCAGGGATTAAGATGGAGCATGCTCTACGGCCACTATGTTGTTATGATATAAATTTCTTCTTTAATTTCTTTTTTCTTCCTCCCGCCTTTTGGTCTTACCCTTCCCTGTACACCCTCTTTTTTCTGTTTTTGCATGTTGCTCTGTCTGAGCCTGGTGGAGCTGCAGGAAAGTGATGCTGAAGAGAGAGGCTCATTGAACTAATTTCACAGGGGAGGGCTGTGCGTGTGGATTAGAGAGTGGCTAATGGGGCCTGAGGGTCATGTCTCATTGCCATGGCCAGCCAGATTTCTTCACATGAACTGGGTGAATTTGTGTCTAGGAAGAGGCTTTCAGCTGTAATGTAGCTAAACTTTCTTTCTCCTTCATACTGGGCTTGGTTGCTCTGAAAGCTGTACCCCAGGCTTCTGTCAATCCACACTATCTACAATTCATCCAGCCCCTTAAGACACAAGCTTTTCAGGGTGGTGTGTATATTACAGGTTCTTAACTGGTGCTCATCTCCTGCTGGTACTGCACAAAACCTGCCAAAAGCCACCTTTTGTAGATAGAAATTAATCTTGATTAGTTTCCAAACATTCTATCAAAAAATTGTACACAGCATGCAAGCTCTAAAAAGAAAGGTGTCTTTTTTCCATCACCATTTCAGTACAGGCATCCCTCTACTTTAATCCACATATGGTTGGTTTTTTTGAAAAAAAAATTCAAATATTTTAAATTCAGTACAGCTGAATGCTTCCCTTTTGTATTGCTTAGCATGAAGAGTAATCAGAAAAATAAGCAGGACTAGCAGTTTTTATACAATTTGCATTTCTTTTTAAATTATTTTCTGTCTAAATAAAGGTGTTGATGTTGTATAGTTACTATTCATATCAATATGTTCATGTGCGATTTTAAATAGTAGTGTAAATGTGAATAGGATAGTATCTCAATCCCTCACTGCTCAGTAATCTCCAATATACATCTTAATCTCCTCTTCTCTCCCCAGCACTGCAGTGACAACACCCACCATTGCCAATCAGATATGAATATAGTAGGTGCTTGGAAGAGAGGTTACACTGGGAAGAATGTTGTGGTCACCATCCTGGATGACGGCATTGAAAGGAACCACCCAGATTTGATGCAGAATTATGTGAGTGTCAATAAGAGTCCAGATTTCCTGCCTTGTTACTACTCAAAAATAATTTGCAGCTTCTAGAAAGATGGAGAAAGAGAGGTGGGAAGGAGAAAGAATCATACAAGTGTTTGCTCAAATGTTAAGAACAATGAAATGAAGGAAAACTGTTTTGGATAATATATATTACTTTAGGTAAGACTGTGTTTCATCTGAACATATTTAGTATCTGGATGTCTCTTGTAGCTGAGTCTTCAATTTCTGAAGGACTGGAACCAATTACTGGATATTTTTTGTCTCTTCTGCAATTTTTAACTTAATATCTTCACACTCTCAAAACTTAGAAATAGAATACACTGCTTTTCAGTTAACACATACAGCTGAATTCTATATTTGGCCAATACATTTAGTCAGTGAGACAGAAGCTTTTCTCAAAAACAGTAATTTTACAGTAATCCTTCCATGCATGAATTTTTAAAGCTATTTATCATACTGTTAAAAGCAACATGAAAGGAGAAGTATATGACCTTTCATGATTCACTCAGTCAAAACCAGGTGTAGAATATTTTGTTGTAGAATGTTCTTTCTAGTAAATCTCTTTTAACTCTGATGAGTCCCCTCATAACTTGTGATAGAGCTGCAGCCATTGTTTTCTGTGTTCTATGCCTCAGGAAGTTTCTGTTTGCTCGTGGTTCACCACATTTAGATGACTGATTTAATCTGTCTTGGAGGCTGATAACATAAGGAGAATCTTCTTCTCTAATGGGTTGCTTCCTGTGTTGGTGTCAAAGTTTGAAGCTGTTCAGAGCATCAGACCACATTTTGCTGGAATGATTTGTCCTGTTTTTGAAAGTGGGCATTAGCTGAAGGCGTGTAACTGTGAGGACCTTATGATTTGTCTGAAATAAAGTGTGCAAGGTGTACTTCTGCACTGAGTAATAAAAGAATCACATATATTTGGATTGAGCTGGACTGGTGAAGATGACCAGTGCAAGGCATGAAGATACCTTCATTTCCATTACAAATGTAGATCTTGTTAAGAAGCACTAAACACAGGCTTTTTGCCAGAAAGCTTATCTTCTTGATAGAGCATTAAGAGATCGTTACAAAAACCTCTTTAACGACCATTAAAAACTACAATGGTGTCCACAGTTTAAAGCCACATTTTAAATTAGCCATATTTACATAACTATCCTTCCCTGTAGGCTACATGTGGAACTCAGCTTGGAGGATATGAAAACACGTGGGGGGCAATTGCCCAATTTGTCAATGAATGTTTGATCCTAGCACATGACACATCTTTAATTTTAATATATTAAATTATTTAAATAAAGCAGATATAATTTTACCTCCTCAGTGAATGACCCAGATTATATCACACCACCTCATTCCAGTACTGCCCTACCACTGAATTTAAAGCAACTATTTATATCTTTACCTCTCTCCCTTTCCTCACGCTAACAAGTAATTCCCCAAATTCATAAGCAATACACATTGCTTGTTGGATCACAAATGCCTTCTGTATCTCAGATTATAGGTGATGGGGCTGCAAACAGGAATATTTGAGGTGGATGTGTAACTGGTTTTGAACAAACAAGTGTTTAAAAATTGCTGCTTGCCATGTCAACACACCACATGCTACTGCATCAATTAATGAGAGCCATACAAACCAGCAGCTGTTCACTCTATGAGCTATTTCCAGCTGTAAGAACCATGATAAATATGAAACAAAAAGACAGATATCTTGCAAATATTTGAAACAGTTATACTCCCAAGGAAATGGAGAAGCAGTTTGTGTTGCTTTCCAAGATGTAATTTTATAACAATATTCTTAAGAAAATTATATTATTCTTACTTCTTGAAACAATGTCTGGAATTTTAGTTACAGTCATGCAGACAATTTTTGAATCTTGAACATTCAGCAAAATCCCAGTTTTGAGAATGAACACCCTTAACTTCTGAAAGGTTCTTCTTCAGAAGAGAAGTAGTCTTCTGGTTAAATGAAACCATTTTCTATTTCTTTCCTAGTGCTGAACCTGTACTTCTTCAGAGCATTTTTTGTCCTTCTCTGTTTTCCAAAATTAAAATAAAATATATAATTCCTCTATATAATGCTTTCCTAAAAGACAGTCACCATAAAACCACAGGAATATTAGTTAGCCTAATTACTCCTTTGTAGGAACTTGCTAATGAATGTATAGGCTGCATGAGTTGATGGCTAATTATTAGTGACTGGTTTTCTTTATTTTGTTGGATACAGGATTCGCAGGCCAGTTTTGATGTAAATGGAAATGATTTTGACCCTATGCCTCGATATGATGCCAGCAACGAGAACAAGTAAGGCACTATGACACCATTGACATTTTTAATCTGAGCCATCAGGTAGAAAGTACCCATTTTTCTATAAAACTCCAAAACTTGATTCCTCATAAAACAGAATAGTTAAAACCGATCTTCATTAAAAATCTTTGTGAAATACATAGTTTTGTCTTCCCCATGCACATATATGACTCTTTGAAAGCATTTGAAACTACCTGAAAACACATAAAAATTAGTTTGAGAGTTTTGGGCATGTGATATGAAGAATATTAAATCCCTTTGGGAGGCAGAATATATGGGACGACTTGCTTTTCTTAAGTATCATTTAATTGAATTATTGGGGGGTTATTATGTGTTACAGCTGTCCTAGTTTCTGACTCTCTTGAACTTTGCAGAATGTTTTAATTGGAGTAGGCAAATTAATGGAAGTCGTTGATTTTTTTCCCCTCCAACAATGTCTTTTAAAATGATGGAGATGTTTCATTTGGAGTTTGAGAGAAACACAGAAGTGGGAATTCTGGCAGGTTATATCTTTGTCACATGACTAGTTGGAGATATCTCAGTGAAAGACATATTTCCCTTTCAGAGTTCTGCTTTCTGATATTTCTTACTCCAGCTCTGCTCTGCTCTTTGGATATGCTTGGGGAAAATCAGGGAGGACACCTCACCTCAGGAAGTGGGCTACCTTTCTGCTCAGTGGATATTTGAGGGCAGTTGTTTGTTAATAACATTTTCTTAGCTAGGTACCTGGCAGAAAGAAACACCTTTCTGTGGAATTGCATCATTTGAAGGAAGGAGAATCCTACTTGTCAATATGTTAACTGTGCATTTTGTTTTCTTGAGGTTTGTGTTGTTCTTTTATTTAATAATTGTGAAAGGCATTTAGCTCTTTCTGCCCACAGAAATGAAACTACAAAGTTCGAAACCTTGTCCTTTTTACAACTAAAATGCTTTGGGAGTTGTGTTGTTTCTTTCCTACAAAGAAATTTTGTCCAGAAGAATACAGCAAATGAAAGCTGGGAGCCAGCTGCAAAACTTAACATTGATTTAACTGCAGAAACAAGTTGGAGCAACCGTGGATCACACTTTGATCAGAGAATCCTCTTCTGGTCAAAACCTTCATTAAAGGCAGGGAAGGCTGTTACATCATAATAGGACAGGTTGAAGAGCCGGGCCTCCTTACTTGCCCTCAGCAAATAGTCTTCAGCTAAGCTGTAGGTTTGCATCACAGCAGTTCCCTCTCTTCTACTGTCCATCACACACCCATCCCTACTCACACTTCAGGGACACATCCTGCTCATCTGTGTGACCTGGCTCATCTGTGTGAAGATATTCCTCTTCTTGGGCTTGGGGCATAACAAGGGTATACTTGGAGACTTCCAAATTTCAGTGCATTTTCAAGGACTTCTGGGTGCAGCAAGAAGCCACATGCCTTCACATATGAAGGTGAATATTTTTCTTCGGCTGAGTACTGAAGTCACTTTCTTACAAAGCATATACAGAAAAGGGAGTCTGCTTTCTGTTTTATTAGTAGTTAAAGTTTTATACAGGGTATACATTTGGACTCCTTCTTTTATCTCCTAGAACCTAGGGGATTTTAGTTTTCATACCCTGTCTCCCCCTTAAGTACTTTCGCTGCCCAGCCTCCAAGATTCTGCAGTGAAATGTGGTGATAGGAGGGCAGAGGCTGTGCTGTACTGGGTTTTGTCAGTGTTAGCAGGAGTACAGTGTCAGTGTAGAGTCAGCTTTTGGACACCAAGTATACATGAAGCATGTTTTCAGTATAAGATTACTTGGCAATCTAATCTCTGTTTAGAACTAGAAGGCTTAATGTTTCCAATTAGCAGATACACAAAGCATGAAGCTAACCACCTTCAGTTTTTGCAGCTCTTGCCCGTTTTTCCTAGTTGCCCCTAGACTAAACAAGAATCAAACCACTACACGGGTACTGAAAAGCACTACTAATAGCCTGTCCATATTTTTTGTATCTAAAATACCTTCAGAAACTGGGGCAGGCATTCAGATTGTCCAGCATACATGGCCATTTGGCACTAGATACTCAAGTTGTGTGAGAAAGTCGAGCTAAACACAGGCAGGGAACATTCTGAAAGCCATGCATTATAAAGACTTCATAATGTGTAGATCAGTTTGGTTGATTCCTGCATCCTGCGGTAGCAGCTGGAGAGACAAAATTGCATAATAGTGATTTGTGTTTTTCAGTGAAGGTGGGAAGTACAAATGCGTTGTCATTTTCAAGATGATCTATTTTATTCTGCTTCATTTTATAATCCAACTTTAAGGGATGGAATGATAAAGAGCAAAAGGAATTGCTATAAAAATAAACAGGTGTCTGGGCAGCGCTGCACGCAGCTGTGAAACATCAGAGTATTGGATCTGTGTGCTAGCTTTTCACTTTTAATTAGAATGAAGACTTTCTGTTGCTGAGGCTTATTGATGAACAAAGAGGAGCAAGAAAAAATTAACTGTAGATTACTTTAGTGTAAGCACCAGAGTGGCACTTTATTATATTTTGGAAGTTTTATGTTAAGTCTTCTATTAGCTAAGGAGAATAGGAGGGTAGGAAGAAACATTAGACTAATCTTTCAAGGCTTGTAGGCAAAATGGGTGGGATGATAGTTTCCTTAAATACTATGGTATGTAGGCATACTGCCAAAAGTTTTCTTTGGTTTCTAGATATTGCCATCAAATTGCGAAGCTTCTAAATGGTACAGTTTTATACTAGAGTTTCCTTTTGCTCAGAGACAGTCAGCTGTGGATGAAGTAATTTCTGCTATGCAAGGCATCTTGTTTTGGTTTACTGCTTTATTCTTTTTCGGTTATTGCACTGCTATTTGTTAACATATATGTTTAATAAAACTAGACATTATCAGTCACAGGTCCACAACAGAATGCAAATGGCATCACTGAAATGGTGCTGTGCTTAGGTTTTATTATGGTGATGAGTACTTTTATAAAACAGAGGGACTTCTAAAAAAACTCCTTTAAATAATATCAGTTGACTTTAATGCAGTTCTTACTAAACTTACATAAGAAAAAGTAAAAGTGAGCTGTTATTTCTGTTTTGGAGATACTGAGTCACTTTTTGGATGCCTCTTCAACATTTTTCAATGATGCATCCCACTACATAAATAATTTATTTCAATAACCTCCTAAATTGTTTTTTAATGAGTGTAAGATTTTTGAGAGACAACAAGTCTTGTCCTTCAAAAGTTATTAGAAACAGAATCTCTTACATCTAAACTTTGCAATATGCGGAGAACTTTACACCATTTCTCACAAACAAAAAAACTAGTAAGTTGGTGAGTTTCAGTCCTGTTTGATCCAACACACTGGCATTGTTTTGCCATGGCATCCATTATGATTCATTTTTTCTTTCGTTTGCTAGTCAAATTAATGTTGATGCCCAATAAAATGCCAAAGTTTTAATTTTCTTCATAGAGTGACAAACTGCTAGTTTATACTCTCTGCTTATGGTGAAGGCCTGTAGTACATCCAGAGTCAATTAATTATATTGGATATAAGATACTTGACAGGCAGATCAGCTTCTGTTTCCTCCAGGATAGTCAACAGAAGGAAATAGAAAAGCTTTATTGCCTGCTGTGATGCTATTCAGTGCAGATACCTGAAGAACTGAGCACAGCAAACACAGAGAGCCTGAAGTCTCTCAGTGGTGGCTTGAAAGATCATCTCAAAAGCTTCCCACAGCAGAAGTGTGACAGAAAGGAATGCTGACAACTGGAAATATCTTTCTATGCAGTTTGAGTGCTGGCATCTACCTGTTGCTACTGATTTTAAATTTGCTGTATTGCATGCTGCAGACAAAACAGAAGGGAAGATAAACTGTATAGAGAAGCACTGCTGCACCATATTGTGCCTTCAGCTGGAGTAAGGTATCAGACCTTAGGTAAAGGCGCTTTTTTTTTCAGAGGGAATCTCGATTGTGTTTGCTATTCTTCTGTACCCCAGCTTTTAAACATGGCATTCTCCAACCTCTGGAGGCTTAAAAATCCAAAGCATGAAGTGATGTTTTCAACTGGCAGAGAGTTGTCTTTTTGATGCCAGAAAACATCTCTGATAGCACATAAATACTCCTTAGTGGAGGGGTGGTGGGTGGGTGGTGGTAATTTAGGCTAGAGAATTCACGTAATATGTATATGTGTCTCATCAATAGAAGCATATGCTTACACCAAATGTGGTATTGTTGATTCCAGGTACCAGTGACTAAATGTTAGGTGTCTAGTGTATCTCAGTGTCACTGCAAATTTCATGGACTTCGGATGGGATTGCTAGGAAACTGCAGATTTTGGATTTTTTTCTCTAACTGGTGACATGTTCATTTGTGAAAACCAGGATCTGAACCAAGCAGCCAGAGGTCCTTGGTACAGAAGCTGCCATCAGTGACTGCAATCCTGATTTATCATGTGTTGGTTGTATTCTATTTCTAAACCCATTGCTGTTATGGCCCCATCTTCCTGTGCTGCAGTTTTAGCAGATGTTAGTCATGAAGTAAGGTCCGTCTGTTTCAGCTTACAGACTGAGATGCCACTTTTTGCAAGGAGCATTGTTAGTGGTTCATCAGCTAATCTCCAAATTACAATCTAGTGATCTGTCATGGTTTAGAGATAGTATTCCCCAGTTTACTGTTCCCACTAAATTCTAAAGACCTTGTATCACTCCTTTCGCTTCTTCCTGCTCCCGTACAGTGGAGCTGGAGAGGAGAATTCCTCTTCACCTTCACACAGAAGGTGAAGATTATTGGCTGAGATAAGAACAGTTTGCTGGGAGCAACAATGAAGTAAGAGGACCAACAGTAACAACAGAGTGTGCAAGATAGGTGAACAATCCACGTGCAATTGCTCAATGCATTTGAACCAGCGCCTGACCTTGCAGTCCTACAAACGAGCAGTCCCACAAACAGCACTCCTCTGAACAGCTCCTCTCCCTTTCATGGCTCTGGGTGGTATCAAATAACCCATGGCCTCATCCCTCCTGGCTGCTGCAAAAGTTAACCCTCTCCTGGCCAGAACCAGGTCACAACCCAACCAAGTGCCATGGGGCATGATGGAGAATGGGGAATATCTTACCATATGACATACTACATCTTGCCAGTAGTTGTTGGTTGCCAGTAAAGGTTCCGGTGTGAAATTGTAAAAATAAGGAAGATAAACTTTGCAGCTTGCAGAATTGTGCTGTGATGAAGTATAATAATTTTACAGATTCGTTTGGAGCAATTTTTTCTTTACTTTCTGTTTTAAGTGTTACTTAAGAGTCTTTGGGTGCTGTTATACAGCATGCTTATCTTCAGGTTGACATACCTCAGGGGCAATCATCATACATGCTTCATTTCTTCTCTCTCAGGGTAGAACTGAAAACACATGAGTAGAATCTTTTAGTGGAAAACTTTCTTTTCTTGAAAGGAAATTGTTGTAAAAACAACAATTGAGCAACAACATGGAGCACAAATCCTCGCTATATACTGCATTTGATAATGTTTTTCTTTTGATGCTAAACAGGTTTTTAACCTATGGGAAGAGATGAGGTGTGTATTAAAACAGCAGACAACAAACTAACAGTTGATATTTTGAAGTTCTCATGCTTTGCTGTTTGAGAATAAAATGTCTTTTCTTTTGAAGTTTTCTGAAAAAAATTGGGATCTTAGAATTGCTGGAAGCTGAGGACAATTAGCCACACCAGAGGAGTGGCAGTCTCTGTTAAGTCAATTCACCTACCCTTGATAGGCACCCCTCATCACTAGTGTTTATGATCAGTCCTTGATGACAGAATTTCATATTGACAAGACATTCAAAAATTTGTTGGACTACAAGCCTTGATTAAGTAACCTTTTGATATAGGTTCCAGCTTCAATAGTGGAAAATCTCATCACAGAAGTTTGTCAGACTGCCAAAATTGTCTTTTTGCTAAATGCTTCTAATCTGCTCATTATGTTTTCACACTGTGTTACATCGTTGTGTCTGACAACTATAAGTGGTATAATTTATAATTTTTGAGAGCCATAGGAAAGTCAATTCTTTGAGTAGTCATTGAAAGTGAGAGAAGTGAAACAGAAGAATAAACAAAACCCACATGCAGCTAGAATTCCAGTTGAAAGATGAAAAAAGTCTTTTTTCTATACCCTGATATCAGTCACTGAGCAGTATTGTTTCCTGTTTAATTGGTGTTTGAGGAATAGTGCTCTTTCTTTTTGTGATGTATGACTCTCATGGTCTCAAAACATTTAACCACAATACTTAAGGAAAGCCTTCTTTCTGTTTCTAATTACTGAAGTACCAGACAATGAGCTCACAAATAAAATTAAGTTCTGAAGCATTATGCAACTGCTTCTAGTGCTTTTATGTAAATTACTGATCACAATGACTCAGATATTCTCTTACAATCCAAAGTCAACAATAGGAGGGATAAAAACTTTCCTGAATTCTTTTATATTGAGAGTTAGATGTGAAAGTTTTTTTCAGATGTTCTTTTTCCCAGAGTAGGTATTTTTGCCAAATATGTGTCTGTATTTTGAGGTTTTGAACTTAGCAGGGGAGAATTTGTAGCTACAGTAGGCTAGTTTTGATGTGGTAAAATGGTACACCAGTTTCAAGTTGCATGCATGTATACATGTACGGCTGAATAGAATTTTAGAATTTGAGAGCCCAAGTAAATTTTTTCTGTGCTTTCCACTTTTTAGACATTATAGGTGTGGAGAAAGTTAAAGAGTGGATCCATGTTGCATATGTGGTAATTGATTTTGCCAGATGATTTCTCAGTTAGTCAGTACAGTAAAAGGTAGTGCAAAATGTGGTTCATTGAGCCTCTTCAGCCAGCACAACTATAGCATTGATTATATTTCTAATGTCTGTGGCATCAAGGCAGACCTCTATAGGTTTGATAAATCAATTGTGAATTCAGTGTCAAAAGCTTTTAAATTGAAGCACTTTTTTAAATATCATACTATTAATGGTTGAACTTTGCAAAGTTATTATAGAAACTAGTGTCTTAATGGCATTGCTAGGGAGATTTTATAAGAAATTTTCAGATGTTGCTTTTTTATGCAAATGAAAAGATGTGCATTTATAAGGTTATTGCTGTTGGCAGGTTTATTTTTATAGCCTTGATTTATATTTCTATGATTCTGTAATTTTTCTTAAAGATAACTTAGAGATTATTACTTTAGACACTTTATCAGATTTCTCTCTTGAAGACAGATTACCTTTCTTCATTTTCCTGAAGGAAAATAATCAAGCTAGAGTAATTCAGATGTAGAAGTAAAGGAATGGATATCACAGATGTAGATTGCATTGATGAGTATGTGTTTAACCTGATTAAAAAATTACTTGTACTGCTATACACACTCAAAGCAAGGAGAAGAGAGGAGAAGACCATGGCTTGTTTACTGAGCCAAAATGTGTAATGGTGGGGCTGTTAGCTAGGTTTGTCAAGGAGTGGCAAAGACAGTGTAGTGAGAAGGTATGTTTTACTTCTTTCAGCCCAAACTTCTGTCCCTGCACTTCTCTTCTTAGGACTCCCATGAACATTAGATGAGCAGCTGCTAACTTGTTCTGCACTGAATTGAGTGTGTGAGAATTAGACTTCTTATGCCGAAACCTTTTTTCCAAGTAAAAGGTAACTGCTCCTGCTGAATCAATGATATAAGTTTCATTTAAAAGCAATTATCAGCCCAGATAAAAGTAGAACTTATTCAAAGTTCAACTTATTGTTGAACTTACTTCAACAATTTCCTCATTCATCTCTGAAATGCATCTTTGATGATAAATAGAAGGTCCGTTTAATGCAGAACAGCATCAAATGAAATTTAGGGTTAAGCACAGTACAAATCTTGCACAGTGCTGTTGAAATTGCATTCAGAATTCAGAATGGTTAGAAAGTGTGTCTCTGAACTGGAATATGGTGCAGATCCAGAGTTATATAATCTTAATTTCTTTAAAATGTTGTCACAGCAGTCATCTGCTATGAAAAATGGAGTATGCAGACTAAGTAAAGATCCATCCATGACCTGTGTGCACATCACTGTATTGCTCCTCACTTTTGTGTTGTGACTTTAGGATCCTTACATCTATCAGTATCTTCCTTGCATGAAAGAAAATTTTTCCTAAGAGGGCTCGCCTTAACTATTCATGGGATCTCCAAAGGCTCACAGAACTTCTTTTCCTGCCAAGGAGATCTAAGCATGAAACTCCAGATTTGCTTTATTGTACTCGTAAGATACTTTTCATTTCTGCTTAGGTGTGATTTCAGTAGAACTGATGCAAAATATTTTTGAGAAGTTTTTTTCTGTTTCCTTTGGGCCTTCATTACACAGAAGTGTAGAGATTTTAAGTAAGAGGAGGTTAGTCAAGCCCCTGAGATATCTTCAGATGATACAGATTGGTGTCTGTGTGGATGAAAAATATGAATCAGAATATACAGTAACTCATAATATATTATCATACAAATCTTGTGAAACAGAAATATAGAATGGAAGATATCTCAGTACAGAACGTATCTGTTACAGAGCAGGCTTATGGCCATGAATTTAAAGTGGTCAGTTCTTAATAATAAAGTGGTCCACGAAGGCTGGACATAGTTGAAGATGGAAATCTTAAAGACAGAGGAGCAGACCTTTCCTATTTGCCAAAACGAAATCAGGGAAGAAAATTGGCCTGGTGTATTGAGCTTTTGCAGGAACTCAGATAAAAAAAAAAATAAATGTTATAGCCCTGGCAAGAAGGAGCAGACAACTCAGGAAGAATAGAATGATGTTAGGTCATGTAGAAAAAAAATTAGAAAGGTGAAATTTCAGCTAGAGCTCCATCTGGATACTGCTGTAAAAGATAATAGAAAATGTTTTTATAAATACATTAAGAACAGAAGGAAGGCCAAGGAAAATCACCATTCTTTATTGGACCTGTCAGGGAGTATCACCAACGATGAGGAAGAGGTTTAGATACTTAATGCTTTCTTTGCCTCAGTCTTTAACAATAAAGACAACCAGACTCCTAATCTGGGGGACAGGGACAAAAAGCAGAGTAGACCCACTGCAATCTTGAACAAAGTAGTGAGTGACTGGCTGTGCCACTTGGAAACTCACAAGTCAATGGGATAAAGTGGGATTCATCCAAATGTACTGAGGGAGCTGTCAAAAGAGCTCACTAAGCTGCTGTCCATTATTTGTCATCAGTCCTGGCTCACCAGGGAGATGACAGATGAATGGAAGGTGGCCGCTGTGGCACTGATCCTCAAGAAGGGCTGTAAGGAAGTTCCAAGGAACTACAGGCCCTTCAACCTGACCTTGGTGTCCAGCATGGTTATAAACACATCTTGAGTGTGATCACACGACATATACAGGACAACCAAGGGATCAGGCCTAGGCAGCAGTGGTTTAGGAAAGGTAAGTCCTGCTTGGCCAGCCTGATCTCCTTTTATGACTGACTGACCTGCCTAATGGATGATGGAAAGGCTGTGGATGTTGTCCACCTGTTGCAACAAAGCCTTTAATCTCATATAATTCTCCTATAAAACCTGATAGCTCACAGCTTTGACAGGTGCACTCTTCCCTGGGTTGAAAACCTGGCTGGATGTCCATGCCCAAAACATGGTGATGAATGATGCTGCATCCAGTCACTAGTGGTGTTCCCAGGGCTCAGTGTTGAGCCCAGTCCTGTTTAATATCTTTATTCATGATTTGGGTGAGGTAATTGGGTGTAAATTTGTCAATGACGCCAGGTTGGGTGCATGTTGATCTGCTGAAGGGCAGGCGGGCTCTGTAGAGGGATCTGGACAGGATGGATTGATAATCTGAGGCCAACTGTGAAGTTCAACCAGGCCAAGTGCCAAGTCTTGTGCTTTAGTTACAACGACCCCATGCATCACTGCAGCCTGGGGACAGAGTGGCTGGAGAGTGGCCCAGGGAGAAGGATCTGGGGGTGCTGGCTGACAGCCAGCTAAACATGAGCCATCAGTTTGGCCAGGTAGCCAATGGCATCCTGGCCTTTGGCAATAATGGTGGCCAGCAGGACAAGGGGAGGGATTGTCCCCCTGCACTGGGCACTGGTGAGGCTGTGCCTGGAGTTCTGTTTCCAGTCTGGGCCACTCACTTCAAGAAGGACTTGGAGGTGCTGGAACGTGTCCAGAAAAGGGCAGTGGAGCTGATGAAGCATCTAGAGAGTAAGTCCTGTGAGGAGCTGCTGAGGGTGAGGGTGCTTAGCCTGGAGAAAAGGAGACTCAGGGGGGACCTTACTGCTCTCTACTATTGCCTGAAAGGAGGTCATAGTAAGGTGGGGGTTGGCTTCTTCTCCGAGACAACCAGCAACAGGATGAGAGGACATAGTCACAAACTGTCCTAGGGAGGTCCAGGGTGGACATCAGAAATAATTTCTCTACTGAAGGAGTTAAACGTTGGAACAGACTGCCTAGGGCGTGGTGGAGTCACTTTCCCCAGGCGTTTGAGAAAGAGCTGGACATGGCACTCAGTGCAGTGGTCTAGTTTACAAGATGGTGATCTGTCAGAGGTTGACCTCACTTGTCCTGAATGTCTTTTCCAACTGAAATGGTTCTGTGAAAGAACATAGACATTAGTTTAAGTCATAGTTCTGTGTTTTATATTTGTGACCAAAACCGTGCTGATAGCTCAGCTAGTGCTGAGCTGTGCTTGCATAGTACCAAGGCCTTCTCAGTTTCTCACACTGCCCTGTCATTCAAGGAGTCTGGTCAGGAGCAAGAGGCTCACAAGTGACACAGGTGAGACAATGAATTCCAACTGATCAGTGATAACCCATGAAATGTAACAGTGAGCCCCGTACTAAAGCTGGGAGGATTATTGCCAAAGAAAGTGTTGATTGGGGAGTGTTAAGTCTGCTTGTGGGACATGCTGAGTAATTGCCTGTGGCTCACTTGATTGGTTGTTATATTTTTCCTTTATTTATTGAACTGTTTTTATCTCAAATGACAAGTTTTTCTCTTATTTGCTCTTTTAATTTTCCCACCAATCCCAATAGGAAGGAGGGAGCAAATGACTTGGGTGGGAGTTAGCTGTCTGCCAGGGTCAGTATCTCAGCATTTTAAAAGCTTTTAAAAACATACTAGCTCTCAGGAGTTTAGTAACTAATAGCTTTGGAAGGCTTCTATATGGCAACAGATATCTGAAGGATTATTCCTGCAAGCTTAGTTTCACTGTAAAGTTGACTACAGGATCTCTGGTGATATAACATACTTTTTGCACATGTAACAGATGCATTCTGGTGTAAGGGTCCTAAGGTCCAGGGAGGTACTCAAACATGGAGCTGTTGCAGAGTTGCTGATTCGCAGTTGCTGTGCTGGTCCTTTTCTATTTGTAATGCATCACATAACTGGCAGAGCAATGGAGGTGGAAAAATAAGAAGAAAATTAGAAAACCAACTTTGCTCCTTTGGTTCCTTTAAACTCATATAATTTCAGGTATTATATGTAACAACAGTGGATACATTTGTTAGAGGAATTTGTGGTATCTACATATATATAGGACACTTCAAATACATAGGAAACTGTCTGTCTCCAAACCAGGTCAAGGACCCCTGAAAACCTTAGAAATCAACTTGACAGCTATAAGAACTAATAGATGAAAATCTTAAACCAAATAAATTACATCACTTGGTTTGTTCATGCTCTATTAAGTTGTGGTATCAAATCTTTTAATTCACAAGGCAAACCTCTGCCATAGGCAAGCAGTAATGTGGAAGAAAATATTCTTGCTTCTCATCAAAATATTCCTGCCTCTCACTGTCTTAAATGTAGTTAGCTAGCTTGTGCAAGGTTACTAAGAAACTGTAGTCCAAAGTTTTACTCCTGGCTTTGTTTGCAGATGTTATGTGGTAATTTGCTTACAGAACAAGGAAAAGTGTGTAGAACTTAAATATTTGTTCTGAAAGTTATTATTAAAATGTAGATATTATAGTAGAAGTGTTTCTTTTATTCTCAGATTTTCAGCTCGAGCTCTCAGTACCTTTTCATTAAATGAGAATAGAAGTGTCATCTTACATTCAAAAAGTATTAATTTTTTAAGACTTTAGATGTTATAGTAGAAGTGATGAAATACATGCAAGTACAAAAACAAATTCGCCTGGTTTAGTCAATCACTTTTTCAAAAAACAGATTACAAACTGCTTCAACTGTATCCATCTCAACCAAAGCTGTTGGATACTGTGCAGATAACATGATGCAGCCAGTATGTAGTAGTCTTTCCCAAGTACTGGAGTGTTCACTGTAGGTGGTACATTTGTAATGTTCAGCAGCAACTTTCTAACAAGCTTTATTCATTGTTTCCAAAATTGTGTTTTCTAAGTATGTCTTGGGTAAATATGGGTGGACTTTGCTTGGAGTAGCAAATACATGATGTAGCCAAAATAATAGTTGTGTCATGTTCCAGTTCATAGTCTAAAGTTTTAAAAGACTTCTGAAAATTGTAATAGCATTGACTTTGGAGAGCATATATTCAGAAACACTGATAACAGTCCATTAGTGAAAGAAGAAATAAACCAGAAGATTAAAT
The DNA here is from genome assembly GCA_032173965.1 of Sitta carolinensis. NCBI lineage: Eukaryota > Metazoa > Chordata > Aves > Passeriformes > Sittidae > Sitta > Sitta carolinensis. Next base: position 63,773,869 of record CM063313.1, read on the forward strand.
TAATAGGAACCATTCATAAAGCATACCAAGATTTTCTGATTTGTGTAAAGTAACATTAGGCGTGACACTAACTTGGTTTGCAATCTGAGGCCTTGTTCCCAAATTAGGATTAGACTCAAAAGACACTAACAAAACCTTAATCTATGCTCATTGTCCATATTTTTTATGTGAAGAATTGCTGTGAGGCATCATTTCCAAATCTCATTCTGAATATACTTAATTAGAAATATTTCATTTTTGAGATGAGCAAGGGTAAATTAAAGTTAAGCAAAATATTGTTAAAATAGAATAAGAAGCTGTCTGCAAATATTTTTGATCATTTAAGTACACTTACTTTTATATCTTTCCACTTAAATGAGAGTTTGTGTCAAGCCTTACAAGAAAACTATAGAGGGGAAGCCATATACCCACCCTTTTCCCCTCTTTTCCCAAAGAAGCAAGGTATTTCTATTTTGTAGAAATATTGTGGATTTCAGCCACAGATACCTGAAGTCCTGACTGACCCAATGTAGGTTACTTTACTGCTGTCATCTTGTGGCATATTAATATGTGAGAGAGGGCCAGTATCCCAAACGAGGAGATACTATGTTTATTTTTAACAGTTGTTTGTTATTTTTAGCAGTTGCTTTGGGAAGTTTTAAGGATAGCTTTATTGGGCAAGAGTATAGTGTTACCCTGCTATTATTCAAAGTTAAGCAAGTAGTATTATTAGGAAACTGCAAAATCTTTAGTTCTAGGACTGTGTTCTAGTAACTGAGATTTTCGCAGATTGGAATAGAGAATTTAATTTTTGTGTTGAACTAGTAATCCCAAGTGTAAAGAATTAGCTAAATTAACTGTTTTTAAAAAGTACTTCACGGTTATTTCTTGTATAAAAACGCATGCCCAATTTTGTCCTTTTTCCCTCATTAAAATGTGTAACATAATTGTTTCCCTTACCCCCTTTGCTAGCCAAGATTTGAACTTGGGGTTTTATTTGTTCTTTTTTCTGTATGTCCTGAGCAAAGTGATAAAGCTATCTAATCTCAGAGATTAAGAATAAAAGAAGTGTAGACAGGTATTTGGGTCTTCCCCAAGTGTTTGTGTTATATAATCACAGGATTAATTAGGTTGGAAAAGGCCATTGAGATCTTCAAGTCCAACCTATGATCCATCACCACCCTGTCTACTAGGTCACGTCATTGAGTGCCACATCCAGTCTTAAACAGCTCCAAGGACAGTGCCTCTGCCACCTCCCTGGGCAGCCCATTCCAATGCCTCATTGCGCCTTCTGTGAAGAAATTCTTCCTAATGTCCAGCCTACAGCCTTCCTGGTGCATCTTAAGACTGTGTCAGTCTTGTCCTGTTGCTGTTGCATGGGGGAAGAGACTGACCCCCTGGCTACGTCCTCCTTTCAAAGAGTTCTAGAGTGATAAGGTCTCCCCTGAGCCTTCTTTTCTTTATTCTTTAGACTGTACAAAAAGAGACTGCCAAAATTGCTTGTAACCTCCTTGTTTTAGGATTTTTCACCCTTTCTACAGCCTCTCAACCAACTGCATTTGGTTATAAGAACTTTTTGCTAATGTGGCAGGGGAGTCTTGAAGTCTAAGCAGTCTCATATGCTTCAGTTTCAGAAGTGCTTTTTATTAGGCATGTCTAGGTAGTCATATATTCTTCCAAGGTAATACTAGCCTTGATGTTATGTTGAACAGGTTTAATTCCAGGGCAGGGAACTAATCTGTACTGGTTTTACTTGTGATTTGCTTTAGTGACTTAAGAGCAAAAATTGGTTTGCCCACCTTGAGAAGGTTACTGTATAGTTGGTATGAAAGGCAGTATGAGGAAAAAAACTCAGCTGAAAGTTTTGCTGTTTCCTGGTGATTGAACTGTATTATTTCTTCTTACTAATGTTTCTTTTTTCCTTCAAGAAAAGAGACTGAATAAAAATTTTCTCTTGGATTAAAGCATATTAAGAGATCAGTAAAAAAATATTTTTAATACATTAAACTATATACTTGGCTAAATATATTTTTGCTGATTTTGTTTGATATTTTTGATTCTACATCTTATTTCATTAGCTCCATCAGACCATGTATTCATTGTTTGTTTTGAAAATAAAGAAAAAAGGCATACTTGTTTTATATGTTCAGTTAATTTGCCCACTCACAAAAACAAAATGTAAAATGCTAATTAAACTGTAGAGGCTTATTCCTTTCCTAGGCTTGTATCAGAACTTCACACTTGTGACAAATTAACTGCTAATAGCTAACAAATGCTAAGAGAGTGGCAAGTCAGCATTGCAGTTACCCATGCTGTTAAGTTTAAAATTTACATGTCTGAAGTGTGAAGTGTTGCATGTGTTTGTTTTAATGCTGTCATCTTTGATTTTGTGAGAAATAGATGAGATATTTTCAAGTTGTTCTAAAAGTGACTTCCCATAATCATGCAAAAAGTCATTAGCCCTGGGGATGTTTACTGGAGATCTTCCAGTCCTGTGCTGTAACCACATTACAACACCGTGATGCTGAGAAACAGAGTCCTGCCTGTGATGACACCCAGGTCTTTGGCATTTTTCTTGATATCTCACAGTGAAGATATGTGTAACTTGTTTTTCATATTTACTCTGTCAGCTTTCTTCACTGTTAATATTCAAATAACTCTCCTTTGGGAAGTAGCTTTATCATTGCTATTTTTCAGCTATAGAAGATTATGGTTTTAAAGGCAAAATATTGATACTTTACTTGCCTGTGCTTTTAACGTGTGACAGTTCCTTTTTATGTCCTTATTCAGATGTTCCTAGAACAGCATCCTAACCTAGTGTCAATTTGGAAAATGTTTTCCACCCTCCAGATTATTAGAGAACATATATGTATGAACAGTTCTAAAATAATATTTTTTCAGTGCTATATAAGACATCGGTCTGGGATGCAATAAAGTGCATTTCTGATGATTGCTGTTAAAATACGTTTTTTTTCTCCAACTTATATTACATTGTAACCCTTCAGATGCCACATCTCCTGTTGAGGATTATATTGCAGTTTAAGAGACAACTTTGAAAACATTTGAAAGTTTAACTAAAGAAGAGTTTTGCAAAAAAGAAATTCCAACTCAGTTTATAGTTATTTTCCTACAAATACCAATAGCTACACAAATTTCCATTCTTTCTCTTTCCATAGGATTGAAAATTGTTATAACATTTTAAGTTCCTTTATTCCTATAATTTTCAATCTCCACCAACCACATAGTTTAGTTCATGCTACAGGCTACATCCCTGGGATTCTGCTCTAATTTATAATAATGACTAAGTCGAGTTTTTATTTCTTAGTACTAATGCACTTTCTTTATGCATAGGAAGTTTCCCCCTTTGAGAAAAAGGGTGTGTGAGCAGAACTAATGTAGTGCACATTACTTGGCCCCAGGATTACCAGCATGTTTAATGACACAGTGGAAATCCAGTCTTTTTGACAGGACCTGTTGGATGTAGCTACCAAAGTAGCAAGTATCCATATACTCCGTTTGGAGCCAAAGAGAAATTCAAGCTGTTTGTTCCATTGTTCTGTAGGCAGCCTCCCTCCTCCAGGTGTGGCTTCTATCCATTCTCTACTCAAAGATCTTCCTCCCATCACTTCATCCCAAACTTGCTACCTCATGACAGTTGATCCCTCAGGAGGGATTTCTTGGCAATGCAGTCTCCGTCTGGGAAGCTGCAGTTTAACCACATGCCTTTCACCAGGTAGGGAACGATTTATTAATCAACTGTATGCACTAAGCTGATGTCTGCAGGTATTTCTACATTTCTAGAGTATAGTCATATGTACTTTGATGTTTGAGTGTTAACACCTCAAAACTTGCATGTGACACCTAACAAAATGAAAAGAAGGGATATTTAGATATAATGTCTTGTAAAACTTTTTAAGACAGGTCTTTTCATTTAAATATTAAGACATTTTTGAAAGACATTACTTCAGAGTAATTACTTCATTACTTCTATCTCTCTACAGAAACAGAAGACTATAGGAAAATACTTGAATAAAGAAGGATATTTTCAAAACTTGTTTTCATCCGTGATTTTGAATTATTTACTTAAGGCTTTTCAAAATAATTCTGTAAATGGATAAAACATTTATTTGCCAAATAAAGTCAAACAGGCTCTTTTTTTTTTTTTTTTTTTTTTTTTTTTTTTTTTTTTTTTTTTTTTTTCAGATGAAGAAGAATTAGGCTTTAAAATTAGTCTTCATATGGAAAATAAACTTCAAATTTAGTCTTGAAAAATTCTCTGGTCAAGTTCGGCAACCAAATCATGAATTGTGACAGATCAATAGGAAATCAGTTGAGATAATATAATTGTGGAATCTTGAGCTGGCTTTAGAATTAGTCAGTTTCCAGCTGATCAGTTTTATTTTGTGAATAGAGGTTACACTTTTCTCATAGTTTATTTATATTTTTCTTGTCAAATGAACTGAATTATATTCTTTGACATTTTAGTTTAGCGTTGATCACTTACATTGCTTGTGTTTTTATTTCTTCTCTTTTTTTCCTAGTCCTGTTTCTTGTTCTTTTTTTACATTAATCAGTTCTGAACAAATCATCTTAGTGTCTCCCATCTAAGTGTCTTAAAAGGGTAAGGGGGAAAAATTACTCTAATAATAATGAAATAAGGAATGACTCAAAACAAGCTGTACTAGGGAAAGCAGCAGTGATTCTTGTCTGTAATATGAGCATAAACTTTAAATAAAAAGCACCTGTGTTCTCCAGGTGTGTGTGCAAGCAAGTCTGTCAGCCACCACCAGGAGAATAGTGTCTGGACACAGCTCATCTCAGCTAACCTCCTCTGAAGTGCTTGCTATGTAGTTTTCTATTTCTCCCTTTGACTTAAACTTGTTTCTTTTTTGGCTAACAGGGCTTTATATTATCTTTCTACATCTTATCAACTCCCCATCTCTTTCGTTGTCTGGTCTGAAACTCTGTATCTCCCCTTCCTAACACCTCTCTGAAGTTCCCTTCCTGCTGTCTTGCTTGTGTCACATTTCTGCAATGGAGCTTCTTAACTGCATAAGGATGATATATGACTTAATTGTAGAAAACACCCTGTGAAATCCATGTTTAAGGCCAAAACCACTGAACATAGGGTCAGCTTTCCCACCATGGGGACTATATGGATGGCCACCATCACTTTGTAGAGCACATGGAATAGGGCTTGGCAAAGTATCATCTTGTGGCTGTGCACAGTGGAGAAGGGGGTGAGCAACCACTGGACATTTCAAGGTAGCAGCTTCTTGAAATTGAGCACTGGCAGCTGGGCTCTGCTTCCAGGTATGTAACATGCCTCTGATGTGAAGGGTGCTTCTGACATTTTTTATAGCTCCCAGAAAGGCAAGCAGGCTTGCAGGGTTGCCCCAAGACAGAACCAAGATGTGCCTAAGCTTTGAGCATAACTGGCATGCAGTCTTTCTAAAGAGCAGTATGGGCATTGGTGCAACCTCATCTTTCTCTTGGGATATTGCACCTACTGGAGGTTGGATGGACATACACATACTGGAAATAGCAGTGGTTGTTAGAGAATTCTGGACAAACATTTTGTTTAAATGTAGGATTTTGTTCAAAATTGAGAATTGATATCTAAGACTCCTTTCTGTTGCTGAGAATTATGTTTCATTGCTGTATGTCTTTATTACAAACTGTGAGTGTTTCCAGTAGGCACAAAGAGTTTAAAGTGCTTGTAGTAATGTTAAAACGTGTTCAGAGGAATATTGTGATGCGTATAAATTACTGTGAGGGGTTAAATAGTGCAAGTCATGGTGGATAGTTGTTCATTTAGCACCTGAGGATAAGCAAAATCATAGCCTTTAATCCCAATGGTTTGTGCTTACTTGGAAAATGTTTGTCTGACTGCAGGCATGGAACACGTTGTGCTGGAGAAGTGGCAGCCACGGCAAACAACTCACACTGCACAGTAGGAATCGCCTTTAATGCCAAGATTGGAGGTATGTGAAACAATCTCCCACAGAAAAAAAATGTAACCAAAGAGCCATTTGTGCTAAATGGTGCATTCAGACCATTCTCAACAAGAGAAGGAGATTCGTATGAACAAGCCTCACTGTGTTAGCTAGTAAAGCTCAGTTGTAGAGCGGTCACTCAATATCAATACTAAAGGAGTTTGTCTGTGGTGGCCCTTCTGCAGTGCTCTCTGGAACACTTCCAGTACACATCAAAAATAGAAACTTAAACTTTTGATGAAACATGACCCCAGAATTAGGACACTGGGTTTTCTTACAGATTCAGAGCTCTTAAGTGATGAACTTTGACAAACCATAAGTAAAATTACACATCAGTAATACTGACTTGCATATTGGTCCCGAATGAAACAATCTCAAAACATAATGCATTTTTTTTGTTTTCTATGGTTGATGAGAATCTTCTTTTGATCCCTATGGATGTTAGGATTATTGCCTGAAAATCAGTGTTTGATCACATATTTTTGTTCATTCAGCCAGGAGGTTTCAAGTGTTTTAGGTGAATTCCTAGTCACTGGCTGTTCAATAAATGTCTTTAGCTTAGTTTGTGACAATGGTTATCTAGATGTCATCTGCATGTCTCCCAGGATGTAGCCTGCCTGTGACAGATTGTACTTCTAGTGAAGTTTATTCTGAACTTTCGATGAAGTCATGGGATTGGTATATTGGCTTTCAGCTGAAAAACTTGTAGCTCAAACTCATTAATTGTTGCCTTTTGAAACAGAGCCTAAAATAGAGCCCATCTGTGAAAACAGAAACGTGTTTACCTATTTGTACATCAGAGGACAGTACAAAAATATGAGCAGACAGAACTGAAACCATGTTTCCATTATTAAAATACTGTATCTATTCTCTGCTGGATCAGTACAAGTTTGATCCAAATCAAATGTGAGCACAGGTGCATTTTAAATTACCCAAAGCACACAACATCATCCTCACATCGGCTTTCTGTTTTCCTGCTGGGTAAACAGAATTAGGGTAGATAATACCACATCCAGGATTACAGTGATGCAGGGAAAACCTTTCCTATCAGGTGAAGAGCCTTCCTGCACAAAGCTACCCTGTCAGAATGGTTTAGAAAATCAGAACTGGTCAAGTGAGGGACGTTCTTAAAATGAGCAGGTTGTCTCATGCGAACAGGCATTTAACCATGTACCAGCATTTATGATATCAGATCTGTTGAGTTGTCAAACCAGGGTCAGAAGAGAGTTGGTGTACTGATGGAAATAAGAGATGCCTTCTGGCTAAGTTTCATTTTTGAGTGGAATAGTCACACAACCTGCAACAGCTTTGCCATGGCTTTGAAAAGTTCTCCAGGAGTAGCAGTGGCTTCTTAATAATTTATTAATTATTAAGCATTATGAGTGCTCACAGTCTTCTCTGTAAATATAATGTAAAAACTGATTCAGATGGACACAGTATGCAGGTAATAGAAACAGTAAAGATTAGATATATGTGCCTTTTATTATTCATTCTTAAAAGAAAGCTGGAAATCAGTGAGAGTGTATAAACCTCATTTGAGGTTCCACCTTTTAAAAGGATCAGCATTTGGAAATAAAACTTCAGGAAGCTCAACAAATAATCTGCAGAAATCAGAGTTCAGAGGAAGTTCCAGGAGAGGTAGGTTAAGTTTCCTCTTCCACTAGGTGAATATGTTTAAGAGCTTTGCTGCTGCTGACCTCTACTTGTCATGCCTCGTTCCTTTCCCTCAGAACAACTAAAAGCTACACATGTGAATATACAGTGGTTGTGTACCCTCTCTCCAGGACGGATAGAGTGTAAAAATTTTGAATCATATCATGCTGAACTAGTATTCAGCTCACTTGTTTTCCAGGGATTTAAAGGCCCTTCTGGGTGGGGTGTTTTGGAGAAGAAACTAGAGTTGAGGTAAAGCAATTACATTCTCCTTATACAGAGGAGCACCTGTTTACAATGATGTTGTATTTGCTCCACCAGATAAGTATCTTCTACGTCAAATGAGAAAACATTTCTGGACACATAAGAAATACTAAGGATATCAAGCAAAAGGGAAAAAAATACCTGTCCCATCAATATGCCATGAAGTAATGGCAGTTGAACAAATCCAGTTAATGGTCTTTCTGATGGGAAGTTGTTAACAAGATATCCATTAATGATGCTAATTTTCTTCTTAATGTGTTTGTGCTCCTTGTCTCATTTCCAAACATTTAAGAACCTCTGATAACCAGGTTTCTTAGAATGTTAGCCTTCTTTTAAAATGATGTAAGTGAAGATGTAAGCTGTATAAAATAAAATTTTAGTAAAATTGCAATCTGGATCTTCATTTTTTTTACAGGTTTTGACAAGTTTCTTATAAAAAATTATACAAGTTTCTGTGTAGCTAAGCTACAGGTCCCTCTCACTAAGAGACAAATCAGTGCATCAGAGGATGGATCTTTTATTTTTAGATTTAAACTGTGCAATAATTACACAAATAAAATTACCATGTACAGGGCTTGTGAGACTTTATAGGAAGGCTTGGTTAGCTTGATGTTATTATTGCAAACTGATTGTGGGAGTTGTAAAACATCTGTGGGGATTTGGGTGCTTAGTTACTTGGCTGGGCTCAAGTCCTGATGGGAAAACAGTTACACTGAATTATGGCACAACAGATGTATATTGTCTTCAGTTGACGAGGATTAGTTCAGCTGTTTCTTTAAGTCAGATGTAGAATAAAACCAAGCATTTTAAAGAAAACTTCCTTTCAGCTCAGTTTTGCGTGTTTCCTGTGAATCATTGAAAATTTGTTCTGAGTAAAAAGTCACATTTTGCAATTACTGCAAATGTTAGAAAAAGTTTATAGGGCTGTGAAGTCTTGGAACAGTCTGCAAACACAGTCTGCTAATTGCCTTTTGGATAGCTTTTGTTGTCCTATCACCACATGCCAGATGCAGTTTAGAGGATGTGTGATCAGCAGGCTTAACCACTGCAGACATTTTGGAGGGGGGTGGGGCAGAAATAAGAATGCAGGGAGAAAGGAAGGAACATTATTTTCATTGCAAATAAGCAATGAGATTTCTACTGTTCAAAGTCATCTTGCACAGAATTAGAGTCATTTAGGTTGGATAGGACTAAGGCCATCAAGTCCAACCTTTGACTGATCACCACCACCTTGTAAACTAGACCACTGCACTGAGTGCCATGTCCTGTTGTTTCTTGAATGCCTCCAGGGATGGTGATTCCACCACCTCCCTCAGCAATCTGCTCCACTGCTTAAACAACCCCTTCAGTAGAGAAATTATTTCTGATGTCCACCCTGGACCTCCCCTAGGACAGTTTGTGACTATGTCCTCTCATCCTGTTGCTGGTTGTCTCGGAGAAGAAGCCAACCCCCACCTTACTATGACCTCCTTTCAGGCAATAGTAGAGAGCAGTAAGGTCCCCCCTGAGTCTCCTTTTCTCCAGGCTAAGCACCCTCACCCTCAGCAGCTCCTCACAGGACTTACTCTCTAGATGCTTCATCAGCTCCACTGCCCTTTTCTGGACACGTTCCAGCACCTCCAAGTCTTTCTTGAAGTGAGTGGCCCAGACTGGAAACAGAACACCAGGCACAGCCTCACCAGTGCCCAGTGCAGGGGGACAATCCCTCCCCTTGTCCTGCTGGCCACCATTATTGCCAAAGGCCAGGATGCCATTGGCTACCTGGCCAAACTGATGGCTCATGTTTAGCTGGCTGTCAGCCAGCACCCCCAGATCCTTCTCCCTGGGCCACTCTCCAGCCACTCTGTCCCCAGGCTGCAGTGATGCATGGGGTCGTTGTAACTAAAGCACAAGACTTGGCACTTGGCCTGGTTGAACTTCACAGTTGGCTTTGGTAAACAGCTTTGAAGTAGGCCTGCCCATTGTTGGCTACAGAGAATACCTAAGTCACAATGTTGTTTGTGTTGCTTTAAAAGTAGGTCACGTCACCATTACAAAAAGAAAAGGTGTAAATTACTTTAGGTGCCAGTGGCACCATTTGGAGTCATTGTTCTTTGGCTGAGTATAATATTTAGCCTTGCTAACAAAGTCATAAAGGAAAGCTTTCTTTTCCTTCTTTCAAAACCAGTGTACCTTTATTGTCTTTATTTGGAACTAGAGAGATAGTTTAATATTGAAAAGGAATTAAGTGCACAGCTTTCACCCATCATTAATTTTCTGTGATTTTGCAGAAGAAAATAAAATCCTAGAATCCCAGGACTTAATGACTCTTTTTTTTGAAGCTAAGTTCATAGTGAGATCACAGTTTGTAGAAGTTTAGTATCTCACAAAACATAGCAACTTTTGTGGGAACTGAGAAATACAATCACTTTTCATTTTTAAGTCAAATAGACTAAGGAAATAAAAAGTTTTCTTTCAACAAAGTACTCCCTATGCCTCTTGTTAATTGGAAGTTAAAGTCTTGGTAAATACACAAGTTTCTTCAGTCTGAGCTCATAAGCAAAATGCAATGTATCTCTAATTAAAAATATGTAAACTTGGCTTATATATCAGAGTAGACTTCTAAAGGGGAAAGAGCATCTAACTTGTAAATTGTGGAAGTGACCATCCCTCTATCATAAAAGTTTATTAAATTTTTATGTAATATTTTGCCTCTTTTTGTTCACATGTCATGCTAGCTGTTTTTAGGTCTTTTTTCTTGTTTAGGTTAAAACTGGCATTGTTTTTTTCTCAGATTTAGCCATGATATCTTACTGTTAGAAAAAAAAACCAAAACAACTTCCGTATTTTCTCAGTTTTCAGATTTTAGCATGCTATATTCAGTCTAGTAAACTTAAAACATCGTGAAGTGCTGGCACGTTGACTTGTCCAAACCCACATGAATGGACTCTTTTAATATAAGAATTTCAGATAATACCTCACAAAATCTTCTTCTGCAAGAGGAGGATGTTCACCATATTGTAATTTTAGATTGAATGATGTTGCGTATTTGTTCGTAACATCTTTTAATTGCCATGCTACAGTGTGTGGTAATCGTCCTGTGCACTAGAGAGTTCTCTGCAGTTTCTTCCTTGCAGCCTCATACAATGAAGGAATGATGCCAAGGTTACTTGTCTGTAGGGATCCTTTTTTTTACATCTGTTAACAGATTAAAACTGTGAATGAGTCAAGGAAGGTGCTGCGGTCTCACTGCAGTATAAAAGGAGAAAGAAAATAGTTTTCTTTAAGTGACATAAAAACATTTCAAGGTTCAAGTATTTTTAAAAATTTTATTTAGCCTAAAACTTTGTTGTTCAAGTTTGCAGGCTGCATTGTGGATAAATTACTTGTATATAACTTTTAAAAGTTGAAGGATGAAAATGTTCTTATCTTTTTACATTTTTTCCATCTAGAGACATTGGAAAAACAGACACAGAGAGATTGTTGTTGTTGTTGTTTTCTTTAATAACAGTAGGAATTCTTATGAGTATTCAATTCAGTGTCATTCACAACAATTTTCTCTGGGGGGGAGGGAGGGAAAAGAACCGTTTTGAGTTAGTCTGTACAGTTCATTGCTTTTTTCATTCTGAAGGTGTACGGATGCTGGACGGAGATGTGACAGATATGGTAGAAGCAAAGTCTCTAAGCCTTAATCCCCAGCACATCCACATCTACAGTGCCAGCTGGGGGCCTGACGATGATGGTAAGACTGTGGATGGACCTGCTTCCCTGGCACGTCAGGCCTTTGAGAACGGCATCAGAATGGTAGGTTGGCACCAGAGCCTGTGTCAGCTCTCATGTGCATGTGTAAGGGACCTGTGCCCGGCGTGTGCGAGTGCTCAGTGTGGGCAGAGGCAAAGAGAAACCTTCCTTTGCATGAAACTAAAAACATGCTTTTCTTTTGTAGTGACCTGATTGTGAGCCTTACCTGAGGTATCAGCTCTGTTCATTTTCAACTGGAATACATCATCCTCAGTGTCTTTTAAAACTACGCTGAGGTAGTGATGTAATTAGAAATAAATTCACTAAGAAATACTGCTTTGCACATCTGAGTTGCAAAGAAATTTAAAAACAAAGCCTTTGACTATGTTTTCTTCTTTCTTCATTTCTGTTTTGCTTTGTTTTGCATGATTTCTTAATGTAAGTTTGATGATTTTAATAGTGATTTGGGGGCAAAAGTAGGTCTATATCCATGGTTCTTTTACCATTTATGTCTTATCTCTGAGAACTTACAATACATGGAACTGCAAGGATGTAGGGGATCTTGGCTCAAGAAAGTTTTATGTTTAAACACATGTATGTGTTTATTTAAATGCCGTATTCCATGTAGGAAAGACAACTGTGAAAAGTTCAGCCTGAATTCCTGTACCAGAAGGACTCAGCCATTTCCTCACTGAAATCTCAAGTTCTTAAACTGGGGATAAGTATGTAGAATAACTTGCCAAGAGCATAGGTCTTGCCTACAAACTTTATTACTCCACTGTTATTGTTATAGCAGTAATATGAGAAGATATCCTTCAAAACCCAGATGAATTTCATTTTACCTCCACATTGTTCTGTATGTGAAATAAGCACCAGTCTATAGCAAAAACGTAACATTTAATTTTCTGAGGAAGGCTTTTTCTGATAAAAATGCAGAAAAAGTTTTGTATATTTTTTTTAATTGAGAAATAATAGAAGTCATATTTGATACAAGTCAAATTATTATTTTTACAATTTAACTTTTATGTCATTTTATCAAACTGTTTTCTGCCTGAAGTTGCCCATGCAGAATTGTTTAGATCTAAATATTTCCATATATTTGAATATTTTATCTGTCTCTGACTATGAAGCCTTCTTCATTTCTACTCATGAAATGGAAGTTCTTTTTAAAACTTAGGTAAAAATATACTGATAAGAAATACAAAACATTTAAGGTTAACCTCTAACTTTCATTCTTTAAAATATAATATAGACTGAAAGACTGTAAATTCATGTTGAAATTACTACCTTCCCTGTTGGGCTGTTTTCAGATCAAGAGTTACTTCAAGATGAACCTGTTCTCTTTCTTTTTAATAAACCAGGCCTTTCTTTATTCAGGTAACAGTACTTTTTCTATATTTCCTTAAGCTGTCATAAGCTGTGACATTTTAAAAGATGAGACAAATGGAAGAAGAAAAGATGAATTTTCTTTACAAAATATCCCAGAAATGGGGTCATTGTTCAAGGTCATGATTACATACTCAGCCATAGATTTCCCTAAGGAGTCACAATAATTGTGCAGTAATAATAGGCAGATGAAAATGCTTATTATGTTGGGTACAGATCCTTACTCTCCTTTTTCAGAAATACTGAACTGAGCAACAGTAAAACATCTAAGATTGCATCTGTGGAGTGAATTATCGTATCTTAGTTTAAGACAATTAAAGGGGGCAGACACTCCAAAATTAGTTACCTCCCCTGTTAGTTTTAACCACTCCCCATTCACCCGTATGGAGAGATGAATGCAAAAAAAAATAAGTGAAAAAATAGCAGTTTAAAACAGTCATTAAAAAATGAAACAGGAACAGGCAAAAATTAACAATGATAATCAGTAGTTATAATGTTGCTGAATTTCATGGATTCTTCATGGACTCCCCAGAAACAGAGAGAAGGAAAAAAAAGCACTTTTTTCCTGAATGCCCCCAACCTTAAAAAAGAACCAGCACACACCCTGACCTCACTATTCCTTTTCTGGTCAGCAGGTCTCAAAGAGACAGTAACAGCTTTGGACACTGATAGATAGGTAGTACAATAATATTTCAGGTTACCTAGGACACATCAGTACAGGAATATTTGGCAAAACCTTCTTTCAGTCCTACACAAAATTTGAAGATGGATATTCTTAATTTATTATTCATGTACCCACACAATTGTATATTAGAATTTTAAAATGGAGCAGCAAAGAAAAAGGCCAAGAATTTTGGATAATATCTGAAAAGGAAATTATGTCCAGCTGGTTTTACTGGGAAAATCAAAGGTAGTGCTGAATAATAACTTTGATTAGAGCATAATCAAGCTCAACTATTACTTAGAATTTACTATAATTATTGCATAAAAATGAAATGGATGCAAGAACCATCCATTGTTGAATTTCCTGAGAGACTTGGTTCCATGAAAAAAGCAACTGATTTATCTTAAGCACATATTATTCCAATTAATTCCAAGCTTATGCAGTTTGTTTCACAATTATTGTTATTTTTAAATATGCTGAGCTAATAATGTTTACACCTTTCAAATTCTGCAAAAAATAACAAATGACTGCATAGTTTTTCTCTAGAATTACACAGAGACAACACATGCCCTGAATTGAAACAGACAAATCTATTTAAAGAAAGGCCACTGAGGAATAAATGTATTCATGAAATGAACCCGTAAGTTAAATCTACCTAAAAATTCCCAGGGAGCAGGATAGTAGAAGAGGAAAACAGTATTTAAACCTGTCACAAATACTATGATTTTATGTCATCCTTAAGGATATTTCATTTAATTTTACTAAATTTGCATAATTGAGGTCAAAGAGAAGCCTTGTATACTTCACTGTCAAACAATTTCTGTGCAAATATAGAAATCCCTTTATATCATGCTTTTAGTTGAAAAGGTCCCTTTCTTGAAAATGTGCAGTCATAAGTGTGGAAAATTCTAGACATTTATGTTTCAAATACTAATGCATTAGAACTTCTAGACCTAATAATATCAAGAAAAAATCCATTGTAATAATGCAGAATTTGCATGAAAAAAAATCAAACAAATGGTGGTATATCCAAAAGTAACATATTCAAGGAAAGATTAGGTATGTAATGTCACATTTCACCCTGTGCTCAAGGACAAACAGGCTTAGCATTGCATAACTTGATTGTGGCCAAATCATGTAATAAGACTGTGCTGAGTCTGGGACAAAATGGAGAACACAAAAGCCTTCCTTGATTCATAAATATAAAATCTAAGCACATTTTTAAGGTGCTTGTTGGTGTCCCATAGTCAATAAGCACAATGCTATAAGCACTTGATGGGGTTGAGCTTGCTGTTTCATGGCTGTGCTATTCAGCATTCGGGCTAGTTCATTTGTACTCATACAAATAAGCCTGGTATTCTGCGATAGTGTCACATAATTTGGAGAGGAAAGCATTTCAGATATTCAGACTTGTTCTCTCACTGCTGTTTGGCAAAGGCCTCATAGTCAAGTTTCTGGATCTGTGACCACTTCGGCTATTTTACATTGAGGGTTTCCAAAGAGCTGGTTATCTCACTCTCCAACGATTCACCAATTGTATGCTTTATGTTGTTTCTCTAGTACAGAAAAGGAAGTATATATAAATCAGCAACTGGTCAGGTCATCCTTAATATAAACTAGAGTGGGTAGAGAGGAAGGGAAATCTGCATGGAAACTTTTGGCACAGGGGCCTTCATGTTATTGCCGTAAACCACTCTATTTAGCAAGCTAAACTCAAGCCAAAATATTTGATGGACATTAATGACCAGTTGCTGTGTGGCCGAACCTCTTGTGCAAACTCAGCTTCGTGCTTTCCCTCCCATCATCACTGCCCCATCTCATCTCTCTCGCTTCAACAACTTTGAACACGCTGCAGAGTGCGTGTTCAAAGTGCTTCCTGGGAGCAGAAAGGCTCTCTTACAGTCACTACAAGCATCCTACTCACATGAAAGAGTGAGGGAGAAAAGGGAAGAACAGGAGAAATCAAGAAGAAGGATTTCACATTTGTTATTATATTCATCATCGTTATTTTATGTTTCTGCTCCAAAAATTGAAGAGATTGCCTTTGCAGGGTTTAGGCAAAGGTTTGCTCCCAGTGTTCTACCACAGATATTTCTGTTAAAGGTATTTGTCATGTCATCATGACTCTGCATCATTCTGAGTAGGACGTGTTGCCTACGCTGAAAGGAATTCTTCTCTTTTACTTTGCCAGAGAATTACATTTCAGAAATCAAAGGCAGAAGTTACAGCAGGAAGCCTTCTAGTCAAACCTGTCAAAATGGCTGTTTTTAATACATTTGAAGTGATAAAAAGTGGATTTTTAAAAATATTTTTTAATTTTGTAATGTGATTTTTCACCTTGTACAGCTTTTGTTTGAGTCTAAATAACACATACCTGTGTTCATGCATGTCTGTGATCATATATGGGTATGTTTTGTATTCATGAGACCTCCTGCAGATTTCCAATTAATTGGCAAAAAATACTTGCTGAAAATCAATCATTGGAATTTGTGCTGTACTTGGGGATAGTGTCAGAAGACATGACTTGGAGTATGCTGATTTAATCTGGTGTTAGGTCCTGTCAGTTATCTATTGTATCATTTGCATATATACTATGTATCCTGATTGCATCTATCATATAGAGTCTGAACATGTGATGAGATATAGATATAGATATATACTGAGTTAAACTTTGATTGGCTGTGTACTAGGGGTGGATGCTGATTACTTAATAGAACTTGAAAAATAATCCTTCAATATTTTCTCATTGTATTTCTTCTTGCTGATGTCACAAGACATTGTGCCATTGGCTTGATGTTCATAGTTCAAATGCCTATCATCTGCACCTGTCTTTTGTCATAACCCCAATCAGAAAAATTTCATCCAGATCCAGATATTGTTGCTTTATCAATATCCTTGTTTTCCTGATCCATCTATTATTTTCAGGTTTCTGTAAATCTTTTGGGAAGAGCCAATCTTAACTGAAATCTCATGTCCATGTCTTTGCAAGGCAGTAGGAACCTTCACTGTTGAAAATAATATAGTTTATTACTCATCTTGAGTCTCTTACTTTCATTTCCACTGTAAAATGCCTCTTATGCTGTATTTATGGTGCATCTTATGGTGTTAGAAGACTCCACATATAAGTCGTTACAGATTTTGACTAAGTGATCTCTTGGATAAATTGAATTAGAACATAGGACATAAGACAGGAACATCCGGTACAGCTTTCTACCATCACAGGCATTGTGCTCTTTAAATATATTGAACATTTTATGTTCTAGAACAAATCAGAAATTTTTCCCCTCTGATTTTGTTGGGAAAACATTTCATGGCCAACAGAATCTATTGGTTAGAGGTTTTCTTCTAAGTTACAACAGGGTTTCCTAATGTGCAGTTTTCTGCCCATTTCTTCCTGGGTATAAATTGTGCCTCATCATAAATACCTTCCCTCCTTCCATTTTTGTTTCTGATACACTTTTAGGACAGTCTCCTTTCAAACTTCATTTAGATGTGATAGGCATGCCGCTCTCACTGATCACTTAAAAGCTAGTCTGTCCATCTCCTTGCTCATTAGAATAGTGCTTCTCACAATCTTCCAACCTGAATGCAGGTGATAGTGATTACTAACTTACTAAGATGCTTATTCTCTTTTACGTCAAAATACCTAATATCTTTGTTTCCCAAGCTCATCCTTAAAATACTGTACTCATAACTTCCTTGACCTCTATTTTGTCCAGCAGAGCCTATATTATATATCCCATACAATCATTTTCATTCCCAGCTTGATGTTACAATAATGTTCATTTTCTTTTGTTTCATTACTGATTTCTTGCAGGGCTCATCACATCTTTGCAGAAGCCAGACAGTCTGGTTCAAATACATTTCTCTGCATAAAATAAGTTACCAGACAAAAACTTTACATGTTTATCTGAAATTCTAAAGTGTATGTTGCACTTCAAGCTTTTGTCCAGTAATGCAGGTGTTTCTTACTGTCCTTTAAAATCTGTTCTGCAATCTTAAGAGTAATGTTTTGTATGTTGAGTTTCTTTCTTTTAGTCAGAATTTCCAAATCAGTCTTCATTCTTCTGGTTCTTTCTGAAACACTTTCTGTTCTCTGGCATTATTATTTCCAGTGTGGACACCAGAATGGGGCATGCAAGTTTCAGCATTCTCCATGTGCACATAGTAGTGCTTCCTATTCCCTGGACAGGTTCACATAGACCTTACTTACCAATCCAATGGACAATTTTAGGGCATCTCATTCCCAATTGATTATCTTCCATAGCCCTAAACTTCCTAAGCCACCGCTTTGCAGAGTTTTTCCACCTTCCTTTTTTTTTACCACTGAGCCTGATTTCTAGGTCTGACTACCTTGTGTTTGGCTAATGTTATCTCAGATGCCTTAATGACTTTGCAGGTGTGGTTTAAACTTGAAATTAAGTAATTTTCTACAAAGGGGGGTTGCCCTGCAAAAATGAGGTTAGGTGATAACCTTAACACATCATTAAGCTAATAAAAGTAATCCTTTGCTCTACTGTTTGCACACAGTTAGAAACTTTTTGCCTTCAAACAAAGTAGAATTCAGAATATTACCTTCCAGTAAATGAAATAGTATTTAGGCTCAGTGATACCTGGGTGAACTTTGATATGGTACTTCTATTTTGTTTGGGAAATATGTGAACAAAGTGTGTGAACCAAATATATGCGGCTAACACCAAGACCACAACCCACATATGAAGTGCAAGGAATAGATTTATTCCATCACCTCACTGGCTGGAGGATTACAAAGAGACAAAGGGGTATACATACATTGCTAAGCTCATTTTAGCAGGGCCTGAGCCCTCCATTACATATCAAAGAGCTTGGAGCATGCTTAAGTCTCCACCAGGCTGTGTTTTACAATCTCAGAACTTCTTATCTCCCTTCCCCCCTTACAAAGAGGCCCTCAACCTATGGTAAGAATGCTTTTAGGTCTTTGACAACATCCTGTTATCTACTCTGAGGAAATTTAATTTTTTCTTGAGCAGAAGAAAACAATCCAAAGCAAACAAAAATACGTGAATTCTCTCACACTGAGTATTTTCTAACATCTCCCAGGTGCAAGGTTGGTCTCTGAGAAAAACAATTCTAAAAACAACTTACTTTTCTTTCTCCTCACCAGTCTCCTGATTTTGTGCCGTTTCCTCCCCACTCAAAGCCAGCCTTAAAATTGCTTTCCTATCTGTAAAAAATGAGCTTTCTCACAGATAGTCAGCATGTAGTACAGAAAAAAAAAATAATAAAAAAAATAATGCATCAGAAACATTCTTACATTGCATTCACTGAAATGTAAAAATCCTGAAGATGGGAAAATTTGTAAGTAGAGTTATAGGAAAATATACCCAAAATGTCCATTTTCCTTACAAGGTCACAAAGTGTACTGGAAACCAAAACTGTTGGGTTACCTCATCCCATCTCACACATGCATGGAAACTGTTGAAACAAGCCAGAATAACATTGCTGTTTTTGGGCTTGCCAAAATGCCTCTGGTTTCGGATGCCCGCCCTGAAACAGGTGATATATTGAACATAAGAAAAAGAACAATGAATCCACACCATTCTTTCTGTGAAGTAAATCTTAATTTGAAAAAAAAATACTGAAAAGCAGCTTTGGCAAATGAATTGTTTTCCATACACTGAAGTATATAGATTTTAGAGTATGCCTTCTTGAAATATGAGTCTGGTTTCTTTGTGTGAGCAAATCACATATACATGTCACTCATATCTGAACAACAGTAGTATCTATGTAATTCTATGTGTCACAAAGAAAAAAAGAGATTTCTGGAATGGAAATCACTGGAATTGTGGTCAAAAGTTTTATGTGCAGAGAATTTAACAGTTTAAGGCACAAAACTGTGTGGGTAATGACTTTCCACACAGCCTGTACTTTGTCCCTTAAATAAATGCTATGGAAGACAAACTGCAGTAAGTTGTTACGTTAGTCCCCAGCCTGCAAAACTAGAATTGAAGCAGCCATTTTTTCCTACTTACCTACTGAAAAAGAGCTAAATTTGCAGCAAACAGGAGGTTCTTTTTGTTAAAACCTGGAGTTCAACAGACATCTCTAAACCTGAAGTTTTCCACAAGGAATAGTCAGATGTAAGTAGTGAAACAACAGCTGTATGGATCTAGTGGCCCTGGGCTCCTTTCTAGAGTGATTAATCAGATAGTAGTATAAAGGCAATGAGAACTCCCTGAACCCATCCCATATAATGGATGTTTGTGTTTTACATTGATTGTGTGCTGACACTGATCACTTTCCTGTGCACTGCATGTTTATTTTGGCTTTGAATGCAAGGACAATTTCACCTCTGATTAACTAGAGACTCTTTGTACAACAGAAATTTTGGCAAAGCAAGCTCTCGTGTTATCACATTGGGTTTGCAATATACAACTTGTTTTATCCTGGTAACAATAGTAATGATGCTGTAGAGAGAGAGAGCCTCAACCGGAACTGTGATTCATGCAGCCCTTGAGCTGGCTCTGTTTTGTTTAGGTAAATGAGAAATTCATTCCTATATTCCACATGTTCATATTTCAGGTTTCAGCCAACAGTTCTTTTGGTTGCACTTCAGGCACTAATTATACTCTGTGGGGAATATCTTGGAACTGTTTAAACTGCTTTTCTCATGAAGAGTAAAGTAAAAAATACACCACATGAAGTCTACATATTGAATTGTTCCACTGATACATCCTGATAATTAGTGTGTAAATACATAGATGCTTGTGGTTATTCAATACAGGGTTTTGTTATATATGCATTAGAATGTTTTATAGCTTTAATGTTTCAAAGGTATCATATCCTAAGAGATAACAAAATACTTTTTTTTCCTTTTTATTTTAACATGGTTAAATATTTTGTCTTTTATTTTCTTAATTAAGGAGCTAGTTTGGAAGTAGCCAATAACCTTTCTTAGCAACCACTTCTCTTTCCAACAATATAAGGTAATAATTGTTTTTTGTAGGTAGTGATATATTTTTGCATTGCATATGTTATGTTTGTATATATATTGCTGTGTTCCAGCAACAGGAAATATTTTCTTTACTTCCTAGTTTTTCTAAGAGTGAAAACATAACTTCTAATATAAAAACTCAGGTGTCTATTTTTGTCTATTCCCCCAAACATGCATCTTTATTTATGCATACCTGTTCAACCCATTACTCATTTTCTCATAGATGCCATAGGTGTGCATTTTTAATAAATTAATGCACAACCATGAATTTTTCTGAAAGTGTGGATACCTCAATAGAATTAATGGCCTGAAAAATGTCTCCTTTTGTTCATGAATTTTTGCTTTTGGTATCTAAGAAGACTGTTTAAAAAAAACCAAGTGTGTTTGGCTATCTTCTGGTAGCACTTCAGAATTGCTGATTTGGACTCTGAGTTTACCATTATCTGTTTTTGGAGAGATGCCTGCTTTCAAGTCCAGTGCTGTGCAGTCTACAAAATAATCCTTTAAGGATGTTGTGCCAGTCTATTTTTCATTCCCAGATAAGAGATTAAATGGACTGGTAGAAACTCAGCAGGAGCTAGGAGCTGCTACTGGTCAAAAGCAAAATGCTGCCAGCGAACAGCTTGGCAGTGCTGTGTCTCTGCACAGGGCAGCAGCATCCAGCTCCTAGGGAGTGCAGAAATCAGCAGAAACTGGAAGAAAGGGGATGTATCTCACAGGTGCATTTCTCAGGATGCTGTGATCCTTGGTGCCTGTCACTACAGAGATTTTACTATGCTACACCTAAAATCCATGCCTGCGTAGTAGTTTTTTTTAGTTCTCCAGAGTACTGGCCTCTGTTCTGCACATTCAGTTATGAACATTTCCTCTTTAGGAATTAGTTTTTAAGGAAGAGGTCATACCATGGGCTACTTTTCCAGCTTCCACTTCAGGATCAGTTTCACTTTCTGGCAGTCGTTTTTGTTCTTGGAAACATTAAGTAATTTTAGAACAGTATTGGGGAGAATAGAGGAAATTAAATGTTTAGGCTATAGGCGTGGATAGAGTGTCCTTCCTTCTCTCTCCGTTTTATGTTTTCATGGTTTGTTTTCTGCTCATCATTGTGCAATTTCCAGCATATTGGTTCCAAATTACCTTTCCCAGCTGCCACTCCTGTAAGTCTTACTTACTCCAGGTTTGCTGTTATATCCTCCACTTTTCTACTCCTTCACATTTTTTTCCTTGTTCCTTTGTAAATTTGATCACATCTATCAAGACCGTAGCTCACTCCATAGACAGAAAGGGTTATTGATGCACTCGATTCCTGGGCTGGAAATAATCAGGATTCACAGGATGGATTAAGGCAACCTGACTTGTAAAGCAACAACTTCAATGAATGTGAAGTCTAAACTTTTTTAAATAGTGTGATTAAAATTTTCTCCACTGGCTCATACTACATCTTGTAGGTGGAAACTGTTTTTATTGAGTATTTTTAAAGAGTGCTGTAAGCAACTTAAAAGTGTGTGGGACTGCTGGTTGTCTTTAGATGAGTGTGTGAAGACATCTACCATATAAAGGTCCCTGCCAGCACTGCTAATTAATTCACTCATAAAGATGTGGTGCATACGTAAATAGACATGCTTGGAGCAGGGAATGTTTCTGTAATAGTGTAAGGAAATTCTGCAGATGTCATTATGAGCGTGTTCATACTGGCTCTGATTCTTGGCAGACTTAACCTGTCCATGCTGGTGAACTGGAAAAAACAAAAAGGAGCTTTTGTATCACTTACCTACTTGTGACTTGGTGACCAAGGAAAAGGAGATACTAGCAGGGAAAGAAAATAAAAAAAAAGAAAGCAGCCAGAATGCCCCAAGACCCAAGATTCTTCTTTCATTCTTTTACATGTGCAATATCTGCCTTGGGGCCTCTTTGTAAAAGACCTGAATCCATTTCATTTAAGATGTCTGTTGAGCACACTAGCTTTGTCCAGAAAATATACTAGAAAATAGGACTGTGTCTGGGTCAATAGGGAGTCACAGTCATCAGTGAAATAGTTTTCTTTTGCATAATGGGGCAGTTGATTTTTTTTTTTTTTAATGATATGACATTTTATACAGTTTAAGAAAGTAGACTAGAAAAAAGGAGAACCTTTCATAGTGGCCTGATTTGGTGCACTCACAAGGACAAGTGCAGAATTATGGACACTGTGCAGTTTATAGGAGGCAGTCCCTAGCGGTCATTGCAAATGGAAGAGCAGAAACAACTCTATGCCTAGAGGGGAGAGAATGAAATTTTAAAATCATGAGACAAGCATTGAGCATACTTTGCTGGATGTTCATTCAACACTGGTGTATGCTTCTTGTATAGAAGAGTTACTAACTCTGAGTTTTGCTCAAGTTCTCTCCATGTGATTTGTAAATGCACCTTCGCTTTTGGACAATAAGGGACACATGGCTTCTCGCATCTCAAAGCTTGACTTTTTGTATTGATACCCTTGGACACTTGGCAGATGACAAATGAGAGATTTAGATAAACAGTAAAAGCTACTTAGTGCCTTGCATGTGTGTTTATCTTAACTTTCTAACACAGTCCAAGTATTATTTAACTGTCTTTATTTAAATCATACCAACTGGAAATAACATTCACATACATTAGAACAGTTGATGCCGTTGCTCTTCTTACTTGTTGGACATAGTTACTAACAAGTTTTTATTTTCCTAAGCATGATTGGGACTGCTGAATTAAAGCACAGTCTTTGGAAACCAAATGGTAGATCAAAATTTACTTGACAAATTATTTTGGTCAAGTTCATAGGAACATAGGATTATGAAATCAAGGTTGGAAGAGGCTTTCAGGATCAGCCAGAACAACTGTCACCTACCACTGCCACTGTGGCCCCTAAACCATCTATCACACAGCACCAGATCCAGACTTCTCCTGAACACAAGTATTAAAATTAGTTTGGAGGGTTGCTTTTTTCATTGTTTTTAAGACTGCCATTCACTTTGCCGAATAACTTCTAGGAACAAGTTGAATAGCATGTTTTCTGACTTGAAGGTAATGCTGTTTTTTCTGTTGACTGCTGGGCTCTTACATATGCACTATAGCAGTGCATTACAGGAATGGCAATTCTTACTTTGTTTATAGAAAGTACTCTTTTCCATTGGTCAATGCATCTGGTACTTACTTTTTATTGCAATAACAGAGACATTAATCCTTTACATATTTACAGGAGACATTAGTTTTAAAGAAATCTTTGCCATAATTTGTTTACAAAAAAAACACCTAGCATGAAAACGTAAGTTGAGGTGCAAATGGCTATTAGTTTTAAAGCTGTGCCCTTACTTTTGAAAATCTAAATTGATGTTTATAATTTTTTTACTTATAAATGCAGAATTTCTAACATCCATTGGCATGCTTTCACTATTTTGTGGCCAAAAATGATTCAAACACCTGTTTCTGCAGTTTGTTGTTCATTCTTAACACAGCAGCATAAGTATGCATCTAATGAAATAGAGACACATTCTCTGTTCAAACAAACTAATAATGCAGTCAAACCCTGCAGTGAAAAGGGTTTTATTGCATGGGACAAATCATGTTATACTGCTGTTTGCACACAGAACATTTTTCTGCTGCTACCATCCAGATGGTAACAGTAGAAAAATGACAGATAGACTGTTATTAGTAGGACATTTTTCTGTATGCATCTTCTTGAGAAGTTCTTCTACAAAAGTTTTAGTTTGTTTGGATTTTGAACTGGAGGCTTGATTACACTGAATTCTCATTTCTTCTATCTCGCTTGTATTGGTGGTTATTCCAAGTTTCCCATGAGGAAAATGGATAAGCCCTATGTTGTTACAGAATACTGCTTTCAAGACCTGTGTATGAAGAAGAAAGTTGGAGAAAGAGAGCTGTAATATTTCATAATTTCATAATAAATGTTGTCCTAAAAAAGCCAAACAAACAAAAAAACCCCACTACACTGAAAATGTTGCTATTTTTCATCTTTTTGCTAGTGCATTAGCTAAGATCAAGAAAAGGAAGTGAAAAAATGTTCATATTTATACTGATCTTGTCTGGAAAATGTGGATTTCATAGTACATTGCACTTGGCACCTTGGGATTTTTCTCGCTGCTTGAAATGTTTCTAGTTGAAAATTTGAATTTTAGAGACATAACTTTATGTAGACGCTAGTCAGGAGAATTTGTTATTCAACTAACTTTTCAGCAAAGTCTTTCCAGGAAGTATACTTTTATTAAACTCACACATTATTTCTGTGATAATTGAGAAGACACAGTAGTCTGGTCAAGGCCCAGGTGACTGGTAAAAGGGAAACATTATTCTCATCCTTAAAAACAGTAGAAAGGAGGACCCTGGGAACCACCAACTGGTCAGCCTCACCTATGTGCCTGCGAGGTTCATGAAACAAATCCTAGAAGCTCTGCTAAGGCATATGGAGGACAGGGAAGTGATCCGAGATAGCCCAGCCTCACCAAGGACAAGTCCTTCCTGACCGAAGTAGAGGGGGCTTCTATGAAGGAGTGACTACATCAGTGTACAGGGGAAGGGCTACAGATGTCGTTTATCTGGAATTCTGTAAAGCCTTTGACAATCCCCCACAGCATCCCTCTCTCTAAATTGCAGAGAGATGGAGTTGATAAATGGACTTTTGGATAAGAAAGTGGTTGGACACTCACATCCAGAGGACAGTGGTCAATGGCTCAAGAGTCCAGTGGACATCAGTAACAAGCATCCCTCAGGAGTCCGCACTGGTATTGTTATCCAGTGTTATTTACTGTCTCCTTTAATGACATGGATAAAGTGCATCCTCAGCAAATTTGCAAATGACCCCAAGCTGAGGGGTGCAGTTGACACTCTTGAAAGATGGAATGCCATCCAGAGGGACCTGGACAAGCTCAAGAAATGGGCCAATGAGAATCTTAAGAGATTTAATAGGACTAAGTACAAGGTGGTGCACCCACATCAGGGCAACCCCCAATATCAATACAAACTGTGGGATGAACAGATCAAAAGCAGTCTTGCTGAGAATGATTCAATGAGAACTTGAAGGTGCTGGTGAATGCGAGGCTGGCTGACATAAGCCAGCAACATGTGTTTGCAACCCAGAAAGCCAACCCAATGCAATATTTTACTCCTTTGTCTGAGTTTTCAGCATGACTTTCTTGGTACATCTGGATAACATAGATGCAGACCAACAAACACCGTAAAAAAGCTTTTTCTAAAGCTGTGTTCATACCACTCATTTTCTCAGTTTTTCAAGTGTCTGGTTCTGAAATCTGCTAAATCCTGTTCTTATTTCAAATTCTTCTCAGGGTAGTTGTTTTTTTTTTTATTTTCTTCTTCTTATGAGATGTCTGTCTGGGTGAAGAGACCTGGCTATTAAGCAGCTGAGGGAGAAAAGAAGAATTATTAACCAAATCTTTTGTACTGTTTCCAAACAGGGACGAAGAGGTTTAGGTTCAGTCTTTGTTTGGGCATCTGGAAATGGTGGAAGAAGTCGAGACCACTGCTCCTGTGATGGCTACACCAATAGCATCTACACTATCTCCATAAGCAGCACAGCTGAAAGTGGAAAAAAGCCATGGTATCTGGAAGAATGTGCGTCCACACTAGCTACAACATACAGCAGTGGAGAGTCCTATGACAGGAAAATAGTATGGGTTTTAATTGTTTTTTCATGTATATGTGTTTGTGTTTTGCACAGTAACTTTGGAGGATGGAAAGAAAGAGAAATTATTTGTCCTAATATCTTCTATTTGTTTTAAATCCAATTATCAATACTTTTCACATTTTACACTCTTATTAACAGTTTACCTAGATACCTCTCTATTTTTTTTTCAAATTTGCTTTGACCCTGCATTGTTCCTGTTTCACATTCAGTGACAGACAGTTATTACCCATATTGCTGCCTATTCTGGAAATATATTGTAAGAAAAATTAGGTGCAGTGCTCATCTTTTCTGTATTGCTCCTCTTCTCATTCCTAAGCAGCTAGTATCTATTTTCCTGAACATTCTCATCTTTGCTGGAAAATGACAAATAGTTTTAGTTCTGTTTGATAATCTGTTGATATCATTAGTATTTGTACATCCTATGTGCCTTTGCAAAATGAATGCATTCAGGATACTTCCCAATATTCAACATTCTACTCCTTTTAACCTTTTAAACTTTTGTAGTCAGGTTAATGAGGTTTGCTAATATTGTCCTCTTCCCTGCTTATTTATTCTAATGTTTAACTTAAGAAATTTACTTCTGGATCAGAAAATTGAAGATTTGGAGGGAATTTTTTCTTCCATTTTTTTTTTTCTTAAGGACTTACCTAACCTTTCTTTCTAGTTCTAAGCAGATTCTTCTCTTGGTGTCAACAAAGAGTTAAAAATATTTGTCTCTATGCTTTTTTAAAACTGTCTGCCTTGTCTTTCAGGATTCTGGGATGCTGGCCATCCCTTCTTGGATTCTTCTTTATTTTCAGATGGTCTAATTTTTGTTTTAAACTTATTCTGAGATCCTTCTTCATTCCAATGATTTTTTCTCTTCATTACTTGCTTCTCTTCACTGAAACCTTTTTTCTCTCTTCCTGACATGTTTCTTGTTATCCCTGATAAATAATAATAAATGTAAAAGTTACTGTATCTACTAGGAGTCCTCACTTCCATGATTATATTCCCTTCACTGTCCTTTAAAAGACGTTCACCTAACTTCTTCATGTTTAAGTGGGACTAATAAACTGAGCAGATGTCAGTATGAACCCCAGCCTGACCTCTTCCTTAGCCAAGTCTGTAAGACTTCCCTGAGTCCTTTGAATCCAGCAGTTGCTGGAAAGTCAACAACAATTTTTATAAATACAATTAATACTGCTTTCAAAGTTTTCAGTGACAAAAAAATCCACTTAAATTTAGTGTAAATGCTTTTAATTATTCATTGTAATTAAAAGATTTCTCTTGTTTGCTCTCTGAGCCCCTCTAGCTTCAATTTCTAAGCATTTGGTGTCACAGATTTTATTACTAGCATGAGGAGCACTCCAGTTGTCTGTCTTCTTTCTGCACATGAAGCCCAAAAAGTTAATCCCTTTTGATAATGGAAAGTAAGCTTCTTGCATCATTCTGTCTAAGTCAGGTCTTCTTATAAACCCTTTCTCATATTACAAGTTTCTAGAATCCAAACTAGACACAGCAGTATTCAATGATGAAAGAATGGGAAAATGGGTGTCTATGCATGCCAGGTCAGTTTTCCTCCTTTATGTATTGACCTTGACTGAGACTTGTTAGCTTCACTGTCATGTAATGTGTCCATCACTGTGTGATGCCCAGCCCACTTTCAGAGCTGCTGCTTTTTCAAAGTCGGTGGTTCACTCCTTATTCCATCATTAACAATTGGCTGGTTTAGTACTCACTTCAGACCAGCCCTCATCATCACTTCGTCATTTTCCAAGTTTCTCCAACACTCATCAGAAGGTGCTGGCGTTTTCTTCCATGTCTTTGGTAAAAGCTTTAGATCATACTATGGCCAAGAACCAAATTGTAGAAGACATGGTTAGAAACAAGACTCATTTCTTCTGTATGCTATAAGGGTATATATAATTTATCCATTTGTAATTTTTTATACATGCGTACATTTCTGGCTCTTATAATTATCTTAGCTTAAATCAATGTATTATGCATCATGTATATTTTTAATCTCTTATATTTAAATACTTTTTAAAAAAATGTGCAGTGTTACACAATGTGTCCTGCAAAATCCTGAGTATATTACTTTCAGCCAAAGTGATGTCCAGAAAAGAATTTTACAGTACTTTGCAAGCTTTCTTTTCCAACATCTTATGTTATCCGCCATTGAATATACTACTAGCTAATTAATCTATTAGTAGATAGTTTAAATCCTGTATCACCTGCTTTGCACTAGATAAAAAGGTAGCAAATAGATGACATTAATAGGACAATACTGCTTACCTTTTTAAAATAATGACACTATGGAGGTTTTCTGTCAGTCTTCTGGAACTTGTGCAGTGTCCAGACATTTATTAGAAACAACACAGCAGTTCCCTTTCCAGCTCTTGTAGAAGTCTTTGAACTTCCAATCTTTCTGATTTAAACTTGCTATTTAAAATAGAGATAAATATGAAGATGTTTTTTCATCTCCCCATGCTCTGAAAATTTAATCTAGACTTTTATTTTTCCAAAAAGAAACATTCAGTGAAATAGCTTTTTGCTGTAATCTCTGGACAATTAAAATAATATTAGTTTGGGATTCTTTTCCTTCTGATGTATCTGAAAATAAAACATACTTATGTAGTATGTTTTAGGCTTCAACCTTTTAATCTTGTCTTTTCTTATTGCCTCTCTGCATCTTTTATCTTCAAATGTAATTGATTGCTGTTACTTTATATCCTTGCTCATGTTTTTAGTACTGAATAAAATATCTCTGTGTTTCCCAGTCCTTATTTGTACTTCCTTACATTGCTAATTTAAGCTTGGTGCATTCCTCTGATTTCTTAATAGATGTTATTTTCTTGATGATTGTCATCCATTCTTTTCAATTAATGCAGACTTTCTGCTTTTACAGAATTACTATTTCATTAAGAGAACATTGCTAATTTCTGACATTTCTTGCCCTTATGTCTTGCACTAGGATCAGAAACACCTGGTGGTGATCTCACCTTTATTGTTAAAGACTTCTCATGGAACACAAGCATATATAATTTTTTAGTTCAGTGAAGTATAGTGCTCATCACTTCTGTGATGAGTTTGCACTGTGCTAACACAGGCAGGTTAATCTCTTATTGTAAGATTTTTGAAAATTATACCTTACAAAGGAGATAATAATTATTATATATAGAATGCACACAAGTTATCCCATAATTAGGAAAGTAAGAAAGATATCTTACATAAACATTATTGAAAAGAATTAAAAATATGCCTCTAAAAAGGTTCTTAATAGGAGTCTCCCTTGGAGGTCTCACATTGAATATCAGAGATATGTAAAAATAATTTTTAATTTAATTCCATGAATTCTGTAAGTAGTGATGGATTGTTTTTACAAGTCACATCCTCCATTCTTTTCAAAGCTATTCATTTCCATATGCCAGTTTTAGTTTAGTCCTACAGTGTGCATCATGTTGCACAGTGAATGGCAAAAGCTTAAGTCTGAAGAGCCATAAGAATTAACCCAGTTCTACTGACCATTTGTTTACCAAAATGTAATTTATCCTTGACTACTCTTGTGCAAAGCAACCTAGGAGTCTGCATATGCAGATCCCAAATGCTTGAAAATCAGACTATTAAAATTCCTGCCAAGATTCTTTTTTCTGTACTATATTATCAAATGACTTTTGAAACACTCAACTCTTCCATGTTTTGCTAGTGGTACTCGGCATTTAAAGTCATGCAAGGCTGTTCCCCCTCCAGATACTTTCAATGATGAGGTGAAACAGTGTAGTGGAGATAAACAGCTTCCGTTTGTGTTGTGTGTAAACCAGCTGTCCACATAAGGGATAACCACGTGCTTATGTTATGATACAACCCAGTGAGAATTTCTGTGAAATTGTGAAGCCAGCTTTTCAACCTGATTGTTGAGAACTCGTTTCAACATACACACCCACAGGAATATTGCTATTACCTGTGTGACTGTCTTGCTTAGTCTGTTTCAAGAGCATTAATGATTGTATTGCTATTCTCTTCTTGAGCTTGTCTACCAAAATTCAGTTCTCCTAAAGTCCTATGAAATATCATTTACCTTGGAAAGAAGTCTTACTTGAAACAAAAAGTGAACTCAAGACAGATCTAAAAATTTCAAATACTAAGTTTTTTTAACTGCTGTAAAGTGCTACAAGAGTCTAGAAACTATATGTATTTGTTTTCATTGTTGTACCATGCATCCTTTTCACTGCATCGTATCTCACACTTCCATTTTAACAGATGTTCCTTTTGAGTTGAGGTTGTCATCATATCTTTCCACAGGAAGCTGCGAGCTTGGAGCAAGTTTAAAGGGAAAAATAACAATACAGGATGAATAGAAAGATTATTTTTAAATTTAAATTTTCCAAATTCTATTATGCATATAAATTTATATGCAGTTGACAAGCAATGTAGGGCTCAACTCTGTTCCAGATTTTGAAGAGTAAGACTACTTTATCGGATCATAAGATGATTTTATTTGTTGGAGTGAGACACTACATTCAAAATAGAAAACAAAAATAACCACAGCAGGAAACCAGGAAGTGACCTGGCATAGGATTGACAGGATGATGACCAACATCAAGTAAAATAATTATTTTTAAATTTTTTTTTTCATGTAAAACAGCACAGATTTCAGTATCATGTGAGATTTGGCAGTGTTGTAGTACAGAAACACCTACCCAAGAATTAGGAACAGTGAGTGAGTTTCAGTTGTATAATGTCATGTTCCACAGTTCCTTTCTGTTTTTCCCTGCAATTCTTTAACTGAATACCTTTCACTTTTCTTTTCTTCTCTGTTTTTCTGTCCAGTAAGTGCAGAATGGATTAAAAGGTAAATGAACAAACAGTAACCAAGTATTAGAAACTTACTTTGTAGACTAAAAATTGTTATAAAAATTATTTAATTTCAATATGGAATAATAGAATCACAAACACTTTTATAACTTTTATAACAAAATACTTATTTTTCTCTTTTCACTACTGCCCATTTTTTATAATTGTTTGTTAAAAATATAGGATGTAACATAATTTTAGAAGTTTTACTAGTCTTGGAGGGGTTTTCTTGCCTTATACAATGACAGCTTAAAATATTTTTAGCTAACAATGACAGGTAGGTACACCTTCTTGGAAGAGTTCCTTGTTGTTCAGGAAAGGTCTACTAAATGAGCTTGACTTTATAGTGTATTGAGTTTTATTGTAGTGATAATTAACCTTTTATGAACCAAGTTTCCACCCTCTATTATTAGCATATTAAAATGCTCTATTTGAGCATATTAAAATGCTCAAAGCATGCGAATGTTCCAAAGATGCCAATAGATGTATGCCTTTTACACAGACTCTTGTGGAAAAGAACTAGAATTACTTTTAGGTGTTTTCAAGTGCAGCTGCAAAGAGCTGGCATAGTTACAGGCAAGGAAACTCACATCGTGGGACAGAGACAAATGGACAGTAGGTAAAATAAATATAGACTATATAGTTATATAATACTATACTTCTTTATAGATGTTGCCTCATAACTCTAAGTACAGAAGTATTGGCTAATAATATGCAGTTATCAAGGTATTTTTTCCTATTATTTATTATCTTCTTTGCTACTTTGAGTACCATAGGACAATGCTTAAAGATACTTTTCCCCCCTCCAGACCATGTGCCAAGAGAAATCCCATTTTTCACTTTTTTCATTAATTTCCCAGTTAGTGAAACTATGGAAAGATTAGTGCTTCAACCTTAATAATGACTGTACAGCAATGGCATCTCTTTCAGAGGGCAAGTTGCTTAAAGCAAGTAACTTCTCTAAAACTGTTACAGTGTGTCTAGTTTTTTTTTCCTTTAATAAATGCCTAGTTTTTCTGAAAACTTTGCACCAATGCCTATGGGAGGTATTACAGTGCAGTGCAGTGATTTCTATAATTTGTCTGCCTTTCATCAGGGTGTCTGGCTAATTTCATATTGATTAAACTAGGTGAGTACCAGAAACACTGTCATTGTCTTCAGTCAAACTTAGTTCATTCAACTTATTTAGGAGTTGTTGTAACTCATGGCCCTAGAAATACTTCATGGACTTTTCTGGGGTAGTTGGATCAGCATTTTCATAGATCAGCAGTTGTTATACTCAATGAAAGAATGAAAAATTTCTCCTTCTCTCCACCCTAACTATCAGAATGCTTGCTAATATACACTATTGGTAGCTTCATGGTGCTATTGAACACCACATCCTTTTATTGTGATTGATGATGTTTTTATGTTGCTTAGGGATTTGGGCACCATTTTTCTTCTTGAAATTCGCTCACCTCCTGGTGATCATGTACTCTTTTTTCTTGAGGTAAATGCAATAGTTCTCTGACAGTGAATCCATAGTGCTGAAAAACATACCTCAGATCTTGTAGATACTCTACACCTAAACATCTCAGCTCCTGTCAGTAACTTTCCTTTGACTTATCTGAAGTGGGATTTACATGTACAAAGCTTTCTCAATGCATTTTCAGCTGAACTGCCTGCTGAAAGCAAGATACTTCTGTATCTGGGTCTGTAGCTCTAATTGCTGCCACAGTATCCACTTGTAACAAGAGGGACAATGTTGCCAATTAAAGAGACATCATGGGTTACTGTGCTTGATGTCTATATCACAGGACAGTAAAGTCAGTCTGGAAGGATGCTTTTCCAGGGCATGAGAAACAAGAATTGCACAATTCAGTGTGTGTTTCAGTGTATTGACAGAGGCTGTCCCTTCGGAAAAAAGTGCTATGACAGTGCTTTTTTCTGCCAGAGCTCCTGGATGCTTTGTTGCCTTTGGTCCTCCAAGGAAAGCACCTGCTGGGCCACTTTTATGCAGGGCATAAAATATCAGGATATGAAAGATATGAGCATGTATTATTCCCTTTCTCACCCTTCTTTTTCCTGGTCTTCCTTTCAGTCCTTGCCACAGCGCTGACCAGGGTTTTCCAAATGGGATACCTGTGTCTTATATGTGTCTGGGTTCATGACATCATCTAGTACTTAGACATCTTAATTCCACCTGGAGAATCACTACTTGAATTTGCACATGTAGGCAATGCTGTGTTACGGTTGTTCTTGCTGCAGTTTCATCTCTTAATGTTGTCACAGCACCTGTGCAATTTCCATGCTTAAAGCTTTTCCCAACACTTGTAGTTTTCATCATCTGTATGAATAGACAGTCAATAGGCAAGAGAGAAAGAGAGAAGGAAATTACATGAAAATTTTATTTATGGAGTTTCTTCTTCTAGCCAATGACAGATAGAATAAATTATTTAACAAGGTGTGAATCAATGAAGAATATTAAATAATGGGGGCAAAAACGTTCTTTCTAGACTTCATTGATCATGAAACCCAGTCCCTGGTAAGTTGATTCATTCAAGATCCGACATTATAAATACTTTCATATGTCTTTTAAAATTTTTAGAAGCTTCCATATTGTTTCACAAGCTCCCTACTTGTTTTCAACATTTTCTTGGTGCTGTTAGCTTCTTTTTTGTTAGAAATCTGTGTTAACTTGCATATGCTTACATGTTGTGAGAGTTTTCATCACGACATGTACAAATGTTGTGATGAAAAATACAAGTCATGTAATATACTGAATATGGCTAACAGCAAGGGTGAAACCTGTACCTCCTTCGTGTGTTTGCTTATATCTTGGCCAGATGAGATGCAGCTGGTTTTTCAGATCACATTTCATGTATCTTGAGGCTTCAAAGTTAGACAGGCATTTCTACATGCCTTGTACTTTTTTGTGATTTTTTGATCCTCTGATCCTCTCCTTCTCCCATTTTTGTGCAAATCGGTGCTGGAAATGAAGTATAATACTGATGAACTAGAACACAATAATTCCATGTGCTTAAATAAAGTGTTATGTAAGCAACTTCTCTGCCCCTCAGGCAGATATTTTATATCTTGCAGTGACTGAGATTCTCAGAATAAGTTTTGACATTACAAGTCATACATTTTCACCGAGGTTTCCCTGCCCTACACTGCCGTCTTCAAACAACTGTTCTCCAGTCTGCCTGGGCTTTGTTTGAGCTTCTGCTAGGTAGTAGTGACATCCTACCTCTGCTACCTTGCTCCTGCAAAGAACCACTTCTTCAGGAAGACAAGCACAGAGTAGAATCACTTTAGATTGACATTGCCTGAAAGAAGCAAGATTGAGAATAAACACGTTTTTGCGCGTGCTTTGCATTCTTACAGAGAGCATCTGTCTAAAATTCATTATTGAATAGAAACATCCTAACAAGAATGCTGTGTGTCTAGTTCATATTGCACATTGCAGTTTATACATCCACTTAGATTACATACAAAAATATATGCAGCATGTAATTATCTATACGTAAGATGTAACAATTTAAAACTGAAAACATCTAATTGGTTGGGTCAAATTTGAGTTCACATCAGGATTTTCCAATTAATTACTTTTTAATTTTAAGAGATTTATTGCCTAAGGAGTGAATGAAAGATTAAACAGGGTACTTAGTATGAGTCAAACTGTATTCTCTTGTGTCACATACTTCCAGTGTGACTTCAGGCAATCCAATCAAACCCTCCATACCTCTATACAGTCTCTAAAATGTGCATAAGCAGTCTGTATATAAGATTTAGTTCCTTCCTGTTTGCGAAGCACTTTTGAGATTTTTGGAGGGAAAGTCTTCTGTAAATCCAAATAGAAGGACAGTTGCTGTTGTGTAGTTTCAAACCCCTCTGCATAATTTTCTGGTTTAAAAGTGTCCTTGTTGATCATGCCATGGAGCAATGTAGAGAATATTTACTGTCAAAATTCATGAGTGACTTCAAGTTCAGAACATCTAACATCGTGTATCTTGCTTTCCTTGCAATCAAAGAAGAAAATACCCTGCACATACATATGACTCATTCAAGTAAATGAAAAGTGCTCTTATTTCTGAAGTTGTATTCTAATTTCACACATCCATTTTCTTACAGATTACTACAGACCTGAGGCAGCGTTGCACAGACAGCCATACTGGAACCTCAGCCTCTGCACCTATGGCTGCAGGCATCATTGCCCTGGCACTGGAAGCAAAGTAAGATCTGAGATATGTTCTGAAACAAAAACTAAGCATACAGGTAGACATTTCTCATTCTTCCAGACCCTTTTGGTGACATCACACAGTGCTTTGGAACCTTTCTTGTCATACACAGTAACCTTCTAAGGGCAGGAAAGATCTCCATGCTTACTTCACATGAAGGAAGGCTGACTCTGTGGAGATGCTGACAGGGTACTCTGTGTTGAAGTAACATGAAACGATGTTGAGCACAGGTGGTTTCCATTAAACGATGTATAGCATCCTCACAACATCTTACAGTTCACTCAGAAGGCTGCCTTGATCTGCTGTACCCTGCAGGATACTGGAAGTCACCTCCTCTATTCTCCAGGCTCCTCTTAACAATGTCTGTTCTTAAACACTGAAGGAGGTTTTGGGAAGTGTAAGGTTAACCCAAACGTAAGTTAATATCATATTAAAAATAAAATCTAAACTTCTGCATGCTGACACAAGTCTATTTTTTTTACATGGATCAAGTTCCTCAGCTCTAAACACTGAATAGAGTAGCTCCATCATCCATGTACCCTTAGCTCAAAAAATTTCCTATCTTACAAGCATTTTCTCAACTGCATGATTTTTTTCTTCATGCCTAATATGTGTCTCTAATGTGCTTCATGGATCAGCAGAAATGTGGGAGATCTTCAGGTAAATCTGTATTTCAGAACCTTTTACATTACTTTGCACATTTTTGAATAATACCTGCAGGTTTAAGATGGAATTCTTCACCCCAAATCCTACTCAATGTTTTTAAGTTCTAGGAGATTGATTCCGTTAAATTCTGAAGAAAACTAGTTTCCTGTGGTGTCAGCCATTTTCTTTGAAGGAAGGAAGAAATTTGCACACAATAGTCGTTTCAAATTGCATGTAGTTCATAACACTAGAATTATGTTTCCATCTTTCATGTTGCTTTTTTTGAATTCACCTTGACCCAGTAGTCAGCACAGAATACTTTTTGCTTTTTGCTGTTCAGTTACAAGAATAAGAGTTTGCAATTGAAGACCTGACATAATCTTAAGTAGTGTGGCATTTGTGTCATTATAATTATGTTTTCATAATGCAGTTGTCAGAAACAAAGGTTTTTTGAAAAGTTAGTACAATGTTATTGTGGGAGTTTTAAACTTTTAAATCTCGTCTTAACCTCAGTTTTAAAATCCTTAAGTTCATTCCAAACAATCTGCAAATGCAGATTAGGCTGTGTATGTGTACATTTCAACTTGCCGTAAGTTTTTCTCACTATTCTCATTTAATGAACTAAAATTGGTAATCGATTATTTTTGTTTTGTTGTCGTTGAAAGTTTCAGAAAAGTAATATCTTACAAGACCTACAACAAAACTATTTCTGATTGTGACATCTTAAAACACACTGAGAAGCTTACACTTTTTTCTCTGTGACCTTCAGTGACTCTGACAGTGGGAAAAATCTATATTAGTGCATATGGACTAGCATTTTTTTTCAAAACTAATAGTTGCTATAATAGACATAAAGACTGTGTTAAAGCTTTATATGTGGTGATGGAGGCAAAATCCGACAGTGACTAAATATCCTAGTAACTCTTTTGTATTTGTAGTACCCCATTGCAAGGGACTAAAAAGAGTTTCAGAGTGAAAATGTGTTGATTTTGCCTCCTTTTAGGTTCTGTTCCATTTCATTGAATGGCAGGTTCTGTTTCTAGATCTTAGCCTGTAAATTTGAGAAGATCCAAAGGAATTATATTAATAATACCATAAATGTGGGTTTTATTCATTTGTCTTCCATTCACTAACATTTCTCTCTTATGTGTACTTAAAATCTGACACTGCTGCTGACCACAGCCACTCAATAAAACAGGGAAAAACAAAAAACAAAAAAACAAATTAAAAAGAAGAGAGAATAGAGGAATTAGGGAGAAAAATAGGTCACATGCTATGGCTTCCCATGCTGGTTTTCTTCACCAGTTTGGAGAAACCTTTGGTCTTCTGACATTATAGATTATGAAGTGCAGCCTTTAGTATTATAGAAACATCATATTGTGATCTATTAAACATTCAACCAAACAAAACAAAACAAAAAAGACCCAAGCAAATTTACACCATAACCTTGCACTTTCTTTGATAAGCCCCATATGGTAGGATTGGCAAATAGCTGATGGAGGACCTCTCACCTGCCTGCTGCTTTGAACCCTCCACGTAGCCATTTCTTCCACCAGGCATCTGCTTCTGAAATCCTGGTAACAAATTTTTTGAGGATATTGTTATGCATGTTATGCAAAACATGTGAATATGTTTTTATTATTTTTGATCTAGTATTTGAGTGTCAAAGTGGCATGTTTTCCCTCAGGATGCAACTGAGTTTCAGACTGCTTGTTTGGAATCCCTGAGGATGAAGTGCAGGGCTGTAAATATGCAACAACTATCACATAAAGACACCTCTTAATTTTCAAGTTCTGCAGTTTTCTTAAGGTATTTAGGTAGTAAATTGCTTTCCAGTTGTACCCTGTTGATGTTTTCCCAGTATATCTAGTACCTTGATCAGATCCTATGAATAAATGTTTGCTTGTGTGTTGTGCTTAGGTCATTACATAACATCAAATTTTTCTAATTGTAAATGAGAAAATAAGTATAATCAGTTTAGTGCACAGAGACAACAGTTTTCTTACTAAAAGTAAACTATATTCACTGCATAATACCATCAGCTGTTGCTAGAAGAAATACCTTTTCTCATTGATAAAAAGTTGAGTTTGGTATTTGAGCAAATCAGAGTGAGGAGAGACAATGGCACCATATTTGTTCCAGAGACCATTGTGCCCTGTTCCTTTGGAGAAGCCAAATTTAAATAAAAACTTTGGTTTTATGTTGCTGACAGAAGAATGCATTATACATCCCTAGTTGAACTGCATGTTTCTGTCTGTAAGTCAATGCATATTTTCAAGCATGTGGTGTATAAACTAGTTTCATTAGTAAGAAGCAGCAATGAAGTAGAAACATTAGTCTGCTACCTTTCTTCTGTTTGGTGTACTCAGTCGTATAGCCTTGGAGAGAGTCTGTTTGCTTCCATGATTGTCTTCACTTGAGTGATATGGAATCTTAGAATTATTTCATTTGGAAGGGACCCTAAGCATCATCTTATTCCACCCTCCTGCCATTGGCAGGAACACTTTTCACTAGACCAGATTGCTCAGAGCCCCATCAAGCCTGGCCTTGGAAAAATTCCAAGGGTGTAGCACCCTCAGTTTCTCTGGGCACCATGTGCCAGTGCTTTACCACTGTGCCAGCAAAGATCTAATCTAAACCCACTCTCTGAAAGAGAGTAGCTTTTCCTTGAAGGAGAGGTGCTTCATACCTCTAGTCGTTTTCATGGCCCTCCTCTGGACTTGCTCCAACAGGTCAATGTTATTCCTGCATTTGTCTTTTTTTCACATGAAGTCAAGGCTAGAACAAGGTAGTGCTAGGAAGAACTAACAAATTTTAGTGAATTCTGATGCTACTGACAGAAAAGTGACAATATACCACATTTCTCTAAAAGACAGTACCACCAAGTGTAATCACTGACATAAAAGGAAAATGGAGTTAACATTGTAAGCAGTGTCAGAGGTAGATACTTTGGATTTCTGGAAACTGTACAGATATTTGCATACTTCCTAGACTGATTGATTTTCATACAGAAAGCAGAAGAGCAGTGCACTGTCTGGCGAGGTACAATTTCGGATACAGAAAACATCTTTCTGTGTTATCAAGGTTATGAGGGCTTTGTCATAAACATAGTCAGAGGTTAAAAGTGATGAGACAGCTGGGGTGAATTGAGGAAGTGCTGTCAGGTGACCTCTATAGTTAGACTTCATGTGCAGGAGGAGTGGTTATCATTTAAGTGCATTGGCTTTAGCTAGGTCTTTGCTCCATTGATTGACTGCCTGTTATAGAATGCAATGCTAGAGTGTGTGGGTTAAAAATCTCCTTCTGAATCTTTGCATTTTTTCAGTAGTTTGTTCTTAATACTAAAGTATTTGAAAAGCATAAACATTAATAAATGCTTACCTTAGAACCTATCTTTCTCTTGAGGCTTAACCACCTATGCCACTTACGGAATTTCAGTTATATTGACATTGATTTGGGTGTACTTTGGTTCCTGTTCCTGTTTTCAGTTACATATAAATTATGAAGAATAGAAAAGAATAACCTTTCAGGCTGAAATTTTTCATTTCACTTGCATTAAAAAGGTTGTAAGAAAATTCTATTCAGCATTTCTTAAACTCAAACAAGATTAAATCAAATTATGTTTGACTGTGATGATTTTTAACTTCTTCATTGAGTTTTTCTGTGTCTATGCTTTGGAGCAACTGCTAGAAATATAACTAGTGGATAGCTGTTATTCTGGTGCCAGGACAATGCCTTTAACTTGTATAAGCTTTTCAGAAACCACAGTTGGCATTTTCTCAGTTAAGACTTTTAAGAGTTTAGCAGCTCTATCCCCTGTAGTTTCTTGGCTCTCCAAGTGTTTTCCAGAATCAGCTTTTAGAGGCTAGTCTGTGAAGTTACTCTTGAGGTGCTTCTGTCTGTTCATCATGAGAGCAGGGATCCCAGCTGCTTTTTCCTGTCAGTTCCTTGTTGGAGTAAAATGAAGAAGGTGGAAGAGGAGCGGTTTCACTGAATTGCAGTGTCCCTGTAGTCAGTCTTTTGAAATGTGGAAGACAGGTCAAATCAATAGCCTGGGTACCATGCTAACCATAGCTTCATTTATTAACCTAAGATAATGTAAGTCTTCTCCATCTTCTAAGTCAAGCTGGTTCTGAGAGTGGCAACTAACCTAAGGTTTTGTTGCTGTTCCTTCCATGCTGTTATTAAGCAGACTGTGAGCGTTGTCTTTTGGACAGTCTCATTTTATTGTTCCTTTGGAGATGACACAATAAAGGATGTAATTCAGATGCCTTTCTCTTAGGGGTTTTCTCTTCCCAGTTTCAGCATTATCAGCCTGCAGTCAGGCCACTGTTTGTTTCATTTTTGGCAATTACGATTTTTTATCTCTGTGCAGATTTTTTTGGCACTTAAGATTTTTTATTTCTGTGCACTGCAGATTTGACACAGGTACACCAGAACACCATTGCTGGTGGATGTATAGCTGCCTACCCCACTGTTCATCTAAAGGAATACATCATGTCATATCACAACTTGTCTGTATTTTATCCTAAAAAACAATATAAAGATAATGCAAAAGACGGATTGGATTTTTTTTTTCTTCCTTTTACAGTAAGCGTGGTAAAACATTGAAACGGATTGCCACAGAGATGGTAGATGCCCCATGCCTAGAAACATTCAAGATCAGTTCAGACAGGGTTCTGAGCAGCCAGATCTAGTTGAAATGTCCCTGCTGATTGCTGGGTGATTGGTCTAAATGGCCTTTAAAGGTCCCTTCCAGCCCAAACCACTGTGTGATTCTGTGGCTCTAAATTCTATGGCAAAGCCTTCCAGTACCGCCTCATGAGGAGATCAGGGTGCATTGCAGAAACGGTGGGGATGTGGCATGAATATTAACTGAATATTGTAGAGCTAGAAATTTATTAAAATGATGTTGTACAGGCAAATACTATGTTGTTTAAAACGCCTATAGCATGTAGAAACATGTAGAAACATCTTCTCTTATCTTATAAGCCTGTAGTGTGCCTTACATTCCATGACTTTTTTTTATCTTTTTTTCAGTAATTTTTACCTGGCCAGCTGGGTAAACAATTACTGTCATTCTAGTCCAGCAGCCTAATAAGAGAAACGGCACCCTAAGAAAAAAATGTATCTAGAGTCATAAAAATGCTCAGGGGAAGAAGGCAACAACAGAATATTTAAATATGTTAAGAATCTGGTTTAAGAACCAAGGTTTCCCTGGTTTTCAATGACTGCATAGTCCTGGGCAATGTAGGCAGCCAATTTTGGGTCTTAAAAACTCATTATGGTCTGTCTTCAGCTGAGGGAAGTTGTGGCAGTGTGTGCAATATGGACAGATAATGATGCTCTGAGAATGGTACTTAGTGCCTGGCTTTCTGCACCACGATATTTTTTTCCTCTTCATTTTTTAGTAGTTCAGTTTATCATTCCCTCTACTACAATGCATTTTTAAAGAGAGCACTGTTCATCTTCTTGCAGGTAATAGAAAAACTGAAAAATTGGAAGGAGAAAGAAAAAATAGCCAAATGATGGCAGCTTTAGATTGTCCTCTAAAAAAGAAATTCTCCCTGTTGTGATAGAAAACAGGAAAACTGCAATCCCTGAAGACTGGCACTAGTCTTAGAACATAGTTGTGTATAAATGTCACAGTGAGGATAGAAATGACATCTCCTTTCACCTTCCAGGTGGACAGGTTATTAGGAATCCCTTAAAGGAATACCCATCTGTGCAATCAGGCCCTTGCTTTGCCACTCACCAACCATCCAACTGCTTGGAATTCTTGCAAATACTCAGACTCTCAGTGAATTACAAGACCAGGGTAGGAGACAAATTAGTAACAACAGAGGCACCTGGAATAGCTTCAATAGGAACTGTAAGTCTAGAGGAATTTCCAGTCGGAGCTAGAAGTTAGTGAGATTTAGTAGAGCTTTTTCAGCAAGCCAGAAGTTTGATTTCTTCTCCTTTGCACTCATTAAGATACTGTAGTTGGTTGTCATAAAAATTACCTCTGTGTGAAATGTATTTATTCATCGTCCCTTAAGTTTCATAGAACAGAATATTATCATATATTGTTGCAGTCTGCTTATGGCAAACTTCCCAGTTTTATAAATAATTTCATATAGTTTTTCTGTAAAATTGGAACATGTTATTTTGAATGGAGCAAAGGAAAGTAGAGAAGATAAATGGAAGTTGTTTTGCTTTGGATACTTTTCAGCTGACCTTGTATCCCTACATCCTGGTCAAATGTCTGATCTGTGACTTTGTCTTTCCTCTGTTTCATAGTCCATTTCTGACCTGGAGAGACGTACAGCACATTATTGTCAGGACTTCACGTGCAGGACATCTGAATGCTAATGACTGGAAAACCAATGCAGCTGGTTATAAGGGTGAGAGCTTTCTTTCTTCTTTGCTATCACAAGCAACCTATTATTTGATATTTTTGTTTGACACTATGCTGTGCATAGTTTGGAGACCTTTCAGCCTCAATCTGAAGGGGCCTATCTTCTCTTATACAAGGAAAACCTTTTAGAATGACTAATGCACAAAACTGTCAGCAACAAAATGCATTGGCCCGATCTTCTTAGTCCCTTTCAGTCCCATGTCATGCACTGCTGCCAGAAAACTAAGTAAATTAGTGGTGTTTAATTTTTCTTTTTATACCTAGTATTCTGATAAAGTAGTGTAGAGTTGAAGATGCAGCAATTCTGGATTGCTACTATGTTCTCACTCAGAACTATTGGCAGTTTCAATTTAAAATGATAAAACAGTATTTTCAAATTTCATTTTTTATATGATAAACCCTATTACATTATTTATATGTAAGAATTCTGTCAGATTTTGGATAAAATCAAATTTTGAGCTGTCATGACTTTTCATGGGTAATCATTTTTCAGTGACCTGTTATGTAGATTTCAAAATTCTGCACTGTCTTGTAAATTTGATAACAGCTACATCTTAAAAACAATTTTTCACTTTTGTAATGCAAGCAGAGGTAAACACTTGTGCCTTTAAATAGTATATATAGTTTCAGGATAGGTTAAAATGGAACCATGAATCTGTACATTTTATTTCAGCTCAATTTGTCTTCTGATTCCCATTCACCTCATTCTTACTGCTTTTGGTTTGTATTGCATCCTACACAAAACCCTGTAATGGCTTATTTCTGGTTCTCCTTTCATAAGAATTCCACCCAATACTGAAATACCTCTTATAAGATGAGATTTACTCTGTTTGTGCCAGGATCTCCTGAGAGAAAAATGTATTATTATACAAGATTTATCAAATATTTGTCCTGGTTTCACTTTAAAACTGAAGCCTGTATTTAATCTATTTTGGATCATGGCACTGCTACTGTAGAGCATCTTTAATATATAGTTCTGACGTACGACATTTTTGCTGCAATGACATAGAAACCAACCAACCAACCAACCAAACAAACAAACAAAATAAAACCAAAAAAACAAAACTTTTAATTTTTTTATTCAAACCAGTCTTTAACTACAGAGAATGTGTTTAGAAGTGGGTATTTGAT
Source organism: Sitta carolinensis (assembly GCA_032173965.1). Taxonomy (NCBI): domain Eukaryota; kingdom Metazoa; phylum Chordata; class Aves; order Passeriformes; family Sittidae; genus Sitta; species Sitta carolinensis. Next base: position 63,817,407 of record CM063313.1, read on the forward strand.
CAAAACCTCCTAATCATGTGAAGGTTCTGATGTTCAGGGGCCTGGTTTTATTCCATTTACAAGTACATGCCCATACACAAAACACGTAAATAGATGCTTGCTTAATTGCAATAACATTACAGTATTTATTATTGCGAAACACCTCCCAGGATTTTAAAAAGTCTTATCAGGAGATTGTGACACTGTCATCTGTTTATTGAAGCTGCATGAAAGTCAAAGAACACTTTTCAAGTAGCATAAAGCAGTTATATTTTTCATATCCTGCTTCCAAAATTCTATACTTTTTTATTTTTTTCCACTTGTTGCCCAAGAGAGGCAAACACCCTGTGAGTCATTTCACAGCAGCTGTCACTCATTATCAAAAGGTCACACTGAGGTCATACCAGCTGCAGCAACAGCACTGGCAGCAGGACTCACACTGTTGAATCACTGTTGGACCACTGCTTATTCTGAATCCTTGGATTCATTTTTCTGTGCATTGTAACATATATATATAGTAAGGAAAAGGGATGAAAAAAGGTTTTGTGTCCACTCATGGAAAGTTGCAAACATAGATCAGCTCAACTTAGTAACTTGGATTCAGGAAAAACAACTTGAACTGGCTGAACTCTGCTGTAGATTCTATGGTGTAACTGAAAAAGAGGAAGATGGGCTAAATGCCTTGACCTCTGCGCAGCTCAGGAATCAACCTTAACGCAAATAAAAGCATTAGTTTTAGCTAAATTATTTTCGCAACTTAGGCTGAGCACATGGTTCCAATAAAAATACATCTCTCTTTCAACTGCTGTTGGTTTTGGAAGAATGAGAAGCAAAAGATTTAGTTTAAATCACAACATCCGAACCTGATTTCAGAAGGGGATTTGCACACCACTGCTGGCAAGACTGCAAGTGGTTTTTTTATTGCACATGGCAATATTTAGTATAATATTACACTATTATCCTTCACTATTGCCAAGAGTAACAATTAAAGAATGGTTTTTCATAGATGAACTACTCTGATCAGACTGAGTTCCTTAAGGAATTGTATCATAATTTTGTTGATAACAAGATCCATGTTTCTTCCACAGCATGTTCTTAAGAGAGGGTGGAAGATTTTTTTAAAAACAGACAGTCACAAAAAACAATCTACATTTCTTCAGTGTATACTAGTGAAGAAAGAGGAAAACAAGAATGAAGAGAAAGACAGGTTGGCTGCTTAAGAAATAAGAACTAAAAGGGTGAAAAACAGCAAAAACCTGAAAAAACCTCTCACTCAACAAAGGGTCAGCAGAGCTGGTAGTTGAAAGTGGGTCAGCATGCCATTTCAGAGGGCTGTTTTGCTGGTCTGCATGGCAACCCTCTCCCTTACCGTAGTCCCTGGCAGTGTTTTGCCATTGTAGAACACACAGAAAGAGCTCACAGATGTCATTACTGGTTTCAAGATCTCCTTTTTTTTACTGTCTTACATTTATACAAAGAAGGATTAATTAATGAAAAAAACACTTAAGCCAGCTAGTGATTTGCTAAAGCAGTGCTTGTTATTTGTTTAATTTTCTGGCAAGTAAACAGTGCTCATTAAATTCATGTCAATAGAATTAACTCAGGAATGAGCAAGAATTTTTACTTGGTAGGGATTTTTTTATTGTTTTCTTGTCAGACAGCATGCAACTTTTCTCAGGAACTTGTTATTTTGTAGTTTAAAAAGAAAGACTTGGATACTCAGGATATTCTCTGGTTAGTCAGTTGTATATATATAATTTGTCAGTAGAGGATTTTTTTAATAATTAAAGCAGTTAATTATATTATTTTATGGAAAAATATTTGAGAGCATCTGTTTTTGTGAAGATATCAAAACTGTTGATCTGCTTCTGCTATGGCAGATTGGATGCAAATCCTTATTCTGTCAGCTGTTTAGTCAACAACAGAGCATGCAAGTGCATTCATGAAAAGGAAACTGCATTAATGCTGACTTGTCTCTGAGTTGAAAGATAGAGAATGAAATACTGCAGTTTTAAGAACAATGATCAAATCATATAAACAGTTCTTTGTCAGTAAGTGAAGCTCCACGTACTGTCAAATACTGTGTGTGGAGAAACAGACCATTCATAGGGAGGAATACTACTAATTTGCAGGGAAATTTTAGAAAATATGCTTCACTCATCCTGGCTCTAAAGCACAGAAAATAACACTTCAGTACACTGAAATTAAATGCTACTGAGAGATAAGATAAAATGAAATCAAAAATCTAACAATTTTTTTTTCAGTTTCAGGGCATTACAGAGGAGATACAATTACTAGAGAAACCAAATTGCCTCAATTGCCAAGGAGTAATAAAAAAGTTCTGTCACATCCCTTTGGGTTAGCCAGAGTATCTGCTCCTTCCATTGAAGAGCAACCACTGAAAAAGATTAGTCACTTAATATTTTAGAGGCTTTTAATATAATTGCTTAATTACAGTATTTAATAAAATTGGTGATTATATTAGTTGTGAGCAGAGCATTAGCAGTCTGGGAGTGAGAAAGAGATGAGTCTATCTAGGCTCCTATTTAGGAGACCTAGACTGGAGAGATTCATTTTGTGGTAACCAGTAGCCAGGCAGGAAATTCAGAAATGAACAAGAATATCTTTACAATGCATGCATTTCAGAGAAGACAAATAAACTGTTCATAAACACAATACTGCATGTTTTCAATAACTTCAAACTGTAAACATATTTTAAATTATATTTTTAAAACATTGTCAGAAGCTGGCATAAGACTTTCGGAAAATAGCAAGCACTCATAAATGGTTATGTCAAACAATCAAAACTGTTCATCCTACAGATACTTCCTGGTATTTTTAAATGGTACTGGCAGCCAGTGTCAACTCCTATCCACCCCTAATACTCATACACACAGTGCATGGAGCAAGTGAAACCGAAGCTTTGAGCTTAGCTATTGTAATAAGCCAGCTTTCTTTAGTTGTCCATGAGACACGAAACACGTGAAGTTGCATGGGTGTGTGTAGGAGTGAGGAACACCGTATCCTATGCAAGCTAGACCAGTTGGGTTTTGTGCTTGAAATATGTGAGGATGATCAGCCTGACTGAACAAGTAGCTTTGGCTTGAACTCAGGAGAAAAAAGGGAGTTTATCATCTTAGGGAGACTACTGGCAAGATTCTCAAAAGATGTGCAAGGATGTCATGAGGTTATGCAGTGAGAAAACTGGAAGGGCCAAAGCCCAACACAGTTTGGCTCCTGCAGTAAAAGGCAAATTAAAAAATGTTTTGATAAATACATTAAAAACAAAAGGTGGGTTAAGGGTAGTCTCCATCCTTTATTGGTTGCAGGGGGAAAAATTACAAAGGATGAGGAAACAGATGAGGTAGGTAATACCTTTTTGACCTTTTAATACCTTTCCAATAATAAGCCCTACTGTTCTCTGGGTACCTGAACTGGAAGATAGGAAAAAGAATGAAACCCCCACAATCCAAGGGAAAGGGTCAGTGACCTGCCACACCACTTAGATACATACGACTCTATGTGGTCAATAAGGATCTACGCAAAGGTACTGAGGGAGCTGGTGCAAGAGCTCACCACTCTCAGTCATTTATCAGCAGTCCTGGTTAACTGGTCCCAGTTGAAGGCTCCAGAAGAAGAATCTGGGGGACTACAGACCTGTCAGTCTGACCTCTGTGCCAGGGAAGGTCATGGACGAGATCATCTTGAGTGCCATTATATGACATGTACAGAGCAACCTTTGACACTGTTTCCTGCAGCATTCTCCTGGAGAAGTTTGCTGCTCATGGTTCAGATGGATGCACATTTTGCTAGGTGAAAAAAATTACTGGATGGCCAAGCCCAGAGAGTGGTGGGGATTGAGTTAAATTCAGCTGGTGGCCAGTAACAACTGGTATTCCTCAGGACTGAGTACTGGGACCAGTTCTGTCCAATATCTTTATCAATAACCTGTACAAGAGGAACAAATGCACCCTCTTTCAGTTTGCAGATGGCACAAAGTTGGATGGGAATGTTGATTGTATGGAGGGGAAGGAAGGCTCTGGTCGGGGATCTGGTCAGGCTGCATCAATGGGCCAATTTGTGAAATGCAGCATGGTGGTATTCTGGGTTCTGCACTCGGGTCACAACAACCTTGTGCAGCACTTCAGGTCAGAAGAACAGTGGCTGGGAAGATGCCTGACATAAAAGAACCTGGGGTGCTGATCAACATTAGCAGAGTTGGAGCATGAGCCAGTAGTTGCCCAGGTGGCCAAGAAGGCCATTGACATCCTGGTTTGGATCAGGAATAGTGTGGCTAGCAGGACTGGGGCAGTCGGTATTACCCTGTACTTGGCAATGGTGAGACTGCTTGTCAAGTCCTGTGTTAAGTTTTGGAGCCCTCACAGCAAGAAAAGACATTGATGGTTGGAGCATGTCTGGAAAATGGCAACAGAGCAATTGACTCTGATGAGGAGCTGTTAAGAGAGCTGGAATTGTTTAGCCTGGAGTAGAGGAGGCTTAAGGACCTTATCTTTCTCTGCCTGAAAGGTTGTAGCAAGGTGAGCATTAGTCTCTTCTCATATGTAACAAGCCAAGGACAAGGAGGATTGTGACGGGGGACATTTAGATTGGATATTAGGGAAAATTTCTTCTATGAAAGGCTTGTCAAGCATTGGAAGAGACTGCACAGGCAAGTGGTGGAATCACTTGGCATCCCAGCAACTGTTTGAAAGATGTATAGATTTGACATTTGGGGACAAAATTTAGTAGTTGATTTGGCAGTGTAAGGTTAGGGGTTGGACTTGATCATAAGGATTTTTTCCAGATGAAATGATTCTGTGATTCTAAGTAGGCAGCTGACAGCACTCATATTCTTGGAAAAGGCAATCTAACTATATATACAACTGTCTTCAAGAGATTGGTGGATGTAAAGTCTGAGAGATGTCCTCACATAATAGGTAGGCATTAGTCTTCTGTTAGCTGAACTGGTTAGATTAATCTGAACTTCTTGCATTATGGGTCCTGATTGAAAGTTGTTTGAAGTCAGGGCAGCAGTTTAGCACCAGAAAAGGAGACACGTAAACAAGCTACAATTGCTAGCTAGTCTAACAGTGGCTGGAAGCGTCTCCCACAGCATTGATAGAACATGTATGATTGGAAAGGTCTGTGTCCTCAAGAATCTCATCCACGCTAAATATCGCATGAGTTACAGGTCAACATCATAAACTTTATAAGTGCTTCGTACAGAAATCCTACTGCAGCTAGAGAAAATATCTGTGGTGGGAGTTGGAAATTAAGATAGCTGAGGAAAGGTGGAGTAAAGACATGCATGTTTTAGCAGCAAGTTTAAAATTACTGTCTTTTCATGGATGGTCACTGTGACCTTTCTAGGTGACTCTTGTTTTTTCTTGCATGCAGCAGTTCAATTTCTGGCTATAAATAAAGTTTTCTTTAACTTAATACTAAAATTGCATTGGAAATTTTTCAGTAATTGATATGTTAAACCTAAACAAATTGCTAGGTAACTGAGTTCTGCTAGCCTTGAGTAAGAACTGAAATACCTCTTTGGGATTTGGGGGAGTAGGAAAATATCTTGAATTATGCATCCTAGATCACGGTTATTGATTTTTTTTTTCTTCCTGACAAAACTGAGGTTACATCCAGTTGAAAGACATATAAGGTCAGGAATTTGTCTGTATAGTTCTAGAAATGAGGATGTACAAAGTAGGAGAGGGAGTCTTTCAGAGAAACCAAGCAGGCATTTTTACTTTTCCCAGCCTCAAGTTCTTCATTATCAAAACTTCTCATTTAATTTTTGGATTTGCCACATTCTGTTTTCTGTTCCCTCTTACATCCCTTTCACTAGGCATGAAGCTGTGAAAATGTAAAAACAGTTCAAGCAGAAGCTTCAAGCCTGTGTCAGGATACATAAAGGAATATGGATGGACATCCATCATGATTTTGTCTTATAGTTGGTTGCTTTTCTGGGCTCGTATATTGTAAGTCAAATTTACACGTGTTCTAAAATGTAAATTAAATGTCTCTAAAGCAGCAGTAACAACATGCAAAAGGCAAAATTAGGCTTTAATGTTCTACTGTAATAGCACTCAGGATTGTCACCAAGCCATGATCAGCATAGCAGACAAAAAATTTAAATTAGTGCCTCAGCTCAACAACTGAGATAACTTCCTGTCTGTTTGTCTTAGATATGAAGGCATATACAGTTGTTGTGTTCTGCAGCTCCCTAGTATTCCAAACATTACCAAATGGACTCACAGCTCTAACAGGACATACACCACGGGAATGATAACCTTTGACATTATTTCCTTTTAACAAACTCAACTCAGATCTTTATGAAAACTCTGTAAAGAACTGGGAGTCGAGGAGGAAGCAGAGTCTGCCACTTACTGTGAAATGTAAATTTCTATTTTGCAGTACTAAGAAAGGAGAACCAGGATCAATGAATTTAAAAAATTACTGATAAACTGATATAATTATCCAAAGGAAAAGGTTTTAATTACAGACACTGAACACTGAATTTTAAAAGAAAAGTCCCTGGAAGTTACATGCATTTACATGACCTCTTTATATACTAATTCTCAATGGAGTACACTTACTCGAACGTTCTAGGCAAATATCTAATCATGCTTGTCCATCCATAGCAGTGGTAAACATCTTTTGGATGGAGTAGTTCTGTCTTTTTAAAAAAAACAAGCACTTCCTTTGTGAACATAAAACTCTTCTTCACTGCTGTTGCATTGCTATAATGTCTTCCAGTAGTTACAAAACTGGTGTAGTTTTATTATCAGCATGTGTCCACTTTAATGGAACTAAGATTCAGGCCACTTAGGAAGCAGATCACACTATCTACAATGTAGCATATTATTTTAAGCACTTAATGTATCCTGTCAGGATGTAGAATTTCATGTAATAGTAGGGAAAGATAAGGGCCTACATAGGACAACTCAGCTCAGTTAGATGCCTGAAGTTATTTATAAGTGTCCTTTTTTCCCTCCAGAAGAATCAGCTTTTGAAGATTTGTTTTTAAGTCAGGGATGCAGAACCTCACCTGCCACACTGACATTACAGGCCAGCTATCTCTATAGACTTGGCTTACTGTTTAACTTCCTTTTGCTTCAGGTTACTGATCAGCATCTATTACATAGCTCCACAGGGATGTTGTGAAGTTGACTTAGTTAATAATTTCTTTAGTTATTCTAATCAGCATCATTATTATTAAACAGTTTGCAATGCACTTTTTTGTGATTTTCTGCATATTTGTATATCTTTTTTCTGTCAAAATCTGCCACAGCTGTATGCTCAGCGAGGAATTAGTTTGAGTGTAAATATCCTGCTGAAGCTCCAATACTTCAGGATGCACAGAGCCTCTGTGTGTGACAGAACAAGAGGGTGTGTCTGATAGATCTGACAGCACAGAAATACTGTCTTTGTGTCTCCTGCTAACAATCCATCAGGAGTTCCAGTTACAGTGCCTTTGACTCATCTGTTCTGAGAAGAAGCCTAGCACAGACACTCTCACCAAAAGGTGTTTTAATTGTTTGATAGAATGACATTTTATTTGTCCGCTTTTGAGCTACCAAGGAATCCTAAATGCTATCTCCTAGGATGAATTTGCTCCTAATAGAGGAAATGGGTTCATTTTTTTAAAAGGTGTTGCACAATGTAGTCATAAAATACATTTTTTCTTTAAAAGAAGTTGCAAACCACCATGTTTTCCAGTAGATCATCATGCCAAAAAACAATTAAAAAAAGAACTCAGTTTAAAAAGACTTTGACCTGTCAAAAAATTATAGCTTCTATTACTGGGTGCTCCCTAGCCAACTTTATTTCAGCAAAATTTTTTTCACCCTTCTAAATGCATATAATCTTCAAATTTATTTCATTCACATAAGCTGTCTTATTTCAAGTGAATCAATGTCTTCAGTAAAGGCTTTATGATTTACAGCCAAATGTTGCTGCACAGAAGTCTTAGAATCCTGCTGTAGAATTTTTATAGCAATCACAGTCGCCAGTCAGCAGTAGTCAGGTTTTCTGTTTCCAACTCTGCTGCTTTAGAGGCAGAGAAGTAAGCCAGTCTTCCTGGTCACTCTGCTGATGTTTTCAGCAAAGCTCACTGGTGTTTTCTCTGACTCTGGGCAAGATATCCTCATATGCAGGGCACAGTCTATGTGTCAACACCATGTGTTCTGAAGACTTCATTAACTTGTTGAACTCATTCCTAAACAAGCTATGAGAAGTAAATCAAGAACTGTGGGCGTGGGAGAACTTGTTATGGCTGTGCTCAGATGCTCGCTGCTGGCCAAGGACCAGCTGAATGCCAGGAGTAAGGACCTCTGCCTGGCAGCTGCTCATGCTCATGAGTGGGGGAACTCCTTGGTGGTACTCCTTGGGTGGTACCTGCTGTCACTGCAGGTAGAGCCTGACTCTGAGACCAGAAGCATACTTTGCTTTTAGTGCCTTTTGTCAACCAATGTCTGTGTAATAACCACGAGTTTTAAATTCCTAAAGTGGAAAAAACGTGAGGATGTGAAGGCAAATAGAATCTTGGATTTAATTTCTCTGTCAGTGTTTTAAGATGGTGTGTTCTAAGGCTATTTTTTTAGTGTTTGCAAAGCCTCACAGCAGTTTTGAAGTTGCATACAAACTACTCAAAAAGGTACGCTGGTTACTGGGGGTTTAGTTTCTACTAGCAATCCTGCTAGTTTTTCTGGGCAGTCTGTATTTTATTTTATCAATTAATAGGAGCTTTTTGGCAGAAAGAAAAAATGTAAAATCAGAAGCCATTTGACATTTTTTTTGTCAAATCTATTATCAGGTAAAGCCATGGTTAGTATACTACTGAAGAAATTATTTGTACTAATGCAAAAATCAGAACTAGACATAGACATAACTGGAATCTCAATAAAAGAAAATTTTTGAAGTATTCTGTTAGCACCTTTCTGAGTGGGAACCTGTTCAAAGGCCTGGAGCACCTCTCCCATGAAAAAAGGCAGGGAGGGGTGGAGTTGCTCAGCCTGAAGAAAAGAAGTCTCCATTGAGACATTATTGTGGCCTTTTAATATAAAAAGGGTTCTTAGAAGAGAGAGAGAGAGAGAGAGAGAGAGAGAGAGAGAGAGAGAGAGAGGAAGAAAGAAAGAAGGAAGTGTCGGAAGGAAGGAAGTGTCAGAAGGCAGGCAGGAAGGAAGGCAGGAAGGAAGGAAGGAAAGGAAGGCAGGAAGGAAGGAAGTGTTGGAAGGGAGGGAGGGTAGGAAGGAGTGAGGGAGGGAAGAATTTTCTTATGATGGCCATTAGTGACAAGATAGGGGGCAATAGTTTTAAATTTAACACGGATAGATTTAGACTGGACATAATGAAGGACATTTTTATATTTGGTGCTTTGTAACAACCAACATTTACAAGGCTTTACAAGGGGGAAATAATGCCTGACAAATTTGGTGACCTTCTGTGATAGGCCTACAGGATTGATGGATAGGGACAGAGCAGAGCAACTGACATCATCTACCTGGACTTGTGAAAAGTGTTTGACTTCGTACCACTCAGCATCATCATCTTCAAATTGAAGAAGCATGGATTTGATGGATGAACCACTTGGTGGGTGAAAAACTAGCTAACAATGGCCACATACACAGAGTTGTGGTCAGTGGCTCCTTGTCCAGTGACGAGTGGTGTCCCTCCACAGTCAGCATTGTGGCAGGTACTGTTCAGTATCTTTGTTGGTGACATGGACAGTGCAATAAAGTTCACCCTCATCACATATGCTGACAACATGAAGCAGGGTTGTGCAGTCAACACATGGGAGAGAAGAGATGCCCTCCAGAGGGACCCTGAAAGGCTTGAGAGGTGGGTTTGTGTGAACCTCATGGTGATCAACAAAGCAAAGTGCAAGGTCTTTACACCTGAATTGTGGCAATCTGAGACACATCCACAGGTTGGGCAGAGAAGTGATTGAGAGGAAATCCCTGAAGAGGGATTTGGGACTAATGCTTGATGAAAAATTAAGCATGGGCCAGCAGTGTGCGCTTGCAGCCCAGAAGGACAACCCAGTCCTTGTCTGCATTTAAAGGAGCATGGCCAGCAGGCCAATGGAGGTGATTCTGCCCCTCTGCTCTGCTCTCCTCTCATCTGCTTTGCTCTGCTCTGCTCTGCTTTGCTCTGGTGAGACCCTACCTGGAGTGCTGTGAACACTCTGCAACATAGGAAGGACATGGAACTGTTGGAGCAAGTCCAAAGGAGGGCCAACATGCGGATACAAGGATTGGAGCATCTTCTCTGTGAAGACAGTCTGAGAAAGTTGAACTGTTCAGCCTGGAAAAGGGAAGGTTCTGTGGAAACCTCTTAGCAACCTTGCAGCATCTGAAGGGGGCCTACAGAGAGACTGTCTCCATCTGGAAAGGGACTCTTCATCTAGATCTGTAGTGATAGGACAAGGTATAATGGGAGCAAATTGAAAGGGGGGAAATTTGGATTGGATAGTAAGAAGCATTTTTTTACTGTGAGGGTGGTGAGTCACTGGAACAGGTTGCCCAGGGAGGTTGTGGATGGCCAACCCTGTCTCTTCAAAACCAGGTTAGATAAAGCCTTAAGCAACCTGAGGGGTAGATATCCCTGCCCATGGCAGGGAGAGTTGGGACTAGTCTTTTCCAACCCCTTAATATTCTGTGATTCTATGATTTGGATGGTGAGGCAATGGAACAGGTTGCCCAGAGACACTTTGGATGCCTTATCCCTGCATGCTGAGTTGTTAAAAATTACTGTATCTCAGGGAATTTTTTGAGGATGAAAGGTTTAGTTTGCAGTTTCATTTGGTTTTAGGTACAAAAATTGAGGGATGGTTCTGTGTAAAATGCAAAAATACAAATAATGTGCTTAATTTGAAAACCATGAGGGAGTTGGTTTTAAAAGCAAGAATGAAAAAGCATGTTCTTACACGCTTGTGTTACTGGCTTGTAAAGCAATTGTATGTTTCAGAAATCACATAAATCTCAGATGTCACAGATTACTGATGATAAGTTGCATGAAATAGAAATATGGCTGAAACAGGATGAATTACTATTCAAGAGCAGTGTTGTCTTAGAGAGGACATGACAAAACAGTTTGTGCCATGTTATCATAACATTTCTCCCCTTTTTGTCCCTTTAAGTCTTGTTAGACAGTTGTTTTTTCTAGTTGAAACATTTCGATATCCTAAGCAAATGACAGAAAAACAATATGAAATTGTTAAAGCATTATAGAATTAGTTCATTCTATTTGCAGTTAAAATGTCAAATGCAAAAGATTGGTGTAGATTGGTTGCAAGTATTTATGGACTGAGAGTAACTCAACATATGAGAGACCTGCTAAGCAGCATTTAAGTAAAACATAGTATTAATGGGCATTTTAGACTCCTGTCAATATCATTTTGGATCAAGATCCTGTAGTAGCTTAAATGGACAGATCACAATAGTTCACTAGATTAATCTAGTTAAGGAAACTGTGTGTTCCTCATTCATCTCACTGCAATTATTGCTATTTCCTGATTTAGCATTTGCTATGTGTATACAAAATATTTAATATGTGTATACAAAATATTTCAAATGCTGCTTTCACAGTATGTAGAATACAATATATAAACGGCCAAAAATATAGTAGGGAGAAAATTTTATGCAAGCCTTCTATCAGTTGAGTAAAATAGCAAGGGAGTCTTAGCATCTGAGTTACTGATGAGACATCTTGATGACAGGCAATGAAACTACAGCCTAACAAATCAAGTTTAGCTACACTGGAAATGTGTTTTTAGTGTCTGGGCCAAATTTATCTGAAGTCTGCATGTCTGAAGTCTCTGTTAGGATTTATCAACAGTAGCTATTCATATTTGTCATAGTCAAGTCAAATGGGATGTACATCCTAACTTTAGATTTGAGGATAGCTTTGTATGTAAATCAGAAAGGTACTGATTTTCAACAGCAATTTCAGACAAAAACAAGGAGATTATGAAAAAGCTGTGGAAGTCTCTCCAGCAACTCAGGCGGCCTTGTTTTCATGGTGCACTGATGAAAATGAAGGTATTGCACCAGGGATAATTAAATGGACTTTAGCCCTGAGAAATGTTGTGTCTTTAAGATGAAAACATCTTTAAGAAAGATTAAAGAGATCAGCTAGAACTCAGTATTTACTTTGTGTTGTGGGAGGCAAGTTTTTCTCTGAAACATGCCCTGCATTTGTAAGACTCTGCATATGCCTGTGATTTTGCAGAAATAAAAATGATCAATTAGTACTGCTGCCTGACTGGAGAGAGAATTCAAGACAGCTCTACCAAGGGACACTTTGGTTACATAAGGAGAACACATTTTTCAGCCCTTCAGCTGAATAAAAGTAGCAGTCTACTCCTCAGCCACCAGCTTATATTGTATCAGAGTCATAGTCACATTTTGTTTGTGAAAGATAAATACCTTTTTACAAAACAGCACAATACCCCCTCTGACATGTGTAATGAATCCTAGCAACAACTGAGCCCAGTAGCAATTCACAGCAGTGATAATGCTGAGCACATAACTGGGTAGGGGCAAGGTCTGGAGGCATTTTGCACTTGCAGTTAGCTTATCTTACTCTACAGTCATCATTACCTTTCAGACAGTGCTTTTGATTAATCTGAGTTAGAAAAGTCAACTCAGTACCTTTTGCATACAAATCAGTGGCAGTTCCAGGTGTTTCCTAGAAGATATTAATAGTTCCATGTAGACCACCAGATTATTTTTAACCTCTGGGACAGGCAAGGGCTTTGAATTGGAAATGTTTTGAACAGCCAAATGTCAGTCTGCATGGGAAAATGTAAGAGTAACCCTGTCTGCCAGGAAGTTTTTATTTCAATGAGAAGGCCTTTCAAGGAAAAAAGTATTTCTGTTTCAACTGAGAAAAAAAAACAAACAAACACATCAGGTGCAGAACTTGCACTTCACTTCTACTCTCATTCAAAAGATTTTAAACATTGAGTCATAGACAATTAACACAACCACATAACCTTGTGTGGTAATTTTTTCTCCTGGATGAAAATTCCTCCTAAATTCTGTCTGTTAAGTAATTGTTAGGGTAGGATAGAAAGTTTGCTCTGTAGATTTTATTTGAATTTTTAATGTGCATACTAGGGAAGAAAATTCTAGGGGTAAATAGCTTAAAGGTCATGTAAGTTTCCATCTGAAGGTCTCTGACTGATGGTGGCTATGTTACATGCTTTCCTGCCCTTATTTCCAGTAAAGAAAAGGTTAGGTGAGGAGAATTTTGGCTCTTTGAGCTCAGAAGGTGGGTTGAACACACAGTGTTTTGAAACTGGACATCTTGAGCTCTAATTCAATGTAAGTTGTTAACTGTCAGAAATTAAAAATGCGTTTTCCATGGGCTAGCTGAAAAAAATTTCTTTTCATGAAAATTTAATCACTTGCTTTTTGAATGTGCTGTGCAGAGTAACTGTGTGCAGATACAAACTATGTGAGTTAAGACTCTTGTTCCTCCCACTGACCTTCTGAGCAGGCAGAAGGATTATTAATTAAAACTTTAGTGTAAGAACAATCTTATGTCTTCACAGATAGATATGCACTCATTATCAAATGCAGTGTTTGCAAGATGACATCTAAGACTAAGACATTTCCATCACATGAATCTTCTTCACAATTCATCTCAGCTCTCCTTGACTTCTTTTGTCTGCACCACCCAGATACAGAAATAGGACATCGCCTTCCCTATCCGTTTGGTTTTTGAATACATAAAAGAGAATTCAGAAGGCTGAACAAAGGCCAAATTTATTTCTTTTCATATATTTTAGTTCTGTTTCATTTTGGAACACAGTGCTTGCCTCATAAGGCAGAAGAGCTGCATGTAGTTGTCTCCAAAGGAACATTTCCATGTTATGTGCACTTTGGTTTGGGGCTCATGGGGAAGGAGGTGGGAAGAAAACCAGTCCCTTACACAGTCACTACACCTTGCTGTATTTTTCACTGAATAATCCTTTTCAGCTGGAAATTTCAGATAGTATTAGATATTTGGAAGATGTGATCCTTAAGCTTTCAGCTGTATTTGTTTGAGAAGGCTGGGGGTTTTTCAGTGGAATCCTTTGAATTTTAGTTTGGCAATGAATAGAGATTGCTCTCACAAACCCTCTACAACATGCAGTTGAAAGGACTTACAATAACCATGCTGCCTTGCATTGCTGGTAAAAATAGCACTTACAATTTTCTGGGGGTTTCTGTGGTAGCAAAGAAAACTAATTTACTAATATTTTCAATCTAAACTCCTCTTGTGGAAGCTGTTTTCTTCCACCTTCTGCTGTCAGAACTTTATCAAGAGCACCAGTTTGTCACAATGGAACATCATGGCTAGCAGCTCTTTCAGTTCATCAAAACCCTTTCGAAAGTCTCTGCTTCAATTGGAACAGCAGCCAAAAACACACATCTGATTCAGTAAGTGCTTTTCACCCACTTCACACAGACAGCTTTAGGGAGATGGTCGATCTACCTGGTTGGTTGGCCAATGACAAGCATACTGTATACAGGAACAGGAGCGCATTCACATGTTCCTTATACTCAGGGAAGTTCACAGAACACAACAGTTACAAAATGGTCTGCTCCTTCTCAAATTTATTGTCTCAGCTTCCTTGAATACACATGGATGTGTTTGGTATTTGAGTAATGGAAGTAAACTTCCTATCATTCATTATGCTTAGCCCTTTGTCATACAAGAGGGCTGAGCTAAATTAAGGCACGTGGACAAAGGGCAGTCAGAGGCAGTTTTAGTCACTGGCATTCTGTAGTTGTCATGGTAGGGCAAGGTAGGTAGTGCCTCATGCCACTTCTGTAATAAAGCAGTGAATAGATTTGTCAAACAAATTAGATACAGTCATTATTGTTCCTGGCAATGAGATTTTGGAGCTTTGAGTGAAAGTAAGGAAGAAGAGAAAAAGATGTAACTCCCGCTAGGATGTGACATTCTGGAGTTAGTCTATGATGAAACCCAAAGGTTTATGCTATAACAGTATCCGTTCTGTTTATACCTTTGCAGTGAGCCACCTTTATGGGTTTGGACTGATGGATGCTGAAGCAATGGTGACAGAAGCAGAAAAGTGGACAACGGTGCCTCCACAGCATGTGTGTGTGGAGAACACAGATCGGCAAATCAAGTAATACCCGCTACCAAAACTCTTGCTGGCATAAACTTGTGGAAAGAAATTGGGTATAATTTACCCCTCCCTTGTATTGTGTACAATGTATCATTTTTAAAGCCATACCGGGATTCTGTCACATTTATGGATGTAGTGTATGGGAAATGGCCCTAGTTTAAAGAACATTGCAGAATGTGAAGGTGTAAAACAGGCCAGACTGGGTAATGATGGATTTTTATGTAGACAATGCATCAAAGAAGAAGAACATTTGGTTGAATGCATTTCAGTCACTTTGCAAGAAGACTATAGACTTACCAGTCAAGGATGTAACAATCAAATATGCTTTCCATACTGTATGATGTTGTCTCTCTCCAATAGACTTAGGAGAGTCTCTAGTTCAGAGGCCAAGATTAAACTGCTTTTCACTTGCTAAGATAGGGTCTTTATATAACCAGGCTTAAGAGCAAAAGTCTGTTATGTGCACTCCATGGATATGGAGACAGCATCAAGCTCAAGGCACACTTCCAAAGCATTAAGAATATTGTTTGATAATTATATTTGATAGGCTTGATCCATAACTGGTATAGTCTGCAAGGATGTTGTGCCAATTTAAACCAGCTGAGTCACATGCCTTTTGGTACAGTTAACATGTAATACTTGCTCTTACATAAGTGAGGACTAGCTATGCCAGGCATTTCCTGGGGTTTAGCAACCAGCTGTGATCCAATGACAATCTCAGCAATTCTCAGCTGGCCACTAATCCACAATAATGCTCTGTCCCACAGGCTTATTGCTATTTTACCTTGTGTATGTGCTTAACAGAGTTGCCATTAGCCATTATATGCAGTAAATTACCCTGCAGTGGTGTTTTCGACTAGGAAGTACCTGTCAAAACTAATGGTTATAGGCTCCTGACTTCTCAGTTGTCCAAATGTCATTCTCTACTAAGCAAGAGATGGGGTTGTGTGTTTTACACAATAAGTGAGAAATGCTGATTTTGTTTGCTATGCTTCTATTATAGAACAATACGACCTGACAGCATTGTCCGTTCCATTTACAAAGCCACTGGCTGTTCAGATAATCCTAACCACCATGTGATCTACTTGGAGCATGTTGTTGTGCGTATCACTATTACTCACCCTCGACGTGGAGACTTGGCAATTTACCTAACCTCTCCTTCTGGAACTAGGTCACAGCTCTTGGCCAACAGGTATAGTATGACAACCCAATTTCACAGTAGTCAGTATGTAGAGCCTGCATTGAGATGTCAGTGTCAGTAAAGAGCAGTCAAGTCATTACAGCAGGTAGAAGACCCAGGCTAATTATTTTTTCTTATAAAGATGGAGAGAGTGATGTACAAATGAACTCAGAGATGACAATCTCAGTAGAAAAATAGTGTTGAACTCCAAGACAAAGATTAATCAATTTCAATAGTTCTTGTGTGGTTCACGATTTATTAGATAGCTAGAAAATGTGAAGAAAACAGACTCAGTGTTCATAAGGAAGCTGAATCAAAGTGTTCGTACATATCGCCACTAATTTTTTGTTTTTCTCTTCTCTTATCCTTTTTTTTTTTTTTGATAGTGGTGAATATCAGTGTATATTTATCAGTGAATATAGTGTATATTTACTACTTTTTTTAAAACCCCTGATGTTACCTGTTTCCAAATCCTTTTTTTCAAAGTAAACATACTCAATCCATGTAAGGCTCATAGTAGGACAACTCTGAGAAGTAGCACTAGCACTTGAAATTAAAGGGTTCATTTGTAAATTGCAAATTGAAGTTTTTAAAAATTAGTCATCGTCTTCAAAAGTTTTTAAAAGTTAGATATCACTGCAGTGATGGATACTTGCTCTCAAATGTCCAGCCATTTTTACAACAGCTACTAAGAAAGATTAATCTTTTTCCTCATCCACTGTGTTATGTTTTTGGAGAAACTGTCACAGTGCACCAAAAGGTATTTTTTTTTCCTTCTGACTGAACTCAGACAATTATCTCTTTGTCCAATGTATAATTTCCAGCATTACTGCAATTTATGCGGTAAATTCTTGCTAAGTGGAGGGAGTCATTAACAAACTGAAAGACTTCTCAGTGATGTTTCCATTTCTCCAATCTACTAGCAGAAATTTTCTTCAAAGAAAACACTGGCAGTCTTTCCCATGTAAATCTCACTAAATCCGTTGTCAAGAACTTACCAGAGATGGTTAAGGCACCAATAAGAAAACATAAGAAAATTTTCCAAACTACCCCAGTTCCAAATGTGCAAATAAGTTACATTTACAGTAAGAAATGCTTGTATGCTTCTCTGACTAGCTAAAAATCTTCCTGACAGGACCACAGTATGATAGATAATTCTTTTTCCTTGATGACTTGATTTAGAGAAAGTAATTCTCCTAGACTTAGAGCATGGCTCCCACAGAAAAGCTGATGTTTACTGATGTTATGTCTCAGAAACTGCAAAAAACTGCCATCTATCAAACCTGTATTGTGAACACTCCTCTGCCATCATGCTTAAGTCGTCTTCACAAATGTTAATATCCCTACTCCTACTCTTCAGGCTTTTAATGAATTCAGAGTGGCCTGCTTTCTAGACTGCTTTTCATCCATGCTCAGCCAGAAATGCTGATTATCTAGCTCTGGAGACTTGCATGTTCTCCTGTATCTCAGTGATAGAAGGACTTCTATTTCTTCTTGAAACAAAGAGCCTGTTTTGGAGACAGGTGGACTTGGTTCTGATTTAAGTGTGAATGGATGCATTAATTAGAGATTATGTTAAATTAAAAGAAAAGGTAAACTGAAAATATTCTTCAAGCTGTAGACAATAATTCAACAAATGGAGCTAAAGTAGTCCTGGAAGTTTGGGGTCCTCTAGAATATCTCCTGTGAGTCACAGGTTGCTGATACAGCACATAGGTACACATATCTGTATCTTCCTGCTGCACAACTGCACCGAAGAAAGAATCTGTCCTCTGCTAACCAGAGCGAGACAGGTTTCTCTTATTTGTTATGAAACAGGCTTTTTTTTTTTCTGTTTGAAGAAATCCTTCTTTAGTTTTCTCTTCCATTTTCATGCAGTAGTTCTTCCTCAGTTCAAAATGAAAAAAACATGAAAGTCATCCAACTAGGTATCCAAACAAAACAATCTTGTGTAAACCCAGTGGTCTTAACACAGCTAACTTTTGGCTCTAGGCATTCATGTGTTGCAGCTGACTCACAGCAAGTGGGAAACACATTCCAGTATTCACAGTTCACCTCTGGTGATGATTGGTGTGTGGAATAGGTACAAAACTTAATTCTGTCAGTGTCTTTGTAACCCCTGCACCTTAAAAGTAATTATTTTCTGTACATGCTGTAGAGAAAGGGAATGCAAATATACGTAATAAAATAAGGGGATGTTCAGCTCTTTCTTATGTGATAGTATCAGAGGGCTAAATGGAAAACAAACTTGAAAGGCATTTTCATGTTTTGTCACTTCCCAGAAAACAAATTATTCCTGACAGAGCTCATAGAGTCTCACCAGAAATTCCCTTCCCATGCAAACTTCAGAAATATACTGACTTGCTATCACACTGGGCTGATGGGCTACTAAACAACACTAGGCTACTAATGTTAGGAATAAATGTATTTTGCAAGGTCTAGGTCTGAAATACCTGGAGCCTTCCCGAGCCCTTTCTTAGGGTAATGTGAGGAGTATGAACACAATACTTTCTGAAGTGTTGTTTCAAGGCTTACTTTATTTGGCCTTTCTGTAGGAGTCGTACAGCTTAGAGGTAGTAATTTCTTGAAATGAGGAATATGCTGTGTGTTGTTGATGTATATGTTTTAGCATCATATTATAAAATACAACTGAAATAGGATAGTTATTATTCTCTAGTATGAAAGGTTAGTTAAAAGGCATTTGATTTTTCAAGTATCAATAATACTGAATATCAGTGAATAAATTCATTCAGCTGTAAGCATCCATGCAGAGATACATTGACAGGAAATAGTCTGTTTTTTCTGCTATAGGCAAAGGCCCCAGAGGCTGTTGTACATTGCTACTACCTGACTGAGATATTTTTCTGAGACGTACAAGACTTTTTAATGCACATGTACAGGATTAATAGCAGCAATACCAGCTGTTTTTACTGAAACCAGTGAAAACCACATTGCTTTACAGTTACTCATCTGGGTTTAATTTGAAACAGTTTGCTTGGTAAAATGTTTTTAAGTGCAAAAGGTATATTTTACATGTGCACTTCTCCACCAATTCTGGAAGAAAAGTCATTGTGTGTAATTTCTGGTGCATTGACAAGTAGGTCCCTCAAGGCAATATTTGGCCTTTTTTCTGCATATTTTATCCTTAATGTTGGCATCCCCTAAAATGACTTCAGTAAGAAAACTTGTTAGAGACGATGTGGATTCCTTTGCAGGCATTTGGTGGATAACACTGTCACTGGTTTAAGCCTTATGTGCATTCTTCAAAATCTGCATTACAGAGAACATCTGCTTTGTTGTTTGGAAAGTACTAAACATGATTACATTGGATGCACTGCAGCAGAGGAAAATACAGGCTGGAAGAGTATTGGCTGGTGTGAGGATCAGGCTATAGAGCTAAGTCCATAGGGGAACAGTATCCCCTTCTCAAAAACAATTGGCCAGTGGATTTGGCAGTGTGGGTTTCTGGGTGTTTTTTGAGACGTACCAAGGTCAGTTTTAACAAGTATTCAGTACAGGCAGGCTATGGAGGAGAAGCTAGATACAAAGGGAGTAGGAGAAGTGAACTTAGGGCTCATTTGTCTCCCACTGAAGTCATGGCTTATTTAATTCTTGCCCTTTAAATTTAAAGCAGCTGTTGCCATTTGAACTGCTTAACTGAAATATTTCAGCCACATGTGGCAACTTTCCAGGCCACTAGCTTCATAAGCTTATATTAAGCTGGTATTAATAATACTTCTCTTCAGTAACAAAAGAATGTATTTCATGACCATCTTTTTCCTATCGTGAAACCTTAGACAATCAGCAAATTTTAATAATATTCCTCCTCTGTAGAACTCTTAGACCAAAACCAAGTTATTCTTATCTAATCTTACTCAACTGTTTGCTTCACAAAACAAAACCTTGGTGATCCGAAGTAGAGGAAAACTTTCTTTATTGGCATGCATCTTTTTTGCAGCTTACATGTTATACTCTAATATTAAACAAAACTAACATTTTATGTCTCCTAATGTGATGAAACATAAGGACCAACCTTCATGCTGAGTTGCACTAAAAAGGTCTCTGAGGTGGTAGTAACCCAAGTCTGCAATGAGCTAACAATAATCCTATGCCTGTCCTGTATGTACAGGGTGAAACAGTTCTTGGAGGACTATTTCTTCCAACTCATACTTGCTATGTTGGTTTTTTTTTTTTATTCATGTTAGCAATAAATAAATAGATATCCCACTACTGAGCAGCTGGCTGACCAGTGGAGTGTGTAGAGCTCCACAGCCTGACATGTCTGCAAGTAATGATGGATCATTTAATGTGGATATGTGTAGTTCCTGGGGACAAGCTCTCCACTTTTAAAGACCGTGATTGCCATACTAGCATATATACATGTAGTGCCAGCCACTATTTCAGGCTGGCAGGCATTGTACACTGTTTTTCATGTTGCTCCAAACAACTTTATCTTGGTAGTTCAGAGATATCCATTGTTTCATAAAACTAACTGTGACAACCAGATGTAACATGGAAATGAAAAAAAAAAAAAAAAAAAGTAAAGCTGTGTATACAAATACTTCAAATATGTTTTCTTTCTGGACGTTTCCACATCCAGAAATTTTAAGTGGACTTTCACATGTAGGTAAGAAAGCTTCTGAAATACCTAATGTGTTCTCTGACCATTTCTTTTTTTCCGAATACTTCAGTGCAGATGGGCAGTAGGGTCTGGCTGAGGCTTTGGTTAAGTCAGTTTGAGCTGTCTGCTGTTTCTCAGGGGCTACACCTCACAGGGAGCTGACAATTCAACCCTGTGGAGAAGAGCTGCTTTAAGGAGGATAGTTGACCAAAGCACTTTCAGGTACGCAGCTTGGAAAGGCGCTATGAATATACTTGAAGTCTTGTGGCCTCATGCAGACTTCTGGGTGAGGACCACTTGCCCATGGTTGCCAGTTTGTCTGCTGGAGCACATCATAACAAAGACTGCTGCTGTAGGAGAAGAAAATTCCTATCTCTTGCCAGCTACTCCACTGCAGCCACAGCCACTAGCTAGTGCAGAGTTTCAGGCTCTTAATGAATTTAGTTCAGTATACAACCATTGCTGTCAGTCAGGTGCAGCTGCACCTTCTCAGCTGAAACAAATAATCTTGGTAACTGAAATAAAGCTCCTTTTATGTTTTTTTCTTATTGCTCATGATGGGTGATGCTCATGTTGCTAAACAAATACGCTACCTTCACTGCCTTTTCTCACATGAAATGAAAAATTGAAACAAATTCTTCCGAGCATTTAGGAAATTAAAGACTCTTTGCAGAAAAGCTGACACACTTGTTTGTTGGGTTTTTAACGCTATTAGAAAGTGGCTAATTGCCTTTCTCTGTGTCTAAAGTTTGACTACAGATTAATATTTCTGCTTTAAATTATGTTCTTAAAGAGAAAGGTTACGCAATTTTTAGGCTGAAGTGGCGGCAGTGGAAGAGACCAAACTCTTGAATTTGTTTTAAGAAAAATAAATGTTTTATTCTACACTGTGTAACATATATTCTTATCTAGACATACATATAGTATGTGATGAGTACGGCATAAAACTCCTCAGAAAGAGAGAGCCGTTTTTTGGTAATGTAATGCTATTCATTGTAAAAAGCAGCTTACAATTGTATAGTCAATCATGCAGTCACATCCACTCCATGTTGAGTGTTCTGTTTCTAAGAATGGTCCCCTGAGTAACTGAGTAAAAGAACAGGCATTCTTTTGTGGTTATGCTAGCAAATAAGTTTTGAAAATTCAAATATTGGCAATCACTTTGGTCTTTAAAAACATGTTACATTCATGAGTACAGGTATATGATCATGGTCATCAAAAGCTATCAGATTATTCTAGTTATTTTCTTTAAGTATTTTAGTCTATAATAATCTGTAATAGTCAATTAGCAATTCATCAGACCCATGTCCTGAATTTTATTAATCCATTAAAATCTGTGTCATATGTGTGTCTTTGATAGGAATTTTGACAAATTACAAAATTAAATTCTGGACTGGCTGCGTGCTTCTTAAAAGATCCTATGTGTTGCTTTCTGAATAAGAAATGCACAGATGAACCTTTGATCACTTAATTCATTTGTTTAACACCATGTAAAGTGAAATCCTTGTATTGCCTCACGGTTTCTTCGATTTGAGAGTTTAGTGCATAAACAAAGCAAAGCAAAAGTACTTGGACCATTTCGTATGCCTAAAATGTATTCACAGACTCAGAGTCAGTATGTTTCTGCTTTGTTTTTCACTATTCTTTTGAGCTGTCTGTAGCTTTTTGACTTTGTAGAATGTATGTAGAATGTTTTGTGGAAACACAGTTCATACGTTCAAAGATTCCAATTTGGACCTTATTTTATAAAATCCAAATCTTTCCCAAAGAAGTATTCTTTTAAAAAAATACCCAATTTTCTCAGAAATATCGTTACCAGATTTTCCCCATTTCCATGGATGGAGCCTTGCAATTCCAGTCACAGTATATTTCAGGTAACAGTGTTTTTAAAAATACGATATATGGGGGTTTTGTCTCTTCCATCCAAAATTACTTAAAAGAATTATTAAAATGGAAATGCAACAACAATTTAAAATTTCAAAACAAGAAACACCTATTTATACAAAAAGTGCTATGGAAAATATCAGACTAATTACAGTAAATATAAAGAGAAACTCATGTTTCTAATGTATATGAATAGGAGTTGAGTGAACATAAAATTTATAATTGCACAGTACTTGTATAATACTATATAATTTAGTTCCTACAATGGCAAAGATAAATACTGGTGCCTTGTTGCATTGACAGCATGTTTAGAAAGTAATACATTAGCTATTGGAAAACAACAGTATGGCAATTTGAATAACAGTTGGAAATAACCCACATCACTTAAATTGAACATACTTGCATGCAAATTCTGGATAATGACTGTGTAATAATTTCTACCATTTCAGTAAATGGTATGTGCTATACCTTTGTGAGATCTGCTGTATTCTCACAACTGATTTAACAGTGACATGAAACAGGCCCATTCTGACTGTTTATGTCAACATAAACACTTACAGGCACACTCACAGAAGCACAGAACTGTATCAGAAGGAAATCTCACATAATTATCAGTGAAAATTAATTCCAATGTATATTTTAATTTAATTTTGTAAGTGCTAATAAATTATACTACTGTTACAGGTATTCATTTAAAATGGGAAAAGGTAGCCTGAACTGAATGGCAAGCTGAAGGTGAGCCAGCAGTGCCCTGGCAGCCAGGAGGGCCAAGCGTGTCCTGGGGCATCAGGGACAGCACGGCCAGCGGGCAAGGGAGGGGATTGTCCTGCTCTGCTCTGGGCTGGGGCAGCCTCACCGACAGCGCTGGGGACCACAATGTAAGGATATAAAGCTATTACAGAGTGTCCAAAGGAGGCTGCAAAGATGGTGAAGGATCTGAAGGGAAAGCCATACATGGAGTGGCCTGTCACTTGTCATACTCAGCCTGGAGACTAAGGGGAGACTTCATCACAGTCTACATCATCCTTATGAGGGGAAGTTGAGGGGCAGGTACCGATCTCCTCTCTGGTGAGTAACAGGATCTGAGGGAATGGCCTGAAGTTGTGTCAGGGGAGTTAGGCTGTATATTGGGAAAAGGCTTTCCACCCAGAGGCTATTGGGCACTGGAACAGGCTCCCCAGGGAAGTGATCACAGACCCAAGCCTGACAGAGTTCAGGAAGCATTTGGACAATGCTCTCAGAGACATGTCTAATTCTTGGGGCTGTCCTGTGTAATGCCAGGAGTTGGATTTTGATGATACTTCCTCACTCAGGATGCTCTATGATTCTGTGATTTTATGTTTGAAATGAGAGCATGAAAATCAGCTTTTGGCTGAGCCCTGTGAAGTGCACCACTCATGTAGGTTCATACAGTTTCTATTGCAAGAAGTGCAGGACACACAGTACCTGACCCTCTGCCTCTGAGTGACCAAACCTTCCATCAAGAACTGTGGCATTTTTTTCCTATCAGTGTGGCAGGAATGTACCTAGACAAGCATCATGTTTTCCTGTTTACTGAACTTCACAACCTTTTGGGAATGAAGCTTGAAATTAGCTTAGAAAAGAACAGATTCACATGAATTCAGTTATAACATTTATGATGTCTAATGCTAGGTTTTTCTCTGTTTTATGGAAAAGCATTTTCAATCAATTGTATTTTCTACTGTGGGGATTCTTGTCTTTTAAAAATATTTAGTCAGAGCTATTACCAGTGTAGTTTTCACAGATAAAGATCAAATTGAAATAGTGATAAATATTACACACACATATGTAATGTATACACATGCTAGTATTAATTGACATGCATACATATCTCTGTATATATATACACAAATATATAAAAATACATACATGTGAATGTATAGTTATATATGTATTTTTTAAACTTGAGGCATGTGATTTTATTGGAGACAACAGTCCTACTTAAAGTGCTCTTCTCATCAATAGTTTTGCCAATATATAGTACCAAGCAACACACTGTGAGCACTAGTTATGGTTTGACGCTGGCACAAGGCTAGTGCCTTTATGAAGATATACTGTCCCTGGTGTTTCCTGTGAGATGTGATTAAAAACAGAGCAAAACAGTTTCTAATTTAGAAACAAAAGGAAATAAGAACTTTATTTACTTATAATATGTAAAGAAGACACACACAGAAGAGGATGAAAACTTTAAAAAACACTCCTCCCCCCACCCAAGTTCTCAACACAGTGAAACAAACTAAAAATTCTCAGTCAAGTTATTACTTTTCAGATAATTAATTTTTAGTCCATTACCCCCCTTCTGATAATCAGCACTCAGTTCATTAAGGAGAGATAGGAGTCCTTCTTGCACCATATCGTGACTTCTTTTTCTATGTCCAGTGTTCTCACTACTGTGCATGGACCAGAACTGTTTCTAGGGTTTTTCTTTTTTAAAGATGTTTTGGTTAGTTCTAAAAAACAACAGTTTCTCAAATCTTGGGACACCAGTCCCCCCAGTTTCACCCCCTGGGGCCAGGGGCCTTGAGAACAAGAGATCTTCCTCTCATCTCTGTTCACACTACTTTTCTACTGTCTACTTTTGGCTCTAAGCCAATATTTCTCTCCAGATGTAGTCTCTGTTACAGAAAAGAAATGATTTTGTCCATGGCTATACAAGAAAAGTCCAGCCAAAGACCACTCCATCATCTCCTCCCACCTAGGATTCTTTTCAGTATTCTCTAACAATCTTCTACTTGCACGAACTTTCATCACCTTTGCTCAGTGCTCTATCTTCTTTCTTCAGATTCAGGAGGATTAGTATTTATAAAGTTTCCATCATTTACGAAAAGGGTTAAAACTTTGGACTGTGCCTGCCCAGAACTCCCATGGCATCTTCTCGCGCCACCCCCTCTTCACTCCTTGGGCCGTGCTGCCCGGCTGCCGATATCAAATTTCAAGGTGGCACAGACACAGTCTCTCTCTCTCTCTCTCTCTCTCTCTCTCTCTCTCTCTCTCTCTCTCTCTCTCTCTCTCTCTCTCCGGAGGGGGGAAGGAGGCTGCCTGATTCCTCTCCAGGTTCTTGTACTCTCTCCACCCTTCCATCCTGCAGGATCTTCCTCTCCCCTCTCTGCCCAAGGCTCCAGCCTACCTCGCCCAGCCCAGCTGGGCAGGGGAGATCCGCCCGTCCTCAGGGACCGGAACCAAGAGAGAGTTCTCCTGGGAGCCCTCTGCTTTTAACCTCCTGTGTTCTCAGAGGTGGATCCTTGTCCTCAGTGGCCACACCAGGTGCCAATATTCAAACCTGAGCACTCATTGGTTTGACCACTGAATCAAAAAAAAACTCATTTCCTTTTCAAACCACTACAGCACTAAATAATAAAATGTGAATTCTCTTGTGCCTAATCTCCTGTCAGGAAGGGTCCTCCTTCTCCTTCTCACAGGGGATCACAATCACATTGCAGTATCTGAAATGGGTCCCCCTATACTAGAAATTATCATAATCCAGGCCTAAGTTCTATTGTCTTCACCTGCAGCCTAAGTAATTAAATTACGGTAATGATGTTAGTTAGATGAAACCATCAGATGCCATTAGTGTCTGAATTTTACCCATACTAAATCCTGTGAAGTGTTTGAAGAGGGTGATACCTTGCTTGTTTGAAGATTGAGGCCAGTGTCCCAGTTACATATTACTTCCCCACATTATTGAATCACTATTGTCTTAAACTTATTAGTTGTTATTGAGTTTAAACCCCTTTTAAACTATCCCAATCCAAAGTCAAATGTTACTGAAATTTTCCAGCTTACAATTTATTTGTATTTACATCATGCTGTTAAAGCAATGGAATTCTGTATTACATGCATTTTTTCCAAGACTCATGAATCCTATTAAATAGTATTAGAAATAATGGTATTTTTGCAATGGATTTGCTTGCCATTCTCTTTTTCATTGTAAAATCATGATGACATGTAAAGACTCTCTTCCATCAAGCAACAAAGAACTGTTGAATGTGCTTGAAATACACGTGAGAAAATCATCATGAAGGTACAAATGAACAAACTGGCTGATTAGTGTATTATTCAAGAGTTTACACACTTGAAGGCATAGCTCCCCAGGAAAAAAAGTTTGCCTTGAAATAACATCATAATTTGTTTTAGGCTATTTGATCATTCCATGGAAGGATTCAAAAACTGGGAGTTTATGACTACTCACTGCTGGAGTGAAAAAGCAGCAGGTGATTGGATCTTGGAAATCTGTGACACTCCATCTCAGCTGAGAAATTTCAAGACTCCAGGTAAGACTCTAACATTTATTTGGGCTGTGTGAATTCTGAAAAGTGCTTGCTGTTCTCCACCTTTTATTTACAGCTGGAACATCTCACTGGTTTTAGTGTGAAGCCATAGCTGGAAAGAGCATTATTCTAAATTTAATTTATCAATGCATTTTTCATTTTTATGTTAATGTTATTTACCTTTCAAGAAACATGGTTCACTTTTATTCTGAACTTATTTCTGTGGGTTTTTTAGATTATTTTCTCCCAAAAAAGTACAGATCAGCATCACTCAATCACTGTTGGTAGATTGAATGAGAATTTTAATTCTCTATTTCTACTCTCCTTTAGCTATGTCATGTTCTGATAGCCAGTCTAAATTTTTCAGAAAGGTTCTTTGTCCAGCCATCAAATCGATTGTCCTATTGCCTGACTCACTAGTCTACATAACCTGATATTAGTTTTTTAAGATAGTAAACCAGCAATCATAAGCCAAAATTTGAAAAGCTTTTACACAATATTTGGTTGATAAGTTCCTAAGGAAGACCAAGATAAAGTATGATTTTCAAAATTCCTGGGCAGAAAACATCTAGACTATGGTAACTTTTTACACCATGACCAGTGTTATTTAAATACTAGCAGTATTATGTGGTTAACTTAAATGCAGAATTTTGAACATCTTGCTTATCTTCCCTGAGAGCTCTGAAAGGAAACACCAACATTGCCAGTGTTTTAAATTTCACTTTATCACCACTGATTGCTTCTCACTGTAGCTTTCCAGTCATGAAAGGTTCTTAACCAAACAATGGTAAATGCACCACTAAATGAAAAACAAAGTTTCCAGTACACTGAATAAGGGGTACTCACTAAATGTGTTTGGAAAAGCAGCCATAGAGTATATTCAAAGCTGGTCAGGGATTCAGGAGGAGGTTGTGTGTTTGGGGGTTTTGTTTCATTTTCAGTGCTTTAGAATTTGATAGATAGAAGGTATTAAGAAGCAAATAAGTAATTTAATTTTAATCAGATTACTGAAAAGAGAAAAAAAAAAATCACATATTTTCAACTCCATTTTACACTTGTTATTCCTGACACATCCAGGAACATCTCTGGTGTGAAGGACAAGTTAGGGTAGCTCTTCACCTTTGTGTGTACTGGAACACCTTGGTTCATCCAACAGGCGCGAAGGACAGCCACAGAGCAACACATTTCAGCTATTTCTCTCTTCTCTTCCCTAACACACACCTTGCAACCAAAATGGAGCCATTTTGCAACCTTTTAATCTGGGCAATTCTTCAGCTATATTGTACAGGCCTTTTACATCACCAGGAGGTCTCAAAGTGGCCTGCTACATTTCTAGCTTTACACTTCAAGACTTGTTCCTGCACACTCCTGCACAGTACAGTTACATATATAGTTGTATAGGTTTATTGATTTCAAAACATTATATATACTCTCTCAGTGCTACAGTAGCTAATCTAATGTGACCGATTTCCTTTCCTCCATCAGAACTAAGGCCTAAAGATGCAACTCTGGAAGAAAAGGTGCAGTTAGACTAAGGGTTTGGGAGAAAGTAGGTCTGCTAAACTAAGTGGAGTGGAGGAAGCTGATCTACTGAAAGAATCCTGCTGGAGAGCTTATCCTCTACTTTGTTTTAACCCCAGTGTGAAACACTGCTTGAAACTAGTTTGGTTTTTATGTGCATTTGGTTTTCACGAGATGCAGTGTAATTGTGAATTTGGATCCTGGTTCATTGTATACTGTCTAGTAATGTATCCCCCATCTTTCTAGAGCAGTGGTTGCCCTCTGATGAAAGCTGTCCAGTAACTTCTGTTCAAAAAGATTTGGAAGTGCCTGCCATATATTAGTGGTGGATAAATTCAGCTGTTTGGGCATATCGGGATTAGTCTCTGCACTGAAGAGAACATGAAGTAAACAAAAGGTGCTTAAACATAATTTATGCCTGGTGCCTCTCCAGTTCATGGTGCCACTCCAGTTTACCACCATAGCCTGCAGTTTATCACACTGATATCATCATCATGCCTGTTTCTTTTTTGTGTTCTGTGCATGTGTTTGCTCGACTCTTGAAAGGTCTTTTAATTAAGAGTTGCCATTTTTCTGTAATCAAATTAAAAGGAAACGTGTCATCATATCTCTGCATTGACAAGGTAATGCCACATCTGCTACCTGAAAAGAAATGAAGAGTCCAGTTCATAAAAGTAGTGCATGTGATTTCTACATTTAATTCTGTGGAGTTTATGGAGGTGGATATATGTTTGTTCTGAAATATTGCGATATACCCTTTCTTCTGTAGATATAACATGAGACCTTTGTTACACATCCTAAATGCAAGCAGGGGAAGGATTATTCTAGCCAGACTAAATGATGGAATCAGCCAAAAATGGGGAAATAAAGATTTTGGCTTAAATATGCATACTTTGTTTATTCATTATAAAAGTGTGCATGTATGTATATATGCTTAGTTATCGAAATATTTTCATTGTGCAAATTAAACCTGCCTTGAGGCAGTCTTCATTTATTTGCTGGGAAGTCACATGAATTTTTCTCCTCCTTATTTACTGAACCATTCCTAAAAGGCAGCTAATCTCCTGAGAGACCCTACATATTCCCCTTGCTGCCCTTTTACATTATATATACATTCAGAGTAACAATCCTTCCTGCAGTGATGTTAGTACAAGATCTTCTGTATGTGTAAAATCCAAACACAATATCCTATGCCTTAGGAGGATCTTTACCTGTGGTTATTTGTAGTAGGTTCTTGCAAATACTTTTACCAGTGTTCTGGGAGAAATAAAAAAATTTGGGAAGTTGAGTGAGTTTTGGCTTATAATAAAAGGATCCGAATAACAGAAAAACACACTTTGAAAAAATTACATCCAGTGTATTATGGTTTGTATCCTCTAGAAGCAGGTTAAAACACAACAAAAGGCAGGGACAACATGAAGAAGCTGTGTCTTTGAATGGGCTGTAGAAATGCCTGCACATCTGTTTAGAAAATTATCTCCCTGTGTGACTTATTTTTCAAAAAGAAAAGTGACATTAAGGACACAGTTGGATCAGTCAAAGGAACATCAAGATGTAATTTGATTCCCACATGTCTTTGGAGGAAGAAAATACATTATTTGGGTCTTTTTAATCCAATGGATCTTTAGGAGTTACATGTAGGAAAAGACAAATTGAAAACAAGGAGTATCCAGTTTTACAGCCAAGATAAATAGCCAGTAGTTTGGCAGCAGGCATGGTAGGTTCATCAGCAGTTAATTTTTAAAATCAAGATCATGTCTCTTCAAAGAAAGTAATAGTTCAGATCTGAAAAGTTGAAAGCTACTGTGTGATACAAGTGCCATGTGATATAGTTTGTAGTTTCTACTCAAAAACTGAGTATAAAGCAGAGAAGGTTTCATATGATATGTAGGAATTTTTGTCTCAAAAAAATTAAATTGGATTGGCAAGTGACATAGAGATAACAGAGATTCCCATCTTCAGCCCTAGTATAAACTATTAAAAGAATTTGTTTATGATCTGTGAGGTAGTATATTTGCTTATTGTTGCTTACTGCTAAAAGTATGCATGTATAAGCAGAGAGATACTTGTCTTTGTCATGTAAGTGGAGGCTACCAGATGACATTGGGGAAAATACAGGAAATCACTTGTAAAGGTCAAATTAATTTGATTGTACAGATTGAAAAAGTCCAAGTAAACAATATATCAAATTATTGAGTATGATTATAATGACATAAGAGAAAGATTGCTTGAATTTAATTTTGCATGAAGTATACTTCATTATTTTTTTGAGAAACATCATACCTGAATTACATTTCCCACTAAATAATAGTTCTAGTTGTGAAGAGTTTTAACCACAGAACAGCTTCCAAAACAGGATCATTCAAATTCTCCTTGCTTCTGATTTCTCTTCGTTCTAATGAAAATTTGACATTTGCAACTAGCTATTCCAGCACAGCTTAACATAACCAAAATGATGGGCTGATACCAAACTTAGGTTGCACCTTTTCAAGCAGGAATGTGGTTTTTATGTGTCTGTACTTTAGGCATTGTTTCAGGCCGAGTGCTTTTGCTCTTTCTCTAAATTTATTCACCTGGTAGTATAGAGAGAAGGGTGGGGACTGAAAGTTCATTATTTATATTCTGACAGCATGAACTGATGACATGTTACACCTTTATCTTTTTATTCTTACCCAGAAAACCTTTTCAGAAAGTCAGATAATTTTTTTTTTTGTCTTCACTCAGATTTTAAGAGGACAAAATATTAGTGATGATTACAAACAGTACAGTGATGTATCTGCCAAATAACTGGCACAAATAAATTAGAAATTATGCTGGGTTGAGGAAGGCAGTGATGTTCTATGGAGATTTAAGGAAAGGTGTTTCTTGTTCATCAAGTTGAGTCCTAAAAGTCAATGAAAGGTACTCTTATGTAATCCCTTTCTTAAGTCAGAATTCTGAGTTCAGGTACTTAGCTAAAAGATCTCGAATAAAAATTACAGGACAATTACTAGTGTTCTGAGGAGAAAGTGAAATCCTCAGTAAAACCACTTTATGCAGTACCATATACATATTCCAAATAACTGTATGCCCAGATGTTTTGTTTATTTTTTATATTGTGTTCAGCCCATGATGCAAAACTTTGCTAGACCTAAAAGACATTGGAGTGCAATGAAAATACAGTGTAGTGTAAAGATCTCATTGAAGAAAAAATGCTTTCTCAGCTTATAGTAAAACAATTATTGCACTTAATTGAAAAGCAATGTCTTCCATACCTACTCATAACAACATGCTTAAAAGTGACACACTTTTGAAAGATACGAAGAACAGAAGTAGTTCTGAAAACAGTTTTTTAATACTTAACTTCCAGGCAAATTGAAAGAGTGGTCCTTAGTACTTTATGGAACATCCATCCAGCCTTACTCACCAAGAAATGACTTTTCCAAAGTGGAAAGAGTGCGTTCTAGTCCAGTTGAAGACCCTACAGAAGATTATACAACAGATGACTATTCAGGTGTGTACATTCATTTACTCTGTTTGTGCATTTACTGAATTCTTAATGGCTTTAAGGATGACCTGAGAATCTGCATGTGTAAGATATTCAGTGAATTGGATTCTTCCAAAAGATGAGAAGTATTTGCTTCATAATTGTAAGTTAGGTGTTTGAGTTTGCATGCATAGAGTTACGTATTTTTCAGCTATAGTTAACATGCTATGAGGAACACATGTTTTGCCTATAAGTATATAAAGCTATATATACTTATGCAAATATATATATATATGAGAAGAACATTATCTTCTACATCTGTGTTATTTCTCACTGATCATTACAGAAGTTTTTCAACCTTGTCATCAGACTTTAGTAGAGCTAGATTTTTAGCACTGCAAAATAAGTCAAGTTGGCAGTTTCTTACATGTAATCCACCATTAGCAGTATCGTGATGAATCTGAAGTATATCTCTGGCCAGTGAAAAGGAGGACAAAGTTCAATTTAGTGTTTTCTGTTATTCCATTCTCCTTTCATAGCATGTCAGTCGCACAGTCTCTATTTTAGATGGACAGCTGCGGAACTCCTTGTTTTGGTAGGTAATGAAACACTACTATCTCTACTGTAAAGGTCACTAACTTCTTAAGTTTTATATGAAGCAAACTCAACACCTGTCATTCAGGAGAGAGCAGTGATCCTGAAAGTTGTAACTTCACCCACTGTTGTTCACCTGCATAAAGGCAAGTCTTGAGAGTTTTCTCCACCCATAGCAGGAAGCATCTGTTTGAAAACTGTAAGAACAAAATAGTATCTTAAGTTGGAACAGATTCACAAGCATTATCAAGCCTAACATGAGTGCAGGTGAGATGGAGGACTTGGGAATCAGCAAATAGCTGAGGCTTTTTTAGCATGTAGCAACGCAGAGCATCGTGACCCTGGTGTCTGGTTCATTGGGTCATTATAGCCACCAGCTGATACCCACTCAGGAACCAGAGCAGCTGCTGATCATTATATTCATCGTTTATGTTGTCCTTCTTTTTATAAGTTATTTTGCTAATCATTCCTAATTGTGAATTACAGAAGTCTGCACATTTCCAAGTTAAACAAGGATGCCATGCTTGTTAAAAAAGCTTGTCTTTTTGTCTGAATTTTTGAATTCAGATCAAGTGGGTATTCAGGAAAACCTCCCTGTCAACCATCCAGGAGTTACACTGGCAGTCATACTCTCGACAACTGCGCTAGGACCAAGGCCCCTTCACAGCAACATATCCCACATTCACATAATCAGACCAGGTTTCCTCACTACCTTAACCCTAGTTTTCCCATAGGAGAGTCTCAGACTTCCCAATCCTTAGAATAACTTAATCTTGGTTCAATAACTAAATTAAAAAATAACAGCTTGAGCCAAGTGCCTCTCTGGAGGGACCCTGAACAAGGAAAAACTTGGGCTTTTATACCCTTACAGTTTAAGTACATGAAAGTGTCAGACTCTTTGGCTCTTGCTGTGTATCTATGTGTCAGGTCATTTGACTTGTAACATGGGTCCTCATGTTGGTTTTTATGCAAAGGGTCTGCACAGCCTCTTGCTTGGAGGTTCTGCCACCCAGAGCTCAATCTTGAGCTCACAGTGCAGGTAGCAAACTGAGCTACCTGTGCTAGGTGTAGTCCTCAACACAGGGAAACAGAGTAACTGCATTCTGCAATATAATACTTATAGGTGTCCCTTAAATGAGAAGTTTTAATCCCTTTGTCCCTCTGTATTCTGTTTTTATTACAGGTCCCTGCAATGCAGAATGCAGTAAAGTAGGGTGTGATGGGCCAGGACCAGATCATTGTACTGACTGTCTGCACTATTACTACAAATCTAAAAACAACACAAGGTAAGAGAAAAAGAAAAAAACTTTACTTCATTGATTTCTTAATATATATCTTAACTTTATTTCCTCTTGTCTTCATTGCAGTCATGGATAATTCATTTTCCCCTGATTTTGAAAAATTTTCTTTGTAGTTAAAAAAACCCCAAACTCTAGCTAATCAGAATTTAAAATACAACTTTGAAAAACCCTTCTCTGATTATATCCCCACCTCTTCTTTTTTTTTTTTTTTTCATAAGAAGCTTTCCTGTTTATATATTTGTGTTTATAGACTCTCATAGCTACCACAGCTGATGTGATTGAGTGAATAAGATAGAAAGAAATGTAGATGGTCAAAAATTATACTGTAGGCTATCTGACAAGGCACTTGATGGTGAGATAGCTTGTGTAGGGACATAAATGCGAGAGAGTTAGCTTGATACAGTGCTTTGAAGGGTTATATCTAGTAAACACATGATGATTAGAAAAGCAACAATGTTGAGAAATACTTCTGCTTTGCAGTCATGGTCCAGGAATGTGGTGGCAGGTTATTTCATTAACAATTCTGCCTTCTCTTCCCTGCTGTCTGCAGGATCTGTGTTTCGACCTGCCCACCTGGTCACTACAATGCAGACAAGAAACGATGTAAAAAATGCTCACCCAATTGTGAAACCTGTTTTGGAGGCCATAATGACCAGTGCATGACCTGTAAATCTGGCTACTACCTGAATGAAGTAACCAATAGCTGTATTACCAACTGCCCTGATGGGTTTTACCTGGATAAGAGTTAGTATTTCTTGTTGGTTTTGTATTGTGGGCTGCAGAATTTGATCTGGGGAGGTTGCTGGAATGCTTATGAGCAGGAAAAGTGTATGTTAATCTCTTATCCTATTTATTTTATTAAATTGTTGCCAAGTGTGATCAAGAATGTCCTGAATAATCTTCCTTTATTTTAAAAACCGTACTTAATGCAGGATGTCTTTTCAGCTGGGGGTACCTGGGAGTAACAGTAGCAGAACCAGGGCAGTTCAAGAACAAGTCAGCTGAAGGACAGGAAAGGTTATCACTACTTGGGAAAGACAGACAGCACCCTTCCTGACCATGATTCCCCATTCAGCCAGATTATATGGCACCAGAAGTAAGAGCTGAGACACTGGCCATGGCCAGTGAACGAAAAATAGTCT
Organism: Sitta carolinensis; assembly: GCA_032173965.1. Lineage (NCBI taxonomy): Eukaryota > Metazoa > Chordata > Aves > Passeriformes > Sittidae > Sitta > Sitta carolinensis. The sequence goes on from CM063313.1 coordinate 63,852,529, forward strand.
CTTCAGATGTAACATGATTGCAAATAATGTTTCTGACAGACCTAAGCACCTCCAGAGTGATGTGACTGCCCAAGAGCAGCAATCCTCAGCCATTACAGGTACCTGCCTTCAGCTTCCTCCTGTGATTGCCAAGTAGACTGTCCATGTTTAATTTCATCCTTTGGCTAACAAAAATACTTAGACATATATTCAAACATGCTTAAAATTGCAGTGACTTCTGTTATCTTTAGACACTCCTTAGAAGATAAATATGTTCTCACGAGCTTTTTTCATCTAGGTACCTAACCTCCTGCTTTCTCCAGCATGAAGCTGTGTGTTTGGTTTTGAGAATTAGTAAATAGAGGTCCTACCTTAATTCTTCCATTTTCACTGTGTGAGAACTACAGTAAAGAGAACTCTTTTCCATAGAAATAAAGATGGATAGATGAAAATTTAGGATTAAATGGGGAATTAAATTTTTTTCTCAGAAGAATATGTGTCACTGCATGTCAAAAGGCATCAGGGCTGAAGAGAGACATTTCTTAAAGAAGGGTTCTCTAGAGATAAAAAGACAGTTGTTAAGAAATTTAAGTATTTACTATGTTGAAAGTGGATCTGTTTATGCAGGTGTGTCTTTTAGCACCAAATCAGGAAGACAGGATAGACTGTTTGCATGGAAAGGGTAAGATTGCAGGACAGTCTCCAGAACACATGGCAATCATTAGTGCATATCACTGCTATATGAGAATGTGACTTAAGTCCATATTATAACTAGTGAATGTAAATTTTAAGTGTTTATGGGAATTTTGTAATGGCCTCAAAATATATTTTTCTCAGGGTGCAACTATAAATTCGAGTGTATGGAAATACTGTAAACCATTTGATGGAAAAAGCTAATGATAGGCAGAATTTTGCTGGTTTAGTCTAGCTTCATGTTGATGTCAAACTAGAAAGTAGTAAGTCATGCAATGATATATTCATATAATTTTATCAAGCAAAACTGACCAGGGTTTTCTGGGCTGTTTTCTTTTTTTTTTTTTCTTGTAGATAAGATTGTTTGTCGAAAATGTAGTGAAAACTGCAAGACCTGTGTTGAATTCCAAATCTGCACAGAATGCAGACATGGCCTAAGGTAAGGAAATGATGTATGTCTCTAAACATAGTATCTGAAGAGGTAGACAAAGGCTGTCTATACACCATATACACAATGAAGAACATCAGATAGCTAATTCAAACTCGCATGACCCTAATTTCATCTGTTCCAATGCTGTTTAGCCTGTAATAGTGATCCTGTGTGCCAATTTGGCTGACAACAGATTTTTAGAAGGCCTTTTATTTCAGATAAAGTAAAAGCCATGTGGAAAGCTGGCTTCTTCAATTTTTGACCTACTAGTATTTTGACTGACCTAGTATGTCAGTCAAGGATTGTTTTAAAAGTAGATCTAATTAATCATATTGATCTTTCTGACTCATTCATGTGGTAGTTAGAAATTATTTTCTTATCTTTATTGTATTTCTTCATGTACCCAGTCATTCACTTAGCTCAAGTACCTGAGGTTCAATTCTATTCCAGTACAGTGATCATATATTTTAAACAGCAGGGGAGATTTTTTTCCTCAGAGGGGAACTTAATTATTCTTGCAAATGACAGGTAAAACATACAAAGCAGCAGTACACATTTCAAGCTCCTTTATAAAGAATGACCTTTTGATCCAAGTAGCAAGGGTCAAAACTCTTAGAATATTCATGACAGACTGTGTGCTGGCTTAGTGCCACAAAAAAATATGAAGTCAGTATTCAGCATTTGTAGGTATTCTTTTGAATGCAAGTATTGTGTTAATGTTTTAACACTGAGGTTTCATGTTCCCATAAAGTGGACTTTTATCTCTTAGTAAAAGCTGAATGTTTGCTTCTAGACCATCAATAGCTGGATTCCTTCATTGAAACTGAAATATTAAAAAAAAAAATTAAAACCCAACCTTCTTGTCTTCTTGGGCAACTTTAGCAAGTGGAGAGTCATTTTTAGTAACATTTTTAAAAAATGTGTGGGTATATCAGACAAATGAAGACTTTCAGAACATGCATTTCATATTTCATAGTTGTTCCATACTTTCTGCATTTTCTTGGCAGAGGTACCAATGAGCAGGGTCTTCCTTGAGTGGGCCTTGAGAGACCTGTATTCCAGATCTGCTCCGTTACTGGCCCCTTAAATAAACAGGGGAAAATTATTTTCCCATCTGTAAAACCATGATGATGCCGTGTGCATTGTAAAGCTCTTTGAGGTGTATCACTGATGAAAAACAACAGAAAAGCAGGGGTTGTGAAGTTTTGTTGAATTTCTAGTTTATTTTTTAAACTGAATACACTCCTGAAAATTTTCAGTGGTGCTAAACTTACCTGGCTATTGTTGGATCCAATCTGTAAAAACACAGTTAGCACTCAGAGTGGGAAACCCCAGAGCTGATGAGCATTTTTAGAGAAACTACTAAATTAGATGAATCCTGAGATTCCACAGAAGATGGTGAACATGGCATAGAAGTCCTAGTTTAAAAAAAATAATTTCAAGCAAACAAACAAAAACCAAACTCCAACAAACTGCAAGAGGCACCATATATCATGAAAGCAATAAACAGCTACTTCAAGAAATACATGAAATGCAACTCTTTATGCTGTTCCTTCTCCTCTGTTACTCACATTTTTGCGCTCTCTCAAAAGTGCCTGCAGTCAGAATCCCTCCATCTCTAATCTCAACAAATCTCATAACCCACACAGAACTGGCATTCAGTTAACAGGTCCCTTAGCATTTTGGGTTTTTTTATGCTAACCCTGTGCCAAATTCCTTGTGAATAATTGCATTTTACATGCCTGAATTTTTACTGCTGCTTGTCATTGTTAATTTTTTGTCTTAACTTTTGGAAATGTTTACAAAGAGTTTCTAAACAGCTTCTTTACTTCACCATGGGCAAAATTGCTCTGCATTACTCTTTAGGTGATTGGTGTCCCCAATTTTATGAAATATGACCAGTGAAGGAAGCTGATGAATCATAGTATATCGGTTGTTCTTTGATTAAAAGAGGATTACTGGATTGTGCACAATCTTCTTCTCCATTGCCATTATCTGCCCTGTGCTTTTTTTTCCTTTTTACAATAAGTTTGCATGGCACCAGATGTGCTATCCGCTGTGAAGAAGGAAAATACCATAATGGCAGAGAATGTGAACCGTGCCACCGTTCCTGTGCAACATGTGCAGGTACCCCACTGGCATTTGTCTGCATCATTTTCATTCTTGCGTGATTTTACCTCTGATTTTATTCCACTGTATCACAGTTACAGTACAACGATTGTTTACATGTGAATCCTTCACTGTCTGAGTAGATTTTAATTACATTTTAAATATGGCAAACTTCTTTCAGCTGGCATAGAAATCTAGGTTTTTAATTGAGAGAGTTCATATATTCTTCTTCTTTTCCTTCTTTTTTAAATTCTAGTGGAACTTACTATGATTTCCAGTAGTGCCAGTCATTTTCCATGACTGGTAGATTTTGTGGGAACTTTCGAACTGCAGTCATTTATTTCAGAAAAAGATACACTTTAATTATTTATTTTAATGACGTACCTACCTTCTAACAATTTCTCTTTGGACTAAGGTGCTGGAGTAGATGCCTGTATAAACTGCACACAGGGTTACTTTATGGAAGATGGAAGATGTGTGCAGTCCTGTAGTAGTGGTTATTACCTTGATCACTCCAGTGAAAGCGGATACAAAAGCTGCAAAAGGTATGATCAGTGGCTGATATGTCTGATATTTGGCAGTATATTAGCTATTACTGTGTTGGAAATGACCATACTTACTAGAAGATAAAACACAATAGACTTCAAAACATACAAAAAACCCTTAATGCTAAATAAATTAAGAAAAATATATTATTTTTGGTTTTGCTTCTATTATAATTATTATTATTATTGTATGATTTATATTTGTACAAGTCCTACAAAAGTATTTTTTCTGGTATATGTGTGTGACCTTCACTTTAAAACAGTCTATAGCGAGTGTGTAAGTAGATTTGCACAGAAGTGTAAACTGCAAATCCGAGAGAGGATCTGCATTTCTTATTGGCAAACAACAATCATCAAACTATGGATTTTTTCATTGCAAGTTAATTAGTATTTATAAAGACCATTTAATTTCTTCCACTGTGTGTTCACAAACATAGCACAGTTATATTCTAAACTACTGTCCAGAATAGCTTACCTGACTCGTGTACAAATGGCTGGATAAATCTTGGAGAAAGTTAAGCTGTGCAAGGAGGGATCATTTTTTTTCCATTCCATACTTTGTTAAACAAATATCTTTTGTTGCTCTTTGGAATCATTTATCAACTCAGATCTAAGTTCAGGGCAGGAAGGGAATCACTATGTGTTTCAGTGTATTCCACATAAAAAGATAATCAATATGTAATGAAAAGATGATAGAGTGAGATGGGTGATGAATGGAGAGGCATCACATCAGTCCTTTCTATCCTGTAGCTTTAGTTCCTGCCTTTCTGGCACATGTATGTACCATCAGCTTGATACTTTTGCTATTTATGCATAGTTCCAAAGCACTAGAATAATGCAGCTGTGTAGTAAAAACTCTGTAATAGAAATTTTGTTGATGAAAAGAAGCAGGACTTAGTAGTTGAACAATTTACAGGGGTAGTCAATTATTTATTATCATAATTAGTAGTAGTAATATTGTAGTACTTTATGCTTCTAAAAAGAGCAAACAAGTCCTTTGCAGTACAAAAGAGGTCTCCTAGGAAGTCTTATATTTGGTGAGGCCACAAGACCAACTCCTGACATTGTCTTTCAGATGCGATGCCAGCTGTTTGGATTGCAGTGGCCAAGGAGACAGAAACTGTACAAGCTGTCCAAATGGCTATAACCTAGACACGGGTGTCTGTGTCATTGGAACAGTGTGCAAGGATGGTGAGTGCAAGTCTCTGATCTCTGAAAAGATCCATTTTATCACTGGCAGCTTCTTCTTTTACATATATTGTGTTGGTTTGGCCTGCTTTTCTTCTTAAGTAAGGTCTACATTACTTTTTAAATTTTTTACCTTTATGAAAAGGAGAAATTTACATTTGCATGTGTTAGCAAGATTAGTCACATCCACTTTACCTGAATTTTCCTAAAATAATTTGTCCCCTTGCCAACAACCTACTTTTCCTTCCTTAGCATTCGTTCAAAAGCCATTGCTTTCAACAGATTTTTATATGAGAACCATAGAGCACTATTAATAGAATTACATTTATCTATCTTGCCACTTTAAACTGGGGAAATGCTGGTAAGTAAAAATTATTTAAAGCACCCGCAGGATTGCTTGACTTCTGTGAAAGGGTAATGAGAAAAAGAGGATTCTGGAACAGGGGACATGCAATTTAAGGTGGAGATTTGAACTTCCTCCAAATTCTCTGTGGCAATCAAGATAGCCTTCTTAATGCATATAATTGGCTTAATTTTTCACTAAAATAATTCCTTTTAAATGTTGCAATTACAGAGACACTTAGATAACATTGTGCTTCCCTAAAAATGTTACCAAGTGAATTGCTTGTAAATAGAGCCCAACAAGTGCAATCCAACAGGAAAATCATATCAGAACAAAGTCTTGGAAGATTCCTGACATCAGATATAGTAAAAGCTAACTGTGACTCTTGGGTCCATCTTATTTCCACTGGATTTACTAAGAGTTAAAGAAGCCTTAAAAAGAAATAGCACAGGTATGAGTCTTATTTCTGCGGACCATTTCCCTACCTGTTGGAATACAGACTTCCAAACTTTGAAAAATACCCTGTTCATTGTAAAGTTACGTTGCAGATCTGGTAAACTAGTCATGAACCCTTTTTATGTCTGGACATTGGAAGAATTATTGTCTAGAACAAGTCTAGAAGAGGACAAATATAGATACACAAATTAAGAATTACAATGCTAATATGGTATTACAATTGATTTCTGCATTTGAGACATTTGAGATACCAGCTTAGTCTTTATTAAGGCTAGATAAATCCATCTGTATTTGTACACATGCAGCCTCAATCACATACACTGCAGTTCCTGAGGGTGAGGACACCCCATCTCAGTGCTGTCACCACCATTCTTCCAAATGCAGCTCTCCTGGGAGGGCAGCACATAGATGTCCAGGTCTTCAGGAGTCTGACCCAGACTATGCTGGGTCACACCACATAGCACATGTTCTCAGCAGTCTAGGGTGACAAAGAAAGTCCACAAGGGTTTGGTTTGGGGTTTTTTTTTCCTGTTAATTTACAAAAGCAGAGAGGGTCTCATTTCAATGCCTTACAATCAACTTAATCTACAGGATTTGCATTTCTGTTGAGAATGTTTTACTCTTTTTCTGTGGTTTGATTAGTTTATTCTTTTAATTCATAAAAATTGAGAGCAAATTCCTTTGCTGTGAATATCACTGTATTCTAATTATTCTCTTTCTAATCTTTTTTTTTTGTTTTCATAAATGGATATCAATCATTCCCTGTTGGACCACACAATATCTCTTCCTGAAAAAAAAAAAATGCTGTTGACTGAAATTCCTTTTGATGGACCAAATTTCCTACTTGCTACCTGCTCCTGAATGGTCTCTTCAACCAAATCTGCATGTCTGACCAATTAAATCTTCCTCCATTGTACACGCCGTGCTCTCCAAACCTTCAACCTCCCCTCCTTCTCTTGCTGCTACCCTCTGGAAGCCACGGAAGAGTCCTGGGCCGAGGGAGGATTCTGTATGCTGGTGAAAAAGAACAATCTCTGCCAGAGGAAAGTGCTTCAGCAGTTGTGTTGCAGAACATGTAAACAAAAGGGGTGAACTAACACCTCCCAGCATCCTCCTCCTCCTCCTGTAGACTTACTTATTAATCCGTATTACTGAAAAAGGAAAAAAAAAAAAAGAAAGAAAAAGAAAGCAAGCCACCTTTCTCCCTCTCCCCCCTCTTTGTCTGGGGAGATGGCGAACTGTTTGTTGGAACTTAAATGGATAAACTACAACACGCCTACCTTTCATAACTGGGTGTCTAGAGTTGAGCATCCAGGATCACAGAGTCAGTATTGTGTGACCAAAGCATTCGATGCCAAAATTAACATTTAACTCTTGATTTGATTTCCTGTCAACCTTAGGATTATTCCTGTTTTTTGAAGGTTCTTTTTCTTCCCTTCTTTCCTGCTTCTTTCCACTTCAAGATGTTCAAAGAGTGTTTCAAGAATACAACACAAGTTTACATGGATTAAAACTAAACAATACAAAAAAAATTGCATTAGTGTTTTTTTGTGCTATATGTATTGACAGGGGGAACTTGAGTTCCTGAGGGGATCAGAAACATCATTAGTGCAGGACCAAGTTCTGCCCCTTTTGTAACACTATTTTAAAAAACAGAAAATCACCATTTCTGCACACATTTCTTTCTTACTTCCTCTGCTGTATGCTATTTTTTGTATCACATGCGGTATGTATATATGTTTGCCCAAAATGTGGTTTTGGTCATATAGACATTTTTAGACAGGTGGCTTATTAACAGATATGCTAGGATTTTTATTTTATTTTTTTAAATTGTCGAAGCTATTTCAAATAAACATAAGGAACCCATTGGTCCTATAGTGGACAAATTTAGAATATACTACTTCTCTTGATTTGCATAAGTGAGAGTAATGTATATGCTCAGAAGTCAGAAAACATTGCTAACATGTAAGAAGTATTCATAAATTATTGTTGTCTTGTAATGTTCATTTAAAAAGGGGATATTATCATACAGATATGTGGAACTATTTCATAGTGCCCATATGTAAATGCCAGTGTGACTATACGACAGGATGTGTTTACAGGACTGGGTTTTTAATTGTGCCAAATACACCTCCAGGAAAGTTAGCATATAGGGCAATAAATCAGTGGTTCTCTTGGTGTCGTGATGGGCCTGAATCTGCTTTCAACCGCTCACAATAGAAATTTCAGCAGTAATAGTCCTGCTAAGGCCAGTGGAGTTACCTCACTGTAAAATGGTCCTGAGGGATAAGAGAAGTGGCCCCAGCCTCGCTCTTTTTCTACCCAGGCACATGGCTGCCAGCACAAACTTCTGTTTAATTTGTCTTCTCCAGCTTCACTCAGTATGCTGTTCAAAAGACAGTCTTTTCACAGAAAATAGAAAATGGAATTTCAAAGATACTGTTTACTGGGGATAATACTTAAAACATGCAAAGTGTCTTTCTCAGTTAGCTTTCCAGGACATACAAACAGAAAATGGATTTCAGCTGTTTAAGCATGTAAGTCCTGGAAAAGAAAGGGGATCAGAAATTACTGTGGATGTCAAACAAACTAATTCAAACCTTTAGAGGTAATGTCCTCTTTAGCAGAGAGCAGATAAACTATTTCAGCCTGGTTCAATATGACAGAATGCTGTCAAGCTCCTTTGGTGCCCATTACAATTTTCCTGATAAACATTCAAATTTGTGCTAGTTTTAACTACTAGTCTGTTACTGCCTCATTTCTCAGTATAGCTTGTTTAAATAGAACATAATGCTTTCAAAGTTTAAGTTAATATTATATATGTTATATATAAATATATATTCACTATTGAGATTTAATTATGTAATGGATTGTAAAGAGTCTGTTTGGATACTTACAAATGTCTCTAACACTATTATAGAGAAGAAATTAATAACTTTGTTTTCTTTAAAAAAACCTGACATTGTTATAACGAAATCCATTTTTACTGAAAAAAATACTGTACATGTGTAAAATGTTCAGTTGTTATTTGTAAAATAGGGTAGTTCTGTTGTAATTGATATTGGCCAAAATCAATGTTATTCCATATTTTATTTTTTCTATTAAATTAACCTAAATTTCTGTTCTTTTGGTCTCGAAAAACATGTTGATCCATATGTTAAACATCTTTGTTGAAGGGTGTAGGTAGCTCTATGGTATAGAGCACTTAGATACCTGGGTGTTTAATTTCATTACAGACTTCTTTTAGTTTAAGAGATGGAATTTATGGTTGCAGAAATACCAGGTTTACATGGAGATCACCTTTTGTGCAGTAACAGTACAGCCATAGCTGAACCCCAATGGTAACAATGATGACTTCCTCTGATTCTTTAAGAGTTTGGGATGGGTCTAATCTGTTGCTGTCCAGGATTAAAAAGCAGAGTTTGTAACTAGCTGTTGTCTCAGGCAGGTGAGAAGGAAGGTTTCACCTTTGCGGTTGCACAGAGCATTGCCAGTGTCTGTGCACAGCCCACCTGCTCAGCTCACAGCCCAGAGTGCCCCTCGAGCAGCACCAGTCTGCCCTTGACAGCCCAAATGGGCTCCGTGCAGCCTCCTTTGGAACCCCTGCAGGGTGAGCTTCACTGGCATGGGCTGGTGCTCTTGTTCATTTACCACTTAGCCCCACAGCCTGAGTGCAAAATGGCAGTTTATCCAAGGGGTCATATATTCAGATGGCATTTTAAGCACATTTGAGGCCATGTAAAGAATTTTCTGCAGACAAGGCCCACGCTTTTTGGCCTTAGACATCTCATTGTCACCAACCTGTTTTGGCCTTTGTTTCAAAACAAAGAGTTAGTCGTCATCCCCGTTTCCCTGTCAGTCCCTAGAAGCATGGCACATTCTTAGCAGAAGTTTGGTGAGACTACACCTGGAAAAAATGTTGCCCTAGAGTTTTGTATGAAGAGCTGCTTCTTTCAACTCCCACCTCACCTTCATCTTCCAAATGAGCAGACAAGTAAGGATAAATCTGTGTTTTAGGCTGAAAACCAGAATTTTCTGGTGTCAGCTCAGACTCCTTGATCATCTTTGTTTGTTATACCTTAATAGCTGTTGTCAGAGACATGCAAAATTTGTAAGCAGCCTATAGCTAGTACTTGTCCTAGAGGATCACTGCAGCAACAGGATTGCAAATGACAGAAACTAATTTGTTCGCAGCTGCATAGTTTTCCTAGGTGATTGCTCCTCCCTCCCTGATTCAAGGATGAGTAGTTTGGCGTGTTCAGCATTCAACACTGTTGATGACACACAGAAAGGATACAGACCATTTCAGAAATATCAGAAGCTAAGTATTAATAAAATAATAATTTTCCCTATGTCAGGAAAGACTGTGTATGGCATCAGTTTAAATCTGTTCATTGATTTAATTTTATTTATACCACAAGTCAAAAAACAATGACAAATTGAAGATGCCATTGTAGTTAGAACATGGTTTTTCCCAGTTCATATTTGTCTAGGAGAACCAGTGATTTAAATGCAAACTGGACACACATCTAGACCTTTTCTTCACTAGAAGTCCCAAAGCTTTTAAATAAAGACATCTGTGGTCAAAAAAAACAAACAAACAAAAAAAAAGTAGTTATATATGCTAAAAAAAAATTGCATAGCATCCTGCAGAAGCCTGTTGTGTGAGGGTGTAATTTCATGTTTCCTTTTCTGCAATGGACTTCCATTCTTACTCCCTTGCTAGCTGCAGCTCTTCACCTCAGCCACACACCAGTACTGTAGGATCAGATGCCAGAAGAGGTCAGTGGAAATCTTACGCTTCTGACCAACAGCTCCTGGGACATTTGGCTTAGCCCCTGCCTATCCACACACACCTGTATCCACTGGCACCCCCTGCCTCTTCCTAGAGAGGCTTTGCAGATTTCCCCTCTGTGAAGCACACTATTTTCTAGTAAAGATTTCCCTTATGAGACCTTACAGACTACCCAAATCTCTGTTTTGATTGCAGCTTTCCAGTGTCAGGTCAAATTCCTTGCAACTGAATCTATTGTGTAACAGCAGGCTGCTGCTTGTGCCACAGATCATAAGAGGTTTGACAGGTATGAGTAAACCTATATGCAGAAGCACTAGAGCTATCTACAGGAATTTCACCCATCACTAAATGCAAGTTACAACTGTTGATGACCAAGTTAATTCTCTTAATAGCCATCTATTACTTTGTAATGAGTATATTTAATGAAATGAATGGTTACAAGAAGGCCTAATATAAATTCAAGATTCCTGTAAAGACATGTAAGAGAATGCTTGTATGAGTCAAAGCTTTTAATTTGCAGTGCAACTCACTGAACAGAAACTTCTCTTATGATCCATTACCATGCCTTATATTTGGATATGCCATTGTGCTGTCATTGGTACAGAATGAAACAAAAAAAAATTTGCCATTAGATGTTTGTGCAAGGTATTTTAAGCAAGCATTAAAAAAGTTTTACAGCATACAAATAAAAACCCTAGTCAAGTTTTCATCTAAAGGAAACATGCACAACAACTTGCATTACCTTTTTCAGAGTAGGGAATTACAATAAGTGAAAAAAAGAGTTGAAAATACATTTTTGATGAGCATTTTCTTTGCTAGAGAAAAAAAAATCTTTAATTTTAATTACATGTCTTATTTAAACTAATTTGTGAGATTTCTATTTTTATTGAAATAGATGATTATCTGATTATTTACTATCACCTGTCATGATACTTTGTTGGGGCTTAAATCCTCCTCATAAGCAAGAGTTAAAGATTTGTGAGTGTAGTAGTGTCCCTAAGAACAAACTCAGGCTCTGAACCTTAGTATAGCACCCAACCAGTAGAGGTGCAGCCAACACTCACACTGGTTCCACTCGTTTCCATCACTGGTTCCACACCAATGAGCAAAGAGGATTTGGGTCTGTCAAAGGCCTTGGACATTCTGTGATTTCTCAGAGCACAGTAACATGAAGTCTTACTAGGAAAATTGTTCTGAAATCCTCAGGATAAAGCCAAAGAAACTGCAATAATGTTCACCTGCTGTGTACCGGATGACACACTGTGTTAATGTTTAATACCTGAGCTATGCTTGAAACTATCCTGAGACAAAACGGAGACAATTTTCACTTCTAGAATGGGAGTTATAGACTAAGGAAACATATTATGGGGCTCTGACTATTTTTAAAAAATAATTCCAGTAAGCAACAAATGCAGACTCTTTGTGCTACACCAAAGGCTGGTCTTTGTTGGGTTTTGGCAAGCAAATACATGAGCAGGTCATGTATTTGCTGCCAAATATGACCAAGGAAGCTTAGAAGAATGACCCTTGTACAATCGTCTATTGGTTTTTCTTAGTGTTTGGGTAATGGATTTGTTGGAGGTCTTCTGGGAAACCAGCAACACTTTTCAAAGCAAAAACCACTCAGCCATCAGAAAACACAGTAGAGACCAATGAGGTGATTAAGTTCCCATTTTTCCAATCAGCCTGGCCGTAAGAAGCCAGAACACTGACAGGCAGTGAGTACTTATTTACCCAAGGAGAATTAATGGTTCTATCATGCAAATTCAATAGTAACACTGAATGTTTACTGGACCATGACTAAGGTGATTTCATTATAATTCAGATAATACTGCATAACTTTTCCATTTATAATTGCCCTTGGCCTGCCCACTTCCCTCCTCCTGATGCCTGCAGATGTTCTTTGAGATGTGGGTTGGAAGGAAAGTCTAGCTTCTGAATGCCAGTCCCCACAGATCAGGTTGCTGTCAGCTGTCATGCTCATAAGTATGCTAATGGACCATTCTGTGCAGTGCCACTGGATAAAAATACAAAAACAACTCAAATATTCATTCCCAAATAAAGCAGCCCCTTTTCCTACTACAAGAGCAAGGCCATACCAAAACAAAATTGTGTACATGTTGGTCTTGCTATGTCTGCCTTTAGCACAGCCTCTCTGAACACTTTCAAGGCTGAAAGGAGGATTCAAAATTGGTTCTTACTGCTGAACAGTGTCACAAAGCCTCTCTGCAGCTATATCTGAATTAGAAGAGATGTATCATCAACATGGAATATGTGATTTTTATAGAGAATGTAATCTGTAATCATTAAAAAAAAAAAATACCCAGAGGTGCTCATAGCAGAGACCAGCAACCAGGGAAAATTTCAAGCAAGGGAAGATCACCAGTCTAATGCATTGAGGAGGCTGAACAGTTACAGATGGGAATAAAATTTAGTCTTTTATACCACTCATTAAAAATATTTGATCTGCTCCTTACTTTCAAGGATGTACTTGTATCTTTATGGAAGATTTCCTTCAGTCTTTAATATGTCTTCATCTCTGCAAGTTAAACAGAAATTGCATTTGATTAACAGTACAAATCTGTTGTTACATCTTGGGACAATGATTGGCCTGCTAAAATCTCCCCAGTTATCAGCAGATCTTTGTTCATATCCTGATTAAGTTGAAGATATCCAGTATGAATACCCTGTGAAGGAGTGTCTTAGCTTAAGATGGATGACACCACTGAAATACTGCTCCAAAATATCCAGCTCTTCCCAGTTAAAGGTTATGTCTATTCAAATCAGACTACAGAAATCCTGCAGTAGTCAGGGAAGGCTCCATGTATGCAAAGTACATACTCCTTGCTTTATTGTAGAGGAGAGAGACACACTGTTGTTACCTCGGTTGCCTCTGATGTGTGTTTTCCTCCAGAGCTGAAAATTCTATCTTTAATGTACTGCATGTGCTAATAACATCAGCTTTACTCAAAGAATACTACATTTGGGTTTTGTATTTCACAAGCAGCTACCTCGCTTCCAAAGCAGTATATCAGCACTATGCAATAGTTTTCGGTCAGGTTCTGGTGTTTCTGCCCACTGTCCTTTAGAATACTCTCAGCTACTGATTTTTATGAAGAATGAGAAGCTTGAAAACAATACAGGAAAATTTCCAGTTAGAAAGCTCAAGAAATAGAGAGGCTGAGCATATATTTTTCCATTGTATGTCTAAAATTTTGAGAGTGCTGTAGTATTTCTCCTCCTTCAGCAAGTGAGAAGGGTACAAACTAAGGCTTTATTGGTATAGAACCACAGAGATTGTTCCATTTCCCTTCCCCCTTTCTTGTGGGGCTTTCAAATTTCAGGTGAGCAGCAGAACACTAAACACAGGCAAGGGGAGAAACCATGAACCCAGCCAGCTTATGCTTCCAGGTATCCACATAATTAGTACAAATGGAGTTTAAAAGCAAATTCTTTAAATGCCAAGAAAATTAGTAGAAATGGAAATTTAAAGAGGTTGGTTTGGGGGTTTTTTAATGTCTTTCTGGGGTCTGTTTATTCCCATTAAGTACTGCTGAGGGCTGTGGCTCTTCAATGGGTTTCTGACAATTATATTAATAATACATAGAAATGGAGGGAGAAGTACACATTGCAAAGGGAAGGGAAAATCCCTTTGTGTTAGAAATAAACAAGGCAGTTTTGGCTAATGTAAATGTTTTTATTCTGCAGGGAAAAGCATAAAGGGCCGTGTAAGACAGTGGAGTCTGATAAAGCCAATTTCCTTACTCCTGACTGCCATGATTACAGCTAACCTGAGTCTCTCTTTGTGATTTCACCTAATCCTGCAACAAAGGAGCCTTTCATCCTAAAATCATTATATCATGCTCAGCACACAGCTATTCAGGGAAGAGATGTTCAATCTTTTTCAAGGTTCTGCTTTGCCCCTTGGCACAAGGGGGAGATTTAGTGACTTAGGAATCAATATCCTATTTTCGGTCTTCTCATTTGTCACTGCCTAGGGCACTTTTGAAAAGAAGATTTCCAATCCTGAATCCTTCTCCTCACCTCAAATCATAATACCCAACAGTTGTGTCCCTTCTGCACATCCAAATAGAGAGACAGAAATTTGGACTTTGTGTAATTAGCAGGAGATGGAAAACCAAAGCTAGACAAATAATTGGAACCCAGATGCAAATTTTGTACAACTGCCAAATCTGAGGGTAAAGGAAATGTCTTCATTTTGAAAACGTTATAACATGGACATTATGGCAAGATTTCTTTCAGGGAACTGTAATCTATCAAACACTGAGACCTTGGGCTAAGTAAAGGAGTAACTTTAAAAAGAATCTTCAGAGTGAATTTGCATGGATTTTTATATGCAAGTTTATTTATTAACTTTTATATGTAAGTTTAGTTATCAACTTAAGCTTTATGAAAAAATGTTTCTTGAGAGAACTCAAGGAGCTGATCCCACAAGCCAGACAAAATAAAAGAGCTCCCTAAGACCAACTTACTTCATGTCTCACAGCTGATGGATGAAAAGCAATTCTGAGCAGTTTTTGTTCATCTGCTTTGTCAAACCTTTAGAACCCATAAGATTACATACAAAGAACCCAAGTATTAAATCCAGATTTCCATGAAAGTAAATAATCAAAACAAGCAAAATAGAGGAAATAATGTAG
This sequence comes from Sitta carolinensis, assembly GCA_032173965.1. Lineage (NCBI taxonomy): Eukaryota > Metazoa > Chordata > Aves > Passeriformes > Sittidae > Sitta > Sitta carolinensis. Next base: position 63,867,728 of record CM063313.1, read on the forward strand.
TTTTTCCCACTGATTTTAAGGAAAAGCCATTGCGGCAATATCATAGGCAATAAAGAGCATTTTAAAAGTAGATAAAGTGATATTTTGATAAAACAAAGTGGAGAAGTAACACATGACTTGCAGTGACTAAGTCTCACAGAGGGACTACAAGAGAAAAGGATTTATGAGAGCCAGCACGTAGAAATCCGTATGTCCATGCATAACTGACAAGGATATTCACATCCTTATGTAACTGATCTCCTGAAATATCATGTGCAATGTCAATGCACAGGTTTTGGAAAGCAAAAAAAGAAATAGTGACAAGATAAAGGTTCACTTGATACTGCTTATGCAAAGACACAGAATGACTTGGCACCTATGACAAGTGCTCCAGACTGGGACTCGGGAGAGGCAGGTTCTAGTTTGCTATTGCAAACTAATTTGATTATATTATTGTAACTCAGTTTTCTACCTCCTTAATGGGAGGAATAGTTCCTACCTCAGTTTGAAATACATCATCTGAGTTGATAGGAACAGAGCATTAAGTACAGGAATCTTGTTTGCAGTTAAAGGCACAATCTGAAAACCGATGTAGCCCAAATACGGAGTTTAACATTTCTAACTATGGACACAAAAATTATACCTTAAAATCTTCCTATTATGAGGAATCAAATCTGTTAACATATCATTATTCCTACAATATCTCCAATTATCTTTTTTAACAATGTGACAAATGTTTTTAAACAAGGGAACAAGGTAGCAGAACTAACATGATAATGAAAAAACAACCAAACTGTTACTGTGACATAGATAACTGTATAACAGTAGTAACTGATGATCATTGCCTGATTGAAAGCTGAATGAAGACGCAGCACTGAGATTATTCCTCTATTAAATATACTAGACAGGTAAAGATTTCTAATACAGAAAAGAAGAAGAGGATTGAGGTTTTGGCAGCCTGTATTTATCTAGTGAGATTTGTAAAGAAATATATTGCTCACAAGGAATTCTTGCATATAGTTGAACTGCCTTGTGAAATAGTTTTAAAGTCTTCTTTTTTGAATTTCAGTGATAACTCTTTGAATATCTACCAAAAATTATTTTGTTAACACGTCAGATCTACAGTTCTAGATGTGAGTTCATTTGCAATTCAGAGGGCCGAATATGTAAGTATTTTCTGGTGCACATTCTTATAATAGTATTCACTAAAATGCTTCAGTTCAGAGCCACAGAACTGGTCTTCCTGACAGTATTCCAAGCACAGCTGAAATTAATTACACCACTTCCAGTGAAAGGCATAACATAGAAATAATTAAAACCTTTAAAAACTAAGGACTTCCGCTATGTGTGAATGCATAACTGAGATGTATGAATTCATAGGTTAGGTCCAGTGATTTAGGCACACAGGATAAGCATAGAGGTAGTGTGGGCAAATAAAGTAAAGGAGAAATAGAAAAGTTTTCTAAAATGTATCACAAAGCAACGTCAGAGAAGCAGTTATGTAATGAAGTCACCCTGACAGAATTTCCAGTGATGTAAACCCACTCAAGCATCAGACCTGCAATGGGAAGTCTTTTCAGATACTGCTTTTTTTTTCATGGTTGTATTATTGTCCAAATATGTGTGTGTGTGTGTGTGTGTGTGTGTGTGTCTGTGTGTGTGTCTCTGTGTCTCTGTGTCTCTGTGTGTGTCTCTGTGTGTATAATTTTTTTCCTGGTTTTAGCCAGGACAAAGATAATTTTCTATACTATCTGGGAAGGTGGTATGGCCAGACCCTTATGCTGTTGGATACCATCTCAGATCACTTTTAATGGGCAAGCAAAGGGACTTGCTCTCTCCTTCTAGTGGCAAGAGAAAGGGTGGAGGGCAAAACAAGCCCAATATTGTTTTATTTTCATGTAAATAATTTCAACCTTTTATTATTAACATCATAGCTATTACTATTTTATTATCTCATTGCTGTTTCCAGTAAATTGTTCATATCTCATCCTGTGTTTTTCACCTTTTTGTGCCTCTAATTTTCTACTCCATCCCTGGAGAGGAAAGGGGGAGGGGAAAGAGTGGGGGAAGGGAAGCAAATGAGTGACATCTGGTTTAGGTGATTCTCCGTGAGTCACAGAATTGAGGAGTACTACTCCTAAACCATTACAAAATTCTATATTAAAATCTCATAAAGCATTTGAGAATGTGGAATCCCACGTTACATCCTCTGGATGCATATCAAAAAGGCTCAAGAGACTTACATTAATCAAATCTGTCAATGGCCTGAAGGCCATGTTATTTTATTTTCAAGAAGGTGAGAATTGTAAATATTTGGAACTGATAGATATGCATCAATACAACAATGTCATCTGAGTAACATCCAGAAAAATTTAGAATCCTGAATTATATGTCTAGCAGCTTTTCTAATGTTTTTAGTTTTAGTCCTCTATAATGTAATTACTCATAAAATATGCACTGTTGCACTTCAGAAATGCTGCACCAGTTCCATGGAACTAGTCAGTTTACACATATCAAGGCCTTTATGGGCATGCAACAGATTACATAAATGCATGGAAATAAATACATAGATATATAGAGATACAGATATACAATATACAAATTGCTCTTTGGATAATGAGAACTATAAAATGTGTGAACATGTACACGTTCAAAGACTTTTGTTTCCCTGATCTCATCATGAGACTGTTCTTTTTCTCCCAGTCTGAACTTCCCAGCTAGCACTGCTCACAGAACAACATCTGAGGAGCATTGTCTTCATGGTTTATGTGGTTCTGTCACTGGCTTTTGTCTCGTCTTTTACTCTTTTCCTCTCTTTAGAAGACACGCAAGTCATTACAAGACAAATATTACATCTCTGCCTACATTATGGGTGCCCCAGGTTTCACCCAGAGTTGGGTAGATGTTCCAGTCATTTTGCCTTTATAACTATACTGTTCCCATCACCTTAAGTTTGTAAGCACTATCCTAGCTCATATCTCATACTAGAGATTTTAACTATTATAAAAACTTTAATACTGTTTAATTTAACTGTTAATGTAAAAGCACAGCAGACAGAGAACAAACATAATTTTTGGTATTTTAGAAAATTTTCCCTCCCTAAATTGTTTTAAATTGATATAAGTTGCTTCTATGGCGCCTTTGCTCTTGAAATGTAAGGAACTTACTGCAAGTGAGAGCCAAACCCAAGTCATTCCATATTTGTGTTTTGGTTCTTAAAGTTTGCTATATTTGCCAGATCTGGATTTTCCAGCAGCAGTGCAAGTGGAAAGACTTGCTTGATATTGAAGTAACCATAGAAACTGCAGGTTTTATGTATTATATAGGACTTCTTGCCCAGCCTCTTCCATTACTCAAGAATGAAGGAACAGCCAATTCCTTAAATATATAGACTTGGATGTAATAAATTTTCCCAAAACAAACTGACATAAAAGACCCAATCTTGAGCTTTATAAAACTGTGTGATAAATCAATTTACTGTCCTCACATGATGCTGCACAGAAAAAGTATTCATACTACTTTACCAAATTTCTGCCCTAAGAGTTATTAGGCATGCATCATACCAGTTTGTACCAGTGTTTTAATTAATATTCATGAAATAAAGAAGCAAATTTTGCACTTCAGCAGCATAGTAGTATTAGGGTATTCATTATCTGTAAATGTTAATATCTTTATCTCAGTTTTAAGGAAGAAATCCACATAATATTTTTTTTTCAAGTCCAAATGTGCACTTTTACACCAAGTTTCAATTCAGTCAAAATGAAAGCCTAGGTCTTTTAGGTAGGGAGTCTTCAATCCGTGGCCTGGGAGGGAGACAAAGTATGCTATAGCTAGAGGTTTGGAAGCACCAGCAGGTCTCAGGCTGATGGAGCTTGCTCAGGTCCATCTCCTCAGGTAACATATCCACATCCATGACAGCAAACCCTTTACACTGCAGCTTGCAGTCGAGCTCAAAAGACATTACATAATGAACATACCTTAGCACTAATTTTGATGTAACTCATGAATCTTAAGAGATTAATCTCATTATTTCAACTGATGCAAAATAAATCAACAAAAACAACAAAAATCACTTTTTCTCAAATTCACATAGAAAAGAAAAATTAATAAACAAACAAACAGGTCTGATTATCATGGTTCCCCAAAGGAGCCAGAACTTGTTTTCCTGATTCCATAGGGAAATGTGCTCATTTCAGTAATTAAAAATAGACCCAATTCCTCTTCATCATTATGTTTTCCAACGTGGAGTATTTGGTGCTTTTTTCTCTCTCTTAATTGTGAGAAGATTGATCTGAAATAAACTATTTTTTTTCTACCAGGGGAATACCTTGATGATTCCCAAGGATGCCAGTTGTGTGATATATCCTGTCAGAAATGCATTGGACCTGAGTCAGACAACTGCATCAGCTGCCCACTCACAAGGTAATTGTCTCCTAGCACAGTGCAGTACAAAGATCTCATACTATCATCCGAAGAAGTGGCTTTATTAAGTTTAGCAGAGATTATGGAAGCAAGAATTGTCTAGGGCAAAAAAACCCAGGGGACTTGAGAAAACAATTTTTATGTAAACAGAATAGCTGGCTACACAAGCAGTTAATGTTTAGCCGCGTGGTTCGCATAGATAAAGGAAAGTTCCTTTTTATATGTAAAATACATGTTTTCTTTCATTGTCATACTTTCTAAATCATAATTGTTGGAATCACAACTGACAGTTTTAACAACAAGAATCTAGGGCATCTATAGCTGTACACATCTATGAGGATTGGCTCAATGCATGAGTATGGATGCTGAAGCTCATTTTGGGAGATATTCATAGCACCTAAACATCATTCCCTAACTGAGGTGTTACGGATTAGTCTCAGATTTCTAACCTGCAATAAGGATTGAACAGAACTAGAAAGAAACTTTTCCACAGGACTTTGCAAATCAGAGGTTTATGTTTAGGTCATGTCACACCTATTCCAGAAGACAACTGGTTTTATACACGTCCTACCTGTAGCTCTATTCTCACACAAATAGCTCTGGTTCTGTTGCATTGGATTGTGTTGTAGCCGGCTGACATTTCCAGTAGCATGAAAACAGGATCAAATCCTCTAAGACAAGGAAAGAAAATCCCTAAGCAATTCCACAGTTTGCCATGAAAATAACTATTATGGCTATACCAATGAAAGACACACCAGGAGCAATGGAGTCCAAACAAATTCATGAGGAAACATCATTAAGTTATGTTACATCAGAAATAAGAGCAGAGAAAATCTAGGCAGAGTTTTGGACTGTGGAGTGGATTTCTCCCATTCACAATGGCATTTAAATTAGATTGTCTGTTCCTTCCTTGCAACCTATTTTGTGGGCTTCACATGCAGATATTTACAAAGCAAAGGAGGAACCAAGCACCATTACGCTGAACCACCAAGGTGTTTGCAGTAATGAGGTCTCAGTGACCTTTTGGAAGGATGCTGCTCTAACCACCATGATAAATTCTCTAAAAATTCTGAATTTTGGTATCTAAGGTTTCAAAAGGCTTTCTGAGACTCTTCTGCACATTATGAAAGCTGCTAGAAAAAGTCATATTAAATGGGACAGTCTATAGTAAAAGAAATAATGATACAGAGAAACCTTGCTCAGATACAAGTTCTTTATGAAAATCCAGGGTATATGTCAATTTAATAATATTTAATAATAAAATCACTGACAGATCATTTGATGAATGAAAATACTGCTGCCTGGGGTTTTTTGTTTTGTTTTGTTGGTTTTGGTTTTTTAAAAGAAAAAAAAATGAAATTGCAATTTTTTATCCAGACAAACTGATTATCACAAAATTCCTTGTCCATCTGTTTACAGTTTGAGCCAAGTTTAGTGAAAAGATCTGACCAGGTGTTTCCCATTAGGGGCAACATAACAAAGAGCAAGAAAAAATTTACTTTATAACTGTGAGAGCTGCTTATGAGGATGGCTATCATTAGAACTAGCACATGTAGTTGAACTCAGTAATATTTTCATACCATATAAACATAGTCCAGCTACTTTCTCCTTTTCTTTCAGAATAAATCCAAAAATGGTAATAGCAACTAAAATTTATGCAGACATATTGCAGATATTCTCTAATGCCATTGGCTGACTCCAAGAAAACATGCACTGTCTTAATATAAAAGAAAGCCTTTTGTTGTCTAGGTGCACTAAAAGTCTGTACTAACAGCCAAAATGGCACTCAACTTCCCTAGAAACTAGAGACACCGCATCCCAAATCCTCAAATAGCAAAGTGGTCAAAGCAATTTAGTTTAGAGGATTACTGCCTTATCTTTCTTATTTTCTTAGGAAAAAACTGTCAAAATCTGGCTAGCTTGTTTTATATTCTTTCAGTATTCTATGAATCATGAATGAATTTATGAATTTCTATTTTTCTCCCAAGCAGATTAAAAAATCAGTAGACATTAAGCAGCAGTGAAAAATGGACTATAAATTTTCATCACATAAAAGGATTCTTTAGCAAATATTTAATTATCCAGCAAAGGGAGATCATCTAGCAGCCAGATGTACTTGTAGATTGATGTATGTCCTGGTTCCAGCCAGGATGGAGTTAATTTTTGCAGTAGACAGGAGGGGCATGGTTAGGGCTGAGAGGTTATTCTGTGCTACCTGATTTTGTTTCCAGGGGTAGGGGAAAGGGGTTGTTTACAGTCACAAAGCATGGCATGGTCAGATATTTTTGGGGGTTCCATGGTATAGAGGTGAGTGCCGGCATGTGAATCATTCTACTGCTGTACACTTTGCTATTGATACTCTTGCTGTTACTCCTCATTTACTTTTTTCATTACTGTTTCCAGTTCTTATTTCAACTCATGTTCTTTACCTTTCACACCTCTAATTCTCCTCTCCATCCCACCTCAGGGGACAGGGATGGGAGAGTGAGTAAGAAGCGTGCAGTTTGGAGTGTTTTGATGGGAGCACTAAATTGGGGAATTTCATTGCTTAAGCCACAACAGCCTTGATTGGCACCCAGTGTGAGGTATGAAGGGTTGAGATAACAACAGACCTGAGCATTTGTGTAATTTGTGGATGTGATACCTGATCCCGTATGCGCCTCCTTATATGCTCTATGTGTTCCTCACAATGTTTTGTTTCAGAGCAGGGAGAAGGATTAGATTGCTTTCTTGCTGTACTGTGTGATAGCATCTTATGACATAATAAGATAAAGGGAAGTGAGGAATATCTGGGATGTGTATCCAAAGTTGCTCTTCTACCCTTATGTCAGACACCGCTTTTGGGGATCCATTAATAATCATATCTGGCCTGTGGGAGAATAGGAGTGGATGATTTTCTCCTTCTTTTCACTCCCCTTTTCTCCCTAAGATAGCTTGTGAGAATTGTTTGATTCCTTTGGATGTTATGGAATGCGTGTTCTTATTTCTGTGTCAGATATGTCTCCTCGGTGTGGTCTACACCACATTTAGTGTCAAGAAAGAGATTTCTAGGAAGGTCATTCAAAGATCTGCCCTGAGTATGGGTAGGTTTGAATGGCATAGAATATGAGAGAAAATGGCACTGTTTGGGGGGAAATTCTCTGTTCCAATGGTTTGGGAGTTCACCCTTGAACAACTACAGGACCCTAAGTGACAGAATATTTGCAAGGAAAATGCTGTGGCAACTCAACAAATAGTCGAGCAACTTATTGCAAAGTGCTGGACACTGGCTACTCTTTACTGAACACGGATCAACACTGTTGTGTTGACAGTGCCCTCAGGAAACAGAGGAGGAAATCAGACCGACTGGCACCCAAATCAACCATGGTCATTCAAATTGCAGATGAAATGGAGGACAACTCATGGAAGTAGCAGCTGTCCCTATACTATATAGAAGTAGAAATCCAAGATCTAATCAGTTTGCTTCATGATGAATGAATAGGAAGCAGGGCCTTGTGGAAAGATTGTCCAAGACTTTGGACAAATTTGAAAGTCTCAAAAAAGTTGGAGAGTCCCATGCCACACCAACAGAGACCAGAGTCTCTGCTACTGGGAGCAAGTGCCCCACTGCATGAAAGAGACAGTATACACAACAAGGTAACCTGCCTTTTTTTCCTGTGTGACTACAGAGAAGACATGAGGAAGTGGGATGGAAAACCTAGCTCTGCTCTGGAAACATGGGAACCTGAGCTGAGAGGAAGAACAACCATTACAGGAAATTCTTCAAGGATAAGTGCTGCTCCAGTTTCCACTGGACAAGTACTCAGGCAGAACAGAAGAGCTGATATTGCTTCCAATCCTCTTGAAGTTCTCTAGTTTATATTTACAAAAAGCAAGCAATGAGTACCATGACCAGGCCTGGAGGGACCCAGCCTCCAGCCATGTGGTGGAAAGGGACAGTCAGATCTATTGGATGACAGTGTGCATCCCATGGCCTGGCATGTCAGACCCACAAAAGTATAAGATTTTAGTTGACACTAGAGCACACAATGTACCCTGGTACCATCAAGATCTGTAGGGGCAGAATCCATCTCTATTTCTGGGGTGACAGGGGATCCCAACATGTGACTGTACTGGAAGCTGAAGTGACCCTGTCTGGGAATGAATGGCAAACACACCCATTGTGACTGGCCCAGAGGCCCTGTGTATCCTTGGCAGAGATTACCGCAGGAGAGGGTATTTCAAGGACCCAAAATGCATTGTTGGGCTTTTGTGAGAGCTGCTATGGAGAAAGTTAAAGAGCTGAAAACCTTGCCTGGTCTCTCAGAGGACCCTTCTGCTGAGAGGCTGCTGAAGGTAGAATAAAAACATCACTACCACAGCAGTGCACCATTGATAACACCACACCAGCAGGACTCTGAGCCTTATCCATGAGGTGATTCCTGACCTGAAGAGCCAGGGAGTGCCAGCAAGGCTCACTCACCCTTTAGTGGTCCATTAAGGCTGGTGTGTTAGCCCAGTGGAGACTGACAGTGAACTGTCATGGCCTGAAAGAAGTCACGCTACCACCGAGTGCTGCTGAGCCAGACATGCTGGAACTTCAGTACGAACTGGAGTCCAAGGCAGCACAGTGGTGCCAGCATCATTACTGCAAACGTGGTTTTCTCCTTTTCTTCAGCAGAAAAGTGCAGGCCACAGTTTGCTGGAGGGGCATTTGGTACACCTGGATTTATTTGCCCCAAGGGTGGAAACACAGCCCTGCTATTTGCCATGGACTGACCCAAACTGTACTAGAAAAGACAGAGACTCTACAAATCTTGCAATGCATTGATCCTGTCATCGTGTGGGGAAACACAGTAGAGGAAACTTAGATAATTCAGATCATGCTGAAGTTTTCACCATAAAACAAACTAAGGCGAAGGGAAGTCCCAAGAAATTAAATTTTTAGGAGCAAAATGACAAGAGGGACATTGTCAGTTTCAAATGGATGTATGTGGTCAAGAAAATAGCAGCTATGTACACTTCAAACAGCAAGAAAACCCCATGAGCTTTTCTTAAGGGCTGTGGGGTTTTGGAGTATGCATATTCCAGATTACAGTCAGATTGTATATCCTCTCTAACAGGAAAGAAGAATCATTTTTAGATGGGTCCTGAACAGCTGCAAGTTTTGAGCAAACTAAACAGGAGATTGCTTATGCAGTAGCCCCAGGACCAGTCAGGACAAGACAGGTTGCAAAAAATGTGCTCCACACTGCAGCCAGGAAGAATGGTCCTTCCTGGAGTCTCTGGCAAACAACTTCAGGGGAGAGTACAGGACAACCACTGGGGTCCTGGATTTGGGGACAGAGATGATCTGGAGCCTGCTACACACCAACTCAAAAGGCCATACTGACACCTCATGAAGGGGTTTGAGCTGTTTTAGAAGAGGCTGGTGCTGAAGCACAGTTCCTCTTGGCACTCCAGCAAATCACTGGATGTTCAAAGAGAAAGGCCCTTCCACACATTGTCCACTGATGCACAGTGAGCTCAACAGGAAACCATAATTGCCCAGGGATCCTGAAAGCCATCATGAACTGGCCCAAAAGTAAAAATTTCATCATCATCATCAGAGGAGAGAGTGACAGGCTGAAGGCATCCCACCATTTAATTGGCTGAAAGAAAATTAAAAGTAATATTCTTTCTCTACTGATTGTTCCTGCCATACTGTAGGGATACATTGAAAATGGAAAGCTACTGTATGGAATTCTACATAGCAAGTCACAGAAGATATTTAGTAGAAGATATTTAGTAGATTCAAATTGCAGAGTTGAAAGCAATCCAGCTGGGTTTAGATATAGTTGAATGAGAGAAATGGCCAGTGCTTTCTCTACCTTTACACTGACTCAATGAATGGTAGCAAACTGTTCCTGGAGGTGCTTGGACCAATGGAAAAAGACCAGTTGGCAACAAAGGCCAAAAGCAAAGGCCACATGTTTAATTAACACCTGAGGCTCTCTCAGTTGAGCTCACCCTGCCCAAACAAAACCCCATATACTGTAGAAGGGGATAAATTCTCTGTGGTGGATATGAAGAGTGTTATGGAAGACAGGTTGAATTAGTCCTGCCTCCAGCAAAGGTAAACCCATCTGTGGGACCTGGTAGACTTGATGGGTAAAGTAGAGGGCCAGAGAAACATGATGCATTACTCAAGGGGATTTGTTTTTTTGTGTAACAATATGTAATGTTGACTTGTATATTATTGGTTGCTGAATGACACTACATACACACAGCAAATTCCATAACTACCATGAACAACGAGTACAGCCAGTTCCAAGGTACACCAGTTGTGAGTTCCTGATGCAGCAACCACCTGACAGCACACCAGCCCTCCTGCCCTGGAAGATATCTAGGATGGGTAGAACCCACAGCCTCAGACTAAATGAATTTAACAGACATCTTGGAGGGACAGCCGTTGACTATGGAAATTGTACCTATGCTCCTGTGTGTATACATACATACGTGTGTGTATAGCTGGAAGGTGTAGGATCTGGGAAAGGCACAGATGATATCTATATCATGAATCATGTCCCAGTTCCAGCCAGGACAAAGTTAATTTCTGCAGTAGTCAGGAGAGGCAGGGCTAGGACTTGGAAGTTATTTTATACTGCTGCACTGTTTTTTCCAGGGGTGGGGGAAGGGTCCCTTTCCAGGCCATGTGGCATGGCGCAGTCAGGTATTGTCAGGGGTTCCCTGTGCTACAGTTGTGAGTGCTGGCATGAGAATTGTTCTGCTGTTGTTTGCTTTGTAATTGATACTGTTGCTGTTATTGTTCATTTTCTTATTTCTTTGAAACAGTAAACTGTTCTTATCTCAACCTATAATCTTTACCTTTTGTACGTCCAACTCTCCTCTCCATCTCCAGTAGAGGAGGGAGGACCGGCAGTTCAGCATGGTTTGGAGTGTTTCAGTGGAAAAACTGAATGGGTAAATACCATTCCTAAGTTACAACAACATGTAAATCTAAAAATACAACTCCTAAAGGCCAATATTCAGATAGATATTTGACTTCATGTGCAAGGTGATATTACTGAAGCCGTAGTACTTTTTAAAGGCAGTCTTAAAACAGATGGTTATTCCTTCACAGAGAAAGACCAAGTACTGCTTTCCTTTTAGCAGACACATGGGACTACTGTCAGAGATTGTGATATAAGGATATCTAGGTAAAGAAAAAAGGTGATTTTTCTCAGAAAAATATTTCACAGAAAAATCATCTTTGAAGTCTAAGATTAAAATTTAAATCGCTTTTCATAAGTAAATACTATGAATAAGATCAGGAAAACAAAGTCCTGAAGTTCAAAGACTTGTAAATAGAGTGAGAGAAGAATTTATAGAGTTTCTTTTTAATTTCCTTTAGATTTAACGAACAAGTAGTAGCTAAATTTGTAATTATGCCTCTATCTCCTTTAAAAGAGTCTTTGATGATGGTTGCTGTGTTACACAATGTCCCAGAGGAAAGTTTGAATTCAAACAGCAGTGTCACTTGTGCCATCATACCTGCCTGGACTGCAGTGGAAGTGAACCTAACAAATGCACCAGTTGTGGAACAGGTAAGAAACATTTCCTTTTGCCAGCTTTTTCCCCTCCCTTGGCCTCCAAATTCCCTTTTCCCTCAGCTCTCAAGGCCAGCTATTAGATCCAATAAAATGAGTAGTGCTTTTTCTACCAATCTGCATCATAATCTTCTTGTGATTGTGAAGAGAATTTGAACTCAATTTTTTTTTTAAAGTACAAGAAAACACAACTCTGTACTGTCCTTTCAACTTAATGCATTTCCCTTAGTGTTTTTTTCAATAGGAGCTATGTTAACAGAAACAGAAACAAGGGAAAAAAAAAAAAAAGACAGAAAAACCTACATAGCCTGCTTCTGGAAAAGAAACTTCATACATGCTTCCCCCACCCACTGCACAGGATGTGCTATACTGAAATGGAGACAGTTTGCTCAAGCAGGCAGGGAGCCAGGCTGCTTTCCTAAGCATCTCTCTGGAAAGGGCTAAGAAACAAGCATGGTGGGTTCCACTGGAGATTGCTGTGTCCCTACAGCTAAACAAACAGGGTTTGCAAAGAGAAGCTTATCACCAACACACATTTTTATAGATCTTAGGTTGAGAGGAAGGCTAACATAGCCAATTTTGTGGAAATTTCAAAAAGCTACTGTTCTCCTTTTGAAATTCTGTTTAAAAATTATTTCTTATTATCTCTCTAACATCTGATGAGCAAAAACCTGAGGTCATTACCTGCAAGTATGTGCAACTAGTCTGAACTGTCCTTGGAAATGAGTATTTAAGATGTAATTTATAATGAAGAGTAATTTTTTATGATCTGTCTTCTGATGGTTCACAATGGATTCACAGCCTTTTCATTTCAGCTGCTACTTCTGTTTCAGTCCTAAGCAACAATGGTACAGACTTTATTTAGTAATAAGTGTCTAGACTACAAGCAAACACTAGTAAGGCTGCATTAATTAGTCATTCTGATGATGACATTGGCTTTCTCACTTTGGGAAATGTGACTCAGCACATGAAGTTTTCAAATGGTACTTCAGGTCTAATTGTTCCCCAAAGTCTCTCCCTTATGGAGAACTGCAAGATATATTTCTGCATTTCTGTGAATTAAGAAATTAAGACACTGATGTGACTCACACCCTTAGGAGGCAGGAAAATTAAAGATTTGTTCATGAAAAGTAAAAAAAAAAAATAAATTGACTTCTGATACGGTGCAGCTTTATTGCCAATTATAGCTGCTTTCTCTGCATTTTCAAAAATAAATTCTGGTAAGTAAATTCATGCTCTGCAGTTAAGGCAATGAAATACACCTAGCACAGTTATATGTGTAATTTTTACTGCAGGGTAACTGATTAGAAAATTCTGCATGTTGCAGCACATGGCACTTGAAGTTATTTGTGTTTTCACAGGCTTGACTCAGAAGGATTTGGAGCAGGGGACCTCCCAGTTCTCATGCATTAGAGAATGCCTGTGCTTTAATAGCTAATAGCTGCACATCTGCTGTTTAAATTCAAATCTAGATGATTCCACTAAGATGAGGATTACAGTTTAATCTTCTAGGGACACAGATTTACTCTTTCCAAAGGTGAAATTGGCCACTTTGCTTTTCTAATAATAATTGTACATTTCCCTGTACCATGCATTACAAATACTTGTTTGTGCTCTGCAAGGGAATTCAGTAATGGGTTGTTAAAAACAATCTTGATTGTTTTTATTAGATTGATGGATGTAAAGAGTAATTGTTCACACTAGCATGACATTTTATATGCCATAAATGTCCAGAAATGTGAAAAGTTTGAGGTCCTGAAACTTTTATGCATCTCATTTGGCAGTCAGTGTCTGTACAGCAGCACTGGACCTTCATAAAGCTCCTTCTTATACCCCAAATGCCCTTTGTGGCTGACAGCTTTTTCCCATTTGTTTGTCACACAGACAGAAGAGGGGTGGAACGTTTCCTGTATCATGGGGAGTGCAGAGACAACTGTCCTCCAGGTCACTACCACTTGGAGCATACCTGTGTGCCTTGCCCTGGCCACTGTGAGGTGTGCCTGAACTCCAGCCACTGCAAAAGATGTTTCAGAGGCTACTACCTTACTCAAAATGGTTGTCAGAAGCATAGCTGTAGAGAAGGTAAGCATCCTTCAGTAGAAGATAACAAATACTCTGTTCAATTTGTTACAGAAATCTGCTTAAGTATGTTAAAAAATATTATATTATTAAAAATAAAACACAGTCACACCTGACCCTGAGTTTCTTAAGTTCCAGCTCTGATCCTCTTCTAATATCATGTTATTGTAAAGAGTATTTTCCTCAAATTGAGTGGGTTACAAAAAAAAAAAAAAAAAAAAAAGAAAACAACTTTCTATGAGTCTTTCTCCTTTTTTGATTTGTATCAAGTTTATTTCCAGGAACCTTGCTGAGTGCTTCCAAATGTTGCATTATCTAGAATTAACCCCAAGACTTATGATTTGCAAAACACAGGTGAAGTGGAAGATCCTGACTCTGAAGACTGCATACCATGTTTGGATGGATGCCAGAACTGCAAACAAGGTAAATATTCCCTTAATCAACCTTATTGTTATTCTTTAGGTAGGGAAAATTTAGTTCCCCTCACTCTTGTCATTAGCTTAAATGCATGCTGCTGAGCAATTATTCATTGGTGCAGGTGGCTTCTCACCTTATATAGAATATAAGTAATATATATGCTTATATAAAATATAAGTAAATTATATTCTATACTATTATTTATTTAAAAAATTCTAAAATTTATGCTCAGCATAAATAAGAATAATTTTGTATTAATTTAGCTATTAAAAATTGCAGCACTTTTTCTTTTCCTGTTTGAATGCCACATTCAAGCTGGAAGATTTACTGACTTTATGAAGCTCTTAAGCTATTATCGGACACAGAATTTTACTGTAGATGTTCAAATTTTCTATGCCTCAAAACAGATCACCACCCTGTGCTTTTTCTTCAAGGATACAGACATAAGGACAATCTTTAAATTTCATTCAAGAGTTAAGTTATTGCAATAACAATGCTACTGCCCTAAAATATTCCATGTATATATTGTGAGGTTGGTGCAGGCTAATCCATCCATCTATTTGGTGCTCCTGTGAAACAGAAAAGAAAGGAAATATGCTGAGTTGAAAATGCAACCAGCGGCGTTAAATAAAGAGGGGTTTACTATTCAAGTGGAATCTCAACTTCCACATCACAAAGTGCTTGCCATGTGGCTGTTGCAGCTTCCCTACAGTTTCAGGGAATTCTCCTCCTACACAAAAATCCAGAGAAAATGTGATTGTTCTTAGGAAGTCAGCAAGTGCAGTGGGTGCAATCATGGGTGAACACTCATAGTCCCGTGGGAGTCTGTTAAAGGGGTGTGGCACTCTCCTCCAGGCAAGCTCAGATTCTGCTTTGTCATGTTCCAGAAGTGAAAACCTTGAATATAAAAATATTCCTTTTCCATAAAAAAATTACTCTCTCACATTCAGGGCTACCATCCATGGTTGGAACACTTTCTGGATTTGAGTTCCCAGTTCTGCAAAATTTAGAACAGCACGGTATTGGCATGCCATTGTCCACAACAAACTTTAAGCTACAACTGTCTGTCCAGCTCTTTTTCTGGCTACACTAACTGGCATACCTAACTTACCATAAGGATTTTCATCACATAATTCCTTCTTTCTGCCAGTTGTCCAAGCTATTATGTCATACCATAAAAAATATCCTGGGATGCTGGTGACCAGACATTCCTTGTGAATTCAGTCAAGCCTAAGGCTTTCCTCTGCTACTACAACTGCCCCTGTCAATATTGTTGAATGAAGAGATGGTTTTAACATGAATACAACTACACTGTGGTCTCCTTTTGTATTGTGTGCTATCCAGATTCATGGCAGCTGCTTGATTGGTTGAGAGGAGGAGAAGTTAAAGAAGAGTGTGTATTTCAATACCTATCTTTATTGGTGCTATATTTCCTGTGTTTTTTACAATGATTTTGACTTCAAATTATTTACTTCTCCTCTGAAACTCTGTCGGGCAGTTTTGAATGAGGGAGAAATGTAGCATATATGAATAGCAATGTTTTTTTAAAAACTGTAATTTCAAGTGACTCTGAGGAAGATTTTCTTTGTTATGAACTTAATAGGCGTGTATAGGGAGACTGGAAGACTGTTCATGGTCAGCTGGCATACAGAGAAAGGGGCTGTATTCATTTGCCATTTTCCTGTGAGGATCACTGATCTCCTGAATATTAATCATCCATAAAATTCAGTACTTACTTTCTACTTCTTGCACTCAAACTTCTGATATAAAAGAGAGCTTTTAAGAGCTTCAAGGATCAACAGAA
The DNA here is from genome assembly GCA_032173965.1 of Sitta carolinensis. Classification (NCBI taxonomy): domain Eukaryota; kingdom Metazoa; phylum Chordata; class Aves; order Passeriformes; family Sittidae; genus Sitta; species Sitta carolinensis. The sequence goes on from CM063313.1 coordinate 63,883,997, forward strand.
TGAATACAGGTAAAACAAAGACTGAATTAGTCTTCACTACTGTGTAAAGTCAGAAGGTAGAGTTTATTTACAGGCATTCTGTTAAGGATAGACATTGGTGATCATGATGCATATATTACTGAGCATCAGAGACTGGTTTACTGTTAGTTGTACTTGGAAAAGCAGAACAGTAGTGACCTAAAAACACAGTCCCAAGCAGATTTTGCAAACTATAATGTGTTCTTGAAATATGGCAGAACCTGTAAGCTTCAGCTTAAATTAAGTCAGGTAGCTATGTTAGATACTTATGTGTATCTATATTATATGGTAGATATTTGCTTGTATTTTTACTCCTAACATTCAGTGAGTTTTTTAGGCATATTAACAACTTCATTCATAGATAAGTACAGTAATGGCTTTTTCATGTCTAATCAGAAAGCTGATGTATTTGGAAGCTTTTGTTAAAAATCCCTAAAAAACAAAAAAAAAAAATTATTGCTGTCTCTTACAAGAAGTTCATTATTTTGCAAGCTTTAGAGAAATTACATTGCCTTAAAAATAACTTAAAATACTAACATTTCAAGTTGAGAAAGTAAGGAATATGCTACATTTAGTTTCATATCTTCATAGTCTTTCTACAGACTCCCTTTTAAAATTAAGTGGATGCTGGAGTGTCTTACAATCTCTTTGTCCCATCTTCTCTTTAACACAATTGAATTATTCTAAGAACTGTAGAGAAGGTGTAGGAAAAGTTCAATGCTATGAACATTTCAGGTAAAAGTGCAGTGGGGAAAGAAAGGAATGTAGTAATCATAGCAATTGTCATAAAAAAGTATATAGATCACATACTGAAAACTAGTTATTCAATGTACAACTGCAAATATATTTTGCATGTATTTTATGTATCCTCAGCTGACTGAAGACCATTTTCTCATAGAAAATCATCCAGAACCTGTTCCTTCTGAAGTTTATTAAGATCCTTCAATATAAACTCTTAAGTAAAAACAATTAACTTCTTCAGTTTATACTGAGCACAGGATCACTTACAGAAGTTTAATTTATTTTAAAATTCTAAACATTCTAAACCAGGAGCAGAAAAATGCAAATTATTCTCTTACTATCTACAAATAATAAAGATTATTATATTTTTCACTTTTCTTGTAGACAGCACCCTAGTTTTTAGGAGGGATATATAATCATATTCAGATAACTGAATTGCCTGTTTTCTTACTAGCCTGAAAAAGTTTTGCTCAAAAAATCATTTTCACAAGGCACCAAATAATAGATTAAACAGTCTATTTTTGCTGCAGTCTTGGGCAATGTTGTACTGCTTTGCACAGACAGGAAAATTAATAAGATTTGCTTCCTTCTGGAATGATGCCATGTGCCAGCAGAATATAGCAAGTCTGCATGGGCAGTCTCTCTTTTTCATCAGTAGTGACACTATTGATCAAAACTGAGGTAGCATACTTTTCTAATGGTTTCATACTTTGTATCCCATATCAGGCATTTCAGAGAAGAAAGTAAACCCACACAGTAAGAAATACTGCAGGTTATTCTTCACCAGGTGTGAGGATACTAAAGTAGATAGTGTTGTTTGTAAGACTTTCTGTAATGATCAAGGAACATAGTCAAATATCTTTGGCTTCCTCCAAGTTTGGAGTGGATTTTGTTTTAAGGCACCAGTGTGGCAATATATTTTTACTGTATCAACACTGAAAATCTAAGAGCAAAGATAGGAACTCTGAGATAGAGACTTAATCAATGACAGGTAAGTCTATGCAGTTAAAATACAAATTATGCTTTCTTTTAAATTCAGGTAATTCTTTTCTTTCTGTTTCACTTAATTGATTCAGAGGCCATTCATATTTTATGGATGTAAAGAATCTTTAATGCACACAGGCACAGGCTCAAATTCTGCCTGCAAACACTGACAAGTCCCGGGATATGTTCATAGAGACATTGCCTTGGAAAGTGCTAACTCCCAGAAAATCTATAGCTTTGTGTACACAGCATCCAAACAATGGCTGTGCACACTAGGGTTCACCTCCCCACTTTGTCCTGCCCACACGCTCTGGTGTGCATTTGGCTCTGCTCAATGCCACACTAGCCTAATTGGCATCCTTGTGCACCACTTCCCATGAGACCCGAAAGGCAGACTCTCACACAGCCACAATTCAAAGCTTAAGGGTGACCTCAGTACCGATGCTTAAATTCTTAAAAACTTCATCTATATCCCTATTTCTGTGCCAGCAAACACAAGCACAATAGTGGACAGATGACGTGTCTAAGAAAGTGTGCTGGATACATCACAAGTCCATACAGCCAAGCATATCTTTATGATACCTCATAGCTTTGGTACCTCAGCTCTTACAACCCAGTTTTGGACTGCTGAGTCTACATTTTAGAAAAGCAATGAATGATTGCTCCCTCTGATGCAGAAAGATGGAAACTGCAGGTCTTCATTACCTTCAACCATCAGTTTTTGATTAAATGTTAATGTCCTTTTTTCTGGTGGGTGCCAGTAAACATCATGAAGTCTGTAAAATTAAATCCAGTTTCCTCAACAAAAGCAGCTTTTGAAAGACAAAGTTCTGCTGCAAAAAATATTAAGGAAGAGGATTTTCTTTATGGCATTGCAGCATTTACCTTCCACCTCTCAATGTAAGTTTACTTCCATATTTAGATAAGTGCAAGATATCATTCATATTTTCTCCAGACTTTTAAAACCATAATTAATTTCAGACACCTTCTTCAAGGTCAAACTTTCATTTTTAGAAAGCCTGTGGCTATAAGCCAACACTCAGAACAAGAGGAAAAAATAAGGTAAAACTGTAGATCCTGAGCCACTTAAAGTAATTATTCAAAGAGAATTTCAAATTCAATAAAATGCAAGAACATAAAAACCTTGGCTCCTATTTCTTATGTTTAAAGTACATGTGGACTAAAGTGTTTTCACAAATAACTTCAGCTCTCTCTCTCTCTAATCATACAATTTACATATGCCCTTTTGCTCTTGCATAATGAACAGACACCAAATGTGGCTACCTTTGAAGTCAATAAGTGGCAAACTTCTCTGATATGCCATATATACTGCTTGCATATATACATTTCATAAGCAAAAATTGCCACACCATTAACTAATAATGCTAAGTAAATGGAAGCACCTAGTTCACTGAGGAGGTAAATATCTGCAGCACATGGAGTTCCTTCAGATCACTGATAAACTCATGGCAACCAATGGAGGACGGTCTTCCTCTCAGAAGTTATTGTGTGTCAGGAATCCTCTCAATTTGTGGTGCAAATCATCCTACCAGGGTGCTCCTAAGGAGACACACTTTCCTGACCCAGTTCTTAATTACTTGTTGGTTCTCTTCCACTCACCTCACCCAACTTGTGAAAGAAAAACATCTTATGTTATGAATAGTTCTTATGGGTTCCTACAGAATACCTCATCTCCATGCAGCAAAATACAATATATACCAGCTTTTGATCCATCCAAATTTCTACAGTGAGCACCATGACATGGCTTTGCAATGCTTGCACTAGGACTGTTTTCAAAGGCTAACACTGAGAATAAAGTACTCCTCAGTAGGGTGCAGACTGAAAAATATTCCACAAAGTTATAACACTCCTCTCTTTCAAAGATACCTTACAAAAGAAATTAATACTGAGAAAACCCAAGGAGCGATATCCCTGAGAAAAAAGGCATGCCAAAGAGACATTTAGGCCCAAGTGTGGCATTTAGCCTCTTTGATCTAGCAAGGTAAATCCTGAGCCTCTCTCAAAGATCGTCTAGAGCCCAGCTATTTAATTTGATTGAGGTTACAAGGTCTATGTGAAAAACGTAAAGCTATAAAGGCTGAAAATGAGAATAAATAACACACAAATTATCAGCAAGATGCATTATACAGAGCAGAATGGAGGAACATAGAGTTTATAAGTCTGTGGGAGTGAGAAGAAAAGGATTTGGATAAGATTAAAGGAAGTGTGAGGCAGCTGAAAGAGCAGCATTGTGAACAGACTCAGGCTTACAGATACAGATTTATCATTACATGATAAATGAGTGAAAACTGATCTGGCTCCCATAGCAACCTAAGAAAAAGAAAAGAAAACTTTATTTCTTCAAGGCATCCCTGATGATGAATAGATCTTGGTTTTCCAGACAAAATTATGATAAGGATAGTTTTTAATCTCAGAATAAACCTTCCACAAGAGGTTAGTCTTGCAGAATGGGCTTTAGATTTGCAGATAAGACATTTTTCTACAAGCTTCTGCAGCGATAATATGCAATGTGTACAGAAAAAAAAGTGCCCATTGAGTTTTGGAACTGTTCTCTGATTTTCAATCCTGACATGTTGTCTTTCCTAGAGTGCAGGTAGAAGAGAATTTCCTTGCACATTGAAGATACAAGGTGCATGTATTGAAAAAAAACTTTCTCTTGCTGATATTTTTTCTTTTTCTGAGAAAGAAAAAACTACTTCCTATGTAAAATCCAGGCTTGGGAAAAATCACAGGAAAACCTTAAGACATGAAACTGAATCTTGAGTTCTGCAAGTACAGAATATTCCAGATTTTAGTTTTAAGTTCTCCATAGGAAAAAAAGCACAGAAGAAAACTACTAGATCAGACCAGAAATTCACCTAGCTCAGAAGCCAAGGACCAAACATACTTCTAAAATTACATATACAAATAAAGCATATATTTCTACTCCTTCAACAATTTATAGTTCAGAAGCTTCATGAATCAAAACAGTCAAGAAATGTTAACTGCTGAATCTTTCTGCTGGAATTACTGAAGAAAATATACATTAAAACAAATATAATCTAAACCATATGCAGACCAGACCTTCTTTTCAGGGAAGTTTGCTGCCTCCTTGGGGCCCAAATCAGGGACCTCACAAAAAAAAAAAAAAATGAAGAGGTTAATAGAGCCTTCAAAATGCTGTCTACTGCTTTCACAGATACCAGTGATATTTCAACAAGCTCAAGGTTAATGAAAAGAGATTTCAGGACACTGGAAACACAGTGTGCCAGATCCTATGCTTTGGCCACAATAACCCCATGCAGTTGTTTAGCCTGGAGAAAAGGATACTCAGGGGGAACTTCTGAACTCTCTACGACTGTGCGAAAGGGGGTTGTAGCCGGGTGCAAGATGGCCTCTTCTCTCAGCCAACTAGCAACAGGATGAGAAGATGTGGTTTTTGTCTGCACGTGTGGAGGTGTAGGTTGGATATTAGGAAGAATTTCTTCACAGAAACAGTGGTTAGACCTAATGTACTACCCAGGGAGGTGGTAGAGTCACTGTCCCTGGAAGTGTTTGTAGAAAGACTGGTCATAGCACCTAGTGCCATGGACTAGTTGACAGAGTGTTTGGTCAAAAGTTGGACTCGCTGATCACAGAGGTCCTTTCAAAACTAATTGATTCCATGACTCCTTGCTTCAGGAGAGAAGGTAGAACTTCAAATTCTCCCAGAAATGAAGAGCCTAGTCTCTCATAGTATTCTTCAGGACAAAACTTCCAGCACACAGCTGGATAAACACATCTTGGGATGGGTAAACAACTGGCTCAAGGGTCAGGCACAAAGGGTGACAGTGGATGGAGTGACACCAGACTGGGGACCTGTCACCTGTGGTGTTCTGCAGAGCTCGATCTTAGCCCTGTGCTCTTCAACATTGTCAAATGAGCTGGATGCAGGACTGGAAGGGATACCAAGCAAGTTTGTAGATGATACAAAACTGTGAGGAGCTGTTGAATTCATCAAAGGGAGGTCCTGCAGAAGCCTCAAAAAATTAGATGACTGGGCAATCACCAACCATGTGAGGTTCAACAAGGGAAACTTCTGCACTGGTGCAGCTCCTCCATGAGGACTCTGTGCAGCCTGGGCACCACAATATATAAAAGATATTAAGCTGTTAAGAGAGCAACCAAAGGAGGTCCACAAGGCAGTGAAGGATCTGGAGGGGAGGCGTTATGATGAGCAGCAGGAGTCACTTGGTTTATTCAGGCTAAAGAAGGGGAGACTCAGGGGAGACCTGGCTACAGTCTACAGCTTCTTCTTGAGAAGGGGAGGGTCAGACATTGACTTCTTTGTGGTGAGCAATAACCAGTGACAGCCCAAGAGAATGGCCTGAAATTGTGTCAGGGAAGGTTTAGGTTTGATATTAGGAAAAGGTTCTTCACCAGAGTGTGGTTGTGCACTGGAACAGGCTCCCCAGACAAGCGATCATATTACCAAACCTGACACTTCAGAAGTGCTTGCACAACACTCTTGGGCTCATGGTGTGACTCTTGGGCATAGTGCTATGCAGGGCCAGGAGCCGGATTCAAAGATCCTTCTGGGTCCCTTCCAACTCAGAATATTCTGTGATTCTCTTTATAAATACATTTGCCCAGGTTGTTTATTTCCTTCCATTCTGCTGCTTCTGGGATATTTGGCTAAGGTGAAAGAAATAAGTTAGTAGAAGATAATAAAAGGAAGGTTATAAAAATATATTCTTCATTTTTGGAGTCAAATCCATAATTTTAGGAGTTTTAAAAGTTGTGTGACACTTTTCTTGTTCGTTAAATAAATTTTTTGAATATGAAAATTAGTTTTCTGGTGGGAAAGTTTACCCAAAAGTCTTGTGCCACTACCACCTCTACCACCATTACCCCCTCTCCAAATATAGAAACGGTCTTGTCTAGCTCAGGATTTTGAAGTTTAGTTACTTAGATGTCCAAAAAGTATGCTTTTAGAAGTGTCAAAGCTTTTAACTTATCTTTGTGACAAATAAAGAAATCAGATTAAATTATTGTTACAGGTAAGTTGCAGACTCCTTTTAACAGTTCATTTGAACTAACCTGATTCCTATGAAAGTTCTGCTCTTTAGATCACTTCCTAAGGAATTAGCTCCTTCCAGGTGCCTGGATTATGTTGATGACTGAAAAGCCACAAGTTACTATGAAAATACAGTCCAGTATCTGATTGTGGAAGATTTAATCTCAAACTAAATGCGAACAGAGATTCAGAGACAATGATGTTCTTCTTACAGCTGTAATTATATTCATGTAAGAAATATGAACATAAAACTGGTATAGCAAAAGTTCTTTTTGGCATTATGTTTTTTACTCTGAAAATTATTTACATAATTTTATATCTTTAATTTCAGATGATCCAAGAATCTGTCTAACATGCATTCAAAATTATTACATGTAAGTATAACTGTACATATATAGCTCTTCATGACTACACATTTTTCTGAAGCAAAAACATGTGCTTTACTACATAGATCTATGCTGTGTATGTTGTCTCATCCTTTAAACCGCTTGTCTGATAAACAATAAATGGGAAAAACTCTTGGGAAACATTGGAAAACTAGACAATAGTTCAGTATTGAGACCTTTTAAAACTTATGGACTGGTGTTACCTTTGCATATCAGAAGAGAGGAATATGGAACAGAGGAATATGGAACATTGTGGCAGAGAGAGCATGAATGGCTGACACCGCTCTTACACACCTGTTCCAAAGGCCCCGTGCTGGAACCTGATTGGCTGTGCTTGGTTACCACTCAGCTCGCTGACCAATGGTCTGCTTGTGTGCGGGAATGCTGGAATTGTTTGATAAGTTTTAGTGATAAGTATAGTATAGTTATAATTGTTATTTTAGTGTAGTTTTTTCTAGTCTCTGTAAAGGGGGCCCCCTGCTTTAGGAAACACCTGGTCAGACTCCTGATAAGAGTTCCCAAGACAACCCCGGCCTCTGCCCAGAGACCGTTTCCCATTGGTTTTCCCCGAGATAGGCTTCTGTCCACCCTAGCAATGTAGCTTTCCTCCCTCGGTCCATCAATCATCTTCAAGGTCCAGTGCAGTCCAAGACTTTCAGAGGTTGATGGATCCCCCAGAGACCCCTCCCCAACTTACTTTAAGTTGTCTTATTGGTTTGTAATCTGTATCCACCCCACCCCCATCTCCCTTTGGATAAAAACCCCCTTGTAACCCAGGTTCGGGGTCTCTCTTGCCTGAGGCACCGGGCCTGGGGTCAGGGCCTCCCCTGTAACCCCCGAATAAAACCTATGTTCCCGGATGTCTCTGAGAGCCCCCTCTTTGAAACCACAGCCGTGACAGCATAGGCTAAGGTGCTGCAGAGCCAAGTACCCACACACGAGACTGTCAAGGCGTATGAGAGCGAGTGGGCAGTCAAGCCGAATGCCAGGCTGACCAGAGATACGCACGACGACACTTGTGTTCTCCTCAGGGATTGGCTCTCTGTAGCCCAACCCCTCCTCCCTTACAATGCCTGCAGTCAAAGCTTTCTGTGCCCCCTTTCTGTTTTAAAATATAAAAGCCATGCTTATTTATTATCTTTGTGCAGGGCCCCTTGCAAGAGGGACAATAAACACAGTACAAAGGAGAATGAAACTCCTTATCAAACTGACAAAGCCAATCTTACCAGCTATTGGCCTGTCCCTTCAATGTTTTTACAATCGTGTCCAGGAGCTATCAAAGGCACAATAGTACTGGGTGTCATGCTTCATGTTCCTTACTTATAACTTACAACTTGAACATTACAAACCAACCAACTTAAAAATTATCAGAAGTAACATTTGGAACTGTCAGAGGCAACATTTAATGTCCTTCAAGTGTCTGATTCTTGAGGTCCAGGTAAAGTCATAGGTGAGTTGTCATTTCAAAGGTCTTGGATTTCCATCCAGCTGGTGCAGAGGGTTGTTATCCATTGAATACCAACATTTGTGGATAAAACATGCACATCCATGCCGCCAAGTGACAAAGTCCCATACCAATACCTTAGGTTTAGGTAACTGCATGTCACTAGAGGACCGTAATGATAAAAAGTGATGTAAGATAAGAGCATTTTGAGAGTTTTGCAATATTGTTAAATAGTTTCATGTGTGCAGGGACTTACCCTCCCTAGTTTGTAATGTCTCACCACACATCCCCCCTCTCGGTTTTTCAAAGGCACCCTTTACCTGTGTCAGCATGTCTGGTAGTGGCGAATTGGTGACAGCAGCCTACAGTTTTGTAAATAAATTGTGCTGAAATTAACACAGACTAAAATTTTGTTTATAATTTTCATTGGTAAAAATTCAGTGGATTATGGTATCTTGGTCAATTCTTTAAGAAGCCTAATGTTTACAAGTGCTGAGTGTCAGGTTGGAGTGATACGGTTTTTTAAACAGGATCATTTAAAGGGTTTCAGTGCTCATGCAGGCCTTGACCTGGTGAACGCTTGTCAGTCACAATGTATATTTGTCATTTCACTAATTAGATATGTTTACATTAAAAGGCAAATAAGCAGTGTTGTGGTATATTAACAGGTTATCAGTACTCACCTCAGTTTTCAGTCTTAACAACTATACCATGAAAATAAATTAACCTGTTAAACTCAGAAGGGCATTTAGCATAATATGCACTTATTCTATTATGAACAGTAAGATAATACATCCAATCAAAACAATAAGCACTGCTAAACAAAAATATTTATAACTGTTTAAAGGCTTACCATCTCCCAGGGTCTGCTGTAGCCGAGGAGCACCTTTTCCTAGCAATGACTTGGAAAGACTTTTCCCAGGAAAGTCTACCAATTTTACCTTATAAAAGGGTCTTGCTTTTATAAGAAATTTTCAAGTCAAAGTAACTTGGTTTCATTTTTAGGACAGAATCACCTGGGTTTGATGGCATTTTTTCCTGCCAGGCAGGGTCACGGCCTGGCCAGAGCCAAGGACCTAGTCAGGAGGGTTTCTATAATGTATCTTAAAAACAGATCTTTATTAATATTTACTGAAAAAGTTCCCCAACACAAACAATTTACAAATAATCCAAGAACAAATACGCACAAGTAACATCAAATAATATCTTTTGGCTGGATCTTTGTGCCAGGCATTGAGTTTAAAGCTTAGTAAAAACACACTTAAAACACAAGATCACATATAGATTTTGATCTCAATTTTGTCATATGTTACTAATTTTTGCAAATGTATCATCAGTATATTTAACAACATGTTTCTCTGAAAACTGCAGCTGACGTGATCGCACACCAATTCTAAAAGGGCACCCTTAAAAACATTTAGCTTATTCTTTAGTGGGTAAATATTAAAATTAACTCAAAATAGGATGTTACCTGATTTATGATATTTAAAAGTTTTTGTGTACATATATAAATGTATATAAGTGCTTGGGTTCTCCTTATGCTTAAGCTTGAGTACCAGCAGTGCGGTGGAGTCTTCCTCTCAGGGGTTGACAGTAGGGCGGTGACTCAGGTTCCCTTCGGGAGGGTCTCACATATCCATCAGCATTATGGGTTCCTCAGGCTGTCCAAGCCTCGGGGGCAGGCACTCACCCATGAGCCACTCCCCATGCCCCACCATCCTGGGATAACTCGCGGGATGCATCCTGGCCTGCCTCTGCCAGTCGCTCAAAATGGCCCCCACACCCTGTGGCGGCCGCCATTTTGAACAAACGGCAGAGGCATCTCAGCAACCACTTTTACATTTTTCTCATAATTAATTAATTTTAAACTGTCTATTAATGTCCTCCAGGTAGTTAAAACACTCATAGCAATTTTGTCTCCTCTAGAGGCAGAATCAATCAGCCAACTTGTTCACAGATTTTAACACTAAAGGCAGCATCTGTGGTGATTTCTACGCCTTGGCTCTTGCAAAATTGTAATAAAGTCTTTAGGGACTTTTTATCATGCTCAAACCCTCTTTTACTTAAAATCAAAGACCAAGTAGTTATTACAGCTTGATCTTCTGCAGAAATTGTACAAGCCATGTCCCAGCAGCAGCTCAGCATTTTTTGTCCTCTTCTAGACAGTTACAGCTCCTCGTCTGTCTGGCTGTCTCGTTCACACAGCTCTCCAGGCTGTTGCTCTCTGGTGCTCTGTCTCTTCTCTTTTCTCATGGTTTCTCATGGTTTTCTCATGGTTTCGCTCATGATCCACGTCAGGGATCACCATATGTCTTACTGGTGGGAGATGGAGAGACGGCACGACACTGGGGCTGTGCGGCAGAGAGAGCATTAATGGCTTACAGAACTCTTATATACCCCATTCAAAGGCCCTGCGCTGGAATCTGATTGGCTGTGGTTGGTTAACACACAGCCTACTGGCCAATAGCTGCCCGCTTGCGTCCTCTGCAGGACTGGATCTCTGTAGCCAAACTCCTCCCCCTTTTATGATGCGTACAGTGGCAGCTGGGTGTTGTCATGGATTCGGAACAAATATGCTTTTAGTATGTTGTGTCTAGTTCTCGTGCATGAAGTTCACAACACTTATAAATGTCTGGAGTATATGCAAAGGAATAAAACATTAATTAAAATCTTAAATGCAGAGAAAAGAACATTACTGCTTTCCAAAGACAGCATTTATACATCTCTGTAAAAGTTGCAAAAGAAAATATTGATTGTGTTGACTCCATAAACAAAGACACTGAATTATATGTTTTTACAAGCAATCAGCTCTTTACAATCATGATATAATAATTTTTTAATGAAGCACGTATTCAAGTTTCTGCCTACCTATAAAAAATAAAATAAAATTAATCATACTTAGGAATCCTGAGATTAGGAAACATGACTTTGCTAGTTGAATAAGCAACATAACCACAAATACACTTTGAATCCTCGTGAAAAATGAAGTTCACGCTTCAGAATTTTTTAAGTTTAATAAGGGATAAAAAAGAGGACAACATTCAGCATGCTGAGTTGTTTCTGGCTATTTGCCTGAAAGCACACTGGTAAATTTAGTGTTATCTATATACTGTTACATTACTGAGGTACATGCATATTCATGTTTCATGCATTATTCAAACATTCTTGTGAGATTTTGACATTTCAGGGGCTCTTTTGTTTAGTTGCTTTACATTCTTATTTATCTACATGACATCCTGTGAATCAAGTCAATATCTTTTATTTCTTCTTGTGTGCTCATCTGGTCGTTTTACATTCTCTGATAAAGATTTAACATGTTTTCCTCAAGTTTGACATGTTGTTTCCTAATTATTTTCTGTTGCTCTGGTTTGTGACACGGTTATCTTATCACTTGGAAAGGTGAGTCAGCATATATGGAGGAAACAATCTAATCGTTTTGCACTACTGGTTTGGTTACATAGGAGCATCCTAACATCTCGTGTTTTGCTGAGGCCTATGGTATAATACATTCATCACACTACTATTTCTATAAGCTATACAGTACATATTTAAACTGCTAGATTGTGTTATACTAACAAACAGCTAAACAGAGTTACACATTGTGCTTTATCCAAGTACTAATAATCAACACTAACATGCAAGGTCTAATACATAAGTGCAAAAGCCAATATTATATTGTAGTCTTTTTTAACATTCATTATAGTAATAATTTCTGAATAATTTCTGTTCATTATGTTCATCATGATTTATCATTATCATTCCTAAAAACACACAGAAAACAAACTCAATGACCTTCAAGAGTAACTTACTAATAATATTCTACTTTATCTTACAGGTATAAGCAGCATTGCTATAAATACTGTCCAAAAAATACCTACGGAGATGAAAGTTCATGGCAGTGTAGAGACTGTCCTAGCCACTGTGATAGCTGTGACAAGGATGGGTGTGGCTCATGTGAGGAAGGATTTTATCTCTCAGGTAAGCAAAGTACAAAGAATGGCATGATACACATAACTATTTTAGATTTTTTCTTAAGAAAAATGCTCTGGATCCAAACTCTCAAATTCATAAATGTGTTCTATGGCAGACAGTGGAGGCTGAGAGGATTTAGCTCTTTGCAGAATCAGGCATTTGCATTAATGTAAGGTGGTTATGTTACCCAGTAGTGTAATTTGGTCCAAGAGGTCTATATATTAAATTTCAGCTCTTTCAGGCACATAAAATCATTTCTATTTGTTTCAGACTCAGTGAGAGGGGTTTTAACTACAGAAAAACATTTAAATGTTTCCTTACTATTTGCAAGCCCAGTTTTACTTTGACTTTTAAACACTTTGAAAAAAATCTCAGTTAAAGCCACTAAATTCCACACCAGATTCACAGAAGAGTAGGAATCTCCTAGTTTTTTAAAGAAGCCATAAATCAGGCAGGTCTGGTTCAGACATGGCGCCAAAAATGAATCACATGAATTCTTGAGGTTACAGTATTCTCTTGCCCTGACTGTTGGAAGTGCCTGGTAGTGGCACCACACTCATGGAGAACTGTGGTCACTACCAGGGTGAGCAGTGGGTCTATGATTTTTTAAACTGAAATTAGACAAAACTCTAAAAGCCATAAATGCTACAATTTCCAGAGATTTTAGTGAGGTATGCGAAAACTTAATCTGAATCACATTTAAACCTGAGTTTAACTTCATATTCAGCAAAAACTAGAGACCCTATGCATTTGCATATGTCTAAAATTTATATATATATATATAAATCTTAGGTGCATCTAGTCTTTAATTTTTTATTGACACAGTATGATTGCTAGGACTCAACCGTAAAACATTTACGCAGGCATGGACTTCCATTAGATTTGTATGTACTAATGTTTAGTGTATTGATTAAAACCAAATTAGACGTAAATTTAAATGCAGATTGGTTTGAAGTGTGTGAAGTTTCTCACATGCAACTGAACTGAATTTTGATTCCACACTAAAAAATTAGACTTTTTATAGCCACAAAATGTTTCATGTGGTACTGGGATTTTTTCTTAAACCATTTCTGCTGGAGACAGAGGGATGAACAGGGGTCATTGTGCTTCCAGGCTCTGCTTCTGTTGCAGATGGCAGCTGTGTGAGTGAGTGTGGAGATGGTTTCTTCACTGATGGCATCTCTAGGGAATGCGAGCCATGCCACAGGAGCTGTCTAACCTGTGTTGGGTACAGCTACAAGAACTGTACTCGCTGCAAAAACAGTTTCCAGCTGTCTCATGGGCAGTGCCTGAACCCAAGAAATTCTCTGGCAGCTGGGAAGTTCTGGAGTGGTAAGTTAAAAAAGATCTTGTAATCTTTTCTGTTTCTCTGAAGACTAATAAAAAATTTAGAAAGAGTACAGCAAGATCTTGCAGATTGCTTGAAACTGCACTTTAGTAATTTTAAAAGTAAACTAACCAAGCCCATTGGTTCCACAAACTGAAATTCATTTTCCTTCAAATAATATAATATTTCAATACAATGTAGATGTTTCTTAGCTATCTTATCTGAATAAAGATTAAAAATATAATGGAAAAAAAAAGATAAAAAATATTAAAAAGGTAAAATATGTGTAATAGATTAAAGTACTGGGAGTTCCTTATCTATACTACTGAGTGTCTTGTAGATTAGGTTTTAGACCTTTGTGGTTATTTGCCCCTTCCAGAGAAGTCTATATAAGTTGGAGGAAATAGAAAATAATGCAGTGTGTGACTATGCATATGTGTGATCTGAAAAAAAATCTATCCTCTCTCTTCTTTCATTTCTCTTTCATTTCATATCCACTTCTTTCTGAGAGACCAAATATGAGTTGTACAGCTACATTCTGACATTCTGCTCCTACGCTGGTCATTTCCACAACCTTCACAAAATAATTACTTTTTTCTTGGTGTTCTCATCCATAGCATGAGGGAAACAATTCTCTGTTCCAAAAAAGCTCCCAAAAATCCAAAATCTTTCCAAATCTACTTGGAAAGAAAATGCCTTTATTTAGAGATGTTGAGAGGAAATAATTATAAATATTATTTTCCTTCCTATCCACCTTCAAATGCAACCTAGTACTGTCACAAATGTCTTATTATTATTTTTTTTTTTTTTTTTAATGAGGAGGGCTGTTACTGTGACGTAGATAGAAACACACAGTAACACACACAACAGGTGTTCAGGCAGAGAAGAAGAAAGGAAGAAGATTCTAGTTTATTGTTGATTTCGTATATCTAAGTTTCTGGACAGTGATCAGAGATTGGACAGAGAAGTTCCCACCTCTCCATCTTCACTGGTCACTTGAGAAGTCCATCAGGTGATATCTTTTACAAAGGAATGCAAACATGATTCTCGTTTATCTTACAATTTATGAGAACTGACTCCACTATACTAAAACAAATCAGAAGGCTGATTTTCAAGGACAACAGAGGGCGTATATATACTAGTTGTCATTCCCATTATGTCAATATATAAAGAATGAATGAATGTTTATGCTACAGAATGAAACTGTGCTACTGGGAAAGAAGGAGACTTCCAAATTTTATAATGGAACAGTGGGAGAATCTATTATAAAGTTTAGGGATTTGCATTACTAGGAGTCTTTAAGAACACATGAAAAGTATCTGACAGGGATGTTTGCTGAGTGGTACAAAAGACCAGATTATTAGCTGTATTTTTTAATCAAGTAAGCATATTCTTGTGGGTCCTATGTTTTCATTTGGATCAAACACGTCCAAGAATCCTTAGATCAATATGATCTTGTATTAGAAACTAAAATACAGTAATTAATACTTTCCAAAAATATTGACCATTTCAATTAATTGCCTATCTCTGGAGTAATGATGTATCGAAAGGAATACACTTTCTTCACTTCAAAAAATATCAGAGAGACATAAACATAAGAAAATTTATAGAAAGTGGATCTCCTATGTGCATTTTCTTACATTTAATCCACAAAAGAAAGTTTGTATTTTTTTAAATTTAAGACTACATCCACATCAGTGCCATGAAAAATTGCATTGGTAGTCTGGTTTATATTGATTATCTCTTTCTCACATTGTTAAACATGGTGACTTCTTGTCACCCTTTTTCTTTTGAGCAGACATCTGATGCAGTTCTGCATAAATGGACATTCCTGTCATGTGAAACTTCTTTCTTTCCAACTCACATATCATTTGTCTTTCCTTCCAGTAGTAAAAATACATCTGTCTTAGGGACATTTCAAACTGAAAGATACATCTCCCTCAGAGCTGTACTGGCTTGAACATT
Organism: Sitta carolinensis; assembly: GCA_032173965.1. Lineage (NCBI taxonomy): Eukaryota > Metazoa > Chordata > Aves > Passeriformes > Sittidae > Sitta > Sitta carolinensis. The sequence goes on from CM063313.1 coordinate 63,899,890, forward strand.
AATGACTGCTCAAAAGACACAGGATCCCTGCTGCAGCTGGTGATGTTACCCCAGGGAACACAGCTGGTGGCTGAACAGCTCCTTCTGGACAGACCTGCCAGGATTCCTCCAGTGTGGGACCTGCTGCACATGTAGCTGCTGGGAAAGTGATGTGAAGCTGGGGATCTCCTGAGCCTTTTTCCTCCAGGATTCAAACAGCAGTAATCTTCAAGTTAAACTGTAATGAAGTTGCCACTATGTTTATTGAAGTTACATCATTTACTGACTACATTCTTTGGCATTTTCTTAAGTTTCTTATTCAGATACTGGACACTCATACAGCTCACATAAAAATAATTTTCATTGTCTAAAAAACAACACAACCTAAATGGTTGATTTTTGTTTAGAATATCACTCATTCATTTCTTTTGGTGATTTCATTCAAGGGGCAGATGTCAGCTGAGTCCAGATTTCCAACCATACTGTCTATATTGGAAATTCTTGTTTCATGCTAAAGGTCCTTAACAAAAAATATAGGATTCAGGAAGGCAGGACAATGACACATTTAGCTCTAGCAGTGCATCATACTACTAAGGTTGTTCATGGTTAGAGACTGCAGTGCATTTCACATCCTAATAATATTTTAATGTATATAGATAATTTTAAAAGGGAAAAAAGAAAGCAAACCAAACAACAAAAAACTTTCTGCATTTCACAATCTGTCACAATCATTTTCTTCATTATCTAAAGCTTTCTGAAAACCAATAAAATTTAGGAGATGCAGTCACTATCATTGTCTACAGAATTCAGTAGGATTAGTACAAGAATGGATAAAACAAAAACCTATCTCTGCTCCTTGAAATTTACTATCAGTGTGTATTCTGGCTCTCATACCTGTACAGAAAACATCCCTGGGTAAAGAACAAATGGCCCCTCTCTAGCTTATTTTAAGCATATCTGTAAGTCCTCCTTCTCTTCCATTGTATATTTCAAAGAGATACATAATATATACAGATATATAGAGAAAATAATTTTTCTCGCATCTTGTCTGGCTGTTCATCAATATAAGCTTCTTACACTGGTCCGTCAGCATCCTCAACATATTTACCTTAGCACAGCACTATGCTAGAGCTGCCTATGATCTTCAGTGGCCTGAAATAAAGAATATGATTAAAAAATACAGGCTGGGTGATTACTAGTCCTACCATTTTGGGGATTGAGCTGGGCCTGGGATCTTAATGTTAATAAACGACCTTGGCCTTGCCGCAGGAGTGAAGTTAGGAGAGCACCAAATGCATCCTCAGTACATGTCCTGCTCCAGACAGGTACAGGAAGACGAAACAACTAAGAAGATAGGCAAAATTTCCACATCTAATAGTTTACATCAGCTATTACTATGTTACTCTTCCACTTACTGTTTTTCTTTTGAAATGTACTAATTTAGAGTTGAGGTATTAGACCTCGAACTGTATTACAAACAATGAAACAACTTCTCTTTGGCCCTTCCAGCCACACTAATTCAGTGGGTTCCACTGTGGGTTTAGTGTGTATGTTGACATACCACGTGGTACAATGTGACATTTGGGAAACATCCTTGTTTTACTAGTTCCAAGGCTAACACAACTTAAAGGGCAGTACATCAGAACTTTCCATGGAGAAAACAACTCCGGGTCTGACTTCCTTTGCAAGTTGAGAGACTAGTCCATTTAGGTTTGAATTAAAATCTAATGTGAATGTGGAATATACTTTTATTTCCTATCATGTTCAAGGTTTCACTTCCATTTTTTATGTGAGGATAAATTACAGACCTGTCCCACAAATTTTTAGGAGCAAACACTTCAGCATCCAAAAGATTTTATTAAAAAAACTTATTTAAATTTGTATTTACTTTGCTGGTGTATTCTGCTTAGCAAACTGTTCAACTGATATCAGGAATCCCTAAAAGGTCATATTCAGGTCTGAAATAATGCAACATAATTATGTCTGTTACTTAGGCTTTTAAAAAGACAGGGCAAGCCAAGAAAAGGAGAAAGGAAAAAAAACTCAACAACTGAACTCTAGGTTTCTAACATGAAATATCTGTATTTATCTCATGTACTAGATGATGAATTTGGAAGCCAGGAAACACTACTATAAGCTTAATTGACCGGTTACATGGCCCTTTTTAACTGGATTAGATCTTTTGCAAATTTCAAGGTATTTGTTTTGCCATATTGCTAAAAGGCCGCACCCTTAAAAATAATCATCCCTTTGTTTAATATGCCACATTGTAATGAAAATTAAAAATGGGAAAAAATAGGTATGGAATGAGATCTATTTCTAATGATGGAATATGTGTTACTTTACAAACAGATAAATAGCAGCAGTTTACTGTTACATACCATCCCCAATTATAAGAGCAACCTCCCACAAGCACTGATAACCAACTGCATTTTTCTTTTCCTAAATACAGAGCAGAATAAAATCATTAAAAATGAACTGGTTGTGAGAAAACAATAATTCAGGCTTTAAAAGGACCTTAATGCAGCTCTGCATATATACATATATTATGCTCTGCATATATACATATATGTAAAATATGGGAAGGAAAAAAAAAGCAATGGTCTATGCAGAAGACAGGACAGAAATCAGCAGTAGGAGGGAATGGGTCACAGTCTTTTAAACATGAAAATGTTATGGCATTTATAGTGCCAAATTACAGCATCATAGGAAGAGGTAGAAGACCATTTTAATCACCATCCATATGTGAAATTTCAGGTTGCAAAATCCATATGTGAAATTTCTTATGCATGACAATTTCATTTTCTGGTTATTTGTTTGTAAAATAATATAGTTGTAACAAGATAACTGAATTGATAACTAATGCTTATTGGGGAGTGTCATTTACTTCCCAGCACTCTCACAGTTTCTTTAAATTAACAGTTCACATAAGTCTTCACAATGGGAGAGGTTCTAGAATTTTATTACATATGTTTATAATTTTCAATATGTTTTACTATATTTATATAATTACTAATACCTAATGGAGATATGTAATCTGTTTTTTTATTTTATTCATGATGGTATTAGTTTTGCAAGAACAGCGCCATGCACAGAATAAAATCTAACAAACTAAGCCACACTTTAACTAGATCACATTCAAATCACAGATTTCTACACAGTGTGGAAGTGAGACAAGTCATCTTCTAAAAGGAATACTATCCCAGTAAGAAACAGCACTTCATTCCCTCTTGTGTCCCTCACTAGAGTAATTGTACCATGGTCCAGTAACAAAATATATTCTAAATATACAATCCTTTCAGAAATTAATATCTAGGAGCTAAGAATATTACAAATGTACACAGAGACCTACTTTGATAGCAACTAAAAATACAAAGTTTTAAATCCACTCTTTACTCATAGAAAAGCAAGAATACATGAGATTTAAATTGAAGGAAATAAACCATCTTTTGCTGATTTGAACAGTTCCTGATTGCACTACCTGGCCTAAAGATCCATTCTTCAAAAGGAATAGGTAGAGAGAGTAAGGCAGACAGCACAAAGGAGATGAGAAACTAGAAAGAACTCTTCATAACACTGTTGTGGTTCTGAATGAATTTAAGGAGGGACTATTAGGCAATTCAAATGCTTTTGTAATTCAAGGCATGCTTCTTTATATATGGCCATATCTCTGCTCATAGGCCCTTGGGTTTTGCAGAGGTTTTTTTTTTTTTTTTTTTTTTTTTAAACTTCACATTTTCCAGAACAAGTGGTGAGCATGTGAAGAGGATCATATTTGTTTCCATATGAACCCACGATTTTCACCCTGAATATTTTTGAGGACTCGTTTAATTTTTCTGTAAAAGTTGATTGAAAATATGTTGACAGTTCAAAAAAAGATGACTGAAGCAATAAAGGAAATATGGGGACATTGTGTTAATTGGAAATAAAAATTCACTCATTTTTCCCTTAATTAATTTTGGGGTCACAGTTAACATATTGCAGTGATATGTTTTAAGAAAATTTGCCACTGTCTCACTCAGGATGCACAACCTTAAATGAGAAAAGATAATAGGAAAAAATATTTCCCAGTCTTTCTGCACCCTTCCAGTTTTATAATCCCTTGAAGAAACTGAATGGACAAGAGCACTGTGACAGCTTCAAAACTGCAGTAAAATTTAGCTCAAGAAATAATGAGATTCAGTTTTTCAGATTCTATGAAAGAATAAGAGAGACTTAGCAGTGCCAAAGATGTCACCCATTCTGACAAGGACACAAGAATAAACATAACCTTGACTGAGATTCTGACACAAGTTTAAATAGAGGGCTTTTGCTTTTGAAAATAAAAAATGGATATTGATTAAAAAAAAAAAAAAAAAAAAAAAAAAAAAAGTTTAAGAATAAAAACAGCTCAGTAGGTCTCCAAAGATCATTCATTTTGTTGAACACTCAAGTCCTTTAGAAGAAAGGAAAATATAACCAAACAGCTTAAAGCCAGTAATTTTCAAGCTTTCCATTTGCAATCAGTCCAAAGACCAAGGAAGTACATACTGCATGACAATTTCTTCAGCTTTATAAGGTTATTCTTTGGAAGGATCTTACATTTAAAGTGAAGGAAACTTACATTTAAGAAGTTCATATTATACTAAATGTCTACTGTATTTCAGTTTTTTTGAGCAAATGAAAGCCACTCACAAGAAAGACCATTTTACGTATCCAGATTTTTTTTTTTTTAATAATTTTTACAAATGTCTTCTGTCAATATTTAAATTGGGAAATTCAAATACTTACTTTTGACTGGAAGCTAAATGCTGTTTCTGTTGTTGGCAGAAGCCTAATTGCTTGTGTACATTCCCCTCTGGTGGCAACTAGCAACCATTACAGAAAACAGGATGTTACTGTGACATAGATAGAAACACACAGCAACACACACAACAGGTGTTCAGGCAGAGAAGAAGAAAAGAAAGTCTCTAGTTTATTGTTGACCTCGTATATATAAGTTTCTGGACAGTGACCAGAGATTGGACAGAGAAGTTCCCACCTCTCCATCTTGACTGGTCACTTGAGAAGTCCATCAGTGATATCTTTTACAAAGGAATGCAAACATGATCCTTGTTTATCTTACAATTCATGGGAACTGACTCCACTATACTAAAACAAATCAGAAGGCTTATTTTCAAAGACAATACAGGACATACTGCAAAAGGGAAACAAATTTACTTTGCATTGTAAGGCTTTAAACATTTAGAAAGAATGAGCTCCTTTAAATATTATTCAGGAATAGTTAACTCTGCTTAACTTCACCTGATCTTCACTCAAAACCGGCAAAAGACAGAAGCTCTGCAAAACTAAAGTTAGGATAATAGAAAACCTTATAACAGCCAGCTTTTCTGGAGTATTTCTTGTATTCTTACAGTCAGCAATAAGGACACTTATTAATGTTTTGTTAAATACTAAAGAGTAATCAAAAACATGAAGCTAAGGAGTAGTGTCTCCATAAAATCCAAAATATAAAACTTAAAACAGTGAATCTCAAAAAAGTAAGCAATTATCTATTTGAGGATTATTTGCATAAGAGAAGTCAAAAGGCTTATGTGCAATCTTAAAAAAGACTCAAACTTCCCTCTGCATGCAGAGGCAATTAGAGACAGTAGAATACTTTTAGCAGGCCATATTGTAAGCTGAAATTGAGAAAAAAAAGGTATTCAACAGGGGAAAAAGATCCGTAGAAATTATGTCAACAAGAGTCAGTGTTCATGTGGGAGGATTTACTGGGCCCTTAGTGTCTGGTTTGTCTGTCAGCATCCCAGGAAATGCGAGACCCTTGTGCCCGACCACTCTGTCCGTGTGCCCTTGGGGGACCCAGCACAGAGCAGTCCTGCTGGACCAGAGGGGTTCCACTGACTCCGTCAGGGAAACCAGCAGTGTAAGGGAGACCCCTCAGCAGAGCCTCCTCTCTGCTGGAGTGTGTTACCCACAGCCAGCGGCTGCTAGTGCCCATGAAGGACTCACACTGACAGCTCAGGGGGTAACACTCCTTATTCATGTAAAACGTAACAGCTTAACGTTCAAAGGCTGTTGGTGACAGCGTCTGACTGGGAAAATGTATTCAAAGTAACACAGAGACAAGCTCGAATCCCCAGGAAGATGTTTGGCCTGCAGAGAACATGATTCTTACCCAACAGGCATCCCTGTGGGGGAGGAGACAGGTTCAGCCCATCGACTGATCCTTGCAGTTATGATGGACTCTTCCCTCCCTACCTTTTCCCCCAATGTCAACTTAATTTTTTACCCTTTCTCTGTGTTTAAGTGCTGCTTGAGTGACTCTAGTCATGCATACCTTTGTAACTGCTGTATGAGTCTCTCACTTTGCTTTTAAAGATACAGCTGTATCTGTAGAACTGTTATGTTGTGTCAGTTGCCAGGAAGAGTACCAACACCGCAGGCTTTCATTGTCCTGTACAAGTAGTATTCACAAGTAATCCTGGTGAAGGGTGACTAACCATGTCCTTGCTGAACGATCTACTGTTAAACACCCAGGTTGTGGTCTGCTGTGCTCTCCATGGATCATTACATTGAGACTCTTTCTTACTTCAGAGAGTTTTTGAGGCTTCTCAGCTAATGGTAGTATCAGATGTTGTGGACCATCCTCAGTCTCAATGAATTTGGACCTAACTTCTCTCATTCATATTCCTTATTTGTTTCTTTATTATAATTCTCTCTTCTTCCCCTGTGGTATGGTATGCATATACACACTTTTCATCTGCTTAGTAAAATGCCCATCATTTTTCCATGCGGGAAAGGGCTTTATGTAAGTTTCCTGCTCTCTTCCCTTGTCTTCATAGTTGAAGCACTTGCTTCCATGGTTTTCGTTCAAAATTTCAGTAATTTAAACTATCCTGCCATAAAAGGCAGAACAAAATAATTTAGTGATATGCAGCATTTGGCTAGCATATCATTGCTGCCATCAATGTGTCTACAGAAATCATACCGTAGGTTGTTATTTAACTGGCAGGATGAGGTGGGTATGCTAAATGAGGTGCATAACTCAATGTCATGGTTTGACACTGGCACAAGGCTAGTGCCCCCATGAAGATATACTGTCCCTGGTGCTTGCTGTGAGATGTGACCAAAAACAGAGCAAAACAGTTTCTAATTTAGAAAGCAAAAGGAATAAAGAACTTTATTTACTTATAATATGTAAAGAAGACACACACAAAAGAGGATGAAAACTTTAAAAAACACTCCTCCTCCCCCCCCCCCAAGTTCTTAACACAGTACAACACAACTAAAAAATTCCAGTCAAGTTACCACTTCTCAGATAATTAATCCTCAGTCGATTACCACCCTTCTGATAATCAGCACTCAGTTCATTAAGGAGAGATAGGAGTCCTTCTTGCACCATCTCGTGACCTCTTCTTCCATGTCCAGTGCTCTCACCACTGTGCATGGACCAGAGCTGCTTCTAGGGTTTCTCTTTTTAAAGATGCTTTGGTCAGTTCCAAAAAAATGACAGCTTCTCAAATCTTGGGACACCAGTCCCCCCCACTTTCACCCCTTGGGGCCAAGGGGCCTTGAGAACAGAGATCTTCCTCTTATCTCTGTTCCCACTACTCTTCCACTGTCCACGCTTGGCTCCAAGCCAATGCCTCTCCCCAGATGCAGTCTCTGCATCACAGAAAAGAAATTAGTTTGTCCATGGCTATACAAGAAAAGTCCAGCCAAAGGCCACTCCATCATCTCCTCCCACCTAGGATTCTTTTCAGTATTCTCTAACAATCTTCTACTTGCACGAACTTTCATCACCTTTGCTCAGTTTTCTATCTTCCTCCTTCAAATTCCGGAGGGTTAGCATTTATAAAGTTTCCATCATCTACAAAAAGGGTTAAAACCTTGGACTGTGCCTGCCCAGAACTCCTACAGCATCTTTGCTGCTGGGCACTTTTCTCGCGCCACCCCTCTTCACTCGTTTGGCCGTGCTGCCCGGTTGCCAATTTGCCGATATCAAATTTCAAGGTGGCACAGGCACAGTCTCTCTCTCTCTCCGGAGGGGGGAAGGAGGCTGCCTGATTCCTCTCCAGGTTCTTGTATTCTCTCCACCCTTCCATCCTGCAGGATCTTCCTTTCCCCTCTGTGCCCAAGGCTCCAGCCTACCTCGCCCAGCCCGCAGCTGGGCAGGGGAGATCCCTCCGTCCTCAGGGACCGGAACCAAGAGAGAGCTTTCCGGGGAGCCCTCTGCTTTGAACCCCCTGTGTTCTCACAGGCGGATCCTTGTCCTCAGTGACCACACCAGGTGCCAATATTCAAACCTGAGCACTCATTGATTTGACCACTGAATTCCAAAAAACTCATTTCCTTTTCAAACCACCACACTCAACCTGCAAGTAAATTTTGGTTTTGTCTTTATTTTCTATTTTCAGCAAAATCACAAGGTTTCTGTGTGGTATCCATTCATCCGTAATTATTTTTCCACTAGCCATATATTTAGCCATGGTTGTAATTTTCTTGCATGAAAATACAGAGCTGCATGCTGGGTACATGGTGACATTGCACAGCAGTCTTTTTTCTGTTAGGTATGATGCTCTAATATCCTTGTCATCTTATAACTGATGGTTCTGCAAAGTGTAATCAAAATTTGCTTTTCCACAGTCATAAGAACTCCATTTGACAGAGTCATTAGGCTCCCTTTTGGAGGGAAACAGCAGGCAGTAGTACCTTTGGGGAGAACTGTTTAATAGGCATTATTCTCAAACCTTGATAAGTTAGAGAGATGGGAAATCTCCAACTGTATGAATTTTAATTTGGGCAAGTGTTGGATTCTGCACCTTGGGAGAGTGCAACCCTAGTTTCCTGTATAGACTAAGGAACAAGAGACTGAAAAGAGGTGCTGTGGAAATGGAGTTGGATGCTCTGATCAATGGCAAGTTGAATGTGGGTGAATGTTCCGTGGCAGCCAGGAGGGCCAAGTGTGTGCTGGGATGCTTTAAGCACAGCACAACCGATCAAAAAGGGAAATTTCCTGCTCTTCTCCACACTGATGCAGTCTCAGTTTGAGGACTGTGTGCAGATTTGGGCACCACAATATGGAAAAGACAGTAAGCTATTAGAGAACATCCAAAGGTGGGCTATGAGGATGGTGAAGGGTCTGGAAGTGAAGCTTTACAGGAAGAGACTGACGTCATCTTGGTTTGCTCAGCTTAAAATAGAGGAGAATTCATTGTGGTTTTCAACATTCTCACAAGGAGAGGTGGAGCAGCAGGTATGGATCTCTTCACTCTTGTGATCAGTGACAAGACTCAAGAAAAAGGCATGAAGCTTTCATAAGGAGAGGTTTACGCTGAACAATAGGAAAGATTTTTCTCCAGAGGATGACTGAGTACTGGAACATGTTTTCCAGGAAAATGGACACATCACCAAGCCTGACAAAGTTCAAGAAACATTTCGACAATGCTCTCAGCTCATGGGGTGTCCTACACAGGGCCAGGAGTTGTACTTTGATGATACTGATGGTCCCTTCCAAAGCAACATATTCTATGAATATGATTTCTGTCTCCTTTTGATTCAGAACTTTTAGATTACAGGGTTTTGGTGTTCTACAACAATTCAATTCAAAATGCCCATGAAATACCTTATTAAACCAAGTCCCAAAAAGTGCATACATTCTAAATCTTTAATCACAAAGACACTTATGGAACTGTATTCGGGTTTGGAGAAACGCACTGAAATTAAGATTATTTGGATAGTTACAAAATTAATAACATTATAATTGCTTTCATTTGTGATGAACAGTCCAGAACAATGTCTTAGTGAATGTGAAGAAAACATTCATATTTTCCTTTATTACAACCCATAACCTGCCATTTAGGAGAGAGGAGTCAAACACAATCTTTAAGTTCTTCAACTTTGTGAATTCCAAAAATTCAGACGTGCATTTTCAAAACACCTTAGGAAAAGCCATACAAAGTGTCCCTTTTAAAGGAAGGAGAAATTAAGAAAACCAGATGGTTAAAAACCGAACTTTTTTCCCTTTCATCCTAGATGGAAATAGAAAATTGCTGTCCTGTGACTCTTCATGTATGACCTGTGGGAATTCTGCTGATGTGTGTACTTCATGTCCAGAAGGTAACATTTCAGCTTCCTTGGATAAGTTTGCAAGCAACTATAATATTTCGTATCCTACATGCATCCAGGGAATGTTTTTGTCAGTGGTCACTACAAAGTCCCTTAACACCTTAAAGGGCAATCAGACAATCAACAGTTGAATTCAGGCAACAGGGCATGCCCTTGGCAATATGGGTGAAAATATTGTCATGTTGATGGTGTTCCTTTCTTTCCTTTCAATTAAAATTTATAGATATGATACAGAATTACTGAATAGGGATTTCTTCAGTGAGATATACTACATAATCCTGATGATTCCTTCTAACTGTCAATGTCAGTGAAGTCTGAGTAAAATATTTTGGGAAATGTCTTAGGAAAAACATGTTTTATTCATGCTTTTAAGAATGAAAGTTGAATTTTGAGAAGTTGAAAGCTTTTTTTTGTAGACATCCAAGGCAGAAATCTTTTAACTATATGTCTAATTGATGCCTTTACTCCGCTGGGTTGCTCTTCTGCCAGGAAAATTTCTTATCCATGATACCTGTGTTTCTCTGTGCCCTCCAAAACATTTTGGCAATGTTGCAAGTGGAAAGTGTGAGATGTGCGGGGAAGACTGTGAAGTGTGCTCTGACCAGTGGCACTGTCAGAAGTGTCAGGCTGAACAGAACCAGCTGCTCTTCCTCCACAAAGGCAGATGTTTACAAGAGTGCCCTGAGTAAGTAAGCCCTTGTATGTCATCCCTGTTTTTTTCTCTGTGCTCTTTCTCTTTAAAGTTCAGATCAATTATTTAACTTTCAAGGAAGACTTTACTGTAACACAAGCTACCAGAAACTAAGGTAAATGTAGTTTTCAGACTGCTTGGATAAACAGTATTTTCTTTTGGTTAGAGAAAAAGTAAAAAAATCAAAAGTGAAGATAAGACATTAAATTCTATGAAAGATGGAACAGCTCTCAATGACTTTAATAGGAACATGGTACTTCATGGCAAATGATAATAAAGGTACTAGTCAAATTCTCCAGTTTCTTCCTTCCTCCAAGTACTACAGAGGAGACATACAAACTCAGACAGTGAATGTATTAGAGTCCTGATATGTAAATACAGCGCTTAATGATGAGTGTTTCTCTCTTTGGCTTGTGATTGTTTTTATATATTTTTATATGTGGAATTTAAAATTATTCCCACTCAACTGCAAAGGATATTAGATCAGGCACATGAGTAGAGAGGTTCTCTCTATGTATTTTTCATCAGAATTAATCACATATATATATATATATATATATATATATATATATATATATATATATATATATATATATATATATATATATATATATACATATACACACATAAAACCAGTGCTATGCAGAAAAAAAAGCCTTGCTTGGTTAACCTTTTTTCTTCAGAAAAATGTGAAGCACCTGCTTTTCTTGCAATACCTCTGCCATTGCCTTCCTGGTAATTTTGTTGAAGAAGTCAATGAGGGCCAGTGGAACAGGTTTTCTTCATGAAATGCCATAGTGAGTGCAAGGTAATTGCAATAAAGCCTACTCTACTCCAGAAACAACTTTTAATATTAGAAACTGAGGCAAACAACCATTAATTGTGTTTTGACATTAATATGTCTCTTGTCAATATTAATTTCCCAGTTGTCGCACTCAGAGTCTGTATAACAAAATTTAAACTTTTTATATAGCACTGGTCATTTCAGATGTTATTATCCCCTTTATTTCCCAAATTCAAGACTGTAAATAATGGCTTCCCATCACTGAGCAAAATTCACAGGGTTTAAACTCCAGTTTCAGACTCCGATGCAAAGTTCTTGAGACACAACTACTCTCCACCAGAGCAAAAAATGAGATTCTTTATTAAGGGGGTTGGCTTGGTTTTGGGACATGTTTTTAAGGGATAGAAAAGGATAAAAAGGTTTGACTTACTGCATAATTAATTTCTGACAGAGGAATTTTGAAAGACTGGGCTAACTCAACATTGGAACAAGAAAAGATGACAGGACTGTGAGAAGTAGTTGCAGGACCTTGACAAAAGTTAGAGGATGAAAAAAGATGAGAATAGGTGGCATGCATTGTTTTTCCTACCTTTTCTCCAGCCTTGCTCCTAATGCATCTCCCCAGACCTTCCCTGGAAAGATCATGTCCAAGAAGGGAAGGAGAAGCACACCTCTAAAAGGAGTAACAAATTCATTAATGTAAAATACATATTCTGGGAGTACTTTCTTTCTCAACTTTAGTTTTCATCAATGGCTCTGGATTAGCAATCATCTCAAAATGTTTTCTTACCCATCCTTTAACTTTTGAGATTGTAGACAGATTGAATTCAGCATCTCTTCTATGCCTCTTCACCTGAAGCAGAGGTGCAGATTTTTTCTATGTTTTTGACTAGTACTGCCAGCTCTGGCTGTCCACATTTGCTCTCACACCACAGATACCAGCAAAATGTACTCTCTCTGCCATCTCTAGCCTCTTATGCTCTCACTAAGGCTTTTTTGGTTTTTTGTTGTGTTTTTTTTTTTTTTTTAATTCCTGCCCTCATTTTTCCTAGCTTTCTTATTTCCAGAGTCATCTCTCCTCTTTCTTCTCTCTAGAGGCACAGAGGTTACCCTTCTCTTTCTTTCCTTGATATCAGTATTGCAGGTCAGCTGCACAAGATTAGAGATTGCATGTTTTCCCACATGCTGTAATCTTTCTATCTTATGTAAGGGGGGAATAAAGACATAAAAGTTCAACATAACTTAGACAACAGGTACAAGAAGAAAGGAGAGCCCTTCACATAGAATAACCATGTACATTTTCTGCTTTCAGACACAGGGAATGTTATGTGGAAGAAATTTTATGTGAGAAACATATTTGATCTAGTGAAGTGTGTGTGCTATGAGAGTCTCATTTAGAATTGTAGTTCTCATAGCTTGGAATGACCAGCAGTTTGCTTTGTGTTTTTTTTTATTCCATAGGGGATATTTTAATGATTCTGAATCCTGCAAGGAATGCAGTGGATCCTGTAAGACATGCATGGGAAGTGCAACCCAATGCCTGTCCTGTAAAAGTCCTTTGCTTCTGGAGCACTGGGAATGTAAATCTACTTGTTCAGAGAAGCATTTTGCATCTGAAGGAATCTGCAAACATTGCCCTGAATTGTGTCAGGAATGTATACATGATGAAATATGCTCAGGTATTACAAAGAACTGCTGTTGTATAGAATAAAATCCACCTGTGTCTGTCTGGAGAGAGACTGACGGAAAACCAAATCTGAATTCAGTAACATGCAAGAAAAAAAGTTATGTGCATATCATTATTCATTATTAATCTCTAAAATAGATTATTCAGTACTCAGGTGAGGCTAAATGCTCTCCCCAGAATTTTTCCCCCCACAAATATTAAGGATAATTAATATTGATTGAGCCATTCTAGAAACATAAACATGGATTAAATAAAAAACCAACAATCAACCAACCAAACCATAAACAAACACATTAAACCTAATACTCATAACAAAATCACAAGTTATTCACAGCTCTAGGCAAAGACAAACATTTAAGTCAATATATTCTAGCTAAAATCATATTTCAATAATAAACTAAACTTCAAAACTTCAGAAACATACATTCCTGATTGTGTAGGAAGTTCACAATGCAGAAAAATGTCAGAAAAAACCCACATCTGTATATTAGTGTCAAATGGCTTGGTTAATGTCACCAAAGCTGAGCAAGTGACTTTTTTTTCAGTTTCTTGCTGCAACACAGAAGATACCATTTGAGCACTGGGCCAATGTAGGTCTTTTGGAGGATTTGAAAAAGGAAGTCCTACCTTCTCAAGGTGTTCTGATGAGTTTTGTAATGACAGACAATCCAGAATTTAATGCTTCCTAGGACTTATCTTCTCTTGCTCTTAGGTCAGAAATTGCTGCCCATTTGCTTATCTGTGTTCTGCTGTCCCCTGTAGAGTGTATGGACGAGTTTTTCCTGCATGAGGGGAAGTGTGTGCAGGAATGCCCTTCACGCTTCTATCCTGAAGACAAGCACTGCTTTCCCTGCCATGCCGACTGCAAGGACTGCAACGGGCCGGATTCTGATGACTGCACAGCATGCACTTTCAGCTTGTTTGTCCTCTACAGTGGCATGTGCTTTGAGGAGTGCCCTGAGGGGACTTACTATGAAGAAGCGACCAAAGACTGCCAAGGTTGGCAGATGTTATTTTCCCCAGAGAGTATTTCGATACAAGTGGGTCTGTTTAAAGGTCACCCCTTAAAGGCTTGTGTGTGACAGCTAATGTTGCTACTAGTGTCTTGAAGTTGAAGAGGATAGATAATGCAGAAAAATAATCAGGTTGATTGTAGAACAGCAAAAATTGAAGAAACCGGGAGAGGGAGGTAGCCAGGATATGTATGTCTGTTATTACAGGCAACCACTGTGGTAAAATGCTGATAAAGGCTGCAGAATTGCTGAGGATTGCTGGAACCTATTCATTGTTGCAAAAGCAGTGTTGATGCAAAAGAAAACCTAAGGAACTACTTGCATAAGATTGAAAATTACTTCCCTCAGGCTTTCATCCTGAGAGTACAGCTGTTCTTTCAAAAATTAAAGCTGCAATAACACTGAGACAAATCCAGAAATGGCGAAATTCCTACTGTTTATCCTTTTCAGCATGTAACAGGACATGCCAGACTTGTTCTTCTTCCACTGCCTGCCTAACATGCAGAAATGGATGGATATTGAACCGTGATGGGCACTGTATGCTATCTGGATACTGTTCTCCCACTGAGTACTACATTGAGGAAATTCAGACCTGCAAATCTTGCCACAAGAAATGCTTCCACTGCTCAGGACCCACTGAACACCAGTGTCTTAGCTGTGTAAATAACCGTTATCTTCTCAGTAAGTTTCTCTCTCCTGTCTATATTTCATTCTACACTGAAAGCATGGAATAGACAAGTTTTCATCACATTTGCAAAGTATTTGGGCTGCATCAACCAATCTAAATAATTTAAAGAGTACATGATGAGTAGCTGAATTGTGCAGAGATAATTTCTTCAGCAGGGCTATGTGGGAAACTCTGTGAGGCAGTGCTTGCCACTCACCAGGGCTAATGCAGGATTTGTAAATAGCAACAAACACTGTTTCATCTACTTGGTTTGAACTCTCCCTATTGTTTCCTACAAGGACTTTAAAAGAGGGCTATCATTAGGTTTTTTGTTGTTGTTGCTGCTGTTAATATATCCATTAAAGATGCACATTTTCATGTTGGTTTGTTTAATCCCTGCAGCAATCTGATGAGCAAAGGAGTATTTAAACATTTGTTAAAAGGGATAACTAAGTCAGCATCTAGCGGGTGACTAAGGTGCAAAATTACTCTCCTGACTTTGGAGCAAAGAGTAGGTTTGAGACTGTACGGTCTCAGAAACAAATAGGAAAAATATTATAAAATCTCCACACCAAAACATTTCTTCTCTGCATATTCTTCTAAAAGCAAACAAAAATTATAGAAAAAATATTAAATAATACTTCTTGCATCAAAGATCTAAACCCCAGTGTAAGTTATAAGTGAAGATAAGCTTCTTGAGTCTAATTCTAATGCAGATTTTACATTCCTATATTTTCGAGGCCTTGCATCAAACATATCTTTTTTATCAACACACTTGGCTGTTTTGCACCATTTACATTGTAAAGTTGGGGGACAAATGCAGATAAACATATAGGAACTGAGGAAAAAATGAAAAAAACCCAAACCTGAAAGTATCTTCCTTTGCCTAATGGCAACCCAAGTAGCAAAGTTATCACGACAAATATGTAATAAGCACAAGCAACTTGTAATTTACTTATTAATTAAGTTTACGAACTCACAGCTAATTACAACACTACTAACTTCTCACTCAGGATTCCTACTACAACAACTGAAATTTCACTGAAAAAAGTGGGACTTACCTAGCTTTGCAGCATTAAAGACATTTAATTCCATAACATAAAGTAGAAGCCGCAGACAAGGGTAAAGACCAGTAAACAAGTGTCATTAAATCTCAAATTTACCATCAGATTCATCATCTACACAGAATGAAATTAGATTGATGCTTAGAGTAAATCTAGGGAAAACAGCAATGCAAATAAAACTTGCTTTACTACTTTTGATTATTCTAAGGAAATCACTTCTGCTGTTCATGATTATGCTACTTTATTTTTCACAAAGATAAAAACTTGCCTGTCCTGAAGAGCTTGCTAATACACATAAAACACAGAAATGAGGACTAATGAATAGATAAGAATCAAAAAATAATTACTGTATCCCAACATTACATTTTCTTGCTCTGATACATAATCTATCAGCAACTCCTGCTCATAGAGAGTTTGCTCTAGTACATGAGAGTTTGCTCTCTTTGCATGAGATGTTTTATAGTAGTGAATACTGAATATATTACTTTGCTTTGTTGACTGTGCAGACAGTACCTGTGTTGAAACATGCCCAGGTGGATATTATGCTGACAGCATGGAGAGGCAATGTTCTGCGTGCCACAGCACCTGTGACACTTGCACTGGAAAACACAGCTCACAGTGCCTTTCCTGCAAACTGGGTTGGTACAGACTAGGAAAAGGATGTGTAACCCAATGTCCAGCAGGGTAAGACCCAAGACCTTTTGCTAAGATCTGCATCAGAGAGAGAGCTTTAATTGAGAAATTAGATCATTGCAGCATTCCACATCAGTGTGAAATAAACTGAGTTTTGTTTTCAGAAGAAAATTTATTGTATTTTCACTGTACACTAGTGGTGGAAAACCTCCCTTCACAGTAGAAAACTCCAAAATTGGTGCCCAGATGGGAACTGCTTAGATGTGTGGAGATTCTTGCACTCAGAGGATGCTCTTGGCTATCTCTATACAGAACACCAGAACAGGCATACTAAGTCATATGACGGTCAGCCTGAAAAATGACAAAGAAACCACCACAGTGGCCTCCACTTAACATGAAGTTTTGGGGTTTCTTTTGTGTTAATGCTTATAGTGGGTGATAACAAAAACAACCATTAAAACAACTTTGAACTAAGCACTCGTAATTCGAGAGAGAAACTTTATCATTAATCCATTTAAGTTCAAAATGGGGATTCAGTATTTGTGTGGGAAATTCAAATTGAGAAAATGAACTTATAATTTCTTTTTCAGATCCATTTAATTTAAAGCTAGAGTTCAATCAATCACACTGGCTGCCCATCCCATTAAACTGGAAAATTTTAATGACCATATCTCAGGAAAATCACAAAAACTCTCCCTACTTCAAAACTTTATATCACAATTCAACACAGATTTTAGAATTTTTTTGCTGCAAACACTATATAGAGCAGTGCTTTGTAGCTGAATTCCAGTGGCCAAAGGGAATTAAATTAATTCTATTTTCACTGAGATTACAAATACCTGTGTTTGTTTTAGTGTAAATTTTATAAATTGATGTAGTCATGGTAAGAAGCTAAGGATTAAACAAATGTTTGTATTTCTGTCACTGCTGGCCTTTATGCAAAGCTATGCCTATCTAATCTATTTCAGGTATTTTGCACAAAATTCCACTGGATCATGTGAGAGATGCCACAAGAGTTGTAAGGAGTGTAAGGGGCCTCGACCCACAGACTGTCTTTCCTGTAATACATATTTTTACCTGTTGCACTCCATGAATGAATGTGTTATCTCTTGTCCTCAGTACTACTATGAAAACAAGGACAACAATGTCTGTGAGAGATGCCACTCTTCCTGTTTAACTTGTGAAGGTAAAAGTATATGTTCTGCTCTGACCAAAAAAGGGGTCATCAAAACACCTGGAATCTGTCTAAGATCTGGGAACACTTCACAAAGATACTAACTACATACAGTGATAACAATCTGTCGGTGACTTTATCCACAGCAGGTGATGCAGACCTCTCCCAGGGGCTGCTGAGCTTTTTCTGGGTCTTGGTGACTTGTTGCACTCATTGCTCCATTGATATATTTCCACTGCCTTGATAACTGAGGCGAAAGCAAGTATATGAATTCCTGTCAAGCTTTCTTCAGAACTGCTTCCAATACAGAGCACAAACAGAAAGACAGCCACTTAATAGGGAGGGCTAGGACCGAGTCACATGTTGCCAAGTCAGTGAATGGAAAATGAATATAAGTAATGAATTCTCCATCAGCCAGGCCTCTCACAAAAATGATCTTCGTAAAAAAATGGGCTCACTTTCTTACAGAGATGGACCCCATTTTTCACATGATTATTAAGAATTACTGAAAAATACCTCACTCTTTGAGCTGTCCTATTGTCTGCTACTCAGTGAAAACCAAGGAACTTGATTTCAACTGCACATCCTTACAGCCTGCAATGGGAAGAGTAAAGACCCATAAAGCCTATCTTCAGGTTGAAAGGCAAACAGAAATCAAAAGCACAGTGATATTTGTTGTTCTTAATAGTTATGTATGTCCCAGTGTTGACTTTCAGAGACTATTTTGCTCTGTGAGACACTTTTTGTTTTTGTTTTCTAAATTTTCCTAATTAAACCACTTCTGAAACAAAAAGCATTAATCCTCTTGGGCCCATTTTGTGTCCTTTTTTACCTGAACAACATGAGATTATAGCTAATGGATTCCATGCTGCAGCTTGGAAGACCATATCACATTGTAACACACAAATTGTTTTGGAGAGTAGATACACTGGATAGTACAGATGGCTAATTGCAACATAACAATATATGTGGAAATGACACTTACAATGAAGCCGCAGTCAGGAATATTTGTATAACAACATTATAAAAAGTAGCAGAAATATTTTTGTTTGGATTTGTGACAAAAAAAGATAAGTATTTTAATTTACAGACCACCTCCTCTGTTTTTCCCATTATTTGGCATAATTACTATGGGTCAGAATTTTTATCACCTTTACAAAGACAGAACTATAAAACACAAGCCAGTCTGAAATGCATCTGCATTACTGATATATCAGCAAAGAGCATGGTGTCTCTTTGCCAAGAGCAGTATGGAAAAACATGCATTGCACAGTACTATAGGAAGTTCTCTGTGTTATAGAAGGTTATTACCTTCAACAGTTTAAATTCTGCTAATGTTCCTTGCATTGACATTTTCTTCCGTTCAGACAATGGCAGAAAATGTCTAGGCGCAGGGAAATGGATGGATGCATCTTGACACTTAAGACAAACCCATCACTTCAGTTTCACAGAAATACTGCATGCAGCATCTGTCTTTAAAAAGAGTCTCAGATACACAAGGTGCATATGGTGCCCTGGCTGTACTAGTGAATAATGTGGCTTTTTTTTAATGCAACTAAATAGTCTATTTTTCTATTCAAACATAAACAACTCTTAATTCATTCATCTCTTAATTCATTTTCATTGTTTGAAAATAGTTATCAGGGCAAATAAGTATGGATTTTGTGAAGGACAGTATTTGGTGAAGGTTCTCCACAGTTTTACTTTAGTGTTCTGACCTTATTTATTTTCCTAAATATGTCAGAGGTTCCCTGTACAACTGATTCTAAAATCATCTTTTCATGGATAACAAAACACATACGAAAAAAATTTTGTTTGCACATAAAGCCCCAGGACTAGGCACAAGTTTTTTTTAATACCAACCTCTTCATGTGAAACTCCTCAGTAATGATTGTTGCCACTGACACAAGCATCCTTTTGCTTCACAGCAGTGGCCAGTATTTTTAAAGGACGTTAGCTGACATTTCCTGCTGTAATATTGTAATTATGTTTTTCTGTCTAGGGAAGGGAGCATTCAGCTGCACATCTTGTGTATGGAGCTACAGTTTATTAAATGGAATGTGCAACTCAGACTGTTTTGTAGGTGAATACAAAGTCCAGGAGACACCAGGACAAGAGGTACCTATTTAAAGGCTTTCTGTACACAATACAAACAACACATTGCTCTTCTCTGAGTTAACAGTGCCTATCTTTAAGTATGCTTACTTTTCTACTATTTTGGCAGGGGAAGCCTTGTTTCTCTTTCTGGGGTTACCTTATCGTCAACAAAGATATCAAAACTACCTGAACAAATTTTCTTCAACTGAGATTTCCTCTTGGATTTCTGATACCTTTTCTGTAAGAAATCTGTCAGCATTTTTAATTGATGATTTTGCTGGCAGAAAGCTCTAGCAGAAGGACAGGCTGAAGTTAACAGAGCTGTATATTTAGTTGAGCAGGACCACAGTTAGGGTTGGATCTGTGCCATCAGTCTGGGCACTCTATCTTCCAGATTTCCACACCAATTGCCTTCTAAAGATGTTTATTCAAGAATATAGCAGCAAGGCATGCCTGGGATGCTATAAACTCTGGAGTCTCTGTCCTGGAATATCTTCTTGACAGTCCTATTTCATAGCATTGAATCTGAGAAAACAGCCTTATTTGAGGCTGGGGACCACACAGGTCTGCAGATCTTTGCAAAAGCTTTGACCCTAAGAAATTATAAACAGCTATGATCCTGCAATCTCACACAGTTTCTTCCATCCAGGATATAAACAGTCTTGTAATCCTAATTGCAAGTTTGGTGAAAATTTATTGGAGTTTCCAGATCTTCACAGTGAACATGTACCATGGCCAGGAACTGTGAACATTGGAAAACAC
This sequence comes from Sitta carolinensis, assembly GCA_032173965.1. Lineage (NCBI taxonomy): Eukaryota > Metazoa > Chordata > Aves > Passeriformes > Sittidae > Sitta > Sitta carolinensis. The sequence goes on from CM063313.1 coordinate 63,920,551, forward strand.
TGGAACAAGTGACTTCAGAGCATTCTGCAAGGCAGGTGTGATCACAGTGACCTCTGGTAGTCTCTGTACACAGAGGTTCCCAGAAGCCTGGACTTTAGGAAGACCATTTGAATCTAAGCAGTTTCTGTAGGAAAATGTGACACAGTCTAACAGAAATATGTTATGCTAAAAAATTTTGAACCACCTTTATTCCTTACTTCTGCTTCTTCTCAGTAGAAAGAATTCATACTCACAGCTTTTTCCCAGAATATTTCATATTGCTTCTTCCATGTCAGTTACTTTTCTGGCCCAGAGTTTAAAAGCATGAGAAAATTTTAACATCCAGCCTAGCTAGGTGAGATGTCTAGGCTCTTACAACACTTTACATCCTTCCAGCAGATCACTGAGGAATCAGAAAATAGGAAATTTTTAATTTGCTATTGTGTTTTCACACTGACACTCATGGTGCCCAGAGATGACAACCACGGTGGTGAATAACAGGACAGAACTGCCAGGTCAGGTCCAAATCACACAAAATCAGAGCTGTATTGCTTGTGTTCTGTATCTGAAGGAAAACAAACCCAAGTGTGAGAGATGTGACAGCTCATGCATGGAGTGCAAGGGACCTGGTCCTCTCAATTGCACAGTCTGCCCAGCCAGCATGCAGCTCTTCCTGGAGGAAAGCCGCTGCCTGCCCTGTTGCAACAACACTGACCCAGCAGAAACCCCAGAGTGCTGTGACTGCAGTGAAACACAAGGTAGGACCACACTGAAGAGCAGGAACAGTGCTAAATGTTTTATGATTGATTACGCTGACATTATGCTGCCTGAAAACTGGACTAGAGCAAAAATGTGCTATTGGTAAACAGTGTGTTTTTATTGCTTCATCAAAAATAGGGAAGGTTTTACTCAAATAACAACAATTATGTCCAGTGGTGGAGATGGCAACTTCTTGCACTCACAGCTACTATGTTAAATGGCCTGGCATTTCATAAACTGACTGGTTTATGAATTAGCTTACTTCAATGAACAGACATTTAAATCATTGCATTCATGTGCCTGCTAGCTTTTCTGCTTCTTTCTCATTATTTTGAATCAAATAATGAAGAATAGATATCCCAACAACTTTATTGACATCCTTGCTGCCTATGAACAACAAAAAAACCATTGTTATACCAGAAAAGCTAAGCGCTAGGTACTGCACCAGACACACTGTATCAGACTTTCAAGACACACATACACACACACATGAAAGATCATTTCATAATTCTTTTTTTTTTTGTTCTTTTGTTTTTATTTGCTGTTGTAGATGACTGTGTATTACAGACAACTCTACCCCCCGAGCAAAAAAGCAAAACTACTTTCTTTGTTATCACTTGCATTTTGCTTCTGCTTGTCATTGGAGCCATTGTATTCATCTGGAGAAAGGCACAAACCAAAACCCAGCCTGTCAGTAAAGGACGTTATGAGAAGCTGACAAATCACTCCAAAACCTTTCCTTCCTCTGTGAGCAATTACCACAAGAATCCCAGTTACCATGAGGATCAAGTGATTGAATACAGAGACAGAGATTATGAGGATGATGATGACGAAGATGACATTGTATACATGGGCAGGGATGGCACAATTTATCACAAATTCAAATATGGACTTTTGGAGGATGATGAGGAAGATGAGCTAGAATATGACGATGAAAGTTATTCATTTAGATAACTTTTTACTAATTTACTAATAGCAAATTAGTTCTACTCTACTGTTTTTCCTATGAAATTATAGCTATTTAGTTAATATGTTTAGTTACTTGATAGCATCCTGACCTCCAAAATTTTTGCTATTACTTCTCGTGAAAGAATAATTTCTAGAAATTTTTTTCTAAATAAATATTATTTAGGCTTTTAAGTAGCACTCCAGATATAATCTGGTTAAGAGACCAAATTTCTATGCATTTGTCTGGAGAATAACCCTTTCCCAATACGTATTTGTGTAACTAACACAAATTTTTCTTCAAACCTTTTTGGAGAATCCTGCCAATCACTACTAGAAATGTGATAAGCAAGATGGGTGTATCTACTTGATGAATGCCACTGGGAGATGGTGCCAGGAGTTCACTAATTTGTGATTAGAGTTTCTCAGCAATTCATAATAGAACAGGCAACTTGCAGGAATTTAATTATATTTTCTTCATAATCAGCTGGTGTTCCCTGCAGCAAACACACTGCACTTCATAATCTTTACAGGGTACTTTCCTGTAAATTTGTGCATCTATGACACATTATTTTAAGACTTAGGATCATGACTACTTCTCATAAGTATACTTTATTCATAGTTTGTATGAAATAGAACAAAGACATTCTATATATCATCCTCTGATTAATTTTTACTACTTGAGTGTTTCTTAAAAAATCTTTAATTTTACAGACGAATTTCCCAGTTTACAATGAAGAGCAATATTGTCTATAAGCATGGCACACACACACACACAAACATCCTGCACCATGAGCACGTGGTGTTTATATTGTAAATGGCTCAGGATGCTCAGACAATGGCAAAGGGGATATTTGTACTTTTCTGGTAACTTTTATTACTACTACAGAAATAAAAATGTATAATTCTAAAAAAAAGTATGGCCGTTTGTTGTGAAGAATAAATTCTTTAACTATCTTATATATGCTGTTATTCATTACATTTTATTAAATGTGAGTTTCTCTAGGTTTCCAGTAAGGATGTGGTCTAAAAACAGTAAGTTTATATATATATATATTTACAAATTTAGTGTTTACAAGGAATTGTGTAAAAATAACAGCTTTTCATGGCTCACTGCCTCAGTGGAATTCTCAGTATTCTATCTGCCTAAAAATCTCAGGATAGTTCCATCTGTTTTCCTGGTTTTATAAGCTTGTTTAAATTAACAATATGCTTTATTCTTCTTGCTAATGGCTCTTAAAACAACTGTAAGAATGGGCTTTGACACACTTCCTCACATTTCAAAGGTTTATTCCTAGCATCTGAAATCAGAATGATAGATGTAATAATGTGTATTTTCTTTATGGGCTCACAAGTTATGAAATTATGTTATTAAGAAATGGCCAGATGACCCTGGCAGGGGCAACAAATTATTTGAACCATGGTGCCATAGTCAGGGATTTTACTCAGCCTTTTTGCCATGCCCTGGTTTCCTGGAAATAATGGGGCCCATCTGACAAAGCAGGGAAAAATCATCTTTGGTCAGAGTCTTGCCAGACTGCTGAAGAGGGCTTTAAATTAGATTTGCTGGGGAAGGCTTCTATCTGTCCCAATCTAGCCAGTCAGATATCAACATCTATAATGGATGCCCAGAAGAGCATCAATACCTCCTGTAAAAGAAAATTGCATTCAATATTTTTGAAAGTGCAAAGTTTGAAAACAGTATTCAAGGAGACACAAATTTAGGAACCCTGTATCCCTTTACAGTGTTTACAATAGAAATACCTGCCAAGAGTCTACAAGGAGACCAAGAAAATAAAAGCACAAGGAAATAATTCTAGTCGTGCTTCTAAAGAAGCTTCATGGAACCGAGATAGGCAGGAGAACACAACAGCACACAAAGAAAATTCTGTTTTAATGCCTTCTATTAATCTAAGTTCCTCATACTTTTTCCTGAAATAAAGGCATCCAATTATTTTTTTAAATCTTTTCTAGTCCTTGTTACCTACCATCACCATTTCCCACCTCTGACTGCCATTGTCACAAATATTTATAAAGTTCTAGTCTCCTGGAAAACACAAATCTTTCTAATTATTCCTCAAGAGTAATGGATACTAAAACTTTTCTAAATACCACACTAGCAAGTGCAGCCTTCCATGTTAATAATTTCTCCCTCTACCTTGTGTTTTTGGAAGATACCTATTCCATATTACAATCAGACTGCAAGCCATGTGATCCAGCAGAAGAATGATTTTACATGGTCTCCTGAACAACAACAAGCTCTGCTCTGTGAGCTGGCAGATTCCTGGGGTTTCCTGAATTTTCAAGAAGCCTGTGCCCATGCACTGGACTTCTCTGGACTGTCTGTGGCACAAGATATGGTTGCAAGGTTTATTCCTTATTTGTTCTTCCATTTCAGACACTATCACAAATCGCACTTCTATAAACATAACATTAGTGAGTCTTAAAAGTTCATCTCTTCAAAGAAAGCACTGTTCACAGAACTGACAAAATACAATTTCCCCTACATTTTCAACATTCAGTCATTAAAAAGTACACACACAAAACACACCCGGTTCACCATAATTTTATTTTACTCCATTTTGGACAATGTACTCTATTCTGTTCAGACCTCTGGAAAGTGAGATCTTTTTTCTCTTGAACAAATTTTCATATGGATATAAATACTTCCTCTATACATCCCATTTGTTTTGTTTAAGTAATTGTAACTGTACCTGAACTCATTTTAGTAGGAATTATAATTCTGTAGCATGTGCTACAGGGTTTCAAGATTTTTTAACCGTGTAGTAAATTGCTCATGAAATGAGTGTGGAGCCATCAGAAAATATGTCCCATTTTTATGTTTATTTTTACTGGCTTACTGCTACTACTGTGCATTTAATAACAGATTCCAGAAAACATTTTACGTATGAAGTATAATGTCATTCTGAACTGGTATTATAGCAGTGATGATGGTGACCAAGAATTAGCAAACCTAAGTGCTGCTGTAATTACATATTCCCTTAAGTGGAAAAGTTGTTACCTAAATCTTATCTTCTTCCAAGACTACTTATTTTGTCAGGTCACTGGAAAAATGGGAAATAGTATTTTTCTGTTAACTCCTCCTACAAGCTTCAGTTGTGATTCCTCTGTGTACATTTTAGGATTTCAGTTCTCCACTCACTGATGTACATTAAAGCATTTACTTGCAGAATCTAACTGCATTCAAGCAGTTTTTATTTTATGTTACGCAAATCACATTATCATTTTTCAGAGAACTGCTCTACTCATAGGTTTGGCAAGAAGGTTTTTCTTGGGGTTTTTTGTTTTTTTTTAAAAATTTATGATGATGACCGGAGATCAGATTCCTCTTCACTTGTACACATGTTCAATTAGGAGCCTATGCATAAGTATGGGATTTTAAACAGCAGGGAGTGGTAAGTACCAGATCCAGAAGCTAGAGATTAGCAGGCAGACCTTGAAACCACAGGGAGTCAATCACACGTAACACAGGAATGCTGATATAGTTAAGTACTTGCATAAACCACAACTATGTTCAGACTTGGTTACCTAACTTTTGATTATATTTTAACTGCTATAGATTCTCTAAAGTGGATGAATGTGTATTCAATCCAGACTTATAATACACACAGCAAATTTCACTGTAACTGGTACATTACTTCACTAAATTTTATAATCCCTGGTTTTCCTTGTAAGTTGGAATGCCTAATACTCAGTACTTTTGCAATCAGCTAAATATTCCATACACACAATTAGTTGTTGCATACTACCCATTCTATATACACTTACACTTACAGAACAATAACATCTAAAACTCTAGTTTTGTTGTGCTGGCTAGTTATATAAAATGCTCTTGGCTTTCTGACACAAAGCAGTAATAGCTCAGGAATCTACTTTCAATACGTTATATAAGAAAATTATTATAACACCTGGAATACAGCATAATATCACAAATGCATAATGGTTTTTTTTTCCCCTCATTCAGGTTGTAACCTCATCCAGGTTGTTTGTTTCTACTTACCAAGCCACCTGTCAATTGCATTCTCATACTTTTTTTGATCCTTTAACCAGTCTTGATGCCACCTAAGGTTTGCAATAACACTTGAGTAATTGTGACCCAAACTTTTTTTCCAACTGAAAAACTGTTGTTTGTTATACTCCTGAACAGAAGAAGAAACCTTTGGATAGTTTACTATAGAGCGAAGTATTTTGTCCAAGGAATGCACAGTTACTGGGAATTTTATGGCAACATTTGTAAGCTCATCTGGATCAGCAGTAAGGTCTGTAACAAACAAAGAGTCAGTTAAGATTCAAATTGCAATAAAATAAATTAAGGAGTCAGTCAAGACATAAAAGCAGCATACCAAAGAGTTGGGGAGGTACTGAAGAGCCATCCGAGTATGTGATGTATTTCCACTTTCCAGTTCTCAGCATATAGACAGAGGAATTCACATTGCACCCGTGGAACTCACTCAGCACCCATGAGGGCCGAGGTCCTCGGGCTGACGCTTCGTTGTCAGCCTTTTCATGTAGCAGTGGCATAAGAGAATAGCCACTGAGGTTCTGTGGGACAGGAATTCTTGCTATATCTAAAGAAAGATATACAAAACTGTTAGAAACCAAGAAGTTAAATTCCCTTTTGAATGTTAGAAGGAGAAGAGAATATATTGAATCAGAATGCAATAGAAATAAATCCTTAGGTTTTCTAAATGTTTTTGAGGAAATGCAGCATGTAAGCTGCCTGAGTAGCTGTAGAGGGCCAGAGCTCTAGAAATCCAGATAAAGTTTAGTATTTCATAGACATAATCAAAACACAGTATAATACTGTTTTACATTTTTGGATAGAGTAGTCTACAAAAGCAGATAGCAGCAAGGCCAAAAAAATAAGTTAAAATATTCAGATAATACCAAAGTTAAAAACATGATAAGTTCTGCATGTACATGAGAAAAACAACTTAACGTAAAATTATGTTTAAGTGTGTAATGTTTTTTAGTAATTTTGATAGGTATAGAGAACTGGTCTTAGATTTGTGTTTTTAGCTAATTGGTCAATTTAGAGTTAAAACCTAGCCTTAGAGGCCAGCATAAGGAAGACAGCAATCCTTATCTATCTAGTTGATATGCTGGTGCTTAGCTTTGCCTGCGAAAAACTACAGAAGAAGAAAGAAGAAAGAAGGAAGAAGAAAGAAGGTTGCACAGTTCCAGCAGGCACCAGACCCCTGCCAGCTGGTCAGATTTCCAGCCCAAAGCCACTGGACCCCCAAAGAGTTTCTCAGAGGCTCTGGAGAACTCCTGTAGTTCTCTAGAGCCCCACCCTGAAATTATTCCTATTGGCTGCCGGAAGTTTGTGGCATCGAGAAGCCCTAGAGGCACCAGTATCTCTCTAGGGCCTCACACAGACAGAACCCTTCAGCTAAAAGAACTGTGCCTTCAGAACGTTTTTTATTAGACTGATGCTTTTTAATAAATAACTTTTAATACTATAACAGGACTCTAGCAGCCTGGCTCCACCCACGCCACATTAATACAAAACCAAAAAGCTACTGCAGTTTTCATGATTAAAAAAGCCTAACACAATGCTACCCATGTCTGAATGTTGATAATAAAATGTGCTCTCCTAATTATTAGCCCAAAATACACAATAAAAAAAATAGCCTAAGGAACTTTCCAAGGCAAGCCACCCACCATCTTGATCAAATGCATCACCCATGTATAACTCGACTTTTCACAATTTGAGAAAAGGTATCACAATAGTTTCCTTTGATGGATGGTGCTGTTTCATTCCTTAATCGTGGTTGCAAACATTTCTCTTCTGCTCTAACTACATCAGGCAGGAGAAAGAGAATAACACAGCATGAAAGGACCCTAAAAGCTCCACATCCAACAAGCTGTAACCGTTTATTTCTTGAACAATAATGGTGCTAAGCTTATCTGTAGCATTCTTCATTAGATAAAAATGAAATGCTCTATAAAAGGGGGCCGTTATTATCACTGATAACTGGTGGGGATACTTGAGGAGCAGGGCCACTTGCTTCTCCGGCAGGACCGGAGATAAAGCTCATATTTGAGGTGGTGTCAACATAGTGTGTGTACAGAAAGCACTGGATGACTCCATAGCCTACCATACAGCCACTAGAAGATGTAATATCCATAAGGTCCTCAGCATCAACTTTTACTGCAAGTTTCTCTAGCTCTCACAGATCAGGTTAAAAAGCTGAAAAGCTTTATCAGAAACATTCTGAAAAACATGGGCTGAGAATCCCAAGTGTGTCCTAAAAACCATGTATGACAGTACTGCTATTTTTAATGTAATTCAAAATCCAAAACCTTCCACTCCACAAAGCACTGTGGTAGTATTTAATCTGTTCCATGTTGAGTGCATATAAATGCTCTGTGCATATAAATTGCTCATAGATGACTCTTTCCTTCATCAGCGCACATCTTCCTTTTTGTCCTCTGTCTAGCCAGCATCTGACTAAATACTAGGAAGACCCTAACATGTAACATGTACACCCAGCAAACAGCTCCTGGGTATGCATGGGCAAAAAAATCTGAACAAATACATACTACACTCCAACAAATGAAAAAGGGATATGGGCTCTTCTGTCATCCTAAACCAGTAACACTGTTACTTGTAACTGGATTCTCTATGTGCAAAGAATGTTCCAGCCACCTTCAGAAGCTCCTGCTTTTCCAATAGAGAGCCAAAGGTACTTCCATACAAACCAACAAAGCTAGTGCTGGCCTGGAGATTATGCTACATCCTGTTACAAAATGAAAAAAACTGTTGCGCTTCCAACTATACGTTCATATCACAGAGATTCTACTGGAATCAAAATATTTGCACTTATTCTCAAAGCCAGCACAGAAGGCAATCTTGAGCAAAGCATTTGGATGGCATCTTAATAGAGATTATTTCCCTGAAACAACACAAAGCAAAGCAATTAAATTTGTCACAAAAATAAATTTGAAATCTGTTTTCTCACTAATCAGCAGCAGCATGCAGACTGAGAACATAATACATGATAGAGATGGCTCTTGAAGTTTTCATTTTTGTCATATATGCCTTTTTGACAGTCAGAGTACAGAGAAGAGAAACTGTCAGAACAGAAGAAACAGATTATGCACATAAAGTTCTGGGAAAAAAACCCAAACAAAAAAGTCCCCAGGAGGAAAAGATGGAAGGATGTTAAACCATCTGACCAACTATGTCACTTGGGGAAAAGAGACAAAGAAATAAAAGATTTTAACTCCTTACGTAGGCTACCATAACCTATATAAGATCCATATCTAGTACAGATATATATACATAATGATCTGGTGTCAAAATCTGAAGAGAAAGCCACTCAGTTTTTATATCCTATTTTTAACTGGATAAGTGGTTCAAAAGTTTTGAGAAGACATAAACAGATAATAACTCCTATTTAGTTTTTAGAAAATCAACTTAAAACAATATAGATGTGGTTTTTTCACTGATATTTACTACCAGAAGTACAGTTTTATTCACTCATGTTCTCCAGGCAATTGCAGCATACATGTGACACCTCTTAAAAAGTGAGCCTTCTGGACTAATTTGAAAAGAACATTTTTTTTTCTGATTGGAAGCCCAAAAGATCACAAATAAAGCCTCAAAAGACAATTTTACCTGATGTTTAATTCCAATCAGAATTGTCTCTTGAATGATTTATCACAGATAACTGTCCAAAAATTCCCTCTTAAAAGTGATTTTCATCTAAGTAATTTTAGTTCTTTTTATTTGATTCTCTGTCCAATACTGAGTATTTTCATATCTCATAAAGTAAGAATGGATATCCATTATCACATCTTTTTATACTTGCCAAGATCATTTGTACATTTCCTATACAAAGCTTCCACCACACTTCTTCCAAATGACCCTTCATAAAAGACATTCCTTTGCTAAGCTAATGAACCTGTCCTCCTTTCAGGTTTAATCTCATTTCTGGATGCTCTTACACTGTAATTTCTATAGTAAACTGTTGGGTATGAAGGCTAGCAAGAATTATTCATATCTAAAATGAGTTTTATCCCCTTTTTTTAGAAACAAATAATCCTATATATAATCAGTCAGTGTAATTATGTGGACAACAGTACCAGTAAGAAGTAAAATCATCAGTTTCTTTATTTTATTTTTTCATCCATTTTTTTACTTTTTCTATTAAGTCTATATACATAGTCCACAGATAAATTATCTCCTATTGTGTTACTATATTGCCTCAAAGTGGAGACTTCATTCTAACTATTATGATACAAATGCAGAATAGTATGGTAATGGAAAAAAAAAAAATCACCTGAAATTACTTAACTCACCAAGCATAGTAGGATATACATCCACAAGAGATACTACATTGGGTATTTGCTGCTGTTCTCGTACACCTGGCCCCATAACTAAAAGAGGAACATGGGAACTTCCCTCATACATGCTCATTTTATAGAACTGACGGTGTTCCATAGCAAGTTCTCCATGATCTGCAGTGAATATAATGATTGTTTTTCCAAGAAGCCCAGTATCTTGCAGAGCCGAAATAATCTCACCTGCAACAACAAAAAGATACTGAAAAGGATACATTCAAAATACTTCTAAGGTCTGCACCTGCAAAGCAGCATGCAAATTTCAAGGAACCCTCCTAGTCAGTAGAGTGAACACCTCTCTTATTGCACATACATTTGTTCAATGAAGACAAAACATATACTCCTCTCTTTTTATATGTATGTTTGTGCAACAAAGACAGGGCCAAGATAATGAAGTTGGTAGTTAAGCAAAGCACTTAGGCATCTTAATATTAAAACATTAGGATGATTCATGCCTAAACATACTAGTCAAAAGATGTTAAAGAATTACAACTGCAGTGCAGTTACTTTGTAATCCGTTCATTTCCTAAAGCTGTAAGGCTTCCATTGACCTCTTTTCATTCATAAATGAGGAAGAGTAATTCTGTGTCTTTAAGTTCACTTTACCAATCTAATATGCTGTCCTGGTTTAGGACAAATGCCTAAAAGATTAGCATATTTGATCATGAATTTCATAATAGTATGCAAAGAAATTCTTATTCATTCATGGTCGCTTCTCAAATAAAAAAATAAAATGCTGTAAATTGAGAACAACTTGCATTGTAAATTTTATATCTGTAGACCTTCTTGCAAACTCTGAAGAATTCTGAATGTACAATCAGTTATTTCTTCATAACTTTCAATAATATGGTTCTAATGGACAGTCCAAATGTAACCTTATTGTTCGGTCAATGTGTAACAGTCATCCAGTCTACACATTTGAAATCTGTCTCTAGGGAAACTTACGCCCTAAAATTTATCTTTTCTTCCAGCTCAGCTTTTACAGTCTGTCCCCTTCACAAAAATATTTCCATTATTTCAGTTAGCTCTTAATCAAAAAGATTTAGTTCCTCCTGTGCATGGTGTCCTGGGTACAGAGGAGAAGAGGGTGGAGTTTCCAGCTCTGTTTAATAACATACCACCAATGTCATGGAGGGGGCATGGCTTTCAGCTGGAAACACCAAGGCATGTTGAAGTTAATTCAGTCATTCCTCATCGGTGGAAAGGTGTGAACTGTTCCCTTAACTGTTGCTGAAGTCCGGAGAGATTGTAACTGTTTCTGAAACCCTGACAAGCTGTAACTATTGCTGGAGCAACAGGACTATGAGACAAGCTTCTGCCACCACCACCAAATCTACTGCTTTTGCCGCTGCTGCCACTGGTCAGGACCAGCACTTTCAGCAGCAGGACCCTTTATTTGGATTAATTAGCTCTCAAGGCTTTGTTTTGTCCCTGTTTTCTATTGTTTTCAGGCTGGGGGAAGGATAATAAACTGCAGAAACTTTGCCTCGTTGTTTTTGTTTCCCTGAGCCACTTGGTCCAGTGTGGAGGGGACGGAGACAACAGGTGCCATCTAGCCTTTGTCTGGGAAAACCACACTGGGTACTTTCTTTGAGGAGTGTTTTTGCTTTTTTGTTGGTGAACACCCTTCTTGTGGGTAGAGCACTCTCCCTTTGTGTCCTCTTTTACCAATAATGTTGTATTCATTGTGAGGTTTTCAGTAAAACTGTTGTTCCCACTTATGGCTCTCCTAGTATTTCCTGTGCTGTGAAAAGGGGATGAGGGAGGAGGGGCAGCTTGTGTAGGGTAATTTTCCCATTGGGTTTTAAACTAGTGCAATATTTTACTGCAGTCACTGGTTTTCTACAGAAAGTAGAAAGTCACTGGTTTTCTACAGACTGCTAGCTGTGATTACTTTTCAGAGTGCTCTCAATTCACCTAAAATGCTATTGTGTCATTTATCATATAGACTGAATAAGCAATTTCCACAATTTACTCCCAGATGTGAATTGTGGAGTTTTGTTTTGTATCTTTTTCCCCCAAAGGTCATCCCTATCAGCATTTTCCTCCAAAAAAATCAGAACTAGAAAACCCACTATGTAGTAAGACATTACCTACCCAGCATGGCATCTGTCTCTGCACACATAGCATAATAAAATGCTCTGATATTTTTTACTTCTTCCTTTGTAAACTCTCCTGTGCAATTCTTGGTGTACGATGAGTAATAGTCTACTGGATGCATCTCTGAAAGAGAAGACCACTTGGGTATTTTAATAGCTTCGTAATTTACCTAAAAAATAAGAGGAAATTAATAGTACTTTAGCAACTGAATTAAACAAGTATTTTAACACGGATTTAATTTTTTAAATTATAGCATAAATTCACAGTTCTCAATTTGTGGCCCAGGAAACACTAGCTGCTTATTTGTTACACTGTGCAGCTACCTCTTCCATACTTCCCCACAGCTTCCACAGGTAAATTGTTATTTAAAAACCTATAAAAATCTACTAGAAAGTAGTTCTAGGAGCCACAAATATGTGGTTCAACTGCTGTATATTTTTAAGAGAGATTCACAGAACACTTTTCTAGAGTAGGTACAGAATATTGGCGTAGAATCTTCATAACCGTAGATTAACTATAAATCCATGGATCTAAAAGACTGGGTTTTATGTGGGACTAGAAAACAACATGGAAAAACATGTAGTCCAGGAAAGTCTCCAGGACAGCGATGACAAGTCTTGGCATCTTGACAAAAAGGACTATATTAATCAAATTTTCTAATACTCTACATGTGTAAATCCATTTAATTATAAAGAAATGTATAATCAGTATGAAACTAAAAGCCAATCTATTTGTATATTCAAACTTGGCAGTCACAGACATTTTCTGCTTCAGTACTAGCTTTAAACTTTTGAAATTTGACATACACATTTAGCCTTGGCTGTCATACTTGTAAATATTCCCTTAAATAAAAGTGAACTTGAGGCTATTTCCTCTTGTACTTTCACTTGCTACTTGGAGGAAAAGCCCGACAGCTAAAAAAGTTGATAAATCTGCAAGAGTTCAAGTGCCCACAGAAGTAAAACCTGGCTTTGTAACAGTCAAATACACATATTAAAATATAAGTTTCCTTAGGATCTATAGAAAATGTGCTGCTAGAAAAAATCATGAAGATAAAATAATATTGTTTCAGTCATTTTCTTATTGCTCAAGGTCCTTGGCTACCTAAAATTACATTTTGGACTTTGCAAATGGTATTTATTAGCTGCTTAAGATAAGAGAGCAAGAAGTGTCCCACTCCATCCATGATTCTTTTCTACAGGACTTCAGTCTAGTTTTAAGCATTCACAAAGCCACAATCCCTTTGTAATGTCCTGGCTAACCCAAAATGTTACTGTACTTTATAGCGGTCTATGCCGTAAGACTGTTACTGTGTCTTTAAGACCCAAAGCACGGCTGGAGCTAGAACTGCAGGGCAGTTGGGAGATGGCAGTCCCTTTAAGAGGTCAAGATATCTAAACTGACTTCCTCTTTGGAGTATTCCCAGTGATCTTTGACAACTCTATAGGCAGTGAAGCTTGATCAGGCCCCTGCAGGTTGAGCCACCCCACATCAGTGTCCAGAGACCAGTTTCCCCTGCTCCCTTCTCAGCACGCTAGCAGATCAGAAGGCACCAGCACCAACATCGGCAGAGTCCGGCGGGCGCAAGAGGAAGCAGCGAGCAGCGGTGCTGACCCCACCTATGCCAGCATTTCCCATCTGCTGCTCCACTTTCGTTAGCTCCAACCTTTGCATGAGGGTTTGATGCCACCGTTCCCTTTGTTTCTTGGAGTGCATGGTCACCCGTGGCAGGTGCCACTTTGGAAAGAGTTTGACACCGTTTTCCCTTTGCCCTCAGCAGGCACTCAAACCGTGTGGGGCTGTCTAATTAGAAGGGGGCAGCACCTCACCAGTTCGGGGTCTCTTTGTTCCCGTGGAGTTCCTGAGATTCAGCAAGTTTGTATCTAGTGATTATTCATTGCTATTTTTTGCACGTTGCTATTTCACTTGTTAGTAAACTTGTTATTTTTTCACTTATATTCATTTGTATTGGTTCCTTATTGGTGAAAGGGATTGGTTGAAACTAAGGGGAGGAACACATTTTAGAGTGTCTACCTCCTTGAATCATCATAAACCAAGACACATAATTTGTAACTAGGAAAGAGGCCACATGTCCTGAAAAAATGACAGCTTGTGCAAAATACAGGGGACCATCTGCTTAACAACACAGGGTTTCATAAACATACCATGTTGATACTCTGTTTTGAGTTACAGGCCAAATAAACAGGACATTTAATTAAGTTCTTCATCTATGTGATCAAACTTCTTCCTGAGATTCCCTCTGTGATTTTAATAGATTGCTTCTTCCAAGACCAAAAAAGAGCTACATTGCAGAAGAACTGGCCAATGGTCAATAAATGGTAATATGTGGTCCACACAATGCAGTATGTGCATCATACAGTGATGGGGAGGGCCCCAGCAAACTGTGCAGTTAAGATACTCTGACTGGATAAAAGATGAAAAAAATTCATCACAGATATTATAACTCTATCTGTGACTTGAAAAAAAGTGCCTATGCTTCCCAAGACGCATCTAACCTAGCACCCAGAAAGTTTTCCTCAACAAGTAAGCTAGATCTTGCCTTTTTTAAATGAAAGGGATTTTTGCCCAAGCTCTTCCTCTCCCCACAAACTTCTCACCATTCCCAGAAGAACACACAACCCTCACTAGTATGAAAAAATTCACATTTCTCAACTTTCATTTGTAATATTGTTTTTTTTAGTACACCTAGATAAAGAGGTTTAGCAGTTCTCTCATGGAAAAGGCCACAATTTATATAAATTGCACATGGAGGGATTTTTTATGTATAAAGTCTTACCACCTAATTCTAATTCTGCAGCTGCAGACAATATTAATGCCCTTCTGCAACTCTATCTATTGTAATACATTTATATTTTATGGCAGATAATGGCAACTGGAAACTACACAAGAAAGAGAAATAGTATTTCTTCTTCGGAATGGAGTGCTATTTCCTAGCTTTACAGATATAAGGACACTTTCTTTTCTGTGCTTGAAAACCTACAGTAACACAGAAGAATTTAACAGAAAGGAAGACTTCTTTTGTGTCTTATGTTGCTTCATGTTCTAGGTCCATACTGCAGAAAAAAGCCAATCTTTCACTGTAAAACTCAGACAAAATCATTATACCATTTCTAACAAGCAGAAGACAGAATTGTTCATAACAATGAACTTCAGACCGTTACTGAAATTTACTGCTAAGAAGAGCAACAATCTAATTTTTCTTAATGTGTTTCTAGCCACTGAACTCCATACCTACTTATTGATTCAATGACTACTACTAACAAACATTTTCCCACAACACAGACAAATTTGTCACTTCTATTTGCTTAGCCTTTAATCAGAAATCTAACATCTCATTCAACAACTTTCTTACTGTGTAGTGAAATATCAAAACTGGGTCTATCTTGGAAAATCAGGAATAAAATACTGTCTGTAATAAGTACAGTTATTAATAAATTTATATTTAAATTTTATATTCACATACCTTTTTAAGCCAATAGGGAGATGTTAAAAATGTAGAGGATCCAAAATTTTCTCCCGCATAGGGTGATGGATATGGGTGTGGTAAATTTAGTCCCAAGTAAAGAATAAATGGTTGAATGAAGTTAACTGCTTCTTCCTTTATCCAGTTTACTGCTTTATCAGTATTCTGCCAATCTCTTTCCATCACTCTAAACTGCTTCCTGTGGCCTGTAAGTTTCACCATGGGCCTTCCTTCTTGTCGGAGCAGGAAGTCAACATCCCTAGTCCAAGCTTCCACACGGTTACTGAAAATACATACACAAGTCACATACTCAGCAGAAAATCTTTTCTTCACTTTTTCTCCAAGCAAAAAGCAATATGAATTCCTGAAGAACTTCCCCTATACTTTGAGCTGCAATCTCTTTCCAATTCCTGCATAAAGGAGAACTGTTATTCAATTGAGCAATAATGATTCTGCATCTATTTTATACTCAGATCTTCAGCCTTTTTGTCTCCTTCTGAATCTTTCATATTTATTATCCATTTATGTCAGAATGGCTCTTCTCACATCTACAAAATAATACTTAGAAATAGCACTCCATCTTGTGGGCCCTTCTCCACATTTTGGCACAGATTCACACACTATTTGTAAACAGGGCCCGAGATTTTTATTTGAAAGAGTCTAGTGAGAAATAACTTGCCTGGTGAACTACCTTTAGAAACATCATTCTGGATGTGGATTGTTCTATTAATTAAACACACTTTAGGCAAAACTCTGTAAGAATTATTTCTCTTGTACAAATCCTATCAAATTAATAAGAGAAGCATGCAAATAAAGAAAGAAGGAGGCATAAATGACAATATTTTAATGATAAAATATTTTTTTAGCAAATCTTCTAATATCATGGCAATTGCTGTCTCTCTAAAACACTACAAAAACTGAGCTGCAGAAGTCCTTGTTTCTTTGCTACTGTGAATGATGGTGGACATTGGTAAGAGGCAGACTATCTAAGACCTTGACTATCACCTTGTTCATGGCAATTTCAAAATAACCAGCTGTCTCGGTTTTGCATTAATTTATTTTTTGGTATGGAAGGAAAGGAACCAGTAATGGAAATGACATTGGCAGCTTCCTTTAGTTCTGACAATAAAACCAATCGGTGGCTAATTTTGAATATTGACACATTGTTAAACCAATGAAAAAGTTAGATGCGCCTTTGTGAACACACATTTTAAGACGAAAACCCCGGGAATTGTTCTTTCTTTTCCAGCCCTTGGAAAGAGACGTTCTCCTCCCTTCCGGCCCAGTGGCCAGGCAGGAGAGGAGAGGCTGTGGGCCCCGGCCGAGGCTGGGCCGGGCCCCGGCTGACATTTTGCCGACATAAAACCCTGTCCTGCCGCCGGCCCAAGCCGAGCCGGGTCCACCGAGCCCCGGGAGCAGCTACGGGCTGGGCCATCGTAGGGAGGGGAGGCCATCGGCCCGCAGCGTGTGGCGGCTGAGCCCAGCCTGGGTGATGAGATCCAAGCCGCTGCCGTCCCCATCCCAGCACGGCTGCTGAAGAATCCTCCATCCGAAAACAGTTCCAGCTCTGCAGGTCCAGGGCAAGACATTAACCCTTTTAGTGCACAGATGAGACCTGCAAACACCAATCCTCTCTTGACTGAGAAAAAAGGAAAGAGTGAAGACACAGAGAGAACAACATAACACATGAAGATCAGTAAAGAAGTTAAGTCCCAGATGGGAGGAATGGAGGAGATGTCTCAATCCAGGGCTGAAATCCTCCTGTCAGGCTATGGAGAAAATATAATTGATACATCAGACTCTTTTTCCCTGTAACTCATTGAAAAGCATTGCAGGGGTGGAGTGTTCAAATTGTAGATACGAGCAAAGGCATTTATGCTAAAGCAAGCAGATATCGAAGTAGCTGTGATCCCAGGAGAAGTCTGAACAGAGAGAGAGAGACAAGAGTCATGAAGACCCTTTGCCCCAGAGAAGAAGAGAACCTGTTCCCAGAGATGATCTCAGAGACAGATGAAGAGAACCTTTGCTTCTGAATAGCTCATCCTTAAAAGTGTACCCCATTAGTCAAAGTTTGAACCCTCGAAAATAGTTTGTGGGAAAGAGGCTGTGAGTTGAGAGGAGGGACTTCTGCACAGTGATCAGATTTCCATTTGCCAGGTGGCTGATTTGCTGTGACTTCGAAGTCAGAAGGGAACTGTTTCTTGTGCAGAGTCTCCATGGCAAGTCAACAGAGACTCCAATTCCTAAGTGAACTGAAGAAAGATTATTCTAGAAGTGATAAACTGACTGATTTGTTCCTGTACATTGTCATTGGGAAAGAAAAAGGGGGTGTGTAGGGGGGAGAAGAAATGTTCTAATCTGATTCTTATTATTCTTCTTTTAGTTCTGTTAATAAAACTATCTTTATACCTTTCAAAGTCTGAGCCTGCTTTGCTCTTCTCCTAATCCTATCTCGCAGCAGAAAACAGACCCACCACATAAATTGGTGCGTTGGCTGGAAAATCTCAAATTGGTGAACCAAAACCACTACAAGAAATTGGTGTTTCTGCCTGGTTTCAAACTGAAACTGCCACAGTACCTAACACAATTCTTTTAAATTAAAGCTACTATCATTTCAACTGGGAACTGAAACCACATCACAGATCACTACATGATCTGTTCACTGCTGCCCATTTCATAGCAGGAGAATCTACTTGCTTACCTTAAAGAATGATGTCCAGAAGTAAAGTCTAATTTCCCAAACTTCTGTGCACGGTAGCCATGCTTCTCCATGAGATCCATCCATGTCACATAATCTGGATCTAGCCCTTTGAAGTTATTCCAAGATTCTGTTAAATGAGTGAAAAGACCACTCCACATAGCTGGTAAAAAAAAAAAAAAAAAAAAAAAAAGATGAGCGATTAGTACCCCCAGTTTAAAGTCCAAACTGTGATACAATAAAACAATAAGTACAAAGTATTACTCTTCCAATATTATTTCACAATTGATACAAGTAGCAAGATTTGTTCAAATAATCCCCAGAACTGCAGAACAAGGTTGTATCTTTCCAGGTGCTATGGTATCATTAAATCAAGTTTTAATTAGATTAGAAAATATTCTTGATTTATGGCATGGTAGTACAGATCCTGATGAAACAATCCTGTATTTACACATGTTTCAGAGTATTAGTTTCCCTTACTACAGTTAGATTTAATGTGAGATTAAAGTTAAGTATATTTGTGGAGAGAATTATATTGTAGTATTTTCATAACTACAATATGCCCTCAATTTTATTCTTTTTAGGTAATCTACTTCACTACCAGTTGCAGAAACAAAGTTAGAATATTAGAGAAGATACCAAGAAGAAAGGAGAACAAGGCAAAAGTTGCAAAGGAACAATAAGGGAAGATTTTTTTAGTGGATTCCTATTTCTTTGCAGCTTATCAATAATCATTCACTCTTTCCAGTGCTAATTTAGAGCTAAAGATAGTCCCAAAACCAAACTATGTCATTCTACAAGCAATAGAAATATCCTGTAAGCAAAGTGCATCAACTCCACATGGCTAAACTCGTCCTTTCCCCACCCCAAAACCCTCTTTCCCACCATTTCTTCTGGTACCATCCCTGGCACCTCCACAGTAGATGCACCCTCACTTCCTTGCAGGTATCCAAGCTGTTGGCTAAACAAAAGATGTCCTGCTGGTTCAGAGTCCCACATATGAGCTCAGTGGTCACAGCTACCTAAAATGCTACACATAACCGATGAACCATTTAATTTATTATGCAGTTTCTTTCTCACAGGCGTACTAACCTGCCATTTTCACAAGCTTCTTAAAATTAAATAACATAAAGTCATTGTTCTTAGCAATAAAAACTGGCTGAAAGATTCAAGCATCAAGAAAAGGAAAAAAAGGTTGACTGCTTGTTCTTGTAACATCACCCACTTAAAATGTGACCATGAGAAAAATAAATGGGGACTAGGTAATCAATAAAGGGAATATTAAAAATGTAACATATTTGACCACCTTTGCCTGCTGCTTCTTTCAGTGTATGCTTTGAGAGGAAAGGAGATCTCTTTTACTACAGATTAAGGAGGGTCTTTGCAACAACTGAAAAAAGTAGAATTGTTTTAAGATGTAACCTTTGATTGAGGAATATAGTTTCCTTCTATCTTCCTATCAAATTCTGCATGTGTGAAATTGAACACAGAACAACAATCACATTAAGTAAAGAAAGACATGGAAGTATTTAATTAAAGCTACTGAAAGATTCATCATGTATCTAGAAGACAGCAGCAACAGCTACCACTTTATTCAGCTGTTATTGTTTATTACTCTTTGCTGAATACTGGAAAGATATTTATTAATTTTGTACTGGGAAGAGAGAGTACTTCTGAGTGTAGTTTCAGCACTGCAGCAGAAAAAACTGATGATCTCTCTATAATCCTGAAGATTTAAAAAAATCTGAAGCTTGAGTAGAGTTTGTAAAAAGATTTGGGAGCTTATACTTAACCGAAATAAGGAGAATGAAAAAATAAAGGAAGAAACATAAGAAACAGAAGATATAAACAGATGGAAGAAAAGAATACTGCAAGAATTCAAACACAAACTAAAAAAAAAAAAAAAAAAAGGATCTTATTGAAAAACTAAACAAATCCCTCCCCATTAAATAATTTCAAATTTCTCATCATTACCACATATTTAAACTGATATGTGTAAGTATTTATCTGATATTTTGCTTGGTTCTACCTGCACGGGAAGGACAACAAATTGGAGAATTGGTGTAGGCATTGAGAAAGACAGTGCCATGTCTTTTCATAAAATTTATGGAAGGTAAATCCACAGTCTGATTTCCTGGAAAAAATGTCAAGCGTCCATCCTGCAATCAGACAAAAAGCAACACATAAATAGCACGAATAAAAACTATCAGCTGCCTTAATTAATATATTTGTTACCTTGGACTTGTGTTGCTCAGATGCTGCCAGTTCTACACAGGTATGGAAAACATGTGTTGAGAAGCTCTAAGTAGATCAATGTCAAATGGATCACTTTTGAAAAAGTGCAGTGGAAAAGGTAACTTGGCTTTTTTATAGCAAAATTAATTCCACTATACCATTATACATATTCCAAGCTCCAGTTCTTGAGGAGCGGGGTCCTACTATGATGGGAATAGGTATGGTGAAGGATAAAAAGGAGTAAGGCTGACTCCCAATGCAGATGTGTGCACGAGGACATATTTCTGTGAAAACACCATTGATTCCTCATCCTTTTTAAAGGTTTATCCATACAACTTCTCCATGAATTTCTTTGAAACTGTGGACTGGAAAAGGGATCAGAAAGCTAAAGGAAGGCTATTCTCCCACAGAAATTCCACCCACAATGGTTCCCTGGAATCAGCTTATATCAGAACATGGTAAATGCACAATCACCTAATTTTGTATACAACTACAAATGGCATCTTGAACAAGCACTCAGGAGGACAAACTGTAAATAAGGCTGAAATGTGCAATAGGAATTTGAACAAAACTTTGGGCTGAAAGTGCTGTTTAGAAAGTTGTCCTGGTTCCAGCCAGGATAGGGTTCATTTTTGCAGTAGCCAGGATGGGACAAGGCTAAAACATGGAGGCTATTGTGCACCACCTCGTATCATTTTCCAGGAACAGGGGAAGGGGTTCGTCCCTTCCAGGTCAGGGTAGCATGGCAGCAGTCAGGTACTGTCAGGCAGTGAGAATTCAAATGTGAATTGCTCACCTCTCTTGTACATTTTTGTCATTAATGTTGTTACTGTTCTAGTAAATTGTTCTAGTTCTGCTGTTTCTAGTAAATTCCTTTTACCCCAATCCTCGACCTTTATCTTTTGTGCCTCCAATTCTCTGCTTCAGCCTGCCACAGAGAAATGGAATGGGGACAGAGGAGAGAACAAGTACAACATAGTTTGGAGGGATTTCAGTGGGAGCACTAAATTGAAGAATACCATTCCTAAACCATGACAAAAGTACACAACTGCTGTGCAGTCCTGTCAACACATTCTTAAGTTTCTTAAAGTCTTGTTTGAACAGCTGGAGGCAAGAGTTCCTTTTATTGATACTGTGATACCATATTTAATGACACAGCAGCAAAGGAGCTCCATACTTTGTGTCAAGTATGCTTGGTTAACTGTGACATGATTATTGTTTCTATAGATTACAGGGTATTCAGGGAAAGTAGTAAGCATATTAAATTGGCTGAGAAGGTGTGAAGCTCAACAGCTATTTCTGGAAATCCATCCTCTAAGAACTGTGTAGGATTTCTAGGTTTTGAAATACCTATGGAAATAAAATTAACACAAACAAGCACCTTTCATCCAGGAACTTCAGCTGCATTGCAAGCAAAGCTTGTTATCCACCACACAGTTAATTTCAAGTAACATTCAGGAGCTGAATTGCCTACTAGCATATTTCACCAGGAAACCCTTGGAACAGCACAATGCTCGATGTGACACAGCAAAAGAAAGCGAGAGGTCACTGTTCTGCAGGCCAAACACAACCCAGCTTCACTAAGACAATTTCTGTCCCACATGGCAGAATAGGTGTGATTGCTTCATATAGGCAGTGTGACCCACAACAAAGGCAGACACACTTTCTAATAAAAGCCCAGACCTTTTAACAGCCTGCAGGACTTAAGCTTTTTTTCCAGAAAAACTGTTAGTTTTCACAGTACCCAATCCTAGTGATGTAATCAAAATGGTTTGCTATTTCTACCTTCAAATTCATCTGAGAAAAAAAATCTTACTCAACATATTTATTTTACTATATTCTTCTTTGTATGCACTATGCAAATGTGACAGTTCTTGTTATAAATACATATTTTGGTGTTGGCTCTTTGCAAATGTTGGAATGAATGTTATAAGTATGATGGCTTTTCTGTAGTGTTTTTCTGTGTTTTAACTGCCTGAATAGATGTATAAGGTTTTTTCTTTGCTGTAGTTGGAATTTAGGTGTAGTGTGTTTCAGCTGCCTGAATAGATAAGACAACCTCCGAAAGAGGCCCAAGTGACTATCAGCGTTGACCGCTTGTGGAAGAAGGGACCAAAGCCCAAATCAAAAAGATGATAACCGAATAAAAGTGGGATTACACTTGACAGACCCAAGGAGTGACCATGCAGAGCAGTTCCTGGAAAAATGAACGTGCATAAGTCCATGCATGAAGAGCAGTATAAAAAAGGGTGGTTCCAAGACAGCGGTGCGCTCTTGGCAGCGTGCCGAGACACCCAGCAGGCCGTATTTCTTTGCTTTATCTGTTATTGTCTTTATTAAACATTTTTTAAACATTACCAGGAAAGTGAACTTCGTTTTTCACACTTTTCAAAAACAGCACCTTGTTCTTAATTGTTTACATAAGAATTCCACAGATGTTGTGGGTTTTACCTTTTTTGTAAGGGTTATCTCATTAATCCCTGTAATCTAGTTTACGAGACTCTTCCTGCTTAAAGGGGACATAAAAAAGTTCACCTGAGGTTTGTCTGCAGCCTCTGCTAGCATCTGAATATAAAATGGGCATTGACTAACCCTCAGGACCTTAAATCTATAATTTTAACTACTGGTAAATAGACTTATAGTAAAAGCTGGAAATTTGGAGCAAAAAACGTGCATTATTTTGGAATATTACTATATGATTTATTGAAATAAAAATTAACAGAGAAGAGAGTCAAAGGAAAGAAAGTCAATAAGGAGCTACTACATTAATAAAGAAAGAGCTATTTATATTTGAAATCACAAAAAATGTGTTTAAAGATGGGATTTGAAAACAAATAGTTGACGTGTACAAAAAATTTAGGAAAAATTCATCCCAAGGAAAACAGACAGCAGGCAAGAAGCCAACTGCTTTTATCTGTGCAGTCAAGGATGTAAGCCCAAGAAGGCTAGGAATCAAACTTCCTCAGCAGTGAAAGAGAAGTTATGAAACGTGAAAGCACCTGGAGCTTAACACCACAGAGCTTATGTTTGATTCCACAAAAAGGAGTGTACAGATGAGTTAGAGATACAAAGGCTCCTCAGAGTAAAACAAACATCAAAGCATTTCTAGTGTGCTGGGTGGGCACAGTGAGAAAACTGTGAAGATACATGCAAGTATTAGTACTTGTTGAGCGGAAAAATTTCTGTGTCTGAGGGTTAAACCACATACATTAATAAGTCACTCTAATGAAGCTGCTTGATGCCTACCCCTATATATATACACGTCTGACAAGTTTATTGTGTTGTTATACCTTATAAGAGCATCAGTAAAGCAGTATTTGATGCCCAAAAAGTCAGTCATTTCATCTGTGATTACAGAAATTCTCTATACCATTTCTTGTGGAGACTTCACATTCTTAGGATTTACAATAGGAAGGGTAACAGCGTTTAGTTACCCTGCCTGCCAGGAGGCTTTTCAAGCCAATCGAAGAGCATTCACTTAACACACCAGCCCTGTTCCAGTGGCGGCTGCCCTTCCACAGTCCTGCCGGCACGCTCACCACCCCAGACCGTGGGAGCCACCTGCGCAGAGGTGTTCGGTGGCTGCAATGCCTCTGATGCGAGCACGGCGCGCCCTCCTGGGAAGCGGGAGGCCGCATTTGGTTTGGAGCAGTGGGGTAAACGCACAAAGGGCGAGCGTCTCGCCACATGCCGGCTCGCTGCCGCAGCCCGCGCTGGGGCCCCCGCCCGCCCAGTGAGCCCCCGTCTGCGCATGCCCGCGCCGCCGGCCTGGGTAGCGCCTCCACACGGCCGCCGTGCCCCATCCCCGGCAGGTGCGGATAGGCCACCGCAGAGGATTTTCTCTCTCTCTCTCTTACCTGTCAGGGTGCCCTTCCACGCCCCGGTCACTCACCAAGGAGTCGCAGGCGACCAGCACCACGTTAGATCGGGGCTGGTCCCGGGTTGCGGTCCGCGGCCTCGCTCCCGCCCCCGCGGCCATGAGGAGCAGCGCCAGCCCGGCTCGCCCCAGCGGTCCACCGTCTCGCATGGCCCCGCCACCGTGGCCCCCAGCTCCAGAACCGAGAGGAGCACCAGCTCCGAAAGCAGATTTAGGGGCTCTGGTCACAGCGTAAGGCTTGACCCCGCCGCTCCTACCCACTCGCTGCAGCCTACAACTCCCATGGTGCCCCGGGCGGCGGCCTGCAGTTCCCAGCGTGCCCCGGGAGGCGGGAACTACATCTCCCTTAGTGCCCCAGGAGGAAATGGTGGCTGTCCGGGGGCGTCACTGCCCCTCGGTCGGAGTGCGCATGTGGCCGGGCGGCGGCTGAGGTGGCGGAGGCGGCGGTGGCTGCAGGTGCGGCGGGAGCGGCTGGCGGGTGACGACGTGCCGTGGTGGCCTGGCTCGGTCCGCCGCGGCTTTCCCGGGGGGGTCGCCGGTGTGGACTGCCTCTCCAGGCCGTCCGCGGGCCCGGACCCCATCGGCCGGCCGTGGATGCCCCCGCAGGCCGGGCTGGAGGGGCTCGCTCTGGGACCGGCCTCCTGCCCGGTGCCCGAGGTTGCGCCGAGGTGGTATTTCGCCTGTAGATGACTGTGCAGCTCATGCTGGACAGTGCCCGCGGTGGGGTGTATTTGTGATGGCTGAAGCATCTGTTCCCTCGTAGGAAGCATATTTATCTCCAGGAGCTGCTGAGCAATGCAGATCTGACAGATCTCTTTATAGGTTCTGAGGGACTCTTTGAAATTCGGTTTCATCCTATGTCTTTTCATTGCTAAATTAGCAATGAAGATGGGGCTAATTCAACCATTCCTTTGTTTTTGCTTTGCAGCTTCTAAAAAGATTTTTTTATTCTTCAAATGGTTGTTTTTTTTCATCTTTTTGGTTGCTGGTACCAGCACTGTTGTTTCTCAGTGTTATCCTATCTCGGCCGCTTTGGCTGTGGTGTTTGTAAAGCTCATTTAGGTGTATAACATACACCAAAACAGCGCATGATAATGTTCGAAAGCCCGAATGCCTCTTTCCTGTGTCCTTAAATGCTTTTTCTTTTTTGATTCATCGCTGTAGTCAGAAGTAGAGTCTGTCTTAAGCGTGCTTGAAGGGAGAGGAGCGGAGTAGGCCACACTGGATTGTAAGTGACAGATGGCCGTGGTGCTGCTGTGGAATACAGGCAAGAAAAACCCTGATTCTTAGCAGCCACTGGAGCACGTTTCTCGGGCAGTAGAGTTCTTAAGCACGGTTCACTGCTTAGTTTCTTTTTAAAGAGGAGCTACTATGTGTAGGACGTTTTCTCCTTTACTACAGGCTCTTTAGAAAAACCTCTCCTCTTCCTGAAATTTATCTTAAGGTGTAAAAAAACTTTCATTCTTGGTTAGCTACTTTGTATCATTTAACTGCTTGGAATAATGACTGATTACTGCATTGGAGCTAAACGTGTGTAGTTTTCACCAGTCATTTTTTTTATCAATTTCTAGTGCTGTATGCATTTTGGCATACTCTGTTATTTTAAACATTTCTCTGTTTAAAGTAAACTCTGTGCAATAAATGGTATAAACATTTTGTATGTGTCAGAATATCTTTTTGTACATGAGCTGATGATACGTTTTTTTGTATTTAGCAGCCACAATGTCAAATAAGGAGGTGAAGGCAGCATTAAAGAGTGCTAGAGATGCAATAAGAAATAAAGAGTATAAGGAGGCCTTAAAACATTGCAAGGTAATTAATTTTATACTTGGAAGGTAAGTTTGGGGCTTTTTGCTCATTTTATTTTTTTGTCATACCTATACAGCCATATATTAGTGCAGCGTGTAGACTACATTATTGATTTAATAGTTGAGATGTATTTTAATGTTTAATTTAATTGATTGTTTCTGTTAATTTCCCACATGTAAACTTTCATTCCCCTTCCTTTTGAGTTTGAATTTGAAAATTTGAATTTTGAGACAAAAATCAATTTCTCATCCAGACCTGATATGAGTGTATTTTAATGCCGAGCTGCAGATACAGGTTACTAGCTCAGCACTTTGGGTATGAAGCATCTTTGAGCATAAGAAACTGAAGTTACTTGTGTCAGCATCTTCCTTAAAATTACTTAAATTCTAATATTGCCATATAACATAATCCACCAAACCGTAGTGATAAAACTCTTGCATGGATCTACAAGTTATATTTCTTTCATCAGTTTTACTTCAAATTGTGTATTTTTAGGCAGTCTTGAAACAAGAAAAAGATAACTACAATGCTTGGGTATTCATTGGCCTGGCAGCTGCAGAGTTAGAGCAGCCTGATCAGGCCAAAGGAGCATACAAGAAGGCTATAGAACTTGAACCAAACCAGTTACTGGCATGGCAGGTATGTGAATGTCCACTTTAAGTTTCCCTCAAAAGTATCTCTATGGAGTTAAATATAGTAATAAGACAGAGTTTAGATTTGTATCTTGTTTTCTTGAGGCCCTTAAGTTCCAGAAGCTTTGGAATAGATGAGAATCCTATTAGTTATATGTCCAATATAAAATTATGGTGAACTTTATTTTCAGAATGTTTGAATTCTGGCTTTCTTGATACAATACTTGGATGTATATATATAATATTATATGTTTGCATATTATATATATATATATATATATATATATATATATATATATATATATATATATATATATATATATATATTATGTATATGTATGTATATGTATATGTATATGTATGTATAATCATATGGCCTAGTGAACTTTCATATTGTCTTTTGTGGAGACAAGATCATGTAATATATACAAGTTGCAAAGAGTTGTTGGTATTAGTTAAGGAAGTGAAGAAAGCTTTTCACTTAATATAAGTAGATTGAGTGGGCTCCTCAGAATTCTGTACAGTGATTACTGCTGTAACACTTGACCCCATTGAAAGCAATGGAATATTTCTTGTATGCAGAACAGGTAGCATTCTCATAAAACATAAGCATTGTCATCAAAACTTACTTTCTTTACTTTTTTTGGCTTTTTCTTAAGGGATTAGCAAATTTGTATGAGAAACCCAACCAAATAAATGTCAAAGGAGACTTAGCAGATGTTTACCAAAAACTCTTGGAACTCTATGAAAGGTAAAGGATGTCAAATGCCATAAATTCAGTCTTAACTTTTCTAGTTCAGTGAATGCCATTGGTGATGATATACAGTATGGACTTTGGGTTTTTAAAGCCTTCTCACATCAGTGGTTCAGACCTTTTGCTAAGGGTTTTCTGTATTTAGGTAAGGTCCCTTTTGGTAGAGCAAAAACTCTCTTAGTTTATTTTTACTTGAAACTGGTAGTTTAGGGAATTCCATGTTATCCCTTTCCTGTCTAAACTCACTGCCTTGAAGCCTTTATCTATGACAGTTCATTGTCCGCATTAATAAGAAGGTTAGTTTTTCACTGCTTTAAGATCACAGAATATGTGTCATGCAATTCGTAGAGACACAGTTCTAAACAAATCTAACTCAGCTGTCACTGTAGCTGACTGGAGTGTTTGGTTCTTCTCTTTTTTTAAAAACTTATCAAGAAGTCCCTAAAAGTAATTTGTTTTTATTCAGAGCACCGATGAGTAAAACTTCTAGGGCAATTTGCAGTATTTATTCTAAACCTTAGTTTGGCAATTGAACTTACTGAAAATTATTTGTCAGGGTTTGAAAAACATTATACTATTATAGGAAAAAACTTGTTTTGGGGGGATTTTCTTTCTCGTTTCTAGTGGTGACAAGCAGAAATGGTGTGATGTATGTAACAAGCTTGTGGAACTATACCATCAAGAAAAGAAATATTTAGAGGTATGTCAGGCATTTCCTTTCTCCTAACAATAATTTTCCAGTTGATCTAACTACTTTTCATCAAGGAATCTCCACTCTTACAGGCCACAGACCCCTTAAGATCTTGTGGACCACAACCCTGAAGAACTAATTTTAACTGTATTTTGTCTTTTCCACAGCGTGAGAATTGGATGCAATCCATTAAAGTGACAGAACTGGCAAAGACTATTAGTCTATTAGACTATATTAGACTATTTGAGACTGAAAGGGCAGAATATCATTCTTCTGTTGTATTTCTAGAAGTTAAAAATGGTATCAAATGCACATTTACACGTAGTATGTGTAAGTCAGATGTCCTTTGCCTGACTTGGCCAGTGCTGGGTGTCTGATGAGCCGTTCACTGGTGGGTGATCCCTTCCTAGGCTATTACTGAAGCTTCATTCTTGAGGGTAAGGTGGGATATGTACACAACCTGAACTCAATTGCTTGTGTCTTATGTACTGCATTCCCAGCACAATGATAAGGACATGAAAAGCCTCTTCAGAGTAACACAGGCTTTGCAGAAATCATCGTGACATTGGTCAATACCATTAGGTGGAGTTGTTAAATGCCTGTATGGTTCAACAGTAATGTTTCCTGCAATCTCTATAATATTTTTATTGAATGTATGTTTTGGAAGTATGCCATTCACTTTTCCTTTGCTCTTTGAGAAGGCTGTTTTCTTATATTGCAGTGCATGATTGTGCTCTGTCATCTTCCCACCTTTCTTCCAGCAATGGAACATGAAAAATTTTACATAGCATAACATGTGGGATGGAAGACTATTAATTAGCTCCAAAGCCTCATTGCATACCAGCTTTTTAAACTAAATTTAATACTAACAGTTTAGCATATGAAGGCATATTTAATCTATATGGAACAAAAAACAGAAGTTAGCCTTCAGGGTCCTATTTTTTCTCTTCAGTTCTGTTGACTTTTCCACACTGGAATTTCAGTGTGGACTGCTGGTTTTGTTCTCTTTCTGTTCATAGTGCTTAGATCTTTAGGTCTACTTTTACTGTTGATTTCCTTCAGGAACCAGAGTCAGAATTTGTATATTCTTGATGTTCTCTGCCTTTCTTACTGTACCTTGGAAGGTGTAGTGGTCCCACACAGTGCTTTGGGACTTGCTATTTATATAATCAGAAAGCAGGTAAATCTGGGTTACTTTAAATGTTACTGTGTTTTCAACCCTGGCTGGAGTGATAGAGTTTGATACTGGAGGGGTAATCCATGAATGAGGAGTTATACTGTGTGCACTTCTGGCAAAGAAATGGGGCGTGCAGGATCTGCTTTCTGAGCACAGACAGATAGCAGGCGGATATCTGGCTCAAGAGTGCACCCGCAGCCTGAACAGGAACATAGAAGACTGAACCGGGACGGTTTTTACGGTAATAAGCGATTATAATATGTATGTGGTGACTGAGTATAAGCGACGCGCTTGCAGAGGATCGGAGTGCACGCTAGGGGGGGCAGTCCCCCGTGCATCCCTTACCCAGTAAATAATGCCAGCTTCTTAAAAGGTATAGTGCTGTTAAGGAGTTTATTTACCCAGTTTTCAGTGAATTTTGGTGACAAGTTGACTACATATATAGGACTTTCAGCTCTTTAAAGGTACCATCATGGGTCATTTGTTCCTGTTGACAGGTGGCTGAAACTTGGCAGAAATTAATAAGGATGAAACAGGAGGAAGGTGCAGAAAAGACA
The DNA here is from genome assembly GCA_032173965.1 of Sitta carolinensis. Taxonomy (NCBI): domain Eukaryota; kingdom Metazoa; phylum Chordata; class Aves; order Passeriformes; family Sittidae; genus Sitta; species Sitta carolinensis. Next base: position 63,950,618 of record CM063313.1, read on the forward strand.
GAGCTTCACCAGCTTTGGAAGAAGATGATCCAGTTGCTGAAAGACAGTACAAGGAACCAGGATAATAAGACTGGGCAGTTGGTAATGTTTCTTACTCCATGTTCAGCTCAGTACATATATGTGTACAGTGCAACTGGTAATTGAAGCCTATTTGTTTGAGTTGACTGTCTCAATGTTCAGAGGTACTAAGCTTCTGAGGAGAAGTTGGGCAGTTTTACCTTCTGACAAAAACATAACTGTGTAGCAGCCTGAGATAAGCCTTAGGTGTAATGAATCACCTAAGTTCTTCACAAATTGTTGTAGCGTGGTTTGTTCCACAGGGTGTAGTCCTTCAGTAACAGACTGCTCCATCACAAGTCCTTTTCTTGCTCTCACATATTCTCATTCCTCTGTGCCCTTAATTGCTGTTGCATGGTTTCTTCCCCTTCTTGATGGTGTTATCCCAGAGGCACTACCAGCATTGCTGATGCTCTCGACCTCAGCCAGCAGCATATCTGTCTTGAAGCCAGCTGGCGTCGACTCTGTTGGACAGGGAGGAAATTTCTAGCAGCTTCTCATAGAATCCACCATACTTGGCCTCCCACTAGCAAAGCTTTGCCGCACAAAACCAAAACAAATGTTCAAAACAACAAACTTTCCCCACTTTCATCCAAGTCGGAAGAGATGGCTTTGTGAGGTTTTTCCATTTCCTTGTACCTATTTTTTATCACAGATAGGGATGTTTTGGTTCAATTTTTCTTTTCTCCTCTAGATGTTAAGCTTTAACTTCTTAGGAAAGTGTCAAAGCTGATTGAAACCAAACAGAATCATGAATTGTACTCATCCTCTGTTCTATGTGGACAAAGTTAATTTTGTTTTATTTGATTTATCTGTTCTTGGAAGATGAATCTCCTTCAACATAAAAGGTGGAAATTTCTTGTCCCCAGTCTGCTTGATAGCAGTGTTTCAGAAAGGAGAAAATACAAATTGAAGTAATTTCAGATGGCAGAAAATTGAATCTGGATCTCTGCTTTTGAGAAGACAAAGGCTTTAACTTAGGAGCTAATGTAGAAAAGAGGTGCTGCTGCAGGCAGCACTGCTTTCTTTTTCAGAAAGAAAAAAATAACTTGAAAATATTTTAAAAATAGCATAAACGTCAGGAATAGGTTTCACATGCAAATCTCCAGTTTACTGCAGTTTTGAGTTAAACACCTAAACCTAGAAGAATGTGGACCTGAAGGCAACACACTTCAGTATTTCTCTAGTGACAAGCTATGTGCAACTTCTTGTTTAGCATGCTTGTTTGTAAACCTGCATTCTGGTGCCTGCGTTCCCCGATATATAAAGAGTCAAGAAAAAAACCCTGGACTTCTAGATCAGAGCGGAGAGAAGGGCTGACAGCTAACCTAACAGGGTAGTAACCTAATTTCCTTCTTTGAACTGGGATTAGGTTTGAAGAAGAATGTATGTTCTTAAAAATTTTACTTTCCTTGTACCGTCTTACATTATGTGGCAGCATATTATTGCTTCATCTTCTATTAGACACTTTAGGTGCTTTAGATGCCGAGTGCTGCTTCATGATAAGGAACTTGCTTTGTGACTTTCTCTGTTCATAGCACTAGCGTAAACTTAATGAGTAGGGTCTAGGTAATAACATCCACTTTAATATGGAAGGGCTGGAAAGCATGTCCTCTAAGGAGCAGATGATAACTTCAGGCTTTCCTAGTTTGGACAAGACTGAGGGGTGCTCTCTACTGTCTGCAGCTTCCTCAGCAGGGGAAGTGGAGAGGGAGGTGCTGAGCTATTTTTTCTGGCATCTAATGATATAGAATATGTGGGACTGGTTCACAGGACTTGACATGTTGGCAGCATTTCTTTACCAAAAGAGTGGTCAAATATTGGAGTAGCCTTCCTAGAAAGTCAATAGATATCCCAAATCTATTGGTGTTCAAGAGGCATTTAGTCAATGCCCTTAATAGTGTATTTTAGCTTTTGGTCAGATCTGAAGTCCTGGGGCATATGGACTATGAAGTATTCTATTCTGTGAAGATAACATTTCCCTAGATTAATTTTTTTTGCACTCCTTATTTTTTGTTATTTCAGCTTTTGAGTGCATTTGAACATGCGCTGCAGTCTGCTGACACTATTCCTGGTGAAGACCACCAAAATCTTTACAAAGACTTCATACAGTGCTTGTCAAATGTAAGGCTATGTTAAAGTATCTTTCTAGTAGGAAAATAGATGTATTATTTCATGTCGGAGAACTCACACAAATTACTGTTTACTTTTTTTTTTTTTCCTTTCAAGTTTCCTCTTGAAGTAGATAGGTTGGAAAAAGCCTGTGATGATATGATGGCTTTGTACCCTTCTATGAGTTACCCTTTGGAAGTACTTTGCTTGCACTTTGTTCAGTCAGGTGAGTAGGATGGATTTAGGCATTTCTGGGCTCTAATTTTTTAAATTTTAAAGTTGGTTTTGTGAAAATCTGTTTACAAATTTTGACCTTTCACAAAGACGTACAAGAACACTCTTCTGTGTTATGTTTCTGGCAATAAAGTGTTTGGTCCTAAGACTTGTCATTTCCTAGCTCTGTAACTGAGTAGTGACTCTTAAGTGACAGAAAACCTCTGTGAGTTAAGTCCAACTCTTTGAAGTCACAAAGAAAAATTGACTTACTTGTAAAGCAGCCTCTCCAGATAAATGAAGATGAGCTTCTTGACCTTTTAAGAAAAAATGAAAGTTAGCCAGTGCTCTGAGGTTCACAATGGACTACACTTAGGTTGTTCTTGACACAGATTCTCTTTCTTCACAAAAAAAACCCCAAAAAACAGATAAACATTTGTGAAACTCCGTTAGATAAGAAAGTGTGCCTTGCAAATAGGGAATAAACAGATCTGTTTAGATATCTATTCTGAGTAGAAAAGGAGAGTCTTTGAGGGGAAAAAACCAAAACGTTGTGTTCAGAAGTACAAGGATCTGAAACTGTGCATTGCTGTTTTGAGTCTTTACTAAACAACGTTGCAATAGTGTTGGACATTTTCTCATAATTTTCAAAGGTTTATTAGATTTTAGCATTTTGTTTTATTGTTTAAGGCATCAGAAGTTGATTTTATTTCTTCTTAAAGCAAGGAATCCAAATCAGAAAAAAATCCTCTAGAAATAATTTTCAGCTTAGATAGAAAAAGGCCTTTTCCTATTTTGAACAAATGGAATATGGTAGTAAAGTAAAGAAAGTGAGAATTTTTCACTTTGTTTTGAAAGTATGAAGATAAATGAGGCACAGACTCTCAATTTATAGTGTTTGAAAATGCTCTACATTTTGGAGAAACAGGCAGAAACTAATTTTCAAAGGAAAAGGTTAGCACAGTTCTTGTATACTAACACTCTGGCAACATCTCACCATTGTACAAGCTTCTTGGAAGGGGAAGGATGCTGCTTATGTTTTAGGAAGGCTATTTGTTTAGATCTGAGTCATATGATTTAATTCTTCATGTCCTGCACTTCTCGTGGGCTTGTTAATTCAGATGCATTGTAAAGTCACCTTTAGCAAATGCAGATGAAAGCAACTGTTATGCCACATGAATCAATAATCTCTCTTATAAAAAATAATAATTTGAAGATTGTTGCAACAAGTCACAAAGTTCCTGTGAACCTTGCATACAATTACAAGTCTACGTCACAGCTAAATGCAAGCATCAAAAGTTAGTGGGCATTGGATAAAATTAAGGTAAAACATCGAATTTAACAGCAAGGTAGTTTCAGCAAGCTTATCACAGCAAATTGGTAGGTATACAATGTCTCTTCTGGAAGGAAATTATTTTAATTTATTTTTGGTAGGTTTTGACACGTGGCCATTCAGCTGAACTTACTTGAAAAGCATATGAAGGAATTAATATTTATTAATAAAGGAAGTATACCTGGAGTAATTTAGCAAAAGTGGTTATTCAGGTTTCAGACTGTCAGTTTTTGTTTCACAGTACTGAGTATTTAGATTCTCAGGTTTTGTTTTTTTTATGGGATAGAGGATGATAAATGTGTGATGCCTTTGGAAGATCACTTTGAACTCAAAGGACAATGATCATTTACACAGGTAAGGTAAGCTGTTGCAGTTGTTCTTTTAATCTAAAACCCTGCAAAACGTGTCTTTCTGAAACCAGGTACTTTGTCAGAAAAGGCCCTGCACTGTTTCTCTAGGCTTTTGGAGATGGATGCAAACAGTGGTCCAGGCATCATTTGTTTTGGTATAAAATGCCTCAAAGAAAAGAAATACAAGGAGGCTGTAAAGAGTCTTACTGAAGGTAAGCATGTAATACAAGATGTAAGTAGTCTGTAATTTGAACACCAGCTTTAGTTTATGTTGAAAATTAGGGAATCTTATACTTGCGTAGTAGTTTACGAATTCTAAGACCAGCTAGATTTTAAAAGAATGCTGAACACTTTGTCTGCTTGAGTTGAGATTTTTAAATATAGCTTTAAGTATAACATCTCCGAAGCTTTTCATTTGTATTACCATCAGCTCTGTAGTGTTTTAAAGTAAATTATTTTTAATTCTACTGTTATTGGGGAAATAACCATATGAAACACTAAATGGAACAATAGCAGTAAATGAAAGAATATGGAATTTATGAAGTAAAATGTAATACAACTTCTCTAGTAGAGTCACTGTATTTCTCTACCTGAACAAAGATGACTTTTCTCTGAAGTTACTTCTTTTTAAAACTTCTTTAACACTTCCATTGGGTAAAGACTTACATTGAGGATATAAAGAGAAATATTGTTAAGAGTTGGTTTCCTTTTTGTTGTTGTTTTACAGTAAACCTATTTGCTGAAGACTTGGCTTACTAATTTATATATAAACTTGCTTGTATTGAAATGACAAAGCTCTTTCCAAAGTACTCATAAGTAAATGAGTGGGAAAATGAGACTGCCCACTCTCACTATACTGCAGTGGCAGCTTATAGTGAAAACTGGGTAAATAATTGGGTTGTAAGCATTCATGAGTCAGTCAGACTATGCTGTGATCTCCTGCATCCGTTCTTCTAGGTTTAGAATAAGATTGTTTCTGAAATGGAATTTTTGAATATTCTGCTGTGAAACAACATGTTGCCTAAAATATTAAATGAAAGTTTCATGTGCCTAAGGGCACATGAAGAGGAAAAAGTGTTCCTTGGAAAACAAACAAAAAAAAACAACTTCTGGCTTAAATAGTCATTGTATGTTTTGATAAAAAATAGTACTTTATTTCAATTAATATTAAGTTGTTTTTTTATTTTTACTTTTACGCATAGACTTTGCTTACAGCAGAGAGAACACAAAAACAAGGCTCTTGGTATAATGTGTAAATATAGAGAGTTTGGAAATACTGTCTGTTCCAGTGAGCCAAGTGCTTGCATTTTAGGCATTGAGGCTTCCAGGCATTACTTAGTAGTTATATATGTGAAGACAGAAATTCAGTTTTATTAGTGAATCTTTAATTAAGGAAGGTTCATCAGAAAGCTTCAGTGTATGTAATGTTATATGCAAAATTAAGCTTAACTTACATGCTTTCTAGTTTTTGCCTTGTTGCATGGAGGCCTCTATGTCCAAGACAGTCTAAAATAAGACTCAGAAAAAATTACTGCAATTCTTACTATCTAATTGATAATATGTTTTTGATGGGATTATATGGAAATAAAATATCTACTAGCTACAGTGTGTTTGCAACCCTAAGCAACTTTTTAAAGTATCTTTTTTAAACTTGTACTAGGTTTGCAGAAGACTAACCAGTGTCCAGCAGCGTGGCATTATCTAGCAGAGGCACAGATCAAAATCCATGAACACAGGAATGCTGTCCTGTCTTGCAGTCAAGGTAACTGCCTGCTAATTGAAAGAGCAACTGCAGAGCTACACTGCTTTATGTAGTGCAGCAAATGTGGCCTTTGTGTGGTAGGTCTGAGTTAGCAGTAGTCGCAGACCCTTGCTTTTTGCAGTGTCAAGCTTGTGCTACCTCTCTTGGTTTATGACAGCTGAAAAGCACCTTTCGCTGCTTAGTCTCAGGAACAGGGAAAATACTTAAGTGGATCACGAAAGCTGTCTGATGGTTAATATTTAGAAGGCTTGCTTATTCTGGTATGCTCTATCTCTTGGTGGTTGACTAATGCTGGCAAGTGACAATTGCCTGAAACCACAAGGGTAGGTGTCACAAATATTTAGCCAGGTAGATATCGTGTTTAAACCTGAAAAACAAATTTTTAATCGAGTTAATGTGAAATGCAGGAATGATGAAGAGTACAGCTGCATCTGAAGAATCTCACTGAGTGTAAAACTTCATCTGTGCTAGCTGGCAGTGGGTCAGTAATTGTGATCTAGTGATGCCTGTTTCAACTGAACAGAGCCCCCTCTGGTGCTTATAAATGAAGGGGCAGTTAAAGTGGATTTCTTTTGTGGCAGGGACAAATACAGTGAAAAATTTCTCAAGAAAGACTTGAAGAAGTAAAACTATACAGACCTGGCCAAGCAATCATGAGAAATCAAGGGAAAGTACTTGCTGGTGAGGGAAGTTCAAAAGACCTATAAATTTGGGTGGAATCAAAATGAAAACTGAAAAAAAAAAAAAAAAAAAAAGGTAAAAAAAAAAATTTATTGGAGAAAGAATGAAAATGAAGTAATTTTTTTCCCATCTATGTTCAGTGTGGAAGAGCTCGGGTAACTTTATACCATGACCCTTCTTTTCAGCAGATAGGTCTAACAACTCATCTGCGATTACAGTGTTAATAGCAGTGTCTGTAAAACAAGACAAGGAAAAATAGCATTAAGGAAGTATGAGATAACAGCTTAGGAATTGACTGAGGAAAATAAAGATGAAAATGCTGAAGTTTGAAAGGGTTTCCATAATTGCTTGCTGAAACTGTCTTGGCACCCAAATGCTTGAAAGTAGGTAGCATGGCTGAGTTTTAAAAAGGGTTAAAGGAAAGTTCAGGGAAACCGCTAACAGGTCTGGTATATTTAGTGGTTAAAATAGTTAAAACTGGGACAATAGAGTTAAATAATTTATGTAGAAAAATATTTTGGAGTAGACAGCATGAACTTTTTAAAGTTGCTTACTTAGAACTTCTTCAAGGAGCTTATTAGTTCATAGGTAAAGGAGATTTCCAGATGGTAATTATTAAGATCCCTTACATGATTAAGGAAACTGGGTAGCCTTGGGTTAAGATGTAAAGCTGTAACATTGAGTGTTGGAGTTATTTTTGTTTGGGTTTTTTTTAAGTAAGTTAAAAAGTAGAGCATCGTATAGTAAGTATATCTGTTTTCAGGCTGGAAGGAGTGTCCCTGACATTTTCCCTGATACCTGTGCTGTTTATGAATGCTGAGTATTAAGGTTATAGTTTGCTGCTATGCAAAGCAGACTGCAAAACTTCAAGGTGATTACCAGAGTGCATAAGTGGGTGTTAAGACTGTAGAATTTAATTCATTATTTTAAGTGCAGAATGATAGAGCTGTGGGAAGAAGTGTTCTTACAAAGCTACCCTACACTCTCATTGACAAGGAGTGCAGAAGGTCTTCACTCAGTATGAAAAAACAGGACTGTTCTTTTCTTTGCTATGCTTTACAGGCAAATCAAATGTTAGTTAATTTCAGAGAAGCAAATGGTTATTGAAACATGCCATCAACACACAGTGCCTTTAAGAACTTCAGCAGCATAGTGAAATCTCTGTGTAGTTTTGGTAACTATCCACCCCATCTCAAAAAGAAAATAAGAGTAGAAGTTAATAGACTAGAAATAAGGTTGATCAAATGGATTTAAAAATGCAGCAGGTGAGAACAAGTAAATAGCCTGTCAAGTCCTTTTCCAGCCTTGAGAAGAGATAATTTTGAACTCTGTGAAGATGCAAATGATGTGGAATATAAATAAAGATTGAGTGTTTTGTTTTCCTGTGTGAGGTCTGGCTAGTGCCAAATGCAACTAAAATGTCAAGCTCAGAGCAAACAAAACAAGTTTTGTTTTTCAGTGTAAGAAGTTAAATTCCTTGCTAAAAGATGCTGTTGATGCAGAAATTTTTCTTGAGTCCAAAACATGTGTGGCGAGTTGGAGATAATTGCGGGGAATCACTGCTTTTTACTTGCCTTGTCTTAGTCACGGTATTGAGTGAGACAGAAACTCATCATACATGAAAATAAATAAATAGAATTAATTGAGTTATGCAGAAAGTTCTTGCCTCAACAGAGATGCTTTCAATCTCTGAGGTGAGATGGTTCTGTGTATTGAAAAAGTAATCAAAACGGTATTAAAGGATAGAAAATAACTTTTGTTCAGGCACCAAGGTAAATACCTTAATGCTTATTTAATAAAGTAAATACCTTCATAATTACTTAATACAGTAATATTCCTTTATTTGAACACTGAAGTGCAAAACAACTTGTCTGTTGAAAGGTCACTGTTTCTTTCAAATTCCAATGGGAAAAATAGTAGCACTTCATCTTTAAGGCCAGCAGCTAGAAAGCAATCTGTATACATGCATCTGATATGATCTCCTAGAATTGATTTAACTTTTAAACTTGATTGAATAAAAATTTTACAAGACACTTTCTTATGTATGGGGGAGAGCAGTCTGAATGGTGTTCTGTTAGACAGAAAAATAGTAATTAACAAGATTTTAAAAATATTTGGAAGAATGCTGCTCTCTGTACTTTTTCTTTTCTTGTTTAACTTGATGAAAGGTTCTTCTTGTCAACAGCTCTTGAGGCTCTTGGAACTCCTGAGGGTCCTAATCTTCAGTGGAAGAACCATGCCCTTCAGCTGAAAGCAGAAGCTTTGATTAAAATAGCTGATGCTGATGCTGCAGAAGAAGCCATTAAAGCACTTGAGCAGGTATTTTTATTGACTAAAATGTTCTGGGTTTTTTTTTTAATATTAAAAAGATAAAATATGCTCTTATCTTTCTGTACTTAAGCTGAGTATTTCTACCCTGGCCTCCTTTCAACTTTGTGGTTCAGACCATTCCTACCAGCTGTTGTGTAATTCAAACATTTCTTCTGTCCCTGGTTTTTCAGGCTTTGCTGCAGCTCTTTTTCATTTGCAATTCTAATTTTAGAAGCTGTCACTTTGACTTTGTCTGGTCTTGCTCACTTTTGCTGGGCTCTTGCTAGTTCTATGCTGTTACTCATCTTAATTTGAATTCATGTTATAATCCTGCCTCCCATGTCTGTCATTCACTTGTCATTAGTCATGGAGCAGAACATATTACTTGAAGACCCCTTGTTTTTGTCATGCAGTTTTGTTCTTCATCGTTGTTGTTCTTCATATTTCTGTACGTTTGTCCTTGCTCTCTACAATCTTATGCTTATACTTAATCTTCATCAGAATTATTCTAGATCTTCTCAAGGGTGATTGAGAAAAACCTCTAAGTTCTTTCATTTTATCTTCATGCAGTCTCTCTGCTTTTAACAACTTTGACTTCGTAATGTAGGGAGAGAATAAATTAATTGTGTTTATTACTTGTTTTTCTAGATTGTAGATGGAAGCAGTGATCCAGTGGTTTCAGCTCTCAGAGGTCAGGCTTATCTAAACAAAGGTTTAATGGATGAGGCTTCAAAGGTTAGTGCTTTTTGTCATTCCTGAGAGCTAAGTAGAATTCTTGGTTTCGTAGAGGAAGTGACTGGGGAAAATTACATCCTTTTGCAGATTTCACAAGGGCTTCTGTTGTCTCACCCTGATCTGGCTGAGGCCCATGCTCTAGAGGGTTTCATCCATTATTCCCAAAAGAACTATGAGCAGGCAGAAAAAAGGTACACTTCTGTTTTCTTTCCTCTGACAGGGAAGTGTTATGGGAGAGTAGAATATAATGTTTTGCAGCTTTTGAGAATTTGTCTGACCTGACCTGTCTTCACTTTGTTCAGTTTTCTAAATGCTATTGAAAGAAAGGCTGGAACTGCAGAGTATCATCAGTACCTGGGTCTCACATACTGGTTCATGAGTGATGAGACAAAAAAAGACAAAGGAAAAGCACTCAGTCAGTTCTTGAAGGTAATTGCTGCTTTAACTATTGATGTAAAATTAGTTTTTTCCTACATCAGAAGCCAGATACAGAAAATATACTGGAATGAGATGCACAAATATTCTCCTTGTTACAATGTACAAGCCTCCAGAGCCTGTAAGCTAGGTTCTGCTGTGCAGAAAGGCATTGCAGAGAGCTGTACAATTACCTTGAATCTCCCTGCTTTTGTTTTCCTCTTTTCAACTAATTCTTTAGGCCTTTGAATTGGCAAAACTTATTGGTGATTCCCTCAATGTTCTCTCCTTGAGGGTTGGAAAGTGAAGGCCTCTAGATATGCAGAATGCGTCTTTGAAGACTTTTTGAAATGGGGAGGGTGGAATTCAAATCGAAAAAACAAGAAGGAAAAAAGTTGAGAATGGTTTTAGTGTTTCACTGTCTGTCCAAGGATGTAAGTTGGTAAGCCCCATAATTTATATGCTTTTCCTGATTTTTGGGGTTTTAGTAATTGTGGCTTTTTCTCTGAACATAGATCATAACATAGATCCAAAAGATTTAGTTGGACATCTGTATTAGTAACTTGGAAGTATACAAAATAAAAGTCTAGGCACTGTAAACTCACCACGTAACTTCATATGTATCAGGAACTCAAATCATTGCCTGCTGTTTGCACTTTAATTACAGCAGAGTATAGTGGCAAATGTAGTTGAACAGTTCTTTTGGTTCTAAACCATTTTATGCAATCTTTATTATTATTGACAAAGCAGCTTCCTGTCTTGGAGGCTGCAGGTTTCTTAACTATAAGCAAATTTGCCAAATGCATCTAAGAAAGAACTGAAACTTTAGACATGTCTGGAGTTAATTGTGGTATAATATGGTAATAGTGTAAACATAATGATTGAAACAGAGTAGAACATGAAAATTATGAGATGTTATGAAGATTTACTTTTTCCTAGCGCAACTGTTTTAGTACTTTGTTTACAAATTGCTTTGTGTCATGAGATTTGTAGCAGATGTTCCAGATACATAAAGCTCCAGTAATCTGTACAATTTTAAAATAAAGTTTGACAGCTCGGATATATCACAGAAGGGGTTTACAAAATATGATAAGCAGAATAGTTATCACTGAACTTGTCTATTAGTATAATCCTTCAGAATGCTGTCTGATGTAGTGTTCGTGTTTCCTTATAGGCTGCAAAATTGGACAGCTACTTGGGAAGCGCCTTTTGTTATCTAGGTAACTACTACAGAGACATTGCTGGAGACAAAAGCAGAGCTCGTGGTTGCTATAAAAAGGCTTTTGAACTGGATAAGATGGATGAAGAATCTGGAACAGCAACTGTCAACTTAAGTGTGGAACTTGGAGATATGGTATTGTGCATCAGAACGTCAGATTACTGCTGTTCTGTTTTTCTTCTATTAATCCTCCTCTTTGAGGAATCACTTCAGGTTTCCTCTGTATGTAAGATCAGAAAACAAATGTTCTCTCATTGCTTAGCAGCTTTTATAGTTGGACTTGCTTCAGTTTTGTGTTCCAATTCCAAATTAAATTCATCTGGGGAGAAGGGTGGCAGAACTAAACGTAACTGTAGGGTTATCATGTGTGATATAGTTAAGGATTTTTTCAGTAGGAAGCATAAAGAGAGAGTTGGGTGTTTTTTTATTTAGCTTGTGTAACTTTTTTTTCCATCTTCCACCCTGCTGCTTTCAGGAAAGCATAGAAAGTAATAAGAATAATTTTTAAATGTTTTTTTTATTTACTATCTTGGCATTTTTGCTTTGTTAGGACACTGCTCTGTCAATCCTGAATGAAGTGACTGAAAAAGCAAGACCCGGACAGCAAAATGGGCCTGGCTTCATCGTGGACTTTACTACTTGAGAACTGGTCAGCCGTCACAAGCAGTGGCTGAGTAAGACAACTGGTGGTTGGTTTAAATCCTTTTCTACAAATTCCAATGAAATGTTCTTTGCTCATAGCAAGTTTCAATATACGTTAGGTGATAATAGCTTGTACTTAACAATGGGAAATGGGTCTGAGTGAGCTGTGTCTCTCTTCTCTTCAGTTCTAGAATTCACAGAATGTAGTCTTGTTAACATAGCAGTGTTTTGTACTAACAAGCCTGGTGACAGGCACAGACAAGCTGCTACAGTACTGAATAGCCAAGGTAAGATACAATTCCTAAAATTGTGTAATGCCCTCTGAAAATGAAAAAGGTACTGTGCTTTGTTTAGAAGTTCTATGTAATTGAGCATTTGTGTCCTGAAGAGTATATAATGCAAAGTTAGTGTCCTGAGCATATACAGTGAAAGGAAATAATTTATGTTAAATTCTATCATATTTCTTGATGTCTTGTATGTCTTGTCATTTGTATGTCTTGATATCTTCAGTTTGCAGGCAGCTCTCAGGGCTGATCCAAAGGATGCCAACTGCTGGGAATCTCTAGGGGAGGCTTACTTGAACAGAGGTAGCTACTCAACAGCTCTGAAATCCTTCAGGAAAGCAAGTGAGCTGAACCCAGGGCTTGTGTACAGCATTTACAGAGCTGCAGCACTTGAGCAGATTCTAGGCAAATATGAAAATGCTATAGCTACCTATCAACAAATTTTAAAGAAGACAGAAAACTATGTGCCTGCTCTGAAAGGTAGTATGTCTGAATTTCCAAGTGTTCATTTTTCCTCCCTTAACACACTGTAGTGTTTTATTCTTTTGGAGGGTTTTTTGGTGTATTGAGGTTTTCTTGTCTAGAAGGATAGAGTTGTACCTACATTTTGGGTATGTAGGGCCGTGAGGTCCCCCACATGAAAGCTCGTTTATAGTAGCACAAATACCTGAAAAACTCTTAAATCATGATGAATGTGAGTGATTATTTCTCTTTCAAGTAAGTATGAAAGGTAAATAATCCTGCGGAGCCACCAGTCCAAATGAGTAGAAGAATTGAAGATACATAGAGGAAGCCAGCTAACAGTGCTGCAGTTTTACCTAAGCAGTAAAACACTGTCTCAACAGGCAGTGAAATCAGACTGCCATTTCAAAGAGGTGGGCTTATGCTGATTTTCTTCTGCTTGCGACCATGCATTCCTCACTTCTTTTGCTAGTCTAGTGATTCAGACCCCTCTGAGCTTCTTCAAGTAGTGAAAAATAGCAGTAAATCTCAAGAGGTCTCACAAGTGTTACAGGTGGCAAGAATAGAGACCTTCAGGATATAGGTAGGACTGGAGAGAAGTGGAGCAATTGGAACTTCATCCTCATGATGGAACTGTGATTCTGAAGTTATATAATGCAGGGAGTGTATAAAATTCTGATAAAAAATTAGTAATTGCTGTGTTTGCGTTCTCCCTGCCACTTCAATCATTCTCACCACTATACCCATCCAAAATAGGTGCTGTTTGCTGCTATTTTGAATTTTTAATTATTTTTTCATTGTATGTAAAGCCTTTTGGGTTTTGGATGAATTTAAACTGATTCTTGTAAGACTTAATTCAGAAATGTTGGGTTATTATTGCAACAGTGGGTTTTTCATCTGAAAAAGTTACAGTGTGGTTGACACCTCTACCTCCTCCTGTATAACTCCCCTGATAGTTTTCGAGACTAAAGTGACATGGCAAAAGCTCCCTAATGGAGTTGGAGAGTATTGTATTTAGGCAGTTTTACTAGTTACTGGGCATGAAGGCAAGAGCTGACTGCAGCAGCAGTTTGCAAAGGTGCTGTATAGACCTGTGCCCATGCATATGGATTTTTCAGTGTCTGTAGGTAACAGCTGACAGTGTTACTAGAGTTAAAATGCTTCAAGGGTATTTAAGTACACAGTACCAAGCTTCCTCCCCATAGCTGCCTTTATACTTACTGTTTTGTTACATCTCCCAAGTCTTCTTTCATAATTGCTCACATCGTAGTATCTGATTTGTGTCTTGGTTTGAAAGACTGGTGTCTGCTGAGGAAGGCAGGAGCCTCCCTTGAAATGGAAAATGTAAATCCCCTCTCTTGAATTATTAAAATTTTGAAATTAAGAGGCTCTCAGGCAAAGACATGGGAATAGAAATAATAGTTCTTTATTAGGAAAATTAAGATAAAAATTAGGTAGTACAAAAAATCACTGACAGTCAGAATGCAACCTGACACCCTGTGGGTCAGGGTGTTGGCTGCAGTCCGATTAAATGGTGGCTGCAGCCCTCCCGGAGTGATGGATGTGGCTCTGTTGAAGCAGTGATCCTGTCGAAGGGTGTAGTTTTCCTCTGAAGGTCCAGTAGTGGTGTAGATGGGCCTGGTTTTCCTCTGGTAATCCAGTGGAAAGAGGGTGCCATGGTGTTTCCAATCTCAGGTAGGAATGCTTGGCTCTTCCCCCTGGGTGGAGCCTCTCCCGATGGGATGATGTCATTTTATCAGTCATGCAGCGAGACTCCATGGCCCATTAACAGAAGATATCCCTCTGGCAGGGGGATGGGTCATGGGAGAGCTAAAGAACACTGCCTCAACTGGTTTTAACAGATCATGATAGAATACATTCTCCTGGTTACATCATGCATTGCAACCTAAGACAGTTTGTTAGCTCTAAATCCTTTGGAGTCTGCAAACAGCCTTCACTTTCTTAGACACTTATAACATTTGAGTCAATATTCTAATTTTTGTGGACCTTCTTAAAACTTTCTGAAGTTCTTTGACTGTCCCATCAGTGTTCATTTTCTATTGTTCTGATAAATTTAAAGAGTTTCTGAGTTGAGGTGTTGGAAGAATAGTCTCTAGTAGTTGAGAGAATAACTGTACTTCACTGCATCTTTTCAATGCATTTTGATGTTGTGCTACTAAATATTTTGCTTCTGTTCTAGAGTATCTTCTGTGTAATTTTGGGGAATAAAATCAATTTTATTTTTCGATTACAGAGCATCTTGACATCTGATAAGCTCATGATCTTGGGACTTCTGGGGGGGACAAGATAAAGACTTGCAAAACACTGTTTTGGTATAGATGCAGGATTACAACAACATGAGGAGGATAGCTTCAGAACTGTCAAAATAATACTCAGAACGAATGGTACTCATACCCAGTGACTTACTGCCAGACAGAATCACTGCTGGTGCCAGCAAATGTATAAATCAAGTAGTTAATATTTCCAAAAGGTTAGAAATTGTGACATATGATGCAGTTCCTTTTTAATAGTGGGAATTATTTCCAGTTGCGGTGGGTTGACCTTGTTTGCCCACCAAGCTGCTCTGTCACTCCCCTTCTCAGCAGGATGTGAACAGAAGACAAAATAAGATTGAAGAAACTCATGGGTTAAGATAAATGCTCTTTAATAAAGTGAATGCAAAGGCCACATGCAGAAGCAAAGGAAAACAAAATTTCTTCTCTACTACCTGTCAGCAGGTGATGTCCAGACACTTCTCATGAAGTAGGACTTCAGTCTGCCTAGTCATCGCTCCAGAAAACAATGTGATAACAAGTGCCCTACCCCAGCTCCCATGTCTGCCACATTTCTCTCAGCTTTTATGGCTGAGCAGATGTGATGTGGTATGGAATGTCCCTCTGGTCAGTTTAGGTCAGCTGTCCTGGCTGTGTCTCCTCTCAGGATTTTGACCACCCCCAGCCTACTGCTGAAGCAGGAAATTTTGGGAGGACTGCCCTGATGCTGTTCCAAGCACTGCTCATCAGCAGCCAAAACACTGGTGTTTTATCAGTACCTTTCTGGCTGCCAATACATAGCATAGCACTATGACGGTTGCTATGGAGCAAATTAACTCCATCTCAGCCACACCCAATACACCATATGAAGTCAATTCTTACATAAATAGGATTAAATAATGTTGGCTCCAGGTTTTCTTCATTGAAGACTTTCTTTTTTGCCTACCCTGAAATTCTTTATTCTTTTTGTTTCTTGGGTTTGATTTTTGACACATGTAAACTGGAAGTTGCTGTATTTGTCAAAAATGTAACAATGCAGATTTCTCAGGAAGAGTTTACTTAATATTTGAAGACAAACCCAAAGCTTAAATGCTATTTTTCAAAATAATTAATTAGGTTTATTTTAATAGCAAGATGATTCTACAGTTCACACATCACAAGATAGATTAAAAGCAAGGTCTCTGTTGTGAACGTTGTGGGTCTTTTGATTTTTTTACAATGTATACAGGCTATAAACTTT
Source organism: Sitta carolinensis (assembly GCA_032173965.1). NCBI lineage: Eukaryota > Metazoa > Chordata > Aves > Passeriformes > Sittidae > Sitta > Sitta carolinensis. The sequence goes on from CM063313.1 coordinate 63,966,705, forward strand.
TGTGTAAGGCGGAATGCTGACCAGGCTTCTGGATGCCTTTCCTGCTTTACTTTTAAGCATATCTTAAAAGCATTTCTTTTCACAGACGATATTTTCTCTTACTTTCAGGACTTGGTGAGTGTTATCTCATGCTGGCAAGATCAGCCCTTGATAACTATTTGGATAGGAAGGCTGTGGATTACATAGAGCAGGCCCTTGCATATTTTACAAGGTTGGTGCTAAGTATTCACTTATTTAATTTCTTCTGGAATTGTAGATTGACAGGCAGAAAAATAAGAGTTAAATGTTTGAAAATTTTAAGTTAAACTGAATCAACTGGATTAAGGCTTCTAATATAGAAATAAGAATATGTTTATTAAAAGTGGTTTGAATAACAGATTCTAAACATAGGCTGCTTAAATGAATGGCAATTACAGAGTTTGGGGGTTTTTTTTCCAAAGATACAGAGTCATTTGATTCCAAAAAGAGTGAAATGACATAGAGTTCTCTTGTGTAGTCCTCCTGATGTATAGATCTGGGAGGAATGTGTTCCTACCAAATAGAATGGATAAGAGGAAAATAATTCCTTCCTCCTCTCAGTCTTTGTTTTTCATTTCATGTAAGATGTCCTAAATTAAAACATTGGAGTAACTGCTGTTAGAGGAGAAGGTCCATCAAGTTTCTGCAGATGAGCAATATGTTGTAATACAGCAATGCAAGAGTGTGTGTAGTCACCTGACATGTTGAGGTGTTTTTATTGGGTTGATTTTTATTGTTCTTTCTTTCTAAATTTTGATCTTTTAGACCTTTAGCTTGAATAGGAAGAAACTGGATGAAATCAAGCACCTTGTTGATTAATTGTATTTGAAGTCATGTCATTCTTCAAAGTGGCACTTTCTTTCAGAAAAGGATGTTGAAGTGTCTCAGTGGGTGTTGTACATGTTTTCTTTATGGTTATAGGGCAGTAGAGCACCGTCCTGATGTATCTTGCCTCTGGAAACTGTTAGGAGATACCTGTACTAGTGTGCATGTTATTTCACCAACCAAAGTGAATGTTCAAGTACTAGGATCCCTTCTGAGTAAAAATGCAACCAAACAGATGCTGAAGAAAAGTGAGCTTCTCATACTGGGAGGAAGGTAATATTCTTTTATGTCAAGAGCTTCTCTGCTATGTAAGAGTCCATAGAGTCTTAAGTATTCTAGAGTGTTTAATTTGTAGAAAATGAAGGACATGCTGATCTGTTGATACTTGCATATTGGATAAATAGATTCTCATGCTTCTTCCAGCTTACACTACTCATGTCAGGGTATGTTTCCTGTATTGCCACAGTTCTGCCAGCACCTGCTCTTCTCCTTTCTGTCCCCAGGCACATGACTACATTCTTCCTGCTATTCCACAAATCACACCTGTTTAAATGCTTGGTTGTAGTATTTGCTAAGTAATTCTCTCAGGACAACTGAAGTCCAAGATAATACTTTCAGCTTTCTGTCTGTGCCTCTTTTTTGTAAAAAATGTCATAAAATTACTGTTCTGTGACTCCCTCTGAGCTTTTTCCAACTGGATCTGTAAGGCAGGAAATGCAGCTGCTTGGTGAATCTCAACCATGATCCATAAAGTCAGATAATTCCTAGGGGAAGCCTGATGAACTGTAAAAATGACTGATGTTTGTTTTAAGTAAAAGAATGCATAATATGACTGACATAGCTTTGATTTAATGCATACCTACATAACCACACCTGTGGCTTCCTACGTGGTAAGCACTACAGATTGCCTTCAGACCAGGATGATTCTGATTCACAGTACAATGAGTGACACACAATAAGTGTCGGAAGGAAAATGTGTTGGTTTTTTGCCTTCAGTTCTTGTCTGGTTTTGTTTGTTATTTTATGTTTAAATGTTTAAACATGCATTTTATGCATGTTTACTTCGTTTAGGTTTTTAAGCACTCTCTTGAATGTCTTTTCAGCTTTCTGCTCTTCATGTAGAGACTTGGAATATATGATTCTGTGATTCATGTTTCTGTAGGTGTTATGGCAGAGCTTTAAAACTGATGTCTTTGCCTAGCATATGGTGTGATCTTGGAATAAATTATTATCGACAAGCGGAGTACCTCACTGCAGTGGACACTGACACGAATGAGATCAGTGAACTACTAGAGAAGTCTTTGCAGGTATTGCCTCTATTTCCTGGTACATTCTTTAAATTGATGTTCATGCTTCTCTGCATACTCTCTCTGTGTACATTAAACCTACATCTCTGAATAAGTGCATAAAGTCTTAATTTTTGCTCTCCTAATCATTATAATCCACTTTTCATTTTCTTTCAGTGTCTCAAAAAAGCTGTGAGACTCGACAGCAAAAACCATATTTATTGGAATGCACTTGGTGTAGTTGCTTCTTGTAGTGGTAAGTCTTCAGTGACAGCCCTAGATCTCTTAACATCCTACATTAGAAGGCAGCTTGACTAATGGTGTTTTGAAATTCAGTTACATCTAGGTCTCCTTTTTTCTTTCTCCCTCCAGCTATTGGGAATTATGCTCTTGCTCAACATTCGTTCATCAAATCTGTTCAAGCTGAGCAAATTGTAAGTGCTGTAGGCAGCTGCCATCTGTTTCAAGTGGGCATTTAAGACATTTCCCCTGATGTATTGCTGTTTCTGAGGCGTGTAATAATGTATTGGTTTTAACTTTATTTGTTCTGTTTAGAATATTGTTGCCTGGACCAACCTGGGGGTTTTGTATCTGGCAACTGGACACATTGAGGTAATCTATTTCCCATCCTCAAGTGTAATTTTCCTTTCTGGCTTTTTTAAGGGTGTGTATGGGGATGGGAGTGTCCCTTTCAAATGTCCCTTTCAAATTCAAAAACTATATGTCCTTCAAAAGAAATTAGATTGGCACTTGAGGAATGCTGATAAATGAAATATTTGTTCTGGAGGTGCTAAGGTTAAGTGAATTGTGAACTTCTGCTAAATTGGCAAAGTTGCTTTCTAACAGCTGGAGTGAAAACTTACTGTCCTCTTGAAGGACAGAGAAGTGGTTAGTCAAACCAGGACATGCTAGGTTTGGCCATAGGTTTGGTTTAGTTGTAGGCCAGGGACTGAATTCCCAGTGTTTGAGTTCCCAGAGATAACTACTTTCTGCTCATCAGCAGATGTATGATTTACTGTAACACTATAATCTTCAGAGTTTCTCTGGAGAAAAATTAGAGTGTATATTAATTGAAGTGTGGAGCTGTCATGCAGTTAAATTACATCCTGTCCTATTTGCTGGTTGGAATTACAGAAATTTTGTTTGATTGGAAATGCGATGGTCAACTATTTTTAAGAAAAATAATTTGATAGTACAGACTGATTACTGCTAGGACTGCTAATGCTAAGACTTAGTTCACCTTGTGCCACATAGAGGAAGGAACTCTTAAGCATGTGTAGGCCATGGGGAGATGACTTGTGGATGATAATCAGTTTTATTCTTTTGAAAATATGTTTGTTTTATAAAAAAAGTGAATATTCAAAACTGGATCCTCCAAGAGTCAGATTTTTAAATTTTTCCAAGGGTTGATTTAGCTTCTGAATTCTCTAGCTGGGAAGGAAGCGTGTTTAGAAGGGAGGGATATTGTGAATATTCTAATTTTTCTTTCATTTTCTTAAAGACTGTACTGGTTTATTTCTCTGGGCAATGCATTGTTCTTTGTGGTACAGAAGATGTTTTTTGTAGTGACCTAATTCTGTCCATTAAATCTCTTCCAATACTGCTGCATGTTAATACCTGCATGTACTCAGAAGTGCTCTGTTACCATGCCAGGTAGTTCAACAGCAGTGTTATCTTTGGTTCTACAGCAAGCTCATGAAGCCTTCAAGGTAGCCCAGTCTCTGGAACCTTCTTACCTGTTGTGTTGGATTGGACAGGTATGATGAAAAATCATAAAACTGCACACAAAAAGCTGTAGTCAAAGAACTTAAACTTCAGCCTAATAAGTGGTACTTATTCATGCTCCTAAAAGCAGCATTTTAAGTAAAGGGAGCTTCTCCTTCCTTTTGTTTCCATAGTGGTAATACAATGGAAACTTTTGTTTTCATCAGACACACTCATATGATGTTTTTCTGCTGATATTTTGAGTTCTCTAGCAAACTATTAACAAAACAATCACTGTGCTCTGAAGCTTTTTATAGACAACTGTCAACAAAGCACTGTCATTATAAGATGATGGTTATTTCAGCTTCAGCTATAGTACTAGTTCTTATATGGCACCACCCAACTCTCATCTCAATTCCCCTTTCTAATGCCGATGTCAGAGTAAGTGAGCTTCTATGTGCCTTTGACAAAACACTTCTCATTTTCTGGGAAGTCCCTTCTTCCCCTGCCACTGAGAGCTGACGTGCTCCTTGTGATATCTAGGCCATCTGTGAGTAGTTGAGATACTTGTGACTATTATGATCATTATAGATGAATTTTATAATCCCATGCCGATCACCTGCTAATGATGTCTAATTGAAAACTGGATTCTAGGAAAGAACTAGCACCATCATATGTCAAAATTTAGCTCCTGTCAGACGTTGTTATAAATTGTTCTAATACACACAAGTCTTTGTCCTGAAGAATGTAGAGTAGCAGCCGAAGAGTTTAAATTACTGATACAGTGGAGACTACTTGTGTTCATTTTGTTTCTAAAACCAATCTTGCTTGTAGACTGAGAAGAAAGTGTCTTCATGCTGAATGCTTAAGATGTGCCTGACATAACATGTGCTGAGGTTATTGTCAATGTCATAATTTTCAAAGTATGTAACCACAGCAACTCTTGCTTCTATCTAGGCTCTTATTGCAGAGACGGTAGGCAGCTATGATACCATGGATCTCTTCAGGCACACGACTGAACTCAGTATGCATGTAAGTGTAACAGTTGAATTGATCTGAAGTTTTTGTATATCCAGTCTCTCTCCTTAGGAGTTCGGGTTTTTTTCTAAAGTACAGTACTTAAGTACAGTGAAACTGCTATAGTCATGTTTCAGATGAGATTCTCTGGCTTTCATGTTGTTACTGACTTATGCTGGTATTGTATAGCAAGCAGGTATTTTATAAAATCATTTAGTCCCAAGGGTTCAAGAAATCAGCTCTATAAATCGTGAAGAAATAGTCTCCATGTTCCACAGAATTGGACACAGATCAAAGGCACAAAATATTTCTGGAGAGAACAAGGATATTGCCAGGATCCTGAGTTCTAAGAAAGTGGAGGACTTACTCATTCACAGTTTGTTTTTTGTTTTGGGTTTTTTTTTTTCCTATTATCCCTACAGTGATGCAGCACATTATATGAAAATGGAAGAATTTGCTTTGCTCAGAGGGCAAGTTAAAAGTATGTGTGGAGTCATTCAGTTTGTTATATTCTTCTGCTTAAACTGATGCAGATTTTTAGCCAAAACTCTGTCTTAAGGCATAGAGATATTATAATCTGTAATTATTTTGCTGTATCTTGAGCAGGTTTAATGATTCCTCTTTTGGGGGGTGTCTGTTTTGTTTCTTGAGACTGAGGGAGCAAAAGGCTATGCCCACTGGGTGTGTTCAACGCTGCAGGATAAAGCCAACAGAAACACTGAACTGTATCTGTACAACATTGTTCAAATGAATGCTATACCAGCAGCCCAAGTTGTCTTGAGCAAATATACAGGTAGGTAATTTAAATACCTCTCTAACCTGTCACGCCTAACAGATGCATTCAGAAAGAACAGGTACAGCTGAACTAGTTCTGGATAAGAGAGGTCTGGCTGAGGTGGGGAGGGGCTTTTTAGCTGTAAAGTAACTGAAACAGGGTAAGCAGACCACTGACCAATTTTTATTATCACACAATGATGAAATGGATGTGGGTTCTCATTGGCTTTGTCTGCCTACTCCTTCCAGCTGTTTCAGACACCAATGAAAATAGGGACCAGAGCCTTGTCAGGCATCTCATAGGGTGTTTGCTCTCAGACTCCCTTGCACGTGTCTGTATGTACAAGTGAAGATAAATGCAAGAACCTCTGCCTCTGTGGTGTGATGCTTGGCAGAAGATTGTTCCTGTGCACTGTGTAACCTTATATTCTCAAGCATTGATTTTGTTAACCTTCAGCAGGTGATGGACTGGTTTTATGCACAGTTCCAAGCCAGCCTCCCCACTGGATATGTCTAGCCTGGAAAGCATATAGAGCAAATGTAAATTTTCATTAGTCTGCAAGAATTCCTAAAAATAAATCATTTGAGTAATCTGTTGCTGACTTTTGAGAGCTAGAAAATACATCCCACGGTAAATAAGATGAAGTGTGAGATGTGTTTCTTTGTGCCTTGTTCATAATGGGACTCTGGAGAGCCTTCCTTCTTAGTCTGGGAAGAAAAGTTACTAGTCGGAGATGAATTGACAGCTGACAAATTTTCGTCTTGGCAATTAATTAAAAATTACTAATCTTGGAAGGGACCGTAATGGGTCATCTGGTCTTACCTCCCTGCTCAAGCAGAGCTATGCTACAGCACATTGTATAGAATTGTTTCAGAGTGTATTAAAAATAAAGCATAAGATTCTACTAGTGTTTTACTGAAGTCAATGCAAGATGAATACTTTCCAATTTCATTACCAAAAAAAAAAAAAAAAATCTCCCTGCTGAAAAGCTCAAAGTATATGGAATGCATTAAGCATTAATGTTACATCATAATATTTTTAACATTTTTCAGTCAACCTGATGTCATGTTTTGGGTCATCTATGTCTTCTGTATTTGCCTGCAAGCCTGTCAAAATTATTCTAGTGAGCACCTGACAGAAGCATTTGGCAAGCTGTTCAGTGCATGTACTATAGCTTCAATGTAGCAATGGTTTTGTAATGCTTTTTCACAGCTTACTCATCTTGTTTTCCTACATTGTCAATTCTGAATTTCTAGAAAGAAATCCAGATGATGCTTCTGCTTTCACAATGTTTGGGTTTTTGAATGAGCATCTGCATCTTAAACGGCAGGCTGCCTATGCCTATGAGAGGTAAGCTGCACACCCTTGGAAAGCTTAGAGAAATTCCTTGACCTCTTTTCCATGCACCAGCTGAAAAACTTAAGGGTTTTTCTTTTCCTTAGATAAACTGTACTTTCTCAGTTCAACAGTACATTTCAACTATGTGTATTGTAGGGGTGGGTGTGCAGATGTTCCTATACCAAATTTGGAAAGGCAGAACGCAGAACTGGAAAAGTAAAGATGTCCTAAGACTTGGATGTCTCACCAGGACATTAACTAATTCACTGTATGTAACTTAAATAAAATCGAAGAAGGCAAGCTTTGTTTTAGCTTTATTCTCTATCCCACTCTCATTAATAGAGGTGGTTGGCCTTTGGGTTTGTTTTGGGTTTTTTTTCCTTCTCTCTTCTTTTCAAAGTGGGGAATGTGGCAGATGGAACAGTATCTTGTGATTGTGTTTGTTGATGCATTAAAATAGTAAAATAGTCTGTTTATGTTTAATTAGCATAGAAAAGCTGTTGCATAAAACAGTTGTCCATTTTGCTCTGAGAACTGTTCTCAAAATATATGTCTTGTAGTCAGATAAGTAACATTCGTTGTGCTTAATTTTAGGGCAGCTTCACTGCTGAAAAACTCAGAGGATACTGAGAGATACAATACAGCAGTGCAAAACTATGGCAGGTCACTGTGGTAAGTGTCTGTTGGCCTTCTGATCCCCTAACTTCAGCTTTGGAGGTAGTGAATGCAGTGGTACAAAATATGGTGAGGCTTAAGGTGAAAGATGGTTGCTAAAAATAATCTATTAAACATTATTCCTAACTGTAGACAGGTTTGACTGAACTTTGTATTTGCTCCAGAAATGGGTAGTGTAATAAAAAAAAAAAATCATATTGCAAGGAATTGCTGTATGTCTTCACAGGCTGTAATGTATCAGTGATTCCCTTATCCTTTGCTTGGTACTAACATGCCTTAATGTAGTCTATATAATGTAGCTGCTATATTGTCTCCACAATAAATTGTGGGGGTTCTTTGAGTTTTGTTTTTTTTTTTTTACAATCTTGAAATAATGTGTGCTATTTCATGAGTGCAACTTAGATATGTTTAAGTCTCTAGTAACTGATAAGTAGTTCTAATAAACATAATCCTGTATTATTCTTTCCATAGTGGTCTTAGAACAAGAACACTGTAATCTCTGTATATGTGCATTTCTCATTTCCCATGTGTACATGATTTTCTTTTTTGTAAAAAAATGCTTGATTTGCTGTTGTCATATTTCTCCTTTGCTGTTTTCTCCCCCTGCACTGTGATATCATTAAGTCATCTGCCTTACATACAGCTGTTGTGCAGTTGTGGAGTACTTTTTCCTATCAATTGTTCTTTGTGCAACAGATAGTTGGAGAGAGTAACTGCTCTAACAGGGAAAGGGTTGGGAATACTGCATGTTCTTGTTCTAATACTGCTCTTTTCTAGGTGTCTGCTTAAAACTATTATGGAATAGAGGACACTGGTCCTTGAGGACAGTTTGTCTGAATCATAGCAGCTGTTGCTGCATCCTTCATACCAGTAACTGTTTTTTGGGTTTTTTTCCACAGTGCTCTTGGGCTGTGTGATGAGGCCATTGAAGTTTACACATCAATACCCCTAACAGAGTTTGATGGTATTGTGGGGCTAGCGTTAGCTTACTTCAAGAAAGGACTCTTTGAAGAAAGTATCAAAGGTAAAATTTGGAGCTTTATGGAACACTTCTCTTGAAGTTAATCTTAACAAAAGATTAAACAAAAGGTCTAACCAACCTGGCTGACATTCAGTATTTCGCTCTTTCAGTCCTAGTCCATAAGTATAAACACCACAACTATTTTAATACCTTGAGTACCATGTGCAGTTTTGGGCACCACAATAAAATAAAGACATTAAACTGTTAGAGAGCATCCAGAAGAGGGATCACTTGATTTGTTTGACCTGGAAAAGAGGAGACTGAGAGGAGACCTCATTATGGTCTTATCCTCACAAGGAAGTGAAGGGACAAGTACTGATCTCTTTACTCTCACAACCATTAACAGGATTCTAGGAAATGGACTGAACCTGAGTCAGGGGAGGTTTAGGTTGAATATCAGGAAAAGATTTTTCACCCACAGGGTGGTTGAGTACTGGAACAGGCTCCCCAGGGAAGTCATCACAGCACCAATGTTGTCTTCAGTTTAAGAAGCTTTTGGACTATGGTTTCAGGCTCATGTTGTGATTCTTCATGTGTCCTGCACAGTTGTACTTCTTGATGCTGTTGGGTCCCTTCCAACTCAGGCTGTTCTATAATTCTGTGAAAATCATTAGGCTATTAGTATGGTGCTAGTATCATTCAAATGTAAGGAAAAGTAAATTCCTTCAAGTGTTTGATTCTTGTCCATTAAGCTGTTTTACTCTGAGCATCCCTTGTTCTCAAATTAAATTATTTTCCTGGAAGAATCAGTTGCAGTCTAGAGAACAGAAGAATAAGAGGTGATGTCATCAATATAAATGTCTCAAAAGCAGGTGTCAAGAGGATGGTGCTAGCTGCTTTGCAGTGATTCTGATCTACAAGGCAATGCGTAATGGACATCATCTAAAACACAAGAAGTTCTACCTCAACATGAGTAAGAACTTCTTTACATTGAGGATGGCTCTGCAACAGTCTACACAGTGAGGCTGTAGAGTTTCTCCCCTCTGGAGACATTCAAAACCCACCTGCAAGGCCGTGTGTCACCTTCTGTAGGTGGCCCTGCTGTGGGAGAAGAGTTGATCTCCGGGGGTCCTTTCCAACACTAATTATTCTATGATTCTGTCATAGGAGATTAATGTGTTGTTCAAAGCACTTTAGCTTTAGTGGTAAATATGATTTTACTGCCATGTTCTGCACTTTGGAGACGTGCATCTTCATAAAAAGGTATATGCAATGATCAGTGCAGAAATTCACAAAGGGGCAGTCAGCTCAGTGTTTTAAATAATTTTATATTTTATTTGGCATGAATGTACCCATCTGAACTATTATTTCATAGATGAACTTACAGGGAAGTATTTTTACCATGTTATTTCAGGCTTTTGCTGAATATCCCAATGCTGCTTTTCATTTCTTTTTCTACTTGCTACACGTTAAACAACTCCCAGGCTCTAAACAATAAATCTGATGTTTCCAAAGTCTTAGTCAACCTTTTTTTTTTTTTCTGTCTTCTGCTTATTATTTGAAGTGGGAAAATACAGTGAATCTGAACCTAAAGTGTCTCCCTGTTCTAATATTGTTCTATCCTAAAGGCTTTACAAAGCTTGTGTTTTTTCTTCTACCTCAATTCTGAGTTTTGAATTTTTACCAGCCTATGAAAAAGCCTTGTCTGTTGCTGAATCTGAAAAAGATAAAGCACATATCCTGACCGCCTTGGCAATAATAGAATATAGACTGAACAAAGTGGATGCTGCAAAGACACTGCTGTTTAAATGGTGAGTGGAAGGAATTACCAGAATGTGGTGTTTTATTGTACTGTTGAATCGTCAAGTTTGTCTTTTGTGGGAACTCAGGTGGATATTTTATTTGTGTATTGCAACATAAAAGTGGAAATGGATGCAATAAGTGTACTTATTCATGTGATATGTCTGGGTTTGTTTTATGATCTGTCCCTTTCACATTCTTAAAGCAGTATTGAGTGGAACGGCTGAGCAGTTTGAATGTCCAGCATCCTTGAATGGTAGTTTTAAAAACTTTATCTTTTAAGATATTACTTTGTAGTTGTCCTAAGCACTAGGCAATATTTTTGCTCTTTAGCTGTAAGAACTCTGAACAACCAAAGAAAATAATTTCACTTTAAATAGTCAGAAATCTCCAGAATTATTGTGTCCCCAGCAATGTAGACCAGGACAATCCTCTAGTTTTCCCATGAAAAGAAACGGATCTCTATTAGTTGTACAGTCAAGTGGTGAATGCCTGTTATTTTTCAGATCTGTGGAGGCTTATAGCCTGTGCATCATTGTTAGGCTTCTAGTAGCTACAGATTAAAAGTTACCATCTCACCTCTCAGGGGCACCCCTTTGTCAGTAGAGAACTCTAGTGGTGGCAGTGGAGCACTCATCTTACAGCAGACTCCTGAAGTTACTAAAATTCTGAAGGTCCATTACCTAATACACTCTAAATCCCAGGTAATTGATTATTAGTTGGATAAGAAACTGATATTTCCTACATCTTATAAGTCACTGCAGGCTTCTATTTCTTGTCATAAACATGAACAATGATCAGAGTTTCTAATTGATGTTATTTGTTTTTATTTTAAAAAAAGGTAGGGAGTGGCTTAGGAAAGAAACATCACAGTGGATATGTCTAAATCTGAATTGGTAACATAGTAAATGTACATGATGGATTTTACTAATAGGAACAAAAATTATACATTCTGTCCAATAGACAGATGTCTCTCTTGACTGGAATTTGTGATAGATGACTTAAAGTGCTTGAGTAGGACCTTGAACATGAAGCCACCTTTTACATTTCTTGTAACCAGTTTAGCACAGAAATTTTTAACAGTGAGTGTGTCTGAATAACTAGTATGATAAAACATGATTTCCTACTTGTCAAAGTGTCCTTTTGCTGACTGTTCAAGTTAGATTAACAGCTTTTATTTTTTTCTTGCTATGGACTGAAAACAAAACATGGACTCAGAAGCTTAGGTTCTTGTCTTTTTTTGAAAGCAAAAATAATCTATAAGAGCTTGATTAGGTGTCTGTAGTCACCTGGTCTTTAAGGATATAGATCTAGCCTGATCCGGGATTCCACAGTGAAAGTGTTAATTCTGTATACCGTTCATGATACATAGGAGCAAGAGGACTCAGAAGTAACAAGAACACTCATGTTAACAATAAGTTTAGTTTGTGCTCCTAAATAGTTGTTCCCTTTCCCTCTCTGTGATTCAACAGCTCATTAAAGGAACCTAGTATGGAAAGTCTGAAGGCTTTATGCACACTGGGATTGGTAAAGCAAGATGCAACACTTGCAACAGCAGCCCTAAAAGAATTACTGAAGCATGAAAAAGGGGATGATGGGATTTATGAGAGATGTCTTATTGCATCTGCTGTTTATGCATTACAAGGTAGAAATGTATCAATCCAGAGGGAAGTCTCCAAAGCAATACACAGGTATATGGTTTGTCTTGCTTGAAATTGCCTTGTAAATGTATTACTTTGATTACATTGAAGAGTAAGCAAACCTGTTTATTTGAATCATTATTCTAAAAAAAAATTGTGGAAACAAATAGCAGAGGTTTTATAGCTTGTTCAGTATTTTCTGCTTTTGTATGGGTGACTTTTTTGATAGGTAGGTTAGTTTACTCTTTTATGAAAGCATTTTTCCTCCTGTGTAGCATAACCTTTAGCCTAGAAAAATCCCATGGGTTTTTATTTAGTATTTAACAGCTTTTGAAGCTATTTGTTCCATTAACTAAGTGTCTGTGTTTAAATTTGATTTGATTAGCCTTAGTATTCTGAGCCTTTCAGGATGGCACACATCATAGTCTCTCCAAGTGTTTTCAGAAACTATTTTCTTGCAATTGTTTTTTTCCAACTACAACTAAAATTCATTTTTCTTCATACTATGAACACAAGATATGCAGCCCTAAAGTTTATTTTCTTTCTGTGAATATTGATGTGCATGCTGTACATTTTATTTCTTTAGCCAGCAGTATAATTTCAGTATTGTGTTGTTTGATTTTACCCATGTCTGTCTTTTACTACACTGAATTGTTTTCTTAATAGAAAAAGCTCTGTTTGGTATTTATAGCAAGTGCCCACTGAGTCCTTGAAGACCAGGTGCATATCTAAACCAGAAAGTCTAATACCCTTTTCTTTCCCTAGTTACCCTGATAACCCTGCCCTTTGGTCTCTTTTGTCTCGACTAGTTCCACTGTATGCATCAAAAAAGCCAAAAGTAAGTGTGTATCCAAAATTAAATGTAATACATGTGTGCTCTTTACATTCCAAGTAGTCTGTGTTGTTTATTAACTGAAAAAAACCCCACCCTTCAGTGTGTGAACTTTCCCCATGATACGTGGAAAAATTATAGTTCAGACTTCTAGTAAAATCTCTAAAAGAAACTAATAATTTTTAGCCTCTCACCTCACCCAGTTAATATGAAAATTTAAGGCTTACATACAAAGCATTATTTTCATCCTCCATGAGGTAACAGTTCTTGAAATAAACTTAGAGGAAAGATATGCTAGAATTATGCCAACAATAAAAGGCTATACTATGTATAATTTCTTTTCTTTAGTTTAATAGAAATGTGCTTATGTAAAGAAATACATATTAAGATTTACCTGTGTTTAATTTGGTTAATGTAGTTCTTTTCACATTAGTCAGTGTTTCCTTGCCACTTTTCTGCTTATTATTAGTTTTCCTCTAAAAATATACTCCTTTTCTTTATTTATGCTAATTATATAAACAGAAACAGCACCTGAAAACAAACCCTTTTCAATATGGGGCTAAAATTAGAAACCAGTAGTATGAATAAACTCTAATCTGGAATGCCTCTTGCTGATTTCTTGTAAAAAGATCACACTAAGCAAGGACATTGCCTCATTGTGCAAATTTTGTACTTGTGAATAATGAAGATAAAAAGATTTTGGCATTATATCTTGCATAAAATTAATTAGCGATGTAATGAAATCAATTGTTTTTTTTTAATTTTGCAGGGAGGAGCTGTGGCAGGAAGTGTTGCACATACACTTGATGTAAACCATGGAAAGGTTTGCCTTTCTTAAAATGCAGATTTTATAATTCCGTAAACAGTCCTGAAATGAATTCTGTTGATTCACTAAATTCTGTCAGTGTTTATTAACTCTTATGTTCTGTTTTATAGGAAGTCCTGCTGAATATTGCAGTTAATCAGTTGGCAGCAGGATGTCACATGTTAGAAGACAAGAAAAACAATCCTCTGAAAAGTGTTCAGAAGGCCATCCATGTCTGTCCAGGTTACTCTTCTCAAACACAGCAGTGATTGTTTGTCTTTTTATCCATCAGAAGCAAAAATTACTGGATTAAAGTAAAATCTACTTTTTTGGGGTTGATTTGTTGTTTAGGGTTATCTGTATATCTTTTGGGGAAAATGCTTAGAGTATAAATTGTCACTGTTGTTCCAAAGTTAGTGGAATGGGAATTAAGCCGGACAGTAAGAAAATTATCACTGGGTTTTAAGGCTTGTTCTAAACTATGAGCAAATTCTCAATCTCTCAACAGGAAAAGAGGTAAGTGTTGTTTAGTATACTAGACAAAATTGAAAAACATATGTTCCCTCAGTACGCCACACCAGACAGAAGAGAATTATTCATTTACCTTGAGATTTTGGATTAAAGAGGTTTGGTAAAATGTGTGGATTATGAAATATAAAGACCTATATGGTTGTCTTATTAAATGGTCATCTTCCTTTAGCATATGAAATGCAAGCCTGGTGGTGTTTTCAATTGCTAATTTGTACTTGATAGTGAAAAACGAAAATATTGCTTCTTCTAGGGTAATTTTGCTCTGATGCATAAGGGTGGCTTGCGAGTTAAAAATTTCAATTACTTTCTTTCAGGAAATATGAGTGTACGACTGCTATTTAAAAGCAGTATTCTTTATATTTTACTCTGTTGTATCTTCAAGCTTTGTTTCATTTTGCTAGCAAAATTAATTATCTTGGGAAGGAAAATTTAGATAAATAAAATCTTCAACTGAGCTCAGGAGAGATTGCTGTTACTGTAGTGTAGGTGTTCTTCACAGGGCTATTTAAAGGTGAAATTGACACAGGAATTAGCTGGCAGTGGAAGCAGGCACCTATTGCTGCAACTTTCATGCTGGTGGCCAGATCAGACTGAGTCTCAATGACTGAAAGCTGTGGATGGCATCTTGGGGGTTTTGCTGCCAGTTTGTATTTTGTTGCAACTCTTCAGTGATAGTCAAGATTCATTTGTATAATCAGAGACATTAGCAGCTTCAGGTTAGCACACGAAGCTATCTGTGAAAAATATATTAGTTGGCTTTAGAAGCAGCATCTTCCCTTTATAATCTGATGAATTTTACTAGTTAGAAGCAAGTAGTTATCACCTTCCTTGCTCAATCACTTCTCTTATAGTGGGTTTCTTATTTACAGCATATAGTTCCATTGATAGGTGTTCTTTTATGCTTTATCTGGTAAAGACTATTCTAAGTGAACTACCAGCATATTTAGAATGGGCATGAGTTACCTTTGACCTTTCTTTTCTAGATAATCCTGCTGCTTGGGCAGTGCTAATGGCAGCCTGTCATGCTGAAAACACTGTTGTCTGTCTAAACAACACTGAACCGAAACGAACAGGTCTGGAAATGACACTTGTATCTACAGTTTCAGCCAAAAGTAAGCTATACAAGTTTCCTATTTTAAAAAAGAAAAATAAAATTGAAAATATCTAAGCTTGCAATACTCTTCTGAACATGCAAATAGGCTGAGGATTACTCAATAGTGGTTTGAGCTTAACTATATTTTACACAAAAAAATTTACAGCTACGTTTAGACACTTAATGGCAGCTTGCTTTCTCCTCTAAGGCTTCATATGATTTTCAGAAATAGTATTTCTGGACTCTGATGCCTACACCATGAAGGTTGTGGGTGTATTACATTGCAGTAGCAGTACTTACATGAAAAGGCTAAACTAATTTTGAGTTCTGTAGCTTCCAATAGATGCTCAGTCTTGCTCAATGTCCATAGTGTTTTGAAAACTTGAATTAAAAATTCCATGTTTGATTGATCTCAAACCATTAACTCAAATAGTGTATGCTTATTTCACCTCATGCTTTTAATTTTGCCATCTTTCATTGTTCCTACTAATGAAGGGAACCATGTCACGTTAAAACTCATAGAAGTTCTCCCTTACCAAATATAGAGCCAGTGACCATGATATGGTATTACAGTATAAACACTAATCTGTTTAAGTGTGTTTGTCTTGTCTTACAGCTGGAGAAAGTAACCTTCCACATAATTATGTCCGTACTCTTGAAGACTGGTGTCTGTGTCAAGCTATTACCAGTCTAGAGGAGACTGGTAAACTATCTGAAGCAGAAGCTCTTTGTAACAAGGTATGATGGTGTCACACTGGCAGATTGTGGTAGAGTTGTATAGAAGCCATTATTTTTGTGCATTTTACAGAAAGGTAGTGTTTGAGTTAGTAACTGTCTGTTCCACTGGCTCTACAAAATATGGTAATTCACAGAATCACAGAATAATTCTGAGTTGAAAGGCACCCACAAAGTCCAGCTTTTAAGTGAATGGCCTGTTTTGTGATCAAACCTTCAACTTTGGCATTATTAGCACCATGCTCTGATGAACTGAACTGATTGTTGACATATACTCCCCTCCTCAGTGTACTGTTTGCAACACCAAAACTATTAATAGTTGAAACAAGTAGTATGTGTCATAAAGCTTAGGTCTGTTCCTGCCTGGAATTAAGGAAAATATTATTCAAGTCTAGAAGTCAGGGTAGGAGACATGTGGGCTGTGGATTTCTTCTGTGTTGTGTTGGTACTATGTTTCAGAGCACCAGGTGAATGCTACAAGTTTTATTATTAAAAAGAAAAGTCTTGCAGCAACGCAGCTGAGAATGGGAGCTGGGCTGTTAACACCATTCAAAAAGGTGTTCATGAGCAGAAGAGTTGGCAAGGGATAAGCAAAAAAGCACAGATCCCTGATTTTCATGAAGAAAATTACTAATCACATGCGAATGTGATCCTTGTTTATGGTATATTTCATTTAAGTGGATGGGAGTTAAAAAAACCACAAAACATCCAACAGAAAACCAAAACCAGACAAGCAGATTGATTGAACATGCTGGTTTTCAGGAAGAAGTACTTTCTTGCCTCTTTGTTTGCTTGGTGGTGTGTTTTCCTTTTCTGGCCAACATGTCTGCTGATCTGCCTTATATTAAGAATGATCAGATTTGAGGCATAGCTGTCCTTCCCCCAGTTTGGGTATGAAGGATGGTTGTCATGGATTTCGCTTGTATTTTGTTGATTTTTGTTTGATTAAATAGCCCGTGGTGAGGACAGTCAGTGTCTGCAATTGAAGAAAAAATTCTTCACTGCAAGTGAAGAAAAAAGGATAGCATTCCCTAGTACCACAAACTCTCAGTGGTAGTTTTGGACCCCAGAATTCTCAGAAAGCAGTATAACTGGAAGTGGTGAGTCAGACACTGCTGTCATTCAATTGAGAAGGGTTCAAAGGAAGCATACTTTGTTAAAAAATGTGTGAAAAGTACAAGTATTGTTTGTTAAAACGAATGTGTTTTGAGTTGTAATTCTTGGAAGTATTGTGATTTCAGCATGGAAAATAACATTCAGAGAGGTTTGCAGAAGCTTCACATGCTTCACCTGAGCAGATACCTGCTGTTACTGAATAGGAAATGTTTAGTAAAGTGCTTCTGTTCCAGTGAAAATAAAATGCCTTACCTGGGAGAACTGAAATTCCTTGAAGCATAATCTAGGTCCCTTTTAGCCCCAAGACAAGTTTTTTCCTCTATTAATAGGCCGAAAACTTGTAATAATTGTCAACTCAAGTGAGAGCTGTCTTTCAGAAACCTGTAAGAGTAGAAAGTGTACAAAATTGAGCTTAGACTTCAAATGTATTTTGAGGACAGAAATAATGTTACCTGTTTTTATGGGTCAGTCCCTGGAATACTCCCTTTTGCAGAGGAGGAGAAAAATGCTGTGTTTCAAGCATCCTGAGAATGTTTTCAATGTTGTTTTCTATTAAGAACAGAATGGAAAATCTAAGTATCTGTGATATTGGGGAATGATAATTCTGACTGTTTTGGTTTTAGGGTTTAAAAAGCTGTGCTGAGCACCCGGCTCTTTTTTTGCTTTTGAGGCAAGTTCAGTGTAAGCAGCTGTTGCAGTCTCACAAAGAACTTCCAGACAACATCCTGGAGGAACTTCGTAAGACAGTCATGTCCAGTTCATCCTCAGCTGCAGCCTGGCAAGTAAGTGTGAGTCTTCTCTCTGACTGGTGTGCCACTCACACCTGCTGTAAGACATTTGTTTCACTGCTTGATTTGTTTATCTGCCGACAGTCAGTGACAGAAAAAACAGCTTAAATTCTTTTGTTCCAAAGTTAAACATCATGTTGACTTTTATAAAAGTTGAAATATTAAGGACTGCTAGTAAGATAAAGCAGACATGAAGACAGGATAATTAAAAGCTTGGGATAAATGCCTGGAATACCTGTCTTTAGGGATCTGTGGTTTGCCATGTGACCAGAAACCAATGAAATACTTCATAACCCATAAGAATAAATGGAAATAAAGGGTTTCTTAATGTAGTAATACACAATTTCTTATTTAGGGTGTGAAAACCTGAATAAGTCTCTTTCTCCAAAATTGTCCTGACTTCAGGTGTCACTGTTTTTTTGAGTAGATTGATTCTGCAGAGAATCACTTCCAGTAACATTGTTCTCTAATTCCCTTCCATGTCATGATGAGTCATCATTTTTAGTTGAGATGAAAGTGCCAAAGCTCATTTCATATGCTACTTCTGTGATTCAGTCTGAGAAGTCTCACACATGCCAAGAGATCTTTTTGGTGATGCAGCACCAAATATGTTTATTTTCTAACTGCTGCTTTTTAGTTTACAGTTATTATCTATCTGTACAAATGTAAATAGCACATTGTTTAGAAAAGATATGTGAACTTTCAGTATCCTTTATGTTGCCAAAGGATTTATGATGCTCCTCTGCCTGTTGATAAAATAAAACCCTACTTGTGGTATGATTCAGTGGAGTTGATTTCAGTCTTAGAAGATCATTGCAAGGCTGCTGTACTGATCATGATCTCTCTTCTTAGAAGGCTGCAGATCCCCTTCAGAGCATTGTTTCTGGGGAAGATGCTTTTTTAATGCATTTTTCTGTGATTTGTGAAACTTCATCTTTCTGAATAGAACTCATTCAGGTAGAATTTGCAAAATAGGAGGTATGCAAGAAATGATTGTATCCTCTATTTTAGTAACATTTAAAAAATTAAATTAGGGCTTGTATGCATTCTTTGAGCATCCCTTGCACATAGCCAAGCCATCTTGTTTGACAAGCAGGGAGAATACATGAAATGAGTACATGTGATATATGGGGAGTGGGAGGGGATGATTTGTTCTGGTCTTCTTAATCCAGGCCACTGATGCAATACCTGTGAGGAAGATTTCTTCAGTCTTTAATTAAAGGAAGTATTTCTCATGGCTTAGATAGCAATCTGAAAAACTTGGCTGTTACATATGCTCCTAGTGGATAAATTTATGCTTTTATGTTTTGTCTCTAGACTTCCATGAGTTTGATTTATCCATTGTGCTACCTTACAGTTATACATTATACAGTTATACATTAGAGGGGCCATTAACTTTTCTTTCTGGTTAAGTTTTTTACTTTTGTCTAAATTGCTATGTGAGATTTAAGAGTGCTGCTGAACTGCTGTTCTGATGGCTTTTTATTTTTTTGTACTGTGACTTGTCAGAGAAAAGCAGATCTGTTTCTTGTCAGAGAAAAGCATATCTGGCAAAGCTGCCTTTGTGTCTTTGCATGAGTGTTCTCTTCTTTATTCTTGAGAGCTAGACATCTTCGGCTGTAAAGACGTGAGGATGAGGAAGCTTTTTTTCCTGGACATGAATGAATATTTTACTATAAAAAGCAGGTCTGCAGCTTGATGTCAAGAAGGCACAATTTCACTGGTGCTAATTGGTACTTTTCAATGTTTCTCTTTGTAATTGGAGGTAACTTCTATGCACCAGAAAGGATTCATAATTTTTTCCCCCTTTAACACCAGGCAGTCTTCAGCTAGGAAAAGTCTAGAGGCCTTTGCTCAAAAGCAGGGGAATTGCTTTGTTTACTTGGTGATCCAGCATAAGAATATTTCTAAATATGGCTTGTATATCTTCATGCATATCATGTACGTGTCCAGGATTTGCAAATATGGCTTCATCTGCTTAAAAAAATGTCTGATGAATACAGAATTAAAGATAGAGAAGCTAGAATCCTTTTCCTTCTATTCATGAGGAAATCCAGGACATCTTGTGCTGGCAGAACAGGCAGAAGCTGAGAGAACCTATCAAAAAAAGTCCTTGTGTGGGCTAGGGAAATCTCAAAATAAGTTACTGTAGTGAGGTGTACTGCCAGCTCTGCAACAGACTAATTTTTCTGCAGGGCAATGCATAGTATGTTGTTGGAATGAGGACTGGCTGCATGGTTTTTGCTAACAGTATGCTGTGGGACTCTCATAAATTGGACTAAATGGTATTACCTAATGGATGTGTGTTTTGGTGGCTCCATAACTGATTTTCTTGGACATTTATTTTCAGTGGCTGGCAAAAGTATATCAGTCTCAGAGCATGATGACTGGAGCAGAGATGTGTTACAGAAAGAGTCTGCAGTTGGCATCACAGCAGGGCAGCTGGAATGGGAAGTTATCCAGTCTGCTCAGGCTGGCTATGCTCGCACTGGAAATCTGCATGGTAGGATAACCAAGATAACATTACTGAATGATTTAACAGAATTTGGTGGGATAGAAGGCTTCTGCAGTCATTAAATGGAGCCCCTGTTGAAATGACTTCACATTTTTTGAGTGACAGCTAGAGGATAAAATGAGACTTCAAGGGCAGTGAAGTAGTCTTAGAACGTGTCTTTGTAAGAGGGGTTGCAGTGTAGTAATCACATAGAACTTCTTTGTTCCTAAGAGGCCTGCTTGCTCAGTAAGGTTTGTCTATAACAGTTTTAGTTTGATCATCCAAACTGACTGTATCTAACGTCTATACTCTTGTTCAGACAACTGCCTCAACAAATGTTTTTTCTTCACTGGTGCCTGGAGAAGTAAGTCAGTCATATTTAAAGTATTTTTATGCTATATGGTTATTTCATACACTGGAGTCTAAGAACAATCTAAGGGAATTGTATTTTTTGGAATAAAGAAAAGTACTTCCTTGCCCTGGGAAGCAAGGTAGACATACCTCAGCGTCTTGGCAAGTGTCAAGCGGTGTCACTCTAGAAACTTGAAGTACACTACCAGAATTTAAAGTCTGCTGTAAAATGTAGATACTGCTATGATCTTGGCTAATGCTTTTTCACATTTTAATGAATGACCCAGCTGTAATCAAAATCAGTGAAAGCAACCCCATATATCCTGAGATCTTGTGTAAGAAAAGACAGTCAGATTTACTGAGCATAAAGCTGCAAAACTGTTCACCTTTTGGAGAAGAGAGTTGTCTTCAGTTTTTCTCACTAGCCCATTGCTTCCAAAGGCAGAATTTGTCATGCAGCAGTATTGTTCCTGCTGTTATTCTGTCTGGTTATAGTGGTCTGCTTTATTTCTTATTGCTCCTAAACGCATTCAGAGGTCTCAAGATACCATCTAACTTGATTAATACTATTTCTTCAAGGGCTGGTCTTAGGCTGAATTGCCTAAGAATAAAACAAGACTTTGTTTAAAAATGTAATTAGTATGAATTTGATTATCTCATCTCAATTTTTTTAAGTGAACAGAGAAGCTGATAAGTGGATTTTTTTTTTTTTACATTTCTGCGCTGCTTTAATGAAATTTATAAAAGCCTGGCAAAAACCTTGCTTAGGACCAAAAAGTTCTGTATTTTAAAATTGCTTGTCTCCCAGTTATCTTCCAAGTAAAAATTTGGTCACCCTTTCAAGTACAATAATTTGAATGCTGTCCAGACACAATGGGTAAAATAAGGTTTTCCTAAAGCCAGTTTTTCTTTGTTTGCTTTGCTTATGTTCTTAAGATACATGGCTTTGCTCAATAGTTGCTCTGTTAGGTGATCATGGTCTAGGAGTTGACTTTGACTTCTGGTAAAAGGTTACGTCACTTCTGGAGATAAATTCTACGTTCTAGAATAGATTTTTATATGTGGCATGAAGATACACAAGAGTTTCTGAAGCACTACTAAAATTTGTATGAAAAACAAAAAGACTATTTGCATAAATTAGCAGGAAGAATGCTGGCAATGCTGATCCTTAATAAATTAACATGACTTTTCTAGGCACTTCTAACTGCTGTTAGTCTGGGGGTTTTTTTAAACAATAACTTACTTTAACAAATACTTCTCAGAACAGCTTGAATTAAACCTGCTTTCTAGAGAGATGCAAATATACTACAATAAAGCCCTTTTTTTCCCCGTTTTTCCTTCTCTTTTTTTAATTTCTTTTATTATTATTCTCTTTCTTTTATTTTTAACTTTTATAATAGGCTAATGTGTCAAATGAACACTGGCCATCCTTGGTTCAGGAGGCAACAACAGAAGCTTTGAAACTTTCTCCTTGCCCCTTGGCAGCTCTGCTTCAAGCCCTGCTACAGTATAATTGCAAAATGGGAGCAAGGTATGCATGATCTGTTAAGTTTTCAGTCGAATACAGTGTCTAAAAATACATGTGGTCATTATCTGCAGATCTAACTTCAAGAATTTATAGAAACTTGAAAGTGAAAATTAATTCTTAAAATAGCTGGCAATTAAAAGGGAGAGGGGAGAAGGGGTTAGTAATGTGGGGAGCAGCCAAATCTTCCATTATTAAAAAATAAAAAATGCACCCAGGAAAACACAGCTGTAAGACAACTTTTACTTTAAAAGCATGTTATCTAAATAAATTCTAAATAATTTCTAAATAAATTCAGGGAGACTACACATTCTGAAAAATCTTCTAAAATAGCACAGTGGAAACATATCATTGCCCTCACTACTCCTGGGATTAATTTTGATTCTAAATTGGGCTCACAGTGAAAGTTCATGCCCATTCCTGAACAGCCAGGTGGACATTATGGCTTTTTGAGGAAGGGGAGAAGCATTTTGAGAAGAGGTTCTTGGAATCTTCCTGTGTTGTGTGTTTGGTTGCTATGTCCATTTTGTCTTTTATAGTATTTTTGCTTAAGCAATGGAAAATTGGAGGGTTTTGTATGGTTTTGTTCAGTAATTCACCTGTTTTGTAGATAATTCTAAAAACTGGCTTACTTTTTTTGTTGGCTCTTTGGATAACAGCCTAATGTGATTGTGATGATCACTTGTAATAAAATTAAGATAAAAACTTTAATTAAAGTCAGTCTTATTACAAATTCAGATACTGACTTATGTGAATGGTGTATCATGAGATCTAATTGATCTGTCTAAGTGGTTCAGAATCCTGAAACAAGAAATTAATCTTAAATACAAATAGCAAACAAAAACATGTAACTTCTTAACTAGCCTGTTAAATCACAATGTACTGGAATATCACACTGGCTATAAAAGACAGAATTCTTAGAACATGAGCCAAAACTGATATAGTACGAGTGAGTGAATATAACATCCGTACACATAGTTGCCAGTTTTTACCAGATTTCTAATGGCACTGTGAATTTGAAAATCCCTTTGTTAGGTACATGGTGTGTTGGTGTTGGAAGGTAGCATCAGCCAAACAAAATTCTAGACTTTGTGTAGTACTCTATTCCAATTACCTTCTCTTCTGCAATTTCACATCTTGTCTCTGTTTGCAGGAACTGCAATAAGGGCTTTTCCATATATTACTTCTGGCCATTATTGCTTGCTTTGTGGTGTTACATGGGGCATGTTCTGTTGAATATAATTTGGATTATATTTTGATTACATTTCCAGGGAGACTCGGCGAATGTTGGAAAGAATCGTTTATCAACCAGGGAATCCAGAAACCATAGTGTCAGTGGCACGCTGGTACCTCCTTCAACATTTGTATGCCAAAGATGATTGTGAATTAATAGATGTAAGACAATCCACATTATACAGAACTTCTATCTATTTAGATTTGATATCATACTTGCAGCTGGGAAGTGGAGTAGAAGGAGGCTGGGAAAGTGTTGATAGACCTGCTCTTGAGGTGCAAATGTACTTCAGTTTTTGAAATCAGCACGTTTGTTTGAATGTCTTCCATTCCTCCATGCAGTAATGAAAAATAAAAAGTAAAGTCTCTAGTCCAAACTTGCAAGAGTTCTACTGGTGACTCTTCACTAGACACGAGGACCATTTAATCAAAATTTTAGCAGTAAAAATGTTAATTCCCTCTAGCCTGGCAGGAACACATTGTGTCCCTGGTCCAAAAGATCTGAGCAGTAGAATGCTGTCCGCTATGAATTAAAGACTTAAGTCTGTAATGGTACATTATTTTCAGTACATGCTGCGTTAGTTTCTGTTGACAGTACTTCACTACATTTGCTCAAACTCACAAATCCCTGCAGCTCTTTCATGTCATGCAAGTAGGGTGTCATTCATTTTGGCTTATAATGAGAACTACTTTCCTTCTCAAATTCTGAATACACTCTCCTATCCTCAATGCTGGCACTGGTGATCAGGTCTTTTGCCCAGATTATCAGCTATTCCCTGGTAAAATGTTGAATCCAATATGAAGGTACATATAAAAAGGTGTGGACAAAAATCCATACCCAGACATGCAGGTGGATTAAAAAAAGCTAGATTTAATGAGTTCAGAAGATCCTGGTATGATCTTATTGCACTTGCTTCTGCAAAGTCATCTATAGTCTCTG
This sequence comes from Sitta carolinensis, assembly GCA_032173965.1. Lineage (NCBI taxonomy): Eukaryota > Metazoa > Chordata > Aves > Passeriformes > Sittidae > Sitta > Sitta carolinensis. The sequence continues at coordinate 63,991,187 of CM063313.1, forward strand.
CTGATGAGAATGATAATAATGACTGGAGATTTGCTTGGTTCTGCTTAATGGTTTTCCTTTTCAGTATGTATAATGTAATTGGGTTACAAGAGATATGCCAGAAGCTTATGAGTATTAGGTTGCTGTGGGACCTTTTTAAGGTTTTAATAGAAAAGCTCCAAATATGATGTGTGGAAAATAAATCAGGGAAGTGTGAATTTAACTAGGAGAGGAAAAAGGATGTGGCAGTTTTTTTAAAGCAGCTGCAGAGAACACTTCACTTTGGCAAATGGAGATTTATACAAAGGTAAGATTTTATACAAAGCAGGAGACAAGTGTGTGTCAGCAGAAAAACAGGTCTGCTTGTTTAATTGCCAGCAGGTAACTAGTTGTCAAAATAACCAATGATGCTTTTACTGAGGACTGGAAGTGATTACAGTCACTGTAGTGCAGAGTTTGTGTCTTTTAAACAAGTTGATGTGTAATGATGAATATTTCCTATCTGGGGATTATGGGTTAGATGATCTTGTAGAGAAACTGTCTAGCAGGAGTTAAAATACATTTCGGATTGCCGTAAAAACACTAACAGTAAAATCTTAAATTCTCAGGTCATTCTTTATTTTTCTCTGCAGGTGCTTATAGAAAATGCCAAAGCTAATGGAGATGTTAGAGTTTTGGAACTAAATGAGAAATTGTCAGCAAGTGCCTAGAATGGATTCTCCCAAGCAAAATACTCTTCTGTTCACCCAGTTGAATTTGCTCACCTTCCAGAAGCATATATAGTTTGGGCTATTTTGTTATGTCTGATTTATATTTTTCTGTTTCATCAACTGCAGCCTTGTCTTTAGTTTTGCTTTTTCTTGAACAAACTTAGCTTATTTTCACGTTTAGTTGCATACATAAAATCACATTTATTTTGAAAAGAAAATCCTGAAATCTGCTTTTGTTTACTCCCCCACTTAAACTTTGTTGCTATTCACAGTAGTGTATTTCCCCCTAGATGCACACAGAAATATACAATATTAACTCCACTGCCAGCTATGCGAGTTTTTCTTGGCACAGAATCTTAAGAGCAAAGTAGCAGCCAACTTCTGTCATCTCTAGAAACTCAGCTGCTGATTGCTTAATTGGATGAATCATAACAGCGGTTCTTAAGACATCATGTTATTTTGCTTTTATGTACATAAAATAAAAAATTAATAAAGCAATGATTCTGACCTGTGAAAGTTACCATGAGGATGTTCACTCTGTTGACAGGAGTCATGATAGCAGTCCATTTTCTGGTTTAAATCTTCTTAAAATTTCTGTCCAGCAAAGTCTTACAATGCCTTATATGATCCCATGTTATAGGCAGGAAAGGGCACTGCAAAGGCGTGCAGTGGGACAGCATTGAACATGCACTTGCTTTTGGAGCCATTTGTTCTGGGATTACAGAAAACAGGATGCTGAGTTGGAGTGCAAGTCACACACTGGTCTCTGGAGAGCGTGCTGCTGTCATTTTAACAGGAAAGCTCAAGCTCAGTGAGCTGCAGCTTCTAGTCTGTGGAGGTTAGACAAAACCTCTAAATAGCAAGAATCGTTCCTTATCTTTCATGCTTTCATTCTCTCACTTTCCTTAAAAAGATTTTCTTTAAATTTAGATTGATGATAGTTCCCTTCATAGCCTGCTGTCAAATAGTCTTCAACTATCAGTAACTGCAGATCTAAATGGAAATGCTGCAAAAGCCAGACATGTGACTCTCAGGAGTAGCTGTAACTTTTTTTAGCTTCCTGCTGTTAAAAACCTGGATAAATTCTTGCAGCCTATGGTTTGTATCCTTGGCATATGGTCCTGATATGTGTACCACCCACTCTAGTGGTGGAAAAGCTGTTGTCACCAGCCTCCTGGCAGCACAGTAAGCATCTGCCTGTCCCTGTTAATCCTTCTGTGTCACCGTTAGCCTAGACTTTGCTAGTACTGAGCCCTGAATGCCTTCTAGCATCTAGGACAACCGACAGGTGACAACAGCCCAGAGATGCCAGCTGAGTAACCATCAACTGTGAACATTCCATATTAGGAAAAAAAGTAGTAGTACGGTGTTTTTTCTCTTCAGAAGACCATGAGCTTAGTTTTACTGTGAACAGTGATGAACTCCTTGAATAAGATAATTATACTGCCCAAAGTTGTATTACATACATTATAGGAAAAAACTCTGCCACCTACTCAGTGAAAAGTGCTCAGGAAAGGTGAGTCTAAATTTTAAGTTTCTGTAAAAATCAGTAATGTGAGGTGAAAGTCTTGCTCTTTTAATTTTTAAACAATGTATAGCTGCTACAAAGTTGGCCCATTTTAGCAAGTCTGCTGTAACACTGGCAGAACTTGTAAATTCATGCAGGTTGGGGCAACCATGTATTTTATGTAATGCAGAGCACAACGAAATACAAAGACCTAAGTATCACTGATTTGGGGAATTGAGAATTTTTTATGGATTTCACTGCCTAGGAAGTCATACTGTCAGGTGCTCCTGCTGTAAAGGCGGGGGGAAATAAACATTGTCCAACTATAAGATATTATGTTGGCTTATACTGAAGACAGAATGGAATGAGATCTAATGAATTGAAGGTAGAACTTTTTGTGGACTTTTTTTAACCCCACGATGGTTCTCACTAGAGAGAGCACCTCCAAGACTCAGCAAGGCTTGCTCTTGGTGGTCACTGTTCTAGGACATCGCTTGGATAGCATTTTTTTCATGTTTTTCTGAATTTTCTGGTTTTCAAGTTTCATCTTTGTGTTCCATATTTGTTTGAGCAGCTCCAGAGATTCATGAATAGACTGAAATTCTGTAAAAGAATAGGAACAATTAAATAGTGGTTCCTTTCAACACATCAAAAGTAGATTCTTTGTCTCTGCAAAGATTTCTGACCGATGTTTAATACAAATCACATTAAATCCAGTCTATCCCATTATTTTTTTGAATAGCATGAAAGCACAATAGCAGCTTGAGTTGCAAGCTCCTCATTATTGGGAGTTGTCTTCCAATACATTGGACAATACCAAGTGTGATTACAGCCGTGATTGACCTCAGGCATGTGACTTGGCAGAAAGAAGACACTGTCTGTCTTTTAAAAAGTGGGATTGCTTGCTTTTAAGGCTATTTTTTTTAATTGGGCATTGGGAATTTTTTGTTGGTTTGGTTTTTTTTCACGACTGCAGTCAAAAACTGTTTTCCGTCAGATGCTGATACTGTTGCTCTGCAGTTTGCCTATGAGATAGCAGAGTTGGTGCTGTGTGTTTCCCAGGGTTGTAGGAACTGGAAATACAGTAAATAATTTTATTCCTCATATGAGATGGACACTGTTTTGTTGTGCAATTCTGGGAGAATGGGAGCTCAGCTTTACCAGCTATTTGTGCTGTGTACAAGGGTATAAAAGGGAGAGATAGGAGCGTGCAGGCACAGTTTTTTCCAAAACAGAGCTACAGAGCACCCGATACACATTTTTTGCACCACTGTACAGTCAAATACTGTCAATAAAGAGCAAAGCATTGTAGAATTGTAAGCTGCTGTTACCTCGCTGATTGCAATAACCTTCAAATTACAGTCAAGTAATTCTTTGTTTGTTCAGCTTCTCACATAGGTGTAAACTTCTTAGGAACTAAGAATTGAGCTCCTTCTATTTTTTTACTTAAAGTGCTTATTGTAACGTGGCTGTCAGTTACATGTTTTTCTTTCTGGAACAGCTCTTTAATATGAATTCATTTTGTCACTGCTGCAGTCTAGTTAGAGTTCAATGGAATTGCTTCATAGCACTTAGAATTTTAAAAATTCCAGACACATCTCTGATTTCCAGGATGCCAATCTGTGCTGAAGCACCAACAGCTGCTGAAAAAGTCAAGAGGCTGCCTCTGTCCCTTTCAAGCTGCTCTGCACATCTTCAACAGCCTCCTTTCCCACTGTTGCAGGGTCAGCTCTGCCAGAGGACTGTCAAGGGAAAGCAGTCCTTGGACTTGAGTTTGAACACAAGCATGGCCAAAGTTTCGTATAAACAGATCTCTTCTGTCCTTATTTTCCATAGGCTTATTTTCAACTTCTTTGAAGTAAAGAACTCTCACAGCATCAAGATCTTTTACTCTGAAATTTCTTAGCCACGACTTTCTTTGAGAGCAATCCTGTTCACCTTCAGAAGGTCTTGTAGACGGCTAAGCCTTGAGCTGTTAAGCCTGACAAGCTGCACAAAGACTTCAACTGTCAGAGAGCTTAGTTTACTACAGCCTTGGGGCTGGGCTTATGGGTAGGTTGTAGATAATGAGGAATTGGAGGTGAAGTAAAGAGCTGGAGCACTTGATCATAGACAACCTTGAAGATGAGCAACCATACACTCAGGTTTCAGTTGAGAACATGTAAGATGTGAAATACATGAGTAGTGATTTCCAGGCTTCTTTGGAGAAGAAATGTTCCTTTGGAGAGAGGGCAAAGTGATTTCTTTGTATAACCTGCTACATCCACTGTGTTTCCACCATCAGCTGCAAATGGGAGGGTATTACTATGGATTAGGTTTGAGTCACAGAACAGATTACAACGGGTGAAATCTTCCTCATGAAGACCATGTACTCAGTAAAAAGAGACTCAGAAGAAAGAGACATGAGACTCAGGAGAAACTCTTTGTAATTGCTGTGAACAGCCAGAATCCTCTGGTGAAGTGGCTCGTGCTTTGTGAGATACATCACGGCAACTGTCCCCATAAGAAGCAGCTGCCATGTAACAGCAATAACATCTGACTGCTTCCCTCTTCATTTACACAATGCATGCTCTAAGTTGGGTAGCTGCAGTTCATCCAGTTTCCTCTTTCTCCAGCTACCGTTGGTGGTGAATGGGGTGTAAAGTATTGAAATCACACAAAACCATTAGATATGATCACAGCAGCAGGATCTATACAAGTGAGAATGACTGCTCTCCCTATATGAAGGTTAGGGAACTTCCTAAAAAAAAAAAAAAAAAAAAGGTGCTCTAAAAAAAGCTGGAAAGCAGATTGTGATTGCCTTTAAATGGAAGATCATTACCCCAAAACTCTTTTGCAAAAGTCATGGTGGCTGTTTGCAAAGACAGGTGGGCTAAACTGAGACACCTCTGTGTGTGGGGTTTTTGAGGGAGACAGAGTCATTTTGGTATCTTTTTGTTTTTGTTGGAAAGTGTTTTCTGCAGCAGCAGCAGGTAACGGTAGAAATACCTTTTTTAAATAAATCGAATTAAATCCCATTCTCACATGATATCTATTCATTTTGCACATCCTCCAGCTCTTTCCTGATCTGTCATTTAAAACTGGCAATTTTTGCATGCAGTTTTTTAAATCATTTTTCATCTGATACAACTGCTTTTCATATTTCTGTGGTTTATCAATTTTTTCTAGTTTTAGTGATGGAATTACCAGCTTCTCTTCTGCTCTTTTTTCTGCTCTTTCCTTTAAATACATGACAGAAGTTCATGCACACATTAACCTGTCTTATGCTACCCATATGTTGAGTGGGTCTTGCTTTCTAATCCCATGTGTGACAGCTCTCCATAAAATACAAGAGGTCTGGTACCCCAGAGAACATGTCAATCCTCTTTTCCACAATGAACCTAGTAAACCAGGAAATTTCATTTCCTGGCTGGGCCAGGACAAAGGTGCTTTTTCATATTTATTTATTTATTCATTTAAATCCAGTGATTTGATCTCATACAGTGCAGTGTGAGACTATGAACATAAACAACACTTTTCAAGTTGCTTTCATGAGGCAATCTCAAGCCCAAGCTTTCCAACCAAAGAAGTGCAATGCAGTCTTGTAAATCCAGCTCAGCTGCTGGCACAGGTAATGAGCTGAGTCCTGTAAGAGCTGTCTATCTGAGGAATGGCAAGCTGCCCCTCCCACTGCTGAGCAAATATAGCTCTTGGAAGCAATTTCCCCTCATTGCTATGCTCAAACCTGAGCTGCCCTGTTGTCCACCCCTTGGTCTTCGGGTTGCACCGAGTCCTCTGGTCAACTCCAAATCTTGTCAATATGGTCAAAATCCACTGACCTTCAACACAAGGGAGTCCCTTGCCTCTGCCTCCCAGGGAAGGTGTTTGCAAACCTGGCAGAATTGTGGTGTTTGGAACACACTCTGAGTTTACAAGCACTGCTGCGAGGCACAGGTGGCTGATAGAGTGAGTCATTTCCATGAGTAACTGAGCTGCTGCCCTGTGCTCCCAGGATAGCTCCATCACCCATGGACAGCCTGCCAGATCCATCGTCCCGCGGGATGGCATTCTTTCTCAGACTGATGTGCAATGCATTGCTGAAAACAGCTGCCAGAGCAGAATCTGCTGAGCAGAACTGCCCTCCTGGTGCAGGCTTAAGCTCATCACCTGCATTTCTCTAGCACCCATGCTGAGGTTTCCTTCCACTCCCAGGGCCTGAGCCGTGCTTCCACTGAAGTGACATGCAAAGGAGCAACGTACATGCCTCTGTGTACATGTATCATGTGTACACACAAAAATTCATTCCTCATTCAACTTATTTAAAAAGGGCTTTGAAAGATCAAACTCCTGTTAACGCTGTAATTTTTTGTCTGTTTTAGGGGACAGTAACCACATTTTTGGTGTGTTTTCTGCAAAATAATCACAAGATCTGTTAGTGGAGGAAGGAAATTCAAATTATAGCTTTGACATACCAACTGAGAAGTCAGAAACATGTTTAATATCTTCCTGGCTGCACTAAGTGTTGGTTGTGTTGAGTACAAGAGATTATCATCAGGCAGAATAAATGGAGGTTAAAGTCCAAGAGCGTAATAGTTCTAAGCAATTTCTGAATCTGATTTTGATCTGCAGCCTTCATCCTGATGCTAAGATATGGTGATCGTGCTTTAATAGCTTTTGAATTCTGAAGTGGAATTAACTGTACATGGCAAAGGAAGAGAAGATTTAAAAGCTGTGAAGGAATTAATTGAAAGGCTTGGTCCTGTGCCAAGCACTAACTGCTGCTGTGGAATAGAAGCATGCCATATTACTACTGAGCACATGATGGTGAGGGTTTCTTTAAGTTTAAAACATGGAACAGACAATCTCCTCCTTTTCTGAGCTTGTCAATGGATGATACTGGATGGTTCCCTGTAATGGCACCTGTGCTCACCTTGGGACAGGAAAACACCATGGCTGAGTACATCAGGGTTACACAGACGTAAAATGGTGCCATAATCCAGGATGACTTCCTTTCCCAGGATGGCGAGAGCTCTGTGTGATCTCTGTATTTGGAAACAAAACTCCCTTGGGATGAGGCTCAGGCCCTGACTTTGCCATTGGCCCTGCTTGAGCAGGGGGTAGAACCTTAGCTTGCAGATTTCCCTTCCAAAATTAATCTCTGATTATATTCTGATATAACTCACTGTTTTGCTGGCTGTGTCCTAAGGCACCTGGTTTTGTGTTGGATCTCAGGTTCTCTGTGCATGATTTGATATCTCCTGGAACAGAGTGACAGGAGTGTTGCTGCTCACTCCTGCTCCTGGCATGCCTGGAGGCCACCCCAGTGTAGTGGGATGTCATCCTGGACAGTCTTACCAGGCTCTTCTTTACCAAGATAAGCAGCCTGTGCTTGATTTTCCTGAGACCATGTCACCAGTGCTTCTGTACATATCTGGTGAAAGACTAGCTGATCCCTGAGGTCATTTAGACTGTCAGACTGTAGTCTTGAGTCACTTGAGTAAATTTTTTAAATTACTCCAAATGTCCTCAATAGCTTCCTAGCAACTCCTAAATTTATTTTTTTCATCGGTCCTTATCTTGGAGGTCATACCTACATGCTGAAATATGATTTCTTCAGTGCGTCTACTTTACGAAAATATCTGAGGGTGAAAAGTGTTAATTTCACATTTGAATTAACTCTGAAGAAACTACACCATCCCATTTAACATGGACTGCATTGCTGGGCATCAGTGAGTGCAAATCACTCACAGTTTGAAAATTAAGTTTATAAGGATAAAAAATGCTTGGAAGCAAAACAAAAAAAGAATGCAGAGTTGCCTTTAAGGCAGCATTTGGACAGACATGAAAGCCCACACAAAGGCATTAAAGCAGGTAACATCTGAAGACAGCAAGTATCACAAAAGTTTTAATGTGTTAATTTCTAACCCATGCTTACTATCAAGCAATAATCATTTGCAATATGTTTGGGCCTCAGTTAGGATAAAAAGCCTGCTTGCTTCCAGCCCTTCTAATATTTAATACTACTTTTCAAAAGTGAAGTGTTTTATACAGAGAGTGAATGATAACAGCTCTGCATCAGTCTCAAGAAGTGATAATTACTGTAAATGTGGTAAAAAACCTTAGCAGTAGCAAAATCTATCCAATTTGAGTGTTATTTCAGTTTACTATAGGCAGTATGTTTTCAAAATCATAGAATCATAGAATGGTTTGGGTTGGAAGGGGCCTTAGAGATCATCTTGTTCCAACCCCTCCCCTATGTCTTGGGGCACTTCCACTAGACCAGCCTGCTCCAAGCCCTGTCCAACCTGGTTTCAGCAGTTCCAGGGAAGGTTATCCACAGCTTCTCTAAGCAGTCCTTTCCAGTGCTTTACCACCCTCACAATAAACAATTTCTTCCTAACTTATAAAAGAGGTCTCACCTCTTACATTCAAACAGTTCCCCTACAGAAGCAGTCTGTTAAGTCAGTTTATCACTATTAGTAATTTAAGTAGTTCTAAGATTTAATTTTTCAAGAATGAAATAATTACTGCAGTTTTTGTTATTTTTAATTTAAATCAAGCACCTGAGGTTGGAAAGTTTGCTTTCTGAAGCACTAATCTTTGTTCAAAAGAAAATAAAACGATGCTGTGATAGTGTGTTGGTGATGCAGAGGCGTATCCAACCTCAGCAAGGGAAGGAGATGTCTACAGGCACTGTTTATTACACAAGTAATATCAAACAACCTCTGTCTTCCAGTCCGGCCCTTTTTTTAATTGCAAAAATTAACCTTGTTCTAACCAGAACCAGGGCACTGGAATAAGGTGAATAATTTATACATAAATGAGAATCAATGGTCAGCATTGTTCAAAGGCTCAAAACCAAACCCTGTCAGCTGGCATCTGATTTTACTTCAGAGATAAGCATCCGCTCTTCTGCAAAGGGTCAAAGGTCTGAGAAAGGATCAGTTACCATGAAATCCTGCAAGATGTTTAAAATTCATCTGGATTTCAGTAACAATATATGCTTGTGCATTTACAGCACAACTGCAGGCTGCAGTCAAAGATGACTGGGTCTCAGACAGCTGTGCATTGATTGAAGAGGTAGCTGGGCTTTAAAACTGATTTTGATTTGTCAAGTTTTATGCAGAAGATCCGATCAGTCTGTTTCAGAAGTTAAATTTTATTTCAGTTCTATAAAAAGAGCACATAAATCTTGTAGACTTCTAAAGCAGCAGTGTAAGAGGAGACAGACTCCCAAAAGGACAATGATTTTTATTTAAATTTTATGTTAACTTAAAAATATCTTAATATTTAGTAAATAAATGCTTTGTATTTTATTTTAAATACGCAATTCCAACTCATCTTAGTGTCTACAAAACCTCCTCTCTTCAAGATTCCTATTTCTGATCACAAATTTAGTAGGGTCTCATTAGCTTTTGACAAGCTCAGCTTTTACTTCTATTCAGTTTCCAGTTTCTTTTCTGAGATTGTTCTTCCCTCCTATATTGGTGACATTTCTTGTCCCTTTCACATCATCTCAATCTCTATCATCAGGGAGGCTCTCTGCCTCTCTGTTTCTTTTCTTCTCCTAGCTTTAATTCATTGACAACTTTAGCCTGTTATTTCCTCATTCACCTGTATTCGTTTTCCTTTCTCTTGATGAGAATTTTTTCTGTTAAAGTCCTAGTCTATTTTTACTACTGAATAGAACTCAGATTAAGTCTTACTTAAAATAAGTCTTTACTCTGTTGCTTTACCATTTTAAGGGGTGGAAGCCTTTGAAATATTGTTAGTGAAGGATTGCTATAATCAGATTTTTAATTTTTCATCACTAGGGCTGCTATTCAGCACTTAACTGTTTTTCATTGTTCTGGATATGGGTGCCAGATACTTTTGTTCATTGCATCCTTCCCTGGAGCTCCCTCCTCTGTCTAAACCTTCTCAAACTTAACATCTCACCCCAAAAGTATTTCTGTATCTAAAATAGCAAAAATACTCTAGGTAAATGATAAACAAATCAATCACAAAACTGTAGGCACATGAGGTTGTGCATCCACTCTAACTAAGGTGTGCCCACCTTTCTTCATCAGCTGTACCCCTGTCCCAGGCAGCTGTCTCAGAAGAGGGTAGATGTGTAAATTCATAAAGGTTTTTTTCTTTTGTACATTAGGCAAGTCACAAATTAGCCACAACTATAATGGTAAAAAGAACCTTTGTATTTTATGCCTTTCTCTAAAGGATGGAAAGTTAATTGGTTTACACCGTTTTTACAGATGGCATTTAGTACCTCACCATGTTAATTAGCTTGTGGGACAACACACTTTCATTTTGTGTTTTCATTATTTTATGGCATAGATCTTCATTAACTTTCTCTTAGTGTTTCAAATGGATGTTGATTAACAGGTTTGTTCTGCTGTTTCATGGCAGCCTGTTCATCACGTTAAAGTTCATCAGAGTGAGTTACTAAAATGAAAAACTCTCCATCATTGCTGACAGCCTAAACAGATCAGCTTTTTGTCATCTCCTGATGATGCATAGACACTGTGGTACACCTCTAAAGTGCATAGATGAAGCAAATGGAAGTTAACTAGAAGATAAGAGGGGCAAAGGCCAGAAATTAAATCAAAAGGAACTACTGATTTCAAAAACATGGGACCAGGATCACTGCTCCCCTAGGAAACCCAAGGCAAGAGCTGCAAGACTTCACAAGCAGCACGCAACGTAAGAAAGAGGAAGATTAATGGAGTAGACATTCAGTTACAAGAGAATGTTCTATGCTGGGAATACTTAGAAATTGAGGGTTTGAAGAGAGGATATGAAGAGCCTGAGAACAAGGTTTTCAGCATGGGGTTAATGTAACTACATCCAAGTCACTGAGGAGCTGGAGGAGTGAGAGTCCTGCCTGAGGACCCACAGATGTGGCAAGCTTTGCAAAGGCCCTCAAGTGTCTTTGAAGTGCCTCAAGGCTTGATGCACCTCAAGACTTCATGCCTGCTCAGATCTCATTTTGCCTTCATGGGCATCATTATTGTGTGGAAAGTGGTTAAATGCATTGAGGAAGAGAATGGGGATGCTTGGGATTTGCATAGATGTTACTCTAATTTGTTTTTTCCCAGAGGAGACATTCTACAGCTTACAGTGAGGTCATGATTTTCCAGCTATAGAAAACTGAGTCTGAGGAGCATGCCAGCACCAGTGCAGATGGACTGGGAATTGTACAGAAAGTACAAGCTTTGAATATTGATTAAAAAGTATAAGAAAATAAAAGCCTCTGATGATTATATAAAAGCATTTAATTAGAGATGAAAGTATAGCTACCCGCTACATATTTCGAAGACCTTTATCATTTAAAGTCATGGTAGGAACAGTGTATATTGGACTCCCATACTTCCCAAAGTATTGCATTTTATGAGGGGTTGAACAACCTCACAGGTGCACACCACGGCTTTTGATTGTGTAGTATTACGTTGGACCTGTTCCCTGAGCAACGAAAACGTCCATGAGATAAACTAATACAGTTGTAACCATCTGTGGATTGCTTATTCATTTGTTAGTTCATTTATTCTTCTCTCAGTGTGCCTGAAAAAAATGAATCTGTATTTATCAGAAGTGTGGCTTTTTAAAAATTTATTATCTAATTCTTGTTACTGTAATACATATTCCCATGCCAAAAGAAATTCTTATTAAGAGGTAGAATGCAAATTAAATATATATTTCATTCAATGGGAATGCCAGTGTAGCTAAGATGTTGAAGGCTGTTTTCTAAGAGCACTGCTACTTGACACATAAATATTTACATAGTATAAAAATCTACTCAGAAGATCCAAACATTAAAAAAAGCACCACAGTCAACAAGTATCCATCTATTTTTCAAGGAAAGAGACAGAAAAAGAGTAGACACAATTTGAATTAAGAACCAATCCACATTAATCTTTTATACATGACGAAATACAGGAGAATATATCATCTGCTGTGAGAAAAAGCAGTGACTCCTTTAAAGTTTATTTATTCCCAAATAGTATTGGATTAAGGTTGGGCTACAAATAAAGAGGAAATCTGTCATTACAATTTTGCATTTGGGAAGTTTCATCTAATTCAATACATGTAAATTACATAAACATGAGCATTTGTCTCCAGTCACTCTGTACTGTTCTGAATGTACATAGCAATTTTAAAGCCCAAAACTCAAGAACAGGAAAATGTGAAAAATTAATGATGTAGTGGCAGTCCACTGTCAGTTCTGGTTCGTATCTCAACCACAATGCTGGGGGCAGGTAGGCAGTTAAAGCCTGGTATTTCCCAAGGGGAACTTCAGCAGCAAGAAAAACAAGAAAGCACTTACGAACCCTGAATCACATCAAACTTCACTATGCCTTAGCTTAATGTCAATCATTCACATAAAGCTTTATTATAATATTGCTGTTGGAATGTCATTGAAGTTGCAGGTCTGACAGTGCAATTCCAGTGGCCTTTAATGAAGATTTCCTTTAATGTCGTTTTCCTTTTTAAAAAAGAAAAAGGGCTAAGGACTTTATTTTCAGCATCATAAGATGATTACTTTGGTGCCTTCATTGTAGATTTTTGCCTTCAGTATTGTTCTAAGATCCCCCATTTCAGATGTGTGAAACACTAACCAGTGCACCTAATATATGGACAAAGAAGAAAGAGGAAGAGGGGACCTCATAACTTGTTGTGGCCTTTTATGAGTGCTCAGACCTGTGTTTCTTCTGTGTGGGTTGGGTTTTTTCTTCTTTATGAAGTAGGGGTGTGTTGTCCCTGAAAATAAGCTTTCTGATTTGTTTTAGTATAGTGGAGTCAGTTCTCATGAATTGTAAGATAAACAAGGATCATGTTTACATTCCTTTGTAAAAGATATCACCTGATGGACTTCTCAAGTGACCAGTGGAGATGGAGAGGTGGGAACTTCTCTGTCCAATCTCTGATCACTATCCAGAAACTTATAGATACGAGGTCAACAATAAACTAAGATCTTCTTCCTTTCTTCTTCTCTGCCTGAACACCTGTTGTGTGTGTTACTGTGTGTTTCTATCTGCGTCACAGTAACAAGGTGGACTGGTCAATTTACCCACAATTACCCTGTTGCCCTGCTTTCCCAAATTTCTTTTCTTTCCTCTGCTATAGAGCAGTATGCCAGCACAGAAGATGGGATCAGGCTCCAGCACAGATGATGAAGAGAAGCATCACACCTAGGAAAACACTGGAGAAAGAGGTAATGGCTTTCCTAAAAGCATATTGCCTAGGGAGTCTGTCATCCTGAAGTTAAAACTTCAGGAGACTCCTGCAGGATCATCTACTTTGTTCTAATGCAAATCAACCACAGAGATAAAATGCCCCCACATCTTTCTCTGGCAATTTTGGATATGTTTGCATCAGTTTCTCATCTTGGATTAACTGTATCTCTCTGCAGTAGTCTGGAATCCTTTGGTACACTATGATTTTTTTCCTTGCTGTCCTGGTAATTATACACCAAAAGAAAGACATCTTTGGATTCATATTTTTTCTATAAATTGTGCACAGATACTTAAGCAGCAATTTTCCCAATCCTGCCATTGCATTCCTGGCTCTTTTTTACACTACGTAATTTTCTTAATTTCAGAAAGGGGATGCTGGGCTTGGTACACTATTCTGGTATCAATCTCTGTGCCGTACAAAGAGTGTTTTTAACTCCCTGTTTCTCTGTGGTTCTCTTGCTCAAGGTCATACTCCTGGCATTTCTGATGCTGCACCACTGCAAATGTACATACTACGTTACTTAGTTATTTACCTGCTGTACTCCCCAAACTTTTCAGAGGACACTCAGTCATGAATTGTTTGGAATCTAAAGTTTTGGGGTTTTCTTTTCAGACCATATTAACAATATTTCTGGTAATTATTATTGCCTTGCTCTTACTTGATCTATTTTTGTGTTATCTGTACATGCCAACTGCAGAGTTTTTTATTAAAAGTGTGTAACTGGCCTCCAGAGGCTGAAAAAACAAAAAACAAAAAAAAACCAAAACCAACAAAAGCCCAAGCAAAACCAAGAAAAAAAAAAAAACAACCAAGCTACTTCAACAAGATTTCTTCCTTAAATTGCTTTTTCTGATATATCCATTCATATAATTGTTGATCTATGTGCTCTCTTATGCAGCACAGTTCCACTTTGTCTTTCATTTTGAATTATAGTATTTGTGTTACAAAGTTCCCCGTGGAAGTCCACAATATTAAACACATGTAATTACATGTATCAATGAAAATTTATAATATCACCAAAGGAATAACTCAAATGAATGAACTACTTTTCAAAACAAAAAGTACAGATTTTCTTGGAAAAACTGGGGAGCTATAAGTAGGAAGAAATAACTACTTTAGATGAACTGCAGACAAGCTGGAAAAGAAATTCACCAAAATTTCAAGTGTGTGATGAAGAATAAGACAGAAAAATATAGGGGGTTTTTCCTGGCTTAAAATTTTTTTCTAACACGGCGATTGTGAAAGTTCATATCTGTTACTAAAATGGAGATACAAAATGAGTGTGAAATACATTTATGGTACTCTGAATCATCTCTGCACCAATGGGCTAGCAGAAATTAAAATGAGCATACTAGGGTAACCCAAATTGTTGCTGTAGTACATATCCATCTATGCCCAAAAATTATTACTTCCTCTTTAATGCCCGGGACGGACCTGGAAATGGAATTGCAAGACTAGGAGGTTTGCCATGGTTTTTTTAGAAGATCAAAGCACCAGAGGCTAGGCAAGCTCTCTCCGCTTTGTTCTTTTTTTTTTTTTTTTTTTTTTTAATCTTTCTTTACTCTCTTGCATCTTGTACTGTCTCAAGGCAAATTCCACAAGTGCTTGCCTGCAGCTGCAGCACCACTGGGCCAGGTGGCTTCACTCCAGGCCTGATTGCTCCAGGTTGAGGAGTCTTGGTGGCTGTGCCTTGCCTTGCCCTGCCTTACATTGCCTTGCCTGCCCTGCCCTGCCCTGCCTTGCCTTCTGTTGTGGTGTGTTTGTTTCAGTTTCCTAGTTTTTATATTGTTAGGTTATTTACAGTTCAATTGTTGTTTGGCACTTTCCAATGTAACCCCATGTTTTTCCCAAGTCGGTCTATCCCTACTGTTGTAAATAGTTAACCCTTAAATAGTAAACCCTGCCCTTTGTTCCAGCTCCTTCCCTGTCAGTCAGTGTTTTCCTGCCCAGCTCCTTCCCGTCAATCACAGTTGTCCCATCCCCTGTCAATCCTCCCTCCAGCCTATCCCTTCACATTCCTTCCCTTGGGGTATCACTCAAACCTTGACACCCCATTGGCCCACGTGACCCTAGTCTCTCCCCTGTACTCCCCCACTGGTTCATGATGTTGTCAATCCCACTTTGTATTCCTCCTCTCTCCCTACCTTATTGATTGTATATTTGTGTCTGCCCCTAGGATCCTCCCCCTATAAAACCCCCTGCACGCCCCAGTTCTGTGTCGCTTCGTCCCTGACCCTCTCCAAGTAGATAAACCTTTGGGAATCATACACGCGACCCCTCTCTGGTTTTTGCTCTAATCCTCGACACCTTTCCCACCTTGGTGCTACAGAGAGCAGTCTTGCTGCCAGGGGATCCAGCAGCTACAGCCTTATCTCTACCTGGGGCTATTCCAGACCAGGAGAGACCACTCTCAGCATGGTCCGAGACCAGGGCTGGCTGGGAAACGCTCTCGAGCACTGTGTCAGCCTTCCCTGCCTTGCCCTGCTTGCCCTGCCTTGTTTTGCCTGCCTTGCCTTGCCTGCCCTGCCCTGCTTTGCCTTGCCTTGCCTTGCTTCCCCTGCCCTGTCCTGCCTTGCCTTCCCTGCCCTGCTGCCTCTGGCCACAAGGAAGATGAAGCCCCTCCATTAGTTCCAGCCACTGATTGAGTGCCAGCTGCTGGAGCATGCCGGCCTGCCTTTCTCAACAGAAGAGGTGTTGTTCTGAGGGATAAGCAGTAAAGAGGGGGAGGAAGGCTGAAGCCGCTTTCCCTTTTTCCCCTTACATGAGGTTGCCCATGGCAGCAAGTTAACTCCCTTGGGAAGGGTGGGAGTTTCCATGCTGTTCTGGGTTTCTCTTTGCTCCTGAGGAGTTTGTCAGATCTAGAGATTTTGTACCTAGTGATTATTCACTTTTTTTTTCCAGTTCCTGCTTTGCTTGTTAGTAAACTGTTGGGTTTTTTTCCCTTATTTCTGGTCGTACTAATTTACTCCTTATTGGTGGAAGGGGATTGGTTGAAACTAAGGGGAGGTTACTCATTTTAGAGTGTCCACCGTTTAAACTGTCTTAAACCAAGACAGATTGTCATTCTTCCACATAGATCTCCAGTACTAGATGTACTTATGGTCAGACTTTGAACTGCCAAATTAGTTTCTATAATGGCACAATCCCGTGTTCTTGTTTGCATCTCAAAATTAACATTTCAAAATAGGACTCAAAGCACCATTTATGGAAGCAGGTCATAGAATCATAGAATCACACAAAAAAATGGCTTGGAAAGGACCTTAAAGGTTGTCTTATTCCAGCCTGGGAGACATTCCACTAGACCATGCTAAGTTCATCTAGTCTGGCTTTGAACAGATGGGCATCTACAACTTCTCTGGACAACCTGTTTCAGTGCCTCAGCTTGTTTTTCTTTCTTGGGGAAAGTAATTGCATTTTTTCCTCAAAAATCTATATCTGCACAAATAATACAATTTGTCAAGTCAAACAAGTCAATTTTCCCTTTAGAAACACACTTTAGGTTGAAAAGTGTGCAAGAAATTAGGAAATGCAAAAATTGGGAAATTAATTTTATTCTCCTCCTTAAACACCTGCAGTACAGCACAGCCCTTAAAGAATAGCACACTTCTTTGGCTCCCTTCTGCCAGGGAACACAGGTGTTTCCTAGGAGGAGGTCAATGGCTAAGTGGAGAAGGCATTTGCAGGAAGGCATGCCCTTAACACACACAGTTCTGTGCAGGGCAGTGTTTGGTTCCAGCAAAAGCATGGACCTACTGTCAAAGTGCTGCACAGATACACCCTGCCAGCCCTGAACGAGGATGCAGGCCAGCAGAAGTAGCTCTTTAACATCTTGTTCTACTCTTACCATTCAGTATTTTTGTCGTGATATGTGATTCATTGCAGTTCTAAAAGTCTGATCTAAAGATGGAAGGAGTAGGCTTGTCTGAAGTGACTCATCCTGAAGGTATCTGAATAGGTCACAAATATTAATTTACAGAAACCCTTGTGCAGTCTCTACAACCTTTAAGAGACACAGAGAAGAGCCAGGGATTGTTTTTTTAAAATCTGATTTTACTTGCCAGGCTGAAAAGAGAGGCCTGGGGCTGATTTTTCAGTGTAATTCAGCACTACACAACATTCATCTGGTCAAAGTGCAGCTCTAACCCCTTTAAAAATAAGTAACTTATTGTGTAAAATGCAGTTTCTTTTATTGGCTTTTTAGTTGAACTGTTCCTCACTGAGTGGATTTTATTTTTTTAATAATATAGAAAAGGAAAAATATGAAGAAAATTTTCAACTGTCAATGCCTAAAGTTTGCAAGAATTGTTGCTGATGGGTTTGTTCATCCCACAGGCTTGTACCACTACTGGAGCTCTGGGAGAACACAGGGTCAGTCCTGCTGGGTTATGTCATAGTTGTGCCAGTCACACTTCTTCAGCAAAGGGAGACAATTCAGCATCCACCAAAACTGGGGCACAGGTGATGGAGAAAACTTTAGTAACACTGAAAAAAAAGGTAATTAAAAATTAAATAGGAATATGAACCTATTCCTCACCTCCTTGCACACAGAATACAGACAACCAAAATACTGAGTATACGGGACATTCCCATTTTTGTTCTGCATCAGAAAATAACATTCTCAAAGTGTGGAATGCACCACACAACAAAAGTGTATTTTTGGCAGCGTATTTAACACTGATGCAAGCCTGATGCCACAAGTCCACGAAGACAGAGGCACCAATCCCTTGCTGTAAAAGCAGTACAAGATACAGTCAGCCATTAGAATGGAAAGCAGCTGCCTTGTGTTTATTGAAGGAAATCAACAGTCTCCTTCTCCATCCTGTTCCCTGGACTCCTGGCAGCACTGCTGTCCTGGAGCTCACCTGCTGCTCCTGGTTGAGTCACCCTAAGTATGTGTGCAGATTCTCAACTGAAACACCATTATCTTGTGTGTGTTGTCAGAACTGATAACAGGTACATCTCTCCTCTTCTCCAGGACTTTAGTGGAAATATTTTTCTTTTGCAGTTTGCAATTCTTTCCTGGCATGATGAAGGATGTCTTATCAAAGGCCTGATCTTTAAGATCCTTTCCATCTACAACCATTCTATGATTTTCCACTTGGCACTGGTTCCTTTGATGTCCCTGATGCAGTGACAACTGGGACATTTCTCTGCCTGTCAGAGAAGTGTCTTCAGTCAGGCTCAGTTTCAGTTAGTGACAACAGCAAGCCAACATTTTCTCTAACATAGCTGTTTTTGAAGAATATTCTTCCTGCTTTGGGGAAGATTTAGAGTCTAAATGAATCAGATTCCTTATGGAACCTTTCTTTTTATGTTAATGCTTGAGAAATCAACATTGCTCAACCAGCCTGATTTGTCACATGCCAAAAGCAATTCTCCAAATCTCCACTAATTCTTTAGAGGCTTCAACATGTTCTCACTTCACTGTTCTGTGCTATCAATGCTTTACCCTTATCAAGTTTCCACAACCATAATACACTAGGCAAACATGCACCTGAGATTAGGTCCTAGAGAAGAGTAATTTAAAACCAAGGGAAAAGATTACCTTTAGATGCTTACAGCATATTTCTAGCAAAGCTGTGTTGCAGATCTGGATGGTGTTAGAGGAACGGGATAGTTTAAAATAAGTAAATGATTTTATAGCATTTCTTACTACCATACTATCAAAGTCTTGAGAAAAAAAAATCAACATGAAATTAGCATAGAACCTAATTTTAATTAAAAAAAAAATTCAAAACTGAAGGCGAATAGAATCTTTAAACTAAAACACTACCAAGGGTCATTAATCTGTTTTTTATTTCATATTACTTTTTTTTCCTTTAGTTCCCTAGTCCCCTTCCCTCTGTTTTCATAAGTAACTGCAAATGCTACTATATAAGAAAAAAATCAGAATTTAACTGCAACGTAGTGTCCATGGTGAGAACTTTGCTGCTGCTGAAGCCAGTCTTAGTGCTGGATGGACCATGGGCTAGAGCTGCACCACTAGAGCAAGGGAAATTCAGTTTGTGTTGGTTCAATATCCTAGCTGGGCTTTTAAACAATGCTTGGAATCTGGTTTTTCAGCAGCTGGGCTGTGGGAACCCAGGACATCCCATCACAAGAATTTAAGTAGAGTGATAGTTAATTTATCATGGGGTGAAAATGTAGAATTTTTGAGTTTTAGAATGGAGTTCAGGGGACAAAGATGCAGGAATTCAGGGCATATCCCTGCCCTTCTTCTTCATCTTTTGCCCTCCATCTTCTGCTGTGATGGTGGCAGTTTTTAATTGGTTTAGAGTAGAGGCACACTGTTCAACACAGTTGATAGGTATTGGAGAATTATTGTAAATAAGGCTTATGTAGTTTTTAGTATAAAAGATAACACCGCCCAAAGGGTGGTCAGTTTTGCCTGATCTTGACCTGCAAGAAAGACCTGATCCACCTGTTCCAATAAACCCATAGGGTTGTCTAACAATCTTTTCAATTCTTCCTTGAGAGCCCACAACTCAGAAGCATTGAGAGGAGCACTCACAATGCCCAACTGCCCTTGCGCCCCACCCGTTGGTACTCTTAATGGGATATATCCTGGCTCCAGGATTCTCATTCTCATTCTCACACCTTGATTTCACTTTGCTTCTGCTGTTCTGCCTAGGCCCATCTGGGGTTAGCACCTTCTCTGGGGGCGTGGGTGCTTCTGGGGGTGTCACTGCACCCTGGGCAATGGGGTGAGCTGGTGCTGCTGGAGGTTCCAGTGCATCCATTTCCCAGGGGCCATGGGAAATGGCAGAGGTATGTTACCTAGAGGATCCCTTTCCATTTTCTGTGTCACCTTAAAGATTTTGGCCTCTAAGAGAAAAATCTTCCCTTTCCAGCAGGTCCCATATTCATTCGTGTCCTGATTGTAGGGTTCTGTGGTATTCTCCTGTATCTGCAAGGCTTGGCATAATCACCTCTCAAGTGACCCACACTGAGGCCAAAATAGAGGATTGGGTAATATTTCCTCTTTTGTCCACTCTATCGTGCAGAGCTGAATCATTTTTATCTTCTCCTTCCCCCTCGTATCGGGGTGATGGTCTCAGTGGGATAACTTTAGTCCTAGGGGTCTATCTGATGATATAAACCTGGGGAGCCTCCTACTTTCTTCATTCAGCTTTTTTCTGCTCTTCCTCTGTCCCATGTGGTTAGTCAGGGACTACTTTCTGCTTCCTCTTCTGCCCTCTGTCCTGTTGCCTAGCAGTTAGATTTCCCCCTTTTATCCTCCTATGCCACCATGCCCTCTTGACTGGCAGTTGAGCCCCTCCATCCTCCCCGCTTCCTTCGGGACTCCCCGAGGGCAGCACTCCTCCACTCTCACGGAGCTTACCCCTCACAGAACCCATTGTGGCCACCCCTCAGGAAGCGTGCCGCTGCCTGGAGCATACTTTGGGGACCAGAAATTTCTGGAGTTGAAAATGAAGGAAAACAACAGGGAAGTTCACTGCTGTTGCCAAGTTATATTAGGCAATTAGTCGAAAATTAGTTTTTTATTTAATACTACATATTAGTCACAATTGCTGCAGGAATAGTTTCTTAGAGAGGCTAGAGGGTGGATACATGTCATTCTCAGTACATAAGAAGGAATGTACACACTGTGAGAACAATTCTAGCTCTGCACACACAAGTGCTTGGTGAAGCTTTCATGGCCAGCACAGGTGTCAGCAGTCCATGCAGCAGCTCTGCACGGCAGCAGTCAGAAATACTGTCCTGGACAGTTGGGCAATCTTTGCCATTGGGCATCCAGTCATTAAGGGAAGTTTACTACAGAATTGTGAAGGCAACACAGGAGGTTTGCAAAAGGTTGGGATGGGAAACCATGGGGGAAGAAAGCAAATGAGCAATCACAACTTGCTACATTGATGATGCTCCAAACTCAGGAGAAAAATGGTAAAAGTTCATGCCATTTATAAGAGTAAAAGAAGAATATGAACTGTGCCTGGCCTTGTAAACAAAAACAAAGGAACAGCAAAATATAACTTGGTCTCATGAAAAAAAAAAAAAAATTCCAGTCCATGCCAATGCAGGGTCATACTGAGAAGCTGGGTGGATGGCACAAATCCAGTATCAAAATCACTGGAGCAAACACAGAAAGTATTTACTGCAAGGCTGACAAGGTTAATTCATTGCTCCAGGGGGAGAAGAAGAAGCCTGCTAAAATCCCTGAAAGAAACCCAGCTCAAGTGGGTAATGCATTCACTTCTTCACATAGGCTGCAGCACTTTGGCAAAGTTTTACAGACAGTTTCACTGCCAAACATGAAATTAATTGGAGGAGACTCCTCTGAAAAGTTGGGGGAAGCAACAAGAGCAGTGCAGCTGAATTCTGGAAGGTTTTAACCTGGCCCTGCAGTGCTGGGCATTCTCTTTCCAAGTGTCCCACAGCCTTTCACAGTAGAAGCTCTTGCTGGGACCTGTGTGCCAAGTGCTCATGCCCCATGCTTGTCCCCAGAGTCTCCTGACATGAGGCTGAAGGCCTCTCTGCGCTATTCCTCTTCCTCTCCCAAACCCTTTTCCAAGTTGGCACTTTATGACTTCATCTGCACTGGCTCCCACTAACTTTGGCTCTCTGTTTTGCATCATCTCCCCTAATATTAACCTTCAGTGTTTCCCTCAGTACACATCCCCTTGCTGTTTATTCTCAAAATCCTCTTCATAATTCTGCCCTGTGGGGCAGAATTCACTTAATCCCCAGCCTTCTAGAGGCTGACTTGTTACTCCTCCCTGCAGTTGTATTCTGATCCTAGGTGGGCCTCAGTATTGGGAATAACTGTTTCCTGCCGTACTGCCACTTGAACATCAGGTGGATTTTCTATTTCTTAAATTGTTAATCTTGCAATTCAGATAATTTCTCTTCCCTCTGAAGTAAATAAAGTTCCCAAAATAGATTGTGTTTCTTCCCAAGTGTAGATACTTTTGCATAGAACTTCATCGGATTGCTCTGCTAGCCTCATGCGGTGCTCTGCTGTGATACTCATGTCCCTATGAAATTCTCTTATTTCTGTACTTGGAAGAGGCACATTCACAAATTCTAGTCACCTTGGAACTCCCTACACAGCACCTCTTGCAAAGGAATCGTGGAAGTACTGTAATTAACACTGGAGGTTAACAACATTTTGGAAGGTGTTTTGGTGTTCTTACATGGAATGGAAAATTTTGAAGATCATTAATTAACTCTGCTAACACGGCAATTGCTGTTCTCTGTGACCTCTCTGGGTCTGTCTTATGGTGAGATTTTGGCATCTCATTCAAACCAGCCTCGACACGTGGGGCCACCATTTCATGGTGTCCAACCCCACTGCTGTCATTCCTGCTCTATTGCTTCTCTTTCCACATTTGGACTGTTTGCTCTCTTCTCAGGCAACATAAAGATGAAACAAAACACATCTAACCCATGGAATAAGAACAACTAGGAATCAGAATGAACAAAGTTCATCCTCTTACTCCATAAGATTTTTGGGCTGAAGCAAAATATTATTTCATCTCTCACAGGAACCTGCCTACACATGAGACAGAGCTGTGGGAGAACCGATGAAATTTTTAGTTGCCGTGAAATTTCTTGTACGGACAATCTACCAAAGATTGTGACTTCTGATACTAATGTTTATGTCTCTATTCTCACCACAAGTAACCTGACAGCAGAGCCAATATTAGTCAAAGACTTGAATTTTATTTTTCTTAAACATTAGAAAACTCTGTAGAAAAAACCTCCTACAGAAGAATAATTTTGCTTAACAAAAAGGTTAGACGTATTTGAAATCACATTAACCTTCCCAGCGCTGCCTTGGGCGGTTTGCTAATTATTATCATCGAGCAACCTCGTCAGCGTTCATAATACAGGAACTAAAGAATCCGAGCACAAAAAACAAAACACAAAAGATGTCCCACGAGGAATGGTTCACTTCACCTTCCTCAACCGCCTTTTTTACCAGTGCTGCCCCCTCAGCAGCTGTCGCTGTGGGCGATGAACAAACGACATGAGACCTCGTTATAAAAAACTGCATCTGACTCCACTTTATTAAAACAACTGTCTTCCTTATATACCTATTAGAACAGGCCACTCTCATTGGTTAGAAGAGTGCCAGAACTCTTCTTCCCATTGGCCCACAGCAATGGATAGAGACAAGTCCATCCCACAGAAAAGAATGCAAAACATCACTCTCGTTACAATAACACTTGGGGTGTTTGTGTCAAGTCTGTGGGAACAAGGTCTTCTGAAACCTAAACACCACGAAGAAACTGAGTTCAGAAACTCAGAAACCTCAGGCCTAGAAAACCAGACTACAAGCAGCAGTGCCATGGTGGCAGCGACAGTGAGAGGCGGCAGCTCTGTGTCCCACCTGGTGCTGCTGGCAGAGCTGGCTGCTGCCTACTCAAGGCTCTGGTGGGCCCCTGAGCTGCCTTTCTGAACGGCCAAAGCCAACTTGATGTGGCAGAGCTGGCCAGAGGAGCTGCTCAGCTGGAAGCTGCAGGAGTTGTCGTGGGGCAGCACCGTGAGCTGGCAGTGGTGCGAGTAGGGCAAAAACTGCCAGGCCATTGCCACCAACAGTCGGACCCAGGCGGTGACTTTGGGTGCATCCAAGCACACGCCCACGCACAGGGTGTCCAGCAGGTGCCCTGGCTGATCCATGTGCAGCTGGCCACATGAGGTGTGGACAAAGCACATCTGCCCCAGCAGTGCCTGCTTCTTGGAGCACAGGCACTCCAGTGCCACACGGACGCGCCTGCCTCGCGGCTGCCTGGTCCTCTCCGGGATGAAGGAGTGGCCGAGGGGTGGCCGCAGGATGACCAGCAGGTGGTAGGTGATGCTGTTCTCCTGGACAATGCAGGCTTCACAGCTGGGGTCAATCCCAGTGGCTGGGTACAGCTCTGGCATGAAATTCTTCCGGGACAGCACTCGGGAGACATGGAGGAGCTCTTCCACCACCTCCTTCAGCACCTTGATGCTGGGTGGGACCTCCTGTAGAATCACAGAATCACAAAACATATGGGCTTCAGAGTGACCTCTAAAGGCTGTCCAGTGTGAGCCTGCAATGAGCAGCAATGAGCAGGGACGGTCTAAACTAGCTCAGGTTACTGACAGCCCGCTCCAGCCTTCTGCTGGATGTGCCCATTGGTGATGGGGTGGGCACAGCCAAAATGCTGCCGCCACTGTCTGCACCCTTGACCTTCTCCTTGAGCTCACTGACCTTCTCCCTGCTGCGGCCAACATTCTCGTCGCCGGACCCCTCCTGCCTCCTGCTGCTGGCAGAGCCATGCTTCCATCTCCTGACCAGCCAGCAGGACACAGCGAGGGGAACAGCCGCAATGAGCCAGAGCAGCTGTTGTGCAGGCAGGGACCTGGTGGACTCCTCGTCGATCTCCTGCAGCAAACGAATCATCTCCTGATGGAGATACTCCTCACGCTCCACCATCTCCTTGACATCCTTTTCACATGGAAATTGTAGAAGCAGTCCAACGGGTGAGACTAAGAGGGACAGAATGAAAGCCACTGCTGGAGACATGGCCTGGTGGGAGAAAGAGGGCTCAGTAAGGTTGGCTGGGAGGCAGCAGGGGGCTGGCAGCACCTGCAATATCCCCAGAGCCTCTCAGGGCGCCTGCCACACCGAGGGGCACAAGGCCCTCTTCCCCCTGCTCTGGGGACAGTGCCCTGCCCTGAGGGCCCCAGCTCTCACTGTGGCTTTGAAGGGCATCTTTCCCAGCCCCCATCCAGCCCAGCATTGCCCCAGCCTGTGCACTCACTGGTTGCCAGAATCCAAATGCTTGCTCTTGCCCCTGGATACCGGTGCCAGCGTGACCTGTCCTCAGTGATGTCACAGCCAGCAGGACCACGTCTCTCGGCTGCCAAGCTGGCCGTGCCCCTTGCTCACGGCTCCCACTGTGACCCATGGCCTGGCATGTCCCAGCCCCCAGAACCACACGTCCCAGCTCACAAGCCCCAGCTATCGTCCCCAGTGCCAGCCCCAGCCGCTCCTGGCCACCCTCAGCCGGAGTGCAAAGGCAGCCACGGGAGCCCCGCAGGGTGCTCTGCATCCAGGCCGCACCACCCTGCAGCCCCCACTGAACGGAGCAAGGGCACTGGAGCTGGATCTCCCAGTGCTGAGCCCTCCCACTGCCCTCTAGGGGAACCCAACCCCCCCTGCTGCAACTCGAGCACATTTACCCTTCTTGTCCGTCCTGGAACGTGCTCTTCCTACGTTTACACAAGCCCTGTGCAGGGCGTGACCAGCGCCCGCTGATCTGCTACCCCGGCCTTGCTTTGTGTTTGCCACAAATGAGCAGAACGGATGCACTCGTGGGGAATCCCGGCAGAACATTTGCTTCTCAAGAGCTCTTCGGCAAAACAAAGGCACCAATCACTATTTGGTGCACAGAGAAGGAGGTGCTGACAAGCCCAAGGCACCGTCAGGGCTCTGACAGGAGAGCTCCTGAGCCGCAGGAAATTGTTTTCCTGGGTCTGTGGTTTTCTGTGAGAGGCAGGCAGCTTAGACCAAGTCTTGGGGTGAGGGGGAGGTACAGGACATACAGTGTGTGCCCGTGCCTGTAAATTGGCTGTCCGATTGACAGCAGAGCTGGGGAAGCTTCCCATCCTCATTTGCATCCTGAAGACTATCCAGGATAAACCCAACTGATTTCCATACGGGAATTAGACTTGACATTTTTTATTTGGTTCACAGACCTCTCGAAGGAAAGTTTCTGTTCCGTTCATAGATGGAAATGTCTTCTAAGATAAATAAAGCTGGTTTAGCAGCAGTAGTAAATAAATATTTTTGTTATATTCCTTAGAAATTGATCTTATGTGATTACCAGATTCTTGTGTTTTGCTCCTCAGCAACTCAAAAGAAATATCTACCAACATTTACTGTATTCCAGTTGAAAAAGTATCTGTTTAAATCCAGAAGTTTACTTGCCATAAATAAAATTATAAATCATGGTTTTAGAGGGAAATTAAAACAATCTCAAAAAGATATGTACCAAAGATTTTACACATTTCTATCTTCATGTAGGGACGTGCAATTTCCTACCTGCTCCATGCATCAGTTAGTGTTTTCCAAGCAGAATGAAAGCTAGAAATACCTCTTACTAGTGGGTGTGCAGGTAGTGAATTTATAACAGAGAACTATCTGATTTTTGTCAACTAATAACTTCATAAAATATTTGGTGATGCTTAGCGCCCCTGTCTTTATAGCTGGTAATGATAAAAACCCATAAATCAATATTTTAAGAAAATTTTAAATAAACCAGATGTTAATTTTTATTAAGAGATAGTACAATGCTTTGATGTCTCACTGATTTAAAGTAACACATTATAGTTTTTACCAGTGCTGCTCTCCAAAAGGCTCTCCCAGTAATTCTGATGCCAATACCTTCTGTGATCTGTTTAGTGGCTTTTCAGAATCAGGACCTTATCAGGCATATACACTTTAATGTGGCTTCCAAATCTTCTATTGCTCTCATTGGGTCCCTGGAATTCACTTTGCAGTAGCCCCTTGCTCACTAGTTCCCAGTGAGGTTTTTGCTTCAGCTGGACACAATAAGGCACTTGGTGGAGTGGTGCAAATCTCTAGGATTTTGAAGTCTAATTGGGAGGCACCCTTCTATCCAGAGAAGGATCACGGATATACCTTGCTGTTCTTTTGGGTACAAGAGACCCAAAGAAAGCTCTTTATCAGGAGAGCTTAGGACACCCTTCTTTTTGGCAGTCTGTGCATTTTAATGAAGGAGTTTATTCTTAATTGTAAGTACCATGTGAAAGTCCTTCAAGTGGAAGTTATTACTTAGAAAGCTTAGGGAAGTGCTCAAACAGCTATCCTTTTGGTGAGGATAGGACTTCAGACATGGAAAAGTTAGCGATGTAAATAACTGTCTGCAGGACTAAGCCCAGACACAAAAAATGTGAAGGTGAGAAACACACAAGTAGTTTGCAAGATACTAGTTCATGATGAATGTCAGTATATTTGTAAAAGATATTTTAGTCTCTAGCATTCATAAAATCCATACCATAACCGTATGCTGTTATATAACAGCAAAAATACAAAAATATTTTTAGGTAATGTATTTCTAGAGTGAATGCATTTCACATAAACCTCATAGGTTCAAAAAAAAAAAAAAAAAAAATGCCCAGAATTGCTAACAGTGAAGTGCACAAAGCTTTGTTGACTTCCGTGGGACAATTCATATGATGAAAGTTATCTGTATTCCTAAGTGTTCTCATTATTGTGTTCTAATAATGTAATAATGTCATCTCTTTTCTTTTTTTTTTTTCTTTTGCTCACCTCTTACTCCTGAGAATACTAATAATCCTTAGGTGACGTCTTCCAGTAGTAAATTACCCTTCAATCACTGCATCTCTGTGCCAGGTGGGGAGCTTCAAAATGCTGCTCATACCTGTAACTTGGCTCAGACTTTACCTGCTAAAAAGATGCAAAATGATTGCACATGGGAGTTGAGAACTACTCTTGCCCATATGCAATGTGGCACAACCAACATGTATTACCATCTTTTAGATTTCCTGTTAGTAGTTAAGGCCAAGTGAGATAATTTTTTTCTCACTAGATTATAAAACAATTTGCAGGTTGTATTTTTGTGCTGAAACGGCACCTGCAATTACCACTGGGTAAAACTATAAAGCTATGGTGTTGTGTTCATGAAGAAATTTACATAAAAGGGAGAAAAACTTTGAGAATGACATCGGATTCTTTATTTTCTTCTGTAAGGGTGAAAACTGGTAAGTACAGAGGGAATGTGAACAGGACTATGGATCCGGCACAGCCTTAAAGCAGCAGCAGTTAAAAAGTGCTGCAGCTCCAGAGCCCTCTGGATGAACAGCAGCACAAGTGACTTAAAAGTCACCCTGGTGAAGCCTCCCCTGCTTCGTCAGCAGCACACAGGGCCCTCTGGAAAGCAGCACAGAAGCTGAGGATAGATAAGCTAATACAAATAAATTGGTAATTCCACACAGAATTCATTGGACGACCTCAAGCAAAGTGTGCAGTGAAGGCTTGTGTCATCTCCTGGTTCAAACCTTCCTTGTTTCCGTGTTATGGGGGCTGTTCATATGCCTGGTAGGGGAATTCTTATAATCTTGTTTGCTACCATCACACTTCTTTGGTGTTTTCATAAGAGGGAAAAGTACCAGGCTGCTCTGTTACTTCACGCTCTTAGAAATGCAACGTCTCATTCTACTTTGATTTCATTGTTACCAAATGTTTGTCTTGATCACAGTTTGACATTTCCCACAAGTGGCTTATTCTGAAATATCTGTGAATTCTTTTCCTCGAAGTTTAGTCTTCATTTGAGGTGTTCAAAATATATTTGTTTTAATAAACTCACTTTTTCATAACAATAGTATTGTCGCTGTCCAACCCCACTGCTGTCATTCCTGCTCTATTGCTTCTCCTTCCACATTTGGACTGTTTGCTCTCTTCTCAGGCAACATAAAGATGAAACAAAACACATCTAACCCATGGAATAAGAACAACTAGGAATCAGAATGAACAAAGTTCATCCTCTTACTCCATAAGATTTTTGGGCTGAAGCAAAATATTATTTCATCTCTCACAGGAACCTGCCTACAATGAGACAGAGCTGTGGGAGAACCGATGAAATTTTTAGTTGCCGTGAAATTTCTTGTACGGACAATCTACCAAAGATTGTGACTTCTGATACTAATGTTTATGTCTCTATTCTCACCACAAGTAACCTGACAGCAGAGCCAATATTAGTCAAAGACTTGAATTTTATTTTTCTTAAACATTAGAAAACTCTGTAGAAAAAACCTCCTACAGAAGAATAATTTTGCTTAACAAAAAGTTAGACGTATTTGAAATCACATTAACCTTCCCAGCGCTGCCTTGGGCGGTTTGCTAATTATTATCATCGAGCGACCTCGTCAGCGTTCATAATACAGGAACTAAAGAATCCGAGCACAAAAAACAAAACACAAAAAATGTCCCACGAGGAATGGTTCACTTCACCTTCCTCAACCGCCTTTTTTACCAGTGCTGCCCCCTCAGCAGCAGTGCCATGGTGGCAGCGAGTGTGAGAGGCGGCAGCTCTGTGTCCCACCTGGTGCTGCTGGCAGAGCTGGCTGCTGCCTACTCACGGCTCTGGCGGGCCCCTGAGCTGCCTTGATGAACGGACAAAGCCATCTCGATCCGGCAGCGCTGGCCAGAGGAGCTGCTCAGCTGGAGGATGCAGAAGTCGCCGTGGGGCAGCACCGTGAGCTGACAGCGGCGCGAGTAGGGCAAAAAATGCCAGGCCATTGCCACCAACAGTTGGACCCAGCGGGTGACTTTTTGCGCATCCAAGCATGCGCCCACGCACAGGGTGTGCAGCCGGTACTCTGGCTGATCCATACGCAGCTGGGCACGGGAGGCGTGGAGAAAGCACGTCTGCCCCAGCAGTGCCTGCCTGGAGCACAGGCACTCCAGTGCCACACGGACGCGCCTGCCTCGCGGCTGCCTGGTCCTCTCCGGGATGAAGGAGTGGCCGAGGGGTGGCCGCAGGATGACCAGCAGGCGGTAGGTGATGGTGTTCTCCGGGCAGATGCAGGCTTCACAGCGGGGGTCCATCCCAGCGGCTGAGTACAGCTCCGGCATGAAATTCTTCCGGGAGAGCAGTCGGGAGGCGCGGAGGAGCTCTTCCACCACCTCCTTCAGCACCTTGATGCTGGGTGGGACCTCCTGTAGAATCACAGAATCACAAAACATTTGGGCTTCAGAGTGACCTCTAAAGGCTGTCCAGTGTGAGCCTGCAATGAGCAGCAATGAGCAGGGACGGTCTAAACTAGCTCAGGTTACTGACAGCCCGCTCCAGCCTTCTGCTGGATGTGCCCATTGGTGATGGGGTGGGCGCAGCCAAAATGCTGCTGCCACCGTCTGCACCCTTGACCTTCTCCTTGAGCTCACTGACCTTCTCCCTGCTGCTGCAAACATTCTCGTCGCCGGACCCCTGCTGCCTCCTGCTGCTGGCAGAGCCATGCTTCCATCTCCTGACCAGCCAGCAGGACACAGCGAGGGGAACAGCCGCAATGAGCCAAGGCAGCCAGAGCAGCTGTTGTGCAGGCAGGGACCTGGTGGAATCCTCGTCTATCTCCTGCAGCAAGCGAGTCATCTGGTGACGGAGAAACTCCTCACGCGCCGCCATCTCCTTGACTTCGTCCTTGTCCTTTGGAATTTGCTGAAGCAGACCAACGGGTGAGGCTGCGAGGGCCAGAATGAAGGCCAGTGTGGAGACATGGCCTGGTGGGAGAAAGAGGGCTTAGCAAGGTTGGCTGGGAGGCAGCAGGGGGCTGGCAGCACCTGCAATATCCCCAGAGCCTCTCAGGGCGCCTGCCACACCGAGGGGCACAAGGCCCTCTTCCCCCTGCTCTGGGGACAGTGCCCTGCCCTGAGGGCCCCAGCTCTCACTGTGGCTTTGAAGGGCATCTTTCCCAGCCCCCATCCAGCCCAGCATTGCCCCAGCCTGTGCACTCACTGGCTGCCAGAATCCAAATGCTTGCTCTTGCCCCTGGATACCGGTGCCAGCGTGACCTGTCCTCAGTGATGTCACAGCCAGCAGGACCACGTCTCTCGGCTGCCAAGCTGGCCGTGCCCCTTGCTCACGGCTCCCACTGTGACCCATGGCCTGGCATGTCCCAGCCCCCAGAACCACACGTCCCAGCTCACAAGCCCCAGCTATCGTCCCCAGTGCCAGCCCCAGCCGCTCCTGGCCACCCTCAGCCGGAGTGCAAAGGCAGCCACGGGAGCCCCGCAGGGTGCTCTGCATCCAGGCCGCACACCCCCTGCAGCCCCCACTGAACGGAGCAAGGGCACTGGAGCTGGATCTCCCAGTGCTGAGCCCTCCCACTGCCCTCTAGGGGAACCCAACCCCCCTGCTGCAACTCGAGCACATTTACCCTTCTTGTCCGTCCTGGAACGTGCTCTTCCTACGTTATACACAAGCCCTGTGCAGGGCGTGACCAGCGCCCGCTGATCTGCTACCCCGGCCTTGCTTTGTGTTTGCCACAAATGAGCAGAACGGATGCACTCGTGGGAATCCCGGCAGAACATTTGCTTCTCAAGAGCTCTTCGGCAAAACAAAGGCACCAATCACTATTTGGTGCACAGAGAAGGAGGTGCTGACAAGCCCAAGGCACCGTCAGGGCTCTGACAGGAGAGCTCCTGAGCCGCAGGGTTCCATGCACTGCTCTTCCCAGCTGCTTTGCTCATGTTTTAGGGCCACTTCTGGACAGGGGCTGATGCTGACAGGGTAGGAAATTTTTGAGGAATAAAGGTGCAGGACATAAGCAACACCAAGAGGGCAGAGCCTCAGAAGTACAGAGCACAAGAGGACACCTCTTAGTGCAATAGAAAACATCACGAGCAGTGACCAGAGCCTAGCGCTGCCTGCTGCCACCACAGGGCTCAGTCCCCGTCACTGCTGGTTTGTGACTTATCCCTGCTGGGCTCCCTGGGCCCCTTTGGCCAACACTGCCCTGGAAAGGACTCCATGTGCTGGTCTTCCCAGCTTGCTCTATGCTAAACTCTTAGGGGCATGGAAAGAAAAGTACAACAGAGACCCATTTTGTGTGCTGCCTAGAACCTCTTCTCCTCAGTGCCCTGTCAGAGATCATCCCTCTGTCAGCTTGGCACCATGTCTGCTGCATCTGCATCCCTGTTCCTGCCATCAGCAGGAACTCCTGCACATCAGCACTCGTGCTGTCCCACGTCATGAAGAGGGAGAGCTGTGTCAGAAGATCGAAGCTCAAGATTCTCTGGCATTCATGGCAGACACAAGAAACATGAGTCACCACAATTGCTTCTTGGACACAATGGAAGATTTTACACTCCTGTGAAGTCCAAGTGAGAGAACACTGCTGAGAAATAAAATTTTAATCTAATGTATTGGCACATATGAGTTTTAACAGGGGTCGATGACAGAGTACTTTCTCATATTCCTCCTGAGTCTTCCCAACCATTCTGTGGGGGTTTCCTCCTTCCCTTGTTGTTCATCAAAAGCTTTACTTTAGTTTTGATTTCGCAGAGCAGCCTCCTTTATTCCTCTAATTATTAATGCCCTATAATCTTCCGTATTTTGTCTCCCTCCTCATTGCTGTGGTTCTGGGAAGACGTTGGATGGGCATCTTTTCCTCCCCATTCTGTGGTCTGTACTGGTGCTCCCTCCCCCACATCCTTATACCTGCTATCCTGATCATTTGCCTTTCCTCTGGCGTAAACAATATGCCAAGGATGGACTGCATTTCATCCCAAGTAAAGGCGTTTGGTCCTAAAAGTAGGCCAGATCTACAATGTACAAGATAAAAAAAAATAAAAAGCCTTGAAAATGAGAACTCGGAGAAGAGAGGTCTTGGACTGTTCCTCTGACGCAGGGCTGGGGAAACAAGAGAGGCTTTTGATAATCTCGGGTCATCATAGCAAAACAAAAACCTGACACTGGGCATCAGTCTACTTGTGCTGATAACCTTTGCTTCCTTTGAGGTAGGAGACATGGAAAGCCATGGTTCTGTCCTGACTGGATAATTGCTCTTCCAGCAGGTGAGCCCTGTCTCCAAGGCAAGGAGGGGAAGGGTCTATGCTGTGAAAACAAACCCTCCCCCCGTCATGCTAGACACGGTCAGCATGGTCCCCTGTCTGCAGCAGGGCCAGGCTCATCCCGGCTGTCACGGCTGACTGTTGCACCAGGGACTTTGATGCTCCCCCACACTGCTCATTCACCTCTGCAGTAGCTCTAGAAACAGGAACATGGAGGTCTAATTTGGGCTCTAGCCCCCTTAATGGCCCTGGAGATGTAAACAATACTTTGGTAGCAATTAAGCAAAACCCAGATAACGTCAGGATCTAGGCAAATGTTCAGAGGCAGAGGTTTTGAGGTACTTCTGTAAAGCCATTATTGCAAGCCTCATTTTGAACTCTTCCTGTATCACTTTAAACAAAGGCAAAAATAAATGCAGTCAGTGACCACATTTAAAAAACCCTCTGTGGTGATGTTGTAATGCTTGTACAGAACATCGCCAGGTTCCAGACTGAGAGTGGGCAAAAGGAGAGTGCATGCCAAGTCCAGCAACTCCTGTGCTTGGCTTTCCTTTGTATTATATACAGCTACCCACTGTAAAGAAGTCTGAAATACTAAAAATTTTCTTACAACTAGTGCCTTACCTGAATCTGCTGCCTAAAACCCCTGCTGAGCCAGGGGCTCAAATATGATCAATAAAACAGAGTGCAAATATAAAAGAGAGGACTGATATTACAAGAATCTGAAATTGGATGCTACAGATTTAAGCTCCATTTAGACCAGTGCAACCTGGAGTTTGAAGGAACATGTAGTCACCATTTACTTTTTTTTTTTTTTTTAATTAATTAAATAATTTATGCAGAACTTCAGATTATCCTGGAAATAAGATTTGCTTTATGTCTTAGTTTAACCTAAAGTGCATATATTTTATGCTGTCAATGTTATATGAAGTACCCTTTGACCCAGAAGATTACCTAAGTCCTCTAGCTTAGAGGTAAGAATAATGCCCAGTAAGTCATTTGGGAATGAAATCATTGCTATTTTCTCTCAGTCTAAGCTTTTACATTGCTGCAAATAAGAGATTTGATTTAAAGATAATTTAAGAAATAATAATTAAAAAAAAAGAAAAGTGGATGTCTTGGGTACAGAGGCAAGTGGTTGGAGTGTTCAATGCTATCTCTTTGATATCACCTGCATAACTGCTGAAGGACATGGTTTCAGCAGAAAAAAACCCAAAAAAGCTATAGCCAGAAACAGAAGGTTTGGCATTTCTGCTGGGCTAGCAGAAGAGGGTTTACGGGACCAGGGGTCAGAACCATGTTAGTGCTCAGCGCCAGGAGACAGCAGTGTCACATCTCAACTGCAGCCAGAGCCGTGTCACTGCAGCCCTGCAGCTGCCAGGACTGTCACTGCCAGAGCCACCAGTGCTGCCATTGCAGAGCCGAGGTGGGCCTGAGTCCTGCGAGGTGGCCTGAGGTCATTGTTTCAGCAGCACAACTCCTTGTTTGGACAAACTAGATTTCAAAGTGCTGTTTTGTCCCCCACTTTCTGGGTTTTTTTGTGGTGTTGTTTGGTTTGGGTTTTTTCAGACTGGGGTGGAATTTAAGATGCAAGAGCTTCCCTGGTATATTGTCTTTGTTTTCCCACAGTAATGCAAGAAGGGTTGCCATTTTGCTTTTGTTTGTTGATTAAGTTGGGCACTGTCCTTCAGAAGTGTTTTGTTTGTTCGGTGGTAAATACCCTTTTATGGATAAAACACTCTCTCTCTTCTGTACATTATTTTATTAATGTTGGTGGGAGATTACTGTAATTTTTCAGTAAACTGTGATTCCAGTTTAGAATCTCTCCTAGTTTTCTATTCCCCCACTCCATTATTGGAAGGGACAGAGGTAAAAAGGGACAGCTTGAGTGGGCTTAATTTTCTAGCAGGGTTTTAAACCAACACAGTGAAGAAGAGTTGAGATACCTTGCTCTATCAATACACAAAATGCTGAGATGATATTTTAGTGACTGAAGTGCACCTAAGTTTACTCTGTAACAAATTTCATATCCATATGTGCTGTGATGATGTTTTGCAGCTGTCTTATGTCTGTCTTTACCTGGACCTGCCTTACATTTTCCTGCACAATTAAAATTTTAAAATACACATAATCCTTAAGCAGCTGTGATGTACCAACAACATCCAAAACTTAATTTCAATCTCTTCTTGGTAAAACCTCTAAATATCAAAATGTGTGAGCTCTCTTCTACTGGTGACAGTAGAATTCACTGGCTGAAAATTGTGTCTACAATTTTTTCCCTTAAGTTTTGAAAAACATCTTGTTTCTTAAAAACACAAGCAACCAACCAACAACAATCACAACCAAACCCTCACCCCTAGCCAAAAAAACCCAAACGGCTAACGTTTCAGAGGAAAATAGTTGTGTGAGAATGTAAATTCAGTAAAGCCCACTGGTGTAAATCTTGCCCTCCATAGTCAGTCTCAAGACCTGAGCATGTCAAGGCCATGGTACCTTGACATTGTTAACACATTCTCATCTGGCTCATCTATGACCATGACTGTAGAACATAGTACATGAGGAAGAGGACACCTTAACTCAGAGCAGTCTCACATAAGTCAGAAACAAGTTTTACCCACCAAATTGCATTTTCTTTTGTGCATACGACCAACCTCATGCACTACAGCTTTCCTGGTGTCAGCAATGCAAGAGCAATGGCTTGACTTGAGCCAATGCTCTGCTAAGGAGCTACAAAGGACTTCAGCATATCAGCGCTGAAGTTTTATTCCTCTTAGCATCTCTGCCTGTTCACTTGTCCTGCAGCCAGTGTCCTCCTGAGGAGTCACAGGTAATTCCCCTCAGACCCTTAACATGTAGCTGATGTCCCAGGGCTTCATGAGACCAGAAGAGAACAGTGTTGCCCTCTCATCCCTCTCCCTTGCTCTTTCCTCTGATTTGCACCGGGAGGAGACTTGAGAAGGCAGCAAAGAAAAAAGAAAAAAAAACACAAAAGAAACACCAGAAAATGGAAACCAACAAGAAGATTTGCTTTCACCATTACTGTTTTGTGAAGGGCTGGAGACTGGCAGATGCCAGTCACAGGCAGCACCCAAACCTAGGGAACTTCTGAGTCTTCATGTCACTGTCCTGGAATCCCCCACCAGCTGTCCAGATCTGCAGCAAGCTGTTCTCAGCTTGGATAGCATCTCTACAGGTGAGCATCTGGCACCACAGGAGACAGCCACCTCCTGTCAGCTTCCATAAATACCTTCCTCATTAAGAAGGCTAGAACTATGAGTACCCTCTACCCTCTGCCACCTTGTGTCAATGCAAAGACTTCTATGCATAATTAGGGTGATACAACACCCTAATTCCTCTGTCAGAATGAGCAGATATACTAAAGATTTAGATCCATCATTTACAGGATGTAGCTTCTGCTATTAATTTCACTGGTAATGTAATGGAAATTTTTTGTTTGATTTTGTTTGGTTTTATTAGAACTCACACAGGTTTAGGAGGTTCAAACAACTTAATTAATGGCCTTCTCCAAAGACACTGAGCGTGTGCAGTAAGCTAGCCCTGTAATCCAGTACTCTAAATGCACCAGCTTGTATTAACAGTCATAATTAACTCATGAGTGGGAAATGTTTTCAGATTCCAAGGACTTCATAACCTAAAAGTATTTCTCACCTGTTGTTCTTCCTGTTCTAGGATGCTTTCAGGAGGCAGTGCTGTCTCCTGGCACCCAGAACCAAGGCAGATGAGATGGTCTCTTCAGCAGCTGAAGAGATAAAGCAAGCACACTAATAGCTCTGAGTATCCGAGCATCAACCATGGAAGAGACTGCTAGAAACAGGAGGAAGCTAAGTGTAAGTGTAAGTGCTCCCTGGTCCTGGAAAGAGCCACACTAGCTGCTACCATGAGACTGAGGTTTAGAAAGCCAGGAGGAAATGGCTGTATCCAGTGCTGAGCTCAATTGCCTACAGGATGTTCAAAAGAAAGCATGTCAGGCTGTTAAAAGAAGAGGAACTGGAGAAGCAGGATTAGTGGAATCAGATCTACAACCTGGGTCTGAAGACTGAGGCTAGCAGAGATGGAGGTAGGAGGAAGAGAGTAAGAGGTAGGTGAAATCAGTATGGGTAGTACTGCACTCTAATAGGATAAACAGGGAAGTGACTCTTTATGGCAGCCCCAGAGTCTCTCCCACCCTTGACAAGTGGCACTGGACAAGTGCAGAGGCCCCTACAGGTCGCAGTGCAGTTGACTGTCATATTGATATCCCTCTTTTGGAAGTCTCTTCAGGACAATCAAAACCACAGCTTGCCACAGGCTGCTGGGGTCACCAATATGTTTACACCAAGCAGAACCCCACTCAAAACACTCTCTGGTGAACAGAATGCCGTTCTCAAAATCTGCAGCTTTACAGCCTCTTCCCAGAACAATACCTTTTCCTTTCCCCATTTCTCAGGACCCTTCCTATCCCTCCAACTGGGGTGACCTCATTTTCCCATGGCTGCCCAGAGACTTTTTCTCACTCCTTCCCTTCCTCCTTTCCTTCTTCCCTCCTTCACTCCTAGTAATATAGCCTGCAAATCTTCTCCTCCAGCACAAAGGCAGCACAGCTGGGGTAGCTTCAAGCTGTGTTTCCACTTCTATCTGGTCAGAAGACCAAAGAAAGTTAGGTAAAATTAAATAAAATTAATAAAATTACCTTCATGCTGAAGGTCAGTAATGACACTTCTCTGCAGCCCTGCATGACTAATAATTCTCTCTAAACTTGCAGAAAAGTCAAGACTTGAAGTTGCTCTGGTGTTCACAGTTTTTTTACAATTTTCTAAATTCTTGGGCATGTTTAACAGATCTGATGGTAGTTCAGTCAACTTTCCTTGATGAGCTCACTAACAGCAATGCAGGGATCGGTGCAAGGAACTATAGCACACAATGAGAAAACTATTCAATTTGGGCATCCAGATTTTCTCTTTTTATTATTGTTAATTCTGAGAGTGTTTTAGGATAGAAAAAGGCTTGGAACATTTCCTAATGGACTTTTCTGGTGTCACAGCTACATTTTCAACATTGGGAAACAAAGTGTAAGTCAGGAGTCCTCAGGTTTAAATTGACAGCATGAAATTCAGAGGAGAAATTTTATAAATGTGACATCAAGTGAAGCTGATCGGTTTGTCCTTACTTAAAGTTGTTCCCTCAGTTTTGTAACAGGAAAGTTAAGCCACTCTGGTGACACTTCAAAAGTGTGTGAGAAATGTGCCCTCAACTCACAAGAAACTTGGACAGTTCTATCCTCACTTTTCTGCTTATTCAGCAGAGAGCAGGCAGAGATAATGGCTAAAAGAGAATCTGGACTTTTTTCTGGTCAAGCTGCTGACAGAAGCATAGGTGAAAATATATGCAAGACACAAATGTTGTTCCAGGATACTGCTGTCACTCCTGACATAGAGACTTTCTCACCAGTGTGTGCCTTCCTGACCAGCCACCTCCATCACCCCTGCAGGGTGTCAATTATGGATTGACACTGATCAAAGAACAGGGCTGAGAGAGAAGGTATGCTCTTCAGAACTGAAGAATGGCTCCTGTCCAACCCGAGTTGTTGAGTTGTTCACTGAGATGATTAATACATTTCATAAATCACTTATTTTTGTTCGGCTTTTGGAAATCCATACCCAAGGAAGAACTTTTATAACCAATGAAGCACAGTTCACAGTGACTCTGCATACCGAAATTTTTGACTGCTAGGGGTAGAACAGTTTGCACTGTTGATGTAGGTCATGGTGACCTTCCTGCAGTGTCTGTCATTCCTTCTTCCTCATTATAACCCAGCTGCAATTTTTTTCCGTCTTCTCTGAGAACCAGGGGCCATACCTGCTGTGCAGAGTAATGTTAAAAGACACCAAGATTAGTTTTGAGGAACTGTCTGAAACACACAGTAAATCTGTCTACACAGAATGGTTTCAGTGGAGCTATTTTAACCCTGATTTTGAAAGAGCCTTCCAAACCTTAAAGGAATTTACTACATAACAACATAAATTATGTGCAGCTGCTGTTGTGATATAGTGACTGATGTTCACCTCCTAGATCAGTTACTATAAACATTTACAA
This sequence comes from Sitta carolinensis, assembly GCA_032173965.1. Taxonomy (NCBI): domain Eukaryota; kingdom Metazoa; phylum Chordata; class Aves; order Passeriformes; family Sittidae; genus Sitta; species Sitta carolinensis. Next base: position 64,030,233 of record CM063313.1, read on the forward strand.
TACTTCAGCATGAGGAAAAAAATGCTTGTACATAAAAAAAGCTGAAAGCTGGCCCTGTAGCTGTTTTCCCCTACTCATAGAAATTATCTACGGCACCTTCCATGCTTGCAGAAACTCTGGACAAAATCCAGATAGGGGGCCCAATTAGCTGTTAAACTCATCTGCTTTGAGACAGATGACATTGAAGAATCATTGAAACTAATGGCTTAAAATTTGGCCAATAAAAAAAAGAAATAAAGGTGACAGCATTTTTAAGAGTTCTTGTTAGCTTATGCTTCTAGTGAGTGAAATTAGCAGTTCAAACGTTTCAGATATGTGATTGAGAGTATTCCTCAATCAGCAAGCACATGATGTCAACCAAAGCATGGACATGTGAGGCAGCCAAGGGGCTACGTGTCAGAAACAGTGCTCAGCATCATCACAGGGCAAGAGCTCCAGCAGCATCCACCAAGGAAACATACTACACCTAGGCAGGACATGGGTTAGATTTATCTTTGTGTTAAACCCAGTGTGAAATAAGTGCTGTGGCTCTACCTCCCTTGGTCATTGTGATGTTTCTAGCACAAGTGCAAGTGCAGCATTTCTGCTGCAGACACATAAAGGTAGACATGAGTGACCCTGAGAAGGGGGGAAAGGAAAGGCATCCAAGAAAGGGAAAGGCAAAAATGGCCAAGCAAGAGGGCTCCAGTCAGTATCCAGTTTTATTTATCAGCAGACCTACAGTTTGTGTCATGACAAATCTCTCATTCCATTTATCAATCGTGGAATCTTTCCCATTGTTTCATTTATATGTCAGTATCTAGTTCTATTTACCCACAGCTTATTTGTAAAGACAACTACCTTATTCCTTTCAAGGGGGTGCAAGGTTCCACATCATGAGCAATTGTGGGTGAAATGACCCTTACACATAAAAAAAATCCTTCATGCTGCTTACATATGTTTATCTTTTATGGTAACAATGCCCTGCAGAGTGGTGGGATGATAAGTGTGAGATAGGGAAGACCTTGAGAGCAATCATCTGTCATGGGCAGAGTACAAGTTTCAGGCAGAGTTTATTAGAGAAGCCCTCCATTGAGTTAGGAGGTGCAGAAAGAATACCTTTGATTTCTAAACTCCTCAGAGATGAGTCTAGTTGCAGCTCAATCCCACTACTGTCCCCAAAGGCCGTATTTGTCACCCAGTGCACAGTAAGCCAATCTTACGCACAGAGCTGAGGTGTTGTTTCTTGAACAATTGTGCAAAGGCAGTGCTACGTGGTAAATCTACAAAGCTAGCACAGCAAAATTTTATATTTTATATATATTTTGGCAAGGAAATCACAATTCATTTGCTTCAGTTGCCTAGTTTTCTTATTAATTACTATCCTACTTTCTAATGGTTGAATGATCCTCTCACTTCTGATGTTAATTAGCCTGCATGCTTAGTCTTCTTCTATTTCTTTTGAGTCAGTGGGTTTCTTTAGCCAGTGGTCTGTGAGTTGGTAGTGGCAATCTCACCCTACTAGAATTACCTTCTAACTAGCTGGCTCGGTGTACACATCCTGCACTGTCACCTGGTGCCAATTCCTTGCATTACAAAGGGCACGGAGACCTGTGGTGCCAGCCGGGTGACAAGAGCCAGAGCAGGAATGGCAACTCCATAGGAAGAACCAGAACATGCATGAAGGGTATGATGCTGGCTGGTCCCTTGGTCACTGTCTCTCCTTTGAAGCTATGAGGTCTGTTTCACTGACAAAGCAAGACCCTGTTTCTCAACCCCCTACTCACTCTTTGTAATTCTCTGGGCAAATTGTTAACTATTTCTGACTCTTTAGATGTCACAATCTTAGCCACAGTCTTTGTCAACAGTTTATATTCTGAAGGATTATATATGGAAGTGAATCTTAGTCAAGTTTGTCCTGCAGGATTAGGGACAGCAAGTCAGATGTATTGATATTGTAATAAAGCATTTGCTATGATAATGATTAGATGAAAATATCTTAATCAGAATAATTTCCTACATGTAATACATGGCTATAACTAATAGTATAATACAGTGTACCATTTTTGAAGCAATATTGAGCCATTGAAATGGCTTCATTTTGAAGCAATATTGAAATCAATAATATTGAGATTTCTATTTCTCACCCATATCAACACTCAGCCTGAGGAGTAACGTTGAGGTCCCCTCTCAAGGAATGAATTTCCACACACCCCGAGGAGGAGTATGTTAGAAGCCCCGCCGTTAAAAGGTGGCACCGGGCTTTCATAGCACTTCAAAGTCAGTCATATATCCCTGGCCCGGCTGACTGGTTAACAAGTTGTTTATATTGTTACTTGTTTTTCCTTTGTCAGGTACTCTATCAGGTCTGCCACACCTTCATTTCACTATCAGGATGTTTAACTTTGTTGTTGTTGATTCAGGTTTGTCCCAGCACTTTTCGACACCAAAAGCCATACTACATCCCCTTCTTCATTTCTTCATTCACCACTGATGGCTTTGCTAATAGGGTATTGTTCGAGTTGTTTTCATCCCACTCCTGGCAGAACATCCTGATTAGAAACAAAGAGTAAGAGCAAAAGCTTTCAGATCATCACAGGTGGTTACTTTCTTTGCCTCTTGGGAATGGAGGAAGTGACAGTTTGTGGAGTTTGTTTTGGGTTTGGTCGTTCCTTGAGTAAATCTAACCCCAAAGAACTGTACTTGATGACAAACCAATAAAAACCTGGAACAAAGTTCATGAAATCTAGCCAAAAGCCTGTATTTTTCTTTGTCAGGTCAATCCACAGAGAAAATAGTGAAATTGAAAACTGTCATGAAATATAACAACAGATATTGAACTCTGAATATCAGGGAATGAACTTAAGAATTACTAGTTGAATGACACACATTTGAGCTTTCTGGAATATGCCCTCAGTTTATTGTTCTCTTAATGGATCCCACTGGTTTCTGACATCATTTGCAAAAAAGCAGAGAGTAGTGATGATCAGGAAATCTCAGTTTCTGAGAAGAAAAACTTGAAGTAAGTATAATAATAAATTATCTCATCTACACAGCTGATCTATACTTCATGCCAAAAATTGCTTAAGAGGTGGAAATTATTTTCCCAAACAGAAGGATTAAGAAAAAATTCATCACACTTAGATAATAAACGAAAAACCTTATGTTGCATTAGAAAACTGTGTTTTCCAATGTAGGGATGTACTGTTCTTAGTCATTTCTAAGCAACTATAATAAGAATTTAAAGATATCATTCTTCTTACCTATTACAATATATTGTTATTGATATACCATCTTTTAAAAACAAGGTAAAATTCAGACTTGTACAACAGTGGATAAGGGGAAATTTTTTATAACCCCTCCTGAGAGTAGAAGGAATATGAATATGAATACTCTTAATGAGTATTGCTTCGGACTTGCTTTAAATTAATTTGTACAGGAAAACATTTGAATGCTCTAGTGTCATCTGTCACAATCTGGATATTAGAAATATCCAGAAATGAGATAGAACAGTGTATCCTACAGCAGATATACTTACAAGACAATAGGGTAGAGGAACTGCTTTCTTAAGTGAGTGCCTTGGTTTTAGGTATCTGGCTGGCAGAGTGGCACCCAAGTGGCTGGCTGGGTGGGCAAGTCCCAAGCCTACTAAGGGTGTGTGTGGGTTTGGTTTGCTGTTGCCCAGGGCGTGCACAAGTGATGGGCTTCTGGCTGCCAGCACTGCCCAAGGAGCCCTTCTGCTCCATTTTCCTTGAGAGCTAGACAAAGAATGCTGCTCATGGTGTCTGTGGAAAGCTGTGTTTTCAGACAGATGGGTTCCCACATATCTTGAACCTTAAGAAACTATCTAGGGAGCTGTTAGAGCTTTTGTACAACCATGTGTTTCTGAAGCCAGTCCCTGCATGGCAGGATCCAGCACACTGGTGTGCGGAGGAACAGATGGGCTGCTTACATGGCATGTGTGAAAGTAATGCATATCTTGTCTAGACAGGGAGACAGGCAGAATTTTCAGGGAAACATATACTTGAATTTCCCATGCTGTGTTTTCATGATGGTGCACTTCTAGCAGGAACTCCAAAATCAGTTTTTCTTGGAAACTTTCCATTACTGAAACTTCTCTCAATATCATTGTGTTCTGCATAGATAGCTCTGTCTACTCTGGCATGTGGCATCCTGTACTTGTACCTTTGTTTTGATTTCTTCACGTTATTCAGACTTTGGCATTTTATTCTTCAGTAAGTTTGTAACAGAATGGGGAAAGTTGAAAGGGACAGCAGTGGGTCATCTGGTCCAAGCTCCCTGTTCAAGCAGGATCATGCTAGAGCACATTGCATGGAATTGCAGATGATCTCCATTGCAGATGGTCTCCATTGAGGGAGGCTCCATAATCCTGCTGGGCAGCCTGTTTCAGTGCATGGTCATGCACACAGCACAGTAAAGTTCTTCCTCAGCTATGCAGGTTGGATATCTTTCTGTAAGCCACAAAGTCAGTAAGAACAAAAAAATAAAACCAAAAACCATGCCTTTAGTATGCTTTTCAGTAGTGACCCAAATAAATTGTCAGCTAAATTATTCCAATGTTATTTTAAGACAGCTTATATCTATAAAGTGGGAAGATGTGAAAAGGGGAAATAAGCAATCCACCCATTTGTGGAAGAGAAATACAAAATTTAGAATAAGCATAAATACAGTATGGCTTCCTCAGAGGTGGACCCCAGTTTTTTGCAAGCTGGGACATAAACCAGAGAAGATCATGCAAGGAAAATCCCACAAAACAAAATGAAATAATGTTATGACTAATACACCTGGGCACGGGAGGAGGTAGTCACAGGGAGGAGCATAGGGACAGAGGAGGTGCCGTTGAAAAGCAAAGGGCCTGTTTGATGGGAATGATGGCAAGACTCCTGTGTGGTTACTTGAGCCCCAAGGTTCCCAAAGTCAGCAGGAGTCCATCGCTGGGGTCAGGACAGAGATTCTGGAGAAACCCTCACAAGGAAACACTAGAGAGAGTTCACACAGAATTTAAAACTTTACACACACTTACTGTGGGAAAATATCTGGGGACCCTGTGGACAGGCAACTAGGGATACAATAAGAAGAAACTAAGGAGTTGTACTGGCAGGGGTTATAACAGTATGGAAATTATAGGATAAATCACAGTTGCTGCTCCCTGGATGGAATGCTGTTGGCATGACTTGAAACCTATTCCTCAGTGATTCCCCATTCATACATCTACTGAGGGGAATATATCAGGAGGACAGAGCTGTGTGGAGTTACCACTGCCAGGGTCTGCAGAGGTCCTTGCAGGAAAGAGAACTAGACAGCACTTTGCAGCTGATACACTGCATAGCACCTGTCAGTCAGGGGAGAGAGGAGAACATATCTTGCTGCTGAGACAACAGCTATGGCTAAATGTCAGATGAACTGGATTCATTAAAGCCTAAAAATAATCTCAGTGCACACCTCCATCCCAGTTACCCACCTCCAAGGGGCAACCACCCCTCCTCACTGGGCACACACTCCATATTCTTTTTGATTGTATATTTAAAAGCAAAGTGAGAGAATTTTACACCAATCAGTAAAGGCTTGGAGTCACTCAAACTCCACCTCAACACAGAGAAAGGGTAAAAAATTAAGTTGACATTGGGGGAAAAGGTAGGGAAGAGTCCATCATAACTGCAGGGATCAGTCGATGGGCTGAACCTGTCTCCTCCCCCACAGGGATGCCTGTTGGGTAAGAATCATGTTCTCTGCAGGCCAAACATCTTCCTGGGGATTCGAGCTTGTCTCTGTGTTACTTTGAATACATTTTCCCAGTCAGACGCTGTCACCAACAGCCTTTGAACGTTAAGCTGTTACGTTTTACATGAATAAGGAGTGTTACCCCCTGAGCTGTCAGTGTGAGTCCTTCATGGGCACTAGCAGCCGCTGGCTGTGGGTAACACACTCCAGCAGAGAGGAGGCTCTGCTGAGGTGTCTCCCTTACACTGCTGGTTTCCCTGACGGAGTCAGTGGAACCCCTCTGGTCCAGCAGGACTGCTCTGTGCTGGGTCCCCCAAGGGCACACGGACAGAGTGGTCGGGCACAAGGGTCTCGCATTTCCTGGGATGCTGACAGACAAACCAGATACTAAGGGCCCAGTAAATCCTCCCACACTAAGGCTCAAGGAAGCCTCTCCTTTTCTACATGACATTTACTTTTCTAATTTTCACTTTTTTTTTTTTTTTTTTTTTTTTTTTTTTTTCCCATTATCATTCCCAATGCTCTTTTAGGATCAGAGGGATACCACCATGCTTTTATCTGCTCCAAAGGAAGATAGTGTATTACACTTCCATTAGGAGCAATCCTGCCTTGTGAACTCTGACTTTGTGGTGGTTGGGGATTTTTTTCACATTCAGCAATTAAAATTACTGCTCTATAGGTTTCAGTGGAAAATCTGTCAATTCTTGCTTCTGTTAGCAAAGAATCATGGTATAATTGAATATACTCGGCTAAAAAGATGTATGCAGCAAGAACAGAAAAGATGAGGAGGCCGTCGGGGAAGCAGTGATGCTACTGCAGTAGTATGCATATGTGTGCATATGCATTCAAGCAGTGTAAAATGCTACATTTTTGAGCTTTAAGTTCAGGAAACTTTTTGATAAAACATATAGAAGACAAAGTAGCAAGATAGTATAGTTATTCCTACACATCACTAGGTCTAGTGAGATGTGCTGGTTTACTGGGGTTTTTTTTACTGAATGACTAGACAGGTACTCCAATTAGACTTTTTGACTTCCTATTTGAAGGGTTTTAGCTCCACATAAGTAGGAAATGTTGCCTCAGGTACCTTAGATGGACATATCTTCATCATATTTTTCAGTGATGAGCAGAACATGTCTTGTTCAAAACAATTTGTTGTTTCAATCAATGCTTAGGAGTGGAAAACAAAGTAATGAAGCTCAGTACAGTGAGTTTAAGACCTTTCCAAAAACCCCAATGTATTTAACCTTTTCAACCCTCGCTAGTCCTCACAGCAGGCAGCTATGGGAGTGGACAACATCACTGGCCAGTCATCCAGTGGGAAAGGAATGGCTCTAGCTTCAAGACTTCCTGGAGTTTCACGAGGACAACTCTCCATTGAGATGCTCTCTGTATGGTTTAGCTCAGCTGTTAGGCTGCTTACTGCTTACATTCCTCCTATTTATTGCAAGAACGGTGTCACAACTATTTTAGGAATTACAGTACTTGCAGCAGTTGAGACAGAGCCAGTTTTAGTTTGATCTCTGTTGGTCAACTCTTTACTCACATTACATTTTTGCAATATATTCCTGCTATGTCTTTAAGACATACATGTATTATGCCTTTGAGGGACTCAGTGAGTCACTCGGTCTCTCTCAGTCGTGAAGAATTACTCCTTGGTAGCCATGGAGAAGAATGAATAATGTAGGTTGAAGCTTGAAATACATGCATGTAGTCATCTCCACAGAGAGAGCAGACGTGGTCATGTTCTTCTAAAATATCTTGAGACACAAAAAATGTCAACATGAGCAAGCTTATTTTTGTAAGTGGAAGAAGCAAGAGTTGACTCAGAGAAATGTTTTGTGGGATGTAGTTAAAGGAAGCAATTTGGCTTGCAGTTGTTGCTAGGAATTAAATACATTTGGTTCAAATATGATTCAATCAAAAAATACAGAATATTTTGCTGCCAATAGAATAAAGCAAATTGGATAGAAACTGGCACAGAATCCAGGACAGAAAAAAAAACATAAAGAAAAATAATCATAGGGGAGTCTAGGGGAACTGCCTATGTAAGAGTAGCAAAAGTTGCTAAAGAAAAGGGGAATTTGTCCATTGCCCTCATGCTGGATGAATATAGAAACAAAAAGAGTTTTCAAATCCCATCTCCACTCCAGAATATTGAAATGACAGAGTTAGATTTATCAAAAATATCAGCCTTCCTCATGACTCAAAAATGACTGTTAGGAGTCTCTTTGGGAACAAATCTGAGTGTACTCATTTCATAACATTCTTCCATTTATAGTTCTGGGAGTTTTGGCTGAACATTGTGATGTCTAACAAGAATCATGCAATTTTATTTAGGAAATAAAAAGCTCCTATGAAAATCATAAGAAGGTTTGTGTACTCATACATACCACTTCACTACATCCTGTGTTTTTAACTGATTTTTGTTTAAACTGATGGAATATGTAAATATAAATTAATGCTTTTATTGTAAAAACAAGAATAAGCATAATAAAATGCACAGTGTGATGAATATAATGCTGCTTCAAATGAGCTGGCATTCGTATGGCATGGAATACTTATATCCCTGTCAAAGACAGATCATCAGCTTATGAAAATCAGGCTATTTGGTCAATTCAGATGGATTACTAAATAAGGAACTCACCAACACTTTTCCCTAAAATCTAGGATATTTAATCTACTTAGCACATGTCAAACAACATTTCATTGTAACTATCACTCCAAAAAATGTTGATGGTTGATTTCTCTAAGCTTGTGCAGACTGCTGACATGGCGACCCTTCAATGTCACTCAGAAGGTCACACAAGGCATAACCAAAGGCAGTGAACAGCCTCGTCTGCTGTTCAGAAGAGGTGACATACTCCCATTCCCATCCTTAAGCAGTGCTAGGACATCTGGGGTAACTAACTCAGGGTGCAAAGTGCAGCAGGGAGTGCCTTGTTATTTTTCCTGCCTGACAGTGAATTTCTAAAGTTATGATGATGGGGAATATTTGTGTATTCCAGGCGGAAAAATTACTCATGAACTCACTTATTGTTTAAACACGCCTTTATAATTTGAACAAAATTCTACATACGAAATTTGTAAAGGACTGGATTTTGTCATCTTTAGGACCTGTTTATGCTGTCCCAAACCACTTGATGGTGGTAGCAGTGGGTTTATCTTCCTATACTAACCAGACAGTGAGCACTGTTGCGCATATCACTAAGGAGAATGTGTCCTGCATTAAAATGTCATTTATTATATATTAATTAAGATGATTGCTTAAAGATGCATAAGAAGGTTGCATTGACTGCAACAAGAGAAAAAGAACAGAAAAACTCACTACAAATTCCTCCAGAATATTGCTATTTTTATTGTACCACATCTTGGCTTACCCTAAAATGAACATTGATCTGTATTCAGTTAAGAGAAATGTCATTTTCACTTAGTTCAAAGGAGATTATCCTGCTCACTGCCCACATCCAGGGAGGTGCACAGCCTGGAGATCTGGTGGATGGCAGGTTGTTTAGGTCTCTGCAAGGAAGCAGCACAGTAGACAATCCCCTGTGAATTCTAATTACATGAGCTGCAAAGCAGTGGTAATGATGGATGTAGACAGCAGGCTTTCTCAGCATGTGACAGTCCACTTTTATTAAATAAGCAAAACCTGCAGCCTTGTCCACACATATTATTGCTAATCTTAGCCAAGAGCCACAGGGCACTTTTCAGGTGGGAAAAAAATAGGGATTTGGGGTTCGGGTACAGAATTGCTTATGTATAAGTGAATTTACTAATATACAGAAAAATCTCCTATTACAGTATTGTGGCAGTCAAGTTCTGTTTCTTATAAAATGTTGCCCTCTTCCCAGTAGACACAGCCATCAATTTTGGAAAAATAATTGCTGGCAGTATTTTATCATTACTCATTGCTTTCTACCTGTGAACAAAATACAGGCCAGCTTTCCACACAGTAATGAAACCAAGTAAGAAATGGATCTGTACACCAGATCACTACAATGCTGAAAGTTATAGGCAGAGAAATGCTTTTACAGAGTATATTCACCACCATCAGAAAGATCTACTGTAAACCTCAGATTAAAAGTGAACAATATGGACTTTATATCTATGTTGACTTCTTTTTGGTAAACTAATTAGTACGTCAGTCATTCTTGATCCAGAATCAAATATCGTACATGTCCCAGGGAGTATGAATTTTACATGTTCTTACTGTTTAGAAACATGGCTGTCTCTAAAGGATTTACAGGATTTGGAGGCTAGCAGCTGAGGGTCATGACAGACTAGGTGTGTTTCAGCATCCCAGCCCTCATGACCAGTGACAAAGAACATTATTTAATCATATGGTGTTTTTTCCTACACAGTTTTTAGGCCAATTGAACAACTTGTCAAAGGACTATTTTAGAGAGGAATGACACTAGTCTACAGCATCTTACATCTAAGGTGTTCTAATCTTGCATCTAAGGTGTTCTGGATCACTAGTATTACACCTGAGATAGTGTTACCCCTAACCCAAAACATCAGAGATGAAAGTTACTACATCCTTCAACCCCTTAAAAGTAGGGTGTTAAAGAATAAATACATCCTACTCATATTGCAACACAAGGAAAAAAAAAACCAAACCCACAAAAAAGGACCACTCCTGTCGCATGTAGTTATTTTTTGTCCTACTGAAGACAATGTGACTGGTCAGTAGATATCTTTTGACATGTGTACAAGGTTTTCCCCCACAAACACTGAATTCAGAAGTAGCTGCTCTTCCATGGAAGCTGACACAAGAGCTGACCTGTACAGCTTTGTCTCAGCAAAGTACTTAACACGAGTCTGCACAAGACCTTTGCAAAGAGGAATATGTTGGTTTGACAAAAACATGTAGGTAAGATTCCATTGGGGTGCCCTTGATGGCACTCCTGGAGCTGCAGGTGACCCTGACTTCCCACCGCACCTCAGCAGGGGTCCTAAGGACAGCAGCTCCTGCCAGCCCAGCACTACCTGCACTGCTGCCTCTGAACTGGCACCCTTGCAGGTGTGCGTGGCTTCCAAGACTCTGGAAGCATATAAACCCTGAGAGCTGCAGCTTGTCAAAGAGCTTTGCAGCTTAGCTTCCCTGGTATTAATTATATTCCATATTTTTTCTAAAATTTGTCTGTATGAGTTTCATGTACGTGCCAGAGTATAGTTAAATACTTTAAGATCAAATGATGGAGTGTTCATGGCATAGCTCTGTCCGTCATTAGCTAAACAGTGCACACCAGTCACCCTCCAAGAGCATACAAAAATGTGAACATTTAGGTAGTTGCACTAATCCTCACTTGTAGCTATTTGTAAGTGGCTTTAAATACAAATGAATACCTTTTAATGAATTCGTTTCATGGACTGTAGTCTCCATTTCTGGGATGCATAATACATCAAATGGTTTTCAACAACATCATTCATTAGCCCTTTTGACATATTTTAAAATGTTCCCATTAATTTCATTAGACCAAAATTGTTGGTTTTTTTTTTTTTTCTATGTGTAATTAACTCTTTGACCAGCTGTTGTCACGGGTTCTTTGAGAAAAAGACAAAAAGAGCTCATCATGAAAGAAAAATCATTAAACCCAATTCCTAATTTCGTGCTAATGAATGTATTTCTCATGGATACTTTCAAGGATGGAAAAAAATATCACCAGGATAAAAAGCACATCTGTCATAGACAAGAAACAAAGGAAGTATTTTTTGAAAAAAATATCTTTAAATATCTAAGTAGTATAAGCAAGCAGGGAAATGACCAAGTGTTGCTTAAATAGATTTTATCCTTTCACTTTTTATCATAATATTCCCTGAAGTGTTCTGACACTTTGAACTTCTTAAATTTGGCACTCAGAGTTGAAGTGTGATATGACAGACTGTGCAACTGATTTTGACAGAATTTCTGATTTCACTTGAAATGAAAAGGCAAAGATGACGCTGAAAAAGTGAACAAGTCAAAAGAAGAATGAATGAGATTAAATAACACAGACAAGAATAAACAGAAAAAGGCAGTGTGTAATTACAGTGCTTGGAAGAATTAGTGAAAGTTAAATGATGGAAAGGGCAGTGAGAGCAATTACAATGTGGTTAGGAAGAATCAGGAGAAGAACTTGGGTATTAGAGGCAGCTTGCCCAGCTTCCTTATTTTAGGATCCTGTTGGAAGATCTTATCATGCTGTAGGAGAGAGCTATAACTCAGCACAAGTATGTAGAATTGAATCCCTATCATATCTGCACACAATGCCCAAAAGAAGAAAAACAAATATTCACTATGCTGTTCCATGAGTACTGGCAGAGGAACAAACCTTATTGGGGAAATTTATTATCCTGCAGTTGCTTAGATGTGTAGAACAGCAAGAGCAGCAGTCTATTAATCTTGAAAGACCAAATCCTTCCTATGCACCTATAAGGTGTGGAAAATATTTCAAGTAAAACCATAATTTCTGGTTTCCTTACAAGTTCCATAAAAGAGCGGGTGCTATAAGGGAGCCTCTTACATGTAGCACAACCAAACTTGCTCCTAGAACAGAAGATCCACATTTGTTTCCTCAGTGCTAGATACTTTGGCTTTTTATTTCAAACACCTGCCATAAATAATCTAGACAATTAGGGTGACTCTTCACAGTTAAAGGTGTGGGACTGATAACATATACCCTCAGCTATCAGACAACCATTAGGCTTTTCAGTTCTCTACAAAGTTAGTTCTTGTCCAGCAGAAAACACATAACAAAGTGGGGAAACACAAGTGAACCCTCTTAACCCCGTTTCATCTGTATATGCATAAATATACATACATATATGGTATAATGTCACATATTTAATGGAAAATAAAGTGCCTTTATGGATCTTTATTTCAAACCACCCCCCCCCCCCATTTTTATTATGTTTATGATTGTGTGATTTTTTCATTACTATGAAACATTACCTTTTGTTTCACTTGAGAATATTCCCATTACAGATTACTTCAATTAAGATCACCACTCTAAGCAAATCATCTTACACAGAATTTTTCTCCTTGTTTGATAGTCTACCTTTCTTTCAGCTACTCTACTTTTCTAAATCTCTGCTTTTCCAATTCAAGTTCTCTGATCATAACTTTCCAGACAAAGGGGACTTCTTAAATTATTTGATCAAAGTAAGAATGTTGCTCTGTGAAGTAACAGGCAAAGATTTGTAATACTTACTCTGCTACTGTATAACAGAGAAATTGCTTTTAATAGCTTTGCAAGTAAAATGATTTTTATGTTCTTCAGAAAATTAGCTTACCTGAATTGAATTATGAGGCTGCTGCCAGATTATTGGTAGAGACTATATAGAGACTATATATAGAGACTATAGGCTGAGATTACAATTTACTGAAATGCAATATAAAAAGGAACAAGAAACAGTAAAATTATAAGAAGCAAAATTTATTAAAATATTAACCTTAAAACAAAAAGAGAAGGTGCTTTATGTACAGGTGGTGTTCACCACCTCAGCTTGGCCTCCTGTGGTTGCTGGGACAAAGACAAGATGGCAGACACTCCACCATAGCTTGCATCCATATGACCCATGGGACAGACACAAGATGCATGGTCACATCAATGGAAAAACTGCGGGCCGAGAGCTGGATAGCACATGCTGTGAATCACCACGGCTTCAGACACTGGGCTTGATCCCATGTGGCTGCTCCTTGCACTGCTGCTTCAGCTGCTCTGCCCAGCTCTGCTCAGCTCCTTTCGGCTCAGCAGCTTCAGCTTGGCTCAGTTCGGCTCCTTCTGGCTCTGGTCAGGCTCAGCTGAGCTTGGGCTCACCTCCATTGCTTGGCTTCATGCATCACTTCCCACTCCAATGCTGATTTTCAGCACATCTTGGAGCTGCGTTGCCATTTTTTAACACCACGTCTTAGAGCCACATCTGGAAGGGACAGTGGAGGATGGGGAGCAGCAGCAGAGGAAGGGATCTGCAACAAACCAACCATCTTCCCGCTGAGGAGAGTGGAACAAATTAGTTCACTTCTCCCCACTGAGGGGAGGGCTCACCTTTCCTTCCCTGGGACAACTCCCCCAGTAACAACGAGAGTGGTATAGAACAGCAACTCACATGGCACCAAGCTACACTCCCCCACAACTAGGACAAGAGAAAACTCAGATTTGTTGTGGTTTTTCATTTGCAATGAGTCAGCTATACAGATATACAGGGATATAAGAGATACACAGAGATACGATGTTGGCTCCTAAGGACAAAAGAAATTCAGAAATGCTGAAGTTTTGAAGTAGAAAATATTTTTATATTTGTGTGTTCCTTTGAAATATCTAAAATAAATCAGAAAAATGTCAGACAGAGCTAGATCTATCAACTCCATCACCTAATATAAGCATCAAATTACCTTCTGCAAAATATTGCAACTGCAACTGCAACATGCCCCAGTGGTTGACCTGTGATGCACTGGCCAAGCTTCATGATGCTTCGCAATTTAACAGATGTGAGTGGGCCAAAAACTTTCAGCAATGCTCAAGTGCTTCTTCTCGAGGCTTTAGAGTATTCTCTAGTTCATAAAATTAACTGTCCAAAAGCTAAAAAGTCTTTCAGCTTCATTTTCAGAATTTGTCTGAGATGTATTTATAGATGTAAAAGTTCTGCTTTCTTAATTCCATATAAGACAAACCTATAGCAACTACAACAGTTGCTATACACGCAATCACTTTGGTTTTGGATTTATTGATGCCTTTTAGTACAAGACAAGATGTTAGCCCTGTCTGACTAGTCATTTCAGATCAGTAATGGGTATAAAGAAGGATTAGCTGTTGTTCTAATACCACATCAAGATAAACAAGAAGGTGCTGAACATTAGTAAATACACTTATTCTTCTTGATTGTGCACAACAAAATTCTAGGTTAACATTCTGGAAGGTATTTAGATTGCAGTATGAAAGAAGCTCACATGAGAATGTACATACCCAGGACTCAACACATAAAGTGTAGTGAACATTTTGCACCTTGCATTAGAAAGATTTCACAAGTGATCTCAGTCAGTTGTCGGCCATTCCATGACATTGATCAGCTTCCTGGTATTTTTGTTTGTTGGGAAAATCCCCAGACTCATGCCTAACTGGGTAGTAAGAGATTGAGATATTCAGATTACTATTTCTCAAAATGCACAGGGGAAACAAATTTGCTTGTGGTATAAGATATCCAGGACTATTGTTAGCTTCATGATGCTCAAAAAATTATTTGTGTTCTCATGAGGACACTCATGCTTTCCAATGTATATAATATATAGACTAAATACAAAACCATTTTAACATTCAGAAGTAGGAAATACTTACAAAACTTATTTCAGATGAACTTTATAATCTTCAGTTAATAACCAGCTAATGGGATTAATAATGGGCTATAAATTCTCCTATTTCTCATTAGAAGTCTTCCTCAAATTGTGAGACTGCAAAAAATTGTAAAATTGCCTAAATAATAGCAATTCCATATTTTAACAGAGATTTAATTTTTCAGATATCTCAGACCTAACAGTTTTTGTGTTGAGCTCTCAATGTGGCTGGCAGTTTGGGAGTTCACACATGCAAATAAACTGTGTGCAAATATGGGCTAAGAGACAACCATCCTGGCATTTTTAATGCTCAAATCAAAAATATAATAATATGTATGTTCCATCCATTTTTTTTTTATTTTGTTTGTTTGTTTGTTTGTTTGTTTTTTTGGTTTTGTTTTCCTGTGCATGCAGGTAATTACATAACAAACCACTGCTGCTTGTATCTATATTTAATTTAAAAATGAAATGGAAAAGAGTACTGAGAAAACATGGCATTGCATTCACAGCCCTGAAAATCTGTCTGTTGACGAACATTACATTTGCCATCTGGCTTTTGCACTGTAGGTGCCTTTGCAAGCCCTCAAATTCAGTTTAGTTTGGGCTTGTGCAGAATCCTGTGCACCAGATGGCTTTTTTTACTGATTTGGCTCTGCAGTAGCTGGCCTAAAATTAATATGTATTTTATCGATGCTGTAAAACTGCTTATCATGTTAAGGGACTCTAGCTTATCTTTGAGGTTTTTTATTCCTTTTTGATAATAAAGAGATTTCCTCTGTCATTGAATTTAATAAATGCATTTATGGATTTGGAAAAATTTGGCATCAGAAAATATATGGTAAAATCAAGTGAACAAATCAAATGTATAAACAAATGAATATTTGCTATGAGCATCTTACTGAAGCTTTTAATGAGAAAAATAAAATTTAAAATTGTATTAGACAATATTATGTACAAGAAAATTACTTATTATTTGTAAGGGTCTCTGTCCACTCCAAGTATACTTAAAGAATAATGATTATTTTTAAAGTATTTGGAATAAAGTAGAGATAGGAAATACAGACACCGCCTGAGGGAAAAATCTAGCAATGTAGTTGAAAATAGAACTGGTCCATCACAACCATAAAGTCTTTGCTTTCTAGGAGTCTAGGTAATCACTGGGAACAATTTCCATCTTTTCGTAATTTGTTTCAATTTGTCTTTTTTAGAATGGACACCTACATTTCACATTGACTAATTTACATTTGCTATGGATACAGGCACTAGTAGTCACTTAATTAATTATCTATTTCCATGTGTGCATTCTATCAGGATGAATTTAGGATTGTATTTTTAAGACTCTTCCCACTGCAATTATATCTATATCAGTTTTACTTTTCACTGCTTCTGTATGTTTTATGTCCATGATGAATACTGTGGATATAGGCTTGGTCCAAAAAAATTAGGTTAATTTTACCAGATAAAGCATCCATTGTTCAGGAATGGCAAGTCTGTGGAATATGGCACTAAATAGATTGGAAACATATTTCAAAAAGGTTACAGAAAATCAGGTTTTCATATATTTCCAGCGTGTAACACAGCCTCAGTGTGCAAAGTGTACTCCTGTCTTTTCTCCAACCCACACATAAAGGGGACTCAGCAGTGAGAAGCTGCTCCATCCACCTCAGGTGTCCCACTAATTGCAGAGATGTCATGGCATGAAAGATAAAAGCAATACCAATGTTATTTATCTGTGACTAAAGTTAATCTTCCCAAAGATGCTGTAGTATTCTAGGCATATCTACACATCTTAATTTTACATTATCTTTCTTAGAAATTCAACTCACAAATATTCCTTTGTCTCCCTTCTTCCCCTGTTCTTGTTAACCTATTAACATACCACTGATACTTTCTGTTGTTTTGTAGTCTTACTGCTCTCCACTTCTTTTTCACTGGAATTTTCTTCAAAAGGACTGAACTTTCTATTCCTTGTTTCATTTTGTTTCCCTCACTTGGAATCATGTAAGACAAATGACTTCTGAATTTCTGCATGTGGAATCATGGAAGAAGAACGATGTTTGAGACTGAGGTTTTTGAATCCCACCTGACTAAGTGCCAACTTTAAGCAAAATATCTTTGCCCAGTTTGTCCTAATCTTGTAGTAGGATTTGCTCTGGAGATCTTTCTCTCAAAAAATCCAACCTAACCCCCAAATTACTGCCTGAAATGATTATTTGTCAGCCCCATGATAATGCAGAATGTGTTTTACCTTTTTATTTTAATCTGCAAAATGCTCCCAGTGGAACAATATCCAAAGACACTTCTGCAGCAACAGTTGATAAAAAAAGAGTCATTTTTGTGATAAAGACTAGGCTGTCTCCAGTCTTGTTTGAACTAGTGGTAAAACAATCTTTAAATGATAATGCCTTTTTTATAATCAATTTGTGTTGGCTAACCTTGAGATATTGAAAATTAGGAAGTTCTGTATCACATACAGAATTATCAAATAATTGAGTACATCAAGTTCTTTCCCTCAGAAAGCTCTAATAATACCCTACATTATAGGCCTAAAGTTGACTGATATAGAAGTGGTTTGTAAGCGAAATACTGTGTTCATCTTCCATGTCAACTTAAGTAAAAATAAAGTTGTTTTCTTCTACTTTATTAAGAGGAGCAAAATGCTGCAGTATTTCGGGTAAGTAAATAAGACTCTTTTTAACTAGTGTATTACAAAACAATATAGTTGTGGCTTATAGAGAAATGCATTAAGGAGACAAGATGAAAACCTTCTTCATTTCCAGCCTTAGTCATTTAATGAGCCAGTAAATGTTCTCCTTTCTCAGATTCAATGCCATCTAAAAGGAGACATAAATTAGAGTGAAACTATAGAATATTAAAAATCTGACTCAGATGCCAGAAGGCAAAGAGAAAATATCCAAAAAACTAACAGGATAATCAAGGCCCACGGCAGAATAATGGTTAAAAAATCTTATCATAAACACTTTAAAACAAATAATGAGCCATTGTGTATCAGTTATTTCCCACGGGCGAAAAAAAAAAAAAAAAGGAATTGTTAAAATTAAAGTTATTCTAGTAACTCTTAGTTACTAGTTATGCTCTTAAACAAGGATTTAATTTTTACTAAATACATGACCTTGTCTGGGATTACAGTGGAACATGTATTCACATTAAATTGCAGGTCTACTACTAAAATAAAAGTAGGCATCCTAGGGATGTTTATTTACAATGTTATTTCCAATTTCCCTGCTCTAAACCACGACACAAGGTGCAAGAAAGACTTAGCAGTAACAACTTCACGATTTTGTGAGTAACTACAGGATTTCCAGAAGGCAGCCGTGTGTGGGAGTAGGCACAGACAGCACATAAGAGGTGTTTTCTCCTCTCTGACCAGAGAGGAGGAGAAGCACTGTCTTTTCTTATCTCCACAGGTTGCTGGAGGTTCATCTGTTGCTTGGTGCTGTCTGAGCTACTGACAAGTGGTTCTCTTTCCAGTATCATCTGCACTGGGGTTTGTTCACCTGTGAATGGCCTGCAGTTTTTGAGGAACCAGTTTCATTATCTCTAAATCTGTGTTAGTCGGGGCGTATTCCTAGTGAAACTGTTTAGGTATGAGGCACCCAAGGATGAAGGATTATGGCAGGAGTGGGGACTGGACCTGCTCTGCATATCTCCACCTCTACGTACAATACACGCTGACTGAGAAGCGAAGAGGAGAGGTCGAGCTCTCTCATTTACCACAGTTTACAAAGATGAGAGGCTTTCCTTTCCCACAGCTCCCAACTTCCTCACCAGTGTGGGAAGAACAAGCTGACGGGTTAATGTGGCTGTGGAAGACAGTCTCCTTGCTGAGCAGATCACAGAGCAAAGCAGTGACTAAGGAGTCTGGGGTCCATTCTGCGCTTTTATTAGCAGGCAGAGGGCAAGGTGGGGCACCTTGGGATGAAAGCCTCCTCGAACCTGTGCTGTTTGAACTGCACGGTGTGCACTGCTGGCACCTGCTGGCATGGAACTTGTGCACCAGAAGCAGCACCACCCAGCATTTCCCACTGATACGGAGCACTGTCCTGACCCAGGACAGTCCAAGTGGCATGTCTCATGTGTAAGAGCCCTGCCTTCTGCCACGGCCGAAACATCCACCACAGTGCTAGCAGAGCTGAGGGAGACAGCATGCATTCTTGTTACTGCATGAGCATTAAGGGAAGGAATAAAGTTATCATTTGCCTTCACTGGTCTCTGGGGCAGAATATATGCTCAGAGCTATTTCTCCTTTTCTCATTCCCAGTTCACAGGTTATGTGACAGCAGCAGGGACCATTGTGGTCACAGTGGATCAGTGGATGTGGTGTTCATAAGGACTTAGTTGGTAGGAACAGTTCTCTTCTTTCTCCCTCCATTCCCAAATGTGCTTTATGTTTGTATTAATGCAATCACAAGGGAGATGGATAGTGGATACAGACCAAAGAAGAGCAGCAGATGGTCTTGTCATTTATCCAGTATGCAGGTGATCAGTAGCTCTGAAAGATGTAAAAAAATTGGGAGAACAGAAAATCAACAAGGTAAACTCAGGAAAATGCCTAGGCGTAGGCTCTGTGGCTTTGTGAATGACAATACAACAGTGGCATCAGCAACTTTTGCCAAGGGCTGGTCAATGTTCTGGGAGCCAGAATAAAATAAAATAAAAATAAAATAAAAATAAAATAAAATAAAATAAATAAAATAAACATACTACACAAATATTTTTAAAGAAGAAGCAAAAAAAAAAATAAAAAAGGGGGAGAAGCTCATAGTAGTGAATAAAATAGTAATGACAGCTACAAAGATGGGTCCTAGTACTGAGGAGGATTTTGGAGATGACAGATAGATAATGGTAGCTTTTGTCATGTCAAATATCAGAATTTCAGGGCTGTGATTAAATTCTTATTACTCTAGGACTGCTACAAGGAGCCACTGTGGCTTGAAAGTTTCTTAAAGCCTGAAATGTGGCAGTCAAATCAGATTGCAATTGAAAGGACACATTAAAGCAAAAACCTTATTAGAGGATATTCAATTAGAGCACAGTTATACAGTAACAGAAATCTGTTTTGATTATCAGAGTTGCCAGAAATGTGGAGGAAAAAAAAAAGTATGGAGATAGCCAAATTGAAAAAAAATAAGGACACAAACAGCCAAGTGATCTTTTATTTGGGTAACTGCATAGGCAGCTATAACAAGTAGCCTGAATTTGTAGATAAATAGGCATTAAAACTTTCAGTTAAAATTAAGAAAAAAGTATTTTTGAATTCCATACCAGATAGCATTCAATGTCCTTAGACAGGGGAACAGCTTAAAGAATATGACTCAGTGGAAAAAATCAGGCAGCCATATACGACCAGATTTATAGTTTGTAGGAGCCATGCAACATAGCTGCCAGATTCACTCCTGGTCAAAGAAATTCAAAATGTGCCAACAGCAAGCAGTAGAAATGCAGACAATGGTTTTCCAAGCACAGAAGTTTTGTAAAGGAGAGGGAAAATATGTGTTTAGAATAATAATACTGTCTTAGAAAATTCTGGGTATCCATAAGGAGGCAGTAGAAAGTATTTTAGGGAAAAAAACAGCAATTAACTACTTTGGGAGATGCAGAGCAGATGGGTACATAAACAAGGCAGGTCCAAGGCTAGTGTAATGTCAGATCATGGAATGTTCAGATGGAAATGCAGTAAAGAGATATATTTGAGGTCAAACAACAAGGAAAATCAGACATAGTACTGAACTCTTTAAAATTATTGAAGTTTAGAATTGACACAATTGTATTTCAAGCCAGTACTCCAGAAATCTAGCAGTCAAGAAATACTGCTTATTCTTTAAAATACACTAAACTTGGCTGGTCTTCTATAAAGTGTAACATAAGACCATGTGATGAACCCCAAAGACTGAAAAATTAAATTTTTACATTCTGTGCCTGAAATTACTGTGGTCTATGGAAGAATTTATTTAGGAAAAGACAATCTGCCTAATACATAAATATATGTATTCAATATGTTCAAAACAAGAAAGAGTCGTAGTGTGGGTTTATATAGGTTGTTTTCTTTATACCAATAAAGAATTTATAGCTTTGTATTTATACTTTATTACTAATTCCTGAACAGAAAGGAACCAAAGTAGAAATTTATATGAAATTATATTTAAAGGAGCTCACAGTTTGATGAAAGAACAGAAATGGCAGTGTCATCCAGATTTTATATATATATATAAAATTTACATGCAAGCTCCAAATGATTCTCCAATCAACCTTTTCCTTTCCTACTCTTCCTTATGCTAGTGCTAGGATGAGGAGGAAATGAAGATCACATGAGTCTTCTACAGTTTTTCATTTCAAATGGAATTAAAATTGCTCATTTCAGTGTAAGCACTGTCACTTGCAGAAGCAGGAGAGAATTCTAAATGTCAGCAATATTAACAGAACAAAAAAAAAAAAAAAAAAAAAAAAAAAGCTATATTTCCTTGGGATATTGAGAGCATAGAATGCTGTTGGAAGAGGAAATTATTTTAAGCAGGGAAGATCTGTGATTAAGTAAAAATTTAAGAAAGGAAAAAAATCATTCTCTCTAAATTCACTCAATGGTAGTTGAAACAAAAATAGGTTAAGTCTAAAGATCAGTAAATGTTCTGGGTATTGCAGTATTTGGTGTACATACTCAGCTCCACATACAACTCTGTAGAGTCAACAGGACACACCTGTAAGAACTAGCAGGAATTGTTGGTGATGCTTCAATGGAGACATGAAAGCTGTCAGGGACTATTGCCACAAAGATTCACTCCGAAAACTTCTAAATTAAGAGTACAATTTAACCCTAACATTACTGGTATTTAGTACTAATATTGATGATGAAAAACTGGGCCAGAACTCAATAAAAAAGAAAGAAAGAAAGAAAAAAAAAAAAAAAAAAAAAAAAAAAAAAAAAAAAAAAAAAAGCTGTATGTTAAGTGGTGCAATCTGAATCATAGCTTCATAGAATGGCTGGGTTGGAAAGGACCTTAAGGGTCACCTTGTTCCAACTCTCTGCCACAGGCAGACACACTTCCCCTAGACCAGGGCACTCAGAGCCTCTTTCAGTTTTTTATGATTTCAGGGCATCCATAGCTGCTCTGGGCAGCCTGTTCCTGTGCCTCACCACCCTCACAGTGAAGAATTTCTTACTAATACCTAATCTAAGTCTTTCCATTTAAAGCAATTACTCCCTGTTCTTTCCCTTTCTGAAGGTTAAATGTCTGCTAACACCAGAAGGAGTGCCAGATCTTGATACCTAGGGGCAGCCTGCTTGTTCTCAGCCATGAAAATGTCTTGATGGATTTCCTACTGTTGCATGTAGACTGATGTATGGGCTGACTACATGATTTGAAGTGCTGCACACAGCTTATATAGACCAGTGCTAAGCTCTGGGACTTGGCTTTATCTCTCCTTTATTCCCAGGAGCTGCACTAGACCTTCCTGTAAATGTCATTAGAAGAACTGTGTTAGGGATCAAAAACAACAATCAAATAAATAGCTAAAGAACATGAGCAGAAAGCTAGCAATATGGTTAAAATATTAGAGACAAAGATGTACATGAAAGGAAGGGAAATCAATCTCCACTAAAGTGAATCAACTTTTCATAACATTGCAACTTATAATCTTCACTGTACTTTCCCAAAAAGAACATGCTTCACAAAAACTTTGAAGACTGCACTGTCCTAGATTCATGGCTGAATCTATATTATTATTGTTACACCCCAAAAAATTCAATAGCTGGTTAAAAATACTCAAAACTATATTAAAGCAATGAAGAATTTTGCAGAGCTAAGCTGCAATTTGGTTTGTGAAATGCTATGTTTAATCACATTAGAGGAGCCATATGTGGCAGGAGCATAATTATCTGTATAAAATCCAAAAAGAAATGTACTCATTATTGTGCACTTGTGAGTGAAGATAGGATTTATAATACTGTTTATAGCTAAGTTTGCTTGAAGCTTCAGATCATATGACACAGTTTAAATGCTTTTGAAATTTCAAAACTCTCAGTTATCCTGGCTTCAATGTTCTATACTGTATTTCTTGTTTCTTACTAAAACTCAATTAGAAGATTTCAGGTAAAAATAATCATGGACAAGGAGTTAAAGAGTATATGTTTTTCTTCACAATGTGAAACATGCTTACAACAGGTTGGGGAGAAATCATCTGAGATACTGTTCATCATGCCAAGACCTGAATTTCATTAGTAGGATACCAATATTCCGCTGCTATTGTGGAGAAAAAAACAAGAAAAACACACCATTTGAGGCTACTCTTAAAAGTTGTGTTATAGATCTGGAACATAACTCAGATGAATAAAAGGAAACACAAATCCATAATAATTCAGGCTGAAGAAACATTGAGAAAGAACAAGGCAAAATAATGTGCAAATGGGGTTAAAAATGTGATTCCAGGCTAAGACCATAATAATCATGCTCAGCTTTTGAGCCTAAGCCATCTTTAAACAAATACTGTCTCCATAAATGTCTGGTATGTATTTCAGAATATTACATCTTTGCTGTATTCTGAATGATGGGAAAAGGGTGTTTCAAACAGAGGAGTTAACTAAAAAATTAAGTATATTTCTAAATATAGATACATACATACATATAATGACCTAAATATCAGAAGCAACAAAGTAACTTCTTTTTCAAGAAATAAGCAAAAACCAAACGAGGAATTTTTATTTGATCTAAAGCACTGGAGAAATTTGGGGGTTTGGGTCATAGGCTGCAAAAGTATTTGAAATATATGTTTTTTTAAAGTCCACAGTGCTTAGCTTTGAGTGGTACATTTGTTTATAAACTTAGATTAAATTATTTAGAGTAATGACATATATATATATATGAAATATAGTTCTGAGGAGACTGACAGTTGCCTTCCTCAGGAAACATTCTTCCTTTTTGACATGTATAGTTGATATGCTGGAAATAAAGAAGACATTCTTGATCTCCTTGGGTTTCAGCTTGAAATACCAAACAATTCTTTTTGTTATCACTGTTGTCCTGTATTATTTTAGCTTTCAAAATACTGAAGCAACATGGCGTAAAGAAATATTTTCTGATATCCTTATTTATAAGGCTAATAAAGGTTAACCTGTATATTTAGAAGTATTGTTCTCATTTGTACAGATGTTAAATCCCTGTTCTTGTTAAATTCTGAGATTTCTGTTTGAATGTAGTTTGAGGTTTTGCTGTGATCTTTCTGCCAAATTCTGTTTCAACTCTAACAAATGAATATAGATCAGGTAATTCAATGTGCAGAATGACTCACAGTGTTGAAAACTGTTTATGGTGACCTGATCAGAATTCATTTTAGAATCATCCCACTCTGCCTGTTGCAGCACAGCCATTTACTGTCTTGTCAGTCCAGACAGATTTTGCCCCCAGGACAATTAGTGCCTCTGCAGCTAAAGAGGGGAAGATACTTTGGCCCTTTTCTTTGTAAGCAAATCTACTTGCTGGTTGGATAAAAAGGAGGCAGGTTTGACAGATCTGGTAATGACACAATTTTGATGTAAGGAAAGTTTATGCTGGCTTTAGTGGAAAAAGAATCAGGAGACCTGTCAGTATGTTACTTGGAACCACTCAACACATGGGTTGGTCATAAAAACACAGCACAAGCCACATGGAGGCTTGTGAACACTCCTCCTAGACTACAAGCTTCTATGTACTTCCAAGATTAGTTGCTAAGGGGAATATGTCTATACAAACAATAAATTTCTTTTTTATTTTTTTAATAGGAAAATGTGATCACTGGTTAAAATAACTCATTTAAAGGTATGAGAGTAGTTCAGTATATTTAGTAAAGTAAGTTCTTCTGAATATACTGTTGTAGTCTTCCTGTATCTATTGGTTTTGTGAAGTCATCACTAACAGAAAACTTATCTGAAAAGCTACTTATTTTACTGTAAGTGTAAGGTGGAAATAAAAAAAGTCAAACACAAGACAGATAAATATATAGAAATATTTTTAGCCTTTTTCACTCTCCTCAGTGTAGCTGGCAAACAAAATTCTTTTTTATTCTTTTGATTCCTGCTCATTGAGTAAATCATTATTTACAAAAAACCAAATCTTTTAAAGAGTTTTTATTTTAGCAAATTCCTTCTTTGATTTAAAGATGTCAACTCAGACATTTGCACATGTAAACTTCCTCCAGACCTTGATGCATTTGAGCTTTGCTTCCTCATGCTTTTGCTTTCAGGTAGTTAGAAGCTCATTATTTGGATTCACTTAGAAGGATCAAAGTCAGTTTGCTTATCTATGAATCTTCTGTCTTCATTTTTTTTTTTTTCTATGACTATCTCTGGCTTTTTTTCTTGTCCTAAAATGTCACTTAATTGGCAGGATTCCTGAAAAATAACCTCCAGTGGTTCAGAGGTTATTTTTGGTTATTTTCTGAGATATTGTAGATTGAATTCCCAAGGCCCTGATGATTTGGAAGCACCCATTTTAATTTTCCTCATATTCTGTTCAGGAAAAATTATACTGTCAAATGCTTGGTTGCAAACTATTGGGAAAGTTGCATATAGGAGGCCAAATCCTCCATTGTGCGAAGTGTTCCTTTAATCGAAACCCTACGAAACACTGCACAAAGGTATGGCTCACTCTACACAAAAATATTTCTTTTGCTTGTTTGTTCCATGGAACATAAAAGATTTGTTCTGAAATCACACTGCTGGTATGATTTTAATTAAAAAAGAAACATCCAAAAATACAGAGATGGGGTACTAGTACAGCATGCTATGATAAGAAAACCTTTTGTTTGGTTGTTTTTTTGTTTTAAAAAGACGAGAACGGCAGACGAGCTGAGGGTTTGTCCCCCCCCCCCCCCCCCATAACCTGGCGGGTCCTGCCGGGCCGGGCTCTGCATTCTGTAGCCACCGCTGCCGAAGGATGGAGCCGGTGAAGAGGCCCGTATTTCCCGCAGCGCTTTCTGTACGTGCATGAGCAAATCTCACTGAATCTTCCCTCCACAAATTTACCGCGGGTCGGGGATGATGCCCGCTGGCTATGGAGCCGCCTCACGCTCCCACCTTCACGCAGGGACCTGAGTGTGTCGCGGCCCCACGGAAATTTGCAGTATCGGGGCGCTCCGGGGCGGGCGCCCCCCCGGCATCCCGGACGGGGAGGCCGTCTCCGCTGCAGGACACAGGTAGAGAGAGCGGTGGGCAGGGCAAGCCCCCTCCCGCCAATTCCTCGCGTGCAGTGCCGCACCTATCTATAGGCGAGCCGCCGCTCCCCCTGCACCTCTCCGGTAACTTTTTTTGCCAGGCTTCGCGCCGCCCACCACTACCGAGGGACCACGCAGGGCGGTGGGCTTAGGGTGGCAAACTTTCTGCCCAGGTGGGCCAGGGTGGCGGCTTCGTCCTTCCTTCAACATCTCGGCTGCAGCACCGTCCCCCGGGCGCGCCGCGCTGAGCGGGGGGCGGTGCGGCGGAGCCCTGCGCTCGCTCCGGCAGCGGGCGCCGCTCCGTTTCGGCCCGCCCCGCACCCGAGAGAGGGCCACAGGCTCCGCCGGGCTCTGCTGCTGCCGCCGCCGCCCCCGTGGCAGGAAGAGAACGATGGAGCCGGACAAGGAGCCCCGACTGACCACGGGGGAGAAACCCAGCGAACCAGAGCCGGCGGTTTCCTTCCAGGCCCGGCTGTGGAAGAACCTGCAGCTGGGGGGTAAGGGCCGGAGCGGTGGCGGGCGGGCAGCAGTCGATCGCCGCACTGCGGAGCCCCTCGCCCCGCCGCCGCCGGCCGGCGGCAAGGGGGACCTCCATCCCGGCGGCAAGTGGAGCGGCTTCAAGCGGCGGCGGCAAGTGCTAGACCGCGTCTTCTCGTCCTCCCAGCCCAACCTATGCTGCTCGGCCGCCGAGCCGCTGGAGCCGGCCGGCGAGTCTGGCTCCGCCCTGCGCCGCCTGCGGGAGCACCTGCTTCCCCAGGGCAAGGGGCCGCCGCCCGGCCGCCGCCCGGAGCCCGCCGCCGGCGGTGAGGGGCCGGCGGGAGGCAGGGAGGGGCGCAGGCCCGGGGCGCACCTGTCCCACCAGAAGAGCTCCTCGCTGCCCGGTACCGCCTGCCTGGAGCAGCTGCTGCAGGGCTCGCCCGCCGCCGGCAGGATCCAGGACCAGCGGGCGGAGGACGGCGACGGCAGCGCGGTGAGTGCCGGCCCGCGTCGCCCGTCTGCGTAAAGAAGGGCGGGCGGGAGGGGTGGTAATCCCCGGGGAGGGGAGAGGAGGTGGGAAGGGAGCTGAGGTGAGGAGAGGTGGGAGGGCGACCGCTGGGGAAGGGAGCTGTGTTAAGGCGAAGGACGGCCACGGCTGAGTCTCAGCCCTCTAGCTCGCTCGCTCGCTGTTGAAGAGTACCCTTCGCCTGAGGAGGGAACGGCTTGGGTCCCTCCCGCATCCCGTGTCGGAGCGCGGCACTCCCCGGCACGCCGTGACTGGCCCGAGCCGTGGGAGCACCGCTGCAGGAGCGACTTCCCTCAGACCTTCATTGCATAAACCATGCACAGGAAGGGTGTCTCGGAGGCTGGAGTTAGGCTGCCCTCGCTCTCACGCCTTTTCCCAGTGCCCGCCTCACACGTCTGTGAGGGCAGTCTCTGTTGATGTCGGCTCTTAACACATGCAGCACGGCTTTTCCTCTGGTAACCTCGGCTATTTTCCTTGTTCAGTTATCCAGATTCGAATTACTGTGTCTTGATTTCTGCGAGACACGCAAACGACGACCACTAGTACGCATTTAATAGATGACAGGTAACTATTTGGCAGTTACTCACTGGGTACTGTTTCATGCAGCCGTCAGTTCAGTCTGCAAGACCATCGTTCTGGTTGTTGGGAGAAGGCAGTAAACAAAGCCATAACTCTTCCGACTGTCTGTTTTTAAGTTGTGTGGTGGAGCTGCTGTTGATAGGGGCTGCTGAATCTTGGAATAAATTTACTGCAAGAAAAGTGCAAAACATATGAGTGTTTTTTGGATCTTGTGTAATTCCAAGCAGTCATCCACCTTTTTCAGGAATAACTGACTAATGCATATTATTATAAATTGTCTTCTGTCATAATCAGGGAGAAACGAGTAGCTGAAGTAAAAGGCATGCTCTATGTGTTGTCAAAAATAGGCTGTATAAATGCATTTGGCTGCTTCCAGAGCAATACCTATACTAAAGAAGAATTCTAGTAGTTCTGCAGCAATTTGCAAGTGTACCATGAGGTCAGTGGTACTTAAATGTCCCTCTGCAGATTTCAAAGGAGTTTGTCTTCACAAATATGGGAGCTAAACTTTATGTCATGGGGTTACTTTGGTTATAATCACTGGTCTGACTGGAAACTACTGTGGTTATCTCTTGTGCAATGCTTTTGAAGGGTTTAGATAATTGCCTATTGAGGTGGGATTATTGTGACAGGTGTCTGTAAAGCGGGCATTTCCTTGCAGTAGTGAATCCCTTTCCCTCCAAACCCCCGGCTCACAAGAATGTATTGCACTTTTTAAGTATTTAAGTACTACTGTTGGAGCCGACAGGGCATTTTACTGCTTTAAAGACTGCTGCATCTGGCAATATGAAAATGTGTGGCTTTCTTCAGTGTTGTTGTGTTGTCGTGTTTAGTAAAGAATTGTAAATATTTATGTAACATGTCAAATGCTTTTTAGTTGTGAGGCATTACTCATTTAGAACAAGGTACAGTCACAGCATTTGGAAAGAATACTCCTGAATCAAATCAATTTAGGCCTTCTAACACTTGTTTTGCAGGATTATGGCCAATTCCTCTAAGTGTTTTCTAGTATTAATTTGGGCTGTGCCTGCATAGCAGATATGATGGTTTTGATAATAAAAAAAGCTTGTTTGTGTGTTGGTGAAGTTTGCAGAGCTGCTGATTGTGTTTGTTTCAGAGGGATGATTTGAAACAGAACAGCTTTTCTGCAATTTCATAATAAGAACATTCACTGCTTTTCTCAACTCTAAAGTATAATCTCATTTGGGTAATTAAATCCAGTTTAATATACCAGCTTCATTGAGTTATAAGATATCTGGGGAAATAAGACTCCAACTATAAAGCATTATTGATTGTCTTCAGGTATTTCTGTTACTCTTCAGTGGTCTGTTAACCGAGCAAGTACCTTCAGCTGTGAGCAGCTGGAGTTTCCAGCTCAGTGTTCCTCAGGAGTAAAGTCTTGCATGCTTACAGGCTGCACCCCAGGGCAGTAAAGTCCCTGCCTAGCCTCAGTCATGGCCTTTACACCCCTCTGAGTAATTGGGATTACACATCTGGTAGCATGAGTTTGTAATAACTTGCATTTTTCAAATCCAAGTTTTACTAAAAGCATGTGCTGGTTTTAGCAGCTGCAGGGAACCAAACTCCAAACAAGCTGCTCCCTTTCCTCCTGTGCCTTCTGACAATGGAGAGACCATAAGAAGAGATTATGGGTTAAAATAACAATTTACCAAAATCACAATAACCACAGCAGTATCAGTAGCGAGAGAAGGGCATGTATCACTGGGAATTAAAGAAAAAATGCTTCCCAGAGACAGTGCCTGGTATGGACTCCAGACAGAGGCAGTATGGCCATGAGAGCTCTGGTGGCCTTGTATTCTTGCCCCCCAGCCCAGTCTGCAAGCAAACCCTTGCCCGTGCCGCTGCCCTGGAATGCTCCAGCAGGTCGGTGCTGCTCAGTCTTCTCTGGCCCTGCCACCACCCACTCAGCTCTGCTGGGGCTCCGAATGGCTTAGCTGAGCTTGGCTCTGGGCAGCCCCGCCTCCCTCTCCTTTTTTCTAATATTCCCAGGAGCAGTTGTCTTGGACTCGGCATCGCTGTCCTTCAGCACCACATCTAAAAGCCACAGCTCGGAGGAACGGGAAAGGGACTGACGGTGGTGAAGAGGGGCTGGGTCCACCTGGCTGAACCCAATCCCTGGAGAGAGCCAGGCAAGATGGCGCAGTTTCCCTCCTGCTCCTTGGCTTTTCCTGCTGGGACCACACTCCTATCAGCCATGACGTGTGTGGTATGGAATAAATGGCGTTAAAAGCACCATTCCATTTTTTCTGTAACCAGGACACAGCAGCACAGACTTTCAGCAGTGTCTGGATTTTCATTGTCTTTCATTGCAGCCTTACATGACCAAAGATAATAAAGAAAGTATATCAAAATCATTAAAATGAGATGAAATTACCTATAAGTAAATCAACATAAAATTGCAACTTCTTTTAAAATATGCGTAAAATTTTATTGAAATAGAGAGCAAGCAGATGCTAGTGCCTCTTTTGGAAGGCTGTTGAAGTTTTTAGCAAATCTGCACTCAAAAAGATCTACATATTTTAAGGGAGATGGTGAGAGAAGTTAAATCCCACAGTAAGACAAATTTGTTGTACTTTTAAGCTGAAATGATTCAGTTCTCATCAGGGAAAAGGAGCATAAGTTAGTGGGTGGGAATACTTGCAATGTAATACTTGGCATAATCAAACCATTTAAATTTAATTTGAACTCATTAAAATGTGGCATAGCACTATTGCATTGGGAATAGACAGTCTAGCAGAGGCCTATTTTTTTCAATATTGAATAAAACTTCTGTTGCATTGAATAGGATTAGTATCTTGGTTTGAGTAGAGCTGCACAAATAGAAGCGTAGTGTTATGATGCAAACAATACCTATTATATGTGAGCACTAAATACTAACCTAGTTCTTTGCTGAAGACTGAATACTTCTCAGAGCTGTCTGTGAATACTTTTGGAAAAGACATTGGTAAGTATTTATTGACAGGAAAGTTAGATTTCTTTTAAACGATATCTGAACTGTAAATGTGTGTTTTTAGAGCAAAGAAACCAACACAATGTGCAATTATACATCATCCTTCTTCCAGTTTCCAAAGATTACAAGACAAGTTTCCTTGGCCCAACTTTTCATAGCTTTCCATACGGCAGCCCATCACTGTCATGTAGCTGAGAGCCACGTGTGTGCTGCATCCTTGAAGGACTGAGATGATGGTGATGGATGCCTCCTGGGGTGTCCCCTGGACAGGAGAGGACAACACTCCAGGAGCAGTGCTTCACAATGCTTCTGGTGTTTGAGCGTGCTGCCATGATCCAAGGCAGTGAGACAAGGGTTTTTCTACTCGTCCCTTTTAATTTTCTTCTCCGTGCCAGCTGGAGCGTAAATTTTTCTGACAGTGCCTGTGCCAGCATGGCCTTTCTCTTTAATGTGAGGCATAGCTTTGCATGGAAAGTTTTACATCACTTGTATTTTGTCACAGTAATTTAGTAAAAATTTAGGGAGGGTGGAAATACCCCTGTTTCTTTTAAGATTTACAATAAGAGAGACCCTACAAGTGTTTCACTGTCTTAATCAAAGAACATGGATCTGGGCATATGTTATATTGAATCAACAGTGAACATGAAGAGGGCTTACGGAGAGGGTTCTTGATTGAAGGGATGTTCAGGCTGCAGTCTGGTTGCCACAGTGAGAATTCTTGTGGGCACTTCTCTCCAGTGTTTTTTCTTGCAAAATAACAACAAATATTGTAATTTTGTGACTTCTTAAAACGTGTCCAGGTTGATCCATTACACTTAAAGAATGGATGTGGAGAGGTTCTTAATCCCATCCCTCAATGTTTCCAGTTCTGTGAGTGGCTATGTGAATAACTTGGGAGATGCGGGAGAGTACTGGGGCTGTTGCAGAGGGGAGCTGGGGTCTGGCTAGGGCTGCTGCTCAACCTCTATTTTCTTAACCATAAGAAACCAAGTTTTGTTAACTTTGTGACACATGGAGCTATTTGTTTCACTAATAAGCAGGGATTGGAAAACAGTGATCTAGAATATATTATACAGACTGATGAGAGATGAGATGAACAACTGGAGATGCATCCAGATGCAGGGTCTTTCCCATTCTTACAAATAAACTATTAGTCAATATAGTTGATGTAAGAGGGTGACTGTGTGGCACAAGAAAGAAGGGGAATTTAGTGACCTGGGTTGTATGAGGAGACATTGCATTTTCAGGGCAATGACCATTATCTTGTACTGAGATGCTGGGAAAGAGAAAGGAAATTGTACTGAGTAGAAAGGAGTACAGGCTGAGCTGGGAGGAAGCCTGAAGAGACGGGAATTTCAGTTCAGTGTGGTGTGGAATGCAGAGCCAATGAAGATGAGACTGGCGTACCATGCATGTTTCTCTGCCTATACAGAATGAATCTATAATTGGTTTAGAGCCATTTGAGTCAGTGAAGTTACACAAGGGAAAAATTTGGTTTGTTTGTTGTAATTGGCGTATGTCACAGGTAATTGATCCAGCCAAAGAAGGAAAAAGAACAAGAAAAGACAAAAGGCTGAAATGTCAATGAAAAGCTACACACATAATGTCACCCAAGAGGATCCTAATTGCTACTTTAATTTCACTGAGAAAGATGAAGGTGGTGAGAAAATTTGAAAACTGCTGACTGTCAAGGATTAATTACCTTTTCCTGACACAATGCCATTACAAAACAGAAAGAGTTGGAGAGAGCTAATTTGCACAGGTATTTGGAGCATGATTTGATAGCAGCATAATTCTGAAAATTAAGAGGGCAATATTTTAGAAAACAGGAGAATGCTTGCCTTTAGGGATGTGGTCACTGATACATAGGGAATGAATAGATGAAAAGATGTTTAGGCTGGGTGAGAAGACCAAGGAGTGAATTAAATTACATAGAAATAGCAATCAAGAGTAAAAAGCTGTTGGTAAAGTTTGTTTCTTATAAGATCGCTGTTGGAGCTGATCAAAGCTATTCGTTTCTCCAAGAGTTTAATCAGACATCTGATATTGTAAAGAGATGTTCTGCATTGCCCAATTTTTCATTGTATTAATCTCTAATAAAAGGTTAATATTTCAGCAGTTTGAGATGTATTAATTTGTTTCTTGTGCTCTGTCAGCATCTGACCACGCCTCAGTTTACAGTATTTTAATACAGTGTATGTATATTACTGGAAGAGAAATCAAGATGTGGAACAATAGAGTTGCATTTAATTATATCTTGAATGACCTCTGTTTAATTTACTAAAGTTCTGCAGAGTTTTCAAAGTGAGCAACATGGTTTTTCAGAATAGGCCAGTTTGCATTTTTCCTCATGTGAAATATTTGGATATTTTAAAGTGAACTAATAGCAGCTGTTGACTTACTGTTTATCTTTGACCTCATTTAAACTTTATTTCCTCTTCTCCTCACCCTTTGCATTTACTGCTCATATATAAAGGTGTTTATAGTAAAATAATTATATTGAGAATAATAGATGTTTGGAGGATGGGAATTGCCACAGTCCTTGCACTGAAAGATCAAATAAATGCTTATTTTTTAATTAGTGATTCTGTAACAAATGTTTAAGTTTCAGGGATTTTACCTGGATTTCAAGTGATTGTATCAAAACTCTTATTTCAGTGTACTTCATACATGTGTTTCATAACCTACTGACCTGTAATGAACTTTAAAAATTTAAAAATACAGATACATAAACTTGGTTATAGCATTAGACTTTCTTCTTTTACTTTGTTGTGGAATTACTTTCTAGTGTTTAAAAAAAAATATGACTTAAACAGTTTTAAAACTTCCACTATGTCATTTAGCACCCAGCTTTGTAGTAAGTTCTAGCTTAACTGGTTTGTCTTGTGTTATGCACTAATAGCACCAAGTGTCCTTTTTTTTTTTGTTTTGTTTTTTTACTTCTTGAATACATTTCAGGTCTTTGGCAAGATGACTGAGAACTTGCCATTAATCTGAAGACTATATTTGCCTTTTCTTCTCTAATCTTACTATCTATCCTAGATCTTGGATATTGTAAGTGTTATCTTCTAGGGAATTTTAGGAGGGTAGCTATAAGCTGTAAGCACTGGAGCTTATAAGTTTAAAAAAAGGAATATTTTCTCTTCCTTGCAAAAGAAGGCAGAACTCCCGCAATTTTTACCTATGGTAGACTTAATTTATCAACATAACAAATTCGATCACCTTTAGTCCAGTATGGAGGTTTTTTAATGTGAAGTTTGTGTTCTGCCCTGTGCACGTTCCATTCAGTGTATTTCTGTAAGGGTGAACTGATGACAAACCATAGTAAGTGTACCAGAATGATCTGTCTGCATTTGTATGTATTGAAGTCTTACGGGGTAGGTGATTTTGCTGGTTTGAAGGTAAACTAGTGGGAGAAGTTAACTCCATGCAAATACCTTGCGAGTGATTTCAAGCTGGGGTTACAATTTAATATGAACATTACAATAAAGGCAGAAAGTACAGAAACACTGGCTTAAACTGACAATGTCAGAGTACAATCTGGCCCCTGTTGATCGGGGTGGTGGTTGCAGCCCAATTAAGCAGTAGTTGCAGGGCTGCTGAAATTATGGTTGTGGTCTTGTCGAAAGCAGTTGTCGTGTGGAAATTCGTGTTTCTCCTCTGGATACCAATTGTTGGTGGTTGTTCTCCGTGTCCCAAAACCCCAGATTATATATGGTCAGATTCAGGCAGGAACGTTCAGTACCTTTCCCAGGGTGGGGAATTCCACAATGGAATGGTATAATCGCATGCCTCACGGGATGTCCTGGGGAGTCCTTGATGACCTAGGTTGGTGCAGCTGCCCATTGGGGCCGCTGAGCCATCACAGCCCATTGGCAGAGATGGCCCCCTTAGGTGGGTGTCCTTATAACAGCTAGTCAATATGTGAAGACAAGAAATGCTGTCCTGCCACTCAAGATTCAACTCACAGCTTGCAGCCTGGGGGGTCAGGTGTGCACTGAGCAGCTGTTGTAAATGATCCACCATTAACAGTTCATCAGGAATAATGTAGGTGGGTGTGGAATACATAGGTTGGCTACACCTATATGGGCACTCTTTCTCTTGTAACCACAACAGTGATTCATACCTTTCCAGCAAGCCAGGGGTTTCACATTTCAGAGGCTTAAGAGCAATGATATACCATCACTGTCAAAACATCTCATTCTGAAGTGTTCAGACTCAGTGTGAGATGTGAGATCTGGGAATAAAAGTACTACTGTACTGGGATTTTTGTCTGTAAAGGCACCTCATGTCTCATGTGAGTGACTTTTTAGGTAGTCAGGTAATTAATAAGCATGGTGAGCAGTCTTATACCTTTGAGCTCTGCTCGGATATTGCTGATTTGCTTTTGTGTGTAGTTTTTTGAGTAAATAAAATCATATAATCACAGAGTGGATTGTGTTGGAAGGACCTGAAAGATCATTTTAATGGCTTATAAACTGATGGATATAAGTACAGTTACGTGGATAGTTTGACACAAAGGAATTTTTTTTTTTTTGTTATAATTAGGATAATACACCTTGTAATGTATTGAATTAGTGAGATTAGAAAGTATCAAATTGTCCTAGTTTCAGCCAAAGACAGTTAATTTTCTGGTCGTTCCCATGAGGGGTTGCAGCTTGGAGCCTTGCAGGCACCTCAGGGTTGTTGTGCTATACCATTCATATCGTCGTGGGGGTACAGGGTTACATTTCTGCGAGGAAGGGGGTTGTGGCTTCAGGTGGAAGAATAAGGCACCACATGGAAGATTGCTGCCCTTTTGCTCCCTTTTTCCTAGGAGCAAGTGTTGAATGCGGTGGTGGGGCAGCTCTAGCTGCCTAACTGTGGTGCAGATACATGGGGTTGAACTCAGTGAACATTTTGCATATATATCACCCTCTCCATATAGCTTTGCTATTAGTATTGTTCCTGTTAATGTTTGTTTTCTTATCACATTGCTGTTGGCCAGTAAATGGTTATCTCAACCTACTTCTGCCTTTTGTCTCTCCCTTACTGGCTGCATAAGGCTTAATTTCCAACTGGGTTTAAACCAATGTTTAAAGGAAGGATTGAGGGAGGTAACAACAGATCTGTTCAGAGCTGGTTGGAAACAATTTTGATCTAAGCATTTTTTTGTATTAGGTACAGAGCCCCCTGGTTACAGTGTTGCTTGGTCTGTGCATGTGGTTGTGCTACCTAACTCATACATTCCTGTATGTGTTTGGCAGTGCTTGTTTTCGGAATGGGGAGAGGGAGGGATCAGAGTGGCTTTGCGGCTGTACTGTGTGATACACTGTATGACGTGATAACATCAAGGGCAGTGAGGGTCATTTGGGATGTGTGCTCAGTGCTGCTCTCCTGCCTGGGCCTGGGGTGGTACCTCTGGGAATTCATTGATAATTGTACCCTGTTTGGGGTGTGGAACAGGGGAGGATAATGCAGTAGCCCATGGACCAGTTAGGATAGAACAAGATGTAAAAACATGCTCTACAAAGCAACCAGGGAGAGTGGTCCTTCCTGGATCTCTGGTAAAAATTACCCAAAGAGACTCAAGGTGACCCTTGGATTACTGGAATTGGGGATACAAAAGACCCAGCCTGCTAACTCTAACTAAAAATTAGATCCTTGCAGTTTACTGAGGGGTTCAAGCTGCTTCAGAAGTGATTCCTGCTGAAGCACAGCTCCTCCTGGCACCCTGACAGAGCTGGGCTGGATATTCAAAGGGGAATTCCCTTATCCATACCATGCCATTGATACCACATGGAGTAAATGGATTACTCTGACCACCCAGTGAGCTCAAACAGGAAATGGCCATTGCTCAGGGATCTTGGAAATTATCATGAACTAGCCCAAAGATGAAAATTTTAGATTATTGTCAGGAGAAGTGAAGGAAATGATGACATGTGCCGAGGATGCCCCACCATATAATCAACTACCAGAAAATAAAGAGAATATAGGCTCTATTTTATGATGGTTCCTGTTCTGTTACCCGGAGGATATTGAAAATAGAAAGCTATGTTACAGAGTCCTGCATGACAAATGACAGAAGCTATGGAGGGACAAGGTGCATCTAGTCAGGTTGTTGAGCTGAAAGCCATCCAGCTGGCTTTAGATGTTGCTGAATGAGAGAAGTGGCCAGCGCTCTACCTTGACACTGACTTGTGGATGACAGTAATGGAAAAAGACAACTGCCAGGAAAGAGGTAAACCCATCTGGGCTAATGAAGTGTAGCAAGACATCACCATCCAGGTAGAGAAGCTGGCTGTAAAAGTCTGTCCTGTAGATGCACACGCACTGAGGAGTTGGGCTGCTGAAAAACATCACAACAATGGACAGGTGGATTTGGATGCCAAAATTAACGTGTCTCAGGTCTTGCAGCATAAGGGTGAATTATTTCTTCTATGTGGGCCTCAGGTTATCAGGGAAGAGCACCAAAATAGAGGTGGCTTGTGGACTTAACAACGACATTATGTCCCAGGTTATCCATAACTGTGAAACATTCACTGCAATCAAGCAGGCCAAGCAGGTAAAGCTGCTGGGGTATGGGGGGATGTTGAATGAGATATAAATATGAGGAGGTCTGGCAGATTAATTTCATCCTATACCATACAGATCTGCCGAAGCAATTGTTACATGCTGACAGTGGTTTAAAGAACCACTGGATTTCTGGAAATGTACCCTGTGACTTAACGCCACTGCCTGGAACACCATCTTGGGATTTGAAGACCAATTTCTGTGGTAACATGGCACCCCAGAAATAACTGAGCTGGACAATGAAATTAAGTTTAAAAATGTTTCACAGAGACACCTTGGCCAGAGAGCACGGTATTCAGTGAGTATCGTATTTGCTGTCATGCAGCATTGTGTGGGAAAGGTGAATGATACAACAGACTGTTAAGTCTACTAAGCTTCATTGCAGAAATTTCTGAACTAGGGACAGGTTCTGTTCAAACTGAGTCACCTTTTTTATGATGTGCTAATGCAACACAAAGAGTTATTTTTGTCTTTGAAAGTTTTAAGCAAATAAGATTTAGTAAGGAAAAGCAATAAACTACAGAGGAAATCCTGACAATTAGTGACACCAAGATTTCTGACAAATGAAAGTACAAGGGAGGCAAAAGTGGTATTGAGAGAAAGTCAGTAATGTTGAGACAGGGGCCTATGCATGCATACACTTTTTATTATATGTGCATAGCTTTTGGAAAGCTCCTGCTGGTTGTCCTGAAGGATTTGAAGGAAATAGCTGAAAAAAAAAAGAAAATTCCAAAAGCAAAACCAGTTGAAATAAATTTATGACCTACACTATGCCTGAGCAAGAAGCAGAAATCCACTGGATTTATTTTACCAATGAATGAGACAGCCAGTCTGGCACTGCAGGATCTTTTTGCAGTGTAGGATATGTACGTAAAGACAGGAGATTGACTTCCCATCTACCACAATCTATTCAAAATCTAGGTTCAAGAAATAAATGAAGGAATTTATAGAAAAATGTGAGAATGCTTGCTTTTAAATTATGGGAAAAGAGAAAGACCCTATTTTAATACCAAACAGTATAATTTATAACTTAATTATGGAATATTGATAAAATTGAAAATCAAAAATTCTGCAATACCTTTCAGTAGTATGCATTATTAAATCCTGGAAGAAATCTCTGGAACAAATAGAAGAAAGGAGGACTCCTGTACTTGAAAGTAAATGCCTAAATATAAGTATGCGGTATTAAAAATGAATAATTGAAACACATTTAGACCAAGAAATCTGATATGATAGACTCAGGAAAAAAGTATTTACCCTAAACTTCAGTGAGCTTTTACAAAAAAAAGGAACTCTTTCCGACATGTGGCTCCTCACAACCTCTTTGACTAAAATCTGATATTGTCAAAACATAAAGTAAGTTAAAAGAGATGAGGTATTTTTGTAGAGATAAATGCAGTCAGAGGATTCCAAACATGACAATGTTTTTGTTGTTAAAAAGTTTAGAATTTTGATATGCAAATTAAGTTTTCATATTAGTAACTAATTACTACTTGCCATTGACTCTTTATTGGAAGCGCAAACTCAAAACACTTCTCGTGTGTTTTTTTTTTTTTTTTTTGTTTGTTTCTAAGGTCAGTGCATAGAAAAGCAAAAGATAGGGAAAACCCCAAGCTTCAAAAGGGATTTTTTCTAAATTCTTGTATTAATATTTAATATAATTAATTAAAGTAATTAATATTACTTTAAAAAGTAACCTTCTTAAGAGCCAAACAGCAAGGGATTCAAATGATCCCTTGGTAGTTAGACTTTCATGAGACATTTAGGACCCTGAAGACTGGGATATGTTTATGAGTAATATAAACATATTTGGAAGTTCCTCTTACATTTTCGGACTGCTTTTATCTGTCTGAATTCCTGTTTCTATATGCTCCGATCTTTCTGAGCTTATTTGAAGGTCACAGCTGATGTTGAGCAGCTACACCAAAATAGGAAGTCAGATTGCTGCACAGAATTTGAACAGCAGATCTTGTTCTTGCTTTACATTCATGGCAGACATCACTCAGACAGTGCTGGGAGTATATTTATAAATTTCAATTCCACAGGCTTAAGATAATATTAGAGAGTTTTGCCTATAAGATAAGTGGAAGTATTTACCTTGGCTTTAGACCTGAATGAGAAAATAAGTGGTGTGCGAAGGAAGAAGCTCTGTTATGAACACATACAAACACATATGTGCTTCTGGAGGTATTCTTGCAGCTTTAAGGAAACATAGGAAGAAAAAGCCTTCCAAAAAAAAAAAAAAAAAAAGTGTTTTAACAGGTTAGTTGAAGTAATTTCATGATCTGCTTCTGATGAGAGCCTGTCTGAACTTTTCTGGCAGAATACTCCTCCTCATCATAAATAATTTAGTAATTTAATAACTAGTTTTCTCTTTGGTATTTAGGGTTTGTTTAATTTATTTAAAAATATTTTTCCCCTGCACTTTTACTGTCCTGTGGTAAACCTATTTGGTTTGTAGATTCCAGTAGCATTAAGGCTCCTCTGTTAATAGGTAATAGATTTCTGTGGGAGGGATGCTAATCCAACATGCTGGGAAATCTGCTGGGAAACTCCCTGAAATAATTTCACCAAGTCTTGTCTTTTTGCTTCAGTTTCTATGGTAATAATGTACTTTTCTCATCAGTGTTGTGGTGGTAAAGACAATTTAATTATTAAACATCGACTTCTCCATTGAGTATGGTAGCTTCAACAACAAGGATTTTGGCTGGGGTTAACCAGCACAATTACAGCTGTAGGTTCTCTTGGCAGTTTATCCAGCTGGTGCTAAATTTAGCTCCACAGCTGAGCTACACAGGTAGCCTGAAGTAAATCTCAGCCATTGGCAGCCACCAAGGTGCATGATACCTAAACCAGGTGCCACTTTGGCCAAAATTAGGAGGCATGATTCTGCTTTTGGAAGGCTGTACAGCTTATGGTTTAAATGATAATAAGTGCTGCACTTTGTGGTGTTGCGTCATCCAAGATGAAGTGCAGTACAAATTTGCTTTATTAGGTGGAACAGAGTCTCAAAAATAACTACCTTTCCTTAAAGAAGCCAAATCTTACACTGTAGAAGTTTTAATGTATGGCTTTTGACTTTAGCCTAATATTATGTACATATTTAAACAGA
Source organism: Sitta carolinensis (assembly GCA_032173965.1). NCBI lineage: Eukaryota > Metazoa > Chordata > Aves > Passeriformes > Sittidae > Sitta > Sitta carolinensis. The sequence continues at coordinate 64,070,689 of CM063313.1, forward strand.
TGCATAATTTCAATAGTAATAAATAATAATTTCCATCATGCAGTATGAGTGAGTACTCTTGTACTATTTGGACTTGAAAGCTAAGTAACCTAATGGCCTATTAACTAACCAATCTAACCTAGTTCAGATATATTCCATTGGGAGATTTTTGGATCTTCCATGTGAAGATTTTTTCAATAATCTAGTAATTAGTTTATTGAAAAAAATAATGGAAATAATTAAACAAGTGTGCATGTACATTCTTATCACAGAATCATCTAAGTTGGAAAAGAATCTTTGAGATCATCGAGTCCAACCTGTGACTCAACACCACGTTGTCTACTAGATCATGGCACTGAGTGCCATGTGCAGTCTTTCCTTAACCATCTCCAGACATGGTGACTCCACCACTTCCCTGGCCAGCCCATTCCAATGCCCCATCGCTCTTTCTGTGAAGAACTTCCTAACAAATCTAAACATTCCCTGGCACAGCTTACAACTGTGTGCTCTTGCTCTAAGACTGTGTCCTCTTGTCCTATGACACCTGTTTGCATGAGGTATTTGTCATTTGTGTACATCACTGCTACAATAAAAGAAACTTAAGGTGTCACTGCACTTCAGTAACATGGTGTTAGGAAGTCTGTGTCTCTTAGTGTCAGTTCCATGGTTTTATCAGTTATCTTCTGTGCCACTGTCAAACTGAATCTGATTGCCTTCTGTGTGATCACGAAGGGAAATGGTTTATCACAGAAGTGAGGAGTGAGAATGTATGCCTTGTGTAACGCCGGGGGAGCAATGACATCACCTCCAGGTTTCTCTGTCTTACACTAAGGCTGATGCTGTTGTGTAATTTAGGTGTCTGTATTTCATGCACGTACTGTGTTTTTTAGCCCTGGTCTTATAAGGGGATTAGCTTAAAGAACCAGGGCATTCTGGCAAATCCTTATTCTACTTGGGATGAAGTGTTCTGTTCACTAGTAACATTTTAATGTATCTCAGGTGTAGTGGAGGAGATGTGAGCAGCAAATTGTCCTGAAATGTGAATTAATATATTAAAAATTTACAGCTGGGTAGCATTCAGTGGTAAAATAGCACCTCATCATGCAAATAGAGAAACTGATTAACTTGTTGCCTTTCTGGATGAGGGACAAGAGACACAACTTTAAGGTTGCCTAGATTCAGAGGCTCTGTGGACAGTGGCTCTCCAAATGCTGCGTCTAATTGGACATATAAGTAGAAGGTTGCTTTTTCTGTCTCCCTGAGCAGATGGTCATGTGATGAAGGCAGAGGACTCTTGCAGTAGCCTTCTTAAATTAAACAAGGAGCAGGGAGAAAGAGCTTGGCTTTCTGCCTCTCAGAAACTGTATGTCATGAGAAATTATGTCAAGTAGGCAGGTTTTAAACCCGGTCTTCATGTATATCTAGAAAAAATGAAAAAAATCTTTCAGCGGTTCTAATATAGTAGAAAAACTGAGGACGATGCCATTTATTTTACCAGTTAGCAAGTATCTCGCTTCTGTAGGCAAAATCCAGTGACTGTAATGGTGGTGAGTTTTTCAACCATTGTCTTGCCTTATGGCATGTTTAAGGGCGATGGAGATCCCTTGGAGTAGTGATATATGTGAATAAACTCTAATTGTTTCAGTTATATTTAATGTTATCATTATGCAATTGTTCTGAAAGAAACACCAATGTATTACATAAGTTATGCTTGTTCATTCTTATTATCTCTTTCATTGAACTTACTAGATAATTGTTAAGAAATTATAAATAATTCTTTAAGAGTAGTTATTAAATAGCTCTTTAATATTGCCTGTCACTTGAGATTAATATCAATAAAATTAAATACTAATTACTTGTCAAAGGAAAAAAATTGTGGATTTCTAAAAAATATTTCCAACATGCTTTTCAGGTAACCCTACAGCATAATCGAGCAGCCTGTTGCCTAGTGATGGAAGAGGAACACAACACTAATAGTTGTCACTAAACTAAGATGTTAATCCTTCCAAAGCGTACGCTGCTGGCACTGGAATTCTATTGTTATTTCCATCCTTTACAGCAAACAGATTATTACTTTGGTTTTGTTTTTAAATTATTTTTATGGTGATTTCAGTGGTAATTTATAAGTGAATGACAGTGCTTTTACTGGCAGTTTTTGTGTACTTTTAATGTGTACAGCTTCAGAAACATCATCCTGTACCTTAATGAGCAACGAATATTTAATAGTGATAGTATATATAATAGATATAATATATATAATATTCAATATAGAATATTGAATAGTGAATATTGTAATATTCTGTGTCTACAATATATACTATATGTACCCTATACAATAATAGTATTGTAAATATCTGTGTCTTTCAGTGCCAACAGTGATGTTTCATGTAACTGAAGCTGTACTCTAAGTGTCCACTAAAATCCTAAATGACTGTAAGGCTGTATGTGCCTTCCAGCCAGTGCCAGCTAGCCAGATGCCATACTTGGTTATTCCTATGGTGAGAAACTGTTTGATCCCTTGTGAAAATTGAAAGCAGAATTACAGTCATGGGGTCTCAAGGATTGATGCTGTATTTGCTGACTTTTTCTACTGTGTTCCTTGTTTATGTTTAAAAATCAGAATGGCTATAACAATATCTGAAAGAGATGTAAGAATAAAATTAGAATATCATAATACATAAAAATCAGTCTGCAAAGAGTTTCTTGAAGCCTTAAGCCTGATTAGAGTGTGAGATAAATGAATGAAATGTTCATGAAAATTAGGAAAAGGATCACACGAGACATTCAAAAGTACCTGAAGGAAGAAAATAACTTAATCTTGAATATTTACTTGCAGATTTTTAAATTTATTTTATGCTTATTCATATTTTTTTAACATGAATTCTAACAGAACAAGCAGATTGCATTCTTCCATTGGATATTTTGCTGGTAGGCACAATTAAGCAACTGTTTGAATCACCAGCTGGCATTTTAGATTCGGAAAGATCTGTGCTTCACCTTATATTTGTATAGGAAAGTCATCTTAATGAGAATTACTAGATAGTGCATGTGGGCTAGTCTAAACAATTTTTTCCATGTTTTGTTGCTGCAGATTCCCTCTGAAAGTTTTGGTGAGCTTTTTTAGTCTGTGCTTTCTTTTCCGTGCTGGAATATATAGCCAGTGTTTAATTGCAATATCAGTGGTCTCATGTGAATAGGCCTGTACTTGGATACGTATTTTATGAGCAAGATTTGTACTGGTAGCATCCAGTCACAGATTCATGTTGTTAGATGAAAGGACTTTCAGTCTCACATTCTCATTTTCTTTCAAGCCTCATTATTTTCTTTGGGCCATGGAGTGCCAGGCTGCCCTATTCCCTAACACCAGTTTTCCAGCATGCCATCCTCAATTTACACTGCAATTATCAGGGCTTTTATCCTTGTTTTTTGAAGATTGTACAGCTGGAGCCAAAGCAAAGTTGGGTTAGTCCCAAAAAATTTTGGGTTTTGATGACTGCAGATTTTTGCAGGATGTTCTGGAGGTGTGTGTTCATTTTGGTTTGACCTCATCTTTCCCAATGGAAGACTAACATTAGTTAGTAGTTCAGTCTTAATATAGTGTGTCTAGCTTCATTTTTTCCCTCCTCCTTCAGGTTATTTTTATATAGGAGGAAACAACATTATTACTATTATTATTATTATTACTATTACTGTTGTTACTATTACTGTTGTTATTATTACTACTATTTTAAAAACAATTTTGTTAGGTGAGTATAGGAAATCCAAATCTGTGCTTGTGATAACTACCCATTCTGATTTTCTATGAAGCAGACATTACTTCCTGTTTGACCAGTTGTAGGTTACTGACCCAGTTTTGCTCACCCTTTTCTCTGTAGAGGGAGATATAACCTGTTACAGTCATGGCGAGGCCTTGATAAGTCTTTGTTACAGTCAATGATGAATTATGGAAAAAACTCCACCTCTCACAGGGAAATAGTCTGTGAAGAATTGCAATAGATTTGTCTGAATGTGCTCCCCATGTTATATAGGAGTTCATAATTGGATATTGATGTCTGTAACATTTTCTGCTGTGACAGTAAGAATATATTCTCATTAGAGAATGCAACTAATATAAGGTTTGTAAGATAATGTGGTTTATTACAATTGTATTTTTGTCCAGGAGCAAGTGACTGTAGAAACAGTTAAACACATCAGTTGCTAAAGAAAAATTTATATAAGAAATAGTGCTGACAAAGGCAAAAAGTTTACTCGCAGTTCTCCTGATGTATATTATTCAAATAGGAATGAAAGAAGCTTAGTGGCTTCACGTTATAAATCTGATAAGTTTAAGAACAGCATATGGCTGCAGGCTGAACAGAAGTCCATAACTGATGCTCTTGTTGGCATACATCTGGTCATACTGTTGAAGCATATCAGAAAAGGAATTGTGAATGCTAGGGACATCTATGGAAAATGCCTCTGAAATGTGTGATTTTAAAATGGGAGGTTGTCACAGTTTTAGTTTGAAACTCAGCAGAAATACCAATTATGTATAGGGAATTTAAGTTTGCCAATTTTAGACTTGTCTGACTCACCAAAATATGTAGTGAGTCTATTCTCTATTGTGAGATAGGATTAGGAGAAAACAACAAAGCAGGCCTAAACTTGAAAGGATACAAAGAACAACTTTATTAACAGGACAACACAAAAAAGGGAATAATTGGAAATTAGAACACTTTTTTTTTTCTTTCACACCTTTTTTTTTTTTAACAATGTACAGAACAACAACTCAGAAAAAATTTAGTTAGTTCTTCACTTCTACAAATAGTCTTTCTTTTGTTTATTTAGAGAGAAAAGTATTTTTTGTTAATGTTATGGAGAATTCCTGACAAGAAAAGAACTCTTGTGGCTTTAGTTTTCACAATCTGCAGGTGCCTGAGATCTGCCTTTGTGAAGTCTTTCCCATCTTTCACAGTTTTTCTTCACAACTGTGCTCTCAGTCCATATTAGCTTATTGGGGTGCATTTTTAAGGATGAGCCATTCTAGCATCCTTTCACTCATCTCTGGAACAGAGGTCTTCCCCTTTTATCCCCGGGGCCGAGGTTTCTCATCAAACTTCTAACACTGGTGCCTCTGCTCATGATTGTGGCTAGAACGCTACCACCCCCCAAAGCATTCCATGAACTTACTGGGGAAAACCCAAAGTCTGATATAGCAAGGATATCTGTACCAGAGCTTCACAAAAGAATTTTCAGCCTAAGCTTAAGACAAACTTTTAAAAATCCCTTCAATCTAAAATCTAACTCTTTTCTTACCGACTTCAATTTTATGTAATTGTTCTTACAAAGTTTTACTTCTTTTTTTCCTTCTTAGCCCAAAATAGAATTAGTGTTTTTCTGAGCACAAAGTCTTGTAATGCTAAACAAAGGGTCAATTTAGTCTAAGTCTTGTATTGGAAACAAGTTTTCTTTGCTTCCTTTTGCCAACCACATGCTTTTTAACCAACTCTATATGAGCTGCACCAGTTGCTCTTACTTTAGAATGAGAGTCAAGGCCGCTCTCAGCTTCAAAGTCGCTTCTAGCACAAAACACGAAAAGGCATCAATGCCAGTCTTCGATGCACAATTCTTTTAGTGCTAGTATAAGTGTTCGTTTTTGTTGTATAACTATTCTCAATGCAAACACAACCTCCAGCCGACGTAGTTTAGTAGTATGACTGGAAGAAAAGATATGTAAGTTCCGCTGGCTCCTTTACCCCTACCAAGACGGAGCCTTGTAGGCTCCTGAGTGAGAGGCTCTGTTGCCTTCTCACTACTTCTCTAAAAACAAAGTATCCCAACCGAGCCGAGCCAGCCCAGCCTAAGCTTAGCTGCGAAGGCCGAGCAGGGCCGGCACACACCCGGCCCGCCGCTGCCTTCCCCGCAAGTCAAAAGGCAAAAAGAGCTACTCCCAAACCTCCCTATCCTTAAAAGTGTATTCGCAAAGACATATCCATTCTTTTCATTGGTTAAATCTTGTGTCAATATTAAAAAAAAATCTCCTTAAAGCCAAACACATAACAGAGGTGTAGTCCTCTCCCAGCACATCAAGGGTGTCATATCTTGCAATGCTCTCTGCTGTTCTTGTGTGTGCAGCTGGCATGCTGAAGCTCCCCTGAGCCAGCCTGGTGAACAGGAGATGAGCAGGAGCCCGCAGTATCAGGAGAGAGGAGGCAGGAGGCAGGGCACAGGAGAGCTCTGTTACCCTGCTCTGGATGGTGGTGAGTTTGTGTTGAGGGCACAAATGGGAGATTTAGGGCATAAACCTGGCCTTCTCCTTTTGTGCTAGTGGCAGCATTACTGGGAGCTGATGTAATGCTGCACAATTATAGCTGCAAATTTTTTTGCTGATTCAAACTTATGTTAAGATAGTCATGCACAAAAAATAGTAATATTTTAGCATCACTGAACAGAAATAGTTCTACTGCAGTTCTTCAGGGCGTTCTGTCCAATATTTTCCAGTACTTCATGATCTACACATAGATTTGCTGTTAATAAAATGGGCAGGTGATACATTGCAGAAAGGCCTAGCTAGCAACTTGAAAAAAATTTATAAACTAAACTAATTTAAACAGAGGCTAGTTTTTAAGTACAGTCAAAATTGGTTGTATACCAAGCTATGAGAAATGGAAGTCTCATCTCTGTAAGAGTAGAATAGTATTTGGAAAGGAGGAACTATAAAAGGGATTTAGAAGTCATAGTTAACAAGTAATTCTTCAAGAGAGTCTAATATAACATTGTAGCAAAATTGCCTACAGTGACCTCCAAATCTATAAAACTGAATATCCTTACTGACTGCGAGGAGAGTTGATTTCATCAGTGAGTAAGAAGTGCCTGAGAAGGAGATGAGAAACTTGCACACACTGTCTGCATTTTTAGGAAGATATTGAAAAATAAAGTTGTGGCTTGTCATACAATTTGAAGGTGAAGAAAATGCTGATGAGAGAAAACCTGAGATCAGTATGTGTAATTTACCTAAACAAATGTAGAGGATTATTATTATCCTGGAGAACATGTAGGGTCTCTCAATTTATCCCTGCAAGATTGCTAGTGGTGAGAGTAGGGGGAAGGGAGCAAGCAAGTATCTTGCTTGCTTCTACAACATTATAAAAATCTTTAGGCATATCAATCAAGTGCCTTTGGTTCTTGTTATGGAGAAACGCACATCCGGCTTACTTTTATTAGGTTGATTATCTTTGAGAGCAACCTATCAAGGTGCACAGCAGACTTGCTGTCTCTTTGCACCTCAAGAGGATCTGTTTTGCCCAAGCAATGTGCTGGACAGTGGAAGATCAATATAGTTTAGCATTCTGGAGAGCAGCCAACGTGTGTGATTTCTTAGTCTTGTGAAGTCTCAAGATCTGAAATTGCTGGATCAGTGAAAACTTGTGCAGGTTCAGTTTTACTAGGGGCTGGTGCATGACAGGGAGTATGTTATACCTGCTCAATACTGGCCCAGGTGTCTATTGGATTATTTTTGAAATTAGTCCTGTAGTACAACTCAGTTCTTTCTGGGGTGCCATGTTGTCACAGGACCTGCTTTTTGAGGCCCAAGATGGTGTTTGGGCAATGGTGTGAGGCACAGGTACATCTCCAGCCATCTCCAGTGGTTCTTTACATGAACATCAGCATGTAGCTATTACCTTGGTGTGTTTGTGGGAGTTTGATGTAATTAATCTGCCAGGCCTCCTCATATTTATATTTTGACCATCATCCACCATACCAGAGGCTTAATCCATTTGGCCTGCTTGATTGCAGTGGATGTTTCACAGTTATGCATCACCTGGGAAATAGTGTCCATGTTTAAGTTCACCCCTCAGTTGTGAGCCCATCTGTATGTTGCAACTCTTACTGGATTATCTGAGGTTTTAAGGGCCCATTGAGCCAGAAAGAACTCATCCTTACACTGCCTGTATGGCAGGAACCATCACTAAAGAGAACATGTTGCTTTTCATTTTCTGGTAGGTGGTTAAGTGGTGGGTGGGCCCTCCTCAACATGTGTCATCTTTTCCTTCTGCTTGTCTGGTAGTCTGATACTCTGAAAGTTTCACCTTGATGCCAGTTGATGATGAGTGCCAGGATCCCTCGGCAATTGGGTTTTCCTCTTTGAGCTTGAAATCTGATCAGTGCAATCTACTTGCTCTATAAAGCATGAGCAGCATGATGTGTGTAAGGGACTGTCCCTTTGAACAGCCCAGCACTGGCTCTAGGGTTGCCAGGAGGAACTGGGCTTTGGTGCCAGTCACTTCAGAGGTGGCTTCAACCCCTTCAATAAACTGTAAAGATCTAATTTTTGTTACACTGTAGCAAGTTTCAGATCCTTTTTGTCCATGACTCCAGATGGTAATATAATGTTCTCTTCCCAATCCCCTTGCCAAGGCCCACATCCTGGTCCAGGGATCCCTGTTGTATTGCTGGCTTATCTGCTTCTGTCCCGGCTCTGTTTCAGCTTCCTAGTTAGATCAAAGGGAAGACCTTGGAGCAGATGTTTTCAGCAATAATTTCTAGTTTTGGGGTTCAGCTTCGAAGCTAGCAGAATTAGACGGCAAGAAGTTCTTTCTCAGAGAGGGGGGCTCGGTTCGGAGTTTCAAGAAAAGTTTATTTATCACATCAGGTCGAGAGAAGTTGCTCTGGCGGTGTTCCAAACAAAGAGCCCCCGGGGCCCCAGGGAGCATCACCATTTAAAGGAGGGTGGTTACAAAAAAGAGATAACACTTTTGGGCCAATTAGACAGATTCTAGAAAAATTGACCAGTTGTAAGACAAATAAGAAAACAGCAGGAGGGAATACATCTTGAACCTTTCATCCAATCCCCATGGGTCAGTTGGAAACAAAGAAAATACCTTAACTGTGAGGTAATGGACAGAGACCTTGGGGAAAGGGAAAAGTACATAGGAATAACAGGGGAGGGGGAGGGGTGGAAGGGTACACAAAACAAAACCTTTAATAAGAATTTTAAAACTTGAAAAAGCACATCACCACACTGTTGCTCAGCTTCACTACTATTTAGGTTCATATTGTGGGCTGTGCTATGCCAGCATTGGAGCAGCCAGTTCACCAAGGCTCACCTAATGGAAATGTTACCTGTCTTGCAGCTGACTTGGGGCTAGGAATTAGGTGATTATTTTTGGCCCTGCCTCCTGTTGTAAGGGCAAACTTTTGTCTTGGATTTCTTCTGTATAGGGGAAGCTCCTACTGTCATGGGTTGTTTCTGTGGTCCAGCTGCAGTTTGAGTGGCCACAGTGCATCTTTCTCTGCTTTCCTCCTCTTCCTGGTGAGGGTGCTGTCTAGTATCAACCTGTGTTCAATAAATAGTAGTCAAGGTCCAGGCAATTTGTAGAACTTCTCTGCTCTCTGGAACTGTCACACCATTTTTCTTTCAAATATTCTGCCACTTTAACAGGGTCCTGTAATTATTCAGGGGTGAACTTCCAAACCACTGGAGAAGAATAGTTCTTTAAAAAGTGGCCTGTGTTTTCTCCCACATTCCATGCCACTCACAACTATTCACCCTTAGGCCAGATCTCTGAATAATCTTCCTAGAAATCTCTTTCTTAACTCTGATGTAGATTTCTTGACTCTGTCTCTGATGTAGACACCTCTGAGAAGACTTAGGAACAAGAACATACTTTTTTTCCCAGACAAAGGAACTTAAGAATTCTCAAAAGCCATTGAACAGTCCTTGTCCTGGGTTGATGCTGAATTGTATCCCCATTTGTCTGTTTAAATCAAAAATAAGTTTTGCACCTTTAAAACTGGATCTGAGAGTGCAGGAGAAGCAGTGGAATGTCTGAGGTGGATGTTTTCAAAACATCAAGGTCAGAGTTTTCAGCTTTCCTGGACACACGGCGAGTGCTGTCTGCAGTGTGGACAGCAGGAGAGAGCTCTCCTTTGCTTTCGGTTAGTTTGTGGCTAGCTGAAGTACAGAAGTTCTCCGGACTGTGAAGGTTTTTTTCTTTTTCCTTGGAACTGTTTGAACCTGCTCTGGACTAACCCCCAGCAGAGCACCAGGAGCTCACCCCTGTGTCCCCAGGCCTGGCCTGTGCCCAGCATTCCCAGTGCCAGGGACTGGCACGGACTGAGGGAGCCGAGCTGCACCCCCGGCACAGCCTGGCTGGATTGGGCACCTCTGCGGAGCGGCGGGAGGTTCTGTTCCTTGGTGTTCATTTGTTGTGTTTTGCCTGTTAATTAAACGCATTTTTTCCATTTTCCTCTAAGGAAAAATCTTTCCTGAACCAGTTGGGGGAGTGGCCGTTTGGATTTGTTTTCTGGAGGGACCCATTCAGAGGTTTCTTCCCAAATTTGCCTTAAACCAGGACAATCCTGAAAGAGGAAGTTGGAGTGAAAGGCTGGGGAAAATATTCCTACCGTTTCCCCTTTACTGAATTGGTAAGATTATTAATGGACTCAGGTGCTAAAGGCAGCACCTGAGGTAAGGGCAGAAGAACATCACTGAATACACATCCCAAATGCCCATTGCCCTTGATGTTACCATGTTATAAACTGATACCCTGCAGTACATCAACAATCTGATCTCTCTCCCACTCTGAAAAACACCAACACACCCTGCACATGTGGGAACCTATACCTGGTTGGCGTACCACAACCACATGAACAGACCAAGCAACAATGTCACCAGCGGCTCCATACCTAAAACAACACAGGCCTAGATCAAATTAATTTCCAGACTGTTCTGGGCAGATGTGTTGTTATCACAGCCCTTTGTGCCCCACATTATGCACTATGTAGCACTGTCCTGATTTAGGAATGGCACTGCCTGATTTAGTGTTCTCACTGAGACTTTCCAAACCACGTTGTACTCACTCAGTCCTCCTCCCCCTACTGACATTAAGGCTACTTCCAGAAGGGCTTTAGGAATGAATTAGAGTGAGAGAAATCAATGAGCCTCTTTAGAGCAAAGCCCTGCTGCTGTGTGAGCTGCAGGATGGAAATGACTCTCCAGCTGTTGTTCCTGTGCATGGTAGGCTCCAATCCCATCACTGTCCGTGGCCCTGGTGTGTCTTAATCTGACTGCAGTCACTTGAGCTGTAGAGTGGTTCTGCATGGTTTTTGGTTTACTGTGTCCTTACCTTAAAATTATCTGTATGTTTGAGCAGTGCTGATACATGTGTTGGTGGAATCACTGCTTTTGCATTCGATACAAGAGGCAGTTTGGGTAGCACTGCTGGTTTCTATGCAGTGTTTCACAGCTGAAAAGAAGGAAACATTTTAGTGTTAATATCAGTTTTAGTCAATTCGCTGTTAATGAACTTCCAGTAGAACAGGTAATCTGTAGAGTCTGTGTTTTAATCAACATAATGTTGCTTTTGGTATAATGTGAAGCACAAATAAGAGTTTTAGTTTCACCTTACTGTTTTTTCCAGAATGTTAGCATTAGTTTTGTTAAGGGGCTTTACCTTTAAATTAAGTTTAAACCTTACAGTTTAGCTATAGTCTGTAAATATATCAAAAGCTTTTATTTTCAAATCTTGTTTTCTTTCATTAAGTGTAAGCCCCATTGTTCAGAGGGAAATCAAGATGGATTGAAAGTTACTGTTTCTGAATTTTTGTATATTAACTTAGGGGAAATATTTGGAGACTATTTGAAGGTGAATTAACTGAAAGGTCTTCTGAAGGCATAGAAAATCTTATCTTGTAAGGTGATTTTAATTCTGTGTGGACTGTCATTTAGCAGCAGCACTTCAAAGAAATATTCTGCTTTTACTAAATTGTGGCTAACACCGTAAGGAGGGTGTTTCCAGTATCATGCATCCCTGGTATTCAGTTGTTCCCAAACTACTAATGTCCCTGCATTCTTGCTGGCAGAAGCAGTGATTGCAGGTTGTGTGCCCTTAGCCGCAAATGTACTGTGTAAATGAGGAGCAAACTTTTTCTGGTGGGCTGATGATGCAATTTTGCCTGAGGCTGGTTAAAGAGCTCTTATAAGAAAGCTAACAGGGTGTGACTGAAAATACAGAATCATTTCCAAGGGCGAGTTCATGTTGAGGGAGGTCAAGCACTGGGTTAACAGATGAATTTTAGGTTCAGCCAGGAACCTCCTCCGTGTTGACAATTGCAATACACTCTCCTGCAGTGCTTGGCTCTTGCAATGTAATTGACCTAAAGACTTAATTATTGAATTAAAGTCTTATTCTAGGTCTGGTTCATGCTGACAGCTAATAAGGAGATGCAGTTTGCAAGGATAAATGAAAATTTGTTCTAAATATGAAAGTTAGCCATCTGTGTTTCTCAGGAGGATAGGGGTTTTTTTATGTCTTTGGTGATTTAAAGTACCTTTTTACAAGTAATTTGACTTTCTACTCTGAAATCAGGTAAATTCTGTACTACCAAGTTTTATTATTCATCTCACCTTCAACTGAAATTGTTATTCATAAAGCTCAGCTGGAAAAAAAAAAAAAAAAGGCAAGTAACCAGACTGCTAAGTGAATAAATAAAATTTATATTAATTGAGGTTTGATTCAGCCTACTTTATAGTTCTGTGCACATACCTGTTTTTTTTTTTTTTAAATTACCAGTTACTGTAGATGTTCCTGGTAGCAGTCTGTGTATGTTACCAAGAGATAACTGAGGAATTATAGAACTGAGGAATTGCCTAAGCAGGAATGGGACCTACCTTAAGCATAAACATATGAATGGAGGTGAAAAACACACACTTTTCTACCAAATATGAAACTTGAGTCCATAGTACAGAGAAGACCCCAAGGCCATTCAAGAAAGGAAATTCCACTTGGTGAAAAAAGCCTGGCAAAAGTTTATTTGCTTTGATTTTTTTTTCTTGCTGTTTATATTTTGAAGTATTTTGGTCTAGAAATGCTGAGCATTTTTTGTGCTTGAATTCTTTTTCTCCAAAACAAAATTTGCTTTTTCTCCAAAACAAAAAAATGCAGCTGTCTTGGTGTCTACAGCAGCTGAGGAAAATGGGCACTGAGCATCACATCACTGTCTTATCAGATTGTCTGGCTATCTGATTTGTGCTGCCTGAAAGTTGGAGCAGAGTCCATTCTACACGTTTGTGTTCTACTCATTCAATTGTTTGCATGAAAAAGTATGTTCAACAGTTTTATTTTTCCCCCCAGACTTTGGCAATCCTTGGTACTGTGACCAAGAGCTACAAGCAAGTTTTTAATTTCTTTAGGTTGTTTTGTATCTACTTGTGTTGTTGGTTAATTTGTCTCTGCTTTGTTTTGCTGGGCCCTTTTTAAAGGCTTTAATTTTTGTTGCATAGCTGCTTGATGAGTTGCCTGTCTTTTTTCAAAACCTTCTGCCAGACTTGGCTCAAGTTTGTGAGAGGAATATTAAAGGAACATTATGTATTGTTTTTTTACCAGGAAGATGTTAGCACAACAAAGCTTTTTAATGTCCCTACCCACTTTCACAAGAAGCTCAGGAAGAGACAATCTTTTGGAAGTGTTCCTCTAGAAAGTAATTATAGTCCTTGGTTAATCATCATTTTTATGAAAGAAAGTGGAAGAAAAATATCAACTTAGTAGGGGAGTAGTTGGCTCATTTTGAGGTCCTTAGGTGCTATGAGGAAAATCTTTACTCACCTCTGGGAAAAGGAAGTGCCATCCTAAACCTCCCTTTAAAACAAACAAAAATTTGAAGCCTCTTCTGTCCCTGTTCATATTTAAGCAGATTCTTCAACAGCGATGTGGTGAGGAAAGACTGAATATGACTTTGAGAATTTTTTTTCTGCCTAGTTATATCTGTTTTGTGAGTGTTATTCTACTTGGTGAACCATCTTCCTCTCCAGCCCATGCAGAGACAGTAAAGTACAGAAAAACGTTCATCCCCAGAGAGACATTCACAGCCTTTTCATCCTGATCAGCCTTTGTCATATAGTTAAAACTTTAAAAAAATAATGCTTCAAGATTTAGACCTGTTTACTCAGGAAGGAAGAGTTTGACTTATATATTTAGAAAGTTGGAAATGAGAGCTCTGTGTAGCAATAACTATATTGTTCAGTAGTGTGAAAAATGAGGTTCGCTTTCCTGGTAAAATTTAAAAATGTTTAATAGAGACAATAAGAGACATAAAAATAAAGGTTAAACAGCCAGGTGCCTTGGCAGGCTGCCAAGAGCACATTGGTGTCTTGGAACCACCCCTTTTTATACTGTTCTTCATGCATGGACTTATGCATATTCAAACTTTTCCAGGAACTGCTCTGCATGGCCACTCCTTGGGTCCGTCAAGCGCAGTTCCACTTTTATTTGGTTCTTACCGTCTTTTGATTTGGGCTTTGGTCTCTTTTTCACAGGCAATGAGTGCCAATAGTCACTTGGGCCTCTTTTGGAATTTATCTATTCAGCAGCTAAAACACACTACACCTAAATTCCAGACTACAGCAAAAAATACCCTCATCATACATTTATTCAGGCAGTTAAAACACACTAAAAACTACAGAAAAAGACCCATCATAATTATAGCATTCATTCCAACATTTGCAAAAAGCCAACACCAAAATATGTATTTATAACAGTAGCAAGTTTTGAAGGCAGTCCCACTTTATCAGTTTCCATGCTATAGAATCCTCTGTTTCTTTTCTCTCTATAGGAGTGGAGTGATTATTTTAAAAGTCATTAGGCTGCTTGGATATTTTTTATAATAAGTTTGCTTATTACAGTTTTTACGTATGCTCGAAACCCCAAGATATGGAAAGTGTTCAATGTAAGTAGATTATCTGAGCACCCTGCAGATTTTCCTCAAGGAATAGTATTGTGTGTTATATACTATTTAATATTATCTGTTTATTTATTTATTAATTATTTTCTGGAAAAGTATTCTCTTCAGACATTCATCTGTTGGTAGACAATCACTTTTTCTATCTTGTATGCCTTTTGGAGTCTTGCTGTTAAGGTGAGGGACATGACTCCTGATTCTTTCTGGACACATAGATCAAATAAGCATGATTTATATCAGGAATATCCTCATTTGTACAAAGGAAAGTAATAGAGTACTGTGCTTTTAAGATGACTTTTGGTAGCACAGATTTTATAGCATTTTCTAAGAGCTGTCAAATGGTGCTGTTTAATAACGAGTCTCTGCAGTGTCACTGGTGTTCTTGTTTCAGCATTGCTGTCTGAGTTATTTGGTAATTGGAATAAAATGCACTAAGCATCAAGCATTATTTGTAAAGATAAAAATATTAAATATGAAACATCTATGAGCACATATTAGAAATATTGATTTTAATAAGTCAATCAGTTTTTATTTTCTGGCTACATTTTTCTATGCTTCTAATGAAATGCTTAGGTATATTTATCAGAGGTATTTTGATAGTTGGTAACTGTGCATGAATATGCCAGTAGGGTAAAATACAGCATGTTATGCAGCTGTGCAGCTGATTTTCATAGAATTTAAAAGGCTAAAGCAAAGTAATGATTTCAGTCAAGCATTCAAAAATGAGTTATAGTGTCTTTAGGTACAAGGTCTTGTGTTTGTATTTTTTGCTTATGGTATCATGCTGTACTTCCTAAAGACACACTAAGTAGTTTTAAATGAGCTGGTGTTGATGCTGATTGATTGATGTTTCTTTATAAATCTTTTACTTTTTCTGTTTTAAAATGGTAATAGGGAAGCAAATGAGAAAAGGAGGTCCGGAAGAAGATGATTGACAAGATTAAAGTAGTTAAATGCTGAAATGGAGAATATATTTCTTTCCTACCTTGTTTCAGAGTTCCTAGAAAGTGCTAAAATTGCAGTGCTTGGACTATGATTTTCACTGGTGACACAGGGTTCACTGTTCAGGAAAATTCTATCCATAAAACATAAATATCTTAATTCTTCACAGGATATTTTTTTATTTTAATAAAATAACATGGTTAAAAAAAAAGTTACCATTTGCATATGGAATAATGCTCATCAGGAAGTAAATTTTAAAGAATAAATTTGAACAGGCATTTTATTTTGGCCATTCCTTGCTTTGAAAGATTTATGTAACATTGAAGTCTTTAATTTTGACAGGAATATCTAGCAGTACACTTTTACCTGCTTTTTTTCTAGCTTAATGTCTTCAGCTAACTATTCCTAATGGACTTCTTTTTTTTTTAAAGTTAGTGTTATACAATGAGTAATGCAATTTTTTTCTACTCTTGTCTGTAGGAAATTTCTGAGTTTTGTTGGGTATAGAAGTAATTTTATGTCATTCTCTTATTATAACACACAATGGCATGAATTAAAGTGGTACTTAGTATCAATTTAAAGGCTTATTTCTTTCAAATAGGAGACCTTGCAAATTGAGGAAAGTGTCTGCATTTCAGTTGTGCTGTATTTTTATCTGGTAAAGCACAGTTACTAGGAAATGCTTTGCCAAAAGAGTGTTGCAAGTACATTAAGAGGTGTAGAAAACTCCTAAAGGCATCTGTAGAAAAAAGATGCAGTTGGTTGGCTACTGAATGCTGTCTAGCTCAACCCTTGATTTCAGTTTTCTGTGGGAGAATATCTGAATTATTGTAAGCGGTGAAGTCTTTCCTGAATTATTCTCCTCTTCTGTAACATTAAACTTCTAGGTTGTTTAGAAAAATATGTTGGGTTTTTTCCCAGTATTTCTAAGTTCTGCATTCCCCTGCCTAATTTAAATTATGAATATTAAATTATGGTTGAAATTAATAATTTAACCATTATGTGAATTATAGGTATTGTGGTCATGATACTCTTCACAGCTTGCTTCTTGTAGCTTAGATATATTTAGTTATCACACCCATCTTCTAGTCAAACCCACAGTATTTTTGACAGTACATTTTATACCTTTCTTCCCTAATTAATGGTTTGAGTTTTTTTATTTTCAAAAATGTTTCAGTTGTCTCCAGAACTGCTGCAAAGCACAACAGTACTGTTTTTCCCAAGTTGTTGTTTGGGTTTTTTTTATTTCTTGTGTGTGTTAATCTTCAGCGCTGCATCTTCTAGTGCTAGAAAGAGTGCTTCTTTAAGTAAAACACATTTTTCTGGAGAGAGGTGGAAGGGTGGCACTGTCTGTAATAGAAGGGTTAGAATGTCTGGAGCTCACAGTTGGCAGTGGAACAGTTGAGAGCTTCTGGAATCAAGGGGCAAACAAATAATGATGATGTCATCATGCGAGTCTGCTGTAGACCTCCTGGCCAGGATGGTAATACTGATGAATTATTCTTTGAGGAACTAAAGGACACTTCCAAGACAACTGCCCTTGTCCTCATGGGAGACTTCAGCTTGCCAGAAGTTAACTGAGAGTATCATATAGCTGGTAATAACCCAGGCCAGAAGATTCTTAAAAAACTTGTAATACAACTTTATGAAACAGATCCTTAGGGAGCTAAAGTTGCCCTCTTTAATCTACTCCTTGACAACAGAGTGGATGTCATGAATGAAAGGGAGATTGACAGCTATCTTGTCGACAGGGACCACAAAGTGATTGAGTTTAAAATCTCCATTGAGAGGAGGAAAAGTGCCAGCAAAGCCTTAACCCTGGATGTGAGGAGAACAGACTTGAGGCTGCTTAGGGAATGAGTAAGATCCCCTAGGAGAATATTTTTGCAGGTGCTGGGGTCCATCAGTGCTGGTCACTTTTTAAATATCACCTCCAAAGGGCACAGGAGCTGAAGTTCCCAAATGTTGACAGTCAAGCAGGAAGGGCAGAAAGCGAGCTTGGCTGAACAGGAGTCTTGGCTTGGAAATAAGGCAAGAAAGGGACATATATCTCCAATGGAAGCAAGGTCAGCTGACATGGGAAGAATACAGAGATGCTGCTGAAGCTGTCCAGAACTGTGGGGGACAATAAAAAGAGGGTTTTTTCAAGTATATTGTCACTTAGCAATGTATAAAATAGCATTGACCTGCTATAGGATGAGGATGTTCACCTCACAAACAGGGAGATGGGAAAAGCAGAGGTTTTCAATGCAGTCTCTGTATCCATCTTCAATACAAATGGTGGAACAAGAGGGTCTCTGCCCTGACCTGAAGGATCGTGTCTATGAGAATGACCAATTCTTGGTCAGCCCTGGAATCCCTACAATTCTATGGGGCCCCAAGGGATTAATCCAGGAGTGCTTAAAGAATTAGCTAATAGCATTCAAAACCTCTCTTGATTTTTGACTCGTCTTGGAAATCCAGAGAGGTCCCTGCTGACTGAAAGCTGGTGAATGTTGTCCTGATTTCCAAGAAAAGCAAGAAGGAGGACCCTGGAAACTACAGACCTGTCAGTCTCACTTTAGAGCCTGGTACTGTTATGGAGGAGATTATTCTGGGAGGTATTGAAGTACACCAGAAAGACAATGCAGTCATCAGTCACAGCCAGCAGAGCTTCCTGAGTGGAAAGGCCTGCTTATCAAACCTGAGTCTCTTTTATGACAAAGTAACCCACCTTACGGGTTTCCTTGATCAAGGGAAGCCAGTGGATGCACTATATTTGGATTTCAGAAAAGCTTTCAATATGCTTGCAAAAGCTTTGCAAAATGTGCAGCACACAGCTGGATAAACACATCATGGGGTGGGGGAGCAACTGGCTCAAGGGTCAGGCATGAAGGGGGACATTGAATGAATGGGGTGACATCAGACTGGGGATCTGTCACCAGTGGGGTTCCACAGGGCTCCATCTTAGCCCTGTGCTCTTCAGCATCTTCATTAACAGCCTGGATGCAGGACTGGAAGGGATACAAAGCAAGTTCACAAACTATATAAAAACTGGGATGAGCTGTTTATTCCCTTGAAGGCAGGGAGGCCCTGCAGAGAGACCTCAACAAAACAGAGTGCTGAGCAATCACCAACCATGTGAAGTTCAATAAGGGAGAGTGTCAGATTCTGCTCCTGGGATGGGGCAACCCTGGATGGATGGACAGTCTGGGGAATGAGATGCTGGAGAGCAGCACCATGGAAAGGGACTTGGGGGTCCTAGCCAGTGGCAAGCTGAAGGTGAGCCAGCAGTGCCCTGGCAGCCAGGAGGGCCAAGCGTGTCCTGGGGCATCAGGGACAGCATGGTGTCACAATCCACTCATACAGGTGGGGAGTTGTGATGGTTTCTTTATGGACTGCAGAGTGCAAAAAGGCAAACAGCAGGGGACACTTCAGCAGTTCAGTCGCAATAGTGCACTTCTATTGAGTGCAAAGCAACACAGTTATGCAGTAGATAGGAGAGAGAGAGAGAGAGAGAAAGAAAGAAAGGAAGGAAGGAAAGGAAAGGAAGAAAGAAAGGAAGGAAGAAAGGAAGAGAGAAAGAGAGAAGGAAAGAAGGAAAGAAAGAAAGAAAGAGAAAGAAAGAAAGAAAGAAGAAAGAAAGAAAGAGAAAGAAAGAAAAAGAAGATGAGGGTGGGATGTAGCTAACAACGGATGAGACGAAGTCCTCGTGGTCCTTGGCCAATAGACATGTCTTCCTTCTGTGGGGAGATCTTTCTCTTGAAAACAGTTAATTTAGAAAGCCCCTTTATAGTCCTTTTCAGAATGAGAGGCAACTGGCCAAAAGGTGGGGAGATTTCACAGCCATTGTCTTGAGGCCCGTTGTTCTGTGAAACGGGACAGATGTATAGGAACGAAGTTCAGGACAGGTCATTCCTTTTCAGTTCATAGCAGTAATTGCCTGGCATGATCAACCGTGAACCTGTACTATCAGTTCTCAGCAAGGACACACTTGGACACTTGGCAAAGCATCACACTTCAGCCAGGCCAGAAGTTCTGTGCAAAAGTCCTTTGGGGTTTTTGGGGTCTTAGTTTCTGTTCTTGTGATGGTTGTGAGGCAAATGAGGGATCTTCAGACCGACTCTCACACATGGCCAGTGGGCAAGGGAGGGGATTGTCCTGCTCTGCTCTGCACAGGCAGCCTCACCTCCAGGGTTGGGGGCAGGCCTGGGGGCCATAGTATAAGAAAGATATAAAGCTGTTAGAGAGTGCCCAAAGGAAGGTAACAAAGATGGTGAAGAGCCTTGAGGAGAAGTTGTATGATGAGCAACTTGGTCTGCTCAGCCTGGAGAAAAAGAGACAGTTACAATTTCTTTCTGTGGGCAAGAGGAGGGGCAGACACTGATCCCTTCTTTCTGGTGACCAGTGACAGGACTTGAAGGAATGGCCTGAACTTATGTCAGGAAAGATTTAGGTAAGATATTAGAAAAAGCTTCTTCCACCAGAGAGTGGTTGGGTATTGGAACAGGCACCCCAGGGAAGTGGCCACAGCACCAAGCCTGACAGAGCTGGGGAAGCATTTGGACAGTGCTCTGGGGCGTATGCTGTGACTTCAGTATGGTGCTGTACAGGGCCTAGACTAGGACTTGATGGTCCTTTTAGGTCCCTTCCAACTCAGCTTATTTTGTGATTCTCTGATTGTGTATCAATTTTGCAGTATCAAACCAGGGTGTATATCTATATTTTTATGTTAAACAGGAAAATTACCAGATGTATAAAAAATGCTTACTACAAAAAAGAGAGAGATTGAATTCATTGCTATTTTCTGTATCTAAGATAAAGGAATATTCAAGTAAGTTAATGTGGAAAAGAAATGTGGGCCCTAAATTGGTCTGGTTGCTAATTGAACATATTAGAGTAGGAACAAGAAAGTTGCACATGTCATAAACTGGTCTCATGTTTAGTGACTGATATATTCAGTGCTTAAATGGCTGCAGATGAGTTACTCTTACATGGAAGTGTATGGAGTCTTTGAAACTTGAATATGAAATTAGCACTTTTGAGATCTAGCATATTTTTAAAAAATTAATGAAATAATTCAATATCAAAACCAGCAACTTATTACTAAGTATCCAAATAAAAGGTCTAGTATTTTGCTAGAAATTTTAAGGGGGCAGGGCAGGAGGAATAGAGACTCATTTATGTTGGTAAAAATACTCATCTCATCTGAAAACCATAAAGTGAGATGAGGGTACATGTTTCGGAGGGGAGTTCTGGCAGTACTAGAAACTTGACCAATCTTTTGCTTGGTGTTGAGGACCACCAATTTCCCTGGTGGTGTTTCTCAGCATGTGAAGCCTGTGTTGCCTTGCCAATAAACATTGTTGATAAAACAGACAGCCTGTGAGATTGCTCTCTGCTTATTTCACTGAGTAATTTCAGAGGGTGGTTTTGAGTGCCCCTCTTCCCCAGAGGGCAGCTCAGGCATCAAGTGTGTCACCTTTTGTCTCTTGTATCTGTACAGAAATCCAGGGGCACTGCCAATGTGGCTGAGGGACTGCACTTTCAGAGGCAGCAGTCCAGTCAGATGGAGCCTTTGTCAAACTGCACTTATCTCAAATGCCTGTATCTATTATTATGATCCACTTTCTCCTAATAAACATTCACATCATTGCCATCATTTACAATGAAATGATCTAGTAATGTCACTGTTCAGTTATGAAATGAACTTAGCAGAATAGTAGAATATTCTTAGTAGAGGACAATAAAGTAGAAATAAGTAGAACAAGTGAGATGCATGAGTCAGATGTGCTCATCATGAAATATGAAAATGGAGAAAGCATTGTTGAGTGGGCTATATGATGGCTACTTGGCAAGTCATTGGTGACATTAATCCCTTATCTAGAATAGAACATCCATGGAGTGGAAGATACTCTGCTTTTAAAAAGATTAAATGTTAAATGGTGAGAACTTAGTGATTTGAGGATGTATCTGTCCACAGCTGTCCCATGAGCTGGTCATCTCTTCTGCTAAAACACTTCGCTGCTTGAAGCTAGGGACTCTTCTGCTTTCTGCAAGCAGCAGGTCTTCTGTAATTTTCCAGGTCATGCTAAGAGATAGAAAAATATTCATAAGCATAATTATACAAAACCAATTTTTCTGCTGTGATTATATTAGGATTAGGTATTGTATAATTTGGGGACTATTATCTTGCTTTGCCAAATTTTGGCAGAAATGCTGCAGAGCAGCACTGCAAAGTAAAAGTGCATACATTACTTCAGGGATTTAGCTAATATGCACATAGAGACTAGGCTGCTGTCTCACCTCTTTTATGCCCTCAAAATGCTTAAAAAATTGCACAGCTGTTTCCCTGTTTTTTCACAAGAAAGTACTCCAGAGAAGCTGTCTAAAGTGTTATATTCAAACCATTTCTTACTTTTGTTCACCAAGACTGGTTTATTAGAAAATATTCTAGAATATATTTCCTGTCAGGGAACCCTTCTGCTATTTTAAAAATAAATCTTATTCATATTTAAATTCTTCATATTCCTATTTCTTGTTGGCCAAACTTTTCTCCAAATCTAATTTTACTACAAGTTACTAAACATAATCCTCATGGCTTGTTCATGATTTTTAAAATAAATATAAGAGTGCAAATACACTTCCAAGATGGGTAGTTTTGGTTATGATGGTGGAAGGTTGGTCCTGAAACATGTATCCTTGTGCTTCACCATGTCAGGTGCTGCACCACTGTGTCTGTCATTTTCTTCATTACTGCCAGTTTGGAAACAGGTAAGAGCAAACTAAATGAATATTTTCTTACTGGACAATATTTATCAAGTGTGTGGTTGATCTGCAGACTCCTGATGCAGTATGTTTTACTGCTCCTCATATAATCTTCCAAAATATTCTAAAACATGCAATCACTCTTTCAGAGAAAGTATTCTACTGCATCACACAGAGCATCTGGTTGAGAGGTGCTCTCCGAATCACCGTGTTAACTATTTGTTAGATCACTCTTCATCTGTTGCAAGAAATAGATGAGAAAACTTAGGACCCCAATATGATAAGCTGCATACGTAAAGGTAATGCAGGACCTCCCAGTGTGATCTTTCTAAACAGACAGATAGTTGAACAAGATGGCCCAAAAATCAGTTCAAGCCAAAATTAATTTTTTAAACTTTGTTAAGAGGTGCAGCAGATGAAGCCTGACTCCTTTGCCTCATCTCCATTGCCATCTGGGAGGGATTGGAATTTCCTGTCTAGCTGAAGCTGCAAATTATTCTGTTCTTAGTATGTACCTGGAGGTTTTAAGTGAAAAAGAATTTGAGTTCTGGGCTGCCAGTTATATTTTCAAATGCATCCATCTGACTTTGCTGTGTTGCTTCCATTTTCTCTGTTCCTCTTTGCTATAAGGGAACAAAACTGGTTTTGACCAATTAGCAAACTGTAGTTCTTGTCCTTTTTTGTCCCTTGGTGAGTCCTTCTGAAGCAAGCATTTTGTTTCTAAGAACTTTGTGTAGGTGTGTGGAAACTTCTGTTTGATTGCAGGTATTTCAGAACTGTGACCATCACCATTTAAATGATTCTCTTTAAATAGAAGATTTTATAAAGATTATAATTCTTTAGATAGAAGAAACATTTTAATTTTAGTTTTAGTGTTTAAATTTAATTTAGTTTTAGTGTTTAAAGCTCAAGATACCAGTGTTGAAACCAGATAGATGGGTCAGTTGAGTTCTAAGCCAGATACTGAAAAAATTGAATGTTCCTTTTTTGCTGTCCTGTCAGTGTTCTTTATCCTCACTGACTTGAACTTGCCTCTCTGTATGATTCAATTTTTATTCTAACTTTTCCTGTTATGCTGACCACAGACTGTGCCAAATTGTCCATTTTATAAGTGAATCCCTAATGGATATGAAATTATACCTACTCTGCCATGTGAACTTGATGGATTAGCAATATAATTTACAAAGTAACCTGGTTTCTGTAGAAATTATACAGGTTTCTATGCAGAATAAATGAGCTATGGAGACTTCATGTTTTGAGTACAAGTATAATTCAATTTGTTTTTCTGTAACAGTCACCAGGGCAATTACCATTGCCAGAATGTAAGAGTTTTCAGTCTTCCTTAAATAATGCTCTCTGCCTTTTACACTTTAGTGAAATCAGATTTTTTCATAATACAAAACCCCATATTTTTAAAAACCATTTAAAAAAAAATGTTTATAGAATGTCATTATAAACTTTCTGTGTTTAAGTAATGATTGAAGTAGTTGTTAAAGTTGTCTGGAAGAGTACAGGCAATGAAGTCAGAAGAAAAGATATTAGAGAAAATTACTTACTGTCATTTTCATTAGGACTTCAAATAAAGACTAAAATCTAATGGTCTATTTTTTCAGTTTCTTTTTCAGCTACCAGTATCTTTCTAAAGTTAAAACACTCTGTGTTCTGCACCGTTCTTTTAATCAAAAGTCACGAAGTCACACTAGGGTGAAACAATTAATTTAAGAACCCTGTACTTTAAAAAGTTTCTTTTTTCCATTAAATGGAGCTGTAATCTCAGCATGGCTTAACTGAACTGCAGAGTTAGTCCACGGAAAAATACAATAGTAACATCACATTCTGAATTTAACAATGGTGTTATTTTAATTTTGAATAATGAATATTCTAATTACTTGTTCATGCTCTTGACAGATTCAGTCTCCCAAAATGGCTTGTAATCTCACCGATTAATTTATGTTAAATTAATTTATTGTGCCTAATCCAAATTTTAGGATCACTGATACTGGTAATACCATGATTAGAACCTAGGGCACATATGTTGCCAGTATCAACAGCAATGCCTTAAGTTCAGTGACCTGATTTTTTTTTTTTTTTTAATTAAAGACCTCCTGCAATACCTTGAGTTGAGGCATATTGTATGTAATTCTCACATGAAGAATTTATGTTTATAGAGGCAGCTAATTAAGATATGTGAAAAGCTGAGCCTTGGTGCTTCAGTGAGTAATTACCTCCTCTTCATACTTACATTATTTTAAGTTTGGCTTGTAAAATGTGTAATTTGTGGAATTAAGCAGAAGATAAAAGAGATGGATGAATTAATGCTTAAGCAGCTGGAGGATGTTTCAAGATTGTCAGCCCTTGTTCTTGTAGGAGATTTAACCTGCTGGATATCTGCTGGGGGCTCAACACACTGGAAAAGAGGCAGTCTAAGAGGTTGTTGGAGTGTATGGAGGAGAGCTTCTTGTCACAGCTGGTGAGCAAGCCTGCCAGGGTGGGGCTCTGCTAGACCTGCTGTTTGCACACAGATAGGAGCTGGTGGGAGCTGTGGACAATGACCAGGAGTTAACATTTCTTAATATTTGGTGAAACAAGGAGGGGCATCAACAAAACTTCCACTCTGGACTCCTGAAGTGTAGACTTCAGTCTTTTCAAAATAATGATTCAGACAGTACTTTGGGAAACAGTTCTTAAGAACAAAAGGGTCAGGAAGAATGCACACACTTCAAGAAAGAAATCTTGAAGGCAGAGGAGCAAACTATCTCCTGACTGTGTTGAAAGATAGCTGACAAGGAAGATGACTGTCCTGATAAGCTTTTGAAAGAATCAAAGGAGAAAAGGAGGGTGTATCACCTTTGGAAAGAGGGGAATATTTAAGGATGTCACTAGGTCATATAGCAAAAATATCAGAAAGACAAAAGCCCAGTTAGAACTACTTTTGCCACTTCTGTGAAGGATAATAAAAATGTTTTTATAAATACATAAATGGCAAAAGGAGGGGAAAGGCAACCTCCACTCTTTATTTGGCATGCGGTGGAATATAGGGATAGTGACTCCACCACTTTCCTAGGCACCCAGATTGTCAAGAGCCTGGACTATTCCCTGCTATTACTTTTTCATGTGGGTTCAAATGATGCTGCAAGTCAAAAAATAGACAGAATCAAGGAAGACTATAAAGTCCTGGTGAGGTAGGTGAAAAACATTGGTCCCTAAGTCATATTCTCATCTATCCTACTGGTTAGAGAAATAGGGACAGAGAGAAGCAGATAAATAATGCAGATCATCATCTTGTTTCATGGCTGGTGCTGTCTAGAAGGTTTGGGTTTTATGACAGCGGGTTGTGCTTTAATGATTTTGGCCTGTTAAGTGCAGGGTCCACCTGTCTAAAAGGGCAAGGGATTCTTTGGCAGCAGGTTGACCATATGGGCATTAAACTAAAGGTCTTGGGAGGTGGGATGCAAAGTGGTACTGCTCATGCCCTTGCGTCCTCCTGGGGAATAGGTCATACAAACCAGAGCAGTGACAGATGTTCCTTGACTGCATCTCAAGATGAGTATCATTGGACTGAACATCAAGAATGTTCCAGGTTATGGTAAATCCTCTTCTAGAGAAGGCTTGAAGGTGGCTGCATGGTTACCACTTTGAAGTGCCTGTATACAAATGGGCGATAAACAAGAACTGGAAATCCATGTGGGGTCAGAAGGCCAGATCTCATTGCAGTTACTGAGACATGGTTGGATAGCTCATGTGACTGAAGTGTTGTCACAGACAGCTATGTACTTTTAGAAAATACTGGTCAGACAGGTAAAGTGGTGGATTTGCTCTTTAAGTGAGAGCAACTAGAATACATTGAGCTTTACTCAGGGAAAAATGAGTGATCTGAGATTTTATGGTAGGAGTTAAGGGGCAGGCTAATATGGGTGACACTGTTGTGGGTGTTTGCTGTAGACCAGCTGATCAGGAGGAGGAAGTTGGTGGCCTTTCTATGAGCAGCTGGCAGTAGCCTCATGGTCACAGGTCCTGTTTCTCCTGGGGAACTTCAACCACCCTGATATTTGCTGGAGGGCCAATGTAGCTTTGAACACACAGTCCAGGAAGTTACTGCTGATCATTGAAGTAAATTTTTGGTGCAAGTGGTGGAGGAGCCAAAGAGGAGAGGTGTGTTGCTGGACCTTGTACTAACAAACCAGGAAGAACTGGTTGATGATACAAAG
Organism: Sitta carolinensis; assembly: GCA_032173965.1. NCBI lineage: Eukaryota > Metazoa > Chordata > Aves > Passeriformes > Sittidae > Sitta > Sitta carolinensis. The sequence continues at coordinate 64,097,283 of CM063313.1, forward strand.
ATTTGGAGCAGACTTGTATGAGTGACCATGAGATGGTGGAACTCAGGATCCTGTGTGGAGGAAGCAAAGCAGTAAACAGGACTAGAACCCTCCAGAGAGGCCAGATTTGGCCTCTTCAGAGATCTACTTAGAGGAATCCCATGGGATAGAGCTCTTGGAGAGAAGGAGGTCTAAAAGAGCTGATCAGTATTTAAACATCACTTCCTCCCTCCAAGTTCAAGACCAGTGTATCCCCTTGATCAAGCAATCAGGCAAAAGTGGCAGGATACCTGCATGGATCCAAAAGCTCCTAGTAAATTTCAAATGCAAGAAAGAAATTTATGGGATGTAGAAAAGGGAACAGACCATGTGGGAGGACTATAGGAACGTTGTCAGAGTATGCAGTGATGTAAGAGGGCAAAACCCACCTGGAAGTGAGTCTGCCTTGGCAAAGGGGTTTGCACTCCATGATCTCCAGAGGACTCTTCCAACCCTAACAATTCTGTTGTCCTGTGAAAACATCCTGTAAACCACATTCACCTGGAAACTGACAATTTCACAGAATGCAGATGATCTTAAATATAATTTCCACTCTATATAATGATTTTGTGAATGTAACTGTGAAAGACAGGAACTTAGACACTTTGCAGATGATTGCTCCAAAACACCTGAATAAAATACTCACATAATTTGTAATTGGAGAGCATTTCTCAGAGTTTGTGTAGGCATCTCTGGCTTAGATGAACAGTACTATTTTAGAATATTTTAAAACAAGTTCTGCAGGTTTGGAGGCATCCACCGTCAGCATTATTCAGAGTACTCCTAGTACCTGGCAGCAAATCAGAATGCTATGAAGTTCTGTTTTTCCTCCAAGACAGAAACATGGCAGGTTGAAACCAGCATGTCAGCTACTTACTGAGTTACAATTACTACTATTTTGTAATTTACAGCCTACTTTTTATTCTGATAGAGGCCTCCAGCGCCAAAGCAGTGACTGAGGTTTTCAGTTGGCAAGGGAAAATACTCTCGTTTCTTCTCTTCAGATTTAAACTGGAGATGCACAAGGAGTTGAGAGGGAAACAGGTGGGACAACTGACCGCAACTGACACAAAGAATATTCCAGACCACATGACTTCATGGTCAGTGTATAAAGCTGAAGGAAGAAGAAGGAAGTGGAGGACATTGAGTGTGATGTTGTTTGTCTTCCCAAGTATCTGTTAGGCATGATGGAGTTCAGTTTCCTGGACAACAGCCACTCCATGGACAGTGGTGAATGGAGTCCTTCTTTTGCATTGCCTGGTTGTTGTAATTGCTTTACCTGTTAAAAGTAGGCAGAATTAATGCTCTTGCAGGACTTCTAGTATGGCCTCTTATTGGCATGGTCCTCTATGAGCCTCTTTGGACTAGACATGTTGTCAGTTTTCCATGAAGAAAACCTGAGTAATAGGAATTACGGGATGCATTAGGTCATATGAATATATGTTTTGACACTATTTCTTAAAGTGGGAATATACTTAAGGTGTAGATTGGAGCACTCTTGGTGTCTTGCCCAATAGCTCAAGGCCTTGCCTTTGTTGGAGCATCTCAGATCAGGACATTGAAGCTGGTCCTGTGATGAGTGGAGGAAGTATAGTGTGGATACAGTGAGTGGGTAAAGCAAAGCAGCAATTGTGAAATCTGGTGATCTTTCCATATAATTTTTCATAGTGACTTTAAATAACTTCATTAAATGCACTGTGGGTAGAAAGAGAATTATAGTAAAAATTTAACGGTTGCCTCATGAGAAGATTTTCTGCCTGTTAACAAGTTTGAAGAGTATTCTCAACATTGGGTGAATATGAGTTAGCATTTTATATCCAGTATTAGAAACACACATAATTTTTTTCTCAAAGATTTTAATTATCATATCTTATATAGGTATATAGGAAAATTATGTAAAACGATAATGGAATTTATGGAAAACCATTGCAAACAGGGATCTTTTTGTTTGTTTATTTCCTGGAATATCTTTAATGTAGGACACTGCTTGGTTATTTAATACCATATATACTTCTCTGAAATAATGGACTGATTTAAAAACAAGTTCTGTTTAAGTTACCTTTTCTTCTGTATTTGAAACAGACTTTTATATAAAAGGAAAAAAAAATTAAAGCAATTTTTAAGATAAGTACCATTCCCTTGTAATTTCTTTGTTCTTTTTATCTGCTGATTGGATTCAAGAATAACCTGCAAAATAATGCAGTTTTTTACTTTCATTCAATAAACCTCTCTAAAACTCAAGAAAGTGTTTCTGTCAATAGGAGCAAAGCAGGAGAAAAATATGAAAGAATGAAGCAGTTGCAGAAAAAATATTAAGACTGTTACTCATCTTCAATCTTAGAAAATTGTCTAGGAGACATTTGGCCAAGATCTGAGATACTTAATGATGTTCTGATCTATGCACAGTGAAGATGAGAATTCAGAAGGTTATAGTGGCTTAGGAGGTGATATTATAGAGCTGAGAGTTTACAGATGTGAGTGATTTAACATGCCCAACTACTGAGATACTACTGAATTAAAGTTGACATAGAGTCTTCCCAGCGTGTATATAATTTGATGATAAAAATGTAACATGCTGGTGTGTAGCTTCCTGATGATTTTTTTTCTGCTAGGGAAGATAAAATGGAACAAATTAACCAATCTAGTGCAATGATAGAGTTGTTGATTTGTTGGGCACCAAGGTCAATAACTGTATGGTACTACTTAATGATTATAATATCAGGTAAGGATGTGTATATGTATGCAGTGGAGAATTTCTATGCGTAAATTACACTTCGGGTTTTTCTCAGATTTTTAAGACTGCTGTAATAAATTTTTGGTGTACATGTTTATGGTTTTATTTGCATATTCTTGTTTTAGTAAAGTGATCTCCAAAATCTTGATGTAAGCTTACATACTTCTGACATTCTCCTTTTTCATTCTAAATTTTAACTGCACATGAAGAAAAGACATCTGAACAGCAACTTAAAAAGTTTAACAGCATTCTGCATACTTTTTTTTTTATCATAGTATGTGAGTATTGTTTGTCTCGCAAAAAATACTGATGGTTTAAATTACATGACAACAGCATTAGTGATTCACTTTGCTTTTTATAGATATAATTTTAATTTAGGCATGAGATTTTTGAGGCCTGTTAGAAGGCAGTCCTCCTCTGATGGCTCTTATTTCTTTATTTTTAAATTCAGATATTTGTTTTCAGAGAAGTTATTGTCCATTTCCCAATACATAGGGAGAAAAAGATTAGATTTTCAAAGGAGGGAATAGAAATAAACATTAAGAATATGAAAGGAAAAAGTGCTTACAATGTTTTCCAAACTCTGTAACACATTTTTTCATTAGTATGAAAAGTATCACAAAAGTTTAGATAGTTGTGATATATGACATATTTTTTCACCAGATATATGAGATTCTTTTTGGATAGTCCTCTAAAATATAAGTAATCTCAGTGATAGCTTTGGTAATGACTGTTATTTCCTAAAAGGAGGTCACTTCCATGTAGTGAATTAAGATTTCACTAATATGTAACAGCAGTGAGGGATGTTCACTTCTAATTGCTGAGATGACTGCTGTTTCTTTGCACTCTGCAGAATGAAGTTTACATGGAGTATATCTAGGCTATGGTCTGTTATTTCATACAAGATTTAGTCAAGTAGACTCTTTTTCTCCACATGTAGACTGAGGCATCTGGTTATGTAATTTTCTGGAGAGCTGGGCATTTGTTTAAAGGAGATGCAGAATATCTGCAGTGGACTAAGATTCCCCATAACATCAATATTCTAGGAAGCCAGTTGATGTTTATTTGAATGTTAGCTGCTTTCATCCATGCAAAATTAAATTCTGGAGTAATTCAGTGTGCTTTATGTGTCTACTGTGTGTCCTTTTCATCTGTAAATGTTAAACTTCTGTTACTGTAAATCTAATGAACAGTAATGGTCCAATCGGTCTTTTTCCCTTCTTAGAAATGGTGGATTTTTAAAAAATTCCAAAGGAAATGACTACACAGGGATTATTGTGAAACATACTAATATCAATAGCATGGTTTAGAATGTACATGATAATAGGAAGCAGGAAAAATAGCTTTTCTGGAAATATGTTACATTACGTGTAACTGTATGAGTGCACATAAGTATACATTTATTTGACATAAGAAACCTTAAAGTATTGCTGTTAAAATAAAAGTGTCAAGATAGTAGGTATAAGTAATCCTTACAAAGAATTACTCTATGCTTTAGTTTTTCTCTGCATGATACTATTTCAATATTTATATTTAAAGATGAAATCGAAATTCAATCCTTGGCTCTATCTCTCATAGTTTCCAGCCTACCTTTTTTAAGTGAGTCTTCGTCTTGTGAGCTGCAAGGTCAAAGTAAAATGTTTCCCTTTAACAGCTCCTATTGATCATTAATTGTAATCCAGATGAAAGAATAGAAAACAAAAGCAGTTTATTGAGTAGCATTTGGGAAAATAATTGGCCTGTTAGCATTGCTAACTCCTGTTTCTCATAACAGACTCCTCTTAATTTTCTGGATTTTGGCAGTACCTTTCCTGCCATTCCTCTCCTATGAGGCTTGTTCACCTTTGAGAACTATTTTGGTCGGGACATGATGCAAACCTATTGGTTGATTGTCACTGGAAATAGATGCATCTCTTAAACTGTACTTCTGAGGCGTATTATATATACAGTCTTTCTCTGCATAAAAGTCTTATCACTTTACTGAAAAGTACAGAAAGTTATGAACAAATTATTGCTGTGTATATTACAATTTTAATGACTAGTGCAACATTTTGGTTTGCTACTACAAAAAAGCACTAATTTCTGGATGTCTAGAAAGTGTTTGAGTAGAAAAAAAAAACAAAACAACCCAAACTACAAAACCAAAAACTAGTACAAACTTTTATAACCATTCTACATTTATACTGTAATCTTGAAAGTTCTGTAAAGTATGCATAGGCATTTTGCAAATACAAAATAAACCACATTCTTGTCAAGCTGAGTCATAACGAATGCTGTGAATTACCTTTTTTCCTTCTTTAGCCCAGTTTTATGTTATAAAATGTAAACCTTGTGAGTGACAGCCGGAAAGGCTGGGAGTGGAACAGCAATTAGTGAAAGGATGCTGAAAGCATAACAAAAGTAAGTGTACACCTGTGCCAAACTATCCACTTAATTTTACCCTAATGAAAGGCTGGAATGAGTCATTAAGGTTGCTTACTGTTGTCATCTGTACATCAAAACTTTTTCTTCTCTTTCCTTCCCATCACAACTTTGGAATAAACTCAGTTTTCCCATCCAAGAAAATACCAGTGTTATCTAAAATACAGACAAAATATCTCCTCCTTGATTTTTCTTATTTGTCTCACTAATGGCTGTATCAAGATGTCTAGGATTGTGTATTCTTTGGGAATCATTTCGACAACAGTTGCCTCTGTTTTGCAAGCTGCTGCTTATATTGACTGCAAGATGCATTTATTGGTTTTGACTGTCAGGACTGTTAGCATGTGCTTTTCCTTGTGTATTTTGACAACTATTTGTCATACTAAGACAGGTGATTTTTGCATGACTGGCCAGTCATGCAGACTGGCTTTAGGTAAAACAAGAATTTAAATTTCACTTGTACTTATCTCATGTTGCTTTCTTCAGATATTGGGAATAACTCTTCAAAGAAATTACTTTTTGTGTGAATAGAAAGAGGAAAGGGAAAATAATTTTAATTTTTAAGTAATAGAAAAATTCTAGGAAATCATATGTGCCTCTCTTATGCCTTTAGAGATAGAGAAATGGTAGTACTGCTATGGGTTTGGTCAAAATAATGTTAGTAGAACATTACTAGCTGACTGCTACTGTGAGTTAGTGTAGCTTATATGAAATATTGGCATTTCCAGTATATGTTTAGTATAAGATTTATTTATCAAAAAAATAAAATCATAATTTAAGAAACACATTCAAATTTTTATTGAATTCTTTTTTTACAATGAAATAACATACACAGCATGCATTAGTGAATTTGTCTAAAGTCACAATCCTTTAAAGTGTTTCTGGCACCTGATGGTTTCTAGTTCTGTATTCTTTGAGGAAAAAACCCTGCTATTCTCTCACATTTGTCTTAGTTTGGAAGACAGGTATCACTAAGGACAAACAGGACCCTCTCCTGAAATGGAGAATGAAAAAAACTCCTCTCTCCGAGTTGTTATAATTTTAGAATTAAGGAGTTCTCAGGCGAAGATGTGAGGATATGGATCACAGTTCTTTACTTGTGTTTAGCAAGGCAAAGAGAACAACAATAACCATGAGATGAACTCTGCCGCTGGCACCCTTTCCCCGTTGGTGCAGTTCCCGACACAGGCAGCTGTGGTGCAGAGTCCCGGGATGCTGCAGATGGATCAGGAGCTCCCCGGTGGTGGCTGGAGCTGCAGCATGAGTCCCGGCAGGCAGGGGGTGCGGGCTGAGGCGTGGAGAACACTCGGAGCAGGAGCCAAGGAACAGCGAGGGGGGCAGGAACTGCAGCGGCTCCCGGCCAGGCAGACAGGGGCAGGGTCAGGATTGCCGGGGCACACACGGAGAGACCGTGGCAGGAAACCCCCAACTCTGCTCCAGTGGGGCCAGTGAAGGAAAAATATCCCCCTGAAGTCTGGAAACCACAGCCTACTGTTTTCTTCTCCCGACAAACATACCCCCAAAAAAGTAGTGAAAACTACGTGCTCCTCCCCTCCCTCCACCCCAGCCACTTCTTTTGTCTTTCTTAACTATCCATAAGTGCCTAGAGATCAGTTCCTTGGCAATTTATGGGAAAAAAAATTCTACAAGAGGACTCAACCCCAACAGCACTTCTTAGCAGTGTCAGTTTTTATGGGAGGGGAAGTGATTTCTGTGAGAAAGCTAAATGCGACTGGGACATAACTGATTCAGTCACATTCTTGAATTCATATTCTTGGCCCCACTGCATTGTTCTATGAAGGTCTGTTGCATGAAGGCAGGCACATTTAGGTACTGAAAAATACTGTAAGAGAGCTTTTTGAAAGGGCATGAAGTGATAGAACAAGGGGTTTAAAGTGACAAAGGGTACATTTAGATTAATACTAGGAAGAAGTTCTTGACTGAGGGTGGTAAGGCACTGGAACAGGCTGCCCAGGGAAGCTGTGGTTGCTCCATCCCTCTGAGTAACCAGGTCTAGTGAGAGTGAATCTGTCAATTCATATAGAAGAATTCTTTCTTCCTTTCCTTCCTTTCCTTCCTTTCCTTCCTTTCTTCCTTTCTTCCTTTCTTCCTTCCTTTCTTCCTTCCTTTCTTCCTTTCTTTCTTCCTTTCTCTCTTTCTTTTTTTTTCTCTCTCTCTCTCTTTCTGCCTTTCTTTTTCTATCTTTTTCTTCCTTTCCCTTTCCCTTTCCCTTTCCCTTTCCCTTTCCCTTTCCCTTTCCCTTTCCCTTTCCCTTTCCCTTTCCCTTTCCCTTCCAACATTTCCTTCTTTCTTCTATATCTATCATCCATATCTATCATCTATATCTATCTATCTATCTATCTATCTATCTATCTATCTATCTATCTATCTATCTATCTATCTATCTATCTATCTATCTATCTATCTATCTACCTATCTATCTGTCGTCGTGCGTATCTCTGGTCAGCCTGACGTTCGGCTTGACCGCCCACTCGCTCTCATACGCCTTGACAGTCTCGTGTGTGGGTACTTGGCTCTGCAGCACCTTAGCCCATGCTGTCACGGCTGTGGTTTCAAAGAGGGGACTCTCAGAGACATCCGGGAACATAGGTTTTATTCGGGGGTTACAGGGGAAGCCCCTGACCCCAGGCCCGGTGCCTCAGGCAAGAGAGACCCCGAACCTGGGTTACAAGGGGGTTTTATCCAAAGGAAGATGGGAGTGGGGTGGATACAGATTACAAACCAATAAGACAACTTAAAGTAAGTTGGGGAGGGGTCTCTGGGGGATCCATCAACCTCTGAAAGTCTTGGACTGCACTGGACCTTGAAGATGATTGATGGACCGAGGGAGGAAAGCTACATTGCTAGGGTGGACAGAAGCCTATCTCGGGGAAAACCAATGGGAAATGGTCTCTGGGCAGAGGCCGGGGTTGTCTTGGGAACTCTTATCAGGAGTCTGACCAGGTGTCTCCCAAAGCAGGGGGGCCTCTTTACAGAGACTAGAAAAAACTACACTAAAATAACAATAATAACTATACTATACTTATCACTAAAACTTATCAAACAATTCCAGCATTCCTGCATCTATCTATCTATCTATCTATCTATCTATCTATCTATCTATCTACTTCTATCTGTCTGTCTGTCTGTCTGTCTGTCTGTCTGTCTGTCTGTCTATCTATCTATCTATCTATCTATCTATCTATCTATCTATCTATCTATCTATCTATCTATCTATCTATCTATCTATTTATCTGTCTAATCTATCTGTCTGTGTCTTCCCTATAATACCATTCTCCCTCTTAAGTTCTTGTGCCAGTTTATTCAAATCAATCTCATTTTGTACAGAGCAGGCTTAAGGTTTGGGGGAAAAATAGTGCAAACGAGAAAGCATAATGCTGTTACTCACTGACAGAGTAGCATGCCTTTCAGAAGGTAGTCCTGACTTCCAATCACCTCTCCCAGAACAGAAATTTAAAGGCAGCTAAAAACACAGAGAATGGGCCAGGCCATGGGCAACTGTTTTCCTTTCCCCGCACAGCTTCTGCAGAAGGTGCTGGAACTGGTGATCCTCTGAGTGGTCCTCAGGGCAGAATCTGTGGGGGAGAGCTGTGGGACTGGAGTCCCTTGTGCAGGCTCTGTGGATGAGCCAAGGTGTCTCTTTGTGGGTGATGATGTTAGGAAAGGCAGTCTCTGTCATCACAGCCATGTGCTGCACTTCTCAAATGATTTTGTGAAATCCAAAGACTCAGTGAGTTCTGACACTGTCAGGTGTGTTTAGTGTAGCTGGGTTTGGGTTGCAGAGACAGGACATAATCTTAAGGGCAAGTGAGAAGGTCTGTGTTTTTATCTTTGCTTAGGAAGAACAGCAGTAGTAGGAGCTGCGAGCTGGTACCTCCAGGGTAGATGGCAAATCTGGAGGATTTGGAGGGCCCGTCACGAGGCTGCAAAGCACTTTAGTGTGCAAGGTCTAAGTTGAGTCTTTGTGCCAATGGAAACTTCTATGTGTTATAGGTAACCTAAGTCTTATTTTGTCTAGTAATAACTGCTAATTGTAGCAAGAATTCTGCTGTGTTTGATCCATTTCTTAAGCAAAATCTTCTATTTGTAAGTGCAAATTTAAGCTTGCAGTGTGACCACGAAACAAACTACCTGTGCTGACCCTTTGATATATCCTAAGTCTTTTTTGCTAAATTACTTGACTAATTAGAGCATGAAGAGAGAGATGAAGGCTGGGGAGGGAAGTTTTCTTTCTAAATGAAACCTAACATCTTGTCAAGAAAAATACAAATACTTGCAGTTACACATTTAAGACTTTAAAAAATTATTAATAGTGCCATAAGCTTTGTACCCATTTAAGCAAAAAGCTTTCTTCTTCCTGAAACTTAAGTGTTGGTACAAATTGTATGCCTTTATACCTAAAAGAACAAGTTTAAATCTGCTCCTGAAATGCAACATGTTAAAATTTTCCTTTTCCAAGCTGCTTTATATCACTAGAGGAGATGATGAGGATTTGCAATCTCTCTTCTACTCCTAGAAAATTTGCGGTGAATGAAAGCATGCTGTACTTTGCAGTTACTGTGCTTTGAAAAACACTGAATCACCTATTTGATATAATTGATATTTGCTATTTCCAACAGTCTGCCTTCAATATTTTTATTTATAAAAATGTCCTAAATCCAGCACAGATTTGTTAAGAAGCCTGGGGAAGGCTTCTTCATATTTTTTTCATGAATAGAAAAAGGAGCTCCTCTTCAGGTTCCAGACTGAGAAATGGCTATTGTTGCAAATCAAAGTTTTGCTTAGTCTGTTTGATTATTGAAACCTCTTTCTCCAGAGCTTAGAATAAATTCTGCAGTCTGACTCTTTTTAAAAAATCATGATGGAAATTAATACCCTGCCACCTTCCTTCCCCAACAACCCCCTTCCACCCTCCAAACAACAAACACACAAAACCCCCTACACCAATACAAAGATCAAACATAAAAAACCATAATAGACAATCATAGAGAAATTCTTTGAAAATAAGTAAAATGAGAAAATGTGCATTCCTTTCTTAAGGAATAAGATTTAGTATAGAAAGCAGATTTTAATGGTGGATTTGTTTTATAGTTTTGCACGTACATTGTTCCTGTTGTCCCTAAAACTTGAAATGTGTTTGATGAAAGATTAACAATTTTGATTCTGGCTCGTGTAAACAATTTAAAGTGTTTTAAAAACAAACAGCACACATAGATTTCAGAACTTTCTGTAACACTTAAAGACTCCTGAGAATGTTTACAGCAAATTCTAGAAGCACGTGCCTCATACCATAAAAACCAGTGGGCACATTTTGGCATTCTGTAAAGCACAGGGGACTGTGGCAAGACACTTAATAATTAGTATTAACCTGTTAATATTAGCCTGTCACTGTTAATATCTTCCTCATGAGAAACTTAACGTCCTGTACCTCCGCAGGCAGAAGAGCTGAATGTCAGACAGGTGTCCTTAGAATTTCCAAACCCACTGCTGTATAGGAAGTGGGCACCTCTTCCTTCGAAACAGACACATTACCACATCCAAAGCAAGAGCCTCACCTGTCTCCTTCATTACCTCTGTGCAATACAGTGCTATCTATAATGGCCTTCTGTGGTCAAAATTGCACTAAAAATTACATGGAATGTTGCACTTTAATACAAAGATTAAAATCTGGTATCAAATTGATTTAGAGGAACTATCCCTATGAATTTTGTATAACAATATTTTGTTCCTTTTTGTTTAGTGTCTGTGTCCCTGTTTTCATCCTGTTTATTGTGGTTATTTTATAAAAGATGAGTCATGAAGGTTAACTGAAATGTTTTCATGGTGGTCATAGAATAAATGTCAAAATATAACCCTCTTTATAAAGTCAAGGGATGGAAAGGTGCACCTTAGGTGAATAAGATATTTCTACTGTCTGAGGTGTTTGTTAAAGCAACTGTGTTTCTAGAACTGGTTAAAGTTTATAAACAGTGTCTGAGGTGAACATGATGTATTCTACAAGATGATGTATACAATTGTATAAACCTACTCAAACTTTTGTTTAATTCTGTCCATTTAGCACAGATTTCTCTTTTTTACATATGGCATTTTTTGTAGAAGTATCACCTGTTTTGCTACTCTCTGGGCCTTCTTCCTTCTCTCTTCATTTAGGATTATGTTGTAGCCAAATATGTCATAACACTTTTAGTTCGCATCTGAAATGTACCGTCAGCCATAATATTTGTTAATAGTTTTCTTAAATAGTGGAAAAGAGACCTGCACAAACACAGAAACTGCATGTTGTGCCTGTGAAGGTTGTACACTATGTATTTTGGTGGTTAAAATAAGAGGTGTGAACAAGTCTCAGGTCTCAGGAGTCTACTTACATCAAATTTGTGTCTTCAGCAAGTACATTGCATCAGCACTGCAAATGTAATTCAAGACAGTTCTGTTCTTCACAGAAGATTTATTGACAGTAACAGAATTGGCTGAGCTGTCACCTCTTGGAGGAGTGTGAACAAAGGAATGTCTGGGCTTTTACACTCACAGTCCAAGTGCCTATGAGTTTTCAGCTCCTACTGTGTCTCTGTGTCCATTCACCTGGCCACCAGTGTTTGGGCCCTTTGCTATGCAGAGAATTGGCAGTTCATGGCTTCTTGTCTCTCTGGATTCCCATTGAGAGCTCAGTCGGCATCTCAGTCTGTAGCTTGAAATTGCAGCTTGCAAACTGAGAATATACCAGATATATTCCTTAACAGTAGCTCCCTTAGTAATTAAGTATGTAACTGAGGGGATATCTCTCATTTACGTACTTATTTCAAAATCCTTAATTGTTTTTTAAATCAGGTAAAATGTAAGACCTTATACAAAATTCTCTTCTGTGATATTTTTAATGGCTTGTTAGTTAACAAAGACTTTGACTATTAGAAAGAAGAAATTGTCAGAAGTGCAGGTATGTACATGTGTTTTACACAGGTTTGCATCCTCTGATTTCCTGCACCAACTTGAACCCCAGCTTCATGCATCAGATGCTGGGAGTTGCAGTAGGGTTATAAAGTATTTATTGATGCATTTCAAAATTGTGAGTTTTAAAAAGGAGAATCACTGATTGTGTTTATAGAACTAGAATTTCTATTTAGATAATTTCTCATTTGGGACAATATAATAAAGTCAATAAATTCTATATAGTGCTTCATTAGGGTTTATTCTTTACCAGGGGTACCATTTCCATAATCATTTCAACAGCTCTTTATTATGTTATCTCTAGGTATTTTACTCAGCTGAGCTAAGAGATACATGTTGTAGGTGACAGGAACAGAGACTGAGATTTCGAATAAAGTATGTGCTTCTTATTATGGAAAGAGTAAGTACTTAATCTTAGTTTGTGTTGTTCCATGTTATCTGTGGTTTCCACTTGTGTTACTAAAGGGCAGACTGACCTCTTTCAGGTCTTCATGGCAAGAAGGTCTTCTTGTGCTGCCAGAGGAAAACCGATGGGTCTGACTGTCAAACCCACCTGCAAAAAGTTGACTCTTCCATCACAGGTAGAATCCGTAATTTCCATACAATAGGTGAAGTAAATCTAAAGAGCTGTGGTAGCATATCTGTCATGGTGCTATCAAAATAGACTTTTTCTGCCAAGAATTTTTATGATATGAGAGATATTAGACTAGGGAGAAGAAATACACAGAAGAGATCTGCCAAAAGGAAATTACAAGAAAAATAGAAAGTATGTTTTAAGTATTCCAAGCCAGAGGGCAGGAAATAAAACCCCAAGGAAATGGGATGTGAATTCTGCCAGAAATGTTGCCAGATATTTCAGATGATGAGATTGCCTTGTCTCTTTTGTGCAGAGATGTGAAAGGGGGTATTAGCCAAGTTTGCATGATGACTATGAGTCTTGAAAATCTCTTCATGGGGAATGTAAAAAAATGCAAATGTTGTCCTGAATTAGCTCCTCCCATATACATGTCACTGTAGAGTTTTAGAGATCATCAATGAGCAGTGTAAAAAAAATTTAATTTTAGGCCTGAGGGGCTTTTATTTGTGTGTTAGCATGAGTTGTTAATCTGTGCCAAGTTCTGATCTCCTGATTTTGGAACCAGGGCTGGCTAGGGTTTTTTTCAGGGTACTGCATTGGCTGTAGGCATACTGAGCAGATTACCTAGTTTATACAACAATGTTGTAGTGTAACCAAAATCACGGAAAGATCTATTTGTTTGTCTCATGGGCATGAATACAACTGATCTGTAACAAAGTTCTAGAATAGGTTTAAATTTATGTAATCCAGGAGGGGCTGGAGAAGTAATTCCAGGAGTTGAGAATAAATACTTACCATCTTCCACTATGCATGAGCAATGAAACTGAATTCCTAATTGAGGATAAGTAAAAGTAATCTTAAAAATATAATAAATAAGTAAAGGTAATCTTAAAAAAATAATAAATAAGTAGCACTCCGTTAACTTTTATTACTGCCCTGTTTAGACTGAAGTTGTAAATTTATCAAAATTCATTTTGTATTTGCATAATTTAGTGGTGCTTTAAAGGAACAGGTGCTCTCTTTTTGATGAAAAAGTTGTTTCAATTGAGTAACCTGGGACATGGTGACTCTTTTAGAGTGCGTCTGGTTGCAGTGTGAATTTTGGTGAAGGATACATCCTTTCGAGTTTGAGCAAAAATTAGTTTTGTCTTCATGAGGAATGTGCCATTGCGTTCCCCCCTTGTCTCTTTTGCAAACTGCTTGTACATTAAGTTATGTGAAGCTGTGAAAAGATGTCTGGTGGAAATGATAGGAACTACATTTCCATCTGAATGAAAGCAGAAATTTGCTGTGGAGACAGATTTTTCTATAGGTTCTATTTACCTGCTGCCTTTCTGCAAGCAGTGGAGGCATACAATTGCTGTTAGCTTCACTTTCTTATAGTGTGGCAAAAGTCAGATGTGTTTCCAGGATGACTCTTCAAAATTTAGTACATCTGTACCAATCACAGGACAAATTGTAAAGAATTAAAAACAGGACAGGGTGATTTCAGTTTATTAAGTTTTGAGATTGTTCCACCAGTGTTGAATTGCCATAAATGCTATCTTTTTCTAAATTAAAAAAACAACCGAAAAAAGGAACTTACATATAAGTTGATGTTTCAAGTGACATAACATACTAATTTATGAAGTACTGCATACCAGTTCTCCTCTAAAGTTTAAAGCACTGTGTCTAAAAATTAATAGCGGATTCTTAAACACAGTACAGTCTAAACCAAATAGCAAACAGGCCAATATCAATACCAGTCACCTTTATTGAACCACCAAGGTCAGTTTTTGCATTAAAACTATAAGAGAATGAAGTATGCTGTCACCAGGCAGAGAAGAACCAAATGCATTGATCAAGGTATAGGGAAATTTGCTTTAGTAAGTTGAATCACCTCAATTATTCAGAAGATGTGTCATTATTTTGGTGTCATTATTTCTAGTTAACTGTTGTCACTAATGGTTTTTCTTCCCAGCCTGTCTCTTGGCGAAGGGAGGAAGGGAGGAAGGGAGGAAGGAAGGAAGGACTGGTCTGGCGGCATTTGCTACATGTGGCTGTGTAGCCTGAAAAATTGCTCCACTGCATGCAGAACAGCCCTGGTGCTGCTAAATTTGCCTTTGATGAGAAGAGTTCACCAGCAGTGGCAGTCTCTGCATTCTGTGAAATCTAAAAAAAAAAGCTGTCCCATTGAACAGCGTCCTTGAGTTGAAAGAAACACAGTACATATCTTTTTAATATTTAATGTAGTATGCTTGTATCCTCCTAATCAAATGTTGCAGTGTTAAAATTACTTTCTTTTTATCAACTAAAATTTATTTTCTCCTTATCATACTAATTCTAACAAGACCTATCTCATTAATTCCACATTAATTCAGAACGTTAAATCAGGAAGTAGCATTAGGAAATTCTTGTAGGTGGTATTTTTCTTTTGAATGGTGCAAACAAACTCTGGGAAACTGGATGCTTCTCATGAGGTTAGTTTTCTGAAGAGAAATAACACCACTGGTGTGTAAATGGAAAAACTGAGATTGTTCCAGTCTTTCAGGTGGATATACAATGCTTTACTCTCATAAATAGATTGAGGTGTATTTAACCACAGTTTGTTATTTCTTGGTATAAGTAATGAACTTTTTCAGGTGATTGTTTCCAAAGTGAAATATTCTACCTGAAATGTAGAATGGATTCTACCAGCATATTCCACCTGAATGAATATGGATTCTGCAGCAAGTGTTTTTATTTTGTGAACTTCATCAGAAAATGCACACTTTAAGCACACTTTCTCCATGTCACACATTCATTATGTGCTGTTTAATTTCTCATGCTGATGTGCTGTGAGACATGGTTTACCTTCCAAATAACAGATCCTTTATCCATAGTAGAAGGGTTTCAAAATAACCAAATTTACAAAACTTTTTTCAGTGTAACAATACATCATCATTTGTCTTTAGAAAGTAAGGAGACAGGCATTATGAAAATTAATTAATGAAAAGTAAAGAAAAGGAAGTCAAAAGACTTACTCTTGTGGGCAGCATCAACATTATGTGTGTGTGTATGCTGTAGTGTGGGGTTCTTGGTATATATAATACATCTTTATCCAAGCATCTGTCAGAGCACTCTGAATGGTGTTTCTCAGTCTGTGCTCCTTTTCTCTACCCCTTTGCTAGCATGGAAGAGAAGTAATGAGTGGCTTTGGGACAAATTCTCAGCATGAGGGCCCAGGAGAGTGATGGCTGGAACCGACTGGATAATGGAGAGTTAAGGAGGCATCAGTCAAAAGGGGGATACCTTAGTTCTCCAAACAAACACCTTTGCTTTTACTCTGTGTAAAATATGTGAGGCTCTTTGAAAATGCCTTTAAATGAGAACAGCAATGTATGTGATGCTTAAAAATGAGTTAATTGTTTCCCAGAGCTGCAGTCAGAGAGACAGCAAATGTTACTATTCTTTTTGTGGACCCTCTCACAACAATAATTTGAGTGCTCTGCCTTTCACCTTGCAAAGTAAGGGAGAATTATTATGCTGCTTCCAGTGGTCAAAAATAAGGCATAGAGGGATTAAATGACATGGGTATGGGCAGTATGTGGTATGTGAAGACACAAAAGCTACACAGATCCTTCTAAAACCATTGTTTCTTCCTGAGGAGAGTGATTCTGATATATGTTCTTTTTAATTTAGGAGTGATAGAAAAAAATACTATTACTATTTTATTATCTTTTTTAGCTTTGAAGTGAATACCACAAGGTTGTTTAACTCCACCATTTCGAAATTAGAAACAGATAAAATTACAAAAAATATCTAAGATTGACCAAGACTAATGTGCTGGTTCACTGCTGTGTACTATAAGAGAATTAGTTCAACCAAATCTTTCTTATTTCCAGCAAGATGCTGTTGAGGGAAGACTTGGTGTTTCATTGCAGTCATTTGTGATGCTTATTAAATCAGTTATTTAATATTTAAAATATGAACTACTGAAAAAATGTCTCGCCCATTTGGCTCTAGTCTGCTGTGTGTTTCCTGAATCCATAAAGCTGAAACAACTGCAAAAGGTAAGATACATAGAGATTTTAAGGAAAGACTTATAAAATTTTACTTTCCACATTCAAGTTTCAAGCTAAATTGAAGCAAGATTTATGTTACTTTCATTCTGAGTAGCTGCAGTTTGCAGCAGTACTCAAATTATATTTGTGCAGAGCTGTTACTACCAACTGGAGGTGAGCAGTATTCCCAAGCAGTTGCCAGCTCAGATTTGCAGATATCTTTATGAGATACAAAGCACTAGGGAAGTTCATCTTAGAAGCAGTTTAGTGTTGTTCTACTGGTAGATACTATTGCTGTATTTATGTTAAAATCAAAATAATTCAAATGTCATGTTATGATATACTTCCTAAAACATAAAATACAACTTTATAATATAATTTAAATTAAAAACTAGTTCTGGATAATCCAGGTTTTGTAAAATGTGTTTATATGTATTTATATTAATAATTAGGATTAATAATATGGAAAATTAAGGTAGGAATATTTTAATATTGTTTTCTGTTGTGAAAACATGGATGATTTAAGTCTAAATAAAATAACTGGAGATGATTTTTTTCAAGTGAATGAAGTATGTGGTATTTACATCGACTTCAGGTATTTATCTCATTTTGAAATGGATACAGCTAATTGTTCACAGATCATCTTTGATTTGGATGTGACACCTCTCTCTGGTTCCTAATTGAAATATCTTTCATCTGCCATGTTTGACATCACTTTCTGTGTAATTCTGCACTCTTCAGGCAAGTGAGAGAATTTTTTTTGTGTGATAGTGCAAGTTTTTCTAGAGCAGACAGAAATGTTAGCTGCCAGAAATTAGAATAGTGCTGCGTCTGTCTGAGACTTTGGGAAAAACAGGAAAAAGAAAATGCAGATATGATTTTAGTGCCTAAAAATTCAATAATTTTTGGAATTTAGGGTTTGATTTTGGTGGGAAAAAAGTACATAATTTTTGTATTTTCAGTGTTATTTTCATCCCCTTAGAGACTGCTTCTATTTCCCCTTTTACTTTGTGCATGCATCATGTGTTTGTTTGTGAGTGCATCTGCACATATGCTTGCAAAAATGTACTCAGACATGCCATTTAAGTTCCAGTAATCTTAAAACCAAAATTATGCAGAACTGCTCAGTCTTTCTCCTTGTCTTGGAAAGAGAGTAATTCTGCAATAATTCTTCTGAAAGGCAGATTTACTTTGTTTCATGATGACTTTTTTCCATTTTTGAAAAAGATCATATTTGGGATTTTTGAGAGTGCAGGTAACTTACTTTCTACAAGTGCATATAGAATGCAGCTTCATGCTTGTTGAGTCATACACAGTATGGCTTCATGTGCCTTTGAAAGTAATTGGTTTCTTCACAGAGAAAGTCTGAAATGTGCAGGGAATGGTAACAACTTTTAAGCACTGCAGCATAAATGCAAAGCGTATATATAAGCTTATTTTGAAAAATTCAGGGTTAACAAGTGTCTTGGTATCTTGGACACGCTCTTCTCTTAAGGGGTGGAGAGGATGGTAGTTCTAAATGCCAACTGCATCACTGGCATATCAGGGCAACGAGAAGTGCAAGGCAAAATGATGCATTGAGGAAAGGCAGCTAAGGTCAGCATATACTTAATTTACTATGACATTTTAAAGCAATAGAAAATCACAGGATGGATGAGGTTTGCAGGGGCTTCTGGAGACAGACCAATCAAACCTTTTGCTCTGAGCAAGATTGCTTGGGACTAAGTTACATCCTGTATCTATTTCTCTGAAGCTGTGCTGTTCTTTTTGGCTGTCCTTATGAGAGTAAAATGCTGTTCTGTTCTACTGTTCCTATCATGTCTCCCCTTTTCTTGAGACTAAGTTCCTTAAAGGAACTCATCTATTAATATCTGTATTTCTTTTTATAGTGTAAGACATTACAACAGGTGAATCATGATGCAAGCTAAAACACAAACAGCAATTATTATGGTGACAATCACAAACATGTTTTAACCAAGTCCAGCTGGGTAACCGTGAAATAAGTTTGATCCAGATTTCTTTAGATCCTGAGGAGGTGTTATCTTGAGCTGTGCATTGTCAAATTTGTGTTTGTTTCCAGATTTCCTGGACATCTGTAGAAACTCTACCACTTTGATCAATGTATACAGAGCAAATTGTGTTAATGACAGTGCATATGTCTCATTGTGATGACAAGAGAGGGTCTAGTGCCATTTGTTTTTGTAAAGTGGCTTGTGACAAGCTCTTAAATTCTTTCTGGAATACGGTAATGACATCTATTGTATGATTTTCTGTATATATTTTATGGTAGTAGAAAAGTCCACTCTTGTCTTTTCTGATTCACCTACTCCTAACCAGGGTAAAAGCCATGGTACAAATCTATAAAATTTAGTTGGTCGCTCAGGTACAGCATTTAAGGCTCATTTTGTACACTCCAGATAGCTTCTTATCCATAGTCCTGAGGGCAGGCAAAGACCATAGACCTGGCCTTTATCAATTATTGTTATGATAGGGACTAAGGCTTCCAAAGTACAAATGCCTTTCCAGCCTAAGGGAACACTTTACCGGCTTTATTCCTACATATCCAATACCAGCCTGTTCCATTTGGTACTGGCCAAGGATAATATACTTTGCCCAGTATTAAGTGTTTGTGTGCATTGTGTGTGATTTCCAAAAGAATTTCTGATTTCATCGTACAATCTAGTGTCCTGTTCCTTTGTGGGGGGTTTACATCTTTGCACATGTGTATGATCGTAAGAGATGTTCGTGGGTACTTGCACACTGTCTGGTTTGTCTACTTCTTGGTAAAAGGGAGTGTTCATCCAGTAGCTAGTATTAATTTCTTCTTGAACTGGAATTGCCATAAATGATTAAGGGTTTCATTAAAAAAGTGTTACACAGCCCCACAGAAACAGGTTGAGGCAATATACTCCTAAGGACGAAGAGGAGGGTAAAAGTAAGAAAATTACTTCCTTCAGTCCTTAGAGTCTGAATCCCTGTGCTACCAATTTATTGATTGTAGGTGACCCATTGTGTTTGTAAGACACAACTGATGACCCCAGAAGGATTTGGCATGATTGCAGTAGTTGCTTTTCACGGAAGAGAACTTAAGAGAGTTTTTAATTTGTGATAAAGCAAGGGAGGGTAATGACGTGGGAGAAGGGTAGAGAGAGCAATGTCTAGCCGAACTGGTAAAGAAGCTGCACTTTCTTTCTTGAAGAATAGGTTTGTAATCTTAGGGGAGAAATTGAGAACTTGGTTTTATTTTCTTTTTTGCTCTACTTTCCTAGGCTCTGCAAGTGATGCTGCAGAAGTATAATGGTATATTAGATTTAAATTAATAAATGTCAGCAAACTCTTTTGCTCCAAAATCAGGATATGGAGGCAGACGGAAAGAGGAGCAACTTGATGGAAACTCTTCTGGTGGTTTTTTTTTGTTTGTTTGTTTTTTGTTTTTTTTTTCTGCCAGACATTCTTTGTCACTCTTTCACTGCTGTGGAATCAGTGAGTATGCCATTTATGTGTGTCAGCAAAGGTTAATATGCTAGGGCTTGAAGTTATGACTCTGAAATAACAAGAATGAACTAGATATTGAAATGCCTTCATGTTTTTGTGTCTTCCTTCATGCTTTAGTTTTAGTATTACTTTAAAAAGAAGAAAGGGTTTAGTTGGAAGAAAGAGATAAAACTTGTTTCTTGCTGAAGTGGTATAACACTTGGTACATGTTCTGAGATTGTTCTATCATGCAATTCTTTTTTCTTGCAGAGGACCCATAATCACATAATAAAATATTAATAACAATACTCTTAAAAGATTTAGCTCCTAGCATAAACATATGTAAATATTGTGTTTAAATATAAATGTAAATATTGTGTAACAGATGGAGTTCTCGTATGTACTGTGAGTGTATAATTGATTTAATTTTTCAAGTCTTAAAATTAAATGTGGTGTTCCAGGTATGTGCTGTATTTGGATTGTACTTACAGAGAGATGTGTTAAAAAGTATTTTGCACAAGCTTATATATACTAAGAAATATAATTACTCTACTTTGGCTTTTGGGCAGAAATGTGTTTATTCATGCACTTCAGAGGTTTGCAGAGTTCCTTGCATTCTGACTTCCTTTATTGTATTTTTTTAGGATAGATTTTATACAAATAACTAATCTATGAATATTTGCCCTGGCATACAGAACTACAGATGCATTTAGTGTCTTTATGATTATTTCCCTGCCACACCTTCCCCAAAACTCTGTGGAAAAAACCCACATAGCTTGCAAAGTACTGCAGTAGAGCACATAATCTTAATTAATTCTTAATTATTCAATGCATGCATTAAAAGTATTGAAGCAACACAGGGTTTGAGGATATTGGTAATGACTAGTCGAAATAATACTTAAGGTCTAGCTTCATGTTTTTCTTATTTATTTTGCTTTAGTGGGCCAGGACTAGATATGAATGTAATTAAAACTGTAGTTCTTAAAATCATCAAGTAGTTTTGGTTGGAAGGGACCTTAAAGACTATTAATTTCCAACCCCTGTATATCAAAGAATTATTTTTTCAAATAGTTTGGGTTTTTTGTTGATTTGGGATTTTTTGGTCTTTTTTTTAAAGGAGCCTTGGTATTGGTCATACTGATGAAATGGGGCAGTTTCCTTGATGTCGGGGGAGTCGCTCTGAGGTGGGAGAGTGGGTTGTGGCCTTCTCTTAGCTCAGTAGGATGATGTTATATACATATATGTGACATGAAAATTTTAGTAACATTAGCTATTGCACTTTTATTTTTCTCCTCCCCAGAGAACAAATTCATTTGGAAGTAGTAATGCAGATTTCTCTCTGGGGACCCCGGAATGTACCAGTTGGACGTTACTCTAAGAAGAGGACAGAATCTAGCTGCACGGGACCGTGGAGGTAGGTGAGCTGGTAAACCCTGCCTTAGTGATTGTGAAGTTACATGTTCATTGGGTAAATTTATATGTGGATATTACAATTAAAATGCCCTGGGGAACATAACCATTTACTGGCCACCAACTGGATGTGACACCATACAGTAACATGCTCTGGGCCCAGCCTTCCAGCCGTTCTTAACCCAGTGAGGAGTGCACCTGTCCAAGCCATGGGCTGCCAGCTTCTCCAGGAGAATGCTGTGGGAGACAGTGCCAGAGGCTCTGCTGCAGTCCAGGCACACAACATCCACAACCTTTCCATAATCTACCAGGCAGGTCACTTGGTATGCAACGAGATCAGTTTGGTCCAACAGGATCTGCTTTTCTTAGACCACAGTTGGCTGGTCCTGATCCCTTGATTGTGCTGTATGATCAAACTCAAGAGAATTGGATTCATAACCTTCCTGGCACCAAGGTCAGGCTGATGGACCTGTAGTTCCCTAGGTCTACTTTCCAGCCCATCTTTTGGATTGGTCAGAATGTTGGCTAGTCCCTAGTCATCTGGGACCTGATGGTAAATAAATGATGGAAAGAAGCTTGGTGAGCTTTTTTACCAGCTCTCACGGTACTCTTGGGAAAATCTCATCTGGTCTCATAGACTTTGACTGTCCAAATGGCTTCACAAGTCACTAATTCCTCTTGCATTACAGGATGCTTACTATTCTCCCCGCCCCTGTCTACCAGCTCAAGGGCTGATGTCCCTGAGAATAACTGTCTTACTGTTACAGACTAAGGTAAAGAAGGCATTAGGTGCCTCAGCCTTTTTCTCATCCTTGGTGACAGTGTTGGCCCCTGCATTCAAAAAAGGACAGAGGTTTTACTTGGCCCTCCTTTTGTTGTTAATACATTTATAAGAACGCTTTATTTTCTTTCACAGCCGAAGTCAGACTGAGTTGTAACTGAGCTTTTTTCTTTCTGATTTTCTCTTTACATGACCTAATGACATCCTTTTGTTGTTCCTTAGTTGCCTGCCCTTTCTTCCCCTTTTTTTTCCCCTGGAGTTCCACCAAAAGTTTCCTCTTGACGAGGCTTCCCTTACATCTTATCTTTCAGCACATGGGGACATATCAGTTCTGCAGCTATTAAGGTTTTCTTCTTAAACTATGTCCAACCTTCCTGGACCCCTTTATTTCCCAGCAGACTCTGAACCAATTCCAGAACGAGCCAAAATCCACCCTCCAGAAGTCCAAGGCAGAGGTTTAGTTGACCCCATTCCAAGAATCTCCTAGACTGCCTCCTGTCTACTGTGCTGTTTCTAGCAGACATCCAGCCGGTTGAAATCTGCCACAAGAGCAAGAACTGGCAATTGTCAAACATCAGACAGCCACCTATAGAATGATTCATCTGCCTCTTCATCGAGGTTGAGTGGCCTATAAGAGACCACTTACCAGGATGTCTGCTTTGTTGTCCTTTCCCCTGAATCTTACCCACAAACAGTCAACCTTATCATCCCTGTCTTTGATCTGTATTCAGCTGAAACGCTCCTTAACATACAGAGTCACCCCATCACCTCTTCTTCCTCACCTGACCCTCCCGAAGAGCTTCTGAATATCCACTGCAGCACTCCAGTCAAATGAGTCATTCTGCCACGTTTCTGTAACGATAATTTGTGTCACAGATTTTCTACTGCAGAATGGCCTCCAGTTTCTCCTGCTTGTTACACCTACTGGGGTCATCTGCTTTAGCTGTGTCTTCAGTTTCAACCCTGACACTGCTGCCCCCAGACTCATCTTTAGTGAGCCTGTTCTTATCCCCTTCTCCCTTCAAACCTTGTTTACAGCACTCTCAATCAACGCTTTCAACTCAAAAACTAGATTTGTTTCCCCTCTTTTTTAAGATGTTCCAAGGCTATCAGCAAAAAACCTGATTTTTCCTTCTCTTGTCTTTCAACTCAATGCCACTCTTACTCAGAAGTTTCTCGTACAGTCAAGGGATGTTTCCATTGCCAAAATGTCTACATGAAGGTCAAGGCCTAACAGAACTCCTGAGTGGTCCCAAGGAACAGGGCGGGTGGGAACACCATACAGAATGTCCATATTAAAAATATTCCTCATACTACATAGAATTAATTTTAAATACTTGACTTCAAAATCAACACCACTACTTGAACAACCAAGGAACGAGTTAGCTGTGCTAGACAAAACATTTTTATGCCACTGAAATTCTGCCCCAGGAATTACAGGTGAGAATGAGTAATACAGGAGACCAGAAAGACCACTGTTTTGCACTGCTATAGTTTTTTGAAACAGGGAGACATTAACTTCGGTTAAAGAGTACTGACATCTTGTGGCTGGATGAAGTAATGGACAGAATGCTGCTTGTAACCCTTCTAATTTATGTTTGCAAGAGCATATTGCAATTTTAAGACAAGCTGTTTCTTTTGGATGCATTTCCCAGTGGATACAAAAGTAAACTTCTAAAATCTGCTGGTCACTTGAAAAGCCCTAAAAGTTAAAGAAGTCTTATAATTTGCTGCTGTTAATGCAGTCGTTACTCAAGCTAGAATTACTGTTTATTTTAAGATAGTCTTTGATCAATTAGTCTCACAGGCACTCCTGGATGACTGCAAGTCTCTGTGCCCACCCAAGACTCCTTCTCTCACAGGTGATTCAGTCCTTGTGATACTTCCACATACATGTCATGTGCATATGGTTTTCATATGCTATATTTAATGTTGTTCTTATGCCTGTCAGGGTTGTTTTTCTGATCACACTTAATTTTTGCTCAGTTGTTCTAAGAGGCTTTGTCCAGTGCTCACTGGTGAGAGGGTGATTGTTGCAGGAGGCCTGTTGAGGACTTTGTGGACAGACTTTAGAGTTAATTTTTTCATCGTGAGTGCTGTAGGAAGTGAGTCTATATGAAAGAGAACAGCCTGGACACAATAAAGTCATTGAAGATTTACACTATCAGTGTCAGTGGAGTATGTGCCTTTTCAAAAACACAACATAATTAGATTAATATTTTATAGGAGTAATTTTAATTTTATCATCTAATTTTTGATGTTGCATTAGGGAAAATACTAGCCCTAATAAGGACGTAATTCTGTTAACTAAAACCAATACTGCCAGTATTTCATGTGTGACTTTGAGAGTGGATTGCAAACAACAGAAAGTGGTGCAAGCCCATTTGATGTTAATGGAGTCAATTAACAGAGTACTGACACCCTGGAAAGTAATGAATTGTGACAATAAAGAATTCTCTTTATCTGATGCTGTTTTGAATTTGACTATCTATAGAAATTACATTTAGTTCTGTTTAAAGTAATTTAGTCTCCATTTCCTTGCTGTATTACAAAGATAGAATTAATATATATGTGTCTTTACCAGGAACGAGTGATCCATATGTCAAGTTCAAACTTGCAGGAAAAGAAGTATTTAGAAGTAAAACAGTACACAAGAACCTCAATCCTGTGTGGGAAGAAAAAGCTTACATTCTTATAGAAAACCTACGAGAACCATTGTACATAAAGGTAAGACACAGCTTATGTACATCTGGTAAGTTACAACAGAAGAATTATTGGGAAAATTCAGGTTTTGTGATTTTCTATATACTGAAAAATTTATTGTGGAATAGTGAATACTAAAACCTATTTAGAGTTAGTTTTGTCTGCAGAATGTTGTCAACATGTTTTAAAGCGGCAAATACAGGCATTTTTGTTTACTTCAGGTCATAATTGTTTTACATTTCTTTACTGTGATCTTAGCAGAAGAACAGAGAAAGTAAACTGTATTTAATTATTCATTTTATTTATGGAAATATCATTGCACAGTGATGATATGAAGCATAATCTGTCTCATTAAAAGCAATTCACTGCTGAGATCTGTCTTTGAGAATTTATTGAGATGTGTGCCTGATTCTCCTAAGTTTTCTACTTTTTCTGTTTGTATGGAACACAGTGAGTTTGCTTCTATGTTTCATACCATTTTCGGCTTCTACAGTTTTTACATTGTAGCTCTCCCTAGTAAATCACAGGTGAGGATGATTTTGTCTTATTGGAGGCACCAATTATTCTGAAATAACAGGTTGATTGATTTTAGATCAAAAAGTGGCCAGCAATTTCTTGACTAATAAGCAGTAGTGCCACTAGTATTTCTTAGATGTCGATATTGGAATGGAAACTAGAAAAACGGTGATGATTGTTTTACGCTCACAGAAGAGAAAGGTACTTTTCTGGCCCTGGTAGTTTATGGTGATCTATATGTAAAAGTGATTCTTAGTTCTGTAAAACAAAGTAGATAAAAATTATGTTCCCAAAAATATATTTAGAAAAACTGTAGTCCTAGGATTCAAAATAAAACACGCATACATTGAAAGTACTTGAGGTAGTATGGAAACTTGGCTTACCTATATAATTCTTCTCTTAGTCGATCTGAAATTACATGGTGTTTTTGATCAATTTCAGTCTTAATCTAAAATTCATTACAGAATTTTTTAACTGAAACGTCAAATCGTCGATATTTTTTTAGTAGAGCAATGCCACATAAAACATCCTTTAAGTATTAATTGGTACTATAATTTATTCTGCTTACCTAAAGTACATCATCAGTAGAAAAGCTTAAAATTTAATTAGAATCCTCGAATGGCATTTTCCTGCCTTTATTATGTTTTGTGACTCATGAGGAATGAACAGGTGAAAGAGAGAGGAAGATGCAAAGACTTGCAATGTAACCCCCTCTTTTAGTTGATTTATGCCAAGTACCAGTGCTGCAGTAGGGTGTGAATTTTTTTTCCCCTAGGTGAAGTGTGTCAAGTGATGTGTCTATCAGGGTTGTATTCTGAACACACTGTGTGAAGTATTTTAGGTTTTACAGCTCATTCAGATATTTCAAGACATGATTGAATTTTACTAAGTCAGCTAAAAATACTTACTTTGTATTTCCACCATGATAATATGTAGAGTGAGAGAGAGGGAGAAAACAATTTGACTTTGCACTATCAACTGAGATTTCATAATTCGTTTTCTTTTCCCACTGGAATGACTAACAGACATAGAAAGTGCAGGGATGAACGCTCAGATTAATGCATGTGAAAGACTTGTGCTCACATACTTGTATCCAACCCACTGAGTTGCGTGGCTGTGCTGTATCCTTTGGGCCACAGGATTTCTTAAGCCCGTCTATATTAAGGTATTTGCAGAAGATGAACTGTTTTGCCCCCTGGAAGAGTTTCTGTAGTACAATACTAGAAGTGTTTACATTAGAGTTGAAGACCTTGAATCTAGTCCTGTCATATTCTCAATTGTCTCCTTTCTCCTTATGAGGTGTTCACAAGTCTCACTCTTACTTAGGTAAAGATACGTTCTAGTACTCAGAAAACCTCATATTTGCCAAAACAAAGTTAATTTACCTTAAAAAGTTGATTTTGATCTTTTACCTTTTTAATTTTTTTGTGTTGCAGCTTTTTTTTTGTTGCTGTCCATCTTTTTGTTTATTTCCCTGCAGTAGCTGCCCCAGATTATTTGCTATTTCTTCTTCAGACATAGGAAGTCATAACCTATCTCAAATGATACCATCTGATGTACTAGCCAGATTCCTGTCTGGATGTCAGTAACTTTATCAAGGTATTTTCTCTTTTAGGTAGCAAATTAGGAGGCAGGGTCCTCATAGTAGAGTATTAATTGTCATTGTTTCCTTACACGTTTCTAACCCTTGAAAGTTGCATAGCCTTCAAAATGTACAATTATATTATTTCAAATACCGATGCAAGTGATATAATAAAAGTGAAAGCACTTTCCATAACCATATCCTGCTCTCCTGCTTCCATTTCATAGGATTCATAAAGGAATCAATGTATAGGAAATCAGTGATTCTGCTTAACTTTATTTATTGTTTTGATCTTCCTTCTTTCAATACCTATGTTTGTAAGAAATATTTCTTTCATTTTTATTAAATTGCTGTCATTCACATGCATAGTCAAGTAGTTGTATACACCAGTATATATATATATATATATATATATATATATATATATATATATATATATATATATATATATATATATATATATATATATATATATATATATATATATATATATATGATATAAACTCTAGTCTCTATATGATGCAGTCTGACTTATAAACAAGCAGTTTAAAACTTCATTTTCTGGCCAGAAACATTCATGTTACTTTCAGGTAGTCCTGATTCAATGAGTGAGAGACATGAAGCTACAACTCTGGAAAAAGTTTCAAGAATGATTCATTGTCAGAAAAGCTCTAAAGAAGGGAAGATTTCTAGTACTAAAATTGCTCTTGTGCATCATAGGTATTTGATTATGACTTTGGACTTCAAGATGACTTCATTGGTTCAGCATTTTTGGATCTCACATCATTAGAATTAAACAGGTATGGCACAAACAAGCCTGTGGAATATTTATATGTATTTATCTGTAAATAACATATTTGTGGCATTGTAATTAAAGCATTATGCTTGAAAATAATTATATAAACCTACATAGCATAAAACTAACCAAAAGTAATCACTTATGTTTAAAAATCATTGTATTATGAATGTTAATGAATAGCTGATTATGCACATTTTCACAGTGTCTATGGAGAGATTTGTTTTATAACCACTTTAATCTTGTTTTCATATTACCTTTATTCACAACATTACCCCCTAATTTTTGAATTTTTTTCCTGTTTTTTAATCCATTAATTTTACATTTTTGATTAAATTACTTCAGTATATGTAATACAGTTCTTAATACAGAGTAAAATTATTTTGTATTTTTAATGAACATGCTTAAAAGTAGAAATAGGGCAAATTTGTGCCACTGTTTCCTAAGTAGGAAACATATTCATGTTAATTCAGGTGTCTTTGATTCTTATGATTGAGAAATTTCATAATCTGAGAGTCTGAAGCCCAAGAAAATGCATAGATTTTGTCTCCTAGGCAAACAGATGTTACCTTGTGTCTGAAGGATCCTCATTACCCTGACCATGATCTGGGAAGTATATTCCTTTCAGTCCTGTTGGCTCCAGGAGACCAGCGAGAAGCGGTAATTTTAAGTATTTTAATAAATGTCATAATTTCTGTGATTGGTCTCTGGTTGGATGACATAAAGCACAAGAATAAATCTCAAATTATGAGATTAATTTGACTTCTAATTCTTAAGATAACACAGAATGATGTTTCTGGTATAGTACAGCATATTTCACTTGAGTTGAATCCTCCCTTATATACTTACTAATAAGGGATTCAGATGGATCAGGTAAAGTCAGTTGTAAGTGAATGGTGTTGATTAATATGGAGGAACATCTGTACACCATTGGTTAAAGAATTTTGGACCTAGTCTGCTATTTCTAGGTAAGAATATTTGAATCTTATTCCATGTGGAAAATAAAGTTGAAAAAGGTAGTGTTTCTGCTTTTTGGCAGCTAATGTTAAACGGCTATTTGATGCTTTTCAGTATTTTTAATTTATCTTTCAATTATGAAATTGTATGATTTTCTAAGTTTTTTGTAATTCCTTCATCAGTCTTACTTCATTGAGCTCCATAGTTGTAGGCAAAAATAGTTTCCAGGTTTCTAGATACTCTTAGATGTGACAAACTCTATTATATTTTACTAGCTTTTTTGACTTTTGACTTGAGCAGTAGAACTATGGTAGATATAGAAGAGATGATTCGCACTATGAGAGGTTGTGAAATAATATGGATTCCTTTGGCCTCAGATAGGCTGTAGGGAAGCATTTGGACCTTGCAGATAAATTTTGCATTAAACGAGCTCTTTTCAAGATAGAGGAAAAGGTGCCACAAAGCAATGGAACCTGTAGAAGTGGGGACAGTGTTTTGTTGTTTTTTATATGCTGGTCCCATTCCCACACTGCAAGCTGCCACTTTGCAGCCACAAAACTCAGAAAGTTTGCTCACAAACTTTGCCAGGCACTTGAACACAGAGACACATGCACTCCACCCTCCCCTGCTGCGTCAACACAGCCAGACTTCCAAAATCTTCCAGGACGACTGTTCTCCATGCCCAGGACTCATCCAGGAGGCATTTACCAGAAGAGCCAGGGTTATAATCCCCCAATTTTTGCAGGCCTTCACCTCTGATGGATCAGGACTGTGCATCACAACCATGGGCCACGATCACCCATGCATCACAGTAGCCACGGGTGGTGCTGTCTTTCTCTCTTTTCTACTATCTCTTTTTCTTTCTTTTCTCTTTTGAATTTTCCCCTCTTAAGATGATCATACACACCAAGACAGCTGTACATCCCTTTCCCAATCCATTTCACTTTTTTTTTTCCCATTATGGTTTTAAAGCACTTATTCTAATTTTTTTTTTTTGTTATATTGCTTATTTAGCATAGTTTTGGTTTAATCCACCCCTAAGTATCCATTAACAATGAACCTGTTTGCCCTGCCTCAGGGAAAGGTTGCAACAGAGGCCAAGAAAAAGCATTACTCTGATGAAAATATCAATGTCAGTTGCATGGTTTTTGTAAGAACATACATGTTTCTGTATGCTGCAGTGTGAGATATCCTATTGCATACCTGCAGAGTACTGGCAGATTGTACAAGTGTTCTTTTTACACTTTTCTCCCAGGTAATATTAAATAGCCTAGTAAGTCAGTTTCTGGAACTAGGTGTCTGATATTTAGCATAACAAAGATTTAGAATTTTGAAAATTATTTTATCCTCTGTTAATTTTCCTCATGACATTCTGTTAGCACTTAATAAAAATAATGGAATATGGTGGTATTGTGCAGGTAGCTTATATAAGCAGTGTATTTTTCTTTTTTTTTAGCAATATCTTTGTCCATACAACTCAGAATTCTGTCTTGCAGATATGCACCACAAGAGACTTTGTTGCTTAAATTAAAAAGTTAATTCAGTTTTGGATTTTTATTGCACTTGGGTTAAGACCAGCATTTCTAAGTCAGGTGATACTTGCCCTGTTTTTCCTAGTTGCTTTGGCACTATCCTGCCATACTCCGAAATCATGCAACACAGAAACACTATATTTTTATGTGGTATGCCATTATGTGGACAGCACCTTTGTTTCCTTTCTTCATCATACAGAGAGGGTAGCTATGGTGCTGCCTTGTGTTGCCTGCTATTATACATGTACTCCATAAAATTAGAGGTGAGAAAGTGAAATGAGGACCCTGCAGTATAACATTTTTCATATGGATTTTCATAAATTAGCAAGAAATGTTGAAAGTATTGGGAGACAATACTGTTGCTGGTTAACAAACATTAAAATATCCAACTGACTGGCTGTAATAGGATGAAGATTTGGATTTGTGTTATTACATATTTAATTATTACCTTTTTTTAAATCTGGCTCAAGTCTCCAAATTTTCTTCCTATTAAAACTATTATATGGAACTTCAGTCTGAAAATGGCCAAGATTCCAATTAAAAATGAGGTGGTTAATCTGATTCTTAATATTTGTTATTGGAAATCAGTCTTCCCAAGAAATGGATCACAGATCAGTTCTGGCAAAGTTGCAATAAAATCAGAGAACTTATGTCACAATGAAAATTACAAAATTAATGTAGAATTGCTGTGTGTTTAATGTGTTAGGGGTTAGGTTAGTTCAAGACTCAATTAGCTTTTTTAGTTACTACATGTACTTATTTATTTATTAGATTTTATTTACTCTTGAAGGAGAATGTATTTTACAAAATCTATCACTCCAGTTGAACTGTCATCTTTGGCTATTTTTGAAAGGTTTTGTAATAATGAGGACTTTTTATTGAAATGAAAGTGATTGAGGTCAATAAATTTTCAAATATTGTGTCAGAGGATTAAGACTAATTCTTGTTCATTCTTGAAAATGTGCAACATATAAAGCGGCGCTAAAAGCAACTCCCACATTCCCAGTCTCTGCGTCAGGCTGTTTGAATGATTGATGCTTCCCCTCTACTTGGAGATCTCTATACAGACAGTAAGTCGAGTGTAGTTGAAATAGATAGAAAACCAAGCACTTTTAAGTACACGTTAATGACTGACGCACAGAATACACAGATACCCTGTCTCTTCATATCATGTGCAGTGTTTTCCTGTCACCACAAATTTCCTTAAATCCTGTTAGTTTTATATCCCTATATAGTGTACATTTGAAAAAACAAATTTTCTCCTGAATACATTATATTTTGCTCAGGTGATAACTCCTACACTGCTTGCAATTCAGAATTTCAAGTAGTTATGTAATTAGGGTAGTATTTTACCACTTTACATGACTTGTGTGTTGTTACACATAAATGGTGTTAAATGGTTAAATTGTAAAGCTGGAGATTACAGAAATTACCTGGAAGTACTTAAATTGCAGGTACTATGATTCCATATGTTTAAAATGAGAGTTTATTAAGACCATGGGGGAAATAAAAAAGTAGAACAGCTTAAAATGAAGAAGTGTTTGCTCTCCCACGTAGCCGTATAAACCACATGGTGTACTGAACCATATAAACCACATGGTGTATTGAACCTGTATTTTGGGAAGGTCTCTAGTCATATTTCAAATCGAGGCCTTTTAAACAAGACTTGCTGTTTGTGATATGTTGTTTGGTAACTTTTCGATGTGGATTATACTTTCCAAAGAGATCCTTTCTTCAGGGAGGCTGTTTTGGAGGTCATGCATTGATGTGCAGGTAAAGTCTTCTGAGGATGTGTTGTTGGAGGACAGGTCTCACAAATCATTTATTGGTGTTTCAAAATAATGTAGCTGAATGCTCCAGGAAAACACATCCCGTCATACTGCCTATGAAATATTGATGCTGCTGCAGGATAAGATACTCAAAGTGCAAGTTTGAAGTTAAATGGGACGAATTCAGGGGCCTAGTTGTATATTGCCACCTGTCTGAGAGAGAGGTATTACTGCAAATGATTTAAAAATTATGCAGCCAGTTTGACACAATAATAGATTGTCTTATTTTGGATGAAGACTGGAGGTGTGAAAAGAAATGATAGAGATATATGGTCCATACAGGAGCGTTTTCTTCCTTATCTTTCTGAAAAAATTCTGATGAAATTTAGATTTTATGTGTACTGACTGATGAGATGATCTTGGGAGTCATAGCTGGAAAGCCCCATTTCCTCAGATCAAAACATTACATTTTGGGATTCAGATCTCGATCAAGAATATTAATGTAAATATACATTCATATAATGTATGTAAAGCTATATATTGCACTGACTAGGAAAGAGGAGTATTTTTGAGTCCTGGTGGACTGTGAAAAACAGTGCTTAAGTAGTTTACAATTGTATTTTTTCAGTAGAAGATATTGGACATAATTTCAATTACAAATAGATTCAGTAAGCCAGTTTAAT
Organism: Sitta carolinensis; assembly: GCA_032173965.1. Classification (NCBI taxonomy): domain Eukaryota; kingdom Metazoa; phylum Chordata; class Aves; order Passeriformes; family Sittidae; genus Sitta; species Sitta carolinensis. Next base: position 64,130,221 of record CM063313.1, read on the forward strand.
AAATAAGGACGCATTATTTGATTTTTGTGGTGCATTTTATTTGAAGAAAATGCAGAAATAGCCTGCAGTTACTGAATACTATTCAACTATTCCAGAGTATGGGCAGATAAAAAAATCACAATTTCTAGAAAATCTTGTCTGTATCTTTGCTATTTGCTATCTGGTGCTTGTCCTAAGGTCATGAAAATGTGAGCATTTAAAATAATAATATTGTAATGTCTCATTCAAACTATGTGCATGAATAGAAGCATAGCATAAGTAAAGTTATTCAAGTCCTATTCTTTTGATTTTTGACATGGGAAGGCAATTGATTTGTTGTGATTTATGAATACTCATAAATCGTGAATCAAAATTAATTAATGGATTATTTTTATATGACTAAAAAAAGCAGGTTATAGTATTCAAGAGAAGTTTAAACTATTTCCAGCCAAACGCAGTAAGTTGCAGTAGCACCAGTTCCAACAACTGATTTGTGTTTGCTTTGTTCTGTTTAGAAGTACTTGTCCTTTACATTAATGCAGCGTTCTAGTTTTACTGCTTTGAGAGAACAGATAGCTTAAGTAACCAGTATAAACTACAAAGAGGTAAAATAAATAAACATGAGAGAAGTAAGTGTATGTAAAAATGTGAAAATCAGTGAGCTCTAAAGATTTGTGAATTTTAACTCTATTCATAAAAAACAATGCGGTTATGATGTACTTTCTGTATTTTTCATTATTTTCTCCTTTTGATGACCAGTTTAAAAGAAGTCAAAAGTAACAATTACTTGATTTTTTTCTTAGACTTGCTCCAACAAATCTTGTCTTGTTACTTTAATTCTGATAGTTTTTATTATTTCCTTTTGGCTATATGTCATGCTGTGTGTGCTAGTGTGCTGTTTGTGTTTTCATCCATGGGTATGGGCTTCTTGTAGATTCTGTTTGGTGTTGTAGTCATGGGTGCCACAATGCTTGTGAATTTTTCTGGCTCTTTTCCCATCAGCATACAGTTCACAGATTCCTCCACTGGAAAACCTGCAGTAAGCAAGTTCTTCAGAGCTGCATGTCACCCTTTCCTTTGCTACCACCCCTGTTCCCTACCCGGGTCTTAAGAGTCAGTTTTCATCTACAGGAAATAACAGTTGGTAGCTGGATAAGAAGCGTTGCCTTGGAACCTACAGAAACTGGGGACAACTGTTTGTCGCTGCCAGCAAAGTGACAAAGAAAATGTAAAATAAGGAAACATATGACTTCTACTTGGATATTGTTATTTTATTGAATTTAAAGTTCAAGGCATTGGTTTTTTCTAAAATAATCTGTCTCAAATGATGCTTAGGATTTTTGCTTCATATGAAACTAACATTAATGTGCTGTCAGTTTGCTTGCTGTCTTAAATCATATAATGCTTTATTTATTTATTTATTTATTTGTTTGTTTGTTTGTTTGTTTGTTTGTGTATTTGCCCAGAGGGACATTAACATCATAGCAAAAAACTCCAGTGACCTACTCGGCATGGAACATTTTCAGATGAAAAAGTTCCATGTAGATCATCCATCCTGATCAGCCCTATGCTATAGATTTAATTTACTGGTTTTCAAGGATGGTTGTTATGGCTTCAGCTTATCCTGCTGTAGCTGATAATGATGCCAATGGACTCAACAGGGGTGGTTGTACCTTTCTGTAGCTGCTACTCAAACTGAAGTCCTCAGAGTTGAAAGAGTCATAGATTGGTTTGATTTGGAAGGGACATTACTCATTTCCACTCAACCTCTTCCACTAGATCGGGTTGCTCAGGGCCCCATCCAAACTGGCCTGGAACACTTGCAGGAATGGGGCAGCCACAACATTCCTGGGTGACAAATTCCAGTGCCTCACCACCATCCTGGTGAAGAATCTCTTCCTAGTATCTAACCTAAACCTGTATAGTTAATTCAGCTATCAGGACTTATTCTGTTCCTTGCTCAGAGCCTGATCTGAAGCGCAGTGAGGGTGAGTTTGTGCTCTGACACGGAGCTGTGTGGGATTCAGAAATGACAAGGAAGGGAAGAGCTGTGCTGTGTGGGACAGGACCCAGGAACTCAGATTTTCTTCAGGGCCTGCTGTGGGCCTCAAGCTGTTTAATTCTTATGTGCATCTCCTAGAAAAATTAGTTAAATGGCATTCTCCAGTTTAATAAAACATTTAGTATCTTTTCCAAAGCCACAGTGCTACAATTATTATTAGCATACTGGGAGTGCTTAGGGTTTAGTTGTCCATTGCAATTAAAAAAGTTTCCTCAGTGTCTAGTTATTTTTCTTCTCACAAAAAAACATACCTATTTGAAAATTTTCTGGTTATTTCAGAAATAAAACACCCACATATTTTCTCTCATTTTATTTTTTTTTCACCAAAATATAATTTAATTTCTTAACAAGGAAAATATTTTAATTTCAAAATTTATTTCCATTATCTGATAAAGCAAGTGTTTTTGAAGTTGTAAATAAAAAAAAATTGTGTTTGTTTTCCAAGGCAAAAGTGCCAATAAGAATTAATTGCCTTTGTCTCAGTGTCGATAACAGGCTGCTAAATCTTATTGAGTTGTGTAAACTAATTTCTTTGCATTTCCACTTAGATGCTTTAAGCAACAGTTGTGTTCACAGATAAACCTTCCACAACCTACTCAACCAGAATGTCTCTCTTATTTAATGATTAGGAATCTGTCTTGAATACTTTGGCTCCAAGCAGTGCCAAGGTTTTACAGATTCTTTAGGTAATGGGACAAGGAAACTGAGATTTGGCTTTTTAACAGAGTGAAGATAGAACTTTTTTTTTCTATTTTGTGTATGTAATTATCAAACCAAAGAACTATTTTTACTGCTGTGAAATGAACAAGCACTGATAACATTAAGGATTTTATAATAGATTCATATCATCAAAGGAGTCTTATGAAGGTTTACTCTTTTGTGGCTACACTTGTAAGTAAAATAGTATTCAAAAAATTGAAGTACTTTATTATTTAGAAATAATAAAGAAATATTCACATATCAGTCAGAATTGAAATCACTATCCGTAATGGCATCTTTATTTCTTTTCCTTTTTAAATCTAGTTCTTCCTGTCTTTTCTGTCTTTTCTTTCTTGCAAGTTTACGTAATGCACTGTCTCCAGAAACAAGACACTCGTACTGCCCAGAAAATTATGCCTCAGTGTGCACAGGGCTGCTACTTGTTTGGATTTATTTGTTGTGTATCTGTTGCTGGAGTGTACATGCTGCTGCTTCAGTTGTAGTGGTTGTTAAATGTGAATTGCCCTGTTTGACATTGTTAGCCTCCTTTTCTGTATTGCAGAGAAAAGGTAATAAAGATGCTCTATTTTATTTTCAGACAATGCTAATGAGGAAGAGTTGGAAAAGATCAAGTAAGGTAACTTTTAGCATGTGGTCTTCTAGCTTTTGGTTTTGGTTATTTTTTTTTTTTTGTTTGGGTTTTTTTTAGAACAACTATGATTTATTGCCAAGCATGCCTCATAGGACTGGAAACTTCTGGCATGGGATCTATTGCCTTTCCAAATGTATTTTAATGACAGTGTTTTTTGTTTCATTAAATAAATATCATGGTACCGTTCAGCTATTAATATAATCATAAAACCTTTCAACTTTGTCACAGCACTTGAACCTATCTTGAAGTCATCTAGTAACTTCTTGTAAGTGGCCAACGTGTCTTGATTCCTCTTCTAAAACCTTTAATTTCTCAAGTGTAAACAATTTCCTTTGTTCATGTAAACAAAGAATTCATGCCAAAGAGAATCTTTCATTTTCCTGTTACTTTCTTCTCTTACTGCTTTACCTTTTTGTGTGCCAAGTTTTCACAGTGAAGGTCCTTGAAGACACATTTCCCCCATCTCTGGTTGTGCACAGGTGGCAGTCATAGCCAGGCTTAACAAGAGCATAGTGGACTCCACTTTATAGAGCTCTTTAGAGTTCTTCAAGCTTTTCCCCTCTTAGGAGTTATGGAAATGATAAAAAAGGAGCACTGTGTTCTGTTTTCCACAAGAGAAAGACTGAGAGTTTGACTGTAGTGGAATACAACCAAATTTTACTTCTTTTCTTTTCTCTGTATTGTTAAAAATAGTGTATTTACTGCCTAAAGCAAGTAGATTAAAATTTTTGGAGACCCGAGCTAGTGAGATCAATAGACGTTACCATGTAAAGGTGTTAAAATGAGGAAAAAAAATAGCTATGTAGGGTGACTAGCTTGTTTTTTGTTAAGCTATTTACTCTTCTAGCATATTGATGCGCATCTTTAAATAGGTTATTAATAAACAGTGTTGTATGTGGTGCTCATTTGACAAATATTTGCACTTTTTAAGACCTATTTATATTTTTAACCCTAAAACATAAGAGAGAGCAGTGTTCATAATTCTTGGGTTATGGATGGGTTTTTCACACAGTCTACTTCTGAGATGCAGGACAATACTCAGTCCGTTTCCTTCATGAAATTTATGAAGTGATGATATGCTTGGTGAAGTGATGATACATAGTTTATTGATTCTCATGTCGTTCGTGTAACTTTCTGAATTATCAAAGATGCTCAAACTGAAGAGATGAGGAAGAGCTGTGAGAATGTAGAGGGGTAGAACTGGTTTGCATCATGAAAATGATGTGTTAACTCCTGACGTGCTGACTGTATTGGGTAATATAATGTTTGTGCCCATTGCAAACTGACAAAACTGTAGGCTTCAATAATCCTGAATGAACAGCGCAGCATGGGCATTGGGAATTCTTTAAAGAACTTCAAGTGAGTTATTTATGCCTGTTCTGCTTTGTTACACTCAGTGGATAACATTTCATTCAGTAGTTGGCATTTTTGCAAACTGGCATATGAGAATATTTGGCAAAAAGTGAATGTTTGGTTTAAACATTGCATTTTTTCTGTGGTTGTCTTAGCTGAAGTGATATTTTAACCTAGATGTGTAATGCATGTACAATATCTTACATGCATTGCTGTGTTTATGATTTATATATAGAAGTATGTCAGTAAATACACAGGAGATAATTTGCCTTGTGAGTCTATTCCAGCATTCCAAATCTTTGTTCTGCTCTCAGCAAAACAAATTTAAAAATCTTCTATTTACAAAGAATTCATTCAAAAGACTTGATGTACTCTGGGGTGCAGGGTAATCAATATTAAATAAGACTTATCTCATTTGCAAATTAAAAAAAAGTGTGTCTAGAAGTAGGCGCATAACCTTATTAGGTAATAGAGAAAGCGACATTTTTCAGATCGTTCTTCTTCAAGGAAATGTTTGTCTTATACTTCCGAGAGCTAAAAGAAAGCAGAATATTAGAATTCCTTTAAGATACCATTATAAGATTTCCTAAACCTGATTTTGTATCTGTCTAGAGACTTTAAGTACATCTCTAATAAACTGATTTGTTTTTACATGTTATGGCACTGTTCTTCACCTTTTAAAGTTTGTCCTTGAAGCCTACCTTTTTTGAACATAGGTAGCTTGAAATTAATGTGTAGCAATGCAGATCACTATGGTGTTGCTTGTGTTCATGAACTGCATTTCTAGCTCATGTTTTCATATGTGACTGTAACTATTTAAACAAAGCTATTTCAGTGAAGGCAATACCTTTTAGCCAAAGCATACAGAGACCTCTGTCAGAAACATCCATTTCACTGAAAATTGTTTTTTTTCCAAATAGGACTCTGTTTTTTCTGTTTTCACATCTGTGGGAGAATTGCTATTGAATTGAGTTTGTGCATGATTCCACCCCATGTTTAAACTTCTTATATCAATGACTCATTAAGAAAACACCAGGAAAACTTTTTAAATGCTTTAATTAAGAACAAACTGATTAACCAGTGATTTTGCAGTTTTAGCAAATGTTTTAGGGGAAAAGCATATATAAGATTTATCTGCTACAGCCTCTCAAGTAGCATCATTCCAGAAAAATCTAGAGGAAAAGATAATATGTCACCTTTTCTTCTCTTATATCCTCTCTTCTGTTTCATATCATCACTGGTAGTTTAGAACTGAGATCACTAGAAAGTACTAAAATACAATGATACTCTTTAATTTATATATATATATATATATATATAAATATTTATGATTGTTTCAGAGTGACATTGATCAATTAGAACCAAATGTCTATTCTTCCCAGAAACAAAGATAAATTAGTGTGTTTTGCTATGTATAAACTAAGATTAAAAATACATTGTCATGCCAAAATCATAGAGTCACAGTGTGGTTTGGGTTGGAAGGGACCTTAAAGACCATCTAGTTCAACCCCCTCTAATGGGACACATCCCATTAGGCCAGGTTGCTCAGAGCTCCATCCAGTATGGCCTTGAACACTTGCAGGGTGGGGCATCCACAGCTTTTCTGCACTAACTGTTCCAGTGCCTCACAACCCTCAGAGTCAAAAATTTCATCCTAATACTCAGTCTCAAGCTACCTTCTGTCAGTTTGAAGCCATTCCTCTTATTTCTGTCACTCCATCCCCTTGTTAAAAGTGTCTCTTCAGCTCGCTTGTAGCCTCTTTGGGTACTGGAAAGGGCTCTAAGGTCTCTCCAGGTGCTTCTCCATGCTGAACAACCTCAGCTCTCAGTGTCTGTCTTCAGAGGACAGGTGCTCCAACCCTCTGAACATCTTTGCGGCCTCCTCTGGACCCATTCCAATAGGTCCATGACCTTATACTGAGACTCTCAGAGCTGGTTGCAGTACTTCAGCTGGGGACACAACAGAGGAGGACAGAGTCCAGGATGAAATCACCTCCTTTGACCTGCTGACCATACTTCCCTTGATGCAGCCGGAAGGTTGTCTCTGTCCTGGGCTGCAGTAACATATGAGAAGGTCATGTTGAGCTGCTTATCCACAACACCCCCCAAGACCTTCTCCTCAGGGCTGCTCTCATTCCATTTTCCATCCAGCCTGAATTTGTGCTTGCATGAGCCCTAACCGAGGTGCAGAACATTGTACTTTGCTTTGTTGAACTCCATGAGATTTGCGTGGCCCCCCTCAGTCACAACGGAGCGGCTGCTTCTGATTAGTTGAAATTGCGGATAAAAGCAATACACTTTTATCCACACTTGCCTAAAGGAAATGTATTAAAGTGGTTTTCCTTTGCATTTAGGTAACTGTATCTCCTTTAATTCAGTTTAGAAACTTTTGTAGGTACTTTTAAACTGAAAAATAGAATTTATGAACATTTTAAACAAGAAGGAATTGTTAAATGAGTGGCTTTCAGCTCCAAACTGCTGACTGTTTTTAAAATTTCTTTTACAAGCTTTTCCAAAAGTATGTGTGTTCCAGTTGCACAAACTGAAGTGCCAATCTATGGCCTTAAAAATGTATGGTTTTATGCCCAACTTGAAATAGTTAATTCCTGTGGCTCCTGATTTGCATTTTCATAATATAAAATGCATTTTTTCCGTTTTAAAATTGAAACGAAATGGTTTTCCACTGGAATGAGATGCCTCTTGAGAAGACAAAATTGGAAATAGCAAGTCCTGTATAAGTATTGCAAGGACAAACGTAAGCATAGAGTTGTATGGTATTTCTTAATTGAAGGAATTTGCAGTTGGTTCCATCTTTCAGCCAGAATCTCTGTGCCAAAACTTGAAGGAATTTCAGAATACATGGTAGAATTACTGCATTTTGAGTTCTTTGAAGAATCTTTTAAGACTGAGAAAAACACTTGTGTTTTGAATGACATGAGGTTCTAGATGTCAGTTTAGCAGCTGTAAATAGTGCTTGAAGGAAAGCTACTAAATAATGGAATAGAAGTAAAAAACCAGTCAGAATAGATCTGCCTGTTTGATAGACATCTAATTATAAAAATTATGCAAATATTTGATGAGACTTGTATTTGCATTAATTGCATGTGAGTGATAACATCTGGTCCAGCTAAGAACAAAAACAGCAGAGTAGCATTTTGTCACAGGGGTTTCATGCCTTCATTTCCAAAAGCATAAGGAGTTTCCATCAAGTGTTGGTTGCCACTGTCTTTTTGTGCATCAGGTCCATGTCAGCTTTAGGACTGTGGTGATGTTGGTTGTCCCAGACAATTCCACGATCATAAGACCTGTTGACTTTCACATATTGTAGTCAAAATTTCCAAGGGTAATTACTGGGATAAGGAACAGAGGCAGTTAGGACTGGCACACCTTCTCTGCAAAGTGCTTCTGAACCCTGTTGTCCAGTATAAATATTTTCACAGTGTTACAGGGAAAAAAAAAAAAAAAGTTGCAGTGAGTGCCACAGTCTGCACCATACTGCACCTGAGCTGCACCTGGCAGCTATTCTATATTGAATAATTTTCTAAATTATTCAGTTTAGAAAACCACAAAAATATGTGAAACACTGCAAAAGTATGAGCTCTTATTACAAATATTGTAGTGTCAGAATAGCATTTCCTCTACAGTAGCAGTATCAGGCTGTTAGTGCAAACTCCATAAACCAGATTTAACATGGAAGTTAAAACACTCAGTGTAAATTTCTCAACTGGATAAATTTTTATTAGGTTCACCTAGAATTAAAGTAGCCTAAACTCTAAAATTTAGTTGATAAGAAGTTAAGGAACGTGTTCTTCTGTATTGCAATGATTATCAGTAGCAGTCCATTCAGAAAACTTTCTGAGTTACAATGAGCAAAAAATAACGAGGAATCATCATGATCCCATTGAAGGCATTTCTGTAGCTCAGTGGCTATAATGATGAATTCTACAAGGTCATACTTTGTGTCATTTCTAATATAGGAAAAGCATTGCACATGCATATGACTGTCCCTTGATTTTTACATTGCTTTGTACCTAGAACTAGCAGTTGTATCTACTGAAATTCTCAATCTTTAGTTTACATTTTTTATCCGAGCTCTGTGAGCATCCTAGAAACTGGGGGGGAGGAATTATGTTTACATGAATTTACAGCAGTAATTTGCAACACTGAATTTAATTCACTTTGCTGTATTTTTACATCTGTTCTCTGTTAAGTAATGGAGAGAAGTATTTTTTCTGTATTTTTTCACTCATTTCTTGATTGATTTTTTTGTTTCTTAAGCTTTGAAACCAAAGTTATTTTTTTGGATAGAAGTGTCTCTGCAGGATATATAAGTACATTATTGATTTGCTTTTTAAAAAAATTACAAGTTTGTGGTAGGCTGTTCTGTTTCTGTCTGTTGTGTTCCAGGACTCAGAGGAGCAATGTGTCCTAGGCGCGTGTGTAATATGGAGGAGATTTAATAAAAACAGAGTCTGTTTGCACAAGCACATGCCAGTGAGAGAGGTGGTACTTTGCAGCACATGAGGGCTGATCAATGAAGAAATGAAGTCGGGCTGGGAGAGAGTCATGTGTGAGGTTACTCCACCTAGATATGGCCTAAAGTTTCAGAGGATACTTAGTCACTCAAAGATAAACAAAAATATGAGGGCATTTTCAAAAATACTGACAAAACACGTCTCTTCTTTTCACAAAAGTAACAACAGCTCATCAACAATGTGGTATTGATTATCCTGGGATCAATGCCCAGATTCTGAGTACGCCTAGTTGGTTCCCCATCCTTTAATGTTATCCAGAAATACCTGAACGCACGCAGAATATTAAGTCATGTTTGTTAGAGCATCCTTCAGCTCTGACATTTGGCTAGCTGTATTAATCACACCTAGCAGAGGGTGCAGTTCTGTCAGAAGATTCTTTCCTGTTGATGCCCCTAGCCCACCCACTACATCACATTGACACAGAAGAGGTGGAACACAGACAAAAGCTATGCTTTTCACATAAGAAAAATGCTGGGTTTGCATGCTGTTTATTAAGCATTAAAGCAGCATGTGGATATGAAAATACATGGGTTTTTCTTTAACAGGTAGCTTTGAGCATCCTTTGGTGTGAAAGACTACTTTCCAGAAGTCAAATTTAAATTTCCTTTTGGAAAAAGAGAGAGGGAAAAAACTTCATTTCATGCAGGCTGCTACTTACCCACCACCCCCTCTCTTTTGGGGGTTTAGAACATGTCAGGTGGGAGTCATCCTGCCTATATCCTGCACAAAAGTGTCGACAGTGTAAATAATAGTCCCACATTAATGATGGTTGTGGACTGAGATCTTGATTCTTTCCAGATTGTGGCATTATATATGACATTTGTAACTTCCTACCTATTTACAGACAAATGAAGAACTGTGCATTTCTGGGGTTTTTTGGGTTTGTTTTCTGTTTGTGGCACAAGAATGAATCTAGGCTGCAATAGACACTACATGCTTTCTGAGGCAAAAAAGTTGCCTAAGAATAAGTCTTGAGAAATAGTCCTTCATAGGAGAAATTGAGAAGGATACACACTCATTTCTTTGTTTTATTCTCACAGTTACTCTTCTGAATTTGTTTTGCACTGTGGGCTGGATTTTAAAGGTTTCTTAGATTCCTGGAAATGTACCTAGAAATGTGCCTGTCTCACACTGTGAAACTTAGAAGGAAAGAGCTTTAACATGTGAAATCTTACTTTCCCATTTTTTCAACTACTGCTCTTCGTCAAATTTGACTTGAAATCTGAATGCTCTTTTTTGTTTTTCTTCTTAGAAGAATCAATATATGAAAAAGGATGTTATGTCGGTAAAGTATCTGTAATTTCTGAGAATTAGTGTGGTTGCAACTGGAAGAAAAGTGTGTTGGATTCCCTTCAGTCTTGCTTAGAAAAAAAGAAGTGCCAGCTGGAATTTACTCTTGCTGGAGAAGGCTATGTGGCCTTCTTTTATGCCTTTTATGTCCAGGAAATCTCAACACCTTTGGCTCATGTGAGCTGTACTCTGACTCTTTCAGTACCTCTCCCTTCTGTTGTTTCATGTATCTGTGTGTTTCCAATAAAGACTGAAACAAGCACTGCTGTGGTCCACATTCCCTACCTTGAGGAAGAAACAGCCACAACCAATCAATACCTCCTTTCAGCAGCTGGCTGCTTTTCTTCCAGCATGGTGAGACAGTCTCTGGAGCTTCACTGTCAGTCAAGAGGCCACTGGGCTCTGCATAAAGCTTTGGTTGTCATTGCTAGATGTGGCTCTGACCTAGGAGGTCTTTCTCCAGCAGCACATGAACATTTGTTCTCCAGCCTCCTGCCCGAGTCTTGTCCCCTCCTGTCTGACCTGTCTTCTTGTTTTACATCCAGCTCTTGGTCATCTAGATCTTGCTTTGCTACCTTGGTATGGAAATTACCACACTCATGAAACTCCTGGCTGGTCAGAAAAAAAATCGCCTTGCTTGGTGACGGGTAGGTGCTCTAGTGCAGCAAATTATTGTAAGAGCTGCTGAAAATATGGAATTTAGATCAAGTATACTCTCTAAATTTTTCACTGTCTCACTGATAAAGAAGAAGAAAGCTATGCAGTGTGCTTAGGATTTACTTCAAAAGACTTGTAAATGCAAACTCATGACAGAATCCTGGAAATCATATGGATTCCCATTCAACTCTTAAAACACCCCCAAGAACTGTATATTCTTTGCAGAAGTCTCAACCACTACTTATATCACTGTATAAAATATCTTCCTAAATATGACTGGTCTTCTTTCTGTATCTCTCATCATCTTGTGTTCAGGGCAGAGTCAGTGTTGGTTATTTATTATCCAGTCTTTCTTTTCCTCTAAGCCTTCTAAGAAACTGGAATAAGAAAAAAAATTTACCATTTCTTCACAGGTCAAGTCTTTGGCAATGTTGACAGTATGCCCTCAACAAGAGGTGCATTTGTGCTGAGAAAAAGCTTGAAGCTTATATAATGCTCCCAAGTTGTAAATGAAATCTCTTCTGGCAACTGATTTTCCCAATTCTGCCCTAATTTTTGTGGAGGGTCTGCTTTCTGATGTCCTACTGCTGCTTCATGTCACAGGTTAAGTTCAAGATTATTCCACACATAGTTTCTTTTTTGCCTTTGTAGATGCAGTAAGTTTGTGAGAAGTTTCTGCAGTCAAATACTTCACTTCAGGAAGGGAAACCTTTAATAAATATAATGAAATATTTGGGAATTACCATACTACATGGAATGAATAACAATTAGAAAAGATAAATGCATGTGAAAAAAATACTTGAAATACTGCAAAAAGTATGCTAATCAGATTTTCTCCTGGCCCAGTGGCCACAGTTCTTATGTCTCTTCTCTCAGGATGCTGGGTGAGTGTGATTATAATCCAGTCTAATCTCTCTCATTGTCTCTGGATAATAAAGTCAAGCCCCTGTCCTGGGCATCTGCTCAGTTGTAGCCATTCAGCTGAGTTTGCCATCTAAAAGACACAAACCAAACCTGCGCTGAAACTCTCTTACAGAGATAGTGGAGGTCTTGGGGGATGAAGCCAGTTGTGCAAGACCTGCACGTGTGGAGGGCTGCTGAGCCCACAAAGCCTTTGCTGCTTAAACTACATTGCATAATAAAATTTTAGTTACAGCAGAGTAGCAGAGTATACATGAAGACTTGATTTTTTCTGATTCCTGGAGAAAATAATTTGGAAGTTTAAATATTGTTTAGCTATCTAGTGTTCTGATTATAGATAAGGTAGCCTTGAATTAATGAAGTTTTAAAATAGAAGGGGCAGCCTTTACCAAAATTGCTTCTGAGATGCACCCAAGACACATTTGCCTTCCTTGTGAGTGCAAAAGTGATTCTCCAGTTCTGGTACCTTGTACCCATTGTACCTCAGAGCAAACTGGAAATGATCTTAAGTTACTCAAATGTATATCCTCTTGCTCTCAAATCCCCAGTGGAGTTCATTGGCAAACACTGTAGTTGCCTGGTTTATGTGTTTGAATCTTATTTTAACCCCCAGAATCAGTGGCTGAGGGTTCACAAGCCCACAAGTGTCTACACAATTCTGAACAGAGGTTCTGTTGTTTTTAAACTCTTGAATTTATATGCTGGTACTTAATTCATGTTTCTGAGAATACCACGTAATTTCAGAAGCAGAGATAAAGTAGTTTATTGAATTATTTTTCTTGATCCATGTTTCGCATGCTGGGTTTATATTATGTTTTTCTAAGGGAAGTTTATATTCTCACTGAGGTTTTATGTTTATAAACATAGTGTTTGTTCGAGTTCATTCAATCATATGCAACTAAAAGAAAGAGACTTTCTAATGTATTTTTTTTATTCTATCATCAGAGGAAGTGAAGCAGAAAAAACACTCCTTTTAAAAAATGAACATTTCCTTGAGCAGCATTTGTTCTGCTTGCTTCTGCAAAAGTAGCATATGACATTACCTGCATAATTGTCACTATGTTATTACTCTTCAAGTAATTCTTTGCAATATAGTTTACGTATGTACTGTCAAATAGCTTCAAAATTGCTTAAGGTGGTTGTTTCACATTCACAGTTACATGAAATAGAACATTAAAAAGCAGGGGAAAATCTTGGAATTCTGTTAACTAAATACATGCTTTTGTTTCCCTGAAGTTTCAGACACAGAGCTTACGTCTCTCAGACCTGCACAGAAAGTCTCAGTTATGGAGAGGGATAGTTAGTGTTACCTTAATAGAAGGTCGTGAACTTAAGGCGATGGATGCAAATGGGCTCAGCGATCCTTATGTGAAGTTTCGTTTGGGCCATCAGAAGTACAAGAGCAAGGTAATTTTAGCTGTGACTGAAAATTTGTTTGAAATGTTTTGTTCCTGTTTGGTGTTTTTTAGCTTGTTTGGCTTTCAATAGTGGATGTTTATTGTTAATAATAATTGACTGTGAGAGCACCTGGAGCTTTGTTTAAATGTTTCTTTTTGTTTCATTATAAGCAAAAGTACTGCTAGATGGGAAAAATGGTAGCACTTAAAAATGTGGGTTTGCAGGGGAAGGCACCTAATGTTCCATACAGAGAGTGCTGCAGAGTGATTCTGACAAGAAGCTGGATGCCTCTTGGACCCTTTGCATTGTCTTACCTCCAAACCATGTCATGCTTATAAGCACAATTTCCTCTTCATGTCCTTAACGAGTTTCATTAGGTTTTCTTCATGTGTGAGCTTCACAGGTAGAGATGATTGATCTGGGAGATAATTATTGTGAAGACTTGCTTGGTTTTGTTGCTGGGTATTTTTTGCTTAGCTTGGTTGCTATTTTTTTTTTCTCTTGGTCCCTACCATTTTGAAAATTGCTGTTTAGGGAAGAAGCTAGGACTGCCAATGATGCACGTGACCTTTCTCTCTCGATGGCCATGACAGTCACTGTGGTTTTCACAGCCAGATGAAGGGTAAATTGAGAGCAGGAACATTTACTTGTCATATTTGTAGACCTCCAAGCCTGCATTAGGGCCTCCTAATCTGAAATTAGAAGAAATCAAACTTCATGCTTTTGTGAATTAAAAATTTTCATAAACCTTTCTGAATTTTCTTTTTTTTTCAAGACAGCAGAACTGGTAACCACCAGTAAGTAGTAGTGTTTGCTAAACAGGGAAGATATTAGGAGTCTTTTGTTCTTGCTCAGGATAGTGAGCAAGAACAGAAGAATTATGGTAGAAAATTCTGCAAGCTTTCTGTTCTTCATGGTGTGGTAAGAAATATATGGACTGAAATCTATTGAAGTAAGAAGTAACTGTATGAAAATTATTAAGAAATATGCTTTCTTCAGAGTTTCAAAGGAAAGGAAGTAAAATACAGTTTTGAAAGTGAACTAATTTTATTCCATAGAAAGTAAACCATAGTATCATATTTCTCCCAATATTATTGCAGCTGGGAACAAAGGACATGGTACAATTGTTTCTTTAAGTACTTGCAGTCACCATCTACATGTCATTGCAGGTGCTTTGTTTACCTTTGGGCTCAGAAACATAACTTTATAGCTAACTGTCACTTCACAGAGGACATAATTTTTCTACAGAGAAATCGCTCCATTCCCAGGACAAATCATTTGTTCAGGAGGCTTTTGAAGGTGACAACAGGATTTTGGCCGTTGCTGTTACATCAGAGAGGCATGACAGAACTGGCTAATAGATTTTCCTAATTACTATTTTTTTAATTCTCACTGCTTGAGATATTGATACTGCAGACAGAAAAAGCTTCCTGAACAGACTCTAAATGATCAGATTTACAGTTTAGGAAAATGCATGACTGCACAGCATAATATGACTTTCTTTTTGTTCTCCTTTTAGATTGTTCCAAAAACTTTGAATCCTCAGTGGAGGGAACAGTTTGACTTTCATCTCTATGAAGAACAAGGTGGAATTATTGATATTACCGTGTGGGACAAAGATGTTGGCAAAAAGGATGATTTCATTGGCAGGTTTGTGCAATTCTAGCCTTCTTGGTCCATGGGGAGGAGAGAAGTCCATGAGAGAAGATGATTAAATTGAGCTTTGCCATTGAAACTGTTTCATATGACCATTTGTTCTTGGTTTTTTTGGGGTTTTGAGGGTTTTTTTTGGTTGGTTTGTTTTTTGTTTTTTTTTAAGTTTGAGGAGGATTTTCTGCAATGCTCCAGTACAATTTGCTGCATTGGTATAATTCTTTACATTGATGATGTAATATAATTTTTATTGACCAGTAGGTGGCAGCTTTTACCAATTGATAGACCGAGGTTTTCAAAAATAGAAATCCTCTGTTTAGAGCAATTACCAGGAGGTTCCATACAGCAACATCCAGCTTGGAGGAGAAACAACTCTTGACTTTAAGCACAAAACCAAATTTATGTACTTCTCTTTTTGGTAAATGAAAATAGAGTTGAAGGACTACATGCATATTTTGGGATAAAGAATCATTTGCCTAATTCATATTCAGGAAAAGTGAATCTGTCTGGGTATTACAAGAAATATCTGTATGGCTATGCTCCATTTTACAGAACAGGAGGTGTCATTAACTGTTAGCTGAAAGGGGAAAAAAGTCTGTGCTTATAGCTACTACAAAGTAGGTGCCATTTGGAAAGCTCAGATATTTGTTTACTTCATATTTTCCTTGATATGCAGGCAGTCATAATAATAGTGTTAATAATTAATAATTATTAATCCTATATGTTTTGATTGTTTTTATTTGAGTTCCTTTCACTATCACTTTCACATGTTAGTGTGATAACTATCACTATTTTTCTCAAGTAATGTACTAATTTAGTTGTATGTCAATATGTTATATACTTTGGGAAATTATTCCAGTTTTCTTTTTCATTCTAACCTTCTTAGGGAAATATGGTGAGATTCCAAGTTTTTATGAAAGATTTTTCAGAGCATCATCATCCAAGCACCACTTGCTGAAATCTTGCTGCTCTTGATTTTTTTTTTGACCCCTCAGTTGGTGTACATATAATCCCTCTTCAGTTTGTCCTTGAAGACACTCTCTATTTCACCTTCTGTTGGTACCTTATCTCTGGTAATGTAACCTGCAAAAAAAATCTTCTCTAAGGAGATTTCCATGAAAAACTGTCATTTGTTGAGCTCAATCTGAATACAGAAATAGGTCTTAATATTCCCCCTCCCTGATATTCTTTTCCAGTCACTACAGATAAAAATCACCAGCACCTGACAACTCCACTTAATGCTGACCTCTCTTCCCCAGTTTCTCCTTTCAAGGCTGTCCCTAAAAGCTGTAAATATTTTGGTGCTCACACTACAGACTTGCTCCGTGCATCTTATGGTAAATGTGTATTAGTTTTTAAAAGCCCAGCTGCGTCCTGCTCCCTGACTAAGGCTCTATGGCTTTCAAGATACACATAATAAGTTGAATATTTTGATTCAGGTTCCAGAAGAGGTGATAATGAGGCTGGGGGAGGGAAACAAAAGACTTCCTGGTAGCATTCTATCATTGCTCAAGAATGGAGGGTAATCCGTTTCATCTTGCTGCGATCTTCATGCTTGCTTGAATAATGTGCAAGCAGCAGCTGTAATGTTATATAAGAATATTTCTATTAAATGCAAATGAGAACAACCATTTCTTCAAGATGTCCTGCGGGGCCAAAATATGCCTAGGGAGAAGGTGCACTGGACTGAAGGACTGACCAAACTGAGAAAACATTTCCAGGTGGAAGGTAGAAGGGAAAAACTGTGGTTTTTTTCTGTGCTAAACTCAGTTACTTGCAAATTCTATTCCAAATCAGAATGCTGTAAACTCCTCCTGGAACGATACCATGTCTCAGCTGCACTTTTGTGAAATAAAAAAAGTGTGAAATCAAGAGCATAGGCTTCTGTGGGCCTTGAATATACTATTGTCCGTGTTAGGCTGGAGAATGGAAAGTAAGGGCAGGTGAAAGCTGGGAATGTGACCTGGTAGCAATGATGTGTGCTCAGATTGCAAGGGCTTGGGCTTGCAATCCATTTCTGAGGGCAAGAAAATACAAGAAAGGTGTTTGAGAAGGTTGAGGACGTGGAATTGAGATTCTGGTTTTGGGTGGTGAAGATAGGAGTGAAAGGGATGTTGGCTTGTAAGATCCCTGTGTAAGAGGGAGGAAGATCTTCCTTGTGAGAGGGAGGAAGGTGTTAAGAGGGTGAGTGACAGCATGGCATCCAAGTTCAGAAAAGTGAAAGGAGACGTCTGTCACAGAAGTAGCATACAGCTCTGTCTTTATCTTGATGCCCAGGCATGTTCAGTATGGCAGTGTCTGAAATTAAATGCTGACTGATTTATTTCTTTCTTAACTTGGAGCATTTTGTGTTTATAAATTACATTTGAATTTCAATTTTGTGCATTCTTCATGAGAGTTTAAAGGTCGTAGCACCTTGTGAACTTTCATCTCAGAATATTCTAAAAATCCCCAAACCTAGAACCAATTCAGCATTTATTTCAGTATTTCAAAAGCCTGGGAAAAGACCTCAGCAAGAGCTTTGAAGAAAATATATTTCCAATCATACACTGATTTGTATGAGGAAACACTATTCTTGACTAGAACTGAGCTGCATTTTACAGGAGTTCAATTCTGTTACTCTTCTGAATACAGTTTTTTTTAAAAAAAAACCCAATCAACATTTGAGGACCAAAAAAGGAGGTCTAGAAATTCTCTTTTGGAAAGCACTAGGTGTTAAAGCCACATGGGTCACCTTCTTGCATTTAAAGAAATATATAGACTTGCATAAATGGCATTAATTATTGCTTCATCTGATAAGTAGAAATATGTATGTATATATATTTTTCAGTGTGAATATATTTAATATTCACATGTTTTTGCTATGAGCAAATAATTTATGTTCTATATTGAGTCAATATGTTCCTGTGATTAAAAATGTACTGCAGTAAGTTTATGTAGGTGATACTCAGATCAAAATGAAGGTGATTTTAATTGTCATGTAATTATTTAGCTTTCTTATCATTTATGTTTTTGAAGGCAATTCTGACTGTCACCTTTACAATAATCAGTTAATAAATCCTCATGACTGTTACACCTTTATGCATAGCACTAATCTAAACAAATGGGCTGCTGACAGCTGCAATAAATTGCCAAGAATGAGTGCTGTCAGAGAACAAGTTGTTTCTGTGAACATAGAGACTAAGTAAATCCCATGTCATGCAATTTTATTCAGCTGTAGTTATTTGCAATCCAGTGCAGTGGGATTTATAGCATTATTAATTGGTATGAAAAATGCACATTTATCTTTAAGATGACATTGACTTTTGCTTTTATTTTATGCTAGGAAATTACTGCTGACTTCATCTATATCTATTTTCATAAGTATTTATAGATGCTATTGTCTTTTTCCCATTTGATGCAAATTGAGAAAAAAGGACCTTGTATGTAGCAAATTCATTAAGGCTGTGTGTTGATTTTATCTATAGAAAAGTGGAATTTCCTTAATCTCTCTAAATACTGACACAAATATTCGGATTGATTTTGTGATCATCCATAAAACGGATGTTATGAAATACTAAAGTTAAAATACTGAAAATGACTCATTTAAGTTTGTAATACCTAATCTGCTATGTCTTGTCTATTTAGTTGGGGTTTTTATTGTGGTAACACAACCACAGAGTGGTTTTTGGGTGTTCATAAGCACAAATGATACGCAACTTTGATTCTCTGATTAATCTGAAAGCATGGGAATATGCTATCAAATTTCTAAATTAAAGTGAGATTTTATTTTTAAAATACAGAAATAAAGTATTTCTTGGTTGTGTTCCCGCCCTCCCAACATTTTTATAATTTTGCTGTGGAGGACTGAGCATTATCATAGAGAACTGAGTTGTATATGAGTACTCCAACATGCATGTAAAGCTGGGTGAAGGACACTAAATATGCTGCTGCTAGTGTTTCTTCCCAGATCTTTTTCTAGAGATGTTGTGGAGACTGTGATTTATATTAAAACACTGGCAATTTTCTGTTCACAGAGAAGCAGGTTTTGAATAGTATTTGTGAAGTCCATGTTGATGTTAAAATTGCCAACTCTTGAAGTTTTCTCAATTTTGCAAAACTCTGTAAACAAGATGGCTTTCTCTGGAAATGTAAATAGTACTTTATTATGCTGGTCTTTCAAAAATGTTTTTTACATTGCAGTTTGAAATTTTCTGCATGTGGAACTTTGGAAAGATTAGTAAAAATGTAGTAAAAATGTCAACATAATGGTCAATAAAAATATAGTAAAAATGTAAACATAATGGTCAATATGCTGTTGTAGTTTTGAATTGAACATGTGTACACATGTGAGTTTCTGTGCAAACACAAGAGCACACAACCAGTAGTCTATGTGTACAATCATTTATTGATTACACATGATGATTAAAGTTAAATTAATTGCAGATGCATTTCTTGATGTAAAATAAAGATGATGCCTGAAGCATTAAAATCTAAAAATGCTATTGCCAGGTCTGCCTTTGAAAAATCTTGTGATGTGCTGAGCCATTTCCTTTTTGTGATTGTTTTCAAAAGGAGACAGATGTAATACTGCATCTCAAAATTTGGCCTTTAGGTATTCCATACCTTATTTATTCCTATCTCAGCACGTCTTTACTGATGCAGAAGCATTTCTGTTCTGCTAGAAAGCCAAAAGAGTTTTCAGTTTTTGCTCACAAATCTTTTTCTGGTAACTTTTTCTTACCAGATACTTTATTATTCACAAGTCTTACTGACAGTTGTTATTGTCGTGTTCTGATGTGAAATTGATAGCATTCTCCAACGTATGCTGAGAATGTTGCATGCAAGCTGGGCTGTTTATGAATCCTTCTTCTGACCCTATGTCTGCTCACATATGGAAGTCTACTTCTTGAAGAGTGGCAAAATAAGAGGAAGGGAGAAGGAAATATGGAATGGCCAGTTTAGACATGAGGAGCATGACAGTGTGTAGAAAATGATGAAGAGTGCAAATAGGGTTTTGTGACGACTTATGAAAGGCACAGATTGGAGCTGTGTCAAAGCTCTTCCAAAATTTCTTGAGCCAACTAGTGAGCAGAGAACTATATAGGGAGACATAATGTTTATCAAAGCAATAGACTGATTTAGCAGGTGAACGTGTTAATTTTGCTGCAGAGAAATTGCACTGGTAACAGCACTAAGAGTCTGTAGAATGTGGTTGTGCCATGGGGATAGCCTAGGAAATATCACATCCAAAACTAATTATAAGTAATTTCTGCCTGTGCAATATCAAAAGTAAATTTGTAATTTTATAGTGAAGAACTATGCTTAGGAAAAAGTTAATCTGTCATTTCAAAATGCAGGTTATTGTAGCACGGGCTGTATTTCTTTTAGCAAGCAATAAACAGTAATTCTGTATTCAGGCATTTCTTGGTGATTGGTGAAATTGTATTTCATAGAGCTCTCATATTTCTGTTACCGTGACTGACTTACCCCAAACTGCAGGGCTCTTTCCTGCCTTCCATGTGTTGCTACATGGTAACTGACAGCATTGTTCTTCAGGTCCTGCTGAGGTCTCCTGTCCCAGCTGCCCAGGGATCCTTTCCAGCTTCCCCAGCTAAGCACACTCTTGTCCTTAGACAATGTCCTACTTAGCTGAGATACTGTCTCCTACCCCTTTGGGAGCTTCCCTGGTTTTCAGTCTTAACACCTCTATCAACCACTTACCACAAGCATCATGTGGAGTCCATAATTTAATTTCTTTCTCATTATCTTTACAGTTAAAAATGTCATGCTCCGATTCTTCCAAGAAATTCACATTACTGCAGTCAACAGTCAGTGTTTCTAAGATGTGTCATTTTCTGCTGGTGCTTTGCAAAATTTTCCCTCTCCTTTTGTTTCTTGGTTTTACTGGAACATTTTAATCTGCTCATAAAGGATATGGAGTCTCACAAATTGTAGCAGTTCATGCCTTGCTGCTTCTGATGTGTGTCCAGCTCAGTTCTAATTGTGGAATCACACAGTTTTCCTCTCCTTGGCATCCTTTGGAGCAGCATAGACCTGGATCACAGTGGAGTTAAAAATCTGTGTTCCTGAACAAGTCATGATGATAATTAAGTTGCCTGGTTTGTAGCCAAGTGGTGCTTTTCTGTCCCTATCACTTAGGATTGTGCCAGTTCCTCTTTTATGCTTTATTTTGTCATGTGAGAAAATGATCTCACTATCTGCTGTCTCTCACTTGCCTGGCCACCTGGCTTTTAAGAGGCCTTCTATGTCATGTTGCTACCTTTGTAATTCATTCATTAGCAAGAATATTTCACCAGGGTGCCAACACAGTCTTACATTCCAGGTTCTGTTAGAACTAAAGAGGAGAGGTGATTTTTACCTGTTAGACATGCTGATAATAAAATACTACATATAGTCTGCCTTCCACACTTTAAAAAGGATGCAGGAGAATTTCACTGGATCAGAAAAGTTACAAAAAGTCATTTGAGGGCTGTAGGAGATATGTTCCTAGGAAATGTATAGGGAGCTGAAGGTGTTTAGCATATCAAAAGGAAGATCAAGAAGAGATATGATTATAGTGTATGAGTTCCTTCACTAGAAGAAAACATGAAACACGAAAGGGTTTTTCAACTGGTAAGGAAAGGCATAAAAAGAACCAAAGGCCAGATATATTCAAATTAAAAATAAATCTGAAGTATATTTCTAAAATTTTGTGTGATTAACACACTGAACGCAGTTTCAGACAAGTGGAAGATTCCCCTTGAACCTTCAAATCTTCCTCCATGGGAGCTGTACCCTGTTTTTGAGCAATTCATCTGTGATAACTTTGGTACATGAGCTTGATGCACTTTTGTGGTTTTTCTCCCTTATGATCTCTCAAGACCTGAAAATCCAGCTACACATGGTGCCTGGTAGTGTGCACATGCAGAACTGATAGGTGGGATACGTGCCTCTTTCCAAAAGGCCAGCCAGCCAGGGAAATTGTTACAGTGCTCCTGCCCACCACTTGAAGGGCTGGATCCAGTGTGCACTGAAGGGGCCATACAGCATGGAAGATACAGAAAAGCTCAAACTGGCCTAAAAACTACAGTTACCTGCAATGTGATTTATAGTCATGCTTGGAAATCTGTCTGTGGAGTTAACGACAATTTTTTGTCAATAATTCTTCAGGCTGATCTCATTACAGGTGGAAAAAGTCTTTGTCTTTACCAGTAGCATGTGAATAATAATTCCTTAAGAAACAGGATTGTTCAAAGTTACTTTTTTTCTCATGTTTTCAATGGGACAACTGCTGGTCACATGCAGCTTATGACCTTCTCAAAATGACTCTGAATTTTTCATGGTACTCCATTTAAGGAAACAGGAAAAAAATTTCTGCTTCATTCTGTACCACTTTCTGGTAACATACAAGTTCACCTTCATCCTCAAAGCATCTTTGTCCTCCATGGAGACACAGTTGTAGGAAACAAATGTCTTTTTAGAGAACATCTTAACTGACATAAAAGTCAACATTGCTAAAGCTTTAAAGCTTAGAATACTTGAACATAATTTCAATAAGATATAAATGGACATTGTCAGCTTGAGCTTTCTAAAGATATTTACATTTGAAAAACAGATAACTTCCAAACAGATTTTTAGTTTTGGAAAGCTTCAGTCCTTCTGAGGAAATGTAGTACAAAAGGGAGTTTTGTGATTTTCCTATTGGAGTCTGTCAGGATTATTCTAGGGTAGGGTTAGTGTTTAGGTAATACCTTAATAAAACCAGACTTCCATCACTTTTTTTGGTCCCATACAAAGATCTGCTAAAGACAGAGAATAACAAACAAAAAGTGATTAAATTTATTTTTTTTTAGGATAATTTGGGATGAGATCAAACGGAGTTGATTTTTTATCATGAAAAAAAACCCTACTAATGGGAAAAATTTGCAGTTTTTTCTTACAGTGTCTGTAGATTGGAAAGTCTTACCATTTTACTGATGTGCATGTGCTGTAAATATGCTCCCCTTGTGCTGTGTGCTCCTTGAGCCTTGGCCCATTCAAGTTAGGCACGGGTAATCTGCATCTCCTGCAAGGCCAGGGCAGAGCATCTGGCACAGGGTGAGAAATCTGCTTTCACTTGAGCATTTTTGCATAAACATGCTCTTAACCTGGACTTCTCTAAAGTGCAAAGGTGACAGTCCTTAATGAAATAACCCTGTATTTTTATCAAATTTTCTGATGGTCCTTGAGAGAATAATTTTCCTTTAAAATGGTTAAGACTTTCACTGGAAAAAATTTTCCAGATCATTTCCTACCTTTGTATGATTTTAGAAAATAACAAGCTAGTGATGGCCTGTTCATGAAGATTTATGAAGCAGGTGATAGATACATATTTCTCAGGTAATCTGTTCTAGTTGTGGTGCTGTTAGGAATATTTCATTGCTATAGGAAAAGTGCACAGGTAAAATCAAATTATTAGTTGCTTTTTTTAGCCTAAATAAAAAATCTGGACTACTTATGTTGTTAGTGTTGTAGCTTCAAGAATCAAAGAAATTGGATCTAGTAGCCCTGATGCAAACCTTGTAATTATATGCTAATTGCTTTTATTAAGATGGATATATGTGGGTATATGCAGGGTAGCTTTTGTTGCCTATTTTTGAGTGAGGGGTGGATTATATCTGCATTACTAGTATCATAATGGCTTTCTGATTCTTTTACTGATTTTAAGAGAGTTTAGACTGGTTCTTTAAATGTTTATTGGTTGAAGACTCTATCATTGCTGAGTTCTATTTTTGAGTGGTATCTGTTTTGAAATAAATTATTGAAGAGTATTTAATACCAGGCGAATTTTAACGTACTACAGCTTTGAATGCTTGATTACAGTGTTTTTTGTCTTAAGGAGGGCTTTAAATTCCTCACTGCATCCTGAACAAGAATTTGACCATTTATATACATGTATGAAGCTTGTATTCAGTATAAACCTGCACTGATAGCAGCAGCTTTATTTTTCCTTAATACTGCTAATTTAATTTCTCACTCCCTATCATCCAAAGACTTCAAAATAGTAGAAAAGCATTAAGCTCAGAGTGCTACGTGAGTTAGAATTTTTTTCATTGTAAGATAATTGAACCTTGTTACTGTATGAGCTTTGCACTAGTTAAGTGAACTGCACAGCAGGCAATAAATGTCTTTAAAAAAACAAAAGACAGTTTTCCTGTCGTAAATCTGATCTGCCAGTGATAGCACAATGCTCATTTTACAAGGCTGCATTTATTCTCATAATTGGCTGTTTCCTATCTTTAAATGGCTATATTTTCATGATTGCCACTTTTTTCTCAATTTATTGGCCCTGCAGTGACCACATTGTCTTTGTCTTCAAAATCAATTGACATTTTATGAAAAGGGTTTGCTAGATGTTTAGTTTAGTGCATTAGTGGCATATAGTACATGTGCTTGTCACATTAAATAATTGCTGTTGAGAATAGAGTATACAATGGCTAGCCTATACATATAATATATAAATTTATTTTATTTCAGTATTATTGGTGTTTTTTTAAGAGCAAAAAGTTGGCAAAACACATTTTGGAATGCTATAAGTATTCCGAATAGTTCCTTTTCACAGAAATTCCTGTTCAATGCAAGCTGGCATTACATTTGACACAGACATTGAATTTCTCTGCATGCTTAGAATTGCAGTCTAGAAAAGTAGAAACTTGTGTGTTGTGTGAATTAAAGCCTTAAAACATCTAAGCTGTCAACAGACTAATCAACACTAAGATATTATTGTTTTATTTAAAAGGTTATAGTCAGTTCTTGGGTAGCAGAGATACTCTTTTTCCTTCTGTGCTTTGCCTTATATTTCTAGAGATGTTGCAAAGCTGTTTCTGCTCTCTGGCACGTATGGAATCATTCTACATTAGTTCAGTGTATGGTACGGCCAGAGTTATTTGGAAGGGGATCAAGCAGGGCAGATTTGCTTCAGCCACTCTGCACACACTCTGCACTGTTATATGTAGTCCCTGCTCATTACAACCTGAGACATTTTATTATATTTGTGGTATCAGATTTTTCCCTGTGCGCCAGCATGAGGATTTGACCCACACACATCTTACTGCATGAGAGCTGAGCCTTTCAGGAGGTGCATAAGCTGAGTTTTTCTATGCTCAGTTGTCTTTATGTCATCCCAATTAAGTCCACGTACAGTTTTATTTTTTAAGAAAGGGCTTTTACTGTTGTTAGGTGAAAACTGTTCACATGAAAACTTGTTTAGATAGTTTTATATCTATACAAGGGATGTAATTAAAAGTAAAATTTGCATCTGAGCTGGATTTTAAAATATTTCTTTGCATTTGAGTAAGGAACATTAGCTAACCTTGTCTCTAGGGTCTTTATGTTCTTATTGATTTTTCAGTTCAAAACTGTTTGTGTAGTTCTAAAAAGAAAAAGAAGTGGCATGGTTAAAGCTGAAGAGAAATTAAGAATTTTTTTCAGAAGCTGGTTGGGAGTCTCTGTTTACTTGGGTGTTTTTGTCCGTTTGAATGCGAGTGAGCCAAATATGCTCTTGTTTGATGTGAGAAAAACCACATGGTGATGGAGAATGTGTGTTTCTAGGTGCCAGGTTGACCTGTCGACCCTGAGTAAAGAACAAACCCACAAGTTGGAGATGCCACTAGAGGAGGGAGAGGGATACCTGGTGTTGCTGGTCACTCTCACAGCCTCAGCTGCAGTCACTATCTCTGACCTCTCCCACAACTCTCTGGAGGACCAGAAGGAGCGAGAGGAGATACTGAAGAGATATGTATGAAGTTCTCTTTCATCCTTTGTTAGCAAAATATTGGCCTATATGAAAAATAACTATAATGAGGGGAAAATCTAAATATATCTCTTCTATTCTAATCACACCTAGCCAATGACAATCATTTATCTAGTTGTTAATATACAACAAAAAGTAACAAATAGTTACAGCCAGAACAGGTAATATCAAGAAGGGTACAAACAATAAGATTATTTTTCACATGGTAATTTAACTGTTTGATAAGGTGTCACAGAATTAGAGGTAATTTTACTGCCTTGCAGATAATTTTTACCCAGCACAAAGTGACTAAGAGATCATTCAGCAACTCGAGAGTTTCTAGTGATTGTTTATGCTAAATTATTTGAGGTGCTTATGGTTTTCAGCTTTTTTTTGGATCATCTGTTAAAGGGCAGGAAAACTTATTTTTTTCTCTTCATATGAGAGGCTAAAGCACATCAAAATAATTGTTTCAAACAATGTTTCCATTTTAAAATATTCTGAAGCAGATTATTTTAATTTCCCAGCATCCTCACATTACACAGAATCTTTGTAGTTTTATCAAAGCAACAGAGAGGGGAGCTCTAACTCCAGCATTTGCTAATACCTAAATCACTAAAAGTAACTGTCTCACTACACATGAAGAAAGAAAGAAAAAAAAATGCTATTTCCACTTGCAATTACAAAGCTTTTATTGTACAATGCTGCCAGGTGTTTAGAAGGGCTTCTCTAGACATTCAGCCATTAAACCAAGCTCTGACTATCAAAGAGGCTGCTTAATTTATTTTTAAGATTTTAAAATATTCCTATTCCATGACAGACATCCTTTCAATAACTGAATTTAATAAAGATGTACCTTATCAGGCTGTGCAGATAACATGAAGTCCTAGTACTAATGCTGTACAATATTCTTCAAACAGATTAGCAGGATGTGTGCTTCAGCAAATTTATTCTGTCTATCTCCACTGAATCAGCTGTCTGCTAATGCTTGTACAACTCATACTCCAATAGTGTTATCATAAACACAATTTAATAGAGGTGACTTAGTGAGGCTAAATATAATATTCCAAAATGAACTGAAGGCTAAAGTATTGTCCACCATCTCTGAAAATTAATTACAATTAAGAGAGTTGCTGCACATTTTGGAATCCACCAGGATAGACTGTGATTGTCAAAATAGGTGTCTGTAAGTAGAATATTTTTTTTTTGATGGTTATGTTTTTGAGGTGCCATAGTTCCTGCTACCAACAGCAACAATAACATATTTCTGTGGCTTATTCTGTGTCATGGCAGACAAGTGATACTGATGGTTTTGATTGTTTCAGTAGCAGTATAGAAACATGTTACGACTGTGCTGTTAATCATTTTTCCTAAATCCTCAATTTTTTTGTCCCCAGTGTAAAGCATAATTATGTGGCAAAAGATTGATGTGGTTTGTTCCTGTTTCTTGCAAATACAAAGATATGTGTCTGTTCAATACAGTGGTGTATGCATTTGAAAGCATTTAAATTTTAGGAAGATTCATATTGCAAAGGCATGAATTTTTCATTATGTGTTTCTGAAAATTGTGGGATTTACATAATTTTTGGATAAATTCTTGTGTTTTTACTAAAATCACCAGCAGAGGAAAGAAATTACCAGGATTAACTTAATTCAAGTAGTTTATTTTCACTGAAGTTCAATTTGACTTTGGTATTCATATCTGCTCTTCAGAACTAATACAAAGACAACATGTGCAATTAGCAAGATGTAGAGTTCCCTCTTGAGTGGCTGTATTTTTGGGTTTATTTCCTCTCAAAAAAATCTTGCTTCCATTTGAGAAATGTATTTTGCACCCTTTCTACAGCCAAAAACAGTTAATGAGCTGACCTTGCCATCAGATCAAATAGCCTTAGAAAATGACTCTATTACTGTCACTTAACCATTTGTAGCTGAACATCAGAGCCTTACAAATTAAACAGGCATTACTGTTTGAACCATTATTTTACCACAATTGTCTGAAAAGATTAATTCCTTTTGGGGTGAGGAGGGGGGCGCATTAATGGGTACAGACCAAGAGAGATTGTATGACCTTTTCAGAACTGGTGTGCTGAACTCCTGGTCCCCCTTGTCACAGTTTAAAAACCAGAGGAGCTAGTTTAGAGAAGTTGTTAGCATTCCATTTTTATTATGACATTTCACAGTCATCCGATTTAATGTCCCTTGACCAGATTGTCCACTGTGAGACGATGGGCTTGAAATGTTATTTAGAGCATTGATAAAAGGTGAGCAGTTCTAAGATGACAGCGAGTCATAAGACTGGTGGTGTGACATTAATTTTCTCCATAACAGAGATGGAATAAGACGTCATGGTGACAAGCTGTCAATCAGTACTAGCCCCTCAGTGTATCTCAATGCCATGGGATGGGGTATTGCTTCTCCCATAATAGAGCTGAACTGAGATGCTCCTCCTGACAGCTGCTGCAGCCATACAGAAAATATATTATACAGCCTTTCATTAAAAAAATAAAGAAGACTCATCTCCAGAGCATTTCAATCTTTTCCCATCTATTGAGGGCTGAAAAGATTCCCAGCAAATCACAGATTCCTCTGCTATGGAAATTCTAGGCTTCAAAAACTATGCGGATTTTTGATACCTTCAACAATAATCATAAATAAGAAGGCAGAATATAATCTGATAAATCATTACTTAAAATTATGTATTTAAAGTAACGCGTTAAAGTAATTTTCTTCTCCAAGAGCCTCTGTTGTGGCACTCTATTCATTTTCATCAGCCTTCCCAGTCAGTATGTGCAGTACATGAATCTAAGCCAGCTACTTTCTGGAAATAAAAGTTCAGAAATTCTGCGGAATTCTAACAAAGGTAGCAAAGCGAGATATAGCACTGGCACCCTTTTCAAGAGTGAGCTAATCAGGATGAAATTTGGAAAAAGGGGACTGAATGGCATCATAGGAGTCGGGTGCTGTCGCTTGTCTTGCTTCGTACTTGGTTTTTGCTTTGTTTTATTTCTACAGCTTGGTGTTTGTTTTGGTTGTTGGGAAACTTGGGTAGGATGGGGAAACATTGTTGTAAGTCCTGTCATTTTCATCATGTGTTTTGCAGCAGAATGATTTGTTCTGGTACCAGTTCTGATAAGTAGCTTCTGAATCCTGATCATCATTGTAATAAATGAGGGGAGCCAAGATGCTCTTGAATTATACCAGTGCTATTTGTAATTCCATCTCTGCTACCCTCAGCGTATAAGCACATAAACAAGGGGTTGAGTGTCCACTGATTAAAGTTGACCATCACTATTTTGAAGTCATATTTATGATGATTATCTTATAAAAATTGGTAAAAAATTATTCATTGTTACCCCATTATAGCATGATGCATGTATGTAACATATGGGCTGCTACACTTAATTGGATTTTTAAATTCAGTGTAGCAAGGTCAAATCTTCACTGTAAACAGTAAATGGTCAGCTGGGGTTTGTGAAATTAGTAACAGTGTGATTTAGCTGCTAGAATTGTCTTATTAATAGAAAAACAGGGATGCATATTATATATCTAACATCTTAATAGATAGATTTTCTGTGCAAAAGCATACTGTTTTTGCAAGCTGACATTTAGTATTTCATTTAAGCAACATCTGTGGTTTTTAAATTCAGTGATGATATTTATTCTCATTTTCTGTAACAGCAAATTTTGCTTTTGTAATAAATTAAGTAATTGTTGATTTGATGTTTTTCTGATGCTTGCTTTTTGTAGAAATCTGGTCATAACCAGTGGAAAAACTTCCACCATATTAAAATTTTACAATACTATAGGCATTAAATACATTAGTCCATATTTTAAAATATTTAAAAATAAAAGTATGGGCTAGTGAACATTTATGAACAAAATTTGCAAAATCAACCAAAAATGTGACCACATACATAGATTTGCAAATCCAATTTTAGTTTATTCTTTTGGAGTTCCTCCCCTAGGTTATCTAAGAACTGAACAATAAAGCCGGGCTAATTATTAATTGATTCTAGATTCAAAGTTGCATTAAATTTTTTGCCATTTAAAACTCTGCACATTTTAAATAATACTAAAAGCTAGAGTTTGAGAATTATAGCATGTAACATCTAATTAGTACAATACTCCCAGTTTCTTAGTTTCAGTTACTTGAAAAAAGAGCAGCAGTGGAATATGGTTTTTAAGAAGCATTCTAAATCTGTTTTGGATCAATAAAGGCAAGTGTTAGAGTAGTGAACTCTTTTTTCTTCCTCTTCTTAATAAATGTAGATATTGAAGAAATTTGTGCTAAAAATATAATGATTTATGGTAAAAGCATTCTGCTAGGGAATTTGAAACATATTTTGATTATTTTTTTATCCTTTTTGTGTGTAATTAATATGAAAGTTATTAAGTAGTTGTTATGCTCTTTTGATTGCTTTTGCTGATGTTATTCACAAGCTTATATAGCTGTATATGGTATATGCAAGCCTGCATGTAATAGTCAACTACAAAAATCTATATTGGCCCTAGGTCACTGCTCAAGATACTATTGGAGCCATCAGAAGGAATATGTGAACATAGATCTTGCAAAATAATTCAGGGAGAGGACTTGTTTCATTTTTTGTGTAATTTCTTTATATACTGCTATGATTTCAAATTTTGAAGCACAGCTATTCACATAGTATTAGGGGATTAATTCACTAGAATTTGTGTTACATTTCCTCAATCATATTCTAACTTTTCCCTTGTAATTTTCACTGATAAGCTAAAGTTTTAAAATATAAGAAGAAATGCAGACAATTGCACATTCTTCAGCAAATAATATTTAAAGGTCTGACTATGTAGACAGAATTGCTGTAACTTACACCTGGTCTAGGGAGGAGAGTATTAATATTGCTTTTGGTTTGTATCTTTGCCATCCAGAATTATTTTTCTTTTTATTATTTTTAGAGTCCAATGATGATGTTCCATAACATCAGCGATGTGGGATTTCTTCAGGTGAAGGTCATCAGGGCAGAAGCATTGATGGCAGCTGATGTCACAGGCAAGGGTTCATTTAGTTTCTGTTACACTGAATACTGCAATAAGATTTCATAGTTTTAGAACTGGGAAAAAAAAATACTTAAAACAAAAGTTCATCTACAGGTTATCTTCTGTTTGTGCACTTTCACTCATTAATGAAAAAATCTAAACACAAATGAAAGTTTTGTTAAGCAAGGCAGCAAGTAATTTTAATGCTAGCAGAGCCCTGGGTAGGTTATTTCTGATAAAGGTGAAATATACATTTTTCTCCATCAGACATCCTATAAAAATTACATAGAAGAAACTTCTTCTATTTTAGTAGATGAAACTATAATAAATTATCAAGATTAAATTCCAAGGGACAAGACAAATAAAAGGTTCTAGACTTAAATATTACTTTAAAGTTGTTGCCAAAATAAACACTTGATATCTGTCAGATATTTAGCAAGGCTGCTGTCGATTTCAGACAATTCAGCTGAATGCAGTTTCCTGTAGCTACTGCTTATCTTTCTAAGGTAAGAAAAATAAGAATTTTTAAAATTTTTCTATTTTATGTTATAAGTTGAAGGTTAAATTTGTCATGTTGCTTCACAAAATAAAAAAATATATTTCTGCCCGAGTGACCAAATTTCTCCAGAAACATCCAAGTTATCTCCTCTAAGTACAATCACCTTTATACCGCATGAGTTGAATGGAGCAAAATGAGCAGCATCTCTGTCAGAAAATAGCCATCTCTGCTTTAAAATAATAATGAACATTTTAAAAAATGGGAAGAAAGTAAAAAGAAACTAGAATTAATGTTCTGTTAAAGGAGCAGATATAGATATTGAGCAACTTACTCAATTTCTAGTAGTTTTTTGATAATTAACATGACTACCAATATTTCAGACAAGGTAATAGTGCAAACATTTTATTGCTGAAACTGATCATCCAGTTTGTGGGACACAAAATAACAGGTTCTATTTTTGGTGAGCTTGTAGAAATGCTTCTAAAGATCCCTCCGTCTGGTTTGACCTTATAATCCAATGTTGTCTGAACAGAGAGAGAGATTAAGTTATTCAGGAGCAAATGGGATAATTCAGTCCCTGACCTCGTTCAGTCTTGGACTTTTCCAAATCAACATGTTATTTGTGCTGGTTGAACAATTTTTTAAAAAAATGTATTTGATTCAATTAATCAAATTCAATTAAGATGTATAGAGCTACCAAAAATTTTCAGACATTATATTTAGGATTACAGACAGGAAGATGGGGAAGAACCCTCAGTATCTTCCCTTGTTAGTAAGAAAAAACGTTCATACAGCAGATGTATTTTTTAAGATGGCTGCACATCCCAAATGTGATTGAAATCTTGTATATTCTGGACAAAAGTAACCAGGTATTTTGAAAAGAGGATGACGTGGTTTTATTATCTGCTGTAATTTATAGCTATTTTTAGTAACTTGTAGTTAGGTACATGTCATTCATTTAAAATTAAACTCTGAATAGTAATAGTGAGAAACAAAGTAGGTGTTTGATGATTGTCAATAAATCCTGTTTGCAAAAACTGTGTAAAAACTTGACCCACCTTTATTCAACTAAGTAATTAGTGTGGAGAGTGCTGTCATCTGTGGTGTTACTTACATGACTAAAGATTTCTTCTAAGAGTAAAAGGACTAGTTTGCTCATCTTACTGTATTGTGTTTTCAGAGTTAATCTTTTTCCCCAAATCTGAAAAGTAGCTAGAACAACTGTATAGTATATACGTGTTTTGCTCTCTTTCCTGTCTGCTAAACATATCCCATTTCACTTCCTGGAATCTTTTCATGTGAGGTAATAAATCAAAATTTATTAGTTTGAGCAGAGTAGATTTTTTAAATCCTCAATATTCCATCATTAAACATAAGCACAGAGGGAAAAATATTTCTGCAATCTTTTAAATTGTCATCAATCCTACTACCATTGCAAGGATTTCTTTTTCC
This sequence comes from Sitta carolinensis, assembly GCA_032173965.1. Lineage (NCBI taxonomy): Eukaryota > Metazoa > Chordata > Aves > Passeriformes > Sittidae > Sitta > Sitta carolinensis. The sequence continues at coordinate 64,163,140 of CM063313.1, forward strand.
ATTTCAAAATATGAATTTTTTCCTTTGTACCATACATTGAGCAGCATTGTAATACTGTACTAACTCTGTGTGAATGAAGAGCAGTTGAGACTCCTGTTGAATGAATGAGTAAAAAGCATAAACTACTTTTTAATGAAACCCTCAATTCTATTCTTTTCCTCAGAAAGCTCATAGCCTCCCTCAGCGGAATGCTACTGCAGTAGGTCACTTCAGTTAAGCTCCTAATAAACTGTTGATAGCCAAGGACACTTATTTTTCTCCACTTTCAATAGCCTAATGTTAGACAGTGTGCTTCAAATCCTTAAGGTTAATACCGATTTTGTTTCAAAAAGAGAGGTGGTGGTTTGGGTCTCAGCTTGCAACCCCCCTCTCATGTATGTGCAATGAAAAATGTGCCAGGATGAGCTGAAATTTCAGTTAAGTTGTAGGCAGGGGAGCAAGTAGATATTACCAGTTTTGAAATGCTGTGCTGCTGGAACATGCCATAACTGGATATTAAAAATACCCCAACAAAGTACAGTCAGTCTTCCCACTCAGCCCACTTGCTGGGACATCTACGAGAGGAAGAGGGGTAGAGAGACTCCCCACCTGTCCATGAAAGCTTAACTTGATTTTTGGGAGAGCTAAAAAATAGGGTATTTTTCAGGACCAGGGCCTTTGGGAAAATTATTGTGTCTCTGAGATTGTTTCCCCCAGAAAAACGGTGTAGTTCCATGATCAATACACAATTTTAGGGATTCCACCAATGCAAAATTATATTGTGTCAGAAATTGTGGTCACAGCAAATACACCTTTCTGGAAATTATATATTATTTAGTATAAATTCTTTGTAAGTGTGATCTAATGAATACAAAGATACTGACAATGAAATTTACTTTTTCCTTCTCTATCTGAGAAGAAACTTTGAATTGAATCTTCCATTGTGTTTTAACTATTCAGTGCATGGCTTTTTTCTCCCTAAATCCTGAGTTACATTCCTGTTTCCCTAAACCATTGCTTGCTCCTGGTATCTCTGGCAGATTTTCTCAAGGATTCGGTGCTTGTAGAGCCCTGGCAGGATAGGTGCTGTGCCTACAGTGTCATCCTTTGACATGAAGTGATTTTCTGGTGGTTCAGTAAAACCTAAAGTATAATGGACTCATCATAACAGTTGGCTTCTGACATGATACATTTCACCTAACCCATATAAATTACAGGAACTAAAGCAATAAGCCCTTCACTGTGACATGGTTTAGGTTTAGGCAATAGTCAGATATATCTATTCCCTCTGCAGAATAGTCGGGTATAGGTAGGTGGTTGTGGAAGGCTGCTGGCTTTGCAAGGCAGTGTCTGCATCTCTTTTACTGGGGCAGATGCATTGCTCCTTTTCCTTGTGTTGTGAAATAAAATTCAAAATCTCTGCCTAATCATTGATAAAAATTAAGCAGGGTGCGAAAAGACGTGCCACAGGTTTGACTGATTTCAGCAAAAGTGCTGTGCTTTTAAGGAATAATAGTTAGCAACTCAGATTCATTAGCAGAGCAAAACTCAGGCTCCATAAGATGGCCTGACTAGAAAATAGCTTGTTTTGTAGTCTTTGGGCTTTAATTAAGATGTGTTCAATTCTAGCCCCCTGGCTCCCTTCTCCCCCTGCCCCCACCCTCCTAGCTGTGTCACAGACCAGCGATCAGACACTTTCAGATGGTCCAGCCCATGACTTTGACCTTCTGCGAGGTCTTGTGTTCCCTGGGGAACCGTTCAGCTCATGAGGTCTGATTTCACACTTTCAGGATGCCTTGGCTCTCATAACAATGACAGGGAGACAAAGCCCTTTAGAGTGGGCCGCATGGGGACTTGTTTAAATTGGAAACTAGAGAGGAGTCAAGGAACAAGGTTACAGGCTACAGAATAGTGCTTTTAATAAAGAGCTCACAGCTCTGGTTCAGCTCATAGAGGGCTACCTCTGTACAATTAATTGAGACATTTATCTGGAGCATCTTAGGCCTCTACTTTCTCACAGAATTATGTGATAAATAACAGCTAAGAGGCAAATGAAATGTGCATGAAATGAATTTTGAACACTTTGATTACTGTGTCTTCAGTCTTCATTAGAAGTAAATTTATTTGTATTTCTGTCCTCATTATTAATCAATTGTCCGTGTTTTTTCTGAGTAGTGTGATTTCAGAACCCTGTATATCAGAGAGATTTTACCAAAGAGCTCAGTGATATTTAGGTTTGTTTTCAAAAGCTTTTCAGGCTTTTCCTTCTCTAAAGAAGAGAAACTAAGAATGGAAAATGAGTCAGATTTTTGTTTTCTTCCTTTTTTTTAAATTTTTTTTTCAGTTTTCTGTCGGGAATTCAGCCTCTCTTCTAAGAAAATTCCATGTTAAAATTTTGATTACAGTACTTGAAAGTAAGTTGAAGACACCAAGATGGCTAATTTTGCTGAATGTAAATGTCTTTTCTAAAATCTGTCCTGCTGAACTGTTCTAAACATCACATGTGAAAAAAGGTCTTTGAAATGGTTCTTCAAATGCTAGGAAATGTCAGAGTGATGAACACAAACATTAAATTCACAAAGGTATGGAAACCCATGCATGTAAAATTGAAGGAATAAATTCAGAGGCCTTTGGAAATACGGTTCCAAAAGTAATTTGCTCTGTCAATTAGTGCAAACAGATTTCAATATACACTTGAACTATCTCCACAAAGTACAAAAATCTAGTAGATGGGCAGAATACTATGGTAGATAAAATATTTCATTAGGTCCTGTCATATACGTCAACTGAAAACTTTGGTCCAATATGTACAGCAAAGGTGCTGGGTTTTAAGTACCAGTTCTAGCATAGTAATGGAAAAAAATAGGATTTAAAAGATATTTTTGAAAGATTTTTTTTTTTTAAGATATTTTTTGTTAACCATAACATTTGTAATTATACATACAATGAGAGGATTAATCTTTTTTTTTTTTTTTTTTTTTTTTTTTAAGTATGCTGTGGAGAAGTTTAACTTGATTGTGGCTTTACAATGACTTGCCTCATAAGATACCTCAAGCGTTCATGGTATCAGTCTGTTGCAACATGTTTGCATCAGCACAGATAGAGTAGAATTGTAATTCCCGTTTTAAAGATGGAAAACTAAGAAAGGTTAACTGACTCAGCTAAGGCCAACAGAGCAAGTCCTTGTCAAAGGTGGCATTTTGCTTGGGTTCTGTACTTAATCCATTAGATAAGGCAGCTTCTTGTGCTATTGAGCCATTCCTCCTCCTGGCCAAAGGTCAGACTGACTGTTCTGCTGCAAGCAGCTGGCTGGCAGGGAGCTTGGAACAACATTAGTGACATTAGTGTCTGCATGAGTGGCACTGCCCCCCAGAGTCATGAACTGGCTGTCTTGTCTTCTAAAAAAATAAAGGCCTTTTTTGCTGTGGGGACTTAGATCCATAATGGATAGGCATGGCCAGAGGCAGGAGAGAGTCATAATAGCCTATGAAATATTCAAACAATATTTTGGCTTTTGTAGCTGCATTAAAGTTGGTTGAACTTTGTGAAGTTATGGTTTGAGAACTTGACTTTTAAATGTGGAAATGGAATTGAAATTCCTAATTAAGTTTTTAAACTGACCAAAGCATTTTTAGTTCAGTTTGGTAATCTAATGTCAATAATGCAAAGATTCATATAATATTTAGTTTAGAAAAAGGCTAGTGATTTGAAGAAAATTAGTTCATGGTCTAGCTAATGCTGAAATTGACTTTTTATCAAGTTTTTATAACTCTATGGACAGTGAAATGGCAAAAATCATGAAATTATTTTTTTCCTTGGAGTTATACTGAAGCAATACATGTTTTCCCTAGCCATGGTGGAAGTATCTCTGAAGGACTAATGGGTATCTTACCCAATACGATCTGCTGTCCCTTGTGAGTTAATACTTCAGAAGTGCAATAAGTTTTTTGGAGGACAGATATGATCTGCAGATAGATGTGCTCTCTTGGTTGCATATACTCTGAAGAGCAATTATATCGATGGTAATTCCTAGGAAGAACCCATGGCAGCCTTAATTAAGAGAGTAAGAGCCTTTCTACAGTGACTGATGGTCTTTATGATTTTTGATTTTCATTCCTACAGGCTGGAATTTCAGTGATTGACAGTAGAGAAGCACGATGTTTATTACTGTATGCAAGCGCTTCTTCCTTTCTAAAACAGAGAATTATTCTACTGCATAAAATATAGATGTTTCCATATTTTTTTTTACTAAAGTCTCCTTACAATATTAACTGTATAATAAGCAGATTACATGCAGTTTTCTGGAGACAAATGCATGTATTTAATAGAGCTTTTTAATAAAAAAAATCACTGTTGAACTTGTACAAAATATGGCAAACAAGTTTCTAAAATTTAAGATTTGACGGCTTTTCCTCAAAGAAAAGTCTGTATATTAAAGTGGAGTTAGGAAGTGAGTGCAGAAGTGTAGTTTTATTCAGTAGAAGTCTCTGTTTGAAAGAACTGCTATGTTCCGAAATTATTTTTTGCTGGAAAGGAGTTTGCCAAGAATCAAAAATTTATATTGGATGATTTTCACCTTGGGGACCATTGAGGGAAGGTGTATATAAATTGCCCAGAAATATAACTTATATCATATTGCAGTTTGACAGCTGTAACACTCAGGTAGAGTTCATAATTAGACATCTAAAAGATCCTTGCATCTGAGTTGGTCACATAGTCTTCACCATCTCTTGTGAAAAAGTAGTACTTTTGTAGTTTTATTCGAGATGACACCCAATGGTTTGTTGTTCTAGCTGCCCCCTAGACTGGACAGTTCAGCTTGCTTCCAGCCTGGAAGATGGGCTGGCAGTGGTGTGTGTGAGACCTGCCCACCAGCCCATGACCATCGTGGTACAAGGGTTCACAAGTCACCTAATATATCTGGTGCTTGCTTGTGAGTACCAGCACGGACAGCTGAAAGTCCTCCGGTGTTTGAACTGGTGGAAAGGGCCTTTCCCAAATTTTTCCACTAAAAACACACAGGCTGTGTGGTGATGTGGCTACTTGAAAACAAAATCCAGACGCTGAAATTGTGTGGAGATTGAGGCTTTGTTATTTTGATTTTCTAAATATTTTGAGAAGCAGTTAAAGGTTGCTTCTATCAATCACTGTTTAGGTCTCTTCCATCATGAAAAAGTGCATTTTATATTTTCTTGCAGGAGAAAAATGTTTAGGTTACCAACCAAAACAGATAATGAATCTGAGCTGCCAACTGACTTTGACTTGTTCATGAAGGACTTCCGGTGCACTGGGGGACTTTGAGTTTTGAAGGAAACAGCAAGTGACACATCTCTAGCACCTCATTGCTACTTCTTTTGGAGAGCTGGGGCTGATTTCAGGTTATAGGTGTACTTTTCATCCAGGGACACACGGTAGTTCTGAGAAATAAGGTGACAAGTAAAACACTAATTTAAATTAATAGGTGCATGATGTTCAGTGTGAGGGGACACAGTGCTGACTGAAATAAAATACTCCTCTTAGATCTAAGTAAGGTAATCTCAGTTTGTGTTCTGGTCTTGCACTGTCTAAAGATGTAGCGTAGCACAAACAAGGATATCTGTCAAACTAGATGCAACACATGGACTAAAATTCAAAAGCTTCAAAGATAAAAATAAAGATAGAATTCAAAGCTTCAAAAGTCAAGTTGCTCTTTAGGATTTTTTTTCAGTGGTGGCATACATTACAAAGCAGAATTCCTAGAGTTCATTCTCAGATAGTTTAGTTCTCTAATGGGTAAAGGGGGAAAATGGGTGAGGGAGATCTTTTGACAGATCTCAAAAGAGAAGTTGCTTTTCCTTCCATTTATGCATATTATGTCAATTAGGAATTTATTTCTATAATTTCAAGAGCCTTTAGGACTGTACAAGTAGAGACCAAAAAGCATGAGACACTACAGCAAACGAATGAATAAGTGATATTTGTTTAACTTCATATTGAGGTTTTCTGCAGATTTGATTTCAGTAAGTTGGAAACGTGTACTTTGATTTTTCACTGCCTACTTTTATCATGAATTCCTGCAACCAGTGGTAAGGTGTGATAGCAGTTAGCCCCGCTGTGGTCATGGGATACTGAAAATTTTCAGTGTTGGTGTTGGTGCTGCTGGGAGCATACTTTTAATGCGTGCCTTAGGCAGGTGCTGGTCATCTTATTCTTGTACAGCACTGACCACATGCTTAAGATTGTATGGAAAAGCTTGTTGTGGATGTCTGCGTGATCAATAGCTAAACATCTCTAAAGACAATGGAATAGTAGCTGAGGCCTACAAAAAGCACAGAGCAGGGATTGTTAGTTGGAAGATCTTGGTAGATACAGAGGGTTTGGTAGAATTTCTTGGTGTATGACAGGTTATATACAACAGTTGTGGTTTAATTTATAGTGAAAGGCATTGTTTTCATGACAATGTAATACGGAATGATAAAACTGAGCATAAGCACCTCAAGACTAATCAGAGGTTTTTAAGTGTACTTTTAGAAATGCTAGAGGGAGAACACATACTCTTCTGAACATGTGTGGTTCTTTTCTGAAAAAATGAGAAAAACCATTTCTGTGTCTCTTGTTTGAAACAGCTAATCACATTAATTGACAGAGGCTGTCTTTGTTAGAATGTGTTGTGCTTAAGGTACTGGTTTTGAATAATATAGTGTTGTTGGATCTTTTGGGTCCTCCTAGAGACCAAGGAGACCTATGGATATTTTTTACTATTTTAGTGCTCTCTTAAGGCTTTTGTTGGGAATAATCCCATTATTTTGAACACTCTTGAAACACACAGGTTGCCAAGGCTATCAGTGAGAATTAAGATTGTAGTTACTCTTTCTAATAATGAAAACTTGAAAGATGAGATAGATACAAGTTTCACCAAGTCTTCATGTATTGTTTTGTCTTGGTCTTTCTGGGTCATGTTCACTTATTTGGGTTACTATCTTAATAATGATTACACATAACTTATGTTGAGCATGTCAGCAATAAGTGGTACCTTTCAGAGGCCAAATTTAATAGAAGTGCCCATAGGCAATGGTGGAAGTGCATATGGGAACTTTGTAAACAAGTAAATATGATAAAACCAATGTTCCTTAGCAGAGATGTTCAAAGCTGGGAAACTTCTCTTTGTCAGCCATAGTATTTCAGCCTTCCGTTGAACCATGTCATGATATTGCCTGTATTCAAATTTGTTCCTGTAGTATTTTCAAATGATAGGAGGAAGGAGGTGTGAAATGTAAGTGAGGGATATTTTAATTTCTGAAAATCATTTGACTTTGGCTTGATCGAGGAGCTCTCTAATTATTGTTACATATTATTTATTGATATCCATGTAAATCTGTAAGAAGAGTCATTGAAAAAATGCCAAGAGGCACAAAAAATAAATAAATGTAGTAAATACCCTCTCTTTTTTTATAGAAGATGGCCTGTGTAAGCTGCAATGTAATTTACTGTGTCTCTATATGTTTAATAAGTTCAACTCACATTGTACGACCACTATATGCAAATATGATTGATAATGCTTTAAAAAATGCGATATCATAGTCCACCTACTCTGCCAGTGCTGTCTTGTTATTTTAACTATCTTCTGGGTGTTTCTTTTTCAAATACTGAAAGCTAAAGAACTCAAATAACATAAATGGTTTAGATTTCCTATCACCTTTTAGCCTTGTGAAATGGAAGAACCTTGAGATGTGTGGTACATCTTTTTGCTGACTAATGAATTGTATAATTTTTCAAGATAATGAGAAACATTCAGTAGTATATGATTTTCTAGAGAAGGTAAACATCAATTAACTGTAATTCACAATGTGTTTAAAACAATTATTCTTTATCATTAAAGTTAATAATATGCACATCAACCCTTGGTGTAGTCAAAATCGATACTGCAGTTTGGGAGATGTGGTCCCTGGACAGCTTTGTCTAAGTATTGATTTCATTGTCATTTGTATAAGGTATTAAACAAATTATGCTTCCCTAATATCATTAATGTAGCCTCACTAATGTAGCTACTGTAGCTACTTGGTTTATGGTTTCTAATAATGCATGAAAAAATAATACAGAGTTATTGAAGTCATTGAGAAACACAATTGCCTAGTATGCTAGATTTAATTGTGGAAGACCAATGACAACATTCAATATATATTTTGAACAGTTTACTGGTCAAAGAAAGTCTGCATAGAAGAGCAAGCCATGAGGTATTACACAACTCAATTGTTCATTTACATCAGGCAAAGTTCCCCTGGGTCTAGGAAGAAGCAATTTGTTGTTCAGCTTACTATTTACATGAAAATAATGTGTACAACTTGTACACATTGCCAAAGGCAAAGGTTACTCCCTTCAGTTACTGGCAAAAATAATAATATAAAAGCAGGATAGCATGTCTTTGTTTAGGACAGCATTTATAGCAGTTGTCTTCCTCACATAATCTGAAAAAATAATTAAATAATTTAGTCCACAATATTATTTCTTCTTTTTATTGCCTCTTTATTGAAAGAGGTCTTACCACCATGCCCCTCATGTTTTCATTAGTGTTTTTTTATCATAGCTGTTCCCTAGGTCTACCTCGCTACCCCTCGTTAACCTTCTAGGAAATTTCAGGATTGTCCTGAAATGCTGAAAGATACCAATACATCCTTTTGCTTTCTCCCACTTTGGAGCTCTCCTTTTTCAGAGAGCCAAGCTCTTCTTAAGCATCAGATCCATGTGTCTACTTTTCTTCTTATCCTTCTGCCCTAGTTTAGGCCAAGGAAGTGTGAGGGCAGAGCCTGGAGCCATGTGGGCCTGTCTAGGCTGTTATTCTATGCACTCAACTCATCGCTGGTGTGCAAGAGTCAGGGAGTCACACTTCCAAGATGAAGAGGTCATGGCTTTCTGGAGGAAAACGGGGGCAGTGCAGAGGTTCAGCAGACATTTTCTCCCTTTCTGGGGAAGGGAGTGGAGTGGTAGGTTGGTGCTGGTCTTGACTGGAGGATTTGTCTTATGTTGTGGTTTTTTTTTCATTGTCTTGGTCTTGGGGAGAAAAAGTGCTGGTGTGGAAAATTTTGTGTCCGTTATCTTTCATTGTCTCAGGCTTGTGGAAAAAAACATGGTGGAGGGAGTGGTGGGGTGGCACCATCTGTGGAGGCAGTGTGTCAGAGTCAGCGAGCATTTTGCATGTAATCACTCTTTTACACACTGTTATTCTTTGCTTTCTTATCTCATTGCCATTTCCAGTAAGTTACCTCAACCCATAATTTCTGCCTTTAGTTTCTCTCACCTGAAAGAGGGGTTAGGGGAAGAGGGGAGCAGCTTAACTTCCTGATGGGCTTAAACCACAACACCTTTCCAAAACCAAACCTTAAAAGGGTTACTGTCAGTTTCATGCTCTACCCCTAAACTTTCAGTTGTGATCATTTTTCTTGCACTTTCCTTGGTAGCTAAGCACTGCTTGCCTGTAGTCTTTTACTGTAAGCTGCCTATTTCATATTTAAGAACTCCCCCACACACACTAACACACACACACTTGCTTTGCCCATTACTTTTCTTTAAAAGAAAGAAAAATAGACCTCCATATTCATTTCCAGTATCCTGCTTAAATTATCTACATAATGCATTTTTAAAGCAGCAACTTCATACTTTCTCCCTTGGTGGCTTTCATGCTGAGGAACTTTTTTGTAAATATATCCCAAACTAATTTTTTGTGCTTTAATGTATAACAAAATATCAACTACATTTGCCTTTCTGCTTTGCTGAGACTACAGCCCATCATTCCAGCCCATACCATCTCACTCTTTAATTTTATTTGCCCACTTTGTCTTGTGTTAGTCTTTTGTATGAGGCTGTCTTTAAGATTCTTTGATTTTGGGGAGAGGATTTGTATAGCATGAAACATAATACAACATAATAGTCTTTGGATAATTTTCGTAGGTGCTATGTTGCTACAAATAATACAGAATAATACATTTCCTTCATATCAAAACACTCATTATGTTATCTTTAAAGTCAATGGAGAATTGGTACCATTGAAGTAAAGTTCTCTTAGCTGTCTCACAAGGGTGCTTGGCAACTTTTAGGAACATGCTGTGTTTCATCAGAAGAGTCTCTATGGTGATTTTTCCCCCTCCCTCCCTTTTTTTTTTTTAAGGCAAAAGAATTGTTGTTTTAGCAAAGAATGTTAATAGATTATGGAGATGAGTTGTGTGTTATGAATATCTTGAATATAGTGCAGACCGTTACAGTGAAGCTCACAAAATGAGAAACAACCCCCCCAAACTTGTTTTTATTTGAAGCTTGCTCATCATGTGTTTTCTTAGTTCATAAAATTTGTTCCAAATTTTCTCTTACAGGTAAAAGTGACCCATTTTGTGTAGTTGAATTGAACAATGACAGACTGCTGACACATACTGTCTACAGGAACCTCAATCCAGAATGGAACAAAATCTTCACATTGTAGGTGTTTGGATTTAGGAGGGGAGAATGGATGGGCAGTGGGTTTTGGGTAGTTTTTTGGAGGTGAGGGTGTTGGAGAGGGAACAAAAACACTTACTGGTAGTTCTAAAGAAGAATAGTGACGACATACTGATATTTCTTAACTGAACATCCAAATATATTTTGAGGATTGAAAATATGAAATAAAAAAAAATGAGAAGTGGTATTATTTTTAAAATAAAAATGCCATGTCTATTTCTTGGAAACCAGGTATTAATAATGCTATGCACCCCTGACTCCTGTTAAATTCAGCAAATTTCAAGGGCCAAATCCAGTGTGATCGTTTTGCCCCTGAAGTTTTGAGTGGGGGGAAAAAGATACTGTGAATATGACCTTCATTAAAATGTGGTTGTTAACTGTAAAAAACATTAGATAACTACATAAAGTTAGAAATTCTACATGCATTTATATTTCTCTGAATTATGGTGAAATACTTTCCACTTGTTTCCGTTTACCAGCTGCACTTCTCACAATATCATCTAGTATTATACTAGTACAATCTAGCTGTTGGGTAAAATTCAGTCTAAAACAATTTATTGGGAAGTGATGTGATTGGTTCTTTTATTCTTGTCTGATTTTGAAGACAGTTAAAGGCTTTGACAAAATAGATAAAAGGTCTTACACAGACAAAATGTCCTTGTTTGCCTTGATCAATTGCCTTTTTTTTCTCCCTTCTCTCTATCTGACTGTAATGTGACACCAATGAGTAGAAAGAAACTGATCATTGCAGGTCTCATTGCTGCTGAAATCAGTAACAATCCTCTGCAAAAACAGCAGAGGCTTTAGTTTTGTGTACACTTACCTCATTTTATCGTACATGAAAATACTATATTTTGTCTTTAATCTCAAAACTCAGTGTGATTTTAGTTTTTGTTTTCCCCTCTAGATTTGTCATTCATATATATTCATCTGCAGGTTTTCTTGACCTGCAATGTGGTCTCAGAAATTAATTCAGAACAAAAGAAAAATAAATTTCACAGTAGTTGTACTTTTCAACAGCTTATCATAGTAGTTCTCATTTCTATATCTGCAAAACCATGCTGAATTTTAATTATTTACCAATAGAGCAAATAACTAATCATCCTCTACTTCTCGACAGTGTTCTCTGTATAAGGAATTGCCTGGATTTCTAGAGGACAAAAGACTAATCAGAAATCAAATATAAAACCTCTAAAGGCTTTCAAGGCCTTCCTTCTACGTACATCGGCATTTATCCTCAGATTTCTTAATTTATTTTTGGGCTAGCAATCCTCCTCTGGTGGATTGTATTTTACTGAAGTTGAACTGCTTTGCTTGAATTTGTATTTCCTGGATCAGCCATTCAATCAAACATGAGTTCTCTCAAATTAGGTTTTTATTAAAATAAAGAATATAATTTTTTAACCCAAAATGTCACAATGTACAGTGACATTTCCTGTGCATGGCAATGGAGTGTTTAATAGCTTGAAGTGTTTTTTTCCTTCAGATGTACCTGAGTTGCATTGTTCCATATTGTTTATTCTTTACTTGGTGTAATTTGTTGTATATTTGTAATTAAACAAGGGTTTCAGAAACAAAGAAAGTGCAAGGATATGCTCTTGTAGCTTGTAATTATTTCCATTTACAAACCTACAGGTTTCATTGTATTTGCAGTAAGAATTACTACAAGGGTAGCAGTGTTTAAGAGTAACTTTTAAAAGCTCTCTGTCTTCCTGGTGGCTGTAAATCCCCAGTGCTGCTCCTTGCAGGTCATGCAGTGCAAACCTCAGGTAGGAGATTTAAAGCAACATCCTTCAGAAAACTTCTGCTGGAAAAGCCTTGCAGAGAGAGAAAGAGTGATAACTGCATCCCTTAGAAAGCATTATGGTTATATGCAGAGATGTCTCATTTACTTAAGCTCAGTTCTCTTCCATGGCTTGAAAAAATAGAAGGATATCTGTGCTAACCTTTTACAGTTTTGTCCTTGGTACCTGCTGGTGTAAGTGACTTCTTTCTTCTGTGTGTACTTCTCTCTTTGTAGCAATATAAAGGACATCCACTCAGTGCTTGAAGTGACAGTTTACGACGAAGACCGCGATCGGAGTGCTGACTTTCTAGGCAAAGTTGCTATACCATTGCTGTCTGTAAGCTTCATTCACCTGACATACTGCTCTGAATTTTTCCTGCTGAAGGGGGGAAAGAGAAAAAAAAAAGAAAAAAAATTTAGAGCTCTGAGTCTGTCATTTCTCAACCAAGGTCTGTAATAAGAACACTAAAATTTTAACATACTCTATTCACGGCCATGTTGAATCCCATGATAGTTAATTTTTCCTGACAGACTCGGTCCTGGTAATGAACAGGTACTTGTCAGACTTGCCACAGTTGTTTTGGGTTCTCTGTCAGTTTCAGCAGCTGGGGGTCAGGGGTCACCGGGGGGTGTATTCAGCGGAGACCGCAAGACAGACGGCTGTCATGTCCTTTTCCTGCAGATTCAAAATGGTGAACAGAAAGCCTACGTCTTGAAAAACAAGCAGCTGACAGGGCCAACAAAGGGGGTCATCTATCTTGAAATAGATGTGATTTTTAATGCTGTAAGTCTTAACTTTGGGTTTTTTTGTACTGCTAAAGAGTTCAGTTTCATGAAAGCTTTTGTTCCTGATTTGTAGAGAATTTCTGTCATTCCTCATTTTCTCTAAGCCTTGATGTATACTACAGAATACTCTTCTGCCACTGCTTGACACACCCACTCTTTTTGTTGCTGCTGCTGCTGCTATTGCTGCTAATGTACAGAGCAGCAACTCTTGTCTCTGTGTATGCTTATGTGTCCCAAGCTTCGCAGCCATGACTTTGAAACCTAGTAAATTTTGCAAATTGAAGCCTGTGTTATTAGTGAGGAGCAAGTAAACTGGAAATACTGACATGCATTTTAATGCATAGGTGAAAGCCAGCATTCGAACCTTAATGCCCAAAGAACAGAAGTACATTGAAGAGGAAGACAGACTGTCTAAACAGGTAAAGAGTAAGGAAACACTAATCTGTTCTAAAATCCTTAATATCAAACGTGCACATTCAAATATCTGGTGTCATACTGCTGAGAGTAAAGAATAACATTTTAGTTACATGTTTACGAAAGAATATGATAGGTTGAGAAGTCAGAAACAAAATACATGGGTTTAATGTGTCTCCTCTATAAATTGCTGCCTAATTTCCATGAAATACATGAATAAGAACACAGTTGAAACCATCAGGTTTCACACATATCGGATTATTGCACAGGTGCATGTAAGATAAGTCTTGCATAAATTTTTGCTGTTAACTTTTACCCAGAAGTTCTCCATTTGTTGCAGGGTAAAGAGTCAGCATTCTTTTAGCCAAATTTCAAAGAAGTTACTTGAGTAAGATTTGAATCAAAGGTGAAAGTAGACTAAAACTCTTTGGAATCCCAGGAGTAAGAAATGTCTCAACTCTTTCTTTTTTCTCTGCATCTTTTTGCTATGCACAACTTTAATGCTTTGGGAAAAAATATTTAAACATGCATATTTTTCTGCACTTTAACTACTTTTGACTCAGTTTTTTATGTTCCACAAATGTTGTATCTTAAATGGAGAGAAATGGTTGGACTATGGGAACAAAACTTTTGCTGTTTTCAGTGAAAAGTCTAAGGTGTCAGAATTGTTTTCTTTGTTTCTGAAAGCTTGTAGACTTAAGCATGGTGTAAATCATCTGCTGGATGAATTTTAAATCAGTTTATGATATAGGGTTCATTAAAAAAAATTTCAAGAGGCAAAATATTTCTTTATTTGCAATTTTGAGTAATGCAGATCTAAAGCTGCATTTTGCACTATTATTCCAGCAAAGAAGCGACAAAGCCTTTTACTCAAGGTTCATTCTTCTTTCCGCTTTCATAAATGAAAATGGCATTGTGACTTTTGCAGACAGCAGGAAAGTCACCATTTTCTATGTGACTCAGTACACAAATCATTCACTGGCTTATTAATTTTTGTGGTGAAGTATGTTGCCATTTTAGAAGATTTAAGTACATTTTCCTGAATCAAAACCTGAAGTTGTTGCGTCTTACATATGTAATGTAATTAGTACACTACATTACATAATTACATTAAATGACATGTAATTTGAAAGTATGAAGATTACTTTGGTAGAAACTTAAAACAATGCTTTTAAAATACATCACAGCAGACAAATTTGTTAAAAATGTTAAATAGTGCAGATATCTTAATTATATTAGAACAGTAGTGTTGCATGATTTCAGGTTAGTGTCCTGCGGCATCTTTTTAAAAAGGCCAACATTTGTTCAGAAAAGTTTAATGAAACAGAAATCTAATTAACAAAATAATTTGTGAAATTTTGCAAGTGGCTTTTTAATGTTGAACAATTTTTGTACCATCTAGAATTAAATTCAACAAGTACCAATTGACACAGCAAATTCTCTCTCTTCCAAGTATCAGATTTTAAACTAACTTGCTTAATTTGTGAGATAGTTAGCTTAATATTTTCTCAACCTTCATCCAAATTAAGAATGACAGTATTGTTAGCATGAGCCTCTCCTGAAACTTTCTGGGGTTTGGAAATATTTTCAGTTTTTCGTCTTTTTAACAGCTACTGCTAAGGAACTTCATCCGGATGAAGCATTGTATCATGGCGCTTGTTGCTGCTGTCTGCTATATTAGCAGTTGTTTTGACTGGGATTCTCCACCAAGAAGTCTGGCTGCTTTTTTGGTATGAGCTTCTTTATACTATTTTTAATCATCCCAGTGTTTTTATGTTCTAAACTGAGAGACAGTACTCTGTAGATTGGTGGTTTCTTTTTTATTTATTTAAAGTTGACATTATGATGATACCATAAGTCATGTTTATTAAGATTTTTTAAAAGTAATTAAGTTTAAAATATCACACAAACAAGATAGAGTGTTTTTAAAAAAATTATAATTGTATATTTATAGTAAAAATGTGATTGATTATATAAGTTACAAGCAGGTGATCCAAATCAAAATAGAGTCAGTGAACAATGGATAATATATTTTAAGCTTCTCACAAATTACTTCCATTAAATTTTGTTCGGTCCCTTGCATATTGAATAATGACCCTTAAAGTATTTTTGATTACTAATTATTCAGAGATAGTGTTCCTAGACAAAAAAAAATCCACCAAAATAAAACAAACCCAACTTTAATACCATAACTGCAAACAAACTAGTACCACTTAGGCAGCAAGCACTGTTCATAGTCTTTAGTGAATGGTTTAAAGTGAATTTGTTTTTAGCTATTTAAACAAAATGGCTGTTTCTTCAGGAACATTATCTTCATTGGTATTAACCTTTCTTTTTCTGTTAAATTTTTAATATTCCAAGCACAATTGTAGATTGTGTTGTGTTACCCAGATAAATAGTTCTTTATTTTTAAAATCATAAGAGCTACAATTATTTTTTCATTAGAGAGTAGAAATGTATGTATGGACATATTTTCTGGAATTTCTAAGTTTATTAAATTGGTTGACATACTGAGATTATGAGACTCTCCACCACGATTATGAACAGGGAAGGGTTTTGCTATAACACTGAATAATTATAGACATCATCTGGTGACAGTACTTTTCACTTGGGTGCCTGAAGGCCATGTGCCTCGAATTTGAAGAACTCAAACCAGGCATTGGATCTGGCTGTGCAGTAAAATGGGGTAGTTGGGTGTGTCACTAAGTCATGCTGTTTTGCAGACAGTTTCTTGTGTTTTGTACTGTGATGCCTGTTAACCCCCTTGTGCCTATCAAGGACAGCAGCACACTGTCGGTCCTTGGTTGCCATGTTTGTCAGGAGTACAGGAGACACATGTGCTATTCAAAGAGCCAGGGTGTTGTACTTTTACTGATATCTGTAATAATGGCACTATGTCCAAAGATTAAATATGCTTGCTCCTGTTTGCTGTAGAAAGGCGATCTATCATTTAAAAGTTATCAACACCTCGTAGGAAAATGCAGGTTTCAACATAAAACTCCTATGTTTGTGTTGCTATTACTGCTTCACTTTGTAAATATTCATCACTCTAAGTCAGATTTTAATATGAGTATAGAGCACACAGCTGTTGCCGTTGGAAGAAGGGAAAATGGAAAGACATCCTTTTCTTTGGGCGAATTTTTTTTTTTTTCCCATGTTACACTACTGTGGCCCTGGAAAAAGTCATGTTACTGTTAAACTGTAATTGTTTCTGGTCATAGAAAAAAATCAGTGTCATAATGAGAAGGAGGAGGAGTAGTAGTATGTAAAACAGAATTTGAGTAGGGTGGTCAATAATCAGTACATATTATTATAGTTACAGTGTATTGCAGTAGAAGCATGTTCCTGATTATATTTTTATAGATATATTCATATTTTTCATACCTATCTATATAGACATCAACAATCTGAATTTCTTGGTTTTCTTATGGTATTTGTTTTGCTATGTAGGTGTCGCAGTAGATTTTTATGCTTACATCAGTGCTATATATATATATATATATATAGCTATAGCTATATTCTTGTTCTGAATCCAAAATGCATCCTGTGCTTTTTGACCTGATGTTATTCTCTCCAAGGATTAAATCATTCCTCTGTCAGGCAAAAGAAGTTTTTGCTGGTCAAGTCAAATATATGTGAATTATTTTCATGATTATAAGCTTTGGGTTTAGATGGTTTCTGGACTTTCATAGGCTGTTGAAATCTCAAGAGTGATCCACTTGCCTGTGTTATGGGAAATTTTACTTGCACTAAGGTTACATTTGAATTTAATAGAGTGTATAAAATAAATGTACATATATGTTTCATTTTCCCTTCACTATTATACAAATTATATCTCCTCTTGAAGTTGTCTTCTGGAGGCTAGAAAATGTCACAGTGAAATGTCAGTTCCAGAAAGGAGATGAGAAGCAGTCTGTTCTGGAGGTTTTCAGTTCTTAAGGCAGACAAATAAAAAACATATGAGACGTAAAATTTTAATCTACCCATTACTTCTGTCCTGTTGGATTTGAAAATATACTCTTGAGGGTGCATCCTGATACAGATTTACAGACATTTCATGTAAGTTGCATATGTAAGGGTTGGGTTTTTTTAATCTACCAATGCCCCACATCCTAGGCATTACAATTATGGATGCTTTTTTACCGTGTGTCTTTTCTTTCTGATGTGGATGTGCAGGACCACAGGTGAAGAAGTTCTGTCAAAATAGCTCAGTTTTCAAAAATATAATTACTAAGATAGATCAGGAAAGGAGAACTACTCTTGGAAACCTTGATTAATATGTTAACTGTAGTAAGTTACAGTTACCTGCTTTATATGCCTTGTGCACTCTTCACTGCAGTTCTTTTTAAAGTCATTCTCCTTGGAGAGTCACACTGTTAGTCACCAAGGCTGTTTTTGAAAGGGCATGCTGATTATTTATACTCCAGAGCTTAGCTGTCTCAAAGTTTTACATTATTTGGGACGTTTTAGGTACGGAAATGCTGTGTTGAAGTTTTGGGATGTATCTTTCTAAAATCTGTCTGAAGGCATCAGCTTAATGACCAGTGTTGCCTGTGCTGTTCATAGAGAAACTTCACATTCAGTTTTCAATGTTCTAGGTTATGCATTTCCTCAACTAAACAATATTTTACCTGTTTCTATTAAACTTTATAAGCTCATCACCTTCACTAGGGATTTTTTCTGAATAACTAAGAGCTTTCACTCAATTTCTTTTTTCTATGCATTGTTGCATAGAAATTGCATACTATGAATTGGTAAGTCACAGCAGAAGGAAAATCCTTCCATTCATCAATCCATCCATCCATCCATCCATCCATCCATCCATCCATCCAATCCATCCATCCATCCATCCATCCATCCATCCATCCATCCATCCATCCATCCATCCATCCATCCATCATCCATCATATCTATCTCTTTTCATGCTGATATAACTGTGATATATTAATAGCTGTTATTTTTCATATACTTAGAGATATTACTTAGATACTTAGAGATATTAATATCATGGACCATAGGCTCTTGAACCATAGGTTGATCAGCTAGCATACAACTTTGTCTTAGACCAATTAGAAAATTCTATATTCTCTCCTGCTTTTTTGTATTTATATCCTGTTAAAAAAGAGGCAACAAATATTAAGTTAGTATTTCAGTTGCAGAACAGCTTTATTATATCACATCTAGAGGCTGATCAAGTATGTGTTAAGTACTTATGTTTATGTTTCTTAAGACCTAAATACAGTGGGAAAAAACAGAATATGTAAAGAGCATTTGCCATAAAATAAAAATTTTTTCTCTGTTTAAAACAGACCTTTGCAGTATTTAGCAGTTAACTGGTTTTTATTATTTAGTAATTAATATGGTACGTTTTAGGAGGAAGAATTTTAGTAAAGTATGCAAAAGCGGATGTTTTTTCTAAAGATTAATCCACAGTGGACAGTGAAATGTCTGCTAAATTTGGCCTAATTTCCATCAGCTTCTTGACTGGACATTTGTGTTCTTATAGATGCAGTGGGCGCAACATGAGGTGTGTATTCTTTTTTTCCAATACTAGCATTTCACACTGTAATGAGACGAAAAATAATTGGACAATGGGGCTATCAGTAAAAGGACACACTTCAGTGTGAGTCAGTGAATTATTTTATGGGACAAACATTAATCTTGAAATGTGATTGTAGATAGTTTGTACTACCATCTGTCCATTTGGAAATTTTTTAACCATTTCAATCATTATACAGTAAGTACTGCTGTGTTTAACATTAACATTTGATACACATTTAATTTCTGTACTGCTCTGTGGTCCTTAGGGAGCTTTGCTCTAGTGCTACATGAGAGAGACAAAGTATTGATCAGTTAACATTTCAGCTATGTATGTTGCAAAATTAATGAAAATGCCAGACAAAAATGTCAGAGTGCACAAAAAGGTAAAATTTAAATTTGGTAGTTTAATGAAAAGTTTAAGATGTGCATTATTAAAAATATCCCCTTGCCTTTAAAGTACTTTTTATAACTGAGTAACAGAAGAGAACCACATATTTTACTTAGAGGAACACTAAACATGAAATATGAAGGCATATATAATCTTCAAAGTGTTTGGTATCCCAAAATGGCCTTGGTAAGGTACTTAATTGCCTACTTCAACATTTAACTGTTACCCATAAAATAAACTTTATTTTGCTTGTCACTTGGAAACAGAGTGTCATCACCTGATGAACAGACATGTTAGCCTCAAATTAAAGCTTCTTATGAACACATTCTCCTATTCCTGTTCTTATTCCTTTCATTAATTCTATATGTGTACATGCATACACAAAGAAGATACTTTTCTTTCTTTCTCAGCCTCTCAAATATTGATAAAATGACTCTTCCTGCATCCAAGTCATTTGTCAGGTCTAACTCACCTTCACTTTGTCTTCTAACATTACTGAATTCATGTGTGAAAATGACATAATAGTGTCCCTAGCTTTTGATTAAGTGTTAGTTCTCTTGCACATACACCATCTAGTTCTGGAGGTGTCACATTAATTAATTGAAAGGGAAACAGGATTTAAAAGAACTGGTTCCTAGAAGCAAAGCAATTTTGTCAATTTACTGAGCTTTTCCCTAATAAAAAGGGAAACAATCACTACTGTGTATTTTGGAAGTAATATTCACTCAAAGATGAAAGACTAAGATTATGTTTCTGGAGAGACTTAATATGTTACCATCAGGGGTTGGAATGCATTTATCGTAATTATTAAATATTTTCCTTATTTTTTCACACTGTAGTTGTAAGAGAATGAGAATTTTCACATATATTTAAAAAAAAATGGTAGATGTTCCATTGTAGATGCCATTATTGAGGATACAACCTTCAAGCAGGTTTTTTTTTTTGCTAAACCTGGGTGAAATGTATCATCAAATCTTTGCCACCTCTTGTCTAGTATTTGAAGTTTGAATAAGTGCTGGTAAGGCAGTTGCAAAAGCTTTTTTTATCTCCCCCAAAAAGCCTTTCCAAAAATTGTTGTTGCTGTCAAAAGTGCCTGTTCTCAAAAGAGAGATTTGCAGAGGTAAAGTGACATGGCAAGGCCAGGAACAAGATTAATTTCTGATTCGTGTTATACACATGTGTTCAGCTTTTTGTCATCTGTTTCCTCACCAGCAGGTTAGAAAAAGAAGTGGACCAGTCTGCTGTGGTGTTTGGTATTTTGTTTTTTTTCCTAAAGTAAACCAGACAAAAAGGAAAAGTGGTCTAAGTTCTGTTTTCTCTTTCCTGATTTTCTATATATCAGCAGAACTAATGTTGGACCTCTTCAAAATAACAGTGGAATTTGAGCTTTTTATGACACTTAGCTATACTTTCTTCCAGGTTTTAGAAGGTGGCATAGGAAAGAAAGAAAAAAGCAGAACATATATATAGGATGAAAGAAATCAGTTAGCTATTAATACTGAAAGAACATACCAGCACCAGCTAGGATTAAAAATACACCTCTTAACTATAGCAAATGAGGAATGACACTGGTATGGAAAAATTGGTGTCATAGTCCACATCTTTTGTTTCCCAGATTGTGTGTTTGCAAATCTGATACAAAGAAAGACTGGGGAATATTTAAATATGTAAAAGCCTCTTTTATTATTTTATTTGTTTATAAAAAGTCACTTTCATTTTTCTTTACATAGTGAATGCATACTTGCTAAACCAGTTTAACAGTGAGATTTATTGTCCAAGCACAGACCTGTGCCATTTTCAGTAATGCAGAGCATCCGGTGTTCTGTCCAGTTGCTCTCCCAGAAGAGTGCCTGTCTTAGGTTCTCTGTCATTCCTGCCATCACCATCCAGGTGACTGGAGTGCCCACCCAAGGGTGTCTAAGTGGCACTAGCTCTACCTTTAAGCACTTTAATTGCTCCCTTAGGTGTTTATTTTACCTGCATATATATTTTAGTACCTAACAAGATACTGTTGAGTTTCTTCATAAGCTTAAGGCGTTAAATCTCAAAAACGTCTATGCTGTGTGGGGAATTACTTTCCTTATTTTGTGATTTATCAAACAGGACTAGACAGCAACATAAAGCATTGTTATCCCAAGTCTTAGATTTTTCCTTCAATATTATACCATTTTCCCCATGTATTTTCCTTAGAAAGCTGACAGTATTCTGAAAGTATGTAACTAACAAATCTTTTCAAATGCTATTACATGAATGCTTGATACACCAAAAAGTTTGATGGACAAAAATGGGGTTGATGAAGAATTGTGGAAGTTGGCAAAGACTTATTCTCCTGTATTTAGGATTACCTAAAAAATTCTAAACCCAAACTTAGATTTCCCGTTAAGGCAGTGGTGTGACTAAAAATCTGGGCAGCCAGTCTGTGTGAGTTGCAGTCTTACTCTGCATTATGTTTCTGATAACCCAAGGTATGTACAAGGCAGTCCCCCACTGCCTGGTGTTGCTGGAGGAGTTGCAGAGTGGACCATTTGGCACCCAGAGTGGGCTTGCATTGCATCACCAATTCTTGCTTGCACTCTCCTCTGCAGTGCTTAAAACAGTACTTAATGAAAAACTTTGCACTTGCAGGAGTTCAGACATCATTGATATTGAATTTGGATAATTACTAAGTAGCTTGGGTGTTCTAAAGTAGTTGGTAGTTAGTACCCTATCATCCTCAGGTTCCCTGAAGTGCTATTTCACAGTTATCACAGCAGATCCTGGCCATTTAAACCTCCGTGACTTAGATACTGCACATGACTGAGTTATAAGATATTTTACTTTTTCATCATCTTTTAATGAGTATTATGAGAACTAACACATTATAAAGTCACGTTTCCAAGAGTGTTTTACTTCCTTTTTATTTTAGTAGGAATAGACATTATAAGATTTGTTTTGAACTGAAAGAACTGTAGGACACACTGATTCCACTGGGCCATTCAGTAGTTAAAGTAATGTAATGTAATGGTTTTGCCAAACATTGCAATATAGTAACAAAAGAAGCAGATATGTTTTGGTAAGAAAAGCCAAGTAAGATAAACCAGACAAAGAAGTTATTTTTTCAAATCTTTTGAAAATACAGTGTGCAAAAGGCTAAGAAAGGACCGAAATAAAATTCAGAAATTAAACTACCTGTTTCTTCCTATTGCTCCTTAAGGAATCTTTTGTGTACTTATCCCTGTAGAGTAGTCGTTTCTTTAGTAGGTATGTAGCAGGTAGGTGATGACGTAAGTGTCTCAGGGGAAGAATTAAGAATAAAACCAGTTCTTTTCAGTGTCATGGATTCTACTGGAGTGAAAACACTTTAGACAGTTTTGAAACATTTCAAATATGCATAAGAAATATATTTCTATTGCTTAACTCACAATTTTATCGTTTCAGTTTTGGTAGCTGAATGGGAAATCCCGGCTGTGAACATGAAAAAGCCTTAGAGCATATTTTGTGTCTACTAGCACTGCATATGCTATATGACTAACAGTAATTGCTTTTATTGGTGATGTAAGTAGAGCCTCTAAAGGAAAACAACCCTAAGTAGACATTGCAAAACTTATATGTGAAGTTTTGTCCCTTTTTCCTGAAAAGGGGGTGTCTTCACCCATAGCTTTCTTTATCCTACATTTTTGGCAAAAGAGTGATACTGCGTGCTTCCCATTCCATAAGCATTTGGTTTTGACCTGGAAAGTGTTTGAAAGCTTGTTTCATTCTTAGAAATGCCTGGTGGGTGGTGATACTGTTTGTGGCAATGATGATACCCCACATGTCAGGTGGACTTACAATGCAAGAAGCTTTGTTTCCAGTGGAACTCCACTGAGATTTATGTAGAAATGCCCTGTGAAAGCACTGGTCTTTTGCAATTTTTTTTTTTTTTTTTTTTTTTTTTGTCAGAAGTAGGGAAATTTCCTTATGACAGAGTCCGAAAAAGCCATGGTACCAGAAGTTGTCCTTTTCTTGGGATAATGAGTCTGTATACTAAGCAAATGGTCTTAATGTCAAGGGGACAAATCTCTGTAGTGTGCTGTTGCAGAAAAACACCTAAGAAGTTTACAGAGGGTGGATATTTTAACTTTTCTTCTAAATTATGTATGAGTTATACAGCAGTTTATTAGCATAATTTTTATTGTACAGTTTCAGTCAAGGTTAATGAAGTTTCCACTTGGGCTGTTTTCCATCCCTGAAAAATTAGAGTTAGATGACTTTTTTCTGAAAAATTATGCTTTCCATACTTCTCTATGTGCTTTTTCCCCATCCCTCCCAAGACCGCACCTGAAGATCTTAGTGACACAGATGAATCATGCAGATACTATCCAGACAGAATGTTTTATTAAATTTATCAATTAAAGGCCAAATTTGTGTTTGCAGTTTTGTGAGGAAATGCTCTTGTAGCTTTAACCACATCACTGGTAAAGCCTGCATACTTGAAATGGCCTATCTTGCACGGTAACTTTTTGTACTGGTCATGACAATATAAAGAGGAGCAAAAACTGCTTCAAAGATCATTTCAGTTAAGTGTCAAGGCAAGAAACAATATCGTCAAGTTTTTATATATGTGGAACACTTAACGCTGTGGACATAATGTGAAATTTTTACCAAATGTCATGCTTAAGTGATTTAACTTCTGCAGGAAAGAAGCATTTCAGTTGACCTTGAAGTAAAAAGCCTGTAAATGTCATAACCACTTGTTTGACGAAAGCAGCATTTTTATTTTTAGCTTACTCACTTTTCAAAAGAAAAAAAAAACAAAAAACAGGTGTTTATACATGGAATCTGTTTAATACTTTGCAATAGACAAGGTGACATAATTTAAAAAGTATTGTTTACTTTGGGTTCAGTGGTAGACTGTATTTATTCCAGGGTAAGTATTTACACTTACCAGTAGAAATAACTAATGTTTTGACTCCAATTTTTGCTGAAGAGAAAAAAAATTAGTAGCTGTAAGCCAAATGGCTGCAGCTGATACTGAATAGACATACAAATGTATGTCAGATCTGTGAGTTTTTACCTTTCCATGAATACATGAAAACATCAACAGTAATTACTGTAGTTCTCAAGTTACAATAAACCAATTGCTTTCTAGGGATATAAGTACTCTATGGAGGACCCACTGATTTTCAAAAATAAAAAAACCTGGCATAATTTAGTCTTATTTACTTGGGATTGACCACAGCTCTCACAGCTGTTATTAATGCTGCAGAGTTATCTGTTAAAACTGGTGTTATGTAATTGGAACTTTTGTTATTTCCTTACTTTTCTCCTCAGTTCTTAAGTGCACAGTGTCTTTTTAGATGTTCTTGCTCTGTTTCTTTCTGGTTCTCATTTACAAGGCAGAGAAAAAAAATCTCTTCCTTATCTCAGACCAGGAGGCACAGGTGCATGCATTTATTTTCTAATGTCAAATTCTTCATTTTCCAGGAAAAGTGTGTTTTTAAAATTAAAACCAGATAATTTCGTTGAAAATGGGTAATCAATACTGTAATGGATACAAAGAATGTTTATTAGAGAATGTTTTCATTTAAAAAAGGAAGACTGAGTAATTTTTGGTTGGTATAGAGTAGTCTTTTTGCTCTTTTCTCTTGAAGAATAAAAAATACAAGCAGATAATGCATTCCTTCAACATGAGTTAAATTTTAATATGTGTTTTTTAAATATTTGCTACCATATTAATTATTACTTGCTTAAAGCACCATTAGTAGAGGGATACTGAGTTAATAAACACATCATAGCATTAATATAAAAAACACAGTATACTTTTCCCAAGACAATGATTACCAGCATAAGACCACATTAACAGCACTTAATGTTTATTCCTTAAATGTGCTTGATTTTCATCTTTTGGAAATAGTATCATAATATTGCAGCATGTGAACATAGAAATGCATTGGAGTGATTTACTTTACATGGAGGTAACTAACGCCTTGTTTGAGCTTTGTTTCTGCATTATATCACTCTCTTCATAGCACTGCAGCTTCACATCTGCCAGAACAGGGATTTTAATCCTGAATATTAACCTCCTTTAACACAACTCCAGTGAAACACATTAAAAAGAAGTTATTTCTTCATCACAGTCTATTAGCTGGAACATTTGGAAAATAACTTCAGTGTCTGGCAGGTCTTTATAATGTAGTATTTTCACATTCAAGAATCGCTTTGGCTGTGATTTATGGAGTTTTAACCTTTTAAGACATTTCTGCTTTGCTCCAAGGGTGCTTCAGGTTTTTATTAGCTACTTTGATTTCATCAGTATGAGCAAGATACATCTCTATAAATTACTGATTCACTGGAGCGTATTTCTTTGCATCAGAGTTGAGAGCTCCGCCAGCCCCATCCAGTGGATGGTGGGCCAGTCTGGAATTACCTACCACAACCTGGGCTGCCCACCCAGGTCAGGCACCTTCCTGCCTCTCCACTGGAGCACCTGCACACCTGCAAGCTGAGCCTTGCTCCATTCAGCCGTGCAAGAACAGCTCTATTGTTGCATTTTCCGAGGGAAAATTATTCCAGTTCTACTTCTGAATTAAAAGCAAGGCTGTTATTACTCAAGGGATGTTAGGCCTCACTGCTTTTTTGAGAAAACAAATTTGCTGTAACTTTATCTGTAATTTAGTACCACTTGGGTGCAAATAGAGGCTACATTGTATAGAATACGAGGCAGAAAGTAAGAGTTTGTTAAAGCCATAAAATGGTTGGGTAACCATTGTATATCCAGAAGCAGCCATATCAAAGTCGTAAGTTAAGTAAAAAGAAAGAAGGGAAAAAAACCCTACAAAACAACCCAAACCCCACACAATAAACAACAACTGAAAAAGGAAAATGAAACAAAATAAAACAAAACAAAACAAACCACAAAAAAACCCCCAAACAAACAAAACAAAAAAAACCCCAAACCAAACCAAAACAAAACAAAAAAAACCAAAAGAAAAACATAAAAAAAACCCCAAAAAAACCCCCACACAAAACAGACAAAACACACAAGAAAACCCCAAACAAACCCCCCCCCAAAAAAAAAAAAAATCAAACCAATCAAACCTCAAGAAAATACATTCATTTTGGCTTTACACTCTATTTTGAACCTGCTTCAAACATAATGTTATGGAAGTAAGCTTTCTGTCTATATGGAGAACATAGCAAAATTTCATATTTCCCAAAAGTTAATGTACATTTCCCTTGACCAACAGCCTACTCAGAGAACAGTCATGGTAAAAGCTACTCAGCTCCTTCTCTGCAAGTATTTGGTTTAGTTCAGTTTTGCTTTCTTATGCTAAATGTAGCCAGAGCCACGCTGTTCTCAAGTGCCACCTTCTCGAAGAATATGACGTCAAAATGCTTAAATACACTTTTTCCCTTTTGGGAAAATTGATTCTTGAATGCCAGGATTTCATAGGAAGAGATAATACTGCTTAAAACCACAGTCCTGTATGCATAGCCATTGCAAATGATGCTGTTGAGGCCAGTCCAAACCAGTCAAGTATTTTATTCCATCAAAGTATGTGCTAACTCTCTCTTTTTTTTTTTTCTTTTTTTTTTTTAATATGAATAAAACCCAATTCAGTTGTAGGAGTTTGATCTTGCTGATTAGCAAAGTTAAAGTTAAGAACTTAATGTGGTTTCTAATCATCTGGCAGCTGTCATTAGTGAGTGACAATGCAACTAATCCCCCCTTCCTCCCCACCCTGACACACAAGCCTACTCCTCCATTCTCCCCAAAGCAGCGGCAGCCACCTCCAGGCACACTCTCGGCTGAAGCTGGGAGCAGGGAGTATGTATCTGACCTGGGATCTGAACCTGGGAAACTCTGGTTAGTATGCTTCATTGTCTCCGGATCACTGCCCTCACCCTTCTGTTCCTTTATGTACCATGTCTGATATGTCTGATTTGAATTAAATTATTTTAATTAAATCATTCCACTGTTTCTCACAGCACAGGACAGTTAAGAGCTGTAACTGGTGGTGTTATAAATCAGGTGTCCCCCCCTTGACTGGGCCAAAGTTAGTAAGCCAAAGATGAGTGTGGATTCTGGCATAGCCAGAGCAAAAAGTGTATGTGAAAAGAGAGTCAACACTTAAGCTGGAACTGAGATATACAGGAGTTATTTTGTAAGCATCAGAAGCATTCCTGCTGGTATTTTCTCTCAGTATTGTGCCACAAGTAGTGGGTTCACTGTTTGCCGGGAAGGCAAAAGGCTGAGAAGGGGGTTTGTGGTTTCTGGATGAAAATAAAGTTCGTCTTGGTTTATCTCTGATTTGAGCAGTCCTGTGATTTGCCAGTCAGAGAGTGTAATGAATGCTCAGCTGCATCACCAGACAGAGTTTTTCATAGATAAACTCCTCAACAGCTGATGACACCGCACTGTGGTACTCTGAAGCTTGTATTTATTTTATTTTCTGCAGACGCCCATTCTTTCTCACATTCTGTCTATTAAAAATCGAAAAAGTCATCTCTTGCGAGATGCAGAGAAGAAAGTAAACGCAAAACCCTGAAGAATTTCTAATGCAGGAGGAGTGTTTTAAAAGAGGGGATACCTGTGCTCTAAAATGTGATTATTGACTAATTAAATTCTGTTGCCTACCTGGCAATGTGAAATGCAGCTCTGAGACCACTTTAAGATCTGGCTGGTAGAAGCAGCAACCCCGATTCCTCTGAAGTACAGGACTATCTCCTTGCTCTGTGATGTATTTCATTTCTGCTGACTTATGTTTTTTGAAGTGATAGTCAAATATAAAATATATATGGGTTAAAAAATGACAGATTCTTTCTGGTTTACTTTCAGTGTTGTCCTGTATGACGGGCTGCATTTTTTTAAGTTAATGCAGTTTAGGAATCATTTCAAGTTTCCCAACATGAAAGAAAGAAGTGAGATACTGGATTTGCAAACAAAAGCTTTGTTGGTTTATGACAAGTAATCCATCTTTTTGCATTAGTGTAGCATTCTACCCCAGATAATTTTTTATAATTGGAAATTAGTGTGTCATATATGTTGTATCTTCTTTTATGGGGCTCTAGAGAATGATGTCAAAGGTCATCAAGCATTCATAAAAAAATTTTTTTCTTTTTACTTTACAGTTTTGATCAGTGCTCTGAAGAGCTCTGTGAACATTTCAGGGAAAAGTACAAATTAAAAAATAATAGTCCTTTTCCTGGAAGGAACTTCATGCAAATTCTGATACAGCAATTCAAAGAAGAAATTAATTTTAGGACATACATGAAGTACTACAGCAGGGTAAAAATGTTTAGTTAAGTCAGTTATGATTTATCTAATCATGGTTAGGTTTTAAAAGTTGGAAATGCTTGTATTGCATATCCATGCAGAAAAATTAATAATATTTGCATGTGACTGAATAATTTTGAATTTTTTTTTTATCAGAAATATTTTTGCAGTAATCCACAAACCATTGTTTTCTTTCCATCATGAAACTAGGAGATGTTTATAGACATCTGCTATACCCACTCTTTGGAAGAATTTAATATAGGCTACAGGCTAAGAAAATCTAACAAGGGAGAAAAATATCCTTGTATCTAAAATAATAGATGGCACCAAAGGGGTGTTACATTTTTGATGCATTAGTTTGTCACAGGTGAGTTATTAATAGAAGGATTTGGGCATATAATTTAAAATATAGTTATCATAATGAGAAATCTAGTAGGAACTTTTCTCTTTTTTCTGCTATTTCTCCAGTCACCCACGAGCATTACCACCAACTGCTCATGGACTTTCTGATTAAAACTGGGAGAACAGAATAATATATGAATAAATTCAATTCGTGGCAAAGGCAACTTGAACTAATTTACAGCAACTATATAGGAGGCATTAAGTATTTTAAAATGAGTTAAATATTCATATCACAGTAAAGTTGTTAGGAACATGCTGCCACAGCTTGTGTGGTTCTCTCTTCAAGAGTCATTTAAATGTACTCTGAAGAGTTTAATTATAATGTGATATTTCTATTAAAAAATATTCAGGATTATCTCCATAAATAAAATAGAATTGAGCTTATTTAATTGTGATGTAATTATTTTATATGTAGAAAAATATATATGTAGAATTACAGTAATGTAAACTATTTTTTACTGAATTTCTAAAAATAAAAATAGGAAGAGCTGATCAATTTTGATCAGACCATTCTTGAAATTTCATCAGAAAATCATGAATAATTGGATATTTTGCATAATAATTTGAATGTAAAATCAGTAACAGTATGAATAGGATCTTAAGAGAGATTTTGGTAGTTTAAGAATAAAACAAAAGTTATGTATTGTTGCTGAACACTCTCTGTGTCATTCTATGGCATACATCAGTACCATTGGTTCTTCTTTGAGGTTATTTTTTATTTATTTTTAAGCTTATGTTGTGGATTATTTCTTTGGAATAGTGTTTTACACAAGCTGGAATTAGCTACTAATATATCCTAATTATTTCAGAAAAGTGCTTTAATATAGTTTATCTGTTCATCTGAGACAGTAAACTAAGACACTTTTTCAGCTCACCAGATAATTGACTCTGAATGTCACAATTATTTGATACAAATAAAAATTTATGTAGACATTTGCTCCCTAAAAGGAATTCAGAATTTGGACAAATGGATGAAAAAGAAAATCACATTTTAAAATTCATGCTTTCATAGCATGGTAGGGATTCTAAAATTTGTGTAATTGTACTTGTGAAGGGTGCTGTCTTTTTGTCACTATAGATATAAAAAATACAGTCTTTAAATACAGAACTGCTGAATTATATATTTGAAAGGAAAAATATTCTCAATTATTACTCTATTTGTATTATATAGTATATAATACAAAATGCACGTAATAATATTTATCTTTTTATTTTCAGTTTTTATACTACTTTTGAAATTGCTCCCCCCTCAAAAATGGAAAAGAAAAAAGGATGTACAAATTTTTTTGAAAGGCAGAATGTATTAGTTTTCAATTTTACTGCTAGTCTTAGTCTTAGCTGAAGGTAAATGCAAGAGAACACTGCTGCTACTGCTATTATCATTATGTGTTGTATGTGTACTGCAGTGGCACGTACAGGGTGGTGAGCACACCTCTGTTCCTAAAAGTTCACAAACAGAGCTGGTGCTTTTAAGTTCATGTCATTAAGTTTATTCAAATCAGTAGGAATATCCCCAACAGTAAGTCTACATGTATTCATAAATATTTGCAATATCCGATCTGACTGGCTACAAATGTGAAAAAGATGCAGAGGAAGAGAAAGCATGCTCTTAGATTAAAGCACTTCCCCAAGCATTTTTCATTGTCTCAAAAATACTGCACATGCTGTCGTTTTTAGGTGAGTGATTCTTAATACAGTTGCACTGCATTGTATGAAACATTGTTTATAAAAGAGGTATAGGATAGATACATATTTAATAGGGTATAAATACTTCCTGTCTTGCACTTAGCTCTGTTTGTAACACCAAATCTTAATTTTGATCTTCAGATGTGATCTATTAATAGTTCTGGCCAAGTTTATTTGTCAGTAAAAATATGCTTGAAATAAGTGTATCAGAAGAGCACACAGCTTATTTAATGTGTGTTGATTAAAATAGAAAGCCTCTTTTTTTAAATGGTATTGTAACCAATATAAATAAAAAATCCAGAAAAATACAGACACCATTGTAATATTTAGAATTAAATTGGTTTAACTGAAATTCTTTGATATTATGGAGTTCTAAAAGTTTGGTAGACCATGTGTTCTTTAGCTTGAAATTAAAAGGTATTTAGTTTGGTGGTAATGCTAATTCTGTTTTATTTCCTCCTAAAATGGGATCCTTTTTCCTGAGCTTCCCTGTGTGTCATTCTCTGCTCAAGCCTGTAGGTAGCACCTTTGCATCACACAAAAATCATTGCCTTTCCTGAGAGACAATTGCTATTTAGGTGGGGAAGTCTTTACTTGTGCAGACCTCTAAATGTAGCTAGTACTATTTGCATAATTTCCAGACTTTGATGAGAATATGCGATCTTAAAACAGCAGATCACTCTCATGAGGTAATTCAGAGGTATGGCGTTCTCTCATAATTATTTGTTTTAATGTACTGTCCTTCAGGTGTTAATAATAAATGAGCATAATTCTGCATTTCTATTTCACATTTTCTTTTCTGTACTGCAAATTACATCACAGTAGTGGCCTCTTTTATCTGCTGAATAAGGTAAACTCTACAAATTTAACGAAACTCTGTTCATCCTTCTCCCTTTGGGCTTGATCCATCACTTACAACAGTCAGCGACTTTCCTTAGAGGTGCTGGCTACTGACTTGATGGTCAGGGAGTTTCTCCAACACCACTGCAATGCAGGATCAGGCTACCCCACAGAAATACCAACCTTGCTGTCAGTGTCAGCGAGGTGACTTGTTACCAGTGCTACTGTTACGTGTTTCTTCAACTTCAATATGCAATATCAAAAAAATATAACATAGGCATTATTTTTAAATCTGAGGCTGTTCTGCAAAAAAATCTTTGGAGTTTAACATTTCTTTTTTTTCCCCTCAAGTATATGCTTCATAACATCACTGCTTCTATTTCTAGAACCCAGTGATAGGGTATCATCTCTTAAAACGATGGTTTGTTTTCCTTTGGAGTTGCTCTTATGTCACATAACGCAGAATGTCTCTAGGTTTATTATTTTTCTCCTAAGAAGTCATAACAAAGAAGGTCTGGTTATCTATCAGCCTTACCCATGATCGCAAGTGTGCTGAATAAAACTGCTGACATTTATTTGATTCTACTAAGATTGTGCTTAATTTTAGTGAGAGTTGGTAAACAGGGTTTAAAAAGAAAAAAAAAAAAAACATACAAAACTCTTATTAAGGTACAAGTTAACGATTTTATCTGTGTGCTGGACTGGGATATTTGAGAAGGGAGCACTGAATGTCTGAGAGAGCTTCCCATGAGCAAGATGATTTTTAATTGTATTGTCTGAATGCTTGGTTGTGTATTAGAAGAAGCAAAGTGTGATGCAGGTGGGAGGGAACTAACCTTTGACACACTGTAGCAGCAGAAAAACATCAGGACTATCAGCATGGGAGTTTCCAGCCTTTCCCTTTCTCACTAGAATAGAAGGCATTTTTGTTGTGGATGAGAGAAGCACGGATTGAATTCCCACATGCACTGAGCCACTCTTTGTCTGGGTTGGGTTTTTGTTTTGTTTTGTAAAATGCAAACCTTTTCATCTTTCAAATTGTTACAGGAATCCAGGCAAGCATTAAAAAAACCCTAAGAGGAAAGCATGTTTTATCAGTTGTTTTGCCGGAGCAAATGCTGCATGGTTAACAAGGAAAGCTGACTTGTTTCAGAAGGCCCTGCTTCAATTTGTTGTGTCAGTGGCCAAGTTAGAAAGCACTTGCTGTCTGTAGCAAGTGTTCATATTGTAACTCATAAGGCAAGGGAGTAATTTCCCAGCTTGGGGCACCCAAGGAAAGCAGGACCACATCATGAGTGACTGTTGTCAAAGCAGAGCACATACTATATAGAAAAGAGAAGGAAAAACATTAACACAAGGAAAGTAGGCAACTCCATCTAATGCACATTTGAAAAAATCTTGGTTTAGTAATAGTTTATTTTTTCACTTTTCCTGTTGCATCCTCACAGCAATACACATCTCTACATCAGATATTTTACATGCAGATCATACACAGCTTTATATCTGTGTAGCAAGGAAAAATTAAAGGTGTAAACAGGCATGGCTGGCAGGTTTTTTCCTATATATTACTTTCTCTTTTTCTGTTCTTACTGTGTGGAAGAATAAGGCTAAACTTATTTCCTGCCTAAGCATGATAGAAAACTGTTTAACTGCTTGTCTGGAGGATGAGCTGCAAGTTTTCTTTTTTAACTTTTTCATAGATAACAGTAGACAGAAATGTGCTGGATTCTGTGACAGTAAGATTACAGAGAAATATACATATATTCTAATACAGTGGATTCACCTAAATTGTAAAGAAAATCTTGAGGGTATAAACAATTACCTTATGATAAACTTACGCTAAAATGGCAATAGTACGATTTTGCTCTTTTCTATTCTATCTTCCTGCTTTTTTTAGGTGAGCTGATTGGTCTGTAAGTATTATTCAGAAGATAAATACTATGTAGCTGTCATTGAGCATGTGGTATGGCAGTGCAAAATTTTCATTTCACTGATATCAGTATCATAGGAATTGTGTCTTAAGAAAAACAGGCATTTTCTATGTTTGAAGTAATTTAAAGTTTACCTAATAATCTGTTTTAAAATGTTGTGTTCCATGATGACATTCTACCAATTAGATCAAACCTTTTTTCAGTAAAGGGCAGACTCAGTACATGTGAATGTGTTTACCTGAAATATTCCTTCTCTTGGGAAGAATATCTTCTATTATCAGGAAAGTCCACTGAGCAAAGAACATGCAATTTGTCACTGTCAAGACACAACATCAAATTTTCAAAGGAAAAAATGGGAATGCAGTCATGAGTTTTCATGAGGTATTGTGGTCCTTCTTTTAATGTATTTTTCTTCTTGAGTTCTGACATGGATAAACATTATTGACGTATTCTTTTAGGAGATTACTGGTATTACTTTGTTCTATGATGTGAAAAACCCACAGTGAAATTCTGATCTAATAAGGCTATATTTACATCAGGATTTTGCCTCTGAGTCTCCATTCGCTTGCACCCTTTTTATCAAATTTTAGGTACTTTGTTGCTGAGGCTAGTTTTGCGGTGCAGACTGACAGTAGGGGAGAAAGAATTATATGTTTTAGTAATGACACTTTCATTCATTTAGGTGGGTTCTAACAGGATCTTGAAATCGCTGCTTCCTGGATTCCTGTCATCAGCAAGGTGTGCCTGAGTTTCCACCACCACATGTGTTTCTGTCATTTATGTTTATTGTCCCCACTTAGAAAGGGGTTTCAATTTCCTGCTGTTGGGATGCTGTTGCCTGAAGTAGTGTTGTGAGATAAAGATTCAAGAGAAAACAACTGAAGAGGCTTACAGACAGTTCTTTGTCCCCTAAAATAATTAATTTTGGTGTGGTAGTTTTTGAGTGCGATGTAAACACTGCTCTGGTTTTTGCTTTCTGGTGTGTATAGATGTATAGAGAGACATATAGAGAGAGAGCAAGAATATGGTATCTTTAGCATTTGGGGGGAATATAAACCCTTCAAAAGCTATTATAGTAGGCCTGAAAAAGTGAGTGAAAGACTGGGAGAAAACACACCACCCCCACTGCATTCCTCCCCCAAATAGGTACCATTACTAGCAAACCCCCAAGGACAGCATCTTAGGCTGTGGTAGTTAGTTAGACAGCCACATGCACACAGTCCAAAAGAGGTTTACAAGCATTGAATTACTCACCCAACTGACCCATTCTACAAACTTGATAGCAGTCACCATGGCATTAGTTTTAGGGCCCATGTTTAGATAGTGGTCTGAAAATGGAAAAAAACCATGAATGTGATCATCTGCCGGCTGAACTGGGGTTAGCTGGAGTGACCATGGTGATGCCTAATGAGGTTTCTGTAACCAGTGCACAATTGGGTTACCCAAGAACTGTTAGCCTCTTTTCATCCTTTCCTCTCGAGTCACACATTAAGCGCCAATCAATGTCCTGGTTTAAAAGACAAATGTCTACCAGGGAACCTTCCTGCAATGGAAAGAAGACCCTCCCCTCTGAATTACTGCAACTTCAGAAAGTATGGGACTTTCAAGCGAAAATGTAGAAAACAAGAGTAGCAGTTCCTGCGTGGAATGTACACGTGCACAGCAGATGGGAGCCAGCCGCGAACACAGCCAGAGGTTCCAAGCTCCTCCCCTTGCTGTGTGATGCCCACGGCCGCCGGCAGGGGGCGCGGCGGGGCGCGGCCGGCAGGGGGCGCTGCGCTGCCGCCGAAGGGAAGATGGCGCGGGCTGCACGGGCTGTGCTCGGCTTCGGCAGCGCCGCCGGCAGCGGGCAGAGACCGGGCAAGACGGCAGAGACCGGGCAGAGACCGGGCAGAGACCGCGCAGGACGGCAGAGACCGCGCAGAGACCGGGCAGAGACCGCGCAGAGACCGGGCAGAGACCGGGCAGAGACCGGGCAGAGACCGCGCAGAGACCGCGCAGAGACCGCGCAGAGACCGCGCAGAGACCGGCAGAGACCGGCAGGACCGGCAGGACCGGGCAAGCCGGCAGAGACCGCGCAGAGACCGCAGACCAGCAAGACCGGCAGTGGCCGCAGGCGCCATCCTAGTGCCGAGCGGCCGCGCAGCAATGTCCCGCGAGCCGTCACCCGCAGCACACCCACCGATGGGCCCCAGCGCACGGGAGGGCGGCAGGAAGGAGGCGGCGGCCCAGCCAGCGAGCTGGAGACGTAACTCCCCGGCGGTGGGCGCAGCCTCCCGGGCCGTGGCGGGGCAGAGGGATGCCCCCTCCCCTCCGCCTCCACACGCAGGGTCGCTCCTTGCGAGTCGTAGACATTCAGTAACAATCTTCAGGCCTGGGTGATCTGCGGTACCATATTCTTATGAGTCGTCCCCAAGACACATATATGTTCAAAGACACACTATTTAAAGAGGGTCGGCAGTAATTAGAATTTTTTTCAGTAGATTTGGATTTATTTTTTTTGAGTCTATTCAGTAAGTAGTCTTGTCCCCCTCTGCCTTTACCGAAAATGCACAGGGTACACTCCCACTAGCTGGGGTCTCAAGCCCGAAGGCGATGCCGGGCTCCGTGTCCGTGCTGCTGGCAGGACAGCAGGCTCGGTGTGCGATCTGAGCGCAGCGCTGTGAGCCAGAGGCGCCTGGAGACGGGCCGCCGCTGGCTCAAACTGTAGCCATGCCTCTGTGGCCTTTCTTTTTTGAGCAACGCAAAGTGCAGAAGCCAACACCAGCTGAGCACATTCTGAAAGCGGTGCAGATTCTAGCTCAGTTTTCTTTGGATAGTTTTGTGACCCCTTTTCAATATTCTTGGGCTGCAGTCTTACTCAAACTTTTTGTGGGTGTGCAAGCAATCTTCAGCATGTTTTTCTTTTTTTCCCCTATCACATCTGTTTTATTACTCTGAAGCAGTATCTGTGAACTGTTCATGAAATAACTACACTCATGTTAGCAGACCAGAAATGTGTGAAATCTCTGGAGTAATTTCAATTACTATTTAAGAGTAATAAAGACTTATAAGACGTGTAGCTGTGAACATTTGGAGATATGCTTTCATGTCCTATTTTTTATATGAGGAGTTATTTTCCTTGAGTGTCTGTGTGTGTTAAGAAAGTATAAATTATAAAATGGCATCATGCTTTCATAACAAAAAAAAAATAAAAAAAATAGAGAAAGATGTTTTATTTTGGGAAAAAGAGAAGAACGGGAAAGGAAAAAGAAAGAATTTGTTGCCTTAAGCTAGATGGTTTCAGGTCAATTTGTTTTCACACGTAGATTGTATAATTTTTTTAAAAATAAGAATCATAGGCAGTAATGCCTATCTGCTTTCTACTAGAATTTTAAGTTACAATAACTTCTACTTCAGCGGCCAGCGTTGTTGGTAAAAGATGCACTCTATTTACAAAAATTTACCTATTAGGTAAAAGAAATTGATTGTTACATGAAGTAGAAGCTATTAATACAGGCTTTGTCAAAAGCAGCTTCAAAATCAAGAAAGGAGCTGTTATTCACTAGAAAGCTAAGCCATCAAGTGAATCTGGGCATGTTTATAGCACAACTACTTTAATTTTATCGTTTTTTTTTTCTTTCAGTCTGAACATTTAAAAAGCCCTTTCCTTTCTAAATCTAAGCGCTGCAATACCTAAATCAATCCTAAGTGGCTACCATATCTCACAGTGTGGTATTTGGCTGCGTGTTAATTAGATTATTCCCTGATGTGTGGCATAGTGTTTGTGGTAACTTTCAGTATGCATAGTTGTGTTTATTTTCACATACTGAGGCAAATTCTCAGTATGTCTTCAAATTACCTCCTTGTGGGTGTTTTTTCCTGAGCTAATCCTGACAGACTCTCCCTGCCAGATATGCCCATCTTCAAGAGCAGGAGAACACTACACATGCAGGAACCTCTGTACTTGGGGCTGTATGCAAATTTAATGCCCAGCTCATGTCTGTTTCTCTTACATGGATGACAGACATTTTAACAATAACTTTTGTATTTCCCCGTGGAAATTCTATTGTTTTACTGTGTGTATATGAGTGCATACGTGCATTTACTCTCTGTATGTGTTTGAATATGATACTGGCAACACGTATACTTGTAAATAAATACGTGTTAGCCCTTTCTGTGTATTTGTATATAGTTAAAATGAGTGAGGAATCTTGTATCTAGAATGCAGTTGTCAAACAGCTCTTTATCAGAGATGTAGCTAGATCCCAGAGAGACTTATCAGTTACTAAAAAAACATATAGGGTGGAAAATGTTATAAACAAGAAATTGACACTGAAAATAATTCTACAGCCTTTGGGGTTTCATGTGAAAAGCAAGTGCATAGGAAATAAGCTTATGGTTTCTGATGTTTGAAGCAAATACAGTCAGAGTAAATGATATTCCAGCAATTGCATACAGGACTTTTTCCAGATATGTCACAATATTCATGACTGAAATGAATTCTCTCTGCTGCCACAAATTTTGAAAAAGCTGGGAGAAGCTGAAGAGCTATTAGCTGTTTTCTGCTTTTTAAGGGCAGTAACCATAGTTTGGGTACTTGGACACCAACATGTATGTAAGTACTGAAATAAAAATTGCCTAGGCTGGCAGGGGTGCAGCAGAGCGTAACAGCATTCCCTCTCTTCTTCCTCTGTGTATGCTTTTGTGTGTGCAGACATGCCTCTTCTGAAAGGAATTACCCAAGGAGGAGATTGCATCCATGTCCCAAATGGGACATGGGGATGTACCTGTTTCCCAATCCGCAAAACCAGCTTCAGTTATGCTGGTTTATATGTTTAAAGTCAGGTTGTACAGAAGTCACTCTTCAGAAGAACTTTGAAACACAAATTCCAGAAATATGGAGAGAGGTTTTAAAGATATTTTAATACATGGAATTCACAGACAGACAATAAATACTATTTTACTATTTTTTTTTAAAACAAGAAGTCTTTTAGTCTTTTTCTTTGGATATCATGTTCTATCAGTATGCTAAAATTGTGTTTCAATAAATCTTTTTTTCTCTACTAGTCATCATTCACAGTGCATTTGGGGTCGCTTAAAAAGGCATAATTATAGGTAAACTATTTTTACTTTAATTTACTACTAGGAAACTCATTCTGCTCCTTTTTTTTCTGCTTGAGATGGGAATAACAATTTCGTGTTAGGGTGTGCAGAAGAAAAACAACAGAAAACACCCTCCTACTTAAGTATTCTAAGACTGACATCACAGTTCAAGTTCTGTAATATTAAAAGTAACATATTCAAGTATAAAACTACATTGCAGAAGTAATTCAAACAATTGTCTTTTTATTCTTAGAATGAAAATTGCTGTTTATATGGAGAAATATAACTAAACCTATGTGTAGGTTTTATATATATATGTGTGTGCAGATGCTGTTTGTTTGTTTGTTTGTTTGTTTGTTTGTTTGTTTGTTTGTAGTAATTTTTTTCTTTACCTTCTGACAGTACCTGCTCTGGAATTAAAGATAATTAAAGAGTGTATCCCATAATTGAGGTGTATTTAATATAAGATGTTATACCTCAGCAAGTTTAATATTGTTTCACAAGTAATGAACACTATGTAATAGTACTGAACATTATGTGGTAAAGTGACAAGAATAAAGGAAGTGATATAATTATCTGGTGAGGTTTTGGCACTGACATTATTTTTGTAACTTCATGGGCTGATCAGTTTTAGAACATAAGGAGTACATACAGCTTTCCAAAACATCTGTTGCTTCAGCATGTTTTTATATTTACTGGTGTTAGTTCTC
Source organism: Sitta carolinensis (assembly GCA_032173965.1). Classification (NCBI taxonomy): domain Eukaryota; kingdom Metazoa; phylum Chordata; class Aves; order Passeriformes; family Sittidae; genus Sitta; species Sitta carolinensis. The sequence continues at coordinate 64,202,390 of CM063313.1, forward strand.
TTTTTTGTTTCATGAGATGCCTTCCTTTGTTTCAGATTGTATTTCTTCTGTTACTTATTTGTAAGACTCATTAATGTTAGAGTGAAAAAGTCTCAACATTGGATTTTATTCTGAACTGTTGTTCAAAAATCTGTTGTTTAAATGGAATAGTGCTAGAGAATCTGCACATGCCTTGGCAGCGGCAGCACGTGCACATGTGCACAGCGAGCACCCGTGACTGGGCGTGGGGAGGAGGGCGAAGAAAACCTTTATCACTGGCAGGACTTTTCCAGACCACTCCTCCTGAGGGTGGAGAGAACTTCCTGCTGCTGGGGGAAGTTTCTCCAGACGGCCCAATGATTTCCTTGGACATCTGGATCGTGGGAGGGGCTGTGCAGTACAAAAGAAGTTGTGAAGTATGTCACCCCGGTTCTGGGCCTTTTCTTCTCTTGCTCACGTCTCACTGGCCCTCCTTGCCTGTATATATATATATATATATATATATATATATATATATATATATATATATATATATATATATATAACTGGAGTACCTGCTTCCCATGCTTATTCATGTACCTGGGTGTTTGCAGAGTATATTTACATATACTCTGTAATATACATATCTCGCTCTTCTCTCCAACTGCAGTTGTACAGTTTTCTTCTTTGCATTCTTAAGTACATTACCCCAGAGATGCTGCCACCATCACTGATGGGCTCATCCTTGGCCAGTGGCAGTTCCTTCCTCTAGCCAGCTGGCATTGACTCGGTTAGATATAAGTGAAACTTCTGGCAGCATCTTACCGAAGCCACACCTACAGCCTCCCCCATCAAAACCTTGCCACACGGAAGCAGTACAGTGCATCCATCTAGCTGCCATTTTCTATAGATTTTTTTTCCCAGCAGCCTTGATGCTCCGTCCTGAAGCACCAAGAGCTGCAAACGGTCCCAGGTGGGAAGATCTACGTGCAGGAGTTGCTAACTAGAAAATCCTATGTATTTTTATTCTCCTCCCCAGGCAAAGAAAAGGAATAAAGGTCCTGATTTGAAGCTAAAACCTGTTTGGGAAGGAAGGATAATGTTGTTATTGAGTGAGAATTAGTGAGAAGGCTAACAATACAGATATCATTGGTCTTACAGACCAGCCAACCAGGATGAAGAGGCAGGTGAACTATTCACTAAACAGCTGACTGGTAATTCACAATTGCCAGCCCTTTTCTTGTGGAAGACTTTAGCTTGCCACATATTTGCTGGAAAGTCAGCACAGCTGAAAGGAGGCAGTCTGGGAGGCTCCTGGAGTACATGGAAGAGAACTGTCTGATGCAACTGGTAAGGGAGCCTACCAAGGTGTGGTGCCTGCTAGACCTGCTGTTTATGAACAGGGAGGAGCTGGTGGGAGGTGCAGTGGTCAGAATGCCCATCCTGGGCACTGTGACCATATAATGAGAGAGTTTCAATTCTTGATGAAATAAGGAGTGGGGTTAACCAAACCCCTACCTTTGATATCTGAAGGGCAGTATTTGGCCTATTCAGGACACAGAGTCCCTTAGAAAACAGTCCTTGATAATAAAGGGATCAAGAATCTTAAAAGAACAGGAACATGCTCCATGTGCTGAAAGACAAGCCATCAGGGAAGAAGACTGGCTTTTGCTGGAACTTCGGATAAAAGAGTTTATGACCTTCAGAGGAAGGGGCAGAAACTCACAAAAAGTACAAGGATATAGTTAGGATTGTAGAGAGAAAACCAGAGGCAAAACCTCAGCTAGAAATCAACCTGGCTACTGCTGTGAAAAATAGTAAGTGGTTTCATAATCATGAACAACAAAGGAAGGTCCAAGGAAAATTCTCATCTTGTATTGAACATGGAGGGGAACTTTGTCACCAAGGATGAGGAAAGGGCCGAGGTACTTAATGCCATCTTTGCATCAGTCTTTAACATAAAGACCTGTTCCCTCAGGACAACCAATCCCCTGCACTGATAGACAGGGTCAGAGAGCAGAACAGACTCCCCCTGCAATGCAGGAGGAAGTAGTGACGTGCTGTGATACTTAGACACTCACAAGTCTGTGGGATGGATGGAATTCACCAAAGAGTACTGAGAGATCTGTCAGAAGAGCTTGCCAGCCACTCTTCATCATTTATCATGAGTTCTGGTTTACTGGGGAGGTCCGAGACAACTGGAGGTTGGCCTACCTACAAGAAGGTCTGGAAGAAGGATTCGGGGTCAACATGATCTTGGTGTTTGGGAGGGTTATGGAACAGATAGCTTGAGTGCTGCCATGCATCACATATAGGACAGCCAGGGGATCAAGTCCAGCCAGTATGGGTTTAGGAAGTGCAGATACTGTTTGATCAAACTGTTCTCCTTTTATGATGAGGTTACGTGCCTAGTGGATAATGAAAGACTGTGGATGTTGTCTGCCATGGACTTCAGTCACCCACAGCATTCTGCTGGGGAAGCTGTGTCCTGGGTGATCCAAAAAAAGTGTATTCCGTATTTCCTCTATGTTAATCCATGTAGTCCATTTTTACTGTCACTTTAAGAATCAGCAGCCCAGGAAATTGAACTCCTGTGTTTTACTCTGGGTTCACAGAACTGGGAATGTAGGATCCCTTTAAAAAACAGAAACAGATGTGTGTGGAGCTCTTCCGTTGTCTTCTGGCTGCCTAGGGAGTGGCATGGGGCAGGTCTCTGAGTCACAACCAAGAAGCTACATTTTGCAATCCAAAACTTCTACACAGTGAATTTTGCAACAACTTTTCACTGCTGCCACTTGGGACAGCAGTGTTGTGCTATGCTGTTTGGCAAGATAGTTTTCTTTTGTTCTCCCCGGGCTTTGGAGAATTTCACAACTTTCTCTCCAGCTGCCACGCTGGGCCAAGAGAGATCAAACCCACTGCACGAGTTCCAGCAGCTGCCCACAGCTGCTGTGCCATGCCTGGAACTCAACCATTTCTCCCATGAGTTCCAGCCCCTGAGGGTGGTCAGTGCTGCAGCAGCTGGGAGTTTCTTCCTGTGTCCTGGCAGCATTGATTTGATTTGGACAGAGAATAGTATCTAGGATGTTGCTGTTTTTAGTAAGCTTTTATTTTTTCACTGAGATTTTCCCACATTCATCTTTCCTTATGGATGAAAGGGGAGTGGTTAAAACTAAAGGGGAGATAACTCACTTTTGAGTGTCTCTTCTGTGTAATAGTATTAAACTAAGACAAGCTGTCAGCCCATGGCTTGTGCAGGTGCACTCCTCACTGGGTTAAGAAGGGCTGGAAGGCTGGGCCCAGAGCCAGGGGGTGAATGGTGCTGCAGTTGGTGGTCAGTCACTACTGGGAATCCCCAGGGCTCACTGCTGGGGCCAGTCCTGCTTCATGACTTTGTTGATGGTGTGGGCGAGGGGGTCGAGCGTACCCTCAGCAGGCTTTAGGCAGCAGGAGGCTGGGCAGGAGCGCTGATCTGCTGGAGCACAGGCAGGCTCTGCAGAGAGCTCTGGACAGGCTGGGCCAAGGGGCCAGGCCGGCACTGGCAGGGTCAGTAAGGCCAGTGCTGGTTCCTGCCCTTGGGCCACATCAACCCCGTGCAGTCCGACAGGCTGGACAGGGAAGAGTGGCTGGAGAGTGGCCCAGGAGAAAAGGACCTGGGGGTGCCGACTGCCAGCTGGCTGGACACGAGCCAGAGGTGCCCAGGTGGGCGAGAAGGCCAATGGCATTCTGGTCTGTATCAGAAATAGTGTGGCCAGCAGGAGCAGGGCTGTGATTGAGTGGTGATGCCCCAGCAAGTCCACTGATGTGTGGGACTGTGTGTCCAAGAGCTGGTGAAGGGTGTAGAGTGTAGGGTCATATGAAGAGCATATGGCCATATGAAGAGCTGGTGAAGGTCATATGAGGAGCAGCTGAGAGAGCTGGGGTTGTTTAGCCTGGAGAAGAGGAGGCTTGTGGGTCACCTTACCACTCTCTACAACTTTCTGCACCTGAAAGGAGGGTGTAGTGAGATGGGGTTGGTATCTTCTCAAAGTCAGGTAGTGATGAGAGCAAATGGCCTCAAATTGTGTCAGGGAAGGTTCAGTTGGACATTAGGAAGAATTTCTTTACTGAAAGGATGTCAGGCACTGGAACGTGCTGCCTTGTGAAGGGATGCCATCCGTGGATGTACTCAAAACAGCCTAGACCTGATACTACTATGGTTTAGCTGACGTGGTGGCATTTGGTAAAAGGTTAGACTCTGTCATCTTCGAGGGAATAAGGGAAGGACATCCATCAGAGCTGATCATAGATCTGGTGAGAATGAGAAGAAGGGTAGAGGAGTCTATACCTGCTGGAATACACTCTCCTAGAGAACGGGTAGTTGAATTCCTGAGTCTTGCAAAAAGCTTTCTTGAGCATCAGCAAAACATTTATCCCCCTCTCCAGATGCTGTTGTGAAGACATTGGCCAAGCAGTGCCATTTTGAGAGAGTTACCTTGAGTGGTATACATGAGCTGCAGCTCTGAAGAGTCCAGGTCTGCTCACAAATCATCAATCTGCTTCAGTGTGACAGGTCAGTTCCACAGGACTTTACAGATTTATTAAAAACTCAGATGAAATTACTCCTGCCTTCTTCTCCTTGGTGTCAGCCAAAGCTCAGGTGGAAGGGACATACTGGGGAACTGGGCAGGAGGATTGACATTGAAAAGACAGTCTGCTGAAACCTCAAATCTGCTCTACCTTTAATAAAAAATACGGGGTTAGTAATTATGCTGTACATACCTCATCCACTTCTGACTATAAGAATCATAAGATCAAACCTCCATCTTGAATTTTAAATGTCATTTTTATTTGGGCTTGCTAGAAATACAACGGTGAGTAGAGAGGCTTTTTCACATGTGCATAAATCAACCAAGTGTTAGTTATTCAGGGTTTGAGCAAGAAATTGTACTCTTTTGCCGTAAGGACAGTTTCTTGTTGTGTTTCAAAGACTTTTTTATGATTAATGGATGCATTAAAATTTGTATAAAATTGCCAAAAATATCTTATTAAGTTGTAGACAACTTAATAATGAGACTTTCTGTAATAAAATATTTGGCTGTTATGGTTTGACTGAAAGATTTTGAGACTTGAATAGGGTGTTAATATATAGATGCCATATGTGTACAATTCCAGGTCTTAGGCCCTGTTCATTTAGATTTATGAAATATCTGTTTCCAGACTTTGGCCCTTTAAAGGAGAACTCTCTGCTTCCTACCATATGTAACAAGTTTAAACATGCATACAAAATCGTACTTGTTTTAACACGGGTGGTCTTATTGCTGTGTTATTTTGTACAAAAAACCAAAAGTAACCAAAAAAGTTAAAAAAAAAAAAAAAGTAACCAAAACCAACCAACCAACCAAAATCAAACCAAACCAAAACAAAAAAGTTGAGAATGTGGCACTAGCTATTAATGATGATACACTATTCTGTAGGTTGCAGTAAAAACTCTGCATTTCCCTATTTGTATTTTAAGAATATGCATTGAAGTAAGCATTTTCTGTACTCAATCAAATGTACTGCTCTTCCCTGGCTATGAAATGTTATTGATTATGGTCCTGGCTCAATAAATGCTTTTTAGAACTGTGGAACATTTTAATGTTAAAGTATGGCTAAGCATATTGAAGGGGAAATCACGTAAATAAATGAAATGTAATTCTGCTGAAACAACAAACTACTGAAAGGTGAGGTAGATTCTATGAAACATCATATATTTGGAGTCTACAACACTACTTCCTGCAAATATGGAGAGAGGGTTCTAGCATTTGCTGACTGGAAACAGAAACAATAGGAAAGTTGCCAGGACACAGGTCTCTGTGCTAAATATGATTTAATGTAGTTGTGAAAATACAGATAGAATTAAATGTATTACAGAAAAACAACTGGTGTTTTCAATAGTGTGAAAATACAGTCCTCCATGCAGAAACACTACCTCAATGAAAGCAGCAGAAGACAGTTTTCCACCTAGGATCATAAGAAAATATTTTTTGTTGTTGAATTTATTTGTTTTGAAAAATTACATTGCATGTTATAGATTAAAAAAATTATTTCACAATACATTTTACAAGAGTGAACTTTAAAAATCAGATTTAAAAATACAAAAAAAAATCTTGCAGGCTGTTTAATTACATGGTTTGTTCTTTCTGTGTTTTGGAAAGCTGGTGCTGTATCCATCTTACTGTTGCCCACAGAACTTGCTGTTGCTTTAAAGTATATGATTCAAAAATGTGAACTTCTGAATGTTGTTCACCTTTCCTTCTCTTTCAGCCTTCATCTCTCTTGTCTTTTTCCAGCACCTTATATGAATGGTTACTTAACTTTAACTAAAATGTAAGGGAGCTTTCTGTAGTTTATAACAAAAATAATTCAGTTTTTTTTTTTGTAAGTCTGCTTCTGATACTCCTTTTTTTTTTTTTTTTTTTTTTTTTTTTTTTTTTTTTTTTTTTCTGTGATGCACCTTTTTTTTCCAAGATGTCAGTTTTGTGCTTGCCCTCATTAAACAGATCAGTTACATATTTATTGAGAGAAACGTTTTAGAAGACTGAAAGTGCATCAGACATTGTAAGGTATGAAAAGTGAATTTGTTAACCAGGTATCTGACTCCATTTCTTGTACAACTCCCAACAGTTCCTGAACATCCTGATGTTGCTCTTGCAGGAAAGGCTGTATGAGTCTGATGTGATTTCTCAAATTGCAGACCAGAGAAGTTGAGCAAAGGCACAAAGAAGCAAACCCAGCCAAAGACTGAGTGGTGATACACTAGTAAATATTCTGTTATAAATCACATTTATTTAATAATTCATAACTGATTCTACCAAATTGTGAAGTTATTGTTAATAGATGTCCTCCCACTCTGTCCTGTGTTTTGCAATAAAAAGAAACAAAAATGTAGAGGTTATGTACATATTCATGAATGGCATTCTAACTTCTGCATTCTCTTTATCTCATGGAAATATTTGGAGTTTGCATTGTTTATGCTGATAGCAGAAGTCATTGTGTTCTTTATAGTGCAATTTGGTAACTTTTGCATAGAAGTATGTGAATACTTCAGCTTTCTTGGGACCTGCTCTAGCCTACCATAAAAAATTGCCAGCTAAAAATGAGCTTGGAGAGTTTTCTTTTGCATTTTGTTTAAAGAAAGCATTGCAGAATGTAATTACAGCTATCCTACTAGAGAACAAAAAATACTCGCTTGTCTCAGTGACATCAGCCTGGGGACAGACTTATAAATGTAGGATTCAGGTTGTTCAAACACCTGGATCTGCTTCACTCTGTGATCTAAACTGTTATTTTCTGCTAAGTTCTCATTTCTGCATCCTACAATCGTACTCTGCACAGGGAAATTTAAAGACTTGGTAAATACTGAAGAAAAACACATAGCCTGCATGCTAACATGTAGATATCTCTGGCATCAAAGTTATTTCAAACAGATCATTGAGGGTGGAAAGCTACAGGAAGTTCATAGGGAAAGAGTAAAAGACTGTAAATAGACTAGAAGGAGTTGGTAATGTCAGCCTGGATTAATATTAGAGTTGTGAATATGAACAGGCATGCATAGCTATAGATGCTACACATATGTCTGCAAACTCTGAGAATTGAAGTTTTGGAGGGAATATATTGAGATCAGTGAAGGAGAATTTTTTTTTTTTAAATTTCCAGACAGGCTGGAAGATCAAGTTACAAAGAATGGCAAGCTAGCTGAAATTAATTACTGAAATGAATTTATTAATTACCTTTTATTTACAAATAAGTACATTAAAAGGTAGAAAAACATTTTCCTACACTATTTTAACAAATTACATGTTATGTGCTTAAGAGCTGCTCAGTGATTGAGGAACAAATCCTAGGCTTTTTATTTGCTGTTATACAGTAATACTCAACCAATAATCCAGACATCAGAGAACAACATAATAAAGCAGATCATAAATGATGAGTGTATGAAAATCAGCCGGAGAGCTCACTGAGGTTGACTGATAGTCTTGAAAAGTCAGAATAATTCAATAATTAGACCTATGTGGACAGAGTTTCTTCAATATAATAAGGGCATTACGGCTCCAGTCTGTGAAATGAGACTTCAGAACAGATTATGGAAGTGTCTGTTCATAGGGAAGCCAGTGTTTCTCTTTGTTCCAGACATAATGGTAGTTATCAAACCAAAACCCAGTATTTTTGCATTTTATTGTTGGAAATCACAGTCTGCTTTTGCATCTTTAGCCACATGGTTTTAGTCTTCATTCTTACAGTTTAAATTTTATTGCTGTCACTTTCACTTTGACAGTTGGTAAAGCTTCAGTTTTCCTAAAACCAAAGGACTTGCTTTATTAAAGGTTATATCCTAATGGTCCTTTTTATTTTGGTGGTAGTTATTCATGAATGAATAGTGAGGAGGTCTTATTTCTGATATTTCCAACATGGTTTTCTGACATACCAGCATGGGCACAGTTTAAGAATTTGTGAGGTTTATGTAATTCATATTCAGAATTCTTAATTAAGTGACTTACTTTTCATTAAAAAATCTATTTTCTATTTTGCTTTGGAAAAAGTAAGTTTGAAAGTTTTGTATACTCCAGTATTTGGGTAATTTGGCTAACCTATTAAACGTTTTATAGTGTTTTGTTAAAATGTGAAATGATTTTCCTTCATCTGCAAAAGTGAATAGAAGATAAGGGAGGGAGCAGATTAAGAAAAAGTTAATCTGATGCAGTATGTGATGTACAGAAAACAGTATTTCTAACAACTTCCATACAGGTGTCTGGGGAGTATGTCTGTTGTCTGAACTCCAGTAGATGTACAGTGAAGTGTAATTAAGCTGAAGGTACCAAATATTTTTTTCTCTATACCCAGTTTAATAACTTTTGATAGACAACTTAATTTTACAATATTCAGGCATTTGGGAAGAACAGGAGGCATGTTCAAAGCCTGTAAGCTCCTCATCAGGCAGTAAGAAAGGAAGGGGGCAATGATAACATTTTGTTCCTGGATTGTCTGAAAAAATTACATTTTTCAAATTGAACTGCAAGACACAGACATAGAAAATTGATACCCAGGTAAAGTGATAAAATGCCTACAAAATGAAGGAAGATAGATGTGAATATGTAGATCTCTGATTGCATGCGATCTTTTACAGCACAACACAATTTAAAACTGTTCAGAGCTCTTAAGACTACCAATCCATTGTGCATAAATAGCTGTAGTTATCTAGTATGATCCATGCTGAGATTTTACACTTCTCGCAAAGTCAACACCTTAGATTTTTCTTCTGAAGTGATTCTCTCACTGGAGATATTCAGGATCTGTTTAGACACAATTCTGTACAATGTGCTCTGGGATAACCCTTCCTGAGCAGGGACGTTGGATCATATGACCCACTGTGGTCCCTTCCAGACTTAACCACTCTGTGATTCTCTGAAAATCAATCTGGGGATATTAAAAGCACTTTTTTACTTGGAAAATAATATGTAGAGCACTTTTTAGGTAATATCACTTGGACAAAGACATGGCTGTTCAGTGGGCGGTATTGTTCAGAAAATGTGGTATCACGATGGATGGAGGTTCAGTGACCCTACTAGCCCCGTTCTCAGATGTGCTTTTGATCTAATGTACCCTAGTTGGTCATTTTTAACTTGATGCCAGGTGTAACTGATCATAGGAAAAGTACTGTCAATTTCTCATAGTTTGTCAGCATTTAACAGTTTGACAGAACAAATCCATCTTGAAATGGACTGAGAATGGCAGGAGGCTGTGTGTATGGGAATTACCTCAGTGAATTATATTTTGCCTTTTAATTTTATCCTGCATACTAACCACACAGATGTAATAACGCAGCTCAGAAACTCTTAAGTGAAGGGGAAAAAATGACCCAAGAGATTCCACATTTTAAAAATATTTTTGGGTGGTGTCATTTTTATTTCGACCTAATTTTTGTTACTAGTTCCAATAGCAACTGGTTATAGCAGTAGAAATATTATATCTATAATCCATGTGCTGTTTGAAGTGGCATTGCATTCATGCTCTGAGGTTTGCATTCTTGAAGTTTTTGATATTCTCAAAGTAAAGATTATGGTACTTCTGGAAAATGAATTTGAAATATCTGTTAGAAGTTGTAAGGAAAAAGACAAATAATTAAATAAAAGTTTTTAAAGGATTTAAAAGTCCTTTTAAAAGGGCTTTAAATAGAATATTTTATTGGTGCTGACCGTCTTGTAGATATGCAATGTACATTTTGGTGTGATTAGATAGCAGTATCAGCAAAAAGGTTGTTCTGGCTTTAAATCTGCTTCACAAACAAACTTGGTGGTTTGATGCAGATCAAGTGAGTCACACCTAGTTGTCAGAATTGTTGCTTTAGTAATGATTGGGTACAACACTGCACATAGATAAAAAGAGTGAGATGAAATAGAACCTTGGGTTTGTTGCACATATTAACAACATAGAAAACCTGTGACCAAAAATGTCTTACCCAGTAAGTCCTTATGTTGCATTTTTTATTTCCCATATTGAAGCTAAAAATTAAAATTATTCCAGTTTGTTAACAGTTTCAAAATGTATCACATTTTACTGTCTTTCACAATTCATCATTAATATTCATTGAGCTTAACATTAGCCTTTTCTTATTCTCATCTAATGCCATCATTTAATTAAATTTTCTTTTGGTGTGTTCTTCTAGATATGGGATCCAAGTGCTCTAACGAGTGCTAATATATGTCTTTCAATACATCAAAATACATCAAAAGCCCCATTGGGACTGACATTAATTAATACTTCATCCATTCTGTTAAGTTCTTGTTTTATTTGTCATGGACATACCTCTTTTTTCTCTTTCTACATGAAATAAATAGAAAGAATGCTAATAAAAATCTAAATTGCAGTGAGCTCAGTTCTTTTAATTCCAGCAAAGAGAGACAATTCAAACAATTCTATGTTTGTTTCTGAGATAAAGGAAAAGTTCTTAGAGAATCAAAAATACTAATTATTCTGGATTTCTCAGATGCCCAAGACCTCAGGCATTTAAAAAAGAGTACCAACACTAATCCAAGGTTGAACTGAAAATCTGTCAAAATAAAGCAAGTGGGAATTATATTGGGGTTTTTCTGTATTGTTTTTTTTTTTTTTCACATGTTGCATGTTTTTACTATTTTCAAGTTAATTTTTTTATGTGTGCAGAAAAACACAGTAACAGATAATGTGTTTCAGACTAAAGTCTTTCATACCACACCTCCTCCTAGCACTCAGGTAATTGGAACTAAAGTTGCAAGACTGATAAAAAAACTGCTGGAGTATGCTTTAGAGTAGGTTTAAAAGGCATATTTCTTCCAGACTTATCTGAATGAAGGCACTGCATTTGGATTAAATTCTTATAAGTGTTTACATTAATGCTAGTGTATTTGCAATCTGCTGCAGCTAAAAGAAATGCTTCCTTTCTAATTTTTTTATAAAAGTAAGATCAAGAGGAGCCATGATTGCTGGAACTGACTGCTTTCATAATGGAAGAAACTATTATCTCTCCAAAGTGCAATACAAAGTGGTTGCCAGTGTTTCATGATATAAAACACCATGCAGGAGCCTTAAAACCTGCAGTACTTGGTAGATAGTCTCTATCAAGCAGATATGTGGGTTCTCTCTCATTCTTTCTCGTCTTGTGAGAGTATATCAAGGGACAGAGCCTCAGGTTATAAAATTGTCCTTTTAAGCTTAAATGGTAGATGGAAGATCCTGTGGTTGGAGTGCAGTATTTGGAGCTGTAGACATTGTCTGTTTGTAATGTGCCAAAATACAGTGCAGCCAACTTTTGTGTTTCCAGGATAATCAAGAGATTAGTTATAAATGTAAGGCAAGGATATAGATAATATGTAAATGAGGCTGTAAAGACGTTTTGTGAAAATGATCAGGGAAAGACACAGTTTGAGAAGGAGACTGCAGCATGAGTTGTGCCCTGTATGAGACTATGGCAAGTGGGAATGTCTATGTTTTGCCTTACTCCCAACACATTACAGCTCATGGCTCTGGGTGCTACCAGTGCCAATATCTGTTCCACTAAAGTGAGGCATTTCTGTGGAATTAAACATTTCTAGTTTTGTCATAAAGCTTTCAAACAGCAGTTCTTGCAGCCCTCCTTCATCATGTCCTCTGGTCTCTCCTCTACCTGAGGATGAGGTCAATGTCCCCTGTGTGGGATGATCCTTTTTTTTTCTTTAACGTGCTCTTCTCTGCCAGCAGTCAAAACAGAAGCTAAAGGGAAAAAGGAGAAGACTTGAGAAAAACAGGGGTTAATGCTGTGAAGTCTGTGGGTACAAACAGGATTTTGTTAAAAATGAAAAGAGGTTGGGTGGAGGTAGATAAAAAGAAATCTGAAATAATTGTTCTGTAGAATATGGTCTTTTCACATAGGCAGAAATCTTTCTCTTCAGTCCTGTCAGAAGATAGTCAAATAGAGAATCTCGTCTCTTAATTAGAAAGAAAAATACTCATCAAACACATATCACTGGAAAGCTAATGATCCACAGCTGCTAGTCTAAAAGAGCAGGTTTTTTTCTGAACAGTAGGAAGTGTTAATCATTTTGGATGAGATTTCTTTTTAAAATATACTGTAGTTTGCAAAAGAATAGGACTTATTCAATATCCTAACTTAAATTATATTTTGAAATGCTGTACACTAGGGATAGTGTCACGTGTCTCTCTAAATGATCATTTAATGAATGTGTCTCTCACTAAGAGTGTAAACTGATGAGATGTTGTAAATGGCCAGTTCATGCCTGTGACTCTGAAAATTCTGATCTTGTGGGAGAGATGAAAAAAGCCCTTCCTTATATTCTTCTGTATAGGAAATGGCAGTTGTATTAAACTGTAACCTTTGAAACTAACACTCATCTCTTAAAAATAGGTAGCTTGTTTCGGTAGTGATGTGCATCCTTTTTTTACTCAGACAGCTGTTATTTTCTTCAAAGATATCATGCAAGATACAGTCCACTAGATGATCTACAGACATGGGCAACTCCCAGAAGTGTTCTTTCATACTTAGTCATTAGCTTTTCTGGTTTGGTTTGGATTTGGGACTTTTTTGGCCTATACTTGCTTAATGGAGTGTTGGTTTACTTTTCCACCTTTCATGAAGGTTTGTACATAGCACTTTGTTCTTCTCTTTCACCTCAACTATCAGGCCTTTTATCCATAAGATCTGAGTCTTGGATTTTTCTTGCTATTCTGCACCAGATTTTGGGTTTGCTCATGTTTACTTATAAGTCTTGTCTGATACTGGAAATCTGCTTGTTTTCTCTCATATGCATTTTATGAGTGCATTTCTTGTCAGGGAAGAATAATGAAGCCATCTAGGTCAGAGGGCCATAACTGTGCTGGTCTTATGCAGCACACATCTCATTTGTGCTGCAATGTTTGTGTAGTGCCTGGCTGAGGCAGTTGTCTGAAAGGAAGAAATTAAAATTCAGCCAGACTAGACGGAAATTAAGGTGGCAGATCAGCAAAATCATCTTCAGGAGATGAGGTGAAAAATCCACACTTTTGAATGGCATGTCCATACAATTTGTAAATAGGTAATATCTTAATATGTTTTAAAGGGGCCTCTGAGTCCAGTATTGTAAGGAATTAATGCCCCTGAAGGTCATTTGGCTTTTAGAAACTTCAAGTGAAAAGCGTTTGCATGAGAATTCGTCTATATTCTGGAGTACAGAGTATGTAATGACCATGTTCCTCAGACTCCAGTCATGGCCATGATTCCTGAGACTGTTTGTAGATTGTTGGCTTTTTTCCTCTAGGGAGTGTTTGAATAGTACTTGATTTTCTTAACCACTTTTTAACAAAGTTCAGCTGGGGCCCTTAGAAAGATCGTATGTATTGCCTTTTTTCAACAGGTAATCTCTAATATTTACTTTTCTGATAATTGGTGCTATCCAGAGCACCATTCAGTGTGCATTCATTGACTCAGGGTATTTCTGGGGTTAAAGCATGCAAGGATATTTTGCTTTCTTTTGAGACAAAAAATTTGTTGTAAGTTGCTTACATCTAATATACCATTCTTTTAGAGACAGCAAGGTCACAGAACAGTTCTTGAATGCGATGAGATGTTGTTTGCTTCTGTTGTGGTTTTAAGCCTAGCTGGAGATGAAACACCACACAGCCACTTGCTCAAACCTCTCCTCTCTTCCCCCACGTCTTGGTGGAATGAGAAGGAGAATTGAAGTAAAGTTTTTGTGTTGACATAAGAACAGTTTAGTAATTGAAAGTAAAGTGAAATGCCATAATAATGGTAAATAAAAATAATAATGGTAATAAAAGGGAGAAAAAAAAAAACTAACAAAACAATGCAATGCAGTCTCTCACCACCTACTGACCCTTGCCAGACCCCTCTTCCTGATCTCAGGTCACCCAGTCTTCTGGGTAAGTCTCCCCAGTTTATGCCCTAGGCATGATGCTCTGTGGTGTGGAAATGTCCCTTTGGTCCATTAGAGTCATCTGTCCCAGTTGTGCTCCCACCCAGTTTATTTTGAATACCTTCCACTGGCAGAGCATGAGGCAATATGAAAAAAGGTCATCAGCTTTGGATAAACATAACATAGCAAAAGACCAAAACTTCAGTGTGTTATCAGCACCATTCTCATTCTTACTCCAAAACAGCTACTAGGTAGAAATAAACTCTGCCCTAGCTGAAACCAGCACAGCTTCTAATGCATTACCATGTCTAACAGATTTCCTTGTAAACTAAACAACCTTTAAAAAACATGTTTTTTTTGTTTGTTTTTTTTTTTGTTTTTGTTTTTTTGTTTTTTTTTTTTGTTTGTTTGTTTGTTTTTTGTTTTTTGTTTTTAATGAAAAGCTTTTAGAAGGGCCACTATCCTTGTTTTTGTCTCACACACATTGCTTTTTCAGTTCTTTCAGTAATTTTCATGTTTGTCTTGCAGTTTCATAGGCTTGCATATACCTAGTAAAGAGTGGTAGAAAGCACGGTGGTGAGGTAAGTTAGCTGATCCTGAGAGAGATTACCTAAGATGTAGACTTATTTGCTTTGCTTTCAATATTTGATAAGAGCATTTTGTTTTAAGTCCAAACAAAGATTTAGCAGAAGACTATTAAAATCTTCATTTTATTATTATTGATATTTATATACATCTTGTTGACTAATTTGGGAAAATGAGCTCTGTTTTGGTTTACCTTGTTATTGGCATTGCTTTAGGTTTGTGAGTTCTGCAGCAAATAACTTCAATCCTTTTAGAAAGTATTAAAAGTAAAAACATTTAAAATCCAAGATTTCTAAATGTTTATCCAGCTGTGGTACGTAGTGTGATTTGCTTTCACATTTATTTGTTGTTTGTTTCACTGTTTTTTTTGTTGAAGAAAACAAACCCAGGTTGTAGCTACAGCTGGCTTAAGTAAAAGGGGGATTCATTGGTAGGGAAAATTGGAAATAAAAATGGTTTTAGTTTGATGACATCTGAGTCCAATTATTTTTAGTTAAATAATAATTTTATAAAAGCCAGTAATTTTGTAGCATCATCAGTAGGGAACAATGTCTAGACAGTTGTGTATGGAGCTGGCAGTGGGGATGGGTGTCACCAGCTTTGTGATCACCAAGTTGATCCCATGCTGAAGAGCAGCCCCAGCTATTCAGGCACACATCTCTAGGAGATGTAACCCAATCAGGCTTCTGTCAGCCCCTGGTCACAGAACACTTGAGCTATTTTGAGCTACCCCTGCAATAAATCAAAGTTTTCAAAGAGGTGGACTTAGGTGTCTTCTCAGCATTCATTTTAAACCCATTTTTTTAGTTCTATTTTACTATACTTTCATTAAAATAATCATATGATTTTAGCTTTTACTGTGTTTTTTTTCCCTAGTTTTCCATGCAAAAGACTTCTGATTGCTACTTCTGCCTTTTTGTATGACAATATTACAAAGTGACTGTTCTTTTTTTCTAAATAGAAAATTAATTTTTAATCAACTCTTCAGCCACCTTTACACTGCTACAGGGTTGTTTCAAAGCTAAAACCAGAGTCAATAATATGTTGAGGTCTTCTTTAAATTAATGACATCCCTGTGACCTGCAAGAAAAATGGAGAGGGAATTTTTACAAGGGAATATAGGGATACAACAAGGGGTAATGGCCTTAAACTGAAAGAGTAGAGGTTTAAATTAGATATTAGGAAGAAAGTCCTTATTGTTGAGGGTGGTTGCATTGAAACAGGGTGCCCAGAGAAGTTGTGCATGCCCCATCCCTGGAAGTGTTCGAGGCCCCGTTCGATGAGGCTCTGAGCAGTCTGGTCTAGTGAAAGATATCCCTGCTTGTGTCGAGGGGGCCAGATCTAGGTGGCCTTTAAGGTCCCCTCCAACACAAGCAATTCTATGATTCTATGTTTCATGAAAGCAGCTCACCTTTCTTAAAATGTAGTCTTGTTTTTATGCTCTTTTGCATTATTCACAAAAGCATTATTTTATAAGAGAACAATTAATATTCCTCTTAGATGATAGTACATAATTTTTCTTTTCCAGTTATTAAGGTAGGAAGGATTGGGAAGCATAGCAGTTGTATCATGCGGGTAAGTGTGAATCTGCAAAGTGGTTGAACAACGCTCCTGTCTAAGAAGAGATGGATTTCTTTAGAATTGTTCTAATTTATTGGTCTTAACTCTGCACAAGAGTTTAATATAATGCTGATTTCAATCACTTTTTTTTCTTCTCTGTCTTCTAGCTTTTTCTTTTTGTGGTCTGGAACTTTGAGCTCTACATGATACCACTGGCTTTGTTGTTGCTGCTGGCATGGAACTACTTCTTGATCGTATCAGGAAAAGATAACAGGCAACATGATACAGTAAGTCTTCTCTTCTTCAAGGGCATACGTGTCCTTTTCTTTTTTTAACTAGGTAAAATTTTAAACTGGGTTTAAATACGATATCTTTTTCAAAATGTCTCCCTTCACAATGTTCGATGGACAATTTTCCCACCTGCAATTTAATTTTATTCTGGCTGTCCAATAAGTGTGTCTGGTTTTGTTGAAATGTCATGTAAAAATACAATAGAACATGCACTATCTATAGAATCTGTTTTGTGTGGGAGCAGAGAGGCTTATTGTTGAGGAAAAGGCAAATTCTTTGAAAAATTATTTTATATGGCTAAGTCCTTATGTTGCACTTTTTATTTCACATGTTGAAGGTAAAGATTAAAATTATTTCAGTTTGTTAACAGTTTCAGAATGTATCACATTTTACTGTCTTTCACAATTCATCGTTAAAATTCACTGAGCCTAATATTAGCCTTTTCTTATTTTCTTCTCATTTAATGCCATCCTTTAATTAAATACATGTAGTTAGGATATAATGTAGCAAACATTTACTAATAACTGGCATTTATTAATAATATTTAAATGGTTTAGATTTTCAGAAGTACATATTAAAAGTCGAAGTTGTATTCTATGCTGACCGATTTTTCTAGCATCCAGGCAGATAAAGGTCTTTGCATGTGGTATTGCTAAGCCTTATGAATTCTATATTTGCACTAGGTGTATCCCAAAAGCAGCATGTTGTCCACTACTTTATGATCTGAATTAATAACTGAATGGGCAGGGGAAAAAGCCAAAACAGATTAGATAATTGGTCTCTGAGGACAGTAATTAATGGAGTAACAAGTGGACTACCACAGTGCAAGGTGCTGTTTAGCATCTCTTTCAGTGATGTACAGGAGATGATAGTGCACCCCCATCAAGTTTTTGGTTACATCAGCTGTGTGGAGCCATTTGCCACTCTGGATCAAAGAGATCTAGCGGGTTGGATAAATGAACTGATAGGAACCCCATGAAATTCAGAAGGAAGAATCCTGCTTTTGGGGAGAAATAACCTGTTGCAGTGATACAGCATGGAAACTGGTTGTCTGAAAGCAGCTGTCTGAACTGGGCCTAGGGTTCTTAGAAGGCAGCACGGTAATCAGAAGCACGGATAGTGGATTGAGGGAAGTGGATATCTCCACTCCTCAGCACTTGCCAGATGCATCTAAGAGTAGTGTTGAGTTTGGGGAGCACCAGTTCAAGAAAGTCATTGATTGACTTCAGCAAGTTCAGTGAAGGGCTACCAACATGATCAGGGGCTTAAGCCCTCATCAACCAGCCCTTGAAATGAAGCTGAGGAAAGTGGACTTGAAAGATCCTGGAGAACAGAGGGCTTCTAGTGACTGCAACTCCCTTTAAGGAGGTTAACAAGAAGATGCAACTAGATTGCACAAGTGATCTGTGGTGGAAGAGGCAACAAGGTTCATTTGAAACAAAAGAGGTTTGGACTGTAAAACCTTTTTTGCCATGAGAAATGTTAAGCAGTAGAAAAGGTTGCTCAGAAAACTGCAATTGCTATAGAAGTTTCCAGGACTTTACTGAGTAAAGATCTGAGGAACCTGATCTGACTTAATGGCTGACCCTGCAGGAGGGAGCAGGAGTTTGGAAATCACTAACAGCCTGAGTGATCCCCTAATGTTTAGCAACTGCAATTATTAGAACCCATACGGCCCTGATCCCAACACTGTTGTCACCTGACTACATCACAAAGACTATTATGCTTCCAAGGATCATCTAAAAATAAGGGTGGGAATGATAAAGGTATTCCCTAATCCCAAATATGATTACATTTATGGAAAAAGCCTAAGATCAAGATTTAAAAGATACTATATTTAAAACACAGCCCATTGTCTCCTGATGGCTGAAACGCTTAAAGCTTCTCAACCTGAAGATTTTATGAGTACCTGAAATTGGTGGTGAAAGGAGAAATTTCACGAAAGGAGAAATTTCACTTGAGGACTGCAATACATTTAATTTCTCTCTGAAATACCACCAGCCTCAGCAGATTATCTGGTTATGTAACTTTTCTAACAAACTAATGAAGCTAGTGATGGACTCACAGTAAGGAATGGCAAATGCTGCTCCTAAAACTTTCCTCTTGCTGAGAGTGCTTCAGACCAAGCTAATACAGCCTATATCAAGCAATAATGTTGATCCCAAATATTTGGTGTCAGTGCCATTAATGACCTTGTTTTTAATGATTTAAGTTTGGTTATCATCATCTCGAGCATCTGCCTTGAGTGAAGTCATTTGCATATTTATTGTAAGTAAGTCTTTCTTAATAACTCATGAGCCTTCAGTAATATCATGAGTCCTTAGCTCAGGTCATTAGCACAGTATCATTAGAATAGGAGTCATTTAAATACTTACATTTTCCTACACAGAGTGTAGATTTTATCTAAATTAAGCAAGCAGTGTTTCCTAGTGGCTAGAGAATACTTCAACATTCACATGATCTGGCTTCTCTTCCCAAGTTGTTGGAGATTCTTGTGTGTCTCAGTGAAATCACTGACTACTTATCTTAGAAATCATCTAACTTCAGCAAGTTACTTTGAAATCCTAAGGCTAATGATAAGACATAAAAATAAATGTAATTGTGAACTTTTCTTACCTGATTAACATTAGACAAGCATAGTTAAAAATTGTTTACAACTTGTACTTGCTTAATGTCTATAGAACATACTTAAATTTGGGACCATGCAAAGCAGCTCAGACACATTGGTTTCCATTGTAATATCTCTGAGAAAAAAATTGTCAATTGTCTTATCAGTCTAGGTGCTAGGGACCACACTTCTTCTGCAGGTCAGTGATTAGTGATAGCTGAGTTTCTGTCTGGATGTGGCAGATAGACCAGCCTCAACTCATCCTTGTTTGACCATCACTATAGATAAGGTACCATTTTCTTTTTCCTCTTGGGCATCAGTGTTTTTTTTTAAGTAGCTTGAAACTTACTTCCTCATGGAGAAATTCACATGCCAAACAAGGATCTGTGTACCTCTCTTATAACATGAACCTGTGGTTCTTGTTTGAATGCAAGTATGGTTATTTTGTCATTTATTCCGAATCCTAATGAATTATATATTCAAGTTCTTTCTTCAATTCAAGGTGCAATATGGCTGGGGCAAGGGAGAGGCCCAAGTGTATTTCCTAGTAGGAGATAAGTCTATTGGAATGCCCAACAGAGAGGTGAATCTATGTCTCCATGGATTCAGTTGGCCTCCTTGTAGGATTGATCATTGTGGTTTTAGTCCTACACTGATGCAAATTTCCAAAAGAAGTATTTGATTGATCTTTTGTACATTTTGATCAAGATTACTTGTATTTCTGATTCACTCTTTTGAAATAGGAACTCTTAAACATTAGTGTAAGTGACTGCAAATAGATGTAGACTTAGTGGATAGTTCTGAACTGAACTAAAACAAATTAATTTCTGTCATTAAATCATGTGGCAGGTGTAAAAATTGCATTATAAATATTTCTTGCCAGGATGGAGGAAAAAATTACTAAGATGGCATCCTTAATGTCATCTTCTGAATTTTGCAGTAACATTTTTGCCTGAAGTACACCCTGCTGTTTTCTCCAAATTTATTTACACTTCCTTATAGTCATATGTCTCAGTATCTGACCTTACAAAATAATTTATTTTTAGCACAGCTGCTGTTGTTATATTAAACCATGATCACCTATACACACAAGATTAGAATTGAGTGAATCTTGCTAGGCTGAGATTTTTTTTCTTCTGCCTTTTTTCCATCATCTCTTTCACATCCTCTGTGGGACAGGTATCAACCACTGGTGTGTTTCTGTCACCACTCCCTGCTGCTCCTTGTCACCTGAGCTGGAACTGTGTGGTGGGGAGTAGCAAGGAAGTGCTGCCCCTACACATAATAGAGCATGGCATGGTCACTGCAGACTAACAGAAAATATGGTGGGTTTACAAGCTTATTTTCAGTATTTTTAAGAAACTACTTAATATTTCGATGATTTCAAATACGCCAAAATAAAAGCCCCTCACCTTTGTAGCTTGGAGAAAACAGCATGCTTTTGTTTGGTGTCGGGGATCTTCTATTTCTAAGCGAAAGTCACAGTCATTGTACCTGTATGGAGTTAATGGGGGGAAATTTTTGTTGGTTTTGGGTTTGGGTTTTTGTAATGTGCTTTTCTACTTTGTACTGTGTTCTGACTGCCTGCCTAACTTAAGGAATGGTCAGATAATCTCTCAAAGTGATTTAAAATGTTCTCAGCTGCTCCTGCATCCAGCTGCTCTTGCTCCTTTCCCTAGGATGAAACAGTTGATTGCATGGTTGGAGTGTGTCATATGGAGAATTAAACGGTTTGCATAGCTATGAATCATTATTTTTACCCTGTGTACCTAGGCCTGGCTACCACAATTAGGACAAACTGTGACAATCTCTCAGCTGTTGGTCTATGATGCTTACTGATGTAATAGGCACATTGGGTGCCCTCTGGTAACACTGCAAGATTTTGCTCTTTCATGACGAAGTAGGTAGCAGACAGGAGTGCAGGTAATTTTCTCCTCTGTCGTGCCTATGGAGGACTGGACAGATCTGGAAGGACAACAACCAGTTGCACAGCTCTCATTCACAGCACAGACTTGGTTTTTACAACTGGGGGGTACTTTCTGAGGATGGAAGACTACTAGGAAGAGAACCACTTCACTACATGGGGCAAAATCTTCTTTCCCAGAAGGCTGTCCAACCTGATGAGGAGAGCATTAAACTAAAAATAAATGGGGGAGGGAGGTGATGGTGACCCATAAAAGTTATTCCTCAAGTGAGGAATCACAGGATAGTTTGATTTGGAGGGGACCTTCAGGATGACCCCTTCCACCAGACCACGTTGCTCAAAGCCTTGTCAAACCTGGCCCTGGAATTCTGCCAGGGATGGGGCACCCATAGCTTCTCTGGGCAATCTGTTCCAGTTCCTCCCTACTCTCATAATGAAGAATTTCTTCCCAATATCTAATCTAAACCTGCCTTCTGTCACTTTGAGCTACTTCCCCTTGTCCTGTCACAAAATTGGTGGTCTGAGTTGGCAAGAAAAGGGTGCAGGGTGAATGGCCAGGAGAGCCCTCGAAACCAATCCAGCAAGACAGATGTGCCCCCCAGGCCGGGCACACAAACAAGGAAATGCTTCTGGAAAAGTCTCTCACACCCTCTCTGAGAACCCAGCATGACAGAGGTAAGTACATTAGTGTGCACAATATAGGAACCAGTAGGAGTTCAGAGGTCTACATGCAGCCACACTCATTCACAATCACGGAGACATGGTGAAATTTTTGTCATGTCCATTATGCAGTGTATACATAGTCTTTTTAGTCAGGACAGGCTGGGAAGAAGAGTAGTGGGAGTTGCTTTTCATTCCAGCAAAGTGAAATGATGAAGGGATCAAAACATCTGGCATAGAAGGAGAGGCTGAACAAGCTGGTACTGTTCTGCATGGAGGAGGGTTCTTGATGCTGTGTGCAAATGGCTGAAGGGAGTGGGCAAGAGACATCACCCCTTCTTAGTGGTGCTCCATCACAGGACAGTATCAATGGCCACAAACCAAAATACATGGAAATTCATCTGACCACAAGAAAGCACTTTCATTGTGACTGTGGTGACAACCAGGGCCAGATTGCCATGAGAGGTTGTGAAGTGTTCATCTGAGAAGATACTCAAGAACTTTCAGGACATGGGCTTTGGCAAAGTGCTCAGAGGTGACTCAGAGGTGACCTTGTATGAGTAGGGAGGTTGGGCTTGATGAGGTCTGCTTGAGTGGGGAGGTTATAGGATGCCCTGCCAACATCTGCCACTCTGATATTCTCTCAGCTGAAGGTACTATTCTTTCTCTCTTTTTGGTCTATTATTTATTAGTGATTTTTTCCCAAGAAATTTAACATTTAAGAGAAGAATAATGCCTATCCCTGAAGGTACCTGTGAATGTTCTTCTGCCGTATAAACTCCCATGAAAAAGAGCTTTGATCATTTCACATCTTGTACTGATAGTTAATACTTAGAGCCTTTAAGGAAATACTAAGTAGCCAATTTCCTCTTGAAGTTATGAGATGCACATGTCATTGCATAGCAAATAATGCTAAACAACTGGGAGTTAATGTGCCATACACAATTTTTTATGACTTTGCATAATAGAGTGTGTATATATATATATATAATCTTATCTTTTAAGAATTATATAGAGGGACAACAAGGCATCTTCTAATTTCATTGCAAAGTTTTCCTACATGGACTTTGATGATTTATATGTGTATTTTTCTATTAGAAGTTAGAACTAGTCATGTTTAGGATGAAATTTTAAGAATAGAAGATAAATGATTTTGTTAAAAACAGCTTTTATCTTAAGATTTTAAGCAGTTTTCTCTGGGTACTTTTCTGTAGTCCTCCAGTGTGAGGACTGAAGTCATATGTGTTTGGGAAATTGCCAAATTATTAAAAAAAAAAAGGAAAATGAGAAGAATGATGCTTATGAATATATCCATCTCAGTGAATTCTTTCTTCACTCAAGAAAAGGTGGTCAGCACAATGAGCTTGAGTTGGACATAGAAGCCCATCTCACTTGCACCTAGGAGATCCTTTCTGATTAGAATCCTATCACTTCGTTCTAAGAGCAAGGTAACACCATCTGTTAGAGCTCTGTCAGGTGGATTTGTTGCTGCTCCTGTTTGGGGCTGAGTGCCACTTTGCAGTACATTCAATGCATAAATTGAATAGGAACTAATAGGAAAGTGCCTGACTTTAGCTAGCAGTTTTCCTAGATGTTGAAAACTGAGTTACCAAGTAAGTAAACAAAACAGGAACTTGATTTTTTTTCTGTTTTTTCACTTTATGGTCTTAAAGACTGAGTCTTTATGATCCTTATATTCTAAGGCTTTCATGTGCAGATGAATAAAGGACAAACACCAAGTGCATCAGATCCCTTGTCAGGGTGGTACTTTGGAGTTTTGAGCTTCAAGTCCAGAAGTTCTATTGTGCTAGGGAGTCTGCAGAGATTTCTAATTGCAGACTAAATTCTTGCTGTGAATTAACGGAAAAAATAAATGTCATTGCCCCTGTATTCTAGCTAGACAGTGTCTGGAGTGTGTCATTATTACAAGATACAAAAGAACATTGTCAGGTGAGCAAGTACATCCTGCCTGCTTTCTTACTGTACTTTCCTGAGAAGTTTTGCCTCTGGTATGATAACAGTGGCAGTAACCACAACCCCCACCAGCATGAGGGCTGCTGGGCGCACACAAGAGTAAGCAACAGAACAATACATGTGTGAAGCTAGCCAGATTTATGACCCTAAAAGTAAGGAAAATATGATTGTTTTTATAAAATTATTTTCAATATTACACAGAACTGATTTTACCTTGTATTTTCTAGCTCCTAACTAATCATAAACTTTCCCTTCATTTATTATCAACAAAATAAGTTAGAAGGGCTTTTTGCAAATGGGTCATAATCTGTCTGTGTGATGCTGGGTGGGTGCTGTAAAAGAACAAGGACTACTGGGAACATGTACCCGATACTATGTAGTCCACTAAAAATCATTGTTGTCTCTGCACAGATGTTTTTGGGTTTTTCTCTATGTGATCCATACAGTCAGGAAATAAATCTGTAATGCAGTGCTCCATGATGGAATAGAGTGGAGTTTCTTTTATATATCAGAATATATTCTGATATATATCATAAAAGAAACATGAAAATGTCAGCATAATCATGCATTTAGATTTTGTTGATCAAGTCTAATTTTTATGAGTACACATAATTACTGAAGCTGGACAAATTTGCTCTAGATTGCATCATAATATTTGGTGGTCTGCTGCATTTAAATGGAGAATTATCTTTAAGAAACATCCTCTTCATAATTTGCCATTAAATGAGACTTGAACAAATCAACA
Organism: Sitta carolinensis; assembly: GCA_032173965.1. Taxonomy (NCBI): domain Eukaryota; kingdom Metazoa; phylum Chordata; class Aves; order Passeriformes; family Sittidae; genus Sitta; species Sitta carolinensis. The sequence goes on from CM063313.1 coordinate 64,227,100, forward strand.
TAAATCTTACATAAAGGTTATTTAACTTACTCTTGGTACTATAAATATTTCAAATGCATTGTGCACTAATCCAACAGTCCCACAATACACTATGTAAAGATCTACTCTGGGCTGTAGGCATTTCTCTTCTGCAGCGTAACAGGAAAATATGGTGCTGCGAGTGGCTGTCTGGGCTACAGATAAAAGAGACTGACCATGCTGCAGGCATAATCCCTGTGTCAGAGGTTTGCAGAGTACATAGTAAACTCCTAGGCAAAACTTTACATGCCTGTTCTTACCCCAGCAACAGCTGCAAAACCCAAACACACTACAGAATTGGAATACCTTGGCTTGTTTTGGTCACCTGAAGAGAAAAGGCCAAAACCAAAACCCTGCCCTAAATACTTCCAGTATTCTTTTTAAAATTGGATTTTTTTTTCCCTGTCAGGAATCAACTGGTTTTTTAGTTTTAATTTTGCCACTTTTTATTTCCACAGTCTTTTAGTATTGCTGGCATCTAAAATAAAATTGAAGTTCACAGCACAGAGGAATAATTTTTTTGTGAGACTGTTATAATGATTTTTTTTTTTTTGCATTTGCATTTGCATTTGCATTTGCCTGAAGGTTTTAAATACAATAAGATTCACAGACAGATTATAGTGGTTACTATAAATAATCAGTACTATACAACCTAATATCAGTTTAGTTTCTAGAAAAATTCCCATAGTAATGTGCGATTTTTATTCATTTTTGTTTATATCAATTTAGCACATTTTAATGAAGCCAAGACTTTAAGAACTTTGGGATTTTACTGTATTTAAATACCAGGGGAAATATATCAAACTCAAATTACAACAATAAGTGTATTACATAGATTTTCACCTAAAATATGTAACATAAATTTTTGTACCAAAAAGCTGGTCAGTTTCAAATATCAGTGTAATAGACTGGAGCACACCCATAAGCTTAAAGTAGCTTGTATAAATGCTATTTTATAACAGAAGTATATCTAATCCTACTAGAATCTGGAAACAATATATTTGAAAAGAAATAATAATAACAATGAAAGCCTATAATGAGACATTGTGTACTTTGTGAGATAAGTTATCACAAGGTTTTGCTTAAGAATTCTAATTCACAATATTTTATGAAGGTGTTATTTTTAATAATTCTGCATAGTAATCTTTCACTGATACTTAGCCAAGCAAAGAATGCAGTTATTTTTATTCTGCTGAACTAAAAATGAAGCATTCTAAGAGATCTGGCATTTCAAGTGTACAGTATATAATGAAGCCTTTAGATGGAGACATACTTCAAATAAACACCTAATATTCAGTTCACAGTGCATTGTGTAAATACAAGAGAAAGCCAAAATAAATGAAAACCAAATATTGAAAGAAAATGAGATAAATTGTATAGCACTTGTACCATCATAATGTTAAAAATTACTTATTCTTAACCACATTGGCAATTGAATATTGAGGGCATATAAAGCTGACAACAGTAAAAAGATTACATGTTCTTGTATAATCAACTGTATTTACTGCTGATACATGTTCCCAAGAAATGTATTATACTGTAAATAAAAATTCTGTTGTTGACATTACAGAACTCTCTGTAATCAGCAGCATGCATCAAAAAGGCCTCTGATAGCCATATTAGTTTCATTTCCTATTAAGAATCAGATTAAATTACATTATGAGCACTTCCCAGAATAAGCTAACAAAATGCATTCTATTAGAAGACATCGTTTGAGTGCCTATGTAAAAATCAGAAAGTAATTTAGTAGAAAAATACTAATGCTTTTGTTTTTATTTGCCTGTCTTCTGTACTGCAATATATTCAATGTTATTGAGAAGCTTATCACACTAATTATCACATCTAGTAATTCAGTTATTCTGATGATTACTACAGATGGATACCCCAAGATCAAAACGTATAAATCTTGTTGGACGCAGATATACTGCACTCTTAAATCAGAATCTGTTAATTTGATTTTTATTTTCCTTAAAAATGTGGTATAAAAGTTAGACATTTTAATGAAGATGTATCTCCTGTAAAGTTTCTCCTTGGCAATTCCATAAAACAAGCAGATGTCATGTTGACAAGATGAGCACCTAACTGCTAAGCTAACCTATGCTGCTGTTGTGGGCTTGGATATCTTTCCTTCATATTAAGTACCAGGAAATGATCTGAGAAAGTCCAAGTGATTTTATGCATCCTTCTTATTCCATAAAAATTGCATAGTTTTATACTACATTTACACTGAGTTGCATGGCTCACAAGCTTACAGTACATTTCATGTCAGGACAATATGAATAATCCTAAACAGTATAATTCTGACTACATTAATTGCACATCTAAAATGCATTTAATTTGGAACCAAATCTCATCCTCACTTTTGATTTCTTTTATAATTTTAATACTTACATATGAATATACAAATGTCTGTAGATCATAAAGTGTATGGCATAGAAAGTGTTTTGTTTTTATGGGAAACCACCTAGCTTTGAAGGAGTACGTCAAGTAAGATCTGAGCAGATATAGTGAAGATCTAATGAGGGACATTGTTAGAGTATTAAGGTAACAGTCATCATGGCTATCTGCAGAGTTAGTGCCCTCTTTTTTCCCCTTTCCTTTTCTTTATTTTATATCTCAGTGCAGAGCAAATACCTGGTGTTATTAACAAGTAAAGACATCAGAGTATCTTCTGTGCAGGCGTTTCTTTTGCATCAGCTGAGAAGCGTAGAACAGAGACAATTAATGATGGTTTGCACACTCTGTGTGAGAAACAGCAGGCTGATGCTAAGAGAGAAGGACCTTTTATTAGGAATGGTGTTAAGTTTCAGTGCATCACTTTTCCCCTGATTCTTTAGATTCAGGAGGTATTTCTAAGTCCTCTACAGCTGTAGGGCTTTGATTTAATGTGCCTGTAAATAACTAGAATCCAACTCTGCTTTGCAGGTGTTGAAGTTAGAAGTCAAAATTAATTATTTTCTCAGAAATTCTGTCCTCTTTGTTAGTCAATAGATCTTAAAAATAAATGCAATTTGTATTTAATGTCAGTTTCCTCATAAGACTGCATTGCAGCCCGCAGATGCTGAGGTTTTCTTCGGTGTGCAAATGTGATGGTTGTGCTTCCTCTGGTGACTTGGTGTAGGGTATTTGCTGTGACAGAGCAATGGTCCTCCAATGGATTACGAGCTGTACAGTATTTTTGACCTGCATTTCTTGAAAATGGTGGGAATGGACCAGGATTAATGGCAGTACATAGGAATTAGATTACATGCTGCTTCTGATTTATAAGCTTTTAATAGGGATGTGTTGCAGAGGAAAGGTCTTTGCAACATTTGAACATCATCTCCTTACCTTTTGTCTGTGAAGTGGCTTACATGTTGTACTTGAGGCACCTATGTGTGCTTTTTTAAAATGTCATCTGTATTCGCAATACATTCAAGGGACAATACCAAGAAACAATTTCTTTCAAGACCTTCTACCAGTATACAGCATATATGTCTGTGACAAGTGATGTTACAGAAGGTCATGTCACTTTTAACTGCTTGCATTAGATCTTTCTGATTTCCCTAGTGCACTTCTGTTGTTTGATTAATACTACTTGATTTCAAACAAGGTATCTGAAGGCATCATTTCGAGTGAAATGTTCTGTAAGATTTTTGCCATAGAACTTCTATTAAAATAAATGTAATATTGCATTTTATATTTATTTGCTTTTTTTGCCCACCTTCTCTCTCCTCTCCCTTCTTCCCCATCACCTCTCTTCCTCCCTTATACCTCCTCCATGTATAGTGCTTGACATAAGGATCCAAATAACTACTGTATTCCTTCTAACAGAATGGCATGTGTGCACTTTATTTGAATAGAAACAAGGCAGAATCAAAGGATAAAAAAATCCATTGAGGGCTTTTTTTATATACTTTATTCTTAATAAAATGTTAAACTGAAACCTGTGTTCAGATCTACCGCACCTCTCTTGAACAGCCTTGCTTTATTCTGGAGTAGACTGTAGTTCAGTATACAGCTTTTGTAAGGCTTCAGTGTGCCAATAATTCACCTGTCATACGACTATAAAGAATCTACTTTCTTTGTTTTAGTTTGTGGCCAAGTTCTGAAAACACTCGTTTTGATGCTTTAATGAATTGTATTATCTGTATTGTGTGTGTTGTTTTTTTCTCTTAACCCTTTCTTTTGAATTTCAAGACAAGTGAAAGCATGGGCTATGTTTCATATACTTCAAAGAACTATTTATGCATCTTGGGCATTGGCACATTTTCATTACATTTTATTTTGCTACAAAAATTGAATTCCGTTTTTCTTCCCAAACAATTCAGTACTCCAAATCTAAAAGTAATTGATAGCATGGCTAAACTAGAAGAAGAGAACAGAATGGTAGTAGCTTTTGAATTAAAAAATGGAATGGAGGAGATGGAAATCTGAGTACTATACTTCAAATAATTTCAAAGGACTTTTTATGCCCTTTGAACAAGTTAACATTTTGCCACTCTGTAGAAGCTTGTAAAGTAGTTTGAGATCCTTAGATGTGGGGAACAACCACCACACCTGAGTCTGAAGTGCTGTTATCTGGATAATTAAGAATGGATAATTTTATGCAAGTGATTTCTGTGAGGTGCCCTCACTTACAAGAATTTTAGAGATTTCCAGTTCAGCTAATTGTCTCCATGCTAACTCGAATGCTAATGTGAGACAGGCATCCTGCTATTCAACCTTCTCAAGACAACAGAATTTCTGGATGTACATAAAAGAGATCTTTAAATGTCTAGGGTATGTTAATGTTGAAAAGTAAGAGACCGGCTGACTTAGTGAGCTCTGGACATTAGGCAGTGTATGAGTCAACAGATCTGATTTATATCTAGGGCTATAGTCAACTAATGGTGTAGTTAAGTGGGTGTTTTGCATGTGGAGAAACTGATCTAAGTGAGTTGCCATCTTGCTGCAGACCCTTAACAGCTTGTTTTCCTCCTCTTTTTTCAGTTTACCATTTTCTCTGTAGAACTGGTGAAGCTGCTCAGTAAACTGGGTCACAGGAACGAACTGCATTAAGGGTTTGAGGATTTGTGTTTTTGATGAACTTAGTTACTCCAGTGATGCAGTTTAGAGGTCAGCTTCCCAAAGAAGCCTTTGAAAACGCCTTTGTTTCAGAGTGGTCAGTGGTCTGTGAAGACTGGATCACTCGGACACCTCTAAATGGGGTGCAAGAGGTGTATTGAACTAAGCAGGAGCAACATGCATTTCAGCAACATGCTCTCAACATTTCTCTGTGATCAAAACTGCCTTTGATCCCCTTTCTTTGAGAAATGGATCAGAGTTGGCCTAAAAAGCCAACAGACTGGTGACAGAGACTTCTTTATGAATAGTGGCTACAGCACAGCCTGGATTCCTTCTTCTGCCTGAGGGGACTCAGAAGCACACCAGGCTGGTGCCAGGTCTGAGGCTGCAGAAGATTTAGTCAGTCAGGCTCCTCCTGCTAAAACTGTTATTCTGGGCAGGGAAGAATTCAAGAGTAATTCCTTCATTTCTAAGGTCATGCTTCCTTCTCATGCTTTTGGACATGTTTGCTCTTTATGGTTTCTTTGCATTTCTAGTTTTATCTCGTTCAAACCTTGAGAACAGAGCACCAGTAGGCAGAACTGGAGGTTCCCCTCCAAAGTACAGTTAGAGGGCTTCTGGGACAGGGTTCAAACAAGGAGGAATAGCTGAAACTCTGAATGTTTTGAACTGTGCGGGGGACTTGCATGTATGCACAGTGGTCTACTAGATGTAGATGATATAACATGGGCATGTTACATCAAACCATGTGTTGTTTGTGGTCTGCATGTAATGTGGCTAACAGGGACTTTCTTGATGGTAGAGCTAACGCTGGGAAAGGAAAATGATTCACACACTTATTTTTCAGTTAATCCCTTACCTGAATAATAGTATATTTGGCTCTTGGATGAAGTCCTTTAAGTTCTTGTACATGGATGTGGGAATGCCCTTGCAGTATTGTCTGAGGGGGGGCTATGAAGAGGTAATTTTAGTGTGTTGTCTTAAATGACAAAAAATGTTTCATATCGGTGAGTTTTGCCTCCAAGTTTCCTCTTTATGTATGTTTGATAATACATAGTATAAAATTTTTGCACCCATAATAGGACACTGGGGTAGTTGGATCTTTGATCACCTTCATTATGGGTTTTCTGATATCCTAATAGGTACTTTATATATATATATACATAAAGATATAAAGAAGCACACTGTTTTGATTATAAGGAGGTACAACTTTCTTTCCACAAACAGAGAATTTTTCTGTTAGGGTCATTGATCACAGTGTAATGAGAGAGAGATTTTTAAGTCTGAATTTGCCATGACCCATCTTTGGAAAATCATTTGATCTCTCTGTAAACTAAACTTAGTGGTTTATTTCATGCTGATGCTATGATTAATAATTATTAATAATTGGAGAAAAAATTTAATGTATGTTTATATTTCAAGGGGTTGGACTGAAAAACTATATATAGATGCAGAGTTGTGGCAGGTATAACTAGCAATTAATGTGCATAAAGTTAGATGCACAGATTGTAAAAAATTATTATTAAAGAAACACAGGGCTAATGTTGATAGAGCATATGGTATATATCACTGTTGAACATGATAAAGAGATAAGCTACTATGAATTTATTTCTGGCTTTGTATTCTTCAAGAATCTCTTGGTGAATACTCTAAGTTCCATTGAAAGTGTTGACCTTTTATGTAGGCAACTGTAAATTTGAAGTGAGCATGTGTGTGTGCTGCATAGGCACCAGTGGAGATGACAAAGGATTCCTTTAGTTAAAGCAGGCATATACTGAATTTTGAACTACCTTTTAAATACTTAAATTGTCAAGCAAGCATTTTGCAAAGGAAGAGTTTTCAGTATATAATTCCCCAATGTAGGTCAATTAAAGCTATAACACTTTCCTAAATTTGAATCACTAGATCAAGTGTTTTTTCCTAGTTGTACATTTTCCCTCTGTGCATTTATTTCAAATGTTAATAAAGTTTTCATCTACAAAAGGCTTAGAATTGACAGAACAAAACTCTTTCTTTTTCAATGATGACAACTACTACTGTTCCTGTCTGCAGGTAGTGGAGGACATGCTAGAGGACGAGGAAGAAGAGGATGACAGAGATGACAAGGTAATTATCTTTCCTAGCACTTGGGGATCTGGGGATGTTAGAATTTAGACATGACACTGTTTTTACCGACAGTTAAAAAAGGAGTTGATGTGTTTTAGGCCAGAAAATTGGACAGAGCTGTTTATCATCCTAATAATGCCGTGGTGTGTTGAGGGAAACGTTAGAGGTCTATAAATCCTGCTTCTTTATTTTTCTTTATTTTTCTCTTTATTTTTCTTCCTTTATATTTTTCTATTTTTCTTTCTCTTTTTCTTTTTTATTTTTCTTTTTTCTTCTCTTTTTCTTTCTTTTTCTCCTTCTCCTTCTTCCCCTTCTTCTCTCTCCTCCTTTCTTCTTTTTTTTTTCTTCTTTTTCTTTCTTCTTCTTTTTCATATTTTTATTTTTGCTCTTCCTTTTCCTTTTATTTTATTTTTTTCTTTTATTGGTCCAGAGCTGGATCAAATTTTTTTTTTTTTTTCCTGCCAAGAGCAAGAATATCTCAGTCTGTCTGGAACTTGATAGCTCTTGGAAAGATAACAACTGGTTTTGAAGGACAAAAATTCCTCCTGTCTTGAGTAGTACAAATAGGGATGCACTTCAGGGAAAAAATTGTGTGGAAATAGCAACTCTGTACTGGTTAAGGGTGGGATTGACATATAAAATTTTCAAAGAATTGCTGGATAGAAGAATGTCTTGAATGTTTTGCACTCCATATGACATTTAAATAATCACAATTCTCATAGACATTCATTTGATTTGAAGTTTCCATTGTGGCTCTGCAAGCTGGGAAACCACAGCAGATCATTCACCTATTTGAGAGGACACGATTCAGTTTAGATGCTTTAGTTGGGCTGAGGATTTCAACCACAGTAAATAACAACTCATTTCCACATATTATTGAGCCAAGCCATGGGACTTGGATTGGTTGTACCCCAGAGAGAGGGGAAAAAACAAAGAAAATAAATCAGAATGACTTTGCACCACTAGCAGAATGGCTTTCTGGTGAGATGAGTGCAGTGAAAACAGCCCAATTCTTGCTGATTTTCCTATCAGAAGGATGATATTTGTCGAAGAAAATAAAAAGGAAAAAAAATTATATTTTTACAACAACTCTGTATTAAAATTCAGATTATTTTGACCTTCACAGATGTTCCCCCACTTCTGTTGCAATATAGATTTTTTTTTTTTTCTGAGAGGAGAAAAACAGTGCATCTTAATTTATGCTCTTGACCTTTTTTTCTGGCTGAGATGTACATTTTATACATCACTGTAAGAATTCATATGCTGGCAGCAGCATTTGAAATGCCAGAAAATTCACTGTGATTAGTTAATCCCCTCAATGATTATTTTTCTGTTAGCTAACACCTAAGATGTAAAAGATTATAAAAAAATAAGAGTATTTTCCTTTTTCCATTGCCAGGTCAAACATTTTACAATTATTATGTGAAATTCTTCTATACATCACCTAAATTGTTAGCTACATAATTTCATAACACTGTACTAACAAAATGTTCTTTTACAAAACACGTATGTGATTTTTTTTTTATGCTAAATGATATGAGCGTCCATTTCTAGCAATAAAATATATGATTTGTTCTAAAAGTCCATCCTGTAGCTGTGGAGAGCTTGAATTTTATCTCAATACGCTAGCTTTGAATCATCATTTATTTTCTGATAAACACTGATTTACCATCCAGTTGAGGCCATTTTCTCCTGTTTCTTTCTGCTTTATTAATAGATCTGGTGCAAATGTGTCATACCAGTAATGTGTGTATTCCTGGATATTTCAACCACTGTGATTAGTTCACAAAGAATAGTACTTGACTGCTTGTTGTTTAAACCAGCCTGTGTAGCTGCTGCTTATCAGGTTTTGGAAATTGCTAAACAAATTCATTTAAAGGAGAAAATGAGGGAAGAGGTCAGCCCCTCCCTCCCCCAATTCTCTGGTGATTCTCTGAGCAAACGCCCCTAATTAGAAATATCACTCTAGGTTTCAATGTTGTGATCTAATATTCAGCTTTCTCAAACTGACACCAGAGTTCAAACATTTTTCTAGATCTAGTTACCAAGGTTGAATTAAAGTGAGTACTGACATTACTGTGTGCATTCAGTGAGCCCTTTTATTGAATATTTAAGAGCTGTTTTTCTATACAGAAGATGTTAAGGTTGATTTTTATAAATTCAAAGCTGTCTTCATTATTGCAAATGTTTTGAGATCTCAAGATTAAATATGCTGTTTGAACTGGAAAAAAACCCTACACTTTTTAAAACAAGCATGTATGGACTATTCTGTTTATTCAGTATGTTTGCAGTGGGTTAAATTGTAAATAATAAGCACATGGTTGGGACTAACTAGTTTGTTGTTAGAAGCAAGTAGGCTGCTTTTCCTTTCTGGTGCACTAGACATACACTCAACTACTGCAACTACCTCCTACATCTCTTTTCTAAATGGTGGGATGAAAGTTTGTGTTATTGTAGTTCGTGTGTGTTTTCATAAAGCAAAGTGCAAAATGAATTTTTGTGAGAAAACAAATGTATGTTTTGCAACACCAGCTGGTAGTGGCCCCTGGCTTTTATTATGTGTCTTGTTTTTTCATGTAGTATAATAGAAAACTCAGGAAAATGGGTCTCCTTATGCAAAGAAAGTTACAAGATTAATAAATGTGCCAAACCCTTATTTTCATTAAAACTGAAGCATATGTTACAAATATGTAAAATATGCCCCAGCTGTTTGACCATGGCCAGTGTCTTTGCTCCCTGATTACCACAAGGAAGCTATTAGTCCTGCAACCTTTAGACTTAATGATCAATAGGGTATTACATGGCGTGGAACTGGAGCACCTGTTTTCCATTTAGTAAAGGCTCCTTGCAGGCTTTACCTAAACCTATCCATATGTTTTCTCTTATCAGATTGTTGGGCGATTATGAAAAGTGTCTATCTTTAGAGCTGACTTGGGTATCAGTGACTTGCTACGTGACAACCTCAGTGCAGGCCTGCACTGATGTAGGTTACGTGTCATGGAGGGACATTGCTTGACATCCCTACATTGCAGAGTTACAGAAGTAGTAAACTGAGGATGATGGATGCTGAAATATATGAAATTAGTTAATGTAATGCAATTTATTAATAATGGTGTCTAATCCTGAGAGGAGTCTGACATGATAGATTTGCACTTACCATGTCTCATTCTAATATTCTGGATTTTAGTAACTTTTTTCACCCTCTGCTGCAGTCAAGACAGGACTGTTAATTTAAGGCCACAGGATGTGTTTTTTTTACTGGAGAATCTTAACTTCCATCTTCACTTGCAATACAAATAGTAAACTAAAGCAGCAGGTATGCTACTTGTATTGGTTACAAAGTGTTGCTTAGCAGTGGAACACTTTTTTCCTGATTTTTCTTCACTATCTTGTTATATATTTAGGAATAGAAAAAGATGTAGTTTGTTTGGCTGAGGCATTTGTCCTTCATTAAATACTAGTTTTTCCAAGAAATAGCACTGGATTCTGCATTCCATATGTTCTGTAACGTTTGCTAAACCTATGCCAATCACAGATTTACAGTTTAATTTGATTTCTCTTTTTTTTTTTTTGGCTCCTTTCCAAACACTGGCTTATACAATATCTTAGCAAATAAGGGTCAGTTAAATTACATGAAGTGTCAAGTTATCAATAAGCTATGAAAAGGATTTTTACATAGTTATGTTATAATAATGTGGCAGTCAATATGCATAATCTATGTATCTAAGATTTGTCTGTGTATCTAAGATTTAGTTTTTTAAGAAGTTCACATATGGTTTTCACATAGCTTTATTCTTTTAATAAGCTTTAGGTAAGAATTCAGATAATCTCAAAGATTTTCAGGTTAGCATTTTGCTGGAAGCCCTCAGCATACCACAGAATTAGACCAGTAAGAACTGCTACCTTTGGAGGCATAAAGGGAGGAAGATGCATGTTATGAACACTGTTTTGTTTTACCTTCATATTAACATTTTATTAAGGAAACATTTAATGACATTGTACTTCAAGATAAGTAGAAGCTTTTGTAATTAATTACAGTTGAGTCAAATTAAAATATGTTTTAAAGCTTTTAATAATTGCTGCTGAGAGGTACTAACTTTGTTCTCAAGACAAGGCATGTTTGTAACCTGTCTCAGAAGCATGCCCTGCATTTTTACTGAGAAGAGATCATGAGGAGGAAAGATAGCTCCGATGTAGCCTACATTTTTATATTCTATAAAAGAGAAGATTGTGATCTATTACAGTGGCAGTTATTTTCTATAAAATAAATGGTGGGGAAATGATACAGAGAGAGTGAGCTGAGTTACAATTCCAGAATGAGTAAATCTATTAGTCCACCCTATAGCTTAATTCCACCACTAAATTCTGCATGAACATAGCATCCAAATACTAACTGTAAATAAAAAACCAACAGCAGCTTCCAGTGAAAACTGCAGCTATATATGAATCTGTTATCCTCTCAAAGCTTAGGTATAAAACTGTGTACTTACAAAAAATCACTACAACAGGGCAATCTACAGTACATGGCTGCAGAAGTCATACTTCTCAGTACAGTTTAGCTCGGCTCAGTTTAGTTATTCATGTAGAGATGCTGATGTGTGTAGTTTTTATAAAAATTGTACATAATATGTGGGTTGATGGTGTAGACTGCTTCAGCTTGTACTGTGGAATATCAGCTGGTTTTGATCATTGTATCATCCCTAAGTCACAGCCATGAAGTTACTTTTGCTTGGATATACCTTGGATCATGTGGAGCCTTTGCACAGCAACTTTCACAAAAAAGCAGTTTTCATCCTGCCCTGTAGTGGGACATCATATAGTCTTCATCATTAACGTACACATCTTTGATAACAGGTACTTGTTCAGCCTTCTGTGAGGTTTAGTTTTAATGAGATCAGGCTTCTTTGTCCTGGTGCAGTCTTGAAATACTATCAAAATCAGTGAAGTAAAATAAGAATTAATGAGATCAGAATCTGAAACTTGTATCTGAAGTTCAGCATTTGAGAAGGGGGGGTGGGGGGGGGGTGGGACTATATCTTGGTTCGAGAAAATTTAAAGAATACCCCGGAAGGAGTTGTCTCCTTCATAGGTTTAACCAGTCCCTTTCCACCAATAAGGAACGAATGCGAGCAGAGATAAGTGAAAAAACACCAGTTTACTAACAAGCGTAACAGCAACAGGCAAAAAAATAGCAGTAAAATTGCTTTATCTCGGGAACAAAGTGAGATCCCAAAATGCTGAGGACATCCCTCCAAGGTAATGCTCCGCAGTCGAGTGCGCGGTCCCAAGGACAAAGGGAAAGGTGGTGTCACTTTCCTCCTGCCCCCTCACCGCGCTGCTCCGCCCCGACAGCTGAACCCCGGCTGGTATTCTCTGGATCAAGGGGCTAGAACTCGGGGAGGGACTTCACCTTCCTTGCGGCAGGGGACAGCAGGCGAGGCAAACCAAAGCGGCGGTCCCGGGCCGGGGCCGGGGCGAGGCGCGGGTGCCGCCCTGGGCCGGGCGCCGCCGGCGCGGGGAGCGGCCGCACCGCAGCGGGGCTGAGCGGCTGCGGTGGGCGCCTGGGGGAATCGCCCGAAGGCAGCCCTTCTGAGAGGAGAGGAAAGGAAAGAATACCGGAAACAGAAGCCAAAAAGGGGAACAAAATCTATGCCTATGCAAAGATCACATATCCAGCCAAGCAAACAGCATGCGGCAAAAGGCGGGAAGCTGCCCGGGAGAGCCGGTACTAAAACACCTCCTACACACAAAGTTCTCGTTAGCAGGATGTTAAAGACACAGGAACAAGCTTTGGGCACAGGGAGATGTGGAATGTAATAACATTATGGATTACCTCAGGACAGTCTGTTGAATGAATGAATGAATTACACTTATCCTTGTATGTGGTGGTGTTCACCTATGACCAATATAGTGTGGGCAATGTTCCTTGCAAAGCAATCCAAGTATAATTCAATAAATTATTAAATCAAATAAAGATTTAAATTATGTTAGCTATTTAAGAATGTGGCATACTTTTTTCTTCTACACTTACTATTATTTCATAATGTAACTAAGCAGATTTAAATTCTTCAAGGCCAAGCAAAGAGCTGTTGTCACCTAGGTCTTCAAAAAGTAACTATAGGGTGTAGTTAAAAACATCTGTATGGTCTTCTCCACGACTTGGGAGAGAAATAATTAGTGTGAAAGGAAACAGCCAAAGCCTTTTACTACTGAGTTTGTTTTGAAACCTTCTTACATGTGCAGGTTGTACCTTAGCTCCACTTGGTTTCAAAAGTGGGGAGAATGGACCATCACCATTCTTCATTCTCTAGCAGAATTTACTTGAAGTATTTTCACACAGAATCATGAGATCTGAGTTCTGCTTTAACTACTGCTGTGAACCACTTGCAACTCTAAGCAAGCCACGTAGTCACTGATTTGGCAGCCACCTGAAAGTTTCTTCAGGTTTATTCATAACTCCATTTTTTTAACCTTCCAAAGGACAGCTCCAGACACCTTTGGAGAGATGCCTTTTGAGCATTTTCTACAGCAAAGTGTTGAGCCCAAAATAAACAACAAATCTTTCTCCGAGTCTCGTAGGAAGCAGAGACAGTAAGGGGAAGTGTGGTGTGTTGACCCTGGCTGGATGACAGACATCCACCAAAGCTGCTCTATCACTGCCCTCTGCACCTGGACAGGGAAGAGAAAATATGTAACAAAGGGTTCATGGGTTAAAGATAGGGACAGCGAGAGACCACTCACCAATTACTACCACAGGAAAAAGAGATTCAACTTGGGGATATTAATGTAATTTTTTACTAGCAAAATCAGAGCAAGATAATGAGAAGTAGAATAAATCTTAAAACTACCTCCACTTCTTTCTTCTTCCCACGCTCTACTTCCTCTGCTTTAACAGTGCAGGGAGGGGGAAATGGGGGTTCAGTCAGTTCATCACATGTTGTTCCTGTCACTGCTCCCAGGAAGAAGAGTCCTTGCCCTACTCCAGCATGGGGTCCCTTCCACAGCAGACAGTCCTTGACAAATTTCTGTACACAGTCCATCCCATGGGCAGCAATTCTCCACGAACTGCTGCAACATGGGTCATTCTTCTGCAGGGTAAACAAGTCACACCAGGAAGCCTGCTCCAGCAAGGTCTCCTCCCTTCGTGGGTCTTCATGTCCCTGACAGAACCATCCTCCAGCTTGGATTTCCCACAGGATTACAGCCGTCTCTCAGTCAACCACCCTCTCCAGCCTGGGTCTCCATGCTGCAGGTGTGGCATCCCCATAGATGTCCATGGGCTGTAGGGGCACAGCTGCTTCACCATTGTCTTTATCTACAGCTACACAGAAATCTCAGTTCTGGAACCTGGAGCACCTTCTCCCCCTCCTTCTGCACTGCCTTTGGTGTCTGTGGAGCCATTCCTCTCACATATTTTCACTTCATTTTCCCCATGCTACAATAACATCTGTGAACTATCTTTTTTTATTTCTTTCTTAAATATGTTATCACCGAGGCATTACTATCACTGCTGGTGGACTCAGTCATGGCCAGCAGTGGGTCCATCCTGGCTGGCATTGGCTCTGCCAGATACAGGAGAAGCTTACAGCAGCTTCCCATAGAATCCAGCTCTGTAGCCCACCCACTTCCAAAACCTGGCTATGCAAACACATTACAGTAGGATACAACTTTGGAAACCTTGTAGAGAAAAGTGGTGGCTGAGATGTGCTAGCATGAGTTAAGTGCTGCAGGGACCCAGTTCCCAGTGGAGCATGTGGTCGATGTAGTGTATGTGAATGAGAATGAATGAGTGCCAGAGGTGATGCTGTGAGAGAAGAAGGTGCTCAGCGACATGGGTGTGTGCAAAATTGATGCTGTATTGTAGTATGGGTTTTCAACTGAGGCTTGATGCTGAGGCTTACACTGCAACATAGCTGAAAATCCACAGTCTAAGCTAGGTGTTTGTCTTTCACTTCACAGATAGTCTTCTGAGGAAAACTGCAATCCTAACTACAAAAATTTGCCAGGACAGTTGATCAGGCCTTCCTGTATGTTATGGAGGAAAATATGGGAATACAGGAAATAAACTGCAAGATTTTGCAAAAAATGTGCAACATGCATTTTGTTTACAGTTTGAAATATCTGTGTGTCTATTGTGGAAAATTTTATATTTTTTACTTAACGTTAACGTGTGGATCAATGATGAAGTTGCAGGACAGATCATCTAGGCAAAACAAAATCCTTACAAAATGAATGAAGCACCCAAGCCCAAAGTATTTAAAAACAAAGCTCTTCCTAGAGCAATGTGTATGGAATTAAAAAGCTGGTGTCGTGCAGTAGCATCTAGGACATATCACAGCATGATACAGAGCAGAGTCTGCCTCTACGCAGGTCTAATCTACTGGCAGATTAAGAGGTAAATTTAGCATAAAGCTTTTGGACAAATAGTGCATACAACAGCTTCATTTTGTTTCTGTTTTTTTTGTTCTATGATAGGAATTCTATGCTTTTACTCATAACTACATGAAAAGTTGTAAAGGTAAGACGTGTGTCCAGGCTGCTCCTGCCTGGACTCATGAGAAGTCAGGCACTGGGACCAAGTGCTAAGGAGGGCAATGTTCTTTGCATGGATTTACTGACTTTTCTGTTGGGTTGGATGCAAGAGTACCAATGCCCACCCATGAACCCTGTTGCAGCAGCTCTGAGCTGAGGAGTCTATAGGAACTGGAGCTAGAACAGGGAGAAAGAGTAGCAGAAATAAGACAGAAAAATAAACTTAGACAACTTAGGGAGCAGGAATGGCTAGTCCTTGGGCAGGCAAGGATGTGAGGATGCTTAGACCTGCATCAGGAGAGGCAAGGAGGCAGGGAGAGGCTGCAAAGCCCCAGGTGCAGGTTTGCTGAGGTAACAGGTGTGGATTGAGGATTAAAGTAATTATGTGCAGAGTATGGAAGTTTAGATCTTCCATACATTAATTTCAGAGCAGTTGGCTTCACCATCTCAGTAGTTCTTTGGATGTAGTCTTTGGTGTACAATTTAGATAGACTTGAAAATTAGAATTTATGGCATATGGGAAAGCAATAAATGGTTGTTTAAGCATTCTGACTTGGTATTAAATGTGACTTAAGGACCAGTGAGGTATCTGTGTTATCTGCATGATCAGCAAAAGCATGTTTGACTGGTTCAGGAGCTGTTGAGGTAATATCAAAAGTTAATGTACAGCTGTAGCAGTCTGATAGTGCAGTGTTTTTATTGATTGTCTCAGTTAATGCACCGGGGTATTAAGTTTGCTTGTCACAGTGCTTAGTGCCTGGGGTATTTGAGCAAGTTACTTTTCCACTGAGTTGACCCCCAAGTTCCAGTCTTTCAATCAAACTCTTTACATTTCATACACTGGCAATTCCTTTCCTTTTCTAATGGCCTGTATTAAAGCAAATGTGTCACCTTTTGCACCATGTAATACTAAATCAGATCAGAATTCATGCACAATTATGTCAGTGGAAATATAATATTACAGACCTGCTTATCTCAAGATAGCACATGGAAAAATAAACTTCCACGGCTGACAGATTTACTTGATTCTGCAGATAAGTTATTTCTAAGTAATTGAGCTGAGAAATATATATGGATTATTTTAATACATATCAGAAATATATAAGAAAAATTACTAATAAATAATTAAGTATTGTTTCTTTCTTCTTTCTCTTTCTCCTATTTCCTTTCTGGTTTTTATATTTTCTTGGCCTGCTCAGGTACTAAGGTAACTAAGTCTGGGTTGGGAAAAACAGATTTTATCCTAGCAAACTGTTTTTGTTCTGAAGGCTAACAGCTTTAGAAAAACAAAATGGATACACTCTTTATGTGATGTCATAGATATTTTAATGCCAGAGTAACTGAGAAAGAGTATCGCTTTCAGTTAGTCTTTAGTGGAGTGAATAAGTCAGAACAGCATTGCTAATTTGAAGTGTCTTGCAATAAGAAATAGTAATTTAAGAACAATTGCTCAGCAGATATGCTTTTTAGTATTTTACCCTCAACATATAAGCCAGTGCCTTGCTATGCCTTTAGTGTATGGTATTAGCTATAATTTCAAAATAAACTATGTAAAAGCCATTTGTTGACCTTTATTTACTGTTTGATTAAAAATTTAAATACCAACAGGAGGAGAAGAGTAGATGAAAATTCTTTGCCTTCTCCATTGCTAATTTGTAGGTTTGGGTTTTTTTTATTTGTAGAGAATTTGAAATTTGTGCATATATCTATGTACACCAAAGCATCTTCTTTTGTATTTTCTGTACTCAAAGGACTGCTTTCCTTCCCACTCTCAAAGAACAAAAGCTGCCTGAATATTTTAGATCAATACACAGCATATAGTGAAGATCAAGAAACAGTTTACTCAGCTATTTTTCTGAAGTATAATACACACCCCTGCATTTTGATAGAAGAATGGTTTGCATAGTAATAGTTGTGGATTCTGTATAGTCTATTTAAGATTTTATACTCTGTTCAGGGAATGCTTGAAGCTGCTTTATCAGAAATTACATTATATAAGATTATAGACCAATAGTCAGTTTGTTACTAAATAATTGTTTCAAGCAGTTCTTACATCGTGTAATCCTTTTCACTCATATACCTCAGGATATATTGATTCAGAAGAAAATGTGTTTTAACACTGTGATATTTTTAGAAAGAAAAACTTCATGTCGAATTTTGAAGTCTTAATGCATAAATACAGAAATTATGTTCCCTGAAAGTGCTAAAGATTTTTTTTTTTCCCCAGTGAAATGTCTGTTCATTGAACATTAGAATTTCTTTATTTTTCAGAATATTTTGGCTGCCTTTGAAAGGAAACCACAGCAGGTTGGTCTGTGGCTGTGTTTTCCTCTGATGTTGGCTAGACTTTTTGGAACTACCACAATGCCAAAAAGGCCAAATCAAAAACTAGCAGACTGAAAAGCAGCTCTTCACACTGTTGAAACTCCCCTAAAGAATTTGGTGAGAAACACCTTAGTAACACAGCTGTTTGGCAAGGCATCTTTGAATCTGGCCAAAGGACAGCACAACCCCTTTTCTTGGGAGCTTTCTGGGAGAGTAATATAGGGAAATTTTGTAATTTGAAATTAATGTTTGATTAGGACCTAACGTGTCACTGCAGATAAACACTATCTGTTGAGTTCATAAAAATACCACTGGCTTTTCAAAGCAGGTCAGCATTACAGTGCACAAAAAAGTAGAACAATGTACGAAACTTGATGAAGTATGTAGAACAAAACTAGATTTTTTTTTTCCGGATTGCCAAACTGGAGTAGTTATAAAATGGAGAGGATAATTGTGTAGGGTTGGAGTAAATAATATTTCATAATTTGAGCATGAAAAACATCTAGAAAAAATAGTATTTCCTTTTAAAAACCACTAAAATAAAAGAATCTGCAGTCGGTGACATCCTATACCATATTCTTATTTCAATGTTCTTTAACATTTTGAATAAGGTAATTTGTAAGGATGATGTCTATGATGGCTTCCAGGGAGTTAGAAAGGATCTATTTTATCAAGGATGAAAACTTAGTTTCAGCAGAACACTGTTACAATCATGGGGGTCAGTCAAGTATGGGAAGCACTCCAATACTGCTATTCTGCAATGACCTTCCATAAATGTTGTTCTTTCCCTTTGGAGATGTTGATAGCACCCAGGCACTATACTTTTCTTCAGGTTACACTCAATATTGAGTTCAGAGTTGTATCCCAAAAAAAGAATGCAAGGACACAGGCAGGAGCATAGCCAGAGTTCTGCACAAGGTTATAAAGTATGATATACTAGACAGCTTACCTGTTCTTAGGACACTGAAAAGTGTTTGTGCTTAGGAAAGCTTTATTTTCTTCTACTTCTCTCCTTTTTTTCCCCAAACAATCCATCCTACTCTTATTCTCTAGGAGAAAATTGAAACTCTGATTATATACACTAAATTATCTCCACTATAAACTACATATACTTTGCAGCATTTAGTTGTTTTACAGGTTGAGGTGCTTATTTAAACGTCTTTAGTGGTGGCTGAGGTTTTTAAAATGTCGACTGAAAGCAGTAACTGTAATGAAAATTGAATGTAGTGTGGATGGGATTAAAACACAGTGCTGCAAAAAACTAACCTTCTGTTTTGCTCCATAAGATTAGTCAGAGTGGGAAGGGGAGAGTTCAGAGCAACTCTGCTGTGGAATCAGACAGGCGATTTATACAATGTAAATGGGATATAAAAAGAGTTGGAAACACATGGCCGTGCAGAAGGGTGTAATGATGTAAGCCTCTCACCACTGAGTAGATCTCAACAATTTGGACACTGGAATCACCTTCTCTGGAGCAGATAATTGTTTTTCTGCCCCTTGTTTCAAGGTAGACTCATCCTCTGGGCATGCTGGGACCCAGCAGGCTCTGCTCTGACAGCTGCCTCCTCCCCTTCCTAGGGCAAACAACAAAAAAAGTCTTAATGATGGAAATTATTTATTAATATTAATGATATTACATATTAATGTCACTAGAGCTACTAATAACAAGCTTTAGCCATCTCTCTGTGGTGGGGAGCAATCTCATATCCGTCACCTGGAAAGGTGCCCAGTCAGGTTGTGCTATCTCCAGGAGTCACAGGATTTTCCCTACATTCCCTTTGCATTATCATAACACAACAGGGGTGTCTTTAGATACAGCAGGGAAATGCTTTGCACGCTGCACACATCCGTGCCTGCCCTGGTTTTGAGTAGGGCTTGTTAGTGAGTTCTCTTGCTTCCTATCCCTTGTAGCACTGTATTAGTATTTTCCACCACATTAGTATTTTCAGCTGCTCAGGAGCATTAAAGTCAAATCAAGAGCATTAAAGTTAAAACAAAGGTGGTGAGATTTTGGGTGCAGTAGGGTGCCCCATGGGAGTGCCAGCTTCTACAGAGCTTAAGAGTCCAAGTGAGGGTGAAGCCTACTATCTCAGGAGGAGGAAGAAATTACTGCACAGTACAGGGGTACTGACTGGTAGTTAGCTGATTTCAACTAAAAAGTAAGCAAGCCCAAACCCCCGCAACACCACCACCCCTGCCCTCCTCACTGCTGTATTTTGATATGTAAAATAAAGGTTCTCATGTGATTTTCAGTTTGAGAAAGGGTTGAAGATGTATTTAGGTATTCATATTTTCTCTCTTCCCTAAGAACGCCAGAGCTCTTCTCACATGTTTGGTTTGTACATGGTATTATACAACTGTGTAGTAAAAATGAATCTATTTCAAAGTGTGGATTGGCAGAGTTCACCTGAAGAAACATGAAATAGGTCTTATTTCAAGATTGGTGCAAGTGATTAGTGTTGCAACCATGGGCATGCCAGCTATTCTCTTAGTCACAGTTTTCATAACCAGAAAAAAAATACACAATAAAATCACACATTTATTCACCTACAATGGGAATGGTTAGCCAAAAGTGTATTTGCAAGTATTTTCCTTCTAAAATAAATCATTGCTGTCACCAGAGAGTACTTCTGTGACCCTGTTTTTTCAGAAAGTTCATAGGAAGTTTATTTTTACTGTATGGTTGTCATATCTGTAGAATCCTTTACGGAAAGTAGTGGACAGTACTTCTCAGTACTTTTTGTCTAGGCTAAAATGTCAGAAGTTATATGATTCTGCCTACTGATTTCTTGTTCTACTACTAATCCTCTGAAATGTTTTAACAAATATACAAGTGCCTCAAGTAGTAAATAGGAAAGGTTTCAGCTCATAGAATCATATAGAATAGTTTAGGTTAGAAGGGACCTTTAAGATCATTCCTGTGTATATTGTCTATACTTTATCTTCATAGTAAGTTTTGCTCTGTATTTTGACTCAAATTTGTTTTCAAGTTCCAAAAGATATTTTTAAGTGTCATGGTTTTTGTGTGAAATTATGGATAGTTGTCCTACCTGCTATGAAAATGATAGTATATGTATTTAATTCTGCTGTTAGTTTTATTAAGTTCTTCATATTAATGCTGCTTTGTCAGCAAGGTCCCCTGGTGGGTTTTCCATTGAATGGAAAAAAAGAATTTACTTTTATCAGCTTTATTTCTGCCTTTCACATTGTTGGAATATTTCTTTCTACAGTCATATGAGAGTAATTAAGAGTCTCAATTTATTCTCTCTAAACCATTCATTATTTTGAGTATCATGATTATATTCATTCATCTTCTGTGTAAATTAAAATGCCCTAGTACTTTTTGTTGCTCATCGTCTTAATTTTCCTCACATAATTTTCATTATTTCAAATATCATGTCTGCTTTTCTGAATCTGCTTTTTTATTTTTTCATTTGGATTCAGTACTTTAGATGAAATTATTAGGCTTATATGATGGCACTAAGTAAACTACTAGTGGTAGTAATTCAATTAACTTCACTGTATTCCTCAGAAGTTTGACATCACATCTTTAATTATGTCACCTCCAAACTAGGCATCTCAACCTTCCTTCTTTTTGATCTAGATTTATAAATAAGTTACACATCATCTCAATTAATCTTTGCAATTAATCTTTCAGTGTTTATACATAATATGCTCTTTTACTTCTTTCTCCTTGCATAGTTATTTTGATATCTTTTTTCTTTTAGCAACAGCCTAACATTTATTTTAAGCACAATGTAAATTATTATTTGCCTTTTCATTGTTTATTGACTGCTTTAAAATTCTAAAAAGTTTCAAGAACTTTGTAATTACTAAATTGCAAATTTCAATGTATGGTACTAGGAACTCAACCTATGGGCCTTGGATTTAAGACGTAATCATAATTTCATACATGTGTATTCATTATGGAACACCTTGGTGAAGTTTCCACAGGGTTTGTCTGCTTCAAATTAAGTTTTGGTAAAAGAAGTTACAGAGAAAACTCAACAAAATTAATAATAACAAGTTACTAGAACTGGATAGTGTTTGCCTAAAAACACTGAAGGAACCTGGATAGAAATAGTTGAAACACTAGCCGTGGTATGGGTTCTTGAAGCTTATATAGGTCCAACATAAGAGTGGGCAAACTCAGGGAAGGAAGAACCACTGAGAGTAACTTGGAACAAACTGTGGAAACTCCTGCCCCACCATTCTCTGAAAGCCTAAGAAATATTTTGAGCAGTTGATATAACTGTTTGACCTTAATGTGCTCTTTTCTCTTGACCGTTCTGTTTCTGCATAAGAACATGGCCACCCCATGCTGTGTGTGAGCCATTCTTCTATCTGTTTGATAGCAAAGAACTGTGCTAAAATAGCAAAGGCTATTTTTAAGCATCACACAAAGCTGCCACTTTTCAAAAAGCTGTTTTAATACATTAGAGTTGCTTATTACAGCCCCTCAGATAATTGTGCCACAAAGTCTAAACACCTCAAGTGTCTGTGTGTTTAATCCTGATCTGTCAGACTAGAATAGCACAGCTTTCTAGAAGAATGGCACCTGCTCTCTTCCATGTTTTCTCTGGGAAAAGTCTGAATATGGTATAACCTCCTAGCCAGTTGTTTCTGTGATAAAAATTTCACATCCCTTCTCCCTGTTTACTTAGCATTGCAGTGCCCCAGATATGACAAAGTGCAGATCCAGGAGAAATAATGAAATCTATGGAAGGCAGTCACGAAGGAGAAAAAAAGATATTTTACATTGGCAGCTTTTCTCCTTGCTGTTGTCGGACTGCAACTGGGTACTGAGTTTGCAACCAAGGCTGAAAAGCATTTCAATAGACAATAAATAATACAAAGACTACTGAAAGTTGAAGAAGAGAGCTGTTACTGAATTCTTTCAGTGTGGCTGGTGGTTGTTGCTTTTCTGAGTGTCACAAAAACAAGCAATGAGCTTAAAATTTTGGAAGAAGCAAGCTTTTTAAGTATGGAGGGTAATTTTTCCTCTCTGTTGAAAAGGCCTCTGTGAATAAAATAGGCTATCCTAAACAGACTGCACCTTGTTAGGGATGGTGCACTATACAACACCTGCCATCAGAGCAGCAGTAGTGGAGCTGGAGAAGCAGGAGATGGCACAGTGTTTCTGCATTTGTGGACAGCTGGTGCCAGCAAATGTTTGAAGCTGATGCCATCCTACATGGATCCCTGGCAGTTGTGAAAATGATGCAAAAAGATCAGGAGAGAGGGTCTTCAGTTCTATTTATGATTTCCTGTTTTCTCTACTGAAAATAATTCTGTGTTCAAAAGCATCCCCTTTGAGCAGGGATGCATCATGGGTTGAATGCCAGCTCTTTTGCAGCTTTTCAGGCTAAGTGCTGTTGGATGCCCCTTTTTGCTTATTCTAGAGTCTGTCTCATTCATTCATTTGCTTAATGTCCAATATCCACTCTGAGTTGTTAAACAGCAACGATTTGTTAGTTTGCTGTCAGCTGCAGGTTTCCTAGCCTTCCTCATCTTGTATTTGTGGATCTGTTGATCTTGGTGCTTTAAAGTTTTTAAATAGGCACTATGCAAGTTAGGAGATGATGGGAAAAAATGTAAATTGGGGAAATATATGTCACTTGGTGACTGGTTAAAATACTTTGCTTATTTGTTTCTTCAGGAAATCAGATAAATTCTGTTGAATGCTTATTTTTTGTCTTATATCTCAGCTTTTTTTTTTTTTTTTTTCTTCTTTAGTTTCAAGATTTAGTGTGAATAGTATCATCTGTGACCCAGTATGCTTCCTGTCCCTGAGTGCTCGGTGGCCGAGTTGGGCAGTCCCAAAGAATGACAAATGTTTGTATTTCCTGCATTTTATTTTTTCAGCTGTCATTCCAACATTGCAGTAATCATATGGATTTTGTATTTAATTTGAACAACATTTTGCATTCCTTTTTCCTTCTAAAGCAGCTCCATTCATTATTAGTTCAAGTCACAAGTCTTATTATTCAATTCAGAAGGAAATTCACTTTAAGTGACTGAACACAAGCTAGTAACTTTTTCTACATCTTTTATTGTGAAGTAACAGATAGATACATGCAGTGCACAGTCAAAGCCTTTCCCTAAGCTACAAATACTTTTTTTTCTGGGAAAAAAAATAGACATTTGAGTAAATAAATGCCTTTGAGCTACTCTTTCTGATATTGTAGTCTGCAGTACATCACCAGAATGTGAGCACCTCTCACAGTTTTTAGTCAGAGTGTGATTTACTGTGGTCCAGCATAAATATGTGCATTTTTACTTCTGAGAAATTAGCATACTGAAACATATTTAAAATGAATGTAGAACAGACTATTGTAGTGGGCAGACATTAAAATAGCATCATTACATTACCATTTGTTGTGATTTTTGCATATTCATGATACTACCCCATCTTCATTATATGGCTTAGATTTAGATATTTTCCAAAATTTCAGTAATTCCTAGTAAATTAAAAGGGGTGGGGTTTGGCTTGTGGTTGGGTTTTTTTTCCTTTTTGTGGGTTTTTCTGTATCTCTTGGGGATTTTGGTGGGGCATTTTTTTGGGGTTTGTGCTTTTGGGTTTTTTTGGGGTGGGTTGGGGAGGTTTTTGGGGTTTTTTTTGGGGGTGCTTTTTGTTGGTTTGGTTTTGTTTGGTGATTTGTTTTCTTTTATTTAGGTTTGGAGCATTTTTTTCTGATTTCAGTGAAGTAAGCATAGAAGGAAAATAAGTAATGAAGCACTTTCAGGTTGTTCTCCAGATTTTCTTAAAAAACACTCTAGAATTCTTGGTTCACTCTTCATTCCTTGCCCACTGTACCACCAGAATATTTGCAGAGTTATTTTCTAGATGCTGCTGTTTTCTTCCATTTTACATTGCTTTGCCTCAAATGCCAAACTATTTTTCTACACTGTGTAATTTTCCAAAAGCAGAGTTTGAGCATTTATCCAGCGGAATTATGTTAAAAAGGAGTGGGTTTGATCGGCTTGTTTTCCTTCTTTCTTCAGTTTATCAATTTGATAGATTCCTTGGATAACTGTACGTGCTGTTTGAAATGTGTATTTTTATATCCACTGTCTTTAGAACATGATGTAAACTTTCCTGCTCTGGCCATTGTAGGATCTCTTCTGAGCTAAAGTAACAGAGCCAATGATCACGATCATGGAATTGTTCTTTTTGATTTTGATATTCATGGTTCTTTTCACCATCCTTTTCATTCCCAAAGCGCTTTCAAGATTCCTTTTAACATTCAACTCATATGAATGACAACCTGATCTCACATTCTACTATTTTCATCTTCATTGCTGTATGTTATGTTTAGAATTAAATATTTCAGATAATCTATATGTGCTGGTGTTGCTAAGATGTAATGTTTTACTTTTCCAGATCATATTCCTTACGATTGATCACTTGACAGCAATCAAATGTTTAAGATTCTAGGTGTTGTTCTTCAACTGGCCATCTGGGCTCTGTTGACCTCAGGATATGGAAGCAACATGTAGCCACTAAGAATTTTATCTCCCTGTGCAGTTGCTCTTTACAAATAGTGTTCCAGGAAAACGGTTTTGTTTATTTTTTCCCATAGCAACCTGCCATTGAGTTGAATCACTGAAATCTAAAACCGACATTAAAAAGTTTGGATTAATTATTCCAAAGGGGCAAGTGTTTGGGCAGCAAATATCAACATTAAAGACATTTCTGTAGTCCTCTGCTCAGCAGTCTGCTTGACCAGGGCCAGGCAATTTCATACCAAAGCTATCTGTGCTAGTTTGAGTAAGGAAATTTCAGGGAAAGGAACCTCTTGTGAGTTCTGTGAACAAAAAACATTAGCAGTTCATGGTGTGATCCCATGAATTTTGAAATACAATTTTTTTTTTTCCTGTGTTTGATCTAAAGTTGTTTTTAATAGTGGGGAGTCTGCAAAAGAAACAACAGAGGTGTTTGTTTAGGTACATGACATATTAAGAGTTCTAAGATCACAATATGTTGTCAACACAGGACTGGAAAACTTCCAGAGACAGTAAATCCAAATCTAAATGCAGAGTTTGATGCAGAGTGTCCTAGGCCAGTGTGGAGGTAATCTTGAATAGTCAACCTTGTCTTTTGTGCAAAAACACGTTTAACATTGTAAAATTTGCAAGAAGAAAATGAAAATTA
The DNA here is from genome assembly GCA_032173965.1 of Sitta carolinensis. Taxonomy (NCBI): domain Eukaryota; kingdom Metazoa; phylum Chordata; class Aves; order Passeriformes; family Sittidae; genus Sitta; species Sitta carolinensis. The sequence continues at coordinate 64,253,282 of CM063313.1, forward strand.
CATTCTACATACACTAAAATATCAAATTAACTTTTACTTCTGCTACATCCAAGAAAATATATTTCAGAACTGTAACTGAAATTTTTGATTAGTAACTCCATCAGTACTGCTGCATATCAATTCCCTGCCATATCCATTAATGACGTGTATAGGCACTTATTGAAAGATAAATTTTCAGGCTAATTTTAACTTTCAAAACAGAGTACTGTATTATTTTGCTGATTATTTTTTATTATCTTACTGATAATAAGTGGACAACAAAAATGTGTGTGCATGACTTAGATAAGCAACAATTATAGATTACCTCAATGATTCAGATGTTTTGCTTAACTCAGTCTTTCAGTATTCCCTTTCTGGTTTCTCTGTCTGTTTCTTTCATCCCTACCTGCATGCAGAATTGTTATACTAGCTGGTACATCTTGTTTTCATTCCATTGTTCTTCCAGGCTCTTGCATATCAAGGTTATTTAAAATATTTTTTCCAATAAATTAGTAGGCTTTTTCCTTACATTTGAGGATTATTAGACCCTTGAGATTTAACTTTTTGCCTATCATCCCTTATATTTGTGCAGCAGAACTTGAACAGATGCATTAATGAGCACCATATTAGTTGCGGTTTTGCATTCAGCGTAGAGGAAACACATTAGAACCACTGCAATTTACAAATTCAACTGTAAAATCATGGCCAAAGTTTGTTTGCTAGTAGAATACCAGGACTGTATTCTAACTAAATTAACTGTTGCAAACAGCCAATGCACAATATGCCAAAATTTCTGTGTTAGCCTCTTTTGGATTACTTTGATGTGGTTGGGTAGTAAAAGAGTATTAATGAGATCACTGTCAAGCTCCAGTGTTATTCTGACTCGGGTGAAGTAAGAGATTCTCTCTTCCTTTCTTTAAGCATAGTCAAAGGGGTGAAGAAAAAGACATCCAAAAGAAGAATTTCAAGTATTTAAAACATTGACCTAAAGCACATTCATTGTGTGTGTTCTAATCACCCCAGTGCTTAATCCTGTAGCACTTTGGTTCTAAGAGTTTCCTTCCAAAATAAGGCCAAGACAGGCACAGCAAAATTTGGCATTGTTGACTTTTTGCTCCTGAATCTATCACCATGAACAAACAAGCTCTCACGCTTTTCAAGTAATATATTTGCTTAGAGTATATATGAAATAAGCACCTCATAAAAGTTTAGCATTAGTCAAAAAGGTATCATGCAAGGAAAATTTAAGTTTTTGTTTATTCCCACTAGATGGCCCTTTCATGGAATAGCATATAAACTGGCTCTATTGCCTCCATGTTTCTGCCTTTCATCTGGAGTGCTGTCCTTACAGTATTCAAATGTGCAGTGAAGGAACATATTTTTAAAAAAGCACTGGGCAACTCTGTGGAATGTTTTAGGGAGAAAGAGAAAATAAAGAGCATTAGTAAAAGTATCTCAATTTAAACTTAATTTACATAAGTGCCATTACAGTGTTATTTCTTTACTCTGGAAAGCTTGCAATATCTTCTTTTTTTTTAGAATTATTACTATAGCTCTTGGCATTCCCCCCCACCCCGCACAATGTTAAATTTCTCTTCTAGCACTGCAGCAGTCCATGAAAAACTCTAATTCATTACATAGGTGGTACTGCCAAAAAGTCACAGAAGTCACATTCAAAATTATTTTTATCAACTCTAAGTGTAATGTTTGAGGAAGAACAGATTGTTGTGGTATTAACACAGACTCACAGCACTGAAGGGACCTCTGGAGATATCTAGTCTAACCCCACCGCTAAGAGTAGTTTATTCATGCTCACAGGTGTGGTGTCATCATAAGTAGTGAGTCTATCCCAATCTGGAAATGTGTCCTAAGCTGTGTACATAGGGAGGGTCAGGATTACAATATACCCAGAGTGAGATTAAGACACAAAGGAAGTCAAATGTTGATAATCAAATTTATAATATGCATTTATTCACTATCAAAGAAAGTTAGAAAGAAAACAGAATAGAGGAAAAAGCAAAGAATTACAGAAAGCAAGAAAGGTAATCACCATCAAAAATCTATGGTGTTCTGTGAAGTTCTTTCTTCCTTTGTCTGTTGGACAGGAGGGCTCTGACAATCTTGCTGTGCATTCACTGCTATAGAGGCTAAGTGGTGCTTGATGGCAGTGACTGGGTGGTTCCACTCCAGCCTGGGACCATGGACACAGTATTCATGGGATATTCTCGTGATAGGGGATATACCTAGTTAGCTGGCACTGCAGTTCTCTCACCTTTAGTAGCAGAGCACATCACTGCCTCTATCATTCTCACAGCCATTATCAACGGATGCTCATGGCCCCTTATCACACCAGGTCTTCAGCTGCAGATCTTATCAATGGCTGGGCAATGGTGAAACAAGTCTCTCTTAACCCGTCCTTTACTGAGACTTCAATATTTTCCTCCACATGTTTATATATTTCTGTTGTGCCTATCATCTGCTCTTTTAAATATGGAATCTTACTAGGCAATAACAATTCATTACTTCTTTCTTTAATAATCATGACCACAAATATAATTTCTCTCTGTAAAACCCTACTCTTCATTATTACGTGATTTTCTCCATATTTTAAAATCCTCAGCCTGATTTCAATTAGGCGTGAACAATTATTTTCAGACCTCATCACCATGCACACATAAAGGCACATGCTAGCACAGAGATTTTAAAGATGACAGAATGAGCATTTTTAAACAGCTGATAATATCTGAAAAATGTGGTCACTGAAGTTGTGGTGCCCACTAATGTGGGTGAAGTTGAAGCCCAAAGTTTAAGAGCTCAGTTCTGGCTATCTACATAACCCAGGGATTTAATGTCTGAGGTGAAATGGTACCAGTGCTTTAAGGAAGCCTGCTCCCACTGTTCCTTTTCAGAGTGGAAGGACTACCAAACAGGTTTTTTATTTTGCTGATGCTGAAGAGAGAACATATGCAGGTACCTGTCAGCTGGACATGCTATCTGCCACTATTTGAAATAAGTGAAAGTCTCAAGACTTTCAACAGTTGCAGTCTAGCTTACTGAAAGGGTGGGAACATCTAATCATTAAGGTTCCACTGAAAAGTTTTAATATCTCCAAGAGTCTTCCCATAGTTTTTCAATTTAAGAATTGGGAAGAATAATGTGGTTGTGCTGCTTCATGAGTAATAACCTGCAAGGGGGAAGAGCAGTTAAATTAACCTGACTCTCTCAGTTCATTATAGGATGTAATGAGGAAGCCAGGTTCAGGTCCCATCCTGCGTCTCTCCAGATCCTGTAGACCATTCCACTTTACCTCAAGACCTGCTTCTACAGTCAGCTTTAAGATTACAATATCATCATGGTTGTCTGTCCTCCTTCCATGTACCTGAGAATTTGATTGTAGCAATGGGGAACAAAGACACATGGACCTCCTCCTTGCATGCTCTGAAGAAGATGATTTACTACAGAAAACCAAGCCTTTCTGTGCTCTAAACTTTACCAAACCCAGTGTGCATTGGCTGTGTGCCAGTGCAATATCGCTGTCCACACATCCCTTTACCCAGCCAGCGCTCGGATGTGTGGTGTCCACACATCTCCCCAGTCACTGCCTCACACACAGGGCAACCACACACCAGCCAGACAACGCCTCCTCTGGTTACAGGACCTGTTTTTCACCTCACTGTTAATCAAACCTTTCCCAGAGTGCTTTCTGTTGCTCACCACAAGTGAACAAGATTTCTTGCTCCCACATTTGATAAAATAAAAGCTTAACTGGGTGTCCGTCACCAGATCTGAGGCCTTTTGGTAGAGATTAAGAAGACTTTAAGGAGATCAAATGTCTCCAGAGCTAATCATAGCAGTGGTTAGGGAAGTGGTTGGAAGGTAATCATTGAGGTGGGGTTTTGAGCAGTGGCCAGACCATAAGCCAGTATTTCACAGTCTGTGTCTGTATGTTTTTCAGGGCAGAACTAATGACTCCTGCCAGTAAAGGACTAATGTATTTACTGCTAACTACTTCTGGGTCTATTTCATCAGTCCACAAAAGGAAGTCTGCCATAGTGTTAGAGCCCTGTGCATAGCTAAGTCTCCTGCTAAATCATCCTGAGGGATGAGGTGGGTGTCTGTTTATGGACTCTACTTTGGAGACCAATTGTTGGTTGAAATAATCTGAACAGTTTTCTCACAGAAGCTTCTGTTTAAGCAGTAGAGATTTTTTTGTCTTGTTACTAAAAGTCAAGAATGATTAGAGGGGTTCTTTACTGATAGCAGCAGGGCTATACTTTTGCTTTTGCAGCCACAGGTGATGGAGCCTAGAAGGGTTGATGTCTGAGGTGTTTTCAGAGGCCTGTGTGTAGGGGAAGGGCTCAGGCCTTGCCCTGTGGGGCACTGACCTGCCCCACACCCCCCATGCTTAGAGCCAGTACCCTGGCCAGGCACAGCTGCCTGCCATGGCACACCAGGGGCAGGGCTCCACGCTACCTTAAGCCAGCTCCTGAGTGGCCAGATGACCAGCCAAATGACCCACCTGGGCAGAGGGCCCACGAAGGCCAAGGGGTATTTAAGGCCAAGCAGGAGGCCGGTATATATCTTCACCCTACCTGATCTTGGAATTTCTAACATGGAGTTTCTATCTGAGCACCACTGGAACGCAGGAGCTGAGAGATGTATGTGTGCTTTTCTATCTTTTCTGTCTTTCTTGCTTTCTTTTTCCAATTCCCTCTTCTTGGAACATTTTAAGTAACTTAACATTGAACAGGTTTAAAGTTTGCTGAGTTGGATGGGCCAAGTTAATGCCCAAGTGTTTTAATATTGATTGGATGTTGTACTAAATCTTTTGCCAAAGTTCTCTGAGTTTTCTAAAGTTTGCCAGTGAACTTTTGTCTTGTTTTGACCTCTTGAGAATATCTGGTTGGCATTTCTCCTGTGCATCTAACCTGGAGTACAGGAACCACTGTAAAGTCCTTTTACTGGGGCCTTACAAGAGATAATCCATCACCCAAGCAAACAAGAGTTCATGTGTCTTCTGATGGCCAAGTGACAGGACCATGCCACTGATGGTGTACCACTGCTGACTTTGTATCTGCTCTCTGTGTCTACCACAAGTTAGTCTGGCTTTAATTAGTTGCTATATTGTATGCAGGGGTTATCAGATTATACCAGATTGGGCAATGAGGGTTGTTTTTACTGGCATCTTCAGAAAATCGGGGAACTTTGGCAAAAGTTTAAAACAACATTAAATCAACATAAAGCATTTCACAAAGCATTAATTTAGCAAGCTCCAAGTCTGTTCAACTTGACAAACCCCAACCCATCTGATTTTAAGTTACTTAGACTTCAAGAAGAAGGAATCGGAAGAAAAAAAAATGCAGTGAAATATGGAAGAGATACAGAAAAGAACAAATATGATTACCACTGGTGGTTCCAGTGGTCAAGACATGCTTGCCTCATGCTCAGGCATGAGAACCCTTTGGCTTTCCTGGGCCCTTCCCCCAGGTGGGACATCGGGTAGCCACGCTGGGGCTGGGTTAGGGGCTACAGGGGCAGGTTTGGAACATTGCTTCTACTGTGCCACTGCAGGGCTGGGGTGCAGGTTCTAGCGGGTGGGGTGGATGGAGCAATGCACCACCTCACCAGGGCAAGGCTTATCTTACCCCTAACCCCACACATGCAACTGAAATGTTTCAAGCCAGCAATCTCCTCCAGTCTCTCACACCATCTTTCTCTGGAGAGGAAATGCCATAGTCTTTGAAAAATTAATTATTAAGAACCTTGGTTTACTCTATGTAGCTCCTGTGTTGTATTTGATAACACAGCATCTTGCTGGAAGAATATAAGTGCATTTTCTTCCTAGCCCAGCTTATTTTTTGCACAAATATTTGAAGCAGGAAATATAAAGCAGTCAACAGTTACAGGACATGTGGGAATAACTGGAATAATTTAAGCAAAGATGAACCATGATTCTTCTGACCACCTGCTCTTTCCTGTGCTGTTTCCTGCCTCTGAGTATGTCAACAAATATCCTTTAAACTCAGAAGGTGCAGTGGGTTGGAAATAGTGATCCTTTCTTCTGTCTCTTTCTGTCTTTATGGTTTTTGTGGGAAGTGATTTAAAATGGATATATTTTTGGACTGTCAGGTTCCGTCTAGGACAGGATGAATTTTTGCCTTACCCAGGAGGGGCCATGGCTGTTTTTTTTCTATCATCTCACATTGTTGTTGGGGGCGGGGGAAAGAGGGGTTCCTTTTGGTTAAGAGTAAGTGTGGCACTGGGTCTGAGGCGGAGGTAGCTGTCAGGGTGGTGTGGCTGCGGCCGGGTGGGGCTCTGCAGTGAGCATTTCATGTTTAAATCACTCTCTCTCTTTTGTACACTTTTGTTTTTAATATTGTCACTGTTGTTCATTTCTTTATCTCACTGCTGTTCCATGTAAATTGTTTTTATCTCAACCACGATCTTTTGTGCCTGTAGTTCTCCTCTCCAGCCCACCACGGTGAGGGGGCAGGGAGGGAGAGTGAGTGAGCATGCAGCAGCAGGATTTGGAAAATCTCAGTGGGAGCACTAAATTGGAGAGTGCCATTCCTAAATCATGACATGAATAAAGGTACAAATTTATTGTGTAAGATAGTTTAAATTAAAACCTCAGGCTCAGGACCTTTCGATGTAACCCCACTTGAGTTCTGAATATGCCACAAAGAGTACTGGTTTTGTTAAAGTGACATAATTCTTTTCTCACACAAGTTAATTATAAATCAAAATAAATTTACATAGAGGGCAGAATCTCTTAAATAAAACTGAGGAGGCAAGGGGTATATATATTTAGAAAGCAGAAGAATACCTGTATGTGTTATTGTTCGTTTCTGCTGTACAAGAAAATATTATACTGCAAGTATGTGTTTTACATGAAGGAAATAGAGCAGATGCCTGTTTCCTGATGACAAATGAAGCATGCTTGGATATATTATGCACATCTTCAGAAACTGTATACCTGAGGAAAATAATGGTGTCATTGCAAACCTTCAAGAATGCAGTAAATATTAAGGAAATAACTTACATAAATGACTCTGTGTTGCTGTGCAGCATGGATGTAGTTCATATCACTGGTTCTGATCCATTATGGTCATTCTCAAAAAACAAAAATATTTATTTGTGATATAATAAGTATTAATATTATGTGAAATATAAGATCTTTCACATTGCCTGAGAAACTGGTTGTTTTGCTTTGTCTGAAGTGCTTGTTTTATAAATTACACTTAACCACTGAAAGTAGTTTTCTCATCTCTGTCTGCTTCTCTCGTGGTTGTTTTTTAGATAATCCTTCTCTAACTAAATACTTTCAAACATCTTCACAACACCATTATGTAATCTTGACAACACCGTTGCAGAACCAGTGATGTTGAAATGATTAAATGAGAAATCATGTTTTCTTCCAGTCTAATTTTTACGATAGCAAAAATGTCAGCAAAATGAGTGAACAAATATACTGTCTGATAGTTACACATCAGGGGAAGAAAAGAAAAATTAAATGCAACATATATTTCTTAGACACTGAACTTTGGAGTCAATGACAGGCTGTTGTATCATGTGGTTTGTGATGACAAAAAGTTGAACTTCTTTAATGAAATATTTTCCTAAGAGTACAAAATTTTCTTTCCATTTCTTATTTTCAGAAAACTATAGTCACATTCAAACTAGATAGAGTAATATGGCAACAATCCATTGGAAATATTGAACATAACCTTATGGCATATCTGTAGTCTGTAAGAAATGAAGAGAAACTTTTTTTTTTCCCATGGTGATGCTTCATTTTAATTCCATGTAACACAGTATTGCTAGTGGATTTGATGCTGCAAGCATGTCTGGATTTAAAGATAGATATTTGGGGGAAAAAGAACAGCTCTGTGTCAGAGCTGAGCTCTTCTGGTTTCTTGCTCAGTGCCTTTCACCACCAATGTTTATTTTCCTCTGCCTACACCAGATCAAGAACCAGCATTTCAACAAATTGCCTTTATTCCACCTTATGACTCTTGTCACTTGAAAGAGCACACAATATACAAGGTTGGCACCTTCAGCATGTTTGAAACCTAGAGACATGGCTTATTCAAATATGTGTTTAGAAACTAATGCAGTGACAGACAAAATTGTGTGGAGCTCAGCATATATACTAAGCCATACATATTGCAATAAGCACTGTTTACAGAACAAGAAATTGTTTTCTTATTGCCAGGTTTTACCAATTCCTTTTACATGAATCTGTAACACAGGACCTTTTGAAACTTAACTGATGGCTACACAATCCTTTTTCTACAGTCAGAAATTCGTTTACTCAACTACTCCTATTCTTTTATTTAGGACAGTGAAAAGAAAGGATTTATGAATAGACTTTATGCCATCCAGGAGGTGTGTGTCACTGTCCAGAATATCCTAGATGAAATCGCTTCCTTTGGTGAAAGGATTAAGAAGTAAGTGCTGACAGAGGTGCTGGATTGCTCTCCAATTCTCTTTAATATCTTTTCCATGCAGAAATATAACACGTTAGACTTTCACTTATACCAGGAGAGTCCATTGTTCAAACTCATCTATATTTACTTTGCTTTCTGGAGGCCCTAAGTCAATGGAAATTCTGTCATATTAATTCTGGAGTTTAGAATTAAATTAATTGAGACAAAAATCAGAAGTAAGGTTTTTAAGTTAAACAGAGCATATTGTTTTGAGGTTGTAATTTAAAAGTGATAATAAAAAATGCAATTTTGATGAAGGAAATAAGCAGAACTGAATAGGGGTTTCATATTTTAAGGATGTACACATGTTCACTTGATGGAAGTTTTATTTATAGGTCAGCAAAATCTTTCCTTTAGAGTATTTGTAATTTGTAGCACCTAATACATAATATATATAAAAATCGCCAACAAATCTAGACATTAAGAAAGAGACGTTCTGAGATTTACTGCAGGAAATGTGTTGCTGTATTTCTGACATGGTCAGTGGACAGCAGCACAAGGTTTATTACTTGACATCAGACAGGTTCCAGAAAAACATCTTCCAGCTGTCACTTGCAAAACATGTGGAGGATTGACTTGATGTTATGCACCTTGAAAGCCAAGAGCATCTCACCACTACCCAATTCCCTTTTGGAAGTGAATTTTAGAAAATCTATGCCTTGGGTGGAGGTCAGTCTGCAGGAATCTGGAGGACCCTCTCTAATGCTGTCCCCTGTTCTGTATTGCTGATGAGGAGATTGCCATTTATGCATCTAAGAGCAAAGTCCCTAATATGAAAGCCTGGGAAAGTGTTCTTATAGGGACATTTCCAGGCAGACTGTGTTCACAGCAGGAGAGGCAGGTGCAAGCATATTGTATAACACAAGTTCTCCAGGTAGAAAAATGAGCCAGTCTCTGAAAAAAAATCCGTTATCTAAAGGCTATTCGTGGAAGTTGTCTTGATGATTAAGTAGTTCTAATTGTGCATTTTGGAGGTAAGGGTTCATTTTGTTATATACCAGATGAGAGCTACAGAATTTTGTAAACTGAGTGAGACTATAAATCTTTGTAATTTGCTCCTAAAACTATAATGAGAAACCTGTACTGAATGCTGTGTTAACACAGCCCATAAGGAGCTTTGCTAAGTGAGGAGCCAGTGCTCCCACACATCATGGTGTGTCTGTGATCCATTGCACAAAGCCGAGTCACAGGAACATGAGCAGACCCTCAACCTTCTGTTCATCCCAAATGTATACAGAAAAGGGGAAAAGAGCAGGTGTCCCCTGAGGATAAAGGGAGGGGTCCTACACTAAGTGACACTAACATAATGTTAGTGGAGACATGTCAAAATTGCCAGAGAAAAAAGAAGACAAATAAACACAGGAAGCCAGAGCTCATTATGAAAAATATGGCTTGCAATTCAGATAATTGCAATTATTCATCTAGAGAAGCCAAAATAATGTAACCACATTGATTGAGAATGTTGCTAGTAGTAATACTTTAAAGTGTATCATGAGACTATTTAGATTTAAAGCCACATTTTCCTTCTGGATAAATGTCATGCAACACTTTTGAGATGGCGGTGCCTTCATGGAACAAATCCACTGAGCCAAGCTCCCAGTAACCAAAGTTCCTATGGGACATATGTATAAAATTATCATCTGGTCTTTCTTCACTGAACACAGGGGTTGGAGAGCCACAGCACTCCGTTTCAAGATCCATTAACTCTCCCTTCCTCACACCTCAATTTTGCAGAATGTAGTGACCAGCAGAGTTTTATCAGAATAGTCTGGAACTCTTAATGAGGATGTTTTTATCTGTGACTTTTTTTGGAAAGATAATGTCCTGAAACTCTGATGGGATCCCAGAAATTCTCTTCCTTTATTCGTAGAAAATAACCTTTACTTACTTCAGGGTGGGTTTTTTTTTTTTGTTTGTTTGTTTTTGTTTGGTTTGTTTGGTTTTTTTATATCCAGAGGGTTTTTATTTCTTCCCTTAACAACTGCTGTTGCATTATCCCTGTCTTCATGACTAGCTGTTCTATCCCCTCCTTTTTTTTTTACCCCTAGCCCTCTCCTTCTAAAGCACATGGATAAGCACCACCTTTGCATAGCCATGCACTTTTCTTTTTCCCCCAAAGCTGGAAGGCACCTGGCTGAAGAGTGCATCTGTACCTCAGAGGAGAATGTCCCTGTTCAGATTTTAACTGCTTGCGCTGTCCTTAGAATGGAATAGGGAGGAGATAAAACAAGAAAGCCTTAGCAGTACTCTTCCTGCTATTCACTACCATGGTGTTGAGAAGGGAACATAGATTGCCTGTGTGAGTACATTTGGGGAGTAGGGAGCTCTGTGGGTTTTGCCTGATGCTGAAAGTGAGGTTAGGCACTGAGATTTCCAAAAAGCAGAGCAGTGACTCACCTAGCAGGTGTGCACTGCTGAGCTGGGAGAGGCAAAGCCGGGACCTCTTTTCATTCCCACTGACAGTGGGTCCAAGCCCAGGCTCTTCCTGATGAATGACAAATGCATCCATGCCTCCATTAGCAAACACAGTTTGTTCTCCCTAATGGAAACTGACACTTCTCCCACTGTCCTTTCTCTTTTATTGGCTTTGTTGGCTGACCTCAGTTCTGACTTTTGTTAATTTTTCTTTAGTACATTCAACTGGACTGTCCCATTCCTGAGTTGGCTGGCAATTGTTGCACTCTCTGTGTTCACCGTTGTCCTGTATTTCATTCCACTGAGATACATTGTCCTTGTCTGGGGTAAGTAAAGCCCTTTTAAAGTGTCTGTACCACTTAAAAAACTTGGTTTTTAATGGATGACTTACATTGACAGTGCTTTTTGGTATTTATGGTTATGAAGCTGCCCTGTGGAATTAGGAATGTTAGTTAAAAATTGCAACAGTGCAAATATTTAGGCCCACCTGCAAAATGCATTTTTCTTGGCTGGCGTTCTAGACTTAATCATACTGTAAACATGTAGCCATGAGGATTCTTCATATATCAAAGCGTAGCTTTGTCTAGATATTACTCTGATTTATTTTAACCACTTATATACAAACAGAGGCATTTCAATCTATATAGTACATTTAGGACAATACACCTTTTTTACTGCAGTACTTTATCTTGTGAAAGTGTATGCAAACATGGCAGCAAGAAACCTGTTTTAAGGGGTCACCTTTACTTAGACAGAAAGGAACAGGTGGTATTTGGCTAGTTGATAATGAACAGAAACTCTGGGCAGGTAGGGGGATGGAATGATGATTGATCCAAGCTTTCACTACTGTGCTTATATCTATTCTTTGTACTGATTTTAAAAAAGCTACTGTTACCACACCTATTGTAAATAATTCTCCAGGTTTTCATTTGTATATATTTTCATTCATCTTACACCACCAGCAGCTGAACCCTTACCCAGTAACACAGACTTATGAAGAGCAGAGTCTGAGTTACACATCAGTGGCTAGATTTTTTTCAGAAGAAAGAATAGCAGTCACACTTTTATGAAAAACTTTTGAATTCAGAAGACAGCATAAAATCATTGAACTGACTCCAAAGAAATTTAGTTTTTATCAGTCAGCATTAGTAATTTTCTTAGAATGTTTTCTCAAATGATCATATCCAAAGCAATGGAGAAGATATGAACAAAAGTATTTCCACAGAATTAACATATGCAAGCATTTGGGCTTCCTTTCTTTTTCTGTCTTTGACTTTTACTTATTCTCCTATACCATGCATCACTTTAGTGTTACCCAAAGTCTTAGTTTGTTCCCAAAATTTCATTTCTTCTAGCACACACTCAGGAATTTCGAAGTATTTGTCTGTGTCCTTTTTCTGTCATTTTTCAGACAGGTCTGACATCTTGCTTTTTTACATCAGGTTTGATACAATAACCTGAGATTATAATACCCCTCCAAGATCCACAAAACTGTAGAGCCAGAACTGTTCTTTGAAAAGCTCATGACTCATGCCCCTGGAAGTGTCACACTCCCACAGAAATATCTCTGTTCCAGCTAAGGCAGAGTCTCAACTCCCAAGCCTCCCAAACCATGAATGGATAGCATAAGCATAAATTATTATAAATGCACCTTGCAATCTCTTCCATCTCTTCCCTCTTTGCCTTCAAACTACATAGGCTATGTAGATATAATTTCAAGCCCCTTTGTTCACTAGAGGTTTCAACTCTATGCTTTTCTCCTTAATTTCAGTTCAGGAATTATTACTCAGCAAATGTATGTGGATCCCTTCTTTAGGAACTTTTTTCTCTTGCATCATGACAGAAGACCAGACAGATACTGCATAGATGCAGGTCCTACAATCCAGACCTCCTCAGGGTGAAATGAATTCCTACAGAGCCATGTCATGCTGAGCATAGCTTTGAGCAGCTGTCCCTTCAAAAACTGCAGGATTCCAAACACCTACCCATTTTCTCCATCACTGCATGTTTCTATCCTCTCCTGTGTATATTTTTTCATCCTATTCATCCATCCTGCCTGTGTAAGCCATTGCTTTCTCTTTTTTTACTTACTTCCTTAGGAATGTTTGAGCTGGTCTGTAGCAGCATCTGCCCATTTTATTCTTTGGAAGGCAGTTTTTAAATGAAAATTTCTTCATATTACATGTCATCTTTTGTATAGCTGTCTTTCTTCTCTGCATCCAAAGGGTCTGCCCCTTTCAGCCTGCCCTAGCAAGAAAATCTCCATCCTTTCCTGGCTGTCTCTCTCCCAGTGGAGACTACCGGTCTTTGAAGATATGGTGTGTTATGTGGGGCGTAGCAGGAACCACCTCTCCATCCTAATCCCACTTGAAGTGCTGAGTCCTGGTAACAGCTACAGCTGTTCTTGTGGAAAAAACTATAATTATTTTAATCTGAAATTTTCAAACTGTTGGAAATACCAATCCCCTTGTTGTATTGTGCTTCTCCTGTAGTGTTTCCTCTCATCTGTACAGTGCTTTTTCTTTCTCAAGGTTTCATTTGCTGACTGGTATTTTTCTTTATCAGATGTGACAAAGTGAGATCATACCACCTGAATTCAGCCATGGGTAGTCCAGTGGCCATGTGCAATGAACAGTGGTATTCACCTTAAATTTTGCAGTCACTTGCTGATGCAAAACATCTTAAATAAAGGTGCTTGAATTTCTGATATACCTTCTGAACACTCACTATCCAACACCATATAAAGGGAGGGCATCATCTCCAATCTACACTGTATAACTGAATATTAATGCAGTGGGAGGCTGTGGATGTTGTTGACACTGAATCTTGCATGCCCCATCCAGAGACTTTATGTCTTTTCTAAAGCTTTCTGAAAAGTCTGGGCACCAAAGACTTTGTGAAAGAGAAACTGTGTTATCTTATTATGATAGAGCCTGGATAAATTACACAGAAAGCCATATTTTTAACAGTGTCCTGGCTTTCTCCTGCTCACATGAGGGTCAATGCAGTTTGCATTGTTCCTGTCCATGTTTTAGACTTGTTCCCAGAGCCCACAAATCAGGTTCTCAAAGTGTATTAATCTGACTTGTATGTAATGATAAGAAAGTAAGTCTAATTTAAAAGCCTGATTTCTGATTATTTTGTGGTTGATTTTTCTTGGTGCTTCTGAACACCTATGTCAGTAGGCATTATAAGACCATGATGTTTAAGGGAGACATATCCTCTCTTTTCTGCACTGCCATCCTATCTGTCATTCCCACACAGAGGATTGTGCAAACTCCTCTAAAGCCTTCATATGATGCAGACTTCACTGCTTTCCATATGTTTCATTGTCCTTAGCATGAAAAATACTTTTCTTGAATCTTCTGAATCTTTTGTGAATCTTGTGTCCTCCAATTAAGCTCATTCTGCTCATCCTCCATATTACAGAAATTAAGTACTTTTTTTATGCCTCTGCTTTTCCCAGCTTCCTCATAATAGTCACAGTTGCTGTTACTTTCCAAAAGAAAAAAACATTGAAGGAATTTGAAATTTGAAAATATCCCTAGAACTTTTGCATTTTGAAACAGGGAACCACAGAAGCAGAATCCAACCTTTGGAGCCCAAGTTTACAATTCATGCATTCATTCAGTGCTACTGTCAGGATTCAGAATGTATCCTGAAATCTGTTTTAAAACATTGCCAAAAGTATACATATTTTGATATCTTATATCTTATGATAGTAAAATTTGAACTTCCACTTTTTCAGGAATCAATAAATTTACAAAGAAGATTCGAAATCCATATGCAATTGATAACAATGAGCTACTTGACTTTCTGTCCAGAGTCCCTTCTGATGTGCAAGTGGTAAGTGTATTTTTTTTTCTGGGTTTTGGTTTTTTTTTTGTTTTTTTTTTTTTTTTGGTTGTTGTTGTTGTTTTGTTTATTTTTTAAACATTTTTAAAGCAGTTATTTTTATTTACTGTTATATTCTTTGGCAGAAAGAAATTGCAAACTCAAGCTGAGAATAGTCCCTGAACCATAAGGAGGCTGCTAGATCTTTTTCCAATGAGAAAGAAGTTCCTACAGTGGTTGTGCCTCTGAGGATCCATAGGAGCAATCAGTAGAAGGATTTGTGAGATGGTAGAAGGTGCTAGAGCTTGTATTAAACAGCATCCAGCACGATGTGAATCTGACTGGGATAGGGGACTGTGCAGGAAACGCTGGAGCTGAGGCTCTCTGGACAGGCAGAGAAGGAACAGGATGGTCAAAGAATGGAAGAGGCAGGCAGCATCACCCAGTGTCTTGTGACAGCACCCTGAGAGCACTTTGGCCCTTCCTTTCCACAAGTGAAAGCTTTTCCTGTGGTTGCAGTTCAACTGTGCTCATAAACTCCTTAAAAACAAAAACAAAAACAAAAAAAAACAACTGGTTGTGAATTACAAGCTTTTATGATGCAGTACACAATCCCCAGAGAGCATGCAAGATTTAAGATAGCATCAAGCACATAAATCACATCCAGTGTCAGAGAAGATTATAGACTTCCTGTATTTCTACTTTCAGTTCAGAGCTGGTATTAAATAGGAGATATGGGTGCAAACACCCTCCCTGTATCCGATACCCTCTGTGGTAGGCAGAAACAAACAAGCTTTTAAGAAATGTTACATAGAATGTTATCCAAGGTATGCTCAAGATGATGGGTTTTTTCTGCTAGAGCTTGTGGAGAAAACAAAAAAAATGTAGTCTTTTCTAAGTTTACATCAGCATGCATTGTTTTTTCCTGGTAGGATTTTCCTGGTGTTGGTTTTCCTTCTTATTCTAGATCTGTCATTCTGCTGTTGGTGAATCACATCTGCAAATCCCGTGTCGTTTTTAGGGGGAGTCTTCTTTTTTTTTAACTTTTTGTCCCCTGCCAGGAAAAAAAGATATCTTTCTTTTTTTCTAACAAGTGCCACCTGACAACTTTCTTTCTGAACTTTGTGTTTAAACAGATGCAATACCATGAACTGAAACAAGATTCTACTCACAGCCCAAGCAAGAGAAAGAAAAACAATCCTGCCTAGCCAACTTCATATGTTGAGGAGACCAGCATCTGCCAGGGGAGGATAAAAGAGCAAGCCTAAGAAGCATTTCCTTTCTCTAAGCTTTTTATTTATCTTGCCTTTTTATCTAGTGGGGAGATTTTGTAACAGTATTAAAAGGTGTTTCTCATGGAAAATCTATTTCTCATTGTAAAGACATCTGTTTCCAGTAGGGTTTTTGCCATTTTAAAGCCTTGTTAGAAACAATGTAACACATTAAATGAGTCAAGCTAAAATGGAGGATATATACTGCTACTTGATGGTCAAAGATGCATGAGATAATCTACAAAATGTTCAACGTTAAATCTGACTCAGAAATTTCTCAGATTTTATTTGTGATCATTAATATTTTTATCCAGTAAGTCATCATTACAATTTTCTATGTTTTATATATTGCAAGAGAAATACAATGTAGTGGGACCTACTGCACTTAAGTTTTAGCAGATTTTTTCAAATTTCAGACCCTGATGTTAACTCCTGGTGCAACATTTTTCTATGTGGTAGGGCGGCTTATAAGGCAGTGAGAAATACCAAGTGCAAATCTCTTCCTGGCGCTCCCAAAAGCAGTTCCTGCTGTCTTTATCATTCCATTGTAAAACCTAAAAATCTCTCTTTCAAAATACTGCCAGGTTTGTAACTGATTGCCTATCATATTTTTCTACATGTACCAGTAGTCTTCATTTGTACTACATAGCTTAGCTCTAATGGGTCAAACTAACTCCATACTGCTTTGGATGTCATGCTATGAACACTTTTTGTGCACATAACTATTTTAATATGGATATCCTGCAGAAAAGGTTTTTAATTCAAATCACAACATCATATTAATGTGCTTTATGGTATAACATTACCTGTTACTAATGGGAAATACCATGTAGAGGAAAAAAATGCATTTGTGGTAGAACTGATATACCAGGGTTTTTTCTTAGTTAATAATGTCAGTTCGTCTGATATGATCTTTCCCTACTGCATGGAAATGGCATTATCTTATAAATTACATGGAACATGGATGAGAAACATTTACATTTCAAATGTCTTTGTGGCCACTATATAACGAGTATTTGGGGATATATTCTGGTAGCTGCATGCAGACTTCCACACCCAGCTCCCCACACAGTGAGCAGAGACTCATTCCTGAGGGACTACCTGTGCACAGCTCCTCATTATAGTTCCCAGTGACATTAAAGGGGATTTTTTGCCCAGGGGAGAGCGACAGGACTGCATCCTCAAGGGGGGCTGTGGTCCTCCCGGGATTACCTCTTGCTGGTTGCAATTGCAGATAAAGTTATATTGCACTAAAAATACTTTTTGAAAAGTCTATTTAGAAATGCTTTGCAAGCACATGTGAATATGTATTTGTCCAAAGAAATATGTGTTAGCTGCATTGCTCATGAAGGATCATCCTGGATTTCTTTATTATGCAGATAAGTTGATAGCCAAGTTTTTATGTGACAGTTACTTTGATCCTACTGTTTATTTATTTTGTATATTTAAAAGAATGCCAATCAAATGAATCGTCTCCAGAAAGCCTTGGACCTAAACAAGCTCTTGTTACATCATAACTTTGACAGAGTTTAATTTTGCTTGTGTAACCTTTGGCTGTATCCTACTTGAATTGCAACATACTATTGATGAAATCAGAAGCACTGGTCAGCCTATTTTGTTTTAAGAAAAACAAACTTGTGACTCAACAAGATGTGAATGTCTGTTGCCTGTTGTCAGTTTTGCACATTTCTTTCATACACTGCAAGCCTTGTACCTTCTTAACATTGCCTATCAGCCTGCGTGTGATTTCTTCTTGTCTTTTTTTTTGTATACAATTTCAAATGTGAACTTTGGTGGTAATATCTGAGCTGGTTATGCACGTTTCCTGCATTAAACACAATTCTAAGCATCACTCTATTAGATATTGTGAAGCCTCTGTCTTTGAAATCCTATGTTGTTTTTAGGTGAGTGCTGTGACGGGCAAGTGAATGAAAACATCGTATTTCTTTGTGCAGGATTTTAGTATTTTAAGTTCCATAACATGCAGGGGGAGGGGACAGGGGGACAAAAACATCTGTTTGTTGAAAAATGGTAAACTCCTTTTAAATCCCTCAGTCACTCAAAATTGATCTCACTGAAAATATAACACACAGAGGCAAGGCTAAGAATGCTTATTGACTAAATATAATTCTCCTGCCACAACAAGACAATTCAAAATAACAATTTTAATAGTTTGTGAGTGAACCCATTTTATCTATTTGCAGTTTGTCTATGCTGCTTTGTGTAGGTGGCCTCTAAAGAGCCATTCCTGCCTTATGCCATAAATATTCCATCATATCTTCCTTTTCCAGGCTGATTCTGAAGTCCGTTTCTAACCTGTTGGATTTCAAAGGCTTTAATCTGAAAGCAACTTGTCTGTTCATAAAAAATAAAAGAAGAATAAGGCATCTCACAATCATGAATTTTTTCTGTTCTCAGAAAATAAAAATTAACTTTATGTGGGTTTATAGAAAATCATTAGTTTAGTTGGATCCATATTTAGATTGGATGTCAGAGCACTCAGAATCCACTAAAGTTGATTAATCTGAGAGGCTGTTGTTACATTCCTGCTGATAACTCATAGTGCAGAGCTTGCTTGCCCTGTTTTTACAGTTGTTCCTCTTTGTAGGAACACCTAAATATTTTTCATAATAGTAATGAGCTTTTAACTGAAAGAGCTGCTGAATTATTACTTAGTATTTTAAATCCAAGTGCAATAACCCCCAAAGTTTTTTTCTATTGCAATTAAACCAACGGTGTAATAATGAGAATGTGATTAAGCAGACTGCATACACTGTATCAGCTAATTTGGTCCCTGAGAGCCTAGGCTTTACCCACAAGAGGAAGAGCTGCCAGCAAAAGCACTGCATGATGCTAAGGTACTTCATGTGAAGATAATCCAGGAGCAAGAATTGAAGGAGGTAAAGGAAAATTTACTTCTTTCATCATTGTTAGATTACACATGCATGTAAACTACACAAAACATAATTAAAAGCTTTGCAGCTCTCTGTTCAGCAGCCAGGGATCCCAAACTGTGTTTTAACTGACTTGTGGTTTAACAGAGATCAGGTGCTTTGTGGCAGAAACTCTTCAGTTGACACTGACCCACTTGCATTTGCACCTCAACTTCCAGAGTCTGCCCCATGCCCCTACCACCTTCTCACTGCATGGTAACAGAGGAAGGTATTGGCTTTTTGTTGAGCTGGGTACTCAGCAAAAAAAAAAAATATCTCTTCCAGCAGTGTTTTAGCCACATTATTGGTCTGACCTTGCTGATTTGCAGTGTGGTGCACTGACCATTTCTCTCACTTGCCTAAAAATTTAGATCTCAGAACCAGACTGCTGGGCATGTCTATCCTTGAGTTACATTCATAAAAGGAGTTTTTTTGCTGCCTCTTGAACAAATATGGTGAAAAAAAAAGAAAAGTATTTTCCTTCCCCACAGGATTTCTAGCCCTGGGACATGTAACAAGCTCAAGAAGGAAGTTTACTTGTATCTGGAGGAGTCTGTTGTTTACAGTCAGGAGATATTGACTTGATCAGAAGAAATGGACCTGGAGACTAAAGCAAGTCTTTTCCTACACTGTATTTGTATTCTTCAGGCTGAGTGTTCCTGAATACATCTGCTGGGAAAAGGGAAAAAGAAATGGGGAAGGGCCTGGGTTGCTTAAATAAAAGATTTACTGAGAAACTGGATAACTACCAAATATATCTTCAATTCATGCAGGATTTTTTTTTTTAAGGACTGGGATTTATGTAAAAGACAAGTCTTTCTGCACTATGTTTATAAAAGTACCTTTGTTACTTAGAAGAAAGTTCAGTCACTGCAATTTACTGAGACAGAGTAGAGTTTTGGGAAGACAGGATTGGAAAAGAGCTGGGGAAGAATTATAGTGGATTGTAATGCTGGAAGCAGCCTGTTTGTATTTTCACAATGCAGATTCATACATGCTTATGGAGACCACAGCTCAAAACCACAGTTACATTCACACAGTTCCAACAGCCACCCCACTCCCCATCTCTTTCCAACTTCAGACATTGCTGATGGCATGCCATGGAGTTGCTCCTACATGTCTCAATGTAAAGAGTCCCTCTCTCCTTTTTTCCACTTTGGCCTGCAATGTCTATTTGACCAAACTCTTCATTTCCTGGTCACCATTGATACTAGCAATTAAACCTTAACTAGAAACTGTTTGCCATGTCATCCTCTCCTGCTTCTTTTGTTCTTTTGTTCTTTTGATACGTTGCTTTTCCTCATCCACATTCTTTGACTAATTCACCTTTTTATAGATATAACTCCTTGACAATACGGTCACAAAGCTTTAGCTGATGGTTTCATGTCAGCACTTCAGGTTTACCTCACATATGCCCTACCCCTGAAGCTCAATGCTTGGTTTCTCACTGCTGCATTAAGCAATCATATATACTTGTCTGTCATCAGCTCAGCTTCTCTTGGACTTGCAATAACTCCCATCTAGACCAATCTCCTCACACATTCAGACTTTGTTGACTCCTCACTCCCTGTTGGTGACATATTTTGAAGCTGTTTTTCATGACAGTGCAGAAAAGAATAGTCGAGAAAATTAAAATCCAAGTTTAAAGGAAAAAAATTTCTGGAAGTTGTTCCTATGATATGCATGCATCTTGCTATTGGTTACTGGCTTTTGAAATGTCTGGGCTTGCAGTTGCCCTGCTCCAGTTAAAGGATTTGAACCTCTGTGTGGCTTGCATCAGGTCATAGTAGGCATTTGATCTGGGGGGAAAATAATTAATATAAATGCATGCCGAAGCAGAAAACCTATAGTTCACAAGGTTTGTGTCTAAAATTAGCAATTGTAGCAAGCATGGATTGCTTGGGGTTGAAGAGGATTGTTTTAATGTATTCTCCATCACGGGAAATGGGCTTTCACTATGCAATTTACTGTTCTTTGTAAAATCATCTGATTCATAATTAAATACAGTACTATGATTTTTGCAGTTTGGGTTCCTTCTCTACGGGGTAATGTGTAGGCTGTACTTTGAGCAGACATTTTCATAACAAAGAATGGCATTTGAAAAAGGAATTAACTTTTTAATTACCTGACACTTTCCATCACTTGGTGTCAAAGCTGACAAATGCCAGGAAGTTTAAAGCCAGGGTTTATGTTTATCTTTTTTAAGTTGTGATAAAGCAAAGTTCTGATAAAGCGAAGGGAGAGTCAGAAGAGAATCACAGGTGCACATTGCCTGCATGATGCAGGGAGTTTGCACCTGCCAGTCAGTAGCAGGAAATTGGTCTCATGTATTATTGAGGATACAGAGAGTTGAGCTCTGGAAGTGTGCTGTCCCAGAGCTGCCAACACTGTGCATGGATGACAGTAATTGGGACCATCATGGCTGTAACAGAGGAGGCATGAGATGCAGTTTTTGTGAAGAGCTTTATAGAGCACCTGCCCAGCTGCCTTGTCTCAAACGAGTGCATTCGTTCATCATTTTTGTGAGTGCTGATTTAAATGATCAGTGTACAATACAAAAATGCATAATGGTGCCAGGGAAGGAGGGAGTTTCTTGGGCCTTCTCCATCTCAACCTGAATGTTAAACCCTCTTTCTAGTCTGAATACACAGTTGAGGACATGTGACATACATCACTGCAGCCAAGAAGTCCTGAGCTTTTAGAAACCCCAGTTCCCATTCTGAAACTTCAGTTCCTTTGCAGAGCGTGTTTCAGGGCTGATACGGGACAGTAGCCATTCCCCTTACATCACATATTTATCCAACAGGGCAAGGCCATGTATCTCAAATTCTTCCATCTCAGTGATGAGAAATGTGTAAACTCTGATGTTATTTACAAACAATGTGTTTTAAAACTAATTTCTTAATCCAGACATTCAGTGACAAAATGCAGTTGACAGCTTTTCTCCTACGTTCAGCCCTATTCAGCCTGTTATCAAAGGTAGCTATTGTTCTACCATCGTTTGGCCATGAAAGAACTACAGACATATAATATGTGTAGACCCCATGTAATTTAACTATATGCCATTATGTACGAGGAAATAAATTTTCATCTTAATGCCTAACCAGGCTACTTAAGCCAGAAGACGCAGATCATGTAGACAGTATTTTTGTAAGGCCTGTGACATTAAAATGGAGGAAGTTGAATGGGTGAGCTGTTTGATGGTTAAGTGTGGGAGTTGACCTGGCAGGCACTTAAAGTCAGCCAGTGTTCACCCCTAACAGGCCTCAAACCTTGGGAAACATGCGTTCAAACCTCCTCCCAAAGTCCTTCGTGCATCTTTATGTATTTGAGTTCTGAGTTAGCTTCCCCCATTTAATTAAATTTTGCTGCATTAATTTACATGTCCCTAATCCCAGTTCCTGATTGGACTCTTGCCCTCAGCTCCACCCACAGACATACCCTATATAATGTTGTGTTCCTCACATGTTCGGGTCCTTCGTGGTTGCTCTATGGAGTGCATGGATTCTGTTCCCTTGTTATTTTCTCACATTATTAAAGTTCTTATTTTTTGGGCAACACAACTGTTCCTGTCCTTCTTCTTTCACCATTCACTCTCTACTGGACTGGTCCTGGGGTTACCACAGACCAGACAGTGATAGTTAAGGAGCTGGCTGGATGGCTGCACCCGAAGTATTGCAGCCAACAAACAGCTTGATGTCGAAATACGGAACAGTAGTAAGTGGTGTGGTTGAGTGATCTGTCCCAGCACCAATACTATTCAATACCACCATCAATGACATAGTGGGACCAGATGACACAAAGGTAGGGATGTGCATCAGGTTTTCAAAAATTTAGTGTTTTTTGACTGATAAGAGAAGGATGTGGCTTTAAAAATGTGCATGGTTTATGTTCAGAGTACAAAAGAAAGCATCCTACCACCCAAACCCACACCTAAAACTCTGTGAGGGATCAGGAGGATGAGCAGGTGACATCAAGTCTTCCCACTCATCAAAGGAAACAGATGGAAAAGCCAATCTTACATTGTAGGTTTTCTAAAATGAAGACCATGTTTCCAAAAGGACTGATAAAACACATTTGATTTCTCATAAACTATAGAAGAGTTTGGGGGTCACATTCCTACCTCAAAAAGAAGTCTTACTCTGGTAATAGAGGTAATAGCTAAGAGGGGTGTCAGTAAAGCCCTGAACACTTGGAAGAAGTTGATCTCTACCAGCAGGGGATGGCGGTCAGCTTCAGAAAGGCTGCTGGAGAGCAGGCTGATGCAGAGCTGTGATTGTGACAACCACAGCTCAGATGACATGAAGCTTCCTCAGCTGCAGCTCCTCCATTTAAGTGTGGCACTTGCCCTAGACAGGAAACTGCAGTTTTACTTTCTGTTCAGTATAGATGGACTCAAAACCATGGTGCATGTTTCCTAAGTTGGTGCTGTGGTATACATGAGCTGGAGCTCAGTCCAGAAGAAGATCCAGGACAGACTGTTCAAGTGACAGCAGAGGCAGAGAGGGGCTGTGTTGTGGTGTGTTTTTTATAATTCATTGTTTGACAGTTTCATTGTTACTGGTATGTCCCTATGTACCCCTATGTTTTCTCGAAGCTCTTTTGCTCTTAGGTTATATCCTCCCCTAAGCCTTCCTTCATGGTATTCCCCTCCCTTTGTTCCAGTTTCTTCCCTGCCAGTCACTGTTACCCTTCCCATTTTGCCTGAACCTTCCCTATCAATCCCACTTCAGGCCAATCTCTGATTGTACCTCCCCTTTGGAAATCTCTTAATCCTTGATGCTGCATTGGCCCATGCAACTTATTCTCCTCCCCTGTCTAACTTCATTGGTTAATGTAAGGTTAGACCCTGCCTTATACTCCTCCCCATCTCATATTCTATTGGCTAATGATTTGTATCTGTGCCTGAGACCTCCCCCGTATAAAAACCCCTGTGCAGCTCTGTTCTTTGACTTTTGTCCCTGAGCCTTGCTGGAATAAACTCCTTTGGAAAGCATATGGAAGACCCCTCCCTGGTTGTTACTCTGATCCAGGCTGCTGACAGATCCTGTGCTGGTGAGCAGTACAGAGCACGGCAGCCCTGCTCGACTACTACTCAGACCCATCTTGGGCAGGGAGTAGCCACACTCAGCATGGTCTGGGTAAGAGCTAGCTAGGGATTTCTCCAACACCGCATCAGGACTGCAGCATTGAAGGCTTCCAGTGGGTAACAGAAAAATTTGGAAATATAACTAGCAAAAATATTTGCAATTTTCATGAAGATATTGCAGAAAAAAGAGTGTACCTATGCTCCCCTGAAGGAGAAAAGAAAACAAATGTCTTCTCCTTTTGAAGGTACTCTGTCCTATAGAGATTTCTGGGGAAGGATAGGCTTTTGAAAGGTAAGCATAGTTCACATTTGCTTTGTAGGGATCTCTCTCCCCTGGTGTCACTAGATAGATGCCTAGATGGGTAGCAGTCACATTATCTGGCAATATCCAGATTATACCAAAGCAACTCTTCATGTCTTAAACCTAGTACTTCTATGGTACAACATGCAGTTGAAAGGATTTTTTTTTTTTATTTGTGTAGAAACCAAACCAAACCAAAAAACACTCTGTTTCTGGGTAGGACATGGTTAATTTTTGCAGTAACTGGGAGTGGGCATGGACAACACATAGAGGTTATTCTATATCACTTTTTGCCATTGCACCCTCTGAGAAAGGACTCTCTTCTGGGAGAAGGGGTTTCTTCCAGTCAAGAAATCATGGCAGAGTGAGTTGTCTGTAGATCTGGATAAGGTGCAATGTGCACAATCCACGTATCAGAAGTTTATACAGATCATGTGATCATTCTACACCAACTCATTGGCAGAGATGTCCATGAAAGGAGGAGTGTTGGCGAAGATGAAAGTTTAAAAGGGAAGTGTTGCAAATATGAATGCTTAGCAGAAGGTTCTCTAGAAATGAAAGCAAGTTTTGATATAGAAGAACAAAAGATGTCTGATAATAAATACTGCTGAGCTGGTGGTCACTGGACAAAGGTTGATCTGAGTTGGAAAGAGATTTTATGGCTAAGAGAAAAGGATAAGTTAACCACAAACAAAAGCATGTTTTACCAAGTAAAGATAAATCTCAAAAGCATAAGCAAACAGAAAACATGTTTTTACCAAGTAAAAGGAATTTTCCACTGCAGAAAAACAGAAAAACAAGTTTTAAGCTTAAAATATAATGTACTAACGCATGTGACTGGTTAGTTACTACCATAATATGGTAATATTAGTAGTAATGATAGGCTATAGGTAATGGTAAAGGTATTGTATATGATGCTGATTGGTTGTTATGTATTAAGGTATCCAGCAAAGAAAATATATAATGTATTGCAACCAGAACCGTGGTGGCTTCAGGCATGTCCATAAGCTTATAGGTGTGGCTCTGCACCTATGACCCAAGATTGCTGTAACTTCTTCTGTGCAATAACCACATATTTGAAGAGCTGCCTGGAGTCCCAGGCATCTCTCCCAGACATTTGTCATCTCAGGCTCTTACAGAGGAGAACAAAGTGCTTTAGATGATTACCTAGCTACAGCAACGTTGTGGTGTGTTTTGTCTCATAAGTTTAAATTTCCTCCTGGTAATGGTTTGTTCCAGTTTCCCCCCATGTATTGTTGGTTTAACCCAGGTTAGTAGGAAGCTCTTTGTTCCTCCTGCCTCATACTGTCAATCCTCCCAAAACCCAGCCGCTGTCCCAGCCTATTCCCTGTCTGTCTCTGTAACCCTGCCCCTTGTTCCAGCACCCTCCCTACCAATCCTACCTTGAGCCAATCCCTGATGATTCCCCCCTTTGAAAATCCCCAAAACCTTGACGTCCCATTGGCCCATGTGACCTGTGTCCCTCCCATGTATCCCCTTATTGGTTGATTGTTTCATAAACCCTGCCTTGTACTCCTCCCCTCTCCCTATCTCACTGGCTGTTCCTTTGTATCCCCTCCCCCGTATAAAACCCCGTGCACTCCTGTGTTCTTGGTCTACGGTCCCTGACCCTCCTAGGGCAATAAGCTCCTTTGGAACCACACTGAAGACCCCTCCCTGATTCTTACTCCAGTCCTTGATGCCTTTTCCAGCTGGTGCTGTAGAGAGCAGCCTTGCTGCTAGGGAGCATAGCTGCCCTTGCTATACCGCCACCCTAAACCAGCATGGGCAGGGAGTGGCCACTCTCAGCATGGACTGGGAAGGGCTAGCTGGCAAATTTACTCCGGCATCGTGTCACAGAAATATGGTGATCATCATTTTTTCCTCCCTGCTGACCTGCACCCTGGCTGTGGAAAGACTATTCAAGACTGTGGACAGACTCTAAAGACTTCTGCAGATTAGAAAGGAAATGTCCCATGTCCCTCTTGTATGGACCAGAGTCTCTGCTATTGGGAACAAGTACTCCTCAAGAGAGAGGGGACAAACTGTTGTGTGGTTTTGTTCTGAAAGTTCTTATTTCCTTATTTTAATGGTTTGTTCCAGTTTCCCCCCAAAGTATATGTTGGTTCATCCCATGTTTGTAGAATGTTCTTTGCTACACCCACCTACAGTTGTCAATCCTCCCTAAACCCAGCCCTTGTCCCAGCCTATTCCCTGTCTCTCTTTGAAATCTGACCCTTTGTTCCAGCACCTTCCCTGTCAAGCCTACCTTATGCCAATCTCTTTGCTGCACCTCCCCCTGGGTGTTCTGGGTGTCACCCAAACCTCAACCCATGTGACCCAGGTCCCTTCCATGTGCTCCCCCTTTGGTTCATTGTTTTATCAATCCTGCCTTGTACTCCTCCCCTCTCCCTACCTTATTGCTTGATGATTTTTATCCGCCCCTAAGATCTCCCCTGGATAAAATCCCCTGCACAACCTTGTTCTTTGTCTTTTGTCCATGACCCTCCCTGAGGAATAAACCTTTGGGAACGACATGAAGGATCTCTCTGTTTTATTACCCCAATTCTCAGTGCATACCGAGAACAGCCCTGCTCTCCAGGATCTGGCAGTGCCTGCTCTGCTCTATCTCTACCTGGATCCATTGTGGACTGGGAGACCACACTCAGCACAGTCCAGGAACAGAGCTAGCTGGAGACCGCTCAGGCATCGAGTCAACAAACTACTAGGTAACCTGTGATTTTTGCTGTTTGACCACAGAGAGGATGTGAGGAAGTGGGATGGAAAACTCATCTCTGTGCTGGCAGCACAGGTACATGAGTTGAGAGGAAGAACAAGCATCAGAGGAAACTCAAGGATAAATGCAGCTCCAGTTTCTAGTGGAGAACCTGGAGCTTTACTCTTCCTCAGAAAGTTTACTCTTCCTCAGAAAGAGTAGAAAGTTTGATGTTATTTCCAATCCTTTTGAAGTTCTCCACTTTATATTTACAAGAAGTGTGCAATGAATACTATGACCATAGTTAGATGGGCCCAGCCTCCAGCCAGGTGGAGGAAAAGGACAATGAGATCTACTGGACTGTGTGGATCCAATGGCCCGGCATGTCAGACCCACAAGACTATGAAGATTTAGTTTACACTAGAGCACACAATGTACCCTGGTGCCATCAAGATCTGTAGGGGCAGAATCCATCTCTATTTCTGGGGTGACAGGGGATCCCAACATGTGACTGTACTGGAAGCTGAAGTGACCCTGTCTGGGAATGAATGGCAAACACACCCATTGTGACTGGCCCAGAGGCCCTGTGTATCCTTGGCAGAGATTACCGCAGGAGAGGGTATTTCAAAGATGAAAAATTTAGGCTTTTGGGAGACCTGTAGAAACAGAGGATGTTAAAGAGCTGAATACCTTGGCTGGTCTCTCAGAGAACCCTTCTGCTGTGGGGCTGCTGAAGGTAGAATAAAAACATCACTACCACAACAGTGTGCCACTGATAACACCACACCAGCAGCCCACTGTGAGCCCCATCCCTGGGCTGATTCCTGACCTGAAGAACCAGGAGTGACCAGCAAGACTCACTCACCCTTTAGTGGCCCTATGTGGCCAGTGTGTCAGTCCAGTGGAGAGTGGAGACTGACAATAGACTGTCAGTGGCCTGAAGGAAGTCACACCACCACTGAGTGCTGCTGTGCCAGGCTGGCTGGAACTTCAGTACAAACAGGAGTCCAGGACAGCAGTGTGGTGCCACCATCAATATTGCAAATATTCATCAGCAGAGTGCAGATCAAAGGGGTTTTTTGTATTGCATCCAATACACCTGAAACCAACTGCCCCAGGGTTGGAAACCCATGTCTACTGTTTGCCTTGGACAGATCCAGACTGCTCTGGAAAAGGATGAGGCTCCAGAACATTTGCAACACATTGAAGATGTCATTGTGTGGGACAACACAGCAGGGAAAGTTTTTGAGGAAGGAGAGAATATATTAGAAATCCTTCTGAAAGATTTTGCTGTAAACCATAGCAAGGTCAAGGTACATGTCCAGGAAATTCAGTTTGTAGGAGTAAAATGGCAAGATGGAGACAATCAGATTCCAGTATGGTCAATAATGTAACGGCTCTGTCCTCACCAACCACCAAGAAGGAAACACAGACTTTCCTAGGTGCTGTGCATTTCTGGAAGATGCATATTCCAGAATACAGTCAGACTGTAAATTCTCTTTGTCATGTGACCCAGAAAAAGAATGATTTTAAGTGACAAGCTTTTAAACAAATCAAACAGGAGATTGGTGATGCAGAAGCTGTCAGGGCAGCAAAGATGTGAAAAATGGCTCTCACTGCAGATGGGGAGAATTGTGCTTCCTGGAATCTCTGGAAGAATAACTGAGGAGATTAGAGGATGAACCCTGGGATTTTGGAGGCAGGGATACAAAGGGTGTGAGGCCTACCCACCAACTAAGAAAAAAGTTCCTGGCAGCTTAGGATGGGGTTCAAGCTGCTTTGGAAGTGATGGGCACCACAGTACAGCTCCTCCTGGCACCCTGACTGCCAGTGCTGGGCTGGATATTCAGAGGGAGAGACCCTTCCACATATCACGCCACTGATACACGACTCTACTGCCATGTAGAGTAAGTGGATTGCACCAATCACAGTAAACTCCAACAGGAAACCCCAATCACCCAGGGTACTTCAAAGTCATCATGAACTGGCCTGAAGGTGAAAATTTCAGACTATCATTATCATCATAGGAAGAGAAAGTGACATGTGTTGAGGTGGTCCCTCCAAGTAATCAGATACCAGGAAAAGAAAAGCAATGCACTCTTTTTACTGATGGTTCCTGCCATGTTGTAGGGTTACATGGAAAATAAAAAGCTGCTGTATGGAGTTCTGTGTGGCAAGTCAGACATTATGAAGCAACAGGGTGCATCAAGTCACATTGCAGAGCTGAAAGCCATCCAGCTAGCTTTAGATATTGTTGAATGAGAGAAGTGGCCAGTGCTCTACCTCTACAATGTCTGATGGGTGGTAGTAGCAAATGTTCTGTGTGGATGATTGGACCAGGCTGCTGAACTGTGTCGAGACATCACCACCCAGATAGAGAAGCTGGCTGTAAAAGTCTGTCATGTAAAGGCACATATACCCAGGAGCTGGGCTACAGAACAGCATTTCAATAATGGAGAGGTGGATCTGGACTGGCAGCATAAAGGTGAATTATTTCTGGTTGGTGGGCCCATGACGCCTCAGGCCATCAGGGAAGAGATGTAACAATACAGATGGGCTTATGGCTTAACTCTAGGGTGGATTTAACAATGGACACTTTCCCAGGTGATCCATAGTTGTGAAACAAGCACTGTGATCAAGCAGGCCAAGCAGGTACAGCCCCTGCGGTGTGGTGGATGATGGCTGAAATACAACCAGTGGGAGGTTAATTATGTCACAGTCATGCAAAGCCACCAGGGCAGGCCCTGAGAGCTGACAGTGCTGTAAAGAACCACTGGATGGCTGGAGCTGTTCCCTGTGCCTCACACCACTGCCTGGAACACCATCTTGGGCCTTGAAAAACACAAAAGATAAACTTTTCCATGTCAGTACGCTTAACAACTGGTATAAGCTGAATATTCACTCTTCTGTTTTATTTTCACTTCTGCTACAGTCAAGATTATTGGCAAATTTCCAGAATCAGTAAAATCGTTCTTCCAAAAGTCTAATGAAATTTGCATTGAGAGAACTCTGAAACAGTATCTCAGTTTCTTACTTGGACTTGAGCAACTCTCAACCGGGAAATAATGAACTTACCTAACTATGAAACATTTATGAAACATCTAAGAAGCAACTATGAAACAGACAACCTCCAACACAATATCTGAACTTCATGTTAACTCGTGTTAATTCATCAACTCTGGAAATCTATTTTCTACAACCTCACCACCAGGACAACCTCACGCTCCGCTGCCTCCCCGATGGAGTGGGCACTGCTGCAGCCAGCCGCCCCCACTGTTTCCTGGACACAGCCGCCGCAGACGCTGTGTTTCCCGCACTGCCCACCGCACCAGCCTGCTGCAGCACTAGCCTATAGCAACCAGCCTGTTGCCACTGCCTGCACCTTGCCGCCACCATCTCTGCCACCGTGTTTCGGGCGCTGCAGACGCAGCCGCTGCCTACACTCCATCGTGCCCAGAGCCACCGCGTCCCGAGCCTGGGAGCCTGCAGCTGCTCTAGGACTGCGCACCTGGCCACAGCAGCCTGGTCTCTACCGACAGAGGGAACACGCAGCCTGCTGCTGTTTGGAAATCACGCCCAGCCCGCCACGGGAGTTGCGCAAACGCGCCACGGTTTGCAGCACACACGCTCCATCTGCCAAACTGATCGCGACTAAGAGCCGGGGATCTTGTGGTAACGCTGTCCATGTCTTCGGTTTCTTTCTCCGTCTCTCATTTTCCCTCTCTGCTCCCTTTCCTGCCCCCTTTTGTAAAAGCACTTGGCCCTCTTTATCAGTTAATGGGTCTCAGATAAAATACTGCTGCGTTTACCTTTTATTGTCATCCGAGAAATCTGTGAAAAAGAATCCTCCCTGACTGCCCCTTTTCTAGCAGGATGGGACACAGAGACTGTACAACACTGAAATTAATGCTTAATGCAACTTATTGGGCAACTTTCAAAGCCTGACCAACAGCTTTTAGTGCCACTAAAATTCCCGATGGCATATCCCAGTATCCTCTACCCCTTGTTTTACTGCTGTCAACTTTGCTGATCTCTGTCATTCACCTGACTGGGAAGCAGCATTGCAGCAGCATCATCTGGTACATATATTCTCCAACTGTATGTTGAACATGAAGAATAATTAAGAACTCTTTAAAGGCCTAGGAAAAATAGGATTGATTGAGGGTAAAGATACACCTTTGTGCTTCTGAAGTATGTCAGTGTGCGAAACATAGGCATTTAGAGAAAAAGGCTGATTTTGTTCGTTCTTTTAAGACAGAACTCTCTCTCTTGGGATGTAGGAAATACCCTACATCCCAAGAGAGATTTTAAAAAGCAAAATCACGTATTAATATATCTTACTTTAACAGGAAAGTTTTGCTATACCGGAAGAGAACAGGTACTCTGATAAATTGGATAAAGCATATAATTTTATGTTAAATATGACAAATATACTTAAAACCTTTTAAGGGTATAATATTTGTAAACTCAAGTATATGTAAAGCTGAAGACGTATAAAACCGAACTGCAATAACTGGGAAAAAACAGGAAAACTTGCAGTATATGATCCTTAAAAGAACTTTAGAACAGAATTATGTTACCATATAAAGACTGATGATGTGCATGGACAATGTTTAAGTAGGGGCTGCTTCTGGAACATTAATGCACATATTTGCTAACTTTTGACTGTTTTGTTTTCCAGTGTTAATCATGTTCATTTAGCATATGTTACCTACATTACCTTGGAGGGAGGTAACTTGAAATTACTTTAAATAGTGAAGTGTGACTTTTTAAATGATTGATGTAAAGATTTTTTTCTTTCTAAATTATATAAATAATAACAAATAATTGCAGGCCTGTCTTGGCTAAATAAGCAGAATTGCCATCAGGCCAAAATGAATGAAATGAAAGCTTTCATTTCAGTCACTGGTATATTATGTTAGAATTATGAATATTCTAAAGGATTTGCTTTTTGAGACCCACCAGACCTTTTTTAGCGTACTCTCAGTCCCACTTATTTAAAATTCAGTTATGCATCAAATGATTGACTAAAGCAAATATTAATACTGTAAGCTTAAATGTATGTTTTGCACTTCTTAGAAAGTACACATGTAACATTTCTTTCATTGTGTCCTACAATAGGAAATACTTAAGTTTATTAGTCCATTTCATATGACAAAGGTTTTTTTGTTGTTTCTTTCTTGCTAAAGAAAAACTAAAAATTCTTTGGAAACAAATCCAATATGCACTGACCTTTCAGTCTATTAGAGCAGGTTATTCTGCCTGCATGTATAAAAATAATAATTGGCCATTAATAAGCATAGAACATTTGTAAGGAAGGTCTGGTTCCAAAGTTAGCTTTGTTTGAGCATCTTCTGTGGATTGCTGTAAGATCATATATCTCAGCTTCAGAAAGGCTAAATGGAAATTTTAATGTGCACATGCTAGATGCATCAATGGAACTTAATCCCTCTAGTCAAGCAAGATCAGTTACAGAAGCAGCTCTTACTCCACACCTTTGTTTTTAGGTTTTTTTTTTTTGTTCTGTTTCGTTGTTTTATTTTTTGCTGTTTTTTTTTTTTTTTTTTTTTTTTTGGTTTTGGTGTTGGTTTTTTTTTTCTTTTTTAATAGTATAAATGACTACTACAGAAGAACCAGAATTTGGAATATTGCTTATTTGTGCCTACCTTTCTAAATAATAATAAAAAATAAAAATAAAGACTAAATATTTAAGTAATCTATTATTGAATCTATTAGGAAAAAAAAATCAACTCTAAAGCAGCTCTTATTTCTCTTCGCGTGGAACAGAAGGCGATAAACTTCTGTTTGAGTGTCTCTCCTCCAGATCCTAGTGTGGAATTACTTAGATCTCTACAAAGATGCAGGGCAGGAATTGTAGTTGTTTCTGTATAAATGAGCAATAAGGACTCCCCAAAACATGTAATTCTTCTACAATTAGGTAATTCACCTGCCTTGCCTTCAGTACCTTTCAAAGAACAGCATGGCAATTTCTTAATTAATTTAAAAGTCTGTCTGATAAAATATGTAGCATACAAGCCTAAATTGTTAGGTTAGAGCATTAGTTTAGAGGATTTACCATGTGTAGTTTGCATGTACTCACAGAATGGAGAACAAAAGTTTCATATTAAGTGGGGCATAATTTTTAAGGATATCCATACTTAGTGTGAGAATATGATGTCTAGTATATACTTAAACTCTTGTCCTAGCCTTTGTAAATTCCTCTGCCAACATAACTAGTTTTATGCCACTGCTTCCACCTGCATCTTCCTTTGAGATAGTCCCAGGAGTGTTACCAGATCATTACATGCCACAGTAATGGTTTTATCAAATCACTGCAAGCCAACAGGAGCTGGAGCAGAGCCAAAGACAGCCTTAAGTTTTGAACTCAGTTCTTCAAAGCATCATTGGCTTGGGAAGCAGCAAGTGGTACCCACTGGAGTTTTGGAGATCACCCAAATGTCTGAGCCAGTCTCCTTCACTTGGTCACTGCACAAATGAACAAGACTACAAGCAGCAGAGTGCTGATGAGAAACAATATTTTCCACATCTTTGTGTGACCATTTCTATCAAACAAAGGCACAGGAAATGTTATATTGATTCTGTAAATATACAGCATCTTCTCTTTTGGATTTTGCAACACACAATTAATTTAGATAATATAATTTAGTTTTTATAAATAAGCAAGATGAAAATGGATAGAAGGAATTTGCTTTTGCGTATGTTTTTATTTCATTACATATTTCAAACATTAGCTTTATTAAGGGATATGACACAAGCCTTTCTCAAGAAATGAAACAATCAACTGCTTGGTTTAAGTTTAGGGCCACTACCTCTGAAAGCCAAAGAGAAATATGGCATGAGGCAGGTAAAAAAAAATATATATATATTTACAAGACAGAAAATACAAAGTTTAACTGAGTGTAAATGATATACGCCTTCCTAAGATCACACACATCCAGATCTGTCATGCAAGTAGAAGGTAGTAACACTCAAGATTCAGCCAATATGGCTTATTTGGAATTTAACTGCTAGAAAGATTTAGGCACTGACATGCCTCTACCATAGTTTCCAGAACTGCTAATAAGGCCTTTGCCTGTTCGCCAGGGAAGAATAACATGTTTTCAGATATTTCTTGAAGAAACTGTGGTAGTTGTTCAAAAGTTTCTAGCTCTTTAAAATACATATCTACCAACCAATCTCCAGAAAATGCATTTTTCAACTTAGAGCTATCACAAAGCATTACTGGAAATACATTTGAACAAGCTACCGCTCTCAGAGTTACTGCCAGGGGTGTAGACAAATTATAAACGGAACAAAAATTGATCAGCATCTTAGTAAATGAAATCAAACACAGTTCTTTCTTCTTATTGCAAAAATCTTGTTCTCTGCATTCATAAAAGTTTTCAATGGTCTCTTCTGGATAAACAAGATGCAAAAGTTCTTCTTTTACTGTGTCTGACTCAACATAATCCAGTGGCAGTTTCTCATGGGAGTTCCTTTGCTCTAGAAGGACTGGCCCTTCAGGGAAAACATAAACATTAATTGCAACAGAACATTCTGTGATGAATTTGCTGCTGAACAAGATTTTGAGTTGCTTATTGCCAGAAGCCAGGTTTAAGTTCTTTTTTTTGTACCAAATTATGTTAATCTAATTGATAACTTTCTTATTTGCAACACAAGATAGAACGTGTGGAGAGATCCTTTGTAACAGTTTCTTAACTTGAATAGAGTATGCAAAAACATAATGTTATTACTTTTGTAAAATTCTATTAAGTACCTCGTAGACAAGCTTATTTGCTAACACTGACTTCAAATTAAAGGCATGTTACTATGACAGTCTTTATTTTATTTTTCTGGATGGTTTGGCCAATCCTGCCTTATGCTGGTAGGTAAACTAGCCAGCAAGGTAAACTATTAGGGTAGGAGTCTTCCCCAACAACTGAGATTCAAAATTTGATCTTAACAGACTTCTAAAACACAAAACATAATTACTCTAGTAAATAGATTTAAAGTAAGTAAATGGGACATTTTTTTTTCAGAACTAGTCTGAACAAGTAAATACTTTGGCAGTTCCTTTTTATTAGTACAAGGCACCTGTTAAATTTTAAATAGCTTACACATCTCTTGGGAAGTTTAAGAAAGGCTGCATCAGTACGAAAAAATGAAGGCTGTTAAGACACTACAAGTGTTTTTCAAATATGAACACATCAGGAATCGTCTTACATAAATTTCTATTACTATGCTAAAGTAATGATGCCATATTAACATGAATGCTACTTCAGAAATATTTAATGACAAAAAGTAAACTCCCACTTTACATATCCATAACAGGTGTTTTAACTTTGCTCTGATTAAAACTGTATTATTATTAATGATTATTTATTATCATTAACTTCTACAAGCTAAAGACTTTCAGAGACAGAAAGTAGGTATGTTTTTAGAGAGATGTGTTCTAAATTGTTGAGCTAAGTAAATTCACACTGAATAGGTAACATGCTTTCTACCATGGGCTTGTCAGTTATTTGTCAGGCCATAACTCAAGAGTGTGATGAAGCCAAAGACAAAGGTACATGGAAGCCTTACACTTGCCAGAAAACCTTGATGAATTCAAGTGCAAGTAGAGCTCTTCCCCTGTGATAACAAGATCTTGTTATCTAACCACCTACTCTTCAGAGCGGCCTAGGGAAAATGCACATCTGTCAGCGCAATGCTGTTTCCAGTGAGGAGCTGGGCTTACTATAATATTTGCTATTGCATCAATTCAGCTGATAGAACTGAGCCCAGGTATTGGCTTGGCATGTTAGATGCCAAGGTGACATGGTTCAGTAGAGATATAAAACAACTGTGAGCCACAGAACTGAGACTTGGTGAACAGAGGTGAACTGCAGAATGAATGTATCGATTATGATCTGGTGCCTGCACAACAGACACAGACACAGCCTTTAGGGGGCAGGAGAAGACTGTAAATACAGAGGGTCATATGCCAAGAATGTATTGAAATTTTGTTTCTCTACCTTAATTAACAGGCTGTCTAAATACACTCTTCTGCCTCATGACTAAACACTGAATGATTTTTACTGAAAAAATCTGGACTTGGCATATAAAGCAGTTTACCCTGACACAGTAGGGCAATGGTACAGATAATGCAAACATTCATTTTGGTAAATTAATTAAAAGAAGGACGAGCTGCTATCCAAAACCATTCTTTGCAGATATTTGATATTTTTTAGAAACATGCTAAATTAAATAAATTGCCACAGTACATACTTCAAGATCCAAATATCCTGTCTCTGAACAAAAAGTACTGTTTATAACATTGTGTGCTTGCCTAAGGGCAAAGTACTTTTTTTAGAAACTAAGGCATCTCTCCCACTGTTATCCCTAAACAGCAGTTATCATGATTACAATGTCAATTACTTTCTTAAACTAATTACCAACCTAATTGTGTTTTTTGGAGACCATCATATTAATCTTCATTAATGCTTAAAAATTTATGTTGAAATACTTGAATATATAGAGATTTAACTGATCTGTTTTTGTGTTGTGGTAAAAATAGATCAAAACAATGGAAAATACTTAGCCTTGATTGGTGACTAGGTAATCTTTACTTTCATTAGTGGAAAATATAGTTGCAATGCATATGGTG
The DNA here is from genome assembly GCA_032173965.1 of Sitta carolinensis. Lineage (NCBI taxonomy): Eukaryota > Metazoa > Chordata > Aves > Passeriformes > Sittidae > Sitta > Sitta carolinensis. The sequence continues at coordinate 64,289,955 of CM063313.1, forward strand.
GAAAATGCAGGATAAAAACATTACCATATTGGAAAAACATGTGGAAATCCTGGTTAATTTTATATTCAGCTGATGAAGGTAAGTGTAAAAACACTATTATTTTTATTGCAAACAAACCAGCATGGCTTAAATATGTTTTAAAACATTTCACAATAACTTCATATTTTAGGAAACTATCAAGAAAAACACTTGAGAACTTCATATGGATTCAGAACAATGGATAATTTCCCTAAACTAGTTTAGCATAAATGCACTCACCCCCATGCTGAAGTAGCAGCTTGCCAATTTCTACATGTCCATTTAACAGTGCATCATGCAAAGGAGTCACCCCGTCCACTTGACTGAGCAGGTCTACCTCTGGACAACGCTCCAGAATTTCACGGACACACACTGTGCTACCATGGTTACAAGCTTCATGCAAAGGCGTCCAGCCAGCATAATCTGAATTATAAATCAAGGGAAGTTTTAAAACAGCAGAAGTAATACTGAAATGTTAATAATGTCATTCATTAGACAGGAAAACACTTTACTTTTTTAGTACTTATTACAGCTGGAATGGCAGCTTGTAATTTCAAAACAACAAATTCTGTTGAAAAACGTCTGAAAAAAAATAGTATTTTTAAAAATCAGTAGAAAATGTGATGTTAAAATGCACTTCAGTTATAAATTCATCTTACCTTAATGTTTGCTGTAAAGTCCTCATTTTAAAAAAAGGAGTTTTAGATTGTATAAATACAAACTTGTTACTAAACAGATACTAATACAGTTCTTTATGTGTCTTAATTTCTTAGTTCTGTAGAGAAAATGGGTAACTTACCTTTAACATTAATGTCTGTTCCCGGCAAAGAGAGAAGCTGAATCAATCTCTCCACTTTGTTACTTCTGCAAGCTTTATGCAGGGCTGTCTCTCCTACCATGAAAAATTAATAGATTACACTAGACTAGGCAAGATAGCAACTAAAGAAAATAATCAAAGGGCCTAGAACTAGGAGACCTGGTTATGTACCAGAAAACTCAATAATGAGTAAGATTTTCCTTTATCCTGTTTAAACATCTTTTAAGGAAAAAAAAACCCACAGAGCTTCTGTTCCACCAGAGATCCAGCAATGAAATTGTACTGAAAATGGTTTAACACAGGAATTATCTCCCCTTTAGTTCAAGGTTTAAAGCTTCAATCACACTATAAAAGCACCAAGTGATAAAACACCAAAAAATACTGGTTTTAAAGCAATAGAACTTTAGAGTGCAGTTGCCCTCCCTTAAATTTATTCATGAACCTACATTAAAATGTATGGTTCTTTTTACACAGCGTTTATAGCTTAATTCAAATGAATGTTTCTGGCTAAGCACGAGTGCCTCCACACACTCAAGTATAAATCAAAACTTCAATCTGTTAGCAGATGGTTTGCTGTTTCTATAGGCTGTCTGACTTGGCTTCAGTAGAGAAGGAGGGGAGAAAGAAGGGAAATTATAATAATAATAATAATAATAATAATAATAATAATAATAATAATAATAACAACAACAACAACAACAACAACAACAACAACAACCAACAATAAATTATTAGTAGTAGTACTCCTTGGGAAAAAAAAATCCCAAACCTTAGTACTATGTACAACTGAAATAAGTGTGAAAAATTAAACAGCAAACAACTGAGAGCTGCTGCTTATATATGTAAAGACACCACTAGCTTCTCTGTAATAAAAACTTCAGACACATTCTAAATGCTGTTTTCTTTTCAATAATTGATTAGGTTTGAACAGGAGCCAGAGGAAAATCCTGATAGCAGGTGAAAGATGATGAACCAAACATCCTAGAAATTCAAGATATCTTGGGCTAGATATCTTAGCTTTTGTAGTAAGACTTACATGGAACATTTTGTTATGTTAATACCTTTACTATAGAAATCTGTCAGCTCCATACACATTCTTTTAACAGAAGACCCTACTTATAATTTTAGCAGGGGAGAATGGAAAAAAAAAAAAAAAAAGCAGCATTGATTTGTTTGGTTCCACCTCCTCACCCCAGTCCTTAAGCTCACTTTTCTTTGTAAAAATCAGATGTAATAATTCACAGCAATTTTACTTGCAAAAGCAATAAAAACAAAGGGAACCAATTTAAAAAATAAAGGTCTGACTCTGTTGCTGAAGTTCTTTTAAACCTTTAAAGGGGGTGAATTCTTCTTTTGCCCTTCAGTGATACAGTTGTGATACAATTCTGGGTTTAATTTTTTGAACAATTCCAGCTTGCTTTTGCCAGTCTTTTCTGAGCTTTCTCTTGGGTTGGAGGTAAATTTCTGATGATGAAGATGAAAAAGTAGTTCCAGGAAGCTATTCTGTAGTACAGCAAGCCTAATGCAAAGTACAATTTATTAAACTTGTGTAATAAATAGGAACTGAATGGATTACTGCAGTGCTGTTTTATTCCTTAGGTACATGAGTTCCAGTATAGTTAAAACAAAAGCCAAGTGCCTTTCATAGTCTGGGCTGAATGCCTGGAAAACAGTCCATATGCTTAAAACAGCTATGTAACATAGCATACTCCTCAGTCTTTGTTCACGAAATGTCTAGGACTCAGAGAGATGAAGACTGAATTATACTTGCAAATCAGAAGACGTTGATCCTACCAAGCACAGGTTGAGGTGGATTAGCAAAGTAAGGCAGGCAAGACTGGATTGAGCTCACACAAACTGTACACTATACTTAATGTATGGCAGGAGGAAGGTAATGAAGAACGCAACTTTATTTTACCATATATACAAATTCCTGCTTTTAAATAGACATTGGAAAAGAGAAATGTGGACCATAAGAAAATAATCTGGGGTAAAAGCCATTGTTTTAGTCCAGCATTTATCAGAACAAATTTTTAAACATGAAACTATCAATTCTAACCACTTTAAACTTCTTAACATAAATTAGATATATAGAATACCTTTAGTATTTCTCTTGTGTACCTCTTCAGCCAAAAGATAACTCTGTTTGGTGTGCGTGGTCTGAACTGTTTTTGCTTTAAGCTTATTAAAGATTAAGTCACTGAAAAGAAAGCAAAGGAGACACATTTAAAATCACTATTTCATATTTTAATTTAATGTATATGTACTTAATGGTTTTAAATGTGTACATACAGAATACTTAGATTTATCCATTTCAGCATCATTTCTGAAATGTCTTAATTATACAATTTCTATTTAATTGTAACTGTATTTAAAACATAAATCAAATAAGATTGCCCACTTTTAAAGATTCTTTAAAGATAATTCTGTGAACAGTGAACTTATATATATACCCTATAAATTTAACATTAGACAAATATAACTACATCAGTCTGCATATACACTGAAATTGATGATCAAAGAGAAGAGGGGAAACCCCAGCCCAGAGGTGTTACAGGCTTACAATAGAGCTTTCTGTCAGTTGAAGTAATTTGTAGACAACAAAACAGGTCACATAAAGTTCAAGAAATGTGTCAGGTCAGAAGCTGTCCCCCAAAGCAGAATAAAACTGGTGATGTTATAGGTATTACTTACGGTAGATCAGGCAGCACTTTGACTTGGTTCTGCTTATCGCCATTTAGCATCTGTAATGTCCTTTGAGACTCAGGGCATGGCTGTTGCCCTATTTTCTTTTCCTTTGCTTTCTGTATCTTTGTCTCACGCATCCCTATCTCTCGCAAAGCAGGTGAATAGGAACAGACCTGTTGCAAAAGTAACATTTTATAAATGAAGAAATTTGCTTTTTTTGCGCTTGCTACAAGGCAGTCATCTATGACCCATAGCTTTCTGTATCTAAGATTTTAAAAACCTTATCCCTAAATGACTGTATATATAGATTGTTTCAATTTGTCTTTTGTGTTCCTTTTAGATGCTTTTGCAATTCACTCTTTACACTGGCCTCAGTGAGTGGCTTGAGTCTGAGACAGAAAATGTGAAATTCTAGGCCTCTCAGGTTGCTGGCAGCTGGGAAAATCTGGATCTCTTTAGCTGGACATAAGACTTGAGTACAGTTGATTGACTTTCGTGTATTAAAACAAAGTATTTACAGACTTCCTGTTCCCAAACCAGGGAAGAGTTTGCTTAAAGGCATATTCACTCCAATTATTCATTTCTTCTGAGATGAGGGGTTGGATTAAGTCTTTGAGCATTGCAAAGGCAGTAGGCCAGTTACACCTTAGGTGCTCTCTTTATTAGGACAGCCTTGGCTGCTGTAGATGTTAGCTTCTTTCCAGTAACACAGAGCTTCAAACCCACTTGCACGCATTTAAAAAAGTAATCTAAGTTTCTGCAGCTTGGTGAAAGCACAGGAAAAAAGGCTGGTGAGGGGGATTCATCAACTACACATTAATTATATTTGAAGAAAGGTATTAAGGGAGGCTTTGAGTATTTAGTGGTTCACTGTAGATCTTGCAAGCAATGTGCAGTAGGTGAGGAACACCTTACTTACACCTTCGCTGCACATTTACCACCAGGGAGTTGTTGAACTCAGAGGAAAGCCTAGCTGATAAGATGCTGTATGAGAAGAACTGGCAAAACTGGATGATAGCTAATTTTTCCTGTATGGAATGAGAAAGGAGACTCAGTTGTACTAAGAAAACTACAAAAAGCACAAAGACTTGTTTCAAGCACTATAAAAATTTATAAGTAGTTGCAGAGAGTGTTCAGTAGTCATGGTAATACTAAAAGTAGCAATTCTGCTCTATATGTGGCAATATACATCAAATATTAGCAATGCAGTTGGCTTATGTTAAGGATTCTGACAGTCTTTTGTTCAGCCTCTCTTTAAATGTGCTGTATTAAGAAACATCGACCTCTCTTCACAATAAACTCCTGTAAAATTTATGAAAACTTATGTATGGGAAATGTACAAAGGTATTAACTTGTTTTTTTTGTGACTCTACCTGTAGAATAGTAGAACACAGACAAATAGCCATGGATTCCATGTTCTGTTTAGTCATCAGTATTAAGACTACTGAAATGAGACTCTAAATTAGGGCATGACGTAACTGTGTAATCACCCTGATTTGCCTGCATCCTGCCAGCATTCATGGCTTTTGAGAATTTCTTTTGCAGCTTTTACGATGTTTTTCCTCACCAGCTATCACAAAGTGTGATTTGAAGGCAGGCTTGTAAGTAGGAGAAAGTTTCTAAGAGGAGAAATTCATAGGAATTTCACTGTGATTCAAAATCATAAAATCTTCAATGTAACAAATGTCTGGACCTATCTCTTCAAAAACCTTGAAGGAAAAGGTAGCTGAGAAAAATCACACTATATTTGGCATTCTCCTTAAGTACAAATGTAACACTGCAATCATTGCATCAGGGATTATTTTTAAAAGCTTTCACTGTTGTTGCATTGTTTCATTTTCACGATAACTGCATGTAAAGAGATACCAGGTGTGACAAATTCTTTGGCAAGAAAAATCTTACTATTGTTCTGGACCCAGATCTCAGGCAGAGAGGAATTTAAATGCAGTGGAACACATGAAAAGACAATACAGGCAGCAAGCATGACCCTAGACCACAAAGAGAAGATGTATTCCAAGACTTTCATGAATCAAATTACTTATAAAATACTAAAGTGTGATAAATTATTAAGGAGTTACTTACTATTTTCTGAAGAGAAAGAGGTTCTGTAGAAACAGAGATATTCCTCTGTAAACACGTTTGTTTGAAAATTGCTTCTGAGACAAACAGTTGAAGCCAGTCAGATGGTATGGCACAAAGAAACATTTTTAATTGACACACAGCAAAATCTATATAAAAGCAGTTGAAAAAAATAAAGTAAGCTTAAAAATGAAAATACAGAAATCTATATATCTAAATATATGGAAGATAGCTCTTCCAGGCTTTTTGCTCCTATTGCAGATTCAGAAGATTATTCTCCATAAGAATTATTCTTCACATTAAAAGAGAATTTAACCATCTCCTGGTACAATGACCAGATACCAAGAGAAAATTAAATGTATTTTAGAAGCCAAAGCATCGCTTTTTGTGTAAAACTTTTAAAAATGCTATTAATACAATGTTATAAAAGTTACATCTTTGAGAATAAAATTATTTAGTTGTGAAGTTCTGCAAATAATCACCTTTTAAATTTCTAAGTGACACAAATTCAGGTAAGAGTTACAATAAATGAATAAGAAATCTGCAAATAATGCAGGGTGGCCTGCAAGTCCTACATTAAAAGTCATCCTTAAGCAAATTGCAACCCCATTCAGATGTACCAAATAATTTATACTGTTAAAAAAACCGCACCACACAGTGGCAGAGGAACTTACATATCCATACATCAATATATATCAGGCATATGTCTGACCTACCTCTCTTTTGGAAAAGAGGACAGAAAGACTGATTTTTTCCTACAGTGGTAAGAATTTGTATTTTGATTCTAAGAAAATAATTTTGTCAAAATAATAACTGAAATGGTTGGAAAGCAACATCTGCAACGAGGAAGGAAATCTTTACTGCATTGAGGGAATCTTCTGTTCTGCTAAGAAGTGTTTATAAATTAACTGATCTGTAGACTTAATCAAAACAGAAACCCAAGTCTGAGAGTTTGGATGTTTGCTACTGTAAGTAAAACTGAATTTAGAAAAACTCACAATTTTGCTTTGAGTGCCGCAGATTGTACCAAGTGGCACAGGTCACATAGTCTCTATAAACAGACTGAATCCCATTCTTCTTTTCTGTTTTTGTATATAGGAAAGTAAGACATTCTTACAGAAATACATATCCAAGATTGTCCCTATTATATGACAACTAAAAAGTCCATTGGAGAGGTACATACGAAAAGCTCTACTGACTTAAACACCATAAAGTTCAAATTGATATGGCCTTCTAAGATCTAAGTCGGCCTATAAAAGTTCTCATAATTTGCTTTCTGTAAGACTGGAGTGGAACAAATTCTCCAGAGATTAAGATTTTAGTTTAATTTCTTTTCATGGTGGTTCTTGAGTGCTCAAGTAGATACACTTTAAATGAAGCTTATCACAGAAAACGATGATTGGAAAAGGAGTCAGGGGAAGCTTTGGTGGGAATTTTGAAAATTAAATTAAAATAATTCAATACTTTTCTTGAGATAATTTTTTGTCTTTCCAGCTCCACAACTCTTTGTTGCTAAAAGTACGGATACCTCAACTGACATTTCATGCTAAATTAGAATGGTTATTTGAGTTGTGACTTTTCTGTTTACCTAGTATGTTTAATGAGGAGGAACTACAGTAATTTATGGGATTCAATGGAATTTTCTCTGATTCCCTCCATTAAGTCCATGGATTTGGAAGTAGATATTGAAATGTTTCATTTCAAGTTGCAGAAGTCACACAGTTCGGTTTAGGTTTTAGACTTCTGATTGAAGTGTCTTTAGCAATCTGTTGATTTTCTGGAGTGATAAAATTCGCCCGACTTAAGTAATGTGTCTCCGATTGCTTGTCTGAATTTAAGGTTTATTATGATATGCTTAAAGCTTCTCCTAAACTGACAAGAGAGCTTCCAAGGATTTTTTTTTTCTTCCTCAGACTGTGTGGTCTTGCTTTCACATCAACATTTAGATATTTATTTAGAGGGATTTTAATAAGAAAACCTATTGTATTTGATCTTTGCTTGACACTGACAGACACATACAAAATAAAAGTTTCCTGCATGTGTACACACCATGCAGTGCACAGCTGCAATAGGGGGTAAAAAACCAATTTGAAACTAAACCAAGGATTTTAATTAGGACTTAGTGTATCTGACTAGAAGACTTCTGAGAGGCCTTGCAAACACTTACCATCACACGAAACGGCAAGGTAATGCGCCAAATCGGGGACTTGATGAAACACATTTGTGTCCATAAGCAAACCTGCTATGATCCAATAGTCCACTACAGTTCCAAGAATTGCATTTAATAGATCAGCAACCTCACTTCTGAAAGCCTAAATGGAAAAAGACATGGGTGTATCTATTGATCTGTAATATATAAAAAATTCACACTGATAATGTACCAGAAATAACATACAGAACTTCTTTAGATAGAAGCCCATGCTGCTGCCATGTCACTCCTTCATTGGCCTTTCTTCTTCTGCTCAAAAGCTAACTGTTGCAGCCAGATCAATAAAACTAGTGTCACTGATGCCTTATCAATTAAGGCACTGGAGAAAAACAGGTTCCATGAAAACACAATCTAAAACTGTATGCAAAATGGTGTCAAAGCTTACAAGTACAATTGTAATGTGATTTCTTTTTAGATTACTTTTTGTTTAACCATAAGATTGAAGGTACTACACTTATTCCAGTCAACTTTGTGTTTAATTTGACAATTACAGGGGTCTTTTTCTCCCTGCTCTACTAGCATTGTCTTTTCCTGAAGATTTCATCATGAAATTAAAGCTCTTTTTATGTATGTTTGCACCAAAAGGGAAAAGGGTGCAAAGTGTTAGTTTCCTGCACAGAAGAAACCTTGGCAGTTGCTTTGCAAAAGAAAACTTTCTTAATTACCAGAAATTCTGAAGAGATGAGCAGCTGCACATTTAGGAAAAAAAGCATACTTTTGAGTATTAGCATTACCATTTTCTACCTTGAATAGGTGCATGCAAACACATGCACACACTAAATTAAAAAGAAAATTAAAAAAAATCCTTATGGGTTCCTTCCAGCTCAGCTTATTCAGTGATCCTGTGAAAATGGTCATGAACAATTAAAGAAAGCTGAAGTGTATTTTCTTCAGGAGGCATCAAGACAATACACAGGAATTTAGCTATCCAGACACAACCTTGAGTTAGATGAATGCATTTATTCACCCATGTTAAGAACTTAATCAGTATTGGTCAGGTAAAGCAGTGTTTCTAGTGTATGAGTTAGTCTTTGCAAGGTCACTTCTATCTACATACTTTTCTGAGCCATGTAGAAATACTTTATAAAATTGCTCTGAAATAAGTTATTCCTCTGACCACATGTACCATCAGATGTTTTAAAAGCATAACTGGAAGAACACAGGCACCACAGTAGAAACACATGAAATTCATCTGACCTAGGGCTCTACCAGAGAATTACTACTGTTACACTAGAGCACTAATTGATATATGGCATCTTGTGAAAAAAAATGAGTACCTGAAACTGGAAAATTTTGGGTAAGAGACAAACCAGCCTGAATGTGTACACACTACAGTCAATGGCTTGTCTGACACTCCTTTGAGAATAAAATATGTTCTCAAAGATTGGTTTAAAATAATTTAGTAGGATTCCTTGGGAGCTGAAAAGCACCAAAACCAGTTTGAGCATCAATAAATCAAACAGACATACATGAACAACAGAGACTGTGACATAGATGATAATAAAAACATTATAAAGTAATTTGTTGAAAACTACATAAATACTGTCCCTACAGTTAACAGTTAATTGTCACTCAAAAGAAAAGGAATAAACACAACTGCAAATAAACATGCTATGAGGGGAAGCATAATCTCCATCACTGAACATTTTTAAGAACTGGCCAGACAAAATCTGTTACGAATGTCATCTCCAAGATTGCTTCCAGGCCTACTTACTCTTACTCTCTTAAACTCTACCTGATTTGGTTTGCCCCTTCTTTATTATTTCATAATACTTTATTATAGATGAACTGTGAAATCTCAAAATTACAAAAAAACCCCTGAGAACACAGCTATGGCATGTCAAAAACCTGAAAGTATAATTTTTCGACTAAAGTTTAAATATTTTAAAAGGTACATTACACTCCCTATCTTCTGAGGATTCAGGAACAGGAACTGAAGAAAAATTTAAAATATCTGAAATGCATTTAAATTTCCTTTAAGCATGCATACCTCTTATCACCAGACCCCAAAGCAAAATACTGGGTGGATAATATAATTCCACCAATAGTTCTCTGCTTGAAATAAATTTCACGAACACAGCCAATAAGCACAATTTTACCAAAAGTTAAGTGAGAGGATTAAGGAAATATAGATGTAATCTGAGGTACATACAGATGTAAAGCAAAAGTATTTATATTCTTTTTCTTGCTTCTAAATCACTATCTTAATTAATTTCTTTATTAAATACTTTCATGAAAAAGGGTGGGGTTGAAAGCAGACATTGAGGCAGCAGACCAAAATAATGACTATTAATACTGCAAGTATTAATAACTGTTCACAGTCAGATGTATAGTGCATATTAAATGTAGCTGGTACTCTAGTTACATCTGCATTTGCCCAGCCAAGTATCTCTGCATGCTGATGAGATAAACCAGATACTGCCAACTAGTGTAGGTCTGGATGGCATTTTGGCATAAGAATGTTAAGACACACCATGAGTTTCTCCTCGACATTTTAATTAAACAGTTCAGTGCTACAAATGAGGCAGAAGCAAATTGGTCTAATTTCCTGAAATGATCATGTCCTAAAAATGTTTAAATGTTAATGTTAAAAATATTTTCAATTTCAACTACAAAACACTACAAACACAGTAATAAAAACACATGCAATATTAAAAAGGAAAAAAACCCCAAGCATTTCCATTAAAACTGGAATTTGCTACCATGTATGACAGTGCCAAGACCTTTTTCCCACTCTACTTCTATAACAAGATGAGAGGGTCCTCAGCCAAGACAGATGACCCAAAATGACCGAAGGCCTTCTAAACATTGTGCTCAGCAGTAAAAGCTGTGTAAAGGAGGAAGGGAGGATGCTTGAAGTTATAGTATTTGCCTTGTCTAGTAAACTGTCTAGGTTTAAGAAGCCCTGCTTTCCAGGAAGTGACAGAACATCTGCCTGCTTATGGGAAGCACTGAATGGAATCCTTATTTTGCTTTGCTTGTGGGTATGTATTTGTTTTACTTATTAAACTGTCTTTATATAATGTCATATATTTTTAAATTTCTGTCCTTCTGATTATCTTCCCTCAACCCACTGCAGGGTGGGGACTTACCTGCCAGCTGGAATCAACCCACTACACCATGTACAGCTAATTAAGTAAGGTGCAGAGAAACCTCTTTTCAAAATTCTGTTCCTTGTTCTTATTGTTCAAAATCAAAGCTATCTCACTAAGAAAAGCATAGAAGTGGGAAGAAGCTATTGACTGTGTTAGCATACAAAGGTCACATCACTTCAGCTGATAACTGTTAGCTTAGCAAATGCAATTCCTACATTGCTGATCTATTTAATGCTTTGTCAAGTCAAATAAAGTGCTACAGTAGCAGAAGTTTCACAGTGTGTTTTTACACATAAAAGTTCTTATAGGAAAACTAATTTTAACTTTTTTACTTTGAATTACTGAGTTATTTTAGAACTCTAAAGAGTTCTTTCTTCATGTGCTGTAAATGTAGTACTCCAGAAATGTCTAAAACATACTTCCAAAAAAGCTACTGCAAGTGACAGACCAGAAAGACATTTGGTTCTACACCACACAAATTTATCCTATGCAACTAAAAACCTGAAAGAATGCCTTTGTCACCTCTTTGTCAGGCTATGTAAGACAGCTTTTTTTAAAAAATCCACACCACTATTTTCAGGGATGAAAAGCATTCCTGATACCATCTGTGACACTGTGAAAAACCATGCAATAGCTCAATGCAACTAGAAGTGTTATAAGCAACATACACATTCCCTGGAAAATTCTAAAACTGAATTAAGAAATTTCATTCAAGGAACTTTGACCAGGACCTCACACATCAAACCTGTTTAAGTAATATAAAAAACAATAAATGTTAATTTATTTTAGAATTATATTTAAAATTGATTTCAAATGTTCAAATAATAGGAAATATTTTATTTTTAGCTACAAGTGCATTTAAGTGCATTTTTAATGACAAGAATTAATCAATATTATTCCACCAGGTTGTCCCAAAAGATTAACCCAGTGATCAGTGAGGACATACAATTTCCTGTCACTATTTTTATTCTGCTACTTCTGGAATTCAGCAAATTCTATCTAACTCCTGAAAACAAATGCACTCAACTTCATTCTTTGTTTTTTTCTTTTGTTGGCCTGCTCTTTTTATATGGTGTTTACACAAATACATAAAACATAATTTTGCAACAACTCAGTACTAGAAGAGAGGAAACACAAAGATATTTTCCTGTACTCTAATGTTCATTTGTTGCCATCTCTTTGAATCATAAAAAAAGAGAATCTGATTCTAAAAAGCTAAAAAAAATTAAAAACTGCCCACTTTTAACAGTTAGAAAATATTATATTCAATGTGTTTGAACAAAGAATTTAGTTAATTTATCTGTTTCCACTTACAGATATTTCTGCTGAAGAACTGTACAGAAATTTGGTGTATCACAACTGGCATGTTTGTTTCTTCTCATATGCAAACACACTTAGGTGCACTGAGAAATATGGTCACCTCTTTACAATGTGCTATGAACCATATGCAGACAGTAGTAATACCTAGAATCACTCCTTTCATTTAGCTTTCTGAATGGCCCTAAATGCTTCTTGTTATGGGTTAAATCTTAAGCAAACAGCTTTTAAAAAACAAAACTGGTAACAATGACTCACACTCTCAAACTGAAGACAGGAAGAACAATTTTGTACCCTGTTTGCTACCTCTAATGACATGGAAATACTGTATGTTTATTTATGTATCTCTGAAATGATAAAAAAGGAAGGAGAAAACACAGTTCTGTCTGCACAGCTAGGGAGGTTTTGCTCTTTTGATTTTCTGAATGACATTTTAAACTGTGTAATGGAATATTAAAACTGGTCTCTGAAAATATAGAAAAATATCAAGTTTTAGTATAACAAGATTGAGAGTGAATGAAGGGCTGAGTTGGATTGTAAAAATATGGTATTTTGGTTTAGAGCTTATTTTTGCAAAAAATGCAATGGGAAAGAAAGTGCAATAGATAAATAAATACGAAGAACAAAGCTGTTAGAAAATAACATAATACACTACAGATATTATGAAGCAACAAGCTGCTTTTTAAGGCTAGAATTCATCTCTGTATGGTAGTTTACACTACAATGCATAAGATCAAAGTGAGAAAGCAACAGGCATCCAGGCAGACATTGTGCTGAAATGACAATTCTGATATATATGTATATAAACCAAACAGAATCCAAACAAGAGGCAGATCTCTGTGGCTTACATTGTGTGGGGGATTAAGCTTATTTTTCATATATGTAGTACAGTCTGACAAATGTGATTATTCTCCCAATGCAAAGAAAGGTTTATGAGAAAGGCATGGGTTACAGTGCTGGAATCTGTCAAAGGAAGGCATAGCAGAACAAACTAAATGGTACGTAACTTAAACTGCAGATTCAACACCAGGAAAAATATGAAAGCAGTGTCATTTTCCAAAGAAACAGAATAGCTACTGACACCAACTGCAATGTAACCCTGCTTGCTGCTCAGTACCTTTGAAAAGATAGGTTGCTTAAATATAAATATGGGTACAAAACCTAATTTTAGGCACTTTTAAAATATCTTGACCAAGGATAAAAAGCAGCACTGTTTCACAATGTCTTGCTTTGATAGCCCTCAAAAAAGGTAGGAGGTCTGGCTAGGTAAGATGAGTGAAGCTCTCATTATGTTTAATCTTTTTGCTTTCATACCATAATGAATAACTACTAGGTATTATATTGAAAGTGCTTTTTTTCTCCCTGAAATACTTGATTTTCTATTGTTCTGTTACTGTATGGAAAAAGTGAATGGAGTACCTATTTATTCTGTGCTCTCAGAATAATTTAAAAGAGAATGCAGAGACAGCAGTTAGGTTTTATTTTATGTGAGAATCTAGAATGTTTTACAAGGCCTCTTGCTTCTGAAAAGAAATAGGAGGTATAGAGGACACTTAGTATCTTTCAGGTCAACTTCCTGCTGGTCAGCAGGTCACAGAATAGCAATTAAGTTGCCTTCAATTCTATTTTTATGCTAAGTCCTAGGAAATACACCTAAAAGACTTAGGAAGAAAACCAGAGCATTTTATAACAGTAAAACAATGCATATCTATAGCAAACAACAAAAAAAAGTATTAGTTTTGTCAGGTTTCTCTTTCCAACATTTCCTGAATCCTGTCACTGTAAAATAAGATAATCACTTCTTTTGCTACATCATATTGTTTGAGAGAATGTGTTAAGCTGGTGTCTCTAATAACTACAGTAATACCTGCTGGTAAGGGCATGTGAACATCTGAATGTAGCCAACAAGCTACTCATGACTCGTTTCTTCTCTACATATCTATATAAGAATCTTATGGATCAATTCATTTCCTTTAGTGGAGCAAAAACCAGCACGCTTCACAACAAAAGGCAGCTATAACAAGCAGCTGGGATACTCACATGTAATTCCTCACAAAAGAATGAACAAAGGAATGCCTTTAAAAAATATGTCAGTCTTCATTATTTTAAAGTATAAAACTCACACTCACATCATTTTTTCCATTCAATTCTCTCTGGAAAATACGACCCAATCTGCTAGAATATTTATGTGTTTGGTAAAAAGCACTGCGGTTCCACTTTCAAACAAGAATGTCTTCAGAAGAACTGTCTGTGGCAAGACTTGTTGATGCTGTGAATTCCTTCCTTCAACCAAACTGTAAAAAAAAAGTGAAAAACCCTAAAGCTTTATGTCACTTTGATTATTATAGTTACCAGACAGAAACCATGTCTTTATTCAAAACACAAGCAGATTCAGTGATTTTTACCTATGGAAAGATCAGACACAATTTCTGATGAGGAGTAAGTACAATAATAATGACTATTACTGTTAGACCTGGGGAATCCTAATACTGTGCCACAATTTACATAAAGTAAAGGCCATCATTTCTAAAGGCAAAGAAAGCATAACCTAGATTTCTTTTATACTTCATAAACCAAGGAAAGGTAATTGTCTCCCTAAAGAAATAGGGAGATAATGCTTACTTGAATTTTAAAAACCCAAACATATAAATTCGTTTACTTAAAATGCTGCTTGTCGACTTAAAGAATGAATAGCAAAGTATTGCTAATCTAAACATATCACTTTATGAGCAAAATTAAATGCTTACTGAAATAAGAGGCTGGAAGAAGGACGAGGTCTTAAAACATGGTGAATTTACAATAAACAAACTAAAAATTGAGAAACATAAATGGAATTGTTACACTGCTCTGCAGAGCAGTATCTTATCAGGAATATACAGAAATCAGGATACAAACTGCTGTAAAGAAATTATTATTTTATTAGAATTTATTATTCTATAAACCCCACCTTTTTGTCAGAAACTCTACTTCGCCTTTTACTAAATCAGAGAAAAACTTCAATAATGTTTTATGAACTATCCTCAGTTCATCTTCTGTCCCTGAAACTGTGACTGTATGACAAACTACTTCACAATAAAGGCAAGACCTGAAAAATAAAAAATGAAAAATTCCATTTGTATGATAGAAAACCCAGATAATTTATTGGCAAAAGAAGTCAGTGTTGAATCTGGTATGTTTTGACAAGGAAATAGCTTGCTCCCCAGCAACAGTCAACATTTTAAAGCCAAATTTTCTGTTTTAAAGCTTTTTTAAGAAGTAAAAAAACCCAAACAAACAAAAACATGTTTCTAACTGAGCTTCTGTGTTACAGATGAAGATTTTGTATTATAGTGTAAACTAAATAATTTGATTTCATTTTTCTGTCTCCACTTGAGATATCAGATATATACAATTACTATATTAAACATATCTTCTTTAAAATCCTTTAAATACAAGATCATTTTGTAGTATTTTATAGACATGGTAACATCCTACAAACTTCAGATAATAGTTCATACATACTACTTGACAGAACTACAGATTGTCAAACATGATGGACATAATTCTGAAGTAATATACAAACACACCTTTTGGCTAAAACACACAATTTTGAGTACTAGAACCAGGTATACAACTTCTGAGTATTCACATTCTCCAGGAAGTACTAAAAGACAGATTCTCTTTCTTGGTCTTCAAGACAAGCTTACAATCAGACACATTCACATATCTGTAATCACAGTTGTATCGAAGTGTTTAAATGTTACTTAAGGTTTTATCACAGCAATGAGACATACATAGTTTCTTTTCCAAATGAAGAAATAACTTCATTTGATGCAAATTACAAAAAATAAATTCCATAATAAAGCAGAGACTTAATTATCCAAACAGCTCCTAAACACTGTCTTGTTTTTGTATACGTAGATAAGATATAATCAGACTTCCTCAAAAAGATGGTAAAGGCTATGATTGAAATCAAAATACAAGAAACTTTGTGTTTGGTAAGATAAGCCTTGAATTTGCTTTGTAACTGCAGATATATGCATGTGTGTGTTTATATATACACACAACAACAGCAAGAGTACAGAGAATACTATACTCTGTAAAGAACATAAAAAATATTTTTTTTTTAAATTAATAAGGCTAAGAAAATATGTTTATTTGTCTTTCAAAAAAATTCCATCTGCCTGTGAGCAAACACTTTTTGAAACATGAAGTGAAATGTCCAAATCTGTTACAATTCTAGACTTCCCCATACTGGTAACTTCTTGTTTTGAAAACAGGACTTTGATGCAATAGAATGCCAACTCTCCTCTGCTGTCTCTGAGTTTGGAGTAACATAACTCTTGCATTCAGTACCTCATTAATCTTTCTTACCTTACAAGCATCTCTATTAAGGACCATGTGCCTTTCTTACAGACAGGACACTGAAGAAGATCCAAATAATACTTTAACATAGATGGGGACTTCCAGGGAGGTTCACAATGAAGAACAAGGTAAAAAACATGACAAAGTTTGGCAAAAAATATTGTATCGGTATTTCCCTGTAATAAAATGAGAAAATAATATTGTCTCCAGACCAGCTAAAGATCTATAATATCTATAATCGCTATGAGTTAATTTATTATCTTTAATCTTTACAATCCCAAGTGACCAAATTTAATCACTGAAGTAACATCCAATTTAAGGCACAACTCCAAGGAGACAAATAGTTACATAGTTAAAAAAATAGTAACATAGTTTTAAAAAAAGGGAGGAGAATAAGAACTCACTCTAGTGTGATATTCCTGTTGAATGAGCTGTTAAGAGCAAATTTTCTGAATTGCCTTGTGGCTAAGCCTTCCACAATATTTAGAACATTACATTCATTTGATTTGCAAATAAATACTATTTCAAAAAAAAACTTTTTTAAACCATTTCTTATTTTTACAAGCACATTGATGAGCACAAAAAGAAGGGTGAATGCATCACTAAAAACTACTAAATACAATGTCAGAAGCAAAGATCGTAACAGTTCCATTTACTGCTCTTATTTTTAATAATATTTGTCTTCATCTCTCACCAATAGGACATATTCTAGAAGAGGATGAAGAAGTTGCACAGGAGGTGCACTGTACATTCGGCCTGCCGCAAGTTCTGTGACTACATCATGAAGTAAGTCCTCTTCCACTAATCCTTGAAGTATAGACCAAGTGCTCCTGGACCAGTTAATACTTTTAACCTAGAAAAGAGACATCATTGTAAAAAGAAATAACAGCTTAAATTAAAAACACCCTTTAATTAACCGACTTAACTAACACAGGAAATCTCTAAGTAAAATGTTGGTATTTTATATCCTGCCATTCTGGTTCCTGACAGAATAAATTTTTGCAGTAGCAAGAGGAGATGTGGATGTGACTAAGACATGGATGTTATTCTATACCACCTTACATCCCTGTCACTCTCATTTCCAAGCAGGAGTCCTTCCAGACAAGAAGATCTTAATGGCACAGGACTTCCATCTTATTCTCTGCCACTCATGACAGCAAAACTCTTAACTTTACAGCTTTCAGAGAACCCAGAGAGATGCAATAACTTCCAGGAGATGCTGTATCTGCTCTGCAATTTCCTTGTTACTGTCTGTACTTTCAGCTTTCCAGAGATCATAAATTAATTTGGGAAGACCCAAATTAATTGTGGTACCTCTTGCATACCATTCATGTAAAATAGAGAAACTAGAGACTAGTTCAGCACATTTCTAAAAGGTAAAAAAGGATAATACAAAACTGAGGCAATAAATTTTTGTCTGTGTCAGGAGACACCTATTATTGAAGAGACTTAATACTCAGAAAGCTGTCCAAGCTTCACTGGCTTGCACTCTGCCTGATGAGGAATCAGCATTTTCTTTTGAATCACTGCTGGTACAATCATTAGCACTTTGAGCAGAAACAAATGAAATACGGACGTCCACACAATACAGCTTTTACACTGCATGATGTGGAAGAAAAGCTGACAAAAGAGAAATAAATATTTTTGGGGTAATGGTGAATGGAACGCTTAGCTGGGCTAAGCCTTCCTAGCAGATGCAAACTGAGATGACAAAATAAAGTAAGGAGATATAACATGTTAATTTAACTTGTAGGTTTGATTTTACTTCATTAGTATTATTGGAAATGTTTACTGAGGCTGCTTATAAAAGCCATATATTTATATTTATATATATATGCAGTCAGTATATTTATACTGACTATAGAAGTCATGGATCATATAAAGGCTAGCAGTGGATATTCCAGAAAGCAATAAAAGTAACAGAACAGGAAAAGGATCACAATTAGGCTTAAAATTTCGAAACAAAAATGATATTATTCTTAAGAGTACAGAAAAGCAATTTCAGCTTACATATGTTAAGAATGGTAATTTTTTTATCCCATTTATTCAATAAACTACACGCTAAGATTACATTTAAATGCAAACCTCTTCAGGAACAGAAACACATAGAGCTCTTTGCAGATCAGTGATGGTGTTGGACCATGACAAAAGTATTTTATTGCTCCTGTTTTAAATTTTTTTTTCTTCTTCCTCCTTCCTTATTGTCAACAGAAAGAAATCAGAAAAAAACTGATTTTGAGTAAATATTTATGCAGTATGGCTCATGAAGATATCAGATCTTCAGTTACCAAGAAATACAGGAAACTAACACATACTTTGAGTGTTTCCCATTTTAAGTAACACAAGTTACCATATAAAATGCACTACTAGTAGCTCATGGCCACTAAAAAATGCTTTTTGAGTACTAAAGAGGCAATGTTTCAACATCTTTTATGGATTTATTCTTACTATTATAGATAAGGGAAAATTTTAGAAGTATTAATTTACTTAAGGTATTTATAACAAAGACTTAATAAAACCTATTGCTGACCTGTACCTGTTTTCTGGAATTTATTAGGGTTAATGGAAATAAAAAAAGAGAAATTAGATAGTGAAAAAAAAGCAATTAAGTCAAAAGCAACTATGAGAACAGGACTGAAAAACATAAAGCATTCTATTTGCAATCTGTGCTTCAGCTGACTCTGGAAACCCACATAATGAAGTATCAGGCATGTGCTGAAAGAACAAGTACTGTTTTTTTTTACAGTGAGATAATCTCTAGCTAACATCTGCCTCTACTAGAAAAAGCAGGTGAGCAGTGCTAAAAATTGTGTACTCTCTCATTATTGCTGCTACATAAATACAGTGCTTGAGTAATTTAAGATGTTTTAAATCACATTAGGACATCTTTGCTTTTTGTTTTCCTAATGTTAATAGGTAAGATTCTCTTAAATAGCAGGATTAAGCAGTTTCTTTGTAGTAACAGGGACAGCACTAAAAATATCGCAAGAACAAACAACATTCAAGACCAAATGATGCTCTTCAAAGCATCAATAACTTTATCAGTTTTGGACAGCCAAAATCTAAAAAGGTTTTTTGATAGCTAATTTTGCAATTAAAGTATGTTTGTCTAACTTCGTAATAAAATCCCATATACATAATATGCCCTATTTTTTAATAATTCTTACCTCTGGATTGGATTTGTTCAGCTGGTCTGTTTGCATAAGTCTGTCCTTAATAGTCTGTAAAACAGGATAAAGTCAACCTACGCACTGGACACCAGTTGACATATTCAATAAATAGTGCATGAAACTTCCCAAATTACAACTTCCATTAAATGTAGTTCAAGCACAACACAGCATTTAGATTTGTCTATTTAGATTTATCTTTTGGATGGTGAAATTATGAAATAGGGGACTAATAATTTAAAAGGAACAAAATATGGGCAGATTTTATTTCCCATTTTCCCCTGCTATTTGTTCCCCAGTCTGTTTGTTGTTATGTGGTTGCTCTGTAAGGACAGTGTTCCTAGATTATACATTAAAAAACTAAAAGTTTTCAGTTTTTCTGTGGCAAAATGCCAACTGTGGCTTCCTCTTGCATGCAAAAACATGGGAGCAGGTGCAAAAATTTATTACTATTTTAGCTATATTTAGTTGTTGCCTAGTATTTCAATCTTACTAAAACATGTTACTAAAATATGCTTAGGAGAGACCATCTTTGAAGGGTTAATCCATGTGCACAATGCTACATAATAGTTTGGATCTGTGCACTTGTGGTATGTACAATACATAAAAAGTTAACAACGAATTTATTTTTTAAATATCTGGGAGGTATAGCCTTGATAAAATATCACTGATAACAGATGCAGCATTTGATGGTGCACAGATTTAAGCAGCATGAGTCTTCTACTTGTAGTCTTGAGTTTAAACACTGTGTATACCTTGTGGACTTCTGCTACTAAGAATTTACAGTACATGTAAACAAGTTACAGTTTACATGTAAACAAGCTCCTAGACATCATCATCTACATTATTGTCACTTACAGAGATAATATATCCTAATTCAAGGTATTCAGTTGCTTTTTCTTGACTTTAAATAGTGGTGATAACTACCAATGTAGCAATTTTATCAGGATTAGATCTGTGACAACATAAAACTAAAGGAGTATATTAGCTCTACTTTTGACTTGTAATGAAAAACATGCATGTGAGTCAACAAAACACTGGCTCTACAATATGACTGCTTTGAAAAATGTCTTAGCATAAGTTAGGTAGATAACAGGTACATCACAGAAAGACTGTAATTCAAAGACATTTTGTTGAACAATAGTGCTACTATTTATCTCATCTATTACACCAAGGTTTTAAGTAGTACATGGTGTGTCTTCTACACACCCATGACAATGAATTGACATGACTAAGTTTTCTTTTAACTAATGGTAGACAAAGTACATATGGAATTATTACACATTGCAAGTTAAAAGGCAGTATCTAAAGTATCTACTTCATTAGCTCAATACTATAATGAAAGAAAAAGGTTTCTTATACAGTTCATATAATATAAAAGTATATAATTATATGTATTTAAAATATATAATTCTAAGGAAGCATCAACTGTTACATACCGCAGTAAAATACATATGTTTTATAATAACATTTTTCATGTCAGAAAGTTGCATTTTAGACAAGACTTGGTCTGTCTCTTGTGCAGCCAGGAACTGATTCATCTGTGTATCTCTGGGATTTTGCATTTCATTCTGCAGAGCAAAAAAAAGAATACTTTATTTTAACACTAATGGTCTAACCAACTTTTATGTGCTAGGTCTATCCATTGTATTGCAAACTGTATGTGCCTGTGTATGTTTATGTAATTGTGTAAGGGTCTACATCATGTGTCATATAAAGAGCTGCTTAGTTTGGAAAACAAACCACTGATGTTGCATGAACTTACAGCATAGGAATTATCAATTATTATTAACTTCTCCATATTTGTTTTTCCTAACAGACTTTAGGTCAAGTCACAGTTCCTGTGGCTGAAACAAGGACTATCTTTCCATAACAGATTCTCTCTCAGAAATTAATCAAAAAATAAAACCAAGAGCTCACACATTTTCAACTGGTCAAAAATGTAGTAAAGATTTTATAAGGCATTTTTTTCTTCAATTTGTCTATTCATTTTATATAGACCACTCCAATTTCAGTTCTTGCCTATAAACATGAAACAAATTAGTAATTTAAAATTTAACAGGTTTTACTGTCTGTAGTCTGAGGCTCCTGGGCCTGAAGTTTCTGAGTTTCTAGACTCAGTTTCTTCATGATGTTTTGGTTTGGGAAGACCTTGTTCTCACAGGCTTGACATAAACATTGCAAGTGTTATTGTAACAAGAGTGATGTCTTGGATTCCTGTCTGTGGGATGGACCTTCTCTCTGTCTTTCTGTTTGGGCCAATGGGATGAGGAGTTCTGGCACTCTTCTGACCAGTGAGATGGCCTGCTCTAGAAGATAATAAAAGGGGGTCAGTCTTTGAATAAAGATTGGAGTCAGATGAATTTGCCAAAGGAGGTTCGTGTTATTTTTAACTTGCCACAGCGACTTCTGTCCTATTTTTTCTTTGATATTTTTTGTCTGTCTAGTAATTAATTCTCTGCATCCACCTATCATTTTCAGCTAATTCTTCAGCACAGGGAGTGAGGAAACATTTCTCAAATTAGTTTCCATCTCATTCTGAAAAGACTCTCAGTAAAACCACAAAACAACTTCTGCCCCCAAAAAATAACTAAAGAATATTTTAATTTTTACTTAATTGATTGAGAACATACATTTCAGTAAGAGTTTCAATGCATGCTTTTCATCAAAGATACATATTAAGAATAAAACACCATGTACATTTAAGGTAAATAAAGAGGTAATCACAAAAACGCTCCTCCTGCAGTGTGATGAGTTAAGAATCATCAGATAGATACAGGTGAAGTATTCCCTTGGCCATTTTTTATTGCAAGCAGGTGTGGAAGGCTTGGTGTAACTTGCCTAATAATTCAAACACTTCAATCTGATGGGTCAATCAAATCTGGGACATAGCAGTAGAGATAAAACTCAGCAGTGCATGCAATGACATGGTGCAAGAAGTTTATACTTCCATGTTTTCAAGATAAAGTTTCAAAAGTTAGAAGTCTCATTCTATTTTCAGATTCTCCTTTAAATGTATTGTTCAAAACAAACGTGTTTGGCATGTCTATAACTATCTCTAAACAAATATTGAGAACAAAAATTTCTTGCACATTTCGAAAGAGAATGAAGTATTTTTGGTAACTAGAATAGAGTTCTAAATAGCTTTTGATGAGCCATGGATAATTGAACTGTGATGCATTAACTAGTCTTTACTTCTCATGGCCCTTCATGCACTTTAATTTCAATGTGCTCATTAAAACACTTACATTCAAACAATTTATTATACAATCTTGGCAAAAATTTAGGAACTGCAGCATGCATCCAACAAAGCTTTTAAAGTCACTGTTTGAGACTAGCTTCCTAAGATCATGCATGTGGTTTTAATATCCTGAACAAATAAATTTGATGCCTTGTAGAATCATATCATCAATGACAATCCCACACAGTATTTTGACAGTAGAGTTACAAGGTTGACATAATAAGAACTGATACTGGAATATAAACACGAAGCAAAGACTTAGTTAAAAAAAAAAAAAAAATCACACCAAAAATACTATGAACATCAGTGAAGTGTCAGTTACCCTGAAAAGAATATTTTGCTAAACCCATCATCTAGACACATTTGTTTACAGAAGGAATGAGATTTGTATTTGCTAGAAGTAGCAGTCAGATAGCATGACTACAAATTTATGAAGTTGGAACAATCTAATGAATTATACGCCAAGTACTTCTGGGACAAAGAAAAGAGCATGTCCGTAACATTCTTTAATAAAGCTTAATATATTTGGACAAGTGCTGTGATTTGATTGCCTATGTTTTATTCTTTTCCTTTTAAGAGACTAAGAAGCCTTGGCAGTTTCCTGAGTTCTTCAGATTCATTTAAATAGAAAGCTAATGTTCTCTTGGTCCCTTGAGGTGAGTTACTTTAAGGAAATCTCAGAAAAAAAATATATGTGCAAGTTAATGGACTCGTTAAGATGGAAAGCTGTTTTCTTACCTGGGAGGAAATCAGGGTGCATAGCAAGAAACACATGATTTTGACAGAGATCAGAAAAAGGTGAGATAGCCATAAATTTTTTACATTAATTCATCTATAAAAATATTTGTCTTATTTTAGGATGTTTTATTTAGAATGTACACATTAAGACCTTCCAACTTTCTTCTCAACCTTTTGTAATACCTTTACTAAGAGGAGAGCTAAGTGCTTTGATCACAAGAGACAAAAGGATTTACAAATGGTAACAAACACAGTTTTAGCTCCTACTTGCATATAAAGGTAGTAGTTTCAATAAGCAGTTAACTAAAGTCACCCCAGAGTCTGAGAAACTGACACACTAAATGAATATTCTGAAGCCTTTGAGCAGTTCCAGATCAAAATACTATGAATTTGAAAAATACTATGAATTTCATGAATACTATGAAAAATACTATGAATCACTGCATCAGATAAGCAAACAAGTAGGCAACATGGGGCATTTCTCTTAAAGGAACTAGTTCTAGTGAATTTTGCAGTAGCAGACCACGTGCAGATAGCATCTGGAGACTCTACAACCTCTTCAGACAACCTGTTAGTGTTCCATCAGCCTCACAGCAAAAACACCCCAGTGGTTCCTGACTTTCCTTTTGTACTCATTTTCCTGTAACTGAGCACCACAGGCAACTGCTGGGTTCTGTATACTTTGTATTCTCCCTTCAGGTATTTGTATACATTCTTGAGCCTTCCTATCTCTTGGTTACATGGTCCCAGAATCAGAGGGCTGTCTTATCAAAACATTCAGGCTGATTATATTCTTCTCCATTATTAACTCTGCATTATTTAGAGTAATCAATACATTAGTTTACTCACTTGAAAAAGGTAGCGTCCTATATATTTCAAAGGGTAGCGTCGAGCTTCAGAGAGGCAGCTTTTAAGTTGTAAATGAGAAATTGTATCATCGATGAATACATGAGTTATATCGTGCTCTGCATTTTCAGATGAACATATGGTTGCCTTTCCAGCTTTAAGAACTCTAAATGAACATATTTAGGAAGATGTATTTACTATATTATATTAACACTGCCTAAAGCGACAATAACATTCACGAAATACAAGCATGCAAGTGCAACTGAATAAGGCTTCTAGATGTATGGCAAAGCACTAACTTCATTAGAAAGATAAAAGGGCCCTTAATAGACTTCAGAAAATGAAAGAACCCACTTAACAAAACATCCTGCTTTTCAAAATTTAATACTTATTAAAGTCAGTGTACACCTCCAATATACCTGATAGAAAGTTTTACCTGTGTATCTTTCCAAGTATCAAATTTGATGACAGCAGCTATAATTCACTGCATTATCTACCCCAAAATGATGATCTTTCAGTTGTTTTCCTATAAATTAATCAGTTTAAAAAAAAAATGTCACACTGCTTTTCTGGAATGTAATAGGATGTTTTCATAACAGAAAAACGCATTTGCAGCATTAGTGCTGTCCAATATCATATACAGAAAAGAGATTTGTTTGTCTTTGGGGCAGCATTACCAATACCAGTTTCCCCAGGCACAACTTCCAGACCTCTACTGCTGCAAGTGCACCTATCTTATAGAAAAAATGCCAGACAAAACAAACGGTGGAAAAGTAAGATCTAATGACATTCTGGATATAGGTTTTATTTTTCAAAATCCAGATATGTAAAAAGAAAGTGCTGGTTTTACACACTTACCCATCCAACAGTTAGGCACTAAAGGCAGGAAGAGCATAGAAAGGGGATAAAAGGCACAGTGTTGTAAAATATTAGAAAAACCCCAGACTTTCCCCAAAGCTATAGTGTCCTTTATGACTGAAAACAGAAGACAAAAAGTATCTACCTGTCAGTGTTTTAAAACTGACTAAAAGGATCCCCATATTGAGTGCATGGGCAACAGTCTGGAAAAAACATCTTCCACAAACTTGTTCACCTGTCTTACTGATGTTGTTCCTGTTGAAGGTTAATTCTATTGCAAGAAGTAGAAACAGCATAGTGCAAGACAGCATTTCAACAGTGTTATCAAGAACATCTACATAAGTAGTTTTCATTGAAAAAGAAGCAGCATTTTTCACAAGCGTAGCAGGACACAGTAAATTCTCTGACTCAGCCAAAAAATAGCATACTTAAAATTTTCAGTTGACGAAACCAGAAGATAGTGACTTCAATTACCCCTCACTTTGTCTTCATGAAATACAGACATTCATTCAGTGATGTAGTATACATCCCTGTACTATGATCTGACAGACAATCTGCACTTCACTTCTTGACTGTACATCTGTGGAACACTCGGACCTGAGCAGTCCTAACTAACTGGGATCTCAATAGAAAGCTGGACAGTATATGAATGAATGGAAAGCTCCAAAACTGTCAGGAGATGCTCCTTTTACTGTACCAGATGCAAACAGGACTTAAATATACACTGATTTCAAATCAGGTGCAGAATTTAAAGGAATGAATCCAAATGTGTCAGAAGAGTATGGAAAAGAAACATATGTTCTCAGCATTCTTGCACTTTTATTTTATCTTTCTTTCTTTCTTTCTTTCCTTCCTTTTCTTTCCCTTTATACTTCTGTCCTCCCTCTCTAAACTATCTGTATTTATATCAGAATCATCTGGTTTAAAACAATTTACATCTTCAGAACTAAAAGAACCTATTACATAAATGTGACACAAAGACTGATCAGGTCAGTAACAGTGTGGCCCAATCTATCTGACACAGGTCATGCAATCAGGTGAAATAAAGTTACCAGTTCCAGCTACCATTTGAATCTAACACCCATATAAAATAAAACTGTAAATCTGTGTATCTTGCCTCATGAAGGAAGTTTCAGTTAGCAGCTTATTTGATAAAAACTTGCATGTTATTTTTAACACTATACTAAAAGAAGGGAAGAAAAGCAGTGATGTTACAGATTTAAAGTCATTATAAAAGTATGGAAATATATTAATGAAAATAATTCAGAGTTTGGATAGCTGGAGGTTGTTATGGATCAAATTAACTGGGATGGAACTCCTACCTTCTAATACATGCCATTCGTTTATCACCTCCCTTAACAAGGAGGACAACTTTCCATCTGTGGAAGGCCCCTGGAGCATGAGAGTTTGTCAGTTCTTCACGCCATCTTTTAGGTGCAGATTGTATTTGAGGTGAATAATGGGTGTCTCTTTCAATTTCATATCCCCATTCATACGTTGTTTCATCAAGCCATCTGCCACTTTCAGCACTATTAATTATGTACTCCTTAGTCAGTACCCACTTTCCTAAAAAGAAAATGAACTGTCAACCACAAAAGATTTTTTGTGCAGACAAATGGCAATCAACTGAAGAATTAATATAACATTAACTTAAACCTTTCTTGTGCAAATAAAAGCTGGAATTTTAAGTACTGTTTTAAAAACTTCTTCCTATTACAAGAGTTCTCTACTTCAGACTCCAGAATCAAAAATCTCACAATGCCACTGAAAATGATCACTTTGTTTTCTTTTAATGATTAAGTATCTTTTTACCCTTCTTAGATAAAACACTTGTCTATCTCCTCAGAAATATCAGATACATTTTCTCAGCTTCTTAGATTTTGTTCTTAGGACTTTTACAGAACCTTGTTAAGTCCTTTATTTTTAATACCATTTGACACTTACACAAATGTACTAAAATGAAATACTTTACTACCTATGATTTTAAAGAAGAACTAGTAACATGTAAGCTCTTTCCCTTAGATATTCTTAATATTACTTGTACTGCTAGTGTAGTGATTATCAATATTCAGGGGACACAGTTTTAGACTTTTTTTCTTTTCCCTTTCTTCTTTTCACATCCTTTTCTCTCATCCCTTGGCTCCACCTCCTCCGCCTCTCCTCTTTCATCTTCCACATGTATGCTTTTGATATAGTACGTAATGATCTTCCCCTTTTCTCTGTCTCTGTCTCTTCTTACAGGTTCAGGTCAAGAGCAGTGGTTAGTACCCTGCTCCTGTATTGAAACACTACCTACAGAAGACACTGTAAGAGAAATTGACTTGAATTGTGTGAACCTAATTGGTTTCACAGAACAGCAGGGTTGACTGACAAAATGTCTCAGTGCAGGAACACAGATGGCACTCCTGCAAAACCTAGCATAGGTACCAGTAGATTTATGACTGGAAAAGGTATGCTGTGCACAACCTGGATGTTAAAACCACTTTCAGGCAAAGTTTCCATCTCAAAACTTCTGTCAGCTAGGAGGTACATGCCAAATGGTATCTTTGATAGTATTTTTGCTGAACTCTATGGAGTTCTAAATGAGTTCAAACATGATCTTCCTTCACTACCTGGTAAACGACACAGTAGGAATGAATACTCTGTCTCTGCCATCATGAGTAAGAGCAATGTTGATGCAAAATTAAGCACCTCTACTGGATTAGAAAGTATTAGATGATATTGGGGAAGATATGCATGTATAGAAACATGACAGTTTTGGCATTGCCATGAGGACACTACATGTACCATTTCCATTCTGTTCAAGAAAACATCTTCAAATTTTAAACTCTAAAAAGTAAGAAAATATTAACTCAAAGGTTTAAAGTTGCTAAAATGAAATGCTGTGCCAGAAACATAGATGCATTTTAATTTTTCCCTCATGGAAACTTTTGGTCTATTTCACTTTTGATAAGAATGCAATCAGAATTTTATTTCAGTACAAAGAAACACACACACATACATATATACATATATATGTGTATATATATATATATACACACACACACATATATATATGTATGTATGTATATACACATATGTAAAAAATACATATATGTATTACATACACCCCCTACTCTCTACCAGTAAAAGACAATTGAAAATGCTTCTAATATGGTATGAAATCATGGAATTTACATGTATCTTTAAACTCAAATGAATGTTTAATCATTTGTCTATTATCTCTTAAATTAAGATTATCCATCCTAACAACTGCTTTAACATTTTAGAGTCATACGATATAGGGAAAATAAATATCATGCTTAAAAATGGTATTGTGATATCTCATAACTACAAGATATTCAAACCTCATCACAGAATCCTGACATGTGATCAGTCTATAAAGAAATCTTAAAATACAGAATTTTCATTCTAAAAGCGTTTTAGTTGTTTAGGTATGGGATTTCAGAGTCAGCCCCTAGTTAAAGAGGAAAGACCAGAAGCTTGCATCAGAATGGCAACAGCCTGGAATTTTCTCTTGCTGCACAAACAGGAACTTACAGTCACCTTTACCAGTGAATGCTGCATGTGAACTTATCATCAAAAATCCATGCTGACTATAGATGTTCATATCCCCTCTGCCCTCTTTTAAGCATCCAAATAATTTCAGCATGACTTCATTATCTAATGTGTAACAAAGTTTTCTGTCTGGGAACAGATACAGATCCAAAGGGAGATAGCAGAAATATAATTTAGGAAAGAAAAATCAAAATTAAAAAAGTGGACTTCACCAAAACTTTAACATAATACTATTTAAAAATCAAAGTTAATGGAACAAGAGGAATGAAGGTTTGGAAGACAGTTCCTTCACAAAATGAAAACAGATAACTAAAACTCTTTAAGTGTCCTGTCCAGACTTATGCTGCGATGCTATGAAATTAAACAGCAAATCTTCTACTCACCAGCAGCGCAGGCAGCTAAGACCTTTTCACTCTTGCACAGCTTTTTTGCTACGAGATGCGTACAATTTCTGTATTTCTAACAAAAGAAAACAACACACTTGTATCACTGGAAACATTGATAGTCTTCGTCTATTTATAAACAACTAACCTATTGCATAATCCTTTTTTCTAAGACTTGCATTTTACTTCCAGATCTAATTCTCTGCTCTATTGCAATGAACAATACCTTACTCTCTATAAAAAAACAGTTCAGCTTGAGCATGCATTTGAGCAGTGCCTTCTTTTCTTTTTTTTTAAATCCAGTTATTTGCATTATCCTTTTCTGGCTGCCACTTGCCATCTGTTGAAAGAAGAATGAAAAGGAAACATTAACACATGAGAAGATACACACCACGAGAAGTTGCTAGCAAAGCTGACTAGTATTTGCTACTTCTTTTCCAATAAAATGGGAAAAGCACCAAAAGGAATGAATGCTGGTACACCACATTTTAAGCTCTCGCTGCCTGCCACAGCAAAGACACCTGAAAGGCGGTAACGGGGTAGCCTGAGACCCCCAAACTGGGCCGAAGCCCCCATGTCTGGCATCTTGGCTCCGAACCCAAATGCTCGGAGTGCAGTGGTCCGAACGCTGCTCCGCTGTCGGAGGCTTACATCGCCCCGCGGGGGGAACTCCACGGCCCCATCGCGGGGACCGGCCACTGAGGAGCGGCGGGCAGGAGGCGACAAGCGAGGTCGCCCGGCTGCAGCGGGGAGCCCTCCGGCGCTCACGGGAGTGGGCGCTGTGCCGCGCTTACGGTGCCTCGGCCCGGCCCGGTCCGTCTCCGTGTCCCTCGGTGCCTCGGCCCGGCCCGGCCCGGCCCGGCCCGTCTCGGTGCCCGCCAGGCGCCGCAGCCCGGCGAGTTCCCGCCTTCCCACGCCCCGCCCCCGGATGTGGCGGAGCGGCCGTTCCGGGACGTTGTACCTGACGCTCCGCGGTCGCCGGGGCCGCCGGCGCCGAGCCGCAGCGGGATCCCGGCCGGGTAAGTGGCCCCGGTGGGGCTGCCCGTCCTCTCGCCTCGCCTCGGGGCCGAGCGGGACAGTGCTGCGGCCCGCTGCGGCCGCCCGCGGAGCAGCGGCGTTCCCCGCGGCTGCCTTCTCTGCTGTGCGGCACGGCAGAGCGCTGCGCAGCCCCCGGGCTCCCAGAGGTCCGAGGCGCAGCTGGGCGCTGGCACCTGCAGCGGCAAGCCGGCGCGGAAATCCGCCTGAGGCGGCCCCGGCACTGCGGCGCTCCAGGCCCGGCTTCCTCGCGGAGCGGGAAGGGGCGGTCTTCCCTCAGACGGGGAGGAGGGGGTCCCCTCAGGCGCGGGGAGGCGGGGGCAGGCTGGGGGCGGAGGGCCAGCTGGGAAGTGCGCTGGCGCTCTTGGGGTCTGGGCATCACCGACGCCGTTGCTCGGCCGAGCTAAAATTGTGGAAGGCGGTCTGGCGGGGGTGTGTGTCGGGCTGTATGCAAGATGAAGTGCGTTACCTGTGGAACATGCTGGCTGTAATTCAGGAAGGGGACCAGGGATTTCTGACCTTCAGAACTGTTTTCTTGGTAACTCGTAGAAACTTTGATTCAAAGTTTCTAAGCCACGTGATGCATGTGGCCTTCGTAGGGCAGTGAGCAGGTAATACAACAGCCAGATAATCAAGCCACATATTTTTGGGAAGGGCTTTCTGCCCGTTGATGAAGGGAAGGCATTCCTGTCCCTGTGATCAAGTTGGAACAAAGTTTTTGTCATGAAAGTCAAAGTTTGATTTTTTTTTTTTTCAATTACAAAGCAGTATTGAAAAGATCAAAAAATAATTATCTTGTACCTCAAGCACTCAGTGTAGAATTTAGAAATGTAGAAATGCCAAGATTTGCTGTTTGTGAAACTTTGTTTTTGGTGTCCCACTCTTTATTTTGGTCCCTTCTGTATTTGAGAGGTGACATTTTACTATTTCTCTGTAATGCACTGCATGGATATCTCACAAGAAATCTGTTGATGATTCCTAGCAAATTGAAGTAGCTTTGTAGAACGCTTTTATTCAGTTTTTCTACAGTTTAAGAGTAGAAAGCATGAAATCAAGAAAAAAAAAAAAAAAAAAAAAGGATGGTCGAAATGCCTCTTTAGAGAACTGAATTGTGGACAAGCCACCCCTGTACTCATTGAGGTATTTCAGATACTCTTTTATATTTAAGACCTGTGAATTGAGATATGTACAACGAAACTCACAAGTGCTGAGTTTTTGTCACTTCAGCTTAGATAAATAGAAGCAATGTTTTGAGCTCACTATGCTATAAAGCATAGGAATCCCAGATAAACCAAAACCACATAGCTGCAGATATCTAAAATTCGACAGCACTTGGACATATGGTTTAAATCTGAGTTTCCCAGAATATCAAAACAGAAAAATAGTTTTCCAGGCCACAGATGACACTTGTCTTGCTGTTTAAAAACTATTCTGGTACCCTTAATGCTTACTGAAGTTTTTCCTATCTCTTGTTTCCTTAACGTTGCAGTTATATTTTTGTAGGTAAGCATAAAAAAATAACCATCAGCAACCTTGTCACTACTCTTTTTGCAAAAATGACACTGAAAAAAGATCTCAAATATTTAGAGTTAATATTCAGACTACATTTATTACTTACACTTCTCTATTGACAATGAAGATTAGTTGCATTCTCTCTTTTGTACCTGCTGCACCTTTATACTTTTACTATTGTCAGGCCTGTAAAGGTATTATATTTAATTCTTGTAAACTTTTACTTTATTTTGAGCAGTTCAGTTCTTACTAACTAGGAGTAACTACTATTCATTACTTAATGGATAACTAACAGCATTTTTATGTCACAGAACTCTTAACAGGCTGGAGAAGTCTTCCGCATGTGATACTGTAAACTAACTCCTAGTGAAGAAGTTGAACAAAGCTGTGAAGCTGTGTCAGGGGACTTTTAAGTTAGATTTAAGCTCTCCACCCAGGGAGTGGTTGGGCACTTGGGAAACTGGCTTTCCAGGGAAGTGATCACAGCCCCACACCTGCCAGAATTCAAGAAGTGTTTAGACAATGCTTTCAGGCACATGGTGTGACTCTTGGGGTGTCATGTGCAGGCCCAGGAGTTTTACTTCAGTGATCCTTGTGGTCGCTTTCAACTCAGGATATTCTTGATTCTATCGTTCAAACTTATGTGATGACCATTCGTTATCTTTAAGAATTAACTTTTTTTTTTCTTTACATGTCTCTGGCACATAAAATAGTGTGGAATCAAAGTAATTGAGATCTCAAAAATTTCACATCTATTTTTTCTTCAAAATACAATGTTACCAAAATGTAGCTTTTAGAAATTAAGTTTTTTAACCATTATTTCAGTGATGTCAGCTAAGTTTGGAATTCACTTACTCCCTGATTCTATTATTTGGTTCATTAAAAGTTTAAAATAATTTCTTCCTTTCCATCCTTGTTGTGATCTCATTAGAGTAGCTGTGTCTCATAGGGAGCAGTCTTTTTAACTGATGTATTTTTAAGTTCCTCTAGGTTTCTGTCTTGGTTTGAAAGACTGGTGTCTGCTGAGGAAGGCAGGAGCCTCCCTTGAAATAGAAAATGTAAATCCCCTCTCTTGAATTATTAAAATTTTGAAATTAAGAGGCTCTCAGGCAAAGACATGGGAATAGAAATAATAGTTCTTTATTAGGAAAATTAAGATAAAAATTAGGTAGTACAAAAAATCACTGACAGTCAGAATGCAACCTGACACCCTGTGGGTCAGGGTGTTGGCTGCAGTCCGATTAAATGGTGGCTGCAGCCCTCCCGGAGTGATGGATGTGGCTCTGTTGAAGCAGTGATCCTGTCGAAGGGTGTAGTTTTCCTCTGAAGGTCCAGTAGTGGTGTAGATGGGCCTGGTTTTCCTCTGGTAATCCAGTGGAAAGAGGGTGCCATGGTGTTTCCAATCTCAGGTAGGAATGCTTGGCTCTTCCCCCTGGGTGGAGCCTCTCCCGATGGGATGATGTCATTTTATCAGTCATGCAGCGAGACTCCATGGCCCATTAACAGAAGATATCCCTCTGGCAGGGGGATGGGTCATGGGAGAGCTAAAGAACACTGCCTCAACTGGTTTTAACAGATCATGATAGAATACATTCTCCTGGTTACATCATGCATTGCAACCTAAGACAGTTTCCTTTAATGTATTTGTTAAACATACAATTCAGTTGCTTAGTATTATAAATTACGTTTTAACAGTTTGTGTCTGGGTTTTAGATAGTATCTACTTTTACACATTCTCTTCTACAGTACCTGTGACATGCTTTATAAAATTTAGGAAGCGATCTTCAGTGCTACACACATAGTATTTGACTTATAAAACTTCTAACTACATTTTAAGGATGATCAAGAATGGCTTTGTAGCTCTCATGTCCAGTTTATTAAGAAGCCAAGACCAGAAAAATAAATACTCCTTTTCCTCTACTACAGAAAGATTTTATTTACAGTGTATTAGGTGTCCATGTCTTTCAGACCTCCTTTATTAATTTTATTACCTAGAGAGAAAAATAGTTTTTATTTTCATTACACTGTTCTGCTTTTATTTTACTTTATTTATGTTCTATGTATATTTATGTTACCACCATGTCTTCTGCCTTGAAATTTCACTTCTTACATTTCCCACAGATAGCTATTTTACTTACACAGTTATGTTTCCACTTTTTCTTCAACTTTGCAAGTTAGGGGTTTTTTTGGTTTTTTCCATTGTGAAGTATAATCTGACAGATTTTTTTATTAGTGGAATGTATTTTGTGGTATGTGCTTAAAATACTTGCCATCATGCAAACAAGATTATCAGTTGACTGATTAACTGATTTAGTAAAATTATTCATTGAAGCTTTTTTCTTCTGTCTAAACATAACATGCATACTTTTTAAATGATACAGTGCAATCGGCAAACATTTAGTAATCACAGCTTTGTAAAAAAAACAATCCTGAAACTACACTGAAAAATCAGTTATAAAATCTAAAGCAGCATGAAATGTCTCCACACTGCCTTCATGTGGATAAAAACATAACTTTATGCCACTTAAAGTCTCTTTTTCTATAGTATAAAACACTGTCTCTGGCTTCTTGAAACTGAAGGAATTTAAATTTCCTTCTGTAGTGATAAGGGATTACAAGGATTAGAAATAATACAGTATAAATCCACAGAAGCTACAGGATCTTCTTAGTAGTAATCATCTTTCTATAAACATACCTGTAGTTTCTTTCCTGAGCTAATGAGTATAGGAAAGGCAGAACAAGTGTTGTGAAAATTGCTGCTTTTCTTCAAGCCACACTGTTTATATTAACTCTCCATTATCATAATGGAATACTTACTTTTAAAAACTTCCTCACACTCTTCTCAAGACGTACGTATCCTTAGTGTTTCTTTCATTTAACAATTTTTGTTCCAAAGAACATTTATTTTAATGACTATTACAAGCTCAGCCCATCTTTTCATCTCCTTGCATTCATCTTCCTTTCTGCCAGCTTTCTGTTGTCAGTGAATCAATGCTGATGGACCAATGTAGAGAGCACAGAGTAGTGTTCAGCAGCTTGTTCAGTAACTCTTCTGTACATGAGTTTATGTGTATTAGTTCACTCAGTAATGAATTAGTGAACTGTATTTTTTTAGTGTACTTTCAGTCTCTCATGTCTTGGACTAAGGTTTTGGCTGTTTGTTTCTTTTTTTAATATGGGTATGAAATGGATTTATTTTGCATTTAATGCTTAAATTTCCTACCACATAAAGTTTAAGTTTCTTTTCACTGTCGACATGAGTTAATCTATTGCTGCTTCTTGGACCTTCCTAATCATATTACTGCTCTTCTGCCCTGTCCTAAATGCACTGTATACCTGCCTGGAATACGTAATTGACCTAGTTTCCCTTCACACAGGAGATCCATTCTGATGTGATCAGCAATTTTTCATTCATCAAAGTCCTTTCTTTCACTTTCTTCTTTTATGTTTTTGTTTTTGGTTTTTTTTTTTGTTTGTTTTTTTTTTTTTTTTTTTTTTTTTTTTTGTTTTTTTTTTTTTTTTTGTTTTTACAATGCCCATAAGCTGATTCACGTTCTGTTTGCTGATTACTTGATTTTTGGGCTGTAAAATGCATTTTCCTTGTCTTTCGGTATTTTGTTCTTCTCTAAGTAACTGCATTTAAAATGGTAAATACAGGTAATGCTAGAAGATATTGTAAATTTTTCTAATAATTGAATGTTTTTAAGTACAATCCGTATGTGCTATGAGTGCTCCAGAATGGTTTCTTCTTTGCAGTAACACATCTCTTCCCGCAGTTTTATTTCTGACTAGGCAACTGCCAACAGCATGCCCAGAATGCTGATAAACATGAACCCCAGCTCACAGACAATAGAAAATCAAGTTAGACATGATACAGCCGGTGGGGTAATGTGTTACATGTACAGTTTATACCTTCTCTGCAGCTCACTGTACTTGAGGCCAGTATAGAGGGAAAAGGTAGACATGATTGTGGATGGAAGAAGGACAAAAATACTGAACAGAAGTTAGGAGAAAGTATGGTATGAATTGTTATAGGGTAGATAAGGTGCAACAAGAGCAAGAAAGTGTCAAAGTACCCTACAGAGTGTTACAATTCTGTTGTTTTATCAATATGTAACTGGAATATGAGATTGTAACATATGGGTATCAGACATGGATTTGCTACTTAAGGAGAGATTCATAGAATGGGATGGGTTAGAAAAGACCTTAAAAGTTCATCTAGTTTCAACCCACTCCAAGCTCCCTTTTTAATCTTGCAAGGATGTGGTAAGGTTTGTCTAGGGCATTCTCATCTCCACTCTCAACAGCCCCAACTCTCTCAGCCTGTCTTCATAGCAGCAGCACTGTGATCATCTTTGTCACCCTCCTCTGGACTTGTTCAAGCAACTCCATGCACTTCTAACGCTCTTGGGGTTCCCAGAGTGGGATGCAGTGCTCCAGGTAGAGTTTCACCGGAGCTGAGTAGAGGTCTGAGCAGTTCGCAGAGGGTCATAGAGGTTCTTTGTAACTGTTTAGTTGTCCCTTAGGGTGGACTGCCTGTTATCAGCAGATCTTGCTGATCTTCCTTGCCCATCTTCCCATGTTTCAGTGGTGCAAAGCTTAAACATAGATGACTGTTCCATATACATGTAAAAGACAGTATGGCAGGAGAATGAACAAAATGGAAAAATAGCAGGATGAGGATTAATGCAGAGACTAATTAGAAAAATTTTATGCATAGAGTATTGGACATACACATTATTAATCTGAGTTAAATAGTAAATGCTGACTAATGTGGTAAATATGACCTGACAAAAGAGCCAGGTTTTCATGTGCAGTTCCCCTTCCCCTGCCTCCAACATGCACGTCTCCTCCCTTTTGATTGTCTCTGATATATAATTTTATTTGTCCTAACATGGTGGGAATTGTCATAAAGTAAGAACACCAGGTAAGAATTGCAGGAGGAACTGAATGGTTGCGTAAATGTATTCCAGCGATGGGGGAGTGTGATTGACTTTGATGCACTTTGGCCTGCAAAAGGGTATGAAATGTTGATGGAGACTGAGCAAACTGCCTTCTGGAACTTGCAGGCAGCTTCTAGGTGAAACATCTCCCTCTGCTCCCCAGCAGGGATGCCTGCAGGGTATGTCCAACCCAAAGGCGGGGAAAACTCACTTTTGGAGGTTTGAGTAAGAAAGCAGTAAGATCCAGCCACATACAGAGGTAAAACCCTAAAGTAGTTTAATAGATACTTTTTGCTTTGTAACTGTGCATTCTGTAAGGCCAAAGACTGTAAACCTGTATGTTTCTAGCCAAGCCTCTGATATTACTACCCTTCAGAGCCACTTATATACTGGATTGACAAATTTAGATGCTGTAATAGCATTAATTCTAATCATACTCATCCACATAATCACTGCCATATTTCTCGTGCCTGGCCGAGAGTCTTCTCTCTGCTGCACTGCTACAAGTGGCATAGTTGGCAGGATGACTTATTCAGGCATACTGAGCAGAGCATTTGCACACCTTTAGAAGGAAATTTGTGTATTCAAGCATAGCAAGCTAAAAATGGACAATATGTTCTCTCTCAAAGAACTTTTACAGTAAATTAGTTTGTCTGATTTGAGAGATACTTCCAGATCTGATTTGATGCAATCCTTGGAGGCAAAAAAAATAGGCCTCAGTGAATTATATTTGAAAGTGTTTCCATATTTAAGTTACTTTTCAAAGTAAGACATCCACCTCCTAAATTTTCACAGTAAATATTATATTGGAATAAGTTTGCCTCTGCAGGAGACAGTATAGAATTAATCTGAGGCACGTAATCCAGTTGAAAAGGTGTATGTGTACATGTGTTTGTCTAAAAATATATAGGATGGTATAATCTGCTGTTCATGGGCTTTTCTTGAACAAGGCAGCACTCTTCTAATCCAGGTAATTCATTAGAAAATATTTGTATAAGGTACTAACATGTTGAAGTATGATTATGTATTCTATGCAGAAGTTTCTGTGGGTTGGGTTTTTTTTCAGTGAATCAAGTTAGGCCACTTTTGAAGAAATTAAAAGGAAAATGGTGTTACATAAAGAATCATCGATTAAGAAACTGATTTTTTTTTTTTTCGTTTTCAGTTACTGTATATAATGTACTTTAGAATTTCTTTGAATATGTTATTAGTGGAATTTAATCATAGGTTGTGTATATTTAGTCCTCAAAAGCATTCTTTTTCACTTTATTGTTCAGATATTCAGTGCATATTTGGATAGGCACTGTGGTTTGTTTTTAAAGACCTCAGTGACTTAATTATTTTTGATCTGAAGATAAGAATTTAAATATTCTCCCAGGCAGTAATATTCTGAGATGGAATTTGATCAGGTATTTTTGCTTTTGGGAGGTGGCTCGATGGGCCATGCTTCAAATACCTGTTCTCCTTCATCTAGGACCTTATTGTAGTCTTCAGTTCCTGTACCAATTTTGATTTTTGCCTAAAACTCCAAGTATGTAGTTAGCAACTCTTCCTTTTATAACTAAATATGTCATCTACCAATCAGCTCTGTGATGTGCCTAATCTTCTCTCTTGCAGAATTCAATTCAATATCAAATCCAAGTTATTGCAATAGCAATGCAAAATGCTGTCAGTGTTACTCTGTTGTTCTAGGTAATCTCTATTTCTCTGAATTTTAAAATTTTATGTTTGATAAGGCTGAGACTCTTATACATTGTTGCTTAATTTTATTCCTCTTTAGTTAATATGGGTGCAATAAATTAGCTTACAATTTCAGTGTTAGCAAATATGCTATTTATTTTACTTGTCCAAACATGTTGAAGATATTGAACTTTAAGGCAACAATATTCCTGGTCTGAAAAGGGAACACCAACAAAATCATTCAAAAGAAAAAAGAGGAATAATTTATGAAAGGAACTGTAGCTAATGATGCCATCCAGTTTCTTTAAAGTGCTTCTACCTCAACTTTAATGAATTAGATTTGTCAACAGCATATGTTTTATGCACTACTTCTAATGAAGTGGCATACCAGCACTACAGTGTACTTTGAGGTTTATTCCATCAAAGCTTTTTGCTGTCATAAAGTAGACCTTTTTAAATAATAGATACTAAAAACTACATTTAAATAACATTAAGGTTGTGACACAAACACCAAATGACAAACTTCAGGGAATTCAAAGTTAGGGCTGACAACTTGTCATTACCTTGCATTGTCATTTTTTGAAAAAAAAAAAAAAGAACCCTTGCATGATTTAAGGATTGAATGTCAGACTAACTTTAAATTTCTTGGTTTTTGTGGGCTGGAGTTAGAACCTTGCTGTCATTTTTTATACAGGGTTTTTTGTTGTTTTGTTTTGGGATTTTGTTTTTTGGGGTTTTTTTTTGCATATTCTCTGTTTTCAGAAAAATAATAAAAGCAGTGGAACTGTACAGGCTTTGTTGTCATTCTTATTATAAAACAAAGATGTAAGAGTATTGGTCAAAGAACAGGGCTATCCTGTTGTCAGAATTACGTGCTGTTCTTTCAGACTTCCTTTGCTTTTGTTTTAGCTGGTTTTTCTATGGAACCTATGAGTTACTGGAACTTTAGTCCTGCAGTATTTTAGCTAAAACCCCATGAAGTATTGAGAATTCCTAATTCTTTTGCACATAAAGAAACTTTTTTTTTTAATTGAGCACTACTGTCTTAACCAAGAGTATACCTTGTTAAAAGATTTTTAATGACTTAAAGTATGTGAAACAAAATCAGGTGAACAGAAGAGTTTCTATTATTTTTTACATATGCTTTCCTGTTTCATTGCTGTTAAATGTAATAGGACTTTCTGTTCAGCTATCTTAGCATGCATGTGTAAACACAGTCCTTTCAGTTCCTCTGTAGAGATGATTTCTCAAGGTCTGTAAGTCTAATGCAGGCAATCTATTATTTTCATCATCATTTTGTCAACTTAATCTAGCATAAACTGGTACTGCTGCCAAGTTGTCAGGCCTGCGCCAGTCACTCACTTCAGCCCCATGCCACGATCAGTGCTCATACAGCTGCCTGGTAAATAGGGATAAATGGGCTTTCACAGGCTAAGTGGTTGGTACAGAAGGTTGGTAGGATCCCCTGAAAAAAGGGCCAGAAAACGTGGTCTCTTGTGCAGCTTGTCTGAATCTCTTTTCTTTGTACAGTCAATCCGTTTCTCACCATTCTTTTTGTTGTGTTACTATTAGTGCATAATAGTATGAAAAGCTAATTCGATTAAAAAGTTGTGATCATTCCAAGAATTGGTTTAGAGAGCTAAATCATATACTAGTACAGATTAGGAGATTGTTTAAAATCAGAACAGCTGTCTCTACAATGTTTTAAATTCTTAAGATGCCATTTGATTGGCATGTAAATTACTTCAGGAAATGTAAATAAAGGTAATGGTGAGGAATACAGCCCTCTTTGTTCATACACTGTAATAAACTTATCCCTGGTGCACACTGTGATAGAGGAAAAAAATGGAAAAAACATTCTGGTCTGCCTTGATACTAAAAATCAAATTGTTTATTAAATACCCTTGCTTGATATATACCTGCAGAGCTATTGACTTTTGATTCACTTACTTGGAACAAAACTTAAAGTTTCTGAGTAATGTTTAGCTCCAAATATTAGCATAAGGGTGTTGTGATATCACTTACTACCAACTTACCTGGGAAAAATGTAATTTCAATAAATGCTACCCCACTTTTTCTATCTTCCAACACTTTCATCCTTATTCAGAATGCCATTATTTAGTTTTCTCATTGGATATTTTGATTTTGCTTGTAATAGCCTTCAAACTGCTTCATGGTGGTGTACCAGTGAAGGGAGTCTTGGTTTGGGATCACTTGCTGTTGGTTGGGTCACAACAAGCATAATTTTTCTTACAGGTTAAAGGAATAGAATTGAATATCTGGTTCACTGTAGAACTATTATATAAAAATAGATTTGATGACAGCTCATGCCTCTGAAGGATACTCTTCTAAAGTTACTACTTTATTATTATTTAGTTATTACAGATTTAGGCAGTTAAAAAAAGATATAGAGTAAATCCTAAAAAATTGCTTGTAATATATGTTTCCTCCTTGAATCTTGTATGGCTTATTTTTTTTTTTTTTTAAGTTGTAAAATTCTTTGAAATTAATATAAGGAAAAAGAC
The DNA here is from genome assembly GCA_032173965.1 of Sitta carolinensis. NCBI lineage: Eukaryota > Metazoa > Chordata > Aves > Passeriformes > Sittidae > Sitta > Sitta carolinensis. The sequence goes on from CM063313.1 coordinate 64,331,008, forward strand.
ATTTCCTAAAATGTTAGTGCGATCTTGGGAAAAAATTTTTATTCCTTTAGTTTGTGATGTCCTCCTGTCTTTCTATAAACTTGAAATGTAGTCTTCCCTCTAAAAAACTAAAAATTGAATTTTAGTTTTCAGTGGAGTTTTGTTACGATGTAATAGGCAAGTAGTGCACATTGTTTACACTGTAGTTCCACTTCCTGGCTGTTTGTACAAGTCATTTAAGTCTTGTAATTATATAAGAAATAATACAGTGCATGGTGTTCATTTACAAGATAGTTATGAACACTTGCCCTCTTAATCATGAAACTAAAGGCTAAGTGGTTTTGGCAGTTAAGAATCTAATATAAATTTTATAGTAGTTTTTTTAAGGTAGGGAGGAGGAAGCCCTTTCTGCATCACAAATCAGCTGATTGTCTTTGCTTTTTGCACAGTCATATATGACCTGGTCTGGTTCCAAATAATTATTTCTGTTTACCCAGCATGAGTGTATTTAGTAATGATGAATTCTCTCCCTTTTTGTGCTCATGCCTGTATCATATCTTGAAATGATATTCTTGACACAGCATCTTCCCAAAAGAAATGGCTGAATGTATTAGAACCATCTCTGCGTATTCTTGAACCATACTCACGTGGCATTTCCATGGCGTATGTAGCAAGAGTATAAAGGTAAATGAACTTCACCAAAAATACAGGATGTTTCTTTCATGAGCTGGCAGTTGTGGGACTCTTTGTTGCTCTATGATAAGGAGCTTCAGGCTGGAGCTTAAAAATATTAAGATGTCTTTGATAAGAAGGAGGTTCCTTTCACTGTAACTTTTTATTTCATTCTTCAATGGCAATGGAAAAATATTGGGGATAAATATTCTTTAAAATTACCACTTGGTTATGTGTCCTTTTGCTTTTGTAGCATCATATTTGCGATGATTTGTACTTCCTCCAAAGAACTAAAGATTTAAGGTATAATGTAAGTTATCAAGTAATAAAATTGAGTCGAAATATGAAGAGGGTGTTCTGGGAAGAAAAAGGCTACCACTGCAAAACTAGGTGGAAAAATGATTTATATATGGCTTGTGAATTAGTGAGAAGGCTCTGTCTTAAGATTTGTTTTTATCTTCCCTAATAGTTATAGAAGTGAAAACCAGTTAGACACAAGGTGTAGATTTCTGCAATTAGTTTGACTACCACTAACTAGATGTGGTCTAGACCTACTTTCATATCACTCAGTATATTTGTACTTTAATATAGTGTTCTACAGATTTCTTTTTTTTATCTCCTGTTTTTATTCTCTTCAGTAGTGTTTAAACCTTATATCATATATATCTGTGGGGTTTTTTAATGTGTAAAGCTACCTGGCAGCAGTCGTGAGTTCTGCTCTGAATATAAACTGATAATTAACTAGAAGTCAAGTCATAGTCAGGACTAAGCACTTCACATAAAGAGGCTTAAATCAATGTCCTTTTAATTAAAAGTGACAATACCACTGGTGTGTGTGTTACTTTTTTTTTTTTTCCTCCTTTAAGTGAGCTTTTGATCAGATACTTTTTTAAGAATAAAACATACAGATCAATCTGATGCAGACCTGCGGTAGAATCGATATACTGCTGAGTATCGAGACTGTGCTTTAACTAGCCATGCTAAAGGAAAACAGTAAGCTCCTGAAACTCAGACTCTTCACTAGGAAGAAAAACGGAATTAGAAGGCAAGCAGGAAGAAGTCTAGCCATGATGAGTGAGTCTTCATGAAGAGCCCGTTGCCAGCCCAAACTGCTGAAAGAGCACTAAAAGGCTTCTCTTGCTGTGGAGCTTTAAACACCATTTATGCATATGTCTCTGCATTTTGTTGTGTTTTTACAGATTTTTCAAATACAGGCATTTATTGTTTTTGTATGTACTGACTAGTTGTCAAAGAATATTTTAAAATGGCTTTGATTAGGCTTAAATTATATCCTTGCATAGGAAAAATCATCTGAGGTATCTGAACAAATATTTCGCATGAGTCTTCTGGTGGGAAGCATCTTGGTTATTAAGTTTTCTTTTTTCACAGACCTGATCACAACTTTCAGCTAAAATACTGAAAGCAGTAGACTTTCAAATAATTACAGAGTGGTGTGTCTATGTGAAGAAAATATTTTGTATTAAAATGTGTTATGCTTTGATTAATCACATAAACTTAAAACATAATGCTAATTATACAATACTGTGCCTCATCAGAGAAATCAATTAGTTTTAAATTGATACAGGTTAAGCAGAGTGTTACATTCTTGAGCTTACTTTGAGGATAAACCAACAGAGTGGAAAATGGTTACAGATGACGCCCTTCTGCAGAATTTATTTTCCTTGAACATATTTCCTGTTGTCAAATGCTAACCTTTTTTAGACTGTTGCTAGTGTCATTGAATATAAATTTGTCCTCCTTGAAATACTGATTTATATTACACTGTTAGGAACAGCTGTTTGGTCAATCTTAGAAATGTAAAATGATCTTGAAACATCCTATGAGATCTACTAAATTGAAATTATTTGTATAATCTTTTTCTTAACTCAGTTAGCTGATGACATGCGACTGTCATTTCTTGCAATTTTTTTTTTTCCTCCAAACTGCTGGATTTTTTAAACACAATTACAGTTGTTGGTTTGCTAATCCTGTGAGTCAGTCTACGCTGAACAAGAAGCTTATCTGAAACCCTTGGCAGCTTCAGTGAAAATTAAAAAGCATGCCTTACTACAGAGATTGTCAAGAGTGAAAATAATATTTGTCCAGTCGGACAGCTTGCTTTTGTAGTCACTAAATGAAAGTTGAGATTCTGTCTCTTCCTTGAAAGCTTCTGTGTCAAGAAGGTAATTTGGACTGTTTGTGGTTTGACAGGGATTATTAAAATCAGATGAAGTGAAGGGAAGGAAGTGTGAGAAAGCAAAATTGACAGTGACACTATTATTTGTGGCTTGGATCACGATGACTATGTTGATATGATAGATTCTAAATGTTAGTTTCACTGTGGAGATATATTAACCAGCAAATATAGTAAAATGCAGTTAGAGATTATTTTTTTTTACTTGAGAGAATGCCATCAGAGATTATTTTCACTGGGAAATTTGGGAGGGGGAGTGTAGCAGAAAATGGAAGATTAGAGGGGGAAACAGAAGGCAAGAGGGAGTGGTTCAGAAGGAACTTTATTTTTTCCTTTGTGATTTGATTTCTCTCTCATCTTTTTCTTTTTTTTGAGTTTATACATCTTGTTAGTATACTTCAGAGAGAATAAAACTGAGAATTAAGAATTGTTGGAATGGGTCATGAAATTTCATTTTTGCATTGACTTGAATTTGGTAGGAATTTTTTTTGCATTAATAATTTTGCTTAAAGTGAGCTCAAGTCTTAGATTGCTATTTCACATCCATTTTTCATGACTTGCAGCCTGTATGCTATTTTTAAATAGTGATATTTTCTTCCACTTTGAGATAAATAATTAAAAAACTTAAATTATTGCAATATTCATATAGCTGAATTTTTAATTGCTGAAGATACATTAACTACCAGCAGTATGCATCTTTTGGTGTCTAGTGAATATACAATGTATTATTTAATCTTAATCCTTTCTTAATCTCTTAGTCATATAGGTAAACTTCCAATTTTTGAGTAGACTAAGTTAGTGCAGAAGTAAGACATCTGATTAGTCAAGTTTGAAGAGTGCTGTCATTTCTGTTTGGTTTCCTTTTCTATTTTCCAGTATGGGAACTTTGTGAAAAACTGTATTTTGGGAGTTTTTAGCATAGTCTTACGATTTTATAGGAAAATAGGGAACTCAAAAGAAAATAGGTGACACATGAAAGCCTTTGCTGCGATTTAGCATAGCCATACTTTCATATCTTTCAAATAATGTCATGCAACATTTGAACAGTTAAGCCATGCCAGCATCTCATCTTCACCTATCTTACAGTAAAGAGCAGTATATTAGCATCCAGAGTGATTCATCTGGCAGAACAAAAGGGATAAGGGAACAGCATGACTGTCTGAGGGAAAAGAGGTTGCACAGAGTTGTTTGCTGACTTGCAAAATAAGGACTGTTACGGGAAGAGATGGTGGTGTTGAAAACACAGTTGGGACACCGTTAAAGAAGATACTCAGGTACTCAGAACTTGATGAAAAAGGAAAGATCCAGACCCTGATGTGAGCTGGATGGGGAAATGTGAAACACAGCCACGCTAAAATAAAAAAATTAGTATGTAAAAGGCAGTCTTACAAGGAAGCAAATGTCATCTATATATCTTCGTATTTACTGCTGTATCCATATCATTGCAGAGTAATCTGCCTACATGACCTAGGAAAGCCAGTTGATGTAATCTTTACAAACTTCAGCTTTAGAAATTATAGTACCTGAAATAGAAGAACATTTAAAATTCAGTTCACATTTAAACTTAGTTAAACTTACTCTAGGTTAGTTAGGGTTGTATTTCCTGAATAAACAGGTTTTACCATGTTATATAGCCCAATTCCCATAATTTTGAGAATATCCCTGTTCTATTGGAATCCATCTTTATCTCCTGGTGTCTAGTATTCATCAAAGGGGAGATTAATTGAATCAAACTACATTTTCTACTGTCATTTGTGGAGTTCATCTGAAGAGCAAGGAGAGCGAAATAATAAACTCAAAACGTAGCATTTCATTATTTGCAGTGTTTTAAGTATAAAAAGTAAGATAATTGTTTAGAGATTCAGAACATGGCAGGTCAGAGGAAATATATCTGGCAACAGTGAGTATTGATTGTCTTGTATAGCTCCAGAGTTAATTTCAGATTCCTCACTGCCTGTTCATGTTAGCATGTAATGGTTGTACTGAGTTTTATGCTTAATGTTAACAACAGAAATGCATTTCACAACTTATATGGTATACTGCAAGTGTAGTTCACATGTTTACATTTTGGCATAAGTTACTGAAGATGTAATTTAACGTTTCATTTCTTAGTGAGATGTGTAATTCAGCTCAGATCCTTTTCCTTGTATAATTAATTTTTGGAGCAGAGCTTTCAGTTGCAGCTAAGGCTCTGTCTTTGTAATTTTTTTAAAGAAACAATGTAGAACCAGTATGTGCGATTAGCAAAAGTTGTCTTTCCATCCTCTCCTCAAAGACTAGTTCATACAAATGAAAGGGAAAGGGCTTGGATTCGTTACCAAAACACATCTCCTAAGAAATTAAGGATACCAGAGGATTTCAGTGGGCCTCTGTGGAGGCCATGCTCACCAGAAACTAGTCCACAGGGTGATTAAACTGATCTTGTTAATTTATAAGGGGTAATCTCCTCTTTACATTTCTGTCAGTGTTTTATGTAAAGGGATGACTTGTTTTGGTAGTATGTAATGGCTTCTGTTCACAGAACCACTGCAGCTAGAAGTAATGCCGTAGTTTTGTAAAGTAACACATTAACCTTCTGCCTGTTTCTCATACCAACTGTTCAAAGCTTGTTGGAACAGTAAAATAATGAAATAATGTAAGGAAAAAAACCTAAAAAAAATAATGGATTATACTAAATAAACATATTCAGTAGTTTGAAAACATCTTATTAGGATGTCAGAGTGAAATAACTTTCTACATTTCAGACATCACATAAATGAAATGAACTTGAATAGAAAGTACATGAGAAGTAACAGGATTTTGTATTTTTCTCTACTAAACATTTTCTCTACTAATTGTTACTGTTCCATAATTATTTTTATACCACAGAGGATCTTTATCTTATTTATCTGTGACTCCTTTATCTGTCAGAAGGTGTTTAAGAAAATACTGAGTAATTTTGAACTGAGATTTTTTTAGATGCTGAGTACCTCTTAAAACTAATACCAAAGAAGGGATTCTGTTACTAAATTATTTTCATCTACAGTAGCATGAAAAACATCCAGATTTATTAGTTAAATATTTTTAACATATTAGACAAGAAAGATTTAGAGATTTTTTCTGACACCTATTCTGGTGTCTGTTAAAATGATGCAAGCATGAGGACTTGCAGAATAAGAAGGGGGTAGCAGCCTGAAACTATGTGTGATTGAAGTTATGGCTGAGAAATAAATGTCTAAAACTTAACATTTAACTAGACTTAGCATTAGTAGAATTTGTAAGAAAGAGGACAATGTATGTGGTATTAAGAAATACAGTATAAATTAAGTTATACAGTTAGTTCAAATGAGGGTAGAAGCACATTGAGGTGAGGCGCTGGTTATCTCAGCAGCTTGTGTGAGCTGGTGGTTTTTGCCCTCCCAAGTAGAACTGGCCCAACAGTGTATTCCACACAGTTGAAAGCTGTTGCTAGAAGGAGCTTGGTAACCCAGAGAGGTCCCTCAGAAGCATGCAGCTATCCAGATCTCCATCTGCAGAGAGCGTAAAAGCTAGGCATTAGGGCAGCAGAGAGACAACACCTCCGTGTGGTGGATGATCCTTTCTTGGATGGGGACAGGGAGCTTTGTTGTCAAGTGTGAGGAAAAGGCTGAGGTACTTAATGCCATCTTTGCATCAGTCTTTAACATAAAGACCTGTTCCCTCAGGACAACCAATCCCCTGCACTGATAGACAGGGTCAGAGAGCAGAACAGACTCCCCCTGCAATGCAGGAGGAAGTAGTGACGTGCTGTGATACTTAGACACTCACAAGTCTGTGGGATGGATGGAATTCACCAAAGAGTACTGAGAGATCTGTCAGAAGAGCTTGCCAGCCACTTTTCATCATTTATCATGAGTTCTGGTTTACTGGGGAGGTCCAAGACAACTGGAGGTTGGCCAACATGACTATAGAAAGAGTTGGAAGGAGGATTCAGGGAACTACAGGCCTGTCAACCTGATCTCAGTGCCAGGGAGGTTTATGGAACAGATTATATTGAGTGCAGTCGCATCTCATGTACAGGACAACCAGGGGATCAGGCCCAGCCAGCACAGGTTTAGAAATGGCGAGTCCTGCTTGACCAGCCTGATCTCTTTTTGAGACCAGGTGACCTGGCTAGTAGGTAAGGAAAAGGCTGTGGATGTTGTGTGCCTGGACTGCAGCAGAGCCTCTGGCACTGTCTCCCACAGCATTCTCCTGGAGAAGCTGTCAGCCCATGGCTTGTGCAGGTGCACTCCTCACTGGGTTAAGAAGGGCTGGAAGGCTGGGCCCAGAGCCAGGGGGTGAATGGTGCTGCAGTTGGTGGTCAGTCACTACTGGGAATCCCCAGGGCTCACTGCTGGGGCCAGTCCTGCTTCATGACTTTGTTGATGGTGTGGGCGAGGGGGTCGAGCGTACCCTCAGCAGGCTTTAGGCAGCAGGAGGCTGGGCAGGAGCGCTGATCTGCTGGAGCACAGGCAGGCTCTGCAGAGAGCTCTGGACAGGCTGGGCCAAGGGGCCAGGCCGGCACTGGCAGGGTCAGTAAGGCCAGTGCTGGTTCCTGCCCTTGGGCCACATCAACCCCGTGCAGTCCGACAGGCTGGACAGGGAAGAGTGGCTGGAGAGTGGCCCAGGAGAAAAGGACCTGGGGGTGCCGACTGCCAGCTGGCTGGACACGAGCCAGAGGTGCCCAGGTGGGCGAGAAGGCCAATGGCATTCTGGTCTGTATCAGAAATAGTGTGGCCAGCAGGAGCAGGGCTGTGATTGAGTGGTGATGCCCCAGCAAGTCCACTGATGTGTGGGACTGTGTGTCCAAGAGCTGGTGAAGGGTGTAGAGTGTAGGGTCATATGAAGAGCATATGGCCATATGAAGAGCTGGTGAAGGTCATATGAGGAGCAGCTGAGAGAGCTGGGGTTGTTTAGCCTGGAGAAGAGGAGGCTTGTGGGTCACCTTACCACTCTCTACAACTTTCTGCACCTGAAAGGAGGGTGTAGTGAGATGGGGTTGGTCTCATCTCGCAGTCATTTAGTGACAGGACAAGAGCAAATGGCCTCAAACTGTGTCAGGGAAGGTTAATTTTGGATGTAAGAAAGAATTTCTTCATTGAAAGGGTTGTTAAATACTGCAATGAGAGCAAATAGCCTCAAGATGTACCAAGGGAGGTTCAGTTTGGACATCAAGGAAGAATATCTTTACTGAAAGGATTGTTCAATATTGGATTGGGCTGCTCAGGGAAGTGGTAGAGTAGCCATCCCTGGAAGTGTTCAAGAAAGAAATGAATGTGGCACTTGGTGCTATGGTTTAGTTGACATGATGGTGTTCAGTCAAAGGTTGGACTTGATGGTCCTGGAGCTCTTTTCCAACCTTAATGTTTTCTGATTCTATGATAACTGAGGTAAGTTTTAGTAGAGTTTGTCAAGAGCTGTCTTTTCTACTTCTGTGTTCTTCAGAATATTCCCTTTTAGAATATGACTTACTACATTTTTTTTCCAGTGCTGAAATAGGCATGTAGGTTGAAAAGCTGTTGACTCCAAACTGATTTAGGAAGCCAAGTTACATGTGGAATCCTTGTCCGTGTCTTCCCTTGTGGACAATCATTTCAGTTATGCTTGAATGAGTACATGAGTTTATGATAATTTATGAAAAATCTTGAGATTCAGTTATTCGCCAGCTATTGCAAGGTAGAAATACTAGCTATTTGTTCTAGTCATCTGTTTGAAATTGTCTGACAGGAACATGACTATTACACAGATACCTTTATAAAAGAATTTTTAAAAACTCAATCAGTGCTGCAAACATTTTTTTCTTTGTATCTTTAATTTACCTGGTTTAAGAAATCGTAGCTGTGGAAGTTTAACAAAGTGTGTTTTAAACTATTTGTAAGTTTAGTCTATGTAATTACCTTTCTAAAAGCTATGTATTTATTTTTTCAAGTTGCAATTCATGTAATTTGTCTAATTTTACTTTATTCTTACTTCTTCCCTAATAAATGCTGTACCCATATTATGTCTGAATGAATTTTTAGTATTCGGAAGTCCAGGACAGAAACATAGACCTTAATTTCTCATGATGACCTATCTTTAAAAATTACTCTCTTTTATAGCATAGCAATCATAGTATGTGGCCCTTCTTATCTCTACTGTGGATAACATATAAGCCTAGGTAATGATAGTCTGTGGTAATTTAGAATGTAATGCTAGGCGAGAAAACTGGGGTTTGAGGATTTGCTTGCCTGTTTAGCCTGCTTATTCAATAGAGTGGCAGCTGAATTTGAGGAACACAGCCAGTGAAAAACATGGTATAATTTAAAAGACTCCATAACCCTGGGGAATGACAACAACTAGTGTAATTGGATACTCATGATAGCCTGGCAACACTGTTATTAAAAGCACTGACATTTTATTTCTATAATGTTTATTTTAAAAAAAAATTCCATAATGTTTATTTGTGAAATGCTTACTGCATGGCATTTTTTAAAAGTACACAATTTCTTATGTAATATAGGAATTTTGAAGAAAAATTCCCTTATCTGAAGAATATCTCTCAGTGCCTGACTTTTATCTTCTGTCAAAAAACTGGAAATTGAAAAAATTGATAGGGAACAAAACTGGAATATTTAAACTAATTTGATGTGCCAAGTATTAGATAAAACATTTCCAATATAATCAATACTGGATTCAGTGTAATTGAAGGTGACAAAATATAGCCTTTATACTATGATATAAGGGTAAGTTTTAAGAATTTTATTAATTAAAAAGGGAAAAATAAAGGTATAAAAAACAAGTCGAAAGGATGCTTTTGACCAGAAAAAGGTCAAAAGGAGAATTTTTTGCGGTAGCTCTAAGTCAGCATGGCCAAGGCCCCAAGGTTATTGTATACCACTTCAGGTCAATGCCAGGAGTGGGGGAAGCAGACTCACTTTTTCAGGAAAAAGGGGTTCCTTCTGGTTGAGAAAGCCTGGCTTGCAGTTGGATTAGGCTCAGAAGTGAGCATTCTGCATGTAAATCGCCCTCACTTTTGTACCCTTTTGTTATTCATATTGTTACTGCTTGTTTTCTTATCTTATTCCTCTTCCGAGTAAAGTGTTCTCTCCACTCACGATCCTTGACTTCTCTTCCTCCAATTTTGAACTCCATCCCACTGATGCGGGGAGGGGGAGGAAAAAACGGGGTAAGCATGTGAGCAGCAGTGTGGTTTTGGAGAATCTCAGTGAGGGCATTGACTTCGGGAGTACATTCCTAAACCATGTCAAGCTTTCTTCCCATCTTCTTCCCTTTCTCACATTCACCCTTTCCCATCTTGCATACTTGTTAATTACAAATATCTAATTTAAAGTAAACAATGTTTTTAGTAATGAACTCTCAAAAATAAAAGTTAAAAATATTTTTCTGGTTTGGTAATTAAAAACTTTGTATTAATTGGTAATACTAAGAAATCGTACTGTCTAGGTTTCAATTCAAAACCGGGCAGAAACACTAATTTTTGTTTAGGTTTAATTTTGCTAATTTCAAAGGTTCTAATTAAGAGCAAAGCAGGCTTAAGCTTAAAAGTAATAAGACTTCATTAACTAACACTAAAAGAAAGAAAAAAACACAACAGGAATGAGGACGGAACTTTCAAAACACACTTCCTCCCTCCCCACAACCCTTTTTCCTCTTAACCAACAAGGTAAAGACAACAACATTTAAAAATTTTAGTTAGTTTTTCACTTTGACAACAAATAGTCTTTTTTGGGTTTATTTAGAGAGAAAAGTATTCTTTGCTAATGCTATGGAAAGCTTTTTACAAGAAAAGAATTCTTGTGGCTTCATTTTTTTCCACAAACCGCAGGTGTTTGAGATTTGCCTCTGTGAAGTCTTTCTCATCTTTTATAGTTTTCCTTCACAACTGTGTTTTCGGTTTATATTAGCTTATTGGGGTGCATTTTTTTAAGGATGAGCTGTTTTAGCATCTTTTTACTCATTTTTGGAACAGAGGTATTTTATTTTTAGGAGCTGAGGTTTTTTATCAAACTTCTAATACAGGTGCCTTTGTTTATAATTGTGGCTAGAATGCTACTACTCCCCAAAGCATTCTATGAACTTACTGGGGAAAACTTAAAGTTTGATATATCAAGTATATCAAGCACAGCTCCTTTGGTGCCCGTACAGGTGCTGTCCCCATGCACAGCTCCTTTGGTGCCCGTACAGGTGCTGTCCCCATGCTCAGCTCCTTTGGTGCCCGTACAGGTGCTGTCCCATGCTCAGCTCCTTTGGTGCCCGTACAGGTGCTGTCCCATGCTCAGCTCCTTTGGTGCCCGTACAGGTGCTGTCCCCATGCTCAGCTCCTTTGGTGCCCGTACAGGTGCTGTCCCCATGCTCAGCTCCTTTGGTGCCCGTACAGGTGCTGTCCCCATGCTCAGCTCCTTTGGTGCCCGTACAGGTGCTGTCCCCATGCTCAGCTCCTTTGGTGCCCGTACAGGCGCTGTCCCCATGCTCAGCTCCTTTGGTGCCCGTACAGGTGCTGTCCCCATGCTCAGCTCCTTTGGTGCCCGTACAGGTGCTGTCCCCATGCTCAGCTCCTTTGGTGCCCGTACAGGTGCTGTCCCCATGCTCAGCTCCTTTGGTGCCCGTACAGGTGCTGTCCCCATGCTCAGCTCCTTTGGTGCCCGTACAGGTGCTGTCCCCATGCTCAGCTCCTTTGGTGCCCGTACAGGTGCTGTCCCCATGCTCAGCTCCTTTGGTGCCCGTACAGGTGCTGTCCCCATGCTCAGCTCCTTTGGTGCCCGTACAGGTGCTGTCCCCATGCTCAGCCGCTGCCGATGCCGACACAGCCTCAGGCCAGCCCGGTTCGAGTGGCACAAAAGCTCTGCAGGCTCTGCCGGCTCCTTTGCCCCTGCCGGGCCGGGCCCGGTGGGTTCCTCGGGGAGGGCTCGGCAGCCGCTCCCGCCCCTCCAGGAGCGGAGAATCCCGGCCGGGCCGAGCGGTTCCAGCCCGGTTCCGCCCCCGGGCCGAGCGGGCCCGGCCGCCCCCGGCCCGCCGCCGCCTCCGCACAGCCCGGGCAGCGCCGGCAGGGCAGAGGGGTGCGCCTGCCCACGGCCGGGGGGAGAGAGACCGGCCCGGGCTTGTTCAGAGGGAAGAACAACGAGAAAATGCTTTCCACTGCTCCAATAAAATGCCAATCTCAAACCCAGCCAGCTCACTTCCCTGGGCTGATCAAACTAGGACACGTACAAATCTAAAAATCTCATATATTCCTTAGAAGATCTTACTTGTATGCCAAGAATAAGTAATTTCGCAATTTTTAGAACTGTAACATGATTACTCGTTTTAATCCTGTAAAAATTATAAACAATCTTTGTCACAGAGTGCTGTTTTAATTTTTGTTAATTATCCAGTTTAGTGTAGGAATTTCTGTAAGGAAGAACACATAGGCCTTAACTAATTAATTTTTTTTGCTTGTGTTATTTGTCATGTATCTTTCAATCTCAGTGATGAGTAGGTAGAAGTCTTTGAGTCAACACTTCTTACTAAGCAAGCCAGGTTTGTGTTTTGGTTGTCTGCCGAAGGAGGTAGAATTCTTTTGCGTAGGACTTGGAGGGCAGTTAAGAAAGACAATATTGCTTGCAGTTATGCCCTCCCATTTTTCATGCTTTATCTATTAACATTTAGGCCACTGTGTAGCTGGCATAGTTTCAGTTCCTTTCAGTTATGTAAAACAATGATGCTGTTCTCAAGCCATGAGTTTCATGTCTCTTGTGGATTTGGCACTTTATTATTATTTTCAAGAGGAATCCACACTTTCTTGACTTTTTTCTTCATTTTTTTTTCTACCTTCCTCTGCATCATGTTTCTGGATAATTTCTTGTGCAATGTGAAGCAGCAATGTGCAAGTAAGTGGTTTGAGAACTTCTTCAGAAACAAAGACAGAGAAGGTTGACGTGATTCTGAGATTCACTGGGGAAGTGACTGATTGTGTGCCATTAACTTGGCGTATTATTCTGAGTGAGGCTTCCAAAGTGCCTAACAAAGCCAAATCTCTTGTCCCAAAATCCTTCCTGGGATTCTGCTCTTGCAAGATTCTTGTTGCTTCTGTCAGCAGATCATTCTTAGTGCAATAGCTGACACTTTCTTAGAGATTTGTTGTTTTAAACCACTGTCTTGAATCTGCTGAGGTTCCCCAAAACCACCATTCATGTTGTGCTTTGAGTACAGAGCTTGCAGCTCAGGTTAAACATTTGAGTAAGCTGAAGGACCACAGATAGAGTTGTTTACCTTGGTACAAGGAGGAGACCAGTCAACCAGATGCTCCTGGATGTGGCAGACATCATCCATCAGTACTTAAAATTACATAAAACATTCTTGTGTAGTATTGTTTTGGGTTTGCATGGCTGTTTTGGGAAGCAAGGTAGAAGCTACAGGGTTTGGCTTCTGTGAGAAGCTGCTCGAAGCTTTCTCAGCATCTGGCAGAGCCAATCCCTGATGAATTCCCCACAGATGAATGTGGCACTGGCCAATTAGAAATGGTGGTAATGCCTCAGTGATAAAATATTTAAGAAGAAAGAAAACCAAGTTGTTACTGCAACTAGAGTGCAGTGAGAACGAGTGAGAGGAACAACTCTGCAGATACCAAGGTCAGTGGAGAAGGAGGGTGAGAAGTGCTCCAGCTGTTGAAGCTGAGGTTCCCCTGCAGCCCATGGTGCAGACCATGGGGAAGCAGGTATGCCTCTGCAGCCATGGAAGAGACCCATGCTGGAGTGGGTAGATACCTGAGAGGAGGCTGCAACCCTGTGGGTGATCCATGGAGAGAGGGGCCCTGCTCACAGGCTGGAGCAGCTTGTCCTTGAAAGACTGCACCCTGCGGAAGACTGAGCCATGCTGAAGCCATCTGGGGAGGACAGCTGCCTGTGGGATGGACTCATGTTGCAGCAGTTCACAGAGAGCTGTTGCTTATGAGATGTACTCACATCAGAGAAGTCCATGGAGAACTGTCTCCTCTGGGAGGGAGCTCACAGTGCAGCAGAGGAATGACTCCTCTCCCTGAGCAGTGGAAGAAATAACATGATCAGTGATGAAAACCCCCACTCCATATCTCCTTGCACCACTTGGGGTAGGAGGTAGAGCTGGGAAGGAGGGAGGGGTGAAAGGGAGGTGCTTTTAAAGGTTCATTTTACTGCTCATTTTCCTGCTCTGATTTTGTTATTGATAAATTTAATTCATATCTCTAATTACAGCCTTTTTTGTCCATGATAGTATTTGGAGAGAGATCTCTCCCAGTCTTTATTTGAACCCATAAGCCCTTCATTAGGTTTTCTCTCCACTGTCCAGCTGCCAAGGGGAGCGAGCAAGCCAGTGAGTGAGTTGCTTTGGTAGGTGCCTGGCATCCAGCTACCATCAACCCACAACAAGGACAAATGATCCTAAAGTGTCCTAGAGTCTCCTTACACATGCCTTTTCTGATTCTGCCTGTCAGAGGTATTTTCGATTTAAAAAATGTGATTCATCTGACAAATGCTAAGCATGTTGTGTGAAATTCATATGTCCCAGAACAATCCATTTATTTCCTGCAGTTGGACAATAGGGAGCCTTTTAGAGATATGTCCTCATTTTTGATGAGGTGTTTCCCAAATCATTATGTAGGTGGCTGCAGACCCTAACTAGCAGGTGCCTTTACCATAAGTTACTTATTTTCCTTTCTCACTGATTCTTTCACCCAGTTGTCTTTTGTAAAAAAGTCTTCATAGACTGACCTTCTTTCCCTGCTTTCCAAGGCCTCCAGATAGCATGAATCAATGTAAGGATTGTCTATGCAAAAGGTACTGGTTGTTATCACTGAAAGCACAGCTGTGTGTCCCATCATGATCACTCCAGGAAAACTGATGCTAGTTGTTCATCTTCTTGGACTATGAACTCCATTTTACCCCTGACATTTAAGGGTCAATGGTGATCACTTTCCATGTTTTCCAGCATCACAGTATGATTGCATCTTTAATTAGGAATTCCTAGAGTCTTAAGACTTTGTCGCTTTTATTGGGTTACAAAATCTGGCTAAATTCAATAGAGTCAGTTGCAGGGATTTTCTTTTCAATTTTTGCAAATATTTTCCTGAAACCTTTTACAATTAAATTATCTCTGAATTTTTTACCCCTCTGTAAAACTTAATTGTGTTGGGAAGAGGGCGTTCCTGAGGCAGTTTGGAGAGCAAATACCCAGGCAATGATTGTATAAGCATCATTTTCTTTGGAAAGCTGACTAAAAAGCCAGAATGTAAAAGAAGTCAAGTACAAGAATAGAAGCTGAGAAGGCAAATACTTAAAAAAAAAAGAGTTTGTTATAAAAAACTAATAGAAAACCTTTTAAATTTAACTTCATTTCACAAATTTTGCAGGAGAATCTTTGAAGGAAAAGAGGCTGTAGACACTGAGGAGAAAAGTATTATTGTAGGTGGTATGTCACGCTATGATGAAAAGTTGTTTTTTTTTTTCTGAAAGGAAGTGATACAGATGCCTTTTAGATTATTTAGTCAGTTTTGCTATCCTCCTACAGTTCCTATGTAATCAAATATTCACAACCAAAATACTTTTTTTTCTTGGCTTCATCATGAATTTCCTGGTGCACTTTGAGTGACAGCAATGAATATTTCTTATGAGTTCAGTCCTTAATGTAAGGCTGATATGATCTGTTGCATGCTTTGAAGGTTTGGGTGTGAGGCTGGCTAGGAAGCTGCTCCTGGATGTTGTGTATGGGGTAAGCAAGCAAGCAAGCAGTTCAAACAAGAACTTATCTTGCAGGCTTGAAAATACCTGACACATTTTAGGTTGTGTGTACTCCAATATATATACTCTGCTGTACTTATGTTCTGGTTACAGACAGGACAGAGGTAATTTTTGCAGTAGCCAAGTGGTTTTTCTCTGCCACCTCAATATCGTTGCCATGGGCAGGGAAAATACATCTGTTCCAGCTAAGGGTAGTGTGGAGGTAGTTCATGTATGGCAGATTGCTATGTGATGAGCTTTTTTGTGTGTGAATCATTTCTTGTATACCCTGTTATTCATATTGTTGCTGTTACTGTTAGTTTCTTACTTCACTGCTGTTTCCAGCATATTGTTCTTACCTCAACCCATAAGCTTTATCTTTTGTGCCTCCAATATTCCTCCCTATCTCACACCAGGGGGAGGGTTGAATGAGCAAATGATACTTGGTTTGAAGTGGTACAGTGGGAGCGTTAAATTAGGGCACACCATTCCTGAACCACACAACCTTATTTGGTGCCTGGCATAGGGTCAAAGGGTTCAGATAACGTACATCTGACCAGAGTGTGTTTGAAACAAATTTGGTCCAAACATTTATTTTATTAGGTACGGAACCACTGCTCACACTGTGATCTGTTCACATGGGTGCGGTACCTAACCCTGTATATATTTCCATGTGCACACTGTGTGTCCACCACAGCACTCTTTTTCAGAGCAGAGGAAGGGATCAGGATGGCTTTGTTGCTGTAGCGTGTGATACCAGTTCACAACATGATAACATCAAGTGCAAGGAAGTAATCTGGGATGCAACCTTGGGTGCAATGTCTGGGAATTCTTTAGTTATACCCAGCCTGAGGGGAACAGGGAAATATGATTTTCCCCACCTTTTCACCCCCTTTTACTCCTTCACACCTGTTGCAACAGCTTTTGAGAATTTTGAATTCCTTTTGGATGTTAAGGAAATCACATTCATGCTGCTGGGTCTGCTAGGTCTTCTCAGTGTGGTTTTCACCATGTTTAGAGTCAGAAAAGAGGTTTTTAAAGTCATCTGCAGCAAGCGTGTATAGTCATAAATGGCATGGAATGTGGGAGAAAATGGGCCAGCATTTGGAGGTCTGTTCTGCTCCAGTGGTTTTGAAGTTCACTTCTGAACAACTGCAGGACCCTGATGAAGTGGAAGAATATTTGAAAGAAAAATGCTCTGGCAGTCCCAGAGAGGCAGGCATTTATGCACCATGCTGGCTTTGCTCATTTATTTGCTATTGCTTGATACTAGGCCTCAGAGGTAAGAGGAGGAAATCAGACCAGCAGCCACTGTGGCCACTCAGACTGCAGTTGAACTGCAGGAACAGCCCATGCCAGTAGAACAGGAGGAAGAGGCAGGGCCAGAGATAATCACAGATCCCTATCCCCAGGTGAGCTGCAGGGTGTGCAGGAAGATTTCAGCTGCCAGTCTGATCTGGCTGCTGCAATGCTGCAATATCATGGGCCACGATATGAAACTAGATGGTCATGAGGCTGTGCAGCTGGGATCCCTGTCCCAGGGTGGGGGCATTGACAAGGGGATTGGGAAGAGGACAGGAGCTCTCAGCCTTTGGAGATGACTCCTGTCAAGTGTGAGAGAAGGGCACTCTCTCAAAGTTGAGCTAGTAGTGCAGCCAGGCAGGTGGGTCACCATGGAGAAAGGTACCCAGTGCCTGAGAACTGGCTGTGCTGGAGGTAGTCTCTAGGGATTCAAATAATGAGCAAATAATGAGTATCCCCTGTAGATCTGGATGAGGTGCAGTGTGCACAGTCCACATGGCAGAAGTTTGTGTGGAACACATGGTCTTTGTACACCAACTCATTGGCACTGATGTCCATGAAAGAAGGAGAACAAAGAGGTGATTACCTAGCTACAACAATATGATGATCATCTTATTTTCTTCCCTGCTGACCTGCACCTTGTCTGTGGAAAGACTGTCCAAGACTGTGGACAGACTCCAAAGACTTCTGCAGATTAGAAGGGAAATGTCCCGTGTCCCTCCAGTATGGACCAGAGTCTCTGCTGTTGGGAACGAGTACCCCTATGCTTGAAACAGAGGGGACACACAACAAGGTAAGCTGTGGGGTTTTGCTGCGTGGCCACAGAGAGGATGTGAGGCAGTGGGATGGAAAACCCACCTCTGTGCTGGCAACACAGGTACATGAGTTGAGAGGAAGAACAAGCATCAGAGGAAACTCAAGGATAAATGCAGCTCCAGTTTCAAGTGAGCCGGTCCTCAGAATAGAAGGGCTGATGTTACTTCCAATCCTCTTGAAAGGATCTCCAGTTCATATTTACAAGAAATAGCAACAATTACCATGACCAGAACTATAGAGGCCCTTCTGCCAGCTGTGTGGCAGAAAGGGACAATCAGATTCACTGGGCTGCGTGGATCCAATGGCTTGGCACATCGGACCCTCAAGAACCTAAGCCTTTAATTGACACAGGTGTACAGTGTACCCTGATGTGATTATCAGATATGTAGGGGCAGAATCCATCTGTTTCTGGGGTGACAGGGGGAACTGGACAGCTGACTGTACTGGAAGCTGAAATGACTGAGTGGGAATGAATGGCAAACACACCCCATTGTGACTGGTCCAGAGGCCCTGTGCATCAAATACCCTCAGAAAGAAGGTATTTCAAAGATCCAAAAGGGCATCATTGAACTTTTGGGATAGATGATGGTATTGTGTTTGCATGACCTGCTTTTGGAAGCGGGAGCTATAGGGGGTGGATTCGGTGAGAAGCTGCTAGAGGCTTCCTCAGCATCTGGCAGAGCTTATCTTTGGTGGATCTAAATGTGAATATGCTGCTGGCCAAGGCTGGGCCAGTTAGAAATGGTAATAATGCCTCATTGATAACATATAATAATAATAATAAATAATAATAATAATAATAATAATAATAATAATAATAATAATAATAATAATAATAATAATAATAATAATAATAGGAGGAGGAGGAAGAAGAAGAAGAAGAGGAAAAGAAAGAAAAGTATTGCACAGTTTTTATTGTAGCCAGAGAAGAGTAGAGTGAGAATACATGATGAGAAACACTGCAGACACCAAGATCAGTGGAGAAGGAGAGAGGAGGAGCTCCAGATGCTTGAGCTGAGCAGCTTGTGAGATGCAGCCCATGGTGAACACCGTGGAATAACAGCTGTGTGCCCCTAAAGCCCTTTGAGATCCACGGGGGTGCAGAGATCCACCTGCAGCCCATGGAGAATACCACACGGGAGCAGATGGATGCCCAAAAGAGGCTGTTACCCAGTGGGAGGCCTGTGCTTCAGCAGGGTATCTGACAGGGATCTGCAGACCTGTGAAGGGAGGAGCCCATGCTGGAGCAGGTTTCCTGGTGGGACTGGTGACCCCATGGGGGACCCATGTTGGAGCAATCTGTCCTTGAAGGACTGAGCTGAGTGCAAGAGTGACTCACATTGCAGCAGTCTGGGGAGGACTGTTGCCCATGGGATCGGTTCACCTCTGAGAAGTTTCTGGAGAACTGTCTCCTGTGGGAGTGACTGCCTATGGAAATAGTGGAAGGATTCTTCCCTGAGAAGGGGGAGAAACAATATGTAATGAGCTGACCATGACTCCCATTCCTTGTCTCCCTGTGAGCCACTGAGGGCCAGAGCTGGGACAGCAGTAAGGTTGCAGGAAGGGTGTTCTTTAAGAAGGGTGCAGGAAGGGTGTTTTTATTCTACTCAGTATCCTGCTCTGATTTTGTTAGTAATAAATTTAATTAGTATCTCTAATTTAGCCTGTTTTGCTCAGGACGATGTTTGGTTAATGATCTTCCCTTGATTTATGAACCCTTTCTTATATTTTCTCTCCCTGTCCAGCTGCAAAGGGCAGTGATAGAACAGCTTTGGAGGGTGCCTGGCATCCAGTCAGGGTCAATCACACTGCTGTAGAGAGAGAGGACATTAAGTAGCTGAATACCTTGCCTGGTGTTTGAGAGGACCCTTCTGCTGTGGGACTGCTGAGGGTTGAAGAATAACAGGTACTGATTGCTACTACAGCAGTGCAGTGTCAGCAATATTACACCAACCAGGACTCTGTGACCCCCATCCATGGGATGATTCATGAATTGCAGCACCAAGGAAGTGGTCAGTGAGACTCTCTCACCCTTTAGACGCCTATATTTCCAGTGCTTAAGTCCAGTGGAGAGTGGAGACTGACAGAATTGTTGTGGTCTGAAGGAGATAACACCATCACCAAGCACTGCTATGCTATATGTGCTGGAACTTCAGTATGAACTGGAGTCCAAGGTGCACAGCAAAGTGCTGCTATCATTAATAGTGCTTAATGTGTTTTTCTCCATTCCTTTCGCAGCAGAGTGCCTGCAACAGTTTGCTTTCACCTGGAGGGTATCTAGTGCACCTGCAATTAACTGCCCCAGAGCTGGAAACACAGCCTCACTATTTGCCTTGGACTGATCCAGACTGCACTGGAATAGAGTGCAGATATTGCTGAATGAGAGGAATTGCCAGTGCTCTACCTCTACACTGACTTGTGGATAGCAGAAAATGCCCTGTGGGGATTGCTAAAGCAGTGGAAAAAGACCAATTGGCAGCACAGAAGTAAACCTGTCTGGGCTGTTGAATTGTGGCAATATCTCACTGCCCAGGTGGAGGAGTTGGCTGTAAAAGTACATTGTGTAGATGCACATGCACCAGGAGTTTGGCTACTGGATACTATCACAACAGTGGACAGGTGGATTGGGCTGTCGAGTTTAAGGTGTCTTGGGTGGACCCGGACTGGCAGCATAAGAGTGAATTCTTTCCAGTCAGTGGGCGCAGGACACATCAGGTTATCAGGGAAGAGGTGCAACATAAAGATGAGTTTGTGACAGAGGGGTGCACTTAATGATGGACACCATTTTCCAGGTTATTCTTAAGTGAAATGTGCACTGCATTTAAACAAGCAGATGGGTAAAGCCCCTGTTGTATTGTGGATGATGGTCAAAATATAAATATGGGGTGGTTTGGCAGGTTAATTGCATTGCGCTCCTGCAGCCTTCCAAGGCAGTGTTGTAAAGAACCACTGGATGGCTGGAGATGTATGCTGTGGTGTGAGGCCTGGAACACCATCTTGGGCCTCAAAAAGCAGGTCCAAAAAGTCCTGTGACAACATGGCCAACATGGTACCCCAGAAAGAATTGAGTTGTGGACTCACTGAGGACTCATTTCAAAAACAGCCTCATAGACTCCTGGTCCAGAGAGCCTGGTATTGAGTGGGTATCATGTTCCCTGTCATGTACCAGTGTCTGGGAAAACTGAATGGGACAATGGACTGTAAAAACCACATCAAAAGCAATGGGTAATTGGACTTTCATACATCGAGGTCTGCACTTAGCAAAGGTCACTTGGTTAGTTAACACTGGAGGGAGGCTTCATGAATCGACCTGGCCCTACCCAATCAAATCTCATATCAAAGAGAGGGATAAAGTTCCTATGGTGTGTATTAGGAATGTGTTAGGGGAGACAGTTGGATTAGTCCTGCTTTAAGCAAAGGCAAACCCATCTGTGGGACTTTTTTTGCTCAAGGACCTGGACGCCTTGTTTCATAATCAGTTGCCTTTCTTGTACAACTTTTGTGTATTTTGTGTAGCAGTGTTTCTGTTACATTTCTGATCTCATTGTAAGCTTTACCTTTTACAATTCTTTTCTCCCTCCTGCCTCAGGGAGGGAGGGAGGGAGGAAAAGGGGAAGTGCATGGTTTGGAGTATTTTCAGTAGTGATTCCTAAATCACAACAACATGGTAGAAATAGTTAGATTATAATTATTTTACTTATGACGTGTCTTTTTCTTAAACAGAGGCAAACAGATGCTTAGGAGTGCTTTTGAAGGTGAAAAATGTAGCTGAATAAGAATATGAGACTGCATTGTGCTGTAGAATCTGAGTGACACATTGTGCATCAGGCAGCATCACATCAAGCTTTACGAGCAAATGGTGGAAAAAAAGTAAACATTTCATTAAAGAATATGAAAAATAAAAAAAAAAGGGAAATGTCATGGCTAGTAAAATGTTTCACATGATGCTGTGTAGTACTACTAATAGCAGTAATAATAGTATTTGGGGAAAAAACTAAAATCCATTATATTTATACTACGAAACAAACTTTTAAGAATGTAGCTATAAACTTGGGCCAATTTAAGAGGCATCTCTGTGGAGAGCTTCTGTATTTCGTTTTTATAAAATGGACATCTTTCATGGTCTTGGCTTTAAATTGAGTAGTAATGAAAGAAAATAGAGTATGTGGGAATGAAGGGGCTAAAATGCAGCCTATCTTTTAAAATCTGTGGTCACAGACTCTTTTTGTAATTCTTCTTAAATATAATAGTTTCATTGGAAGGCTATTTCCTGTTAAAATTCCAGAAACTCTGTGTCTGATCTACTGAACCACAAGATCTTAAAGGTCTTGAAATTTCTGTCTTTTAAATTCCATTCTCCTTAAAGTGTATTGTGTTACCATGGAGGATTTTTCCAATAAACAAGAGAAGAAAAGGCTTTTAGAAGTAACTAGTAGGTATTTGTAAGGTTTTTAGTTGAAAACAGTATACTTTTGGTTCTTTATCAGTGTGCTAAAAGATAAGTTCTTTCAGAACAGTCCTTATAAATCTGTGCAATTTTAGACACTAATGATGAGCAAGATAGGAATGCTATAGCAGATGCTTTTCAGAGCGTAGTTCTATGAGGGATTTGGAGGGGCATTTTATAAAGTATCGCCTCTTCTTTCTGAGTTTTTGAGTGGCACAAAATGAGAAAACTCAAATATTATACCTAAATAGCACTTCTTTTGGCTACAATTAGAAAGACAATTCTGCAGAGGATGCACCTCTCATATAGATATTGGTCTCATATAGATCTTATGTTCTTGTTCCTCAGGAAAAAAAAAATGCCATTAGGTGCTTCTGGAAAAAGTAATTATTTGTCCTAGACATTTTGTCATACCTCTGTGCAAAACTTACTCAATACTTATAACCCTTACCTGGAGCAGTAGAAAATAAATTAAGTACTATAGTGTGTTTTGAAATTATTCTATTTATTGTACAGTTTTTTTGCTAAGAAGATTATAAGAAAATATTGAGTAGGTATTTCTAATTAGGCTTCTAAGAATCTATGCATTAATGATTACTTTAAGCTACTGATTAGTAATTATTGTTTTAATTGAAAAATATTTTAAAACTTCCATCATTCATAAAGTATAATAATTTGACAATGAGATTGATTGATATAGTCTTAATTGGTGACAATGCCAGAGTAATTTTGTCCTGTGTTTGTATGTGGTATTGGCAGAAAAATTGATTAGTAAATTATTTTTGTAAGGCCTTATACCATATAGAAAGAAGACGGCATTGTATTGGAAAAAAAACATACTTATTAAATATAATAGGAGTGCAGGTACAAAAACTATGAAAACAAAACAAACAACACAAACAAACAACAGCAATAATAAAAGGGTTGAGAAGAAGCATCTTGAATTTTGAAAACCAGAAAAGGAAAACAAAATAGTTGCAGTTCTATACAGACTCACTTACGTGTTATCACACTTATGGTTTTAGTAACCATATAGACTAATAAGGAGGTAGGGAAAACCACTGGATTTGGAGGTGGGATTCTTAATGCTTGTGGGCTTCTTGTGTAAGGGTGACTTGTTTATAAATGTTGAACCTTGGATTATACATTGTGGGATTCCAGCTGCAGGATAAGCAGCTGAGAGCTGAAGATGATATAGGACTGTTTCTCTCAAGAGCTACTCAGAAAATGGCCATTTCTTCTTTACTGAAGGTTATGAAATCACATTATCCTTTATTCCTTTCTTCTGACATAACTACTCAGGAGTTTCCTTGTAACTCCATATGGCATGTTCCTCTTTTGAAGTCACTGCCTTTGACCAATAGTGTTTGATTAAGTTTATGTAAATGAGAATTCTTTCCATGTCTTTGAACATTTTTTTACCAGTCCCAAATAGCAGCAACTCTTAAAAAGCAGTGCTGAGTCCTTTCTATTCTCAGCATTTCATTTTCTGCATCTCGAAGAACTGGGGAGAGACAATAGGGAGAACTCATGGATTTTAGTTATAAATTCTGGCATGTACATATGCCTACAATACAGGCCTCAGCTACATAGTTTGAAAAAACGACAGATATTAAAAATAGTAGCATATGCTATTTGTCAGAAATGTGTATTTTCACAGTCCTTTTTGAAAATATTACGATTTAAGGGCTGATAGAGCTGCCTTAGATCACAGAACTGCATTCTGATGTTACAGCTTTAGGCAGAAGGCATATCTTTCTTTTTCATGCACAGTGAGGACTCTGTTTCTTTAGTAATATTTTATTCCCATTCTCTTATTTCATGAGTCTTACAGCAGAATTTGGAAGAAAACTATTCAAAAGAGTATTTAATTGTACTCATTTAGAATATTTATTTAGATATTTAGAATCTCTCTTTAAAAATATAAAGAAAAATGTTTTCAGTGTGTGGTGGATAATAATTTACGAATATAAAATTAACATTTAAGTATAAATTTATGACAACAGTGAATGTGGAAAGTCTTCAGGGAGAACATTGCAAGACAATTTTAGTAAAACTTGTTTCAAAGAACTTGTTTATTTGTGGCGTTCAAAACAATTAGTAAATAAAGCCATCATGAAGACTAGTGGTTCTGTTTTGTTTGTGGGGGGTTGTATGCATTAAATGTCTCTCTTTTCTTATGGGAACAATATGGTATTCTTTTTGTAAATGTTTTGTATGCTTCAGCAAAGTGTGCAAAATAGGTGAAAGGCAATTTGGAAAATTTAAATAGAGATCTTCAATTCATATGAGCAGAAACAAAAATGGGTCGTATTCTTTTATAGAGAGAATTTTTAGTTTTCTTTTCTTTTACACGTCTGTTTTCAACGGTAAACAATTTAAAGGATTTTTACCACAGAAAATTGGGAAAAAAGCTTTTACCATGTCATACTGCAGCTCAAGAAATTACAGTTTTTAAATGGATTTCCTGTGTACGCTCTATGTGGTTTTCGAAATAATTTTAAATATTCAGTCTATTTAAATATACAGAACAGTAGGAATTTCACAATGAATAGCAGTATCTCAGGCCACTGCCATTGCTCTTGCTGCCTGCTGTGTGATTGCAGATGACATCTTCTGTGCTGTAAAGCGGCTGGAAACAGTTATGCAACTAAAGCTAGATAAAGGAAATCATTGTTAAGGTCTCATTGAAAGCATAAAGCTGAGTGATGAAAAATCTTGTCAATTCTCTCATCCCCTTTTAGTTTTCCAAGGATGTTAGGGTAATAAAGAGATATCTCCTGTAAGTTAAGAAGCAGTAACAGAAAAAAGCTTCAATGATTTGGCTAATTCTGTATACTTTCAGTACTGCAGTTTGATATATTTCAGTTTCCAAATTATGGGAACATTGAGATGTGCATATTCAACCTCATAAAAAATTCTATTCCAGATTTAGCTAAATGCTGCTTTTACAAACTGTATGTCTGAGAACAAAGACTTATTTTAGTAAATACAAATATTACAAATTGATCTTAGAAGTCCTGTGGAATTTCACATGTATATATACTGGAAGATTTTTATAATTATGTTTAATTTAATTGTTTTATCAGAATGAAGAAATTGGAACTAAATATAGTTTTTGTAGGAGATTTCTTCCATTTGATTGACATTGAAAAAGAAAACACACACACACAGAAAGTGCTTTTCAATAGTAAACAGTATGAATTTTAAAAGCTTGAAGTATCTGTTGTATTAACTTGAATGTTGTGTAGTATTTTTTTTTAAATAGGCTTAATGATTTTTGGTAAAAATAGTGTCATAATTTACACTTGTTAGAAGAGGGAAATTATTACAGTGAGGTTAAATTTCATTGATACCGTGTGTTAAAATAAATGACCTGAAAATATTTCTTTTTAAGCTAAACCGTACAGAGGTCAAGTTTCTTGAGTAGCTACTGAAAATATTGAAAGCTACATCATTTTAATGTTGTTGAACAGTTCTCTAATATATTTTGAAAAGAACTAGGCCTGTCAGGATAGAGAAATAGAGAGTTGCACCTGAAACAGGTTATCTAAGACCATTTCTCTTAAAATATACAATAGTTCATCGTAATAGTAAACTGAAATAAAATGGAATGATACCCTTTACGCAGCTTAATAACAAGGGTTAAATTGATCCCCTTTACAGAAAAAAATTGGATTATTAGTGTCTAAAATACTTTGACAGAATTTGGAGTTTCACAACAGAGTTCTTCCCTCATATTATTCCAGATAAAAATTTTAAGAAATTGATTTCTTTCTTTAAAAACAAACATTGGGGGGTTTGCCATCAGAGGAGAGCTGCATCCTACTGAGAGCATCAATGCTCTCAATATCTTTGAGAGCATCAATGACTGTCTGCTCTTTTGTTGTCTTTGAAAATAAGCCTTCTGATTTGTTTTAGTAGAGTCAGTTTTCATGAATTGTAAGATAAACAAGGATCATGTTTGCATTCCTTTGTAAAAGATATCAACTGATGGACTTCTCAAGTGACCAGTGAAGATGGAGAGGTGGGAACTTCTCTGTTCAATCTCTGGTCACTGTCCAGAAACTTATATATACAAGGTCAACAATAAACGGGAGACTTCCTTTCTTCTTCTCTGCCTGAACACCTGTTGTGTGTGTTACTGTGTGTTTCTATCTATGTCACAGTAACACTCTTTGGAGAAGCAGGAGAGGAGGGGAAAACCCAAATGGCAGGGGAGGACCCTTGCTAGCTGATGGCCCTCCTGCTGCCCTCAAGGGAGACAAACAAACTGGTGGTGTAGTTCCACTCTGAGTCCAGATCATCAGTTAGAATCTTCAGGTGCACCGAAGGCCCTGGCTCTGGTTATGCTAAATAACAGTAAAATTTCTTCTCAATCATGCCAACTTATGTCTTGATGCTCTTATTTTTTCCTTCTGAAACATTTTTGGGTTTAGATTTTCAGAAGAAGAAATTAGTATTAGCCATCTAAAACAGTATTTAAAAACTGAATAATCAATGTTACTTTTCTTCCATAAACCAAGACTGAAAGGAATAATTGCTTTGTTTTGACAAGTGAACCAAAGAAGTATGACATAGAATAGAAGTCTTACAGGAATGCATGCATGAAAACTAGGCTGTCATGTTTACAAGGTGATTTTTTTTCATTTGATGAATTTTTCAAACAGTCACTAGTCTGTAAACTATACTGATATTTTTTCCAAGGAACATAAGCTTCTTTTCGCTGTCCTTTAAGGAAAAGAGTTAGGATTAAATATAAATACACAATTTTGAGTGTGCAGCTATTTTATGAAAACTCTAACTCATTCCAAACTGTTAGTGTTTTTACAGCATACATATATATATCTATTATACAGTTCACTTTACACCAGTCATTGACTGTTCTACATGACAGTTGAATAAAACATAGGTTTGAGTTATAGGTATTGAATGGAGTTAAAATCACATTCTGTGTAAATCCTTTATAAGACAAAATGAAGTGTGTGGCCCAGTCTGTTGTAAGTAGTATCATATTTGAAGGAAGAGCTGTACTTTCAGTATTTCTTTTATCTCAGTTCTGTAAACACAGTTCGATGGTTTCCATTTAACTTCTACTTTTAATTAGTGTCTTTAATTGCAGTAACATCTGTTAAGTTTTATATTAAACGATTGACATTTCCTTAACGCTTAAAGAGATGTATTTGGTTTATGTCCAGGCTTTTTCACCAGCAAGTGATTAAGTTTCAGCTACATTCCAAAATGTTGCTAGGGTTTGAATTGTTATTTGCAAAGGGGTATCCTGTATCTCCTGAGAATGTAAGAAAACATTTTATCCATGAAATATTTCATCTTGGTGCGCTGTTAACTGAGGTGTGCGAAATACTATGCTTTAGAGAACTTTTGTGTTTTTTCAAACATTGCTTTGGAAGAGCAAAACCAGAAATGTGCATTTCTCCTACTTTTAAGTCTACACCTATGTCCAAAACCAATCGTCTTAACCTTGCATCTTAAATCTCAGGTATTCTTTTTAAACATGAGTTTTATAGAGAGTTCACTGAGAAAAATTCAATCTACTTTTCTAGTACTGCCTCTAGATAACAACCAACAATGTAGCTGCTTTGTAAAAGAATATTGCTTGCAGGAAAAATAATGTTTTTATTACATTTTGTTGCCCAAACTGTGTGCATCTTATAATGTTTGTTCTTTGTGTTGTTGCTGCAGTATGGGTAGTATTAAATACTAAATAGTAGACATGAAATATACTGGTTATTTAGAAGGTCCCAGTTTCTATAATACTTTTCTTTAATTTTGGTAGTAAGTCATCACTGATGGTAAAATCAATTTCATTATTTCTCAAAAAGAGGATGTGTAAAATAAAACAGAAAAAAACTAAACTGCTATTGCTTTGTTTCTGATATAAAAAATCAAAGGTAATGTGTTAGTTTGAATAGGCTGTTGGATTTGACCTGTGTTTAGTAAAATGAGTAAAAAGCAAGATGAAGCTTGGATTAATCTGGATTTTTATGTTTGCATGTGTTTCTTATAATGTGCTGAATTTCCAGAAAACCGCTACTCATTGGGCAGAACTTACAAGTATACAGAAAATAATTTTACCCTGTAATGAGTTTATTTTTAGTTTCCATTTATAATAGTGAGATTTTTCTTTCTAAATCTTAAAAAAAAAAAAAAAAAAAAAAAAAAAAAAAAAAAAAAAAGCTACTGCTATGATTAAGGTAAAAGAACTGATCTCTTTAAACTAAAGAAATTCAAGATACTATGATGCTTTACTCAACATTTGCTTTCCTGGTTTCCCTCTGTAGCAGTCTACGCAGAAGCCTAATAATCTAATATTTATAGTATTATATAATCTAATATCTCCAAAGAACAAGAAGTTGTATACTTTTGTACTTCTAGTCCACATCTTTCCATTATTTAACCATTTTGCTGTATTTGTTTTATAGATTCTAAAAATGGAGTGGGGAGGAGAGTATTCTTTTGACTCTTCCAATTTAGACTGTTTGTTAACTGTCCTCCCTGGAGAATTGGAATTTCAACAAATCCTTAGTGATCTTGATGAAAAAATAAAAAAGAACTCTTCCAGGTAAGGAGTATTTTATTTGTATCCAAAATACTAGTGAAAGTCATTGCATTTGGAAAGAAATGTCACTTAACTTACTTTTCTTTTCTATAGTATAAGTTAAAATTCTGATAAATACTTCAGCAGTAATTTTATTTTAACCACTCGAGCATTTAACAAATTTTTAATGCCATATAATTATTGTGATATAGTCTTTCTCTCTATGGTATTTTTAACAGTTGTATCATCTTAATCTTAGGTTTGGTTGGAGTAGGTGTGATAGTGAAGGAAGAAAATGTGAATTCATGACAGTTTTATTTTCTACTACTATGAGATAAAATTTCCTACTAATGAGATAAATTTTTATTGACTAAAAGAACTGCAGAATCTGACAAAAAGCAAACTCTAAAGTCAGTCTGTTCTAAAAGCATTTTTTAATGGAAGAAGAAAAAATAATTAATTTTTTTTCTTATATGATCCATTGTTTCACTATTTCAGTTAAAACTCTTGTGCTGCAATTACACATTTTCTTACTACAACTTATATTTCTTTGTCCACTTCCTTGTAAGATACTGATTTCCAAAAATCAGTGTTATAGAAATGGTAGAGTACTAAAGAAGTTTGTTGTTGATGCAGATTTTTTGCATGAATACAAAATAATCAGCTCAGAGTTCTGTACCTTATTTGTAGCTTAACTCTGTAGTACCTTTATAATACTTTCATCAGTGAAAGATGCTCTAAAGCAAATAAAGTTTTTGTCAGTTAAAAAAAAATAAAGGGTACAGTCAGAGATATAACAAATGGCAGGATTTTATATTAAATTTTGAAAAGGCCTACCTTTGGATGAGAGTGCCTCTTATAGAGAGTTGTATGATTTCAAAGAACGTCCTTCATGACATCTCTTTTAAGACTGTATCATTTTAATGTAGCCCATATTTGTCAGAGGTCTTTGCTACCAAATAGCTTCTAGAAGGATGGAAATAAACCATTGCCAGATCTCGCTGAAAACTGACTTAGATAATTTCTCAATTATTGTCATATTGGTTATGCTGGGCTAAGAAGTTTTTTGGGGGGGTTATTTCTATTACTCTTACCTCACGTGTTTATTTAAAAACTTAGTGTTTCCTAAAGTGCTTGCAATATCAATAATACCACAGTAGCAAGTTAGTGAAGATCTGGTAAATATACTGTTATGGACCGCTGCATAATACAATTTCATGTTAGAGTTTTCCAGCTGTTGACATGAATTAAATGCAGATACTTGCTTAGAGATTAGTTGATGTCATAACATAGTTAATTACACAGGTAATTAAGTTTTGAGTCTCTATGGTCTTGTATATCTGGAAAAAACAGCATCAGCATTTTTAGCATAACTGTTGTCACCTCTTCAACTACCAAATAAAAGTGATTTTGTGGTCATTGTGCAGAGATATCCTGAGAGTTAGGAAGATTATTCTCAAAATGAACCTTTAGAATGAATGCTTCACTACTATTTTCTGGTTTAATGTGTGAAAAATGTATGCTACTTGTTGAGAAAACATCTGACTCTGGGAAGGGAATCCAGCTGTTCATTCTTATAAGTGGTACTTTATAGCCACTTAACATTATATGTTACATTTTATATCATTACAGTGGAAGCGTTTGTGTATCTTGAAGGAGGCTGATTGTCACTGTCTTACCTATCTAGTCATACAAATTAGAAGGACCTTTCACTTTAAGTTTTGTAAGATCCAAATGATATTTTATTAAAGGAGAGCAGGAAACTATATTAAGATGTAATATAGTTTGCAACACAGCAATGCAGGTCAGGAAAAGTTTTGAATTTCTGCTGAATCGACACTTTGGCTAGCTTTAACCTTATTTTCACAAGGAAAAACAGGAAGTAGCTCTGTAGTTACCAGGTGCTATTTTGCTCCTGTGGTATGTCAGTTTCAGAAATTGAGAGAGTTTAAAATAAGATGGACAGCAGCTGATGTGACTTTTAAATTAAAAAGAGTCCTTTTATTGCTAATATATTAGAGGTAGCATAGAATGAAATAATTTTCAAGTTACCATTGATCTTTGTAAGTGGTGTGATAAGAGCAGCTCTGTGTGATACAGTGATACAATTGAAATACAATCCATTTTTCATCAGATAGATTTACGCTTTTATTAGACCACAGAGAATGAACATAATAGTATACATCATATATATGTATTTAAAAATAAAACATTGCATAAAAAATTATGAGGCAAGAGTATATAAATCATTCGGCTGCTCATTTATTGCCTTCTAACTGAATAGGTTTTATAAAATTGTGTGACATGACAAATCAGATATAGTTTTCAGCTGTTGAATTACCTTCAGTATTTTTGTTCTGTACCAATTCTATTTGGTGATATAACCACAACAATAAAAGGACATCTGTGTGCAATTGTTTTATATGCAAATTTTAATGTATTAAGTGGTTCATTCATTCGCTAATATGTAACAGAACTCTTATTACATATGCATGTTAAGTTTGTTTTTACAGCAGTTATAGAAGCAGTTGAATGCGAACTCTCAAAACTGTAGTCATTGCTGGCCTGTTTTGGGTACAGGGATAGTCTCAAGGTTATCCTCAAGTATGAGGTTATATTCATCAGCTTGACCTTTTGTCTTCATTCTTTCACATGGACTTTTACTGCTTATCAAAACTGAGTATTTGGATTATTTTTCCTAATTGTTGGTTTAAGAATGACTAACACTTCATTTGTGAGCAATCCACTGAACTAAACTTGCAGCTTATATTTGATATTTCTAAGCAGGAAATACAGTACAGAGCTTGCAACCAAGCCTAGAGTTCGTAACTTGAGGTGATTGTTAAGCATGAGGTCTCTTCAGCAGTTCATTTTTATTTGTGTATTCAGTTTTTTCTTCAGTGAGTGCTGCCTTTTAGTTGTGGTAAAGCAACAAGATTTTATGGACAGTCGGAGATATTCTACGTCTTCATCAACAGAACAATTGCTTAGAATTCGACACAGTTATTAAATAATTATTGTATCTCCACAGCACCCTGGAGACTATCAATTTGTGAGGCTTTTCACAAATGCCTAATTTGATTTCAATCTGATAAACTTTGTGTTGGTTTAACACAGCCTGTTTTTCTGGGGGGGAGGGGGAGCCACAGAGGTGGTTTCTGTGAGAAGCTACTAGAAGCTTCCACAATGTCCAACACAGCCTGATGGCTCTGATGGCTCTGAAGGCAGACATGCTGCTGGCCCAATCAGAGAAGTTGGTAAGGCCTCTGTGAAGACACATTTAAGAAGAAGATCCACACTCTGTGATGATATATTTAAGAAGATCTGCACAGGAGCAGTTTTCTCTCAGGGCTGACAAGGTGCTGCTGCTGGAACCATCTTGGTGCTGAACACGCAGCCATGTGGTTGCCACTGCGGCTGCCGCATCTCGGCACAGCCCGCCCTGAGCCGAGCCTGCCTGGTGGACATGTGGAAAAAGGCAACATGGCAGCATCAAGGTCAATGGAAAAGAAGGAGAGGGAGGAGGTGCTCCAAGCACTGGAGTCAAGATTTCTTTGCAAGCCATGGGGAGGACTATAATGAAACAGACTATCTCCCTGTAATCTGTGAAGTCCTTGGGGGGATGCAGAGATCCACTCGCAGCCCATGGGAGAAGTGCTTATGCTAGAGCAGATGGATGCTAAAAAAAGCTGTAATCTAATGGGAGACCCGAACAGAGAGAGAGGGCCCTTGTTTCCAGAGACAGAGAAAAGAGGGCCCTTTCTTCCGAACCAGAGTGCCTTATCCTTAAAGAGGTACGCCACATGAGCTAGTGACTCATGCCATGGCAGTTTTGGGAAGAATGTTTTGCCCATGGGAGGGAGTCACGTTGCAGCAGGTTGGGCACGGCTGCTACTTGTAAAAATTAAAACCCCACTGGAGAAGTTCACAGAGAACTGTCTCCTGTGGAAAGGACCCCATGGCATAGCAGAAGGGAGACTCCTCTCCCTAAGCAAACTGGAGAAAAATTTTGAGTGACCAACTGACCAAACACCCCAACGCCCTGTTTCCCTGTGCTGTCAGTGGGAAAGAGAGAGGGGCTGAGGGGGAAAAAGGTCTTTCAAAGGCTCGTTTTGGTCGTCTTTATCACTTTCTGACTCTGTTAATAATATGTTTACTTTATACCTTTAAGTTTGAGCCTGTTTTTCCCTTAGAGTGTTTTCTCCTGATCCTTATCTCAGCTCATGAGCCCTTTGTTCCAGTTTTCATGGATGCCTGGCTAACTGGTGTCAGACCATGACAAACTTCAACTTGACCTAATTAACAGTAGTTTAGTCATAAAGATTTTGAAGAAGGTCTATTTTGAAGGGTTGCAATGAGTGTGCTTTTAGCATTGCATCTTTTCCCATCACTGTTTGATATAAATTTTGATAATTATATGAGAATCAAGAAGATCTTTACCTTGTGAATCATAGATCTGGAAAGTGTCTCAGTAAGGATGTTATTACAGCATAGTCCAGCTGTTGATCATAACTTTGCTAATTTACCAAGAAATGCTTACCAATATCAAAACTTTACCACAAAGGGATGGAGGAGTTTCAAACAGGATATTAAATAAGCTATCTCATTCCATTTTCCTGTATCAGAACTGATGTGTGTGAGGTCTTATGTGTTTTTAAACTGAGATGTGCAGTAGGAGTTATCTTTCTGTTTTATTTTTTTCTGCTCTTGAATTTTCAGGAAGCAGCTATGCCTCACATTCTAGTTGGTCAAGAGATTTATCAAAATCTTGGCAACTCCAACCAAAATTCCAAGAGTGGTTGAGTATTTGGGAGCATTTGAAAATGAGGGCTAATTGTAGAGGAAAAAAAAGTTATGATTTTTATCAGTTTTATTCAGACCTAATATTTATCACAGCTTTCAAAAAGAATTTGACTCTTGGGTGAATATAACTGGCTTGTTGTACAAATGTATTACTTTAATGTTTACCTGAGAAGTTGATGCCTATAGATATTAAAGCAACATTATTAAAATCTTTATCAGAATAGTAGTTGTCTTATCACTTTCCTGGACCAATTACTAAGAATAAGGAAATAAACTGAGAAAGAAATGTAATTTTTTTCCTGTGCAGACTGTGTTGTCTTTGCGCATAATCACTGAGTCTGGGTTGTTCCATATCAACTTGCTAGCTGGGCAACACAGTTGCTCAGAAATTGGCTGTTTTATTGACACGTGATTTCTTTACTCAAATATTCAGTGATTATCGCTCTGTCAGTACCTTAGGTGGTTAATTAGCTGTCATCTACATCTACAGAAGCTGTAATCAGATCTTTGACTGCCCTGCAAAGTATCCCATTTCATTTCATAGAAGCATGATGGGTTTTGAACCTTTATTTGTCACTGTTATGTTTTGGTCAATGGAGTTGACAAACTCATGTTTTACTGCCTGTCTTCTGAAATAATTTGCCAGGAAAAAGCTTACATCTTGTGACTGAAATACCTCAAGCCTTTAAAACAAGAGGAGATTAAAGGTGGGTGGGCAATGGTTCAGTTAGAACTGACAGTTCTTATATGGCTAAGCTGTTGAATAACTTTCTCTTGCTGAAGTGTAGCAAAATCCCCACCATTCTATTTCTTCTGGTTTCAGGGATACAGTTACTTTACAGTTAGAGTGGTTCTGTTTTGTAAGTAGCTAAATTAGAGTTATGCAATAGTTTTCAAATTCCTTTAACCAGGTGCTGTGTCTCCGGTTTACATGTTAGAGTTCAAGATCAAGAAAAAGTTCAACAATGAAAATGTCTGTGTGAATTATACTGCTGAAAATCTTTCTCCAAAATTTTTTACTACTCATAGCATGTCCTCTTATACACAGATTTACAAATGATATGACTTTTTTTGTACAAATGTCCTATACCTCTAGAAGTTAAACTTTTTAATTAGTGATAACAGTAATTTTTAACACTGCTTACATCTTCAACAGCAGTGAAAACAATGATCTCATTTACAATGATCTCATTTATTTTAAAACAGTCTGTTCTGAATCAAAGACATGTAAACTGATTCTAAAGCTGTGTTTCCATGAATGTGAGGATCTTAAGAATAAGGAACGTGGGATTAAACGATAATTTCACTTCATAGCTTAGCAGTGTAATTTAACCAATGTCATTGTCATTTTATCGCGGCTCCCTATGCTAGATGAAATAAATTGAAATGTGCTTGTTAGAAATTGAAAGGGGTTATGAGATCATTTTTCAACTTACTCATAGTAATCTTAGGCAATGGAAAATGGTATATGGAGAGGCAACCCTTATTCTGATACTGTATTTTTCAAAATAATGTGTGACATTGTATGATAGTATGATAGTGCTTACACTGTCAGTTCCATTACAGTACTGTTTGTATATTGATTAAGCCACTTAAAAAACATTCTCTCCAGATGATTAGGTTATTTTTAAAAACTGTCATTAACTTAATAAATAAGAGCATCTAAGGACTCTTAAATTGGGATTGACTCTCTGCACTGTGGGTGCTTACCAAATATTTCTTCAGAAAAGCACTCCAATGTGGACCCAGATAATATAACACAACTTTGCCTTGGTTTGTTAAAGACTGCAAAACACTCTCATCTCTAAGAAGGAGAAGGTATTTCAGTCAAATAATTTTCACTTGCATAATGGTATGCTAGCAGTAAGTACTAGCCACAAAAAAATATGTGCCCACAAAGGGTCAAGGTACTACTTGTATGGGAATAAAGATTTGTTTCTTGAAAAATCAGTCAATTTTAAAAAACCCCAAAATATACAAGCATAACTATCAGGTTTCTTTGCTATAGAGGAAGTTGTTCTTCTTTTTCTTTGAGCTTTTACATTCCACTCCTTCCTTAGTAGTTTGGTGACTGGTTTTTTTTCTGCTTGTGTCTGAATGGTTCCACAGGTTCCAAAAAGAAGGTTGAGTTATCTGTTGACAAAAAATGTATTGAGGGCTGATAAATTTGCATGTCCATGGTATGTATATAATGTCAGCTGACATCTGGATTAATGCCTCAGTATGTTCAGAAAAGGACCTAATTTGCTGCTCTGAACTTAAAAAAAAATACATCTGCACTTTATGAAAAAATATTATTGGGAAAAAAGAAGGAATTTAGTGCTTTATATGGCTTTTTTTAATATTGTGCTTTTAAGAATAATTAAATACATCAAACAATTTTATCACATTGAAATGACATTTTTGTTTGCAAATTTTTGCAAATTTCTTCTCTAAACCAGGAAATCAGTTTCATTCTGCCTACACTTTTTATGAAATTATAAAGTTTTTGAAACCAGCCTAGATGGTGAGAATAATTTTAATAATATTTAGCAGAAGTCTTTTACTTAAAATGCTTGCTTTCTTACTCAGATAATAAACTTTTTTTTTTTAAGGTAACCAAATTCCTAAATATTCAATTTGTGTAATTCATGTAAAGGTATAAGTAACTATAATTATCCATGTTCTTGTATAATTGAGTGTTGACGAAATTCTTAGTAAGAGGCAGCAGTTGTTTTGAGACCCTGTTTATGTACTGTATTCTGTATGCTGCAAATAAACAGGATGAGAATGTGTTTATTCAATCAAAAACAGCTTTAGTCCTAATTATATGTTTATTTTTGGACGATAAAAGGATTAAGTAAAATGAACATAGTTATCATGATTTATACTTGTAGGGGAGGTAAGGAGCAGGGCAGTGGCACTGAAATCTATCCATTTAATCCCCTTATCAGTATTGGGACCAATTACCAAAATATTTAGTCTTGAGAAGGCTGTAGCTTATTCATAGCTTGTAGTTTATTAGCTTGCTCACTGAATTATATGTCAAAGATAAGTGTAAAAATTCACTCATAATACTAGTAGATTGGCACAGATTTAACATCAGTAGTGTATTTTATATTGCACAATGCTGTAATCTATTTGGGTATGTTTGAGATACATCAGCACAACACAGTAAGAACCTTTGATAGTGTCCCAGGAGCCAAGGTATATGAAGAAGGGATTTAGTTTCATAGTCCTCAGAACAGGTTTCACAAGCTAAAAAGATACTTGCCAATCTTTTGTCAAGTTTAGAAATGGAATTCATGGCTGGTCTATTAAACTTAGTTTTGCCTAGATCTAAATTCTATTTTTCTAACAGAAAGTGTATAAAATGTTAAGCATTGCTTTTGAAAAAAAATGTAGAAATAAAATACCAAAAAGGTGTTTTTGTAGGAAAATAAATAGAGTTAGATTGTTTTGGATTTTTTTTTTCATTTTGTTTTCACCTAAGTGTCCACACGTGTAGAAATAAAATAATTCTGGATGTTCAGTTGTTCTCGTGATCTTTGGAACTGAAGTCACTGTAATAAGCTAACAGACACATCTGGTTTTATAAAAAGAATTTTGATTCTAGATGAATGTTAAGGAGTAGATCAGCTCCTTGAAAACAAAGTCTGTTTTCTTTCAAATATTCTAAGGACAAAACAAGAAAGAAAAGAACTGCTTTCTCAGCACGGTTAGCTCTAAAATTCTTTTCAACATTTTCTGTGATGTCTATGGGTTTTTAAGAAGTTATTAATATATCTTATGTTTTATAAAACAACTGCTGATTGCTTAAGGAGCAGAATGACACATTCACCTTTGAATACAGTAATTGATTCAGTTTATAGTCTCTGCTTTAGCTAATTAAGCACCAAGGACCAGATATTAGGTTGGATAATGTCTTATTCATTAACTACTTTATTAAAAAATATAAGATTGTTTAAAAGTGAAGCTGTACAAATTCTTGCTGAAGATAGTACAGTCTGGCCTAAAGGAAAGTTTTTTTAGCTCTAGCTCAACTGTACTTAAATGTTAATTGTTAATTCTGCAAATTCGTATCTTATTTTGTGAGGGTAGCTTAATCCATGAATAAGAAGGACTAGTATTATCTTAATTTTAAGTAGTTTTTCTTTTTAAAATATAGAATACATAAAATACTTTTGTCTCCAGATAATAAAGGGAAATCCTGTGATTTTTTTCTTTTTTTTTTTTTTAGCATAGAAAAGTGTCTTAAGGACCTTCAATCAGATGTAAATGAAATATGTACTGATGAAGTACTACAAAGCACAACTGACTGCATTCAGTGGCTAACTAACTGCAGTTTTAGTTCTCTCAGACCTTCTTCTACAGACCATGGAGACCTGCTGGAGTTCCTTAAGACCCTGGTAAAAATTGTTTATTAAAGACTTTGATGTTGGAAAGTTGGTTATACAATTGGAGGTGGGAGAATGGGTGGGTGAGTTCAATCAGTTTTTTCATTTCAGTCTTTACTGTTGTGAGGATAGTTCATAAATTCATGTCTGCAGCATGGTGTTATGTTTCCTTTTGATCATGCCTTAAATAGACAAACTTGGAACAAAATCTTTTCACAGATGCTACCATATGTTCAGCACTGCCTGGATTGTTTTATAAAACACATGTTGGTAAAAAAACATTGGAAGTTACTGTCTACACTGAGGCTGTCAGTGTTGCTGAACGTTCTTCACTTGTATCAGTATGAATTTAACTCATCTAATACATGTGTTATTGTCCTTTATGCATTATTTAAGCATAAACTTCCTACCTGCTATATGGCCAAAGGTGACAGACTTCCCTGGAACTGTTCAAGGTCAAGTTGTACTGGGTTCTGAGCAGGCTCATCTGGTTGGAGTTGTCACTGCTTGTTGTAGGAGGATTGTACTAAATGAGCTTTTAAAAAGTCTCTTTGAGTCCAAATGATTGTATGATTCTACACTTCCCAGTGAGAAACATGGGAGCTACATTCTTTGTTCTACCAATTTATACAATTAAATGCCCCAGAAAAAAAAATCACTTGAATGAAAAGTACCATCATTTTAGAGAGTTATTTTTATCCAAAATTTTTATTAAAAGTTGACATTTCAATATATATGTGGAAATGGAAGTCTGGAAAATTAAGTTGACAAGATAAGTGAAGGTTGATCCCTCAGTAAATATTGGTCTTCAAGTTTATATGTAAACTATATATGTGTTCATTTGATATGATACACATATATGAAGTCAAAACAAATAAATGGCGTCTGGTGATTGTCCTTGGTCACTTCCATGTCATGGTTTAATTGTAGACCATGAACAACTTTAGGCTAAGATTAGCTGTAATGGAAAGATTAAAGATTAGCTGTAATCTGTAGAGTCATGTAGAGTGTTTTTTCTGGCTAGAGCACAAGCTTCATAAAATCAGTTCTTGTTTTTTTTAACTCTTAGAACTCTTGTTGCTCTTTCAGTCAGTGTTGATTCCAGTGGACATTGACCCGTGTGGAATAAGGAAGTAACTTTTAGAGACACCAGGTCTTCGATGTTCATGTGGTTAAGAGTGATTTTGTTCTCTTCTGACAAGGATGATCAGTATGAATGTTGCTGTTAATAATCATCTCACTCAAGGGTGTCAGCAACTGCTACATGTCATACTTGATCTCGAAGATATTAGAGAATCCCAGAAAAAGCTGACTGTGAAGTTCTTGCTTTCAGGAGTCTTTTGTTTTTCCTCATAGTCCCCTTAGATCCTTACTGAATTCCCTCAGAAAGTGGCATGGCCCTGATGACTTACTTGTGTCCATTCCCTACTTTTACTTTCTTCTCCAAGGTCTTATTCAAGCCATATGCCTGAACACCAGATGGCGGCATTTGTTTGGAAAACACTAAAATGTCCCCATCTTACACAAAATGTGCTTTATAGCTCTCCAGCTTCCCAGGAGCTTACTAACTGCATGACAGTCTTGCTGTGAGCTGTAGTATCCAGTTAAGCCTTGAGGACGGCTCTGTGGCAGGCTGCTAAACAGACAGCAAAGTGAGAAGTCTGAAAGTCTCAATTCTGCGCAGTTTATCATGAAAACATTTTTGGAGCTCAGCAACTTTGACATCACTATTTACAAGTTTATGGCTTCTTAGATAATACAGCCTGTTGTGTAGATGGGATTATAGATGAAAAGTGTCTGTCCATATCTGTAGTACTGACTATACTGCAGTCTGTCTGTAAGAAGTTATATTCACAGTGGATAATCTTCAGTTCCATAAACAGGTCTACAATAAACTATTTTCGATAATGTTTGGCATTAGTGAGGTTATTATTATGTGACCTTTCTTAAATGTATGTTTCTATCCATTGAACTAATAAGAAAATTTCTTCTTGCATGCTTTTAATTAAGTATATATAAATTGTGTTCAGTAACAGGAACCTTCTTTCTACTTAGGACAATATCCCTATTCATTGTTATCCTTTATTATGTGTGTTTATTTTATTAGGAATTTTGTTTATCTTTTAAGCTGCTGGGACAATTAAAAAACAGTACAAAGTTCTTTTTGGGCTTTGCCTGGAGTGCTGGATTTAGGCTTATTATTATTATCATGCATTTGTGAATTCTTGTGAAAAGACCAAGAATTTCTTCATGAAGCCTGAAAATGTTAATTATGTGAATTTTTGTTATTTTGTGTACTGTCTTGTAACTGAATATTTAAAAGCTGAATATATGCACTAACACATTGTCATTAAATTCTGTTCCTGCTAAAACAATGGCAGATTCTTTTTTTAACCAAGCCTTCATCTTACTGTACTTGTTTTTTGATACAGTAGGTAGT
Source organism: Sitta carolinensis (assembly GCA_032173965.1). NCBI lineage: Eukaryota > Metazoa > Chordata > Aves > Passeriformes > Sittidae > Sitta > Sitta carolinensis. Next base: position 64,371,324 of record CM063313.1, read on the forward strand.
TGTCCATACTAGGCAGTAATCCAGTTGGTAAACTGCAACTTGTTTTCTGTATGTTATTTTTGTCACTAACTTTCTGTGCTCAAAAGAGAACTTTTTATACTTCTGCAGAAGTATACTAATGGATATACTTTGGATACTAATTTGGATCTTGTTCTCTTGAATAATGTTGGCATCACCTTTTGCAATGTTTTTAAGGGGTAATTTTAAATTAAAAAGCCTATATCAATATAAGTAATGTGTGAAGACATTTGGTGACACTTTTCAAAGCTTCAAAATTCACTTCAGGTACTTTTTCTGAGTATCACTAAGTCTAAAATGGCATCTGCAAGCTCCTATTTTTAATGCTGTAGTTTAAATTGCTAAGGGCTTGAAACAATCTTTAAATATATAAAAATATTTTTGCTCTGCCTTAAAAAACAGCAGTAGGGATTTGCTTGGAAAATCATTTGGATTCACCACTGAAGTCATCAGGTGCATACACTGTTTTGGTAGCTTCTCTTGTTTGTACATGTTCAGAATGTAGTATTTGAGCATGATTCATAAAAAGACTCCCAACATTTAAAGTCCACTTGTGAAGAATCAGTCTTTCAATACAGTGATTAGTAATCAGGGTTTCAATTTACACTTTGAGGCCACTAAACTTTATAGAATAGTTCATCAGGTAAATAAAAGAAAATTGGATGTTGTATATATGTACTTTGATATGTATGATTTAAGATTTGAACCAGTTGCACATATTTCCATTATATGCACATGCTTTTGTAGGATGATATTCAACTGATAATTTCCTTTATTAGTCCATCTTCTACATCTAAACTGCTTCTAAGTAAGAAGAATTAATAAGAATTATTTTTAAATAAAGATCTAAAATGGAAGAAAAACAGGTAGTCTGTTATTTTTATGACTTTCTTTATAAGAGGCAATCATGCTTCCAGTCTGTTATTCAGAATTAGGTTAAACCCTTTAAGGTATGTAACAGGTTTGAAGTATATCCAGAACAAAGAATAGTTCTGAATTTAAAAAATTTTGTGACTCCGAAGCATAATTATTGATTAAAGCTTGCTGCAGGGGAAAAATTTAATGTTTGGCATTCAGAAATGGTTATATTTATGCAATACTATACTGAAACTTGAATAATTTTCCTCTCTCTTAAAATGGGAGACATTTCTAACAAAACTAAATATTGTAAGTTAAATAAATCAGCAATGCTGAAGGTGGAAGGTAGCAATTGTTTCTTTACCAGCCTTGCTTTATAGGATTATAGAGTATGACTTGTAGACTGTGGTGGTTTCAAGTGTCTAGTACAGGGCTGTGTTTTGGAATTTTGCTGAACAGGGAATTGATAATATAAAGATTTTTCTATTATTGCTGAGCAAGGCTTTCACAGAGCCTTTCTGCTGTTCATACTGCCACACTGGTGAGGAAGTTGCAGGTACATGCGAAGGTGGGAGGAGACACAGCCAGGACAGTGAGCCAAACTGACCAAAGAGATTCCAGACCATGTGGCATCAGGCTCAGTGTATGAAGTCAGGGCAGGTATGTCTGGAGTGATGAGCTTTGTTTTCCAGTTAACAGTAATGCATGATGGCTGAACACCTGCCTGCCACTGGAAGGAGCGGATTAATTCCTTGTTTTGCTTTGTGTATGTGGCTTTTGCTTTCCCTGTTAATCTGTCTCTCTCTCCAGCCCATGAGTTTTATGGCTTTTACCCTTCCAATTCACTCCTCAGTCAGTGAGCACTCAGTGAGCAAGTGACTGCCCAGGGCTGGACTGCTGGCTGGGGTGAAACTATGACGAAGACCCAGATGAAGGAAATGACTGGAATGAATCCCCCTGAGGTGGTTTGCCACAATGCTTTTCTCTGTTGGAGAGAAGCAATGGGAGATGAAGGAGCTAGTGAGAGAGCTTCTAGTTTCTCATCCACCTAAGGCTTTCCTACTGAAACTAATATAATCAAGAATACCAGCAATTCCACTTAGTTTTCTTGTGACAGTAGTGTGGAGCTGTGACAAGAGGAGCTGCCATTTGCTGTATGACCTCTTGAAGCTGAAGCAGCTCTAAGGTCTGTCGTAGTTTGGAAAAAATGAGTTTTTCTGAACTTCAGTGGTCAAACCAATGAGTGCTCAGGTTTAAAGACTGGCACCTGGTGTGGCCACTGAGGACAAGGATCCGCCTCTGAGAACACAGGGGTTCAAAGCAGAGGGCTCCCCGGAAAGCTCTCTCTTGGTTCCGGTCCCTGAGGACGGAGGGATCTCCCCTGCCCAGCGGCTGGCTGGGCGGGGCAGGGGAAGCCATGCGGCCTGGGTGAGGTAAGCCTGGAACCTGGGCACAGAGGGGGAGAGGAAAAATCCTGCAGGATGGAAGGTGGAGAGAGTACAAGAACCTTGAGAGGCATCAGACAGCCTTCTTTTCCCTTTCCCTCCCCCCCTTCCCCCCCCCCGAGGGAGACTGAGAAACCGTGTCTGTGATCTCCGTCACCTTGAAATTTGATATCAACAACTAGACAGCACGGCCAAAGGAGTATGGGGGGGTGGCGCGAGAAGAGTGCCCAACAGCAAAGATACTGTGAGAGTTCTGGGGAAACAAAGCCCAAGATTTTAACCCTTTTCGTAAATGATGGAAACTTCATAAATGCTAATCCTCCCGAATTTGAAGAAGAAAGATAGAAAGAATTAAGCAAAGATGATGAAAGTTTGTGTAAGTAGAAGATTGTCAGAGAACGCTGAAAAGAATCCTAGGTGGGAGATGATGATGGAGTGGCTTTGGGTGGACTCTTTTGTATAGCCATGGACGGACTCATTTTTTTTTCCTGTAACATAGAAGCTGTATCTGGGGAGAGGCATTGGCTTGGAGCCAAGAGTGGACAGTAGTGTGAACAGAGATGAGAGGAAGAGCTCTGTTCTCAAGGCCCCTCGGCCCCAGGGGGTAATATTGGGGGGGACTGGTGTCCCAAAATTGAGAAGCTGTCGTTTCTTGGAACAGACCAAAGCATCTTTAAAAAGAGAAACCCTAGAACAGCTCTGGTCCATGCACAGTGGTGAGAGCACTGGACATGGAGGAAGAGGCCACGATGTGGTGCAAGAAGGACTCCTATCTCTCCTCAATGAACTGAGTACTGATTATCGGAAGGGTGGTAATAGACTAAAGATTAATTATCTAAAAGGTGGTAACGTGATGGGGAATTTTCAGTTTGTTTTGTTAGGTTGAGAACTGGTGGGGGGGGAGGAAGAGTGTTTTTTTTTTAAAGTTTCCATGTTCTTCTGTATGTGTCTTCTTTACCTATTATAAGTAATAAAGTTTTTTTCTTTTGCTTTCTAAATTAGAAACTGTTTTACTCTGTTTTTGGTCACATCTCACAGCAGATACCAGGGACAGTATATCGTCATAGGGGCACTGGCCTTGTGCCAACGTCAAACCTTTGACAGGTCCTAGTCCTGGACTGAGAGAAAGCTCTTCAGATTTGAATGAAGAAGGAACAGCAGTCGTGTGGTTTCACTTGCTTTGTTAACTGACTGCCTTCTCCAACACTTACAGCATAGATGTATATGGAGGTCACTAATATATCAGTCTGCATCTTGGTTTGATGGGAAACACAGTTTCTTATTCTTCTGTCCTCTGTGATCTAAGGTTCTTTAATTCTTAACAGGTTTTCAATTTTAGTTCTTTAAGCAAGTCCTGGGAATGGTCCTTTTGTCCTTAGAATGGTCTTTTTGATGATTGCCTGCTGAGCCATAGAAAGTGACCATTTTATAAATTCTTTGCTTGGTTTTATGAGAAAAACCTGTCATTATCTGTGTGAATCTTAAGTAATTTTTTCATACAGTTTTCTTTAAAAAGATGCTGTGACAACAAAAAGGCTGCCAAGGGTTTCCTTTGAACTGTGGTCTAGAATTGATTGAGAAAAGAGGTTGGGGATATAAGAAAGATGAGAAGATGAATGTGAGTTATTGGCAGAGGTAGACAAGAAAATTAATTCGCATATAAATCCTGTTTTCCACGGGTTTTATAATTTCTAGTGCTTACATATCTTATTTACTGTTTAGATAATTTGTATTGGAAAAGCAATTTTTACTCTAGTATGAAGCTTGTTCATTTAATGAATTAGAATTAACAAAAATTTCTAAAATATTGTCTGATTTACCTTTTTTAGCAAAGCTTGCTGAGGAATGAGAAAAATCAGGAAGAAATGGTACTTCACTTCCTACTGGATCTCTCTAGTCAGTGTGGTGTCTCATTTCCCTGTACTGCAAGTGGGACATCTGTTGAGTTAACATCTTCCCTTCATACCATTCAGGATGATTCAACTGTAGATGTGAAATCTCTTTGGGATGATGTGAGATTGCATCTTCGACAATTTTTAGTAAATAAACTGCAAAGTCAAGAAGAAACAAACAATAATGCTTTGCAACAGCAAATGGAGTTTAAAACTCAGTGTGTACAGCAGCTTTTGTTTCTTTATCCCAAATCTGAAGTCTTAATGAAATATCAAAATATGCAGAATAAACTGGTTAGTGATCTTCTACAGAACTGTATTTTGTCTAGTAGTGGTGAAACAAATTTTGATAAGGTGGTTCATGGTTACCAAAGTTCCATACCCAGATTGTGCGCAATGATAAAAGAGGATTTGTATATACTAAGTGGAACTATTGGTCCATCTTCGTCATTAAAGTTTATTAATGAAACTTACCTGGATACCATCACTGAAGAAATGACAATTCTTCTTGAAAGACTTTGTGAGCTGCAGTTCAAGGAAAATGCTCTACACATAGTTAAAGCAAACAAGATTTCAAAGAAGCATAGAGCAACAGTTCACGCTGTGGGTTAGTAGTATTATTTTATATTCTTTGTAGTTAGATACTATTTTAATTATGCTACTTTTTTTATATACTTAATTATTTTCTGTGAAGAGAGAGACATGAAATTAGTAATTATAGATTTATGTTTTAAATATATTACTGCAGTTGACTAGACTGTGAATTGTGGTGCAAAAGTAGGAGAGAGTAACTCATGTAATTTAGCAAAATCCTATTATAATCCATTGGATAACACTGTCATGTCAGTAATGTTTTTCCAGCCTGTTTTATTCCAGCTGCTGAAATATGTACTAGAATAAGAACTATTTAATCCAAATTTAAATAAACACAAACTCTTCAGTCTTCTACTTTTTTTTTTTTTTTTAATTGTCAGTTATTTATAGAAGATCGTAGGAAAGACTGTACAGTGATGTGTCCATGAAATGATACTGATTCACACATCAGAGCTGACCCAGAAGATTGCTATGCAGATTCTAATTCTCAAACTAAGAAACAAACAAAAAACCCATTTACACTTTCTAGTCTTGTGAATGTACAGTAAGTTAGAGTTCATAATGCCTGGTCAATTTTTCTTGTTCCAAGAAATATCAAGCAGGAAAGGAATCAGTTACTGATGTAGTATTTTCTATATTTTCTTTTTGCAGTTTATAAGTCTGACATGCTAATTTCCAAAGGGAAGAACCAGTGCTTTGGAAAAAAATAATATAGAATAGAAACTTCCATAACATAATTGTGCAATTGTATGTAATTGCTTTTTGTATGCAGTGTTTTGAGCCCACCTCTGTGCAGGAGCTGTTTGTTAAAGTATGGCTTTCTGTAAAGTGATTTGCAGAGAAAATATTAAAAGTTTAGAATCGTGTGAAAAATACAGAAACAGAAGATCTTTGAATTGTGCAGCATAGAGAAAGGATGAGTGAGGCGATGATTTGTCAGCTCTATACAGAAGAAAATTATACACTTCTGAGTTTTAAAGTCAGCATATGTGTTAGTGTAAGTCAACTAAAAATTCCAGTAGAAGAAATGTGAAGATTAATTTTCAACAGGAACTGAAATATGGAGGAATATTGGAATATGTGAAAGACAAGGGAAAAAAGCATACAGGCAAATTAGTTGAAAGGATGAGAAGATCAGTGTATATACTAGTGGGATGCAGTGTTGGTGGGAAACAATGAAAAGAAGTAGTGTCAGAATACTTTTGAGATATGAAATAATAAGAAATGTGTGGTTTTGAATTAGATAGTGAGATGTGAGTCAGTAAAATGATTCACTGACAAAAAAAATTATCTGTAGTGAATAGAAGTTTGTAACTTAATTTTCCTTTCAGTCTCAAACAGCTCACAAAGATGGGGAAGTTCAGTTATCTCCATTTTACACCTAAACTTGGAGTTTAAAATGATCACAAATGTGTCTCTCTCAAAAGTCTCCGTATTACAAGACGGAAGAAATCATGCAATCTATTAATACAGTACTTCCTCTGCTTAAATTTTTTGCCACAGGGTATGACTTTGCATGTTTTTGTGCCAGTACATCTATCAATACAGATACCCAGCGCACATTCCTTTTGTATAGTCAAAAACACAGAGGAAAGTGAAAACAAACAAAGTAAATCTTAGGACCTGCTTGTAACTTTAAAACATTTTCTGCAATTAATTAAAATATAATTTCTCTATTTCATAAATACTAAACCAGATTTTATTTTTATTGAAAATTCATTAAATGTCAGATTTCAGATGCAGCAGCTGTTTCCTTAGCACCCATAAAATATGTTTAGAATTGCTGTTATTGCTGTTCATTAATATAATTTAATTCTCAGGATTACTTTCTTCACAGGGGCTGTTATAGTCATGTCTTCATGTTATTTTTACTTCAAGAATTTAGTATGGGAAGTAGGTATTGATTTGCCTCCTGGTTTTTACAATTCCTAGTAGCTTTCTGCAGAAAACTTCTCTTACAGACTTCAGGCAGAGAAGCCATAAGGCGCCAATAGTGAAATCAGAAATCAGAAGGCTAAAACAAAATATGAGGTCAGAGTTGTGAAGTTTGGAGTGTGATTTAATTTTTTTTTTAATTTTCTGGATGTGTCATAGCCTATTATTTGGAATTATTCATCAACTCAAGCAAAAATTATCCTTGTATCATTACTAAAACAGTTATTACTAAGTAACATTATTATTATAAGTTATTACTGAGTAACATCATATGTGGAGTCTTTTTTGAAAAGAGATTTCTCTCCTCTAAATGTATGAATATACTACATTTGTACCACACCAAGTTACATAATGGCATTTTTTTCCTTTAGAATTAAAATGTTCACAAGGCAGTTCACTGGGAAATAACTCTTTGGGAAATACTTTAAGAGGTTTCTAATGGTGGAAAGGTTCTTAACATCAAGTGACTTTTCTTGCTTGGAACTCATAAATTCTGCTGCTTTGTTGCCCTCCCACAAATTAGAATAGCAATTTATTTTTACATAGGTTAGGTTAAAAGACAGCTTTAATAGATTATTTTGACAGTGATACCCAATTTGCCAGGTATCAAAAGAACCTTGTGCATAAATATGGAGAGAAGGACAGAAAGAGAAGGGTTTTTTTTGTAGCTGAAAGACAGATATGTTTCTTATTTTTTGATGTATGTTGCCTCTGCCCTCTGGGAACCCTCAAACCAGCACATTTCAGAATATAAAAATAATTTAATCTAGGGCATTCAGTTGGGACTCTTATCCCAGAGGGGATAGAAGAATTTGTGTTTGCTTAGTCCATCCTCAGGGTAATGTGGTTTTTAGTTGATGTTTGTTGTGGGTTTTTTTCATAAGAACTGCTGTAATTGATCCTTATTATACAGCATAGGAAAAAAATATATATGTCTTTCTACATTTTTTTTTTTAAATTATGAATTTTGAAACATTTCTCTAGAAGTTTTTAAGTGGCAGTGTCTGCCCTCTTTTCTGTCTGCCTAGATTTATTTTTCATGTTTATATTCCTTGGAAAGTGATCATGAGAACTTTGTGGTGACTTTGCCTAGCTAGGGTTTTGAAATATAAAGGCACGGGAAGCAAAAATAAGAGTATTGGCTCCAGCTGTAGTTTTTTATCTTATTTGAACAAATTACAACTGGCTCTGTTATATCGTGGAGTAAAAGAAGCAGAAGCGACACAGGCACTTAAATCTATTTTTTTAAGGTAAGACATAGTATCTAGTATCATGCATATTCTTTCCTACAAAAAAGAATGATCGACACAGTAATAGAAATTACTGATTGGTTGAAGGTTCCTAGCAATCTGATTTGAGTAGGGTAGTTCCGATGTAATGAACCAATCTGTGAGAGACTCCACCTCTGTGAATGTAGATGAAGAAACATTGAAATTCAGCTAGCAGACATTTTTACATTTGCAGGGATTAAAGAAATGTAAGCCAGATTAAAATAAATATGTTGATTACTGTGTTTTCAAATACACATTAGAATTGTCTTTTATCAGCCGAGTCTTATAAAATGGTTTGCAGGGAAACACATGTAAGTCTTATGAAAGTTAGTATTTGTGAGAAGGTTTGACAGACCTTGCAGTCCTTAATTTCTCTTTCAGCAAAGACTGAGGAAGATCAACTTTTAGAGTTCTTCAAGGACTCATGTTTCAGTGTAGGTGCTATTTTCGGTTATTTTGAGCAGGCTTTCTTAGTTTTTATGCTCTCTTGCAACATTCTACTTTGGTGTTTTCTCTGTGTGAATGTGAAGACTTTGGAGAATGTGATAACTCCCTCAGCCCACATTGTAGGCAGGAAAAATAAAAAAAAATGCGTGTGGAATCAGTTTATGCCATTGGCAAAGCCAAAATATTGTTTCAGAACTTTGAGATATATTGCTAAGAGCATAATTTTGTCATAGGATAGTTCTTGCAGTTTTTGAAAAGGACTTTTCGGTAATAGTTACTGCTTCAGAAGAAGTTATTTATTGTAGAACAGCACCTAAAAACCCACTCTTAACTGCTAGGAACAACTGCAGCCATTGTCTGTCTACAAGTTTTAAAGTAATTTTAGTAGAAAAGATGTTTAAAAAAATGTCTGCTATTTCAGTATTTTGATAATTATCAAAAATTATTGGATGTCAAATGCTAAATTTCTTAAATGGACCTGTCAGTTAATTAGTTCTAATATAGAAACTAAATATTTCCTTTACATTTCAATTGTTTAAAGTGTCACTGGCTACCATGAATTGAAGTGTATGATAAGACTGTCTTGTAATTTATTAGAGGCTGTGCATGCTTTTGAGAATTAAGGAGGAGGTTGAGCCTCTGGTTTCAGAGCAAACTGAGATATATCTGTGTATAAAGTAATTTTCTCGAACATGATTGCTAGGGACTTCATCCTCAGAGTAATTCAGAAAGTCTCTGTCGTTTGTTCTTCAGGGTTGTAAAGGAGGTTTATGTTGTCAAGGAGTCAGGTTTGTGAGATCATTTTTTTGAGATGACAACATAAATTTGAAGTCAGAGTGTGATTCCATGTTCTTGTTTACCATCCTGTGTTTCCTGCACTGGTCTATCCTTTTGTTCATCTGTTGGTCAGTAAACAAGATTACAATTAAAGATTTCATTTTGGTGGACCTCCCCGTGTGATGTTGACAAAGAACTTCAGCATTTGGTAGGAAACATCTAGCAACCCGACATGGAATCAGCCTTCACTATGAGGCTAAAACTGATCCCATTTTACTAGGAAAACATTATTTACTGGGAGCAGATTTTAATAAATTCTGATCAATAAAAAATATAAAAATAATTTTTTAAAATGTAAAAATTAATTTAAATATTAATCAGTTTCATCTGTAGTGAATCTCTTTCAAAAATTAGTGTAGTTTTCACTGAGGTTGTTTAATAGCAGGCAGTGACATCTCTGTGACAGACGCGCTCAATTAAAAATATGCAAATCTATGCACGATCATGTTTATACATAAGTTGAGATCCCTTACTTTATTGCATTTTTTTGCCACATGAACAGTATGGATGTATTGTATAAGCATTTATGAAAGTCACATGATAATGGAGATGTCTAATAAGAAAATGCTTACCATTTTTTGATCTGCAAATTTTTAAGAATTTTTTTTTAAATGGACAAAAATGCTATTGTGTAGTTTCTTTGGGAAGGCTGCTTTACCAGATTATCCTGGAACTCCTGGGTCTCACTGCACCTAACAGGGAGCTGTAAAGCAAGACAGGTGTTTAAAAAACCTTAACCACTCAGATAACAGTTTATATCACTAATAGTTCTTTCTAGGTCTGTCAGTTTCAATCAGCAGAGAGCACAGGTGATCAGTATATCTGATAAACTTGTCAATGCCTTTTTAAAGCAGGATTCCCCAATCTATTCTATTCAACACTACTCTCTCCTTTCCTTTTACACCATTTCAAGTAGAATCTTGATGAGACAGAGATATAAGCAGCTGTGTATAGCTAGCTCAGGCTACAACTAATTTGTGCAGAAAAAAATTAAATCAGGAGGTAAATTATTTCATGATTGCTCATTCCCAACAGAGTTGGGCATCATTCTGAAGAAAATATCAAATAATTGGTTTCAGACCATGTCAGACACATGCAATTCCCTTCTCTAATGGCTATGTGAGGTAGGACTAGGCCTCAGGGGTCACCAAAGAACTGAAAATAGCTTAGTGCCAGGCGCAGCAATAGAGAGATAGAGCACATAGGAAATGAAGTGGCAAAAAGTGCAATCTATAGGGGAAATGTGCTTCACTTGGAATTTAATGTATTTGCTTAGAATCTGGCAGTAAGCCATGCAACAATTGTTTACATTTCTGTCAGCATCTGCATCTGTTCTGCTTTGTAAATGGCACTTATCTTTGAGTGAGTAAATGGTGGAATCAATAACAACTGTTAAGGGATTTCCTTTTTTTTTCTTCATATTCCATAAAAATTCATGCTACAAACAATGTAGCCTTAGATTAATAAGAAACAGACATTAACAGGGTCAAAGGGATTTGTTTAGGAACATTTTATAGCTTCTTGGGTTTGCAGTAATTGTATCCATGTGACTTGAATGTATCTTGTAACATATCCAAATTAAACAGTTAAAAAAATGCTAGCTTGCAGTAATGAAGATGATTTTTAGTAATTATCTTAAGTACTGTGTATAGAAAACTGCTGGCACTGTTTGTAATAATTTAGTTCTGTGTAATACCGTGTATTGCATCTGCTATGTATCTGCTATCTGTAAAAAGTTGCTTTTTACAGTTTAAGCAAATTAGTGGTTATATGCAGTAATACCAATTATTTAAACCTAGCAGTTGCATTAAAAATTGTATACCAACACACAGTTTGAGAAAACTGTGAGCAGATGTCCATAAAAATGGAATATATCTTTACTAAATGCAAATGAAAGAATAATACAACTTATATACAAGCTCTTTTTAAGAGATAGTGTGCAGATGAATGCTGTCATAAATGCAACATTGTTATAATAGTTATAGCATCGCTTAAAAGTTAATATCACTGAGACCTGAGGAACACATTAGTGTTAATGGAATTTAAGTATATAACTCCCTGTGCACAGCTTTGAAAATTTACCTCTTGGAATATGGTGACTATACACAGTGACTGTCAGCAGTTGAGTTTGTTTTGCATTATTAGGCTATTTCTTTGGGGATTTTAACAAAATGGTAATTCCATTTATTATGCATGCAGGTTGTAGTTAGATTTTAAATTTAATATTGCACTTCTTATTTCTTTTATTTTCTTCCTTATATAGACTTATTGAATGAAGTCCCTGACATTGCCTACATGTGTCCATAGTAGAACAATACCGTAGATCTATCTTACATGAAATCAAGCCTAAGAAATGGGGACAGATGAATGATATTTAATGTATTGTGTATTGGGAAGGTATTTTATAGTATAATTGTTTAAGAGGGTTTTAGACCCTTGGTTCCTGCTGAGGGAGAAATCCCCACTGTAATAATTGAAGAACACAGTCATCAGGTTGCTTTCCAAGGATTCCACTATGAGTCTCAGAAGCAGTTTAGCCATGTGGCTCTGTAGAGTAAGTAGTAAAGGCTAATTAATCTGAGAGCAACGCTGTCATAATGTAGTTATTCTTTAACATTTAGGGCCAGCTCACCTCTGATGCAGTATTTCTGTGCCACACTTTACTGTGTCACATGCTTGGATGAGTTGAAAATATCAGAATTAGGCACTCAATTTTTGAGATGTTGTGAATTCAAAATTCTTTAAAGTATTTGAGGTGTCATGCTCTTTAAAAAATAAAAAAGAGAAAGAGAAAATAATAACAAAAGTTACATTTAGCTTATGGGTCTCATTTATACATGTTTTCTTATGCCTTTTGAGATTTTAAGTGCCTCCAGGCTATAACCAAGGGAGTTGGAACACTTTTTTTAATGTTCTGAGGAAAGTATCACTTTTGAAACTTGCTATAAAATCACAAATTAGCAGATACACACAGGTCATCTAGAACTAGCTGAGCCTTGTTTCTCATGTGTCTTCCTTTTCAGAGATGAGGGAAAATCTTTAAAAGTGCTAAGATAAAGACATACCTTGCTACTGAATTTAAGTACTTAGGAGAAGGTCAGGTAAAATAATCAAGTGCTTTGTAGAGTGTCTTTCACTTTATGTTGCTTGAAAAGTGCTTTAATTAACTTATTAGCTGTCTTAGAATTCATATGGGCACCTCTCAACTTCATCACTGGTGAAGTGAAATTCTATGATACCATCTGTCCAGCTACATCCAGCCAAATGGTCTCTGGTAAAATGGACAGCTTTATTCTTCGGCAAGGGTGGCATGTCCTTCAGATCTTAGGAAAATTTCTTCAGCTTCAGTTCTGCTAAAATGAAAGGCCAAACCTGGAAATAGTTCCCCTAGTTTCTCCAGTGTTGTGTAACTGCATCAGCTGCCTTGGCACCAGCATACAAACCTTGCACAAATTGATAGGAATCCAGTATTAGTTTTACTTGTGCCTTCTTTTTCTATAAGAAAATCTCTTTAAGAGTAACCTTGTTTGGGTTGACAGACTTCTGGTGCCTGTTTTTTGGTAGTTGGGGTAGTAAATCAGCGTGCCTGAAGAAATTAAATATCATTTAGCTCCCCTCTGCCGTTATATGGTAGGAACTCAAGAGTACAGATTATCTAAATGTAGAGATGTTTATTGCATGAAAGTTTTGAGCTTATTCCTTTGCTTCATTCCAGTTTCATGTAATGAGCTGTCAAGATTTATTTACTTGCTACAAATAAATGTAAGTCAGGTTCAAGTTGATTCAAGTAATTTTTTATCTTCTCCCTCCTATCCCCCAGAAAGAACTGCGGTCTTGATGGCAGAAACCTCAAGTACTCTCTTTTTTTCCTCTTAGCAAAATAGTTGTGCTGTCCTCCATGAAGCAGAAAGACAGATCAGATCCAGACTCAAAAGGGTTCATTAGCTTCCTGACTTGACCTCAGATTTGTGTCATCATCATGAACTTGGCTGATGATCTGGATTCTTGGTTGAAACCTATTATATCAGGGTCTGCCTTGCTTAGGATCTGCAGGATGGGGCCCTGGCTGGCAAGAAGCCTGTCTTGCTGGCTGTATTATCCTGCTTGACTCCCTGTTCCTCAAGTAGCAGCCAGACTTTAATGGTCACTGACACTGTGCTTGGTTTGAATCTTTTCTGTTGTAACTAAACATAGCTCATTTTCCTGACTTAGGATATTTCTGCTAGCAGATTTGGCTTCCAGACCAGTTTAGAAGTCATCAGCGTAGGCATTGGTTTTCTACAGCATTACTAGTGTGATTCTTGTTTTGCAGAGATGGAAGCCTGAGGCTATGTTCAGGAGCTCAGAACCTTTTGTACTCCTCTGTCTTTGTTTAGGTCCTGATCTCAACTTTTTTTGAGCAATATTTGCAAAATCAGCTCATTGGCACATTGACAAAGGCTGTAGAATGCACTTTACCTCTCTATAGCCTTTATACCAGCCTTCTGTCCTTTTTCAGAAATTCTTCTCTCTAGGTATTGCTTTAGCAGGAAACCGATATGTCCTGTTGTTAGGAGGTTTGTCTGTATCCAGAGATCCTGCTGCAGCTATTTCCTTGTATGAGGACTACATGAATTAAAGACAGACATTCAGAAAAAATAAAATTCAGAAGAATGATAGTAGTAAATTGCAGGTGGTTTAGGAAGGAAGTTGGTTTGTATAATGTAACTTTGTCCATTTCCTTTCTATCCTGCAGTTAGACTGTAATGCCATTGCTTAAGTGATTCATGGCTGGCTGACATCAGCTTCATGGGCATTCAGCCAACCTGTGTATGGGCCTCTGGGGATTGGATCGGATGCTAACAACAATTTCAGATCATTTTCATCATGGGGGGTGCTTCTTTTGCTGCACAGTGTCACCTGGGTAAACAAGTTATATTAATTTTCTGACCTAACGCTCTAAGTCATGATCCATTTTCAGAGTAAGCACACTCACTCTGTGAATATGGTTAATTTTCCTCCAAATAGGTTGATGTCACTGCGGTTTGGTTGATAGCCTTCTATGTCTATTTCACATCTGTCCAGGTGGAGACATGTCCTCTTCATGACAATCTTCTACGAGATTTATAAACCTGTTTTGAGACATTCTCTATGTCTTCACATTGGCTGCTTAGCTCTTGGCTGTTGCACAGTTCTTGAAGGTTTCTGTCCTGTGGTTGTCCAGTCAGAACATTGTCAGAAAAGAAGTGCCTTTTCATTCTACTCTGCTAAAGAATGGACAGTGATGTGCTTGTTCAAGCAGACTGGTCAGTGGTCTTCAAAATTAAATGCTGCCATCAGTATTTTAAACCAAATGATCTGCATGTACATAAGGCCTTTCAGTCAAGCTTTGGATACTCTGGTGTGTGCACACTACTTGAACATCAAGCACTAAAAAAATGAGTTGTCATTTCTGAGAAACAATAAAACTGAAATATATTCTGAATGATCATTAAAAGTTTTTACTTTTTCTGAGTTTGGTAATGTATTCTAAAAATAGTATTACTGTGATATGCCTTTGTATTCTACGTCCACTTTATATCATTTCATCACTTGAGGCAATCAAGTAAGTGGACAGTTTCCTTGTTCCTCAATAGATGGGGTAGAAGCATCACAAGGTTTTCAAATTATAGGACACAGAATTAATAGTTCTGTTAATTTTTTGATGTGTTTTGTCTTACACTGCAGACTCAGGCAGTCTTTTCATGTCAGTTAAAATTTAGATTATATTCTCTAGTTTTCAGGTAAGGAGTAAAATCCTCTGAATAGCAGGATGTGATTTTTTGTAGATTTAAGAGTTAAAATTAGAAATCCAGTGATAGATTTGTTATTTAATCATTATTCAGAGAGGAAAGGCACTAGCAGAGGCAATTATGCATAACTGTTTTGACATTCTTAGAAATGCAAGGGACTAACATGGATACATCTGTTTGGAACTTTGAGGAAATTCAGATGTGGATGCAAAAACTGCAGTCCAGTCTCTAGGCTGCAAAACTGGAATAACAAATTACAGAATTAGTATTCAGAGTTCAGGTCTGCTACTTAGATCTATGTCTATTTAAAAGTGATTTATAAATGCCTAAAAAATATTCAGAAACTTTGAGGGAAAAGGAAGGTACAAAGTACTTAAGATTTGCAAAGGTAAGAAGGATTTGATATATAAAAGTACATTTCAATCAATTCCTTTTTGTTTTCATCTTTCAGAGTTCCCCTTTCAAACTACTCTGGCTCTCCTTCTGACACTTTCTAGATTAACTGTTCTGCTGATGTTACATCTGCAACAGAAATGCATAGGAACATGGTATCAGCTCACCACAATTTGCATAGAAGTGCAAATTTGTTACATTTAAAGACATTATAACATTAAACCCATGTGGTTTGGTAATGCTGAATTGGAAACGTCTCACAGTTGTTTATAGTCTGACTGTGCTGAAATCAGAGTTCTGTGGTTGATGTGACATGATTATATGTTATGAGTGCATGTGTTAACCTTTCAAAAGAAAATGTTCAGTTTCTTCTTTTAAATACCAAATGCGTATAGTTATAATACTTGCTGATATTTGCTCACTGACAGTCTTACTTGTTTTCAAACCCCAGATATTTAAAGTTGTGGAGTGTTAGATTGATGTTTCTTTCACTCAAATGTCATATTCATCAACTGTATTGTGCTAGCAGATTGTTAAACAGACAAGGTGACTTGCAGAGTGACAAGTGATGTGATGTCCCAAACCATTAAAATACAGTAATGATGTGTTTTTTTCCTTTTTGGCTTTTGCAACACAGTGGGTTTTCTGTAAAACACAGGTGAGAACATTTCTGAGTAGATCCATTGCATGGAAAAAATCCTAGTTAATGAATAAGAAAACCCAGAATTCAATTGGAACCTCACATATAATTGAGAAGTGCTGAAGACTTAGGAAAAAATAATGTAACAGTATTTTATAATGAGAAAAAAAATACTTTTTCTTTCTTATACATTATGTTATAAGAAAAATTAAATTGCTTGATATATTGTACTGTCTTAGATAATCAGTTTTGCAGGATCTTTTTTTTTTCAACCTTTATAAAAACTATTTTATAATTTTACTTGACTAGCCTCCCAGGAATACCACAGGAAAGGACGAAACTTCTGCTTAACCTTGTATCAACTCAAATGTCTTTCTCAACTTATCAAACTCTTTTTATTAATGGAGGAAAAAATTGAAGAACTCTCTACAGAAATTCTGCTGCTGCCTTCATTTACAGAGAGGAATAAGAACGTTCAAGGTAATGGATGATTGTTCTGATTTATTGGTTTACTTGGTGCAAAAAAATGATTTTATACTATTTTCAACATTAATTACCTAATTTATGTCATCATATTTTTCAAATAAATGTGTTACCATATCCACTGAAAAAGTTTTTGAATTGTGCAAATTTACATTTAAGCACAATGACTTGTAGAAAAGAACTGATTGCTGTGTATAAAGATGTGATGTACTAACTGTAGACATTGATGGAAAACCATGATGAAAAACTTAACCAAACACTATAACAAGATATCCTACTGGATTCTTTATAAAATCCTGTGTCTCACATAGAACACAACAATACTTGAAGTCTGAATTCTTTGAAACTGGCTTTTTCTGAGCTTGTCCTTGAAAGCTGCCTTTTTCAAGAGAGAAAAGCACTGACTTTTACTATCAGTTTACTGGGTCTTAATGTGCATGAAACTAACTGCTTAAGGATATAGTCCTTGTTTAACTGTATTTCTCACGCTTACTCATTTGTACTCTGTTTACTAGCATGCTTATCCCACTGGCTTCAGTGTGCGTGTTACAGAAGGTGGCTCCACATCAGTAAATTGATCGAGCCTCAGGTTTGCATTTGCCATAGGTTCCAAGCTCACTCTTTTTTTCATCTCATTGTGTTCAGGAGAACCTGGCATCATGAAAATTCAGGTGAATAACACCTTCCTGGAGTATGTTCATAAATGTTCTTCTGCTCTGCTGCTTCTGTCAGCAGAGTCTCCAAGTCATGAGAGAAGAAGTGGTTTCAAGAGCTTTGATTCTGTTTCAGGAAAAGATCATACCAGAAATGAGACCAGGCTGCTCAGGGAGAGAGGATAGGTGAAGTCAAATGTTCACTATCTCTATAGTCAAGCTGCAGGCTCAGGAGAAAGGTGTTTTGGGAATGATATATTCTCAGAATACTAAATTCACAAAAATAAAAGTATTAAATAAGAAGAGGCCCAAGGCACACATTTTATTTATGTACTCTTCACCTGCAATATTGGCCCTTTGAAATAATGAAATATAGGTTAACCTATATATTTTTAGAATATACATCAAAGCTCTAATAAAATTCAATCTTTGCTACTGACTTCAATGTATTTCTGCCTCCTTTAGTCACTCAGTTTTACTAGTTCTTAAGAAAAGTTAAGCTATTATACATTATAATTTATGTTTTATGGCCTTGATTCTACAAAGAAGTGTTAGAATAAACTTGTGGAGTTTTCCTCATGTGTTGGACAGGGTATACATTCAGTAAGGGCAATGGTAAATGTACTTTTTATTATTGTATTGTCTGAGAAAGGGTAAAAAATATTAAAAAAGTCTTGAATGGGATATTAATTTGATATTTATGTGACTATATTCTAAGGCATGTGGTCTTCAGTAATTCAGAGAACCAAAGATTTCAACATTTGAACATCAGCAAGAAATATTTTACTTTCCAGGAAGTGAAAGTTATCCCACAGGCATTTTTCCAAGCTTAATTGCATCCAGAATGGTTTCTCCAAAGAGTGTTAAGCCACCTTCTTTGATAAATATTCTTTTAAAGTAATCATGTCTGTAGCAAGTCGATTCTTAATTGGTACCTCTACTTCATCAAATCTGAATGGGAAATATTATTAGATCTTGTAGGAGGCAGTCTTGTGGGGAGAAGGTACATTCCAAAAGAACCAGAGAATTCATTTTGCCTTGAAAAACAAGTGAGGGTAAATCTTTTTCAGGTGCTTTTAGTGAAGTCTTCAAGCATACTTTTGTTTTTAGAGTTGCTGTTCTTATCAGGTGGTTCTATTCACAAAACTTTGCTCAGTGATATGTTTATGGATAGTTTGTGAAGGGAAGACATGTCCAGAGAAATTTTTAACAAGAGGTCTGACTAGAAGAAAGTTTTATTTGTGTTATTTTAATTACATATTGTTGGAAATCTCAGTTGCAGTGAAGTGAGAGATGATTTCATGTGGGAGAATGAAAGCTATGTTCTCAGTAGTTCTGGGTTGTGTTAAGTACCAAAAGGGATTTAAGATTTTCTCTGTTAATGTCCTATATTGGGTTGATAATCTTATTTTTTTCACTGATGATGGCTAAGTTTTTTGATAAAGAGGGATTGGTTAGAATCCTTGTTTTATTTTCATCAGAACACATTTTAATATATGACTAGACAATATAACTGCCATCTTCTGTACTTATTTAGAAGCCGTATTGCTAGAAATCTTATTTAATTTGGCAGAGTCAAGAGTGTAGATATGTCCAAAGCAGCTTTAAATTAACTTGAGTGCAAAGGTCAGGTTTGTAGTGCAGCACAGGCTACAGAACCTAAGAAGCAGAGTGAGTTAGCCCAGGCTAAAGTGTGTGTTGATGGTGCTAGACAGTTACCCATAGTCTCAGTGGGGTAAAGCTAGGTTGGTATATCCAGCCTACCCCTCAGTCTCTGCAGAGAGGGATCTCTGAAGTGTCAGTGCTCTGCAAGTAGTACTGCTGGCAAATTAGAAAACGATGACCAATTCATAAAAGGTAGATGAATGTCCAAGTCACCTGAAGTTTCCCTAGGCATTGAATAGACAGAAACCTTGTACTTGTTTCCTTTATTTTTTGATTGCTTTTAGTATTCATGGGAGACTTTTAATCTATGTAACTCATACAGAGATGCAGCAAAAATAATGGGGTTTTCAAGTGCTTGTGTCAAGTGGTGTGTTTATGTGTATAGCTGTTTCAATGTCAATTGACTTTTTGTTTTATATCCATAGTACTTCAATTTAGAACATGTATAAAGTTCCATCAGAAACAAAGTAGTTCTTTGGATGGTTCCTCTTTTTAAATTTTTTTTTGTCCCAAAGATGGCATCTGAGTTTTATCTAAACCAGACGGTTTCTTGGCCCTCATTTTTCCCTAAACCCAGCAATGACAAAGAGCAACGGCTGCATAAATTGGATGTAAGAAGAACACTTAGGGTTTATCACAGAAGAATCAAAGATTTCATATCTTCTGACAGATTGTTTGTACTCTTAGGGGGTCTTAAGAGGGGTCAAATGGCTTCTAAGAGTTGCTTAGCTAGATGGTTAAGGGATTGTATTAGAGAGGCGTATGTAGTTAAGGGTAAAGAGGCTCCCAGGGTTTGTAAAGCTCATTACACTAGGACTATAGCTGCTTCTTGGGCGGAGAGGTCGAAGGCTTCCACATTGGAAATTTGCAAGGTGGCCACCTGGGCTTCTCTTCATACTTTTTCATTGCATTATTGCTTGGATGTAGTCTCTTCTGCAGATTCTGCTTTTGGTAGGAGGTTGCTTGTGAACCAAAAAAAGAACAGTGAAGAAAAGAAAGACATGTAGTTCAGAGTTCTAGCTGGCAACAAGACAAGTTTCTTTGCAGCGTGCACAATGGAATCCTATGAAGACCAATTTAGGCCGTTGAAAATAGATGTTAGAGGGAAGTACTGCCTACCAGTGTTCTCTGATGGTAACCCCATGGCAGACAATAGCACCAAAGGAAACAGTGAACCAGAGTGAACTCTGTAGGGAGATGGATGTAGAGAGTTTTTTAGGTGATACGGATAGGTCTCTGAGTTCAGTTTGAGAGTTCTTTATCTGGCATCTTCTGGAATATATTCAGAATCCTCATTTTCACGAATTACTTTGCATAGATTAGAGAAAAGAATTCTCTAAATTGTATTTTCCACTCTAACTTCTTTTCACTGTTCTACATCTAATTCTTTCTGATTTTACTTTTTTACTTTACCAGCAGTAACTTAGTGTTCCTCAATGAGCGATATCTACATGCCAAGACTTAAGCTTGATTTAAAACTGTATTTGTGTTATCTAAGCACAGTGTTTTTAAAAGATAGTATAAATATGCATTTTATCTTCTACCAACATGTTCTTCAAGTTATCCTTTAAATAAAAATAAGGAGAAATTAATGCAAAGTTTTTGAACAAACAAGTGATGTTCCTCCCCTGAATGTTAGTGAGACATTTGGACAAGAGTGCTACTCTGTCTTTCAGAGAAAAGGTATCTGTATTTTTCTGTCATTTACAGGACATTTATTCACAATGGTGCATAACCTCACTTCATTCCACTACAGGCATCGGATCTCATAAAATTAGAGGAGTAGCCATCTCCAGTTTTTTCTTGACTATTTAACCCTTTCATCTGCAGGTGTCTTGTCATGCCTACTGTGATGAGATAATCTACTTCCCTATTTACGTTCAGTTGAGATTCATGAGATGTTTTGACATACCTAGTACTTCCAGCATCACAGCTTTTCTTTGAAGCGATCAGGGGCATGTTTATCTACAATCAAGGGTTAAACAGGAGATTTGGGTTTAGAACTCTACCAAATTCCATTCTCTTTCCATCTTTAAGTTAGATTTTTCTTTCCTCTTGGATTTTCAGAAGCCTCTTGTGAAGACTTCTAATAAATCAAAAATATCTAATGTGCTTTCATCTGTCTCACCTATTTTCCCTGTTTCAGTAAGAAAGATGAACTTTGGACCAGATCAGAAAATGAATACCAAGAAAAGGTTTTTCCAAAGGAGTGCTTTAAAACACTGTGGGCAAAGTTTTCAAGTCCTTAGGTTTACAAGCTCTGTCTCATGGGACTGGGAAGATTTGTAAAAGTCTTTCCTTCACACCTTTAAGAGAAATCCTGAACTCCATATCCATTTCTGGAAAGCGTAATAAAAAGAGTGTAGAATAAAATTTTTGAGGTGCATCCTCATAGACTTTTATTGCAAAGTTGCAATATTGCATAAGTTGCAATTGAAGATTAAAAAAAATTGTGATTTTTGCTTTGGTCTCAAGGTAGGGTGTTCAAGTATCTTTTTTACAAATACACAGCTTCAGTGGTTCAATCCAAAGTGAAGATGAATTTACACTAGGAGGGGATTATGATTTCAGAGGGACGTTTTCTGCATCTGGCTTAGTACAGTTTGCTCAGTATAGTACAAGTAAAAGGTCCATTATTGAAGATAGAAAGCAGAAGGTTTTTTTGACCCATAGTTAGTCAGAGGGTTTTTTAATTGTTATTTTAATTTCTGAAGGAATGGTTCTTCCCATTTCCGCAAGATGTATTATTTCCAGTAAGGTTTCAATAAAAGCTCTGACAGAGCTGGCTGAACCCAGTTTGTAAGCTCCTTTGATAGCACTGATACTTAGCTTATACACAGACAGTGAGTAGACGAAAGTAGCTTTCCTTGATACATATTCTACGCCACATTCAAGATGATGTCACAATGACTGTTCTTACGGCCCTAAATACTATAAAAATAGGAAAGCTGTGGAATTCTGTAGAAAAAAAATATATTTAGAATGCAAGAGGTCTCAGTGTCATTCTTCAGTCTTTGTAGTCATCGTTACAAAAACAGAAAAATACTGAATTGGAGAAATAATTAAATAAGTTGTAGATAAAGGGGACCCAGACAAACAATTGTTTTGAAGTGAAGAATAATCCCAGACAGATTTTAATACACACAAGGAAAACTGAAATTCAGTGTAGCACTGGATATAATCTTGTTCTCATTATTTACAATCAAAATTATTAAACCTGCCTGGCTGGTTAACTAAAGGAAGTACATGAATTATGAGTTGTCTGTTAAGACTAGATGTTTGTAGAACATCAGTTTCAAGAAAGATAAAGCAAGGATTTGTGGTTAATCCAATCTTTCCTAAAAATCAAGAAAATGCAGAATATGCTCTGGAAAAGGAGCAAATATGAGAAAATTACATGTTTTCCTTCAGCTCCCATCTTCTTTCACAACATTCACTTTTTTCTGCTCTCTTTCTGCAAATTCTCTTCTCTAAACAACCATGTGAGAAGGATCACATGCATTTGTTTCTACCTGTGCAAATGCAGTTTTATATGTGCTATTTCAAGAGAGAAGTATGAGAATTTGTCTAGAAAAATGGCTGTCTTGATAAGTATGCTTCCTCTGACCTATGCCTGCCTTCCAGTCTGCAGTGGTGAACTTAATTTGGGCTGAGTAGCAGCTGTACCTTGAATAATGCTGTACTTCTCTTTCTCAGGAGAGTTTGCTGATTACGGCAAGACAGTCAGAAGATAAGTTGTAAGACTCTAAAATCCTTGCTTGATGAGACACTTAAAAAGGCTTGCAGTTTTTCATATATTCTGAGTTAGACATACAGTACACATACCAACAAGATATTCTCAAGAGGTCAAAACAACAAAAATACTTTACTGGCAATTTCAGGATATCAAAGAACTTTGGCAAAAGGTTTAGGCCAGCATTCAATCAACATAAAACACTTTTCAAAGAATTAACTTAGCTCATTTGACATAGCAGACTCTAAGCCCATTGAATTTTGAGTTACTCAAAAATTCCAAGAAGAGGGAATTAGAAGAAGAAAAAGAAAAGATGTAGAAAAGAGCAAACATAACTACCATTCCTGGTTCCAGCAGTGTTCAGCTCATAGAGATTCCAAGAGGAGGTAGGGTCAAGACATCTTCACCTTGTGCCTCAGGTTAAATATTTGGCTTTCCTGGCCCCTTCCCCAGGTGGGAGTTCCAGTCATCTGGCCACTCTGGGGCTGCACTGGGGCTCCAGGGGCAGGGTGTGGAGCATTGCCTGCAATGTGCCAGGGGCTGGCGGCCACTGTGGGGCTGGGATACAGGCTCTGGGGGTGGAGTGTATGGAGGAATGCACTGACCCACCAGAACAAGGTCTGACCTGACTTTCCCTCACACACACACACAAAAAACATTTTGAGCAAACAATTGGCAAACAGTCTCTTACACAGGTGAAGAAGTCGCAGGACAGGAGGGGTATTATTTGTTATCTGTCTCTGCAGAAATAGTGTCTTGAGGGGAAGGTTGTGGTAGCATCTGAAGAACAGAGGCTTTATGGGGACTGTGACTAGTGCACAGTGTTCAATACAAAGTGTGAAGGCAACCCTTGCTAGCTGGAGGTTAAATTGAAGAAGATTAAGGCTGGCCATGCCTAGATGAGGTTTGGGGAAAGCAAAAATTTGGGAAACCAAAGGAAGTCAGTAAAATATGGGAGACTTTTACCTGGGGCTTCTTTGAGAAGGCCAGTGAAGTTTTTAATGTGTGTAAGCCTACATGCACAAACATAAATACGTATGAGTATAAAGCGGGGGTGTCCAGACTGTTAATTAGAAAAGGAGGTGGGATAATCTAGTAGAACATGTTAATTTAATAATGAAGGAGCCTGTAAAATGACTGGTGTGAGTGTAAGCATCATTTGGCTCTTTGCCTGTGATCCTGGAGTCACAAATCCACAATCAGCTAGATACCTATTTATCTCAGCTGTGAGTTCTTAACAAGTGAGGCAGCAGTGCTGTGAGTGTGTGAAGATTTTAAGTTAAATGTTTAAGGTTTTCTTTAAAGTCTTAATATGAAAAGTTATAAATAGCAGATCTAAATACTGACAATAATATGAGAATGTGAATATATATAAGCTTACTTGTGGTTATAGTTAGAATGTGATGTTATATCTATAAAAAAGGAGAATTGCAAGGAAAAAAAAGATAAACTTAAGGTAGAAAGCACAGAATAGAAAATAGGGAAAATATCCAGTCAGAGTTGTTCGAGATTTTTTAATTCTGGACTAATTTCTAAAGAAAAATGTTAGAAACGTCATCATAAAATGCATTAAAACATGTTGAAAAACACCCAATAAGTTTCTGATACTGTCTATAATGTGTTGAATGACTGAGGATTTGGATGGCCTGGTTATTATTGTTTGGTTTTATGTTTCTACCATTTTATCTTCTGAAAATGCAAACAAAAAAGCTATTTGAGAAAAAAGCCCAAATGCACAAAAAAACCCCCAAACAAATGAAAAAACCCACAAAAAGTCCAAAGCCCTACAATGCTGTGTAAGTGTATGAAAACAGTGTTTATTTTCAGAATGCAAATTGATTAGGAGAAAGGTAAAATCTACTTTGGGTAAATTGAATACAAGCTGCAAATTTCATGGAAAGAGAAATGCTCTTTAAACCTTGGCCGTGTACTACTAGTATCTTCAGATCACTGAAGACCTCTAAAGTTATGCCTGGAAGATAATCTTTAACAATACTTTGGCAACACCTGGTCCTTTAAAACCATTTTTAATTTCATATGAAGAATGTTACATTAGAGATGTCTGCATCAGTGTTGTTGACTAGCTTTATGCTGCAAGACAGATTTTTAAAATACCATATTGTTTGATTTTATTATTGTATCTCTTTGTGACACACAGAATCACAGAATGGTTGAGGTTGGAAGGGACCTTTGGAGTTCATGTTGTCCAACAATCCCTGCTTAAATAAGGCCTCTAGAGCCAATTGCCCACAATTATGTCATGATAGCTTTTGAGTATCTCCAAGAATGAGGATTCCATATCTTCTCTGGACAACCTTACAGTGCTTGGTCACCTTCACAGTAAAAAAAGTGTTTCCTGATGTTCAGAGGAAGTTAGTGATATATCCTGCCTTTTGCTTTCTTTTCTGTTGGCTAACAGTCCCAGTGCTCTCAGCCTGTCCTCCATTCCCTTTGTCATCTTCCATGGCCCTTTGTTAGACACTCTCCAGTATGTTCATGTCTGTCTTGTACTGAGTAACCCAGAACTGTACACACCACTCCAGGTGTGGGTCTTCACTGTTGAGCAGACAGGAAGGATCTTTTCCTTGACCTGCTTACAATGCTTTCCCTGATGCAGACCAGATACCATCAGACTTCTTTGCTGGCTTATGTTCAACTTTGGGTACTTCTGGACCCCCAGGTCCTTTTATGCAAATCTTCTCTCCAGCTGGAAGAACTCCAGTATGGATTGATCCCTAGGTTTGTTCCTCCATAGATTCATGACTGCTTCTTGGACTTTATGAGGTTCTAGCGTGCCCATTTCATGACCTGTTGAGATCCTTCTGGATTGGCACCATGACTGTCTGCCATCCAGTTTGATACCAGCTGCAGACTTGCTGAGGGTCCACTGTACCCCGTCATCCAGATCATTAATGAAGATGTTGAACAGGATTGACCCCTGAGATAGATTGCTAATTACTGGACTCTAACTAGACTTTGTGCCACAGATCATGCATTTGGGGCTTAGCTATTCAGCCAATTTTCAACTCACCTTACTCTTTGTCCACTCCACACATCAAGGGCTTGTCTGCATCTTGTCCTATAACAAGATCTTATGTGGGACAATGCCATAGGCTTTATCGAAGTCCATGTAGACAATATCCAGTGCTGTCCCCTCATCTACCAAACCAATAATTTCTGCATAGAACTTTATCAAATTGGTCAAGCATGACTTCCTGTTACTGAAGCCATGCTGAATGCTCCTGATGAATTTTTTGTAATGCGCTTGGAAATGCCTCTGTTACCTTTCCTGGAATTGCAGTGAGGTTGACAAGACTCTGATTCCCTAAGTCCTTCTTCTTGCCCTTGTTTGAAAATAGGAGTGACATTTGCTTTCTTCTAGCCTGTGGATTTTTCTCCCAGTTACCATGATTGATAAAAGATTATTGAGTGCCCTTGCAACAACATCTGCCACACCCTCCACACCTGCAGGTGCATCCCATGAGGGCCCAAGGATTTCAGTATGTTGAGTTTGCTTAGTTATTCTCAGACCTGATTGAAGAGTACATCTTCCTTGCTCCAACCTTACCTTCTGGTCTCTAGGGCCTGGGATTCCTGAAGGCTGGTCTTGATAGTAAATACTGAGTTGAAGAAGACATTCAGTATCTCAACCTTTTCCATATCTGTTACGAGGTCCCCCATCTTGCTGAGCAATGAGCTTGTGTTTTCCCTAATCTTCCATTTATGACCTGTGTACTTATAGAAGCCCTTCTTGTTGTCTTTGACATCCTTGGTCAAATTTGTTGCATTTGAGCTTTAGCTCCCTTAACTTTTTCCATGCTCAGAAGTTGTTTATGTGTCCATCTCAGATTACCTGTCCTTACTTCCACGCTCTGTATGCTTCATTTTGTGTTGGAGTTTGACTAGGATCTTCTTATTCATGTATGTGGACCTTCTGCTATTTGTTTTTCAACTCTTGAGCTTGACAGTGGTGATCTTTGAATATTAGTCAATTTCTTGTGTCCCATTACCTAGGACATTATCCCATGGGACTCTTCCAAGCAGATATTTGGAGGAGCCAAAGTCTGCTCTTCTGAAGTCCGGGGCTTTGAGATTGCTTTTCATCCTCCTTTGTGCTCTCAGGATTTGTAACTCCACTGTCTCATGGTCACTGCCTTGGACTTTCAAATCCCCAACAAGCACCTCCATTTGTGCTTGTATCACTTGGAAGAGGAATCATCAATGCACTTCAGAAACCAGATTGCTTGAAACACTGATAAAAGTGATACCAACCCCAAATATTGGCTTGCCCTTGACAAAACTCGGGCAATATCCCATTACTCTAGGATTTATGAGAGAGCTTTGTATCAGCCTTCTTAAGGAGCTTCCCTTGTTCTTTATGTTTTTATAAGCCATCATTTTACTTATAATAACTGTACTAATTAACTGTCTTTTTATTCTTATTGTATTGGTATTATATATGCCAAATACCAATACCAAAGTAAAAATATATTAGCGTTCAATCGATATAATTTTTTGAACAAAGAGGAAAAATTAATTTCTATACAGCTGATGTAATGTTATTCATTCTCACTAAGAAGAGGTGACTTCACAATCAGTATAAAAATGCATTAATGACAAAAGAAACCGTATTTTACACATTATATGTGCATTTGTATAAAATACAAGTACAACCAGAGGTGGATTTCATCATGTTATATGAAAGAAACTGTGTATAACTTGAATTTGACTTTATTACAACATTAGTATTCGCCTACATCTTCTTGAGGGTTTTTTATGCTTCATATTGATATATCAGAAGATGTTGTAGGCTGCTGACTTTTCTGCAGAATTAATCTTAACTTTGATCTCTTTTATCATACTGTGCAGGAGTTCTGAAGAGAGCTAGTGGGGAGCTTTTAATAGGAGAAACTAGAGCAAATGAAACCAGCGTGCTTCCTGAACAGTTACTTCAGGTAGAAGAAGTGAGTATGAAAAGAGTCTTATACTTTGTAAGGGGTTTTCTTTTGTGTGTGTCTCCAGTGTAGACTTTCACCATGTTCATTATGAATGCCTATTGTCATAGTTTCATTACTTCAGCTGCTGTGATTACTTTTGTGTGCAAAGTTTCAGTTTAGATGGAATAAAATCTTACGGCATTTCAAAGAAGCAATTGGTATTTAGTAGTTAATAACAGAAGGAACATAGTTATAAGTTATCTCATAACGATATGGAAAAAAACAATTACAAAAATATGATAGCTTTCTTAGAATTATACATATAATCTCAAAGAATCTTGAAGAAGATCAACGAAGCTCTTAGAATTTGATCATAATGGTTCTTAGAGGTACTCATACAATGTCTAGTTTCTTTGAAGCCAACAAACTTCTGTGTAATAAGCACTGTGCTTTGTAGAATGTACATAAAAGATTGTTTTTATCTGGCTCCCTTTTACTCCAAAATATATATTTTTGTTGATTTTGTGGCACCTAAATGCTCCAACAAGTCCAATACTTTATGATAGTGGAATTTAATTTCTTAATGGCTTGATTTTAATGCTGAATTATTCAAAATGTGCTTTAGATTGGTGTGTGAGACTAATATTAATATGTATTACAAAGAGGAATATTTGAGGTACATTGGGATGCACTGGATCCCCATTAAAAAAATGAAGGAGTGCAAAAGTGTGTCCATGGGGACTGTCTCTGTGCTTAAAAGAGCTGAATGTTGCTAGCGGTGAAAGGGAAAGGAAGGAGGATGCAACTTTTATATTGAAGTAAACTGGAAGGGCTTCACTTTATAGTCCTTCATTCTCTTCCAATTTAGTATTATAGCTGCAAGAATAATTAGGAATCTGTCTTTTCTGTTCTCCTACTGTGCCCTCATGGTGGAGATATTTACTGAACATCATCTTATGTCATTAAAATCAGTCTCTTACAGTGGTGCAATTCTCAAATGGCCACTTCTGGAAAGGTTTAAGTCTAGTGTAAGTTATAAGAGCAATGCAAAGTCAGATAAGTCAAAAAGTAATGATGTCCTACTGTGTGTACTTCTGGCAATTACTACTCTTCAGATTACTTTGGAAGTCTCTGTTTAAATAAGGCAAGGAACCGATGTAAACCACTTTAAAAGCCAGCATTGGCTAAAAACTACAAATCTCTATATAAACATTTTAATCTTTTCTAAATCCAGTTCTACAGAAGTGAAATACAGTGTGGCTGTGTTAAAACCAGATCCTCTTAAGTGATTACCATTAGTAACTTCCAGTTGTTACCTTGCAGTGAAAATTATTCCAGGGTATACATTGCTAGATTTCTTGTTATACTGTTGAAAATATCTTTAAATTATTTGACTTTGTTCAATAGATTCTCTTAAAGAGTACAAATTAAGTAAAGATGAAGCATGTCTTTTTAAAAGCTGTCTTGTTTAAACAGGATTTTTTTTCCCTGAAAAATTTCACAAGTTTAATGTTGTTATGCATGATCATTTTGTTAAGTGTAAACAAGTATGATTTCAACACTAGTGGACTATATTTTAAATTCTTTAAATTAATTTCCAAATATGATGGTGTCCTGTAATTTAATTATGGATGCGCATTTACTTTTCAGATGATATTAACACACAATAATGACTTTGGATTTATTTAATTTTAATATGTATTTCAGCTTATTTTACTGCGTTTTGGCTGGAGAAATGCATTTAAAGACCTGTCTTCTTCTGTGGCTCACTGTATAACAATAGCAATTGAGGATTTTTCATCTAAAATTCTTCAACATGAGCAGAAAGAAGAGTTTTCAGCTGCAGGCTGTGCAATGAGTCTTGTAAACAACCAGCAAATGAGGGAGTCCTGCAGAGCAGTCCAACAGGAGGAGCAACCAAAACGAATTGCTAAGGCAGGTATCAAAAGATCTGAAGTTTGAAGGGAGACAGAATGCCAAGGCTGTTTGCCATCTACACTTTGAAGTACTTACAGTACTATTAATATTCTATATCTTATATAAATGGAATTAAGAAGAAAGTGAGAGGCATTACAATGTGAAGCTGAACAGAGCTTTATACAATAGCCTGTAGCTTGTACTGGAAAGAATTAACTTTTAAACTTCAGTGGCATTATTTTTTTCAGCCAAAAAGTTCTAAAGCATTCTGATTAGTATCTGTTCTGTTACCAAGTGGTTCGATGGGAAAATGTCGAAAGCTTTGAAATATGGCTGTAAAGGGATTTCCTGTATTCATATCATTAGACATGCCATTCAACTAAGTGGCATAACCAGAAATAAAGCCAATTTAGAGTTATTTGATTTGTCTGAAAGGTCATTTATTAATTAAAATCCTTTTATAAGGAAAGGTATGTTTGAAAGACTTTTTTAATAAGATTTGCAACTATTCTAGCAGATTTGGAATGCTGTTAATGAATGCACGTTTAGTGACATCAAAACCAAATGAAGGCATTACTAGCATAAGATGGTTCTAATTTTTCCCTAGTATAGAATATGCAGCTTTAAAGCAAGAAGTAATGAAAGTATATTTAATTTACTTAAAAGAAATGTCAGTCCTCTGTTTAAGATATTAATATGTTTGTAAAGCTGATTCAATATATTTATGTTTCATGCCAAATTCATTATCCAAGTATCTGACCCTAGCATGTATAAATTAAGCAGTGCTGTCAGAATACAAATAACTTGGTGCCACATTTATTTCTCTCAGTTTTGTTCTGACATCATGGAAGAACTCGACACATTGCTTCCATTGGCTCTGGCCTGCAGAGATGATTCTCTTCAGGAAATTAGAGCAAATTTTGTAGAAGCCTGCAGTAAAGTGGCAACAGCTGTTCTGGCAAGACTAGAGGAAAAAAGCAAAGACGTTCCCTTGAAGGCTCCCCTGCAAGACCTGTATGCTGCCCTTTCCACAGCGATATATGTCTTTCAGCATTTTACAATGTATAGCAATTTAATGAGAGAGACAAGCAAAAAGTATGTCCTTTTTACTTAAAATGTTTAATTCAAATATAGTTAACATGGGACTTCATCCCATTTTGGTGATACAGTGTGGTGGTAGTTTTCCAAATTGCATCATATATTTTAGCACATGCAATATGTATACTATTTATGGAAATACCTGAATCAACCTTATAGTATAGAGCAGCGATAGCAAAACAAATTATTTATGTAATTGTATTTTATGTATTTGTGTAATTGCATTTGATTTGTAGATCAATTTTTTTTTATTATTAAATTTGAGAAAATAGGATTGTCGAGGGAACTGAATGTTCTCTGCTGTCATATAAATAAAGTGCTTCGGCCTTGATTTTCTTTTCTGACCTTTGCAATACTTAATTTTCATAAGATCTGATTCAGCACATAACAAATCTTAGAAGACAATAAAAAATACATTTTCTGCTTTTTCCTAACAACAGATGTATTCAGACATGTAAAGAAATACATACATTGTAGTTTTAGGATTTAGTTTATTATCATATGCAAAATAAAAATTAGAGAAGATATGAAGTAGGAGTGTAAAATCAAAGGCAGTGTTTGACCTGGGAGAAAATATAACTGCACTTGCTTTTAAGAGATTTTGTCTTAAGGTACTAGGAGTCTATTGGTCCACATGTTTCTAGCCATGTGCAATTTAAAAGTTGAAACAGTGTTTTTGGGAAGGGAACTGGAAGTAGCGTAAAATCTAAGAAATGTATGATTTCTGTGTGGTTATATGCACTGTTGCGCTGCTTTCCCTCTCATGTTTTACTGTCTCCTGCATGAAGTGTACCTTTATGAGTGGGAAGTCTGAGCCAAAATACTGCTCAATAATTCTAACTAACAAAAACAATCTTTGTACTCTGTGCTTTTGTTTTCTTTGTCACACTCAGTGCTGATGTAATAATTGCTGATGCAAGAGTGTGGCAACATAGAAACTACAAATAAGTGAATGACAAATGTACTTGTCTCAGAAAATAGGATGAAGTAATTTATTTCTCAGTGATTGGTTAAATGAGAATTTATAGACAAGCAGACATATATTAAGAACTTTAGAAACAAAAGTTGCAAAACTGAATGCTAGGTTCCAGACCAGGAGGAAATGAATGATTGATACCTACTGATAAAAACTATTTGCAGTACTAGGGATTGTTACCTCCTAGTGCGCAGCCTTTCAATCATTGTCTCTTTAATCATTCTCTCTGAACAGACCCCTGTTCCTAGTGCCTGTCCAAAAATACCAGGAATTCGTCAACATTCTCCAGTTTCAAGTTACGAACTACTGCATCAGAGTTTGTGCTACAAGCATTTTACAGGATGCTGAGAGCCACTACTGGGATGACTACAAAGCTTTTTATGAGGTGCGAGGTTAAGTTTACTATGGCTTCCTTTCACAAGATGTGTTTTTAGTGGTTGCCAGCTCTGTGACTGATCAGAGAGCATGAGATCAGCATTGTTTTTACATAATTTACTGTTTTGAAATATGTATTATTGCAGGCAAGTGTCGCTCTAGAAATGATGTAGGAAAACATAGTCATTTAAAGATGAGATAGATTGTTACCATGAAGTGTTTGTGTCATTTACCTCATAAAGTATTTATTGTGTGTCAAGACATTTATATACAACTCAGTAAAGAGGACACCATCATCTTAATCTCTAAGAATTTTGCACTTCTTTTAGAAAGTGACATACGAAAATCTTTTTCTGGGAAATTTTTTATCTGATTCTTAGATTTTTATTTTCAGTTGGTTCCCCTTTTTTCTCTTTATGAGTAAAGGGAGTAACAAAGAAAGATGGTCAATATAGTTACCTAAAGCATTCAACAATGTATGTCTGAAATAACAAGTGCCATTTTACCTGCATCTTGAAGTGATGAGTCTGATCTATAGATATAATCCTAATGATTCTATGAAAAAAAAAAAAATGATTAAGAGAATTATTTTAATTTATTGGGTTTTTTTTCTTCATCCTAGTTAAATACAAATGGAGGTTGACATACACTGTTTGAAATTATTTTCACTTAATTTCAGGGTGAAGTATTATATGGGTTTTTAATCAATAATATCTGAGATCTTTTGGAGGCAAAGTCTTATCCTTCCTTGTATATTTTTCTGTGTGAGACAATTAGTGTGTTCTGTTAAGCATTTTCTAGAATGGTTACATGAGAGAGAATTCCATCTGATACATGTATTCTACAGATGTAGTATCAGAAGCTGCTCAGTCAATGACAAAACCTGTGCTGAACAGGGCATGCAGACCATAGAGTAATTTATCAAAATGTCCATCCCTCAAAGACAACTAAATAAACATTTCAATTTTGTTTGAAAGAAAGATGATAAAGTAAGAAATGCAGTGGCTTTTGGCAACTGCTGAATCATGGTATGGTGTTCATTGTATTTAGTGCCTATGGTGCTGTGTCCTGTTTATTGGTGACCCAGTAACTTCACCATGGAGAAATAGTTGTCTGACCAGAAAGAATATGGATGAGCTAAACAGTTTTATCATTATTGAACTGATGTGTTTAGGAAGGAATGAGGGAAACTGGTATCTCAGCTCTGTATGTTTGCAGGATTTGGGGTGAAAAGTATGTAATTTTACATCATCATTCGTCTTTTTACTGGGCCGTGGGAGATGGCCGAAGGGTGGACAATGATCTGCTCTGAGTTCCTTCTGGAGGCATGCTGCTGAGCAGATGTTACTTCAATTGACCTCTTACAGGCATCCTAAATTGGAGAGATTGGATTAAGACCTATTGCTTGTTATGGAGACAGTTCCCTGCTGAAACTTCCAGTAGTGAGAGGTGGCTTTTTCCAACGTATAAACTCAGCAGGAAGAGTGTACCACTGGGCCAGCACTCCAGATTATGTTTTTGAATAAAGCTGCTAGTGTAGCAGACATCTGCTGTAGCTGTGGGAACTTATGTTTTCTAACAGTCAAAGAATAAAGAATTGTCTGTTCAGAGATAATACTGAGTGGCTTAGGTAATAAAACACAGCTGCTTGTTTCCTCATATATAAGCTAAATAAAAGCTCACATCTGGTTTTATTATATGAAGCCTTCAAAACTAGCAGATGTTTATCATGGAATTGTCTAGATGGCAACAAATAGAAACACAGGTCAGAAAAGGGGAGTGAATCTCATTTAAATCTTCAGTGATATTGTTGCTTCTGCAGTGGAGGTACAATAGGGAAAAAGGGGAAAAGAGCTATTACTTAAATAAACCAAAGCAGAGAAAGTAAAACAAGTTAAACAAGTTAAAAATTTAAGCAAGTTAAAAAGTAAAACTTGTCAACAAGCTTGTTTATTTTGTCATAATTTTTGCCACTTTTTAATATAAAATGCACTTCAAATATTATGTCAGAGAAAAACTAAATAGTGACAATTTCCAATAATCTGCCAATACTTATGCTAATGCATTTATAAAGAAGCCAGATTATTTTTGATTTTTATTGTTAAAGAATGTCTATCAAACTCTAAAAGCGTTTTAAAAATTGTGGGTTTTTTTATATTTCTAATAATGCTGAAATCTCAACAAATTCTTAAAATATTTCTCAATTCCTTTGGGATGTGGTAACTGAAGACTGAAGTCTCTGTTCTCAAAAAGCTTCATGATAATGCTGTTTGCTGAATAGGTATTAGATGAAATATTTAAACGTGAGTTTTCCTGTGTACTTTTTAGAAGTATTATGGATAAACTGCTGTGGTTTTGACTCCTGTGTACTTATTTTTGTCTTAATGGGATAGATCTGTTTAGACGGTGAAATATTACTGCCAGTGCTGATTCCTTGCCAGAAAATATTTGGTTTCATACCAATTTAGTTGGTTGTGTTTGGTTTCAATACATTCAAATTACAAGAGGAAAAAATTATCTTAGCAAAAAAATCTGGATGTCTCTTACTATCGACTTAATAGTTCAATTGTTCTTTTGACTTCACTTCTTGCATATCTATTATATATAACCAAGGTTTTATAATCATGGTTATACATAGCATTTCTGAATCTGGGTCATTTAAATAACTATTTTCTTTGCAGACAAAGAAACTGCTATGTTAAGTTTATCTGACCGTTCTATTGTGTACAGAATACCATCTATTGTTTTTAAACTAAAATGTTTTATTGTTTTTAAGCTAAACTTACAACACTATGGCTTTTAGGAATAGGTTAATTGAGGATATGAGTTCAAATGCTATGGTTTTATTTTGTGGAAGAACTATAATTTTGTGACTGAAATGCAACGTGTTTCCTTGCAAGTAAAGATGTTGCTCATCTTTTCAAGGACGATTTTTGGCCATCGTATTCCTGGAACTCTTTAGCTATTTCCTTTCAGATTGAATTAATTAGACCTATAGGAGTTAAACTGACATTTTGGAAGGTGTGTTTTTGTCATGTAATGTGTGATGATTTTGATAGGGGGAAAGATGCTCATTCTCTGTCCAGATGTGGCATTACTTCTGCTGTGCTCTTCATCATGATCTGTGGACTATTCTACCTCCAAAGACAGCCCAGGAGATTCTTACAGATGTACTAGAGCGATCTTTGGATATTCTGTCCTCCAGATATTGTCAGGTGTGTCCCAGTTACAAAAGAACACCACAGATCAGGTAATGGTTGTATATTTAATGCACTATTTTGATGGATAAAAGAAGTAAATGCTAGTTTTCTGTTATTCACTGTTTTTATTCAAATTTCAATGTTAATGAACATGGCAGAGGGCTAGACCAAATCTATGCCTTTTGATGTTCATTTTAATAAAATATATTTTGTATATTTAAGCATATTTAGTAGTTATATTGCAAACTGGGTAGTTGAACATTCAGCTCTCTGTGAAATTGTTCCATAAGCTGCTTAATTGTTTTGAAAGCCTCACAATGAAAGTGCATTGAGGATTGGTGAAGTAACCAAAAGTGTGGACAGAATTGGCAACGTCAGGATTAGAAGTCAAACTGTTGATTCATTAAGAAAATGTAATGCATTCCAGTAGAATTTGTTTTTGTAGCGTTTTTCAAGTGAAAGAGCTACAAGGTGACATCAAAGGATTTGTTAGTGATGCTAGTGGTATAGAAGGAGAGAGGAAAAAGGGGATATTCCTTTTTCTGTCATTTTAGGAAACAAGAAGTTGGAAGTTTTTTCTTATTGCAATGCTTATGTTTTGCCAGAGAGGAGGGTCTTTTTGAGAAATACTAAAGCAGGTGTCTTCAAGTGGAAGTTTACCCTACGTTTGTCCTTTCTATCCAATGTCTTGTTTTACTGAATGAATAGGTGTATTTCTCCTAACAGAATCACACAGAGTCACAGAATGGTTGGAAGGGACTACACTGGGTTATCTGGCCCAGCCTCCCTGCTCAGGCAGGGTCATCCCAGAGCACAAGGCACAAGGCCAAGTCCAGACAGCTCTTAGATGCTTCCAGTGAGGGAGGCAACCCACTACCTGTCTGGACACTCTGTTCCAATGCTTGGTCACCTACACAGTAAGGAAGTTCTTCCTCATATTTTGGTGGAACTTCCAAACTGGTGCACCGTTTCTGACCATTGCCTTTTGTCCTGTTGCACAGCAACACTGAGAAGAGTTAAAGAGTTTGTAATTTTAGAGTGTTAGGGATACTAAGCAGGTACATGTTCTGTGTAAACTAAGAGTTACATGCTGTTTTCCCAAGTTTTATTACGAAAAGAGGTATTGTCGTGGAAGCACAAGTTACTTGCACAAGATCACATTCTTGAAATGGGTAGGAAAAAAAAGAAGTGTTATTCTACATACCAATTTGTGTGCTCTTTTCCTGCAATAACTTACTGTAATAGGGCTCTTCTGTATCTTTTGATACAGAAAGGTTTCCTGAAAACTTGCCTGGAAATATTTTTAAGGAAAAAGTTCCCTGAAATATGAAAAATGTCATATGACTTAAATGTCATATTAGTCAATTCTATATGAATTTACCTCAGACTTCTGAACAAGATCTTTTGACGTAGTCATTTTGCAGAACAGCTGTATATTTGTTAAGGTAATTCTTGAATTTTTCTCTAAATAAATGGAACTATCGAGTCATGAATAAATGAAAAAAATTACTCGATATAGTACAATATATTTTTCTCATAGAATCTTTACATATTTTTTTAATAATGTTGCAGTTTGTGAGGTTATCTTTTCTCCCAAAGGTTCTTCAAATGCCAGAGAACTGATGTGTAATACGGACAAACGTCTGTTTATGTGTGTTTGTCTAGATTTTTCAAAAATTGCATGATCCTTGAAAATGCATATGATCACATGTACATCCATGGATTTTAGGCACTAAAGTATTTTTTAAAGTCCAACCTCATACCACCCATATTTTTGTGTTATTCACGTGTTTCCTGTGTATTTTATGTCAGCATAGTCTTGTGAGATTACATTGTTGTAGTTTGGGATCCTGCTGTTGTTTAGGCCAATGACATGATACTCTGCCAACCAGTATCAAAAGGCAACAGATTACTGACTCAGAAATGTTCCACATTGTACAATGTTGCATAGAGTTAGTTTTACAAATTGAAGATTAAGTTTCTTTGTTCCTATTTTTTGCCTGATCAGGACTTGACTATAGTATGTGCATTTTGATTATAAGAAAACAAAATTTGTATTTATTTATTCATGGTTTAGAAAGTAGATTGGTCATGTCTAGTGACACTGCCCTATAAAAAAGGACATTTCCAAACTTTTAAGTCTTCTTTTTACTAGTTTCAGTAACTTCTCTGTGAAAGAGTTGATTTTTCATGGAGTAGTAATTGTAGGTTTCGTGCATCACTGAAGTGGAAATTTAAAATCCATGCTATGATTTTGGTGGTTTATCCTTCAGAGAAAATGTCTGTTTAATTGGAATTTACCACTATCAAGATATCTTAAGTAATGTTATTCTTGGGCTTCTTTTGCCTACAGAATTGATATTGCAGCAATTTTGATGTCCACTGAAGATATGCTGTGGTCAATTTGTAGTTCTGTGCAGGAGTTTCTGAATCCACACAAAGACAGAGATCTCAAGATCTATAAAATACATAGCCACTGCAATAGTCTGATCTCTGTGCTGGCTATTTTAACTTCACCACTGAAGAAATTGTATGAGTGAGTATGAAATAAACATTCAATTTGAGATAAAGTTGATTTTTGAGCTTACATTGATGGACCAACAATGTGAATTTTTGTGTTGAAATCAAATGTAATGCATAGTATTGACACATTCTAATAGTCTGGGACTATTTCCCAATTTGATCCCATACTTATTTTTGTGATCTGCTAAGATTTTATTAGCTTTGGATCAAATTCCTGTGCTGTACATTTTTTTTCCTGTTAATAACATAGACTATAGTGAATGTCTTGCTTGATTTCCTCTGTGACAAAACCAGTAGAATTTCATTAATTATTACTGCCCTAAATTTGCAATTTATTTTTCCAGTTAGGACATATTCCTTTTTAAATACGATCTTATTGATCAGAAAACATTTACTTCTGTGGTACCAAATAGTTTGGCAAGGTTTTGAAGGACTTAGTCATTCATCAGTTGCAAAACAATCATCTTGCTAGTTCAGGTTTATCTATTTTAGGCTTCCAGCTAAATCAGAATATTCTGTTCTCATCTGATAATGTTTCTAGAAGTACTGGAATGTAAAGGTACTTTAATAAAATCATCATCTGGTTAACATCACCAGTATACTTCAACAAATATAGTTAAAAATGTAAGAATATAGAATGCCCATATTTATAAAATCATGTCTTCACAAGTCACAGTTCTAAAAAATGGACATATAACTTGCACTGAAATTGGGTCTGAGTCTTTAGTTGATAAAATTCTTCAGTAAATTTGGTGTAAGAGACAATAGAAAGTGAGATCACAAATTTTAAAAAGAGGAACAACAAAACTCCAAACTAATGAAGCCACATCCTATTCAACTAGCTTTTACTTCATTATTCAAAATGAGAAAATTCTAGGTAGTACAAGGGTAGAGACCTCCTGCATATAAGCTTCTTTACCTAATTTTTTTTTGTCATGTGTGGGCTCACTTTAATATTTGTGGGCCCTAAAGAACATGAAAAAGTGGATTGTGACTGGATGTTTGATCTTATATAACACAGGCTTATGAATAGATAGCAATTTAAAAGGTGACTCAAGAACAGATTAGGTATTCCTGCAGTGGCAGTAGAAACAGAGGCAGGAAAGGACATTGCAGTAGCTGTAGCTGCTTCTACTGTCAGTTTTGACTTTTCATCTCTCTTATACGAAAGCCCTTAAAATGATAGACCAAAATAAATATGCAGTATAATTTGTTCCTTTTAGCCATTCTAGTCTCCTCCACTGATCAGTGTTGTTTACATCTTTATGTATATATAGTGTAACAGAAAAATTGTGCTTACTGGAGAACTCACAGAGTTTCAGAACAAAGTGCCAATGAAAAGCTTGTTTTCTATTTTATGTAAAATGCTGCAGGTAAACAACTTGGTCATGCAGCTTTCATAGTTAGGGACATGAATTTCATTACCTGAATTTGCTTTTTCTGGAGATAAAAAACTTGACATGTGCAAAATGTAGCAGCTCATTTAATTTACTACAAAGTACTGTGCAAATCATCACCAAAATATGGCAGCTTTGTATAAGAAGAATACGAAAAATTGTCATATTTTGTTACATAGTTACAGAAATAGTATTAACACTAAAGACCTTTCTCATATAGATGATGCACATTTTAGAGTAAGTAAAATTGCGGGAATTTTAATGAACTTCTATTCAAAACTTGTATTTTCACAATCTATGAGGCCCCGTTATCAAAACAATTGTTATATATTGTGTATTTAAGTGCAGCCCATGTTTGTCAGATAACCAAACCTAGGGTCCAGAGTACTAAGATAAAAGTCCTTTAGCCACTCATCTTCATATATGACTATATTCAATTGGAAGTACCTTGATAGAGTGAATTTTAGGTCTAATACCTAGGTCTGTTGTTTACTGGGGTATCACATTAAGAATCTATAAATAATAAATTTTAAAGTTATGCCTGATTTTAAAGGAATACTAATCTTTCATCAATGCTCTCTGCAATTATATTGTTTAATCACAATTTCCATCTGTTATCTTGACTCTATATCTTTCAAATCTTTGGTAAAATTAACTGGAAGTATAATCTTCTTTTCTTTTAAATCTATCATGCTGTCTTTTGGTACTGGAAGTTTTCACTTTAGTGAGTAGAAGTCAATCTTTAGACTTTTCAGGAAAATTCTGTGTAATCATAAAAGTGGCAGTGATGAAACATTGTTTTCCAGGAGTTGTTTAATTATATGACTGGCTCATTTCCAACTTTACTAGAGAGGTTGTATTTTCTATTGCTTAAGGGAACTAAAATTATTCTTAATTTTTAAGAAACTAAAATTTCTTAATTATTTTGTGGAAATTAAACAAAATCATAATGATGCTGAAAAATTAGTAAATCCTTAACTTCAAATAAGGTGATTCTGTTTTCTCATTCCTAATTTTATGATCTAGAGTTTCTTTTCTTTATGACAAGGTGGTCATTAGATCTGGTCTGAAATTCACCTATGAATCTTGGATCATTAGGGTTTAATACTTGTTTTTCTATGCTTCGTTTTTCTCCACCCTTCTGTGGCCTTCCTGAAGTATCTTTAGCATCATGGGCATGTTGGTTGGAAAGGACTGCTGGAGGTTGTCTAGCCTCCTCCTCAAAGCAGAACAGTCACCAAGAGCAGTCAAACATGACTGTGTTTGGCTGACTCAACTGACACATGCCAACCTCCAGGAACTGAAGTTTTGCAATTTTTATGAAGCCTGCTCCACAGCTGTGATGCCTTAGTGCAAAATACTGCCTCATATCTAGTGTAAACCCTCAAAGCTGCTGGCTATAATTTGTTGTATCACATTGTCTCCCAGGGAGGAAAAGCTGGTCAGTGTGGTCTTTGTAATTACTCTTTCGGTGGTTCTAGGCTGCCATTAGATGAATTGGCACTTCAGCTGCCTCTTCTCCAGAGTAAAGGAGTCTAGGGCCCTCAGACATACAGATGATTCAGTTTAGTTTTCCCCAGTTTCCTCACATCCTCCTTGAACTGTAGGCCCAACAGCTGGACAAAATATTCTAGGTAAGGCATAAACTGTTGACAGGCAGGTGAAGTAAATCACTATCTTTCTTTCAGTTGCTGTGTTCCTCATAATGCAGCCCAGTGTGTGGTTTGCATTTTTTCTAGTGATAAAATACTGTTGCCTTATCTTCAACACCCTGATGCCCGTAAACTGTGTTTGTGGTTGGGTAGGGTGGCGCTCAGACAAGTCAGTTCTCAACC
Source organism: Sitta carolinensis (assembly GCA_032173965.1). NCBI lineage: Eukaryota > Metazoa > Chordata > Aves > Passeriformes > Sittidae > Sitta > Sitta carolinensis. The sequence goes on from CM063313.1 coordinate 64,412,217, forward strand.
TGGGTTATTGTAATTCTGTAGCAGGAGTAGACAGTTGCTCTTTACCTCAGTCAGCTTTATGAATTTCTGTTGGCCCAGAGGTCCATGAGTAGGCACTCAGCTGTTTGTTAACTACTGTGTCTGCTTCCCCCAGTTTAACGTCACCTGAAAATGTCCTAAGCAGCTGTTCTCTGTTGGCTTTTGTCCAAGTTGCTGTGGACCTGTTGAACAATGAGTTTCTAGAATGTGCTCATCAAATCTACTGAGTGTTGCTCCTTTCTTGCTGCTTACTCAAACCTCTGAAATAAGAGGATTTTCATACTTCTGAATTTCCAATCATCATTGTCTTACTCACTGACAAGATTGTTGTCAGTTGCTCAGTTCTAGTAGCTGGGATTTCATGTAGTGGATCGCAGTTTCAGTTCTGCCTGTGAATACACAGGAGAGTCCGATGCCATTCTTTACTCATTAGTTTGTACAGGAGTAAATTATCTGGGCCTCAGAGTAGAGACTGTCTTCTGCCTCAGGCTGAGGGTTTCTCAGTTTGGAGCAAATCTATTGTGCTACTTCTGATATTCTTTAGTCTTCTGTACTAAGTAAGCAATGATAGTCTGTAAAGGAAGAACATAAAGAGTAAGGTGGATTTCATACTATGAATTGCTATATCTTATTTTCTCAACAAGAAGTCAGGTAAATTATTTAAATGTTGAGAGAAGCATTTAGAGAGTCTATTGGCAAAATTGCTCTCTATTGTTGTAAATTCAATGTCATTCAGTATTAAAAACTGAAAAATTCCTCTTTAATATATGAGTTACAACTCATGAAGTTGCTTTTTAGTAATGTTTATTCCTTATACAGAGAGATATTGTACAAACACTACAAGGAAATACCATTAGGATGCATTTTGCTGGCATCTCATTTCTTCACACCTGCACTCAGGCTTACAGGATAAATTCTCACCTTGCCATACTCTACTGAAGAATAAAACCACTATAATTTTAAATCTTGCTTTGATATTAAATCCGCTATCCACTGCTTTGAGATAATAGCCAGCTGCTTTAGCATAACTTGAAGCAAAAACAAATGTCCTACTAGCCATTATTATATTTCTGTCAGAAGAGTAGTTGAGTTCCAAAGTCTGGCACAGAGTTGGGTTTTCCTGGCAATAATTACCTCGCCAGCAGTGGACATAAAGAAATGCTGTCATGAGAATTGCAGTGTTATCAATAGACACTTAATCTTTTAATAGTATTTGAAGCTATTCTAATATTCAAACAATCTTCAAAACCCTCAGATTATCTCGCTTCACAAATTTGTGTAGAGATTTCAGTATAAGCAGGTAAGTCAAAATACAAAAATCTGCACAGTGTTTCTACTTATTATACAGCTAAGGTTCCTTAGGATACTGCTAAGAAATCCTACTTAACAAGCTGCTTTAGTCCCGTATTCTCTCAAGTAGTTCCTACACTACCAATGGACAAGATGTGGTCCTTTATTTTTACTAGATTGCTAACCAAAATATATTTATCACACTTTTGTGTTGGATGTTTGCTCTATACTTTGCTATATTCAGAAAAAAATATTTCAGTGGATGAGAGACAGTAAGATTTCTCTTTTACTTTCATATTACTAAAATCACTGTCCTTAAAATAATTCTTTTTGAGTTTGCATTCTTTTGGCTATATTAGAATCTCAGCTCTATTTTTAATCTTCAGGTTTTCAGGAATTCACAAAAGCACAAATTCGCAATGTTAATCCCTCTGCTCAGATTTTGCTTACTTAAGACCATTTAGATATCTGTAGTAAATTCCTTCTGTTATTTTTTATTAGTAAGAGTGGTTTCCAAATAAAAAAAGTCTACATTTTGGAGAAGTTCAGAAACTATGCACCTACCTTTCTTGTGGAAAAAGTATAATTCTCTCTCTTCTTTCATCTGGGCCTAATAGACATGTAGCTGTAGTTCTGAATTACTTTAAATGAGAGATAAAAAATTCACAGCCAAGTTAAATGAAATGTAAGGTGCTTGTGAAATGATAATTGTTTATATTTAATGGAGGATGGATGTAACAGGCTGGAATTTCTCTCTGCTTGAATCATATACTGTGTAAATGAGAGTAAAAAGGGAAGAAGCCATGGGGCATCCATTGCTATCACACTTTATTGAATCCTAGTGGCTGCTAGAAAATGGTACAAATGCAAATAATTTATTACTAAATGATAATTAAAGGAAAATATTAACTTATAGAATTCTGTTCTTAAAATTCTATAATATATAATCCTGTTCTTATAATCCTATAATATAATTAATTAATAAAATATTTCATTTTTAGTATCTGTAGATTTTGCCTCTCACATCACCTCAGTAAGTGAAGTATTGCAAAAGTGACATCTAGTCACAATTTATTTCTTCTCTATTCCTTTATGTTTGAAAACAATCAATATTCCATTTCGTTCAAGGCAGTGAAGGTCCAAAGCTTCTGGTTCAAATTTTTGTCTAGTTTTATCCAAAGTCTATATATGCTTGCATGTCTGTCAGTATAATTTCAAAAGGTACTTTACATACCATTATTATAAAAGTTCTAATACTATGCATTTTTGTTATGCAGGAAGAAAAGAGCTAGAGAAGCGAATGACTGAAGAGAAATTTGCTTATTGAATTTGTTTTCAAACGTAGTTTGATTATGTTTTATATAGGAAGAAAAATACTAAGAAAACTTGAATAACAGTTATTAGATACCAAGTTTCAAAGAGTGAAAGTGAATAAAATATAGAATTGGATGTCTTACGGTACATAGATTCTCAATTATGTGTTTGCTTACATATATTAAAAGTATTTATCATAATACATCATATTTATCATATTTTCTGTCTTTTATTCATATATATACTTAGTAGTAGTGATGCAAGAGAATTTTCGGTCTCCCATGTAATCCAGAAGTATTTGGTTTCTTTCAGGACATTTCTGGATAATTCTGATGAACATCTTCCTCAAGACTTTTCAGAAGTCTTTTATCATCCATCACACTGGTTATTTTGCATACCATCATCCTGTTTTTCCTTTCTGAAGTGAGTATCAAAAGTTGTTTGTTGTAAAAGGATCACCAGCTAGTCAGTATGAGTCAAATATTGTTGCGTTTTGAAGAATACATCTGAATTAATGTCTAATTAATAATCTGATATTTAAAATTCATAGAAGCATTTTTTAATTCATTACAAAATTCTGTAGTATTTGAGAGTCTGAAGAAAAGTTGCACTGAAAGCAATGTATTTTGCTAGTCTGTTAATTAAATTTGATATTTGAATTATCTGTAAGGATTTCTGGCTTTAATTAAAGAGTATATAGTTCTTGACAATACAGAAGTTCAGGGCAGTTGCTGTTCTGAAGGACTTAAAAGGGAGATAAAGAATGTATGCCTTTCTGTTTAGGTTTGCCGTTTAAAAAGAAATATTTGGTACATAAGTCACTGAACAATATGCTGCTTGATCGTAGTTGAATTTTTTGGAGATTATTGAATGATCAGAAGCAAAACTTAACTTTTCAGTGTCACTGCATATAATGACAGGTGACATAGAAGATACAACGTGCTGTTGTTACCTTTCTAATTTTGAAACTGAAACACTCCCACACCAGTGTAGATTCTCTCCTAACCTCTTCACCTCCCTCTCCTCCTTCTCAAGGTTATTTCCTGAGATGTTTTCACTCTCTATTTGCATGAAAAGCTGCTTTTGTGAGATGTTGCTTATGAAAAAGTATTTTTATATTTTGGAGGAGTATGTTATTAAATGAATGGTGAACTATGAATGACCTATGTGCTTTGGATTTATTACCTCTTTCCTTGTACACACAGTATCTTTTACCTTGTATATGAAAGTATCTTCCCTATAATTTTGCCCCATACTACACAAAACATGCTGATTTCTCTCCATAGGCTCCACTCCTAACTGTCATGTCATCAATCCTGTTTTCTCCTTCCCTAGTGCCTCTGATACCTGTTGAACTAGAGACAATATATGTTTTGACTGCATCAAACTCATGTGGTTTGCTAACTACATGACAAACAGAGTTGAATAACTGGTGAATTCAGAATGTGTCCAGCTTAAAATAGTAATTTAAGTTCTTATAAAGCAAGGAAGATCACGTGTGTTTATCAAGCTTCAAGGAATTTTGTCAGTGACTTTTTAAGTTATACATGGTTGGAGAGAAAAGAGAAGGAGGAATACAGCAGAGGGAATGACTGCATTAGAAAGGAATCTAGTAATCCATTTCTGGAAAATTTTTGCTCCATTAAGTTTCCACTGTAGAAAAGACAATAAGTTTTTTGATGCCCTCATGCAAGGACAGATTTCAAAATTTAAATTGTACTGTGAAGTATGAGTTTTGGAAGATGATTTCACAAGTGAGTGCCCTATGCTTTGTAACAATATGTAAAGGAAATGCTGATACCGTTTCAGTCTGACATAATTATCTTTTCTGAGGTGGAATTAAGATAGATTTGAATAAAGAGCAGAAAACTATTCCAGAGCTATATAGTATGCACTTATTTTCTATGGAAGAAAGGTAATAAAATACACAGCTTCTTGATCACCAAATAGGAAAATGTGAAGTACAAAAGAAAGTACGTCTCTTGAGAAGATACAGTCAGTGTACCTTTGTGAAAAAAGTCCATATATATAGAGAACATTGCATACAGTCATGGTGATAATGAGTGAACTATGTTGGTAAAATATTTAATGTTCCCTTTTTACAACACATCTTTCAGCTGCTCAGAAAAAAATAATGAAGGATTCTGTGTCTATTGAGTAATTCTGAAATGTTCTAGTTTTTTTTATTGGTTTTAACTCTATGTGAATGAAACTTTTTTCCTCTTCAAATGCTGCCCTTAGAACATTATAAAGAAACATTATATTTAAGGATTGCAGAAACTGTATTTCAGATCATCCTAATTATTCATGGGTTGTTTTCTGATTTTACATCTTTTATCTAATTAAAATACATGTTCACTGTCTGTAACAAAACTGGAAGCAGAGGCCATTGTATACCTCTCAACTGTGTCGACCTAATTTTTAACTGAGGACTCTAATATGTCATACATTTAGCTATTAAGTATTTAGTCTTCCTAAGCTTCCTATTTAAAAAAAAAAATGTTTCGCTGGGTCCTGAAATTAATTTGTTTACAATGTAACCTTATTTCCTACATTATTCTTCATTGCTGAAAATGGCTACAATCTGTTTAATTTTATCAATTTGACTCCAACATCAGTGTCAAGGTTGTTACCATGAATTAGCATATCTACTTGCCTTATAACATCTTGAACTTGGCACATGAGGTTTTCTTTCTTTCTATTTGAATACAAACCAAAATAATATAGTTGGTTATCAAACTAAATAATTACAGGTAATTAATATTACATTTCCTTTAGTGGTAATTGTGATTCCTTCAGTGTTAATTATGATTCATTCTTTGCCTCATTTGGGGATTATAATCATACCATTTGCAAATCAAAGTTGGGCTTTTTTTCTTCTACTGTACAAAACAGGACATTTATATGTGTGATATTTATATGTACTTCACCTTTTGTCACTTTTTATGAGGCTAGTCTTATTTTCACTACTACTGAGCTATGAGGATGGGAGAACATATGTCTCTCCATATGCACATTACAAAACTTCTCAGTGCATTTATTGGTGCTAGCTTCATGGCTGTAGGGAATGTCTGCTATATTTTATTTTTCCTCCAAGTGAGTCACACCATTGTACATTTCAATTTGCAAGATGCTTAAAGAGCCAAGAACTGGTGTATATTACAACATGATAACTTCCCATCTGGTCAATGACAGATAGAGTTTTTTTTTTCAGTTCATATACTCTAAAAATGTAATTTATTTCTATAGAAATTTAAAATAATATTCTTCATAAATATAATTGACCAAACTTGTCACTTATCTTTTTGTTTGAAGGTAATGAGTGACCTTATTAGATAGGATAACATGACATTAAAGGAAGAGAAAAAAATTAAACTGGAACAAATATTTTAACTGAATCAATGAAGAGTTGAGTTTGCTGTCAGCCGTAGCATTAATTATAGTGTGAATATAGTAACTGCTTAAATTTTAACTTTAATTACTAACTACTGATTAGATTATATATAGATTATATGTGCATTATATATATATAAATATATAAATATAAATATAAATATAAATATAAATATAAATATAAATATGTATATATGTATATATGTATATATGTATATATGTATATATGTATATATGTATATATGTATATATGTATATATATATATGAAACACTAATATTGAACATACAGAAATTTGGATAATTATTTTAAGAATGCAAAGTCCTAATGTTTGAATGTAGTATGTATTTTAAATATGGAGAATCTATTTTGACTGCAAGTTCTATCAAGATTTAAATGTATATGTGTGTATGTTTTTGATAAATATTACTAGAATCCAGTATGTTCTAATATGCAAATATAATTGTAGAGTCAGTGCTACACTGTTAGCAAAATATATAGAGTACCAGATGAAAATCACAAAAGCTGTACATAAGGTTTCCTGGCACAGACATTGCTTATGAAGTTAGAGGAAAGCTAAGACTAAGCTTTAGTCTTAAAAGTGCAAATGTTGAGGTGTCTAAAATCTTCCTTTACTAAAATGACTATTACAGTGGAGTTTTGTCATAATAGTGGGATGTAAGGGCCCTGCTGGAAGATGGTCCTATGGTTTCCTTAGGTGACTTCAAGGCTGCCCTGCAAGATATGTGGCATACTGCTTTTTCTGGTGATGGAAACATAGACATGCGAGGGACTAACTAGAGGAGTATACCAGCTGACATTTTTTTTTCCAGGACTTGTAGGTTTGTACTGAATATATTGTATAAATAGCAGTTTTGGCTCAACAGAGAAATACTTGTGCAGTCATCTTTTTTTTTTCATATGCATTCAAGCATAGCTGGGGTGTGGCACACTTGGCTAAGTCAGAGGTTGTAAAAGTATGCAACTTAATGGAGTGGTACCCCTCTGTTGGAACAACCACATGAGCCCATTTCAGTTCTGCCCCAAAAGTTATACATAGATGGGACATATAGTGTTTGAGCAGGGGCATATAAACACTTCCCTAGCCTGACAGGAAAATGTCATTGAAAACCTCGCTATGAAGATTTTAACTGATGCTGGAGGGTTTTTTTGCACACTGGCAGATAATATTTATGCCTGCCCGTATTTATAATGGATCAGTCTATATGAAAGTCCTTACAATCATGCATGTAAAATTCATCTGCATAAAAGTTTATGCATGAAGTGCATAAAGTTTCAATGTTACTAACTATTGTATAAATTTGTAGCCAAAAAAGTAAATACAGTGGCTAACCATCAGTTAAAATTTAATTTTAAAAGAACTTTCAAAATAAAGAAAAAACTTTCATGTTAAAGAGAAAAATATTATCCACAATCCAATTCTGAAAACTTGTTTTAAAAATGTTTCAAGAAGAAAATACTTAATACTATAGGTGGTAAACATTTGCCAGGACAGATTTGTTTGGTTGGTTTTTGTTTAACTGTAATGTTAATTCAGTGATTGGTGTCGGGTCACTGCCTGTGTTCAGAATAAGCCCTGGAATAGTATTTGGATACCTCAATTTTTGCAGAACATGGAAATCACAAACAGAAAATTAACTGCAAACAGAAAGTAAACTGCAGTCTTTTTAAAAGCTAATGAATTTATACTACACATTCTCACTTTTCGCTGCTGGTGAAGCAGTAACTTAACCAGTCTAATATTCCTTGTGGATTTTTCAGGACAAAGAATTGCTCAATTTTAAATGGAATTTTTCTACCCCTTTGAGCATTTTCACTGCCTTTTACTTAAGAGCTTTATATACTTCATCAAGGACAGACACTCCAGATCTCTTACTCAAGAATTACTGCAATAATAAACTAAAAAATACTACCATTACTTTTATTCAACTGCAGGGAAAAAAACCTCCTTTTTGCCTGGTAGAACAAGATAATTCCATGAAATAGATAAAGAGTTGCTTTATATCAGATGTAGCTATGGCAAACTAACTAAAGTCAATTTGTTTTTAACTAGTTGAAATTAAGTGTAATTCTTTCTCTGAGCTGCCTTAAAGTAAGGAAGCAATGAAAAGTAATGAAAGCATTTTCAGAGTAATCTGGGAGGAGTTGACACTTAAGGAAGTTGGTGTTACAACTGCAATTTAAGCATAGTCATTTCATAGATAAATTGACTATGTTATTCTTTCTGTCTTTATCTTACATTTTGAAAGGACTCCATCAGCTGGACAAATGGCAGCCCAAGGTCTGCTGAAGCTGCTCGTATCCCAGCCACACTGTAATTTCAACTTGCTTCTGGAAACATTGCTACACCATGATTGTCTCTTAGTGAAAATTTTGCTGAGAAGCTCAAGTAAGTTTTGATACTGTCAATCCATAGAAGAATATCAGTGAGAAACACAAATTCATTTTTAACTACTTAAATGCCGGAGGAAGGCTGAAAACCATTTTGAGGGTTAGGTACCCAGTTAGGGTTACCTAACTACTGGTTAGATACCTGTTAGGGTACCAGTAGGACACTTCTTGAATGGGTAAAAAGATAGAAAAATTTTCACTTTTTTAGTGAGCATTTACACTCAACCAGTGTATTAATAATTCCAAAGCAAACTGCAATTTGATAAAATAGGCTGCTTTCATAAATGCATGAGTCAAAATGAATTTGAGCTTAAAGGAGCTTTGATACCACAACTACTGTACACAGGTTTTTAAAAGTGTGGATCAGTAGTCTAAAAGACTGCTTTCAAAATTGCATTTGAACAGTGAAAAGCTTCTTAGATATTTTGTTGAAATTATTATATGCTTGTCACTGTAGACATTCTAGAATTACCTATATATGCTTCTGTTTGTTAATTCATTAATGCTGTTTTGAAAGTGGAATAAATAAAAGAATGTTTCCACAAATTTTTATTTGCATTCTGATGATACTGTGTTTGAAGCAACAAACTTTATCACATCTTTCCATTAGTAGTTTGCTGATCAAATGATCATATTGTTGAATAGCTAATGGTATAATCAACTGTTTGATTTAATTTTGCAGGAATATGAGAGTCTTGGTTTCTTTTTTTTTTTTTTGGCAAACAAATTCCTTATATTTATATTTATATTTATATTTATATTTATATTTATATTTATATTTATATTTATATTTATATTTATATTTATATTTATATTTATATTTATATTTATATTTATATTATTTATTTATCTGTCTATATGTATGTATAACATGATTTAGTTCTCTCAGTTTAAAATGATCTAATATTTGTCAGGAATATGTCTTCCACTGTTGTCATGCATCTTTATTCAGAGTTGCAGTGCATACACTTGCCTACTCAAACACGTCATCTTTTACAAAAGCTGACAAATGTTTCATCAGGATCATAGTCTTACCCTAGTGTTATCCAGTATTTAGTTTTACTATCTGTTTAAATTATTACTGGTAATAATCTACAGAATGTATTATTCTACTGACTGACCAACCTCTTAAGCTTTAGGGAAATCCATGTTACCTTGAATTACAAAATGTGTTATTTACACAGGCTTTATTCATGTAACTTCAATAAACTTTCAGTTTAGATAAAGTCAATATCTGCAATGATCCATATCATCTAAATATATCAATGGGGCTAATTGTGTAACAACAAAAAAATTTGTATTCTTTATTCCTTATACTGCTAAGTATACCATAGTTTTTGAGCAATTTGCCTTAGTGATAACAAAACTCTGGTATTTAATTACATACAAATTTTTTTAAAAAGGAAAATCTTTCTCACATATTTTACATTCAGTCTTTCCTTTTCCTTTTAAAAACAGGCCAGAAGGCAAAAAATCTTAGGTATTGGTGAATTTTTCTGTATTGTTTTAACACTTTGGTATACTCAAAGTAGTCATCATTAAAACACATTAAATTTCATTGTAGTCCCATTGTTCTCATGGTTGTACCCTGAGGATGTTCATAAAGAATGTATATTCCCCATCATAGCAGGGAGTACTGTTGGGATTGCCAAGTTTTTTTAGTGGAAAGACTATTTGTAGAGAAGCTATGTATGCATGATTCATGTTGCTAAATATTATAAGGATATCATGTTTGTTGAAACAATTGAAACTCCATGTATATAATTATATACTATCTGGACAGGAAGATGACAAAATGTGTTCTTTTGTCATTTTTTGGTGCAATATGATATATGAAATGTACATAAAAATTAAAATATAGAAATATGAAGTTATTGCATCAAGAAATACTAAAGGTAATAAATCAGGTTACCCAGAACTGAACCATTACTTTGTCTTCAGTGAGCATGGCTACTGCATATAGGAAACTTTGAAAAAATGGTTGAAAATTTTGATTTGTATATTTGACCTCTGTAACAAGCTATGAGTCTAAATATCCTAAATGTGTTAAATTACAGTGACATATAATTCTAAAGCTTTTTCCTATAGGTCCAACATCCAACAATTTTCTTCAAGACATGATCTTTAGTAAGTAAGGGGTCTAAAGTCTCTGCTGTGGCTTTGCAGAGAAATAGTGAAAGTAGCTGGTACTGTCTTAATTTTCTGACAAATAAACTATTTTGTAATTTACTTGGCAGATTTTTTTTTTAACCAGTACTGCCTTATCATTCCTGATGTGGAATAGAAATTGATTATTTTGACAAGCAACAAATAATAGAGGAAAAAAGGAAGTGGTGCCTGTATAAAATAAGTAGAATCCAGCAGATGCTGACATGAAAATGAAGGATGAAATTGAGTTCTGAGCGTTTCTGCTAGATTTGCTCTAAATACACAGCATGCCAGTGGAACAGTTTGTGACTTATAGTTTGATAATCATTATTTCCAGGAATTGGGAGTTTTTCTTTGCATAATAAAGCAAACAGCAATAGCTATATCAGATTGCACTGACCCAGCAGAGGATTAATACCAGAGACACTATCAGACACCTGGCCACTTACAAATAGCAGATAAGACAGTGGTCACTTTGAAATTGTCACTGAGAAATTGTCAGCAAGGCACACGCCAAAACTTCAGTCAGTCCTTGGGTTTTACACTTTTGTTTAAGAAGAAACAGTAGTATCAAGCTGATGACAAACAATAGAAAATGTAATGTAGTGCTTTAAAAAGTCTTAAAAAGAATCTTATTCATTACCCTAAAAACTTAGCCAGTTGTTACAGACATTTTATTTGTCTTCCTACACACAGCCTTAAAGTGAATGTTAGCATGTGGAGATAAACTGTAAGAAAACTGCATTCACAGCAGGACCAGGCCATTGGCAGTTTCACCTAATGTTTTTGGCTTGCACAATACATATTTGAAAGACTACTAGAAGACAGTATTGTTTAGTCTGTATATCTCAACCTAGATAATATTCTGGAGCCCACTAAAATTTTGAAATGAGAATTGATAGTAGCATTTACAAATATTCTGTAATAAGTCTAAGGATGCAAATCTGAAATTGGACCCAAATAAATTATTTGCTTCAAAAGTGATCAGTTACCTTGCACGTGTTGGGGAAGGAGAGATTTCCACCAAGAAAATATAATTGTGTGGACTATAATTGTGTGGTGCACCAATGGACAACTTTCTAGACACTAGTAGATAGGAAGAATTTTCTAAGACTGTTCTTTTATTAACCGTTTTCTGGAAAGAGAACTTGGAAAGTATTTGTAGAACTGGAAGATGTTTTTTTCCCCGCTCCAATGCTTTGTGCCCTTTGCAACAGTTCTTTAAGTGCCAGGATGTATTATGTGTCATTTTAAGGTAAATTTTAAGTACTAATTAATTTTTAATCTAACTTAATTAATTACACTTTAGACACGTAAGAGTAAATAGCACTGGGTTTTTGTGAGTTACCCTAAAAGAAGAGTGCAAAGTGGTAACTTCACCAATTGACCTCATAAAGGAGACTGAACTATTAGTGGCAGAAGTGAGTGATTACAGAAGAAAATGTACTTGCCTTAGAAAATTACTAACTCAATCAAAACTCTGGCATTTTTAAAATCTGTAACAACTTGACAGTTTTATTTCGTGTTCTTGAGGGTCATTCTTCTTGTACTTATATTGTACTTTCTTCTAATGAGTCCTTGGATTTATTAATCCTGTGTCATGGTCTATCAAGTGAAAAAACTACTTGAAAATAAATTGTTTAGGGAGAAAAAATTCTAAATGGAGTTGAATTAAATTAAAATGCTGTGGCATGATGACCTATAAATATATAACTACAGCACTAGTTTGCTTATATGTTAATAATTTATGGGCAGATGATAAAAATGTTGTTAAAGCTTTTTTGCCATGTTGAGCTTTTCAGTTATAAATTTAGTATTTCTTTTATTCGCAGGTAGCAGCTAATACAAAGTTTATTATTTGTAATGTATTAAATTGAAATGGATATGTTTAAGATCTGGGTTTTATTCAGGATAGAAGTAATACCACGCTGTGATTATCTTGATTGGTTAGACTATGGTGCTGTTAGCAGCAAGGTTTTGGGTTGAATCCCCATATGGGCCATTTATTTAAGAATTGGACTTGATGAACCTTTTGGATCCCTTACAACTCAGAGTATTCTGTGACTTTTTCATGAATCTATGGGTTAAAATTTCACCTTGGAATTTAAAACTAAAATAATATACTTTCTGCCAAAATGAAGCCATGTTCAAAGTTACAATAGATTTTAGATGTCATTGGACAGGAGCAACTCTGGAAAAAATGTGATCTACCAGGTCAGATACTGTAAAGTAACAGAAAAACGTCAGTGACAGAAGAAGCACTGAAGATGTAGTGTAATGCAGAGTGCCTGCTAAAGAATTTGATTCTATAAATAAATAAATATCCTTTTTTATTCCTTGTATCCTCATCAACTGCTATGATTTAAAGAAACTTTTAAATTCAGTAAAGATAGCAAAAGTTTCATGCTCTTTGCAAATTAAGGACCAGTATCAGAAATAATTTGTTCCATTTTCAATTCCTCTTCCCAAATGAAACAGCATGTATGAATTTTAGATTTGACTATCTCTTTTGTTCAAAAGAGACAGCATAACTGTTTGTATCTTGGCTGTTGTGTATGGATTAACTGGGAGGAGTGAAGTCTAGAGTCAGCAACTGAGGATTTTTTTTTAAATTTTATGGCTAGACTAGTCAAATAAGTGCTGGATGAGTGATAATGTTGGCAAATTACTGTGTGATATTTCTATCAGTAAGAAAGAAATATGGGTAAATTGCACTTGGAAGTCTGCCTTTCTGAAGTTATGTTTTTAAAATATGTGGTAGTATCCCAAGAGGTTTAGTGCATTTTTTTGTCATAGGAAGAATGATTCATTATAAATGGTTAGGGCATAGCTGTTATTCAATAGATACATAATTTTATTATAAAGATATTTATTAAAAACAATTGTATTCTAATATGTTTTGTGCATATAGAACATCATGCTATACGGAAATAACAAAAAGCTGATTTTTTTATTTTAGTGGGTATCTAGATAAGTATATAGCCACATTTATGTGTGAATGCTAAGTCTTGCTAGAATACTAAAGAAGCATATACTTTAAGCTACCTATGGGAGCTTGAGGTTCCCTTCATAAGTTAGCTTTTGCTATACAAATGCAGTCAGTGAAAAAAAGAGAAATGTATAGAGGGAAGCATCACAGGGCACTAAGTATCATATAATTTCTGTTCTATGTAATAATTAACAAGAAGGCTGCATTGGAGTTCAAACTGAGATGAATATTTAATGTTATGACAAGTAAGCTAATAAATGCAAAAGAAAAAATCTAAGGCAAGAGAAATCTACATATCTTTCTGTAGACTCCTAATGCATAATATTTAACCAGCTATTCTGATCTGCTAGCTAAACTCTCAAAATGACATTATCCTTTAAGGTCTCTTCTAACCCAAAGGAATCTGTGATTCTATGATCCATACCCACTTATGAATCAGAAAACTCATTTTAACCTAAGCTTTCAGGTTGTTCTTACAACAAGGACAACATTTACTTCAAGGTAAAGCAAGAAAAGGTGATGAATAATTACATATCTTATTATGTTTGGCCTCAGAATGATTTAGTAGTAGTGGATTCATGAAGATCTTTGCTTAAAAGCACAGGAGTCGCATTATACAGTAGTTATAACAAGATGTTCGTATAGCCCTTTCTACAAAATTCTTTTATGCTCCTTTGTCTTTATCTAAATCTTTTGTTAGCACTAATTGTTTGGAAAAGTTATTAGTAAGTTGTGACTCAAACTCTCCATGCAGCATGGTCATAAAACAAATTTAGGCTTAATTCCAAGTCATAAGCACCTTTAAACAAACTAATTTCCCATCATGTACTGCAAAGACAGTTTATGTTGTATTTGAAATCTTAGCAAACCTCCCCCTAGAATTTGGTTAAATTAATTTAAAATATAAATACTGACAGTAATAGAATCAAAGTTTGTTTCAGATTTTCATCTCACCATTTGAACTGCTTTTCCTACTTTGATGGTTATTTCTTTGTCATACATATCCCTGGGTTGAGTGAATAAGTGGATTACATTTGATTCTTCACTTAGAAGAAGAATCTGGCATTGAAAACAATATGTGTCAGCTCACTCAAGTCATAGGAAAAAGAAAGCTGCTTAAAAAGACTGTCTTAATCCTGATCTGTCTGCTACCTTGGGAAAAAAAAAAACCAGCAACTACAGCTTATTGGTTATGAAATCACTAATCATGTTTTTCAGCTTTCTACATCCACTGTTTCCAGAAAGGTTGCATACTACCTAGACTGAATGATTTACAGTAATGCATGAATTAGGTTGTAGGAATTCAGAAGAAAGTAGAATGAGATTTTTTTCTCGGCGTTCTTAAGTCATTCAAAGATGGGTTGAAAGCAATGATTTTCTATTATGGTAGATTTTGAAGGCTCCCATCTTGATCCTCTACTGTTTGCTAAAGGTAAAGACAACCAATCTGGCAGAAAACAATGACATTTTATAGCAAAATTTTATCTAAATACTTTTTAGAGAAACCATTGTTTTTGCAATCTAGAAATTTAAATTAAGAGTATTTAACAGGATATGGCTCTGGGCGTTTCTCATGGTTGTTAACATTGGAAGCATATTTCACAACAGGTGGGAAACTCAGGTCTTCAACATTAGCACAAGTCAAAGTCGTTGAATTGCATTGATTCACAGAGTTTTAGACACATCCTTATCCTTCAGCTTGGAGATTGTGTTATAATGATTATTAGAAACATTTGTAAATATTTGTAAGAAATTATCACTGAACTCTATGATAATCACTACTTGTCTTTAAAATCTGTATCTTAGCAGGGCTGAGATTTTATTTTGTGAACTGTTTTATTCTGAGTTTCATCTTACACTGAAAAACAAAGCCAGAACATTTTGGGGAATATGGAGCTGGAGCTGCTACTTTTCTTAATTTTTCATGTCTAAAGAGGATTTTATTATTTCCTATTACTATTATGTAAGGAACAGGAGTTAAGCAGTAATAGTTTTTTGACTGTGATTCTGCAGTTCTGATTTATCTTGAGTAAATAATCAATTTCCAATTGCAATCAATTTCTATTTAATTTAAATAGGCATATTCCATAGTTTGAAAACATGCTCGAGTCTCTTTTTTATTGGCTACACATAATTCATGAAGACAGTCAACTGTCATTAGTCTGAGAAAGATCAGATTTCAATATCTGTAAGTGTTATTGTTTGAAATATTACTCAGATACACTTTGCAGTTTGTTTTTATTAATACTATCCATTACTGAGACCTGGAGTTTCTTGGAAATTATTGGAACCAAGTTTTTGTTTATTTTGAAGGAAATGAAGCATTAAATTGTGATGAACAAAGTTCTCTCTTGGAACCAGAGAATAACAAAGAGCCTACTCTGATTGAAGCAATCTTCACAGTGTTGTCTTACTGCACTTTATCACCAAAATCTCTTGGCATTGCTTTTGAGTCCTACATGGAAAAAGAGCTGCTGTGGAACTGCTTATACAATATGACAGGTATTTAATTTATTAATAAGCATTTCAAATCTGATGCTAAATGTTGTTCATTTTCATACATGTAGTGAGTATTATTTTTACCATAATAAATCAGGTGAAAATATGTTAGCTTACTTCAAAATTATAGTATTATTGAAAGGCTTTGTGTAGTCGAGCCATGGTAGGAGTGGTGAAAATTCTGAAGAGTGCAGAGGTTCCAGAGAAGTGTTGGGGACCAGGAGTCTGATGACTGTAAGTGTTTGTCTTCCCATCAGACTGGCTGCAGAACGTTCTTATAGGTCTCTATCAGTAGAGGTTCTTCATCTCTATGCATTTAACAGCTCCAAACCTTTGTGACAATTTAAAAGTAAGAAAACATGGTAGAAGAGTGGAAAAAGAGGGGGGAAGGAATTCTCCTACTGGGTGAGAAATAATCTGATGAGCATATAGTCTCTGTCAACAGGCACTCAACCTCTTAATTTTTGTTGAGAGGGAAAGCTGCCCTCACAATTAGAGCAACTAATTCTATCCCCAAGGAAGAACAGTATTCAAAAAGAAAAGAGAGGTGAGGTTTAGAATGGTGATATTGCAAATCATGGATTAAAAGCGGGAGAGCTCAAAAGAAGAGAATTAAAATAGGAGAATGCAGGAGGGATTAAAAATTGGGAGTTTGCATATCACAAAATAGAAAACAATTATAAAAGTGCTCAGAGAAAAATGAGATAGCAAAAAGTAGAAGTTTAATATGTAAGAGGAAGAAAAACAGAGAAGTGGTACATGGAATCTTCCAGAAAGGCCGTGATTAGATCAGCAAAAAGTAGAGGGAAGCAAAAGTATGAGCAAAGGATTTAAAGATCGAACATGTCAAAACACATCTCTGATATGCTCTGCAACACTCTGCCTGAAAATTGCAGCTCCGTGATGGTGGAGAAACTGCAGTTTTGCTGTGCTATTAAGAATGTGGAGAAGATTGATACTTGTTGTAATGTCAATAACTGTATTTAGGGTGGTGTGATTTGAACATGCAATCTCTGATGACATGCTGTGTTTCTTTTGATGACTATTATTTGTATGTATTTTTGTTTCCAAAATACTTTTTTTTCCTTTATTGTCTGTAGTATATCAGTTTGGATATCTAGTAAATGCAACTTCATTAATACTATCAAGACAAGGAGGCAGAAAAAAAGGTATATCTGTCTGCCTTAATGATGCCTAACAAGTACTTAAATGTTTTCCATATAGAAAGGATTATATCAATCAGCTTAAATAGAATTTTTAGAAATATATCAGTGGAGAAATTAAAATGAAGGAAATAAACTGATTTTTTTTTTGTCAGTACAGTATTAAGATGGTACCAAGATCGTATATGTTTTGCATCATACTCTTTCTCAATTTGTAAAACACCAGTGGGTCTCATTTATTATGAACCATAATATTACTTTTTTTTACATAAGGGTTCTGAAAACACTTTCTGAAACAGATTTACACAACTAACTACACTTACTGAATAGTTAATTTCTTCCTTCTGAAGTTTCCAGTTCCAGTGAGTCGGAGCCAGAAGTTATCAGATGCTTGAAGTTGGCTTTGATTAATTCTGTTAAGGGTGTAGTGAAACAGATAATTTCTTTGATGCATTCATGGGAGGCAAGAGAAAATTATGGAACATACCAGCACAAGCAAATTGTTCCTGAAAGTTTACTGAAAACTGTTCCAAAGGAATGGAATTACACTCCTCGGGAAATGAAGAGAAAAGAATCTGGGAAATGTAGGTGAAATTTATACATAATATTTTTATGTGTGTACAATACATCCTATAAGCTTCTCCTAAGAACTTTTAAATCCGTTACTCCTTTACTCCAGAACTGGGCAGTTAAATTTTGTGAGTGTTGTTGCTTGACAATGAACAAATTATTTCCAAAGATCCTGTGGTGTATATGTTTCTTTAAGTACTTTGCATTAAAGTTCAGTTGTTCTTTCCTGAGGCTTACAGCCATACATATACAAATAAAGTTTTTAAAATAATCAGTATTGTAGTTATTGATAAAATAATACTACTGAAGATGTTTTCAGCATCTGCCAGTAGTCAGGTGGGATTCAAAACAAAGTGAAGAATAATGCCTATACTTTGGCTTCAATGGCTGTAAACAATTTTCCTTTTCATTATCATCTTTTCATTCTGGACTGTCATTCTTCCCATCTTTACAACACAGCAATTTATGCTTGAATAAAAAATGAAGTACTGACGTTATTGTGGAATATGCTACTTCTTGGTTGTTGAACCAGTTAGTAAAGAAAGAAAAAAATCATATAGAACAGAAGGTGTTTTGAAAGTGATTAGATGTAAAGCTGATTTCTGGTGTGTATGTTCATAGCCCACAGTGTCTAAAGCATGTCATGGTTCAGAAGGCTAACTTTTGGAAACATTTCATAATTAATTATTGCCACCAAAATATTACCTGATTATTTTCAATACCATAGAATACTGTGGCACAGAGATATGTAGAGTGTGGCCAGGGCGTCAATCCATTCTTCTTTTTCACACATTTTCACTGCACTCTCATTTTAATCTAGAACTTTTGTAAGGCTATTTTAGGCTAATTGCTATGTGTGAATTGTTATGCAAGCTGAGAGGTAAGACTCTAGACTTCAAGACAATTTAAATTTGTGTGTGTGTTATCTAGAAAAGATATGGTTTCTGTTTTTAATTAAACAAAAACATTTGGAATGCAGGTGCAATGACAGAGGGTTTTCTTAAATTGTTTGGAGTTTGGTGCTTTTTTAAATCTTTACACTTTTTCCTGTATTTTTCATTTTAGATATGTCTTGGGTTTTGAGCAGCACAATTTCTCTGTACTTACTTTTATAGCTACTTCCATTATCTGGAGTCTAAAATGCAGTGCTATCTAGTTTAAATGCTTATATGAAAGATGATAAACTGATGTTTTGTCAATTTGAACACAGAAAATTATTGATTAAAAAAATAGAGATTATAAATGTATGTAATATTCTGGTATGCTTAGTACAATGCTTCAGCTATGAAGTGGAAAAATACTACAATTTTGAAGATGACTTTTTACCATTTAGAATATTCTTGTGAATCCTGTAATGACTGTGCGCAGCAGGACTAATTGTTAAGAGAGTCACAGTCTAAGTTCTAAATTTTTTGCCTTTAATTCATGTAATTGTTTAGGGTTTTTGGGATTTATGTGCAGAAAGCATAGTACAAGTGAAACTACATTGTTGAGTACTTAAGCTTTTTACCCATTTTCAGTACAAAAGAAAGTTAAAAATTATCATACAACATTCAGAAGCAGTTAGAACTATACTGTTAATGTTAATCATATCTTTTCTTTCTATTTTTAAGGCTTCACAAGACTTGTAGCTCAAGCAGTATCTATTGTAATCAGCAAGTTACCTACAGTGATTGCATGTTTGCCTCCCCCAATTAAATACTTCTTTTTTCTGGCTGAGAGAAAAATGTCAAGAAACTTTGCTGAATTGAAGAAAGCTGGTCTGCTTGTCTGGAACTTGATTGTAATTATATGTCGGATATTTGAGGATGGAAATACTGCAGAATTTTTAACAGGTGCAACACTTGACAGATGGAGCAAAGAAAAACTCAGTTTAGTTCGTGTGTGCTTAGATAGTATTATGGGAAAACAGAAGTGTGGTCCTAAGCAAGTGACCCAGAAGATTATACAAAGCATTGAACAGCAAAGACCAAACTGGATTGAAAGCCAGTTGCTGAAGGCAAGAAAATTGAGCATAGACTGGTAAGAACATAGTATTTTTCAAATGCTATTATTTGCTCTTTATTTTACTGGATTATTGGTATGTTAATGGCTACTGCTTAATTTTTAGGAAAAGAGATGAGCAGTAATATTATATGAAACAGATTAGTCCTTAATATTGATGGCTTTTATACAGTGTATTTGTAATTTAAGTTCATTGCTGAAACACTAAAACATGGTTGTTTCATCAGAATGGTATGTTCATAGTACTACAAGATTTCATGTTTTGTTGATGAGCCAAAAAGGTGGACAAGTCCATTGTTATATCTCTCAAAATGTGAACAGGTACTAAATATAATTATAATTTAATTTTACTGTGGTGATTAAATTAAGAGGAACTGTGAGAAGCTTTCAGTGTTCATCTGTGAATAAAAAGTAAGCATACTTTATTCTAGAACATATCAAACCCTCAGGCAAATAGGGTATATCAAACCAGGACAAGAATAATATCCTGCTGTGCCTTTCTGAGAAGATACCAATTTTTCCTTCAGATTTGACATTAAGATCCTTACAGTGATTTTTCAAGGACTTGTGTACATGTCAGTGTGTTCGTAGTCCAGTCTGTTTTAATGCTGCAGTCATGTATCATTCTGTAAAAATACCATTCATCAACTTTGCAATATTAGATTTATTGAAATAACATGACTTACTGAATTAAATTGTAACTGCTGAAAGAAAAATTGCTGGTTTTTTTCCATGAGTATTATTGAAGGTTGCAGTTGTTGCTGTCATGTCAGGATTTGTCCGTATAAACAAAGGCTACAGTGACTGTAGGCTGGGATCAGTGATACCAGTGAACAGGTTTTCATGCAGTGCTTTAAGGGACAGTGTCCTGTTTCTGTGGGTACTCAGGCAATGTGGGTAGCAGCAAGCAGTAATAGTGTCTCACAAATGCTCATTGACACTGACCTTTGTTATCTTTACATTTCCATTTATTTCTAATTTACAAGATCTAATCCAATGATTAAAAGATTGAAGCCAGATGCCAGTGACTGATAGAGTTGTGGAATAAAAGTTCATAATGAAAATTTGTAAATTGATACTTAACACAATGGTCCCATAATACAATTTCTAATATTGCTGAGAGAATAGGTACTTTTTAAAAAGACAAATACAGGAAGACAATATTGTGCATAACCTCTAAAACCTGAAACTTTTAGTTAATTTGCACATCTTCTGAAGCTGAGAATTTTCAGTTAATATACTACTGTATTTTCTTTTGTAAAATACCACAAAAATGCCGTGTTATGCATTAGGTATCGGATTGTGGAAAGTAAACACAGGAAAATATTTCTGTATGTGTAGTGTCAGCCTAAGAGGGAACTAGCTTGTGACTAGGCCTGGTAATTTTAAACTTAGGTTAATGAAGAATGCATTACCTGCTCTCCAAGTGAGCAGTTATTTGATGCAGTTATGAAATTGACTCCCCTGACTTCAGCTGCATTTTTGCAATAGAAAGCTAATATGAATTTTATTTTTCCATTTTTCATTCAAATATTATGAATCAATATTTTGGGGAAAAAAAAGATCCAGTTTATAAATACCTGAGATATGAAATCTAGAAATAGATGTTATTATAAATGCAAATTACAAAACTAATATATTAGAGATAAAATTCAAATACTCAATTAAAATAAGTAGTGGCCACATAATTACTAAACTAAAAGCAATCTTTCAAGAGGAGACTTGTGATTTTCATTAATTAAATTACTATATTGTAATTATATACTATATACTAAGTTGATGCTATGTAACTATTCCATTATCAAATTATTTTCTCATTTAGCTGGATGCATGTGTATATGTGTATTCATATTTATAAATGTTTATAGACTTCTAATAGATACACATGAAAGAAGAAAACCCCTAAAAATTTCAAAAATTTATTTGGGACTCACCTATACTGTACTTTGAAGGGTAGTGGGGTTTTGTAAGTAAAATTCTTGCTTGATTTTGTGTTATGTTATTATTATCAGGATTGCTACTTACATAAAAAGTCTAAATAGTATATATTAACTTAATTTTAAAGAAAGTTTCAAAAATTATAGCCTTAATTGAAAGGTTCAGAAAACAGCGGTTGCACTCTTTGCCTGTCTTGTGTACTGCCTGAAAGTATTACTATTCATTAAAATAGCCTTCACTTTATGGTAGCGCCAGAGCTGTAAACAGTCACATTAGATTCTAAAAAACACACGTCCTGAGAAGAAAAGAAATGTCTGTCTTTGCAAAGTAATTTGTCGAATTGAAGATTATTGTTTTTCATCATGGTGACCCTGACCTTGCTGGCTGGGTGCATATACAGATTAAGATGAATGCAGTTATTCCTTGGCTGAGGTCTGCCTCTCTCAGGGCACATTCTTGCTAATGACATGATTGATAGGCAGTCCTAAATCCAGAAAGGAAGTCATTAATCATAGTGCTGCCTGAATCCAATCATCTGCTTCACCTGTGCAGTAACAGGCAGTAAAGGATACAATTTGGGTGCTGGCACTGATACATTCCTTTGTCAGAGGTCCTTAGCTTTTTCAATGTTAGTTGCTATGAATTTTGACAAGAAATTCAGGTTGTATCTGTACATGGCATCAAATATCAGCCTTAAGTGTTCTTTAATTTAAAGATCAATTGCTTTGAAGCTTTTCTGTAAAGTACACCATAATAACGTGGTATCACTTACTTACATTCAGCAAAGAACAAAATTATAGTTTATATTTTGAAACTATTTGCTCTGTAGGACATTCTGAAACTGCATGTGGAAGCAATATCAACTTTAATGTCCAGCAGCCGTGGAGCATTTCAGAGAGCCTGTAGATCAAACAGCAAATTTCAGAACTGACTTTGTAACTATGGCATACTTTCAACAGTAAACTGCAACCACAGTGGGTTTGTTTTCAGGGTGGGTTTTTTTTGTTTGTTTGTTTGTTTGTTTTTCGCTTTTTGTTTTACTTCTAAACAAATACAATATTGATTTTTTTTTTAATTAATGGAGAATGCTTCTTTGGTTTATTTTAAAATAATCCAATAGTGTCTTGTAGAAAGGACAGTATATTATCATTAATCTTTTAAGTTCTTGACACGTACATGTCAAATACCTGTGTTGCAGGTATTGCAACTCTAGTAGTTGAGGAAAATTTTAGCACTTTTTCTTTCTTGGACTTAATTGGTAGCAATACAAAGATAGTAACTTGAGTTTGTGTGCAGAGGGTCTGACAATGACCAGAGACCTGAATGCACAATTTTGGAGACATTTGGGAATGCCACCTTCATATTTTTGTTGGCAGAAATTTCCCACAAATGCAAAAAAAACCAAGGAGCGGTATAGGGCAAAAAATGCAACAAGTGGCAAATAGGTCCCTTTTAAATGGTTAACAACATATCAGTGGAAAGAAAACGACTTTAATTTTAAACTTCTAACCTATACTTAGGGTAATGGCTACCTTTCTGACGTGTTAATTAGGCTTTAATACGTGCTGTGACAGGTAAAGAAAAATGCACAAGAGATCGAATGTAAATGCCATTTCTAGTAGCAAAGATACTTCTCTAGGGGAAACGAAAATATTTGCTATTTCTACACCCTTAGAGTAGAGTGTTTTATGTGATCATCTTTCTGATTAAGGTGATTAAAATTAGTATAGTACTGTTATTTAACATGTATTATGTGAGAGATATACGTACAACAACATTTGTGTAAGTCAAGTACTTCCAGTTTTTTTTGAACATGTAGTTCTAGCTGAGTTTGTATTAATATTCTGCTTTTTAGAAATTTAACTAAGGACTGTGTCTTTTCTATGTTCTAGTGCCTCAGTCACAGTTAAAAGTGCAGCGTTAGAGGAAGGAGATACTGCACTTGGATTTGCTGAGCATAATATAAACATGATGGTCATGGATATCTGCCACAAACCAGGTGGTAGTGAGTACCTGAGGCAAATTTATCACATCATCCGGCTCAATGAGGTAGGGAAACGGCCTTTCCATAGAGCAATTAGGTGTGTACTGGCCTGGGACAACATCTGCTGGCAGCCAAGGGTTAGTCAAGGAGGTGATAATAGCTCTTGAAGTCACTATAGAGTCCTATATCATATTTTATTAGAATCCATTCAGTTTAGGCTTTTGTGCATTTCTACAGAAAAGATTATAGGAAACACTGTAGATTTTATTTAGGTTCTAAGACAATACTATGGCTCATAAACTTCCTTCAGTGTCATGTTGTACACCATTGATACGTTTCAGGAGTCTGAGTACAGTAAAAAAGAATTAAAAAAATTTATAAAATCTGTGGAGGCTGTTGAAGAATTGGCTATTACAAAAAGTAAAATTACACGTGGTTAATTAACTGAATTGTTTTACACACAAGCAGCCCCTGTGGCTGTACTGAGGAAGGAGATGCATTCACATGAAATCTTACTCAATTTATACAACTCAATTCAACTAAAGTGCTTTTAAAATTACAAGAAATTAATTCAGATATATTTGCTACATATGGAATTTTGGCCGTGTAAAAGAATTATCGCATTATTTCTAAGGCTGTTCTAAATTGCCCCAAGTTACCAAAAGCATTCTGGTTTTATTCACTGAAATAAACATAGGTTTGTTTAAATCGTACAGTAACACAGATCTATACAACTTAATTGGAAAATTCTGGCTTTAGCTTTAATTACTAAATTCCTCGAATGCATAAGCAGGTGCTGATAAGATTCTTGATTATAAAAGAATCCTAAAAAGAAGTGTTTATAATAAAATACAAAATAATGCAAATATAAGCAGAGGCCAGGATTTTTCTTCTGAAAAAGATGGTAGCAAACCCTGACTAGACAGTTGTGACTGTAGGAAGGCCATAGAGACCACCTTAAGTACTGACACTGTGCTTCTGAAAATCAGATCCAACTCTTTAGTTCCTAAGTACAGGCTTAAAAACAACACTTATGAATCTGCCTTTGGAAGCATTAGAAGCAATGTGAACATATATGTAGAGATTGCAACCTAACATTAGAATCTTTTCAAGTTTCAATTTCCTGAACAATTAACTTCTTTAGGAAGTGAAATGAAAATTATTACTGTAATAAACAAAACTTTCTCACTTGGAGCTCATCCAAGATTACTCTTAGGTATAAAGGAGTGAGGAAAAGACCACTGAACATAGCATATAGTCCAGTAGTTAGGACAGTTACCTAGGGGACAGCATATACAGGCTTAAATCTCTATACTTCGTGGTTTATACCAGGGAATTGAATCTGCATCTCCCACATCCGAACTAATTCCCCAAACCTCCATATCATTAGCTATCAGCATGGAACCCCTTCTTTTTCCCCTGTTGGAGTTGTTTTGCCTTGTGAAAATAGTGGTAAAAATGCATTCTGTAACTTTTAGGGTCAAAAATAGAATCATACTCTAGCTGGAGGAATAGAATGCACATGCTGGGTTTTGGATACCCTGATCTAAGATCTGACTCCTATGAGTATTCAGTTATTTATACAAAGTGGAACAGCTCCAATAGGAGGTATGAGGCTAAGAGAATTAGGTGGAAGAGGGACTTCAGCCTGGCTTTCCACATCCCAGGTGTCTCTTCTTGAATTTCTGCAGCTAGTAAGACCTTTTTTAAAAATAGAACATTTCTCAGTGGAAAAAACTGTATTGTTTTAAAAAAGAAGAAGAAGAAGAAGAGAGATCCTGGCCAGCTTTAGTTACAGAAGGATTTAACTGTATTATTTAAAATTGTCTTTGAAACCATTACAAAGCATTTTAATGCTTAGCATGGTATTATGATAATGCACTTTCCCATATTATTTTTCACAACCTAAATTATGTTTTATGTGTCTGCTTACCAAGAAATACATGTCTATTCAAAGGTCTATTCTTTTGTTTAAACACTCCTTGGAATGTCAAAAGATTGTGTTTCTAAAGTAAGTTTAGAGATCTTTATGCTATACTGCTTAATCATGTGTAAAAACAAAATGAGACAGGAAATTGTTATTCTCAGTAACATTCCTTAGAAAAGCAGGTGAAAATGGATATGGATTCTTGGAAGCTGGATTTGAAAATAAGAGATGATTTTATAAAAAAATTTAATTGATACTGTAGTACTCAAAACAGCTTACAGCCCTTCATGTGTTTGCCAGAAGTAATAATAATTTTTAAAAGAATTTTGTAGTAATGACAACCAAAGAGATAATTCTTCTGAGCTGTCAGGCTCAATAGTATTATGTATACTTGGGTTGATACCCAGCCAGTGTAGTAAGGATATAGTTCACATGTTCACAGATGTGTTTTCTTATTTTCACATTTTTGAAACATGATCCTTTCAGAGCCTGCAATATTTACTGTTCTGAAGGAGATCTTAATGTAATATATTTACCATTGTTGAATAAGTCTCTTCATAAAAACCAAAGCCACAGCATTTTATTAAAGATAGAAAAATACCTTTACTGATGCCACTTGAATTTTTCGAACTCTGGCAAGCAGATGTTACAAGAATTGGTCAAAATCTCCTTCCTAATACCACTGTGGCATTAAGAAGCAGCATTCTTTATTACAGTGCCAGATGCCACAGAGATATCTCCACCAAAATTGTGCATGTCAAGTACAGAAAAGCTCCTGCTTTATATACTGTATTTTTACATACATATTCATTGATTTTCCCAGAGCCAACATACGTATAATACTCATTTCCTGGAGACCTGTGACATGTTCCCCCCACCTTACACAAGCATTCATCTGTCCCGGGGGTCCCTCTGGTGGTCTCCGGTGGTCCCAGACCCCAAAGTTACCCGTTCACTGAACTGGTGTTGCTGTCCAGAAAGGGAGCTGAGATACATACCCAGGCTGGCTCATTATTTTGTTAATGTTTACATGATCCTACAGAATATGTATTGTGCCTTTCTGTAGACTACTGGTTTTGCAAAATAAGAATTGTATTTTCCCACCAGCTGAGCAAATAGTTCTTCATCTGGCAACACATGGACAGCCATTTCCAGTATTGCTTCTGAAAAAGCAACACAATCTGCTTCTGCTGGCTCTGTTCTATCCAGAGGGCTGGCTTGCTGTAGTCTACAGATTTTGTAAAAATGTGTATATGGAAGGCAGTACATTTATGAAAATTTGGTAGATATTCAGAAAGAGCTTTTAAATAACCTCCTTCACCTGATGCCTTTGTTATAGCATAAAGTAATGAATGAATGAATGAATGAATGAATGAATGAATGAATGAATGAATGAATGAATGAATGAATGAGGAAATAAAAATCCAGATATTTTTGAAAAGCTGAGCAAAATAGCTGAGTATATTTTCACAGTTGCTTTGTGATGTTTTAAGCAAAAAAAGCTCAAATTGTTTTTCTTCTTTTGATTGGTTAGGGTCTTTTTCCATACACCAAGACAATTTCGCGATTCTCCAGGTCAGACATGACATTTGACGGCAACCAGCAGAGAGACAGTCCTTCTCTTTCTCTTGCCCTGGTGCTTTTTCATTCCAAGGCCCCCCCTTTGTACTAGTACTAGAAATCATGTGGCTTGTTTATCTGGATGAAACCTCTTTTTTTTCCTGGCTGATTTCACAACATATGCTAGGGCCAGCACAAGGAAAAAACAGCTACAGTCTATGTGGCCTGAAAGTGAACTTGTCCTTTTTTAGGTCAGGCCATAGTTGAGTAACTTTAAACAGATGACGAAATTCTTCTTTCAGAAAGACCTATTGAGAGGTACAGGATGCCTTGACAGGTAGTTTGCATGTTATTCCATCTCGGTAGTACTGCAAATAAGAGGAGCATTTCATTTCACCCATCCTAATGACTCACCTTGAGTGTTTGCTCCATGTAATGGACTTAATTTTAATAACAATAAACTGACAAACTGTTTAATCACAGTAGTCCTTCCAGCAAATGGATGTGTAAATGTTTCATTATCTAGTTCTTCATAAAATGGTTCTATTTAATCAAAACACTTTATTGGCTTGCAATGATGATTTATTTACATAATAGTCGAAGAAGTGAAAACAGAAAAGATTGTGTCCAAAATAATCATGCATCTGTTACAGTATAGTTTCTAAAATTGCAATGCAAATCATACTACTTCTAGTCCTTGAATGCTTAAGCAGCTAAAAATAGCTTAGAAGACTGTGAGAATATTTATTTCCTGTGTTTAAGTAACATGGTTAGAACATGTTAATCAAAGAATTGATTTATAGTCATATAGTAATTGTTAAATGTTTTCCAAAATGTTCAATTCAAAAAGTATAAAAAATGTTTTTCACTTTTACATATACCTAGCATATATATATATATATTAAAACTTATACACATATTTTGACAATTTCAAAACAATTAGATTAGATTGTTCTGTTTTGCTTAAGTTGGGTGTATGTTTTCCAAGGTTGTTTCTTGTTCATTATAAAATGGTGACATTCTTAAAAAGGTCACTTTTTAAGTGAACTTCTAGCAAGCATTCTATAAACTTATGCTTGAAATATAGGCAACTTTCACTTAAAAAGCTAGGTGCCCTGTATTATTCTATGGTTGCTTTTTCTTCCAAAAGGAATATTTGAAAGAGCAGCTGTCTTGTGAGAATTCTTCTGAAGATGGTGGTACCTTGAGTCAATGCCTGCCTTTGACGCTGAAGGGCAGAGAAGAGCAGCCTCTCTTCAACCCTTTCCAGGTGTACAGACAATCTTGTGCAAAAGTATTCAATCAGGTTTGTGAAAATCTGAAACCTTGGTTATAGAATAATTTTTATTTGTTGGTCTTATGATCATGATAATGACGAAGACTGAATGTATGAAAATATAATTATTTGTGTGTGTTCACATTTGATGAAGCAGAAAGGAATATTGTTTCTTGGGCGTCTAATGAGAATACTCTACAATATCATAATGTTCAAAAAGCCATTACCCTGCAATTGTTATAGATAATAAAACGATAAAGCCGAATTAATAATAAAGAAAACAGGTTTTTATTTCGTGACCGAGATTCGGTCTCCGATGGCCACAATCAAAGGGACAGCCCTGAGCCCGGGGTCGGCGCTGGGTGAACTCTGATCCGAGCGCTATCGCTTTGGATCCCCTCTGTTCACGAATGTTGTCTCTGCTGGGGTAGTTTTTATACAGCTTTTTTGCTGGGGGCAGAGCTTCTCCTATTCTTTCATGGTTTCACATATTCATGTGGTCTCCTTTTCTCTGTGCTGGGCTGGACAAAACCATTTCTGGGAAGCGATGAATGCCAGTTCCTGGAGTTACGGGAACCTGGTATTGGAATGCACGCTCCTGAGGACTCTGGCTATCTTGATTGTCGATACTTACTGGGTATTCATCGTTTGGGTGTTTCCTGGACCATCCCAGGAAAGGGCCCATTTCTGTACGGAGCCACATCTTTTCATTTGTTAATGAGGTCTTTCTCTCCGCTGCCATCTGTGGTTTCGCAATTCGTGAAGCAATCTTTTCCCGGGTTCTGGCTGGTGGTCTTAAAACCTTAAGAATTTTTCTCACAAGCACAACTTTATTTCATGTATATTTTACATAAGCACGAATTTTTCCATAACATACATTACAATCCCTCCCCTTCTACATAAACACATTAATTCTTGCTCTTTTCATCAACTATTTGTGAGTTTTTTCTACAACCTATTTGTTTCATGTTTCTAGGAAAAGAAAAGGGACCCTGTCCCTTTAGTCCTCTTTGGACTCTGCATTTTTATGCCATTCTTCCCGTGGTACTTCCCCAACTCCTGTCTTGGACCCATGTTGCAGGGCCATAATATTCTATTATCCTTTCTGCAGGCCACTCCTCTTCGCCCCATGACTGGCTGCCACCTACAATAGGGAATTTCTTTTTTATTTCTCTCTTTTTTCTAGTTAAAGTTTCATACAGAGGTGCTCCCAATAAGCTACTTTCAGATCTGGGTAGTGTGAAGAAAACCGGTCGAATTAGTCCTAAAGATCCTTTCCATCTTCGGGGTAACTTGCTATGTGCTTTTTTCCCACATAACCAATATATCCCGTTCGGGGCTTTCCATTTAATTTTTGTGTTTCCTGGTTCATTCCAGTAACCCCTTAATTCTTACAGGAATTGGTAAGGGTTAGCTCCAGAGCCTTTGTTCCAACAAAGTCCAATTTTATCATTCCATTCATAGTTGGTCCCCTTTTTGTGACTTCAATACCCAGTAGGAGGTTCTGGTTGCCAGACCTTGCTTTTGTTATTTGAGTTCACTGCTAGGGTGGATATACATGGGTATATCCTACTACCTCAGTATATTCTTTTCCTTCTCTACTAATACAAATTGTTCCAATTACCCTTTGATCTAAGACCCGTCCTTCAGGTCTCTGTATTGTTCTTGTAGTTAGAGCACTGTCCTATTTTAGAAGTTGCTCTGGAGTTAGACTCTCACCTTTCCAAGGCCATTTTTTGGTTGATTTAAGCCCCCACAAATCCAGCAATTGGACAATCCTAATTCAGTCGCAATTTCTTGCATCAGATCTATAAACAAATTCCTGTCTCACACAGGCAATCCCCAATCACTGTACTGTTTTTCCAGTTGATCATGTTGTTCACTCAGGATCTTTAACCTCTCTTGTTCTAGCCTTCTTTTTCTTATTTCTGACTCTTGTCTTTTTAATTCTTGAGCCACCTGTTTTATTTTACTTTCCAGGTCTACTCCCTCTTTTTTCCTTGAAAAACAGAAAGTTTTATCGAATTGCAAACAGACCCTGTCATCCTTATCCTCAAGGAGATCTAGAATAACAGGCTCATTATTGAGGGCTAGTCTACTTTCATATTTCAAGTTTCTTCCTACCCAGTAAGTCTTTCCGCCCATCACACACATTTCTAACTGGTTATTGTCACAACATAGTTTGTTAACTTGAAAATAGGCTACAAATATTGATTCCATTTTTCCCCTGACCCACACCGTGCAATTACATTGACTACAAGTAGGAAAAGGTATCTGCTCAGCATTCCTCTTATACATTTTATGTATGGGTGTTTCTGACTGCCCGTCCTTAGATGTCGCTTTTTGGATATAACACATTGTTTTTCCCATCTAATTCACATATTCTATATCGAGTGCCATTTAAGGTACAGTACCCATTTTTCTTACCATTGCTGCAGTTTTCTGGGGCTGGGTATGCTGAAGTTTCTGTTTCTCCTTGTCCCTACAGGACAGTTTGTAAACATTGCCCACACTCATTACTGGGACTCTGCCTCTCAGTGCTGGGCGGATTTTCTGGGTGCAGACTAGTTGTGCTGCACATGACTAGGCTCAGGCCTGTAGTCTGAGGCTCCTGGGCCTGAAGTTTCTGAGTTTCTGGACTCAGTTTCTTCGTGTTGTTTTGGTTCAGGAAGACCTTGTGTTCTCACAGGCTTGGCATAAACATCACAAGTGTTGTTGTAACAAGAGTGATGTTTTAGATTCCTGTCTGTGGGATGGACCTTCTCTCTGTCTTTCAGTTTTGGGCCAATGGGATGAAGAGTTCTGGCACTCTTCTGACCAATGAGATGGCCTGCTCTAGAAGATTTATAAAGGGGGTCAGTCTTTGAATAAGGAGGAGTCAGATGAAGTTTTTATAAAATGAGGTCTCGGTGTCATTGATCGCCCACAGCGACACAGGCCCATCAGGATTCTCCATATGTGTACTCCTCTGCCTTTGCCTACACCCACTGGGTTGCCACCAGTGGCGAGGTAAACCATCTTCTCGTCAACAGTAATATTCTTCTGGGGTTCCATACTTGGACCGAGCCGCATACCGCCTTTTAAAAATGCCCCACCTTGATAGTTTGACTGCATCTGTTCTGCAGGGTACTTTATTCATCTTCTAGCGCTTGATTGTTTGGATTTGAGCCTTCAAATTTAATTTTCCCCCTATCCCATTTTGATACAGGCGATACTCCTCCAGGGAGTCTAATTCTATTATGCCCAAATTAGTAGCAAGTGCTAAGATACGGCTAGTCAGAAGCTGTTCTTCCTCTAGACACCTTGTGCACGGGCCCTTAGGCCTATATCTCCTCCTACAATGTGTGAGCCAAACCTCGTGACAATATTCGCATCTAAAATGGACAAATGGATAGCATTCACAACCAGTCACTATGCAACTTATCTGGTCCCCCTTGGTCATTTACTCGGCCATGCAATTTTATTTTTATGTCTCCAGGGGGATAGGTAACTTTCCACTCAGGTGTCTTTTCCTGGTGTTCAATCCTTTTCACCTGAGACGTGTGAGTCCAGCCTTTTTCCACTGTCCGAACTGCTGTGTCTGTGGTTAAAAGGACAAGAAAAGGGGTCCCAGTGAGGGGTTCTTCCTTCCAGCCTTTTATAAACACTTTATCTCCTGGCTGTCCTTAAAATTTTTCTGGTATAGTGCTTAGATAGTAGTTCTATCCCATCTGTCAGTCTTCACTCACCTTTTTCTAACCTTCCCCCTATTTTCTTGTATCCTGCAATTTCCTCTGGGGAGGGATACAGGGGATATTCCTGGGTCTCACTCTCCTCAACTTCCAGGGTACTTACCTTCAATAAAGCTGTGTTTTTGGCCTCCTTGTGTGCCAAGTGATTTCCTTGAGTTCAAAACTGTATTCCTGCATGGTGTCCTTTCACATGTATGATTGAAATCACCTCTGGCTCTCTGATTACTCTAAAATTTATTTTATTAATTCCCCATGAACCAGCCCTTGTCCTCAAGTGTTAATTAACCCTCTTTCCTCCCAGATTTTACCAAAAGTATGTACTAGTCCAAATGCATATTTTGAATCTATAAAAACTGTTCCCCTCTTTCCTTTTAATCTCCTTAAGGCCCAAATACTGCATACAGTTCACACGTCTGAGCTGACCAACTAGCACTCAGAGGTCCCGACTCTACTACTTCTCCCATCTTATCATCCACAACTTATCAATCCCAACTTCCTTTTCCCCTTTATAACTCTCGCTGACCCATTCACAAACCATTTTTCTCCTTCTTCTAATTCTTCTTCCTCCAAATCTGGCCTTATTTTCATCTGCAGTTCCACTACCTTGGCACAATCATGAGTAGGCTCTCCTGAGGCTTCTCCAAACAGAAATTGAGCTGGATTTTGTGCAGTAGTTGTTCATATTTATAAATCATGTGAGTGGATCAATATGGCTTCATACTTCAAGAGTCTAACATCTGTGAGCCATTTGTCCGCTTTCTGTTGTAATATACTTCGTATGCTATGAGGAGTATAAATTACCAATGGAGCCCCAAAAGTTACTTTCTTGGCTTCTTCTACTAACAGTGCTACTGCCACAATTGCTTGTAAACAAGTGGGCCACCCCATGCTCACAGGGTCCAAAAGTTTTGATACATACCCCACTGGCTTCTTAGCTCCTGCCCAATCCTGTGTTAGTGCTCCATAGGCAGTATGGTTACTAACATCCACAAATAACTGAAATGGACTTTTTACATTGGGAAGGCTCAATATAGGAGCTGCCATAAGCATTTAACTCTTTGAATCTCTTCTCTTCTTAGTCTATCCATTTTAACCTCTCAGTAGTGAGTTTCTCATACAGGAATTTTACCTTTTCACTATATCACTCAATCCACTGTCTGCAATACCCTAGAAGTCCCAGTAGCTGTCTAATCTCTCTTTTTGTCTGTGGGGAGGGTAAAGCAACAATTCCTACTAATCTTTCAGAGTCCAATTTCTTTTTCCCTTTTGTTAACCAAAGTCTCAGATATTTAACCTTGGGCTCAGTAAACTGTAGTTTCGATTTTGAAACCTTTAAACCTTTATCCTCTAAGAAATTTAGTAAAGCTGTGGTACTTGCTCTTAAACCTTCCTCTCTTGGACCAGCCACCAATAGGTCATCTACATATTCATACCATCCTTGCTTCTAGTACATTCTGGTGGCAATCGCTGAACAGTACTCTGCTCAGCTTCTGAATCTACTAAGAATGTTAGCTCTTGTTTTTGGGGTCCTATTCTTAGCTTTATCAAATGCTCTCTGGATGTTCTGGACCCTAAATTAAAAAGCCCCTGACACCTCTAATCTTCCTAGAAGACTTTTTCATCTTTCAACCTCTTTTTGCAATCTTTCTTAAAGTGTCCTTTTTCTTTGCAATAAAAGCACTCCTGGGAATGCTTCTGGCTGTTTAAATAGTTCTTCTGAGAGGGGTTCTGTATCTTCTGAGGTTGATAATTCTGTGTTGGTTTGACAGGGTCTTGGGCCATTTTGGGCTTCCCTGACTGCTGCTACCAATACCTTCGCTAGTGCTTTCTGCTTTTCTTCATCCCTCCTCATATATACCCTCTGTGCCTCTCTAAGTAAGTCCTGCAATCCTTTCTCCTGCCAGTTTTCTGTTTTCTCAAGTTTCCTCTGTGTATCTTCCCGTGATTTTGCAACAGATTGCGTTTTTAACAGGACCTCCCTGATTGGGGATTCAGCGTCTGTCTCTGAGTACATCAGGAGACTTTTTCTCAGCCTTTCTAACCACTTGGTGGGTGTTTCATCCTTCCTCTGGCATTCTCTGAATACTTTGCTAATATTCTGCCCGTTGGCACCGCCCTCCGTACGCCTTGTATTACCATATTTCTTAGTTCTGTCATTTTCTGTCTGCCTTCCTCTGTCTGGGCGTTACACGTCAGTCTTTGGTTGGGCCACCTCTTGTCACCTCACACTCCCTGGGGGTTCCTGCGTTCCCAATCTCGTATCGAGACTTGCCTTGTCATTTCACGTTCCTCATTGTTGAACAATGACCTCAGTATAGCATTAATATTGTCCTACGAGTAAATGCTAGTTCCTAGGAGTTCATCTAGCCTATCTGCTACCCGCAATGGGTTGTCCATCAACTTTCCCATTTCTTTCTTGAAGGCTCTTACGTCCCCGGTATTAATCAGTATGTTTACATATCCGATGATTCCTGGGGCACTGGGTACTTCCCTTAAAGGGAAGAGATTATGCTTGTCTTCCTCACTCTCACTATCATCAGAGTCGTCAGGAACATGCATTCCTGATTGTTGATACTTATCAGGTATTCATTGCTTGGGTGTTTCCTGGACCATCCCAGGAAAGGGCCCATTTCTGTACGGAGCCACATCTTTTCATTTGTTAATGAGGTCTTTCTCTCCGCTGCCATCTGTGGTTTCGCAATTCGTGAAGCAATCTTTTCCCGGGTTCTGGCTGGTGGTTTTAAAACCTTAAGAATTTTTCTCACAAGCACAACTTTATTTAACGTATATTTTACATACGCACAAATAATTCCATAACATATATTACACTTTTCTTTTATAGGAATTATTTCAAGAGCAATTTGCATTTACATACACTTAAGTAGATTTAAGTAAATTTAAAAATTAAGAGTAAAAAAAAAATTAAGAGCAATTTGC
Source organism: Sitta carolinensis (assembly GCA_032173965.1). Classification (NCBI taxonomy): domain Eukaryota; kingdom Metazoa; phylum Chordata; class Aves; order Passeriformes; family Sittidae; genus Sitta; species Sitta carolinensis. The sequence goes on from CM063313.1 coordinate 64,447,369, forward strand.
ATTTACTTACACTTTCTGTTTTCAGTATACTGAGGAAAAGCCCATAGTAGCAATGACATTTATTACATGTGTGCAATAGTACATAGGGTTAGTCTTAGTCCTTTGGAACATGATGTCAGAACTATAAGTTCACGTTTAGAATCTTCCTCATGGGTCTTTCACAGATATGTTGAACAGTTAAGTAAAGAATGCTTTAGAAATACAAAGATTTTACAGAACAGTGAGACTAAGCAGGGGTAAAACACAAAAAAACCCAACCAACCAACCAACCAACCAACCAACCAACCAACCAACCAACCAACCAACAAACCAAAACAAAACAAATAGGCAAAAATAGCATCAATTTCTCTGTTTTTCTTAAGTCATGCTTGTAATATGAAAAGGATTATCATTTACTTGTAGAATTTAGTTTCCTGATAATGGAACAGTTAAAGGAAAGAAATCTGGTTGCCTAAATCTCTGCTGGAGCACCCCATGACCAGTTCGTTACACAAAAAGCTAAATAGTTTCTCATACTACTTTGATACTTAAAAAATCTTATGCCATTGTTTCTCATATATTCTTAATATATCATCAATGTTTTTGATTCCAGCATTCAATTCAAATATTTGAAAAGAATGGTATTGCAATGACATGAAATTCACCTTACAGACTTTTGCAGAAATTCATCCTTTTCCAGTGCAGCCCTGCTTATACACCAGTTTTGACTATTTTCATCTTATTTCATCAGTTATATTGCTGAAGAATATACTTGTCTTTCTTACTTGTTAATGAATGCTTAATCATTGCCATGTTGCAATAAAAGTGTTAATATCCTGAAAAAGGAGACGAAAACCAATTGCATAAATCTTCTTCAAGGCTTATCAATTCAGAGAAACATGCTTTATAGAATCTTTGAATCAATTAAATCATAGAATAGCTTGAGTTGGAATGGACATTCCAATCAAGATCACAGAACCACAGAATGTGTGAGATTGGAAGGGATCACAGTGGGTCATCTGGTCCAACCTCCCTACTCAAGGAGGATCTTACCAGAGCATATAGGCAGAGTATTGTGTCCATATGGTTCTTGAGTATCTCCAGTGAAGAAGACTCAACATCCTCTCTGGGGAGTCTTTTCCAGTGCTTGGTCACCCAGGCAGTAAAGATGTTCCTCATATTCAGCCCAGAAAGCCAACTGTACCATGGGCTGCATCTAAAGGAGCATGACCAGCAGGTCAAGGGAGGTGATTTGCACCTTTACTCTGGTATGACCCCATCTGCAGTGCTGCATCCAGCTCTGAGGTCGCCAGCACAGGAAGGACATGGGGCTGTTGGAGCCAGTCCAGAGGGACACCAAAATAATTAGCAGGATGGAGCACTTCCCCTGTGAAGAAAGGCCTAGAGAATTGCAATTGGAGAAAGAGATGTCTTTGGGGTGACTTAGTTGCAGCCTTGCAGTACTTGAAGGAAGCTTACAAGAAAGATGTAGAAGGACATTTCACATGAGCATGTAGTGACAGGACAAAAGGGAATAGATTCAAACTGACAGAGAGTAGATTTAGATTAGATATTAGAAAGAAATTATTTCCTGTGAGGGTGGCAAGGTGCTGGAACAAGTTGCCCCAAGAAGCTGTGATTAACCCATCAGTTTAAAGTGTTCCAGGCCAGGCTGGGCAAAGCTCTGAGAAACCTGGTCTAGTGAAAGGTGTGCCTTACCTATGACAAGGGGTTGGAATGATATGATCTTTCTATCTTTCTTCCCTTCAAACCCCAATTGTTCTGTAATTCTCTATTTCCAAGCTTAATGATATTATTAAATAGTTCAGTTTCATTTACCATAAAATTGTACATTTATTTAGTGGTGTGGGACTGTCCATTTATAAAACAGTGGTCAGTATAGCTGAGTGTCTGGTTTCCAATGAAAATTATTGTCAGTACCTGTAGAAGATGCTAGAGTACTGGCAAGGAAGCTTTTCTTATTCATTAACTTTCCACTTTCTCAGTATTTTTTTTCCCTGTTACCCTCATTTCCCTTTTGTACTCCGTATTTCACCTTTGTTTTTCTACTTTGCTTTAACATGCATGGCAAAGATGAGAGTTAGGGAGTAAATTAAGTAAGGAGAAGGAAAGTGATAAAATATAGGTGGAAGTAATAGGAAGGATTGCAGTGATTCTGCTCTTCCAGAGGAACCAAGTGCTGTCTGTAAGAAGAAAAAGATGCACTCCGAGTTATACTTTACTTATACAGTAAAGTATAACTTGGAGTGCATATTTAGGTTTCCATTGTTTTGACTTGCTTAAACATTTTTTTTAAACTACTCAGTACTATTTTAGTATTACAACAATAACTTTGTATTTATTTCCTCCAAAGAAGAATATATTATATATTATATATTATATATTATATATATATATATTGTATATTGTATATTGTATATTGTATATTGTATATTGTATATTGTATATTATAGTCACACTTGACCACTGCTGACAATGAAAACGAATATTATGCAACAAGATGTACTGTTTTTTAAACATAAGAATGTTATGTATGGTCTTTTGTCTGCCCACTGATGATGTAGATTATTTTTGTTTAAGCAATATGGAGTAATACTTGTTATATTGTCAAAATGCTGTTTATAAAACAGTGTTAAATCACTCTAATTATGATACAGGTTACTTCTTGAATTCCAGCTATACCAAATTTTTTATGATAAGCCTTCTTGATGACAGTAGAAGATGCAAATTGCTGTTACATAAAAAGTTACCAACTATTTTGCTTTCCGGACAAAGAATAAAACTCTCAGACAAAGCAGTTGATCAGAATGCCTTCAACAGCTGGAATAATAATGGTCCCAAAAGATGATTTATCTTTTTATAAGCAGTGGCTATGTCCCTCATTAATTAATTGCCTTTTTATTGGAATAAAAACCTTTCTTCTGTGGACATGATTGATATCATCTTTCTAAGTCTTCATTCTAGACCCCCCTCCTTGGTTAGTATATTGCAGCTGGAGCTTTAATGTATTCATAATATTAATGCTGATTAATAACTAACTAGCTTCTTGCCATGTATCAACAGCCAGCCATTACTGAATGGAACTGGGATTGGTCAAGCTTGCTGCCAGGTTACTTGGGACTGAATCAGATGGCCTTCAGGGTGCTGCTGACTCACAGGTAATGGAATTTTGGCAAATAATCGCATTTTCCTTTTGTATTTTTGACTTTGTAATAGTGAATACACAAATATTTTACTGATGAAATTTATAAAACAAATTCTGCATTTCTTTTTAAATGTGGGGTTTTGAAATGGAGCAATTTTTTCCGTTGTATTTGATCCATACTCTCTCAGACAGCTTTCAGTTCCTGTTTTGAGTTGTATAATTTGTTCTTTCTGTCTGAGACAGAAGTGTATGAATATATGTTGATACTGCACTTAAATAATGCTTTGGAAAAAAATCAGTAACTTTTGCAAACCTATACTGTTCAGGGAAATTCCAGCACAGAATTTAGGCTATGTTTACTCAAGTTCCAAAGTATCTTAAATTCAGTTGGGGGCATGTCAAGTGTAATTAGAAAGTGTTTCCTTAATAGTTTTTAATTAATGAAACTTATTATCATATTTTATTGTCTTTTCACTTGTGAAATGTAACTGCTTAATTCAGAAACAGCAATTTCTTTAATTCAGAAAAATTTAGGTGGAATTTTTTTGGGGGGATGTTTTTTGTTTGTTTGTTTTTCTTTAATATTTGCCATTTGTGGAAACTGGAAAACTTACATGTTGCAGACTAAATTAAGACATTCCCTTCTTAATTCTGAACCCTCCTGATGATACCTAGTAAGACCCTATCAGTCATCTTTTGAACTGGACTCTTCCTCTGTCTAGAAACTAGAGTGACAATTTAAAATTTTGTGAATTTGCATGTTGTAAAGGTTTTGGGGTTTTGTCCTATTTTCTCAATTTATCACTAGAAGTTAGTCTTAAACATTTAATTCTTCCTTTATTTCATATATAAAATACTTGTATGGTCTGTTTTGTCTTCTGTCTTTGGATAAAATTACTTGTTTGCCTACCCAAATTGTTCTTTTCCAGAAGTTTAATTGGACAAAAGAATCATGCAAGCAAAAATTTGTTATTCAGTTCTCTTCTTGATGTCCTTTTTTACCTGTTACCAGATAGAATGTGAAACTTCACAGACATTTTGTGTTAAATATCAGAGACAGTACACTACTATTTTTTTTTTTTTTTTCATTTCTGGTTCTCCTGTTGATTGCTATCTCATGTCCTTCATTAAAAATTAAGTAGATTGTCCCTTTAAAAGAGATAGTCATAGAAATGCTTAGACTAAAACTGGTTCTTGAGCTTCACTTCACGTTATTGTCAACAATATGAGCCAAAGGGAGCAGAGGACTGCTGTGATTTGTAGAGCATTTTGTATAGACATTTTATATTCACTGTTCCCTTAAAGCATATTTTATTTTTGTTTTGAGCTTGTTATAGATGTTAGAAAGAAATCATGTGTATGCTTCCTCTGTCCTTCTCTGTGTTTCACAGCCTTGTCGTATCATCTATTTTTTTTTTTTTTCAATAAACTCCCTAATTGTTGTCATCTTTCCTAATTTGAAAATGTCTTCATTCATTCATCGCCCTTCTACATGGTAAGGAAATTCTCATCTGGAAGTTACATTATGCAAGGAATTAATAATTAGAGCATGGGTCTGTTATTTCAACCACTCTGTAAACCAACACATCATTTAGATCCCCTATGATCATAAAGCAGAAGAGCTGATTCAGTGTCTACAATAGCAACCAGCATCATAAACACAACTTGTCTTTATGTAACTTTATTTTTATCATAGCTGAACTGCTCATACTTCCCAGCTGTCTAGGACAATTCTAGCTGTTCTTGTGGCTACTCAAGCAAGCTTTGCAGTAAGACTCAGGTGAGCCCTATATTTAGGTGATTCTTCATGATCCTTCCTAAAACTGTGTAAATTTCAGCTTTATTTGTGCTCAAGAGTTATTGTTCAAGCTGAATGAGTGTGTGATTATTTTGACCTCCCATTTATGGTGGACCTGATCTGGTTCTACTGTTTCCCTCCTGAGATGAATTAACAAAACCACAGGCAGTACCTGATCTGTGTCAGAACCATCAGTTTATGAAGTGGAGCACCATAGTATTCTAATTACTTCTTTCTTTTACACATGCTAAAGCTTTCCCTGAATAGTTATGTCTGTGCAGGCAAAAATTTTTTTACCACTTCACAGCAATGTTGGAAGGTTATTTATTTCCTTCTCTTCATATTTCAAGAAAAAAATACTGTGAGCTGCATATGAAGTTAAAAAAGCAGTCTTTCTTTTGAGGAAAAAAAAGTGAAAATGCTTAAGGGACTCATTTACAAGGGAAATGCTCCCCTAACCTAGTTAATGACTAAGTTAGGTGAGAGGGTGTTATGAGAGCATTGTCCCAGAGCCAGCAAGTGTTGGGCAAATTAATTGGTTGGTGGTTAGGGGAAAGTAAAAGACTTCTAGGACTGGTTAAAAAGGGAATGCATTCTTGTCTACTACTCACTGCTGGCTTCGCACAATGATGGGAATCTAATCCATGCATTCCTATGATCCTCAAAGTAAAAGTGTCCTGCATATTTTTCAAATTAAAGATGTCATGGTTGTAAGGCCCCAGAATCCTCATTGAGTCCCTCAGAGGGGCTTACAGGGGTTTATATATGTACCCTGAGCTAGATGCAATGGAGGAATACTGGCAAGATATTCCTCAAGAGTCAGAACAACAAAAACTTAACTGGCAAACTTGAGAAAATCAGGGAACTTCAGACAAAGTTTAAAGCAACGTTGAATCAATATGAAACATTTGACAAAATATTAATTTAGCAAGCTCTAAGCCCATTCAATTTAACAAACTTTAACCATCTGATTTTACTCAAAATAAATACTATGTATATTATATATATATAGTTCAAGCTGCAAGAATGAAAGTTAAAATGTATTTCTCAATTATACTTGAAACAGTATTTTTAGTAATAAGACCATTAATGTTCAGCTAACTTACAAACTTGATTTACATAAATTTTTAAAAATATCCTGCATATTTACCCAGATATGTGCTGCTTTTTCAAGTCTTAGACTCACTCTTTTGTCCTTAGCTACTTCAATAACAAATGGGGGTTCCTTACATCTAATACATGTATTAAAGCAAGAAGAGCAATCTCAACTTTTAATTAGTGTCCTACTCATAAAGTTACAATTGTTATTGTCTGGCCAAATCAGCATGTTGAAAATCTGCAGGAAGTACTTAGCAGTAGGCAAAGAGCTGGTGTGTTGTCAACACTGAGGCACAATTCCAGGTCACAGTACCATGTACTAGAGCATTATCATTCTTGTTTATGTACTCTTCTTTATATAAAAGTTAAATTTATGACCCTTCATTTCAGAGGAATATCTTGGCAACTTGTACATGTTTAGAAGATATATTATTATTTTACTGGGCTTTGAGATGTGACTGGCCTTGAGATGTACAGGACTTTCAGGTGCCCTGGATACATCAAGATAATGTAAAGATATTCCTTTCGCTGTAAAGAGGAGGAAAAAAAAAGAGACATTTTTGTAACATGTGAAGCCATTATTCAATATTGCAGGAGGAATGGCTGGGATTCCCTCCTCTGCACTTAGGGAAGTTTTGCAAAGCACTGGTGTCTGTACAGGGACAAGTAGTGATTTAGTTGGAAAGATGTAGATCCTGCTACAGGAGCACCCTGGGAGTTATAGGAACAGACAGAGAAGAAGTCATGAATGGCAAAGCCAACAATAGTCAGAACCTTCAGAACAGAAAGCTTGACAAATTAATAACTGAGAGGGGAATGGGGATATGTTTTTTTTTACCATAAGCACATCAGGTGAGGAACAGTAACAAGTTTGAAAAACTAAAGAAATTAAAACTAGTATTTGTTCAAGTGAATAAGAAATGCTATAAAAATGTCTAGACTGAAAATTAGAATATTATTTCCCACAAATAAGCCAGTGTAGCTCAAGAAGAACTTTCCAGAAAATGTTTATACAGTCATATGAGCTTAAATAGTTTTAAGTTGGAACAGGATAGACCAAGTATCTAGTCAACTTTTGGTCATGTGTTGTTTTGATAGATATTCTGAACTGCCCAGCAGCTTCTGAAAGTAGAAAACATGGAGGTGTTTATATACTGGCTTTAAGAAAACTGTAAAAATGAATGTTTGTTTTTTCTAAAGCTGCATAAAATCTGTAGGCTTTCTAGAAGGCTTTGTTGCTACAGCTACAAATCAAGTATTGATGATGGCTCCTCACCAAGAGCTAGGGTGCTATTAATACTGCAGTAATCATCACCTGCTTGGTGGTACTATAATTGATGCCCTTATAATAATGCATATGAGAACATTTGCTGCAAAATATATAGAAATTCTCAGGTTCCTTGGACTGCAAATTTTTTCATGACATAGTTCAGACTGCATTCTTTCTGATGAATTACTAGGCTGTTTACAAGTGGGTCTGCTTTTTGGGTAGGTAAAAACTCTTAATATCATCAGAGTGCTGTCCTAGAATTGAGAAAATCTTGTACCTAGTGTCTCTTTATTAAAATCCTTTCAACTGCATTGTCTTTTGCAAATTCATTTGTAGCATTTGTTCCCCATATTAGAGCTAGGTGATAAAATTATGTGTTTTGACTTTGATTAAGCTTAATAAAACTGAAGTAAGAAAATCTTGTTTAGAATTTTGAATGATTGCAGGGCAAAATTTGCATAGCTCTTGTATATTCTAGTGAATACACAGACACCATCTGTTGAGAATGATAGCCATATGGTGAACTATTTATAGAAATGTTTATATTCATTGTGTTGTTGATTATCTAGATATCCAGAAAATGCACTTTTTAAATCTAGTTTATCAACGCATGGAAAAATTTATTGTGTGGTTTTGAAACTGAAAAGAATGCCAGCAAACTGCATGGGTTTTGTTGTCTGTCAAAGATTTTTTATAAAACTTTACAAAAGCCTAAATCTGAGTAATGCGTGAAAAAAACTCCAGGGTATTAAAAGGTAGGAAGTTCTCTTACAATTTTCTTTTTGGAAGAAACAAACGATGGAAGACCAGTTACTGACATGATGCCAAGACAGAGAGCTTATCTGCATGGCAGAGGACAGCAGTCTTATATCTAGTGTACTTTTAGATATGTTAATCTGTCTTCCAAACTGCAGATGCTCCCAGACCTTTAGTATCCAAATTTGCTAGATATTGGAAACTCATCTTGTTGCTCCTGCTACAAGTCAACTATTAATGATGGTTGGTGAAGAACTGGGACGACATTAATATTGCAGTAATCATCACCTGCTTGGTGTTACTATAAATGATGCCCTTATAATGCATATGAGAATAGGCTTTCTGAAATGTGTGGGAGGCTATGAAAGGCAGTATCTCATTGCTCTTGTATCAAAAAAAGCAGGTGAAAGGTATTAATCCATTATTGTACATGTCTTGGTTAATCATGAAGCCAGGTTTAGACCCTAGTGCTGAATATACCAAAAAAAGCCAATGGGATTTTGTGGAAAATCTCACTTTGACCTTTCTGGGTAAGCAAGGATCCTGTTCCATAAATGAGTTGGTCAATAACAAGGTATATGTCACATCTGTCACCATAAGGATTATCCTTCATCTGCTTATCCTCTTCTGGCATAGCTAATCAAACTGTACTGTGACCTTAAAAATCTGTCAGAAGTAGGCTTAGTTCCCTGCCTGGCACTTTTAAAGCATTGGTGGCAGAACATACATCAGTAAGCAAAAGGTAACAGTATTACACACAGTTTGACTGTCACTCAAGCCCCTATCATGTATACAGTTACACATGAATTTCAGAAGTTGAAGACGACGCTCCCCATATGCAGTACACCAGTACACTTTTCTGATTGTCATCAGTCTCTTTCTTCTGCAGGTATATTGATGAATCATATGAAAAAAAAAATTCTCTGATGACAAACTCCAACAGAAAATGCTAAAAACATAAGGACTGCTATATCCCATTTAACCTTACTTAAACTTAATAAAAGCTACTTTTTAATATTTGAAAGTCCTTTATGATGAGGTCTTTGCTAGACTTGCAATACAAAAGCAAAAAAAAAAAAAAATAAAGCAAAAAAAAAAAAAAAAGCAAAAAAAGAAAAAAAAGAGAGCTTTTAATTAACAACTATAAAATTGCTAAAATAAGGTTTCATGCTAATTTATTTGATATTTTTCATTGCTCAAACCTGGCTTCTAGAATGAAAAAGAAGGAAATATTAATGGTGCATCTTTATGCATTCAAAAGCGTAGTAAGTGCAGCATGTTGGCTAGGGCAGAGGCCTGTGATTCAAACCTCTTTCTTCTAATAATGTCTTATAGTATCTTGGTTCCCAATTTAAATTAGGTCATATTTATCCACATTTTAATATCCTTTTATATGCTTTTGTGGTACTCCACAGTTTAGTGCTCCCACTGAGATTCTCCAAATCACTTCTTGGTCTTCTTTCCCCCTTTCCCCACCGTGGTGCTATGGAGAGAAGAGTTGGAGGCACAAAACCTAAGGATCATGGGTTGAGATAAGAGTAATTTACTGGAAACAGCACTGAAAGAAGAAAACAAGTAGTAACAGCAACAATACTAAGAACAGAGGGTACAAGAAAGAGGCGAGCAATTCACATGGAAACCTCCTGACAAGACAGAATACCCAAGGGCTCCCTCCACCCTGCTACACTGTCCCCAAAGAGAGCCCTTTCCCCATCCCCAGAAAATTACATAAGGAGCTATAGAGTAACCTCCTGGTCTCAGCTGTGACCCTCCTGGGTACTGCAAAAAATCAACTCTGTCCTGCCCAGAACCAGGACAGCTATGATAGGAGTACTGCTAGGTACATTCAGTGTATTGTGTTAGTAATGAATTTATGCATTTATTATTTGCATTCATTGATTTAAAAGTATATATATCTTTTCTTTGTAACTAGGTATTTTTGTGTGCTACAAGTCATCACTTAGAAGTGTGGCACTTTGGCATTTTTATCACTGTCTAATTAACCTGGTGATTTTTATCCTGTGACTTGGGTGGCTTTTCTTAAAAACAGATATTTCCTTTCATCTGCAAATAGTTTGCCCTCCTTTCAACTCTGTCTCAAATCTTGCTCTCACTAGGGGATTTTTAAGTGGAGATACTCATGTTTGTTTTTCTTACCTGTTCTTTTCTCTTTCCTCTTTCAGACCCCTATTGATCCTAGTTTTCATTCTTAATAGATACATAGTTTATATGTGATTATAAGTGTAAGTAATGTGTAATTGCTGGATGTGTAAATGTGAATTAATGCATTTAAAGTACTGACTTCCCTGATTGTACACAGTGGCTTAGCTTCTCGTCTTATATATAGGCTTTCTTGCTACACCTGCAAGGTTAAGAGGCTGCAGGGCACAAGCTGACAAGCTAAAAGTCTGTCTTGTCCATCAAGGCATTGTTTCTTCCTTTTAAAGCTTTTAGATAAGGGATTTTTCATCAAAGTTGTAGTAATGTAGGGTAATTCAGTTTCCGTACAGGGATCTCAATTTCTTTGCAAGATGTAATGAGCTAAGACATGCAAGTCCCCTGTAAGGTAGAGGGAGAAATATTAACATCAGAGTTTAATAGATGGAAAATCTGTTCAAGTCATGCACTTTTAAGGTTTTTTCTGCAATGCAAAATCAGTCTGTAGCAAAGCAGAGTAGAACCTAGCTCTTTCGACTAAAATTAAGATACAAAGCTACCACATAGTAGCTGAGCTGTGGTGGCTTGGTGGCACAGTTCCTTTATGACAACAAAGGGGAGGTGACTCAGCTTTAGTGAGACCTTAATGCTTAGCTAATTTGAATTACCTTGCGTTCATTTTAGGAAGTGGTAGTCCCCTTAGTTTTCCTCTGAAGGAGATGGACCTTGAAATATTCATTGTTGTGACCACAAAGCAAGTATTGAGCACTGATCGTGGCTGCAGTGCAGATCCCAAGACCTTTGTAGCTGTAACTGTTGTCACTCAGAGCTATGGCATTCCTAAAGTTATTGTCTTCTCACATGGCTTTCCTGGATGTACTTCCTCTGTCCTGCCTTGCTGACGCTGCTTAAGAAAGGATGACAAGTCCCACAGATCTTATTGCTTCTTCCCCAGGTCCAGTTGTTAATGTCAAACTGACCTTGAAAGTTTTACAATCATGATGCAGATACATCAAAGTTGGTCAGTGTTGCTTGAACTCCTAATAGGTTTTATGAAGTGAGTAGTGAGTTTAAAATCTACTTATACATTGTGATGTGGGCATTTCTGATGCTTACTGAAGATTCGACCCAGAAAAACTTTTTGATTGGGATTTTTCTTTCCCTCTTAGCTTCTTTCTAGGGTCTAACAACAAAATTTAATCTTTGTGAAGAGTGGGAAACCATTATGTATCCTGCCTTATATACTGAAGAAGGAATTAAGAATTGTCATTCTAATAGTTGACACTGTAAGATGTCATTGAAGAAAGCTTTTTCATGTTAGTGTTTAGATTGACAGGTTATGACAAAACTGCATTCATGTTGCTTGAATACATCTTTTGTCTAGTTTTACATGCTTTTTGACTTGTCTAGAAAATGACATATTAAGGTTTTCATTAGCCTTAACCAGGTGTGATTTTCTTTATGGAAGATACCTTGGTAGGACTACAGCTGAAGGTGAGTAAACCAGTGAAGCTTAGAAATGCCACAGCCTTTCTTCAGATGGTAGTAAAGAATTGAAAGACTCATTAATCAACAGCCAAGTCACAGATGTGATGACTTTCCTGCAACAGCCAACAGACTGTGAAAGTCACATCCTACATGCAAAACTGCTAAACAAGGCACATCTATAAACATTCTTAAACTTTTGTCTTTCCATTTTACTTGAAAAATACAACTCTTTTCATGTTTTCAGTATTGATTTCTTTTTTTTTTTTTTAACAAAAATATTTGTTTGTTTACGAAGGAATACTATTTAGTGTAGGAAACAAAAGTAAACATTGACAATTGTTTTCATCTTTGTTCATTTTAATACTACAGCATATTCATTTAAATGGAAATGCAGTTTTGATTGCAATGACTAATGTAAAGAGTTTTGATATACAATTCTGTACACAGAAAATGTGCACAGAAGTTTTGACAGAAAAAAATTAATATAGAGATTTTCTGCATATAAATGACAGTTTTCTTCATGATTTTCTGGTACTTTCTCCTACTACAAAAATTATCTGGAACAAAGATTCAATCATGCTGTAGTGCTGCAATGTAGACAGTCATAAAATGCTTAAAGTGAAATTACTTAGAAGATTTTATTAGTTAATCAACCCACACTGGATTTTTCACCTGCACTGACGGGAAAAACCCATAATAAAAACCCAAAGAATGAAATCTCCATACAATTTTTCCACATCATGCTTCCTTAAATTCTCTGGATCCCCTTGAATGAGGGAGAGTCTAGTCAGAAGTCTGATATTTCCCCATAATTATTTTTTCCCTCAGATTATCTTTAATTTGATAGATTCCCCATGGATAAAAATTAATTTTACTCTGTCAAAGAGCAATGAATAGGAATTCGTTAGAATTTTTGTATTTGCTAATGCCTTGGTCTCCCTAATTTTCACATTTTTCCAAAAATAAATGTTCAGTATAATAAAAATTATTCTTTAAAATCTGAGGCAGATGAGAACAGTTTCCCACCGTCATCTGGGATGAGTAATTTCTTAATAGCCATAGTCTGATCTTCTGTTTCCCTCTTTAGAACATCTGTCTTACTCTTGATCTTCATATCCAGAAATTAATTTTAATTTGCAATCCACATTCTTCACTTCTTATTTTTTTTGCCAGGATTGCCAGTTACAATGCTATTTTGGTCTTACTCAATTTAAGTCAATTGGACTGTGTGTAAGTATAGTGCCTGCTGGCTCAGTAACACCATAGTGCATGCAGAGGACAAGGAAACAATGGTGCTGCATTTATTGCAGTAATAAGGTCTTGTATTAGTGGTATATCAAAAGCTACAACAGCTTTGCCTGCAGAAGGTTCTATAAGCAGATATTTGAATGTACCTCTCTTTAAGATGTATTTGTAACAGGCTTTTTCTATTTACTCAAATCTGGTGCTGATGCTTGGTATTGGAGAGCTCGTTAAATCATATACTATTATCATGTTGTCATTTTAGAAAGAGCTGTCGTTATTTCACTTTAATAACAGTTTTTTGCATTTTAAAGAGATTTTGCTACTGGGATCAGGGACAATTTTAGTTTTGTTTCACGTTTGGCCGTAAATTATTGTGTATATTTTTGCTCATTAGCTTTCCATTGTTGCTTTAACTCAGTAATTAAACACCTCTAAAATAATACAGAAGACCCATCCTCTAAAAGACCCACACTCTAAAATAATACAGAAATTATCCTTTTAATTGTCCTAATAAAGAGTGCGATAGCTGAATTTAAATACTACCAAATTCTTCACACAAAAGTGTTAATGAAATTATATCAGTCAAAAATATAGTCAATAAAATAACTATAATGATTTCCCTTGGGATAATTACATGGGTAATTTAACAGTACATTTTTATAAAAATGGAGCATTAATGTGATATGTAGTTAAACCTCTGTAAATGATATATAGAAAATAAAATATTTTCTTGTCTTTCAAGTAAAAAAGAAACCTTTAAAAATATGTAGTAGCTCTTTAACAGTAAATTTATTTTCTATTTCTGTCTTATTTTTGGCATTGCATTATTTATTGTTTCATAACTAGTCACTGTCAGATCACACAGTAGAAACAGAAGACTTTATAGCATCTAAGTGAGTGCAGAGACAATTGGGTATTCTTTGCATATCTCAGTGGAAAATGGTTGTTGCATAAGAAAATTTGATAGAGTGGTTTCAGAAATTTAGCATTAAAAATGAATGGTCATTGATCTCTGTCTGTGTAAACTTCAGTGCCATATTGTCATTGTTCAAGGTGACCTATGGGATTCAAATACTATGAATTTATGCACAGAGATCATTCTCAACATCATGCCCAAGCCTCAGTGTTTGGACATTAACTGATCTGAGTTAACCCGCTTCAGGCTATAACTTTCTGAGCAAGAAAAATTCAGAGATACTCATCTGACAAGGAGTGCTGCTTTTTTCTGTTACTTTTTCACCAGGAAAGGTGTGAGTCCAGAACAAGTTTTGTGATCAGGCTTTCATAGTGTTTTCACTATTGGTAAAAATCTTTTGTAGAAAATTAACAGATTCTGAAGTCTTAAAAGACCATGCTGTAGTTCACAGCAACTTATAAGAGTTATTTGCTCTAATAGTTTTACAAGTATCTGTTGTCAGTTTGTTGTTTACGTATTTATATTTATTTCTGTGAGGATTGAGCTTCTTTTGCAGAAGGAAAGCTCCTCCTTATACCATGATATTTTAATTCTTTCATCAATTTATGACATTTCCTGATGTGTTTTTTTAATTTGTGAAGTTTAGTTTTCTGATTTTAATCTATCTATGCTATCACATGCTGAATTTTTATACGTGTAGTTTAATGACTGATTAACCTTTTTATTGCATACTAAAACATAATCCTAAATTTGCTCATTCACATCCTTAATGAGTTGTCTCTGTGAATTCAGTACAATAACTTCACTTCAACATGTTAGGCTAGATTGTATGCCTGCAGTTTTGTGGCATGGGAAGACTACTTAGAATTAACAGTGTTTCTTTGACCTGTATTTCTCATGTATTTAGTTATGTGTCTGTAATCTGCAAAGAATCATTGCTTGTGCCACAATGCATGGTCTATGTCTTGTCCATGTAAGTACACTGAAAACACAAGCTGCTGAAATTTTAATTAAAGTTTGAATGGTAGGTTTTATGGGGACCTACTAGGTATTCTAATGATGCAGAAATCTTTTGTTGTAAAATAAGGCAATAGTGAACGACACCATTAGACTGCTCACTAAATCTCGTCCATGCCAAGAGCAGTTTTCAGAGTTATTTTTTTCAATTTGATTCAGTTAGGATTTATTAGAAATTTTTCTTGAATGTCAGTAATACATGCTACATACATGTTCATGCGGGGACAAACCTATATCCAAACAATTTACTGTATTACTTGTTCTGGAACAGTAGCATTTTTAACTGTTTCTTTACCATGATGCAGTGAAGGAGAATTTAAAGAAGCGATGCTCTATATCTCAACTAATATACATTTAATCTTTGGTTACTGTATCATCTATTGGTTTGAAATAAAAATTATTAGAACAAGTGAAGTTTACATGTACCAGTTCCTCCTACTGGGCTAAGAAATAGCAAAGTTATGTTTTCATAAAGTTGATGTCAAATACTCCTGCAGTTACTGTAATAAAGAAATTAGAATGAGGTTTTCCTACTGCAGTGCAATAGCTAAGGAAGAAGGATAAAGAAAGGAAGGTAATTTTTCTGTTGCTTATAAAACTTTTCTCATAGTTTATTGAAATGATAAATAATAGGACTGAAACATGTAGAACAAGCTTTGGCATAAATGAATTAATTTTAGAAGAGCTGAGTTCTTATAGGGAGTGCACACCCTGTGAACTGAGTGTTTTTTTCTTAAATAAAATTTCTCAGCATCCGATAATGACATAAAAATAATGCTTTTAAATCTTCTGAAGCAGACTTGTCAAGTTCTCAGTGGCATCTTGTAATTGTGAAAACTAAAGGGTATGTTTTAACTCTCCTTGGTTACGCATCTACATCAGGTTCTTCTCATGCTTATTCTTCTCCATAGTTTTAAATGCGTGGGAGAATTTGATCAGTGTCCTTTTTATATTCAAAATGAGTCAGCTTCTTTCTCAAAAGTGTCTTATTGTCATGATGTCACTGCATCTCAAGATTTGTGACCTTTTGCTCCATATGGACTCATGGTAGACCTTGTGTTTTTGCAAACTAGATTGCTTTTGTTCCCCTGCTAGGGGGTATCAAAGCCTTTTGGACTAAAGTTTTATAAGCTGTTAGGTTTGCAAGCAAATAAATAAATAGAATAAAATTAGTATACTAAAAGTATCCAACAGCAACTGAAAACACCCAACAAAGAAACAAACCTAAAGTTTATGTATAATAAGGACCGCCAGATGTCGCAAAGGCATCGTTGATGAAGTGAGATTTTATCCAAAATGTGGCACGTATATGAGGAACAGTAGTATTGTGTTGGAGAGTTGCAGAGGCCATAACAGGTCAGTGAAATGTCCTTCAAACATTTGATTTTTACATTTGAGAAAAGGCCAAGATGAAAAGATAACCACATATCTGACATTGACATTGCTACCATTTAGACAACCGATGCAATTGCCTTATTCAATGGGTTCAATCAGATCTTTATTTCTTTGAAACCTACATAACAGAATTAATTTTGGTGGGGCTTTTTCTTATAAAAAATTAAGGTTCTGGGCATGACTAGATCACAAACTTCTAAGTGTAAATTTATTATAATATGTATAAAGTTTTATTTGCTCCTTGTTGTTTTAAAATGTCAAATACTATTAAAAAAATTACCAGGAATACCTAGTAGAATTGAAAGAATTTGATTGATTTGAACAGCATGTATAAATCTACAAGTTTAACTTGGAAATAAGTATTTGATGATTGATTTTTTATTGACACAGAATGAGTATGATAGTGGATAAAGTGATTTTCCTTATTGAGAGAAAATGTAGTGTTTTTAAACATGTCTTCAGTATGAATGGAAGCCCTGTCAAAAAAAATGAGCAACACATAATATCTTTTAAAAGATAAATTAACATAAGTATATCATTTAGTTTATGGATCAGATTTTACAACTGAAAAATGTTGGGTTTATTCCTAATGTCATAAAGCTTACATTTAAAAGATAATGTTATTACCCTTGTTAGGTCATGGAAAAGCCTAATTTTAACTGAGTTTTTGGTAGAATTTAAAGTATATTTAGAAGAAGAAATGCCAGTGCAGAAAATTAAGTCCAAAATATGTATTCATGTGCAGATCTTAGTCAAATCCCTAGTAATTTTAAGTACTTGAAATACATAATTCAACAAGTAAGCTGCTGTATGCTTGTGTTTAATGGGCACTGCCTGAATATGCAGAAACTGTCAAGATAAAATATGGAACATTCATCGTTCTAATTTAATTATGACTATCCTTAAAAAATAAAATAAATATGTGTCTATGTACTTATGTGTTGTATGTGGAAATCTGCAATCTTTATTGCTAAGATTAAATTTGATTTTGTTTTGTATGATTATTGCTGATTTCTCTGTTGTTGGGCACATGTGCATACACCACTTAAACACATAATCTATAGGTATAAAAGTCATGTTGATTCAAATGTTGAAAATTTTCAAAATGTTTATTTAATTTTTATGGAATAGGTATATAAATACATTTATATTTCTGCTTTTACATGTTATACATAAATAAAGAAATTAGTTATATACTTTTGCATAACTGTATTTTCATAATTTTTATTAAACAAGTTAAACGTGCCCTAAACTTCCCTCTTACGTCAAATAAAATGTTTGTTGAGAACTGATTTGTGAAAGCAAGCACATCTTTAGCTCCGATTATGGTTTTGATTAATTCTTTCTGTTGTAATTGTGATGTCAGTGGAGTTCTGAACTTAATAGGCAGTGCCTAACTTAGTAAACATAGTTTCTTAATATTCCATAGGTATCAAACTCTTTACCTTAGAAGTCTTTGTTTGTCAATGTAGGGTTTCTTAAGGCCTTGGGTTTTTAAACGTGAACAGATTTATGTGTGTGTTTGTGTACTCTGCTTATCAGCTACATACATATGGAATACTTTTTGTCTTATTTTAAGACTTTATATATATTTAACCTTTAGTTTAACTAGCAGGTTGTAAGATTTCCATAAAAAATAGATTAGCTTTGAACTTACTGAATGTTATTGGTGTAGCACAATCAATCACTCCTAAGGTTAATGAGAACATATGCTTTGTTTTTAATAGTTTTATTGGTAAAATTATTTAGCATACAAAAGGATTTTGTATCCAGTTCTCTGTATTAAATCAGAATTTACAGTTTTTGAATAGCAGATTATAGGTTTTGTTTTCAAAGTTAAAGTGGGAAAAAGACAAATAAGTATTTATATAAACTTTTTGTCTGTGAATGATAATCAGTGATACTTAGCTTTCTAGAGCTAAGTTGATCTGCAATGTATTACAGTTTTCTTGAATTTTTTTACTTTTCTGCATCGTGTTCTGTTACCTTTTAATAAAAGGTGACTTATGTAGGTGCTACCCAAATTACATCACTCAATCTCTCAATGAAATAGTAAGTCAATATCTGAATGGCAGTTTTGCAGGGGGAAGGGAGGGTATGCAATAAATGGTAAAACCATGCTGTGGTAACGAAGATGGAATCCATTCCTATATTGCATAGCTTCCTGATCATCTCTTTAAACCTGATAGTAACAAAGAATATTTATTTGTTGCCAAGCTATTGTAGGATTTATTTCTGAACTCAAATCCCACTTATCAAGAAAATTGCATCCTCTTTGTCTCACAGAAGGGTATACGTCATCATGGCATATTTAGTTATTTGGTACTATAATATTGTTACCTTGCTTGAAACACATGCTCCCTCTTGATATACAAGAAAAAACTGAATCCATTTCAATAAATTAGTAGGTATGAGAATCCCAATCCATCGTTCTTTTCAGAGGTTCACATACATTGTAATGAAATGCATTAGGAGTTTTCTTCACTTGAAATCCAAATGAGACCCATTTTGGCTCATACCCTTGACAGTCTCTATTATAAGCACTGCTGTCTCCTGTTCATGTGTGGCCTTGGTAAAATGCTTCCTTTGTAAGATGCACAGAGACAATATAATGCCATGAAAGATGAAGGTGTCAAAACACAAAGTTAGAAGCAATCTAATCAATGCCTCCTGATTTAGCCTTTGAAGGCTCTCTTCATTAAAAGTCTTTAATTGTGAGGCTTATCTTGAGGTAGAGCTGTTACTTAATATTTTTCAGTGTCATTCTTTGGACAGTCATTTGTACCTTTTAAATGTAATTTCAATATTCATTGTTTCGTAAATTGGATGCCTTGTTAGCAATAGTGGTGGTGTGAATGACTTGCATTCAAGTGATTGAAGGTAGTAGTGTATAAATGCTTGGGTCTCTCCCCCTGAAGGGTAATGTGTTTTATTTCTCTGTATGTCATTATAAAATATATGGTTTTCATTATGAATCTTTTTACTTCAATGTGTAGGAATGCAGGTTGGAATATTTTAAAAGTATAAAAGAAAGCCTTCTAGATGAATCTGTCTGAACTTTAAAAAATTGTCAGATCCAGTGCAAACTTTATTAATTCTGTCTAAAAGGTAAAAAATGTGATCTCATACTTTGTTATTCTAAATAATTTTTTTTAAAGTATGAGATAAAGAAAGGTGGTACATAGGCTTCTTTCTTCATAAATGATCATGAAGTTGGTAGTGGTTGCTAGAAAGCATCTTCTGGAAATCAATTAAAAACAAAGTGGTTCTTAAAAAGGATAATTTAGAAAATGATCTTAAAACAAAACCTTTACACCTTAAGACTATCAACTTAAAAATAAATGAAAGCCAAAAAACACCCCACAGGTAATATTTTTTCCTTGAGCCACATGATATATTTTGTTTTTAAAAAGTATGTATATATATATATTTATGTATGTTGAATTTTACTTAGTACCATGTGTATATGCATGTAATGGACTTATGTTGTATATCAGCAAATGCATTTTCATATTACACTATTTATTTTATGTCCTATAAAAATCTTGAAATATGTATTGGAAAATGAACATTGCGTGTTTTTATAATCTGTCATGAAACCTTCATCTGTTAAATGCCTGGAATATCAGGAAAGGTAAAAATCTCAGATATTGCCCTTGTAAGAATCAACAATTTAAAAAAATTTAACATACAAAAAATGAATACAAAAAAATAAAAACTACAGAACTGTTTTGCAGAAATCCTTGAAAATGGAAAAAGAATTGAGGCAACTTTGACCTGATTTTTAAATGACTAGTGTCGTGAGTACAGCTGCTCTTAGTAATTATTTGTGATAGGTTGTTTTTGAATCCCATATGTATAACAGCTCCAGGCCCAACTACCTCATTTGCTGGCACACAAACAGTTTCTTCCAGGTGCTGAAAATTAAATTTTAATATATTATTTAAATATTAAGAGAATTACAGTTTCAGTAATTTTACTGCTACAGCTGGAGTGCAAAGTGTGCCTATGCTCTACACAGCTTGTTGCATAGTCTACTAGAATGAAAATTCCCATTGGCTTGAAATACTTTTGAGGAAGTAAATGTTTGATGTAAAGATAAAACCATATGTTTACTACACATTCTATTTTTAAAACACTGTTTGGAACTTGGCCTATTTATAGCCTAAAATTTTAAAATCTTACATTGTAGTTTATAAGAATCCATATGATAAAATGGATGAAAGTTTAAGAAGAAATGGTAAGGAAAAACTTAATTAGCCCCTGCGGGCTTGAGCACGACAATTCCCAAAAGCTGTAAAGCAGATAGTTAGCCTAAAACATGTATTTAATTATGTTGATATATATTCTGGATTAAAGGTCAGACATGTAACTTCAGTGTGTTTAAACAATGGAAAAAACATGTTTCTGAATTAGGGATCTCAACACTTTCTCAAGGTTTAAGAGAAATATCTGGAGCTAACTGACTGGTTTACTCCAAGTTTTTACCCCAAGAAAACTAGAAAAGTTATCATAAAAAGGTAAAGTAAGCGCTAGGTAAATAGTATGAAGGCGTAATTGCACTGAACTGAAAATACCATAGAATAAAATATGTTTTTAATTCCAATAATACTTTTAATGCCTGTCCCTTCAGCTTGCTCATTCCAACATACTTTTAGCTATGTTTGGAATAAGCAGCAACATCCAAGTTTAAATGTGGGTCAAGCAGATGTGGCATGCACTTCTCAGGGTTTTTTTCCTAATTGGAAAAAAAATACTACTGAGTGTAAATGTGTTCCAAAAAATCCAGTGTTATTCTGCACAGATTAGCAGTTTACAGGGTCATAATCGAAGAATGGTATCTCCTGTACTTCTGTGGTCTTCTAATAAACACAGCAATTTTGAATCTCTTTACTATGGCATCAAAGAGTTAATTGTTTGATTTTCACTATGCATCATTAGAAATCAGTGGATCATTGGAGAACCTTCAGCCTCGCACTGTAGTCTGTTTTACAAAGTGAATGTCCATTTTCACTTTTTATAACCTATTAATGGTTAAAACGGCCTTAAACAGAATGGTATTGTCAGCAATCTGCATTCAGTGCAATTTAATTTCTTTCCTAACTCAGTGAATTGTGAAATGTTGTTTAGGTGAATTTAAGTTATGGATTTGAGTTATTCACTGATTACTCTTTGTGAAGGGCAATTCTTTCCACTGGTTTTCATTTTAGTACTGATTATTGATTTGGATGCATTTTAATAGTGAATTAATCTTTTATTCCATTATAACAAGATTATGACCACACCTCTTGTCCAAATTCCCTCTCAGAAAATCCACTGATGTTTGGTTGAGATGATTTTTGGAAAATAAGATAGGCTGTATAGTGTTAGTACAAGGTCACGTTTAAGATAAAAGTTATAGCAACTCTTAAAGGACATGCTAATCTTCACAAAATCATTTTGGAAAAAGTAAATCATGGTGCTTTTATCTATGTAGATATATTTCACAATGAACAGCTATGGTAATATCTTCTACTATGTTTAATAGTTACGGATTTTTTTAAGTCAAAAAGTTCAAGAAGGAACTGGCTTAAAGCAAAACATCAGTATAAAATTAGAGAAATTAAGCCCTGAAAAGAGAATCATGACCACATGTCATAATATTTTCCCATCTAAAGTCTAAAATTCTCCATCGATCCAGTGACTAACTTTTTTTTTAAAGTATCTGATCCTGTGTTGTGTACATATTGTGTTTATTTTGACTTTTCTTTGATTTAAATATTTTTTATCTGCTAAATTAAGCCAAATACTTTTGTTTCAGAATAGCCTAAATAATTACACATCCACATATTTTTTTTTGTCAGGTAACACTGACTTCATTGGGACAGAATAAGTCTGTCATCTTCCATCCTATTTAAAATACTTTAAAGTATAATGAATTATTGCTGCTAATAGTTAACATAATGTACTTTTTGAACATTTCTTTTGACTGCTGTAAGGTATTCCTCTACTGAGAGACTTAATTTTCTGCTAAAGGAAGAGGATCTGATTCAGACTTAAAAAATATATATGTAGCCCTATATTCATTAAAAAAATTACAGCTTCATGTGTTTCTTCAAATCTAGTCTCATGTGCTAGTAATGTTACTGTTGGATTTTGTACCATGACAAGATAAATCTATTGATCTATCTAAGATTGTTAAGGACTGTGATGCTATGTTGTCCTGGTTCCAGCTAGGACATGGTTAATTTTTGCTGTAACTGGGAGGGGACATGGTTGGGACCTTGATGTTATTCTGTACCAACTTACATTATTGCTGGGGGCAGAGGAAAGGGACTCTTTTCTGGGAAGAAGGGGTTCCTTCCAGTCAAGAAAGCATGGCACAAGGACACGTCTCCTATTCTCTATTATGAAGGAGTGTTTTTTGCCTGTGAACTATATCTTTTCTTATACCTCCTGTCATTTTTGTTGCTGTTGCTGTTTATTTTCCTATCTTATTGCTGTTTTCAGCAAATTGTTCTTACCTCAACCCATGATCTTTGCTCTTTATGCCTCTAGTTCTCTCCATAGAGTTGTGATGGGGATGGGCAGGGGAAAAAGGGGGAGCGAGAGAGAGCAGTGGGGTTGGGAGAGTCTCACTGGGGGCACTGAACTGGTCAGTACCATTCCTAATCTCAAGTTATGCTTATAACAAGACTTGGGGAATGCAGGTCCCCCTCTGCTTTACATGGTGGGATGTGTGCTCCAGTCCCATGATACACTGGTCCACACATTTCTTTGGTCAACTTCAAGGCTGTCTCCAGCCAAGTGATGGTTCTGATCATTGTCCAGTCTTATGACTATTTCCTCCAATTTGATAGATGCTGCTAGTGATAAAATAAATTTCATTGTATCTTCCATTTTGTTAACTATTATTAGTGTTTACTTTGACTAAAACTTACTTTCTTACTGGATTCGTTCTGATGAAGAGGTGCTTGGAAAGACCTTGGAAAGCCATGTCAGCTGTTGCCTCACAGTACATGCTGTTGTACAAAACTTCTTTTTTTCCTGAGTTAAAGTGATCCCTATTTTATAAAAAATGAAGAATTTGTAGTTCAAAACTATCAACAGACTAGATATTTTTATGTATTGAAGTTAGAAAGATTAAATTGACCGTGATCAGAAGTACAATGCTAGAAATTTCTGAAACAGGCACCATTTTATTAAATTGAACAAAGTGATTTATCATGTAATTTTTGTCTCTTTCTAAGGCAATAGATAAAAAATAGCTACATTAGAAATCTATCTTAAGAACTGAAAATGCATTATCTGAAGTAAATCCAGAGCCCAATTTTGTAATCTCACAAGATTAGAAGTCAACAAAGTGGTAAAACAGTGTGCTTTGCTCTTAAATGGGCTTTCACAATGGCCTCATAGTTTGTTTTCCCTTGACTTAATAAAAGATATTCCCAGACTGAAAGTGTGAGTCTAATGAAAGCAATGATCAAATTTAAGTAGAGCTATGATTTCCTCTTGGGTGACTAAGTATGATTGAATTTTCTTTTTTTCTTTTAACATTTTGAAGTATTGTAAAAAATGTCTTTGAAAATTTGTACACATCAAAATTTACAGATTTCTTTAACTGTAAAACTAACAGAGGAGAGAAGAGTGGGGATTCAGAAAAGGGCTTTTCCTTTTTCTTCTTCTAATAAGCAGCACCTTAAGAATGTAAATCCATACGTAAGAGTCTTAGAATTAATATAGTGAAGGATTTTAAGTTTTTCTTCACCAGATTGTGACTAGTTCTATGTGACTATGACCCTTTTACTCCTTAAAACTGTTTTCCCTGTATGACAACTGCAGATACACTGTAGATTTCAAGTGAAGTACTTAAAGCATAACCTTGTTTCTCAGGGAATTGTCAAATTTTTACCATTTAACTGAATTTTCCTGAATGTTGAGATACAAATGATGGACCCCTCAAGATGGAACATGTCTAATTGGAAGTAGCACGAAAGATGATAATATCAATGGATTTCAGTGTAGTATAATCATATGTTGAAGCAGAATCCTGAAACTCTATTACTGCACGTTGA
Organism: Sitta carolinensis; assembly: GCA_032173965.1. Lineage (NCBI taxonomy): Eukaryota > Metazoa > Chordata > Aves > Passeriformes > Sittidae > Sitta > Sitta carolinensis. The sequence continues at coordinate 64,471,708 of CM063313.1, forward strand.
CAGGCAGTATATTAAAAGCCAGTGTCGGGCATCTAATTTTCAGGGAAAAACTTTCAGGACAGATTAATGCAAAATATGTATTTTAATTAGAAACCATCATAGTCTTATCCTCAACCTCCTTTTCCCCCCCTTTCTTTCTGTTTCTTCCCTCCTCTTTCCACACCACCCCCCCACCCCCAACCCCTGTTTTTTTTATTGTTCCCTTGTATTTCAAATGAGATTTTATTAGAGTTAAAATTCTGGCATTCTCAGATTGTAAGGGTCTAAAAACTTATTTTCAACATCTCTCCTTTTTTGTGCTCAGTAATTAAAAATGGCTATGGGCATTTTTCACCCTTTGAGATTTACCAACTGCTATAGCATTTGTAGAATGATTTTTTTCACCTGCTTCTACATGGAATAACCAAATATCGAAGCAGTTTGAAGTATTTTTTTTTTTAAAAAGAGTTTACCTCTAGGCTTTTCATCTGCAGCACATAGGCATCTATGTGACTATTTCACCATTCAATTAGTTTTGAAATCCTAAAACCAAAAGTAATTAATAAGTCTTTTGTCATGGATAAAAAAAGAGAGATGCCTTTTTAGTATTTGTATGTCATCATGCCAGGCCTAGAAAATTAGCCTAATTTATTATTTAAAACATTGGTGGGATTCCTAATTGCATCCATCATTAGATATGACACATTTAGAACTAGACCCATATCCAGTGAGAATTTTCCAGTTTGAATTTTGAAATAAAAATATTTTTCAAGAGATCCCTAGCTATTGCTTGTTACTATGGAAACAGCCCTATTTGTCTGAGAGCTCTGCCTGCTTGCCAATGGGAGCGCAAGCAGCATCAACTAAACATATGAATACATCAAAGACAAATTCATATGCTCAATCTGATCAGCTCAATTAATGTAAGAACAGAAGCTGAAGGGGGTTAAAAGAGGGCATTCATTCAGGATAGATGAAGCCTCTTTTAGCAGGATATATACACCGGCCTTTTGGGGAGGAATTTAGCACACTGTCAAAAACATTATCAGAAAGGAAAGTACTAGGCCTCCTACACCTAACAGATATGAAGCTGTCAGACAAAGAATAGCACTATTCATTAAATGACACTTATTTTCTCCCACTTTACAAGAATACAGTGAACAAAACAAGCAGGGGAACAGCTGAGAGAGACACTTTTTTCTTCTCCTGGTGATGACAGACATTCAGCAATTATGGTGATAACTAAGGAATACTAAACAAGAAGCCAGGCTCCATTCTGTTTATCACCTAAAATTTTATGTTACTAAATTTGCATGCAACTCTTGTTTTGTTTTATTATTTATGTCTAGGACAAATTAGATCCTTTTGTTTTTAACATGGTGCTTTCAGTTTGGTGAAGAGTGCTGCTAAACTATACACATTTTCCGTTCTCCTTGTTAAATGGCCATATCAAGTTGAAGTGCTTTTGAAGTGAGAGAGTTTCAAAGCACAACAAAACTGCTGTTACCAGTGGAAGGGGAAAGAGCATTAGTGTAATGGCAGGTATTGTGTAGGATTTCAACCATACATAATTTAGAAGTCAGTTCTGGAAAATCTCTGTTAATTCTCACCTTGATTTGCAGAAAGTAATAGGACTTTGTTACTTATTTTTAGTGTTGCTAATTACACATTCCTATGAAGTTTTTAGAGTTTTATTTAGGTTAGTTTTACAGCAGATAGAACTGAGCATGAAGACCCTCAAGGCTACTGGCTTTTAGGAATCTCATACATGATGATCTGATTTAAGGTCTATTATCAATAGTCTCCTACTATTATCTGCATGATCATGTCCTGATTGATACTGACTTTGTAGCCATGTATTTCGTAATACGCTGTCAGGCAATGCTGACAGCTGCAATGAAAGAACAATAAATGTGGGGCAGCTCTAATGTAAAGGTCCAGCCAGGCTGTATGAAAACTGATGGCTGCAATATTGGCTCCTATGTTACCGTACATACCAGTCCCTTTGAGAATTTCTTTGTGAGTGAATTAAAATGGTCTCCTGGTACACAGATAGAGGGTGAGGGGAGGTCTTCACTTAAAAAACCTGCAGATTGCTAAAATGTTGTGATAAAGTCAAAGGGTAGACATAAACTTAGTTTACTAAAAAAAATGCTTCTTATCTGAAAGATGGATGCACAAGAATTGCTGTGGATATTTATATATTAGAAACATAAGTACTTCATATACCTCCAACAAAGTTTTTGATCAACCTTCTGATTTTCATTTATTTTTGCATTTGTTAGGATAATGCAGCAGGAAATCTGGAGTTTATACTGTAATTAAAGTAGAATTCCCTAATCTCTCTTGCTCTAAAACAACTCATAATGGCTTGAACCCATCCTCAATTTTAGTTGTATTATACATTATTTCAGTATTATTTTCTGTATTGTCTATTACTTCAGTATTATGTGACATACTGAATGCAGTTCTTTTTTTCATGTTGTGAACATATGTAGGTGCATGGCCTCTGTTAAAGGACAGAAACTAGTAGAATGGAAATAAAGCTACCAGTATATAAATGCATAATGGATTATTATAATCCTTTGTCTTTGATTTATAGCTTTTTTTGTAGTATTGAATACTTCAAGAACCTGTAGGTGAAACAATATCTAGCTTGTAAAGACACTGGAAATACCTTTTCTTGCAGTCTCAATCCTGTTACCAAATAGACAATACTGAGTTGTAAAAATCAAACTATAAATACAAGTACTTGCTTTTTCTGGATTATTTTATTGTTTTCCATCGAGTTCAAACCCCTGTTTTGTGAAAGATAAAAATCTTTTCCTCAAATATATGATGATCTCTGTTATAAATAGGTATTATAAGAAATAGATATGACTTATGCTACTTTAAAGACACTTTCTTAGTTATTTTAACATATTTTAGCTCTGACTGGGCTCAGGAAAGCATTACTAAAATTAATATTACGAGTTCATCATTTCATAATGAAGATGCTTGTAGGTCCATCCATCTTGGAAAGAAAGAAAAGGTTAGTTCGTATGCTGCTGTTCAAACCTTTGCTAATGTTGATAGAACATGTTGCAGTAGTGTCCCCGAGTGCAGTAGCCCAGCTGTGTGCTGTAGCTGTGGAGCTCTTAGCATACACCATGGGCAAGGCAGTGTTGGTGTGAGCACGCAAACACAAACTGAGTTCATGGCACACTGCTTCCTGCTGGAGAGACAGTCAGCTTCTGGCTTCATGATTGTCTGCTTCATAAACACTGTAAAGTGTAGGAGCTGTGCTGAAAAGGACCTTACATACTTCTGCTGAGAGTAAATGTACTTCGTAAGAGTGTGCAAGAAGTCCAAAGTAAGAATTGGAAAGTAGAGTATTTTGAAGATTATTGGCAAATATGTAATCAGCGGATTGATGAAACCAAAAGGCCAACTTTCTCTACCCTTAATCATGAAATGGCATTCTTTTGAATTAATTTTGCAATGGAGGTCTTTCTTCTACTATTTGATAATCATAAGTAGCATTCACATTTCTAAAGGAATAAGATGCTTTTATATTATTGTTATTTAGAAAAGAATATCCTTCAACTAGCTCTTTCCTTTTCTGTAGATAGGAGTTAAAATTACTAACCTTAATAATTTAATTAATAAAAAGAAAAAAACAAACAAACAAACAAAACCAAAAAACCACACAAACAAAAACAGATCTAGTGTGACACCTTGCACATTATGCCAGGAGTCAGTCCTGAACCAGATTTTAACTTTCACATTATAACCCTCTGAAAGTAGTGAGGTATAAAAGGAATACTGACAGACCCTGAATGGCACTTGCATTGACAGAGTAGGCCCATTTGGCACCCATAATTAGATCTTTTGTGTCCTTGCAGTTAGCTAAAAACAAAATGCTCCCTAGTTTATTTGAAAAAATACCTCAAAATTAATCATCAAAAGCTAAATAGTTTATTGATGATGGAAATAAAAAGTTCTTAGTTTTGATGTTCTTAGTTTTGAATTCATAGTGATGATGTCTGGTTTATTTTCATTGAAGGACGCCCTGTTGACTAAAGATTTCATTCAAAGATACCCATCTGGAAACTCATCAATATAATGAATTTAGCTTTTGGAACATGATCTTGACTTTTTCCTGGAATAGATCATACTCAATATAGGTATTTGTGGAATTTATTAGACACTGTATGATTATTGTAATGTAATGATTAGCTTACCAAGAGATGTGAACACATCTTTTCAATAAGTTTTTGTGATAGTTTTGACTTCTTAGAATTTCTGAATATTTTCAAATTTGCTCAGGTTTGCAATTAAATACATGTGAGTTGAATTGTGAGCTGAGGTACTTTGTACACAGTAGTAGCACTACTGATCTGCAATGTTCTAGTGTTCTCAAAAGCCTCTGTAATACCTTAATTGTTTTTAATTATTCTTGAAGAAAAGTGTAGACTGTGATAATCTCCATTCAGAGAGGAGCAAGAAGCAAATTTTCTGGTTTTCTGTTTAGGCAGTTATTTTTTATGCTGTTCCCTATAATACAGAGAAGCTCAAAATGTTTTGAGAAAATCAGAGTTCAAAGCAGAAGGCAATGTTTTGTCTTTCATGTGTTGTGCACAAGAAATAAAGTAAATGATTGCTTTTTTGGATAACCAAAATTAATAACAGGCCAAGAAAATATTTTGTTACATATAAGATGTAATGACATAAACTTAATTGCACACTGGAGGTCACCCTTGCTACTCCAAATTTTTTTATGGTTTTCTGAAAAAAAATTTAAAAAACAGGCAAGCAGCCTTTTAATACACACACTGAGCTTTTAAAAATCTTCTAGCAATAAAAACTAGTAATCCAAGTGCACGTTTGTTATTGTGTTATATTGTATAATGTTATTGTAATATATTGTGTGCTGTAATTGTTTAAGCAGTATGGAGTATATGTATAGGTCTTCAAAATGATTTTTTTTGGGTTTGTTTGCCTAAAGTCCCACAAGGATTCGACAGTCTGCATTGCAACCTCTGCTACAGGCAATTCGTTTTATCAGTCTCCAGGAAAGAGTTGTTTAGAAGCTGGTTCTAGCACAGCTACCTAAATTGTCATTACTTTGCTAGATTACCTTGAGGACCCATTCAAAGGCATATAGAAGTATTAAAGTACCATCAAAATAACTATTATGTCCTTACAGAGGTGCAGTTAAATGTTTTATTCAGTTGATGAGCAATGTGCCAGTTTTACTGTTGATTAGCCTAAAAACAGAGCTGAAAGGTCTGGAAAAAATCTGTCCACTGAAGCCATGGTGATCTCAAAGGAGAAGTTTACAATTAAGCCAGTGTCATTATATCTTCAATCTTTTCCATGCCAGAAATTCTTCTGATAGATCAAACATAACTTGTAGCTGTCAGTATGCAATAGTATAAGGAAAATGTTATATGGGTGGGGTTTTTTTGGGGGGTGGGTGTTTTGTTTGGGTGGTTTTGATCATTCTGCTATGTCATGATAATTTAGTTAGTCTTCAGGAAAATACAAATTTTTTTGGTGAGGATAAAATTGGCCCTAATTGCTTGCTGGTGTGCTGCTGTAATCATGGCTGAACTAACTAGGTAACATTTTAGTATGAATTTATTCTGTTGGGATGTAACAATAAAGTTGCAGTTCTGAAAGAGGCCTGCAAATGCTGTGAAACTTTATCATAATCAATTAGTAAGAGATGCCTTTGTAGTATATTTAACTGAACAGACAGTGAAGAGGTGGACAAATGAGAACTTAAAGTTATGTGTTATGTGTTTTTTGATGATATCTGCCATTTTATGATGCATCATACATTAAAAATCCATGGATGGCATCAAATCCATTTTTATTTATTCTGAGCTCTCCCTCCATGCTAACATGAAAAATCCTTAACTATTGTTTGAGTATTTTCGGTCTTTATAAGCCACAATTTAAATAAAATTTCCCTGGTGATTAGTTGTCATAATTGGAAATAAAAAAGCTAGTGTAAGTAGACAATAACTCTTACAACAGAGTTAGTTGAATTTTAGAGATGAGGGAAACCTCAGTAATAAATTGCAGATGTTGACATAAACTGAATTTTTGTTGAGTGAAGAGGTTTCTAAGGAAAACAGAAATGCTAAATATTGGTGGAAGTGTAGTTATTACACTGTTTTGCAAAATGTTTTGCAAAAGAGTCTATCATTATGGACACATAAAAATACAAAGAAATTAAATATTAATTAAAATTCAATGTCATAATTCATACCAGGTAATTGCATCAAATTGGTTAAACATACTGAACATATTATACTGGTTTTATTTTTAGTTTTATTCAATATGTGAATAAAGCATCTGTATAGGTAACAGATTAACCTGGATCTCTGGAATATCATGGCTTTGAAATGCAAAACAAAGCATTTTAGCTTGGTGTCATTAGTCTGTAAAGCTAATAAATGTGCTTCTTCTCTGATTCTTTTACAAATGGAAATGCATTTTCAGTGAAATATCTAAATTAATGTTACAGGGATTTTTTTGCTTAAAAATATTATAAACTGCAAATTTATGGAGCAAGATGGATGCACCAATAAATATAGATACTGCTTGTTACATATAGAAGTGTATCTACGTATACATATTAATTATAACAATATCGTATCACAGAATAGAACTTATATGTGCAGGGATGGGATGATGATCTGTAGTTGCTGTGGAAAGGCATTTTGCAGTCTCAGACTATGCCAAACTTTTTTTTTCCTTTTTCTTAGAGCTTCCTTAGGTCAGAGGACTACTGTCTGGCTTTATTCAGTCTTTTTAGGTAAGCTGCTGACACCTTTTTAATATTTGAACAGACTTTGAACATCACAACTCTGGGGGAAGCCACTGTGGCAAGTGGAGATGTTCATATTTAAGAATACACCAGCTAAAAGCCTTAATGGTAAGAATGCACGTCTTGTTAAGGAAGAATGCACTATCCTAGCCAGTTTTTAGAATGAAAATGTGTCCAATTATTACATATAGTCCAGCCAAGGAGTGGATGTAATGAGGCTAGGACATCACTCATTCAGCCATTTTTGGATAACCCTGGTCTGACCTCATGGCTGACCCTGCTTTAAGCAGGAGGTTGAGCTAAAGACCTCCTAATGTCCCTTCCAACCTGAATTTTCCTGTGATCTTACGATGGTCCACCAGGATTGGAAGAAGTTTCCTAGCAACAAGAAACTGAAGGCATTGGTAATGGTTGAAACTTAGTGTCAGGGAGAAATCCCAGAATTCTAATCTATGAGTTGAATTGACCAATATTATGTCTCGCTTAAAGCAAGGGAAACTGTACATTCATTGTGAATCCTTAGAAATCCTTTTTCTCTGCACATCTCTCATGTTCTTCACTTCCCTTCACACAGATCATTCTCTCTCTATTTCTGATCTGATTTTATCCTTTGACTGGCTGATAGATAATATTGATATAGCTGCAGGTGGTGATGGATAGGTAGCACTGCAGCATCATCAGTATACTGCTGGTCCTTCCTTCTGTGATATTTCTCCCAAATCATACAATGTGGTTACATGCTGAAATGAGAAAGAACAGAAAGTTCTGGAACTTAGTAGTAATAGAGGAGGCACACTGAGAAATTATTCGCTCCATTTTAGTAAGTTAACTGGGAATTCATGAAACTCTCTTAGGAGGGATAAGTATTATTTGTAGTCAATAGTTTTATGAATTATGGGAATAGCATTAATTCTGTTGAGACATACTAAGATTAATATGAATGTCACGCCCTCTCCACCACTACAGAAAATTACACAGCAGAGTCACTAGCCTGTCCCATTTGCATTAAGCCTACAACATTATTCATTAGATCCATTTCTTTTGGCTTTTCAATAACCTTTTTAGGAGTTTGTTTGAAAAAGGGAAGGTTAATGGTGACTCACAGTTAACTTGAATTAGTATATTCTCAGTGTATTTTTGCCAGACTTTCATTCTGGCAAGACTTTGTTTTTGAAAGAGAGAGAAAAGGTTTTCTCCTGAAGTAATATGTTCATTATTCCATCCAGTACCAGGAGCTGATATTTATGACCCAGATTTAAAGCAGAGGTACATAAGGGTGACCAATACTTGGCTGAAACCTTCTGTTGCACAATATTATGTGAAGACAAATTGCAAGGAACTTTGAAAACATTAGTATATAAGAAAATAATTTTGTGAGTGAGAATACTCAATTTCAATTTCCTCAATATTCTTCTACTGTTCTGTTTAGAAAAGAATGATAGTTTCACATAATGGTGGGTGTTTGGCTGTGGTGTAAGGTGAAACTTGTCTTGATTGATAAAAAAAGTATTAATAACTTCTGGATATAGACCCTCCCAGATGAAGTGGAGGCAGATATAAAGTAATCTTGCCCTATAATGAAGTTTCAATGGAGCTTTTGAGAAAATTACTGTATCCTTGTTTTGATGTTCTCCTGTTTGTACACAAATTTGTCACAATTTTTCTTCATTATAGAATATCAGTAAATAAAAAAAAAGTACTTACGAAATGTCACCAAATATATACAAACTGGTTGCTAGAGTTATAGTTGAGGCCATTGTTACTTTATTCAGTAGGTTCTTGCTCTTTTGTTTATGGGCTTAATACTGTCCTAGAAAGCAAATGAATGTGTGATTTCTGGTCAAGCCTGAATCACTAATTAATTTTCTTGTCATGGGGGAAGATACACTTTGCCATTATGACAGAGAATCTCCTTAGAGGATCACAGAATCACAGAATATTCTGAGTTGGAAGGATTCCTCATGATCCTGAAATCCAACTACTTAAGCGAATGGCCTGTAGAGGATCAAACCCACAAAACCGTCATTAATTAGCACCATGCTCTGGCCAGCCAAGCTAAGCTGAGTGGGCTGGACTGTCCTGGGTCTTGAACTCTGCAATCAGCATTCCATCTAGATTCATCTGTCTTCTTTCTTTGAATCACAAGTTAGTTTATAAAGTTTTAAGATGCCAAGCAAGGAAATAAGAATGCAGATGCATAAACTGCTTCAGAAGTTCTACTTGCAAACCAAGACAGCTCGTTAGCACTTTCTTAGTGATATAGACCTCTCACAGCTAAAGGCATATTTGATTTGATCAGTGATTTAATAGTAAGAATTTGCATATATAGAAGGCATGCTCTCATATAAATAATAAAGTGCGAAAGTATTTGAACTGTATAGATTTTGGAAATCCTCTTCGTGTTTGGTTTGTCTCTTGGTTAATTTGTTTTTCAAAATTTTCATAGGAAGAGTTTAGGTAAAACCATCTGATGTTTCAACCTGATCTTGGTGCCGCAGTTTTACCTTAGTTACCCTGATGTGAGGTCAGTTATTTCTCAGCTTTGTAAGTCTTACACATGCAAAGGTATGCATTAAGTTCTTGAATAACCAGCCTGATTTCCGTTCTTGTTTCTCCAATACAGTTGTTCTGCTCTTCATAACTATTGAAGAATTCTCATGGTTTCCACTTTTTTTTTTTCACTTCATTTGAAGAAACTTTGAAAGTTTTACTAGTAAAGCAATAAAATAGTGCATTTGTATTAGGACTGCCTAGGGAAAAATTAGAGCCGTAGTATCAACGTGCAAATAATGTTATGGTAGAAATTTTAAAAAACCATAACAGATATTTCAGTTTGGATTGTGAAATGTATAACCCTACATTTTTCATAAAATCTCTTATTTTGTTTTGGAATTCAAAACATCCCTGATGTAGGTTCCATACTTATGCAGGTTTCTATTAAGAGTTGTGATGTTGCCTGTTCACTACAGATTCGAGTATGTCAGGTCTAGAAATAATAATCTTTTTCTACACGGAGTGTTACCAATCTTGTTTTAAGAATTATCCCCATTTTCCTCTCATTAGCCAGTAAAGAAATTAATAGTTTCCTTATGCCTTATGGAATAACTTTCAGATCATTTAATTGTTCTTCAAGTTTTATATTGTTAGACTATACTAATAAGTCAGAAGTGTCAGAGGAACAAGTGTCCACAAACTGTCATTATTCACCTGCCCACACTGTGCAGAAATATTTTTGAATAGATGTGACTGTCTTGAATCATAATAAAATGATTTATATAACTTCAAACAGCCTATTCATAAAACAAGCTTTAAATAAGTGGAATAAGTGGAATTCTAACATGAAAAAGGAAACATGCCAGGAACTTGAATTTCATAAAAATACATTGCTTGTCTGTCTCATATGCTACATGTGAAATGTGTATTATACTGTGGGCAAAAGACCATATAAATCCCAGCAATTTTTGTTCGAGTGGGATAATAAGTGACTTAATTTTTTTCTGTTTGCCCTCCCATAAACCCTTCTACATAGATATACATTAATTAATTTCAAATGTTCACCTGAAGTGCAAAATATTGGAAGCGGTCATATCTAATATCTTCAGAATCAAGGAGAATAAGTCAGAAGAAAATTAATTATGTGGACTTTCTCAGCTCCACTTTTTCTTGCAAATAGGAGTGCTTTGTGATCTGTGCTGCAGGTGGGTCACTGATGGCATGTTTTCCCTTTCATTATATAGCTGGTAAGCAGTTATTTTTTATATTATTTATTGAATAGCAATATTATAACAATACTAGTATATTTAATACAGTCTAGATAATTAGCATCTCAAATGCATCATGTTTTGTGAGCCCTGAAGGTCTGGTGTATTTGTGTCTCAGGTGCAGATTCATTTCTTGGGCAGGCCCTGAGAGAATGAGTTGTGACTGGTCTTGTTTATTCCTGGTTTGATCTTTCTTTTTTTCTTTAATGTTTCTACAACTGTAATGATGCTGGGTTCAGACATTTTGAAGTAATTTGAATATGTTTTCTTTTAGGCTGTCTTGATGGATGTTTACTTTTGTTTCTTACCCCAAACCAAGCCTCTGTAGAAGTGCTTGTTGAATACCATGTGCCTTTTACTTCATGAAAGATACAAAAATGTGTTACTTCTCATCAGGAAGCAATGATTATATTATCCATACAAAGATGGATATGTTGTAAATATTCATAGAAGACAGCTGCAAGCTAAAAGATGTTGCTCCCAAATCATAAGTTTCTTAATTACATCACTGTAAAGAAAAGATCAAAGATAATGTGATTTCATTTGATTACTGAGTCATCCAAATAAGCAGGAGCTCTAGTGACAGTTTTTCTGAGGTAGCAGATTGCAGTTGGTATTTAAGGAAAAGTATTTTAAAACAATGCCCATAATTACACTTAGAAGTATTAAAATAATTTCTGTAGTTTCCTAGGGTTTGATGGAGCTTAACCATTGGCATAATGATGTTTTACTGAGGCTGTTCTTAAGATATTTGCAAGCACCTCACTGCAGGGTGTAGGTGTGGTGAGTCACCCATTCAGCACACAGCTTCCATTCATTCATTCATTCCCACATTGTAGCCTTTCTGATTTTGCATAACCTATGCGGCGTTTTGTTGTCAATCAATCTCGGTTTTGTACAGTAAGTTCTCTGGCTTTCTTCTGACTTGAATGAATAGTGCCATTCATTCACATCATACTTTTCAGTGATACTATTCTAGAGCAGGGATCAAACGGTTGGCTTCTAATGTGCAAAAACTGTAAGACAAAGAATTTGTGCAAACCAAGTAACTGGAGGAGAAAAAGGAAGGGACAAAATTTCTTTTGGTAGGGATCATGCAATGGAGAAGGCAGAGCAAGCATAATCATTCTAATCTGCCACTTGTCATGTCAAGCTCCTCTAGAAGGGAAAGCAGTGTTGACTTTTTTGTCTTTCAGATATTGCAAAATTACTAAAACATTACCCTACACTTTTACAGGATGCGATTTTTAAGGATTGTTTTTCTTTCTTCTGGAAGAGGCAAAACTTTATGTTTTTACCTCTGGTAATTTTTTTTAGTTCTTGAATACTGTCGTTCTTACTTCAACTGTTACCATGCCCATGCTATACTCAGCATAGCTCAGGTACAGTCACAGTCTGAAAGTCATTTTAGGGGAGGTAGAACAAACTCCTTGGGCAAAGGTAGTAAGAGTGAGAGAAGACAGAAGCTTAGGAAAGGATTGCAGGAATGGAAGAACTAATCACAACCTGCTAGACAAGAGTAAACAAAGAGTTACTGCATGCTTGTATTTGTGGCCTGAAAAGGGAAGGGGAACCAAGCCGTAGAAAGGATAAAAGTGTAAATAGGCAACTACTCCTTCCTTCCAAACACAGAAGAACACTAAGTGTTGATCCTACATCATCCTTTTTTGGCTCTTTAATACTGTCCATAAAACTTACCTGATTTAAAAGCAAACAGTTCCGCATCATCTGCTATGGCAGTACAAGATGTTGTCTCCTACCTGATCTTTGTGATTTGTGAATGCCTTTCTGATGCCACCTTCATCAGCATCATCACCTAGCTTATCCCTTTAGAGAAAGTCATCAACTTACTGCTTTTTGAAACATCTGTGAAAGTATGTTTCAGTGTATTTCTCTCATTGGCTGTCATTTTTAATCCTTTAAATTGATTCTTTAGAACTAGCTTAAGCTGATCTCTGATTGTAGCTAATATCTTATTTTAATACAGTTTTACAGAATGGAGACTCTGAAATAAGTTACCCTCCCTTTCTTTTCAACCTCACCCCTCTTACCAATAAGGAGAGACAAATACAGGAAGATACAAGTGAAAAAATAACAGTTTACTAAAAGAAAACAGCAAACGCCAAGAAGAACAAGGCTGCTGGGTCAGCTGGTCCCCCCGAGGAAGACACAAAACAAGTTGGTGATGGCAGAGGGGCCCTGCTCCAGGCCATGGGGCTGAGAGAGAGAACAAAGGACAGACAGAGTTAACCGGCCTCCACAGCCCAAGAAAACAAACTCCCTCCCCCCAAACAAACAAAACAACAGGGAGCAGAGAAAAAACAAAACCTGGGAAGAACTAGTTTTGTTCAAAACAAGCCAGTGCTGCCGGGGTGCTGGTGCAGGCTCTGTGTCGCTGCTGGGCAGGCAGGTTTTCTCTCTCCAGTGTGCTGGTGAAAAAGCATTGGTGGAGTGCTGGCAGCAGCTGGAACTTGCAGAATGGATCTGATCCATGGTGGTGGACAGCTGTGGGGCCCCCTCCCTTGGCAGACAGCAGGCAGCAGTGGTAGAAGTATCACAGAACACTCCAGAGCCCAGAGAGAACAAAAGAGTGTCTCTTGTCTGTTCTGTGTTTTAAAAGGGACCCAGCATCCCTCCTCTGCTGTAAACCAGGTTAAAACACACAAGTTCGGTTTTCTGGCTGCTGGTCTTGAAGAGACTGCAAACTTGGATGGTTTGATGTAGAGAGAAACATGGAATACATGATTTTGGGTCACCTGATGGCTTGAGTCACCTAGGACAGTTCAGCAGCAAGATTTAAAAGGTTTGGAATGTTTCAATGTGTTTATTATGCTGTTGATTGGAGGGTCTACCCATACTTGATTGATACCTACTAAAGTAAGAAGTAGTTTCTTCCATTTCCTCAGATCTCTAATCACACAGTAAGATTTTAAAAAGTAACAGCATTATATGGTCCTTTCTGTTTGGAGTCTCTGAGGAAAACTATAAATACAGATATAGAAAGATCATTAGGTAGATACAAGGTGCATGGCTGATTAAATAAAACTAATAAAAATATTCATAATTCTAATTATCCTGCATACCCACAGCTGGTGTTAGCAGTTAAGTACACTGCTCTCCAGTACAAATCTTTTAGCTTCTGTTTGCCCTAACATCATCTTCCAGCACAGCTGGATGCTAAATGGGGGGTGGAAAAATCTCTAGTACTCTACGAGAAAATTTATATACCATGAGCAACATCTGTGCAATGACCATCATGTGGTGATGTTTCCTGGCTCTTAGCTAAGGTAGTGCAAGTACATGAGGCAGCTAGCATGGAACAAAAAGTGAAGAACACATATTTCTGGGTGGTAATTGAAAATGATAAATTAAAAAAAAATACATGGTTAAATATTTTAGTGTCATTATATTGCTATATGCTGGTTTACCTAATCCTGTGGATATTTACACTTGAAAGTTCAGATCTCCTTCCAGTTTCTCTATTGCTAAGTTATGGTTTACATAGTAAGGGCTATAAAACAGAATTTTTCTAGGTAATTAGGTTACACTGACCTAGGGGTTTTTTTTAATGGTTTAAACTTCATTTTTTGATTACATGAAAATACAGAACAACTCCCAGCATAAAAATGCATTTTCTTACTAAGTGGAAATAAAATTATAGGATTATTTTAACCTGTTTGTCATTATAAAAATTAATTTTTATTAAAATATTAATCTTTCAAAATTTTGTGTTTTGAAATAATATTTTATTAAATACATTTGCATTTTGTGTAACATTTTATATTTTCTATGTAATGACTAAACTGTAAACTTTGATATATAAGCAGTTGTCAGCAAAACAATAGATTTAATATTTTTGTTTAAAAATATTTATATCTGTGGTTGAATGAGACAGTCTATTCAATCTTATGAATATCATATTTAATAAAAAAAAATCCACTGCAAAGAGAAAAAATGTCTTTATCCATAAGCAACCAGATGAGAAATGGATTTTATTCAGTCAAATCCTTTTAGTCAATGAAACAGCACTTTCATGCCTACTGCACTCAAGTGATAATTAATATAGTCTAATTCCAGACATGATGCCTGAATTCATGTACTGTCATCAATACCCCGTGTTAAAATCAAACCTTGACAGGGACTTAACACCCTGAAACAGGTCATCATATGATAATACTCTTTTTTCCTTTCAGTATTTGTCTTCAACCAAGCAAAGTATTACAAGATGAGGGGAAAAAAAGGGAAAGAATTACAAATGAAGAGTGACGCAGGCTGTGAATAGAACATATGTTAGGCTAGGCAGAGGCATCAGTGAATTATATCATTTCATGATGAAGTGGCAGTGGGGCTGAACGGACCTATTTTAAACCTTGATGTATTTTATCTCTACTGTATTTGGTCTGTCATCTTTGGAGAAAGACTTTGTGTAATTGAGAGTCAGCTCCAATCTGCATGACTTGAGCATGAAGTGTAAGCCAGATGAACAGTGTTATGGAAGAAAGGGAAGCATCTAATAAGATATAAATGAGAAATAACCTTTATACCTCAGACATTTAAATGTGTTTTTATTACATACTGTGTTTAATTGTATTATTTTCATGGTACTATTAATAATATAAACAAAGTTTGGAAGTATTTTTAAATTTATTTAATTTTACTTCATTATTTTAATAAAACTGGCATATTTACAGTTGAGACATCTTTTGTCACATTGAGCATACTTTATAATGGAACCAATTTGTTCTTACATAATTTTTATGAGTGTAGTAATTTTTTGTTCTTGAATTCAAAGATTATAGTTTTATAGTTATTTATTAATTTGGAGGGGAAAGTGTTTTGATGATATCCTTATCATGCCACAAACAACTGTATCTCTATAAAAATCCTCAGGAAGTTTGTATTTCTGTATATTTTGCTTTTAGTATGTTTAAAAAAATACAATTTTAAAAACTTTATGTTTTCTACCTTTCATTTATTGTCCAGCAGGAAACGGCATATTGATGGTGTATGATGCATGTTTGACCCTCAGTAGAAAGCATTTGTGGTAGTTCTAATAAGTCAGTCTTAGGAAGTCTTCCAGCAGGTCTTGCTTTGCTTTCTCATGTAAAAGAGTACGCGAATGCAATGTAGTGTGCCCAACACAACTCAAGGATCATAGTACAAAGTCACTCATTCAAATTTAATTTTTTCCAGTATTTTGTTTGGATCTGTTAATGTTAGAAACAAACCTCTAGAGACAGAATAATATTTCGTTGTTACAGAGGGTGATAAGGACAAGTGATAGTATCTGTAATGCTTGTTCCATATAAAACATTCTTTTGCGAGGTCACTGTACTTACAAAGAATTGCAGTGTTGCTCTTGTGCTCTTGTGCTTCTGCAGTTAGCCAGCAGTTTCAAGATAGGAATAAGTATTATTAACAGCTACTCAGAAGAAACAGAATAAAAAAGGCATAATAGTCAGTATATGAGTCTTACTACTGGAGAGAACTCTTGTCTGCAAGCCATATTCATACTGACCATTTCCTGTATGAAGGACATCCTCATAACCCAACAAATTCCACGTGGGGAAAGGACAGGTAAAGCTGGGTAGCTTTGATAGCAGATTTTGGGTCACAGAGGTTTTGGTAAGTACTTTGTCCTCAGAACCTGTTCTTAAAAAAGTGGGTTGTTGAATAAATTCCTTTATATTGCCTTCTTTGTAATGAAAGCTTTGCTACATTTGCTACATTTGCTAACATGGGTAGTGTTATTATGTCACGTTTTTTGTATAGGTCACAGCGCTAACATGCTAAGGAAATATTTCAAGTCTCTCTCTTTAAAAGTCTCTCACGACCAAAGTGCTAATGTGATCATTCCTTGCTTTTGCATTGTTTTATTAGTTTCACCTCAGTTTGAGCCCTGTATGACTAATTTCTCCTAGGAGTCTCTAGATACTGTGTCCACTGATGTTGTTGCACTATGTTAGGTAAGAATAAAAATTTCCTGTAAGTAAAATAATTATAACTCAACAACATTAACATCTTTGCATTCAGCAATTGGAACAAACTGCATAATTTTCTACCATGAGTACAAATGGGTAACTCTGCTCCAGCACACATCCAGGCTATAAAATTAAGCAGATCACTTTATGATGGGAAGCTTTCTTAAAGAATGAAGGCTTAAAGTGAACAGTAAAAATGAAAGCTGAGGAAGTCATAGAGGCAAACAAAAATTTAAATCTTTTTTTTGCATCGGTTCACTCTACCCAGAGTTCTGTGGGTGTTGCTTCTGCTTCAAACTGATGATCTTTTTGACTCTTGTAATGTGTAGCACTGTGCCTTTTAGTCTCATTTTACTAGTAATTTTAGACATTGTATATGACTTGAAAACCTTTTTACTGACTTCAGGCTATGTGTATATGAATACAGGCATATATACACACCTGTATTTTTAAAGGACAGCTGTCATTAAAGTTACCTGTTGCTCAAAGACCAAATGTGAAGCATTGGAACAGCATCTCTTCACATGATTCCACTGTGAAAATTCACTTGAACCTGATTTTCCTTTTGCATGTCAAAAAGAAAGATCTATTCTGGATGGGGAGAAAAGAGTAACATTAGCAGAGTCTGCAAGATATGGATATAATTTGGCCTTAAAACAGTAATAAACTTCTTATGTCTACAGAACAGAGACCCTTTCAAATCTTCCTCTTTTTTCCCTTTTAGAGGTCTAACACTAATAAAACAGTATCCTGAGTTAAGGAGCAATGATTTGTGGAGTCAATATGAGACTTATATATTTTTTGTCCTATTGTGAGTAGTGTAGTTTGGTTTTCACATAGTGCATTAAAATAATTTTTCTTTTTTCTTTTTTTCACATGTGTACATTTAGTGTAAAAATTTATTGGAGAAAATGCATAATGGCAGATACATGGTGAGTTTGAAACTGGAAATTAGGTGTTTATTTTATCTGCCTGGGCATCAGTTTGTTATATTCCTTCTGATTTTCCCACTGAGAGTGGCAGAAACTTGACAGTCAGTGGCAGGCAGATTTGAAGTGCTTTGTCTGTCTAGAAATATGCACAACTCACTGAGTTAGAACATGGCTCATAGAGTAAAATCAAAATCACTCCTTTCTTCCTTGAACTTTGTAGAAAAAAAATCTAAGCAACAAAAATCTGAAGGAGTAAAATTTAATCAGAGAAAAGCTTATAAATTAGCTGTTATGTTCTTTAGTTTACTTGCATGCTTGAGATTTATACTTGGTTATTTCACATTCTGTAAAGATTTGTATCTTTCCTACTAAATGTTAGATGCTATAATTTTATTAATTTTACTACTTATAATGATGGAATAGGAGAAAAGGCAAATTACAGGGGTTTTATGGAATTTTTAGATTTTATATCTGACTTCTAACCAGTCTACAAATGTTAGAATTAGTAATTAGGTAATGTTTTTGTTTTAATTTTGTTCTACAGAGCAGTTGTTTTTACCTGAAAAAAATTAGAGAATCATAGTATGCAACCTTTCTTTTAATATTTATCTTCCAATATTATAGGATTTGATTCATGGTTCTGAAAAATTCTTTGCATTTTAAGTATTATAATTTTAAAAACTTGAATTCAATTTTATATACATACATACATACATACATACATACATACATACATACATACATACATATATATATATATAAAATAGTCCTTCTGAAATGTTTTTAATGGGGTCACTAGATGGGAAATCATTATTGAATTCTATTACTGAAAAGTAAAATTATCCATCTCATCAATAAAAATGGCAATGTTGTACCTGCATGCCTAGTACCAAGCTGTAGCTCTTCCAGATATGTTTGATATGTTTTGTTTGCAAAGTCTGAAAATAAAATTACTGCATTCAAAATAATCTTAGAGAACTTTTATTTTCTATTGAAAAAGTAAAATCAGAATATTAAACATAATTTACCTAGGAAAAATAAGCACCCAGAGCCATGATTGCTATCTTTCCTTTCAATAATTAAAAAAGACAAGTTCACAAAAGACCAAAAATTAGGAAAATATTTAATGTAAAAGTTTTTCATTTTCTGTATTATTTTTTAGTTTACATGAGCTCTATTGTCCACACATAACAGTCAAAGGATAAATAAAAGGAACAATAAGCATCAGTGTTTGTTCACAAGTTACATCTTCACTGATCAGCTGTGAACTAGGAAGTAAATCATGCCGTAAAATCAAAAATCTGTGTGAGAGATTGACCTTGATAGCACAGTTATCACAATGATGAACCTACCACACTTCTTTCCAGAAACATTCTTATTCACCCTTTCTTCCCCTCTGAACAATATTATTTGTTGCAGTTATTGCAGAGAAGTATCTTGCTTTCATTTATATTTTATTTTTTTAACCCCCTCTTTATCTAGTGCCCCATGCCCCCTTTGTGCTAATGGAACATAAGAAACTGCTCTGTACTTGCAGTGTTTATTACAGGATTCCCCTTCCAGACTCCAGGACAGTAGAGCAGCTGGAAGTGTTTAGTGGCTGTCTGTACCAGCACTCCCATCTTTGTAGCATTAAAATTAATTTTCCTCATCTTGGTGTATAAAGAACACAAGTGTGCCCCTTACCTCATTACCTGAAATTTTAGTGACACCAACAGCAGGAGATGTGGCGGAGCAGCTTCTTGGATATCAAAAGTTGAAGCCCTGGGAGTATTCACTTGAATAAGCACTGCAGTTCTTGTAGCCTTTAATAGGTTCTTCCTTTACGTCTGCTGATGGCTGGAGCAATGAGGATGGATAAGATCCAGGTTTTCCTGTCACTTGGATAGCTCACGATTTTTCTACTTAAGGAGGAGAACAACTAGGCACATATCTGAAGATTGTACTTGGTGCGTAGTACTAATCAGCAATCTGCTGACTGTCACAGAGGAGGCTGAATAACTGAACATGTTTATTATGTATACTGCAGTGTTGTGACACAAGGTAAAAATGAAAGTGGTTTGTTAACTATTTTAGCTGCTGTTCCAGTAATGTATTTATTTTGTGCGTGTATTGGGAGACACACTGTGCTCCTTAAAATCAGTGTTCCTGAGCATTATGTTTTATAGAAGCATAATGTTTAATATGGATATATGTGGTGGGAGAGGGGGCAGTTTGGATCCCAGCTGGATGCAGGTATGCAGTGATACTAAGGTTCACAAACTAGGAAATTTTTGGATATTCAGGGAAACAGTTACCCGATCTTCTTGGAATGAAATTTGAAGATAGGTGTTTTTATTGTGGTTGTTTTCTTTTGTTGGCACTAAGCTCAAAGGTGTTCCATCTGGTAGTTTCATGACATCACGTTCATTTCCTTCCAAAAACCCCATATCATGGTTATTTCAATAGTGAGAGTACCATTGTCAGTGGGGAGGAGGGGGTAGATTTACAGACAGGAGAATTAAACTGATATAGATCTGAAAGTGAAACTTAGAGATTCAGGGGTCAAACCTTAATGTTTTTGACATGAATGTCTGTTTTGGCATTGATTTCAGTGGTGTTGGGGGTCCATGTCTTTTGAATTTCATAGAGGAAACTGTGAACTGTTAATTATGTCTTTATATAGCCTCAAGGATAAAATCCTAATAGTTAAATACTTTGCATGGATTTATAGTTGTAGGGATATTGTTTGTATCTAAATGTATGTTAATTTTTTTTTCTAAGACACATCTTTAAAGTGTTTGAAGATATTGCTCTTGCATATAGTCATAAAAATAAAAACTTTCATTGCTAACAGTTATATAAAATATGGTAAAGCTGTATTTTTGAAATGTTAGGCTGTTCTGAACTATTCTGTTAGACAGAGATCTTAAATTTGTTAAAACTAAGTTGAATAGTATCAACAGATACAACTAGCTCTAAAGCAGGCTCATATTTTAGAGGAATGTTTTCTGTAAAAATGAGAGCAGCCTTTGCTAAAGCAAAAATAAAGGAAAGAAAAAAATAGTTTTAGGAACTTTAGACAGTATTTTAGTTAATTATATAATGATAAGAAAAATTGAGTATGATCATATTATAGATTGTTTTAGTTCAATGATTGAAATTTAAATTAAATCTCTTGAATGCACTTGACATAAAATAAGCTCAAAATTTATGGGCAAAAGGGCAAAAGGAATAGAAATAATTGGATTATTTTACAGAAATGTAGTCCTCAAAACTGTCAGCATCTTCTAGGGTTTTAAAAATTTTTATTCCCATTATAGGTAAGCACCTTTATTAAAGCCATATAATCTACCCACCTGAATAAAAAAATAGATGTTTGAAGAATGGAGTTCAATTTTCAGTACATGCTTTTATATCTTCCTTGCTTCACTTGATAATTTTACGACCATTGAAAATACACAAGAGCTGCTCCAACCATGGTTAATAGTGCTGGAAGGACTTGTAATGATAATTTGAAAAAACATGGAAGCTTCTATTTCACCTTTCACATGCTCAGTGTCTTGGTTATCAATAGGGGGAGGAAATAATTACAGAGATCAGTAAATTGAAAAATAAATGACAGGCTGTGCCCTGTAAACATATTATGTGACTGACTTAAGTATTTGCAGAATCAGATCTTATAACGGAGCATCCATTATCCTGCAGTTCAGTATTATTTTATATTTTTTGATCAAAGCCATGGTCAGTATTTGGAAAATTGAGACATCTTAATACATTTTTATTTATAAAGTACTGTGAAATGCATACAGACTTTTCCTTTCATTTTCGCTTTTTGCCTTGGTTGTCTATTTTAAATAAGGTCCATTGAATTAGGTAGTAATATTTAAAAATCGATTGCTTACCTCATAACCATTATTACAGAAACCTCTCCTTAATCTCAGACGTATATAGGCCTCATCCCAAGCTCCTTAGCCCTACCTTTTTTTACCTGTCATTTTTCTTAAAAGTCAGTCCAAAATTATAGCTAAGATGGGGCCAATCTTTTAGAATGAAAAAATGGACCAACACAGATATCAATCTGGCAGTGTGACTCAGAAAATCTGTGAAGTTACTTTAACTGTTAGTATCTTTTTTTTTCTCTCCCTCAAATTCCCCAACTTCTTTTCTAATCCACCTGTCATGTGGCTGGCACTGTAAACATATTTAGATGTCAGATTACTATTGAAGTACTTTAATGCTGTTAAAAATGTGCATCAGTTTCTCTGTGACAGAAATAATGTCTTCCTACAGCTCAAACACGAGCAGAAACTTCTGGATAATACTTCTATGCAGATACGGAGCTATATTAAAAATAATACAGAGTGTTTACAGTACTATTTCTTTTAGTTACACAGGATGCTACAAGGTATCTCTTAGTAGATTACTTAAAAATAACACAGTTCCATTGTAAATATGTTGTTACTAGTGGACAACACAGTATTCAGTTTTAGTTATGCAGTATTATTAGCCAGAGTTGTAAAATAAAGAAATTTTCCCAGGTTTTCTACCAAGTATCTATCGATGCCTATTAAGTGTGTTCTGTTGAAATTAGACTTGTGCACAGTGATATATATTTATTGAGAACATTTCTTTTTTCTTTTTCTCCTGGTTCATTTCCAGAGTTCTAGCAAGCAGTGAAGGTTTTATAGTCAGCGTGTAGTCTAGCAGATGTCATTCCATTTGCCTAAGCCCTGCTGACATTTGGAGTTGTGGATTAATTGAGCTACAGAATGAAATTTAATTAAAATTAAATACAGATTTGGCCATTGTATCTGTTCATTTTTTACACTGTGGTGTGTACATTTGCAGTCAGCGCCATAGTTTATTTGTTTAATCAGAATGCTGTGTGGGAGAAGCTGCACTTTGTTTTAAACTGAAATCATGGCAGATGCCAAGTAGAGCATAATTCGTGTAATTTCATGTGATACCTGCCATGTAGATGATGCCTCAGAACAACCTGAAGCATGCAGATTCTTCTATTTTGAAGTTATTGCAAAAGAAAAGACCAAGTAAGAGGTGGAGTTTCATTTGTATTTTTGAAGTTAAAATTTTGTTATAGCTGATGTTTTAAGTTAACTTATGAAAAAATACATTGAAAAGCAAAAAATTACAGAAGGGCAATTTATTTCTTTCATGAAGTGCCATTGTCAGAATTTGTCTATCCTTGAGTTAGATCTGTAATGGAGATGTCAACAGAAGACATTAAAAATGCCAAAAACATCATCCTAAGATTTTTTTTATTAATAATTTAGTAGGTATATATGTGGAAAGCAGTAATATTGGACAAGTACTAGGTAAAGTAAAAGTAACACTGGAGGGAATATTTATGGATTTTTTTTTTTTTTTAAGAATTTAATTTAGAGCTGTCTGGAAACACTTCTGCTCCTGTATGTAGGTAGCACTAATTTTAAGTATTCTGACTCAATCTAAATTAGATGACTCAAGCAGACACAGTAGATGGTACTAATAACTCTCCATGTATTAAAGAAGACATTTGTAGATGCCATCCTTCATATAGCATAATAAACTTAAGTGACACATTACTACTGTGAAATCTGAAGACCTAGAGTAACTCATTTGTAGTTTACTGAATGAACAGACTTTCTGAAAACTGAGTCTGTTTATTCAGCTTTGTCTTTGGTTACTACAGTTAAGAATATTCTGGTGTAGCAAGCATTCAAAAACCAATTGACATATCAAAATATCCCTGGATATTCACTCAGACACTGAGCTTAGCTCATTTGATCATAACATGGTGCTAATAACACCATGGCAATGGGTTCGATCCCTCTACAGGCGCTCACTTAAGAGCTGGATTTAATGATCTTTGTGGGTCTGTTCCAACTCAGAACGTTCTCTGATTCAGTGTGTGTTGTGGTTTCAATTTGAAACCGGGCAGAAACACCAGTTTCTCTTCTGGTTTGATTTTTTTGCCAATTTCAAAGTTTTCAATCAAGAGCAAAGCAGGCTTAAGCTTAAAAGTAATAAGACTTTATTTACTAACACTAAAAGAAAGAAAACCAACAAGAATAAGGATGGAACTTTAAAAACACTCTTCCTCTCTCCCCACACCTTCTTTTCTCTCAGCTGACAATGTAAAGAAAACAACACTCAGAAATCGCAGTCAGTTTTCCACCTCTAAAACAGTCTTTTTCAGTTCATCTAGGGAGGGAAGCACCTCTCATTCGCTATGGTCAATTCCCCCACAAGAAAACAGTTCTCTTGTAAATCCATTCTTCAAGAACAGCAACCTCGGATCTTTTGTGTTCATGAAATTCCTCCCATGTTCACAGTTGTGTCTCTGGGCCACATCGATGTATGGGGTCTTATTTTAAAGATAACTGTTCAAAACAAATGTTCTCTTTTTCTTTGGGACCACCTTCACCTCCAAGGAGCAGAGATTCACTTCTTCTTTGAGGGCAAAGAGTCTTTATCACTGCATCTCTCTGTTCAACTTCTCATGAAATCAACAGTCCCCTCAACATTTCATTCCTTTGCTCAGGTCTACAATTTGAACTCTTTTATCTCCCCCATACTTCTTTATTGTTTAAAGGAAACATTTCAATATGTTATAACAAACCACCATTCCTTGCAAGAGTTTTTTATAGCTCAAAAGCAACTTCCCACACTCCTTCCAGTTAGACTTGCACTCTTTCTTGACTGACTGATACTTCATGTGGTTTATACACATCTGCATTCCAATTTCTCTCCCTGGAGAGAGGATGGAGGTTTTCTAAGTTCCATCTGTGCACTGATGCACTGAAGGAGTTAACAAGAAGCAGCATCTGGCCACGGCAGTCCATGGTGTCACATTTCACAGCCGTGCTGGGGGGGCTCTCAGAGTGCTCAGGTCCAAAGGCAGACACGGGAAAGTTGGGCAGATTCCCAAAATTCCTTTTCCACCCCTCGGTCTCATCAGGTGCTCTGTCCTGCCTCATCGTGCCTCCCCCCTCTCTGCCCAGGCTCACAGAGGCAGGTTCAGCTGGGGCCAGCAGCAGAGCAGACTCTGTGCTGCAGATGTTCCCAAAATCAGCTGCCCCTGCCTGGCCCTGGGCCTCCCCCTGCCCCACTCAGCCAGGGCAGAGAGGGCAGAGGTGTGTGCTCTGACAGCCGGGAGGAGAGAGACCTGCCCGGGCTGCTTTCAAAGGGAATGACAACTAGAAAATGCTTTCCATTGGTCCAGTACAATGCCAGTCTCAAAACCAGCCAGCTCACTTCTCTAAGCTGGTCAAACGAGGACAGTGTTCTACAACTTCTGCCTCACAACTTCCTATGAACACAGGAAACATCCATATATTTACTAGGTAATGAAGGATTTCTCTTCCATAAACTTGTCCATTCTCCACTAGAGTCCACGTCAACTTAGCATCTTCAGCAATGGATAACACTACCACACTTTGCATGGAGCAATTTTATTTGGTTTTCATGTGATGATGTTCTCTGCACTAGAGGCCCACCAATTCATAAGTTGGAAGAAATGGCTGTAAAGTGGATTCCTTCTCTCTAATTACACACTACTCTAGGTTTTGTGGACTTCTTTTATATCCTGCTGTGACGTCTATTTTCCAGCCTTAGTTAATCCCATCTATTTTTTTGTACCTAGTTCAATATTGCCATATCTTTTTTTCCGTAAGACAGAGGGATGAAATGAGAAATGCATACAGTATTCAACATTTGAGCAAGCCATGAATTTATATCCATTGCTTAGTATATTACTCTTATTTTCCTGCTTAACACGATTGCTTAAACCCAAGGCTGACTTTTTAAAATTCTCTTTTGGGCTTGAATTAGTTTGGGGTTTCCCCCATTTTTAGTCCTCCTTGAACATACATTTTCCCAGACCTGTTTAAGGCCACAAGATTTCATGCATGACTGGTAATAATTTACTGAGAGCCCATCATTTTACCAGTACAGTAAGGACTGAGATTTCTATCCATATGACTTCATGTCTGTTGAATTTCAATATCTACCCTAATGCCCAGGAGTTCAGTCATAAGAGCATTCCATGTTTGCAGTATCAGTTCTTGACTTTATCACTTGTTGAATCATCAGCAAACTTACTCATTTCACATTTGACTCACCCTCTCCTCAGCAGTCATGGATAAGTTAAACACTTGGATCTTTGTGGAATTTCTGTGGCATGCACCATACAAACTGACTCCTTCAGCCAGATTTACCTGTGCTGCGGCTCTTTTCCACCATGATTGGTTTCTTTTCAAGGCTTTGGTGAAAGACTATGTCAGAATCTTTGAAAATTGGAGCAGGTTGCTTTGAGCAGATCTCTTTTACAAACCTAATCATTGATAAATTTTTCACAAACTATTTCTATTTACCAGGGGCGGGCTGACTCCTACCTGGTATAAGCAATTTATCCATTTGTACACATGTTCTGTTCTTTATTACAGCATCCACTAATTGGTCTGACATAGTCTTGAGACTTACCTGTTTGCAGGTACTCCCTGGAATACATTTCAAAGATGAGTGGCACATTTATCACTCTCCAGTACTTAATTAGGTAGGCTTTAAGTGGTAGGTTGCACACTACAATTAGTGGTTCAGCTAATCAATTCACCTTTGAAACAGATACTGTTTGGTACTGGAATTTCACTACTTATCCTTTTTTATTCCTCTACTTCTCACATATTTTTTTTTGACTGACATTTATTTTGTGATAGATTTTCTCCTGAGGCATTTATTAAGAAAACTGCAAGTGTAGGAACTTCCTCAAGTTTTCCACATCTTACTCAGATGCAAAAATCTACCACCACCACAAACAACAAAGCCAGCAAAAATCCCATGGCACTGGCACACTAATATTCTTCCAGCCATGCAAACATTCAAACAGAAAACCTCCTCCTAATATATTTGAAAATCTATTATTCTATTGTAAGGTTTTGATGACAGTACATGTTGTTACTCAAACTTTGTTCTGGACTGCCTCTCTGAGTTTTGGTAAATAAACACAGTTTAGACGGTTCTTTTCAACTTCCAGAATGATCCCTTCTTTCTTTTAGGAACTTCCTTTCCTTTCCTGTTTAATTATTTTCAGTTCTTGGGTGTATCAGTTCTCTGAAATGACCATTTGCTTTCTTCCTCCCACAAGATGCCCCTTGCCTTTCCACTGTCTCTAGGCATTTAATGCTACTTCTCTGAGGTATACAAAGCTTTCTGTCTTCATATGTAGCAGAGCTAAGGTTGCTGAAGTTGGGTGCAGTTTTTTGAGGGAAGGCACAGTCGTGTGGATTTGCCTAAAAGGGTTTAAATCCAGTGTATTGTAGCTGCTGTTACAGACTGGATTTTTAACATTTCAAATCACTTCTGTTGTTCTGCTCAAAACCAAAACAAAGGTTGTCTCTTCTTGTATGGGCCACTAAACAGACTGCTCTGTCAATCAGTTGCTGATCAGATCTACAAATCCAGTCATGTCATCAGGTCACAAAATTGCGTTTTTCCGATCCACATACAAGAGGGTAACCCATTTCTCCCAGTATCACAGCATCCTTGCTGTCTGCTCTCCCTCGGCATATCACACAGTATGTCACAGTTCTGGTCAGACAATCAGCAACATCATTCCAATATGAAGTTGTTCCCGTTTTGATCACGAACACCGCTGCAGTCAAAACCAAATGTGTTTGGACCCAGCTAAATCAAATTCTTAGCCACTCTCCAAAAATCCCTATATACAGTATCCATAAAAGTAGATTTATTGTGAATATTTATTATTTATGCTGTATAACATTGCTTTCCTCTTCTAACTTGCAGTCACCTGAAGTTTGATTTCTTTTGTTCCTATTTCTATCTTACTGCTCATTTACAAAATAACAGTTAAGAAAACAGCCCTTTACAGACACAAATAGACTTAGAGTGTAATTTATAAAATGCCATACAAATAATTCAGTTTTAAAATGCTTTCGAAAACACATTTAAAGGGCTTAAATGTGACCTTCTTATGCATGTGGCAAAAAGAGGATTAGCCAAGGGGTTAATGCACTACTGATGCCATTGTTATGTGCAGATGCATCTTCATAGCACGTGAATTAGGATCAAGGAAAAGAACCTGGGTAGGAGGAGGCATAGGCTTTTGGACTCAAAGCTGAGAGAGTGGAGAAGTAAATAAAATTTACACTGAAGGTTAGGAGAACCAGCAACACACTAATTTGGAGGGGGCCATTGGAGTGGAAAAAGTTCATCCCTGTATGCAAAAAAGTGGTCAGTGGGGCAAATCACTCCATATATAAGAGTCCCTTTCCATTGAGTTATATACTAATATTTGTACTTTTTTTTATTTTGGGCAACAAGGATTTTTTTTGTGATTATCTAAATTACATGTGTCAGAAAATGCTTGCAGTTTGGATGAAAAACAGTGAAATTACAAGTATCGTTTGGAGGATGCTGAGGTAATAAGGGTGGGCAGTCCCTTGAAAATGAAGAAAGATTTTTTTTTTTACAGGCAGTAGAAAAGTTCTTAACCTAAATTTGAAGATGATGACATTCAGGATGATATAATAAAGGGACAAATGGAGACAAAGTTAAAAAAAAAAAAATACAAAATACATGTTTTTTGGAGGCAGTGGTCAGAATTCAGTGCTGTGACTGAGAAGAGTAACAGAGGAATCATACTGAAAGTATTAAAGTTCTAAATTAGAGGCACAGCTGTGGAAGAAGGAAGACATAAAGAGACCAGAGGTTACAGGTTTCAGATACTGATAACAG
Organism: Sitta carolinensis; assembly: GCA_032173965.1. Lineage (NCBI taxonomy): Eukaryota > Metazoa > Chordata > Aves > Passeriformes > Sittidae > Sitta > Sitta carolinensis. The sequence continues at coordinate 64,499,915 of CM063313.1, forward strand.
AAAAGTGCATTCAGTAGTAGAAAGCAGTCATGGTAGCAGAGGTGGGAAAAATACTGTAGAAGAGTGAGCAAATCACAGCACCGATGATGACAGAAGGAGGAATGCAGTGGCTGTATTGGGAGTGTTATGTACAAGTTATATAGCTTAAGAGATGCAAGACCATAAACAGGAATACTCTAGAATTTTTTTCAAAAGGATGTGGCTCCTGAACCATCATGGCCAAGAGCCTGCATTCAGCAAGAGCCACTGCGACGTGGTTTTTTTTGTCATTGAAGGGAAACATTAAAGGACAATCTGATTTTATGGGAAGCATCTCTCTGTATAAAGAAAGTGGTTCATTCAAACCCACAGCACAATAGCCCAATGTAGTGTATTTTTGATTTAAAATTACAGCTGTTTTATTTATGCAATATCTATTATTTTTAAATTTTACTGATCTATTATTGTCAGTTATCTTATGATCTTGAGCTTCATGGTAACTACTTACTAATTTTCTTTTTAAATCTTTAAACTGATTGCCAGTTAGAATTATTGTGTACCTTTTCATTCTTCTATTCAGGACAGTAAAATAATCTGCATTTGCAAATACTGGTGTATCACAGGCTTAAAAAATTTGGGATAACTAATTTTGCAATCTACATACTTTTTAACTATTAGAAATTGAGTTCTCTGCAAATATTGAAAAGTAGACAGTCATTTTTCTGGATGCATTATTCAGTGTTGTTTATTTAGGTGCAAAACTAATCTCTCATTTTTCTTCATTGCATGCTCGCAAATATGAAGATTGTTTAAAGAAGCTCTGGTTCATCTTAAAGTTAAACTAATTTTAGTGCCTGTTATTATAGGGGCAACTTCCATGTGTGTATATATATATATATACACCTGTATAAGGATATTATTCAGTGTGAAAGTCTCGTTGTCCTGTCTTAGACCTTGGTTCATGGTACTTCTGGACATACACAGATGAACTTTCACATTAGGAAGAGGAAATTATGATAATGTGAGACAAAAAATGCCATACTATCAGTCCCATTAGAAATCAATAATCTGCATGTATTATACTCCTTTATTTAAGTTATATAGAGTCCAATCACTCTGACATTTGCTGGAGAAATTGCTTCGTGGGGTTCTCTATTCACATAATTTAGATTTGCCCCTAGATTTTCATTATGAATTAGAATCAGCATTGGAGATTTCAAGTGAAGCCAACAAATGCTAAGTTTACATAAAATATTACATCACATTTAACCTAAACATTTTCCCTTTTTCAGGTTGTGGATGGCCATGAGCCTGATATAGAACATACAGTCAGAGCATCTAGTCCTATCCTGGATCTATTTATTGTATAAATAGAAATAATTTTATTTTCTTGTTTTGAAAATTATATAGGGTCAAAAGACAGAAAATTTAATTTTAGAACCATGTCCTAAAAGCATAGGATTGCCCCAGTAGACTTGGATATACTTCTCTTTTAATAGGTTTTGACAGGTGTATGCTATGGGTACATTCTTTTGCTGAATTATTCCGGATTGTGCTCTTCAGCTTTAAAAAATTGCATGCTATTGGAATTGTTAACCTCAGACTTGGAAACTGCTACTGTAATTTTTTATTTTTTTTTATTTGTTCTTTAGCAAAGCATCTTGTAATTCATAAACTATACTGAGAAACTGACAGGAATTTTTTTTTTCTTTTGTAAATATTTCAGCTTGGTGGCCTCTGATCATCAGGCAGAATATCTCAGAGAAAGGAAAGAAACTCTGGGAGAAATGCCATTCTTGATGGCATTTGAAAAAGAGGTGCCTCATGGAGTCAGTATGACACAGAGCATGGGTGTAGTTCTTGACTGCAGGAAGGGTTTAAAACACCGTGGTCCATCCGTGGTCAGCTCTGCATTATGGGTGCTTTGGGGCTGGACTTCTTAATGATATGAAGACTATCACAAGTTGCAGGCATTCTTAAATTCCATTTAGTAGACAAAGAGCATGGCTTTGTAATAAACACACATGCATTATCATCACCTGTGCTGTAAGCCATTAAACTGATGACTGTGTATGGACCAGGTGAAGAAAATGAATATGTGTATGGCAGTATATCTGCTGGAATCCTTGAAAATAGAAACATGGAACTTTTTTATTGACTTATACAGTACTAACAGTCTTTTTGAACAAGCTGTGTCAATGCATGTTTTCTTACTATCCTGAGGTTTCAGATAGTAAGTGTGTGAGTGTGTATCATTCTGGCCATTTGTGAGGTTTTAGGAAATTTTCAGTTGTTTGGGTTTTTTTTTTCAGGAATGCTAAGCAGTTGTTTATAGGAAGTGTTTTCTTCTGCTAAGAAAATGATCAATTGACACTGACATCCTTGCATAAAAAAGACAATGAAGATATAACTTGGAATTTCTAACATCCTCCAGAAATATTGGCCGAGTAACTTGTTTTAAACTAAGTTGAGCTCTGAAATATCATAAGGACAATACAAAAAATTCATGGTTTGAGTCATGAATTTATCTAAGGATACTGTTAATTTATGGGGTTTTTTTTCCTCCTTTTGCTTGTATAATTGCTTTTAAATCTGTGGATGTGTATGAGTCACATTTTGCTGATAGTTGAATGTTTTGAGAAGAATGAAAGTTGTTCTTCTTCACTTTGGTAAGAATGAACTATCAGAGACTCGAGAAGTGATTATGGAAGCAAGCAATGCCACCTCTTCTAGGTGTTGCTTACAGATCAGGTACTTCCATCTGTCCCCTTTTTCCTTTAAATGATGTCTTCTTCAGAAGGAGGTAGAAAAAGGGGTAGACTTGTCTGTCTTCAACTCCTCTTTCAGAAACTGGTTTGAGTAATTGAACTTTTTGTTTGTAATGTTATAGATGTGCTATTCTGCTGACCTTACTATGGTCATCTGGTTCAACAGGTGTGCAGCATGCCCAAGAAAATTGTGTGAGAAGGACGGGTAATGCATATTCATTCACACAAACCATTGACATGGGACCATTTCTAGATTTTTGTCTCACAGGGGAACTGACTGGTTTCCTCCAGCCACGGTTATGCTACAGACTGCAGGATAGCAGACATAATACAGGGGATATTACATGTGAGGTGTCTTGGGTACCAGGAACTTGCAGTCTGGACCTCTTCACAGCCTAATTTTCCTTGCTGTAGCAGGGTAAATTAGCCCACATGAGCTTGTGCTGCTTAAAGTGCTTCTGGTATCCGAGTTAGCTCATCTAAAAATAGCTTTGGAAATTCTCTATTCTTTTCAAGCTGCAGTGTGGGTATGCATTTATTGTCTGGTGATGGCTGGAGCATGCATGGAACTAAAGACATTAAAGATCAGAAGATCCTCTGCCTCTCAGTAATTTTAGAGACCGTTTAAATGGTCAAGGTAAAGTGTAGGTGAATGTAAATTTAATCTCCCTCTCAAAGATAAGAGATAGGAATTTAGTAAACATATATTTTTATTTTAAAATGTTTATTTACTAATCATAAAATAAATGTCAAATTAATATTATTTAAAACAAGCATTTACAGTGACTATTGGCTTTCATATGGTGGTGCTTTGGTAGATAGCTTTATCACACTACTTTGTGCTGAAATTAGAAGTTTTTATTTTCACTTGAATTGTCTCTGTCAGACATCTGTTGATTGAAAGGATCAGTGATAAAAACCCCAAAACCAACAAAATGTAAACAACTCTTCATCTGCCAGTTTAATATAGAGATACATATTTAATATAATTTATAGATATTCTATTTTTATTAAAAATGTTATTAATTGTTCATAGAAAAGAGGTACCAAATCTATGTGTTATTTTAATGTTAGCTGTAAAATTACAATTTAGAGTGTAAAAGCTGCAGTTTTTCACAGTGATAGAATAAGAAATGTTTTCCAGTGCAATATGACAACTTTCTAAAATCCATATCGTTTTACTGTCTGTTACTTTCTTTGAATTATCTTTCTGAAAGCATCCAGTGGTCTGTTAAACTGTGAATCAGTCTGTAGATACTTAAATGAGTATGCTTTGTTTTGTTAAAATTGTGACATAATTAAAGCGAGAATAGTACAAGCCTCCCTCTATTTAAGAAGAGTGATTAGAGAGAGTAAACGTGAATATCACATTTACTTCAACTTTCCTGTTGGATATTTTTTTTCTAGAAGTGAAACTGTCTTGGTGATATAGGGTGTATTGTCTTGAGTAACTTCTAACCTGAAAAGAAGACATGCAAAACTATTTTAGAAAGTTTTTGAACCTCTCTAACTCTCTGCAGTTATGAAGACTTGCCGTGTTTCTGAGCTGTAACAAGGAGATTTTTCTAAAACTGTCTTCATTGCAGAACTTACTTTATATAAGAAATATAACTAAAATTTCTTTTCTCCTTTCTGCACTGCAATCGACAAAGTGTGATTAATAATAGATTTAAATTTGCTAAGTGCATTTACTCCTTTGTGCCATCATAAAGAGAATCTATTACTGTAAAATTGAGGCTTAGTTCCAAATTGCACCATTATGAAGTTTTCTTCCAGCAATGTTTTGTCTCTAATATACTTCCCTCATTGTAATTCTATTGCAAACCTGATGTCTAGCATCAAGTCTCACAATAATTATTTTAAATTGCTACTAGGAACAGTAGTCCTGGTGGGATATATTACTACCATTCTAACAAGATGAATTTCAATGCACTTGTAACCATATTATAGTGTATTATGAAAAGAAGAAAATCTTTGATTTGTAGTAGGCAAGCAGAAATAGAATACTTCAAAATTATTTTTATCAACTTCCTTTATCAATCTCTTCATGTTGCACTTTAGAACATGATTAAATTAAAATAGATTTATACTATCAAATTACATTAGCAATTAATTATATATTAAAATGTATTATAAACTGTCACTATATATTGATTTTAAGTAAAATTTAGCAATGAGATAGGTGGAGCTTTAGAAATGGAACAGTTTTGCTGAAATTACTACTAGATTCAAATCTTGAAAGTCTCCTGAGCTTGTGTCTAGAATAAATAAAAAATAAAAAAGAAATGTGAATGAAACAACTACACTGTAAGCATTCATTTCAAAATGACAGAAGCCATCAAGTTCTGTGGCTGTACTTCATAATGATATCACAGAGTAGCTCCTAAATTTTTATCCATTATCCTAGAAACTTTAAGGCAGATATTCACCAAGTTGGGTTTTTTTGTTTTTTTTTTTTTTTTAAATTAGCACCTAGCTGATGCAATGCAAGTTCATTTAAGCACATTCTTTATTTTTATTATATTTTGCAGTTCTAGAATTGAGCGCTTGTACTGTAATGAAATGATACAAATAATTATTTCCACCCCAAAATTCAATGTCATTGATATTGAATGAATATAAATCTGTAGTATCTAAATCAAAAACCCTACACAGCAACACTTAGACAATGGATAAAATTTTCCAACTTTTGCAGTTCCATATTTAGAAAATTCAGAACTGAATGTAGTATAAGCAACATCAAAATAACCTCCCCAGGCTAACAAGAGCATAAGACAAACTTGTACATTTACATCTTGTGCAGCACTACCTGTAGTGACTTCATCCATAGACACAGCTATAAAAACTGCACCACACTTTCTCATTTTGGAAAAAATATAAAATACGGAAAAAAATATTTTTTTTCCACCTAGTGGGTGGAAAAAAATATAATAAATGGAAAGTGCCTTGAGTGTAATGGATTGGTCTGTTTGACTGCTCACATCCTTCTTTCTAAACATTTAACAAAGCCTTTCTGTTCTCCATCCCATTTCTGAACTGCAATTTTTTCTGTGAATGTAGGAAACAATCTGGAGTCCAAAAGGTTGAAGTTGTTTTTCCTAAGGATGTGGCATGAAAAAAATGTTACCTTCTAACTGCCAATTAATTTTCAGTTTTCACTATTGATTGAAAACAATGGTGTAAAGAACTAGAAGTAGTTTTAGATATTCTTTACGAGATATTTTCTTATTCTTGTTTCCAGCCTCAATTTAATTCCTTGAGTCATACACTCCTAAGTGTGTTTTAAGTACAACACTTCTGGTTTTGCATTTTTCAATTGCTGTGTTTTATATATATATAGATAATATATATGGATGGATGTATACAAGCTCGCAGTTACCATGCCCAGATGTCCAAGTTACTCATACACCTTGAAACAGTTAAAAAATGAGATTGTAATATAACTGTATATCTTATCATTATTACAGATTTTATAGAAGAGGATTAAATATATGGAACTCTGCAACTTCAAACAGCTGTTTCCAGTGACCAAATTTCTATCTCATGTAGTAAGACTATACTTACTTATATATATATATATATAAGTGAGTATAGTATTACTACATGAGATAGAAATATATAAACAAATTATATATATAATTTGTTAAAAGAGAGTTCAGATCTTCATAGGACATGATTTCTCATCCAGTGTGAAGCAAAGCAAAGATCTATGCTGGATCAAGGCTAAAATACTTAGCACCTTGCATAGCTGATGCCAGGAACTGAGAAGTGAATTGCCAGTAAGCACATTGCTGCCATTGGTGTTGCACTATTAAAAATAAATGCATAATTTTGCTTTTGTGCCTTGACAGCTTGAAATGCTGAATATAATTTTATTTGTTTAGAGGAAATAGAGAATGAATGCAAATGAGTGTCATAAGTGCAGGTGTCTCACAGCCCCAGCAGTATGTCTCAGTCTATTTACAAATGGACAACTTTTTGTTGGATGTGAAAATAGTTCATTATTTATATTCTACCTCTTTTTATCTGCTTGAACTCTTAATAGAAGCATTAGAAATTAAAACTTAGAGACAATTCTTCTAAAAGTTCTTCAAAAGTATGACTCGTACCAGCTTTGCTGCAACTGAAAGAAGCAACTAGTAAAAAGCTGTATTTCCCTTGTGTAATACCATTATTGCCTTTGCTTAGGTGTTTAAGTGTCTTGATGGTGAAGCACTACAAACCACAACTTATTTTTAGGGAACATTTTGACACACTATTATATTAAAATGTACTATTGTACAGTGTAATTTTTTTCCCCTTAAATTTATTTCAGTGTATAGAGACTGCTATACAGATGTACATTATTATAAATGGTGCAAAAGAGAAAAGTTTAACTGGACTGAGTGTATAGTGGGCCTGAGAGCTTGCTCCTAGGCAAAAGTCCAAATTAGGAATCAGATATTTTTCAATAAATAGAATGCTGCCATTAATGCTAAATAAGGTATATTTATATACAGAACTTTTCTTTATTCCACAGAGGCTTCTGGAGAGAGATAAAGAGAATTTTATCCTAGCCCCTCTGAGTGTTAATACAGTAAAGCTAAAGATGCTCCTAAAAACTCTCTTAAGTGCTAAATAAAAAAAAAACCAATTCTGTCAGAGTGAGACCATGACATCACCACTTGGAATTGATAACATCCTTCAGCTAAAACATGAAATGAGCCTTAATAAGAAATTGAAATCAACTCAGAGTTTTTTAGTAATTCTTTCTTCTTCTTCTAAGAAAAGAATTTTTCATTTGTTATTTGAAGAAGGCAAGAATATGTGCTATTGAAAAATTTTAATACTACTTACCTTACCAACACTAGATGGCAAAAGACATATTCTATTTAATGTTAAGGAAGTACTATATGAATTTACCAATATATGTATCATCTTCAGATTTCAAGAGTGTTGAATGGATTATTATCCAGAGTTAGATAAATTTGAATTCCACAGAGCTGAAATCCTGGAAATTAGCTGCATGATGTATGAACTAAATAATAGTGTTCCTGACATAGGAAAAAGTGATGGAAATTAAACATGTAGTTATGCACACTGTGTCTGCACAATGTGCTGCATGCACTGCATGTGTTAGAATTTCTTCTCAGTTCTTTTTTTAATCTTTTATTCATACCATTGCAGGTGATGAAAAATTTATGCCTTGAGTCTGGCATTGAAATTAAATGCAAAATGAAAACAGAAGCAGTTTATACTGACAGCTTAAATGTCTTTATCTAGCATACGGTCGCACTACAAAAATCTCTGTGTGACTTTTTAAATCTCCCATGTGCAAAAATGCAAACATTGCACAATATAGGATAAAGTTAGGACTCTCTGTATATTAACAGAAAAGTTTTCATTCATTACTATTATTATTATTCCCTACTAAGTTTTCAGAATTGTTCCAGAATATCAGATGACTGTGAGTGCAGTTCCCCACACAGCCCAGCTACTGACACTGTTACATGACATAGAGAAAACAACTGGGTCTTGCATTACATTTTATGAATTTCTATACTTGCTGCATTATGAATTCAATGAAAGCAATACATCTTGTACTTGCCTATTGCAGGAATAAAAGGTTAATTATTCAGGTGGATCTGTTTCTGAATTATGATGGTGCAACTGATGCTAGAAAAGCAGGATTAGTAAGAATTAGACATATATTTTTAAAGTCACAATCCATATAACACACCCTTAGAAAAATATAAAGTAGTGTTGTAAAAAGCAGTGTTTATTGTAGCAACTTTAGTGATAAATTGCTATAATTAGAAGGCTATTTTGAGTCATTCAATCACTTCTTGAGGTGTATACCTGCAATGATTTTTTTTTGTGGTTTTTTTTGTTTGTTTGGTTGGTTTTTTTATTGTTTCAATTGTTTATGTAATGTCAGGTCACTAAGTATAATTTTAAAGATAGAGTTTTTATCAGGAAAATATTTACTGTAGACTTTTGTAAGTCCTGCATTATTATGCACCATTAGATTTCATTCCTAGGAAAAAATACTTACTTTTTAAATGTTTCAATGACTGAAATGTGGAATGTACTGTATAATAATAGCCAAATAGAATACTAACTGTAAACTACCACTTATATTTTCATATGTAGATGCCTGTTCTCCAGTGCTTGCCAGTTTTACATCCAGTTTCTTATTGGTGACTTTTTACAATGCCTTATATAAATGTTGGTGTGTGTAATTATGTAGATAATTTTATACAATATTAATTGTGCTAAGAGTGTATTGGAAGTCTTTTTAATTCAGTAATTCATTTGCATTTTAATGATTCTAACAGCATAAGGTTACAGAGCAAAATTGAAACATCTTGTTGACTGCTGCTGCAGTGCGAAAAGAGTTGAAGATCTTATTTTGTGCTATTAAATGTCATTAGCAAAATTTACATTTAAAAACATTGGAGAATGCACATTTGTGAGTTACAAAAATCAGCTGCAATATGTCTTACAGTCCATTATAGAACAAAAGGATATTTGAAATATTTTGGACTTTGATATCTCTGGCATTTAATTGCTGATTTTCATATGCTCAGCATTACGAGGATTCAGCACTTGAGCAGATAATTCTGGTACTGGTAGTGGACTGAATGTATCAAATGCACTTGAAGAAAGAGGCTGAGGCACCTTTTAGTGGGAGGGAGGAATGTGACAAACAAATACTTTTAATTTTTTTAATCAAATTTCTTAAAAACATTAAATGCAGTCTAATAGGTTTTATACTGCAGGAGTAAATGTCCCAGCTACAGGGAATAAGATACTCTGTATCAATAGATTTTAAGCTAGCTATGTAATGTTTCTTTTTCCTTTATCATATGCCAATTTAGTATCAGCATGAATAAATCTAAATTGTTTTTCCTAATTCTTGAAGCAATGTAAAAGCATGGAGAGGTTTGAAGTGACAGCATTACAAGCAGTCTTTTACATACATGGCCTTTAGGGATGAGTGGCTACCTTGCATCTAATAAATAAGAAAGTGAATTCACTGAATAATGAATTAAGTGGCGTAAATTGTGATAACAAGGAGAAAACACAACTTCATATGAATGGTATTTTTCTTTGTGGGGGTTTATCTGAGAGGGCTGTTGCTTCACCAAGGGATATTGAAAAAAGGCTCATTCACAGAACACAGCCTAAAATGATCTAGCAATTTTTTCATTTGCTGAGCGTCTATCAAACCCACTGTCTCCATTGGGGGATAACTGGGGTTGTTTAAGGCCACTCTGTTTTGTTTACAATAAAAATTCCTAGTCAGTTTTACATGGGTCATCGACAATTAAATAGAGGTGTCTAATTGGTTGATCCATATTAGGGTCAACAGCCGGTTACAGAATAATAGCTTGCAGTGCCCCTCTTGCACAGTCCTGAACCAAATTAAATTATTAATCTACTCTTTGCTTCAATGTAGCTTCACAGGAATCACTAACCTGCCAAACTGAATAAAGCAGAACTACTGCTTTACATTTTCATTATGATGAGTTATATTTTAAATTGCAAATACATTGCCATTTAGTTCACACCGAGTATCATATTTGATACCTTGAATTTCATCAGGCATTTAGTGCTTATGTTTATTTTGTTAATTCCAGTTATTGAATGGACCTGGGAAATCATGTGCATATAGTTAATATAAATTAACTATTGAAACAGGCAGAATCTGAGGGTTCAAAAGAACTGAAGGAAAAATGTTTTCTCCAATTGGTATTTTTTAAATAGAGAATGATTTTATGTATTGAAATGATCTAATACTTAATTCACAATTAGCATCTGTCTTTGTAGTGGCAGTAAGGGAACAGATTTCCGTACCTTTTCTGCCATTGTATGCTTATTTTGATTTTGTGTTATTTAATTAGTCAAAGATGAGACGCATCATGTGTCAGAGTACACTTAAACAGATTATTACTGTATAACAACTGTGTTCTCAAATTAAACTTGCATTTTTTCTTTTAACAGTTACACTTCATAACTCATATAGAGCAACACCTGAAATGAATCAGATTCTACATTATTGTTTAGTCTGTCCTGGTGAGAAAGATTTTAGTTTGAATTATACTTAGTGAAATAATGGCTGGAAATATCCAGCTGTGTGCCTTTTCATTATTTTAAAATTAAATTTCAAAGGATGCCTAGTTCCAGTACCCAGCAGATTAAATGGTCTTGGCACTAGTTTCTGTTGCTCTTTAAAGATATAGATTGATATAAATATAGATACATAGATAAATAGTTAGAGTTTAGAGACAATGTCCTGCCTTTAGGAATAAAGAAGCAGATCTTGGTTTTAATTTCAATAGAATGAGATTTCAGGCTTTTATGACACATTAAATAGAGCATGCTGCTTGTTGAGCAGGAGACTTGGGAAAGAGATAATTCAAAGGGATTGTTGTCTAAATTGTACCTTGAAATTTGGACAGCTATTCTAATGATTTTTCATGGTGGCTTACATTAATGGTGGGCCAGCTAGTTTCAATGATGCTACCACAAGAGCAGGATTAGTCCTGTTGTACCTGTCTGTGAGTTACATAGCCCTGAGGCAATACAGACTACCTAAACCAGATATTAATGGCTGATTCCTATGCCATGGATCTCCAACTGTAGAACTACCTTTGATCACAAATTTGTTTTGCTGACACTTAAAAATAAACTTATTATTCAGCTCTTGGATGACAAGTTTTAAACCTGAGGCTGATGAGGTTGGCTTTGGTCTTGTTGTGTTCATGAGGATATAGTCTGGATTTGCTGGGGGCAGGGATTCAGTTAGTTAAGTCCAGAGAAGAATCATGACCAAGTTAAATGAATGGTAGCTACAGTGCCAGATGAAATGCAAAGTAAAGGAGGAGAAAATTTTGAAGCATTTATATACTTTCATCAATTATTACTGTATTGGCAATATTAATTTAGAGAAAGAATGGAAATTTCTGTTAAAAGTGAGGTTGCTGTCAAAAATAAATTAGGGTATATAAAAAGAATAGGCTAAAGAATAATGCAGAAATATAGAGAAGCTCTCTGATTTTGAATGGTATTTCCCATGAGTCAGGCTGACAAGAGCTCAGAAAGAGTCATGCAAGGTTAAAAAGGTTATTGTACCTGAAAACAGTGAAAATGTGTGTGCAGTTAATGTGTAGATCATGCACAGAGATTCTGTTTTCCTATTAGAAAACAGCACAAGGGAAACAGAAAGACAACATTTCTTGACAGGTATAAAATATACTTTTATACAGCTCAAAAGTAGCCAGAAGGTAATTGCCATGGAATGCTTTCAGTAATAAGCAACTTCGGTCTTGTAAGTTCTTCAGAACTCTGCATTTTAATAGTGATCAGGAAGAGATAAAGTGGACAGATTAAAAGTGCATCATTCTCTTCATAGGTGTGATTGGGAAGAGTATTTGATGGAAATGGGATGACAACATCCTATGTTTGGTTTCATGTGCCTGCCTTCTAAATTTTCCTTCTTCAAATGTGTCTGGAAAACTTTTTGCAAAAGAGATTCCTCTTTCTGGCATCTTTTAAAATATTTTCCTGCAGAGCAGAGCTTTACACCGTGCCTGTCTCTTGTGGCTGGTTAGTCCAGCATTCCCTTCATACCTCTTGCTATCTATTTTCTTCGCCTCTCCAAAACTGCAGAGCATTTGCTGTTTATGCAAATTATTGCACATATTAATACATGTAATTTTTTTAATTTATTTTTGTACTCCCAAAGTAAGAATATTTTAGCATACCATCCATATTCTAAGCCATTTAAAACTACTTTAAGTAGTCACTGATCACATTATAGCCATAGTGGCAGACTATTATTGTCCTGGTTGAGGTTCTCCAGTTGTGTTTTTATTTCTTGCTAGGGCCCAGAATTATAAAACAGGAGTTTTTTATTCATTATTAAGTTATCTATTTTAAATCTAGTTCACCTATGACTATGTAATCTATCATCATACCTCTTGAATTCAGAATAATCCTACCCTAGTTTATTGATAAATAGGTTTTAGCTGTTGTGTTCTAGCCTCACCTTGATAAGAACAAATTTAAGATAAGAAAAAAAGTTGATCAATGTTAATAAAGTAAATAGTCAGCCATCTCTATTAGAATTTAAAATTTTAATATAGAAATAGTCATAAATATATTACTAAATTCAATGTGAGTGCTTTTTTTTCAGCCTATGAGCTATTGAAAAAATAATTTAGTTCACATAGGGCAAAAAAATTTGCGTTTTTATATATTTAAATGCCTGCTTAGTCTTTCTCATTTCAATACTCTTTATTTTATCAACACTGAAAGACAAAACTGTTATTTTTCCAAAACAGAAGATTTTGAAGCATTTTCAAGCACGGTTTAGTATGGAACATTTTTGAGCTAATCTTTGCATGGCTCATGTTCCATTTTAAGTTAAATGGAAAAGTTCCATTCATGTTAGCGATGTTGCATTTCAATCTGCTGCACACTAACCCAAAGTTTCAGCATAAAAATCTTCCCCATAAGAAATAATGAGGCATTCAATAAATACACAGTCTATCTAAGATGTATGGGCAGCTCAATAAGCTCACATCATTGCTGAACTGATGGAAGATGAAACAGATCAATTTAATCAAAATAATGGACAGAAATACGATAGGGTATTATTATATCTGTTCTCTGCTTTAAAACAAGGAATTCCAGTGGAAAAAAAAAAATCCTGTGGAGGATATAACTTTTGTTTAAACATTTTTTACCAAGATATTTTTTCACTAGAAACTACGAAGTTGTGTGTCAAGTCTACTCATTAATTATGGTTAATTTTATCAGTGTTTTTCATTTTGATCAATAATTTTAATTTTTAAACTTCTGTTCATTTCAATGGTGTTTTTATAAGCTTTATGTGGCATTTTGAGAAAAATATGAAATGTTTCTATAATGGGAAATATAATTCTGTTAGCAAAAGTAGACAGCTCTTGTACTACTGAATACCCATAGGTATGTTCTGAAAGCAAGTTATTCATATTGATGATGTTTTGTCAGACACTTCACTCTCAAAAAATTAGTGCTCAATAGAAAGATTGGTATTTGTTCCCCTCTAGGCAAATAAAACTTCTCAAAATAAAACATCAGCTGAAAAGCATGACTAGGAGGAAGCAGCCTTTCCTATTGAATTTGACAAGGATGTGTTTCCCGAGACTTGTAACTTTGACTCAGTGCAACCCACACTATTAATACCAATATGGGCTCCTGATGAAAAGAACCCAAAAGTTCCAATACCCAGCAGAGGATTTTTTACTTCTTTCTTTAAGTATTGTTGTGGGTTGAAAGAGAAATTTTGCTTACCCTGATACCTTGACTTGCAATTGAAGTGCCATGATCAGTTGATCAGTTTGATTTTTCAAACGCAGTTTTTAGTTCATGTATCTCATTATTACTGCAGTTAAGAATGTCAGTTTCTTAGCCAGGGTCTTGTTTTTATCATTTATAACAGGCTGTAGGTTGGGAAGGGGTTCTTTAGACCACCCTTGGGATTCTCTTTCCATACAAGCTTTGAAGAGTGAGAGATGAGTATTTTTAGGATGGTAATTGGAATAAGCTGTGATCACAGAGGGAGTTCCGATCCTTGTCCTCTTTTTATGGATGATTCAGAATTATAATCGCCTGTCTGAAGATGGGTCAGAATTGCACAGACTACTTTAGATAAAGCACCATTCAAATGCACCAATTCACAATAATATATTTTCTATTTTCTTTAACTTGCTCAGGTTTTTCCCTCAGAAAATGCACACAATTAGCTTGAAATAACACATCGAACACTGTGAAATACTAAAAAAGAAAGTAGAAAATTATTGTGTCATCTGGCCTTGTGTGTCCACAAATGTTGTCCAATGCCAAGTGGCTGATAATAACTGCTTGGCATGATGCTTTTAACAAGACAGATTCTACCGTATTGAAACAAGCAGGTGAGTAACAGGACCAAGTATGGTATATAAATCCAACATTTTCTTAACCTGCTGTGTTTGTAATAAAAATAGTAATAATATGAAGCAATAATACAAAGTCTGTACATTCAAAATCATTCCATTTGGGAGCTGTCAGCATTTTAGAAAATCGTTTAATATTAACACTACTACTTTTTACATAATTACTTTAATTCTTTGGTGAAGCTACCTCTGAAATAAACATTCAAACCATGGAAAGATAATAAAATTTGCCACAACTGCATTTTGCTTAGTTTTTGAATGTGGGATAATGAAAGTTACAAAGAATTCTGAGAACATTCTTTAGAGGCATCCTAGCCTTTATAGTTCATTGGGTAGATTTGGGATTTTCCTGTATTGTTTTGTCTTTTAGGTTTGGAAAATTCCTCTGAAACCTCATGATAAACTGCACAAATGCTCTTTCTTATTGTTGCATAGTCTTACTTAAACTGTCAAAATATGATTTTGCAGCTTAATGTAAAAAGTTTGATTACCTCAAATGCTGCTTGATAACATGCATACTAGATTTCAATTTTGTAGCAAATATGAATGTGTTTTTTAGTGTACCTAAGATTTTGACAATGCAAGATGCAATGCAAGAAACCATCAAGTGAGATGTGCTTTATGGAATGTTAGTCTACCACCAGCTGCTCTGAAAGTTATTTACTTCTTGCATATTTTCAGTTTTCATGTTTTTTGAGGTTTGATCAGGTCTCTCCATCTGCAGCTTGTTTGCTGACTGTCTCAAAGGAAACTCCAACAGCCGTGTCATCCCGAAGTCTCTGCCACTGGAGGGGCTTCTCAATTCTGCATTTTCAGCTTCTATATCAGAAGTACAATAGTGACAGACCTACATTCAGCCCTTGTTTTTTGTTAAACTCTTTTTTCTAAATTGCAGAATAAAAGTTAAACAGTTGCTTCATACTCACACCTAGATAATGCCTCATAAGCAGCAATCTTCATATAACTAGGTATTAGAAATACAAATGAATCCTTTTAGTCCTCAGATATGTGCCTCTCTTTGGGGAAAAACATAGTGAGATTAGAATTGAAAGATGTTTACCATAAGAAACAACCTTTGGAAGTTATACAAGCTATATCAACTGGTAAAATTTTGTCTTAACGTTAAATCTGGGCTGGTGTTTTTTCAACAGATTGGTAACATCACAATTATTCTCCTTATTGTCTCATATGACAGATGTTAATGAAACTTATGTGTTGATTTTTCTGAAAATCCAGTGGACATTATGTGAAAAAATTAAATAGTTTTCAAGCACGCAGATAGATCTAGTAGCCATAATTAATAACTTGGAGTAAACAAATAAGTAAGCTGGATCTTAAAATCAAGGCAAAAAAACTTGTATTAAAATGAAAATTATTCTCTGACATTTGAAGTAGATAAGTGCTTCTGCTGCAATTTTCCTTTCATTGCAGTATTTGATTTCTATAACTAGTTTTTAAAACCTTTGACATGAAGCAACGAATTTCTTCTGATTAAATTATTTTATGTCTTTTATAATAGTAATAGTTGCTCTCACCAATTACAGGGAAAAATGATTTCTTAATTTTCTGGAGAACAGAGCAGTTTTGTCTCAAAATTAAGTAACAGGTAAGTTTATATTGTTTCCTTATTGAAACTGGAAAGGTCTTCCTGAAAGATATCCTTACATTTCTTCGCACTATTTCACTTGGAAGTGATCGAAAGAGTTAAATCAGGCCTGGACCTGACATTGATTCCAAAAAAAAATTTCTAAGATCCCAATGAGCATATCCAAAAGACGAGCAAGGAATATTAGAATATATATCTTATTTATTAATTCTAACATTACAATCTTAAAGTTATTAAAAGAACTGAGCAGATGTCTAGCAATGCTGAATAGTACAGTCTGAATAACTTCTATAACAGTGCAATCTTTTCTTGACTGTTAAATGTCTGCCAGTTAACACAGAAGCATGATATCAAGTGGTTAACAGAGCTAGCCATGTACTGTTCATGCTTAATAAAAATGAAAAAAATTTAGAAGATTAACATATAACAGGTAAATATCACTACTTTACTGAAATAATGTGATATAATGGCTTTCAATGTATTTTTAGTGAATATTCAGAGAGATCAGCCAGGAGGAAAGCCTGTAGGGGAAATTATTACAAAATATCTCTGGTAATTTCAGGGAGGGGGTTGTGTGGTTTTTGTTAGGTTTTTGTTTGTTTCGTTGTTTTTTTGTATTCCCTGCGTGATTTTGTTTGGATTCTGTTTTGTTAGTCTGGGGGGTTTTTGTTTTGGTTTTGCAAATGTATTACTGTGGTGATACTGTTGACCATATTTTGACTTTTAATTATTCTAATTTATGTAGAAATGTGTGGATATCAATTTTTTGGTTTGTCAAACTGTTTAATGTGCAAGTGCAAGTTTTGTCCCAAGATTTTGTGAATAACCTGCTTCATTGATATTATTTTGTACATAGTGGGAAATACTGGTAATTTTTAACATGCATTTAAAAATCCATAATGTAGTACTCCCTGTCTGTGTAAGAATTAAAATCAGGTTGCAGATAAGTTTCTAAAATAAGTGTAAAATATGCTAAATACAAAAGCTTTTATTGCAGTATACAGTGGAAAAGTTTGGCTTACATGAAGCTCTTGAAATCTTCTGCCATGATCGCAAGGCTTTAGGCATGAGTAATGGTTAAATAAAATAAGTTTAGAAGTGTCTTTTCTGATAGTATTACTCTGGGGGGAGGAGGAGGAGGTGGAAAAGGTAATCAAACCAGAAGCCTCTGATAGAATCCCAAACATGACTCAGTGGGTGCCAAACCTTTGCCTTGCTTTGGTTGTGTTGCTAACACAACCCCCAGTTTTTAAACCCCTTTAAGAAAACCCCTGTGTTTTCTTAAGGATACAGATGAAATCACATGCATCTGCATGCTTTTTCAAGAGTAATAGATGGACCTAAAGAGCTCACCAAGCAAGATTTCAAAGTTTAAAGCTTGTGAGGAAAATGGAAGATCTAACAGAAGTATTCCACAGACCTGAATTCAAAGATTTACTTGATGTCTCTTAGCAACTTATGTGTACTATGGATCAAACTAACACAAGTAATCACACTCAGATGTTCATATATTCAAGTAATTATCTTTTAATGTGTAAAATAACATTTTGTGTGTATTCATATTTAAGTGTCAATTTACACACAAAGCATTGAGCTATAAAGGCATCTGAGCAGTAAGTACAAAATCACTGACCATCACTGCTGATAATGCATTAGTAGGCAAAGTAGGTAGATTAATTTACCTAGAGTAAGCTAAGTGCATTCTTTGCTTGTAAAGGGAAATCACTTGCTCACTTAAGCCAGATATCTGACTTTTGACGGCAATTGTCACTGCCTGGATTTCCCTTTGACAGTTTGGCAACCCTGCACCTCTGTTATTGTATCCACTTATTTGCCTTGTTTTCAGCCAGATTAATCCATTCTGTTTTGACAAGAAGACTGATGGGTAATTGATAACTGTGATAGACACAAACAGAAGAGTTGGATGCTGAATAATTCAGTACTTTTCAGTATCAATAAGAGAACAGGCTGAAGAATTTGTGTCTCTATTTACACTTAACCTAAACTAAGTCAGCCCAGACATTTATGCTGCCAGTCTATCAGAAAACCAAACAGTGTACATTCGGTTTCCACCCGACAAAATGTTTTATAAGCTTGTAACAATATGTGTGAAGCTGCCAGAATAATAAATAGGTACAGCAGCCCATGCATGCTAATGTTAAGTTGTAAGCAGTTTTGTTGACAAGTGCTAATACTTCTTTCATACTATCATCAAAAGCAGCTACTACAACAGCCATTATTTGCTGACTTTCCAAGCAAGACATGATGGATTGTGACCTTAATATGGGTTAGCCAAGTTTTGAAAGTTAAACAACTTGCAATAAATCATAGAATTATTACAATGCAATTTAATTGGTTAAGGACTGTTTATTTCCTAAACAGGGTGAAAAATTTCTGTTTCGGCACTTCTAATTTGCAAAGTGCAATTTCATGCATTCATAAATGGCAGTTTAATATTCTGCTCTTTTGTCATGCAAAGTATGCAACACACAGGCAATCTATTAATTGGACAAAAATGCATTGCAAGCGTAAATTATCCTTCATACCATCGCTTGTGAGCTTTTAAATCTATTAAATGCATTAAATAGAGCACAGTTAAAGGTTTTACAACATGCAGGTTAGTCATGAAATCTAAGTCAAGATTCAAGGTGATTTTTATGACCTCTATTCTTAGCAAAAGGAAGTAATTAAGTAGTGGTAAATATAAAGAACGGTTTAAGAAATATTCTTAAGAAATAGGTACACTAATTCTATTGATTAAGAAGTCATAGAAATTGTAGCAGTGGTCAACATTATTAAAATTCTTTTGTAAAGAAGGGAGGGTATGTGTCTGCCTCTTTTGTTTCTCTAAATCAAAATGCCACATATCATAAAATTAATTTATACACAGTGAATTTTAATAAGAAACAGAAAATGCAGTAGCTTTCTTAAATTTTGCAGGATTTGGAATTGTATTTGAAACACTAAGAGTTTTTTGGTCATAATGGTCAAAATATATGTTGAAATAGCATACCTTTACAAACTTAATAACCTTATTGTAATAGTGCTAAAACAGCTAGAATAGCATGGTGTTGTAAAAGTCACTCACAATAACAGCCTGTTAATGCTCTAATTTTGTTTAAATATAAAATGAATATTAGAGTAGATGCCTCAGTGATAGATATTGTTTTTAAGAGAGAAACTAAAGTTGTAAATTTACTGGCTATCCACTTTAGTTGAGAACTTAAAAATGTGCCTAGTGTATAAATTCAGCAAAATAGGCAGAATCTTTACAATTACTTGTTTTGGAAAAAAATTTCTTCTGATATTCAATAATTGAACATGGGTATAAAGGATAAAGCCAGAAATTTTTGGACACAACACTACTGAACATAACTTTCCGTGATAATTTGTTGCTTGACTGAAATTCAGGTGGGAAAATATGTTATTTTTTCCCAGTTTATATGTTTTATAAAGTGATAACAATTTTTAGTTGTGCAATATCTTTCTTTTAAAAGGAACAAGCCTGAGTATCTAAGAAAAGAGTCTTAACCCTTCATAAATGCTAGTGATTCATTATCTCCCACCCTCACCACCTGGAGCTGGAATCTGGAATATGTGGATGTAGATGTGCCTTCTGTCTGGCACAGTACTTAATAAGGCAAGAATGAGTTAAATATAGACTTCTGGCAAGTGAAAAAATAAGTAATGCGAAAAAGCAAACTTGTTTGTATAATCCAACAATAATAGGTGAAGCACTTGGAGTGCTCACAGACTTGTGAGATAATTCAGGTTGGAAAAAAGATTTGGAGGTTAACATGGGGTCAGGCCAGGGCTTTATCCAGTCTATTCTGGAAAACCCATCTGAATGGAGACTGCAGAGCCTCTCTACTTACAGTGACCACAGCACAGCATTACCAGTTGCTGTGAAACAGAAGGGAATCTTGGTTTTGGCTTGGATTTGTATTTCTTCCAGTCTGGTTATATGCAATCTAACCTTACTGTTATAGAAATTGCAATGCAGTAATACAAGGATTTCAAATATTACTAACTGTCATAGTCCATCAATTTAGGTACATAGAGAGTGAAAATGCAGTACTCAGATTTTATCGATTCCTATTCATCTTCCAAAACCAAGTAAAGCTGTCTCTTAGGATTACAACTGGATAAAGTCTCAAATAGATAAGGGATCGCTATTCATCCACCCACATTGACCTGAGCTCATGTTATCATTCGTATATTGGGATTTTTGTTTGTTTGTTTATTTGTTTTACTTTAAATGTGGAAATGAAAGAGAAGTGTTTACATTCCACTTTATTGTACAAGCAAAACTACTAATTAGATCAGTTAATGATTGGATCTATCAGGTGAGCACCTGCATTATTAACCATTTAGTATTGTGAGCAGATAGTTCATGCTGCAACATTCCTCAGCACCATTTTTCCTATGATGCAGTGTCAAATACTTACCAAACCCTACAGATGTTCTGGGAGGTGTTAGTGGTCTCACTGATGAATGCAGGCAGCAGTCATGGGTGTGTCTTAGGATGACAGACAGTCAGATGTGTTTGGCTCCGTGTTCCCCTCACCTTTGTGGCTAAGTGAGAGGGGGAAGAAATGTGGAGTAAATTTACTTGATGAGCCACAGCTTCTGGATTTGTTCAGCTAAGCAAGGACAAGCAATAATTCTGGACTTTTGGGATTACCCTTGCCAATGGAATATGAGGTAGATGAAGACCATTTTGCTGAAGTGCGTGAAGGGATTTTCCAGAAGCTGCTGTGTTGCAAAGTCAGTGTGGGATTTCCTTGTTTATGAGCTTTTCTAGTGGAAACTTATTACCCCAACTGCTAGCAACCAATGGCTAATTGATTTGGTAGATTTAAATATGAATCTAGGGATGGTTGTTATGATTGCTCATAAAATTTGGACATGCTGTCCAGGATTAACATAACAAATAGGAATTGGTGGTCATTTCAGCAGGACTGAAATTTTATATACAGCAAAGTAATCTTAAATTACTATGAAAGGAGATCTTAGAAGATATTGAGTATACTTATAAGACATATGTTTTGTGATATATCTGCCTGTGTCATAATCTATTATGCTAATTGCTGGGGGCAAAGGGTTAAAAGCAGAACAATGACGAGGAGGATAGTAAATTTGCTTAAGTGACCTTGCAGTTGGTAATGCTAAGAATATGGCGGGGGGGTGGGGGTGGGGGGGTGTGAAAATCCATTTATTACGCCTAGTGTTGTTCATTCTCTGCCTTTTTTGAGAAGAATTCCTGTGTAGAGATAACACATGCTCACAGACATGCTTGAGTCTCCTCCTGGGAGAGAGAGATCAAAAGCTCAGAGATCATAAAAGCACAGCCTTGAGATAACTGCGCACGCGTGAAGCCCTTTGATTTATTGGGGCAGGCAGCAGGCCTCTCTGCTGCTCACTAGGATGAACTTAGCCTAACAGAGCCTGTGTCCTTGTGTGCCTCTGCTGCCCAGGGTTGTCAGCAGGGTAATGAAATAAGCTACTCTTTGCATTTTGGCCGTGATTTGCTGGTCACTCTGGTTGCCTGTAGGTGTCAATTCATACATGAATCTCTCCCGTTTTATATTTAAACTCATGTTTTAAGCTCCTTCACTCTCTAAAACACTTCTCTTGTAGTCGACAGTCTCTAAACACAGAGTATGGTTTGTCATATTCTGCAAGGGACAATCTTGTGCCCACTCCCTTTCAGGTATCTGTGTTTTTTCTTGGTTTGTAACCAAAACCTTTTGCCATGATTTTTCCATTTCGCTGCTTAACTCCTTTACCAAATTCTCTAATATGGAATATTATGCAAGGGAACATGCTGCCCAGGGAAACAGTGGTAATACCATCCATGAAAGTGTTCAAAAGGATGTGTCACCTGAGGACATAGTTTATTTGAGAACATAGTGGACCTGGACTAATGGTTGGACTTGATGATTTTAGAGATTTTTTTTCCCAGCCTTACTGATTCTATGATTCAATTTAATCGATATGCATTTGTCTTTTTTCAAATGACTAGTCTAAGCCTTAAAAAACATTATTGGAAATGTTTTTTAAACAGCTGAAAATAAGGAATAACATATCTGTGGATATGAAGGAATATGAGAGGTAATGATTATCTGATAGCAAGAAAAGACTTGTTGAGAATTTGCCTGTGTTGCTTTCCTGACCACTGTTGACTACCAAATCTGTAGATCAGTGATCTTGACGATGAGCAGCAGAAAGCAGGACTGAAAGCACTCTTATGAGGCTTATTACTGTGGGTAATACTGATAATATATAGCCACTCATTGCATGCTGGAATATATGATTCTATTAACATTTCTTTTAGTAAGGAGACCACCAATGGGGGATCTCCTCCTTCCTAAATCTGAGCTTCTGCTGCTGTTGCATTGGTGCAATTCCTGTCAGTACTGTCAGACTTCCTCACAGAGCAATCCTGGGTTAGATTCCTTGCAAAAACAAAGAGGCAAGATAACAATCCCAAAACAAGACAGAAAACTGAATAAGCAGAAAACTAAGGAAATTTTTCTTTATCACTGATAGACTTCATATCCTAAACAATGAGAGACATTATAATACAGCATACACCGTTAAAACAGACAGTTTCTCCATGTAAAATATTTAAGACTTTCTCCATAAGTTTCTCTCCCCTTGAGTCTAGATTGCTTTATTCTGGAAATTAAATGTATTGTCTTTGTCAGTTTGGAGATTTTTTAGCTCCTGTCAGCCTTCATCAGGGTGTAGAAAGGAACCAAAACATAGATTTTTTTTTTTCTGGTATATGTTTCTTAGGGATTTTTCAAAGGATTTTCCTCTTTCTACATGGGTAGTTGAGTATGATTTTGAGAGAAACCCTTCTGATAAGCTAGAAAACTTTATCAGAGGCCGGTGTAAATTAAAAGATTCCTGGTCATACATACTGCAGTAGGATGAGGTTTAGGACTGGGAAAGATTGGTTAGGAAGAATTTTGGGTGGACCAGTGGGAATAAAGGGAAAAGAAGACCTCGTTGAACAGAAAAGCTGTTTAGCCTGGTGCAGTGATGTGTACCAGAAAATATGCAGCCCTTGTACACCAGGGTTTTTTTAGCCCACTAACAAAATAATTGATGGTCTCCAGCAGTACTGAACATGGCCAGATGCTTGGTTGCAGAGTTTTCTTTACAGACAGGATCTGGTAAGATCTGACAGCAGAAGTTCTGAGAGTTTTGGTCTTGATGCCCTGTCCTTGGAAATGTCTGGCATTGCCTCCTTATTTTGATTCATTAGTAAGAGGTAATTTACTTAATTTCATTATCATAGTATTGTAAGAGACTTAAAGATCACAATTGCCTCAAACACTGTTAAAGGCCACAGAAGGAATTTGCCATAAGAACAGGTACCACTGAGGAAACTTGAGTTAAGCACAGGAGAGATTAATTTGGAGCATGAAGGTGCTAATTTCAGGCCTAGTGGAGGTGAGATCTGGTATGGGCATTCCAGTTAATGCATCCCAGCAAAAATTCCTGCTGTGGCAAACTGTGGGAAAGGAAGCAACTGCTTATGGACATATCACCAGAAGTTCCAAGAACAGCATTTACACCCCTTAGATACCTGGAACTTGGTAAGGTGGTAGCCCCAGAAGAGCAACTCCAGCGACCCCCACCTCTTAGGAAGGACAAATAGGATGTTTCTGAATCCAAGGAGTGGTGACTATCTTCTGTTTGATCTCCCTCTCTCTCTCCTCCTCTCCCTCCCCTTCCCCCACCCCATTACTTTCTATCTCTCTACCTCACATTTACTGTTAAATAGAATCTGTGCTATTGACTTCAGCACGTGGTCCTGTTTACACCTTAATTTGGACATCTCTCAATAACTGGATCATAACAAGTATGTGATTATGATTAATATCATAGACAGTTCTAGAGGCTGGTCCAGTCTAGAGTTCCTGGAGGGGTCCAGTCAGCCAGCTGGGTCAGGCTGGCAGGTGTTTCTCTGAGAGGCTAAATGTGAGGCAGTGACATATACAGCATGACAGCAGGACCTTTCAGATGCAACATAGATAAGGAGGGGCCATGAGTAAAAGTAAACAAACTCTACAAAGTGATTTTTTCCCACGTCCCACAGTACTTGATTTCTAGTAACAAGAAGTCAAATTAATTTCTTTAAAATATGCTGCTTCTATGAGGCCATCTTTGTGGAAAAGCTGTGTTAATGGCAATCTTTCACTGGAAGAAGAATGAGACAAACATTTGGGGGGCTGGAGAAAAATTATGATGGCCTGTGACTCTCAGAAAGAGGTGGCAGATAAGTAGCAAATCCTCTTATTTGGGTATCATACAGCTACTCTACAAAGTTGCTGAAAGTGTACTAGATTTTTCTGCAGATTTAGGGCCAGATTCAAAGACAGGTCCATGCATAATTTGTGTATAAATCATTAGGAAAAAATACTTTCAAGATAGGATATGGGATTTAAAAGCCCTAGTTTTTATCTGTGCTTCATAATTATGAGGAAACACTGTATTGATATAATCATGATAATTTTTGAAGGCACCTTTCTTTATGTTTTGCTGTTATTATTTTTGGGTAGATTCTGGAATGCGCTGAGAAATAACTTCTTGGATCAAGATGAAGTTTAAAACAGGTGTGCTGGAGTTCGTTCACTTGGTGTCTCCAAATGAAATTAACTGCTTTTTTACCACAACAGAGCAAAAATTTCTGTTTGCTTCAAAAGAAAAGATACTTTGAATTCTGTTCTACAGCAGACTCTTATAGGACTTAGTAATATTTTATATGCTCGATAACTCAGACATGTTTAAAAAAAGTACCAGCACACATTTATGTGAATTCCAGGACAAGAGATTATCTGTTTTTTCTTGAAAATGGGTACATCTGCATTATCATTGCAGTTTATTATGCAGCCATAAATAAAGATGGAGCCCTGTGGAACCCCACAGGTGACAGGTCCCCAGTCTGGTGTCACCCCATTCACTGTCACCCTTTGTGCCTGACCCTAGAGCAAGTTGCTCATCCACCCCATGATATGTTTATCCAGCTGTGTGCTGCACATTTTATCCAGAAGGGTACTGGGAGAGAGGGAGCATTGAAAGCTTGACTGAAATCCGAAAGGATTACATCAACTGGCTTTCCTAAATCAGCTAGGTGGGTTAGATTGTCATAAGAGGGAATCAGGTTTGATAAGTAGGACTTTCCACTCATTAAGCTCTGCTGGCTCTGACTGATGACTGCATTGTCTTTCAGGTATATTTCAACATGTCCTAGAACAATTTTCTCCATAACTTTATCAGGCATTGAAGTGAGATTGACAGGCCTGTAGCTTCTGGGGTCCTTCTTGCCCTTGGAAATTGGGACAATGTTCACCAGCTTCCAGTCAGCTGGGACATCTCCAGATTCCCAAGACCTCTCCAAAAGTATCTAGAGAGGTTTTGCTATGCTATCAGGTAGCTCTGAGGATTCTTGGATGAATCCTATCAGGTCCCATAGATTTGTAGGGATCCAGCTGGAGCAGCAGATCCCACACACTTTCAGGGTCAGCTGGGACTTGATCATTCTCACAGTCATGGTCCTCCAGCTCGGGACACTGAGACCTCCTTGGTCCATCATCCATGTTGAAGACAGAGACCAAAAAATGCATTAAACACCTCTGCCCATAACCCATATCCCTGTTTGTGAGGTAACCATCCTCATGCTGTAATAGGCCACTGTTGTTTTTATTCTGCCTATTGCCATTAATATCTGTGAAATAACTCCTTTTATGGTTTTAACCTCCTCATGGTTTTTGCCCGCTTCAACTCCAGTTTTGGCCACACAAATGTTCTCCCTACAGTGGCAGCAGCATCTCTGTCTTCCTCCCTTGTCATCTGACCTTGCCTCCATTTGGCATATAACTTCCTTTTTCTGCCTTATTTCCAAGAGAAGATTCCTGTTCAGCCAAGCCAGTCTTCTGCCTCACCTGCTTGACCTCTGACACCTGCAGATTGTTGCTCCTGTGTCCTTAGAAAGTGATGTTTAAAAAGTGACCTGCACCATGGAAAACAGCATCTGCAAAAACTTTTTTCCAGGGGACCTTACTGGTCCTGAGCAGCCCAATGTCTGCTCTCCTCATGTCCAGAGCTATGGTTTTCCTGGCACTTTTCCTGCTTTCAACAGAGATTTTAAACTCAATCATCTTGCGGTCACTGTGGCCAAGACAGCTGCCAATCTCTACAGTGTTTATGAGATTCTCTCTTTAGAAGAGCAGTGGGTCAAGGAGGGCATCTTCCTGAGTCAGGTCCCTTAGGACCTGTTCCTTAAAGTTATCATCCAGGTTTCTTAGGAATCTTTTGGCCTGGGTTGCACCAGCTGTGTGAAGCTCCCACTTAATATTTGGCAAGTTGAAGTCCCCCACAGGGACAAGGGCAGTTGACTTGAAAGTGTCCCTTAATTCCTCAAAGAACAGTTCATCAGTGTTACCATCCTGGCTGGGAGGTCTGTAGTACATGCCCATAATGGCATCATCATTATTTGTTTGCCCCTTGGTTCTAACCCAGAGGCTCTCAGCTGCTCTGCCAGCTGTGAGCTGCACACATTCTCTCCCTTCCATTACACACAGTGCCACCCCCAGCCTCTCCTGCCCTCCCTACCCATCCTGAAGAGCCTGGAACCATCCAACAGGGCACTCCAGTCACAGGACTCATCCAGCAGGTTTCACTTATGCCAAGGATGTCAAATCTCTGGTCGTGCAGATTACACTGTTTTGCCATACACAGTCCAAATGTAATTTGTAGGAAAGTAGCATGCAATTGGTTTTCAAAGCAAGGTTATTAAATTAGTACCTAGTTTTATCTCTTGATATAAGTGGTAAAATCCTTCTAAATTTAGAGATGACTATGCACTGGCTAACAGTAAAATGCAGCCAATCACATAATTACTGAAACTGCAGGACAGAGCTCCTGAAATTCTCAGCTAGTTTTAATCAAATTTACCTGATGGACTTAGCCATGAAAAATGGGAGTATTCATATCACACCTCAAACGAAGAGGAAGAGCAGCACTCACCAACTGGGACAGCCAAATGAAGGAATAATGTCAGTGCAGTCACCAATTCATTCTTAAACACGTTCAGAAGAGAATCCTTATGGAGACAGTGAGTAACTATTCACTTTCCAGTGGCACTTCAAAGTGCAAAGAATCATGAAAAAGAAAAGTCCATGTTAGAAAGAACCTTAAAGATCATCTAGTTCCAAACCCCTACCATAGGCAGGGGCACCTGGTACAGGACCAGGTTGCTCAGAGCCCCATCCTTGAGGTTTTTCCAGGGATAGGGCACATATAACTTCAACAGGCACCCTGTTCCTTTGTCTCACTGTCCTCCCAGTAAAGAATTTCTTCCTATTATCTAATCTAAATCTATCGTCCTTTGTCCTTTCACTATAGGCCTTGGTAAAAACTCTGTCCATATTTATTATAACCTCTATATATTTCAGGGCTTCAGTGACATCTCTCTGAAGTGTGAGTCATGTAAGGTGGCTGTATTACCTTAAATTAAGTTTACATCAACTATGAATAAGCAAAGCTATAATTAAATAAGATTTGTTCAAATCTTACATTACACTGTAGGAAGATCTGTGTTCTTACAGTGCTTTTGCGGTCTCAGGATATTCCTTGTTAGTGTGGAAACCGTGTTATGCACAGAAAAACACTCTAGTCTGGTCACTAGCAGTTAAAGACACTGATCCAGTGCAGGACAATGTGCATGGAATATGTGTACCTATGCAGCAGCAAATAATTTTGTCTATGATTTTGGTATTCTCAGAGTCCTTACTTCTATACAAAGATTTTAATGCTATTTTAAGAAGGCAAAATACACACTCTCTTATTGCAAAAATTTGCATTGAGGAATATTTTATTTATAATATGCATTTTAAAAGTGCCATGGCAAGAAGTGGCTTTGATTTTGAAGAAGAATCGTTTTGAATAATTAACCATGAATTACTCTACTTAGAAGAAAATAATTATAGGTTGGACATAGCTGCTTCAAATGAGATACATGGAGTTAGTGACTATTGAAAAATAAGGCCACCTGCTAGAAGCTGAAATAAATATAAAAAGAACTTTCTCTTACAGTCAGGATTTAACTGTGGTATTTTAAAATGTCTCCAATTTCAAACATGCAAATTTCTTCTAGACAGAATTATTAGTAGAACTATATTGTTGAATTACAAAATCCTCAGTGTAATAATTAAAGAAGGTAGCTTTATCCTTTAAAAGAGACTTGTGATTAAGTCTTGTCTTAGTATCTGAGCTTTTGCTCAGAACTGCTAAGAACACTATAGTTACCTTTTCAAATTATAAAAAAGATTGATCTTGCTTAAATCCAAAGTATTTTTTACAAGTAAATATTCTACAGTATTGTTTCAAACATTATGTTTGTGGTTCATGTGTAGAGATGTATACAAAAACAACATTATTGCCTTCAGTTTTGGGTGTAAGGGATGTGGCATCCATGCACCATTAAGTTTCATTAAATGGAAAAGAATAATTTAGCAGTTTGTTTTAAAATTAGGAAAATACTGATAGGCTGAATAGCGTAAGATTGTGTACTGTTTTTCAAGGACTCTTGTTTATTTGAAAATCACCTGAATACTGCAAGAAGAAACCCTTGTAATATGTTTCTTTCAACTACTTATAATTTAAGTTGGTTTTTTTTCCCCATAAACACATGCTTGTATCTTTCATGACTTGAAATTTTCAACAAAAGACTTAAATGTGACAGTGAATTGATGATTTTGGTGCCTCTGTAAATGCCATTCTCAAGGTCATTATTGCATGCCTATATAACCTGTGTTACTTCCTTTCCAGTGAGTTTTACTGACATATATTCATCACGTGATATGGCTTATGCACCCTGCTAGCCTGTAATGTGTTATTGAAGTCCAGTCATTGGGAGCAAAAGTTTTCATGAATATTTTTCCTTCTTATAATTGTCACGTCAGTTCTACAAAACCCTCTGATACTTTGTTTTGTTGTCAGAACAAGTAACTCAGTTTTTTTCCAATTTATTCTCTTTCATTTTTGTTTGCTAACTAGTGTGCTTTAGAAAAAGGTAGTAGTGCCTGGTACCGAAAGGCAAGTAGGTGAACGAAACTTGTGGCATGTGGAGTCAAACACCCAGAAATAGTAGCATTTGCTTTTGAAGAAGCTGAGATCATGGCCTTTCTCTAAACGTTAAAGCCAAAATTATTCCTTGGTGGGGGTGGGGTTGGAATTTTTGTGATAAAAAAAATCATTAAGATATTTATTATTAACTAAAACAATTGCAGAAAGAGTATCATAAGTACATCTTCAATAGTGGCTATTTAATTTTTGACTCCTTATTCTTTTGTAGCACAAGTTGGAGCACTACAAAGCCAGCCAGAGACTGTTCAAATGTTTAAACCCTACATACTTATGAGCACAATATCTGAGCATTAGTTCTGTTAGCTCACTCCAGAGCCTGTTTTACCTTAATGTGAGAGTGCTCTCACCTGTTGTGGCTGGACTGCTGCCATGTTGGCCTATACTTTGAAAGTGAATGATACCTTCTGTTGATTTTTTTGGTGTTACCTTCCAGATGTTTCTAAAAGGCTTGACTTTGAACCTGTGAGGAAATGATGTGGAGCATTTAACTACAAAAAGTAGGCCTTCTAGAACATCATTTAGAATTTCTAAGTTCTGCACTAATTTCTGGACATACAGGGTATTGGGTTGTCTTCATATTAAATTACTTAAAATATATCCAATTCTACTGTAGCAACTTCTTATCGCAAGAGTATTTAGTCATGCCTTACCAATTCCCCCCCCTTCATTGTAATAAAAAACCACTTTCTTTATAATGTCAATATTAATCTTTCACCTCAGTGTTTTAGAACCCTCATTTTTATTTCATCTAGAAGCCTATAAATTATGAGACACTTTAAGCAAGTCAAAAATGTTGTGAAGGAGTAAAGTAAAACTGTGGATAATGTAGAAGAGTCATTCTCTTTATGAACAATACAACCAAATCAGTCTGGGTTAGGTCTTCCAGCTTCTCAGAATGAGTAAGTCTGTCTATTCTCATTGTTTAGAAATCTTACTTTCAAAAAGAAGGAGGAAAAAAAAGTCTCCTTTCAGAATTTAATTGCCAAAATGTGTTTATAAAAAAAGGCAATGAAAAAATGGGGCATTTAATTATGATTTTAAATTATTTAAATTCCAGTGCACCTGTTTAATCAAAAGAAAATAATGTATGCACAGTAAGGTCCTTCTATTATGTTTCTGATGACAATAGCAGGTATTAAGAAAGTATAACAGGAAGAGAATATTTAACATTTTGGTTCGTTATGTCGGGAGACAGAAGAATTATTGTACTGGATAATTTTTAGAAAATTCTGCTATATGAAGCCATAAAATTCCAATTCAGCTTCATCTGATTACCGTATAAAGTTAAATGCTCACCCAAATATTTAATTAGATATTTGATATAACCCTCATATGCATGTAAGAAAAATGTATTATCCTCAGATACATACATCTGTACAGAGTATTGCAGAGCTGATATACCCTGACACATGAGCATTTTCTGCGTACAGCATGAGAGAGCTGTAATTACAGGATTCAGTACTTCCTTTTCATATAATTACACCTTCACTCTGTGAAGAGCATGGGCTGTGCTGCTGCTGGACTGTGATTGTACAATGAACCGAGCTGTAGGAATAACCTCCACTTCTCGGCTCACAAGGCTGCAGTGTGTGAAGGGGCAGGCTGCTGCAGAAAGAGCTGGCGTCCTAGCTCTTGAACGCTGTGCTGAATTCTTCCACTCTTGCCAGTTTGCGGCACAGTTTGTGCAGTGTGCAGATCAGGCTACTGGAAGTGTGAGCATTCATCAGTAGATTAAATCACTGCGAGACGTTCTTTCAGAAGGGAAATCATTGTGTGATGCCAAGTATTCTGCAATAATGTGTTAAAGGTGTCTCAGACTAGGAAGCCAAATTTGGTTTAAATCCCTGTTCCAGTTTAGTGATACATTAAATAGGGTAATGTCTATCCCTCTCAAAATATGTTGGCTAAATATTTTTTAAATATTTTAAGTATTTTAAAATGTTTTAAATATTGTTTCAAATATTTTTAAAATATTGGCTTAGTGTTTGTGAAGCAGCTGGGCAGTGATTCCTGCAAGAGAAAAGCATGAGAGAAAATACATAATAATTATAATAATACAAGCTTTAAACTATGTGGTAAGTTAGATATAAAGGCATTCAATGAATGCTTCTTGAAATAAGAAATTTGTCTCTGTTCTATGCCCAAAAAGACAGAACTAAGTAGAAAAATTGTATATGGAACTTAATTACTAAAATTAATGGTTTCCATTAATACCAATATTTTCAGACTTTTCTACATACCCAACTTTAAAACTTCTAAGAAGTTTTTGAATCTGTGAAAGAAGTTTTATATGTCTGTTTATACTATGGTGTTACTGTAGCAGATGAGGGGGGCAAAGCACTTGTAAATGAGTTAATCTTTTGTAGGATGAACTGAAATCAGGACACTGAATATTCTGGACCAGCAGTTCAGAGAGTGTTTGTGAAAACAGGGAAAGGATTTAATTTCTCTTTAATGTAACTTTTGTCTTGGTGTGTCTCTCTGCAAACTTCAGTTTACTGAAATTGTTGAGTTGATACATATTTGAAAATACCTATCCACACAATATCTGTCTTATTCTTTAATATAATTTCTTGCTCAGTTTTTATCCCTGTTTATGCAACAGATTACATGTCTGTACAGTCTTAACAAATACTGAAAATAATTACCTTTTGTATTATAGTTTTATATATAATTTCTTCATTTCTTTCACTTACAATCCCGACCATAGCTAATTCTAGTGAGATTTAAAGAAATTGTTCACTTTAGGTTTTCTTTAACTTGTCTTGTTATTGTTGAGTCTTTAGTCTAAACACGTTCAGCTTTTCCTGCAAAGTGTGAGAGTCTCAACCCTCCAAGGAGCACAGTTCCATGAGCAATTTACACTTTACTTGTGACCGTGTCCTGTGGACTCCAGTCAGAACAGGGCTCTTTTTGCAGTAGCCAGGAAGGGCTGGGAGGGGCATGGCCAGGACCCTGTGGTTATTCTGTCCCACCTCACATCATGTACAGGGGGTGGCAGGAAGGGGCCAGCCGGGTAGGGCAGTGGAGCGAGCGTTGGTTTCGCATGGTGAATACTCTCCCTTGTTAATCGTTTGCCTGTCCTGTACAATCTGTTATTAATATTGGGGAACACCATTTCCAACCCATGGCAGGTCGTTAACATGGTTTTACTGCGGATGAGAGTCATGACCCTGATGTATTATATGTTGCAAGGTGCATATGCCTTATCATAGATCGAGTGCTTTCGCTAGCCCAGCATCCATTCCATGCCTTGCTTCTGTGGCACTTGATGTCTGATGGCTGGTACCATTCTTCTAACAAAAATACAAAATATTTTGTTGTTGTATTGCCCAGACATAACATTCTCCTAATTGCTGCCTTTAGAGGAAACAAAACAATCCAATATCCCAAGTAACAACTAATGCATCATTTACACAATTTCCCCCTTAACGGCTCCAAGTGCTCAGTTAGGAAAACTTCATCCCTTAATAGGGGCTTTGAATATGTAGCTGTTTTTAAACTAGAGTACAGGTGGCCATTGTTGAAAGTAGTCTTATGATTTTCTTCTCTATGATCTAAGGATAACAAAGGGATTTTTAAGAGCTGTTATCTTGTTAGAGGGTTCATCCAAAGAGGTCAGCTACGACTTCTTTTTAAAATACAGAAAAATTTTTAGTAAGCTGCCATTTGAACAGTTATGGAGCTGTATTTTTTTAGACATATTTGTATGTCTGATAAAATAACTGTGAAAACAATTTTTAATTCTTTTCTTTTTTCACTTTTACATATAGTTTGTCTCTTTCCCTCAAAGACTTATGACCTTGCTGAAGTCATTCTCATCACCCATATTTCTGCATTCTGGCACATTCTTTGCACATACATGAATGCTGCAACTTTGCACTTACTAGAGACAATAAATGGAGAGGATAAATGTCAGAACTGAACAGTCTTGACTGTCAAATATAAACTTTTCTCGCATTCATGGCTAATATCTAATCATCGGTGCCAAACATTGAAATAATTTGCTTTCCCTGAATGTTTTTACTGGCCAGGATGCATAGAGGAGTAGTGTGTTCAGTCATAATCATGCTCCAGAAAGGCTGGAAATGTTCCCTTTGAGATGCCAATCATTAGGCCAGCCAAAGTGAAGACAAGTACATTGACAAGTGAGAATGGTAATAATTTATTTTCTATTGATGGGCGGTGACAAATCATTTTTTGAAGCTGCTACTGTGAGGCTACATGAAGAAAGACAGAGATGGCCCTAGATGAGGCTCTTCACACCTCATTTAGCCCAAATGTAGCCACTTGGGTGGTGAATCGGTTCAAAGTATCAGCCCAGGCATTTCCTCACAAAATTTGTGTGCTGTCAAAATGTGGATTGAAACAAAAGAAAGATTAAAATGCAATCATGTGAGAAATTCAGGAATATAATTTCCATCACATAACTCCGGGTACAGAAAAGAGATTAGAAGAAGAAATAAGTGAAATATTAAGGGTGCTTTCAATAGGGGTAGATTTTTAAAGATGTTAATTAATAAAGGTAGCATGAAGATTTATCAAAGCTTGGGCACACCCCCTTCAACTTTCAGCTGACAGGTCAAATTAATTCATGTGCTTCCTACCAGTGCATAACACACCACATATCTTATTTAAATTTACTTTCACCAATACCAACTGATGTGCTTAGCATCTGACATACCATGCTATTTCAGAATACAGGTGGATATTTTATTTTAAAGGATATAGCAAACTTGTCCTGTTAATTTTATCAATTACATATTTTTTCAATTTCTTTAGAAAAAATATTTAAATACTATTGAAGTCTGACTCTAAGAGTTTTGTGTACATTTTAATCTACTTTTTTTAAAATATGTTTTTTTGTTCCTAAGAAATTCTGCTGTCTGTATTTAAAGTCAAATATTCTCTTAAGCAGAGACTCTTGAATCCTCTGAATTGAAGCTAGGCATCACTTCAATTGTTGTGGGGGTTCACACTTTCTTTTCATTTTATCTATTGCCCTGGAGAGGGCAAAAAGAGAAGAAACAACCAGAGGGGCAAGGTTCCTTTTATCTTCAAGTAAAGTAGGTATCTCTCCTGCCTGGATTGTGCTGGAACAAAACCTCCCATGGTAGCCCCATCCTTTGCCTAAACATGTAAAAAATAATTTGTACTTAAACAAGCAAGGATTTTATATGGCAAGATACTAAATGACAAAATTAAGGCTTTCCTGTGTTGTACTTCAAAAAAATTGTTCTGCTTAGTCTACTAAGATAATATTATTTTATTTACTCAGAACAAGTCAAAGGCTCTCATATCTTTTAATATGGTTTAAGTCATCTCAAATGTAATGAGTAAATGCATATTTGATGATGTATGTACAAATGGTATTAATTTCTCTTCTAATAATTTAAAATTATAACTTACTTGAGAAAATGCAAATCAAAGAGGTAGAACGAGTTATTATGGCTTTTAGATAGCGTTGACTTCCCTCTTTGTGTATTATGCCAGGAGGTTTGTGTACAAAAATGTTAAGTGTGTTGATGGTTTATTGTCATACTGCGCAAGACAGAGGCAAGTATATAACATTTAATATGCCAGGGAATCTGTGGGAAACATTAATGATGTCAGTAAATTTTATATACTGTTCATCTTGCTTTAAAGGGGCTACCCTGTACTCTAAGGTCACTGTATCACGCAGTGATCCTTACAGGCACACTGAGAATACAGTGGTTGAAAGGTAAAAACATAACATTACCTTTCAATATAGAGATATATTTTGACATAAAGTATAAGTAGTTTGTTTATACCAGTTTATAGTTTTTGTATATTTCCTGGTTTTGTTTCAAATTTTTAGTGCAAATTAGCTAATGCAAAAGTAATATGAAAACAGTGTACCCTTCGTACATACCATACAGTGTATGCAGCTCTGTACTTCTTGCGTGTTGCACTAATATTGGAAATACAATAGTGAGTTTTTCTGAATAATTCATAATACCAGGCACTTGAAAAACTTACTTTTATTTGGTATTGTTTTGTCCACCAATATAACATGACAGGATAGCCTTTTTGCATAAAACCCAAGATCACCACTCTTTTTCACCACCTATCAACCAGTTTATCAACTTACCTAAGCATTTATTTGTTAGTTCTTAATGGTAAGGTCCACAAGATGACTATACATGAGAGAAAAAGTCTGTAAGACTGACTTTCTAATTAATCTTTGGGAGGATTCAAGGAGGTCTTAGTATTTTATGTCGGCTTATTACTAGTGCTGATTGCTAAAATTGCAGCTCAGTTTTGTTTTTTCAGATTTGTAGCTCTTTTTGTGCTACGTTCTTATCCTTCCATTTGTAACCACACAGAGAAGAATATGTGTATAGAGGGAGACAGGTCTAACTTTTTGCCTTTTGCCCCTTGAGCATTTGGAGAAAAGACTGAAGAGAAAGAGGGAAAGAGGAAAAAAAGGAATATCAAGGGCAGCAGTTTGATGGCTGGGGCTTCTAGCAACCTGGTCATGTGGAATGTATCTCTGCCCATGATGGGAGGCAGAATGAGGTGATCTCTAAGATCCCTTCTAATCCACACCATTCTATGAGTCTGTGAATTT
Source organism: Sitta carolinensis (assembly GCA_032173965.1). NCBI lineage: Eukaryota > Metazoa > Chordata > Aves > Passeriformes > Sittidae > Sitta > Sitta carolinensis. Next base: position 64,535,987 of record CM063313.1, read on the forward strand.
CAAACATGGGTGGATTGAGGAGGAGAAAATGACAAAGTAGACATCTCATATGAAATCAACAATCCTTATGCTACAGTTAAGTATTTTTTAACAACATATAGTTGGTAGACAATGAAGACTGAAAATCCTACAAAGTAGTTCAAATAATTTACTCTGTATGTTACCCTATTTTGTCTGGAAAGACAGAATCTGCTAGCAGTGCCAAGGCATGCTAGATGGTACCTCTTTTTGCTCAGGCTGGACAGAGAACTCTAGCTGCTGGAATTCAGGAACTCAAGAGCCAGGGAGGATGGAGAAAACTTCTGACCTTTCACAATATTCATTGCTGAGATTCCTTATAAAATATCCTTCCTTTGAAACTGAGTTCTGGAAATGAATCTCTGCCTCACTAGCTTCACCCCTGCTGAAATACTGCCCAGTTTCAGAGAAGCTCACCTGGCACTGTGACCAGGAGGGATGGGGAAGCCAGAGCAAACATCTCTTTAGTAATCCCTTTAACAACAGAGTAAAATTGCCACAAGTGATCTTTATGAAAGTAATGCCTCTTTGTTTCTAATGAAACCATTTGCAGCAAAGAGAACAAATAGACCACAAGATAAAAACTGAGCTGAAGGATTATTTTGTTCCTTTGCAGCTTCAGTGAAAACCAGGATGCACAGTTTAGAAGACTGTGAACTATAAGCCACTGTACTCTTTCTGTTGTTTCTTGGTTTTGCAGTCAGCTAAATAGAGATACATTTCTTTTTGTGGCTGTTTTGAGAATAAGGTACTAAAAAATTAGGCTTATTTTGTCACTGGAAATCTCCATATGGAAGACCAAAGAATTCATTGCCAATTCTCTTACAAGGAGGCAGTTTGGGGTTTTTTTTTACTGGACCCCGTTCTTCTGAGCTCCTCAAAGACAGAAATATGTGTATTTTTTCTTCCCATTTTCATATACCAGTGTAGCTTTGCCCTTACCTGTGTACAAGCCTTCTTCCTTTTTCCGTGTGAGCTTGTCATTCTTCTGTTACCCTTTTATCTACATGTTTTACTCGTATATCCCCGGAGCTCTATGAGTTTCAACCTCTTTTCAGGAGGTTCTCTTTGTAAAGGGATATCCTTACCTCTCCTGCAGGTGGTGTTCCCACAGAGAGTTTTCCCACATTTCATCAAACCATGGGAGGGAGCCTTTGTACCCTTGAGTGTCACCAAACGCCAGTGAGAAGTTCCATATTGGATTTCTGCATCCTTTAGGGAAGCTACATATTGATTTGCTCCTGTTCACTGAAAATACACGGAGAAAAAGCCAAACTTTGCCATGTTTCCCTTTTTTACTCATAGAAAGTTCTAACACAGCGTCATATTTACTAGTTTGCTAGAACTAAATCTAAATTTTGAAAAAATTAATCAATTTAGTTAGCAAATTATATGCAGTTTAACAAAGGCTGAAAATAGGTAGGGATAGCTACATATATTTATGCTGGGTTTGAGGGTCATCAGATATTGGAGCAAGTGTCCAAAGGTGCTGTGGACTTTCTGTGGTTAGAGGAATTCAGCAAACCAATATAGTTACACCTGATTTTAGTGCAGGGCTAGATGACTTCTATACATCCCTTCCAACTTTGATTGTGAGCAGCACTTAATGAGTTCATACTCTAATCAACAATGTTTGCATACATTTTGACCTCTAACCTATGGAGCCTGGCTGAAGACCAGGTTGTGAAAGTCCGTTGGTCCAGTTCTTAAAAAGACAATAAAGAGCTTTAGCAGGCAAGGAATCTTGCATCATAGTGACACCCTTGGAAGAATAAAGGGAGCAGTCATCTTAGTAAGACTGAGAAAGAGCAATGCTGTTGATGAATCTGAGAAACACCAAAGCTATCTGAGATCAGAAGACAGATAGTGATGTAAGTCTTCAAGGACTTGAAACTGTGTAGTCTAAAAGGGGGGCACTTTGTGGAAGTCAATACATGAATACTGAAGGGCCATCCCAGTGCACTGGATTAAGCCCCAGTATTGTAGTGCCTTGGCTTGCAAAGGGACACTCATGTCTGAAAGGGATAAATAGAGTGACTAAGAACATGTATGGGTGGATTCTTGTACTTCAGCCTGGCTTTGACTAACAGGACACAGGCCTTGTCCCCTTCCAATAGCACCCCTTAAATCAGGTATAAAGAAATGCCACTTGCATTTGATAAATTGGAAAGTTACTAATTCTATTAAAAATATACTACAATATTTGGCACATGAAATTTTATGGAGATTGACTGTTTTATAGACAAGTTTGGGCTAAAGATGGAAACAACAGAGTAATATTCAATTTGAATTAAAAGGCAGCCTCTGCCCCCATCTTTAAGCTTTAATTCTTACCTTAACTTCAATTAGATTTTTCACCAGAACTTCTTTGTCTGATTTAAAGTACCATGTAGATATATTATAGGAACTTCATTTAAATATATATTTAATTAGAAATGTTTTATAATTTTAATGAGCCTTAAGAGACTTTTGATGAGCAGTCAGCGTAATTATGGTATTTAAAATTATTGGATAAATGCATACTTTATAATCTACCTTCCTTGCAACTATGTTTTCATGCTGGATATTTTTAAACATGAAGAATTGTTTCACTTTCTGTCAGTTTATCCTCCTCATCCTTCCACATAATGTTTTATCTCTGAAATAAAATTAAATATGCATGATACTACTTGTATTGAATAATATCGTAATAGCAGTTAAAAATCAATCTAAGAGATTAAAATTATTTTGATTTTGTTAGAGAAGTGACAAAATTGATAATTTATTATGCACAAGTAAATTACAGACTAGCTCTGTCCTACATGTGTTGTGTCTTTTGTGCTTGAGGAAATTACCTGCAAAATTGCTGCAGAATATGTGTTGTGCTAGGTATTGTGCTATCAGCAATCTGCTTCACTACCACAACATAAAGAAAGAGAGAGGCTCAGCAAATTTAGAAAAATAAGGAGGCCGCAGAACTAGCAGTTAAAAGGGAAAAAATGGGCTTTTTAATGCATCCTGTGCTTTATCACACAACCTGCATGAAGACCATTAACTGTCACATGCTGAGCCTTACAGTTCATTGTTCAGAAACAGTACACATTAACTCCTAGTAAACTGTTGTTACTTTGCTTTTTTTCTTCGTGTGTGTGTTCGGATATGGTTTTTGTTAATGAAAACTGAGCTTATAGTAAGTTGAGTCTTTAATACAGAATAGATAAGTTAATATTAGCATAATGAGCTTAAAGAAAACAGCAAATAGTAATATTCCAGTTTCTCAGGAGCACAAATCAGGAAAATGCCTTCTCCCAGTTGAAAGAGTACTTCAGGCAAAAAATACTTGACTGTAGCATAAGCTGTCAACAATTCCCATGCACTGATTTGATCTCCTTGGACATGTAAGTAGCTGGCCATGAGGTAGTCATTCCTGATCATCAAAAGTGTCTCATACAGAAAATTATATAAAAGAAGGGTTGCAGCTTTCACCAGCAGTCAGTACTGTGTCAGCAGTGCTAGGTTCAGAAATTCTCCTCTTCCTTTTGCAAAAGAACATGAAAAGTTATTCTGTTCTATTAAATTACTCTTGTTTCATTTACTGTCCACCTTTTAAATGCAAGGAGAAATGTCACTTGCACTCATGCTTTGCAAGGAGATACTTGTACAATAGCATATGTGTACTTTCATCTTCATACCTTATATGTGTACTGTCATATGGAAAAGCTTAATGTATTTCAATTTCTGTCACAGAATATGTCTCCTGAAGACTTGTTCTAATTACTTATACTTTTTATTCTGAACGTTATTCATTACCAAGTCAAAGGGTCTTGTTCTTAGATTTCTACACAACTTTCCTGAAAGTGACCATTCTATTTTGCTATGCATTGCTATGTAGTGTAGTTGTACTAAATGGAGTTCTAGATGTGTTACTACAACTTTTTCTGGTGGTTTGTTCTTTGGGTTTATATTTTTACAGTGAACCATAATTAAAAATTTTAATACCATTTTGCCATGAGCCTTTTAAATTGTGGTTCTCTTTGACTTTTGTAAAAATTATTATGAGTTAATAATTTCTGTAGTTTATATAACTATCTAGAAAACACTGATTTTTATGTGATTAACAGCTTTGTGATCTGCAATACCATTTACAGATACTGAGAATATTAACCCAGACACAATTTTCTTCTAGGCAGAAGCAAATAATCTGTGCTGATTAATATCATTGTTTTTGTTTCACCCAGCTTTCTATGCACATAAGTTTCGTTCCTTTTAACTTCATGTCTTCTTTTCTGGGGGAGGATTTCAGCTAACCATTTACAACCATGAAGTTGTAAAAAGTTTTTAGTCTTAAAAATATTTTCAGCTTTGAAATAAATGTATAATTTACTATTTACTTATATTTCCATCCATTTAATATATTTCACCAAGATAAATACTCTTCCCACTCTCTGTTCTAAAATTTACCTGTTTGTGATTTATGTATTTATTATCCTTTATCTTTAGATATTATTTAATCCAGTGTTCTAGTCTAGTTTTAAAATTTTTAAAATTTTTAAATTATTTGCTTAGCCCAGTAATAGCCCAGTCTTGGGAGGTCTGTTGAATAGTGGGTCATCTATTCAATAGATGCTTCTCTCTCTGCAAGTGTGAATATTTCTAGTTTACAAATTTTCAAGATAGATCTGTGTGCAAATCTGGCAGCTTTGCCAAAAAGAAAGGAACTGCTTAAGAGTGTTTGTTTCCACATTTCTGCCTTTTCCATATTTTGTGGTGTCAGTGATGCTGTCTCTTCTGTTTTGGCCTCTCACAGGTGATAGTCAAATTCACAGAATTGACAGCGGTAGTGGTGGATGGAGTAGGAGAGGAGGTTATTTTTGGTTGGCACAAACGTGGGCAAAACTTATACCATGTATACATGTAAGTGTATAGGTGATCTTCTGACTTTTCTATATGGATTTTAGAGCGTGCAGCTTTACAGTTAAAAGAAATTTCAAGGCAGAGAATGAATTTCTATACAAATACCCTACCTTCTTTTTACACACCTTTTATAAGAAAGAGGTAGGGTCTTTTTGACAGGAAAATATACTTGTCTGTTTTCTGCAGCGCTGCAATTGGGTTTTAAACACCAGTATGCCCACATCTGTAAAAGAGAATATAGCTGTTAAAAGTTAGTTGGGAGGGACTATTTAAGCTAGAAAATGTAGGTGTGTTTTTAATTTAACCACAATTTGTATATGTTTAGGATAAAAATTAGCGAGACCTGTCATTACTTTGTGCTTGACTCGTGTGACATCTCACTCTCAGGGGAAAAGGAGCACTCAAGATTCATAGATTCTTTAAAAGAATCTACAAAGAAAGATTTGTAGATTACTCTTTGTCAAAAGAAATTATAGAAGGCAGGGAGTCCACAAAAGCTCACAAAATTTTATTATTAATTACAAGCTTGTCATGGAAAATGGAGGGAGATCAATCAATCAATCAATTCCAGTGGCAGTCTAGCCAACAGAAAGGCCAGGGACATGGGACCTGCATCCAGGCTTGGTGGGATACATTCTTATAACTCTTCCCCACCCTGAGGATACCTATCTCACTTTCTATGCAAATTTGTCAGCTTGCACAGTTCATTCTTTCAAATGTTTCTGGAAATGGGTTGGAGGGCCTCAGGAGTCTTAGGTGGCCTTGTTTGCCTTCTGCAGTCCATGCCCACTTCTTGGCCTGATTCCTGCAGTTGTGTTGCACTTACCTTCAGGTACTAGAACAAGGATGAGTGTCTTTCCTGAGTGCTGCCCTACCTTTGCACAGCCTCCATCTGCAGCCACATCTTGTTCTGTCTCACGGTGGTTCCACAGCCATCTGGCTATTGATACTGGAGCCCCTTATCTTCTGGGATTCTACAACTTGTCAAAAGTTCTGCTCATAAGAATCTTAAGTATCTGTTAGAAGCACATCATCTCTTCCTCAGAGGTCACTTAGCCACTAAAAAGTGTTGTAATTAGACAAAAAAGAAATACTTTTACACGGTGTCCATGTCTATCTTCATGGTTTCAGCCATATCTGTGACTGTTACAGATACTTAGAAATCAGAAAAACTGCTGCTTAGAATGAAATAGACATTCCAGGTGCCAGCTGCAGCAGACACAGTAGGTTTTATGGTCCTAAGGCTCTTTGTAATTTCCAAATATGTCAAGCTCATTAAAAATACTGAATAATTAAAACAATTCCAATATATTTTCAACTGTTTAGTCTTTTAATATTTTATCCTAGAATAAAATGCACATTGTGCTCCAGAATGCTGTTTACTTTGAGCAGAAATGTAGAGAAAATGAGAATTTCAAAAAAGAGAGAAAAGTTGCACTAACTTTCTCTTCATGGTCTCATTTATTGTAATATCCCTAATTTCTTTATTTCGTTGACTGTTCTTTATGCAGAAATTATTCTTTGCTATGAAAGCACAGAGCTTTGTGCTGGTTTCTGATCTTTAGAAATACAAAGTGCATTACCGGGAGTTCAAGTATTGCAATGAATTATTATGGGTTTTATCTCTTTGATATCTCATACCTATCCTAGTCAGTGTCAATCTAATGCTTTTGCTTAGTGCCGTGTTTTCCTGAAATGTGTAAGCAGTTGCAAAGAAGTTAACATTCCTGTTTAAAATATAGCATTAAATAATGCTTTTTTTTTCAGACATTTTAGACTCTGCCTGTCTGCGTTTTTCATTTTTTTTGTTTGTTTTCTTTTGTGGATTTTTTTTTTTGTTTTGTTTTGTTTTTGGTTTTTTTGTTTGTTTGTTTTATGTTCCAGAATTTCCAATTAGTATCTGGATAGTCAACAAAACCTCTAATTTGGACTTCTGAAGAGTGGACTCCACACCATTCTCCATTGTTTGTCATCAGTCCTGGTTACCTGGGGATGTCCCAGATGACTGTAGGCTGACCAGTGTGATGTCCATCCAATATAAATGTCAGAAGGAGGACCTGGGGATCTACAGGCCTGTCAGCCTGACCTCAGGGTCCAGCAAGCTTTGGAGCAGATAATCTTGAATACCATCATGAAGTACTCACAGGACAACCAGGGGATCAGGCCCAGCCAGCACAGGTTTAGAAATGGCGAGTCCTGCTTGACCAGCCTGATCTCTTTTTGAGACCAGGTGACCTGGCTAGTAGGTAAGGAAAAGGCTGTGGATGTTGTGTGCCTGGACTGCAGCAGAGCCTCTGGCACTGTCTCCCACAGCATTCTCCTGGAGAAGCTGTCAGCCCATGGCTTGTGCAGGTGCACTCCTCACTGGGTTAAGAAGGGCTGGAAGGCTGGGCCCAGAGCCAGGGGGTGAATGGTGCTGCAGTTGGTGGTCAGTCACTACTGGGAATCCCCAGGGCTCACTGCTGGGGCCAGTCCTGCTTCATGACTTTGTTGATGGTGTGGGCGAGGGGGTCGAGCGTACCCTCAGCAGGCTTTAGGCAGCAGGAGGCTGGGCAGGAGCGCTGATCTGCTGGAGCACAGGCAGGCTCTGCAGAGAGCTCTGGACAGGCTGGGCCAAGGGGCCAGGCCGGCACTGGCAGGGTCAGTAAGGCCAGTGCTGGTTCCTGCCCTTGGGCCACATCAACCCCGTGCAGTCCGACAGGCTGGACAGGGAAGAGTGGCTGGAGAGTGGCCCAGGAGAAAAGGACCTGGGGGTGCCGACTGCCAGCTGGCTGGACACGAGCCAGAGGTGCCCAGGTGGGCGAGAAGGCCAATGGCATTCTGGTCTGTATCAGAAATAGTGTGGCCAGCAGGAGCAGGGCTGTGATTGTCCCCCTGTGTGTGCAAGAAGGGCAGCAGAGCTGGTGAACGGTCTAGGAAGCAGGTTGTATGAGGAGGGTCACAATTTGGATGAGGGAGCTGGGGGTGTTTAGCCTGGAGGAGGGTCATGGGAAACCTTATCACTCTTTACAACTGCCTGAAGGGAGGGTGTAGCCAGGTGGGTACTGGCCTCTTCTCACAGTCAGCTAAGGACAGGACAAGATGAAATGGCCTCAGGCTGTGTCAGAGGAGGTTCAGTTTGGACATCAGGAAGAATTTCTGCACTGACGGGGTTGTTAAACTCTGGAATGGACTGCCTTGTGAAGTGGTGGAGTCACCACCACAGGTGGTATTCAAGAAAGGGCCAAATGTGGCACTTGGTGCTATGCTTTAGCTGATATGGTGATTTGATGATCCAGGAGATCTTTTTGAACATTAATGTTTCTATGATTCTATGATTTTGATATACTTGACAGATAAATGATACTCTTGTCATGAAAGGATTTCTGAGATTTAGAAACATGTTCCCAACCTCTTCCAAGATGAAATCCAAACCTTTTAAAGTTCATTGCACAGAGAGACAAAGTCAGGAGCCTGGCAGGTGGGGACTTTACCAGTACATAAGAGATCCTTTCTCTGTCATTCTCATGGCTCCCATAAGTGATTTGAATTAGAAAGATAGAACCATCCCACAGTCATTCTTTCTCCTGTGTTAAGAAATTAGTCAAATCCTCACTGTATCATTTATTGCAGCATGACAGCATGCTGTACACCTTCTCTTGTTCTCCCCATATCCCTGACCAAAGCTGCAGTGGTCCTGGCTGCCAAATGCCAATCTGTTAAACTTTCTAAAAGTACTTTCTTGATTTTTAGCTATGAAATGTGTTTTTCTCTTGAAAATTATGTTAAAGAAGGTATACATCTGTAAAAATGTTCACCCGATTTGTTTTCTGTCAGTAAAAGTTCTAAACATATGTTTTGATGAGTTTCCTGGTTGCAGATATACTAGCAGGTTTTGGCTATCACAACTCTGAGATTATTAAAAAATAATCTAATAGGCCAATTCCTGTTGTAGTTATATTAAGTAGAAGAAGAAAATTCCTCAATCCCTGCTTTAGTAAAGCAAATATTACAATTTGAATTATTCTACTGAGTTACATTCAAAACTAGAGCCTTATGATTTTTAAAACAAGATCTTAAATCGTATTTTCTGATTTTTAAAGCAAAACAGTAGTATTTAACTTTCTAAAGAATGAAGGAGTTGGACAAAAATTACAGTAAATATGAGATATATTATGTGAGATATATTATTTCATGTCATATTTCTGTTTAATCATTCCCCTATTTAGAAACTACTCTAAATGAAGTATTTTGAAATATAGTAAAAATTATTTACAGTTAAAAGATTTCTGTGTGTATACATTTTGAGCAAATTAATCTGCATGATTCTAAAATGTACTTAATACACAGCATTATGAAGTTAATTTTTTATAAATGCTTTCATTAAGTTCACTCAGCATGCTGTTCTGTAGAGTCACCAGTCTTTGTAGTGGGTTAAAACCTGATAAAATTCACCTTTGTTTACTCTTTTTTCTTCCAGTTAATAACAGTTTAAAGAGTGTCTTTGGACTAAACAGTGAAAATAAAGGTCTTTGCCAATTCATTCAGGAGTGCTATTTCTTCTAGTGCTTTCCCTTTTGACGTCATTGCAAGGTGTCAAGTCTGCATGATAGATTTCCAAAACTGTCAGTTATCATTTCACTTACCTTTCTCTGCTTAGCTTCTGTGGCTTTCTTGTTCTGTGTGTAAATATTAGTTACACTGATGAAGGCAATTTTTTCTTTCTTGGAATGAACTGGGGGAAAGTACTGGTTTTTCAGTACCAAAAAGAAACAAACTCTTTCTGTGAAAGGCGCGTCAGCAGTGAAAGACCTGAATGCCCAATAGTGAAGCCTGCTGTGGACAGAAATCCTGTTTATCTATCTCCATCTCCTCTCTGGTTTTTTTTAGCATGCTAGTTGGAAATGGACTTTTTGGGCTACGTAAATTTTTATCTACCGGTTATTTTGCTCTTCTTTGGGATGGTATCTCTGCTTCAATCAGTTGTTGCATTTTCAATCTGTCCCTGGGAATCTTCACGAAGAGTGAGACAGGGTTATGCATGCAGGTACCAATTTTTAAAAATACAGTAAGAAGCATCTGCTAGATTACTGGGCTTGTTGAAAATTTTTTGTCCTCACAAAATCTGGGTATTCTAGCTGTAGGCCAAATAGCAATGTTTCTTCTTTATAATGGGCATGAAAGGACAAGGTTATTTTGCAGCCCATTATTTGCTTAAATTTGGGTAAATTTAATTTACCAATACAAGTTAGCTTCCTGGTTCCCCTAAGTGTCCTGCTTACATACCACATCTCTTTTCTGCAAATTATGAATGGAGTGAAATCCTTCTCAAAGCAAGAAAATTAATATTTGTTAAATTTTCAATGCATTAAGAAGTGGATTATACTACAGCCATAATAATCTTGCACTTTTAAAATATTAATATTTTTATGCTATCATAGTAGCCCCTCCTTAAAAAATGGAGAAGGTTTCTTGTTGACAAAATATGAATTTTTTATACTCCTAAGCCTCAACACTGTCAAATTATCAAATATAGTTTCTCAGCAGATATGTCTTGTATTTGTATTTACAGAACACACATATGCCACAGTAACCATATTTGAAAGTTTAATCCTTTAAAATATTTACACTGGGTTTTCAACACCATAATGGAAAGGCTTTATAAGCTGAAATAAAAAGGGGAGGGGTAAAGAGAGGGAACAAGTAGTTTATGATGTGAAGAACAGGGTATTTTTAGTAGATGCACTTCTATCCTGTAATCATAGGTAGGCAAGTTGTATGCATTTAGTGAATGAAAATATAATTGGAAAATACTCTGATCATAATGTACTTCCTTCTTTGATGTTCTTGAAAAATTATATTAACACTCAATTAAATTCAATCCACGATTACCAAATTATTTTAAATTACCCAGAAGATATAATCCTTTGAATATTTACCTCCAAGCACTTAGTTTAGTGTTACTGACCCCATTCTTCCCTAAAATCAGCCCTCTTGAATGCCTCCATCATTGCTGTTACTTGCTTGAGTATAGGTATGTATGTGTGTATGTATATAGGTATATGTATGTATGTTCTATGCATACATATTTGAAATCCAAGCATTTGCACAAGTATAGAGTGTTCTTAGTTAAGAAAGTCAGACAAGCAACATCACGCATGCACTAGATGATACGGAGGTAGTCTAAAGAAGTAAAATAATGGGAACTGCCCAACATGCTTTTACAGGTGCACTGAAAAGTTTCCTCTGCAACTCTGCAAATAGATTTAACTTCTTTACTTTCTGCAATCCAATAGAGAGAAACAAAAGTATGAGCAAAAAAATAGTTATGTATAACAATTTATATAAATGGATTATTGATGCTATTTATAACTAAGGAGAGCTCATTGATACTTTGCTAAGGAAACCTGAGCTGAAATCACTTGATCTTCCTGGGTTACTGATACTTCCCTCTTGCACTTTGTTACTTTGTGGTTGTGCAAGCCAAGACTTCCTCTCTTGCTTCTTAGTTATGAGGAGAAACAGAAGCCCTCCAGTGCTAGTCCTTCTGACCTCATGATCTAAGGTGTAAGCTGACCAGCAGAAAACTTCAGTGTTTCCTGTATTTATCTGTGCTGATGTGTTTTGCTGTATCTATCTGAAAAATATACTACTTTTTTTTTTCCTTCTTGATGAGCCACATGCAACACAGAAAGGAACAGTATACAGAGAAAAGTATTTAAATGATTCACGTCAAGTTCACACAATATGTCATCTGCATTATTTGATATTTCAGCATATTTTTAAAATATATTTAAAAATTTTAATTATCTATATTCACAAGTTATTGGCTTGAAAATCTTTGGTGCTACCCTAAAGATTACAAAGGTGATGGCATTTTATTCTAAACGTATGCTTTCTTTTAAATATGAATAATATACTAAAAGTTGTGCTTTCTGGACACTTGAATTTATCTCTTTATGGTTAATTTATATCTTTATAGTTTAAACTCTAAGTAAAATGTACATGGTGGTATAATGGGTTTGTTAAAATAATTCCAGTATCTTTTTAAAATGCTGATTTTATTTAATGTTCCAAGATATATCATACTGAAATAAAACATAGGACACCTCTGAATTTGAAATTTTTTTCTAAGACCTGTGTTACTAATGATTTGAAACAACAGAAGTAAACAAGCAGGCTGTTCAATTGATGAATCTTGCATTTTGAAAGTAATTCCTGATGGTAACTTTATTCACATTCACATTCCTTTAGCTCAAAGCACACCGGCACCGCGCCAGGTGTGGGGAAGAGCTGAGGCGTGGGGTTTGTGCCTTCAGCTGAACCTTCAGAGCCGATGCTCCCAGGCACAAAGTGCCTCACCACGTCCAGGGTCTGGGTAGAGAAGCAAGAGAGAGGCTCTCCAGGTCTGAGGTTCCAACCAAACGGTTTATTGGGGTTGAAGGGAAACAGGCGAGAAGAGCCCTGTGCAGCTCTGTGCACAGGATTTTATACAGACACAAATCAGGGGGTGGGAACAACACATTGTCCAACGGGGATAACTCAGGGCTGGAGCTGAAGGACTGAGCCATGGGTCTGTGGACAAATCAGGGTAGATGGGAGGAGGGAAGGGGTCAGGGCACCAATGGGACATTGAGGTTTGGGTGACAGCCCGAACGCCCAGGGGGAGGGACAGGAACGGGATTGGCTCTGGGGAGGATTGGCATGGGAGGAGCTGAACAAGGGTTGGGTAACAGTGATTGATAGGGAAAGGACTGGAACAGAGAGCGGGGAAAAGCGTAAAGGGAAACTGGTGGGAGGACACAACTTTGGGAACGAACCAACTTGGGAATAAACACAGCGGGGAGGAACAGGGGAGCAAACCAATAACATCAAATAACAACAACTGAATTAAACTAAAACAAATGTGAGCCACAACAAATTTGTACCAATTATTTTTGCCAGAACAATTGTCACATAGTTTTGATATGCTAGTGAAAATATCTGTTTTGGACAAAAATTTCACTAGTAAATGTTGACTTTTTCCACTTAAATAGGAACTGCTCATTTCTCATGCCATTTAGAACAATAAAACATGTGTTATGGACTTCTTCCTTACAGTCCAGTAGTCTTTTAAAAAACTATATTGTCCTCAGACTTAAAGCATAAAACTGGAAAAATTTCTCAATTAATAAGGGACCAGATGTTAGTCAAGTTCATTTCATAGATCTTCAATTCATGGATGCTGTTAAGTGAATACACAGAAGAGATTCTTATCCTCATTGCATCTCCTTAAATTCCTTAAAAATAGATTACTTTTTGATAAAATGGAAATTTATTAGAATAACTTCTTATAAGGTGAACACTAAAGAACGTCCAAACCGGACAATATGGAACATTTTTTACCAACCTATTGTTTAAGATTCAATGAAATGTGCTGACAAGTATGAAATCACTATCTTTAAAAAAAGCTGCTGATGTATTGTTAAACTTCCATTAGCCAAGACTGCTAGATTTCTTTATTATACCTCCAGCAATAATTGCTTTGAATGTATTTCATTTAGCATTTTTGGTTGTTGTCCTTGCTGTAGTCTAAAACAATTTTATGGTGCAGAGACTGAAATGTTACCTCTCTTCTCCCTGTCTACCAATAAGGAGAGGCAAATGCAAAAAGATGTAAGTGAAAAAAATAACTTTTTACTAAAAGCAAACAGCAACAACAAAGAAAGCAACAAAAATTACTAGATACACAGGTGCTGAGTCAACTGGTTCCTCTGGGAACAAAGAAAACAAGAAGGCTGCTGCCCAGGCAGCACATGTGCCCCAGAGGACAAAGACGAGATGGTAGAGGGGCTCTTCTGGCTAAACCTTCCTCTCTGGAAGAAAACAAAAATCCAGGAACATGGGTGGTTATGGTGTGATTCTGGTGGCAGATGGGATGTGCTGGCATTGTCTGGGGCAGGTCCAGGCCTACAGTGCCAGTTTTCCTGTTCCCCTCTGTGTGACAGCAGGGGTGCATGTCTGGGATGTCACTCCTACTGTTTGCTGCCTCTTTCTGCCACTCGCTGGACTCCCTTTCAGCTCAGCCAGACTCGACTGTGTCAGTGCCACTGCCTCAGGTTGCTGCCCCACTGGGGAGAGGGAAATCCTCCCTCTGGGCACCAAAACCTGCAGTCCTGGCCCAGACATTCCTGGCTGCAGTTTGGGATCTGTCACTTTGGGAGCTATCACTTTTGAACCATGAACTTGGGAGTGGTCCCTCTGCCTCTTCTCAGCCCAGCTGTCCTGCAGAAATGTCCTGGAGGGCTTGGAAGTGGAAGAGACACACAGGTCATACAGTGCTGGTGTCTGCTTATCGCTTCACTTCACATACCAAAATGGACCCTTTCCTGTTCCAACCATGGCATTATCTCTGCTGAGACCATGCCTATGGCTGATGCAAATGGTATTATAATAAGCAGCAATGAAAATTCCAACTCTGTACCTAGGACATTATCTACTCCTTGTTCAATACCATGCACATGATGGCCAGATGTTCATACCTTTCAACTGTAGCCATATACACGTACAAATAATTATATTGATACAGATATTATTTAAGTGATCACTGATTGTTCTCTCAAGATGTTTGTTGAGTTTATTTTAGTCCATTACTGGTGTAACTTGAGCAGCCTGTATTCATCGTTGAGGACAGTTTATGACATATGGTGGCAGTGTCATTCAAAAACTAATATTACATGTATAATTCAACATTACAGAATGGTTCTCACCAAAATCAGGTCCCCTTGATGTACATGATGTTCCCCATCCCTCTGTATTAGCCACCAAGTATAACCAGGTCCTTGAGCAAAAGTAATCCCATGGATGGGTTTGCTTTTGCTTGAGATGGGACTAAACAAAATATGCACCATATGCTCCATGGGGACTTCATCTGCTATATGCAGGGATTCTGACTGGGCAGGGCTGGCTGGGTTAGTGGAGCCGCTAGTGTTAACTAACCAGGTGGTACTTGGTAAACTCAAATCCCAGTGTGTGAAGGCTCCACTGCCCATTGACTTCAGTGTGGTTTTTAACAATACATTGTACTGTTTGACTTTTCCAGCAGCTCGTGGGTGATAGGGAATGTGGTACATCCACTGAATACCATGTTCTCTAGCTCAGGTGTCCATGAGGTTCTGTTTAAAAAGAGTCCCATTGTCTTACTCAGTTCTTTCTGGGGTGCCATACTGGGGCGGCCCTGCTCCAGCCAGTCGTACTCCTGCAGGCTTGCACCAGCAGCTGTTCAGTTCACCTCAAGGCAGATGAAAGATGCTGCTGCAGCTTCTCCAAGCCAGAGGAAGGAAAAGCTTTATGTCCCGGGCCAACAAAGCCAAGCAAAACCAAACCACACAGAGCCATGGAATGCTTGGGCAGTGAGGCTTCAAAAATGCCCACCAAAAACCCAAAGCTCCCCCCTCCCCAGTCCCACACACTACCAGTCCGAGGCTTTAAAGATACAGCAACGATTTTTGGGCATAAAGCAGAGGACCATGGAAAAGACTATCATCATGAATCACTTCAAGACCCCTCATTAGAAATCTCTGTCCTGACTCCAAATGTGTTGTAGCGTGTACAGAGGAGACACGGCAGAACAGCAAGAATATGGTGTCCTTAGCATCCATACAGAATTCAGCTTTCTCAAGAAGTGATATGTCAGACCTGAAGGGGAGAAGGAGTGAAAGGCAAAAGGAAAAATCATCTTCTCCTCTATCCCCCACAGGCTGTCTGTGATTATTAATAACCCCCCAGACACAGCAGCCCAGACCAGGACAGGCAAACAACAATAAATACAATTACCAAATGTTCTTCGCTGCCTTTGATGTTATCATTCCATAAACTGTTATCAAAAACTGCATCAACTGTATCTTGGTTCTTCTCCCTGATCTGAAGATCTTAGTTTTCAATCTATCCCCTGTATCAATGAGGAGAGACAAATGTGAAGAGATATAAGTGAAAAAGAAAATGCAGTTTACTAAAAGAAGACAGCAATAACCAAGAAATACAGAGGCAAACAGTTAAACCCTCACCCTCAAATGCAGAGGAAGTCCCAGGAATCGTCCCGGGAGACGGACAAAATGGTGTAGATTCCACTCTGTGGGCCATGCGGCCAAGACAGGGGACAAAGGTAACAGCATATCGAACGAGCATCCGTGGTTCCAAAACAGCCTCTTTCCCCAAGCAACAATGGGAGTGGGGAAAAAACAAAACCTAGAAAACATACTTTTCTCCTAAATGAGTCAATGCTGCTGAAACGCCGAAAGAAACTTGTCAGCAAATGTAGGGCCAACGCACTCAGCAGCTGGAACCTCATGTAGCGGCTCCGACCCTTGGCGACAGGCGGCTGTCTGGAGCAGCAGCGGCGGCAAGTCCAGAGAAACATCTCCCCGGGCTCCAAAAGTGGTGGTTGCTATGGCAACCGTGGCAAGGGTCGCTGTCTGTCTTTTTTGTCATCAGTTCTTGGGAGGCCGTGGCTAGCAGCCTGTCAGAGAGCCCCCGCTTTATGAGGTTCTCAAGAGTCTGGAAAGAACTAAACAGAGATCTCCACGTGTCAGTTCCCAGCACCCCTCCCCTTTCTGTGAACCGGGGTAAAACACAGAGGTCCTGCTTCCAACTCCGGGTCTTAAAGAGGCAGTAAACCACCTTGCAGGGATTGATGTAGAGAAGATGTGGAATACATGATTTTGGGTCACCCCTAATGCTACACTCTACCTCCTATCTCTGTACCTGCAAACAGCTCCTCTATTTAAAAATATGCAACAAATCAAATTAATTAAAATCAGTTCAGCTCATGTAGTAGTGTTTCAGAATAACGCTGAGGACCATATATTCACATTAAGGCTTTCACAACTTCTTAGGTTTGAAGAGAAGGTACATTACCAAAAGGAAAAGGGGAAACCAGTCATCCTGTTAAACAGCATTCACTGGGGATGCTTGCAAAAGTGACTACACTGAAGGTTCATACAGCCAGATTTTATATTATCAACCAGAGAATGAAGCAGATAGACATAGCAATTAATTGTACCTAATGCTAATATATACATAAGGTTAAGTATGATAGCAGTCACATATGAGTGGAGTAATAGGAAGTTAATTGTTGCAAAACCTTGATCATAGGCATTCAGTGCTTGTAATTTTATTCACAGGATGCTTTGCGTGTTCTGATACTCCTTCAGCCAGTAATATGGGTTGTCAGATTCAGTTTTTAAGATAAAGGTATGAAGTATATATGCTAATTTATACATGGTCATTGAACATATTTTTTCCTAATTGTTTTTTAATAATGAGATTTTACTACAAAGCACTTCTGGTTTTAGTAAGCTTTTAAATAGATACAAAGTGTACACCTTGCTCTATTGCCAATAATGACTGTTCTCTTGCAAATATAAGGAAAGAAATATAGTCGAACCACAATTATGTATTATATTTGATTTATTTAACAGTCTAAACTTGTATATGGCTTCTAATTTTTGCAGTGTGAATGAGGACCTAAGAAGTGTGGGGTCAGGATTAAAGTATTGCTCCTGACAGTTCCCTAAAAGCAGTCCTTGTTCAGCTGATTTTTTATTTCTCCCTCTTATCTGCATCATTCTATGGCTTATTTATAACCTATTAGTTTTAATACTTGAAAATGTGATTTCTAGTTTTAGTATTGGTGTTTTACCTTTTGTCTTCAGGTGGCCTGAACTGGGAGCCTACACTTTATTATCTACTTAGAACAGAATGAGATTAATATTAACGGGATATCAAACTCTTAAATATCCACAGAACTTGTAAAACAGATAGAGCCACAGAAATGACCATTGTGTAGACATAATTGGAGTGATACCTATATCATATCTGACTACATATCAGCACTATTGCTGCATCAATTGTCCTGATTTTCTTTAACAGAATACTGCATGAGTTTTAAGGTTCTATTATTTGACTATTACTAAAAAAAAAAATCATCTTCACAGTCCTTCACTTGCAGTTTTAGTGGAATTAGCTCTCAATCCTAAACTAGAAATTCATATTCACATGGGGAAGAAAGAATCTGTTGTCATTTATTTATGGTTAGTTACTTATACTTGATGGTTAAAGGAACAAAGAGCCAGTCAGTTTTGTACCATTTTGTAAAATAGTACTGTCACTTCCAGAGAATTATGACAACTCACATTAAATATTTGGGTTGGACTTCATGTGGTGACATTTCACTGCAAACTCAGAGAGTATTGAGAGCATCTGCTTAACTTCCAAAATGTGTATTAGCTCTTCCACTTTTTCTCTGCAAGTTTTACAAGGTTTCCACCTCTACCAGTGTGTGTGTGACACATAAAATGGAAAAAAAACCTACTGTTGCAGTAAATATAAGTAAGATTTTGTAGTAGCTTTGACAATTTGTGTCAATTGCCTCATGCCCATGCCAAGTTCTGTGTGGCAAGGTTTTTGGGGGTTGTATTTTGTGTGATTCAGTAATCTCAACTGGTGTAACCACAGCTGGGGAGGGCAATGAATTGATAAAAACAAGTCCTGTATTTCTTTACTTGTTTTAAAGACAAGTTTAAAACACATTAAGAACTAATAAAATGCTTTTTTCTTTCAGGTGGGAGATGAAAGAAGATGCAGATCTTGAAGATGAGGAGGACATTATGGTGGAACACTTAAAAAATGTTTATTTGACACAAAGGACTCCTATCTTAGAGGATCAAGAAAAACAATTGCCTTGACAGACTTTGGGTAGCACCTTTCTTCTGGATTCACCAAGATTAACTTAATGTTAACTCACAGGACTAGAAAGCTCAGGAATATGTATCTTGAGTAGGAATTCTAAACTGAAGAATATTCCCCTGTTATTGTCTGGTCACCCCATCCAGGAAGCAACTGCTCATACACGTATAATGTGCGGAACAGAACAGGAAAATTTCAATGTCACCAAACAAGGAGGTTGTGTCTGCAGGGTCATAAACCTGAATGACAAACTAAGAATTATTTCAAAAATATAAAACTCTGAAAATAATGCCATTTTAGACACAGGCTAAGCAAATGCTCCTGGTTTACCATCCACCACTTTGGATTTGGAGTCAGCCTGCCCCCAATTCATGTCACTCAAGGACCTTTTCTCTCCTTTGGTACTTGTTTATTAAATCACCCAAAATACATGAAAAGGGACAGGTATAGACCATACATCTACAGTCTCTTTTGAGTTACTCCAGGATGAGTATGCTTGGCCTATATTGCCAATCAAAAATGCATCAGCATTACTGCTCTCACAAATTCTTACTTAACATCTGTTGTATTTTGTGGTTTAAAAAACACATAGAGAAATGTTAGAAGTTTTGAAAAGCATCTTTTTATTTAAAAAATTATTTTCAGGCAGTGCTCAGAGGATTTTCTTAACAGTGAACTGAGAAAATAATAAATGAATAATTTTTTATAAATACAGTAACATTTCATATTCAAAATAATCCTGGTTTGATATTCAAAATTGTCTGAATATTAAATATTTTTCTGAATACTAAATATTTTTCTTATACAGTGGTTAAACTACAACATTTTTTGTAAAGAAGTATGATTAGTATCTCTTCAGCTCTACAGAAATAATCCATAATTTTTCTGTAAGTTTCTTTCATTAGAAGTCAAACGAACTATTTTTTTCTGTCTGATGAAGGACTCTGGCAGGATCTTGCTAAGGGGGTAATCTGAGCAGAGTTATTTGTGTTCCCAGCATATCTTCACACAGATGCTATTATGGACATAACTTAGACCACTTCAATAGGATGAAGGCATGCTTTTTTCCCTAAAGACTTCTGCAGTATCGTGGGTAACCATATTACTAATGCTGATTTAGGGTCTTATCTGAAATGCAGGGTTTTATTCTTCTTAATTGCTCTTTTTTCTTTTCATATAAAGCATCAGCCCATTTCAAATGAAAATGCGGACAATTGCATCTTACAAATCTCCGAAGATCTTGTTACAACACTGCAGCACAAAAGGGCTGTGAGTCACTGGAGCTTAAAAATGCTCAAAATATAATTAAAGAATAAAGTAGACATTTTCCTCTGCTGCCAGTGTAGTAATTTCAGATCATAAAGGAAGTGATGAAGTGTAAAAACCATTTACTTTTGCTTTGTATTTCCCCTTTGAAGTTTAGTGGTGGACTTCAGGTTTAAAACACGTCAACAGGGATCTTCCATGATGGCAGGTTTGGTATTCTGACAAATGAGGCACACATATTCCAAGCCATACAAATAATGTGTTAGTGTACATGGAAACTGGAGTTCAGAATATTCCCTCTTCCCTGGTCCTGTTGGCCACACTGTTTCTGATAAAGGTCAAGATACCATTGGCCTTCTCAGCTACCTGGGCACTCTGGCTCATGTTCAGGTGCCTGCTGACCAGCAACTTTTCTGCTGTGCTGCTTTCCAGTCACTCTGCCCCACACCTGTGGCAGTGATTTAGGTTGTTGTGACCCAAGTACAGGATGTTGATCCTCACTCCACTGGCCTCAGCCCACTGATCCACCTTGTCAAGATCCCTTGTAAAGCCTTCCAACTCTCCAACAGGTCAACACTCCTGCTCAATTTGGTGTCATCTGCAAACCGACTGAGGATGCCCTCTAGTCCCTGGTCCAAAAATTGATAAAGATATTAAACAGGATTGTCTCCAATACTGAGCCATGGGGAATCCCACTTACGACTGGACAGTGACTAACATGCATAAGAACATAACAACATAAAAGCTGAACCTTTGCACAGTATTTTATTTGGATGTTTTTCCTATCCAAAAATATATATGCATCTTTTAGGGTAGCTCACTGCAAGCAAATGTGTATTTCAAATTGTACTTGACCCACAATGCTTACTGAGAAACATCAGGACTCGGTCTTGCTGGCAATGTAATCATTCCAAGTAACCTTTAGGTTATAAAAGAGACATCATCTTGGCAATATTACTTAATGCTGAATACACACTTCTACAACATTCGTATTTGTTCAATAAAATTACAGTAATAATAAGAATTGTACAACTAAGATTGCTTAGTAACATGCCATTAATTTATCAAGACTGCTTGCTTTAGACTTAAGCACTTGATTGAAAATTGAAAGATCTGACCATTTTTTCCATTGCATGATATGTTCCATAGATGCTTGTGTGTAAAATTAGGAATATTTTTATAACTGTAAGACTGTTGCTTTCTTTGGCTTTTCTTTGTAAAAGAATACTTCTATATTCTTTAAAAAGTTCTGATTCTAAAAGTGATTTAATATTAAATTAATTTGTAAGAATGATGCAATGTGCTGGTTCTTTGACACTACTTATTGCTCCAGGAATGTCTCACATGTATATTTAGCCTAAATAAATGAAAGCAACAGGAGTCAGATTTGTCGGCTATGGTGTGGTCCTAAACTTCCATGACCTCTCAAATCCGATTGTTATAATTCCTCCTGAAAAGCTGGTCAAAAATAAAAACTAAAGTCTGTTGTGTACAACAGACTTTCTGTGTAGGCAAAAGCTGGCCTCACTGGCTCAACTGAATTAGCTGAAAGGGAAGTTATTGTATTTATAGAAATTAATTGGATCAGATAGCAGAAACTAGGTTAACTATACATTATCATTAATGCTCACACCTAATTATCATTTAACAATTTAATATACTTAGCTTCCTTTACAAAACAGGCTTCAATGGAGACTTCATGGCACAGAATATCTCTAATTATGTTTGTTTAATGTCCCCTTCAGAATGCTCCAAATCTTAACATCTTTCATCTTTTGAAAGGTAATTAATAAAATTAGAAGCAGGGCAGAATCGAAATTGCATTAATAATAATGAAACTCAAAAGGAGAGGAGAAAGATATTTTGGGAACAGATTAACATTTAGACACAGCCTCGTTTTCTGGTGACTCCTGTCCTGACAGACTCCCATGGGCCATTCTTTATTCTTGGAGAGGCAATTTGATGTGTATCTATGCTATTTGCTCAGGAAATATGCATGATGGCAAATGGATGTTCTCTAATTCACCTGTACATCATCACAGCAGTGAGGAGAGCAGACAGCATTGTTGGCATGAGGCTGGCTTCTTCCAATTAGCTTCTACTGGTAGAAATATTCCATTTCCCTCTCAACTGGGAGGTCTTTACAAAGTATTAGTGAGTCTTATATGCTATAAAACATCAATTAAATGCTGGTATAATTTTATTTTGTAGATCTCCCTAAAAATATTTGCAGTCATTTCTAGTGACAAACACTACTCACACTCCCTAGGCAATAGTTGAAAGACAGAGGAATTAGATCCATTACTCAAGCAGACATGAAACAAAAGAATAACTTGATGGCAACAGGGAGATTTCTAAGTGACTAGATAGACCTTGAGGAGGTTCTTGTTGGAGGAAAGCCACTTTTCTCTAGTTATTTTCCATATTGTAAAGAGTGTTATGAATGGAAGCAGAATCTCTAAAACCATTCTAGGTGTAACGAGTAAAAATGAGCTTGCTTTATCCTCTATCTTTTGACTCCAGCACTTGAAATGCAGACTAAACTAACTGCCAGGAAGGCAGTACAAGAAAAGCATGCAAGGTCTTGAGGTGGGACTAAAGGCCTGTAGTACCCATCAGTAAAATGATGGAGGAACCAGATTACTCCTCTTTAGCAGCATCATTTGAGAATAGACTGTTACCAGTTATTGCAGCAAGTGAAATGATAACGGTGCTCACTCTAAAATCTAAGGACTCATGCAAAGAAGTAAAAATAAATCCAAATATTTTTTTTTATTTTTCCTGAAGAAAGTGATTCTATAACAAATGTATCAGGGAGAACTGGCAATTACTAAATACTAATGAGAAAAGTGCTCTTCTGAATTAGGACTATCTCTAAATTTAATAGAGAACTATCCCTAACCTGACAAGAAGTCACTGAAATCATGACTGGTACAAATTTCACTACTGGATGAAGACCTTTATATCCATGACAACTTCAGCTGTTAGTAGGTTGCAAGCATCTCTGTGAAGATACAATGTAATATCTCCTGAAGAAGAAAGTGTGTTTATGTTAAAATAGCTCATTTTATTTTTCTGCCTATGTGGTTAAACTGACTGAAATACCTTTAGTAAAAAATGTCCTCTCCTAGGGAACTCTTATTTGGAATAAGATATATTTTGCAAGTGAAATAATCTAATCCAGAATAAACCCCTTCGCTTACTCTTACATGTGAATGTCCATACATGGAGTTGTTCCAAACGGGCTGTTGTCCTTCACATTCACACACTTTGTAATCTTTAAACAGTCACACTGGAGAAACAAACAAACAAACAAACAAACAAACCAACCAACCAAAAAAAAGCAGAATGAAACAAGACCTTTGTGTCCCATTCACTATTTTCTCCCTGATGTGTTAATTCAGCAGTAACCTGCTGGGTAACTGTAGGACAGTTCTGTCTTTCTCTGTACAAGCATCAAGCCTAACCATTAACCCCCCCCGCCAGACCACATCTGCACACCTTTTCCGTACCTCCAGGGCTGGTGCCTCCACCATGATTATAGATTTTCTGCAGTAAATTGATCCAAGCACCAACTGACAGTAACCTGTGTCTACGCTGTCCTGAGTTACATCCATACTCCATCTGGAAATAAGGCAAAGAACAACATAATCATGATCATATTCCACAGGTTTGATTTTTTCCAGTTACTATGTCAAGCAGAATACCATGTCTGCCATGCCAAACACAGCTTTCAAACTTCAGAGATGATGGAGGTCTGCTGCAGCAGCATATAACTTCTTCCTTTTAGGGCAACCTTTTAGAAAAGTAATATCTTTTCAGCTCTCCCAGTAAATACAAACATTGATTAAAATTACTTTTGTAAAACAAACATTCAGTTATTAGAAAACACCTGATAATTCATTGGCAATGTACCCCTCAATGTTCTTTACAATACCAGTTAATTACATGGTTATGTATATTCTGTCCCTAGATTAATTCACTAGAGAATGGAATATGATTATACAAGCAACTTTGAAAAATTTGTGATTACCTAATATCCAACAATTTTATCATTTTGTCCCATAATCTGTGTTTTGGATGTAAAAAGTTTGAATATTTGGCTTCCATAAAGAAATAGGGTCAGATAATTCTTCATGGATCAGCTTGACTCCAGTTTTTTTCCACCTCAGTACTGTCTCTCTGGCATCCTTGACAAACTTACTGATTTATTAATATGGCTGTAATTTACAATGTGAGTACTGCTGCCACGCAGTTATACATGGGCAAATATTTAATCTTCTTGATTGTTATACAGCCCTAAAGCTGCGTGAGTCCTACAAGGATAATAATTTCAAGCTTAGGATTTGAACACTTATGCTCCTAATGTTCCACATGAATCTATGTTCTTGCATTGTTCTAAGCTATCCTTGTTATCTGGGATAGTGGGAGCTGTGCTGCTAGTGAGTCATATTTTTTACTTAATTTTATGTATTTTGTCTCAGGTTTTATTTTCTTGAATTTCTCTAAACTTTAAATTTACACTTAGAAATCTATTTTCACAGCCTACTAATATCTAAATACTGATCAATAAAGCCTATGCCTTCTCAAACCGGATAGAGGGTCTTAGAGAACCAAGAATTCAATAAATGTAAAATTGAGACCAACCACCTGCAAGGTTATCATTCAAGAAATGTAGTAGTTGTTTTCACTTGGATTTTCACCTGTCTGTAAAATTCAGAAATTTCATCTTTAAAGAGTTGTTTGCTAATGTACAGGACACTTTGCGTATGTACAATTATACACATATTCCATATAATTAACTTATCTTAAATGAATTTTATTATGTAGATTAAGATTATGTTCTTTGTCTAATAATGGACAAACATTGGGGAAATAAGAGACTGAAATGGCAGGTGTTTTTTGTTCTGGTATATGACCAGGAAACAGGTAACTTTCCATGGAAAGCCAGATGTGGCTTTGGGAATTAAATTCTGTTGGCAGGAATCCTACCTGCAGGTATGGATTAACTTCAGGAAATTGATGGCCAAACAAGTGCTGTGAAGACATCTTTTTCAGAGGCAAAAGTATTAGGTCTCCTCAAACAACAATAAATTTCAGTTAAGGCTCCCAAATTTCACACATGCCTTTCCACTTTGTGAATGAAGAGACTGTGAGAGGTTGTTCCATTACTGCAATGCAAATGTGCAATGTTAGTCATCTGGCCTCATTTAACCAGAACATGGCAGTCTGTTCTTTATTTCCAAGAGCTGTGCAGGGTCTGTAAAATTACTACTGTACCTCCACCAGGCTTTGGTATCAGCACACAGATAACACCACTGTAAGGGGCACATCCATCAAAAGGGGCCCTTTAACTACGTAACAGAAAAGGCACATGCATTTGCTTTTCCATTTCCTGTGTACACAAATGTTTAGATGGCAGTTGTACAATTTTTTAAAAAATGTTATATTATACCCTGAAGCAATCATCTGCTCTAAAATGCGTAATTTATTCAAAAATCATTTGTGGAGTTGAGGGATTGATAGTTTAGAATGGAAAAATTATAGGTATGCTGAGTACATTCTTGCAAAAATAAATCATGAAATGTTATATTGAGATCAAATATTTCAAAATTCAAAGTACAATTATATTGTTTGCACATATAAGAGGAGTGAAATAAGTTTGCAAGGTTTGCATCATAAACCCATATATCTACAGAATAAATACCAAAACATAGACCATAAAGTTCTGTCATGAGTGTTGCTTTCAATTTTTGTTTCATTCCACCAAAACTTTTCATATCAGTCTGGCATTTTTTTAACAACTATATGCAGGACCAAAGAATTATGAGTGGTGACTTGAAATATATAGCATATATATTTAATCTTTACAACAAATGCAAAAGCAGTAAGTGAAAAACAAAGACATAAAAGACTGTAAAAACTCTTGAGAACATATAATGAAGCATAAGAGTGAATGTCACAACAGATTTATGTATGTTCAACTTTCACCAAAAACTGCTGAAGATGAATTTAAGAATATTTATATATCATACTTTTGGCACAATAGCAGGAACCAAAATAAATTATCCAGGAATAGAACATAAGAAACAGATTCAGGGTGTAAACAACAAGTTAAATAAGAATTCTGAATTAAGAAATCTTTAAAGCCAAAAGAGACATTTTCCAGCCCTGCAGAACACTCAACAGTGTTGTTTTAAAATGAATTTTCTGTATTTCACTGGGTTTTTTCTAAAGTTTCTAGTTCAACTATTGTGAAAAGTATTTTGGAAAAGATAAAACATTATCTTTGTCAGGAAAATTAACATATTTTTATTTTTCATGAAATGCATTCTCTATATTTATGCACTATAAATTGTACACAAAAAGCCTATTCCATCCATGTCAAGCCAAAAAAGCAAATGAAAGGAACTGCAAAGGCAATTCTAAAGAAAAATATTTTTCTCACACTTTCTTTTTTTCTTTTCTTTTGAGCTTTGATTCAGAAGGAACTTTGACAAGACTCTGCTTTTTTTCTTTTGCTTTTTTTTTTTTTTTTTTTTTTATCTCTGGATTTAATCTTTGGAAGAAGGAACTGTCATTAACTGAAACAAACGAAATTAAAACTAAAAAGAATTGATTTGTTTTCCATATTGGGGTTTGACAAGAACTGGGTTTAAGTCGCTCCATATTGTGCAAACACATTTCTCACTATTAAATAGTATCTTGTGATATTCATAAAGAAGGTAACATAGGATGGTCCGTAGGACACATGAAAATGACAATGCAGTTTTCAATATGATTCTTCTCCAGTCTGATACCCTTTGAATCCCTTTGTCAAAGAAAATTATTCCTAAACATGATCACATCCTTCAATTTCAGGATGCAGAGCAAAGCTCAAGTGGAATAAACAGACCATGTTTATTGCAAATGTAAATCCAACCCATGCAAACGAAAAGTGATCAGTCTCAGTACACTCAGCCCTGTTGTGAATCGTTTGCCAGGGTTAGCACGCCCTTAAACAGCAGTACCGTGACTATGACTGAGAACCAACAGTGTTAGTAACTCACAGTGACAGATACTGAAAGAAGAAACATTGGGACTTCTGCAGAAATGACCACGGTGTTCTACGAGCACTGAGCACGACTGGAACAAACTGATTTGAAAGTTGCATTGCAGGATAGCTATTAAAATCAGATGTCCTACTTGTGACATCATCTATCAGCTGGTTCTACAATCCTGCCCACCTGTACTGTGTTATCTGGGGTAGATAAAGTTTTAATTGTGAGCAGGTGGTATAAGAAAAAAAAAATCAAAAAAAAAGACAAGGAATATTCTGCATTCCAAATCTCTCATCCTATCTTGCTTTATGTTTCAGTGTCGTCATGCTGATTGAAGTTCTTCAAGCAAGTTTTTAAAAAGACAAAAAATATAAATAAAATCAATTGAAACAAAATTTAGGACAACAAAGAATACATCATAAAGTGCATTGCAGAATGTGAAATAAAAAATAGTGGCTATTGCAGCTTTTTCTCTTTTATGTTTTGACTCTTATCTCACATAAGCCTGAAATAATCCTAGTTTTCTTGGTATCCATTACCAAATTCAGCGTTTTTCTGTTTATTCTGCATATATTTATGACCTTATGAGCTTCTTCCCTGTTTTCCCTAAGCTACAGTATTAAACATCAGAAGCTCACATTTTGGGGTTCAGAATGGTTTCATTCATAATATTTTCATTCATTTTTTCTGTTCAGTTTTTTTAGGTGATGAGATTACTCTTTTCAGGCATCTGAAATAATCCTTTTTACAGCAGTATTTGTTATTCTAAGAACCATCTTCAGATCATGATCACTTCTCATCGACAAATACCTGACCCCCATGGTGTGCTTCTTATTACATATGATGAAGTCTTAAAGTAATGTCTCCCATTTTTTATATGGTTTAAGTTAAAATTTTTTTCCTCTAAATTAAGAAATAATTTTCATACTGACAGCCTGAAAACTGCATGCTCTGTCTGCATGACACACAGGCTGCACCCCTCAGTTAGAACAGTTTTTCTTGTTTCCATGATGCAGACAGACACTGGCAGAGCCACTTGCCCAGGTCAGTTAGCAACTTCATCAGTTGTCTGGCTTGCTTATCTCACATTCCCAGTGCATCCCGGGACCCTTCCTTCCAAAGTATTATTGCTTTAGTGTTTTTCTTAAGAATCTGAGTCTTGGTTTTGGGTTTGGTTTTTTTAGCCCTCTGTGCTGTTTTCAGTGCAATGTTGCCATTATTTCATATGGCCGGCAGTTGACAATTCTTCTCTTTGAAACATTCTCTCTTTCAAATCAAATTTCCTAATTATTTCATTATAATAAACAAGGTCTCTGGCCTTTTTTTTCGTGCTTTAATTGTGTGTGGGGGTGGGGAACAAAGGTATGGTAACAGAAAGGACTCCTTTAGGGAACAAGGCCAGGCAAACAAATGAGAGATGCCTGGTGCATACCAGAAAAGTATGTCTTGGCCATGCCCCCTCATGACTTCTTGTGCACCTCCTTGCTGACAGACCATGAGAAACTGCAAAGTACTGGATCCAGGGTAAGCACCACTGAGCAATGAAATACCAGTGTGTCATTGCATTATTCTCATACTACAAGCAAAACAGCACTGTACCAGCTAAGATGAAAATTAACTCTATCCCAGCCCAAACCAGGCTCTCACACTTTCTATTCATATCTGCTTAGTATGGAGTAACTGGTCATCTCAAGGGGAGTCATGACAACTGAATATGAGTTGGTTCAATCCAGCTTATTTGGACAGAATTAATGCAAAAAGGATGTGTTATGCAGTTTTAGCCTTGTCATACTCCCTACATTTGCAGTCTCAGAGGTCGTCTATGTCCATGAAGAACAATGAAACAAATGTTGAATTCACTCATCACTTTTTACTAGGTCTGTAGCCTTCTACAGAGAGAGACATTGACAGTCATTAACTAAATGCAGTCCAAGACAGTTTTAATTATATAGTCACTTATGCTTTTTATATCATAAACCACATTCTTTCATCTACGCTTTTTGAAATGCAGCCCTGTTTGCCAGACATGGGGAAAATCTGAGTTTTTGAAGATATTTTATGAAACTAATTTCTACTGCATCTGAGTGTTTCAAACTTACCCTCACTTAACCCACATAAGAAAATTATGTTTTTGCTTAAATTGTGAACTAAAATGAAAGCAGTTTTAACAGCCTTAGATACACAACTGACAGGCGCACTCTGCTGTGGGTTAAGAGAGTGGTGGTGAATGGTGCCACATCCAGTTGGTGGCCAGTCACTGGTTGTGCCCCAGGAATTAGTGTTAGGCCCAGTCCTGTTTAATATCTTTACTGATGATCTGGATCAGGGGATTGAGTCCATCAGCAAATTTGCAGATGACACCAAGCTGGGAGCAAGTGTTGATCTGCCGGAGTGTAGGATGGCTCTGGAGGGACCTGGACAGGCTGGATAGATGGGTCAAATCCAATGATAGGAGGTTTAACAAGTCCCAGTGTGAGGTCCTGCACTTTGGCCACCACAGCCCCCTGCAGCACTACAGGCTGGGGACAGAGTGGCTGGACAGTGCCCAGGCAGAAAGGGACAGTGCCAGAGTGAATGAGAGCCAGCAGTGTGCCCAGATGGCCAAGAAGGCCAATGGCATCCTGGCCTGGATCAGGAACAGTGTGTCCAGCAGGAGCAGTGAAGTCATTCTGCCCCTGTCCGGGGCACTGGTGAGGCTGCAGCTTGAGTGCTGTGCCCAGTTCTGGGCCCCTCAGTTTAGGAAGGATGTTGAGGTGCTGGAGTGTGTCCAGGGAAGGGCAATAGAGATAGAGAGGGGTCTGGAGCACAAGCCCTGTGAGGAGCAGCTCAGGGAGCTGGGGGTGTTTAGCCTGGAGAAAAGGAGGCTCAGGGGAGACCTTGTCACTCTACATTGAGGAGGGTGTTCCCAGGTGGGGGTTGGTCTCTTGTCTCAGGCAACAGCAAGAGGACAAGAGGACACAGTCTTAAGCTGCACTGGGGTGTGGGGTTTAGGTTGGACATTAGGAAGAATTTCTTCACAGGAGTGACAGGGCATTGGAATAGTCTGCACAGGGAGATGGTGAAGTCACCATTCCTGCAGTGCCATGGTCTAGTTGACAGGGTGGTGTTAGGTCACAGGTTGAACTTTGCACTTCTGAAAAGTGAGCACAAGACCTTACCAGACATGCATAGAGTCAGAGTCTCATAACATGGTTTGGTCTGGAAGGGGCCTTAAAGATGATTTTGTTTCAACCCATCTGCCTTGGGCAGGGAACCTTGCACTATACCAGGCTCTTCAATGCCCTGTCCAACCTGGCATTCAAGAGGCATGCAAATGTTTTTGCTAGTATTAGCCTATCACTGGTATTATTGTAGCTCATAGAAGTCTATGAAGATACAAGAACTCCACAGTTCTACACACAAACAGAAGATAAAAGCCCAGCTTCCAGCAAAAGGCTATTAACTATACACTACCTCTGGTTCCTCTTCACTCTGATACTTGAGTTTCAGGGTCAGTCCTGTGAATCTTGTAAACCTGCCCTTTTAAACTGCTACCTCTTTGTAGAGCTTTAAAGCTTTGAAGAGCTTCCAATCTGTGTTCAATATCTCTTCATGGGTCAAGAATCTCCAAACTCACAACATCCTCAGGACTTGATTTGATAAAGTTGCCCTCCTTAAATCCTCCCCTGGCCCTTTAATTACAAAAGGCTGTATCAAGTTCAGAGACACAGCACATTTTTTGCTGTACTACTTTGTCTAACTGTCCTTGAAATTTGATCTAGACCTCTGTATTCTACTGGTTTATTTTTGTTATTGTTTGGGATGTGAGCTTTGTTTTGATGGGTAATGTAAGAGATGGAGAATGATGGCGAACAAGATTAGGACCCCAACAAAAAACACTGACTACTTTTAATGTGAATCAGTACTAACCTGGTTCACTTTGCAACCCAGCGGTACTTCAAACAGAGACAGAACTTCAAATGGGAGGACAAGATTGCTTACGTCAGTAGTACCCTTAATGTCCGACCAAAAGACCCACATATAAGTGCTGCTTTTTTCTAGCATGGGAAATCCAGGGAAAATAGTCTCAATATGAGATGCTCAAACATAATTTCTAAAATGTAAACAGACTAGTTCTCCAAGATAAGTTTAAAATATCTTCTGCACCGAAGAAGAAAAGTATTTCACTTGCTTCTTCCTTAGGTATTGCAGAAAACACTGAAACATGTTGCCCTGAGAGGCTGTAATGTCCTATCCTTGGAAACATTCAAGGTCAGGCTGGACAGGGTTCTGAGCAAACTCATCCGTTTGAAGATGCCCCTGTTTATTGCAGAGGGGCGAGGAACAGATGGCCTCTAAAGGTTCCTTCCTACCCAAACTATTGCACTGAGAGCAAAAATACAAGGTTGAGGCTTTGGGTCATTACAGAGAGAGCAGTTAGAAGTGACCTTGATGAAAAACATTTCTCCCATATACACCTACCGGTCCATGGCTCTAGTTTGCAGAATTTTGCCATCAGTCATGATTGGTACTGTGAAAAACGAAGTTCACCTTCCTGGTAAAGTTTAAAAATGTTTAATAAAGACAATAGGGGAAATAATAGAGCAAAGAAATATGGTCACAACCGGGTGTGTTGGCACGCTGCCAAGAGTGCACCGCTGTCTTGGAACCACCCTTTTTTATCCTGCGCTTCATGCATGGACTTATGCACGTTCATTTTTCCAGGAACTGCTCTGCATGGTCACTCCTTGGGTCTGTCAAGCGTAATCCCACTTTTATTCGGTTATCATCTTTTTGATTTGGGCTTTGGTCCCTTCTTCCACAAGCGATCAACGCTGATAGTCACTTGGGCCTCTTTCGGAGGTTGTCTTATCTATTCAGGCAGCTGAAACACACTACACCTAAATTCCAACTACAGCAAAGAAAAAACCTTACACATCTATTCAGGCAGTAAAAACCCACTAAAAACTATAGAAAAACCATCATGCTTATAACATTAATTCTAACATTTGCGAAAAGGCAATACTAAAATATGCATTTATAACAGTATATAAGAGGGGATGAAACATTTCAGCTGCACAGGTGGTATGTGTCAGTTTTCAGATGTCCTTGGGACAGGAACACCTCACAAGCATCCTGTGCAGACAGAACCATGAGAGCATTTGCATGATTCAGGTTGTCAGCAGTCATCTCACCAAATCTGGAGAGCTTCTCGAGGGAGGAAGACACTGTATCCTTGAAATCAAACTCAAGGTGCTTTTCCCTATGCAAATACAAAACTGTTGGGACTGCTTGTGGCGATCAGTGTTTTACTGTAGGCCAACGCAACACACAGTCGTCATGTATTTCTGAAGATGCCTGAAATATCTAACATGAAACATTTTAATGTCTTGTCTTTTTAAAAACTCTGAAGTGATCAAAACGGAAAGCTGTGAGTGAAAACACGACCTTCCCCAGTGAGATCTACCAGCACTAGAGCAACAGCCCGAGATCCAGATGCCGGTGCTCGCCTGGTTCCCGTCAGCGCGGCGGGCGGCTCGCCCGCGGCTTTACACCGGCAGAGCCCCTCCGGCCCCGCTGTCCCCGGGCGTCTCCCACAGCCCCGGGCGTCTCCCACAGCCCCGCCCGCTCTCCCGCCCCGCCGCTGTGAGGGCAGCGCGCGCCGCGGGGCGGGCGGCGCGAGGGCGGGGCCGCCGGGAGCGCGGGGCCGCCCCTCGCGCTCCACTTCCGGGTTCCCCGCCGCGTCCCCGGGCGCTGACGTCACCGCGCGCGGACCCCGGAAGTGGAGCCAGCAGGGGGCGGGCGGAGCCGCGCGCGGCGCTAGGCCCGGAGCGGCCGCGCGCTCCCCGTGACGGCGCCGCGCGCGCCCCGCTCCGCCGGGACGGGGACGGCGCCAGGTACGTGCGGCGTCCCGGCCGGGCAGCGCCGCCGCCGAGGGGCGCGGGGCGGCGGCGGCCGCGGGCCCTCGGGCAGCGGCGGGGCGGCCGGTCCCCCACGGTGGGCGAGTCGGGGCGGCGGCGCCCAGGCGCCTCTCGCAGCCCGGCACCGGGATGAAGACCCCGCGGGCCTCCCGTGCGCTTGGTGGCGGGAGCGGACGGAGCTGCGGCGGCTGCCGGTGGCAGGGCCCCCGAGCTGTCCGCGCTGCCCACGTGGGCTGCCGGAGCGGGTGCAGAGGTACCGGTGTGCCCGTGCCACTGGGCGCGCGGGGAAACGGCCCCGGTGTCACCGCCCAGGACCGGCCCCCGGGCTCTCCCGGGCGCTGCGCCCTGCCTGCTTCCGCTCCACGTGTTGGCACCTTCTCTGCTGCTTCCCGACATCACGGCTGTCACAGGGAACAGGGAACAACAGTTACAGTTTTCAGTTTGCTACATAAAATCGAAGGGTTTTCTTTTTCGGAATGAATCCTAACGGTCATTGCTGCAGATTTGGGTGCTGTCAACTTCTTTTGACAAACGAGACTTACCTAATGCAGGCTTCCTGTGCAGGCGTAAATGACAAAAAGTCATTTGAGCGTGATACTTCTGAGTTTATAGTATAGCTGGGTTTGAGTAACAGTTTTCATTCCAAGTATTGCTCTTCTAATTAGGTGGGATTGAACACTTCTTTTTAGACTTAAGTTTCTTGTAGTTGTTCTGGCAGCTTAGGTGCATGAAATATTGGCCATTTGTGAGTTATCCAAATGTAGGGAAATAGTTTTCCAGTTTAAATTGTTACTTTTACTTGGTTTTGGTTTGACAGGGAGAAAACTCAGAATTTGTAATTCTAAAGCAGAAGAGATCGAGCATCTACAGTCACTTTCCAAAACGCACTCTTTGCTTTTTGGAGAACTGTTGCCTTCTTTTTTACTTTCAAAGATAAATACTGAAGCTTTTGAGATAGAATTCCTTCCAGATACCCAACTTTTAACTGTGGTGTTACATGAGCCAAGCTGCTCAGAACCATGTAAGCCAGCTTGTCAAATCTTCACAAAATGTGTCTTCCACTTTATGGTTATTTTGTGTGAAGTTTTTGGCTCAAGTATAAAGTTTTAATGAGCAGGTAACAGGCCT
The DNA here is from genome assembly GCA_032173965.1 of Sitta carolinensis. Lineage (NCBI taxonomy): Eukaryota > Metazoa > Chordata > Aves > Passeriformes > Sittidae > Sitta > Sitta carolinensis. The sequence continues at coordinate 64,569,936 of CM063313.1, forward strand.
TGTTCAGGACATACCATCACTGGCAAAAGAAGTGTTATAAAAGTGATTACAAAGCTAACTTGGATACTTTTGATCTTAACAGAGCACTGATACGTTGATACCGAAGAGTGGGGTGTTAACAATATTTGCCTTCAAAGGAGAAGAAATACCAGTAGTACAGCAGAAAAGTGGTGTTCTTTTAGTAACCCTTAGTATTTTCTTGGAATCTTTAAGGAGGCTGTTGGAACCCAGAATGCAGAGAATATTTCCCTTCATGTTTTGAAGGGTCAAACCCCCTGACAAACCCTGTTTTTAACCTTCGTCCATGGAAAGGGCTTTCTCTAGGCTTTGGGATGAAACAGAATTCTCAAGAATGTAAATTAGATAGTAGCATAGTATGTCATTTATCACAGGGTGAGGAATTTAGATTTTTGGGTTTGGTAATATGGTAAGTAGATGAAGGCAAGATGGAGGATCCTTTCTGCTTTTAGAGTTCTTCTTCATCTGCTCCATATTCTGCAGTGTTTGGGACACAGGACGATTGACTGGAATCTGCTGCAGTGTAGAGCTACATGAATAGAAGTTTAGTTGATTATTGGTAGAAAAGTAGAAATAATGTACATTATTGGTGATAATTGAGCCTTGATTCTGGGTTCAGCCCTTTTTGTGCCTCTTCTCCTGCACGCTAGGCTGGTGTAAAGCCTGGTGTGCTGAGATTGCCGATAAGAAAACAATAAACAGCCTGAAGAACGAGAACAACCTTCTTTCTTAACAAGGACTTTTGCAAAAAGGCCTCCCCATATTGGGGAGAGACTTGTGGGAGTGGAGGAACTCTCACAGAGGCAGGAGGTGAAAGAGGGTGGCATTGTGTTCTGTTACAAATGGCAAAGCAGTCTTATGATAGCATCTTTTGATTCTTATGATATCATGGTTAAAGAATGCCCACAGATTGTTAAAATTAGGTGTTTTGTAACTATGTAGGAAAAAGTGAAATAGCTCTTGTGTAGGGAAACAAAAATTTTAACAACTGAAGAAAGCAGCTTGGGGTGTATCAGAGTGCAGTCAATGTGAAAATGCAGAAAGGATGTCTTTATATGTTCCTCTGGGTTTGGAATTGACAAAATCTGCTGTTGTGAGTGTTTCAGATATTATTTCACTTTCTTTAAAAAGAAAAAAAATGTTACTTTGCTGACAAGAGTACTGATCTTCACAGGATAGCTCCAGATAGAAGCCCCGTGAGATGGCTTGTGCTGAAGTCGCTGCCAGTACTTACTGCCTGCCTGTCAGCTGGAGGTCTGATGTGCCTGCCACCGCTGGTGTTAGCCTAGGCACTCCCCAGCCCACCTCTGTCAGAACCCGGTGGATTAAGACCGATGTAATATTTATTGTGTTTAAGCTGACCTGACTCTTTTTGTCTGCACTAGGTTAGCAGAAGCAGGTAGATGTAGGAATAAGATGAAAACTTCCAGCAGGCCAACCATACTGAGCAGCTGGAAACAGACAAGGGCATCGTCATTTCAGACACACAGCGCACGCTCAGACTGCTTCCTGCCTTAGTGAAATACCTTTAATTATTGGAGTTTTCTCACCAGTTCCTGGATTTCGTCTGTCTTCTTGAGATCGCCTTTTCAGTGATTTTAGCCAATTATGACTATATTTAAATCTGCAAGTTGACTTGACCATGGGCTTTACTGAATTGCCTTTTATGTACTAGTTAGCAAATGTTTGGGAGAGCTTCTCCTTATAATTACTCAGTGGGGATTTATCTTTTAGACTCTCTTCTTTTAAGTTCACAACCTTATACTTTTTTTCCCTTGAAGACTCAGCACTGACTCTGGAGGTTTTGCCCATTCCAGGCTCTATAGAAAAGAGTCCTGAATACAACTCTATTGCTGGTACTTTGAATCTGACCCACTGTTCCTTTGGGGAACAATGTGCTGTCGTGACTGAGGAGTTTTTTAGATTTACAATAGATTACTGGAATTCTTTGAAGTAAAGCATACATACAAAGAATGAATAGATATCTTTTAAATTTTTTTTTCCACAAGCTTACTGAAACAAACTGGTTAACAATGGACATGAAAACATCCTCTTAGGAAATTTAATACTGCTCTGTGAATTTGTTTGGTGCTTTAGAAGAACTTTTTTTTTTCTCTTTACAAGTATTGTTGTACATATATATCTACTTAGCCTGTAGATGAGTTTCACAGATTTGTACTGTGTGGAATCCTTGCCTTTCTGCTCAGCTCATCATCAGTTACTTATTAATACATTGGTTTTGTTAATGAATTTTGTCTTATGGCTGACTGCTTCTATGAATTAGACTGGGACCAAAAGTTATTTACCTCCAGCTATAGACCCTATCTGTTAAAGATGTGCCCAGGGTGCAATTTCACAGCCTGTTCACATTAGATCCCAGTTGTTGGAGTGGGCAGCACTCCTCTCTGCTTTCTGTTCCATCTCTCCAAGCCATGCCAAAGATCAGCTAGCTGCGTAGTGAGCCAGGTAAAGAAGCAGATCCACAGCTAGAGGTGAGATGCTTCTCTGACATGAATGCCATCATAACTGGTAGTGAAAGGACACAGGGCAGGAACTTTCAACTGAAAGAAGGCAAGATTAGATTAGATACTAGGAAGAAATTTTTTGTAGCAACAATGCTGAGACTTGAGAGCAGGTTGTCCAGAGGCTATGGGTGCCCCATCCCAGTATATAGAATGCCAGGCAGGTTTTTTGGACAAACTGGTGGTGTGAAAGGTGGTGCTGTCCATGGCAGGTCATTGGACTAGATAAGCTACAAGGTCTCACAAAAACCAAATGAGTCTATAAGAAATGATTAGGACTGGAGTGAAGAATCTAGAAGTAGGACGAGGTATGAAAGTGTATCATACAGACTTCCACAGATCATGGATCTGCATCGTGAGTCGCCTTGTACTTTAGTCGACTGTGGTGAAAGCTTCTCAACCACTTTCCTGAGCAGTCTGTTCCATGAGTTAATTAATACAGTAAATGATCAGCAATAAATGATACAGCTGGTGAGGCTGGTGGTGTGCTCTGTGGTCTAGTCAAGTCTTCACTGCTTTTATTCCTGTTACACTCAGGTAAAGAATACTGACCTCTATCTAGGTGGAACCTCTCTGGTACTGCAGTTTCTGTTCTGTTGAGTGTGTATTGAAAGAGGAAAGATGAACCATGTAAGACTTTATCAGGCTAATTTTAGTTTCAGCTACTGTGGTTTCTGTATTTTTTCAGATCTCTTGGCAAGCAGAAATTAACAAGACCAATCGATGCTAAGCTTGCTATATAGACATTTGGTTATGTTTGGTGATGCTTGTGCATTTAAAGTCAGGCCCATCATACTATATTTTTCCAGTTTCTGCTTTTTTTAGTGTTGGTAATAAGGAATTTTACTATAAATTTCAGGTCAAAGTTTAGGTTTGTTTGTTTGGGTTTTTTTTGTTTTTTTTGTTTTTTTTTTTTTTTTTTTTTGAGACGTGCTGAAAATGTTTTTGGTTATATTGAAAATATTCTTGATTACTCTCAAGTACCCCTAAGCAACTCCAAGATGTAGGTAAAAAGTATGAAATTTAATAGGAAGATAGCTTTGAAAATTATGAACTATTTCCCAAGATAGCTAGTCTGGATTTGTCTGAATTACAAGCTCCATAAAGTTGCCATTTTCCATTTGAGGTATATCTTTTAAGGTACTTAATTTGAATTCTCTGGACATTTCAGCAGCAGTATATATATTCAGTTGACCCACAGAGCCTTCTTCACTATACCTGTTTTATGCTGTGTCTTTAGTGAAGGCTTCTGGTGGGGCACGACAAAAAAGTGTGTTCTCTGATTTCTCGTCATCCCTTGACTGAGGTATATTTTCTCTTAGAAAAAGGCGTAGTGGACCCCTCATTGTTCTGTTTTAGTGTATGAAGAGAAGTGGTTTATTGTACTTTGGAGCTAACAAATAATGTAGTGTTTATAGTTTCTTTGAAATTCTGCAATAATAGCCAGGCTTTATAAAGCCTTGAAATGTGCATTTAAGTGGCTGTCATGTTATAGCATACAATATGTGCAAATCTCTAATCCTTGTTTAACTTAAGAGTTGGTAAACTGTTCTCTTGCTTTGCATCCTTCCTTCTTTTTTTAGGCACAATGTGTGGCAAATCTTGAAAACATCTTGCTTTTTTTCTTAACAAATGGGCATCTCATTCCTCTTGCAGAACACGTGTATTGGAAACCCAACCCAAGAAGGAAAATGTTAAGTGGGTTAGATTTGAATAAATATAGGCATTACAGTCAAAGGGAAAACTGAAAGTATTTCAGAGAAGAAATGAGTTAACAGGAAGCCAGTGAAAGCCATTATATAAAAGCATTATTAAAATTTGGTGAAATGAGAGATAAATAGGTGTGCTCATGCACACAGTTTATATGTCTTGAATAATGATCATTGTACTGAAGGAGTATATCCGCACTGAAGCATACTATTCAGTATTGTGAAATAAAATCTGAATGAAAAGAGAATTGTGTATCTGTATGTTGGTATCTCCCATGCTGCAGGAGTGTGTTAACACAGCCTACCTACTAGCCTAGGAGGAAGATTTCAGAACAAGCACAGTCACCAAAATCAAAGTTACTATTAATGCAAACATGCATTTGATACATACTAATTGATAAGTCAAAAATTGGTGGAAGTTTCCTTTTACTTAATTTTAAATGTTTACATTTTGGAATAGCAGAGTTTGAATTTTGGAAGCATAAACTATTTTCTACCACAGTGATCACTTCTTGAGTCCTTCTTTTGGTCTTTTTATTTCTTAGTTGGCAAATCAGGCTAAAAAGTTTTTAGGCAGCAGCTGTATGTTCTGTCACCTCAGTTGCACCATGTAATGAACTAAATCTGAAAATTGGTATATTAAAGTATACTCTTAAAAAAAAAAAAAGGAGGAGGGGGAGGGAAAAGAAAGAAAGGAAGATAGTTTTAACTCTGATCAAGTCCCTGTTTTGGTTTAACTCAGATATGATTCCCTGAACTGGTTCTCTGTGCATTGCTACAAACAGTTCTGTCAGCTGAGGGGAGAGCATGGGTAGGGGGTGGGACTGCTAAAGTCATTTTGCAAAGATGTGTTTGTGAATATGTCTTTTGATTCTAAGACCTGGGGGCAGGAAGGGTCTTTGTTCTGTATTTGCTCTCTGTGAAACAGTGGGGTACTTGTTATCTGCCTGGATGAAGTTGAACATAGCATTCCCTTGGCTTGGATTTAACATTTCTCAGTATAAGAAATTGTCCTCAATTTTTAGAAACTTTGAGCGTGTTCTGATAATAGCAGCATGAAGGCTCCAGGTTATTTCACTCTGTGTTATGTCCACTGTGATAATGAAACTTTTATTTCCATCAAGAAGCAATACGTGCTTAACCACCTTGCTGTGTGAGATTTCGTATCTGTAGCAAACCCCAGCTAGTATCCTGACTTGTACTTTCTTTATTAAGACATGAATTTTTATTGTCAGTGACTCAGAAACAGACAGTGACATTTTTGGCACACAGTACCATTTGTTCTCTGTTGTTGCTCTTTCTAAATAGGTTATATCTCTTGAATTGTAGCATTACATTCATGTGAATCATCCTATCAACTTCACTAACATCAAATAGGTTGCATGTACATTCCTGCAGGAGAGCTCTAAGTTCTTATTCATTATCTTTCCAACATAATTCTCTGGGCAATTAAAGATTTTAATTTTTTTTTTGTCTTTTCATTCTTTGTTCTGTTAGTTCTATTATCCTTGTCTTTCTTTCTGGTATTTAAGTAGTCATAAAAATTAGGGTAACTCCCTAAGGAATAATTGCAAGAGGACTACACCAAAAAACCCAGAAGCTTGAATTTTTGCCTCTTAGAGGTAGTCAGTTGAAGGAGGAATGAAGGAATAGAAATATACTGAATGGCAAGTCCGTAAGGATGTCAACCCATACCTGCATTTTCTTGAGATGAAAGATAAAATTTGTTTCAGATGTTGAATTTTTCAAAGCTAGTAGTGTGTTCATTTTGAGAGGCTCTGATTTTGCCTTCCCAGTAATGTCCAGAGGCAATGTTTTTAAGAACTTTTTTTTAAAATTCCAGTTACTCTTGGTCTTTAGAGATTGCTGCTAACAGGGATATAAGAAAGCTTTATTTCTGTGGGAATGTTAAACTATCTATCTTTCTAAAAAGGAGCATGGTGTAGATAGTGTAGTATTTTTTTTGGTTGTTCTCTGAATTGCATTAATCTTTCACAGTATAGGACAGCAGATAAATAACTTTTAATGTTTTACTTTATGGGAAATGGCGGTAGATATACCTTCCCCCAAAAAATATGCTGTGAGGGTAGTCAAACCTGGGAGTGGGGCCCAGAGGAGTTGTGGAATCACTGTTGTTGCACATTTTCAAAAATTGACAGGTGTCTAAGCAGCACATTCTGGTAACACCTTTCAGTTGACCTCCAAAGGTATATATAGAGCTATTCAAGGTTTACCTTACCATATACATGGTGCTGTATTGCTGTGCTTCTTGTTTTCGATTAGAGAGAAGATACTTGGTATGGTCTGCTTTTGTGTCAGGCATCAAACTCGGTGTGTAAGAATTTCCAGCAATTGTACCTGTGCAAGACATGCTGTGCTCTCCTTGATGTTTGGGCATGCCTGCCAGTGCCACAGACTGGCTGATGGTGCTTGTTCTGCCACAGGACTCTGGTGAGGATATCCACTGGCAGTGGACAGCAGGGAGCGTGGTCTGAGGAAGGATCTCAGTTGGCTTTGTCATTTCCATACTTGTTCTGTAATGGCAGGATGAATGAAACCAGGAGACTGGAGCAGTGTGCACAAAGGGAGCTTGGGAACAAGTAGTTGAGTTGTCAGTGTCTCTGTGGAAGCTCTTGAAATGAAAAGACAAACAAGAACCTGGGGAGGGAATGGAATGACACTAGAATCTCTCAGGATAGAATGTGAGGCCAAATAAGAGAGCAAGCATATGAGAGAAATAGGAGAGGATGATAAAAAGGCACTTAATTGTGGGAGAGGAGGAAATGGGGTTGGGAAAAACATGAGGGTTTTACTTATAATTCTATACGGTTAGACAAAATACTTAATGCTCCTTATTAAGTGAGTGCATTCATTCAGTGCGTTGACAAAGGCTGAAGTGCAGTGGAAAAAACCCAGATATAATTATGCCTTCTGTATTGATTTTGTGTGGCAAGGTTTTAGTAGCAGGGGTCTGTAGGTGTGGCTTTTGTAAGAAGCTGCAAAAGCTTCCCACGTGTCCAGTAGACCCAGTACCAGCTAGCTCCAAGATGGTGGACCTGCTGGTGGTCAAGGCTGTACCCCTGCAACCCATGGAGGTTCACAGAAGGACAGGATGGTGCCCAAAGGAGCTTGCCAAGACTGTATTGGACAGAAAGTTAGATATAGATGACACTATCTTAGAGAAGTAGTTGAAAATAGAGATCACTTCTTTCTTCTCTTTCTTTTCCATGTAGTTTTTAGTATGAGCTTGGACTTTTGGTGCACAGGTGCTGAACTTTTTTTGTGCAGATGGTCTTAGTTTTGGTATTTCCTGGTACATGTAAACCTAGCATTGTTTTGGGAGCCTGTTTTTGGGTAAGGAAGGCACAAATTTGGTCTTTTTCATGCAGGTTGTCTCAGAATCAGAAAGGAATTCCTTAGAATACGGAACAAAGACCCCCGAGACCATAAGTTCTTAATTCTTGCTCAGCCAGACACTGCTTGTAACAATTCTCATATCCCTTGAGTGGTCATTACTGGTCATTGCTGCTGTAGGAGGTAACTAACTTATAAAAGCATGTTTGCGTACACATACATACATACACACTGTATATTGATTTGGTGTATCCTTTTGCTTTTTCTTCACAGAATGGTAGAGTTGTTGATGTTGGCAGGGACCTCTAGAAATTGTGTAGTCCAATGCTAGTGCTCAGAGAAGGATTAGCTAGAACAGATTACTTATGGCAGTATTTAATAAGTTTTGAGTATCTCCAAGGACAGAGATTCTGTAACCTGTTTTTATGATCCACTCTAATCACAGAGGTGCAAAGTCTCTGTGCATAGTGCATAATATCTGGATTATGGATAGAATCCTGAAGGTTTGAATATTCCCGAAACAAGATTAGAACTAAATGAGGTTAAATTTTTATACTAAAAATGGATATATTTTATTTAACAGTAAAAGAGGCAAAAGATAATGAAAGAAATAGAAAAAGAGGTAGGTGTGGGAGGACAGGAAGAGTGACAGAGACAAGTTAAGTAGAAACATATCACCCCTCTGTGGCTCTTGATGGTTTCATTGATCCTCTGGTCTTCTAGGTGGTGAGGGTCCTGGGTCCCCCACCGACAAAGAATACAATCTAATAGATTAATAAATGTTTGGGCCAGGTGGGAATGCCCAGGTACGTACCCTGAGGGGGCAAGTTTAACACTATCCTTCGCAGGACTGTGGATCAGTTATATGACTTTGCAGCACTGGTACAGGGTCTGGGGGAACGTTCAAGGGGCGTTCAATGGACCATGATAAGCCCTCAGCAGCCCCTGACCTGAATGTCTCCTACACGTGGCATTCCTGACTGAACCTGTTTGAGTAACAGAGTGGGTGTTTTGTTGCCTCTGACCAGAGGCTTTTTGCCACGCCCTCAAATCCTCTTCCGCTCTTTGGTGGAGTGGAGGTGTCTGAAAAAACATGGTCGTAGTAGATGAGACAGCTGCTGGGCTTTGTCCTCCTGTCGAAGTTTTGTTTTCCCCCAGCTCAGACCTAAAAATAGCATAATTTTAATCTTTAATTAATTTACAGTCCAGGGCCTCAGCCCAGGGCCCATTCAGGGTGCAGTGGTCTTTGGTGCAGGTTGGTTGATGCAGCTTCACTACACAGTTTTAATGGACAAAAATCATTCATAAAAATATGTAAGACATAAACTGTAATATTTCAGTCTTTTAACGTATGCCTGCTCCAGTGTTTGAGCCCCATTAGGGTAAAGAAGTTTTCCTTATATTTAAATGTCCAGTTTGTCCCCATTGTATACTGCCTTCTCACTGGACAACGATAGGAAGACTAGCTCAGTAGTCTTTTGTCCCCTCTGGCATTTAATAGATACTGATTATACTCCTCCCACTCCACCCTGACTTTTTTCCCTGCTTAGCAGTCTTATCTCTATCAGCCTCTGCTGAGATACCAGATGCTCCAAGCACTTAACCATTTTTGCAGGTCTTTGCTGGTCTCACTCCAGTATGTCCATGTCCATACTGCACTTGCAGTATCTGGAACAATATTCCAGGTGTGTTTAGAAGTGCAAAGTAGAGGAAAAGGATGATGCCTCTCTACCTATAGGCAATGCTTTTCCTGAAGCAGGATGTCATTGAAAGGATCTTCACTGCTTTGTTTCTTCAGGTCTCATTTTAAACTGTTGGGAAACATTATATATAGTCTAGGTATATAGATATATAGTCTAGAAAATATTTCCTACTTCTTTCTAAATTTTGGATTTTTCCCTTTCCATCTGTATTAGCTTGAAATAATATTATGTTTTTCGAAGTTTCAGAGACAGTAACAGAAAACAAAAAAAAATGTACTCATTGGAGGAGAGAAATTTGCTCCAGCTGATTCTTTCAAGAGTGAGGAATATTTTAAAGCAGAGTAATTTTTACATATCAGTTTTTACATATTAAGTAGGTAGTTGATATCCATTTAGTTTGTACCTCATCCTTGGGGTAATTAAACACCTGGCTAGCCAAGACTTACTTTACCAGAAATATAAGATTAGTATTCCTGTCCTATTCTGGGCTTGGTTTTAAAGCACTCGAGTCTTAAGTTCAAATAATTATCTATTCTGCTTATGGTTTTGGGTTCTGCTAGTTATGATTGTCTCTGTGGACAATGTTCTATCTCTTCTTCCTTTCCCCATTTTTTTAAAATCTTCGTCAGATTTTTTTGATCCACCTTACAAATTTCTGCAAAGTCTGCTAAATTTCATGTACGTCAAAGGAGCATATATTTTATCAAGCATTAATAATCTTTTATTCACCAGATTTGGGGTTTTGTTGCTGTTTGGTGTAGGGTTGTTTTTTTGTCAAATGATTTTCCATCTGTTTTCTCCTTTTATACAGTAAAATTTAGTAAGATGGTGTGTCTGAAAGTTTTGGTTTGTCTTAAGATTTTTTTCCCTTTTTTCCTTCTTCGCCAGCACAAGGAATTTAGGACAGACCACTTTTGCTTCTTTGGTCTGTGTCACATTTTTTAAGCTGTTGAACTGAACTGTTTCTTCCACTTTTGTTTTGAAGTAGGTTAAAAACGTAAAATATTAAAGGACAAGCAACATTATTGTGTGGATGTTTGCAGCATATTTTTGCTCACTGTTGTGTAGTTGATTTAGTACTTTCCTTTAAAGATTCATTTTGTCCTGCTAATGTGACGAGGGTTCTCAGTGCAGCATTCATTTAATTACAGAAAAAAAGAATTATTGTTTACACAATGGTACTTTATAGGTAGTGCTATTTCAACACATATTTTCAGAATTATCCGTTGTTTGAGAAAATGTTTATATTGCCTATAGCATGCTTTCAGGAGTCTATCAGCTTTGTGGGGCTGATGCTGCTTTGTATTTTTCCCATTTAGCATACTGTTTAATATATCTCTTAATGTATTAATTTTTGTCTTGGGAATCAACATGATCAGCTGCTGTAGAGGTTGACAAAGAATTTTAGCATACACAGTCCTTGGTAAACATGTATGTTGCTCATGACTTTTTAGGGTTAGACATTATCTGTCTGATCATAAGGTGACATGGAGGTAAAATAACTTTAATGAATTGTGTACTCTTTTCCTTTAATTACAGTTTATTTATCTATAAACACTGTTGTAGCTGTTACATTTTTCAGCTACCACACTGTTCAAATCACTAAGTTGTGTTTAACAACAATCAATAAGGTTTAAAAAATTGAATGAAACAGAGAAAATGAAAAAAAATTGCTTTGGGTTAGAATCAAAATTTCATAGAAAGAGACTCTGTTAAGCTTGTTTAGTTTACCAGAAGAAAGAGATAGGACTTGACTGTGGTGTCTAGTCATGTAAGGGAAAAACAGAGAGAAAACTTAACATACAAAGGTGTAGCAATAATTAGTGACTAAAGCCTGAAACCAAAGTAATTCAAACTGGAAATACAGTACAAGGTGACTAGCCTTTCAGATATCCAGCAAGTGATGGACTGTTTAGCTCTTAATAACTTGAATTTTGCCATGGATGCATTTCTGTTAGAACTGCTTTAGTTAAACATAAGTTACTAGTCTCAAAGACTGGTAGCTGAAGAAAAAAGGCCTCTGATTAAGAGGACATAGTTGATTTTGAGGGACTGCCTGGCCTGAAACTGTGAACTTTCCAGGAAAAAATTAGGAATTTATAATGATGTTTTCTTCCAAACAAGATTCTGTCTCCCCATGTCCTTCTCCTCTTGCTTTTGTCTGTACCTTTACATTTGGCAGTACTTGGCTGATCTCTGCTCAATCACATTCTGCACTTAAAAAAATTAAAGACAATCCCTTAGTAGGGATTCTTTCAAACTGGTAGAAAATGCAGTGCTTTCAACTAAATGGACAAAGAATTTTGCAATGTTTAGAATGACTGAAGTTTCTTTAGCCCATGTCTTTTAGTGGTTACTGCTAGGACAGAGTGTTTAGGCTTAGGGCTAAAACAGTCCCATAGATACATCTGTTCAGCCTCATTGAAATAGTTCATCAAACTACTACAAAATTTAATTTTTTCAAGGACTTTGCTTTATAGCACGGCAAGTTAAAGCTATGAGTATGTATGGCAAAAGGATTGAGAAGAAAAAAAGAGCACTTGTTCCACATTTTTTCCTTCTGGCTTTCAAATCAAAGGTGCAAATGAAATGGCTGGATTCATTGTCATAATTATCATCTGTATTTTTGGCCAACAGTAATCTGTCACGTAGGAAGTCTGGGCCAGGAGTAATTGCATGGGGTTTAACAAAGATACTTGTAAAGTTGTGCAGTGGCAATGGTATAAATCCCAAACAGCAAGCAGACTGTAGTGTGACTGGCTGGGATTTTGTGCTTAAAAGAAGCTGTGAGTGCTACTGGATGACAAGCTGAACAATGTACTCTTGTGGCAATGAAACCAAACCGATTCTCTAGTATTGGTAAGAGGTGTGCTAGGGTGCTGTGACTGGTTTGTCCCCTGATTTCAAGAGAGATACTGATGAAAAATTGGAGAAGATGCAGCAGATGACCACCAGGATGATTTGTATATCAGAAGAATGATTAGCATGTTAAAAAACTCAACATTTGGAGAAAAATTCAAGGAAATTATTTAGGTTGGAGAAGACATCTTGAAATTCAGCTGTTAACCCAGCCCTGCTGAGTCCTGCCTGAAATTGTGTTCCTGAGTGACACATCCACATATCTTGTGAATCTCTCCAGGAATGGTGGTTCCCAGGCAGCATGTGTCAGTGCTTGACAGCCCTTTCAGAGAATAAATTATTCTAATACCTGATCTAAACCTCCCTTTATGCATCTTGAGGCCATTTTCTCTTTGTGAGAAAAGACCAACTCCTGTGTTGTAGAGAGCAGGAAGGTGTCCCTGAGCCGCCTTTTCTCCAGGCTAAACATACCTGGCTCCATCAGGCAATGCTTATGATACTTGTGTTCCAGACCCTTCACCAGCTTCACTGCCTTCCTGTGTATGTGTTCCAGCACCTCAACAGAGAGACAGTTCAGAAAGGTTTTATCGGTCATCCAGTACATAGAAGATAGTTGTGAAAGAGGAGCTGTTTTTTGCTCAGAAGGATGAATAGTGAGAGCAGAAATTTCATCTCAGTATAGGAAAAAGAAAATCCATTAGAAATAACTAAACACTGGGAGTCAGTTTCTGAAAAGCATGGTGGAATCTCTCTCTCTGGAGATATCTAAGGCTCATTTTGGCAGCACTGTAGCTTACTTGATCTAAGGCACTGTTAAAACCTGGTGAAATAAGGCCCAAGAGAAGGTTAGAGACTAGATAATTTCCCAAGATCTTTTCCAGCCTGAACTACTCTATGATGCTGCAGTTGGAACTTTTTGTCAGTCTTGTCTCTTGGCAGAGGTAGCAAGGTTGTAGAGGTAGTAGCAAACTGTGTAAAGAAGTGTGGTTACAATTACTGACAGGCTCTTGATGGAATATATTTTTATATATATACTGGATTTTCAGTTTTTACAGCTGAACCAGTAAAGAAAATAAATTTACTTGCATTGCTTTTTAATTTTTGTTCTTTTTAATGTTTCATGAAAGAAAATATGTACTGATGTGGAAAAAATTAAAAATGCAAGTTTCATGCAGTCATAATAAAAATACCAAGTTATTTAAATATTGAGCTAAAAGGAATAATGCATTTATATTATTCACATTAATATATATATATGTTGTAGTGCTACTTTATGACAATCTAGCAGAAGCAGATCTGAGCACTGCAGGGCTATTTGCTTTTCTTGCCAGGTAGTTGAAATTAAGCAGTACTGGGTTCAGCTGGCCATGTAGCATATGCTGCCTCTCAAGCAGGTGGCAGAGCAAAGACAATTGAGGTACTGTATTAATAAAGCTTGTAGAAATCATAAACATTGAAGAAGCAAATGTTCTAGATGAAGAAAAGCTGTGGGAAGAGTTGTAAGACACATCTCTTGAGGCAGACATTGCTGCAAATAAGAGGTACGTACGCTATGGGGATTTGGGCTTTTTAGTCTGATTCTGAAATAAGGTAACTTGATGAACTGAATGATGAATGTCTTCACTAGCCCCGCATACTCTTTTCAGTTTTGTATGATTTGATTGTGCACAGTGTCCGTCTGTTTTGTATACTTTTGTGTTGTCTTATACAATGTTTGCATTAGATGCAGAGTAGTCAAGTGAGGTAGTGATACATATTTGCATGTGCACATTCCAGAAGATGTTGGAGGAAACAGATATGTTGTAGAAAACTGAATGCACCTCTTACCTTTCTTTAGTCTCCCTTTGTGTACCTCTCTGCACAGAGTCTGGAGCAGAATCGGAAATACTTTGCTGTTTATAAGGATCTGGGCTACAGACCTGAATTCACTGCATTTCCATCTGATTTGTATGTGTTCTTTTCAAGAGTCTTCAGTTCATGGCAGACAGTCCTTCATAAAGTCATGCTGTTACTGAAGAGCAAAGGAGGAGAGGGGAAAAAGGGATTTTAAAGTACTAGACACATAGGCACATATCTAGGGGCTTTTAACAGCTTTTGATGGTGGCCTTAGCAGAAACCATTTCCCTGGAGTTTTCCAGTTTCTCTCTCTTTCTTCTGTGGCATTCTGGAAAATTACTTTGGTGTCTCTCATAAGAGAAGATTCTTTTAACAGTCTTCAAGTTTTTCTCTGTTCAGAGGCATTTTTTCTCTCCCAGCTGACTCATGGGATTGCTTGAGAAAAGATGTTAAAAAAAATAAAAAAAACCTGACTTTGCCTGTAACTGCTTAGTATGTGTGGAGATGAGGCTATTGAGAGCCAGTCTTCTCCACTCCATCTTTCAGGTCAAAATCCCATTAGAACCAGCAATACAAAGTACAAGCATCTTAACCTCATCCAAACCCAGGGTTTTTTATAAACTATCACAGGGCAGTTTCAGCTATGTTATGAAGCAATGTCCTATCAAGTCCTTGTACTCCTTGTAATATATGCTGCCTGGAAAACCTAATTCTGTAAATAAGGAGCATTTAACACAACTCTTGCAAATAGTTCTGTTGCCTCAATTGTTTTTTTCTGTACTCATCAGCTGAGATACAGGCCCACGAAATAATGGAAAGTGAATCACCCACTAATGATAGCATTATTACATTTTACATGGACTTTTCCTGATGCTTCAATTGCCGGATGTTAGTTAATAAAGATTAATTCTTTGGATTTTTCCTCACCTCTGCTGTTTGTGAAGGTTTCTTCTGACCTTTTAGAGGAAGGTGATGGTAAAGGCATCTTGAAATTAATATCTTACTCATCAGTGTATCTTCATCTCAGGTGCAGAGATTTGCAAGACTAAAGAAGGTTCTATGAAGTTCTTAAAGAAGAAATCCAGGCTGAATTTCCTGCCTGGAAAATGAGAAATATACAAAAAGATGTTATCTGCAAACGTTTTATCTTTCAGGTGTTGGATAAAAGTCACCTGCAAGGTCCTTCTCTGAACAGGATTCTCTGGGCAGCATTCTCCTGCCTTTACTGCAGGGTTACTTTTTCTGTCCCCAGAGTTGATGGCCTGATTCATTAGATAACTGTCTGTCTACCTCAACAGGGTCCTGTACACCTAATTATTGATAGTTTGCATATTTAAGAAAGTACTGTATTGTTGTGTTGTGGATTAGCCACCAGAGGCAGCAAAGTCCTTCCTCTGGCTACTCCTTCACTCTCCAAACAGTGGCTGAGGCAAGGGAAAGGTGAGAAAGGTAAAAGTGAGAAAACTCATGGATTGAGATAAAGACAGTTTTATAGGGAAAGTAAAAGCTCTGCACACCAGCAAAGCAGAATAAAGAATTGCAAATATTCAGTCATCCTCAGGAAAGAACTGCTTCATCATGTGTAATGGTAACTTGGGGAATCAAATACCATCATTCCACACATTCCCTGTTTCTTCTTTTCCAGTTTTTATTGCTGAGTGTGTCATGATGTGGATAGTTAGTCTCAGCTGTTCCGGCTGTGTCCTCTGCCAGGTTCTTGCTCACCCCTGCCTGCCTGCTGGCAGGGCAGCACATGGAAGCGGGAGAGGCCTTGATGCTGTGTGAACCAGCAGTGTTAATGATGCTGTTTTCAGCACAAATCCAAACCCTACAAGCTACTACAAAGGAAACTGACTCTCCCAGAGAAAACAAGTAAAAGTACTTAAAGCTGCTGCTACTGCAGATGATAATTTCAAACCTTGTGTTTGGTCGATATACCATTATATTGCGAACATCACAGAGGCTATGTTGAGATTGTACTGCCTCTTTTTCTGTCATTTTGACATGTTTTTTTTCTTGTGTTCATGTGGATTTGTTTATGAAGGTAATTTCCAGCATTTCAAGGAAGTTAAACCAAAACCATTAAAATCTTGATGTGTGGAGTTGGGTTGACTCTGCTTAGCATAAATAGTTGAGTTGCTGACGTATATTGCTAATGCATGTGGCTCCTAGTCATCTGTTTGAACTTATGGGGTAAATAAAACTGGAAGATGGTTGCTGTGCAAATATATCAGACTTTAGTGCTGACTGCAGTCATGTACTTTATCAGCAAGTTCTACCACCATTTGGTAGAGTACAAATACCTACTGAGATTCAGGGACTTTAGGAAAAGTTTCTTTCTATTATAAGTGGTTACATTTGCCCTTTCAGCATTTTTTAATCTCCATCCTGTACATCTTTCTTCTGCCTTCTGCATTAGTGTGGAACATGCTCTAGACAACTAGGTATATTTTCTTGAAATTCTGGTAAGTCTTAGTAAGTCTGTGTTAAGTGTGTGAGAAAAGCCATTTTAACTTTAGCTAAGCAGGACAGGCTTTAAGGGCAAAAAAGGCAAGAAGCACACTACTAAGCTGATCCTCTGATGCAAAATTTCTGATCTCTAACATGGAGATGCTATAGCTGCTCATTAACATTTTCAGAACTGAGCACAAGATGCTGTCTCTTAACCTTCCTATACTAGGGGTAGACATTTTCAAAACCATTTAGTCTAAAGCAGACTGGAAATAATAGCCTTTCAGAGCTGAAGTTGGGTAAACCAATAAGCACTTAAAATATGGTTTTTTAAGTGAGGGAAAGTGAAGTACAGCCTTAATTGATGCAGCTGTTACTGATGCCACCTGCAGTGCCCTAAAAATGGGAGAAGATAAAAATCTAATTAGACAGAAAGTACTGCTAATAGAAATTATTGTATTTTTTTGCTTTGTTGAGCCAATACCAATAATGTACTCGAGGCAAACTGTCACCCAGCCATCTGTTTGAAGAAAAATTGGATCTTAATCAGTCATCAACCACATTATACAAATCTAACCCATACTTGTTCCTAACTTGCTTGGGATGTCAGTTTACAAAGACTAAGACTTGTATTCTATTATAGTCTAATAAAGGAGTGCAGTACAAAGAATTCTGATAACACCTCCTCATATTGTGTCCAGATAAGCCTGAAGGCCTTGTGTGGTTTGAAGATAGTTGTGTGCTTTCTTCTTATTTCTTTCTTGTTATTAACATTACAATAATTTGTAACTTCTGTTTGGAATATTTGTAATATTGACTTAGCTTCAGGTATTGCTAATCTAGATTTGCTAATTGCAAATCATATACTGTGTTTTTTGTCACACTTCTGTCTGCATTTGCACAATGAAGAATATTTTACTTAAGTTGAAATCTGTATATATGTGCCATATATATGGATATGATATGGTGTCTAGTTTGATTTAAAAAATATGACTGTTATGCCATCATAAGGTCTGTAATCCCAACTTCCAATACCACTTTACAGGCAATAAAATGAAATATGTGTATGTTCCCTTTTGCATGTATTTTTTTAAAATTAATTTATTGATGATTTGTTTCTGAGCCCGTTAGTTTCTGTAATTATATAAGCAGGAGTATAATGAAAATGCAGCCTTGTTGTCTCATGTGAAACCATGAAACCAGAATATTTCTGAGTCAAATTATTTTAAGTATTGCTGGGATGGAGTTAAAGAGGCGCAGAATATGTATAGGATACTTTGTGTCAGAATTCTTAAGTTTTCATGCATAAGTGAGATACATAGGAGTAAATATACAGCAACTTATTTGCTATAACTATTTCTTCAGGTGAAATAGTAACTTGTGCTTTAGGAAGTATGCTTGCTGTATGTAGTTAACACAAAAAAACCCACTGAGGTGTTTTCAAAAGACTCATTTAAGTAATTGTATAAATAACACATTTAAGAATATTTCCACAATAAGAATAGCACATTTAAAGCCAGTATTTATTCCAAGAAACTTGATGGCATTCAGGAATTATGTGGTCAGTATATGCAGTTGGAGATCACTGGGGTTTGAAATTAATGCCTAGAATAAACTGCAGTTCCTGCTATGGAACCACTCAGAGAGTGTCATAATTTTCCAGTGTTCGTTTTCGTACCATCAGTAGTGGATTTGGCACCTCTCTGTCAAAGAACAGAATTCCAACTCTCTCAAGTAATTTCTTCTCTTTGTTAATTAAACAAGTATCAGTGAGGGATTCAAAAAAATCCTGTATTCACAGAAACAATGCATAACATACTGTGTGCTTGTTCTATCCTCATTATGATATCAAGTCCTCCCTCCAGGGGCTGCTGTAACGGTTTTTTACTTTGTCAAAAAGAACTGTAAATTCTGTCTCTCAAAGCTAAATTTGCATTTATTTATTTTGGTGCTTTTAGCTTTGGAGTTGTACTGTTATCTACTCAGTGGCAGGGTCTTCATCTATTAGAGGAAGAAGAATGGTATCCATGGCAGAGACAAGAATGGCAAGGATTCCTGGTCTCTGCATTGATTTATCTGATCAGGGAATGGGGTCTCGTTTTCCAAGGTAACTGTTCAGATAGATTTTATGTTTCTTCCCTTGGCTAACAACAAATCTTTGAGGACCTGTACGTATTTTGTTAACTGCATTAACTTAATTATATAAAATTATGTATTTTCAAGTGTTGTATAGGAGGAACCACTCAATTTTATCTGACTACAGTAATTTTAATCTGGGCTGTTGCAAAACACTATCATTGTCATTTTTTAGCGCTTTTAATAATTTTAAATGAAATTACTTTCTATATGCTTTACTAAAATATACTGGAATTTACTATAATGCACTACTAGGTAGAATATAATGGGTTTGTGCTGCATATGTACAAACAGGATGGACGAGATTTTGTATTTGGTAGTCTTTTTTCAATGGACTGCTTGGAAGCATCTGAGGAAAATATTTAATACATCCATGTATAGGAATTAACATTTGAGTCACTTTAATATTTACATTGACAACATTATAGGCTAGAAAATGCACAGAAAAATCTCAGTAGTTTTGCTGTTATTTTTGTGATTGCTTTTGTTATGAGTGGTGACTATAGTGTTAGACAAAAGATTCACATTTTAACTGAATCATGTCATAATTTACAAAACACACCGCATAAACAGAGCTTTCCTTGTGGAGTTGTGTCTTTAAAAGACTCTTGTAGTGTATTGCTGTTTTCCATCAGCTTTGTCTGAACAGCCTTTACAAAGGACGGTGTCAAAGTCTGCTATAATTCCAACTTGTAAAGTGGATTTTTGGACTTTTTAGACCCCCAAGTTCAAAAAACCAAATCACAACAATCCCTCAAACCCTCTCCTTGGTTATTAAGTAACGCCCCCTAAAATTGCTGTATTACTTCTTTCATATGCAAGAAAATGTTTGATAGGTTTTCTCTGTGTAGTATAGAAAACTAATCTTTATTATGTTAAGTTTGGGTTTTTTTCTGCTGTCTATACAATGAACTGCTGTTACTTAAATGATTTTGGGGTTCTTTCCTGCAGGTCTTAGTTAGGGAGCCAGTAGTACAGTTGGTGAGTCCTGTTACTGTTTTGAAAAATTACAATAGAGACAGAGTTCATGCAAGCTCATCAATGATAAAGTACGTGAGGGAGAAGAATAAACCAAGTTGGTAATGACTGACAGATAAAACAAAGAACTAAAAAAAGATTAAGGGAATAAGAATTCAATGCACTGAAGTCTTTTTATTGAGAAAGAAGAAGCAATTGTGATTTGGTAGTTCACTCCCTTGGTGTTAGACTCAAGATGAAAGCGTCTGTGGATTTGAATGTCTGGGTTGCCTTCTGTGCAGTAGGAGAAATTTGGAAATAGATTTTGTATGTAAAGTCTCATTTTGAATGCCCTGAGATTTGTTCTGTAGTTGGACAAATGTAGCTGGACAATTTATATTGCAATACCCTTAAAAAACAAATACATTTCAGTACCAGTAGTGTATTGTGGAAATCACAGTGGCATAAAATTGTATCTTTACTAAAACAAAACTATATAGTACAGTTATGACAACAAAGTGGAGTTAATTGATGAAGAAAAATCCATAGAGATAGTGGAAGTTTTGTTGATTGTATTTTGGTTTTTCTTGTATCTTCTATTTTGGACTTGCAGGTGTTGCGCTTCTATAAAAGGTTTATTGTTTACTGATGCTGTATTAGGGTAAGAAAAGAAGTCGTTTTGATTAGGTAGAAGTCCTTTTTGGATTAAGGCGAGGTATTGTTCATTCTTTTGAACTTGAATCTTTAACCAAACTTGGTCAGACTTTGGGCTTATAATACTCAGATTTTTAAAATTTTTTTTTGTGGTGATGTAAACAGTAGCAGGCAAGAGCTGTTAAAGGAGAAGTCAGTAAATTTATTAATTTCCAACTCTTGTTCTTTTTCAGACTGTCCTTTGAATATTAATCAACATTTACCTCAGTATTTCAAAGTTTGTTGATAGCTTGGGTAAATGATGGCTCATCTCCAGCAAGGAGGTCCAGATGAAAAAGAGAAGACCACTGCATTGAAGGGTAGGTATGAGTCTTTTTTTACATATATTGACATTTCAGAAATGATTGTTAAGGAAAGGAAAATAATATGATATAGTTATGAGTTAAAGTATGGGAATTACAGTGCTAGACTCTTAGTCTTCCTGTGCTAATGCCTATTGTCTAATGGCATGTCAATTTATCAGTATTTTCATAAGAATGTATAAAATACAATGGCATGTGGTAAGGAATAACAGAATAAACTGTTCATTGCTTTTTAAAAGTTTCATAATTGTCCTTTTAAAAAATTGACTGGTGCTTTTGTGTTCTCAGTTTTCATAAGTTTTGATATAATTTTTGTGGTACTTTTATAGGTATACAGCCATATTACAGCTTTCAAAAATCTCTTGGACTAAAATGCTAAAATGGAGGAGGCTTTCAGGACATTGATTTCCATATTGGTTTAATAAAGTTCCCTTTGTATGTTTTAAAAAATCTAAAATGATCTAAATTACTTAGGGGGAAAAATAAATTACATAAATGGCTTGTATTAGATAGTGGCTTTCAGCTTTGGAAGTACATGAAATTGGTTAGACCTACAAGTAAACTAACTAAACATTGATTTAAAGTGCTTGCATCAATCACACAATTGTATCCTAAATTGTTTTTCAAAGGAGAAAAAATAACATAGCTTGCAACTCCAGTGTACATCCTGGATTTCTATCAAAGCATTATTAGAATGCGGTTTTCCATTACATGTGATGATAGATCATGTTTCTTCAGTTGCAACTGAGTTTTTGTGAAGTATTTGGTGAAAACCTGTGTAGTGCTTTCATCAAACTTTGTGCCAATTCTGTCCAGTTAGTATCTTTTGAGGAAGTTATAGTTCAGGTTTGGAAGTAAAACTCCCCGTTTTATACATGGCAGTAATTAGATAATCATTAAAGATTACTGTCATTGGTGTGATCAAGTGATTTTCCATTTTTCCATAGAAGGTCTGCAGATCAGTCAGTTTTCAGCTCTGTTGAACTATCTCAAATTGAATTGGAAAGTCCAAGACCTTAGGTGATGTCCTAGGACAAGTGAGAGTGGAATATCAGATTTGGAAGGAATCGCAAAATTGCAAGACACTTTAGGTAATTTTAATTTGAAAAGTTGCACAAGAAGAAAGTGGCCGTGTCAGAGGTTGCAGCTCAGAAGTGGTGCATCCTTAGTGACTGATAAAAGCTGTAAATCATGACATGCTGTACATACTGTGAATAAACATAATGTACTTCATATACTGTGGTCCTTGATACTCAGAAGATTGATTTTTTTGTTGTATATTAAGTGCCACTTCTGCATAAATACCTCTCCAAATAGATCACAGTAAGAAGGTATGGAAACTTGAGTGAAATTAAATTCTAGGCATTAGGTGTGTCTGGAATCTCTTCACCAAGGAGAGAAAGATTTTATAAGGACCGTTTGCTACCTCGATTTTGCCAAAGTACAGGGGAAGAAAGGACATGCTTTTTACATCCTGTTGTGGGAGACTTCTTTGACAAATTCTTTTCTTTTTCTGTATCATTTGGTTGAGAACCAAAGGAGCTTCCTGAGAACTTTCAAAGAACAGTGCAGAAGAACAAACACATGATTTCTTGCATGAATTGAATTTCATGGGTCTTGCTATTAAGCAGATGTGATGTAAAAGTGACCTGTGGATGAGACAGCCAAATTTAGAATCATCCAGTCAGTATCTGGTGTTATATAGACATTTAGATACCACAGAGATACTCTGAGAATACACAGAGAAACCATACTTATTGGAAAGTTGTTGAATTTCAGCAACCAGATGGCTTTTGATTCTCCAGCTTTGCCCAGTGGAATCACTCAGAAGGAAGAGCTGTCGACAGTCATGGATGCTGGATTAAATATAAAGTGAACTCGAAGAGTTGTAGAAGAGCAGGTCAAGGAACTCTCAAGAATGTTGACGATAATTTTCAGTAGATTTTAAACAGCAGAAATTTCAAAGTGTTGAATTTGTCAGTCCTAAGCTTAGGTGGGTATGTGGGTAGCCTACTGGCAACAAGACCAAGCAAAAATAGTGGTACAGAATAAAAAAATAATTGTTTTAAATAGTACAAAGAGGGAAACATAGTTAATGTCAAATGATACTTAAAGAAAATTAGTCTTTTCAAACTGTTTTCTTTGAGCTACAATGTTGGATAATAATAAAGATAAAAATCAATATACTTAGAACACTTAATGTATTTCCTTGATAACACATGGTATCTTGACTTACGAAATAATAATAGTTCAAAGTCAGTTTAGCACTCCTGAATAGAATGTTTGTGTGGTCTTCAATTTCATCTTATGAAGAAGTAGGAAAATATATTTTGGTGAAATCATGCTGAATTGTTTCTTGATTTTTTTTAAAACTAATAATCAGAAAATATGTTAGAAGCATAACAGTGTTGCATGGGTGATATGCCATGAGGAGAGATCATTGTACACTATTACCTGGTATGCAGTAATTGTTTGGTAGTTACATGCAGAGGTAAAGATGTCCCCATAAGTTTGCCTCTGGTTAAATGTCAATCCTTAAATCTAGGGTAAAGAAAGTAGATTATGGTAATATTAGTGTACTTGCATAAGTGACTGCAGGCTGTACCAGGCTGTACAGTCCTGATCTGAAAAGGGCGTGTGTATCATGGGTTGCTGTAAAATGGATGGGAGTTTTCTCTATCTTGAGAGCTTTTAATGGAGGTGTTTGAGAGGAGGATTCAGGTCTAACAGTCTGAGAATCAAAGGAGGGTCTGAGTACTGGTGTGGTCTCACAGCTGGTAAGTGCCGGTGAGATGGATGTGCATCAGATAATCTGAACTCCTCAAGAAGGCAATCGAGACTATCAATGATTTGAAACTGAAGCTTGAGAACTTTATGTAAAACCATGATGCATACCCCAGAAACCTGTTTTTTCTAACATTGAGGTAATGAATCATTGAAACAAATCACTATGCCTTTGGTGACTTCCCTCTCTCTGGACATTTTTAGATTAACAGAGATAAATTGGTAGGTAAATAAATAAATAAATGAGTACGCATATGGGCAGTGAAGTCCAGCTTTTGAACCTTGAACAAGATTTCCCATAATACTGTCCTGTGTTTATTGGGATATTCTTTTGCCTGTAAGATCTAAAAATCTCAGGAAACACATTTTGTCAGTTTTACAAGGGGAATAAAAGACACAGCATGCATTATGTAATTTTTTTCTTTTCCTTTTTTAGATTTATTGTCTAGAATAGATTTGGATGAACTAATGAAAAAAGATGAGCCACCTCTTGAATTTCCTGATACTTTGGAAGGATTTGAGTACATTTTTAATGAAAGTAAGTCATATGTGCTTCATAAAGACTATACTTAGACTAATATTGAGAGGTTATCAGAAGTTGAAGTATATGTTATAAGTCCCTATTAAAATTTCATACTTTCCTGTTGCGAATAAAATTTTAAACTTTAATGCTGATAGACTTGTAAATCTAAGACCTGTTTTTTATGTCCTACAATTATCACAAAAATCCCTAATTTCATACAATGTTGTGGATTTGTACTTGGCCTACTTTTTGACTTCCGGTTTTCTGTTGCAGATGTGTTGATACAAAAATTCTGGAAGTAATTTCTGTAGCATTTAAAAATCAGAATTAAAGATTGGTCACTCATTTAAGGAATGCATTATTTCCTGATTCATTTTCATGGCTACAGAAGAAGTTGCTTTTCAGATAGAAATTTGTCCCAACTATTCCATTAATACCAATAGGAAAACATCTATGTATGTTGATAGAAGAATAAGGAATGTGATAGACTGTCTCTTCTGGCGTGGAACATGATTTTGCATTGCAGCCAAGTGTGTGATGACTTGCAAGCAAGTACTTCCAGCTAGCTCAGTCTCTGTATTAAATGACTTAGTATTTATAATTTCCAGTGCATACATTTTAAAATCCAGGTGAGAAATGAGCTTCTGAGCTAAAGTAATACCAGACTGCAGAAGTGACTTTTTCGAGGTTGTTTAAAACCTGTAGAACAAATGAGAATGTTTACAATTTTACTTCTTTGCTGTGCCTGCTCTGTGAACAGAGGAACTTTAGTTTCTAAATCTGCCTGTTTTACATCTTCCACTTTTAAAGAAAAAGAAAAAAAAAAAAAGAGCTTTCCTTTAAATGATAGTCATTTATGCAACACTTAGCTTTTTAATACCCTGATGGCTTTCACAGGAAGGTACTTAGAGACTAAAAGTGTCATGAAAGTGATGCTCTTTCTTTGATGGAAGGAGTTCAGCTCTGTCACTTTTCAGCTCCTTATTTTTAGATCTGCACAGTGTCTACTGTCTTCCTTACTGACTTCAGAGTTAATGGTTCGTATGTGGCTGATAAAAAGGGCTGAAATTTGAATTTTGGGGAATGAATTATGTTACTGAATATTCCATTACTAACCTCACAGCCTGAGTGATTTCCACAGAATGGAGCTATTACATATGCTATAGGTCAGCAAAGCAAAAAAGTCACCATTTTGCTTTTGTACATTTAATTCAAACATTCAGTCATGTATTTTTATGTCCTAATCATGCTCCTTTTTATGGTGGAAAAGTACAGAAGTTTTTTGTCAGATTATTTAAATCTGAGTAAGGCAGGGGTTCCGGAAAGTCAGAGGCAAAAATACAGCAGATATTTTTTACTCGTGGCAAGAGTCAGTTCATGTACTATTGAATGGCATTTCTGAAGAGTATGTATCTGAGAAGGAGCAGCTGAAAGTAATCATGAAAAATGTGAAAAGGAGGATGCTTGAACCCAACACAGGGATAGGAAACTGTGGAGAAATACTTCCTTCGTATCGAGTATATGAGGTAAGGCAGGTCTGAATAAAGTTAAATCAACAGATAAGCATAGCTATTATAGACATCAGATCTTAAATATTTTATTTAAAGCATCAGAAATTGAAGTGTAAAAGTTCTGTAAATACATGAACCAAGCAACTTTCTTCTATTTGAGAGGAAATGTTGTGGAGAAACCTTTGTTTCATCATGCGGACATTTCAAATTTACTTGCACATAGCCCTGTTTTTAATGTTTCACTGATAAACTGCTCTGTAAATTACTGATTTGTAATGCTGAGATCATAACCTGTGTTTTGTCTGATTAGTAGTTGGCTTCCTACTGGTTGCCATTTTATTGTTATCGTTTTTTTAACACAGTCTGTGTCTTCACCGGTGGTTAGGTATGCTGGTAACTTTGGCTATAAACAAGGCCAACTACAGGGAGTTACAATGGGATGTAAGAGTAGCATGTTGTTTTGCTCTGAGCATTTTGCTTTATTCTGCTCTTGTAATCTCAGTGTACCCTAAATCCAGGAGGTCTTACTTGATTTCACCATGCCTTGGAGTTAAGATATTTTCCCTAACTGTGGACATGGGTCTTTTCAGATTAGCTTAAAAAGTTGTTTAGGCTTGAAGATACAACTTGCCCTTACTTCCAGCTTTCAGCCCTTTTTGGATTTGCATTTCTTTACAATTCAGTTAGTATTATATATAGTTTTGATGTAGAGGATTTGTAGCTACAATTTGATCACCTGTAGATCAAATGTTAACTGCTGATGTTTACATTTCACTGTTAATTCATAGCAGTCGGGACATAAATATGTCTCGTGAAGCAGTTTGGCCTTTGATATCTGCCTGCAGTTTCACCGTCATAATTTTTGTTTATCTTAATCTAGCAGTATATATGATAAAATGCAATTTTTTATGCTAACGTTTTTTTGTTAAAAAGCCTATAACCAAAAGTGAGGAGGAATTTATAATAGCTTGATTTTTTAGATGTCAACTTCTTTTAAAAATTTCAGCAATTTAATGTGTCTTACTTTTAATGAAGAAGAATATTAACTGTAATGATTTTGGTTTTTTACAGAAGGACAATTAAGACACATTAAAACTGGGGAGCCATTTGTTTTTAATTATCGTGAAGACTTGCATAGATGGAACCAAAAGCGCTATGAGGCTCTTGGAGAGGTACATAATTTGTATGTGTGTATATATGTGTGTGTGTATGTATATAGGCATGTATGTGGATGTGTATATATATGTATGTATATATACGTGTGTGTATGTGTTCATGTGCTGTGGGTTTTGTTGCTTCCCTGTAGAAGTGATACTTTTACATATGTTAATAAAGTTTTAGTGAAGCTTCAGTCATTTAGTAGAAGGTATTTCAGGATTTACTGCATATTAATGCTCTAACAGTAATTTCTGTTGTTTGCTACATACCTTAGGGTGTGATTTAGATAACTGTTTGGCTTTAGTATATCTTCATAATAGAATATCATCTACCTACGTAAGTCAAAATATTATGCAGTGCAGTATTTTCTTTAACCTTAGTCATCGCATGTATTACAAAGCTGTGAAATTTATTTTTTGGCTGAAGATAAATGCATTGGTTGATTTTTCTCATGTTACTAGTAAATACCAGGAACCAATAAATAAAACAGAAATCTAAAGATGAATTGATTAAATATCTGTTGGTGTATTACATATTTGGATGCTACTGGTATTTCATATGCAGTTCTGCCTCCTGTAGCTACCTGCTCACTCCTCCCTGTGGGATAGGGGAGAGAATGAGAAGGGTAAAAGTGAAAAATTCACAGGCTGAGTTACAGTTTAATTGGTAAAGTAAAAGCTGTTGCACACAAATTGTGTACACAATAAGAAATCAATTCACTTCTTTACATCAGCAGGCAGATGTATAGCCATCTGCAGGAAAGCAGGGCATGTTTATGCATAATGGTGCCTTAGGAAGACAAGTGCCTTATCCATACATTCCTGGAATGAGTTTGGGTTGGAAGGGACCTTAAATGTCATCTAGTTCCAACAACTGGCATAGGCAGGGACACACTCTACTCCATCAGGTTACTTGAAGCCCTGACCTTGAAGGCTGACAGGGATGGGGCATCTCCAGCTTCTCTGGGCAAAGTCTTCTCTCTGCTGAGTGTGCTGGAGATGCCCAGCTGTTTGTCCTACCAGAGCTTTGTTACCAGGGATTGATGAAGCTTGCTTTTTACCTTCTTCTCCTCATTCTTGCAAGAACTGTGGCAGGGAGTAGACAGTGGATGGGGCTACTGCAGGTGCTTCTCACAAATTTTCACTTTGTATACTTTCCCAAAAAAAGGGGTAGTGCAATGTATGGAACACAGAAAGTTGCTGTGTCTACATTGTCCAAGTTACTTGATACACATTTCTTCTGAGTGGAAATGCTTTTGCATGGCCTGTGTGTATGGACGTTTGTGTGTGTCTACGTTGTTCAGATATTCCCATTTTCCAAATGAGTGAGTTGGACAAGACACGACTCTAAAGAGCAATGTGGGACTCCTGTGCCACCACATTTAACTATGCATATTTGGAAATACATGGCAAATTTCACATTCTGTGTATCTGAAAAGTGTGTGAAAATAGCTTCATCCCACAGTAGTATAAACAACTTCTTGTGATTTTCTTGTGTTTCTAGGAGCAGGGATCTTATATCTGTGATGTGTGTTGTGCATTTTGCCTTAGTTACAGTAATTTTCCATGTTCAAGTTTGAATGATCTTTGAAAATGCACTTCATTTATATTGATAGGTAAAAGGCAAGGAAGGCTTAAGGTCAGGTACCTGACAGAGAACTATTTCTACTAGGTGTTCAGTACCACATAGTTGTGCCACAACTATTGTACCACAATCCACAAATTTATAGATGTTCCACTGTCTGGTTTTGATATAGTTATTTGGCAACAAAGGAGATGCTGATTCCTTGGCTTTTATTCACATAAATAAAATTCCGTTTTGTGCCATTAATTAGTGGGTCACTGTGGCAGACGTTGAATAGTACTGGAGTGGTGTATCACCCTCTTATTAGCCGTTCTGTAGTCTAAGGTGAAGATGTGTTTAACAAAACTGTGGTAGCTTAAGAAGTGGTCGCTCAAATGATTTGTAAACTGATGTAATAAAATCTTGCCTTAGGCCTTTGGTTTGAAACATCATCCTTTGGTTGTAGAAGTTCTTAATGTGCATCTAGAGTTCTGTTATGTAGCTGGTCATCCAGTGAGAGGATGACGTAGCTATATTTGTATCACAGAACAAAATTGTTCTATATATTCAGTGTTTCCATTGTTATCTCAGTTATTGCATGCTGGTTTTCTAATTTTTAAAGGATATATACATCCTACACAAGCAACTTTTTTTACTGTGAATATATATGTATATATACATATATATAAAAAGTATGTTGTGGGATTTTTTAATGTGTTTTGCTGATTTTAAGAAGTGAGTGTACTCCCTAGCCTTATGGTTCCAGCATCATTTTCTCTTTCTAGGAGCATTAATAGATTTCAATTTGGTTATCCATGAAGTTTTTTTGATTGTGTGGAAATTGATTCTTCAAAAATCAAAATGGTGTGCCTGCATCTCCTCTCCTTACATCTCTTTATTCTTCATTCACTGATCAGTTATTTCAGGCACACAATTTTTTCTGCAGCCTTTTGATATGTGTTGTTAATAGACAATTTAGTGAACTGTTCATAATTTTGTGATTCTGGTTCAGTCATTGCTATTGTGGCATTGAATTTTGTAGAGAGCCTCTCCATTTGCTTTTTAAAAATTAAAATGGCAACAGAAGTGCATAGAACATAGTGTTGCA
This sequence comes from Sitta carolinensis, assembly GCA_032173965.1. NCBI lineage: Eukaryota > Metazoa > Chordata > Aves > Passeriformes > Sittidae > Sitta > Sitta carolinensis. Next base: position 64,599,144 of record CM063313.1, read on the forward strand.
GCTGCTTCGAACTGATGATTAATCCATGTGGCAAGTTAGAAGTATGATTGAGAAAAATTTTGTGGCAACAGTTTAGTTGTTGCAGACATACCGTTCTCATAAGGTCTGATTTTTAATTTTTAATTTTTTTTTTTCTACCTTTGAGTTAAAGAGATTTGGATTCAAGATTAAACTTCACATTAGATTCATGTGATATGTGTCTCCTTGCATTTTAAGTAGATGTGTGTACTTATTATTTGTACTGCACTTGCAGTTGATATTATGACTACTGAAATTGCCAACAGTCAGCTTCACCCCTGCCTTATCATTACAATGAAATTAACTGGAATTAGAAATAAAGTACAACTAATATCTGTTGCTGGGACTTAAGCTTTGATTTTGCCAGTCACACAGGTTGTGTTGATAATGAGATTTTTTTATGAAAAAGTGTATGTTGACTTTCTCCTTCCATACTCATGTAGTATCCAGAGTATCCCTAGCATCAGAAGGCAGATACTGTCTGTCTTTGCTTGTATCTTACAGTCTAAAGGCAGTTAATATTTGTTGCTTATTTGGAGGCCATTTAACACTGGCATTAATATTTTTGAGTGTCATCACTGATGAAGAGACTTTTTTTTTACCTGTTTTGACAGTTTGCTTCTCTACCAATGTCCTGCAGAATTCAAAGAGGATTCGTAAATATGTAGTTTATAATATGGACCATGACATAAATGTCTCTGCTGTGATTCTATTCAAGTTAATGCCATGTCTTGTAATTGCAGCCAATCTGACCTGCAGAAGTCTGTAAGCAGGTAGCAAAAGAATTGAGATGGGGTTTGGTTTTTTTTGCAGTCACTGTATTTTAATATTTTGTATTTATGTAGAACAGATATGTATGTAAAGCAAAGAAATAGAACACTAAAATCAGAAATTCCTGGTTTCATGTATGATAAAATTCAGTTAATTTTATGTCATCAAAGTCTTACTCCACTTAATAAACTGGTTTAAAGTATGTTCACCGTGTTAGGTCCAGCTCATCGTAGATTGCCATCAAGGTTAATATTTGAGTAGTGTGAGTGGGATAAGTATGTAGAATTATGACCTTGACAACCCATAATTAAGATGGCTAAGTAGTAAAATTGGATTTTTTTTTCCAGATCTCCTTTAAGTTAAAGAACAGCTTGGTCTCAACATGATTTAAAAAATAAATGTTCACCTGCTACTAATTTCCTCCTTGGTTGCAAAGATCATTATTTGTTTTGATGACTGAGAGGCTATTTACATAGCACAAATGAAAGCATAGAGCAGCAGAAGAGGACATGTAAGTTAATGAAGAAGGAAGCATTAAGTAGTCTGCATTTGAAAGGGTAGCTTCTTGCATGAATAACCCAAAATCTGATGATAGGCTGCACGTGCACCTGATAGTACTTAAGGTCCAATCTTGCAGCCAAAGCTCATGTGAATAAACTCAATAGGTCTGATCTTGTGAATAAGGGCTGCAGGATCAAGTTTCAAATTAAATGTGCAGATGATTAGTAGAAATCCTTACACTCTTAGTTTCAGTTTCTTTGCAGTTTATCATTGAACATTCCAGATTTTCTCTGGCTAGCAACGCTTCTATGTTATATAAAGTACATGATGCACTCCATGGATCAAGCAAAATTGTGTACCATGACTTCTTATAATGTATTTGCTCTTGGTTATTTAGCGATTGGAAAAATTTTTCTTACTGAGTCAACAAAATAAATTCATAGTGATGTCATGTATTGTTGGATTCATGAACGTTTGCCTTTATGGAATGTCTGCTTGGCTATTGAAGAGGTTTTTTCTTGTCAGAGATTAGATGCCAAATACTTAACAGGTGTCTGTGGACCATGTGTGAATTGAATTTTTTCAGTGTTTTATATTAGTGTCAAAAAAAGGTGAACTTCATGGAGGTAACCGAAGGGCTTAATAAAACATACTGTTTCAGAGAGAGAGTGAAAGCATCTGATTCAAATATCTCCCCTGTCCTTGTTTTTGAAAGTGGTTAATTTCTGTTTTGTGTGATCTCCTTTGATAGTGCTATTTCTCTGCAAGTTATGCCCCATTTTGGTGGTTTAGGAGTGATACTCTCCAATTCAGTGCTACCACTGAGGCACTCCAAACTGTGTGTTGCTTCCTTCCTTCCCCCTTCTTCTCTTCCTTCTCCTTTGATAGGCTGGAGATGAGAACTGGGGGCAAAAAAAAGTAAAGATCATTGGTAAAGAAAAGATCATAAGAACAACTTGCTGGAAGCAATGAGATAAGAAAACTAACAGAATCAGCAAAATATTAATAGCAAGAGTGTAGAGAAGTAGGAGAGTGATTTCCGTGCAAAAGGCTCACCATGGAGGTCTGACCCATGTAGCCAGGCTCTCTTGCTCCAGAAGTGAGCCCTTCCCTCTTTGTGGAAAATAACAGGGAGGTACAGAGTCCTCTGTGTCCTCACAATGCCCCTGCTCTGGCTGCTGCAGAAATGAACCCTGTCCTGGCTGGAATCAGGACACCCATCTACTAATGAACATTGCAGAAGGCTTTTTGCTTTAGCAAAATTTTACAATGGAGTCAATATCACAAAAAAATATTTAGAATTGCACCTCTCCTTGAGGTATGCATCACATTTCCCCATCATCTGCATTACCCATAAAATGTGCTCAGGTCCTTAAACAAAAACAGTCCCACTGATAGGTTTGCCTTTGTTGGAGGCAGGACTAATCCAAACTGTCACCCCTAACAAATTCCTCATATGCACAATGGTAACTCTGTCCCTTCTGTGGTATGTGGGGGTTTTGATTGGGCAGAGCCAGCTAGACTGGAGCTTGTAGTGTTAACTAACCAGGTAGTCTTCAAATAAATGTAGATCCCAGTGTTTAAAGTTCCAATTACCCATTGCTCTTGATGCGGTTTTTACAGTCCATTGTCCCATTCAGTTTTCCCAGACACTGGTACATGACAGGGAACATGATACCCACTCAATACCAGGCTCTCTGGCCCTGGTGTCTATGAGGCTGTTTTTGAAATGAGTCCCATTGTACTAATGCCTTTTCCTAGTCTTAAAAAATTGAGAGCCAGACATGGTAAAGGGATAAGGGGTTTTACTTTGGTATTTTAATAAGGATCCTCATTGGTACACCACTTCAACAAGGTGGGATGCACTGCAGTGCACACACATGACAGATTGCTTATATAATTTACAGACCTCACAAATTAAAATATCTAACAAAACTACCCCAATGGCCTGGATCAATAGCAAGATATTTCCCCATTCAAGGAATTCCTCCCTGGATGGGCCAAATCTCTAGTTTACAGGATATTTTCTAGAAAAGACCTTTATTTCCCAAGATAGGGTAGGGTTTTTCCAGCCTCCTACTATGAGGCCTCTAGGATGTTTGGTCTCCTGGCCTAACAAAATACTAGGTCTGTACTAAGTTATCAGACTTAAGGAATTACAAGTATGCATGCTAAGAATACTGAGGACACATAAAAGTTGTATAAAAGGTATATAAAAGAAAAGGTAAAAAATCATCTTGGCATCAGTACAACTCATGTTTTTTCTGGGATGCCATGTTGTCACAGGACTTACTTTTCAAGGCCCAAGATGGTGTTCAGGCAGTGGTGTGAGGCACAGGGAACAGCTCCAGCCATCCAGTGGTTCTTTACAGCACTGTCAGCTCTCAGGGCCTGCCTTGGTGGCTTTGCATGACTGTGACATAATTAACCTCCCACTGGTTGTATTTCAGCCATCATCCACCACACCGCAGGGGCTGTACCTGCTTGGCCTGCTTGATCACAGTGCTTGTTTCACAACTATGGATCACCTGGGAAAGTGTCCATTGTTAAATCCACCCTAGAGTTAAGCCATAAGCCCATCTGTATTGTTACATCTCTTCCCTGATGGCCTGAGGCGTCATGGGCCCACCAACCAGAAATAATTCACCTTTATGCTGCCAGTCCAGATCCACCTGAGGCAGTTTAATCGTGGCAGCCCAATCCACCTGTCCATTGTTGTGATGTTTTTCAGCAGCCCAACTCCTCAGTGCGTGTGCATCTACAGGACAGACTTTTACAGCCAGCTTCTCTACCTGGGTGTTGATGTCTTGCTACACTTCATCAGCCCAGATGGGTTTACCTCTTTCCTGGCAGTTGTCTTTTTCCATTACTGTCATCCACAAGTCAGTGTCAAGGTAGAGCGCTGGCCACTTCTCTCATTCAGCAACATCTAAAGCCAGCTGGATGGCTTTCAGCTCAGCAACCTGACTAGATGCACCTTGTCCCTCCATAGCTTCAGTCATCTGCCATGTAGAATTCTGTACAGCTGCTTTCTGTTTTCAGTGTAGCTCAACCATACAGCAGAAACCATCAGTAAAGAGATCGTATTGCTTTTCATTTTCTGGTAGCTGATTATATGATGGGGCCTTGTCAGCATGTGTAACTTGCTCCTCCTCTTCTTCTGATGATGGGTCCACATGTTTTGCCTTTGGGCTGAGTCATGATTTCCAAGATCCTGGGCCGCTGGTGTTCGCTGTCTAAGCTTTCTGTGTGATCAGAGTGATCCAAATACTCTACGTAGTAACAGTGGCATGATGTGTGGAAGGGACTTTTCCTTTGAACATCTTGCCCAGCACTGGCAGTCAGGTTGCCAGGAGGAGTTCTGCTTTGGTGCCTATCATTTTGGAAGCAGCTCAAACCCCTTCATAAGCTGTCAGAATCTTTTTCATTTGTGATAGTAGTGTGCCTCAGATCCTTTGTATCCCCAACACCAGAACCCCAGGGTTCATTCTCTAGTCTCCTCAGGTGCTTTTCTGAAGACTTTAGGAAGGACCATTCTTCCTGGCTGCAGTGTAGATCATATTTGCCACATCCTCTCATATTCTGACTGGCTGCAGGGCTACTCCATGAACAATCTCCTGTTTGATTTGTTCAAAAGCTTGTCATTTAGGACACCATTTAAAATCATCCTTCTTCCAGATGACATGATAGAGAGGACTCACAATCTGACTGTAACCTGGAATACACATCCTCCAAAAACCCACAACATCTAAGAAAGCCTGTGTTTCTTTCGTGCTGGTTGGCAGGGATGCAGATGCTACTTGGTTGACCATGTCCTTTGGAATCCAGTGGTGTCCATCTTGACATTTTACTCCCCAAAAAGGAATTTCCTGGACAGGTCCCTTGACCTTACTTTGCTTCACAGCAAAAGCAGCCATGAAAAGGATTTGGATTATGTTTTCCGCTTCTTACAAACCTTCTTTGCTGCATTCCCCATGTGATGATGCCATCAATGTAGGTGTTCTAGAGTCTCACTATTTTCCAGTGCAGTCTGAATCAGTCTAAGGCAAATAGTGGGCTTGGGTTGCCACCCCATGTACAGCCAATTACAAGTGTACTTAGTGCCCTTGTAGGTGACAGCAAACTGTGGCCTGCACTCATGCTGGCACCACTGTGCTGCCTTGGACTCCAGTTCGTACTGAAGTTCCAGCATGTCTGGCTCAGCAGCACTCGGTGGTAGCGTGACTTCTTTCAGGCCATGACAGTTCACTGTCAGTCTCCACTGGGCTAACACACCAGCCTTAATGGACCACTAAAGGGTGAGTGAGCCTTGCTGGCACTCCCTGGCTCTTCAGGACCCATCTCATGGCTGGGGTTCAGAGTCCTGGCTGGTGAGGTGTTATCCATGGTGCACTGCTGTAGTAGCAATCAGTACCTGTTATTCTTCAACCCTTGGCAGCCCCACAGCAGAAGGGTCCCCTGAGAGACCAGGCAAAATACTCAGCTCTTTAACTTCCTCTGTCTCCACAGCAGCTCTCCCAAAAGCCCAACAATGGCCTTTTTGGGTCCCTGAAATACCCTGTTAACAACCTGCCCCTGAAAGTGAGGATAATTCAGGGTCTTGGTAATAGATCCCTTGGAACAGATCTGAGTGAAATGACACTGAGTCATCAGTTTGTAAGTATATGTAACCAGATTTTATTTTGGAACAGGTTTGTTGTAATGGAAAGCAGATACTTAGCTGATTTAGTTGTCATTACTGTGTTGGTTTAAGATAATTTAAGAAGGACACTCAAAAATGAGTTACCTCCCCTTAATTTAACCAATCAGAAGAAATTAAAATGAGTAGATGTAAGTGAAAAAATATAACATATTACTGAAGAAATTGAATAGTGACAGACAAAAAAATAAGTTGCTTTTTTTGTTTTATTTTTTTTTAATATAGAGTAACAGTAGTAGTATTAATAACAAAAGTGAACAAAAGAGAAGGAGTGATTTACATGTAAAACGCTTGCTGTGGAGCCTGACCTGACCCCATGGCATCCATGGTACCCTAACCAGAAGAGACCCCTTCTTCCTGTGGGAGAGTCCACTGGCCTAGCAATGATGTGGGGTGGTATAGAATAACCTCTGGGTCCTGGCCAGGCCTCCTCCAGCCTACTGCAAAAATTAACCCTGTCCTGGCCAGACCAGGTCACCCATCTACTAATGCATATTACAGAAGGTTTTGTGCTTCAGCAAAATTTTCCAGTCATTGTCACAGAAAACATTTAGAGTTGCAGTGTTTGGACAAAAATATAAAGGTAGGCAGAAGAGAGAGATTGGCCAAGATCTTTCAGATATGTGAAGGTGTGATCTCATTTCGTACTACACAGAGAAGAATCTGTGTGGAGCAGAGAATCTCGAGTATAGCAGTTGAAGGGAGAGCCTAAATGAGTCCCTATCACTTTATGAACAGCAAGGGCAGTTAAAAATGCAGTACTTCAGGATTCCATGCCCTATTTGTTATAGGGTTTTTTCCATATTGGTTTGTTTATTTTCAGTTTTTGCTAGGTAAGAGTGAAATAGAAAAATGGCAAAGAAGACTTGAAACAAATTAGGTAAAGCAACTGAAATCAGGGCATGATACTGAATTTCTCTCTTAGTATTTTCTAAGCTGTAAATAATAAATTTCTAGAAAGCTCCAGTCATTTTACTTTTCCCATTTTTGCATCAATGTTTTTGATAATAGAGAAAGTTAGTGGAGGCAGCTGAAAAAAAATTAAATTATATATGTGTATGGTCTTTGTAATTTTATGAAGATTTGAGCTTTTAACAGTGTGTTAATTTTCAGCATTTCTTTTTTCTGAGCGAAGTAAATGGACAGCTAGGATTCAGGACTACTTAACAGTACCTACAGAAATTTAAATATGAATCTTCATTACATGCAGTATATTCATTTGCATATGCTAAATCAGCTTTCAAAATCTGGTGTTTGTGAAGACTTTTTAGTGGAATGATTATGTCAGATGTGCTTCAGTGAACTCTTCTAGTTTGCAGGCAGCAATTGGCAGTAGGTTGGTTCATCAGAGTAACATGACAGTTCTCGAAAGGTTCAGAGATAGTTTTATAATTATTGTTAGCATGATTCTTGAAAGAAATGATGAGCATCTCATAAACCCAGATGGGAGTTTGTTACATTGTTGATAAATGTGTTTTACATTTTTAAATTGATAAACAGCGAAAAGCAGAAAAGATACAATAAGGCAGATGGTTGTTTATAAAGCACTTGTAAGTTGCTGCAATTCAAAGAATGGTACTAATTGTTAAAAAGAAGACAAAAATTGGAGTAGGGGGAGTGTTTCAATGAGTTCATCATGAGCTTTTTAAAAATAAAACCTTCAGCAGCTTTAGTTCAATTAGAACCATTCTTGCCATTCTGGGTTTACATGCAAAAGTTTAGACTCTCAATTCTTAATAAACTTTTGTACCAGCCATTTTCATGTAGCTGAAATTAAAGCAACAGCTAATCTACCTGTATGTGTCCATTTCTTTCTTCTTCCTTTATGGAGGTTTGGAAAAAAACACAAAATTTATTGCACAGCAGAATGAAGTTGAATTATTATTGGATTTAATAATTGGTTTTATTGAAAAAGAATGAACATAGTAGCAAACTCCAAAATCAGCAGAGATTTTACAGCAAGGAAGTGAAATGGTAGCTGGTTGGCTTGTTTTCTGTTCAAGGAATGGTGAAAAAAATTTTTGACAACTATGTGACCAGAATAAAAATATTTAAGTAATGTTTAGGCAGAACACTAATCAGTATGTGTGATGAACGAGTAGGTGTACCTTTTTCTTGTGAATGTTTAGATTGTGTTTCCATTAGTGATCTTATAAGTTTCCATGAACGATGAAGTAATTTCTTACTTTTTCAGCATAAGTTTTTTGAAAAATGGTTATGTAGACCTACTGCTTTCATCAAGCAGCTCTTCTAAAATATGTTTATTTTCAGTTGCAGAACTCCAGAAGAGCTTGTTCTCTTTCACAGGATTTCCAGCTTTTGCGTGATTAAGACATCTATGCTTTCTGTATTTTCAACAAGATACCTTTACATTTCATTTTTCTTGGAATATTCTTATTAACATTTAGCAGAGCCGTGTTATTGTCTAATAGATATTGTCTAATACTGTCTCTACTGTCTGTAAAGCTCTATCAGTTGTGTCAATCCTTATAGGAAATGATTTATTAAGATGCAAATTTATGTCAGGCTGATCACCTAAAAATATGCCAACTGCCCTTAAGCAGGAGCATCCTAACCATTGTAGCTACCGGTCTATCTGCCTGCTCTAGTGCTGGAGCTTCCAGGTATAAAGGAGACCCTAGATGAAACTTACTCCTGTGAAGTGCAGAAGCTAACCATGGTAGCTGGAGCTAGGCTTACACTATGACTGTGAAGCTGACTTCTGGGGGAAAAAATGTGCCCTAAGGTTTTGTAAGGTGGTCATATGTAATGATTCACTTCAGTTTTGTGAAGTTTGTATGAAAACTTCAGAAGAAGCACCACCGATCCTCTGTAGATGTCATCTAATTCTCTGGGAAGGGTACTGAATGTCAAGACTGTTACAGTCAGAATGTGACAGACTGAGAGAAGAAAGAGCAATTGTTTTAATCTCTTGCTCCATAGTTAAATCCAAAAAAATTAATTGCTCTGGGCAATGTTGGCCTACTTTTATGCCAGTTCAAGATAATATTTAAACTTTGTGAGAAGTTTGAAAGCTTTTCATGTGCAACTGTCTTCTTTCCCTTTTTTGTACCAAACGGCTGTGCTTTCTACATGCTGTCAGCTTCTGACCGTAGCCTTAATTATGGTAAAGGTAATTTCAAGCTCCTGCTCTGAGCGAAATAAACATTTGAGATGGCATTACAACTGTATGTCTCAATGCCTAGCTTTAAACTTCTACATGGTGTTTGTAGGTTTTATAAGGGCTGGTGTTCTTACATAGCTTTCAGTATGTTCCTTTAGAATAGCAGTTTCTAACCTGAGGGTAAGCACACAAGAGAAAGCAACTAGGAAAGCAAACCCATGACTACTTAGTTATCCATGTCTTTACTAGAAAAACACATAAAGTCAGGTTCAAAAATACAGGTCTTTAAGAAATCAGAAATAAGGTCATCCTTCAGTGAGAGCTTGTTTCATTTAAAGTGTATCTACTTTAAAGATCAAAGCCGTGCTTTTTTTAGGTGTTTCTGTTGGTATGGATCCTGCCACCTATTCCCAGATTCCTCTGTTATTCAAGGTCAATGGGACAAACCTGGTTGTGTGCACAGACTAGGTAACAAGAGGGTGGGAAGCAGTGCTGTGGAGAGGGACTTTGGGATTTTTTGTTAGTGCCATGCTTCATATCAGTAAACAGTATGCCCTGGCAGCTGGGGGCATCAGGCCCAGCAGTGCCAGCTGGTCAGGGGAGGGGGCTGTCCTGCTCTGCTTCGCACTGGGGTGGTCTCATCTTGAGTATTGTGTGCAGTTTTGGACGCCATAATATCAAAACAACATTAAGCTATTAGCAATCCAAAGGAGAGCCATGAGGATGGTGAAGGATCTGGAGAGGGAGCCTTATGAGAAGTGACTGAAATCACTTGGTTTGTTTGGCCTGGAGGAGACTGAGGGAAGACCTTGTCATGTCCTCAACATCCTCACAGGAGGAAACAGAAGGGCAAGAACTGACCCCTTCCTTCTTGTATACCAGTGACAGGACACAAGGTGAAAACCTGAAGCTGAGTTTAGGGAGGTTGAGGTTTAAGATGAGGAAAGATTTCTTCACCCAGAGGTGGTTGGACACTGGAACAGGCTCCCCAGGGAAGTGGTCACAGCACTAATGCTGTCTCGGTTCAAGAAGCATGTGGACTACACTCTCAGGGACATGGGCTGTTCAGTTCAGGAACAGGAGCTGGACTCAATCCATGAGGATCCCTTCCAACTCATCTTATTCTGTGATTCTATGAATATTTCAGTTTTGAAGTGCATATTGCCTTGCACCAACTGATTTTTTAAGACGTGTCATGATGCACTTGAAAAGTGCATAGTATGATACTGATAGTATGTATACTACTACTCCATTCTAAAGTATTTAGCAAAAGTGTTCCTTAAGCTTAAGAGGGTTGTGTGCCTTGAAATCAGTTTATAGTAGTAGAAATGGAAACAGCTTTTTTGATAAAATGAGCTTATATTCAGAGTTGTCAGCCAGGAACAGAGTTCTTGTTTGTCCTGAATTTCAGTCTACCGTTAAGTTTACAGTGTCATGTCTCTTCTTTTTGCAGTATTTTGTGAATGTCAGGGGCCATTGGATGCTATTTTGCTAGAACTACATAAGGATTAAACATGAATTAAAAGGTCTGATAAATTCTTGCAGATATCAGCATAGTTCAGTGCCCTTCATCATAGTGGTCTAGTATGCAAAAAATACTTCCAGATATATATGGTTGTAGGTAAATAAAATTCAAATAATTTTCATGGCAGGTAAGTTGAATTCAGCTTCTTCAGTTGAAGGTGCATACTGAGTTGCAAGTGTGCACTTCAGGTTTTATCAGTTCTCCATCAGTAAGCTAAAACTTCAAATTAATAAAGTACATAATTAATATTTCTTTCTGGAACAAATCTTCTTTTATACACATGCTGTATGACTGGGTAATTTCAAAGTAAATCTGTAACATGATATTCACTTATCTTTGTGTAAGACAAATCTGATGTCTGTTCACAGCCCAAGAATTAAAATACATTTTTTCTTCAGCTGTCTTTTAGAGAGTTATACTCTTCAGTGAAATGCTCAGTATATTATTCTAGTTTCAGTTTCTTGGGCTTACCTTTCCAGCTTCACAGGAAACCAATTGAAGGTATTGTCAGATAGACCTGAAAGCAATATTAAATGAACTACTAGTAATTTTTGACATAAAAATAGCCTGTAACCCTAAAGATAATACAGGCAAAATGGACATAAATTAAGTAAATCATAAGGTGACCGGGAGTAGAAAGTGAAGGTTGGTCCATACACATTTTTTGTGCCCTTTAATGTTTTGTTGGACAGGCTACATTCAGTAACAGAAAAGATCCCAACTTAGATCATAGGAACATTTTTTTGGGATGATTTGCAATATTCAGGAAGTGCAGATGTTCTTGATCTTGCATTACAAGTCATAATTTTAAGAATACTGTGTTGGAAAAATAAGGCACATTAACAAGCAGCAGAAGTAGCAGAAGAACCCATAATACTCAGTTCTCTACCCAGCAAAATAAGATTGCTTGGCTGGCTATTAAAAGCAGCATTCAGTCAAGCAAGGGATGGTCTTCAGGCCATTTGCAGGCGATTTTGAAGAGGCTCCAGGGAGTGCTGCGAACAGGAGTGGACACAGGGGCAGTGAGGCCATGTCACAGTAGTTTGCAGGCAGCTCGCATGAGCTGGAGTAGCACCAAGGGTGCAGCCACACCCTGGGTGGGTTGTGTCTTTTGACTGGTTGTGGGATGTTTTTTTGGTTTTTTTTTTCCAAGCAGTGGTTTACAAATGGTGAAAAGGCATTGCTGCTGCTGCCAGCAGAAGTGTGAAAGCCAGAGAGAGCCCCCAAAGAAGGACACAGCTGTCGAGCCCCCTGGCTGCAGGGAGTGTCAGACACCTGTGTGCGTGTGAGCAGGGGAGTGACCTGCTCTGCCTGGCACCAGGGCTTTGAAGCAAGAAGGGGAAAGGCTAAGGAGTATTAGGGAGAGCAAAAGAGAAATTGACTGGTGGAATTACAGCCTTGCAACCTTGAGAGAAGCTCGGCAGGAGTCAGAGGAGCCCTGTCCATCTTACCATCAGGCAGGAGGAGACCTAGCAGATGGGGGGAGTGGAAATGGGGACCTACTCAGAGAGGAAGCTAAATTCCTTCCTGACCCCTCCATCACCTTCCCCCGTGCCCTCACACAACAGGTATGAGGCCCTGGGTCCAGAGGCTCAGGCAGATGACAGTAAATGAAAAAATCTGTCTGGAGAGTCCTCGAGGTGCACTTTGTCTGTCAGATAGATCACAGCCTCAGGAAATAAAGAATAAAAGAAAGGTAGTCGTAGCAGGTGGCTCCCTTCTGAGGAGAGCTGGGGGCCCTGCATATCAACCAGACTCAGCCCACAGGGAAGTCTGCTGCCTTCCTGGGACCCAGGAATGGGATATCAGCAGGAGACTCCCTGAACTAATTCAGCCCTCTGATTATTACCTACTGCTGCTTGTCCAGGGTGGCAGTGATGAGGTTGACAAGAAGGGTACCAAGGTCAGTAAGAAAAAGGGAAAGGCCACCAAGGTTGACATCCTGGTGGGAGTCTCCTAGAGACCACCCAGCCAAGATAAAGAGATGGATGAATTATTGTATAAGCAGCTGGAGGATGTTTCAAGATTTCCAGCCCTTGTAGGAGATTTAACCTGCTGGATATCTGCTGGGAGCTCAACACACTGGATAAGAGGCAGTCTAAGAGGTTGTTGGAGTGTATGGAGGAGAGCTTCTTGTCACAGCTGGTGAGCAAGCCTGCCAGGGTGGGGCTCTGCTAGACCTGCTGTTTGCACACAGATAGGAGCTGGTGGGAGCTGTGGTGGTCAGAATGCCCATCTGGGGCACAGCCACCACAAAATGATAAAGTTTTCAATTCTTGGTGAAGTAAGGAGAGGCCTCAAGAAAATTTCTATCCTGTATTTCCAGAGGACAGACTTCGTCCTCTTCATGGGACTGATTCAGAAAGTTCCCTGGGAAGCAGCCCTTAAAAATAGAGTGTTCCAGGAAGGTGGATGTATTCCAGGAAACAAATCTTGAAGGCACAGGAGCAGGCCTGCCTTATGTGCTGAAAGAGATGTTGATGGGGAAGAAGACTGGCCTGGTTGAGCAGGGAGCTTTCATGAGAACTCAGGGTTAAAAAAAAGGGGGTTGAAAAAGGAGTTGACAACTCAGGTTATTAGGTCATGCAGAAAGAAAATTAGAGAGGCAGAAGCTCAGTTAGAAGTTAATCTGACCACTTCTCTGAAGGATAATAAGTGTTTTTATAAATGCATTAATAAAAGAAGGACCAAAGAAAACAAGTCTATTCTTTATTTACTGCTAGGGGGTGAAAATAGTCACCAAAGATGAGGAAAATGCTGGTGTACTTCACACCTTAGTTTCAGTCCTCAACCGTAAAACTGGTTATCCTCAGTAAAACCAGACTCCTGAGCTGGTAGATAGGGATGAGGAGCGTCCTAGGAGACTAGGACAAGTAGATGGAGATGGGAGAGTAGATGTCCTGTAATCTTGGAGGGGTGGTTAGTGACTGGCTGTGTCACTTAGATGTTCACAAATCTGTGTGAGAATGTGGATGCATAAAGGTTTTTAGCATCAGCAGAAGTCCTGTGAGGAGCTTCTGAAGGAGCTGGGGTTGTTTAGCCTGGAGAAAAGGGGTCCTTTTCAGCTAAAATTAACTAAATCCTTTTTATTTTGACCACTGGTGTTCTGAAGCACAGAGGCAAATGGTGAAGACATCTTGCTATGAAAAGAAGGTGTTATTTAGAGTTCTGCTCTGTATTTACATGAAATTAATCCGTTAGTTGATCTCTGAATATCTATCTGCTCATTTCTGCTGAGTAATGAAAGGTGTCAGAATTAGATGAGGTGTGACACATCACTGGCTTTTTCGTCTGTGACTGCAAAAGCTGGTGTGCTTTAACTATGTTATTCTGATATGTCAGTTGGTTTTGGCATGGATTTTTAAACTTTGGAAACCATAGCACTGCCTCACCACCTAAACAACATTTTTTTCCATAATAGTTACAATAATCAAAACTGCTCTTTTTTCCAGATCCCTTTTCATAACTCATCTCTACTATGAAATTTAGATTTAAGATAGTTGTTAGCTATATAGATAGGATTGGAATATTAAATTGCATTCATAATCTTCATTTAAATTTGTTCCACTGCTAAACTTTTGAGTTTTTTTTAATTTCCTGCTTTCTTTTACAGACTTTTAAGCATCGTGTTTCTTGTCCCAGCTTGGGACAGGGGTCTTGTTTTCTACTGATGCTTAATTGCTTGTAGTGCAAGGTGCTTGATTGAATCATTTTCTTAGTATTCATACATATATATGCATATGTATGTTATTTAAAAAAAAATGAGAACTTCCATAAGATGGACTTAGTAATTAAGCCATTTCTAAAGCCACATAATTGTCAGGTGGTTTCTAAAATTAGAGATGCTTCTCTTAAAAAGGAAACAAAAAAGGAAAACAAAAAATAAACCAACAGGTGTCAGCAAAGACCATGTAATGAAACATTGGGTCAAAACACATCAACAGTATGCGCTGCCTTCATGGCAAATGCCTGTTGACTTTCATTCAGTTCTCTCAAAAGACCTTGAGATCATAGTTGTGATCAGTCAGCTCAAAATACAGAATGTCACAACTGTGTATGAAGGCTGAATTGAATTTCTTTCAGTAGAAAACACAAGAAACCACATAGAGATGATGTTAGTTCCATCTTAATGAATTGTTCTCCCACACTATAATCCAAGTGAGGTCTTTGTGGATTTCTAAAATGCCACAGATTTTGTTTCTCGCTCTCTCTCTCTCTCTTTTTTTTTTTTTTTTTTTTTGTTTTGTTTTGGTTTTGGTTTTTTTTTGTTTTGTTTTTTTACTTTTTTTCAGCCTGAAATGAACTGAGGCTTTAGAAAGTCCATTCAGCTTTTAGGATCTTTTATTCTAGAATCCTGATGGTGAGGGGTTTTTTGGGTTGTTTTGTTTTGTTGTTTTTGTGTGTTTTGGGGTTTTTTTGGTGTTTTGTTGTTTTGTTTTTTTTTTTTTGTCCCAGTTCTTAGGTAAGTCTATCCAAGAGCAGTATGTCAGAAAGTTCATTGCATCTCTCAGTACATATTGGCAGGTTTGTCACCTCAGGGTCAAAATAAAGCTCATTCAACCAAGGCTATGGCAGCCACAGTATCAAGCCTCAGGTCAGTCCCACCACTTGAGATTTGCTGTAGGGCAGTCAGTTGAAGTTCATTTTGCATTTGTTTCATTGAACATCATTGCTCTTACACTGCAAAGAGGAAAACATTGTGGGTAGACTACTGTATGTTACAGGGATTGTTTCTCTCTTGTGCTTATTTTCTCTTCTTGCTTTGAAGACCTTATTACCAATGAGGAGGCAAATTTTATAAAATAATAAAATCCATTGCTTGTCATGTCATTGCATCTAGTGTTTTATACTTGTTTGGTTTTATGATAAGTTACAAAACCTCCAACCTGTGTACTCTGCCTTGAAGTTATTAGAAAGTACTAGTAGTGCTTATGTTAAAGATAAATTATTGGAAAATAGTATCCTTTTTTATGCCCATGGAGGGTCTGTTTTTTGAGAAACTTATATTCAAGAGATTGTAACTTGTTACGTCAGGTCTAAATTAGTAATTAAAATAATTTCAGAGGTCTGAGGAGCTGACAGTGAATCACTCTGTACTGTATGAAGTTCAGTCAAAGACACAACTTCACAAAACAAAGAATAAATAAGGCTGATTTTTGTACATCCATATGTGTATTTCTCAGGAGAACTGGTAATGTTCAGCTGTTACACATTTTAAGTGCAGTTCTGTCACAGGATGAGAGTTGATAAATAAACCTAAGGTCACCTTAGTTTTGCATCTCTAAAGAAATGAAAACCCTTGCTTTTTTCTTCACTTAAAGTATAGGAAGTTATGGCTGAAGGACATACTCTAGAGGGTAGATAGAGATGGAAAGACTTTAGTGGTTTCTAAACCAAAAATATCACTAATAATTTAAATTCTATTTTTCCTGTTTTCTTTTTCTGTAATGTGTGTTCATGTAGGAGATTAAACTGAGGTCAAAATATAGTTACAGTTAAAATAACTCAGAATGTTATTGGAGGAATAATAAACTACTAATGACACTAATAATGTACTAACCCCTTTTATGATAGGAAAATCCAAGAAGTCAATGAAGAAGGAAAATGCCATTGCAGCTATGTTTTATTAGCTAAAGTGTACTTAATTTTAAATATACTAGCTGTATTATTCTGAAAATCTAGACACTCTTAAAATCATGCAGTGAAAATTATTGCCACTAGATTCTCTTACTCCTTTCATGCACTTACTTTGATAACTCTCTTTAAAAATTTTTGAAAAGTGATCTGACAGAGCGTTTAATGAGGGTTTTTTCATAAGCTGGCATCTTTGGAGGCAGAAGCCCCTATCCCCTCACTAAATGCATTGTTGCCAACACATCTCACTCCTGATGAGAAGCAGCCATTCTTAACTTTGAGAGAGTAGTTCTGTCTCCATATTTAATCCTTGGAGCAGTGAAAAGTGGTAGCAGGAGTAGTAATAGTGATGATGGCTTTGTGTTTCACTTTTGAATATCTGTAAATGAGGAACATGATGTGGGAAATCTCAGTTCTGTCCAGATGGATCTGGTCCACCACAAGGATATATTTAATCTGTAGTTTTGTCCATTTCCTTTTTTTTCCCCAAAATCTGCTACAGGCATGTATGAGTAGGCAATGGAGTAGACAGCTTGGGTTAACAGCTTGTGAACCTCATCATTTCTCATAAACCTCATCATTTCTCCTAGGTCTTGTAACCTGTCCTCTGTTGTGGGAGTGGTTGTAATGTCAGCAGGTCTCAATGCGCCTTATCCTTTGTTGTGTCACATGTGCTTTATTCTTTATCATGTTATTTTGGAATTACCTCCTTGTTTTTTTGGAATTCTTTATTCAGTGGTCTTTTACAGACTCTGTTAAAAAACCTTCAACACTTAGTGCATTGAAATCGCTTTGGTATTTGTCTCCACTTATAATCGTATTTAGACTTCAGTACCTTCACGGTCTTTGTGACTTTAAACATGGTGTCACTAGTTCTTAGTCTTTAATTTCTGTTTTCTCATAGTTCTATACAAGTATTGACCTTTTGATTGTATAGTTTCAGAATGCTGTTTTGCAAAGATTTCACAAATTAGACTGATAACAACATTTTTCAATTTGGTAATTCTCTTTGTAGTAATTGAAAACAATCTGTAAGAAAGTCCTCTATATGAACTGTAGTCTTAAAAGAACATGTGTTGTAGGAAGACAGGACCTTACCAATTAATGTGTACTATACTTGCGTATACCAGAACTAGGCTTCCACCAGGAGTTTCAGCTTTGCACTGCAGAGTGTATGCAGCATTATAGTCTTGCTGTCATTGTGCAGAATATTTTGCAGTGCAAGGCTAAAATCTCAGATCTGTCGTAAGATAATGTGCTTCTCTCCATTCTTTTTTGCTGTTTGTCCAAGTCATTATATTTAATTTCTTTGTGATTAAAATAGCCTGTTTTCTGGATCCATATGAAGGATCACTGGTCATGACATAGGTCTGTTCCCCAAGTATCCATCCATAAGGCTATTGAACTTTGTAAATTACATCTTTGAGACCACTAGCACTTTGAAAAGGTACTTCTGGAGGGATTTTCTGTTATATCCAAAATAAATCAAGACTGACTTACTTTAAGTTCCTTAAAAAGCTAGTTGTGAGCACTGAAGTTTGGTTCCACTCCTGAAACATATGTATTAAGGCTCTCAAACTTGTCCACCATAGATGTAGGAAAATTACAACAAAGAAATGATAGCATATATTAGATACTTGTACTTTTAATTTGTGCAGGATAATCTACTTGGTTTTACTGCTCAATATGTGTTTTACACAGCTTTGGTTCCTGCTCTCATCAGTTTGCCTTCATTATGGGTATTTTTTTGGGGCAACAAAATTAGAATAGCTGTGATTTCATTTAGGGCAGAAGTTTCTCAGGCTTAGGGAAAGCAGAACATGGGCCCCTCTGCTCAACGAGAGCAATTTGAAGTATAAGCAATGTAGTTTCCTTCCAGAGAAGACTGCTTTGTTCTGGGAAGAAAGTTTCCTCTATCACACAGTTTTGAGTTTTCGGACAGTCAAAGTGTTAGGCTTTCCATGGCTGGAAAGAATAGGATCTATCAGAATAGGTCATGAGAGGGATGGAAATTTTTGGTATTTATGTTCTGGGGTTTTTTCCTTCCTCCAGTTCTCTCAACAAGTCAGTAAGAGCACCTTGATAGTTCTAACTTCAGATATTTGTCTTATTTGGGATGTATTTTCCTGATAGACAGCACTTGGATGTGAATGAAGTACAGAAATATTCTAATATGAGGTGGGAGTTTTCAGTATCTCGTACAAGAAATACAGAACCACCAGTTTTTTCTCCATTTATCAGACATTTAATTTCATACACTGGACAGGTCTTGCTATAGGTTCTTTTTCCTTTGCAGTCTTGGACACAGCGGTGCCTGCTTTCCAGCCACCTTATTAGCTTGAATTTCAATGCAGTATACTGCTTACAGCTTTGGCACACCTCAGCCAGTTCCAAGAGCCTTAGAAAAAGTGCAACTATCCCAGGTTAGCATGACTAGTATGAGTAGGGTTCTCTAGTAGGTGTTACAGTTTGCATTGAGAACATCTGTATCTGAACAACTTGTTGCTGATAGTTCAGATGATTTACTGATGCAGGTCTGAATTGATCAGCTTCTGTCAGTGTATACCTGCAGTGATGAGCAGCTGTATGACTGGTAATTAGTGCAGGAGAGTTCAGAGTGTAACCAGAACTACCTTCTCATGCAAGGAGTCACAAGACACTTCTCAACATTCTACAACAGTTTCTGCAATAGTTTTCAGATTTTAAGTATAGAACACCAGCATGCACAAGATAATATTGCACTTAGAGAAGTAGTGGCTATATAAATTGTATAGATTTGAAATAGTAAGTCTAACTAGTTCTATGTAAACACTATCACACGGTTTCCTTTTCTTTTTGCTTCCTAAAAGAAATATATTTTAACAATTTTTTTTTTAAATTGCTCATCAGCCATTAAAATCAGAAGTCATTCAAAGCATAAAAATCCAAAGATAATGTTGGACGTACAGCATTTTCAGTTCTTGCAGCCATATTCCTAGATAGGACAGAATTTTGCTAGATTTTACTAGACAGGACAGAATTTTGTCAAGTTTTCCAGACACATCTGTGATAAGTGCAGGAAGTCTGGCCATTAGTGATGTTTTCAAATCTGGAAAATTTTGGGCTTGGATGGCACGTTAAGAAATCTTGTGTGACATTTTCCATCATTTAAAACTGATAGTGTACCAGCCATTGCTAAGATATCCCTAAGCATAATCTACTGCAAAAAAACTCCTCAGCCCCTTCTGTGGCTATGTACACACACATATGTGTGTATATATATATATACACACATACTGGGGCAGTTTTAGGGGTTGCTTTGTTCGAGGGTTTTTTTAATGGCATTTTTTTCTGAAATATCTCTGGGCAGTGAAGGCCATCCAGGTGCTGAGTTGTCTGAGGATGATTATCTCAGACTTTGCATGTGAGCCTCCACCTACTGTATCTTTCTTTATGTTTGCTTTTACTGAAAGCATTCATTTGGTTAAGTCTTTGCCACACCAGTGTTGTACTGATTCAACACTCCCATTTTTAAGGCTGTATTGCTCTTTATTGTATTAGAGTAGTGCATAAAGTGTCAGAATGAGAGCCCCATTGAGATGGGCTGTGGAAAAAATGAGTAATGGTTTATTTCTGCTTTGAAGACACACAATCTAAATAAATGAGAAAGAACAGAAGAAATACAAACAGCTGCAAAAAGGGTAGACTTTGGCAAGTGGTGTCTAAAATATATTTTCTGCATAGCAGTTTTTTTGTCTTCCAAGTGTTCTTGTAGTGATTTTAACAGTGAGTTGATGCCTGAATTGAGAGTTCAAAACAATTTCCAAGTTGTAGGCCATATTTTCTTTATACTCACTTTAATGTCTGTACAGCATTAGCATTTGAGACTGCAGGAACTTAACTGCTTTACTTGTTGGTGTTAGACTGCAGTCGATTTCAGTGAACCATAAAAAGTTTGCCCCTGAAGGTAAAATTGCACTGTATGCATGTTTCTAGCATACTGCTTTGGGGATAAACATGTCTTAAATCAACTCATCGCTCGCAGCTGAATTCCTTCTCCAAATGCAGTTTCTGTGTAGATAATAATGTTCAGAAAGACTGATTTTCTGTAAACCATAAAGTTTTTTGAAAATAATTGTATCAATAAATGTATTTGAGCAAGATTGGAAAGAATTGGGCTTTTAGTGAAAGCAAGGAGGGACATATACGAACATTTTTAATTAGTTTTCATTGGCACCTCCAGTTTGTTCATATGTGTTCCAAACGTTTGCATATTAAGTTTCCTCACAATTACATAATAAAAACTTCTGGACTTCGTTGAAACTTCTCTTTTGTAATTCTGCATTTAGAAATTAAATTTGAAGTTTATGAAACTCTGACTCCTACTTGCTTGGATCATAGTGTGTAGTTAAGATGCCGTCACTCAAGACCTTTGTTACAGTGATGTTTCTGTTGGAGCTAAATATACTGTGGGTTCAGATGCATGTAATTGTGGCCTTGAGGTATTGGTGTAAAGAACACCATCTGGATTTTAACCCAGATAGTCTTGGAGTAATATTCTGAGACTTAGATCTTGTCCTGTCTGGAATTTACATTCCGTTCCCTGAGCTTTAAAGAGAAGGCTAGGACCATTTTAGCCCCTTAGAATGAGTCCTTTATTTTATCACTTTAATTTGCCTTTTTTTTTTTTTCCCAAAAAAACTCTTTTAGCCATTTTTGGTTTGTTTTCCAGTGGGTTTTGGTTTGTTTTGGTTTTATGTTTTTGATGTTGTTTTCGTTTGTTTGGGGCTTATTTTTGTTTGTTTGTTTTGGTTTGGGTTTTTGTGTGTGTGTGTGTGTGTTTTCTTTGGTTTTTGGTTTCTTTCTTTCTTAATTTTGTTGCTTTCTGAAATTATATATTTGGTTTCAGGATTGAAATTTCAAATTTATTCCTCCTTGGAGGAAAGAGACATAGACTGCCTCATGGTGGGAAGTCTGTATGGGGTTTTCTTCTGTTGAGCAATCTTTGACCCATAGCTCACCTGTTCAGTGAGTAGAAATGGCAAGGTAACTTAGCTGAGGGTGGTTACAGGTCTGCTCTCCATGAAAATCATGAAGTGAACCTGGAGGGGACAGAATTCCAGAAATCTGCTAATAAAGAAAATGCTTTAAAAGTATTTCTTTACAAAAAGAGCCTTTCTTCTATCCCCTGAGTATATAATAATTGGTTATAAACCTTAGTTTTGAAGTTGTTATTCACCTAATTATTTACACAGCAGTGCATGATGGATTCACAGGTGCAGTTACAGTTCCATTGTACTGGCAAGAAGTCTTTGCTGTGGAACAGAGAGAATTTTTTGTCTAAAGCTCCAAGTTCTATAATTAGTTATATGGTAAAGGATTCAGAGAAGTAGCAAAGCATATACAAGTGCTTAGAAGTTTAGCCAATTAGCCTTTAAGTTGTCTGCCTGCATATGTCATTATTGTAAGTGTTTTGGTGTCTGGTGGCATTTCTATTTTTTTTCTTTTCTTCCAGATCATTACTAAATACGTTTATGAACTACTGCAGAATGAATGCCACTTGAAGAAAGTAACTCTTCCAGTAAGTATAATTTCTTTTTCCAAAGGCATTTTTTTCTTAATCTGTACCCAGCATAGCCTGTGATCCCATATTCAGATAGAGACAGGGTGTGCCAGGGCTCTCTGCAGGGTATTGTCTTAGGACACTGCCTTTGCATTTTACATGTGTATGCATCTGGAGATTTGGTTTCACCTCACTTCTCTTGTGTTTGATTTCTCTAACTGAGCCTTCTGTACCTTACCAGACACCAGATTTTTCAAAATGTGGTGCTTTTTATAGAAGTGCCATAAGCTTTCTGAGAAAAGTGTTTGTGGGTGTTTTGAGGTGTCTACAGCTGGATGTAGAGAACAGAAATGTCTTCACAAGCAGAGGACTACACTTACACTGAGTATCAGGAAAACTACTCCAAGTAATTTTTTCAAAAATTCTTTTTCAGTAATTTGTAATATTTATGTAATATAAAGTACTTAATGTTGCTTAATGAAAACATTCGATCAACCCTTGGAAAAGATGAAGTGCTGCCCCACATAACAGAGTGTTTATAAATACATGTGATGTGATATGATGATGTTCAGGTATTTTTATATTCTATACTGGAGAGTGCAAGGGAAACTGGAGTGTGACAGCACTGTGTAGATTTTCCATCATTATGAAGGATTCCTGTGCTCTTTGAAATATTTTGAATTGCTGTCATTTTCAGACCAACCTTCATATTCAGTCAAGGAAAACCTGTTTAGGCTGCAGAAGGAAAAGATCTTTTGCCTTAACAGTTCTGTGACATTTCACTATTCCCATCTCCTTTCCCATAGTGTTGCTTTGGGTATGTTTTGATGACCTGCCCAAACTACTTTCAGTTTCCTAGAAGGGCTTTGTAAGTGTCTTGTGGTCATGGCAGAAGGAGCTGAGCTGTGAGGTTTACAGAGAAGCCAAAAGGCAATACTCTCAGCCTGGTGCTTGCACCAATGCTCTGAGAGCCGAGACTGAGAAAGCATTTCCCCACTTCACATTTTTCTGTGTAGATAGACATAGGATTAGGTTCATCCTGGCAGTCTGGCTGGTGCAGTGCTAGTAATCATCTCCACGTTTTTTGATAATTTCCTTTCTTGGTGAAATTTTGGTCCAAGAAGTACTTTCAGAAAGATAATATATCAGAAGTCTTCTCAAGCCATGTCACATTTTGTGAAACCATGAAGCTGTCTATATAAACTTTGAAGTGCCCAGATTTTAAGGCTATAGGACTTTCTTTGATTCCTAAAAACAAATATGAAGAATATTCATATAAGTAGTGCGGTGCTAAGGCTGATCAGTTATCTTCAAAACATGAAGAAATTTGGCATATTACAGTACCTCCATCACTAAGTCACACCTGTGGTGATTCATCTGCCTGTCTCTAAGGTTCAGATTTCTTCACTTGGAAGAGGACTGACCCTGGCTAGTTCCTACTTTTAGGTTAATCCCTGTTTACTTGTATTTAGAAATTGTGTAGTGAGCATGGATACAGTTGTTCAGTAATACATTTAAGCTATTCTCAAATGGTTTTTATGTTTCATTTTGGAGCAAAGTAGGAAAACACAAAATATGCAGGTGTCTAATAGTGAGCATTGTGGAAAAATTCACATGCGGTATGAACACTGCTCTTCAGGAATAGCTGTTATGTGTAACCAGCCCTCACCACAGTCAAAAATAGGTTATGAGGGCATATACAAAAGTGAAAAATTGAAACAATATATCTAAGTGTTGAAAAATTAAATCTGTTGTAAAAGTTAGGTTTAAATCACCACTGGCAGACTTCCAAGTAAGGACACAAAACACTCTAAACTAGTAAAGGAGACTAAAAAAAGTAATAAAATATCTTTTAGGATGAGAATAGAAGAGAGTATAAATGTTGGCAAATTACATATAAGATCATGGGAAGTTAACAAATACCTAATTTGGGGAGCTTGTTGGATTTGTAAAGGCTAATAATTAAAGAGCGATGATAAGGCCAAAAGATGAACTGCAGCTAAAATGAACACCAATGTCAAATAAGAGGAACTAACGTTATTATTTCCAGTACTCCCTGAATATTTTCCACACACTTACCTTTTTTTTTCCTAAACAGGTTATAATTCTGGGCAACTGTTTGAAATTTGTCGTATCAATAGAGGAGACCTCGGGACAAGTTAATATATTGTACAATAATCAAAATCCAGGATTAGGTGTTTTTTTAAACTAGGTTCTATAAGAAGTCAAATATGAAGCCGCAGAACAACCAATTTGTATTTAACTTGCTGCCAAAATCAGATGATAATAATAATAAATAATAATAATAATAATAATAATAATAATAATAATAATAATAATAATAGTAATAATTTGGAGTAAATGAGTACGAGTTTCATATTCAGAATTCATTGTAGGAGTGAGAGATCCCATGAAGAAGAAAAATCTTGTCAGTAAGAGTACAGGTATCTCCAATGAACTGTCAACCTACTTAAATGCTTTTGAAAAGCACAGGAGTCCCATTAATTTATTGATTAAAAGGGGAGAAAGGTGTTCATATTTTACAGGTGAAATAAACTGTTACCAGTGAAATGCTATTAAGGCCTGATGTAGTTGTAAGCAAAAGGAAAGAAGTAATTAATACAAGCTAACAAACTTTCTCCGTTTTTTTCCTAAAATTATTTGGGATAGTTAAATCTGATCATGATAAGTTGGGAAATAATTTCTTGATGCTGAATAACTGGATGATTAAATGACAGGAGATTCAATTCTAGTAAATATGAAATTATGGGGAAGATAACTCACTCTGTAAACATAACAGTGGCCTCTAAATGAGCTATTACAACTCAGGAAAGAGCTTGAAGTGATTGTGAGTAGTTCTCTGAGAACATCAGTGAGTGCTCAATGGCAGTCAAAAATCCTCAAAGCAAACAGGGTTTTAGGAATTATGAGGTATTGAGAACAAAACAGAAAAACATCATCATTCCACTCATTATGTGGGCCCTCATGTTAAACACTGCATGAAGTCTGGACACCATATCAAAAAGGATATGAAGAATTAAAAAGAAATACAGAGGAGGGTTGCAAGGATGATCACAGGCATGAAATGCTTTTCAGACAAAGAAAGATTAAACAAAGATTCTTCAGCTTGGAAAATAGATGACTGAGGAAGGAATATGACAAATCTATAAAATCATGAAAGGTGAAGAGAAGATGAATAGGGAATGGGTTTTTGCTTTTTTCATAATAGAGAACCTAAGGGGCAT
Organism: Sitta carolinensis; assembly: GCA_032173965.1. Taxonomy (NCBI): domain Eukaryota; kingdom Metazoa; phylum Chordata; class Aves; order Passeriformes; family Sittidae; genus Sitta; species Sitta carolinensis. The sequence goes on from CM063313.1 coordinate 64,624,203, forward strand.
CAAGTTTAAATTATCAGGCAGGAGATCTCTACTGAAAGAGACAGTATTATTTCATATATGTCCCAATTATATTGTGGAACTCATTGCCACAGAATACTATCAAGGAGAGAGGTATAAATGCAGTAAAAAAAAATCATTTGACGATATTAAGGTGGGATAGGTGCCTTGAACTATTGTACATGCTTGGCCAGTTATATAAACTGTGGCTTGCAAGGTTCCAAAATTACTGGTTGTCAAAGCTCTATAACCACTCTGTCTTGTTACCGTTCCCCTGTGCAATCTGACAGTTGTCAGAAACAGGACCCTGGACCTTGGTCTGACCACGCTGACTCATACATATATATAAATATATATATATACACAACCTTTTTACGTGAATATTTTAGAGATGAATACAAAAACTTTTTTTCTTTTAACCTTATCACAGGTGATCAGAACGTTCGTGTATTGGCTTTTCTTTTTCTGTCAGCTGATAATGAAGTTGGCAGTGCCGTGATTTTTGAATATTTGAAATGAGTTTCGGGACTGTGTTAGGTGGAGTGTGCTTTCTTCCAGCATGAATTTAGTAGGGAATGGAAATGCTATGCTTCAAAAGTTTATTGTGATGGTGTTCTCTTATGTTCCTTAATTTCAGCCTTATATGTAAAGCCCAACTTTGCTGTCTTTGCTTTGCTTTCTTAGGTGGCAGCTTCAGCTTTGGATAAAAAAAATAATTAATTTCTTGTCAGATATGAAAGACCAGTTGGCAGATCAGGAGAGTTTGCCCATTATTGTGTTACACCAATATCTTTGACTACACAATTCTGAATGTTTTTTCCTACACAGAGGAGGCCAATATCCATGTTGCATTATTGTTACTGTGAAGCATTGCACTTCTAATAATGTTACAATAATAATAAACATGTTCTACTGGACTTGAAAATTTTAATGAAGAGTCTCATATTTAGGGAGAGGCCATTCAGTTACTACTTTTAAAGTTTCATTTTGTGCTCCACTGACAGTTATGTTAGGAGTAAAAGGAAGACTGCAATTTTTTTATCCAGACACAGTACAAGTTTTAGTGGCATAGTCAGTGATTGATCTTTGCTCTTCTTTAGCTGTTGACAACAAATAGACTGTTCTTCTGAATTAACTGCATCTTTAGCAGATTCTGGGGAAGCCTGAGATGGAAGTTTAAATAATTAGTAAATTGTCGTAGTGGTTTTAAGCCCAGCTGGAAATTAAGCACCATGCAGCTACTTTTTCAACCCTCCTTTTACCTCACCCAACACCAGTGAAATGGGGAAGAGAATCAAAGTAAAATTTGTTAGCTGAGATAAAAATCAGTTTAATAACCTAAAGCAAAGTAAGGTACAGTGATAATGGTAAATGATAATAATAAGGCAAAAACAAGTGATGTGCAATGCCAGATGCCAGACCCCTTATTCCTGAACCCAGATTGGCCATGCTTCTGGGTAACTTCCTCCAGTTTATATCCTGGGCATGATGTTCTGGGGTATGAAATATTCCTTTGCCAGTTCAGGGCACCTGTCCCAGTGTCCTAGGGTGGCTTTATGATGCTGAATTGCATCCCATTCATCTGTTTAGCCCAGAAATAGATTTTGAACATGTAAAACCAGATCTGAGAATGAAGGGAGGGAGGAGAAGTAGTGGAATGTCTGAGGTGGCTGTATTCAAAAACACAGAGATAACAGCTTCAGAATTCTCTCTCCTGGACTGTGTTGCCTGCAGCTTGGACTGTGGGACAGAGCTCTCCTTTGGTTTTAGTTGGTTTTTAGCCATCTGAGGCAGAGAAGTTCACCAGACTGTGGCTTTTTTTTTTCTTGGAACTGATTGGTTCTGCTCTGGACTGAAAACCCAGAAGAACACTGGAGCCCACACCTGTGGCCCACCAGGGTCTGGCCTGGGCATTTTCCAGCAGAGGAGGGACTGACAGAGACTGAGAGAACCCAGCTGCACCCCACAACAGGGGCTTTCTCTTTGTCATCTCTTCAGAACAGCAAGAGGTTTTATTGTTCAATATTGTTCAATTCTGTGCTTGAGAATACTTTGCTTGTTAAATAAACAGTTTTTTTCACTTTTACCCAAGGAAGTTTTTCCCCAAACCTGTGTTCTAGAGTGAACCCTTTGGAAGTTTCCTCCCTAAACCAGGACACCCAACCATGTTCCCCCCAACTTTATTTCGCATACCTTCTAACTGGCAGAGCATGATACAAGGAAAGGGAAGTCCTTGCCTTTGAATAAAAGAAACGTACCAAAAACCAAAAATATCAATGTGTTATCAATACCATTCTTGTTCTGAAGCCTAAACTGAAGCTGAAACAGCATTTTATCAGCTACTGAGAAGAAATTTAACTCTATCCTTGCTGAAATCAGGATACGTTTAATTGGCAATGGCACTGAAAAGTCTCAGTTTGCAGAATCTTCTGTTACCAGTCTTTTCCTCTTTCATTTCAGTAGTTAAAAGTTATCCAAGAATTATTTTTCTTTGAGAAATAATGGTCTGTTATTCCCAATGCACATTCCTTTAGTCAGTTTTGTTACTTACGTGAAGGTAATACTTTTTTGTAAAATTTGCTCATGCTTTAGGTTTGTTAAGTTAGTTTTGGTAATAGTCAAATGTTTATTAGCTGTCTGTAAATATTGATCAGCAGTTCTCAGTTTTACATACTTGACTGAAAAATTGTGAATCAGGATTCTCAGTACTGTGAAGACTTTAGTTAAAGTGAGGTAGTGAGGTTTATGTTGAAACACACAGAAGATGACTTTTCATCTTGGGAAGCATATGAGCAGATTTTTCTCTCCACCAGCTGCTCACAATTCTCACAATCTTTTTTGAGTCTTTCAGTTTCAATGCCACTTCTATGCCATGTTCTTTTCTCCAGTTACAGTTTATACCTACTTTGTAGGCTCAAGGGTCATAATTTTTGTTGCGTTTCTTAACTGAAATAAGAGGAATACTTAGTAAGAAAAATAAAAAAAAATACTAGTGGATTTTTTCCCTTTTCAATATTCAATCTTATAATATTGTAAATATGTAAAATATTTAGATATGTAAATAATATGTAAAATAAAATACTTGTGGAGCCCTGTCAGGTCTCATACTTCTTGGGTTAGCAATGGCTAATTGTTGATGTGGTAGCATGGATGACAGTAAGATTAGATTTCAAGTGTAGTTTGATTTTACTCTGTATATTGATAGTAGCTGTACAAAATACTAGCTAGTGTGCTGCTGAAATACTTTATAGACTGATACTACTGTATTAGGTGAAAACTCATTTGAAACAGAAATTTTATGGAATAAAGAAATTCACTGTTTAAAAATATTAAGAATCTCATAATATATGTAGAGATGTCACCATAGCTGCCTACATTCATAAACTTTAAGGAATTATTGTGCGTTGGGAAAAAATTTAAGAAAAAGAAAATTAAACAGTAGTTTTCCACAGTAGATTATCATCATAATTTAGATAGGTTTGGCATGCTTAGCTGCAGGTTACTGGAAGATTGTTCTCACCTGTAAATATCAATGTTGAATCAAATTGTTAAATCAATCTAAAGAACATTTTCCTGTATTTATTCAGTTTAGATTTAAGTGATCAGAAATCAGTGTCCTTGAGTAGGTCCAGAAGAACAAGTGGCTAATAAAATGCAAATTATTTTATGTGGCCTCAGTGTGTCCTGCATTAAATGGTATTCTATACTGATCTGTCATTAAAGTGAGGTTGTGTATGGGAGTGACCTTTATGTGCATTCTTTAGTGAAAGCTTGATCTAATAAATTATTACTGTTTGAAGGTAAATTAGCTTGACAAAAAGTCTCTAAATGTGTTTAATTTTGAGAAAAAAATCAAAAGTAATTTTTTTATGATCTTGGTAGATATTTTTAGGTGTTCAACTTATTTACAGAAATGTGAACTAGCTATATCTTCTACTGCATATGATTACTAAATGCTAGTATTTCCTATATACTACACAGTATTTTAGTTTATATGTACTAAAATCTACATCTGAGTTACACATTAGTCTGAAATGCAAATTCACAATGTTTTTTTCGTAATTTTAGTGTTGTAAATATTCAGTTTGTGGGTAGCAGTCAGTTACACTTTGCCAAGTACTATGTGAGATTCAGTGTTGGCTGACTTTTTACCTAATCTGTTTCACCTTTTAAGGTGTCAGTACAACTATTTCAGGAGCAGCAGCATGATCTGACTGTAGCCCCAGTCTTTTCAATAGAGCGTATTTTCCATTTTACCATATTTTCTATTTTTGCACAAAATATGAAAGTGAGTACATTTCCTGTGTAAACTCTGAGGCACGTGAGATGTTACTATATTTTGGAACAGGGGAATAAGGTCTTCAGTGCTATGGCAAATATTAAAGAGAGACATGACCATTCTTTCATTTGCAAATTTATTTTGTTCAAGTAGCCTCATTGACTTCATTAAAAAAAATGTTTGGTAGGACTTACATTAAAAAAAATAAATTTGAAGATGGACACAGAATTAATTTTTCCTATTTTAAGGGTAATTAAGAATACATGCCCATATATGAAAAAAAACTAACATCATCCAAATAGCCAATTCCTTTCTTAACATGGGGATCATAACCTGATCTGTTTTCCTTCTCTGTTGAAAAGAATGTTCCTAGCAGCTGGACAGTTAGGCTGTGGGGGTGGAGGGGTGTGGAATACAGTAGGAGAGGGAGATGGGCCTGTTTTGTTCTTTCTTTTCTATGTATTCATATGGTAGAAAGAGAAGAGTGAGCAGACATGAAGATTTGTTTTGCCCTCACGGTATTTATATCAGGACAGTTCTTTTGTCTTGAGACAGGCTTGCTGAACCAAGTGTAAAAACTTTAATTTGTATTGAACAAAAAGTGCTGCTTTACTTAAACTCTTAAAGACAAAATGTGCTATTAGGTTGCAATATGCTGAATATCAAAGCAAATTGTTGGTCTCTTCCTACAGCAAAGTAGCTAAGCATTGACCCTGGTACAGGAGGGTTCTTAATGAAGCTACTGTTTAGAACCAAATTGGATTTCTATATATTTTATTAGACCTATTGTATTAAATTTGTAACAGAAGAATTTACAGTACTGGTTCCTTATTACTGGTAGCTTATTGAGTATTTATGTTGAGGTGGCTGATTTGGAACTCTCCTGGATTTTTTTTCATATTATGTCAGAATTTATTGTTGTTTCAGGCATATCAGAGGTGAGAAATTACTTGATCCTTTCCCTCTCGTCACCTACAATTGCTCATTTATGGAGTTTCTTCCTTTCCTGTAAATTTTTGCAAACAACTGATGTTTCAAAGCTTAAGCACACGTTTTACCCCTTTTCTTAGTTTTAAATGACCCTTGGATTGCAGTTGTAAAATGTGGTATGTTTATATGTGTCAAAGTTACATTGCATATTTTGCTTTATTTTTATTTAGTCCTGGACATACATATGTTGAAATGATTATTAAATGGTGAATGTTTTTATATAAATTTGGTAGATAACTTTATAACTACAGGTTTTCTTTCAAAGAATTGTATTGATGCATTAAAACGTGTGTTGTCTGTAATTGCAGGTTGACGCAACTGAAACTGAACCAAAGAGCTTTATCTTTATGAGTGAAGATGCATTAGTAAATCCTGACAAGCTGTTGGTCTTAATTCATGGTAATGGTGTTGTCAGAGCTGGTCAGTGGGCAAGGAGGCTCATAATTAATGAAGATCTGGACAGTGGGACACAGATCCCGTACATAAAGAGAGCTATTGAGGTGAGTGAAAGTTCAAGGATAGCCAGGTTGTATGTTCTGTGGGTGTGCATGTGTGTCCCTGTGTATGAAGAGGTAGGAACCTGTGATGTTTGAATTTTTTGATCAGTATTCTATATGTTACTGTCTGATAATTTTACTTGTGATGGTAATACTTTTTTTTTGTTTTATTGGAACTTTTTTCTAGTGGAACCAAGTTCCTGTCCTGCAGGAAAGTAAAATTTATTTGCATGTCATGTTGTTGTGTTGGGACTGCCATGTAGTTTAATAGGGCATATACTATGACAAGAGCCCTTAGCAGGTGATGTGATGCAGCAGAAGATGCTACACAAATTTGTTACAATTTAGATGGTTTTCTTTTATATTTCATTAAATCTGTACATATTATTGCTCAATGACTGCTGTAATGTAGTGGTAACATGAGGTTTCATGAAACAACAATTTTTTTTACTAGGCTTATACTATTTATTAGAGGCACAGTCTTTTTCAGATTTGCACTAAATACCAGTTCATTCTGATTTACTTATCAGTATTTGACAGCACAAGACATTCACATTTTGTTGACACTCTTTTGTATCTATTTGAGAGACAGTGGACAGTTTGTGTCCACTGGAACATTGCAGGTGTAGTTCATCATATGCACCTTGCTACCTAAAGGAAACTTTTTGTAGTAAACATTAGAAGAGGTTATTTTAAGACTTCTCGTTTCTATTATATTTGCCAAGTTACTACTCTAAATGTCAGTGTTGTCATTATTACTGTTACATAATTTGCTAGATGATTAATTTTTGTGGTTGATGAATAATTTTTGCAGCTGTCTTTAAAATATTCAGGATAAAAAATGATGGGGTTTTTTCAATAAAGGAAAGAAAGAAAACATACAAAAACATTAGGCCATTAAGTTATTTTTGGTTTGTTTTACTCACTATCAAAGCACCAGGCTACACTTTGTGAGAAAAAGAAGCCTAGCCCTGTGAAAGTGAGGCTTATCTTTTTCTAACATAAAGTTTTTTATTCATTTTCAGTAAAGATTCAGACAGAACAAAAAGTACCTTGGGATTACTGAGTGCAGTACAGGTGTATAGTAGGTCCAGTATGGGACTTCTAGTCCTGGTTCCAAAATGTTTCCCCAGAAACCCAAACAACTGTAGCTGCTTCAGTTCTTGTACAGTGCTTGCATACTTGCATTTTTGTCCTTTCTTAGAGATGCTGCTGTCTTGGGTAAGATGCATATTTCAAACTGGGATACTAACCCTAATTTAACAAATGGTTTTTAAGGGTTATTTCTACTACAGGAGGGTTATATTCCTTTTTGGTGTTTTGTTATTTTTATTAATTTTGTGCAATTATTTGTGCCAGTATGACAGCTCAGACCTCTTTTTTTCTCAAATGGTTGTTATACTTAAAACCAGATTATTTATCTCTGCATTTTGAATGCTTCTTAAAAAAAAAACAGGAAAAAGTCCCAAATGATGGATGAGAAAATATTTTTACTAAACTGCAATCACCAGAAAACATTGGTACATCAAACTTCGTGTTCTTATCTTCAAGCTTTTCCTTAATATGGTTTTTAAATTCATAGTTCTCTTTAATTCAGTAATTCCAGCTACTGTAAAATCCATTGTCCCTTTTTGTGCATCTTAAAATTCTGGTAGGTGTACTACAAGTTTAGGACACATATTATTTACAGTGGCTTTTTTATGCAATATGAAGAATAGATTGTATTCAGCTGTGTTAAACCAAATTCAGTATGTCATTAAATGTGTTGCTGGTTTTTTGTATCCTGTAATCCCTATACTGGGAATTGGTTGTGTATCTGGTTAGATAAGGGCAATATATTATGGAGGTTGAACACCATTCAAAGTATTTAGAATCATTTGGTTATGACTAAAAAGAGAATACATATAGGTGCATGATGATGTTATGTCAGCTTCAGGTATCATATAAATTACATTTCTAAATTCAGGAAATTATGGTAGACTGAACATAAGAACTCCATATAATAAAAATAATAGTAAAAATTGCATTCTTTTCTGGTTTTTCTGGTCTTCAGTCCTCTAGTTGATTTAGTCACTTCTCTCACTTCTGAAATGAAAATAACTAGCCTAGATGATAAATAGCCTGAATGAAAATTGTGCTAATCCCTCTTGCAACATTATTTGAAGGTAGGAATTATTTTCCTAGATCTTTTGGTGTTTCTTCTAAGGAGAGGTCTTGTTCTTGAATGAAACCAACAGACCTTATCAAAGCATCAGTGCTGATGACAAGAGAACATGGATTTTTTTTCCTAATAGACTTATGTGAATTTGAAATGGATAATATTATGTAGGATTTGAAAATTCCCGTGATCTGTTGTGACTTCACAACACACCATAGGCATTTCAGCCAGATTAAAACATTTGCTGAAGACTAGATTCTAATTAAAAAAATAAAAATTGAAAATCACTGAAGTAGTGCTTGAATGTCCTATGTGCAGGAACTATTTAAAAAACACCTGCTTTTTAAAAACTAAACAACCCTCACAAGCAAAAAACCAAAAAACCATACTCTAAATAAGCCAAACCCCACAATTTTAATGCTTTTCTCTGTGTTTCTCCTAGTGCATTTCTTGGAAAAACTGAAAACAGAGATTCACCAGCTGGGGTTATCAGTGAGCAGTGGATTGAGCAGGATGAACTGGTACTTCTAAACTGGAAGTTAAGGGAAGAGTAGAGACTATTTCTCTCTGATGCAACACTTTTGAGGAAAAAGAATTAAGAAACCCCACTTGTGAAGCATGTATGGAATAAGGCAGCAATGTACAGGCTTAAAATTTTGTATTTTAAAATTCAAAATTTTATTTTGAAAAAATAGTATTTTGGGGCTGCTGCACATTGTAAAGAAAAGATTCAAAGAGAAATATCCTGATGAGAACTCAAGTAGCTAGAAATACGTTTTTCATTTCATCTGTGCAATTCCTGTAGGTAATTCTTCTCCTTCCATGTTTTAAATCAAGCCTGATTGTGCAGATTCGATCTTTTGTGTAAGAGGTGTTGTGAATAGTTGACAAGGGTTTATGTGAAGAGATAGCATTATTGTGTTAATTTGAAAATTCAAACTTGGTAGTGTAAAAGAGATGTTGAAGTATGAACGAAGAGAACAAATAAGCAACTAGATAGAGAACAGATTGTAGGAAAAGAAGGGAGAAAATTGTACACAATGTGAAAACACATGTAAATACATTAAAATATATTAAATATAGGACAAAACCTCTTTTAGAAAAACAAGTATGAGAAAGAAAAATATGCTAGTAAGGCAGTAAGAATGTAACAAAATAATAAATTAAAATAAATACCAGAAAAGATAATTAAACCAAAAGAATCTGGCAATGTCCTGTAAATACAGTAAAAATATTGCATAGATTTGTTTTTTCTGTTAGAATAGAAATTTTCTGTTGAAACTTTCTCTAGTGGGAAACACTGATTTTTGACAGAAGCAGTTATCTGGTGCGTGAGAGACTGAAGTTCACGTTTCCTCCCTGGGAATGAATGACTGTTCCATTTATAATGAGAATTCTGCTCTGAAGATATTCCACTTTTTATAAAAAAGGAAATGTAAATTATATAAATAAATAAATGTAGATTTAAAAAGTAATTTTAACCTCTCTCTTCTATATTTTGCCTAAATGGCTTGTCCAGGTTGGTACAGTGAGGCTCTTCTCAGATCAATTATTGTTAAGCCATGCATTCAATAACTGAAGTAGTGCCAGGAAAAGATGATGAAAGACAGAGGCAAATTCTTCAATTTAGTGATGACATCATATACCTGGGATGTCAAGAATTACACATTTACGGTCCCGTTTCATAATGGTTGTTGAGGGGCTTCCTTCTTCACTTTTTTAGAAAAGGAGAGGAGATTGTTCATTGGGGAAACAGAAGCTCAGCTTGCCTTGGTTGGACATGTGAAGAGTTTGAGAGTAGTACTGTCATTCGACACCTCTCCTCTAGGGAATAAAGATAAATATCAGCTTAATGCTCAAGTACAGGAAAACAGTTGAAAGTTTTCTGAGTCTTTGGAAATTCAGTACATTTGTTACCAAAGATAGCTGTGGTCCCAGGGATGCTAATGAAATTCAACCTCAGCAGCTGTCACTTATTTGTTAAAAAAAAAAATTAAACCATCCAAGAGTTTTTGCCTTATTTCACATTCAGATATTAAGATATGTTAGATACTCATATTATTATTTAAAGGAGAATTCATACTTGATATATAGCTGGAAAATAGGTTTTTCAAAGAACCTGGATAAGTTTTTCAGAAGAAATAGAGCAGCACCTAAAAATCTGACTTTACATGAACAAACAGAAAGCCAAAGCTTTGTATGAGATGCGTATTAGATGTGGAAATGTTTCTTTAATAACTGGTAAAACATGGTTTTCAGCTTCAGTAG